>CM059425.1:47920553-50592831 GCA_030390025.1 Squalus acanthias
ACATAAGAACATAAGAAATAGGAGCAGGAGTAGACCAATTGGCCCCTCGAGCCTGCTCCGTCATTCAATAAGATCATGGCTGATCTGATCCTAACCGCCAATCTACTATCACAGAACCATCTCCTGAACCTAACAGAATTGGACACACGAAATAGGAGCAGGATCAGGCTACACGGCCCCTGGGCCCGCTACGCTACCCACAGGGCCATGACCGATCCGAACCTAGACTCATGTCCAAATTCCTGCCCGCTCCCCGTAACCCTTAATTCCCTTTACTTCTAGGAAACTGTCTATTTCTGTTTTAAATTTATGTAATGATGTAGCTTCTACAGCTTTTTGAGGCAGCATATTCCATGGACCTACCACCCTCTGAGTGAAATAGTTCCTTCTCATCTCAGTTTTGAAAGAGCAGCCCCTTATTCTAAGACTATGCCCCCTAGTTCTAGTTTCACCCATCATCGGGAACATCCTCCCCGCATCCACCCGATCCAACCCCTTCACAATCTTATATGTTTCAATAAGATCGCCTCTCATTCTTCTGAACTCCAATGAGTAGAGTCCCAATCTACCCAACCTCTCCTCATATGTCCATCCCCTCATCCCCGGGATTAAACGAGTGAACCTTCTTTGTACTGACTCGAGAGCAAGTATGTCTTTTCTTAAGTATGGACACCAAAACTGTATGCAGTACTCCAGGTGCGGTCTCACCAGTACCTTGTACAACTGAAGCAATACCTCCCTATTTTTATATTCTATCCCCTTAGCAATGAAAGCCAACATTCCATTGGCCTTCTTAATCACTTGCTGCACCTGCATACTAACCTTTTGAGTTTCGTGCACCAGGACTCCCAGATCCCTTTGTACTTCAGTACTTTCCAGTTTCTTGCCATTTAGATAATAACTTGCTCTACTATTTTTCCTGCCAAAGTGCATAACCTCACACTTTCCAGTATTGTATTCCATCTGCCAAATCTCTGCCCACTTACTTAGCCTGTCTATGTCCCCTTGCAGATTTTTTATGTCCTCCTCACTCACTACTTTCCCTCCCATCTTAGTATCATCTGCAAACTTTGATATGTTACACTCGGTCCCCTCCTCCAAATCGTTAATATAGATTGTAAAGAGTTGGGGACCCAGCACTGACCCCTGCGGAACACCACTAGTTACTGATTGCCAGTCTGAGAATGAACCATTTATCCCAACTCTCTGCCTTCTGTTAGATAGCCAATCCTCTATCCATGCCAGAATATTACCCCCAATCCCGTGATTTTTTTATCTTAAGCAATAATCTTTTGTGTGGCACCTTGTCAAATACCTTTTGGAAGTCTAAATACACCACATCCACTGGTTCCCCTTTATCCACCCTGTGTAATAATTCCAATATAACATTACAAAGCCAACTAATCACCCTTGTGCATTCCCTTAGCGTCTGTCTTTCATGTTCCATTGCCTATTCTAGAGCTCCTACGCAGTTATACCCGAGTGGCTGACTTTCAGTGGGGGAGACTGCACATGGCCTTGCAGGACGAACTTGAGCAGCTCTGGGCCTAGAAGGCCCGGCTGCGGACTGCACCACCTCGTCATGGGCAGCAGCAGTCTGGGCTGGCTGGCTGACAGGCAACAGCAAGAGCACTGGCGGAGTGGCCGGTGTGGGAGTACAAAAGCTGTCATCCTGAGAGAGGACAGTAGGTTTGTGTTCCACGGAGCCACTGCCACTCCCCTGGGGCGGTGCCTCAGCATTCCCTGCCATTTTCTTGGAGTACATATTGCTGGACTCCTGTGAGACCCTGCAAGCCCCTTTCCGCACTCGTAAACTCAACCATGATGGCAGAAGTCTGAGCTTGCGTGGCAGCAAGCCGAGCCTACTTGACAGAAGTCTGAGCTTCCACTGATGCATTCAGACATTGGGTCGCTTCCACTTGTGCTGCAATGGAAGCTGCAACATTGCCCCATCACACCCAGCATCATGGTTGGGTCCAAAAATTCTCTAATGAAGTTGCCCATCACTTCTATCCTGGAAATCATGGGCTCCAAGCTCCACGTAAAGCCCTGTGCAATGTTGGAGCCGGACTCCTCCATATTCTTTGACAGTGACAAGAGGCCCTCTGGCAGGCCTGCCATTGCAACAAGCATTTCTGTCTGCGTGCACATCACCCTTCTTCTGAAGGCCGCCCATCAAAGTCCTCATCAGTGTCCTGTGCAGCAGAACGCATGTGCGAACTCGCCCTCCGGGGAGCTGGCACCTTCGCTAACCTTTCCCCTGGTCTGGCTGCAGCCCACTCGTGCCCAGTGACTCACCACATGCAGATCCCGCCCCTATACTACCCTCTAAAGTACACGCAGTGCCATTTTCTGAGCTGGTGCTTGGGAGTGTCAGATCGAGTGACGGTGCCTCTTCTTCTCCATCACTCTCCTCCTCTACTTCTTGCTGAAGAGGTTGGGCTGCTGGTAGTTCTTGGGTATTTGAAAGGAGAAAGGCACAAGAGTTGGATTGTGGTGAGGGGAGGAGGGAAATCAAGATATCCATGCATACAACATCAGCAGCTTGTAAGTGAGAAGAGATTGTGGGATGAGGGGGAAGTGGGATGTGAGAAGAAGGATTAGGTATGAGCATACCGTCATTGTCAATGCTTTCAGCTTCACCGATCACCACGGCCTCAGTGACAGCCCCTCCAATTATCTCCAGCACAGTCTCCTCCATGGGGGTAAGGTTGTGCAGACATGCCTGCCCCTCGCCTGTTTATTACTGCTCTCTCCAATTGTGAGCGACCTTGGCCTGCAAGAGAAAGGGAGGTATGTCAGTGAGTGTGGTGCAATGTGTTTGGGTGATGTGCCTGTCATGGTTGAATAGCTGGCACCATCCAGGACAAAGCAGCCCGCTTGATTGGCACCCCATCCACCACCTTAAACATTCACTCCCTCCACCACCGGTGTACCGTGGCTGCAGTGTGTACCATCTACAAGAAGCACTGCAGCAACTCGCCAAGGTTTCTTCGGCAGCACCGCCCAAACCCACGACCTCTTCCACCTAGAAGAACAAGGGCAGCAGGCACATGGGAACACCACCGCCTCCAAGTTCCCCTCCAAGTCACACACCATCCTGACTTAGAAATATATCACCGATCCTTCATCGTCGCTGGGTCAAAATCCTGGAACTCCCTCCCTAACAGCACTGTGGGAGTACCTTCACCACACGGACTGCAGCGGTTCAAGAAGGCAGCTCACCACCACCTTCTCAAGGGCAATTCGGGATGGGCAATAAATGCTGGCCTTGACAGCGCGCCCACATCCCATAAACGAATAAAAAAAACATTTGTGCAAGGTGTGAGATGTGGGTGTGAGGCTTGCAGCAATGGTAAATGTGTAAGGGTGAGGTGAAGCTTTGATTGTGAGTCGTGATTGATAGAGATTGTTGGTAGGTGAGTGATGGGGGTGTGGTGCATTGAGCAGTGTGTGAGGCTAGTGGTGCAGTTGGTGGGATATGGCATTTGAAGATGCATTCACTCACTTGACCACTCCAGTGAGGTCATTAAACCTCTTCCGGCACTGGATCCAGGTCTTGGCGGCAACACTGGTGGCTTCTGCTATTTCCTCCCACTGCCTTCTTACAGTGTGCCTGGAAGGCCTCCTTTACCGCCCCCCCCCCCCCACCATGGGTACAGGACCTGTCTCCTCCTGTACACCCCCTGCACCAAGACCTCTAGTGCTGCATCGGAGAATCAAGGTGCACGCCCTCTCCCCTGCTGAGACATATTGATTGCTCTAGCTCCACCAAGATTGACTAGCTCCACCAACAATGAGGTCCTTCTGATTCAGAGCACCTCCCTTTTAAGAAGTGCAAAACAGCCTGTGACTTTGCAGGCAACCATTAAATGGAGAGCAGACTGGACAGGATATTGAGCCCCCTGTTCCGCCAACCAGCAGCGTGCTCAGTGCTGAGCTCAGCGCTCCAATCATTAGAATGAGCAGGCAGCACGAACTTTGTGTCACTGCTTTTAACAGGCGCATGCAGATTGTGATCCCCGCACCCGTTTTCCTGCCTAATCGAAATGAAATAAAAAAGCCCTCAATAACTAGTCACTAAATTTACCTCTGAACCACATTATTCATTATTAAATAATGATGTTGGGGCAGAAAATGGAAACATTAAACAAGTGTCAATTTTGTTTTAATGTTATCTTTTGTTTTAATGCTACCCAACTTCCCTTCCTGGCGGCCATGTTAGCTGATATCGTTAACGGTTCCCTTTCCTCAGTTACTGTCCCCCTCTCCTTCAAATCTGTCGTCATCACCACGATCCTCAAAAAACCCAACAATGACCCCTCTGTCCTTGGCAACTACTACCTCATCTCCAACCTCCCTTTCCTCTCCAAAGTCCTTGAACGTGTTGTCGCCTCCCAAATCCGTGCCCATCTTTCCCGCAACTCCATGTTTGAGCCCCTCCAATCAGGTTTGCATCCTGCCACAGCACTGAAACGGCCCTTATCAAAGTCACAAATTACATCCTATGTGACTGTGACTGTGGTAAACTATCCCTTCTCGACCTGTCTGCAGCCTTTGACAGGGTTGACCACACCGTCCTCCTCCTCCGTCGGCCAGCTGGCTGGCTCTGACCTCGCCTGGTTCCATGCTTATCTATCCAGTCATAGCCAGAGAATCACCTGGAATCACCACAACCTCTTGCAACCCCTCCATCATCTCTGATTTGTCACATTGCTTGTCCGACATAGCAGAAATTTCCACAACTAAATATTGGGAAGACCAAAGCCATTGGGCTGGATTTTGAGACTGGGGCGGGTTGGGGTCGTGTTATCCACTTTTCGTGTTATCCACCCGACTGCAATTGGATGTGGGAGATTGATGCAATTTTCACCTAATTGGGCAATTGAGTTCCAGCATGTGGGAACCCATGAACCCTCTGATGATGTCATCATTGCTGCTGTATTGAATGTCTTCAGAGACTGCCTGGCCTTTGCTGTGAGAGGACCTGGATGGAAGACTCTTCCCAGGAGAGAGAGAGAGAGAGAGAGAGAGAGAGAGAGAGAGAGAGAGACTTTTGCTGTGAAAGGACCTGAAGGCAAAATAAGCAGCAGCAGCCCTATGTCTGCTCCCAGATATTTGTCCTACTACTACTTCTCCATTGTAATAGTGGACCTGCAGCTGATAGTCAGCTTTCGAAATGTGCTCCCGCCAGGTTTCACAATCGTGTTTCAGAACAGGCGTGCTTCATGTAGAACAAGGGTTAAAATCACAAAGCCCTTTCAAAATGGCATTATAGAGCCAATTTAGTGCTTGTTAAGGGCCTTAACAGCCCATCCCGCCTCTTAAAGGCGGGATGGAGTCGGGACCAGCAGACACGATTTAATGAAAATTGCGTGGAGGCGGGATGGAGGCGGACTTGTGCCCGCCCACCAGTTTTCACAATTTTAACCCCCCACACGCCTCCAAACCCGCCTCCACGGGTCAATGAAAATCCAGCCCTTTGTCTTCGGTCCCTGCCACAAACTCCGTTCCCTAGCCCTCAACTCCATCCCTCTCCATGAGCACTGTCTGAGGCTGAACAAGATCGTTCACAATCTTGGCATCCTATTTGATAGATACTACTTGATAGATACTAAGAATACTGTGTAGATCTGTTTTTGATTATTTTATACTTAAAACCTAATTAAAGATAGAAGGTATATTTGAAACTAGGCCCCAAGGACAAGAGAATAGCATTTGTACACACTGTTCCCTCCAGGGGCCCCCTCTTTTGGCTAGTTTCACCTCACTCATCATATCAATTAACTCATTATCTCATATTATTTGTGTTAATTCATATCAGCAATTACAAAAATTACATCAGTGAATGATGAACATTTTACTTACTGATTTATTTGTTTTCCGATGTGTCATTCAATGTTACATGTTTGTTCTAAGCCTAAGTAATTTGTAGGCTGAGTGATTCAGCACTAGTGCACTTTAATGTGAATCATCTGTCTGTTAACTTGTAAACATAGTGAGATTGCATAGATTCACAATACTGAATATAGATTATTTAAGATTCATAGGAAATGTCCCTCCTGCTTCAAATACATTAGATGAAAACTGAACTCTGTGTGAAATAAAAAAACCCTCAATAACTAGTCACTGAATTTACCTCTGAACCACATTATTCATTATTAAATAATGATGTTGGGGCAGAAAATGGAAACCTTAAACAAGTGTCAATTTTGTTTTAATGTCATCTTTTGTTTTAATGCCACCCAACTTCCCTTCCTGGCCACCATGTTAGCTGATATCGTTATCGGTTCCCTTTCCTCGGGTACTGTCCCCCTCCCCTTCAAATCTGACGTCATCACCATGTTCCTCAAAAAACCCACCCATGACGCCTTTGTCCTTGGAAACTACTGCCTCATCTCCAACCTCCCTTTCCTCTCCAAAGTCAGAGAATCATCTGGAATCACCACAACCTCTTGCAACCCATCCACAAGCTCTGATTTGTCACGTTGCTTGTCCGACATAGCAGAAATTTCCACAACTAAATATTGGGAAGACCAAAGCCATTGTCTTCGGTCCCTGCCACAGACTCCATTCCCTAGCCCTCAACTCCATCCCTTTCCCTGAGCAATGTCCGAGGCTGAACAAGACCATTCACAATCTTGGCATTCTATTTGATCCTGAGATGAGCTTCCGACCACATATCTGCTCCATCAGCGAGGCCTCTGTAGCATCGGCCATTTCTACCCCTGCCTCAGCTCATCTGCTGCTGAAACCCTCATCCATGCCTGTTACCTCTAGACTTCACTATTCCAATGCTGTCCTGACCGGCCTCCCATCTTCCATAAACTTAAACTCAACCAAAACTCTGTTGCCCGTATCCTAACTCGCATCAACTCCCATTCACTCGTCACCCATGTGTTCACTGACCTACATTGGCTCCCGGTCCGGCAACGCCTCGATTTAAAAATTCTCATCCTTGTTTTAAAATCCCTCCATGGCCTCGTCCCTCCCTATCTCTGTAACCTCCTCCAGCACTACAACTCTCCAAGATCTCTGCACTCCTCCAATTCTGGAGTCTTGTGCATCCCTGATTATAATCGCTCCACCATTGGCGGCCGTGCTTTCAGCTGCCAGGGCCCTAGGCTCTGGAATTCCCTCCCTAAGCCTCTCCACCTCTCTAGCTCTCTCTCCTCCTTTGACGCTCCTTAAAACCTACCTATTTGACGAAGCTATTGGTCATCTGTCCTAATAGCTGCTTATGTGTCTTGGTGTCAAATTTTGCTCCTGTGAATCGCCTTGGGCCGTTTTACTACGTTAAAGATGCTATACAAATGCAAGTTGTTGTTGAGACACAGTACTAAGATTAATGTTAATACTTTTAAATTGTAAACTGTAGATAGTTCAATTATTTTCGCACAATAAAAATGCTGAGATAGAAAATTTAATTTAATTTAATTTAATTTAATTTAATTTAATTTATACATATGCAAGAGCTCAGTCACTGGAATGAACTTTACATTCCTGACAGCCAAAATATAAACAGAACAAATTTCTAAATCCCAGGGCTGTAGTAAAAATGCAACAAGTCTTTTCATTAATGCAGGTGAATTTCAGCCTTGATTGTATCTTATAAAGTAAATGACTGACTCACTGTAACAGCTGGTGACACCTTTACCAAAACCAAGTATGCAAAATGTTAAAATTCTGGGGTAATATTCTGATCTCTGTTGTTGGTGGTCAAGGTTATCACCACCAGCACATACTGGGAAAATGACCACCTTTGAATCATCATGTCCATTTTAATGATAGAACAAGGCTACTTTCATTTCTTCAGGTGAACTATTTTGCAGTATGACGTGAAACATCACAAAGAGATGCAAACCACGACTTCATCAGTGAAAAACAATACATTGAAATCAGAGCGGAAACACAAATTTGCAGCTAATTTCCAGAAAAGATCCTACTGGTAAGAGGTTTAAACTTCTGAAGATTATACAAGATTATACTCTCTTTAGAGAGAGTGCAGAGCACATTTAGGCTTCTGAGCTACAAGGAGAGGTTAAGGAAGCTGGGAATGTAAATACTGGCAAAGGAAAGCTCAGGGAGATCATTCGGAGGTTTTTAAGATTGTAAGGGGCACAGGTAAACTAAACCCTAATGAATTACATAACAGCATGCATGTATGCGCATTCCTGTAATGCCACTAGTGCTGGCTTAGCATGGCCACCGATCTACAGGAAAGCTGATTTACCAGTGAGATCAGTGAAGCCCTGCCTCATGCTTGTCTGTAATTGGTCGCTAAGCTTGTCGAAGCTGAAACAGATAGTCCTCTCCAATCTTACACCCCAGAATATTCATGGTAGAATCACAGACTGTCCTTAGGGCCTTTGTCCTGAGGGCGTCTACTGCAGATGTCCCTGGAGCTGCCCTATACTCTATGATGGACTACAGTGTTGTGAAACCATCCATCAATGTCCTGTACAGGCTTCCTTACTCAAGCTCTTATCTGCAGAAACTTTGTCTGATATAGCCCCTCATACCTGCATCAACACTTGGTGCTCTTTGAGCATTGTACTCTTAAAACCAGGACCCATGCAATCTAGATTTCCAAGTTAGTCAATCTAGAGGCAATGCACCCTGACCCTCCATCAAGCAATGCCTTCCTCCTCATGTGCCGCCAACAACTATTCCAGCTTATCTGAGCTCTATGTTTCACCTCTGGCTCACTCTCCAAGTGAAAGAGGGAGCAAATAAACATCATAGGAGCCACTGAATCTTGGCTCAAGAAGGAAGTTGAAAAGGGAACAAAACCACAGAGTTATGTGTGGTTTAGAAAGGACAGGGAAGGGAAGACAAGGGGTGGAATAGCACTATTTGTTAGGGAGGGATTATCTGTAACTGAGAAAAAGGGTGTTGGAAATAATCTTTGGAATTCTCTACCCCAGAGGGCTGTGGATGCTCAGTCATTGAGTATATTCGAGATCAATAGATTTTTGGATTCTAAGGGAATCAAGGGATATGGGGAAAGGGCGGGAAAGTGGAGTTGATGTAGAAGATCAGCCATAATCTTATTGAATCGTGGAGTGGGGTTGAGGAGCCGTATGGCCTACTCCTGCTCCTATTTCTTATGTTCTTATGTTCTTAATTCTGAGCCTCCTTGGTTAGATTTATAAGACAGAAGAGGAAAAAAAGTTAGCGACAAGATTATACAATAGCTCACCAAACAATCTGAAGGATGTAGATGTACTGCTGTGGGAGATCATTAAACAGATGATAGCCAGGTCTTCAGTTCTGGTCATGGGGAACTTCAGTCTTCCCAACATTGGAATGTACACTGGGAACAGTCTGTATGTGAATAGTAATGTGTGTGACTCCTTTCTAAAACAGTTTGTGAGGAATGTACAAGGGAGAGTGCAATATTGAATGTGGTGTTACCTAATGAGGAGGTTGGCGATTCACAATGTCACTTATTTAAAAAGACGCATTATGGTCAACCCAATTTGAGCATAGGAGGTTACTCACTTTAGGTTAACAGTCTTCCTTCTTCAATGTCTGACAAACTTACAAAAGAAACCTCAAGTATTCAATCCGTTAAAGGGATTTTCATCCTGCACTAGGTATCTCCCATTCCCATGCACGTTATATAATACCCCCGTATCACTATCTTGAGTTCTTGTTGACTGGAGGAGGTTAGGTAACATAAGATGAAATGAGGGAACCATAACAAGAGGTTGTTCCTTTAAACAAAAGCAGCAATAATGGATGTTATGCCGTACTAAAACAGAATATATTATTCCCCAGTAAAACCCGCTTTTCCTGTTATAATAAGGTTACCAGTTTCTGGTTTCTCCTATGTTTTGTGTTTATTTTGGGACCTTTTCATTTTTCAGCAAAATTGTTTAATTTAGGATTTAAAAATTTGTTGCTCTCAATACTGCCCCAAACAGCGATACTAATGTTAAGACAGAATCTATACGGATAGAATTAAGAAATAGGAAGGGAAATGGTACAATTCTCAGTGTGCAATACAACCCACCAAACATTGGCGATGAGTTAGAGGGGAAGATCTATAGATAGTTCATAGAGATATGAAAGAAAAACAGGGCATTAGGATTGGGTGATTTTAACTATCCCAAGATAGACTGAAATAAATGTGTCCAAAGTGAACAATGCTTTTCAAAATGTCATGGACTGCTTTTTAGATCAGGATGACTATGAAAATCTACAGCCATTCTAGTGGACGTCTGCCATAAATTCAGCAGGAGTCTATTGGAACAATCACAATCTTGCCTAGCACCCAGATACACTGGATCTTTTGACCTTAAGCCATAGTTTCTGGGAAGTCTTTGTGGGGATGGAGCCTCTCCCTACCCCTACAAAGCCAACAACGTAAGGACAGGCATGGCTGGAGGGCAGTGATTCCCTATGTTGGGAGCTCCCGCCCATGGGCCCTCAGTCTGGGTTCGGCAGTGCATTGGTGCCGCTATGACTGGTATCACGAGGCAAACCTCACTAAAATCAATGTGGAAGTGGAGCCTGCCTGAGTGGTCAAGATCGGGGAAGAAATTTTAAAATATATTTGCTGGGACCAAAATCAGCAGCTTTCCACAGGGGCCAGCCAACTTCCACCAGCATTTCCGACATTTTTAGCGGGGGTTGCTGTAGAATACGCCCCATGCTGCATCTGTTTTTTGCTGTCCCCGAGTCTCTCTTTTTATCTCTCTCTTCACAGACAGGGATTAAAGGATTTTCCAACACAGTGGGTGTGAGGTGTTTTTCAATTACCCAGACAAGCTGACTGCCAAGATCACACCCCATGGATTTCCTGGGTCTACGTTTGTAGTTCAACAAAGAAAGAAGCATTGCTTGATTTCTTTCTGGGAATGATATGGCGCAAATTACTGATGTGAGAGTAGGAGAATAATTTGGAAATAGCAACCATATCATAGGTTCAATGTAAGAATAGAAAAGGATAATGATTAGTCAAAGACAAGGGTGTTGTAATGGATAAAGTGAAAGTTCAGTGAGATAAAGAGAGATCTGGTCCAAATTAACTGGGCAGGAAAGTTAACAGACATATAAATGGACCTGCAGTGGGAAAGCTTCAAATATGAGATAGAATAAAAAATAAATATATTCTTGTAAAGTGAAATGGGAGTGCAACAAAGAACAGAGTTCTGTGGATAATTTAGGAGATTAAACTGAAACTTAAAACAAATGCTGCAATGGTTCAGGAAGTTTTTTTTTTCCACAGAGTGAATTTGGAAAAAGACATTCTTCTAATGTTGGGTTTTTAAAAGCAATGTGAATTTGGAACAAATGGCACTTCGACAAAAGTCCACTGGAATAGGGAAAGACTATTTCCTCTGGTTGGGAAGTCAGTGACAAGGGGTTTAAATTTGTCACTAAGAGAGTGAGGAGAGAAGTTAGGAGAAATTTATTTTCACAGAAAGTTGCTGTAGCATGGAATGCTTTGCTGCAGGGAGAGATTGAGACAAACACCATTACATATTTTAAGAGAAAATTGGATATGTATTTGATGCAGAGGAATATACTGTACAAGGCTTGGGGAAGAGCTTAGGATTAGTTTATTCGTTTTGGATTGTTCCAGCAGTCACAATTGGCCAAATGGCCTGCTAATGCTAGAAACATCTATGATTCTATAGGTTCAAAATGAAATAGAGTGCAGTCTTTATAATTCCCTAGTCTTTATCTTATACCCTCTGATTGCAAGTTATTGACCTCCACTACAGTCTGCCAGTGAGGTTCACTGCAAAGCTATAAGTTAAGAGCAGTTTAAATTGAAAACCACAATTGTTAAATATAACCCTGGTCTTGCAACACATTTCTGTAAGGCACTCACACTTTTTATCACTTGCCTCTGAACCACACAGCAAAACTGGTAGTGATAATGGATGATGTGTTGCCAGAACGGAAATGCCAGTGGAAACATTCCAAAAAAAACATTTCATGAAATAAACTGCGAGAATATTTGTGGCTGCAACACAACTTTGGAGTTTACTAAAGTCTTGTTCATTATCATTCAAACCTCTCAAATATATTACAGCCAGTAACAATTAATAACAAAGTTCTAAGTTTTTTGATTCTCCCAAAGACATATGGCAAGAGGAATAAATACAGACATTACATAATGCAGCAATCTAAACTGAGGAAGAATACCCAGCGGGTATTGAGGGAAGAAGAGTGGTGGGGTTTGCCAACTTTCTCCTCTCTCCTTCTCATGTGAAGGCATTGTGCCCCTTACCAAGGTACAGTTCTAAAGGTACCTTTGCTCAAGTGGCCATTATTCGTGTGCGAGCCTTGACAATGAGGCTAGGGTTTTCTGCGTTTGTGCTCACCATCCACTGGTCCTGATTTTAAAGGGGGAGTGGGTACGGTGCGCCCAGGCCCAGAGGTTGGCAGCATACCCGTGGATTCCGGGGACGTGGAGTCCCGGCCGATCTTAATGACTGGCAGACGAGAGCGGAAGATCACAGGCAGGAGACCGCAGCTGGGGACCCGTGGGTTCGGTCCTTGCCCATCAGGTAAAGGGGGTGCGGGGTGGAGGGCGAAGGTAATCAGGAAGGGGGATCCTGCTCCTCCTGGCCCACAAGGAAACCTTAAAAAAAATGTAAACTTGCCAGCCTGGGCTTCCTCTGACCCACGATCCAGCTCCCGGCAGGTTTCCTGACGGGGAAGCCACCACTGCTCCACATTCGGGCCTCGGTCTATGTAGCAGACCGGGTCCTGATGACATCATCAGGCCCCGATCTGCACATCTAAACAGGACCCTGTCAGCTTTGGACGGGTATCCTGCTCGCCTGCTCAAAAGAGCAGGTTAATATTCGGATCCGTCGGGAAGGCAGCGTGATCGGGGGTGGTAACATAAGAACATAAGAAATAGGACCAGGAATAGGCCACTTGGCCCCTCGAGCCTGCTCCGCCATTCAATAAGATCATGGCTGATCTTGGGCTCAAAGCCACTTCCCTGCCCGCTCCCCATAACCCTTCACTCCCTTATCTTGCAAAAATCTGTGTATCTCCACCTTAAATGTATTTAATGACCCAGCCTCCACGGCTCTCTGGGGCAGAGAATTCCACAGATTTACAACCCTCAGAGAAGAAATTCCTCCTCATCTCAGTTCTAAAAGGGCAACCCTTTATTCTGAAACTATGCCCCCGAGTTCTAGATTTCCCCACAAGGGGAAACATCCTCTCTGCATCTACCTTGTCAAGCCCCCTCAGTATCTTATATGTTTCAATAAGATCACCTCTCATTCTTCTAAATTCCAATGAGTATAGGCCCAGCCTGCTCAACCATTCTTCATAAGTCAAACCCCTCATCTCTGGAATTAACCTAGTGAATCGTCTCTGAACTGCCTCCAATGCAAGTATATCCTTCCTTAAATAAGGAGACCAAAACTGTACGCAGTACTCAAGGTGCAGTCTCACCAATACCCTGTACAGTTGTAGCAGGACTTCCCTGCTTTTATACTCCAACCCCCTTGCAATAAAGGCCAACATTCCATTTGCCTTTTTGATTACTTGCTGTACCTACATGCTAACTTTTTGTGTTTCATGCACAAGGACCCCCAGGTCCCTCTGAACTGTAGCATTTTGTAATCTCTCTCCATTTAAATAATAGTTTGCTTTTTTATTTTTCCTGCCAAAGTGGATAACCTCGCACTTTCCCACATTATACTCCATCTGCCAAATGTTTGCCCACTCACTTAACCTGTCTATATCCCTTTGCAGATTCTTTGAGTCTTCTGCACAACTTGCTTTCCCACCCATCTTTGTATCATCTGGAAACTTGGCTACATTACACTCGGTCCCTTCATCCAAGTCATTAATGTAGGTTGTAAATAGTTGAGGCCCCAGCACCGATCCCTGTGGCACCCCACTAGTTGCCGTTTGCCAACCGGAAAATGACCATTTATCCCGACTCTCTGCTTTCTGTTAGTTAGCCAATTCTCTATCCATGCTAATATATTACCTCCAACTCCGTGAGCTCTTATCTTATGTAGTAACCTTTTATGTGGCACCTTATCGAATGCCTTCTGGAAATCCAAATACACCACATCCACTGGTTCACCTTTATCTACCCTGCTCGTTACATCCTCAAAGAACTCCAGCAAATTTGTTAAACATGATTTCCCTTTCATAAAACCATTGCTGACTCTGCTTGACTGCATTATGATTTTCCAAATGCCCTGCTACCGCTTCCTTAATGAAGGACTCCAGCATTTTCCCAATGACAGATGTTCGGCTAACTGGTCTGTAGTTTCCTGCTTTCTGTCTCCCTCCTTTCTTAAATAGGGGTGTTACGTTTGCGCTTTTCCAATCCGCTGGGACCTCTCCAGAGTCCAGGGAATTTTGGTATATTGCAACCAATGCATCCACTTGTAGTCCCTTGGTGATCTTGGATGCTGAGTGTCTCATATTTCCTCACTTGGTGTTCTATCTAAATATTACCCAAGTGGGAGAAGGAAGTGAGGTGGTTGCCTGCTGCCTTTCTCTGAGGAATTTTTGGGATAGGGGTAGCGTGTGACATCGTTTGGCACTGTAAGTGCCACTTGTGCTGCTGTGGTGGCTGCCTGTGACTGCTCCTCTATTGGCTCAGGTCAAGTCCTTTGATACATCCTTCAAGTCTCTTCTGCCCCCAGCACAGGCCACATGGAAAATCCGGGTCTAGCACAAAACAGTCACAAGGCCACTGAGCCTGGTTTTCCACTTCCTCTGCTATTGCAACTACAAGTTGAAATAGCCTTTGGCTGTGGAATTACTCTATTATACTTGAAAACACTCCCACTCATTTAAGCCAGTTTTGGTGATGAAAGGTTGAAGCAGTTTATTCGAAAGCAAGCTCTTCTGTGCTGGTTGTATCCATCCATGCATGTACAAAAACAGTGAGAAAGGTTTTAAAGAGATGGAACAAAAATGTACATTTTGCATTCTCAATCTTGATGTCAAATCCCTGTATAAGATCTTGTGAGATTCCTCTGCACCCGATGTAGATTATTTATGTGGGGTGGGGGGGGGAATTCCTGGTGGTTTTCTTGAGTGCTTTCATCATTTCTAAACAGATCTCTCTAACGTTATGAAGCTTCTTCTGCCAGAATACAGAGATGCCTGGTTAGTGTTGCCTCCATCAGTCAATGCTTCCAAACTACGTTGCAAGCTTGAGAATTGTTGATAATCCTGAACCAACACAGGACAGACTTTCTGTTCTTATCAATGTTTGGGTCTCTTACCCTCTAGCTTAGTTTAACAGTCTAGCTGAACAGATATTTGCAAAAAAAGTTAACAGCTGCAAAATAAACCTGAGAAATGACTTCTGCATCATTTTTAAAAATTCGTTCCTGGGATGTGGGTGTCGCTGGCAAGGCCAGCATTTATTACCCATCCCTAATTGCCCTTGAGAAGGTGGTGGTGAGCTGCCTTCTTAAACCGCTGCAGTCTGTGTGGTGAAGGTACTCCAACAGCGCTGTGAGGGAGGGAGTTCCAGGATTTTGACCCAACGACGATGAAAGAACGGCGATATATTTCGAAGTCAGGATGGCATGTGATATGCAGGTACTGGTGTTCCCATGCGCCTGCTGCTTTTGTCCGTCTAGGTGGTAGAGGTTGCGGGTTTGGGAGGTGTTGCTGAAGAAGCCTTGGCGAGTTGCTGCAGTGCATCTTGTAGATGGTACACACTGCAGCCACAGTGCACCGGTGGTGGAGGGACTGAATGTTTAAGTTGGTGAACCAAGTGGGCTGCTTTGTCCTGGATGGTGTCGAGCTTCTTGAGTATTGTCAGAGCTGCACTCATCCAGGCAAGTGGAGAGTATTCCATCACACTCCTGACTTCTGCCTTGTAGATAGTGGAAAGGCTGTGGGGAGTCAGGAGGTGAGTCATGCAACTAACAGGAAATAAAAACACAATTAGAATTATCATCATTCCACGCACAACAGCTGGAAATACCTTGCCATCTATTATTGTCTTAAAGCAGAGGAAGTCTGCTTTATTTGATATGGTATGCTGCACCAGAGATTGTAAAGTCACAGTGAATATCCTACATTGTGACTCAATTTAAATGGAAAGCATGTGCTATTTTCATGTATAACCTACACATTTTAATCCATTAAAATATTTGTTTTAGTTTTATTACATAAAATGTTTATCATTAGTCCAGGAATTTATAATTACTCAAACACTTGGGGCTAAAAATTCGACAACATTAAAAAGCTGCCGGTGCCACCGCAGGCCGGTGTTAACGGTCACCAAAAATGGGGGCGCTGACAGGACCGAAAAATTGGCTCTGGGGACTAATTAACATTAGCCCAGCTCTAAACTCACAGTCCAACACCATCCGGGTGGCTTTCGCCCCCCTCCCCCCCCCCCCCCCACCTCTGAAATGAAAAGAATAAAAATAATGTAAAAATAGGCAGTTTTTAGCCCTTACAGCTCAACTGCCTTCTGAAAAAAAATTAACATTAAAACGAATTCCCAAATGGGAGTCTTCAGCTCTTAAAGCTGAATTCCCTTCCACACCTAAAGAAATGGGAAAAGTGCTTCAGCACTAACAAAAAATAGCTCAGCAAGCCAGGGAAGGGGCACCCAGGGTCTCGCACGCAGCACTCCAGCTTTGTGCATGGTGTCAACACTGCAAGAGAGGTCCTCTACCCACAGGGGCCAGGAGGCCCTCCAGAAAGAAGGATGTGGGACCACATCACCGAGGCCGTCACTGCCAGCAGTTTCACCCCCCCCCCCCACGAACTGACTCCAGTGCCCAAAGAAGCTTCATGACCTCAGACCAATGTATCTTCAAGAGCCGTCTCCCACCAACTGCACCACTAGCCTCACACACTGCTCAATACACGACCCCCCAAATCACTCACCTACCAACAATCTGTACCAATCACAAGGCACACCTCCCATTCCTAGCTTCACCTCACCCCCTTGGAGAAGACGGTACTGGCCATTCTTGGCAGGGGCATGGCTGAGCCCTTGGCCAGTGGTGGGGCTGAAAAGATACAAGATGCTGGTATCCTCATATGCTATCCTCCTTCTCGCATGCACCTCTTCTTTTCCCGCCCTCCCCTCACCACAACGCCACCCTTGTGCCTTCCTCATTTCACACACCCAAGAATTGCAGCCTGCCCAGGCAGTGTGTGACCAAGAAGAGGGAAAGGAGAATGAAGAAGAAGAAATCGATTTGACACTCCCAGCCACCAGCTCCTCGAGGTCGTCCTGCAAGGCTATTTGCAGTGTCCCCCACTGAAAGTCAGCAGCCTTCCACCAGCTATGCTGCAATCACTGGGGTAGCACTGCATGACACCACTAGGATAGGCAAAGGCACACACAAGACACTCACTAAGGGAATGCATAAGGATGATGAGTTGATTTCTTGATGTCAGTTTGGATGAATAGATGTATAAAGTTGGATTGGAAAGTTTGCTTTGTGGTGGCTTTTATTTCAGCATTGTGGCCAAGAAGATGCTGTGATGGTCAGTAACAGAGGGACGGTAAGGTGTGGGACAAATGTTGAAAGGAGAATTGGGGTTCTGGTCACTGGTACAGCAGGAGGATGATTCCATCCCGGATATCCCAGCCAGAAAGGGGCTGTCTGGGTTGCATCCTTCCTTCTGCTTCCTCCTCTTCTGCATGTTCCTCTTCCCTCTGCGAGCAGATGCTGTAAATCTGAAATAAAAGCATAAAATGCTGTATACTCAGCAGGTCAGGCAGCACCTCAACCTGAGACATGAACTCTGTTTCTCTCCCCACAGATGCTGTCTGACCTGCTGAGTATTTCCAGCATTTTCTATCTTCTCAGAGGCCTTCCTTTACCATCCGAGGTCTTGCAAGCATACAGCAGCATTCCCTGCACACTTAAAAAACTTTTAGCATGTATTGCACCAAGCCACTACTTCAATAAAATAAAAAAATCCAGTCCAAAAGCTTAAATGCAAACTTACCTGAAAGCTGTGTGTGTTGCTTTAAAGAAGTGCTGACAGTATCTCTGTCAGTCTGCTGAACGCTCGCTTTTCAGAGTGAGCCTAGGACCCAGCACTGAACTCAGTACTAAGGTCGAAGTTCGCTGAGGTGACGTTAAGTGATGTCACGCTCTCTTCATTTACATCTCCAGGGCCAGCGCTGCTATCGGCAGCGCTAAGGCCCTCACCAAAATGGCAGCTGCCGAGTCCTGCGCCAGAGAAGGGCGATAGAGTGGCGGCCATCATTTTTCGCCAGGATAATGGCGCAAACGGGTGGCAGTAAGTAGCCCAATTTCTAGGCCTTAGAATCAACACAATCACAGAATTTTACAGAACAGAGGAGACCATTAGGCCCATCATGCCTGTGCCAGCTCTCTGAAAGAGATAGCCAGTTAGCGCCATTGCCCTGCGCTTTCTTCATCCATTTTTAATTTTAATATTCATTCACTTCCCTTTTAAAATAGATCCCGATGGTGAGACTTCCCTTTAATTAATAAAAATATTACCTTCTCATCCAAACTCACAATATGGAATCACTTTGGGTTATGCAGTCACAACTCTTCTGTATAACTGCACAAGCTGAATTCAGAGACTTAATGAAGGGCAGCTGATTCTGAGGACATAGCTCAGAAACTACAGAATGATGTTAGACAAAATGGGATTCATTTTTCAAATTCTCACTCACAACCTGTAATGTTCCGAAATACACTGGCAGCATACAAGGTACCTCGCCATGGATGAAGAGTCAGAAAACCGACCCAAATATGGCCAAAGAAATCCTTCAATGCTCAACATGTCCGATCACTGTGGAGCAACAATCAACAAAGCAGTAGAATGCTGGACTATATATTCAGAACAGTAGAATATAGGCCAGAGGAAATTATGCTGCAATTGCAGAGTACTCTGATCAGTTCACTTCTTGAGTACCTTGTCCAGTTCTGGTCACACAGACACAAGAGGCCCAACAATAACTCAGAACCGGGAAGAGAGCATGGGGGAGGATTTGCGGACGGGAAACCCAGAAGTAAGTTTAATGGCAGGACCTATTTTAAATTATCTCAACGGGTTTCCCGCCCGACAGCCAGCCAGATTCACAGGCTGGCTCTCTGTCAGACTGGAGAGCAGCCGGGGAGTGGATGGCAGGCAAGTCCGGCATCGCTGGGGGTGGCGGGGGGGGGGTGATATCGGACATCTCGAGGGGGGAGGGGGGCACTTACCTCATGGATCCAGCCCTTCTCACCTCCTTTTATCTGCCAGGTTTCCCGAGTCCTGAGAAACTTGCCTAACATTAGTTAAATTGGAGTCACGCAGGCTCCTTAAAATGTTGTACTGACCCGCCTCCTGAGAACAGATTGGTCGCCCGCCACCCCCCCCCCTCCCACCGCCTCCGTTTAAACCGGAAGTGGGCGGGTTGGAGGCGGTTTGGGGTCAAGTATCCCTCAGAGAGGTGACTGATTCCCAGCGTCAGACGCCTGAGTTATAAGAGACTGGAGAAACCTTTGCCTTGAAAAGAGGCAATGAGAGGTGAAAGGTGACCTTAGAGAGTGACATAAAATGTAAACTGTACAGATTCAGAAAATTATTTCAAACTAAATTGAGTAGGACAGAGGTTCAAACTAATAAAACCCAAATTTAGTTCTGATGTTCAAAAGTATTTCTTCACACAAAGAGTGATAAACACATGGAATGCAGAGTGGAGGTGCAAAGCTTGGAATTACCGAAGAAACAATTGGTGATGAGTGCACTGTAGGGTCTCCCTGGAAGGATCTAAGATGGGCCAAATGGCCTTTTCATCTGTAATTATCTTGTGATCTGGACATGCACACTTCTAGCAGGGATTGCTAAATGGCTTTCCTCACCTGTATCCATCTTTATGGTCTTTTGAAATAGTTAAGTTTGATGGGTGGCTTACATTGTTCCTTTTTAATATGATGGAATATACCATGTTACTGTAAAAAAGGCTTGTAATTAAGACAGGGAAAATTTATTTTCCAGCTGGACGCATAGGCTAATCCTTTGTCAACATGAACCCATGGGCATTACATCAGTCAGACTGTTCACACTGATTAATATATCAGGATGCAGTGTTAAGCTCCGTGTCCTTAAAATTCTACAAGCAAGTTTGTGCTGCCCTTCATATTGCAGCTTTCATGGCCTGTCAAGGCTAACATTAGTTGCCAAATGTTAAATACCAAGTACTCACGCAGTTTTCAAAAGTTATATAAATGATTTTTGATATGTATCTGATAATAAATTTTAGAAAATACGATTAAAATGTGTAAGACAGACATTTTCATAGTATTCCCTGACTAAACTTGGGGGGAAAATTGGCTCGCGCCCCTTTTGGGGCGATAACTTCGCCGGGGCACTACTTTTAGCGCCCCAAAAATGTTAGCACCCCTGCGCCAGAAAGCGCTTCCCCACCCACTTGGGGCGCTCCCATTGAATATTGCGGTGCTACGTGAAGCAGCGCCATGCACGTTGACACGTAGCGCCGCGGTACTGTAGGCCTCCCTCCCCTGATTAAAGGGGAGGGGCCTAGCACCGGAGCCCTGCTGGCCCACCAGGGAGCAGGGTGCCGGCAAGAGGAGTGCCGGACTGATGGATCGCGGCCGGCACCCTGCAGCAGGAGGCCAGCGGGGGCAGGTGCTGGCAGGCGGCCCAAAAAAACAGGCCGCCCAGCACCTGCCCTTTAATTATCGCCGCCCCAACCCTGTCGGACATAGCGTCTGGCGGTAGGTCAGGGGGTACGAGCCAAGTTTGCGGATGGGGTGCTGCGCACGATGATGACATCATCGCCGCGGGGCGCTACCGGCTACTGCCGCTGCTAACCTCCTGCTGAATTTTGCGGGAGGCGTTAGCGGCGCCACGCCCAGGCGCTAGTTGCTTTGCACCCCGTTAGCGCCCCTCGGGGCTACAGAGGTGCAAAACAACTGGATTTTTCCCCCCTCAAGGTCTTGAGGCACTGGGCTACTTTGCTGGAGTTTTACTTAAACTGAATCATCCTACATGGGCCCAAATGATCAATGTACCAGAAAGTAGACTGGTTAGTAAATCAGAAGGTGACAATCGCTGCCTCTTCTTTGCTCCACAATTTATACTGCACTGCTGACCAACAATCCTTCGTGTTCATTGATAGTTTAAGCAGTTGATTAAATAGCATTCCAAGAAGAATATTTCTGCTTTTATTTTGTCCCAGTTATTGCTTTAGCCCAAAACCAACATTCTAAATGATGAATACTGATCAGAAAAGCTTATCAATGCAGTCATTAGCTGTTTCTTTAATGGACTAAGACCTGTTTTAGTGATGTTGGCTCATGAATCCTGGCTGTTGCAGAGCTGGCTTCAGCAGACAATAATAGTGGCCAAATATTACCACAGATTGGGAGACTCCCTCCTCCTCCTCCTCCACAAGCTCTCAACTTATTATGAAATGCTAGCATATTTCCTCTAAGTTAACATGACTCCCTGTCTGACCCCAGGACTCTGTGACAACTCAGACATCTCAGGATTGACTTCAGGAGTGCCTGGCAACCCAAGATAGGAACTGATGCCTGCTAGAAACAGGAAAAGTGATACTGTAGTTGTTTTTAACTTGAATTTATGAAGAATGCGAAAACTCTATCATTTGCTTTTGATGTTCTAAGGACGCGAAACTCGGAAATGTAGTAAACAATGAGGAGGATAGTAACAGACTTCAGGAGGACAGAGACAGACTGGTGAAATGGGCAGACACATAGCAGATGAAATTTAATGCAGAGAAGTGTGAAGTGATACATTTTGGTAGGAAGAATGAGGAGAGGCAATATGAACTAAATGGTACAATTTTAAAGGGGGTGCAGGAACCGAGAGACCTGGGGATGTATCTACACAAATATTTGAAGGTGGCAGGACAAGTTGAGAAGGCTGTTAAGAAAAAGCATATGGCTTGGCAATATTAATAGAGGAATAGAGTACAATAGCAAGGAAGTTACGCTAAAACTTTATAAAACACTGGTTCAGTCTCAGCTGGAGTATTGTGTTCAATTCTGGGCACCATACTTTAGGAAGGATGTGAAGGCCTTGGAAAGGTTACAGAAAAGATTTACTAGAATGGTACCAGGGATGAGGGACTTCAGTTATGTGAAGAGACTGGAGAAGCTGGGGTTGTTCTCCTTAAAGCAGAGAAGGTTAAGAGGAGATTTGATAGAGGTGTTCAAAATCATGAACGATAAATAAGGAGAAACTGTTTCCAGTGTTAGAAGGGTCGGTAACCAGAGGACACAGATTTAACAGATGCTGTCTGACCTGCTGAGTATTTCCAGCATTTTATGTTTTTATTTCAGATTTCCAGAATCCACAGTATTTTGCTTTTGACACAGATTTAAGGTAATTGGCAAAAGAACCAGAGGAGACATAAGGGGAAAAAAAATTATGCAACGAGTTTTCGTTATCTGGCATGCACTGCCTGAAAGAGTGGTGGAAGCAGATTCAATAGTAACTTTCAAGAGGAAATTGGTTAAATACTTGAATGGAAAAAAAATTACAGGGCTATGGGGAAAGGGCAGGGTAATTGTATAGCTCTTTCAAAGAGCCGGCACACTGAGTCAAACGGATTCCTCCTGTGTTGTATCATTCTATGATTTTATGATTTGTAGCAACAGATGTAAAAAAGCAAAGAATGGGTTGAGTCATGCTTTTTTTTAAAAAAGGTGTGCAATGGAGTATAAATAAACTGTACAGTAACAGCCATAACTAGGTCTACATTGTTGGGAATGGCATCAAAACCCAAAAGATGAATCACCCTGCGAGTGGACGTAAAGGATCTCTGGGCGCTAACTGTTGTCACAAATTGTGAAATTTGTGGTTTTCTTTAAATATACCAATTATGGACAATCACTGACTAATTATATAAAGTGCTTTGTGCTTTGCTTTCATACTATGGGTCTACAATGTCTACTCTATCCAGAACTAACATAATTAGTTATCTCTCTTTGAAAGGAAAGAATTGTTGTCAGCAGTGGGAAATTTAGCATTCTGTCACAGCTACCAATTTTGTCTGTTGGAGGTTTATTTATAAGAAGTTTCTTAAGTGGATTGATGTCAGTCATAAGTATGTGTTCAATGTAGTTTCATGTCAATACAGGCTGGCTGTTGGTGTGAAAGAGACCAGGTGGTATGAAACTGATGTGAAAGTGTGAAAAAAAAGATTCCAAACAACCTACGACATACACTACCTGATCGCGAGGAGTATGGTCTACACATAGATAAATTAGTACAACTACTAGAGCAGAGACAAAAGCAGAAAGTGCTGGTAATAGACATCAGGTCAGTCAGCATCTGACGAGGGAACAGGCAAGTTAACACTTCAAGTGTAACCCTAAATCAGAAATGGAAAAAATAAAAATGATCAGTGTTTAAATAGGATTACAACAAAGGGAAGGGAGAGGAAATATGGCTGAAATGACTTGTCACACGTTTAGAATCATAGAATCATAAAATGGTTACAGCACAGAAGGAGGCCATTCGGCCTGTCGAGCCCGTGCCGGCTCTCTGCAAGAACACTTCAGCTAGTCCCACTCCCCGCCCTTTCCCCGTAGCCCTGCAAAAAAATTTCCTTCAGGTACGTATCCAATTCCCTTTTGAAAGCTGGGATTGAGTCTGCCTCCACCACCCTTTCAGGCAGTGCATTCCAGATCCTAACCACTCGCTGCGTAAAAAAGTTCCTTCTTACGTCGCCTTTGGTTCTTTTGCCAATCACCTTAAATCTGTGTCCTCTGGTTCTCGACCCTTCTGCCATTGAGAACAGTTTCTCTCTATCTACTCTGTCCAGACCCCTCATGATTTTGAGCACCTCTGTCAAATCTCCTCTCACTCTTCTCTGCTCTAAGGAGAACAACCCCAGCTTCTCCAGTCTATCCACGTAACTGAAGTCCCTCATCCCTGGAATCATTCTCGTAAATCTTTTCTGCACCTCTCTAAGGCCTTCACATCCTTCCCTAAAGTGTGGTGCCCAGAATTGGACACTATACTCCAGTTGAGGCCGAACCAGTGTTTTATACAAGTTTATCATAACTTCCACGCTTTTGTACTCTATACCTCTATTCATGAAGCCCAGGATCCCGTAAACTTTTTTAACTGCTTTCTCAACCTGCCCTGCCACCTTCAACGATTTGTGCACATATATCCCCAGGTCTCTCTGTTCATGCACCCACTTTAGGATTGTACTATTTAGTTAATATTTCCTCTCCTCATTCTTTCTACTAAAATGTATCACTTCGCACTTTTCTGCGTTAAATTTCATCTGACACGTGTCCGCCCATTCCACCAGCCTGTCTATGTCCTCCTCACTGTTCACTATACTTCCAAGTTTTGTGTCATCTGCAAATTTTGCAATTCTGCCCTGTACACCCACATCCAAGTCATTAATATATATCAAGAAAAGCAGTGGTCCTAGAACCGACCCCTGGGGAACACCACTGTATTCCTTCCTCCAATCTGAAAAACAACCATTCACCATTACTCTCTGTTTCCTGTCATTTAGCCAATTTCGTATCCATGCTGCCACTGTCCCCTTTATTCTACGGGCTTCAACTTTGCTGGCAAACCTATTATGTGGCTCTTTGTCGAACGCCTTTATTATTTATATGCCTATAGAAGATTTTTGGATTACCTTTTATGTTAGCTGCCATTCTATTCTCATACCCTCTCTTTACCCCTCTTATTTTCTTTTTCACTTCTCCTCTGAACTTTCTATATTTAGCCTGATTCTCAGATGTATTCTCGACCTGACATCTGTCATACCCACTCTTTTTCTGCTTCATCTTACTCTCTATCGCTTTCGTCATCCAGAGAGCTCTGACTTTAGTTGCCCTACCTTTCCCCCAGTGGAAATATACCTCGACTGTACCCGAACTATTTCCTCTTTAAAGGCAGCCCATTGTTCCATTACAGTTTTGCCTGCCGATCTTTGATTCCAATTTACCCGGGCCAGATCCGTTCTCATCCCACTGAAATTGGCCTTCCTCCAATTAAGTATTTTTACTCAAGATTGCTGCCTGTCCTTTTCCATAGCTAATCTAAACCTTATGATACTATGATCACTGTTCCCTAAATGTTCACCTACTGACACTTGCTCCACTTGACCCATCTCATTCCCCTGAACCAGATCATTCTTGTAAATCTTTTCTGCACCCTAAGGCCTTCACATCCTTCCTAAAGTGCGATGCCTAGAATTGGACACAATACTCCAGTTGAGGCCAAACCAGTGTTTTATAAATGTTCATCATAACTTCCTTGCTTTTGTACTCTATGCCCCTATTTATTATTGCCAGCTTGTGATTTCAAATAAAACTGTTGGACTATAACCTGGTGTTGTGCGACCTCCCTATTTATTAAGCCCAAGATCCCGTATGCTTTTTTAACCGCTTTCTCAACCTGCCTGCCACCTTCAACGATTTGTGCACATATATCTCCAGGACACTCTGTTCCTGCACCCCCTTTAGGATTTCCCAGGCCTCAGGAAACCCGGCAGCTAAAGGGAGGTGAGGACTGCTGCATGGAAGAGTTAAGTGATTTTCCAGCACTGCTTGTGGGCCAGGAGGAGCAGGAACACTTCACCCCGGCTCCCCAAGGAAACCTGCTAACCTCTTCAGCGATCGGACCCCCATCACCCCCACAATCTTCTCCCCTCCTCCCTCAATCTCTCTGGGCCCCCCATTGATGTCCCCGTGATCTCTCCCTCCATCCTCTTTGCTCCCCAGCTGCAGCCTGGTGCCACAGGCTTACCCGCCCAACAGCCAGCCAGCCTCTTAACGGATTTCAAAAATGATAATCAGGCCCTGCCGTTAAATTCAGCAGGACCTGAGGGAAACCCGTTCTTCTGGCCACACAACTGCCTCCCTCCCCATCAATATCGGGGCCTGCGTGTGAGTAACTGAGGCGGTTGGAGGTAAGTCAAATCTGAAATGGAAACAGGAGAAGCTGGCAAACCAGAACAGGATTTAATGGTCCAAAGAGAAGACTATCAGGCTAATACCCAGGGCACAGATTTCTCCAGGGCCAGCAGAGTGTTCCATCATCGCATGTCCATCCCAAGCACCAACCTACATTCCCCCACCACCCCACCCCACCCCACCCTGACGCTGACACATCCATCCCAAATTGTCGGCATTCCCTGCCGTAAAGAAAGTGGTAACTCAGGCAGGGTAGAACTTGTGCTCATCCTGTTGATGCCCCCCTGATCACAGCTATATTTCTGGCCCTAGGTTAATTTGCATGCCGGAGGCAGCCTCGCTGGCATTCACCGCACAGTCACGGGATACTGGAGTCCTGCCCCAGAAGGAGGAAGAAGTCAGCCATCAAGTTGCCTCCAGAAAGTAACATTTTCACTCAAAATGTTTACTCTTGCTGATGGGGTCAGTCTGTGCACAGCTCTACTCTGACAGCACTTGCACAGTCTCCTCTTCCACTGCATTTCTGAAGCCCTATCTGTGACCTACAATGCTGGACTTTGGGACCTAATAGGCAGTCCCTGCATCCACTGCTCAAACAGCACAAATAGCTGGAAATACCACTGAAGCAGTGTTTCTCTCATTTTAATTTTATTAGCATGCACCTTCCCACATATGGACAAGAAGATTGTAGGCCATCAGGCTTCCAATCTGAAAAAGAGGGGGAGGGAAGGATGTAGCAGAGTATGTCCCTAAGCACATTTCTGGCCCTGTCTGCTCCAAATAAAATGGAAAACTGAGAGGACGGGGCTAGAAAGCCTATGGTTAGGGTAATATCATAATCTTTTATACAACCACAGGAGGAAAAAAATCCATAATAATTAATTCTATCCAAGGTAAACTGATTGAGTGGAGTCATATATTAGAATGTATTATTAATGAATGAACATCAGGTGTATTCTGGTATTTGTCAGACTTTACAGCATTAATTTATGTAGCCACAGGTGCAGTGGGCTGAATGGTTGACTTCTGCTGTAAATGTCTATGGTTTCATGGTTCTAAACTAATTTCTATGATATAACTGGCATAGTGCCTTGTGTGCCTGCACATCATACTATGGCAGGGCATTGGCAAAGGCCTACAAATAGGTTATCTACTTATCCTGTCTAATGGTTAATTGCATGGGAGCTAAAGTGTAGGACTGAGAAGTCGGTTTTCTTAAGGTTTAGTTAGACCTCAGCTTTAGGGGTTCAAAGTTTGAGTATTTGCAAAGAGCATTCTAAAGGTCTGATCCCAATCTCTTCTGCTTGATTACTATAATAAAGCATGGATGCCCCTTCTCACCTACAGGTGGAAAAATGGCCACGTACCCAACTATAGGAACCTAATAACATTCCACTATACCACCTTGGAAAGTAGATGCATGATCTGCTACTAGACCATCAAAGCTTAGACGGTCTTCACTAAACTCTTTGAAATCAGGTGCTCCATTAATACTACCATAAAATAAAAAATAATAAATAGCTTTGTAAAAATATTTTAACTACCTTTGTTGTTTTTGGCTGCAGCCACAATAGGAGTTGTTTGTCCACCACCTGCCGGAATGATGGGAAATTTATGACAAAGGAGAGAGAGTGATAGCATGTCTATAGACTATATTTTAGATTTCAGTCCATGCACATTGCAATTTGTTTTTAAGGATCAGGTCATCAGACATAAGAATGATTTTGTACTAAGCAAGCACAATTTGAGTGTTAAAATGGGCCAAATTGGTTCTGGAATCAGATTCTGATCTCAGTCTTACCAATGAAGGAAGGAGAAATAATGGTCCAGATATTGCTGTCAAAATAACGGTGAGGCTAATGGTGGCCGCAGTTATTTATGCGAGGAGCAGATCTGAAGGCTATCAATTCAGTTTCAAAAGTAGAACATGTTGCTGAGGACCGGCATATGTTTTTAGATTATGTCAAGTGGAGTCAAAGGATAAGCTGGTATAGAAATACAAACTGGACCTGCAACAGCAGGTGAACCAATATCAATGTATTGCTTCTGGTAAGTGTGAATTGGATACTATCACATTATTTTGTACAATTTAATTCCATTTTCATTTACTGGTGGAATCTCACATGGAAGTAATACATATATGAATGCCCTGCAACATATCACATTCCATCCAACTTTGCATTAGTCTGTTAATATTTTTAAAAAGCCAGGTGGCCACATTACACTTATATGGCAATTGTGTCACTTTCAAATCTCTATCGTCAATATTTCCTCCTAGACTCCACTTTTATCTTCATACAGCTGACCTTATGAGTAACGATTAGCGAATGTCCCCAACTATCAGCATGAGTCACTTCAGACTATCGCTACAGCACAGCAACCACACAATGGACAAATGGAAGACGTAGGGATTAGTATCTCTGGAGATGAACCATTTCTAGCCTGTGTCTTGCACCTAACACTTATCAAATAAAGAATATTCTAGCCATCTTAGATGAGGTTTATTCTCAATTCCTACAAGACTCATTGAGGTTGTAAGAACAACGCAACTTGCAAAAACCAGCTGCCTAGAGAATGGAATGGTAGATATGATGGAAATATCCATTCTGGAACAGTTCTAAGGAAGAATGCAAACCAGTTTGGATAAACACTGTCGGCAGTTTGGTTGCCTGATTAATCTATTGGCTTGCATTGTCCACGGTCAGACACTCAGTACCACACAAAACAGTGCCACATTAAAAAGTCAGACCTCCATCAATGGATCCAGTACAGTCAAGTAGTCAAACACAACATAAGGTCAGCCTTAGGTGTCCCACAAGCTTATGACAGACTGTGAGGAGATTTCTAATTGATTCCAATAGCCACTGTTCTACACCATACCGCATACAAGACACAGGGCAGTCTCTCCCGAGGAGTAGCTGTCTAATATGGAAAGAGACCATTGCAAATATGCTTTTCTTCAATAAATTAATTAACTGTAGCCACAATTTTAACCCTCTGCATTCGAGAACAATGGAGCACGTAGGGAGTTAAAATGTTTGCAGTGACCTACTCAGCCGATCCTTGCTGGCCACACACCGCATGCCATTTTAACAGGCCCGTTCTGGCCAACCAATCAGGCCCTCGCACCAGGCAGGCAAGGGTCTCATTAAAATTCAAATGTTGGGTTCTGATGATGTCATTCAGACCCTGGCTATATTTTAATGCTCAGCAGCCATGTTCAGCGCCCAGTGCCGGCCTCACCAGCAGCATCAGGTGCGAAGGAGCAGCAGGCTCAGAAGAGGGCTGAAAAGGTAAGTTAATATTTTTTTAAAGGCTTCCTTGTGGGCAGGAGTGCTCCTCCTGAACCCACAAGGAAACCCAGGGCCCCAAGCTTCCCTCACCCGATTGCGATCATTTACCTGACTGCTGGGGACCGTTCCGACGGGTTTCCAGCTGCGACCTCCTGCCAAGCTCGGCAAACTGCTGCCCGCCGGTCTGATGCCATTGACACTGGGATTGGGTGGCAGTTGGGCCTGGTATATTTAAATGAGGCCCGGGAGTTAAAATGGCCCTTCACCACCAGTTAAAATCGGGGCTTGTATTTCTTACACTTAACATAAGTTATTTAGAATGTACATTTGACTCACTTTAGAGATTGGTGCAGTAGAATTGCTGCAAGTCGGTAATTTAAACAACCTGATTGAAAAATTTGCAGCTATAGATAATTTGTGTTAAAACCAATTTAATATTGGTTTAAATAGTGGCTGTATTAGTGCTGTCATTGAAGAAACATTGCATTGTATGAGACAATACTCCTTCATTGAGGTGTCAGGTGGCTCAGAGTTGACCTATCAAACAGTTTTAGTTTTCTATTTTTAGTGGTGAGAAAAATGTTAATGCCAATCACTATCAGGAGAGAAAAACTCACAAGTATGTTATCACAAGTAAAATTCAGGCCACAATCATCAAACCACATTGCTTTGCTTGGCATCCAGCCTTGTCATAAATTACAAAATATATTTTTTTTGAACTTTCATCAAACACAATCAAAAAGTATCCTAAATATACTTGTTGTAAAAGCTGATGTTGTGAACTTAATCAAATCATCCTTCTATAACATTTTTTAAACTTTTGCTGGAACATAGGCCCCGATATTAAGTCGGAGATGTGTTGGGAGCCGGGGGGGGGCGGGGGGGAGGGGGTGATGGGGTCCGATATCCTGTGGGGAACCCGGAAGTACGTTTCGCGTGTCTGTCAGTGGCTTTTTAACTCGACCAGCTCATTATCATTTTACTTTCGGGTTTGGCATCCAATGCACGGCAGCGGGCATGATGAGGACCCGCATGACACGATCTCCACTCCAGCATTTAAAAGGTCAATCTGAAGATGGAACTGAGGAGTTTGGAGTTGGGAAGAAGAGAAGAGGAACTGTGTGAATGGATTCCAGAGCGGTCAAAGGCTATGCCGCGGTTCAATGACGCCTTCCTTGATGTACTGCTGGGGGCAGTGAGGAGCCACAGATACTCTTCCCCAGCAATGGGAGGTAGCCCAGGAGGTCAGCAGCAGGAACATTGTGCCAAGCTCCTGGATTCAGTGCAGGAAGCGTTTAATGACCTAAGCAGGTCGGACAAGGCGAGTACAGTTGCACATTCGCTCACATCCTGCTGTGCACATCACTCCACCCCCTCAATCTACCTAATCCATCACATCACTCCTCACACCCACTTACCTGGCACATGCACCCATCCTTCTCTTTCTATGCACTTCATGACATCCACCACTGCCACTCACCCTCATCCTTATGCAATTTCATGCCTCTCCCTGATAGTCACCCTCACCAATTACACTCCATCCATCGGGTGGGCATTATAGTCACTCATAGAAACATAGAAACATAGAATCTAGGAGCAGGAGTAGGCCATTCGGCCCGTCGAGCCTGCACCACCATTCAATACGATCATGGCTGATCATTCAAATCCAGTACCCTGTCCCTGCTTTAATCCCCACAGTACACATATCCCACCCGACCCCCGTAACCCCACGTATTTAATTCCCCCTAACATATCCCATCCTATCCCCATAACCCCACATATTTAATCCCCCCCTAACACTAAGGGTCAATTTATCATAGCCAAATCAACCTAACCCGCACATTTTTGGACAGTGGGAGGAAACCGGAGCACCCGGAGGAAACCCACGCAGACACGGGGAGAATGTGCAAACTCCACACAGACAGTCACCCGAGGTCAGATTCGAACCCGGGTCTCTGGCGCTGTGAGGCACCAGTGCTAACCACTATGCCACCGTGTTGCCCATAGGTCTGTTCTTTCCCCCATTGCAGGAAAAGAGAGCGCAAAACACAAGGGAGAGGGAGAGGGACGGAGGTGGGCCTCCGTAGATCTCGCAGATCACAACTGTGGAGGAGGAGGCACTGGAGATCAGTGGTGATGGAGACCCCCCAACTACCTGGTGACACAATTAAATATCAACGAATCTGCATACAGAACTCAGTCATGTTCTTCCAAGAATAGAGTGGCCAGTTCCGTGGAACATCAAATGCTGCAATCAAATAAGTCCATGCACTCCTTAACCACGGCTGTGCACACTCTGGATTAACGTTCCCTTTAAGCTGTGCAGCCGCGTGGCCACGCATCGCTCTGGTACTCGCATGCAACCGGCTCACCGGCTTTTAAATGGGAAAAACCGCGCATGTGCAGTATTTTGAATGGGTCGCACAGCCTCGTAAAAGGGACTGCGCACCCAAAAAAAAATTAAAGGGAACGTTGCTCTGGATGCCAACATGTCTGCCACATTAACTAGGATGACAGATACCTTAGCCTTACAGGGCCGCACTGATCCGCATCAAAGTGTTCTCCAGCAGAGTGGTAGCAGTGAAGTGCGGCTGGGCCATGAGGATGATGGCAAAAGGGAACATGGAAGTGGGGGCTCCACTCAAAGTGCTTTCACTTCTCACCTGTTGCCCTCCCCCCTCAGTCACTACTCAACATGCTGCCTCCTCTCCCGATGGCCGTGTCTGCCCTTGCACAGGTGCAGGTGGAGCAGTCTTTGGCGGGGCCCTCATGGGCCCCAACTCCCAGAGGACATTGGCCAAGAGCATCTCAGCAGTCCGAGCAGGGATCTGAGCAGCCTGCTCTACCTCTGCTCCCGCCACAGGGGCTGCACCACGTAGGAGCGGTAGGAAAAGGACGAGTAAAGCTTTTTAGTTGTGCAAGGATATGCACATGGGTGTATGAGAAAATGTTATGTTGTAAAGTTTCTGTTCTTTAGTACAATTACATAAATTTTATTCTTTTGCACCACTTTCCCAACTTACCCATACTTGGTTGCTGGGTGGCAAGTTGCCTTTTAACTTGTTTGATGATGAATGGGAAGACATGAATTGACGGGGACCAATGGGAGTATGTGCAAGGGTGGTTGTTTGCTGGGTTGGTTGTTTGCTGGATCACTTTGTGTCAGTGGCATTGGAGGGGTCGGGAATAGTGCCCGTTGCATATGGTTCTGACATCAGTCCACCAGTACAACCTAAGTTAACCTTGCATTAATAAGGGCATCCCAGGCATCAATGTGAGCAGCTGGTGCTGCATTGCCCTTATCACCTTTCTCCTTCTCGTTTTCCTCATCTTCCTCTGCCTCCTTCTTGGAATTGTCCCAGAATCCTCCATCACCATCCCTGGGTATGTCCTTTCCCACCGGAGGTGGTGGCACAGTGATACACAGTCGGGAGGGAGTGGCCCTGGGAGTCCTTAACATTGACTCTGGACCCCATGATGTCTCATGGCATCATGTCAAACATGGGCAAGGAAACCTCCTACTGATTACCACCTACTGCCCTCCCTCAGCTGATGAATCAGTACTCCTCCATGTTGAACACCACTTGGAAGAAGCACTGAGGATAGCAAGGGCACAGAACCTACTCTGGGTGGGGGACTTTAATGTCCATCACCAAGAGTGGCTTGGTAGCACTACTACTGACCAAGCTAGCCGAGTCCTGAAGGACCCACAACCAACGGATCAGATCAAAGCTCTGCAGTCCTGCCACATCGAGTCGTGAATGGTGGTGGACAATTAAACAACTAACGGGAGGAGGAGGCTCCTTGAATATCCCCATCCTCAATGATGGCGAAGCCCAGCACGTGAGTGCAAAAGACAAGGCTGAAGCATTTGCAATCATCTTCACCAGAAGCGCTGAGTGGATGATCCATCTTGGCCTCCTCTTGAAGTCAGTCTTCAGCCAATTCGATTCACTCCACGTGATATCAAGAAACGGCTGAGCGCACTGGACACAGCAAAGGCTATGGGCTCCCGACTGTCGTGCTCCAGAACTAGCCATGCCTCTAGCCAAACTGTTCCAGTACAGCTACAACACTGGCATCTGTGGAAAATTGCCCAGGTATATCCTGGCCACAGAAAGCTGGACAAATCCAATCCGGCCAATTACTGCCCTATCAGCCTATTCTCAATCATCAGCAAAGTGATGGAAGGTGTCGTTGACAGTGCTATCAAGCGGCACTTACTCACCAATAACCTGCTCACCGATGCTCAGTTTGGGTTCCGCCAGGACCACTCAGCTCCTGACCTCATTACAGCCTTGGTCCAAACATAGACAAAGGAGCTGAATTCCAGAGCTGAGGTGAGAGTGACTGCCCTTGACATCTAAGGCAGCATTTGACCGAGTGTGGCATCAAGGAGCCCTAGTAAAACTGAAGTCAATGGGAATCAGAGGGAAAACTCTCCACTGCCTGGAGTCATACCTAGCACAAAGGAAGAGATGGTTGCAGTTGTTGGAGGCCAATCATCACAGCCCCAGGACGTCGCTGCAGGAGTTTCTCAGGGCAGTGTCCTAGGCCAAACCATCTTCAGCTGCTTCATCAATGACCTTTCCTCCATCCAAAGGTCAGAAATGGAGATGTTCGCTGTTGATTGCACAGTGTTCAGTTCCATTCATAACTCCTCAGATAATGAGCAGTCCGTGCCCGCATGCAACAAGACCTGGACAACATTCAGGCTTGGGCTGATAAGTGGCAAGTAACATTTGCACCACACAAGTGCCAGGCAATGAGTATCTCCAACAAGCGAGAGTCTAACCACCGCCCCTTGATATTCAACGGCATTACTAATGCCAAATCCCCCACCATCAACATTCTGGGGGTCACCATTGACCAGAAACTTAACTGGACCAGTGGACCAGCCACATAAATACTGTGCCAACAAGAGCAGGTCAGAGGCTGGGTATTCTGCAACAAGTGTCTCACCTTCTGACTCCCCAAAGCCTTTCCACCATCTACAAGGCACAAGTCAGGAGTGTGATGGAATACTCTCCACTTGCTTGGATGAGTGCAGCTCCAACAACACTCAAGAAGCTCAACACCATTCAGGACAAAGCAGCCTGCTTGATTGGCACCCCATCCACAACCTTAAACATTCACTCCTTCCACCACTGGCACACTGTGGTTGCAAGATGCACTGCAGCAACTCGTCAAGGCTTCTTCGACAGCATCTCCCAAACCCATGACCTCTACCACCTAGAAGGACAAGGGCAGCAGGCGCATGGGAAGTACCCCTGCAAGTCACAGGCCACCCTGACTTGGAAATATATCGCCATTCATTCATCGTCGCTGGGTCAAAATCCTGGAACTCCCTCCCTAACAACACTATGGGAGTACCTTCACCTCACAGACTGCAGCGGTTCAAGAAGGCGGCTCACCACCACCTTCTCAAGAGCAATTAGGGATGGGCAATAAATGCTGGCTTTGCCAGTGATGTCCACATGCCATGAACGAATAAAAAAGAGGATCTGAGTTCTGCGCCTTGTTCCTCCTGCAGACCTAAACCTTGCTGTTGCACAATATTGTGCAGAGCACAGCACACCATGACCATTATGGAGACCCTGGCTGGTGCGTACTGAAGGGCGGCTCCAGATCTGACTCAGTACCTGAAGCGCATCTTCAGCATGCCGATAGCTTGCTCAATCACACATCTGGTGGTCATATGGCATTCATTGTAGCGCTGTTGGGCTTCATTGGTTGGGTTTCTGACAGGTGTCATCAGTCAAGTTTGAAGTAGGTATCGCTTGTCGCCTAGCAGTTGCTTCCAGGTCCGAATACATCAGGAGCTTGGACTGCTGCAGGACGAAAGCATCATGGCAGCTGTCCGGGAATCTTGCGCACACTTGCATTAATATCTTTTTGTGGTTACACACCAGCTGCACATTGATGGAGTGGAAGCCCTTGCGGTTGATGAATACTCTTGCTTGATCTGGGGGTGCCCAGATTGCCACGTGTGTGCAATCATCGACACCCTGCACCTGTGGGAAGCCAGCCAGATTCGCAAACCCGAGCGCCCGGTCATTCGCAGGTGAGGTTCACATAATTACCAGCCTGGGCAAAAAAGCCATCAGTCTCCTGCCTTATTCATTTGTGGGCCGCCGATTAGGAGATCCTGGATATCTCTCCGGCAGAGCCCTAGAAGGATCGGAGGCAAAAAAGTTGAGGGCGATGATTACTTTCACAGCCACTGGTAATGCGTGGCCACCAGGTCTAGCAGGCAGCAGGTCTTCTTCTAGGAGGCTGCAGATGTCTGCCACCACCTGACGTGGCAACCTGAGCCTCCTGAAGCACTGCATGGCAGACTGGTCACGAAAGTAAAAGTCCATGGGATCCAAGGCAAAGTGGCAAGTTGGATCCAAAATTGGCTCAGAGGCAGGAAACAAAGGGTAATGGTCGAAGGGTGTTTTTGTGACTGGAAGGCTGTTTCCAGTGGGGTTCTGCAGGGCTCAGTACTGGGTCCTTTGCTTTTTGTGGTATATATCAATAATTTGGACTTGAATGTAGGAAGTATGATTAAGAAGTTTGCAGATGATACAAAAATTGGCCGTGTGGTTGATAATGAAGAAGAAACCTGTAGACTGCAGGAAGATATCAATGGACTGATCAGGTGGGCAGAACAGTGGCAAATGGAATTCAATCTGGAGAAGTGTGTGAGGTAATGCCTTTGGGGAGGGCTAACAAGGCAAGGATATACACTATAAATGGTAGGACACTGAGAAGTGCAGAAGATCAGAGGGACCTTGGAGTGCATGTGCACAGATCCCTGAAGGTAGCAGGGCAGGTCGATAAGGTGGTTAAGAAGGCATACGGGATACTTGCCTTTATTAACCAAGGCATAGAATATAAGAGCAGGGAGGTTATGCTTGAACTGTATAAAACACTAATTAGGCCGCAGCTAGAATACTGTATGCAGTTCTGGTCACCACATTACAGGAAGGATGTGATTGCACTAGAAGGGGGTGCAGAGAGATTTACGAGGATGTTGCCTGGGCTGGGGAATTTTAGCTATGAGGAAAGATTGGATAGGCTGGGGTTGTTTTCTTTGAAACAGAGGAGGCTGAGGGGAGACCAAATTGAGGTGTATAAAATTATGAGGGGCCTAGATAGAGTGGATAGGAGGGACCTATTTTCCTTAGCAGAAAGGTCAATAACCAGGGGGCATAGATTTAAAGTAATTGGTCGGAGGTTTAGAGGGGATCTGAGGAAAACATTTTCACCCAGAGGGTGGTGGGGGTCTGGAACTCATTGCGTGAAAGGGTGGTAGAGGCAGAAACCCTCATCACATTTAAAAAGTACTTGGATATGCACTTGAAGTCCCATAACCTACAAGGCTACGGACCAAGTGCTGGAAAGTGGGATTAGGCTGGATAGCTCTTTGTCGGACGGCACAGACAAGATGGGCCGAATGGCCTCCTTGTGTGCTGTAAATTTCTATGATGATTTGGACACTCACATTCCCCTACCCTCCACTGCAAAACTGTTTACAGAGAAAATTATGGAGATTGTTGATATGTAGCACCCTATCGTGTCCTCAGAATTCCCCAAAGAGCTTCACGGCCAATTTATTACTTTTGAGGAGTAGTCAGTGTTGTTATGTAGGCAAACAGGCACTTTGCCTTTGAGAATCCTCAATAAAAGGTATGGCCCCAAAAATATGTGGGCCACAGCTCCGGCAGGATCGCGCCCAATGGGACCCTCCAGTGCTAACCTTTAGTTTGCGGGATCAGTGGGACGGCATCTAGTTTGCATGGGACCAACGAATGATTGTGCCACCAAGGGCACAACTCTGGCACCTGCCTGCATCATGGAGCCAGAAAATCCAGCACCTGCCTGCCTTTGGTGGGGGTTTGCCTCGGCCCTCTCCCAGAGCCCATTCAGCATCTTCTTGGCTCCCCATGTGACAATTCAGAATTTATTTTAATTTTGCAGTTCCCTGGCTTGGACCCCCCACCTCCTCACCCTCCGGGCAGGGCCCACTTGTGTCCATCTCAAGGCCAATATGCCTCATTTCCCTTGGCATACTGGCCTCGAGTCCAACAACACTGGGGGGGGGGGAGGAGGGGGGGCGGGATTTGGGTTGTTGACATCAGTTTAATGGGGAAGTCAGCATGAAGAAGAAAAAATGTTGTCGCCTCCAATAATATGCATAAAATCCAGCGACGAAAACCTGCAAATCCATCTTCCCCGCCCCCCCTCCCCCCCCACTTTCAATTGCTATTGCTGAAATTGTTATAGCACTTTAAATATTTGCCAGCATTGTGCCTCTTCTAGCAATGCTGGATTCCTGGTTTATTCTTGTTGTTCTTACTATTCATCTGAGGCAATATAGAGTGAAATGTGGCATGTGACATCACCCAGTCATTATTGCCTTATTTAAAAGAATCCGCTTGTATTTGGCGGGTGTTTCCAAAGTCCACCAGAAGAGATGCTAGAAAACTGCAGCAGGTGCAAAAATGAGTGGGGATCCGAGCGTGAGAGTAGCCCCTACCCAATTTTCCATCCCTCCCACCCCATTACTGTTGGCAAACCAACGGAAATGCAGAGGCAAATCCTGTCCGAGTGTCAAAAATCACAATTTTCTGGAGGGGGCGCATGCCTCAATACCCCCATGAAAATAAATGTTTGCATCTTCGGTACATTTGTCACGCTGCTTGTCCGACATTCAGTCCTGGATGAGCAGAAATATTGGGAAGACCGAAGCCACTGATTTCAATCTCCGCCACAAACTCTATTTCCCAGCCACTGACACCATCCCTCTACCTGGCCACTGTCTGAGGCTGAAACAGACCATTCCAAACCTTGGCGTCCTATTTGAGCCTGAGATGAGCTTCCGACCCCATACCTGCTCCATCTCCAACACCTTCTACTTATACTTCCGTAACATCACCTGTCTCCACCCCTTGCTCAGCTCATCTGCTTCTGAAACCCTCATCCATGCCTTTTGACCTCTAGACTCGACAATTCCAATGCTCTCCTAGCTGGACTCCCACTTTGCACCATCTGTAAACTTGAGCTCATCCAAAACTCTGTTGCCCATATCCTAACTCGCACCAAGTCCCATTCACCCATCAACCCTGTGCTCACTGATCTACATTGGCTCCCGGTCTGGTAATGCCTCAATTTTAAAATTCACATAATTGTTTGCAAATCCCTCCATGGCCTCGCTCCCTCCCTAACTCTGTAACCTCCTCCAGCCCTCCAGCCCTTTGAGAATTCTGTGTTCCTCCAATTCGGGCTCTTGAGCATCCCCAATTTTTATCGCTCCACCAATGCTAGCTGTGCCTTCAGCTACCTTGGCCCTAAGCTCTGGAATTCCCTCCCTAAACCTCTCCGCCTCTCTACCTCCTTTAAGATGCTCCTTAAAACCTACCTCTTTGACCAAGCTTGTGGCCACCTGTCCTAATATCTCAGATTTGGTGTCAAATTTTGTTTGATAATGCTCCTGTAAAGTGCCTTGGGACGTTTTACAACTTTAAAGGCGCTATATAAATGCAAGTTGTTGTAGCACTTGCATCCTGCTTCTCACTTTCATGTACTTGTGTTTTTGTCCCCCTTCTAGTATGAGTGAAGGTATATTCAGTGTACCTAGAGTTTATTACAAGCCTGTGTCCCACTGCCCTTCCAGTGTAATTACTTGTTTTCAGATGTCATAAGCTTATGTTGGGGACCATTTTGCGTTCAGCTTTTTTGAAGCTGTTGGTCAGCTTTTGCTCATTTTCTAGGTTGGCATGTATGGAACTTGTGATCCAATAATGGTTTTCTAGACAAGCATGAATGGTCTAAAACAATTTCGCAGTATATATGTGCATACTAAAATAAATTTGTGGATTGGTTGTATTTTCTATTATTTAACTGCAAAGCAGATACACTGAAAGAGCTACTGAAAGATTTTATATAAGTACCAACCTTCCAACTCCACCTACATTGTGAGGTTGCCAAATATCCATATTCCCCACCCTCATACACTTTGTAATCACCCTAATTTTCTCAACATTCATTATCAATAGGAAATAATAAAGATGTACATCTCCAAGATTGGTGTTCACATTTGATGGACCATTTACATCCTGCTGGTCAGCTGCCTGCCTGAAATAGGCACAAAGAGGCAGCTGACTAGCTGCTGGCAGGTGAAGATCAGGTGGCTTAAAGGCGGCCCACCAACGCTCAAGTAAGTTATGTGAGGAGGAGTTTTCGGCAGAGTCTTGCAGGTGGAAAGTGGGGGGGGCCCAGGGCAGCAGAGGTCCAGACTTGCCTTGTGGGGCCCAGAGGAGCACTGCTGCTCCTTCTGACCCCACAATGATAAGTTTAAAACTTACCTTTTATGGCCTCCACTGCTTCCCCGACAGATTTTACTGAGCAGGGTGGTCGTGATAGTCACCCCGCTAAGTCAGTGGTTAAAAAGCCATCTGGGTCTTAATGACATCCTAGGACCCCAATTTGCCTGTATAATGAGGCTCCAGCCTGAGTCAGGCAGGCGTCTCGGCCGCCTAAAAAAAGAGTCCAGTTAAAGTGGCAGCGGGTGAGAATGAAGTGGGAATGGGTGGTAAGTTTTCAGAGGTGATTGTAACTGCGCAGACACCCCAGGCCCACTGGGTGTGGTGGGGGGGGGGGGGTTAAAATTGCCCCTAATACAACAAAACAGAAGTAATTGATAGCACATATAAAAGCATAAAAATGACAGACTTTTGTAGTTATGAAATAAGATAAATATATTTATTAATGTGACTAATTCAGCACAACAAACTGAACTGAAAATCACTCCCAATAACTGTCACTGCAACATCGCTCCATCGGGAAATAGTAAACTTCTTGCATGCCTATTGGAATCCCTGCTGAGATTCAACTGACGATTTTGTGTGACTCACAAAGCCAAAAACAACAAACTATTCTTCTGCAAACGCAAAGGCGAGCATAACTTCCCAGACTGCAGATTAAGAAAGTTATCCAGAAGTTGACAAGACTATAATAGGGCCCAGATGCACAAGAAAGATTTGTGACTATCTTATAAGGGGATAAGCAGTACAATAAGTTATGAATGTTCTGGTCTGTAAAGCTGTTGAGTGAATTGCAGCTAACTATTCAGTAAGCCTTGGACACCGGCAAAAGTGCATTACATTCTGTGAGACATAGCATTAACCTAGCCTCATCTAGTTTACCACTTGTGATGGAGAATGTTATTTTGTCACTGGAGCTTGGTTTGTTTGTCTCTGTAATGTGGATTTCAGCCCATTAAATTTATATTGGAGAATACCTGACGAAGGAGCAGCGCTCCGAAAGCTCGTAATTTCAAATAAAACTGTTGGACTATAACCTGGTGTTGTGCGACTTCTCATTTTTGTCCACCCCAGTCCACCCCACCCCAGTCCACCCCAGCATCGCCGCATCATGACTTATATTGGAGAATAGCACTAGAATATGAAATAGGACCACTCACTCTGGCACTAAGTGCATTTGAGCACTAAGAAGCATCACAGGAATAACCTAAACAAACACACTAGAAAGTGAATAAGGTGGTTCTGAAATTAAGGCATGCAATATGGCAGTACATTTATCTTTTAAATGCTTACAAAGGCAAACTATTAATGAATAGCATATGAATGGATATGGAAAGTTACGAATGATTACCTTATTCCCTACAGGACTAATTCAGTTTAAGAAGGTATAAGCGATCAAAATGTTACCACGGTAGAAATAATACAAAAGTTTGAGATTAATTATCACAGTTCCTGTGTGTTCATGGTTATTAGCTCAAGAACTGGCTGACGATACCTCTGCACAATTCTGAAACCTCGCTAAGAGCAGTGATACAGTGAAACACACAGATCAATCATTGAGGTGACCTTCATCTGACTCAAACTACATTTCAGATGCTTGGGTCTCTCATGAGGTGATCTACAATATGCATCGCTCAAAGTATGCAAAATATGTGTGTTATTTTTTGCATGCCACATATATTGCCACACAGAGGGACATCAGCATTTATATTTTTGGAGGAAAGGATGCAAGTCAAGGCAGATCACCAGTCATGGAGGGTGGGAAATCAGCCGACACCCACAGGGAGCTGGCCAACAGGTCGGGTTTGGGGAGGATCCTGAGGGGCCTTGAATGGACCGGCAGTGGGCCAAAGCTTTTTTTTTGTGGGCCCAGGAGGAGCAATCGTGTATAAAGTGAAAACTCAAAATTTATTGGGTCTTTCTTGAACAGCCTCCAGCAGTCTTTTTAAACACCGCTAGTTAGGCTGCTTGACGCCTGGTACAACAAGGTGCGATCCTGAACCATTTTCGGATCCGGGCCTCATTTGATCAATGCTTGCGAGCTGCAGACACTAGAAGGCCACCTGGATACAGCTCGCTGGTTCTGAGAGGGCAAGAAGTCAGCTGGCTCCCACACTGAGGCAGCCGGCAGGTCAGGCCTGGGGAGGGATGATCCCAGAGAGGTCAAGCATGAGGCGGGGCAGCGGCCCACAGTATTTCTGTGGAGGCAGAAGGAGCACCTTCAAACTTTGTGCCTTCAACATTTGGATTCCCCTTCAGGTGTCAAAGTACTTATGTTGAGAAAGACCTACCACTCAAGTTACAAAGGCTATGTAACTGCTTATTTTCGTAAGTGGATATTTCTTGAGTTGTCAGCTTTTTTGGAGGCACTGTCCATTTACTTACAGTTGTTGACCAGTTTTTGCTGCTTTTAGCACATATGTAACCATAATGCTGGTTTTCCTCCGTCCATACTGGGGCCTGAGGTCTCCTCTACCCTTCTGATCTAATGGACCACCAACACACAATCATGCATCTCGGCCAGATCCTGTGCAACGCCCTTTCTATATCTAGCTTTCAAGGGAAGTTCCTGCCACAGTAGGGTCCACACGATAATTCAGCTACGGGAAACATTACCCTCATGGATCTTCTTAAGTCAGAGGAGGTAATGATCACATTTTATAGTCTCTGGTCAGACCAGACCATTGAGTCATAGAGTCATAGCAGGGAGGCGTACGTGCGGCCGGGGCGGCGATATTTAAAGGGGAGGTGGCAGGCGGCCATTTTTGTTGCTGGCCGCCTGCCAGCACCTGCCCCCGGCCCCCGTGAAGCCCCCCCACCGTGAAGTGCCGGCTGCGCTCCAAGAGCCCGGCACTTCTCTTGAGTGCCGGGCTCTTTTGCCGGCACTCCCGATCCCTGGGGGCCCAGCTGGGCCCCGGTTCGCGCTGCGCAGGGTCCCTCCCCTTTAAGAAGGGGAGGAAGGCCTGCAATACCGCGGCGCGACGTGCCGCAGCGCGTGGCGCTGCGGCACGTAGCGCCAGGATATTCACTCGCAGCGCCCCAAGAGGGATGCGGGGTGCTTCCAGTGGCGCCCCGCTTCCCTCTTGGGGCGCAACCACTGAAGTTCCGGCGCGGGGCCGCTAATTTTTTCGGGGCGCTAAAAGTCGCGCCCCGGCGAGGTTAGCGCCCCAAATGGGGCGCGACTCAATTTTTACCCCATAGAGTTATACAACACAGAAAGAGGCCCTTTGGCCCATCAAGCCCTGTCTATTCTAATCCCATTTTTCAGCACTTGGTTCGTAGCCTTGTATGCTATGGCGTTTCAAGTGCTCACCTAAATGCTCCTTGAATGTTGTGAGGGTTCCTGCCTCTATCACCCTTTCAGGCAGTGAGCTCCAGATTCCAACCACCCTCTGGGTGAAAATGTTTTTCCTCAAATCCCTTCTAAACCTCCTGCCCCTTACCTTGAAACTATGCCCCCTGGTTATTGACCCCTCTACTAAGGGGAAAAGTTCCTTCCTATCTATGCCCCTCATAATTTTGTACACCTCAATCAGGTCCCCCCTCAGCCTTCTCCGCTCTAAGGAAAACAACCCCAGCCTGTCCAGTCTCTCTTCATAGCGGAAGCGCTGCAGCCCAGGTAACATCCTGGTGAATCTCCTCTGCACCCTTTCCAATGCAATCACATCCCTCCTATAGTGTGGCGACCAGAACTGCACACAGTATTCCAGCTGTGGCCTAACTAGCGTTTTGTACAGCTCCATCATAACCTCCCTGCTCTTATATTCTATGCCTCGGCTAATGAAGGCAAGTATCCCATATGCCTTTTTAACCACCTTATCTACCTGTCCTGCTGCCTTCAGGGATCTATGTACATGCACACCAAGGTCCCTCTGATCCTCTGTCCTTCCTAGGATCCTACCATTCATTGTGTATTCCCTTGCCTTGTTTGTCCTCCCAAAATGCATCACCTCACAATTTTCAGGATTAAATTCCATTTGCCACTGTTCTGCCCATCTAACCATCCCGTCTATATCGTCCTGTAGCCTGAGGCTTCCCTCCTCGCTATTTACCACTCCACCAATTTTCGAGTCATCTGCGAACTTACTGATCATACCTCCTACATTCATATCTAAATCATTAATGTACACTACAAACAGCAAAGGACCCAGCACCAATCCCTGCAGTACACCACTGGACACAAGCTTCCAGTCACAAAAACAACCTTCGACCATCACCCTCTGCCTCCTGCCACTAAGCCAATTTTGGATCCAATGTGCCAAATTGCCCTGGATCCCATGGGCTCTTACCTTCTTGACCAGTCTCCCATGTGGGACTTTGTCAAAAGCCTTACTGAAGTCCATGTAGACTACATCAACTGCACTACCCTCATCCACACACCTAGTCACCCCCTCGAAAAATTCAATCAAATTGGTCAGACATGATCTCCCCCTGACAAAGCCATGCTGACTATCCCTGATTAATCCCTACCTCTCCAAGTGGAGATTAATTCTGTCCCTCAGAATTTTTTCCAATAATTTCCCTACCACTGATGTTAGGCTCACTGGCCTATAATTCCCTGGTTTATCCCCACTACCCTTCTTGAACAATGAATACTGAGTCCAGTTCTGGCTGCTGAGAATCAAGAGAGACATTCAAGGCAGTGCCATGAGGCTGATCCCCAGTGTCCAGGGTTTGACTTATAAGGAAAGATTGGAGAAACTTGGGCTTTTCAGCCTAGAAAGGAGGCAACTGAAAGATGATATTATAGAGGTGTATGAGGTTATCAAGAGTATAGAAAAATGTTAACCCAGAATATTGCTTTAAATTAAACTGCGGGAGTAGAACTAGGGGTCACAGGTTTAAACGGTAAGTTTAGGACTAATATCAGGAACTTCTTTTTCACATAAAGAGTGATCAATGTGTGCAATTAACGTGGAAAAAAATGACGAATAAATATATTGAACTCCTGTATCATAAAGGAAGCTCCAAGTAAAAACAGTCCAATTTTGGTTGTGGAGGAAAAGCCAACCAGAGACTGTTGAGAGAGTTTTAGCCAAACGGGCAAATGAGTTGGAAGCATTTGTGTGCAGTATGTGGGTAAATTTAGTGATTTTTAAAAATTGTTTATTTTTATATGCTCATGATGTTTATAAATTTCAGGGTAAATTCAGGGATCCTGTGCTCTTAGCAGGGAAACTGCACTCAAAGGGAATCTAAAGTGAAGGTAGGACTACAACATTGTAACTATGATTTTCTGAACCGTGCTCCCTTTGAGTGCAACTCCCTGCTGGGATCGCTGAGGTAAACCTAAACTATATAACATTGCATGGGGCATACAGTGGGGTGAGTGGAGAGCCAATATGGCTGCTCAATCCTCCCCCAGGTATTACCAAGCAATAATCGACCATTCAACTCCTTTCCATTTGTAGGACCATGGCGTGTACAAAATGCCTACAATCGATTAATACACTTCAAAGTAGTTATGTACAGCGCATCAAGATGTTTCTGGGATGACAATCAACAGCAATATGCATTTTTATAGCACCTTTAACATCCCAAGGTGCTTTACAGAAAACAAACAAAATAGCTTAAAAGATAAAGGAGCCTACCCTGAGCCATAGTGTGAGAGCTCTTTTCCCTGGAAATGGAGCACAAGACAGAAGCCAGCAACACTCTCAAAGATGAGTGGGAGATTAGTGGTTACGTTATTGGAAATACTGATACAGAACATTTCCAGTAACTTAGCTTTACCAACTCCCACACATATTCTGTTTATACAAGACAATGGGGTTAATGCTATTTTAATGTTTTATGATTTTTTTCCAAGAGACTGGATTTTAATTCTTTGTTTTTTTTTTCTCCAGTTGATTTGAGCCACATTCACGTTGCATGGATATCATAACATTTTGTTCAATCTGCTTGTGTAAGTCCACGAAAAAAATCAGAAAAAAACCTAACACTAAACAAAGGATATAGAAATTCCATTGGTATGTATAAGGAGAATTGTTGTGGGGGAATTGGTGGCTTACACAAAGTAGCCCATTCACATAGTGCCTATAGTAGAGATATTTGTGAGTCATAATAAGTGTTAGCTTCAGTCTGCTAGCACTCTCGCCTCCGGGTCAGAAGGTGGTGATCCAAATCCCAGTCCAGGACTTCAGCGTAGTACTGAGGGAGTGCTGCACTGTCTCTCAGATGACGGCCACAATTTTGATCTAACCCACCAGGTTGGATGTTCATTTTACACTCCGCCCAATTACACTCCCCATTGAAGTCAATGGAGTGTAAAAACGGGCAGGATGTAAAATGTGCATCTGACCTGAACTGGCCCCATTCACGGGATAGGTTCAAATTGGGGCTAAGGTGTTAAACCAAGGCACTGCCTGCTTCTTCCAGTCGAAGACAGAGAATCACCTGCAATGGCTTCTCTTCCCACTCCCGCACCGTTACCTCTGGGGTCCCCCAAGGATCTATCCTTGGCTCCCTCCTATTTCTCATCTACATACTGCCCCTCGGCGACATCAACCGAAAACACAACATCAGGTTCCACATGTACGCGGACGACACCTAGCTCCACCTCACCACCGCCTCTCTCGGCCCCTCCAGTGTCTCTAAATTGTCAAACTGTTTGTCCGATATCCAGTACTGAATGAATAGAAATTTTCTCCAACAAACTCCGTTCCCTAGCCACCGACTCCATCCCTCTTCTTGGCAACTGTCTGAGGATGAACCAGACTGTTTGCAACCTTGGTGTCGTATTTGATCCCGAGATAAGCTTCCGACCACATATCTGCGCTATCACTAAGACCGCCTCCTTCCACCTCCGTAACTTCGCCCGACTCCGCCCCTGCCTCAGCACATCTGCTGCTGAAACCCTCATCCATGCCTTTGTTACCTCTAGACTTGACTATTCCACGCACTTCTGGCTGGCCTCCCATCTTCCAACCTCCATAAACTTAAGGTCATCCAAAATCTGTCGCCCGTATCCTAACTCGCATCAAGTCTCGTTCACCCATCACCCCTGCGCTCACTGACCTACATAGGCTCCCAGTTAAGCAACGCCTTAATTTTAAAATTCTCATCCTCGTTTTCAAATCCCTCCGTGGCCTCACCCCTCCCCATCTCTGTAATCTCCTCCAGCCCTACTACCCTCCAAGATATCTGCGCTCCTCCAATTCTGGCCTCTTGCGTAACCCCAATTTTAATCGCTCCACATTTGGTGGCCGTGCCTTCAGCTGCCGAGGCCCTAAGCTCTGGAATTCCCTCCGTAAACCTCTCCGCCTCTGTACCTCTCTTTACTCCTTTAAGACGCTCACCCAGTTTGGATGGGATGCATCTTAGTTTACTGAGGGAAGTCAGGGTAGAAATTGCAGTGGTGCTAGCCACAATCTTCCAATCCTCCTTAGATACAGGTGTGGTGCCAAAGGATTGGAGGGTTGCAAATGTTATACCCTTGACAAAAAAGGGGAGAAGGATAAACCTGGCAATTACAGGCCAGTCAGTTTAACATCGGTAGTGGGGAAGCTTTTAGAAACAATAATCTGGGAGAAAATTAACAGCCACTTGGACAAGCATGAACTAATAAAGGAGAGCCAGCATGGATTTGTTAAGGGAAAATCATGTTTGATTAACTTGATTGAGTTTTTTGATGAGGTATCAGAGGGGATGGATGAGGGCAGTGCAGTTGATGTTGTGTATATGGACTTTCAAAAGGCGTTTGATAAAGCACCACATACTAGGCTTGTTAGCAACATTGAAGCCCATGGGATAAAAGTGGCAGCAGCAATATGGATACAAAATTGGTTAAGGGATAGAAAACAGAGTTGTGGCGAATGGCTGTTTTTCGGACTGGAGGGTGGTATACAGTGGCATTCTCCAATGTTCAATAATATTGAAACTGCTGTTTTTGATATACATTAATGACTTGGACTTGGGGGAACAGGGCATAATTTCAAAATTTGCAGATGATGGAGAAACTTGGAAGTGTAGTGAACAGTGAGGAAGATAGTAATAGACTTCAAGAAGACACAGACAGGCTGGTGGAATGGACGGACACATGGCAGATGAAATTCAATGCAGAGAAGTGAGAGGTGATACATTTTGGTAGGAAGAATAAAAGGGATGCAAGAACAGAGAGACCTGGAGGTGTTTGTGCACAAATCGTTGAAGGTGGCAGGAAGGTTAACAAAGCAGTTAATAAAGCATGCGGGATCCTGGGCTTTATAAATAGAGGCATAGAGTACAAAAACCAGGAAATTATGATGAACCTATATAAAACACTAGTTCGATCTCAACTGGAGTATTGTGCCCAATTCTGGGCACCACACTTTAGGAAGGATGTGAAGGCTTTGGAGAGGGTACAGGAGAGATTTACTAGAATGGTTCCAGGGATGAGGGAATATAGTTACATGGCTAGACTAGAGAAGCTGGGGTTGTTGTCCTTGGAGCAGAGAAGGCTAAGAGGAGATTTGATAGAGGTGTTTAAAATCATGAAGGATTTAGATAGAGTAAATAAAGAGAAACTGTTTCCAATGGCTGAAGGGTTGATAATGATACAGCACAGATTTAAGATGAGTGGCAAAAGAACCAGAGGCGACATGAGGAAAAAACCTTTTTACGCAACGATTGGTTAGGATTTGGAATGCACTACCTGATAGGGTGGTGGATACAGATTCAACAGTAGCCTTCAAAAGGGAATTGGATAAATAGTTGAAGGAGAAAACATTGCAGGGATATGGGGAAAGAGTGGGGGAGTGGGACTAACTGGATTGCTCTTCGAAAGAGCCAGCGCAGACTCGATGCTCTATGCTCTACTATTCTATGATTCTATAAAACCTACTTATTTGACCAAGCTTTTGGTCATCTGCCCTAATATTTCCTTATGTGGCTTGGTGTCAAATTTTGTTTGATAATTCTCTGTGAAGCACCTTGGGAAGTTTTACTATGTTAAAGGCGCTATATAAATGCAAGTTGAGTGAAGCAGCTGGGCTTTTACAGCTTCATGGTCTCTTTTACCAGGTTTTTTATTTCCAGATTTTTAAAAAAACTGAATTCAAATTCTTAAACTAGCATGGTGGAATTTGAACATGTTCTCTGGATTACTAGTACAGTAACATAGCCACTACACTACCATATCCACTGCACCTACATAGGCTCCAATATTCAGTTATGACTAGTTTCAGCTCTCTTGGAGAACACTTACAAGTAACCATAAGGGAAGGATTCCAAGACCTCATAGATGCCTACTAATCTATGCTTATGCCAATCATATGGAGGGGTTTTGGTAGAGTAAATAGGAAGAAACTGTTTCCACTGGCAGGTGGGTCGATAACCAGATGGCACAGATTTAGGGTAATTGGCAAAAGAACCAGAGGGGAGATGAGGAGAATTTTTTTACACAGCGAGTTATGATGATCTGGAATGCACAGCCTGAAAGGGTGGTGGAAGAAGATTCAAGCAGATTCAATAGTAACTTTCAGAAGGGAATTGGATAAATACTTGAAAAGGAAACATTTGCAGGGCTATGGACCCTATGTGAAAGAGCAGGGGAGTGGGACTAATTGGATCGCTCTTTCACAGAGCCGGCACAGGCATAATGAGCTGAATGGTTTCCTTCTGTGCTGTATCATTCTATGGTGATCAGTGTGCATAGAGAGAGGATGCCCTCCATTCCAGGCATGTGCACAGTAGTGCAGGAGAAGCTAGCTCATACTCGTGAGCAGTGGTTCTGTGCTATCATGTAGTTCACCACAAGTGACAGTAGGATAATATCCTTGACACTTATGCAGGGCTATCAGGGCTCATTGCGGATATTGGTAGAGCGCCTTCTGTATCCTCTACCGTTGCTACTCCTTCAACTCGGGAAGCACATAATACTATGGAATATGCACAATCAGCTGATTGCACACCTCAGTCACGGCCTCACTGGTAAGCCTAAGCCTCCTCATGTACTGTGCCATGTCTAGGTATCTGATTTTGTTGCTGTAAACCCATGCCTGCGGTAGTACTTCCTGTGAGTTGACTGCCTTCTATGGTCTATAGGCTCCCGGGTGCCCTTTACTCCTCCTTATGTTCCATTGTAATATACACCCAGGCCACCTTGACAAAAAAACTCTTCTGTAATATCAACTCGACTACTCTAGGATCAGCTTGGAGAGCAAGAACAACCCACACATTCCTCTTCCCCACTACAAATGGTCTCTTCCGATCTCCCTCCCTATCTGTTCCACCTATGATGCCAAGTGGAAGGAGCTCATGAATTTCTTTCTCACCAACATTGAGACTATCCACTCAGCTGCCTCAGCCTCCTCCCGTCAACTTCCTCCCTTGTTTCCAAACTTCCCTTTCCCCCATCCAAGAACACAACAGTCTGTAACTTTCCTCTATGCCCTTCTCAGCCCTCATGAGACTCATCATCATTAAATCCACCAACTTGATCTCCTCCCAACTTTGATTCTGATCATTCAGCTACCAACCTCAGTCCAGTTTTCATCAACATATCAACTGCTCCCTCTCCTCTGCGTTGTTTACCTCCCCTTCCCTTCAAAACTGCCATCATCACCTGCTGGCTTTAAAGCCCACCAACAACAGCTCTGTGCTCTACAACAACCATCCATCTTTAACCTCCCCTTCTCCAAGGTTCTCAAATGAGCATCACCACCCACCTCTCCCAGCATTTCCTGTTTGAATCCCTTAAGTCTGGTTTCTGTCCCACTCACAGCACCAAAGTTGTCCAGGTGAAAGTCACTAATGATATTCAATGCAATTGCAACAGTGGCACGTTATCATGCTGTGGTCTTTCCATGGGCTTTGACCCAGTTAACCACTTCATTCTCATCCACTGGCTCTTCGCCATTCTCCACCTCCATGACATCTTCCCCTCACAATTCAATTCATATCTATCCCAACATAGACATCATGGCCAAGATTTTGCGGAGGGTTAGCGGGCGGGATCGGTGATGGGTAGGGTGGGAAAATGTTTTTTTTTGACAGCGGGTTGGGAACCCACTGTCAACCCACCTTTCCCAATGTCGGTCTGTCAAAGCTGAGCAGACCCAACCGGCAGCGGCAGGGAACCCAATTAAATGCATTAGCATCTAGTTGGCAGATGCTTAACAGGCTTTTTTAACTTACCTTTTGACTTTAACTGCATGACCACGGGAACCACACTGTTCAGGAACCATGGCTGTCAACCTGAGGCATAAGTTCAGTGGCCATTGCTCCAGCTGATTACTTGACAGCTTCAAGTGTACAGTAAAAGCTCCCACCTGACAGAACATCATTTTCCTCAGCCACAAGCTGTTTCTCAGCCCATTTCCAGCACAGATTCTGCAGGCTTTCCACTTTCCACTCTCCATCCACTCTCATCTCATTGGAAGAACTCTCTCATCATTGAGATTGCTTCTGTCATCTCTACTTCACCTGCAATCTATTCCATTAACATGGGTGCCCTTTATACTGCCTCAGAATCCGACCACGATCAGTCCCAACACCAGCAGCACCAACAACAACTTGTATTTATATAGTGCCTTTAACATAGTAAAACAGCCCAAGGCGCTTCACAGGTGTATTAAAAGACAAAAAAATTGACACCGAGCCACATAAGGAGAAATTAGAGCAGGTGACCAAAAGCTTGGTGAAAGAGGTAGGTTTTAAGGAATGTCTTAAAGGAGGCAAGAGAGGTAGCGAGGCAGAGAGGTTTAGGCAGGGAATTCCAGAGCTTAGGGCCTAGGCAACAGAAGGCACGGCCACCAATGGTTGAGCGATTATAATCAGGGATGCTCAGGAGGGAAGAATTAGAGGAGCGCAGATATCTTGGGGGTTGTGGGGCTGAAGGAGATTACAGAGATAGGGAGGGGAGAGGCCATGGAGGGATTTGAAAACAAGGATGAGAATTTTGAAATTGAGGTGTTGGTTAACCGGGAGCCAATGTACGTCAGCGAGCACAGGGGTGATGGGTGAACGGGACTTGGTACCAGTTAGGGCATGGGCAGCCGAGTTTTGGATCACCTCAAGTTTACGTAGGGTAGAATGTGGGAGGCCAGCCAGGAGTGTGTTGGAATTGTCAAGTCTAGAGGTAACAAAGGCATGCGTGAGGGTTTCAGCAGCAGATGAGCTGAGGCAAGGGCGGGGACAGGCGATGTTATGGAGGTGGAAATAGGCGGTCTTAGTTATGCTGCGGATATGTGGTCGGAAGCTCATTTCAGGGTCAAATATGACACCAGCAACACCAACCTTCTCCGCAATCACCTGATGCAGCACAGGACAGAGGGCATCAGCACCCGACCACATTGCTGCCCGGGAGGCCACGGATGGCCTCACCATGGCCAGATTTATTTCACTTGACGCTGTACACCCTGGCTGCCACATGATGCGCTAGGTTGGCACCACCCCACACCATCACCATAAAGCATCCCTACAATGTCTAAGCCATTCCTTTCACACTCACCACCATTGTGGGTAGTACCGTTATGTCTCACTATTCACTGCAACTCACTAAGCCACTTCCAAAGATGCACACAAATCTGTCCAAGAACGGAAAGTGTTGAAAATAAAGGTTTCAATGTTTGACACCACATTAACAGAAACTTTACATGAACATTAGATAAAACACCCAAGTGGCTACCCTTGTGTGTTGTTAGTTGGTATGCTTGCACTAGGATGAGGGTGAGTATGAGGGGTGGCTAGTGAGATGGGGAAGTAATAATGGCCCAAAAATTAGTCTTGCTACGCGAGAGTACGCACTGTGTACTCTCGCGTATTCTGTCTCCAATTGCCGGTTTTCTGCATGCACTGCGCATGCGCTGAAAACCGGCACTTGGTGAACTCAAAAGGGGGCGGTTCCTAAGTGAACCGCGTGCGCGCTACAGGCTGCGCGCACGCAGTGCACTTAGTGCTTTGAACGCGCAGGTAAGCATGGAAGATTTTGCACATAAAGAAAGGAGGCGTAAGACCCTCTTTTAACAAGGTAAGTAGTTAATTAAGTATTATTTTAAATTTTTTCAACAGGTTTATCTTTTTTAGAGACTTTAAAGAAAGGTAAGTTTATTTTTATAACTTTTAAAAAGATTTTAAATTTTTTCAAAAATTTTATTTTTTGTTTAAAGTGGTTAATTTATTTAACTATACTTATTTTATTAATGTGATGGTTTTTTAAAAAAAATTAATTGAGGTTTAGCTGTTCTTTTGGGGGGGTATAGATTCATAGCTTTGACAGCCCTTGCTGTCAAAACTATGAATGAAAGATGGTGTGCTGCCATTGGCTCTAACTGAATCACGTGATCCCACAGCTCGCACGAATTAACTGCGTCTGTGGGATACGCACACACTGCACAGCTGCAGCCTTGAAACTAAAGTTCGTGAGAGCTCGGAAGGAAAAGGCAGGCGCGCAGTGAGATATCGCGGGGAAGCCTTACCCCCGCAGGAAGGCTCCGTCTTTAATTTCTGGGCCAATGTAGATAGAGAGGGATGGGTGGAGGTGCAAGGTAAGTTGGTGTGAGTAAGGATGCGCAGGAGTAGGGTAGGGAAGGCAGAGTGATGGGGATGTGATGAGAGATACAGGAGGATGAAAGTGAGTGTGGCTTTGTATTAACGTTTCGTGATCTAATGAGATCATTGAAAGGTTTGCGCCACTGAACCCAGGTCTTCCTGATGACATCGCTGCTTGTGCAATGTGCAACCAGGCTGTCTTGGTCTCCTGGGGAGGTCTCTTCCGCCCATGGGAAGGGAAGAGCGCGGACCTGAACGGAGGCGGCGGCTTAATAACAAAAAAAACAAGGAGTGACGTCACAGAACAGCAGGTAGGTGATTGGTTGGTGAGTATTACAGCTATTTTGCTCTCTAGGTTAGGTAAGTGGATTAAAATCAAAACTGGGAGAGTATTAACTAATATAAATTTATTAAATTAATAACTTAAACTAAATTAACTAATTAAAACTAAAAATAATCGTTTGAACTGTAACTAATTATATAAATAAAATAATGTCAGATAGAGATGGCAGTGCAGGTGGTATGTCGTAACTGCAGCATGTGGGAGTTGGTGGAGACCAATGAAATCCCGAGCAACCACATCTGCGGTAAGTGCCTGCAGCTCGAGGAACTTCGGCTCAGAGTTGTTGAGCTGGAGTCCGAGCTGCAGACATTGCGATGCATCAGAGAAGGGGAGAGTTACCTGGACACTTTGTTCCAGGAGGCAGTCACACCCCTTAGATTAAGCAGTACTTTAGACCAGTTAACCTGACATCGGTAGTAGGGAAAATGCTAGAATCTATTATTAATGACATGGTAACAGTGCACTTAGAAAATAATATTAGGATTGTGCTAGTCAACACAGATTTATGAAAGGAAAATCATGTTTGACGAATCTGTTAGAGTTTTTTGAGGTTGTAACTAGCAGAATAGATAAGAAGGAACCAGTGCTTGTGGTGTATTTGGATTTTCAGAAGGTATTCGATAAGGTGCCACACAAGAGGTTATTAAACAAAATTAGGGCTCATGGGATTGGGGGTAATATACTAGCATGGATTGAGGATTGGTTAATGGACAGAAAACAGAGAGTAGGAATAAACGGGTCATTTTCGGGTTGGCGGGCTGTAACTAGTGGGGTACCACAAGGATCAGTGCTTGGGCCTCAGCTATTCACAATCTACATCAATGATTTGGATGAGGGGACCAAATGTAATATATCCAAGTTTGCTGATGATACAAAGCTAGGTGGGAATGTAAGTTGTGAGGAGGATGTAAAGAGGCTTCAAGGGGATATCGACATGCTAAGTGAGTGGGCAAGAACATGGCAAATGGAATATAATGTGGAGAAATGTGTAGTTATCCACTTTGGTAGGAAAAAGAGAGTATTTTTTAAATGGTGAGATATTGGGAAATGTTGGTGTTCAGAGGAACCTGGGTGTCCTTGTACACAAATCACTGAAAGTTAACATGCAGGTACTGCAAGCACTTAAGAAAGCAAATGGTATGTTGGCCTTTATTACAAGAGGATTTGAGTATAAGAGTAAAAGACATCTTACTGTAATTATATAGGGCCCTGGTGAGACCACACCTGGAGTATTGTGTACAGTTTTGGTCTCCTTACCTAAGGAAGGATATACTTGCTGTAGAGGGAGTGCAACAAAGGTTCACCAGACTGATTCCTGGGATGGGGGGATTGTCCTATGAGGAGAGATTGAACAGACTAGGCTTATATTCTCTAGTGCTTAGAAGAATGAGAGGTGATCTCATTGAAACATACAAAATTCTTACAGGACTTGACAGGGTAGATGCAGGGAGGATGTTTCCCCTGGCTGGGGAGTCTAGGACCAGGAGTCACAGTCTCAGAATAAGGGGTCGGCCATTTAGGACTGTGATGAGAAATTTCTTCAGTCAGAGGGTTGTGAATCTTTGGAATTCTCTACCCTAGAGGGCTGTGGAGGCTCAGTCATTGAGTATATTTTGACAGAGATCGATAGATTTTTGGATATTAAGGGAATCAAGGGATATGGAGATAGTGCAGGAAAGTGGAGATGAGGTAGAAGATCAACCATGATCTTATTGAATGGCGGAGCAGGCTTGAGGGGCCAAATGGCCTACTCCTGCTCCTATTTCTTATGTTTTTATGTTAAGAAGAGGACCTCCCTGCGTGCTGTGACTCCCTCCATAAGCATATGGAGGGAATCATGTGAGAACCTGGGTGCAGCCCTGCATCTCTGTGCAGTGATTGTCAGTGTTTGCAGCACTTCCATGCTGTAGAACACTGACAGCACAAACATCAAAAGTAAGGTAGCCATGGTCCCTTTAAGGAAACTGGCTCAAGATGCGTCATGAATGACGTCACCAGACGCGCTCCATCTAATTGGGCCAGGAAACATGCTGGGCGGGCTTAACAAGCCTTATTAAGGCAAGTTCATTTTCCAGAGCGGATTAGAGCCAGCAGTGGGGCCACGACCCGCCACTGACATCGCCCGCCCCGGACCTGCCGAGGTAAGGAAAATCTCGACCCATATCTCCTGCAATGGCTTTACTTTCCATGCCACACGATCACCTACGGCATACACCAAAGTTCTCTTCCCCCTCCCCATCTACATGATGCTTCTTGAGCGACAATACCTGCTTCATTTGTATGCTGATGATACCTAGCTTTACTTCTCTGCCATGACTGGTGCTGCACTGTTAGCTGCCTGTGTGGGATAAAGTCATGGCAAGGACTTTCTCCAATTCAACACTGGTAAGACTAAAGCAATTCAGTCAGTCCCCACCAGAAACTTCACACGTATTCCCCTTTCCCAGCTGCTCACACTGGCAGAAGCTGATGGTGAGCAATCTCAATTTCTTGTTTGGACCAGAACTCAACTTCAAACCATCTGGTCAATCATTAAAAACATCTACTTTTGCCTCCATAATATTGTTTGCCTCCACTCCATCTCACCTCCATCACCATCAAAACTATTATCCATGCCATCATCACCTCCAAGCTTGACTTTTCCAATGTTCTCCTCACCAACCTCTCAATCTCCACCATATACAAACTCCAGGAGGGAGAGAGAAAACAGGGAACTACAGGTCAGTTAGCCTGATATCAGTTGTTGGGAAAATGCTGGAATCTATTATTAAGGAAGTGGTAACAGAGCATTTAAAAAATCATAATATGATTAGGCAGAGTCAACATGGTTTTATGAAAAGGAAATCGTGTTTAACAAATATATTAGAGTTTTTTTGAGGATGTAACTAGCCGGGAATATAAAAGGGAACCAGTGGATGTAGTATATTTGGATTTCCAAAAGGCATTCGATAAGGTGCCACATAAAAGGTTGTTATGCAAGATAAGGGCTCATGGGGTGGGGGTAATATATTAGCATGGATAGAGGATTGGTTATCGGACAGAAAACGGATAAATGAGTCATTTTCAGGTTGGCAGGCTGTAACTAGTGGGGTACCGCAAGGATCAGTGCTTGGGCTTCAGCTATTTATAATCTATATTAATGACTTAGATGAAGGGACTAAGTGTAGGACACAACAAAGGGATGTAGACAGGTTAATTGAGTGGGCAATAAGGTGGCAGATGGAGTATAATTTGGGGAAATGTGAGGTTATTCACTTTGGTAGGAAAAATAGAAAAACAGCCATTCTAAAAATATATAGATTTATTAACGAACCGACATTTAGATAACATTTATTATGGCAATCGCAACTTTAATCGTTCAAAATACAAATAGCTTACATTTCTTATTCTCAGAGATCCTTATTCTCAAATCTTAACTTCGTTACATTTCCACACTTCTACTTATTTCTTAATCCAGAATATCCACCAAAATCAAATACCTTGATTACCCGAGACTCAAAAGTTGTAAACTTACAGAGAATGTCTGTAAAGTTGAGAAACGGTTGTCTTCCCAGCGACTTCTGACTTTCGGTTTGAAAAAGTCTATTTTTATATCTTTTTTGGGTGGTTTATCCTTTGAAGTTTTCCTGATGATGTGAGCTTAATTGTATCAAGTCATTCTTTGCTGACTTTGTTGTATTCTTTATTGATATCTCTGTTGAATGCTTTCAGTCTTTACTGTCAATTTAGCCATTGCATGCATAATTATGTCTCTACCTTAGATGTTTCAAAAACCATCATAAACACAATGACAGCAATAGTTTCTGTTTGATGCAATTCTTATCGAGTCTTTCTATTGAATTTCTAATACTACTTTAACTGGTTATCAGATGTTGTGTCTCCGTGTATTCCAAGTTCAATACAAGAACAATGTAATTGTTTGGTGCATCCATTGAAGTAATATTTTCAAAGTCGTCTTGTTTGTGTACCTTTTACTACTTGTAAATACTTTATCTAGGGTGTTCCATACATTTCTTATTTACTTCAATTGTTTTTTTATCAGACCTCGGGACTCCATATTTCAAGATTAACATTAAAACTATTTGTTCAGCAGGTGTTTCTTTTACTTGATGTCATTTCTTCAAAGCCTTCTGTAGGTATCATATTTACAATATGTAAATTGAAAACACTTTAACTCAGTGTTTACTTGTTTTCTAGCTATCTCAATTGGTTCCATATTTAATCATGTTTCCTGTTTCTAAGTTTAACATAAAACTATTTTACGACAGGTATTTCTTACTTGATGTCATTTTTTCAAAGGCACTTGTTTTTTTTAATGTTCTGTGCATCTGTTCGACGTGTTAGATTATAACACTTTACTTGGGTCATTCCATTGTTTTTCTCCCAAACTCTAGACATAGAGGAACCTCCCAATGGTTTGCTTCAATAGGGCATTGTCTTTTTCAATATCCCATTCCCATATCAAAGCTTGTGTTCACAGTTTTGTGTTAACAAACCATCTTATCTCATAAGCCTGTATTCTGTTTGCAGCCTGTGTCTGCTAAGGCTTATGTCTTTTAAACCCAGTATGTAATTTATTAATAATTTCAGAAATCTGTTTTTAGTATCATGTATTTTTCTGAATCCTGGCTATTCCTTCACACTCGTACAGGAAACACAGAGAGTTAGCATGCAGGTACAGCAAGCAATTAGGAAGGCAAATGGCATGTTGGCCTTTATTGCAAGGGGGTTAGAGTATGTTGGGGAACTCGTTGCCCACCAGTAATTAACCACTCGGAGTCCGGGGTTTCACTAGAGTAAAATAGCCTTTATTACAAGTTAACAGGGGAGACACTCATCCAAGGACAAATGCTCTCTGAACACAGTTTTTCTTCAGGTTTTGTACAACTTATGGCATCGTTGTGTCGTGTGCAGAACTTATGTTTCGGGTGCAAAGAAGTCTGTACCGAGTGCAATGCCCCATGTCAGGTGCATCAAGTCCTTCACAGACATCTCCGGGCATTCGGCCAACTTTCTTATCACCACAGTTCTGTTGAGTCTTACAGCGTGTTCTCACGTTCAACAGTCCCTTTGTTGTGTGTTACTGACAACACTTATATATATATATTGTGCATATTAGCACAAAGTTGTTAACCCTTTAGTTCCCTTAGTGTCCAATTTTACCCCCCCTTTCAGAGTACAAGAGTAAGGAAGTTTTGCTACAGTTGTGCAGGGGTTTGGTGAGACCACACCTGGAGTACTATGCACAGTTTTGGTCTCCTTATCTGAAGAAGGACATACAGGCGGTGCAACGAAGGTTCACTAGACTAATCCCTGGGATGAGAGGGTTGTCCTATGAGGAGAGATTGAGTAGATTGGGCCTATACTCTCTGGAGTTTAGAAGAATGAGAGGTGATCTCATTGAAACATATAAAATTCTGAGGGGGATTGACAGGATAGATGCTGAGAGATTGTTTCCCCTGGCTGGAGAGTCTAGAACTAGGGGGCATAGTCTCAGGATAAGAGGTTGGCCATTTAAGACTGAGCTGAGGAGGAATTTCTTCACTCAAAGGGTTGAGAATCTTTGGAATTCTCTACCCCAAAGGGCTGTGGATGCTGAATCGTTGAGTATATTCAAGGCTGAGCTAGATAGAATTTTGGACTGTAGAGGAATCAAGGGATATGGAGATCGGGCGGGAAAGTGGAGTTGAGGTTGAAGATCAGCCATGATCTTATTGAATGGCGGAGCAGGCTCGAGGGGCAGTATGGCTTACTTCTGTTCCTAATTATTATCTTATGTTCAATTATTTTTGTTCATTAAATTTGCCAAACAGAATTTTCAGTATGCAAATACAATTCTAACTCTTGCACAACTTAAAACCCGTTAAACCAGAACAGTCTGATATTTCTATAATTTTCGATGAGGACTGAGTGGCTACTTTTGGGCTCTCTGAGTAAGAATGTGCTAAGCTCAGAAGGCTTACAAGCACATGATTAATGTGAACTATCTCTTTCCTGTGGTTTTATCAATTGACGCAATGCGACCTGCAGTTGAGTCTGTCGGGTAGTTCTGTCACAATTATACTTCTCTGTTTTGGGTTTCAAGTCCATATAATTTATGTACAGTATATGGTAAATAAAAGCAGCCCCAACACAGAACCCTGTAGGACACCACTCACCATATTTTTCCTGTCCAAATAAAGGCCCTTTTACCCGTCCCCATGTGATTATGCCAATTTTGCCTTTAAACTGAAGAGCAGAAGGGACTGAAACACGGTAACTTGGTCCAAGAAAATTCCTTTCTGCAATACCTTTTTTTTTCCCCTTCATGACACAAACATCTAATTTGTAATGTTACAAATTACATGCAAGGCTTGATCACCAAGTCAAAAGCAAAATACTGCGGATGCTGGAAATCTGAAATAAAAAGAGAAAATGCTGGAAACACTCAGCAGGTCAGGCAGCATCTGTGGAGAGAGAAACAGAGTTAACATTTCAGGTCGATGACCCTTCGTCAAAACTGGAAAATGTTGGAGATGGAACAGGTTTTTAAGCAAGTGTAGGGGCAGGGAAAGGGGGGAGGGGAGGAAAGAACAAAAGGGAAGGTCTGTGATAGAATGGAAGGCAGGAGAGATTAAGAGACAAAAGGGATGATGGTGCAAGGCAAAGGAGATGGTAATGGGACAAGTTAAGAAACAAAAGATGACTCTAGATGAAGTGTAAATGGCACTGGCAGAATGAAAGACAGCTGCCATGTGAGAGAGGGAAAAAAAAAATGAAAAAAAGATGAGGGCAGAGGTTATGGTCTGAAATTGTTGAACTCGATGTTGAGTCCAGAAGGTTGTAAAGTGCCTAATCGAAAGATGAGGTGCTGCTCCTCGAGTTTACATTGAGCTTCATTGGAACAGTGTAAGAGGCCGAGGACGGAGAGGTCAGAGTGAGAGTGGAGCGGAGAATTAAAGTGACAGGCGACCGGAAGCTCGGGGTCCCCCTTACGGACTGAACGGAGGTGTTCCGCAAAGCGGTCACCCAATCTGCATTTGGTCTCCCCAATGTAGAGGAGACCACATCGTGAGCAGTGAATACAGTATGCTAAATTGCAAGAAGTACAAGTAAATCGCTGTTTCGCCTGGAAGGAGTGTTTGGGGCCCTGGACAGTGGGAAGGGAGGAGATAAAAGGGCATGTGTTGCATCTCCTGCGCTTGCACAGGAAGTGCCAGGGGAAGGGGTATTGGGGGTGATAGAGGAGTGGACCAGGGTGTCACAGAGGGAGTGGTCCCTTTGGAATGCTGAAAGGGGAGGTGAGGGGAAGATGTGTTTGGTGGTGGGATCACGTTGGAGGTGGCAGAAATGGCGGAGGATGATCCGTTGAATGTGGAGGCTGGTGGAGTGAAAGGTGAGGACAAGGGGAACCCTATCGTGGTTCCGGGAGGGAGGGGAAGGGGTGAGAGCAGAAGTGCGGGAAATAGAACGGACACGGTAAAGGGCCTGTGTCAACCACAGTCGAGGGGAATCCTCGGTTGAGGAACAAGGAAGACATGTCGGAAGCACTAGTATGGAAGGTGCCATCATCAGAGCAGATGCGGCGGAGACAGAGAAACTGGGAAAATGGAATAGAGTCCTTACAGGAAGCGGGTTGGGAGGAAGTGTAGTCCAGGTAGCTGTGGGAGTCAGTGGGCTTATAGTGAATGTTTGTCAATAGCCTATCCCCAGAGATGGAGACAGAGAAGTCGAGGAAGGGAAGGGAAGAGTCGGAGATGGACCATTTTCTAGTTCATGGCGAGAGCAGGAAACAGCACCGATACAGTCATCAATGTACCGGAAAAAGAGGTGAGGGAGGGGACGCGAGTAGGACTGGAACAAAGAATATTCCACATATCCCATGAAAAGGCAGGCATAGCTAGGACCCATGTGGGTTCCCATAGCAACACCTTTAATTTGGAGGAAGTGAGTGGAGTCAAAGGAGAAGTTGTTCAATGTGAGAACAAGTTCAGCCAGGCGGAGGAGGGTGGTGGTGGATGGGGACCGGTTGGGCCTCTGTTCAAGGAAGAAGCGGAGCGCCCTCAGGCGACTTGCATTGATGAAATCCATGGAATCACTAAGTATTCATCATCTTCGTTGAGTGGCTCTACATAGCTAAGTCCATGGCTGGATTAATCAACTTTGCTATTTATACTGAGTAAATGACTCATGAAAAGATAATCAAATCAAGTGGGCTATGATTGGTTACTTGTATTTTCATTACTGTTTATAAAATCATATTTGTAAAAATCGCCCATTTCAAAACTACACATTCCCCCAATTTCATCGGTGTGTTGTAAATGATGATGACAATATGGCATTTTTCAGGGTACTGTATTTGAAAAATGAAGGAAAATATAGTCAATGTAATTTCATGTCACATACTGAACAAAAAGCCATCTCCTGATATGCGACTTGCATTGATGAAATCCATGGGATTTTCATAAACCAATTTTGCTGTGTTTTTCTGCATTTGCATTAAATCAGGAACACTGTATTCACAATTGAAATGTGTCAGCTCAAAACAGGTAGAAATAAAATAATTAATGAAGTATTGTCATGTTATAACTACAATTATTTGATATAACTAGCTAGGCACTTTTAAAGCCAGAACTCTTCCTTGTTTGCAATAGAATTTCCAGCAGGATGTTATGAGTAGTTTCACACAGCCATCCACAGCCTTGATAAGGACCTTACAGAAATAATACTATGATAAAATAAAGCTAACTAATAGTGTGGTTGACATTTTTTTAAAGTCCTGTGACTCCAAGAGCAAATCAAAGATTTTTGTATACAAGTATCATTGTTTCATCCATGATGGTTTTATTGAATTGTTAAAAAAAAATTGATTTTGTATTAAAACACATTTCCCCTTTAAAATTGTTGCTATTGCTGTCTGTAAAATCAGCAGCTTATGAAATACAAACCAGATATCTGTGCAATAATTTTTGTCATTAGTGTTTAACAAGGACTATCTACATGCAAAAAAAAGTATTGCTGTTTAAAATTACATACACAACTTCAAATTATCAATAAATGGGAGTGCTTTATTAAAAATGCAAGCACCACAAAGTTCTATAAACAGTTAAAACTGGTTTACATTGACATGACTTAGTTTGGGTGAATAAATAGCAAACCTTATCCTGCCAATGTGTACTGCAGTTCGAGTCAAGATTAAAAACTAATTTTATCTTCAATACATACAGGAATGCAGACTCAGACACAGTTACTGAAAGTTGAAAGGAAGGGTTCTTCACCAGAGTATGGTACATATAGAATTTCATCTGGAAACCACAGTAAAAACGTAAATTCATAATCCAATCAAATCTACAGCACCTTGGAACTGATAGGTTTGATGTACCATATGCTAATTCATGCTGTGCAACTATATTCAGTCACACATAGAAGACTGAAAATTTCAGCCAAGTCAGTTTTTAGTTACAGTTATACACCCAATTAATTTCTAATTTTAAACCAAGGAACAAAATGCATATATATGCTACAAAAGAATAACTGAATCGTTTGACATCCAGGAGTTTACATTATTTCCAATGGAAATTGGCTGGTTGTTTTTTTGCCTGATTCATGCAGAAAATGTTAAGCTGCATCACAGGATTAACTCACGAGTGTTCAGTTCCTGTTGTGTAATCAGCTTCAGCGAGTAATTTGCAACCTTTACTGATAAAGGTCATATAACATCCAGGCACAAATTCAGTTATGCCTCAGCCACTAAAATCATTCTAGCCTGACAACACTCTGAGATACTCACTTGCTGAACTCTGCTTTCTGATCATAGCTCATTATGAAGCTCGTGCGGCATCTTCTTTTCCTTATCTGGGGGTTTGGGAGTTGTCCCATGCAAATGCACTCTTTCAGACTCTGCAGCTGGTTCCCCGCGATCTCCTCCTCCTCCTCATTACTCTTGCTCATCTGTTCAGTCTCATCTTCCTCCTCCTCATAGGTATCTTCTTGTTTTGTAGAATTGGGTGTCCTCTGCTTTGCAAATCCAGGACGTACAATATCCATGATGGCCAGAAAGTCATAAGTGGTTTGTGGGGGTGACCACTCTTTACCTTGCAGAAGATCTGTGAAAGCAAGTTTATAGAAACTTGTCAGCAAACGGACATTTGAAACACGTGCAGAGACATGCTGGATCCTGTCAATAATCATATATTTAAAGTTGTACTCTTCTGTTTGTAACTCATTTTTTTCTTCTGACCCTGGAATGTGATCTCAGCAACACAATAAAGAATTGCCATAAAAATAAATAGCTTGCTGTGTTCAGTTCAGGACTTTCCATGAGAATAATAATTATAAAAAATGGTGGTGACTCAATACCGGCCTCTATATCACCTACCACGCGAGAGGACTAAAACTGGACACAATATTCTAGACCAAAGCATCATACAAAGATAGGATAGTATTCCTATATTTTATACGTACATCCAAAACACCCTATTCACTTTCGCAATAACTTTGGCCACTGTCATGGACCTTCAATGACTCCTGCACTATAATCCCCAGGGCCTTCTCCCCTTCTCCCACCCAGCAGTCTTGAACACACAAATCTGCATGCTTGGAGCTGCTCCAACCCAAGTGCATCACCCATTTATTTATATTAAAAGACATCTGGCAGACACAGGCCCACTCCCTCACTGTATCTAGATCCACTTGAAATCTATTTTTCATCTAAGATCCTTATACCCGCACATATCTTTGTCTAGTTCTCCTGATGCCTTCATCCAGATTATTGCTAAAGATGGCGAAGAGCAACATTGATCCTTGCAGGACTCCACCAGTTTCTGACCTCCACGCAGAACCTCTACCATTAATAACTACTTTGTCAATGGCAATGCAACCAGTTCCTTATCCAAACCCAAATCTGCACGCCAAACCCACAAGAGTCAGCCATTTGCTTTTCCTAAATGGTAGGAATCATTTATTTACTTGATCAAAATTTCTATCACCTGCAATGTAACTGAGCTGCTTACTTCCCTTCCATGCCATGGTTCTCAGTAAGTTAAGCAGTGATTGAATTCTCCTCTTCTGTATTTGACCAAATTTGTATCATTTCAGATTCAAACTTTGACTCAGCATACATAGATATCAGAATTCCAAATGTTATTTCATTATTTTATCAATCCTGATTTTCTCCATAGCATATTGCAATGGATTACTCCACTTTGTTTCAGGCTATGAAATCATATCCTTCACCTCATTTCACACTAGGCTGAAGCAGCACAAAAGAAATGTGTCACTTCGAGAGCAGTCAGGAATTCCAGTGAAAAATCTTCATTGGACAAGCCCCAGGATAAACACACAGTTTGTGGGGAAAAACCTTAAAAGGAATGAAAACATCTTTTTAATCTTCATTGAGGTTTATTGTAAAATCATGCTAGACTTGTATCTACAACATCACTCTTGTTACTTGGAGGCTGGAAACAGAGTTATATTCTATATTTCTTTGTGGTCAGGATGTGGGCAACTCCAGCACAACTGCAGATATTACCTATCGCTAGCTAATCTAAGAAGCAGGTGGTGGGACATCTTGCTTCGACCTCATATCCTCTCCATCACCAAGGCCACCTACTTCCAGCTCTGTAATATCGCCCATCTCCGCCCCTGCCTCAGCCAATCTGCTGCTGAAAAACCTCATCCATACTTTGGTTACCTCAACTATTCCAATTCTCTCCTGGCGGGCCTCCCATCTTCCAGCCACTGTAAACTTGAGATTATCCAAAACTCTGCTGCCCATATCCTGACTCGCACTAAATCTCGTTCATCCATCAACCCTGTGCTCGCTGACCTACATTGACTCCTGGTCCGGCTACGCCTCAATTTTAAAATTCTCATCCTGGTCTTCAAATCCCTCCATGGCCTTGCCCCTCCCTATCTCTGTAATCTCCTCTAGCCTTACAACCCTCCGAGAACTCTGTTCCTCCAATTCTGGCCTCTTGTGCATCCCCAATTTCCTTCACACCTCCATTTGTGGCCGTGCCTTCAGCTCCCGAGGTCCTAAGCTCTGGAATCCCCTCCGTAAACCTCTCCATTCTCTACCCCTCTCTCCTCCTTTACGACGCTCCTTAAAACTTACCTCTTTGATCAAGCTTTTGGTCACCTGTCCCAATGTCTCCTTATGCGGCTCAGTGTCAAATTTTGTCTGATAACGCTCCTGTGAAGAGCCTTGGGATGTTTTACTACGTTAAAGGCGCTATATAAATGCAAGTTGTTGTTGATTGTTTTTACAATTGAGTGGCTTGCTCCCAATATCAACCACATGGTGTAGGACTGTAGTCATTGGTAAAGGTGGCAGGTCTTCTTCCTGAAGGACATTAGTGAACTAGTTGGGTTTTTAACCACAATCCAGCAGCTTTCATTGCTTCTGGTGCCAATCTACAAATTACCAAATTTAATAGAGTTCAATTTCAAAACATTCCATGGTGCGAATTCAACTCATAACCTCAGGAAAGTTGTTTGTCGAGTAACATCACCACTATACTACAGCAGCTGTTTCTTACAAGTAAATGTTTGTGTTGCCTGTCAAGAACAATTACCAAAATCCATCATCAATTTGTTGCTCAATATTCAGCAACCACTTTAAGCAGCAATAATGTAAGTGAAAAATATTCTTGTCTTCTGGTTTAGCTTTATCTTCATACCAGTTCATTTGCAAAATCTGTCTTTGTAGTTCAAGTGTTCAAGTTCAAGTTGTAGTTCATGTCATGTAGTTCATTCATGACATCTATTTGACCCATTCTGTATCATATGTTTTATGAAAAGTCAAAGTCCCCGGTGTTGTAAAATGTAACGACTTTGTTAAAATTCTCCACATTACCCTGTTCAAACAACCAGGCCTTGATGCAGAGTCTGAGCATCACCCAAATTTTGTGATCTGTTAATGGGAAGAAAGATCACCTACCTTCAAGGATCTTCAGCTTATAATTCACTCCCTAAAGCCCTTCGCCACTCTACCTCCCTCTCCTCCTTTTAAGACCCTACTTAAAAGCCACGTCTTTGACTAAGCTTTTGGTCACTCCTCCCAATATATCCTAATATCTCCTTTGGCACAGCGTTCCTTTTCTTTGATTACCCACATAAATTATTCCATTGAACTGACAGCAATGACTGAGTTGAGAGTTTAAATGCAAAAAGATTTAATAATCAGTTTCAAGCACTCTAAACCATGTAGAGAAAGAGGGAGAGAAAGAAAAAGAGAGACAGAGGGAGAGCAAGCTTTGCATTTGGGAAATAAACTTCCATTAAAGAATGAGGATGACTGCAGCAAAGAAATGTAATTGAATGTCCTCTTTACATTTCAGCTGTTTAAAATCGTGGCTATTTCCCAACAAAAATGCAGCAAATATAAATGGAAAAAAACATGCAGAATCTGTAAAATGTGTCATTTTGAAACATATCTATCACAATATCATTCATGTCTTTTTATGAAGTACAAACAATATCGCATATTTTGTCTGGGAACATTTTAAAATGGCAGTCGCACACCACTTTCTGCACGTGGCCTCCATGCGTTTCGATAGCGGAAGTGAGCTGACCAATCAGCACATGCCTGTGGTAATGCAGCTTTAACACCAGCTTAAGCCCAGCAATTATCATTCAGTTACTAATACAAAACAAAGGGGTTGGGTCTCCAGTTGTGCAGTGTGGGAAATACTGTTGAAATGCTAAGTGGAGAATCTGTAAAGTGCACTTCAGCAATTGTGACTTGTTGATACTGGTTGATGGCTTCCTTCAGATGCACTGCTTTTGGCTGGAGTTTGGGATTCCCCTTTCTTAGAAAGGACAGTATTTGGCAGATATATTTGTCAATATCAGTCTGTTGAAGATACAATTAAAATATGATAAGAATAAAAAAAGAGAATATGTAGATAAACTAATAGCTAATCCTAATGGGGTAAGAAAGATTTATTTGGCGGATGTATTTGAGTCAATCTGTTGAGTTCATGAATGAAATACCGTATGAGTGGAATACTGGAATGTGCAGATGAGTTAGTAACCAATGAGGTTAAAACATTTCCAGAAGCTCCTGGAGGTGATCTCACAAGGCTGAACTACATTAAATGGTTGCATTGAGGCAAAGTCAAAACTATTTTGCATCGCACAAATTGTGTAGTGTAACTAGTCTATTGGTTGCTAGTGGTTTTTAATGACTCAAAAGCACCAGTAGTTTTAGGCATGTGAGAGAATGCGTGTGACTCAGTTGCCAATGTGAAATTCCAATTTTTCTATGGACTCAGAGATCCCTGCAACTAAATGCCCTGCTAATGTCATTCAAGAATTTGGTACAGAGATGCCAACTATTGAATTGCAATATCGAGTCAAAATTGACCCACCTATATTTTGGCTGGACAGTCCATTTCTTTGAGCTAGGTTTTATTTTTAATGGCAGCAAAAGCTCAGTGGCAGCTTGGCTCAGTTGGGTGCACCTCACCTCTGAGTCAGAGGTTGTGGTTTCAAGCTCCACTAGACTTGAGCACATAATCGAGGCTGACATTTCAGTGCAGCGCTGAGGGAGTATGCCATCATCAGAGGTGCCGTCTTTCAGATGAGATGTTAAACCAATGTCTGCCTAATTTAGTGGACTCACTAGATCCCATGGTTATTTGGAAAAGAGCAAGGAGTTCTCCTGGCTCCTGGCAACATTCCTCCCTCAATCAACACCACAAAAGCAGATGATCTGATTATTCATTTGCTGGCTGAAGGGCTTTGCTGTTTTGCGAATACATAACAACTGTAGAGGTACTTACAAAAAAATGTATTGCTTGTAAAGCACTTTGGGATGTGAAGTAAATGGGAGTTCTTTTTTCATAAGAACATAAGAAATAGGAGCAGGAGTAGGCCAATCGGCCCCTCGAGCCTGCTCCGCCATTCAATAAGATCATGGCTGATCTGATCCTAACCTCAAATCTAAAGAACACAAGAAGTAGGAGCAGGACCCGGCCACTCAGCCCCTGGGCCCGCTCCGCCACCCACATGGCCTTGACCGATCCGAACTCAGCCTCATGTCCAATTTCCTGCCCGCTTCCCGTAACCCCTAATTCCCTTTACTTCTAGGAAACTGTCTATTTCTGTTTTAAATTTATTTAATGATGTAGCTTTTCCTGGATTTTTGTACAGCTTTCAGCAGCTTTTTCCCATTTGGTATTGCAGAATTTACAGTAAAATGTCAAAATTGACCTATTAGAACTTTCCATAGTTCAAAAACCTCCATGGTCTTGACATGAAGTTCAGCATCATTAGCACAACGGGAGTCAAAGAGACAACATCAAACTGAATGTGACACATGACAAGCACTGCCTCCAAATACATATAAATAGAGTAAAATTAATAATAAATACAAGCCATGATATGGCGAAAATATCAATTGTTAACAAATAGACCTTCCAGCAAAATAAATATAAACAAAGAACGAGTCCAAATAAATAACCCTATATTGTAACTAAGAAACCTTCCCGTTCTCCGCCATCCTGATTTGGACACATATTGTCGTTCATTCAGCGTCGCTGGGTCAACATCCTGGAATTCCTGACCTAACACCATTGTGGGAGCGCCATCGCCACATTCTCAGTGCAACTAGGGATGGACAATAATTGTGGCCTTGTCCACAAGTCCTGATTACAAATTTAAAAAAATATCTGGGTCCTGAAAATCTGCGGGGCAACATCCTGGTGTAAGTGCTGGGATACGTCCACCAGAAATCTCTGATCCTCGCCCCGCCAAAGTATGCGGTATCGAGGGAAGTTCTCTAATTAAAATTATCAGTGGCCACCAGGAAAGCATCTTGGGTGCCCACCAGGTAGCGGATGCCAGGAATTCTAGCGTGGGCTGCTGGCACTGGGTGGGGGGAAATATTAGTCCCACCCCCCATAAATATTCTATAATTGCTCCATGCACCCCCCCCCCCCCCACTTTATAAAAGGGCAATAAAAAATTCAAAAATGTTTGGAATCTTTATGGGCAGGCCATAAAGTGGGCCCCACTTGCTAGGAGGCCGGTACATCTTGTTTACCCGGCATGCTAGTGCTCAGTGGATTCCCACTGAGGAATGAGGGAAGTTCTGATCTGGGAGCTCCCCCCCAGCCACACACCCTCTGACGTAGGTGACCTTGTTTCAGGACGGGAAGGCTTTGGGCCCCACAGAAACTGGCAAGAATTTGCAACACTCAGCATATCCACGTCCTAGCCTCATACCTGGCTCGTCCCTCGCATTCCCGCCAGAGTTACAGCTGGAGCGAACTGAAAGGGCTGTGGATTTTCAACCATCTGGTAACCATTATGCTTGTATTAGAAAGATAAGACTGCAGTCACAGCTGTTTACATTTAACTGTTGGGAAACATTGATTTTACTTACTATTGGGATCCTCCTGTCCTGTCTGCACCTTCTTTAACCAGTGTAGCACACCCACTCTTGATATAAGCTGCCCTTCTGGAAATGCAAACACCTGGCTCCCAGAATTGAGTTGCACTAAGACAAGTGCTGGCAGCTGTGGGAGGTAGTTCAAATATACTTGAAGAATCTCTTCTCCGACATGTGTATTTCGCCTTAGTGGTATAAAAATACAGGAAAAAAATTGTTACCAATAAAATAACTAAACCACAGGACTAGGAAAGAATTAGATTTGAGTTATGCTATTAACATGGAATAATATGTGTTGCACATTTAAAAGCAACCACTACTTTTCATTTAGGAAACAGATGAAAATATTTTGAAATTATAATTCATGAATGGTGAGGGAAAGTGTCATAAGGAGACCTACTGTACTGTAAAAGTTCTGGACAAGTCATACAATAAGTAACAAATTAAATCCACTAGAGGTTCCTTCAAAATTTAGCTGCTCAACTTTCTACTGAATTAAGTCGGAAAGAAAAAATTGCAAGTCGCAACATGACAACGGTGCAACGATACAGTGGAATATCAGTCAAATCGCAGAAAATTGGATCCATAGCCAGAGATTCCAGAATAAGCTTAGAGTTACTTTCTAGGCACATATCTAAGCAAGAAAGTATAGGATTTTCAGTAGGGTTCGAGAAAAATACAATAAAAATTTGTTTTAGTACATTTTTGTTCTCATCTACTTATTAAAATATTACATGGACATACCATACTTGACAAATATGTGACAAGGCTTCACAGGCAGTAGACAGACCTGATAAATAAGTGTTTTAACTTTTATTATAGATTAACTTATCAGGGTAAATGAAGATGATAGGTTTGTACTGTAGCCATGGCATAAGCGCTCTGTGTAGCAACATCATTTAATAAGTAACAATGTTTATGATCTTGCAACGCAGTGACTAGAGCAATTCTTACCTACATTTGTAATTTAATGTAGCACTATTATCACATTTGTAGTAGCAAAAAGTATCTGCATTCAAAGCCATGACCTTTTCTACTATAAATGACTCGGGTTCAATTATCAAATATCTGAATTGAAATTCAGTTCAACAAAACCCATCTGACGACAGGTCTCATGTCTGATACTCTAATTTACATAATGGCTGTTTAGAAAGGGATCATACATTATGAAAAGCATGTAATATAACATTTTAAAAATGCATCAGAAAAACTATCCAATGCTTGGTAATCTTTTACAAAAATGACAAAGGCATTGATCATGTTTCCTGTAGTGGCAGTTCATGCTACAACTGATGAAAGAGAACTATAGATGATACAGTGGAGGGGGCTATCTTACTGAATAAAAAGGAAAGCTATGTAGTTCCTGCCTAGAAATCCTTAAATTGAAGGAACAGGTATCCTTCTGCTTTTCCTGGCTGAATTAATTAACTATGATATGACGATAATAATCAAATAAAGGATTTTCATTTATGCTGTGCACTCATTAACAGTTTTAACAGCATATTTCCACACGACATTATTTCCCCAGAATAATCACTCACAGAACTCAATTTGGATTTCATCAATTCCACTCATGGATTCTTCAAATGAGGCTCTAGTGATTAAATCAAATAAATGCTTCCTCTTGAGCTCATTTTCACCACAATTGCCATTTTAGCCTTACTGCCTGTGCCCACATTTAGCAGGAAATGGATAAAGAAACACTCCAAGGAAGGCTCATAAAAATTGCTGTGGAAGAATGATGTGCCTCAGAGGCTTAATATTGCCACCAACGTCGACTGCTGAAAAAGGAGCTTCTCAATTTTCTGCCGAGGAATAAAGTAAGCATTGAATGAGTTGAATAGTAAATATTGTCTTGGGTCAAGATATTGTTGCGTTAACTCCTCAAGTAGGATAAATTGCAACAGTCTGAAATCATGGCACAGTACAGTGTTGGAGAGAAGGCTCCTCATGCAGTGGAACAGATTGCAGTGTGGCTAATGCTGATGTAAAATGATCTGAAAAGGCCACGTGTGGAGGTGTGTGTGTCCGCACGCTGCTTGGGTAGGCTGCATGGTATGTAGAGTATAATAACCTAAAATTGCATTTTGATTACAACACACATCTTTTATTATATTATTCTAAGACCTGAAGTTTGTCTTTTTTGGCCTATTGCAATAGTGGTACTGTAGCTCTATAAATCTATGAAAAACTTGTCTTTCAGGCAGGATTACACTAATTTGGAATGACAGTATAGAGTTCCTTGTCAGTTAAGGAAAACAATTTCATAACTAGTCAGAGCAGGTACTAACATTCTACTTCCACTGTCAGAATGTGCTAGCCATTACTATATCAATTAACTTTTTTGTGTCAATTTCCTTTTCAGTTTATCATTTAAAAAAAAACTTAGCAGTAAATCAACAGCAGTGAGCGTGCTGACGCGGTTAGATTACTTCCAAAGAAGTTGTGACTCACAGGTCAATCCAGCACGTAGTGTAAATCTGCACACTTCTTAACTTGGTAAATTCTGCAAGCTCTGCTTTAGCTTTCAAGGTCTTGCTGTCATCATTATCAATAAACAGAATGAGTAATGGTTTCAGAGGATGGAAGTAAGAAGGGAGGTTTTCCACCGTCACTTCAGGCTAATATTAAAAATAGAAACAGCATTTCAGTTTATTCAGTTACCAAGAAATGGCGACATTTAGAACAGATAGTCAAAAAACATTTCAAAAGTATAATACAGCTCTCTATGACATGAAATTATTTTACTTTATAAGTTTTCAAATTGGTTTTCCATTGACAATTAAATATGCTCTACATATTCAAATTTAAATGGCAACATCAGAGCACAAATAGGAAACCTAATGAAATGTGTAAATTTATTAAAATGGAGGTGGTTGACTTAATGCCCCATTCCCACTCCACTGACAGTTTTCCTGGGGCCTTCTGCTGGGTGATGTACATTGGACGCTGATGCGATTTTAATTGCCTCCTGGGTGGAGCGTGTGTTATGAATGCTCCACCCAGTAAAACCTGGCGGTACAGCAGAAGAGGCCCAAAAAGGTAGGTGCTAAAATGATTTTTGTGGGACCAGAGGAATCAGAAGTAATCCTCCTGGCTCCACAAGAAGTGTGGGCCGGTGCCACACTCGGCTCCCTCCCCCGCCCCTTCCATTTTTCCATCGGGTCACCACCTACATTCCCGCTTTCGGCAGGAGTCTACCGGAATGGGCGATTGATCTCCAGAGCGCTGCTACTGTCAACTCAGGAGAGACGCTCCTTGTATGCACGGTTCGCACATGTGCAGTACCCCTGCTGTTATGGCTTGCAACCAAACCGGTTTGTCTGAACTCTGTGCTTTTCAGAAACACCACTTCATTGCCGGTTGTGAGGATGACAGCATTTAAACATTACTTATCCTTAAATATTTCTATTCTTTTGTATTCTTTCTTTCATTTATAAATTATGTTATTCATCTGACTATAAAGCAAAAAGTCAAATATTTTATTCGGGGCTTGGTGATCCTAAGACACTCAACTAAGGTAAATGCAAACTGTGGGCAAATGTCACGTGATCAAATGTCATGTGATTAAGCATCATATGAGCGGTGTCACGTGATCAAATGCCATTTTATAAAACGTCACATGATCAAATCTCCAGGAATACGTCAAACCAGAGTTGGCAACCCTATCACTGCCACAAAGCAGGTCCTGAAATAATGGTTTGCAGTATGAATCAATCTTTAAAGTATGAATCGATCTTTAAAGTTTGTCCCCAAACATGTTGGAAGATCATTGTAGTCTGCTGTGTGCTGCACAACATTGAAAAGTAGAGAGGCTTTCCCCTTTGTGAGGCACCACAGATGGAGCTGGAATCAAATGATGATGATGATGATCAATAGCAAACAGCTGGAGATAATAGTGGACATAAAAACACATCAAATCTTGATCTCTGATTTCTTTGCTCACTGAATTATATGCCCCGTATTGTACAACACAACCGAGAAGCAACAAGACACAGAAGCTATTAAACTGTAACATACTCCCCCAGCACACCTGTACTTTCCACAGTTGTTATTTGCTCCATAATATTCCAATATATGACCTAGTATTCACAATTTCATGCAATGCTACTCAAAATATACATTTTATACAAGAAAAACACAAGATAATGTTCAAACCCTAGAGCATGCTTCTTGATGGCTGAAGCTATCTATTCCTAACCACAGTCTTATTAGATGTCTGACCACCCTGTCTTACTCAGTTAGCACCTAAACAGTTTTATTCCTTGTAAGTTGTAAGTGGGAGGACAGAGGATTGGGAAAACTTTAAAAGGCAGCAAAAAATAACAAAAAGATTGATTAAGAAAGGGAAGATAGATTATGAAAGTAAATTAGCAAAAAATATAAAAACAGATAGTAAGAGTTTTTATAGTTATATAAAAAGAAAAAGGGTGGCTAAAGTAAATGTTGGTCCCTTAGAGGATGAGACCGGGAAATTAATGGTGGGAAATATGGAGATGGCAAAAACACTGAATGAATATTTTGTATCAGTCTTTACAGTAGAGGACACTAAGAATATCCCAACACTGGACAAACAGGGGGCTATAGGGGGAGAGGAGCTAAACACGATCAAAATCACTAAGGAAGTGGTACTCGGTAAAATAATGGGACTCAAGGCGGATAAATCACCTGGACCTGATGGCTTACATCCTAGAGTCTTGAAGGAAGTGGCGGTAGGGATTGTAGATGCATTGGTAATAATTTTTCAAAACTCCCTGGATTCCGCTAAGGTCCCGGCAGACTGGAAAACTGCTAATGTAACACCCTTATTTAAAAAGGGCAGTAGACAGAAGGCTGGTAACTATAGACCGGTTAGCCTAACATCTGTGGTAGGTAAAATTTTGGAGTCCATTATTAAGGAAACAGCAACAGGACATTTGGATAATCATAATTTAATAGGACAAAGTCAGCATGGTTTTACGAAGGAGAAGTCATGTTTGACAAATTTGCTGGAGTTCTTTGAGGAAGTAACATATAGAGTGGATAAAGGGGAACCAGTGGACATAGTGTATTTAGACTTCCAAAAGGCATTTGACAAGGTGCCACACAAAAGATTATTGCTTAAGGTAAAAAATCACGGGATTGGGGGTAATATTCTGGCATGGATAGAGGATTGGCTATCTAACAGAAAGCAAAGAGTTGGGATAAATGGTTCATTCTCAGACTGGCAATCAGTAACTAGTGGTGTTCCACAGGGGTCAGTGCTGGGTCCCCAACTCTTTACAATCTATATTAACGATTTGGAGGAAGGGACCAAGTGTAACATATCAAAATTTGCAGATGATACAAAGATGGGAGGGAAAGTAGTGAGTGAGGAGGACATAAAAAACCTGCAAGGGGACATAGACAGGCTAAGTAAGTGGGCAGAGATTTGACAGATGGAATACAACACTGGAAAGTGTGAGGTGATGCACTTTGGCAGGAAAAATCCTAGAGCAATTTATTATCTTAATGGCAAGAATCTGGAGAGTACTGAAGTGCAAAGGGATCTGGGGGTCCTGGTGCACGAAACTCAAAAGGTTAGTATGCAGGTGCAGCAAGTGATTAAGAAGGCAAATGGAATGTTGGCTTTCATTGCTAGGGGGATAGAATATAAAAAATAGGGAGGTATTGCTTCAGTTGTACAAGGTATTGGTGAGACCGCACCTGGAATACTGCATACAGTTTTGGTGTCCTTACTTAAGGAAAGACATCCTTGCTCTCGAGGCAGTGCAAAAAAGGTTCACTCGGTTAATCCCGGGGATGAGGGGGTGGTCATATGAGGAGAGGTTGGGTAGATTGGGACTCTACTCATTGGAGTTCAGAAGAATGAGAGGCGATCTTATTGAAACATATAAGATTGTGAAGGGGTTGGATCGGGTGGATGCGGGGAGGATGTTCCCGATGACGGGTGAGACTAGAACTAGGGGACATAGTCTTAGAATAAGGGGCTGCTCTTTCAAAACTGAGATGAGGAGGAACTACTTCACTCAGAGAGTGGTAGGTCCATGGAATATGCTGCCACAAAAAGCTGTAGAAGCTACATCATTAAATAAATTTAAAACAGAAATAGACAGTTTCCTAGAAGTAAAGGGCATTAAGGGTTACGGGGAGCGGGCAGGAATTTGGACATGAGTCTAGGTTCGGATCGGTCATGGCCCTGTGGGTAGTGGAGCGGGCCCAGGGACCGTGTAGCCTGATCCTACTCCTATTTCGTGTGTGCAATTCTGTTAGGTTCAGGAGATGGTTCTGTGATAGTAGATTGGCGGTTAGGATCAGATCAGCCATGATCTTATTGAATGGCGGAGCAGGCTCGAGGGGCCGATTGGCCTACTCCTGCTCCTATTTCTTATGTTCTTATAAAGCAGAAAGCCGAACGATGAAGGCACATTTGGTGCAGTGTAGCAATGAGGCCCGGATATGGCCCTATGAAAATAAGGAGATCTTACAATATTTCAGTGATTAATATTCTGCGTCTCCCTTTTGTCCTAGATGTAAAAGTGCCATGTGGTCTGCCTCATAATGTATTCCAAAATGATTGTCCTACAGTGGAACAGGCAGATGTTGTAGCTGCCTGGGAAGTTTGGTGCTAAGTATCCTGGATCAAGAGGGAACACCACTTCCAGATGATGAGCTCCTCCAGGTGCATCTTCAGTGTTGGCCACTGCATTGGTGATCTGCATGGCATCGGAATGCTGTGCCCTCCCTTGTGCAGAGGCAGAAGATGGCATCACAGTACCACATATATAAGTTGCAGATAATACAAGCCAGCCTGCATGCCTCTACTGGAGACCAAGCTCCTACAAATGTCCCAGATCTCATCGTTGGCCTTCCATGAGGTCTATGAAACACTGTCTCAAGGTGCTCCACTTCATTTTACTAGGACAGCGAAAGCCGACTGTTATAACATGAGAACCAGTGATCTATAAAGTCACAACCAAATTACTGCTAATGTTACTGAGCTTTCTGCTACTGACCTAGACATGGGAGTAATGGCGTAGTCCAGAGTTGTTAACACTGAAAGCGCCATAGAATTAATGGCAGATGCATTGCAGATCCCTGCTCCATTACAGCTAACACAAGCCAGGAGGTGGGCTCCTTCACACTACCCTAAACTCCTTGCAGCCTAAAGTGTAGAGACTCATAGAAACATAGAAACATAGAATCTAGAAGCAGGAGTAGGCCATTCGGCCCGTCGAGCCTGCTCCACCATTCAATACGATCATGGCTGATCATTCAAATCCAGTACCCTGTCCCTGCTTTAATCCCCACAGTACACATATCCCACCCTACCCCCGTAACCCCATGTATTTAATTCCCCCTAACATATCCCATCCTATCCCCATAACCCCACATATTTAATCCCCCCCTAACACTAAGGGTCAATTTATCATAGCCAAATCAACCTAACCCGCACATTTTTGGACTCAGTACTGCACTGAGGATTCAGCCTAGATTATGCGCTCAGGTGCGGCTTGAACCCACAACCTTCTGGCTCAGAGGCGAGTGCTACCACGGAGACAAGGTTGACACTTGTGCAGTGCCGCATTGTTGAAGATGCCTTCTCTCAGGTGGTTTGTTAAACTGAAGACCTGTCTGTCTGCTCAAGTAGACATAAAAGATCCCATGGCATTATTTCAGAGAAGGACTGGGAGTTCTCTTTGTGGCTAGGCAAACATTCCTCCCGAAACCAATACCACCAGAACAGTTTATAAGATTATTCATTCATTTGCTGTTTGTGGGCCTTGCTGTGTACACATTAGATGTTGTCTTTGCCTACATAAAAGTGATTACAAAACTTAGTGATTGTAAAGCACTTTGAGATATCCCGAGGATACAATGAGGCACTACATAAATACATTTTTTTCTTGCCCCATTTGACTTAAAACCAAGAATGTACCAACCGAACCAAACTGACACTTCAATTTCATGATAAATTTAAATTATAATTAAGAGTTAATGATTCACTAACATCACAATATTTCATGAGAACATAGGTGTACAGTTCACAAATATTTGGAACATTAAGGAGAATATCAGAAATTATGTTACTCTATTTACAGGTTAACATTTAGCATTTAAAAATACTTACAAACTTTTCCAACATGCCACTCTTCACTGCAGATACAATGTCTTCAGTATTAGATTTTTCAAGGTGAATACCTTCTATGTGAGACTCTTCATGCCTAACAAACACCAGAGCCGGTAGAGTCACACCAAACTTCTGAGAGCTGAATGGAAAATGCAACATTTGAAATCATGGATTCAAACAAAGAACCATTTGTTAAAGACGTGTAAGAAATGGAAATAAAACTTCTAGGAAGTCTATTTTAGCATCAAAAATAAAGTTAAATGAGAGCTTTCTGAAAGAATTCACATTGTAGTTTGTATTTACCAACAACAGGTACATTTATACAATACCTTTTGAGAATTTATACATATGTATTACAGAAATCATACAGCCATACAAGAACACTTTACTGTAAGCTTATAGAACAGAAGAATGTTAGTTGACAACATTTGGACAGAATCCATAAAATCATTCTTTGTGGAGCTTGCTACACTCTATAGGCAAATCATGAGCCATAATTGCAGCCCAAAAGTTTCAGAATAATCACATAACTTTGTATCTTTGTTTTAAACGATGTGACATTGGTGCTTCTTAAAAATTGCAGGCTGCATAATAAACGATCTAGTTTGCACTTGAAAGAGACATTTGCAGATTATAACAAAGTACCGTAGCACTGACATGCTGTGCCATGGAGAAATAGCAACAGAGATTCATCGCGCCAAGAGCTAGATTGCCCTCCGCTGTCCTGTTCCAATCGGGCAAGGAGAAAATGGGGTGATGAGCTCCACCATTGCCTCCTTGCCCCAAGCTGGACTTTCCGCTGCTCAACGCTGCCAGGCCTGCTGCTGGCTGCCCTTTCCCCACCTGCCACATACAAATGCCGGCAGAGAAGAAGGGCCTGATTCCCCGATAGATTTTAGCACCGTCTCGCCCTCTGACCACTGCTCCCCAGGCCCGCCCGGTGAAAGGTAATATTATACCCAGGGGGTTGGAAACATCAGTGAGATATATAAAAGTAATAAAAATGAAATAAACCCAGAATGTTACTTCAAAGTTAATCAATCTCGTAGGACTATAGGGCATAAATTTAAGTTAGTGAAAAGTAAATTTAAAGCAAATATCAGGAAAAAGTTACGCACTCAAAGAGTGACAACTGTTTGGAATAATATTTCAGGCTGGTAGTGGAGACAAAAACACTATGGGTCATCGAAATGTAGTTGGATACTAAGCTGGGGGAGTTAGGGTGAGAGGGATGAGCTTCAAATGGTCTTTATTGTTCCTGATTTTTCTTAAAGTCTTATTAGGAAACATTGAGGAACGTAGGTTCCATTTTTCTGTCTTCAATGTTTATAGTTTCATTAAGTAGAAAAGTTAACAAAATACCAGCAATGATGCCAGACAAACCCAAAAATCTATCTTAGAACTTGTTTTGATTCTTCTAATCCTTTATCCATTAACCACCAAATTATGACTCAAAATGATGTTAAAGTAGCTCTACACCAGAGTGATGACATTCCTCAGATTAACCCAAACAGATCAAAGGACACCAACTAAACCACAGAACAACCACACCTCATTAGAATAGCCACCATTTGAAATCATGACCAAGTTTCCTTACTCATAAGCTTTTATGGTAATATACAGTCTGTAATTTATTTTAGTGCTTGCTATGGTAAAATGCATTTTGTTTGTCTCATAAACTTGGAAAAATTTGTGTGTGTGAAAGTATATTATATTAAAAAAACTTGATCATTTCCTTCCATCTTCTCCACTCCTGAAGGGGTTGACTCCTTGCTGGGGTATGGTTCCATGAGTGCCAGGTGCTCTCCAGTATTTTTACTGTTCATGTACAATCCAGAATAATGTGCGTCAACAAGCTATTTAATCATAGGAAACATCATAGCCAAGCCCAATCCTCCCCTTGACTGTTATATGCACATGAGTATTTCTAGTAAGGGTCATTGTATAGTGAACAGGAGCCGGAACCCTGGCTGATTGTCCTGCATAGCCAAGGGGTCCTCAGGCCGATTGTCACGACTCTACTGCCATCTTGGCTGAGATCAGGTAGCTCAACACAAACGAGGGATTGAACCCTGGATCTTCCTGGTCTGTACAGCTCAAATACTCAGTGGATAAACTCACTAATCCAACAGGAGAGCTCAGCATTTTACTTTACATATACAAGAACAAAAAAAAACTCAAAAGATTAAAAAGGTCATTCGGTGAACCAAAACTTATCTCTTTGGTACCCTTAGTCTCCTATTGTATCCACGGTAGCATAGTGGTTAAATTACTAGACTAGTAATCCAGAGGCCTGGACTAATAATCCAATCCCACCACGGCAGCTGGGGAATTTAATGTCAGTTAATTTAATTAAATCTCGAATAAAAAGCTAGTATCGGTAATGGTGACCATGAAACTACCAGATTGTTGTAAAAACCCATCTGGTTCACTAATGTCCTTTAGGGAAGGAACTCTGCCTGTAATACGTGACTCCAGACCCACAGCAATGTGGTTGACTCTTAACTGTCCTCTGAACTGGTCTAGCAAGCCACTCAGTTGTGCCAAACCACTATGGAGAACAATAACAAGAATAAAACCGGATGCACCACCCGGCATCGACCTCAGCGCTGGCTTCGGACACAACAACGGCACACCCAGCCCAGTCAACCCTGCAAAGTCCTCCTCACTAACATCTGGGGACTTGTGCTAAATTTGGGAGAGCTGTCCCACAGACTAGTCCAGCACCAGCCTGACTTAGTCATACTCACAGAATCATACCTTTCAGCCAATGTCCCAGACCCTTCCATCCCTATCCCTGGGTATGTCCTAGCCCGACAGCACAGTGGTATACAGTCAGGAGGGAGTGGCCCTGGTAGTTCTCAACATTGACTCTGGACCCCACGAAGTCTCATGGCTTCAGGTCAAGCATGAGCAAGCAAACCTCCTGCTGATTACCACCTACTGCCCTCCCTCAGCTGATGAATCAGTGCTCCTCCATGTTGAACACCACCTGGAAGAAGCACTGAGGGTAGCAAGGGCACAGAATGTACTCTGGGTGGGGGACTTCAAGAGTAGCTCGGTAGCACCACTACTGACCGAGCTGGTCAAGTCCTGAAGGACATAGTTGCCAGACTGGGCCCGAGGGAAAAACCTACTTGACCTCGTCCTTCACCAATCTATCTGTCAGTATTGGTAGCAGTGACCTCCGCACAGTCCTTGTGGAGCCGAAGTCCCGTCTTCACACTGAGGACACCCTCCATCGTGTTGTGTGGCACTACCACCATGCTAAATGGGATAGATTCAGAACAGATCTAGCAGCTCAAAACTGAGCATTCATGAGACGCTGTGGGCCATCAGCAGCAGCAGAATTGTATTCCACCACAATCTGTAACCTCATGGCCTGGCATGTCCCTCACTCTACCATTACCATCAAGCCAGGGGACCAACCCTGGTTCAATGAGGAGTGTAGAAGAGCACCAGGCGTACCTAAAAATGAGATGCCGTAGCAGGACTTACAACTCTTCAGCATAAAGGGATTCGATAGGGTAGGTACACAGAAACTATTTCCTCTGATGGAGGAAATCAGAAAAATAAGGCATAACCTTAAATTTAGAGCTAGGCCATTTAAGAATAAAGTCAGGAAACATGTTTTCATGCAAAGGGTAGTGGATATCTGGAACTCTCTCCCTCAAAAGGCTGTGGACGCTGAGTCAATTGAAATTTTCAAGACTCAGATCGATAGATATATGTAGGGTAAGGGTATCAAAGAATATGGAACAAAGGCAGGTAAATGGATTTGAGGTACAGATCAGCCATGATCTAATTGAATGGCAGAACAGGTTTGAGGGGCTGAATGGCCTGCTCCCGTTCCTGTGTTTCTGTGAAGGAAGCAGTGTTGCCCATCTGTCTCCACTGTGCTACTGTGATCAATTACTCCAACTTTCTGTTCTGACCACAATTGCCTCTATTGGGTAGCTGCAATCCTTTAAGAGCTGCTCCTCCAGGTTTTCCACTTCCCCAGCCAAGTGTACTACAGGGCAAGCTCTCTGGGAAACTGTTTCTGCTCGTACTCCTACCAGACCTTGGTACCCCCAAGTACCACAACTCCCCTCCCAGAACGGTGCACCTCAAAATTATCCCACACCCCATAACCCTCACTCCAAAACCAAGGAATCCTGCTCCCAACTCCCAGATCTCCCCCAGTGTGATGTCATCATCTGCCCTCTTGACCCTTCCTAACACTACCAAGCCACATTTCCTCCCAGCTTCCATTTCTTACAACCTACCTCCTGCCTATTTGCAATCTCTTCCTCACCATATACTTCTATATCCTGTGTTTTGAAAGTAGGCAAGAGATAAAATTGACTACGTAGTTAAACTAAATTCAGTGGTAATCAAGGACACTGTTTTACAGTTTCCATGCAAAATTGGAATAATTATAGAACTCAAACTCAAAATTTATCACAAATGTTTCTACAATATTTTCTTTAATAAAAATGCAATCTAACTTATTCAATTACCACGGACAGTGGCGTTGATCATTATCAATGCCGTGGATTGATAAAAGTTTTGCTTACAGCACACACTTCCTGTAATACTTCTTTTATCAGCCGGTTTCATCATGGCTATCTGTCACAATGAAACTTAGCTATTCATTTTACTTTCCTCTGATTGAGCCCTCCAAATATGGTCTCCAAGGTAGGTGACACCGTTGTATACTTACATCTGACAAGGGAAGTTAAAGTAGATTTAACTACTGTACTTTGTACAGATGGTGGCTAACATGTGGAGCTGACTGCCAGCCAAGTCAGTAGATAATATCGGCAAATTCAAGAAAAAAATGGATATATATTTAGCAGAGAAGGAAATTGAGGTGTATGAGAGTAAGGAAAGTGCATGCCTCTTTTTGAACTTTTGAATCAGGCAGTTGGACTATAATGATCTCTTCCAGTCCTCTACATTAATTGATTACTTAGGAACAAGGTAATCAAAAGAAAGCAGGAACAAAAAGAGAAAATTCAGCCCATGAATCTTAGCCCCTCCATAGAACATGTACAAGTTGCACCATCATGAGCTCTACCCAGCTCATTCATTTCCTGGGAAAGAAATTCGACCACTGGGTAAAGCCCTAACAAGATAAACTCAGAGATTTTTCCCTGTCCCTCAAAGCTAAGCAACAAAACATGACCAGCTGCATTCCAGTCAGGCAGTACAGGAACCAATGTATTCCATGGAGAATGTTATAATCTATCTTTATTCTTATCTTTTTAACATCAATCTTATTCTTGGACAGATATTTATCCAGTTGTTTTTAAAGGAATTCATTGACCCAGCACTAACATCTTTTGCTGAAGTCACAGATCAACTAACTGGGGAAAAACAAATTTTCTAGTTTTACTTGAGGCTTGTTAATCTTACAACCATTCAATCTGGTTATGCAATCACAGTTCAAGTTTAAAGAAACCTACATTCTGTACATTTAACATGTCTTTTATAATTTTAAATATTTGGATTACGTCCCTTCTCAATTTTCTTTTTTCCATTGAAAAAAACGTCAGTTCTAAGAATCTTGCTTCGCAGTTTAAACAGAGTTTCCGCTTTGGGTGCAATCGGCAATCCAGTTTTCCGAAGTGAAGTTATGGATCAAGTTTCCGCTCAAATTCATTTGCATAACCACAAATGTAAAACCGTCCATGAACCAGAGCAATCGGGCAGCGTTTTAGAATGTGATTGGGTTTTTTCCTTGCATTAAAAAATTTTCTTTGATATATTTAAGAGTGGTAACCTGGTGCAGTTTGATTAATACAGCCTAAAACCGGTTGATTACAAAAATATAAGCATTTTATAATAAGAGTGTCGAGTCTACCACCTGTGAGTAACCTGATTTTAAATAACTGAAAATGACTTTAAAAAAAAAACTATACTGAACCATTTACTAGATTCATTGGTGTACATTCGTCAGTTTCTTCGTAAAGTAAATATTTTTAAATATGTAAAATCTTTTTAAAAGGTGCCTATTAGTGCCCTTGCGCCTAAAAGAAAGTTTAATTTTAAGAGGCCCCTCGAAAGGGCACAATTAGCGGAAACTCACCAGGGTGATTAATTTGATGTGGGGGCGTGGCCAGTTTTGCGGGTGGGGCCAATTTCCAGCGCGATTGTTTTTTTGAACCAGCGCAAAAGATCACGGAAACTCAATTTGCGCGGAACGTAACCTGCCCTTGAAATTCTGCGATCTTTTGCGCTGGTTTGGCCAATTTTGGGCGAATTGTTCTGGAAATACCAGGGCAACCTAGTGGAAACTCTACCCCCTCAGGTCACAGGACCATCCTCGTCTTGCTTCTCTGAATTTTTGCATCAAGGTTTACTTGAAGGTAGGGTGCCAAAACTTCACATGGTTTCAAATGTGACCTTACCAATTAGAGATACTGAGCTAAAATAATTTATTTAACTTATTAAATACTCGGCAGACATATTGAGCCTTGTTGATAAAACAGATTCACATTGCCCATTAATCACATTCAAATCCTTTCCATTTTCATTCATTGCTAATGGACGCCCAAGTTTTCTGTTCTAACCTGAGCAGGGAGACAGAGGAAAGCATGTCAGGAAGGGACAGAAGGTATGGAGTAAAAGGTAAAGTGTTAAATAAGGAAAAAGCAGAAAGTAAGTGTCGCAAAACACATTTGAAAGTTCTTTATCTGAATGCACGTAGCATTCATAACAAAATTGACGAGTTAACAGCACAAATAACTATGTATGGGTATGATCTTGTGGCCATTACAGAAACATGGCTGCAGGGTGACAACGTCTGGGAATTAAATATGCCAGGGTATTTAACAATCAGGAAGGACAGGCAGGAAGGAAGGGGAGGGGGGTGGCTATGTTAATAAAGGAAGGAATCACTGTAATACAGAGAAATGATATTGGGTCAAAAGATCAGGATAATGAAACAGTTTGGGTAGAGATTAGGAATAATAAGGGGAAAAAAACACTGGTGGGCGTAGTATATAGGCCTCCTTAATAGTTGCAACTCTGTTGGAAGAAGTATTAATCAGGAAATAGTTGGGGCATGTAATAAGGGAACAGCTATAATTATGGGGGATTTTAACTATCATATTAACTGGACAAATCAAATTGGGCAGGGCAGCCTTGAGGAAGAGTTTATTGAGTGTCTTAGGGATGGATTTCTTGAGCAGTATGTAACTGATCCTACAAGGGGGCAAGCAACCTTGGACCTGGTACTGTGTAATGAGTCTGGATTAATTAATAATGTCCTAGTTAAGGATCCCCTTGGAATGAGTGACCATAACATGGTTGAATTCCATATCCAATTAGAGGGTGAGAAGGTTGGTTCTCAAACAAGCATACTGAGCTTGAATAAAGGAGACTATGATGGCATGAGAGCAGAATTGATTAAAGTGGACTGGGAAAATAGATTAAAGGGTAAGACGGTACATGAGCAGTGGTGTTCATTCAAGGAGTTATTTTACAACTTTCAAAATAAATATATTCCACTGAGGAAAAAAGGGTGTAAAAGAAATGACAGCCATCCATGGCTAAGTAAAGAAATTAAAGGAAGTATCCAACTAAAAACAAGGACATATAAGGTAGCCAAAGTTAGTGGGAGGATAGAAGATTGGGAAGTCTTCAAAAGACAACAAAAAGTAACTAAAGGATTGATTAAGAAAGGGAAAATAGACTATGAAAATAAATTAGCAAAAAATATAAAAACAGATAGCAAGAGTGTCTATAGTTATATAAAAAGAAAAAGGGTGGTTAAGGCAAACGTAAGTCCCTTAGAGGATGAGACGGGAAATTAATGGTGGGAAACATGGAGATGGCAAAAATGCTGAACAAATATTTTGTTTCAGTCTTTACGGTAGAGGACACTAAGAATATCCCAACACTGGACAAACAGGGGGCTCTAGTGGGGGAGGAGCTAAATGCGATTAAAATTACTAAGGAATTGGTACTCAGTAAAATAATGGGACTCAAGGTGGATAAATCCACTGGACCTGATGGCTTACATCCTAGGGTCTTCAGGGAAGTGGCAGTAGGAATTGTGGATGCTTTGGTAATAATTTTCCAAAACTCCCTGAACTCAGCAAAGGTCCCGGCAGATTGGAAAACTGCTAATGTAACACCCTTATTTAAAAAGGGTTGTAGGCAGAAGGCTGGAAATTATAGACCAGTTAGCCTAACATCTGTGGTGGGTAAAATTTTGGAGTCTATTATTAAGGAGACAGTAACGGAATATTTAGATAAACATAATTTAATAGGACAAAGTCAGCATGACTTTATGAAGGGGAAGTCATGTCTGACAAATTTGCTCGAGTTCTTTGAGGACATAACGTACAGGGTGGATAAAGGTGAACCAGTGGATGTAGTGTATTTAGACTTCCAGAAGGCATTCGACAAGGTGCCACATAAAAGATTATTACTCAAGATAAAAAATCACTGGATTGGGGGTAATATTCTGGCATGGGTGGAGGATTGGTTATCTAACAGGAAGCAGAGAGTTGGGATAAATGGTTCATTCTCGGACTGGCAACCAGTAGCCAGTGGTGTTCCGCAGGGGTCGGTGCTGGGTCCCCAACTCTTTACAATCTATATTAACGATTTGGAGGAGGGGACCGAGTGTAACATATCAAAGTTTGCAGATGATACAAAGATGGGAGGGAAAGTAGAGAGTGAGGAGGACATAAAAAACCTACAAGGGGATATAGACAGGCTGGGTGAGTGGGCAGAGATTTGGCAGATGCAATACAATATTGGAAAATGTGAGGTTATGCACGTTGGCAGGAAAAATCAGAGAGCAAGTTATTATCTTAATGGCGAGAAACTGGAAAGTACTGCAGTACAATGGGATCTGGGGGTCTTGGTGCAAGAAAATCAAAAAGTTAGTATGCAGGTGCAGCAGGTGATCAAGAAAGCCAATGGAATGTTGGCTTTTATTGCTAGGGGGATAGAATATAAAAACAGGGAGGTATTGCTGCAGTTGTATAGGGTATTGGTGAGACCGCACCTGGAGTACTGCATACAGTTTTGGTGTCCATACTTAAGAAAAGACATACTTGCTCTCGAGGCAGTACAAAGAAGGTTCACTCGGTTAATTCCGGGGATGAGGGGGTGGACATACGAGGAGAGGTTGAGTAGATTGGGACTCTACTCATAGGAGTTCAGAAGAATGAGAGGCGATCTTATTGAAACATATAAGATTGTGAAGGGGCTTGATCGGGTGGACGCGGTGAGGATGTTCCCAATGATGGGTGAAACTAGAACTAGGGGACATAATCTTAGAATAAGGGGCTCCTCTTTCAAAACTGAGATGAGGAGAAACTTTTTCACTCAGAGGGTAGTGGGTCTGTGGAATTTGCTACCCCAGGAAGCTGTGGAAGCTACTTCATTAAATAAATTTAAAACAGAAATAGACCGTTTCCTAGAAGTAAAGGGAATCAGGGGTTACGGGGAGCGGGCTGGAAATTGGACATGAGTTTGAGTTCTGATCGGTCAAGGCCCTGTGGGTGGCGGAGCGGGCCCAGGGGCTGAGTGGCCAGGTCCTGCTCCTGCTTCTTGTGTTCTTTAGAGTTGAGGTTGGATCAGATCAGCCATGATCTCATTGAATGGCGGAGCAGGCTCGAGGGGCCGATTGGTCTACTCCTGCTCCTATTTCTTATGTTCTTATGTTCTTAACATGCATTGCCCATTTATAGGCAATAAAATCTGTCTGTCATTCCTTGGCCAATATATTGCTTTCAAGCTCCCTTACAGCAGTCATCTTGCTATATAGTTTGGAGTCGTCAACAAATGTTATATTTATCTTTACAAGTAGTACACTCCTCCACATTTTTTTTAAAAAAGCATGAATAAGAGGCCCAGAACAGATCACTGAGAAAGTTCATTAGCGACAGCCTCCAGAGGCTTTTCCTTTTACTTCACGCTGCCATTTCTAAAACAATTTACCATTAATTCCATAAGCCCTAATCTTCAAAAGTCTCACAGAACTTTATCAAATATCTTGTCAAATCCAGGTAAAGTATATGCACTGAATGCTCCTCCTTTAATGAGTTAGTTATATCCACAAAGACCTTCAGTAGATATGTGAGGCATTATTTATTGTTTCTAAAACTATGTTAACTACTTAGGACCAGTGTGCTCTTTAGATATTGATAGCACCCTGTATAATGTTCTCAAATCATTTTCACAACATTTATGTTAAGTTAACTGATCTATAACTCCCAGATTCAGGTTTCAAATTTTGAACATAAGGATAACATCAACTATCTGCCAGTCATTACGTAAATCCAGTATATAGGAATATTATAGTTAAAGGACAACATTTGACTGCCAAGGAGTTTTTGGAGCAGGCTTAGATTATGAAAGAGCCAACAACAGCCCTCTCCAAAGACTCTAACCATAATATCTACTGCAGTATGAAGTATAAAAGCTTTTGCATATAAAAAGACAAGCTGAAAGATGTGGATTACATCACCTCATTGCAGATGATCTAAAATACAGACATCACTGAAAAGCTCTCTTCATTAACTAGTATTAATGACATTTTTTTTATATAAAATTTGGTAACAGAGTTGGGAGACAGACTTCAGAAATTCAACCCATAGCATCACTAAAGTCTGCAAAAACACTGTTACATGGAACCACTTAATACAGGATTGCAAATCTCAATATTGACATAATTTCAGTGTTAAAATGTCACCAAAAATCATGATAACAGAAGATTTGACAGGAAATCCACACATACACAAGATTTAATAATATATGCATATATAGATATAGATACACCAACTGAGCCAGGAAAGGAGATATTAGGAGGGGTGACTGAAAACTTAGCTTAAGAGATACGGGGGAATCTTGCCGGCGCTCGGGCGGGTTTGGAGGCGGGATATCCGGCAAAATCACAAAGATTGACAGCGGGTCCTGAACTCGCTGTCAAGTCGCCTCCAAACAATCTTCCCGGGTGTCGGGTCCCCGATTTGCGCATGGACCCGACACCTAGCGGCGGGAAGAGGATTATCGGCACTTAACTGCTTGTTAACAGGTTGCTAACAGGCAGTTAAGAGGCTTTTTGCAATTTTGACAGGTCTACTGCGGGCTTCCCGATGTCCGGACACCACGCCAAGTAAGTGTGGCGTGTTGTGGGTCTACTGTAATGTTTCTTCATTGATGACAGCTGCAGATGTGGTGTGAAGGATCCAATGGTACACTGGTGAGTTTCAGAGGTAAGAAAATGTTGGGAAAATCATTTTTAATGTATTTAGACTTTTCTAGAGGTAACAAGTTTTGAAGTGTTTGTGTAGTCCCACCTCATTCAGAGAACCACTCTCACCAGTGACAGATCGCTTCTGTAACCTCACCTGCAGCTGCCATCTGTTCTAGCTTAAGGAGGGAGTCACTGGAGAGTCTGGGTACAAGGGCTCACTTTTGTACAGTGATTGTCAGTGTTTGCAGCACCTCAATGCTGTCAAACATTAGTGGAGATATCTACCAGCAGCATGGGAACCATTTATTTCCTTTCATCCTGGTCCTCAGATTCGGAGGACGAGCAGCCGCGGCAGCAGCAGAACCAGGCACAACAGCAGCACCAACAGCAGGAGCGCCGACCTCCTACTCAGCCACCTGATGGTGCACAGGGCAGAAGGCGTCAGCGCAGGGATGCACGTCGCCACAGGAGATACCCCCAACACAGGGTTTACAAGCTGAGGATGACCTTCCTCAACATGACTGAGCAGCAGTGCCAAAGGAGGCTGAGACTTTCACGAGAGGTAGTCGGTGACATCTGCGCAATGTAGTCTAGTGTGCCTCCGCTCTTCAATCCACCAAACCAAATTTCCGGGTGGCTACTTGGAGACAAGGGCTATCCCCTGAAGACGTGGCTGATGACGCCGTTGACATGGACTCCTTGAGACATTTTTACAATGTGTTATAAAAAAGCAAGCTGCTGTTATACAAAATAATAATTTTGCACAGAAATGCAAAGCAGACACTACTGGTTTATGCTTTCATCAGCACAAAAAATGACAAATAAAATGGGGCACATGAACTTCAAAGGGCTGTGGCATTTTTTAGGAACGTCATTTGACTACAGAAGTTGAGTGTGTGAAAACAAATTTGGAAGTTATATGTGGCTGAACACAGTTATTTTTCAGATATGTATTTTCAATGTTACCACAAACGTCAACCGCAACATTCTGGGAAAAGAAAGGAAATATAATCACTTACAGATATATAGCATCTTTCTGTGCATACAATCCCATTACCACTGTGCCCCTCAGCAAACGAGCAGCTTCAATAAAGGCATCATTCACTGAAACAAAAGAGAGGAGTTTATGGCACTGAATCTCTTAAATATGGCATAAGCAAAAGCTGATTTCAAAGGCGAGGACAAAAAGGTGAAAGTTTCACTAAAAAGCAGTGTATTGACTTTGCAACTTGATCTTCAGAGATTGTTGGTGTACCCTTGCGTGTTATATTCCACAGCCTCTGTATTGTTACAATTAAAACACTATTTGGGATTTCATGCGAGCAGATGTTTATTTCTTTCACTGGAAATTTGAGAATGGCAATAAAAGAATTCCAGTGTACAACCCAAAAACCCCAGACTGCCTATTGATAAATATGGTGGTGTAGTGGTTATAGTACTGGGCTAGCAACCCAGAGATTGTGAACTCAAATCCTACCTAGCAAGTTGTGAGGCTGAGTTCAATAAATGTGGCAAAGGATGACTAAAAAAATAATAAAGAGAGAGAAGATGAATTATGAGAGTAAGCTGGCAAGAAACATTAAAACAGATAGTAAGAGCTTCTACAGGTATATAAAAAGGAAGAGGGTAGCTAAAGTAAACGTTGGTCCCTTAGAGGATGAGACTGGGGAATTAATAATGGGGAACGGGGAAATGGCAGAGACTTTGAACAAATATTTTGCATCTGTCTTCACTATAGAAGACACTAACAACATCCCAATAATGGACAATCAAGGGGCCACAGGGATTGGGGAACTAAAGACAATCACGATCACTAAGGAAATAGTACTCGGTAAAATAATGGGACTAAAAGACGACAAGTCCCCTGGACCAGATGGCCTGCATGCCAGGGTCTTAAAAGAAGTGGCTGCAGAGATAGTGGATGCATTGGTTGCAATATACCAAAATTCCCTGTACTCTGGAGAGGTCCCAGCGGATTGGAAAACCGCTAATGTAACACCCCTATTTAAGAAAGGAGGGAGACAGAAAGCAGGAAACTACAGACCAGTTAGCCTAACATCTGTCGTTGGGAAAATGCTGGAGTCCTTCATTAAGGAAGCAGTAGCAGGGCATTTAGAAAAACATACAGCAGTCAAACAGAGTCAGCATGGTTTTAGGAAAGGGAAATCATGTTTAACAAATTTGCTGGAGTTCTTTGAGGATGTAACAAGCAGGGTGGACAAGGGTGAGCCAGTGGATGTGGTGTATTTGGATTTCCAGAAGGCATTCGATAAGGTGCCACGTAAAAGGTTACTGCATAAGATAAGAGCTCACGGAGTTGGGGGTAATATATTAGCATGGATAGAGAATTGGCTAACTAACAGAAAGCAGAGAGTCGGGATAAATGGGTCATTTTCCGGTTGGCAAATGGTAACTAGTGGGGTGCCACAGGGATCGGTGCTGGGGCCCCAACTATTTACAATCTACATTAATGACTTGGATGAAGGGATCGAGTGTAATGTAGCCAAGTTTGCGGATGATACAAAGATGGATGGGAAAGCAAGTTGTGCAGAGGACTCAAAGAACCTGCAAAGGGATATAGACAGGCTAGGTGAGTGGGCAAACATTTGGCAGATGGAGTATAATGTGGGAAAATGCGAGTTATCCAGTTTGGCAGGAAAAATAAAAAAGCAAACTATTATTTAAATGGAGAGAGATTACAAAATGCTACAGTTCAGAGGGACCTGGGGGTCCTTGTGCATGAAACACAAAAAGTTAGCATGCAGGTACAGCAAGTAATCCAAAAGGCAAATGGAATGTTGGCCTTTATTGAAGGGGGTTGGAGTATAAAAGCAGGGCAGTCCTGCTACAACTGTACAAGGTATTGGTGAGACCACACCTTGAGTACTGCGTACAGTTTTGGTCTCCTTATTTAAGGAAGGATATACTTGCATTGGAGGCAGTTCAGAGACGATTCACTAGGTTAATTCCAGAGATGAGGGGTTTGACTTATGAGGAAAGGTTGAGCAGGCTGGGCCTATACTCATTGGAATTTAAAAGAATGAGAGGTGATCTTATTGAAACATATAAGATACTGAGGGGCCTCGACAGGGTAGATGCAGAGAGGATGTTTCCCCTCATGGGGAAATCTAGAACTCGGGGGCACAGTCTCAGAATAAAGGGTCACCCTTTTAGAACTGAGATGAGGAGGAATTTGTGGAATTCTCTGCCCCAGAGAGCTGTGGAGGCTGGGTCATTAAATACATTTAAAGTGGAGATAGACAAATTTTTGCAAGATTAAGGGAGTGAAGGGTTATGGGGAGCGGGCTGGGAAGTGGCTTTGAGCCCTAGATCAGCCATGAACTTATTGAATGGCGGAGCAGGCTCGAGGGGCCAAGTGGCCTATTCCTGCTCCTTGTTCTTATGTACGGAGGTGGAAGTAGTTTGGTGTTCATTATGTACTGGATGTGGGTTTGGCACTCAGCTCAGGATCGAACAGTATCTTATATGTTTCGATAAGATCACCTAGGATTGCGTACCATTGGGTTCAGCCTGAGCAAGTAGCTTGAGAGGGGTAGATTCAGGATCTGCAATGCGGAAGTTCTGGTGAAAACCAAATAGGATCACAGACAGGTAGTTGACAGCTCAGTGACAGTCGTGTAATGGAAGAGGATGGTGGGAGGTAAAGCTGGTGTCATTGAGATATATATGGAAGCTGACCCTGTACTTGCAGACTTAGAGGGAGGGGAACCCTGCAATATATGAAAGTTTTACTTCAAAATGTCAAATCTAATTTCCATAAATTTACATTTAGGGGTTGAGAACACACAGAAACATTGATGCATCAAGAGTTCACCATCAGTATCAAGCTCTACTGAGTGATCTGACAGAGATAACAAACTCTTGAGTGATTTAGTTTGAAGTTCTTATTGTACCTTTTTTCATGTCTGGGCTTAATAATCCTACAACAGAAATGTCCCAGTGAGGTTTGAGATCACGATGTAACTCTCCTCTTAGATAGGCTTCAACATCTTCTGTCGACATCAATAGGACAGGATTAGCCACTCGGCTCCTAAAATAAAGAACAAATGGAAATCATCAAGCAACAACAGAGCAGGCAAAACAGTTGCAAATTACTAATAATAGAATTCTTAAAATTTCTGACAAGCAAAGGGACAAGGTGCAGTTTAATTGCAAACCACAGATAAATAATGATGCTCACCCAATAGTTGATCTAATTCAGCAACTGCAACTAGCCATATTTTATTTGCATTCCTGATTCAGAGAAGTTGGTACCTCTTACACAGTAATTAGTTTCCAAACAGTGCTTCATTATAAATCTAAGCCCAAAAAATATTTTGTTTAATTCAGCAGTGTACAAATGCTTCAACACAATAGCAAAATACTGCAGATGCTGGAAATCTGAAACAACAACAGAAAATGCTGGAACCACTCAGCAGGTCAGGCAGCACTGTGGTGAGAGAAACAGAGTTAATGTTTCAGGTCGATGACCCTTCGTCAGAACAAATGCTTCAAATCAGTCTTCTAAGCATGTGGTGCACTGACACCCTCTGGTGGTTGTAATGGATACCACAGTGTCAATCATTCACCAGAATGCAATTTTGTAACATCCTTTCAATAACTAGGGCCCGTATTTTCCAATGCCTACGGGTGTGTACGGGCTGTGTACACACCCGTAGGGACATCGGAAATGCCGGTTTCAGGCATGCGCTGAAAACCGGCATTTCCGATCTGTCAAGAATGCTCTTGACAGATCGGACGCCTGCCCTGGAGAAGGGCCTCTGCGGGGGGGGGGGAAGAGTTCCGCTTTCTGCAGAACCTCCGCCCACTGAAAACCCTTAGAAATCTTATGCCTGGTAAAAGCAGGCGTAAGGCCTGCTTTTACCAGCGTTAAGAGTTGAAAAAAGTTTTTTTTTTAAATTTAAAAAAATTTCTCTCATTTATAGGCCCAAAAATTAGTGTCTCTACGCGAGAGTACGCACTGTGTACTCTCGCGTATTCTGTCTCCAATTGCCGGTTTTCTGCATGCACTGCGCATGCACTTGGTGATTTCAAAAGGGGGCGGTTCCTAAGTGAACCGCGTGCGCGCTACAGGCTGCGCGCACGCAGTGCACTTAGTGCTTTGAACGCGCAGGTAAGCATGGAAAATTTTGCACATAAAGAAAGGAGGCGTAAGACCCTCTTTTAACAAGGTAAGTAGTTAATTACGTATTATTTTGAATTTTTTTCAACAGGTATATCTTTTTTAGAGACTTTAAAGAAAGGTAAGTTTATTTTTATAACTTTTTAAAAGATTTTAAATTTTTTCAAAAATTTAATTTTTTGTTTAAAGTGGTTAATTTATTTAACTATACTTATTTTATTAATGTGATGGTTTTTAAAAAAAATTTAATTGAGGTTTAGCTGTTCTTTTGATGGGGTATAGATTCATAGCTTTCACAGCACTTGCTGTGAAAACTATGAATGAAAGATGGTGTGCTGCCATTGGCTCTAACTGAATCACGTGATCCCACAGCTCACACGAATTAACTGCGCCTGTGGGATACGGAAGCACTGCACAGCTGCTGTCTAGAAAATCAAGTTCGTGCGAGCTCGGAATGAAAAGGCAGGCGCGCAGTGAGATATCGCGGGGAAGCCTTACCCCCGCACGAAGGCTCCGTCTTTAATTTCTGGGCCAGTATTTTAAAAAAGGTAAGTTGATTTTTAGCCCCGTAAAAAACTTCAATTATTTTTTTCAAAAAATTTAATTTTCGTTTAAAATATTGAATTTAATGTAATTAAATGTAATTTTAACTAATTTTAAAAAGTGATGGTTTTTTAAAAAAATTATTTAATGTTTTAGTGTATTTTTGGGGTGATCTCCATTCATATATTTGACAGGTCTATCTGTCAAAAGTATGAAGGGAGATTCCCTTCTCCTATTGGCTGGCCTGGCCCACGTGATCCCAGGGACTGTGGCGAGGCCCAGGAGCGGAAGTGTCTGGTCCTCGGGAGCCCTCAGGTAAGTTTGTAGATTTTTTTCCGATAGGAGGCATCCACACGCAGGAAGCCTCCTATCGGAAATTACGGGCCAATGTGTTTATAATAGCACCTTTAACATTGAAAAACGTCCCAAGGCTCTTCACAGGAGCGTTATCAAACAAAATTTGACACCGTGCCACATAAGGAAATATTAGGGCAGATGCTTGGTCAAAGAGGTAGGTTTAAAGGAGCATCTTAAAGGAGGAAAGAGAAGTAGCTAGGCGGAGAGGTTTAGGGAGGGAATTCCAGAGCTTAGGGCCCAGGTAGCTGAAGGCACGGCCGCCAATTGTGCAGTGATTAAAAATCGGGGATGCTTAAGAGGCCAGAATTGGAGGAGCGCAGATATCTCGGAGGGTTCTGGGGCTGGAGGAGATTACAGAGGTAGGGAGGGGCGAGGTCATGGAGGGATTTGAAAACAAGGATGAGAATTTTAAAATCAAGGGATTGCTGAACCAGAAGCCAATGTAGGTCAGCGAGCACAGGGGAACGGGCAGCAGAGTTTTGGATGGCATCAAGTTTACGGAGGGTAGAAAATGGGAGGCCAGACAGGAGTGCGTTGGAATAGTCGAGTCTAGAGGTAACAAAGGCATGGATGAGGGTTTCATTAAATTAACACCCTTACTGGATAGTAATTCGGGTACTTAACATACAGCTTTGTTGACAGAATAAGAATCACAAACACACAACCCTGCTCTTTCCATGATAGGCTACTTCACCTGAGGAAGGGGCGATCGATAGCTCCGAAAGCTTGTGATTTCAAATAAAACTGTTGGACTATAACCTGGTGTTGTGCGGCTAAAGTTAACCATACACAAGACTTCACAACATAACGGGTTTGAAGAATCTGAACTAACTACCCCACCCCTTAAACTGAAGAATGCAATCTCCAGATGCTGTAACTTCATGTTCCAGCTGCTCTTTATACAGAGTGTGAACTGTGCCAGTGAAAAAAAAACAAGTTTTTAATTTCCAGTACTGTCACAGTTTAACCACTCAAATTATCCCTTGGAAGATTGTTAACGAACATGCTTGGCGTGGTGCCTACAGTTCCAGAATCAAGCAAATCTACCAGGTCCTTATAGGAATTTGTCTGAATAACATTATCTCAGAAAATTGCTTCCAGATCATTGCCTCAACACTTTGCCACCATATTACTGTAATGCATCCATCCCTTGACGGTATTTCAAGTTTAGCTATCATCTTCTCAGTTTTTTCCCCCTATCCTAGGCAGGCTAGGAGTGATGAGCCATAACATCTCAGAACCCAGCTTCACATACCTCAATGCTCAGTGTTCAACTGATTGGGTCTGAGATTCCTGGTATATGGGACCAGAATTTGAGGTCAGATACTCCCAGTTACACTGGTTCTAAAACACAAGCTAAATTCTAGAGCTGAAGAAGATGCACCCACCCGAAAGTAGTGGATATGGATATAAGCAAATGACAGGATAATGGAGGCAAATGCTGATGTCCCAGAAATTCCTCCATTTACACCAGAATTGCACCCAACTTAAGTTAAGCTTGTAGAAAAGAGGGACAAGTTATCTGCAAATAGTAAGGTATTAGGTGGGATCAGACTAAGAGAACACAGGATGGTCTAAGATAGGTTTACAGTGCATGTATGTGAATGCACAAAGCGTAGTAAAAAAGGTTGGTGAGCTGCAGGCGCAAATAGCCACATGGGAATATGATGTCGTGGCAATAACGGAGACCTGGCTCAAAAAAGGGTAAGATTGGGTATTAAATATTCATGGATATAAGGTGTTCAGGAAAGATAGGGAAGGAAAGATAGATGGTGTAGAATAAAGCTTATATGTAGGATTTGAAAATGTTTTAAATGTAATGCTTTTCTTAAAATTACTATGGTATATAATAATGTATGTTAGAAGCATAAAACCTCTGTTACAGTATGTATAACCTTAGTTAAAAAGACACAAGGCTGAAAAGCAAAGCATGATGGTAAAATTAAGCCAACATTATGTTAACTGCGAGAATAGTGCTGAAGTAGATCGAAGTTCTGTTATGTTAAAAACAAGAAGCCAGTGAAGGATAAACATTAATTAAGTTTCAAAGTAAGATAGAGGGTTTTCAACACCTAACATCCCTTATCGCTGAAGTTTCAGAACAGACTAGATAATGGGCTATGTGAAAGGCAAAAGACATCTGTTGTAATTCGTGGGAAGTTTGTTTGTGTAAAAGTTCTCATTGAAAAGCTCATTCGGGAAAAGGGAGGGAACCATAGACCGTACCATTGAAGGTCAAGAATTAGCAACAAGAATGATGAGATAGCCCAAGCAGCTGCAAGTATTTTGAGGGGAGAAAAAGGTATAAATAAACAGTTATTGAACACTGGAGGCAGCGCGAAACCAGAGGAAGAAAAACTTCAGTCACCAGAACACAGCAAGACTGAGAAAAGAGACCGCACCGCAGTCACCCGGTGGGCACGCTGCTGGGGTTTCAAGGAACAGATTGCGACTATCATCTTGTTAAGTATTACTTCTTTGTACTGGATGTAAAGTGCTTAATAAATCTGTTATACTTATACACAATATACCTGTACCAGGAGTGGTCTGTTATAGTCATTGACAATTTAAATATACATTACGGATCTTGTACATATTACAAATCTTACAGAGGTGGGGTGGCTGTATTGGTCAAGAAGAATGTTACAGTGCTGGAGAGGGAGGATGTCCTGGAGGGGTTAAGGACAGAATCTATATGGCTAGAGTTAAGAAATAATAGAGGTGCCATTACACTACTAGGTGTACTCTATAGGCCACCAACTCGTGGGAAAAATATGGAGGAGCAAATTTACAGAGAAATTACAGAGAGGTGCAAGAACGATAGAGTAGTGATAATGGGGGACTTCAACTAGCCTAACATAGACTGGGATAGTAATAGTGTAAAGGGCAGAGAGGGGGAAGAATTTCTGAAGTGTGTTCAGGAGAATTTTCTTGATCAGTATGTTTCCGGCCCAACAAGGAGGCATTGCTGGATTTTGTCTGGGGAATGAGGTAGGACAAGTGGAGCAAGTGTCAGTAGATGAACATTTAGGGAACAGCGATCATAGTATCATAAGGTTTAGATTATCTATGGAAAAGGACTGGGAGCAATCTAGAGTAAAAATACTTAATGATGCCCAGTTTGGGTTCCACCAAGACCACTCGGCTCCCGACCTCATTACAGCCTTTGTCCAAACGTGGACAAAAGAGCTGAATTCCAGAGGTGAGGTGAGAGTGACTGCCCTTGACATCAAGGAGCTGAAGTCAATGGGAATCAGGGGGAAAACGCTCCACTGGCTGGAGTCATACCTAGCACAAAGGAAAATGGTTGTGGTGGTTGAAGGTCAATCATCACAGCCCCAGGACATTGCTGCAGGAGTTCCTCAGGGCAGTGTCCTAAGCCCAACCATCTTCAGCTGCTTCATCAATGACCTTCCCTCCAACATAAGGTCAGAAATGGGGATGTTCGCTGATGACTACACAGTGTTCAGCGCCATTCGCAACTCCACAGATAATGAAGCAGTCCATGCCCGCATGCAACAAGACCTGGACGACGTTCAGGCTTGGGCTGATAAGTGGCAGGTAACATTCACGCCACAGAAGTGCCAGGCAATGACTATCTCCAACAAGCGAGAGTCTAACCGCCTCCCCTTGACATTCAATGGCATTACCATCGCCAAATCCCTCACTATCAACATCCTGGGGGTTACCATTAAACAGAAACTTAACTGGACCAGCCATATAAATACTGTGGCAACAAGAGCAGGTCAGGGGCTAGGTATTCTGCGGCGAGTGTCACCTCCTGACTCCCCAAAGCCTTTCCACCATCTACAAGGCACAAGTAAGGAGTGTGATGGAATACTCTCCTCTTGCCTGGATGAGTGCAGCTCCAACAACACTCAAGAAGCTTGACACCATCCAGGACAAAGCAGCCCGCTTGATTGGCACTTCATCCACCACCTTAAACATTCACTCCCTCCACCTCCGTACCGTGGCTGCAGTGTGTACCATCTACAAGATGCACTGCAGCAACTCGTCAAGGCTTTTTCGGCAGCACCTCCCAAACCCGCGACCTCTTCCACCTAGAAGGACAAGGGCAGCAGGCGCATGGGAACACCACCACCTCCAAGTTCCCCTCCAAGTCACACATTATCCTGACTTAGAAGTATATTGCCGATCCTTCATCGTCGCTGGGTCAAAATCCTGGAATTCCCTACCTAACAGCACTGTGGGAGTACCATCACCACATGGATTGCAGCGGTTCAAGAAGGCGGCTCACCACCACCTTCTCAAGGGCAACTAGGGATGGGCAATAAATGCTGGCATTGCCAGCGACGCCCTGATCCCATAAAAACGAATAAAAAAAATAAATTAAAAAAATTGGAGGAAGGCCAATTTCAGTGGGATGAGAACAGATCTGGCCAGGTAAATTGGAATCAAAGATTGGCAGGCAAAACTGTAATGGAACAATGGGCTGACTTTAAAGAGGTAATAGTTTGGGTACATTCCCACTAGGGGGAAAGGTAGGGCAACTAAAGTCAGAGCTCCCTGGATGATGAAAGAGATAGAGAGTAAGATGAAGCAGAAAAAGAGCGCGTATGACAGATGTCAGATTGAGAATACATCTGAGAATCAGGCCAAATATAGAAAGTTCAGAGGAGAAGTGAAAAAGAAAATAAGAGTGGCAAAGAGAGGGTATGAGAATAGAATGGCAGCTAACATAAAAGGTAATCCAAAAGTCTTCTACAGGCATATAAATAATAAACAGGTAGTAAGAGGAGGGGTGGGGCCGATTAGGGACCAAAAAGGAGACCTACGCATGGAGGCAGAGGTTATGGCTCAGGGGCTAAATGAGTACTTTGCATCTGTCTTCACCAAGGAAGAAGATGCTGCCATAGACATAGTGAAGGAGGAGGTAGAGGAGATAATGGATAGGATAAAAATTGATAAGGAGGAGCTAATGACCGAGCTGGCTGAGTCCTGAAGGACATAGCTGCCAGTCTGGGCCTGCAACAGGTGGTGAGAGAACCAACACGAGGGGAAAAACCTACTTGACCTCGTCCTCACCAATCTACCTGTCGCAGATGCATCTGTCCATGACAGTATTGGTAGCAGTGACCACCGCACAGTCATTGTGGAGACAAAGTCCCGTCTTCACACTAAGGACACCCTCCATCGTGTTGTGTGGCACTACCGCCGTGCTAAATGGGATAGATTCAGAACAGATCTAGCAGCTCAAAACTGGGCATCCATGAGGTGCTGTGGGCCATCAGCAGCAGCAGAATTGTATTCCACCACAATCTGTAACCTGGCATATCCCTCACTCTACCATTACCATCAAGCCAGGGGACCAACCCTGGTTCAATAAGGAGTGCAGAAGAGCATGCCAGGAGCAGCACCAGGCATACCTCAAAATGAGGTGCCAACCTGGGGAAGCTGCAACACAGGACTACATGCATGCTAAACAGCAGAAGCAGCATGCGATAGACAGAGCTAAGCAATTCCACAATCAACGGATCAGATCAAAGCTCTGCACTCCTGCCACATCCAGTCGTCAATGGTGGTGGACCATTAAACAACTGACGAGAGGAGGAGGCGCCATGAACATCCCCATCCTCAATGATGGTGGAGCCCAGCACATGAGTGCAAAAGACAAAGCTGAAGTGCTTGCAACCATCTTCAGCCAGAAGTGCCTGATCCATATCAGCCTCCTCCTGAGGTCCCCAGAACCACAGAAGCCAGTCTTCAGCCAATTCGATTCACTCCACATATCAAGGAACGGCTGAGCGCACTGGATACAGCAAAGGCTATGGGCCCCGACAACATCCTGGCTGTCGTGCTACAGACTTGTGCTCCAGAAGTAGCTGCGCCGCTAGCCAAGTTGTTCCAGTACAGCTATAAAACTGGCATCTATCCGACAATGTGGAAAACTGCCCAGGTATGTCCTGTCCACAAAAAGCAGGACAAATCCAATCCGGCCAATTACCACACCATCAGTCTACTCTCAATCATCAGCAAAGTGATGGAAGGTGTCGTCAACAGTGCTATCAAGCAGCACTTACTCACCAATAACCTGCTCACTGATGCCCAGTTTGGGTTCCGCCAAAACCACTCGGCTCCAGACCTCATTACAGACTTGATCCAAGAATGGACAAAAGAGCTGAATTCCAGAGGTGAGGGGAGAGTGACTGCCCTTGACATCAAGGAGCCCTAGTAAAATTGAAGTCAATGGGAATCAGGGGGAAAATCTCCACTGGCTGGAGTCATACCTTGCACAAAGGAAGGTGGTTGTGGTGGTTGGAGGTCAATCATCACATCCCAGGACATCGCTGTAGGAGTTCCTCAAAGCAGTGTCCTAGGCCCAACCATCTTCAGCTGCTTCATCAATGACATTCTCTCCATCATAAGGTCAGAAGTGGGGATGTTCACTGATGACTGCAGTGTTCAGTGCCATTCGCAACTCCTCAGATAATGAAGCAGTCCATGCCCGCATGCAGCAAGACCTAGATGACATTCAGGCTTGGGCTGATAAGTGGCAGGTAACATTCGCACCACACAAGTGCCAGGCAATGACCATCTCCAAAAATCGAGCGTATAACCACCGCTCCTTGACATTCAACGGCATTACCATCTCCAAATCCCCCACCATCAATATCCTGGGGGTCATCATTGACCAGGAACTGGATCAGCCACTTAAATACTGTGGCAACAATAGCAGGTCAGAGGCTGGGTATTCTGTGGCGAGTGTCTCACCTCCTGACTCCCCAAAGCCTTTCCACCATCTACAAGGCACAAGTCAGGAGTATGATGGAATACTCTTCACTTGCCTGGATGAGTGCAACTCCAACAACACTCAAGAAGCTCGACAGCATCCAAGACAAAGCAGCCCACTTGATTGGCACCCCATCCACCACCATAAACATTCACTCCCTCCACCACCGGCATACCGTGGCTGCAGTGTGCACCATCTACAAGATGCACTGCAGCAACTCCGCAAGGCTTCTTCGGCAGCACCTCCAAAATCCGCGACCTCTACCACCTAGAAGGACAAGGGCCGCAGCAGGAGTAGGCCATTTGGCCCTTCGAGCCTCCTCCGCCATTCAATAAGATCATGGTTGATCTTCTACATCATCTCCATTTTCCTGCACTATACCCATATCCCTTGATTCCCTTAATATTCAAAAATCTATCGAGCTCTGTCTTGAATATACTCAACGACTGAGCCTCCACAGCCGTCTGGGGTAGAGAATTCCAAAGATTCACCACCCTTAGAGAAGAAATTTCTCCTCATCTCAGTCCTAAATGGCCGACCCCTTATTCTGAGACTGTGACCCCTGGTTCGAGACTCCCCAGCCAGGGAAAACATCCTCCCTGCATCTACCCTGTCAAGCCCTGTAAGAATTTTGTATGTTTCAATGATATCACCTCTCATTCTTCTAAACGCTAGAGAATATAGGCCTAGTCTACTCAATCTCTCCTCATTGGAAAATCCCCCCATCCCAGGAACCAGTCTGATGAACCTTTGTTGCACTCCCTCCATGGCAAGTATGTCCTTCCTTAGGTAAGGAGACCAAAACTGTTCACAATACTCCAGCTGTGGTCTCACCAGGGCCCTATATAATTGCAGTAAGATGTCTTTACTCTTATACTCAAATCCTCTTGTAATAAAGGCCAACATACCATTTGCTTTCCTAATTGCTTGCATGTTAACTTTCAGTGATTCGTGGACACCCAGGTCCCTCTGAACACCAACATTTCCCAATCTCTCACCATTTAAAAAATACCCTGCTTTTCTATTTTTCCTACCAAAATGGATAACTTCACATTTCTCCACATTATATTCCATTTGCCATGTTCTTGCCCACTCACTTAGCCTGTCTATATCACCTTGAAGCCTCCTTGCATCCTCCTCACAACTTACATTCCCACCCAGCTTTGTATCATCAGCAAACTTGGATATATTACATTTGGTCCCCTCATCTAAATCATTGATGTAGATTGTGAATAGCTGAGGCCCAAGCACTGATCCTTGCGGTACCCCACTAGTTACAGTCTGCCAACCCGAAAATGACCCGTTTATTCTTACTCTCTGTTTTCTGTCCGTTAACCAATCCTCAATCCATGCTAGTATATTACACCCAATCCCATGAGCCCTAATTTTGTTTAATAACCTCTTGTGTGGCATCTTATCGAATGCCTTCTGAAAATCCAAATACACCACATCCACTGGTTTCCCCTTATCTATTCTGCTAGTTACAACCTCAAAAAATTCTAACACATTTGTCAAACACGATTTCCCTTTCATAAATCCGTGTTGACTCTGCCCAATCCTATTATTATTTTCTAAGTGCCCTGAATAGATTCGAGCATTTTCCCTACTACTAATGTCAGGCTAACAGGTCTGTAGTTCCCTGTTTTCTCTCTCCCTCCTTTCTTAAATAGTGGGGTTACATTTGCTACCTTCCAATCCACAGGAACTGTTCCAAGTCACACACCATCTTGACTTGGAAATATATTGCTGTTCCTTCATCGTCGCTGGGTCAAAATCCTGGAACTCCCTCCCTAACAGCACTGTGGGAGTACCTTCAGCACAAGGACTGCAGCGGTTCAAGAAGGTGGCTCACCACCACCTTCCCAAGGGCAACTAGGGATGGGCAATAAATGCTGGCCTTGCCAGCGACACCCACATCCCATGAACGAATTTTAAAAAATATTCGAAAGGCTGGCTGTACTTAAAGTAGATAAGTCACCAGATGGGATGCATCCTAGGATGCTGAGGGAAGTGAAGGAAGAAATCACGGAGGTATTGGCCATAATCTTCCAAACCTCCTTGGAAACAGGGGTGATGCCAGAGGATTGCAAATGTTGCTCCCTTGTTCAAAAAAGGGTGTAAAGATAAACCCAGCAACTACAGGCCAGTCAGTTTAACCTCAGTAGTGGGGAAGCTTTTAGAAACAATAATCAGGGACAAAATTAGCAGACACTTGGACAAGTGTGTATTAATTAAGGAACGCCAGCACGGATTTGTTAAAGGCAAATTGTGTTTAACAAACTTGATCGAGTTTTTTGAAGAGGTAACAGAGAAGGTTGATGAAGGCAATGACATGGTGTACATGGATTTCCAAAAAATGTTTGACAAAGTGCCAGCAAAGTTCAAGCCCATGGAATAAAAAAAAGTGACAGCATGGATACAAAATTGGCTAAGTGACAGGAAACAGAGTAGTGGTGAACGGCTGTTTTTTGGACTGGAGGAAGGTATACAGTGGTGTTCCCCAGGAATCGGTACAAGGACTACTGCTTTTCTTGATATATATCAATGACTTGGATGTGGATGTACAGGGCACAATTTCAAAATTTGCAGATGACACAAAACTTGGAAGTATAGTGAACAGTGAGGAGGATAGTGATAGACTTCAAGAAGACATAGACAGGCTGGTGGAATGGGCGGACACGTGGCAGATGAAATTTGAAACGCAGAAAAGTGCGAAATGATACATTTTGGTAGAAAGAATGAAGAGAGGAAATATAAACTAAAGGGTACAATCCTAAAGGGGGTGCATGAACAGAGAGAAAACAGTTAAAAAAAGCTGATGGGATCCTGGACTTCATGAATAGAGGTATAGAGTTCAATAGACTGGAAATTATGATGAACCTTTATAAAACACTGGTTCGGCCTCAACTGGAGTATTGTGTCCAATTCTGGGCACCGCACTTTAGGAAGGATGTGAAGAATGTGAAGGCCTTAGAGAGGGTGCAGAAAAGATTTAAGAGAATGATTCCAAGGATGAGGGAATTGCAGTCGGAAAGACTGTTGCAGGAAAGGAGTGCGTAAGTCCCCCACTTCATTTTAACTGCCCCCCTGCCTAGTTTCCGCCAGGATGGGGAGTTACAATCAAGGCCAAGATGACTATCCAAGATTGCAGCATATTCTAGCATTTGGATGACCACTTTAAATTTTGCTCCTGTGGTTTGTATGATTATTTGAATCTTCTCCAATTTCAGCTTTGCACTCCCACACACATTTCTCCAACAAAGCTGAGATCAAAAACATATTTCCTGATCACAAAGCGCACACAACAAAATACAAAACCGAGCTCACAAGATAGACTCAGATAATTTCAGTAACTTTTGACATGAAAAACCCACTGAGTTTGTGCTCCAAAACGTGCAACTTCCTTCATTTTAAGATGCTTAAACATTTCTGAGCCTAAAGCAAGTAAGGTTAAATTTAACACAATAGCAAAATACTGCGGATGCTGGAAATCTGAAACAACAGAAAATGCTGGAAATACTCAGCAGGCCAGGCAGCATCCGTGGAGAGAGAAACAGAGTTAACGTTTCAGGTCGAAGACCCTTCATCAGAACTGGAAAAAGCTGGAGATGTAACAGATATTAAGCAGGTGCAGAGACAGGGGGGGGCGGGGGTTAGGAGGGGAGGAAGGAATTGAAGGAATATACTGTGCTTATGTTAGAGGCAGGAAAGATAAAATGTTGCAAATGGGAATGGCAAAATCATACAGCATGAAAAATGGGGGCAGGGATTATTGTCTGAAATTGTTGAACTCGATGTTGAGTCCGGAAGGCTGTAAAGTGCCTAATCGAAAGATGAGGTGCTGTTCCTCGAGCTTACGTTGAGCTTCATTGGAACAATGTAATAGGCCGAGGACAGAGAGATCAGAGTGGGAGTGAAGCGGAGAATTAAAGTGACAGGCGACCAGAAGCTCAGGGTCACCCTTACGGAAGAAGTTCTGCTCTTCTCTCGACGGGATTTCCGTTTGTCTCTTCAACCTTGTTCATCTTCATTGCTTTCAGTTTCCCTTCTCGTGTTTGATCAGGTATCTGCCAAGACTCGGTTTCACAGCCACATCTCTTTCCTCAGTAAACTGTCTCCGGTTCCGCGTTATTCCACGTGGATTCCAACTGAACTTACACCCTTCATGTTTCGGATCCACCCAGGATTACAAATATCTCCTCGATATTCATCGTTCCTCGAACTACTGCTCTTGCCGCATCTTGAGATCCACGCTCAACGCCATGCGGCGCCACATGAACACTCTCGACCTCTCTCTTCAGCAGCACCGACGCACTCTATCTCAAAGCTGTCCGGGTCCACAGTTTCATTTCATCCTTCGCCTCATCCGACGCTTCAACAAAAAACTTTTTTTCTTCCTTTCTGATGTCAAGGATCGCAAGCTTCATCAACTCTTGGACAGCAACGCCCCTCCGGAACCTTCTTCCCGGTCACTTTCCTCTGACCCCCCTTCTCCCAATCTCACCCCCTGCCGTGTTTTCACTATCCCTTCTGACCTTCCCCTCTCCGACCCCGAACAATTAGTCCTCAGCAAAGGCCTGAGCTTCATCCCCTTACACCTCCATCTTAATAAATTTCGAGCTCGGCACGATGCTGAGCTCTTTTTCCGTCGCCTTCGTCTCCATGCCCACTTCTTATGCCAGGAATCTTCCCCCCCGCTCAGCTGACCCTTTCTCCCGCTTTCTAAATTCTCGTTCTACTTGGAACCCTCCCTCTGGCCTCTTACCCTCTCTAGATCTTTTCATTGCTAACTGCCGATGTGACATCGGCCGTCTCAATTTCTCTGCTCCCCTCTCTCACTCCAACCTACCTCCCTCTGAACTTGCAGCACTCCGTTCTCTCCGATCCAACCCTAACATTATCTTTAAACCTGCTGACAAGGGTGGTGCTGTTGTTGTTTGGCGAACCGACCTCTACCGTGCGGAAGCTGAAAGCCAACTCTCCGACACCACCTCCTACCTCCGCCTGGACCATGACCCCACTAGCAAACATCAGGCCATTGTTTCCAAGACTGTCACTGACCTCATCTCCTCTGGAGATCTACCCTCCATGGCCGCCAACCTCACAGTCCCCCAACCCCGCACAGCCCGCTTCTACCTCCTTCCCATTGTTTCAGCCTGTTCTTGCCCCACGGAACTTATCTCTTCCTATCTCGATTCTATTTTTTCTCCCCTTGTCCAGTCTCTTCCCACCTACATTCGCGACTCTTCCGACGCCCTCCGTCACTTTAACAGTTTCCAATTTCCTGGCCCCAACCGTCTCCTTTTCACTATGTACGTCCAATCCCTCTACACCTCCATCCCCCACCAGGATGGCCTGAGGGCGCTCCGTTTCTTCCTTGAACAGAGGCCCAACCAGTCCCCATCCACCGCCACCCTCCTCCGCCTGGCTGAACTTGTTCTCACATTAAACAACTTCTCCTCTGACTCCAGTCACTTCCTCCAAATTAAAGGTGTTGCTATGGGAACCCGCATGGGCCCTAGCTATGCCTGCCTGTTCATGGGATATGTGGAACATTCTTTGTTCCAGTCCTACTCAGGTCCCCTCCCTCACCTCTTTTTCCGGTACATCGATGACTGTATCGGTGCCGTTTCCTGCTCTCGACCTGAACTAGATAAGTTCATTCACTTTACTTCCAATTTCCACCCTTCCCTCACCTTCACATGGTCCATCTCCGACTCTTCCCTTCCCTTCCTTGACTTCTCAGTCTCCATTTCTGGCGATCGGCTTTCGACAAACATCCACTATAAGCCCACTGATTCCCACAGCTACCTGGACTACACTTCCTCCCACCCCGCTTCCTGTAAGGACTCTATTCCATTCTCCCAGTTTCTCCGTCTCCGCCGCATCTGTTCTGACGATGCCACCTTCCATACCAGTGCTTCCGACATGTCTTCCTTTTTCCTCAACTGAGGATTTCCCTCTACTGTGGTTGACACGGCCCTTGACCATGTCCGTTCCATTTCCCGCACTTCTGCTCTCACCCCTTCCCCTCCCTCCCGGAACCACAATAGGGTTCCCCTTGTCCTCACCTTTCATTCCACCAGCCTCCACATTCAACAGATAATCCTCCGCCATTTCCGCCACCTCCAACGTGATCCCACCACCAAACACATCTTCCCCTCACCTCCCCTTTCAGCATTCCGAAGGGACCGCTCTCTCCGCGACACCCTGGTCCACTCCTCAATCACCCCTAACAACCCTTCTCCTTCGCCTGGCACCTTCCCGTGCAAGCGCAGGAGATGCAACACATGCCCTTTTACCTCCTCCCTTCCCACTGTCCAGGGCCCCAAACACCCCTTCCAGGTGAAACAGCGATTTACTTGTACTTCTTGCAATTTAGTATACTGTATTCGCTGCTCACGATGCGGTCTCCTCTACATTGGGGAGACCAAACGCAGATTGGGCGACCGCTATGCGGAACACCTCCGTTCAGTCCGTAAGGGTGATCCTGAGCTTCCGGTCACCTGTCACTTTAATTCTCCGTTTCACTCCCACTCTGATCTCTCTGTCCTCGGCCTATTACATTGTTCCAATGAAGCTCAACGTAAGCTCGAGGAACAGCACCTCCTCTTTTGATTAGGCACTTTACAGCCTTCCGGACTCAACATCGAGTTCAACAATTTCAGACAATAATCCCTGCCCCCATTTTTCATGCTGTATGATTTTGCCATTCCCATTTGCAACATTTTATCTTTCCTGCCTCTAACATAAGCACAGTATGTTCTTTCAATTCCTTCCTCCCCTCCTAACCGCACCCCCCCCCCCCCGTCTCTGCACCTGCTTAATATCTGTCACATCTTCAGCTTTTTCCAGTTCTGATGAAGGCTCCCAGACCTGAAACGTTAACTGTTTCTCTCTCCACGGATGCTGCCTGGCCTGCTGAGTATTTCCAGCATTTTCTGTTGTTATTTAAGGTTAAATTTAAGACCAGTGTTATCAATTTGTGTTGGTTTGAACTTCTGGTGTGTTTACTTATTTATGGTCACTTTAATTGGTATATTCCAGAACACACATTCCTGGCTTTGGTGAGGAAAATACAAATGCTTTGCAGATGTTTATCTTCTGCTAAATATCTCCTCGGCTAAAAATGACTGAAGAATAAATCATGAGGGCATAAAATCATTAATTTAATAAATTAGAATTCTCTGATTTTCAGTTTTCTTTTTCCTTTTAAACCTTCAAGAATCCGAGGGCTCAAGATGGGAAGTCATCCTGGCCACTCTACTTGGAGAAGAAGAAGAATGAAGAGCAGCAGCAGGAGTCTGGAATCTCAAAAAGCTGCAGTTGGGACTCTGAGAAGACCACGTACGAGGTGGGCTGCTCACAGGCATTCCTACCCAGTCCATAGGGTCTATAAACCCAGTGTCACCTTCGCTTTTGATGGAGCAGTGCATTCGGAAACATAAGAATTAGGAGCAGGAGTAGGCCATATGGCCCCTCGAGCCTGCTCCGCTATTCAATAAGATCATGGCTGATCATCGACCTCAACTCCACTTTCCCGCCCGATCCCCATATCCCTTGATTGCTCTAGAGTCCAAAAATCTACCTATCTCAGCCTTGAGTATACTCAACAACGGAGCATCCACAGCCCTTTGGGGCAGAGAATTCCAAAGATTCACAACCCTCTGAGTGAAGAAATTTCTCCTCATCTCAGTCTTAAAAGGCCAACCCCTTATCCTGAGACTATGCCCCCCTACTTCTAGACTCTCTAGCCATGGGAAACAATCTCTCAGCATCTATCCTGTCAATTCCCCTCAGAATTTTTATGTTTCAATGAGATCTCCTCTCATTCTTCTAAATTCCAAAGAGTATAAGCCTAATCTAATACAATAGCAAAATACTGCGGATGCTGGAAATCCGAAATAACAACAGAAAACGCTGGAAAAACTCAGCAGGCCAGGCAGCATCCATGGAGAGAGAAACAGAGTTAACGTTTCAGGTCGAAGACTAAGCCTAATCTACTCAATCTCTCCTCATAGGACAACCCTCTCATCCCAGGGATTAGTCTAGCAAACCTTCGTTGAACTTCCTCTAAGGCAAGTATATCTTTCCTTAGATAAGGAGACCAAAACTATAAACAGTACTCCAGGTGTGGTCTCAGCAAATACCCTGTACAATTGTAGCAAGACTTCCTTACTCTTGTACTCTAACCTTCCAGTAATAAAGGCCAACATGCCATTTGCCTTCCTAATCGTTTGCTGTACCTGCATGCTAACTCTCTGTGTTTCCTGAACAAGGACACCTAACTCGCTCTGAACACCAACATTTAATAGTTTCTCCCCATTTAAAAAATATTCTGTCCTTCTATTCTTCCTACCAAAGTGAATAACCTCACATTTCCCCACATTATACTCTATCTGCCACCTTATTGCCCACTCACTTAACCTGCCTATATCCCTTTGCAGGCTCTTTGTGTCCTCCTCACAGCTTACTTTCCCACCTAGCTTTGTATCGTCAGCAAACTTGGATACATTACACACTATCCCTTCATCTAAGTCATTAATATAGATTGTAAATAGCTGAGGCCCAAGCACTGATCCTTGCAGCACCCCACTAGTTACAGCCTGCCAACCTGAAAATGACCTGTTTATCCCTACTCTCTGTTTTCTGTCCATTAACCAATCTTCTATCCATGCTAATACATTACCTCCAATCCCATGAGCCCTTATCTTGTGTAACAACCTTTTATGTGGCACCTTATCGAATGCCTTTTGGAAATCCAAATATACTACATCCACTGGTTCCCCTTTATCTACCCTGCTAGTTACATCCTCAAAAAACTCTAATAAATTTGTCAAACACGATTTCCCTTTCATAAAACCATGTTAACTCTGCTTAAACATATTATGATTTTCTAAGTGTCCTGTTACCACGTCCCTAATAATGGATTCCAGCATTTTCCTGATGACTGATGTCAGGCTAACTGGCCTGTAGCTCCCTGTTTTCTCTGTCCCTTCTTTCTTGAATAGCAGGGTTACATTAGCTACCTTCCAATCCATTGGGATCTTTCCAGAATCTAGGAAATTTTGGAAGATCACAACCAATGCATCCACTATCTCTGCAGCTACCTCTTTTAGAACCCTAGGATGTAGTCCATCAGATCCAGGGAATTTGTCAGCTTTAGTTTCCCAAGTACTTTTTCTCTACTGATATTAATTATTTTAAGTTCCTCACTCTCATTAGCCCCTTGGTTCCCCACTATTTCTGGTATACATTTTGTGACTTCTACTGTGAAGACCGGTCAGCCTGACATCGGTGGTGGGTAAAATGATGGAATCAATTATTAAAGATGTCATAACAGACCATTTGGAAAGTGGCAACATGATAGGTCCAAGTCAGCATGGATTTGTGATAGGGAAATCATGCTTGACAAATCTTCTGGAATTTTTTGAGGATGTTTCCAATAGGGTGGACGGGGGGGGGAACCAGTAGATGTGGTGTATTTGGACTTTCAGAAGGCCTTCGACAAGGTCCCACACAAGAGATTGGTGTGCAAAGTTAAAGCACATGGGATTGGGGGTAATGTGTTGACGTGGATTGAGAACTGGTTGGCACACAGGAAACAAAGAGTAGGAGTAAATGGGTACTTTTCAGAATGGCAGGCAGTGACCAGCGGGGTACCGCAGGGTTCGGTGCTGGGGCCCCAGCTGTTTACATTATATATTAATGATTTGGACGAAGGGATTAATTATAATATCTCCAAATTTGCGGATGACACTAAATTGGGAGGCAGTGTGAACAATGAGGAGGATGCTAGGAGGCTACAGAGTGACTTGGACAGGTTGGGTGAATGGGCAAATGTATGGCAGATGAAGTACAATGTGGATAAATGTGAGGTTATCCACTTTGGTGGTAAAAATAGGGAGGCAGACTATTACCTGAATGGTGGCAGATTAGGGAAAGGGGAGGTGCAACGAGACCTGGGCGTCATGGTACATCAGTCACTGAAGGTGGGAAGGCAAGTGCAGCAGGCAGTCAAGAAAGCAAATGGCATGATGGCCTTCATAGCAAGGGGATTTGAGTACAGGAGTAGGGAGGTGATGCTACAGTTGTACAGGGCCTTGGTGAGGCCACACCTGGAGTATTGTGTGCAGTTTTGGTCTCCTAACTTGAGGAAGGACATTCTTGCTATTGAGGGAGTGCAACGAAGGTTCACTAGATTGATTCCTGGGATGGCCAGACTGACATATCAAGAAAGCCTGGATCAACTGAACTTGTATCCTCTGGAGTTCAGAAGAATGAGGGGGGATCTTATAGAGACGTTTAAAATCCTGACTGGTTTAGACAAATTAGATGCGGGCAGAATGTTTCCAATGTTAGGGAAAACTAAAACCAGGGGTCACAGTCTAAGGATAAAGGGGAAGCCATTTAAGACTGAGATGAGGAGGAACTTCTTCACCCAGAGAGTGGTGAATCTGTGGAATTCTCTACCACAGAAGGTTGTTGAGGCCAGTTCGCTAAATATATTCAAAAGGGAGTTAGATATAATACTCACAACTAGGGGGATCAAGGGGTATGGCGAGAAAGCAGGAATGGGGTACTGAGGTAGCATGTTCAGCCATGAACGCATTGAATGGCGGTGCAGGCTCGAAGGACCGAATGGTCTACTCCTGCACCTATTTTCTATGTTTCTAAGACAGATACAAAATATTTATTTAAGGTCACTGCCATTTCCTTGTTCCCCAATATAAGTTCTCCTGTCTCAGCCTCTAAGGGGCCAACACTTGCTTTTGCTACTCTCTTCCTTTTTACATAGTTGTAGAAACTCTTACAATCTGTTCTGATATTTCTTGCTAATTTACCCTCATATTCCATTTACTCCCTTTTTATCAATTTTTTGGTCATCCTTTGCTGGTTTCTGAAGCTCTCCCAATCATCAGGCTTACTATTATTCTTCGCAACATTATAAGCCTCTTCTTTTAATCGAATACTATCCTTAACTTCTTTAGTTAGCCACGGTTGGATCACTTTTCCCGTAGATTTTTAATTTCTCAATGGAATGTATATTCGTTGAGAATATGGCAATATTTCTTTCAATGTTTTCCACTGCTTATCTACCGTCATACCTTTTAATCTAGTTTCCCAATCTACCTTAGCCAACTCGCCCCTCATACCTACGTAATTGGCTTTATTTAAGTTTAAGACTCTAGTTTCGGACTTAAGAATGTCACTCTCAAACTTAACGTGAAATTCTATCATATTATGATCATTCTTCCCGAGAGGATCCTTTACTATGAGATTACTAATTAACCCTGTCCCATTACACAAAACTAGATCTAAAATAGCTTGTTCCCTGGTTGGTTCCATGACGTATTGTTCTAGGAAACTGTCTCGAATGCATTCTGTGAAATCGTACTCCAGACTACCCTTGCCAATTTGATTTGCCCAATCTATATGAAGATTAAAGTCCCCCATGATTATTGTATTACCTTTGTTATAAGCTCCTATTATTTCTCGATTAATACTCTATCCTACGATATAGCTACTGTTAGGGGGCCTATAAACTACTCCCACCACTGTTTTCTGCCCCTTGTTATTTCTTATCTCCACCCATACTGATTCTATTTCCTGATTTTCCGAGCCAAGATCCTTTCTCGCTACTGTCCTTAAGTCATCCTTAATTATCAGGGCTACCCCACCTCACAGCCTGTCTGTCTTTTTGAAACATCAAGTACCCTGGAATATTTAATTCCCAACCTCGGTCACCTTGCAACCAGGTCTCTGTAATGGCTATTATATCAAAGCCATTTATCTCTATCTTGTTACAGATGCTTCATGCATTCAGATACAGGGTCTTTAATTTTAACTTTTTACCAGTATTCCCTGCTTTGACCTTATTCGCTGATGCACTATTAACTTTAAACTCTCTGTCCCTTCCTGTCCCACACTGCTTATTTTTATCCAACTCACTGCACTGCTCTATTTCCTTGACTTTTCTCTTTAGATTACTAACTTTCCCCTCACCTGCTCCCTCCCCCCACCTTTTTAGTTCAAATCCCTGTCCACTGCCCTAGTTATTTGATTCGCCAGGACACTGGTCCCAGCCCAGTTTAAGTAGAGCCTGTCCCAACAGATCAACTCCCTCTTTCCGCAGTACTGGTGCCAGTGCCCCATGAATTGAAACCCCTTCCTCCCACACCAATCTTTGAGCCATGCATTTAAACTTCTAATCTCTTTGTCCCTATGCTAATTTGCACGTGGCTCCAGTAACAAGCCACAGATTATTACCTTTGAGGTTCTGTTTATTAATTTAGGCCCTAGCTCCTCAAACTCCCTCAGCAGAACCTCGTTCTTAGTTCTACCTATGTTGTTGGTTCCTACATGGACCATGACAGCTGGATTCTCCCCTTCCCACTCCAAGTTCTTTTCTAGCCGCGAGGAGATGTCTTTAACTCTGGCACAGGGCAGGCAACACAGCCTTCGGCACTCCCTGTCACGGCTGCAGAGAACAGTATCTATCCCCCTGACAATACTGTCGCCTACCACTACCACATTCCTTTTTACTCCCCCCACTTGAATGGCCTCCTGTACCACGGTGCCGTGGTCAGTTTGCCCATCCTCCCTGCAGTCCTTGTTCTCATCCATATAGGTAGCAAATACCTCGTACCTGTTGGACAAGGTCAAGGGCTGAGGCTCCTCCATCACTATATCCTGGGTCCCCATACCTTCCTGACTCGCAGTCACACCTTCCTGTCCCTGACCATTGACTAACACTGAAGTACTACTTAACCTAAGGGGTGTGACTGTCTCCTGGAACAAAGTTTCCAGGTAACTCTCCCCCTCCCTGATGCATCGCAATGTCTGCAGCTCGGACTCCAGCTCAACAACTCTGAGCTGAAGTTCCTGCAGGCTCTTACGGCAGATGTGGTTGCTCGGGATCTCATTGGTCTCCACCAACTCCCACATGCTGCAGTTACGACATACCACCTGCACTGCCATCTCTAGCTAACCTTATTATGCTGATATAATTAGTTACAGTTTTTATTCAAACGATTATTTTTAGTTTTAATTAGTTAATTTAGTTTAAGTTATTAATTTAATAAAGTTATAGTAGTTAATACTCTCCCAGTTCTGAATTTAATCCACTTACCTAACCTAGAGAGCAAAAGAACTGTAAGAGATGAAGAAATCAGCGCTTCTCCATCCAGAGAGGCTGTTACAGACTTGTGCAGCCTCTTACAACAAGATCTGTAACCCACTCCCCCAGCAGTCAAAGTGACTATGGCCTGTAAAGCTTTTTGGGCTCCTTCAGACTGTAGCAGGTGACATCAGTCACATTAGTCAGTCTGCAATCCATGTCTGCATCAAGCAGGTTATTGATGCCCTCTTCGCCAAGGCCAATGATTTTATAATATTCCCCATGGATGCCAGCAGTGTTAGAGAAGCTATACTATGGGAGATTGTGTTTGGGTTCCATTTTGTATGAAGGACTCCATTTTGTGGTTAAAAGACAGTTTCTGGATCATGTCCAAAATCAGCTAAGACCTTCAAGATCCTTTCATGGCTGATACAATAAAAGACAGTTTTCTGTTCTTTGTGCAGTTCTGACCTTCTGGTAGATAAATCTCTCTGTCATACAACCACGCAAGGAGTGCTTTTACCCTCGATGGAAGGAGACAGACTGCTAATGCTATAACTTGAAGCTCACTATAGATGTAGAGAAGTGATGGCCATAGAGTTTTCACTCACTAATACCACTGAGACAGCGAGTCTTAGGAATACTGAACTAATGGTAGTTAATGTAATCTAAGGGTAAAGATCATGGGGGAGGTATAATGTAATAGCTTGGAGCTGAGGATAATAACCGTACTATTGGAACGGGAAGTGAGGGAGATTGAGGGGGGAAGATTCAGGATTGGCCACTCTGCTACTGAGCTCAGCAACTGTAACGTGAGGTTTCCCGCAGCCTTTGGATCATTGTGTGTGCTGACTGTTGAATATTATTTCCTCTAATAAGTCTATAAGCAAAAGACTCCGCATCTAGATCTCTCATTTGTGGCACAGAGGCAAAAGTTCCAAGTTAGTGTCTCTACCATACTTAACAGTCAGCAAGAAAGCCCTTCCCTCAGGTTTAGGTTGCCAGCGAATCATGCAGGTCTGTGCCCAGTTTCCTGGAAGCTGTCATGACACCTACGTACTACGCCAATCCACCACCCTCCCACTTTTTGACCCAGCCCAGCAAGTCAAAGGCTAGCTACTTGGGGACAAGAGCTATCCACTTTACACCTGGCTCAAGACACCTCTATGGTACCCACGCTCACCCACTAAATAGAGATACAACCAGAGCCATGGGACCGCTAGAGCCATCATATAGCACACCATTGGACAGCTTAAACAACATTTTTGCTGCCTGGACAGGGTTGGGGGCTTTCTGCAGTAAAGCCCACAGAGAGTCTCCCGGATTGTAGTTGTCTGCTGTATTCTGCACAATTTTGCTATGCAATGGGGACAAAGCATAGAGCCTGCACAGCATTCTGATAGGGAAGATGCCACGACGATGGGGACAGAGCAATAGTGGGAGAGCGACAGCACCAGCCTACAGCCAGAGCAGTTCACCAGCAGTTGACGGTTCAGCTGATCCACTCCTTTCCCCTACCCTCCCACTGCCAGGTTAACGCCCCGCAATACCACATCTACCAGTCCTTCCACCCTACAATAAAGAATGTCCAACTTCTGACCACCTTTCATATACAGGACACCTGACATTGCAGGCTCAGTAGCTACTTTGAAATCCCACTGCAGAAAAAGTTGCAAAGTCAAAAGCTGTGATTTTTTTCAAAGGTTGACAGAAGAGCCATAACATCGCATTTTTACCCATGTGTTGAGCCAGTGCTTTTCTTAAGCACTTTCTTGCTTATTCTACCACTCCTATGAAGTGCTCTCCCAGTGACTTCAGCATGGAAGGTGGAAGGCTGCTGATGTTTAAATGAGGGCCCTTGAGACGCTCGTGGTACACCCTCTAGGAGTTCAGGCCACTCACGTTGTACCACTGCCGCTCCCATGGGGCTGTAGCTCATCGCTCCCACTGATCTGCTGGTTAGTGGACTGCAGGAGATCTGTGACACGACTGCAGCCCCAATGTTGGCCTTTCAAAGGCAGTGGATGGCACCAGTTTGAACTTCGATAAAAGCTGCTAGAAACAAACCTAAATCTCAATCCATTATTCATACAAAACAATGAAATATTCACAGAAAATGCTAGAAATACTCAGCAGGTCAGGCAGCATCTGTGAAGAGAGAAACAGAGTTAATGTTTCAGGTCGACGAACTTTCGTCAGCTCCAATTTTTATTTTTGTTTCTTTTTTGTTGTAAAGATATTCACAATGTTTGCGTCTGTCACCACTGGCTAAAAGATGTTGCTCATTAAAAATTGGCCACGTACAGCAAAGCAGTTCTTTCAAAACCAATTAATCTGAGTGTGGTGTGTTTAGGATCAGGATATTGGCAGCTGGGTCTACATATAATTTGCATTCACTGGAGTAGATATCAGTTGTCTTTGTGCATTGCTAGGGTATAGCTCCAATTTTTATTTTTGTTTCTTTTTTGTCGTAAAGATAAGATAGTAAGATTATCGGTCTGCTTTGAAGACAAGTGCCCTCTTCCCTGACCCTTATTCAGTTTATTGTAAGCCTATCAGATCCCAGCTTCACTGTACTTTGTAGTGAGAATTTTCCAAAAGTAAGTTTGAAGAAAAATAATGAAGGTTTCCAGAGGAAAAAAAAAATTGGGACATCTTACTACAGGAAACTTTCGTTTATCCGGCACCGACGGGACCGGCGTGGTGCCGGTTGATCGAAAGTGCCGGATTAGAGAGAGGTATACTTACCAAGGTACGAGAGCCCCGTACACGGCCACAGGCTGAACAATTGGGACCCGGAGAGGGAAGGTAAACGAGACTCCGGCTTTTTCCTCCGTGGCGGCGACAGGTCGGAGTCGGAAGAACGTTGACCCCCCTTTCGTGGGGGCGAAAGGTCAGAATCGGGGTCTTGTCTGTGTAATAAAACTTACCTGATTTTTGCCGGTTAAGCGAGAATTCCGGATATTAGGGTGCCGGATAAACGAAAGTTTCCTGTACATTAAATGCGCTATATAAATGCAAGTTGTTTCTTGCGCATGCCCGATTTTAATCGCTCCACCACTGCCAGCCATGCCTTCTGTTGTCTAGGCCCTAAGCTCTGGCATTCCCTCCCTAAACCTCTCCACCTCTCTTTCCTCCTTTAAGATACTCCTTAAAACCTACCTCTTTAACCAAGCTTTTGGTCATCTGCCCTAATATCCTCTAATGTGGCTCGGTGTCAAATTTTGTTTGACAACGCTCCTGTGAAGCACCTTGGGACATTTTACTACGTTAAGGGCAAGTTGTTGTTGTGTTGTTGTTGTAGTAGTTTGACAGATATCTTTTAACTTAAATTATCTGAGGGTAAAATTATTCACTTAGCAATAAAAAAAAAATCCAGACTACATTTCTGAATTTGACATTTAAGATATATCTAATTAATAACGTAATAGCTGAGCATTTCACAAATGAAGATCACCCAGAGTTAATTATCTATTATATATTAAAAATAGCAAGTGTTATTATGATTCCAAAGGTAGGGTGCTGGAAGATTGTGCTGTGAGCATAAAGTTATGTGACTAATTGATTCAGATACGGCAACACCTAGTATTATGTGACCACCCCAAACTGTTCTCTCGCGATGCAGCCACGTAAGCAGATCAAAGTGTAAGATAAGGTGTGCAGACAGAAATTACAAGTCAATGATATGGAGCTGCTGAAAGCAAATTCTGTTTTTGAAAAGGTTTTAAAAGAAAAAAAAAATGACACCACAGAATTTTGATTGCGATAATTTAAGTGGTTGTTATTGGATATTGTAGCTGGTATCTGAATTCAGCAGTCATTCACATTAAAGGTGCTTTGACATTAGCATTTGTGAAGAGTAAATAGTTTAAACAGCTCCATAATAATAACATTAACAATGTAAAATGTGATCTAGCACAGGGGTTCTCAACCTTTTTGCTTCTGCGGCCCCCTCTCCCATGTTATAAAAATTCCACAGACGCCCTGTAACACAACACAAGTATTTTTCTGTATAGAAATTCATATGTGGCTTCAGTTACTGTCTAAGAAGAATGATCACTTGACCAGGGTAACAGAGTTTCAACCGTGCAGCCATACTCAAATGCTGTTCAAAATTGACCTCCAGTCTTAAATTGTTTATAGGTTAGGAATATGTTGAATATATTGCATTTTCAAGGTTTATTAGAATGACCTCTGTAAAATGGATATGATAATACCCCTAACAAGAGCTATATGTTACAATAAGCAGACTAGATATGCTGGAGGAAGTGTGCCCAACTGGTTACAGTTTAGCTGATTTTATATAATAATGGGAGCACATTCTTGTGAGAGTTTAGAACGCAATCACAACCAGGGTCACTGGAACATTGCAGATTATGGCAAAATTTTGAGTATTTTCTTTCATTCACTGTAGAGAAAGTGTTGCCAATCTTATCCCTTCTCCCAGTTCACGGAGGCATGATTGCCCCCTCCCTCCAGAGTTGATGGAGACACTCCTCCTGTCCCGGTTCGTTAATGCTGCTGCCCCAAGCTCCTACCCAATACTGCTGCTTCACTCCAGGATCGGACTGCCAAGCCTTAAGGATGGGAATTCCTCAGCCTTGCAGGTTGGAATTTCTGATCTCGCATTTCATGAGATGAAGAATTCCGACCTGAAGCGTGCAGAAGAGTCTGATGGCAGAGCGAAGCAGCAGCTGCATCAGACAGGAGTTAGGAATGAATGGCGAATTGTGAATGGAGCAAGAGGATTTCCAAGTGGCCCTGCTTACTGCTCTGTTGCTCAAGTGGTTTTTCACCAGCACAAACTTTATTTCTTGTGCTCTCTAATGCAGCAAAACTATTGACCGAGGCTATGCTGAGTGCAGTGGCAGTACAAAGGGCGGACCCCTTGAAACCTTCTCGCGGACCCCCCGGTCGAGAACCCCTGATCAAGCAAATGTAATTGATTAGCAATTTAACCAGGTTAAATTGGGAAGAGTAAAATGTTTCAGCTTTTAACCAATGACAGAGGTAACAATTAGACTAGTGGAATGGTATAGGATCAGCAAATGTTTTGTGGGATGGTTCTTGAGTGAAAGATTGTAAATGAATGGGCAACTAATGGGTAAGTAAATAATTACATGGTAACAACATAGCTCAGGTGATGTAGGGATGACCAGAGTTGGTGCAGGTGAACCGGCATAACTGTAAAATCCTAATTAGCACCACAAATCCATAATCTGAACCACATACAAGTGGCGTGGCACAACTGCAATACAATGGAACTTGAATGCAAAGAATGAGCTTTTGGATCTATACGTGTCCTAGCATAACATCACCTATTTGAGTGCTGGAGCTTTCTGGATAAATGATAAGTGACTAATTGTTTTCCTAGAGGAATGAAAGGAAACACGAACACCAAACCCACCAGTAATTTGCACAGCCAAAAGATTTACAGAGATCTGCTGAAACAATCATTAAAGAGATAAATGCAAGCTGGATCTTTCTTTCCAACTTATCTCCGCCCTGCAACCCCCTCCCATTTTTTAAAAACCAATCCATTTAGCCACCGCCAAACATTTTTAGTTTTGGGTCACTTTGAAAAATCTGCACTTTGCACCCACACGGTAACGTAGCTGGACTGAAGTAACGTGATATTATTGCATATATTTTGGCTTTAATTAAGCTACTTTTTTTTATCTTTAGTAATTTTTTACATTTGCGCTTCTTTTCCCTTCCTCAACTCTCACTACTGACCTTCTTTAATCCAAGAATGAAGCGGGATTAGGCTGGATAGCTCTTTTTCGGCTGGCACAGACACAATGTGCTGGATTTTGAATGACCCGTGGAGTCGGGTTTGGAGGCGTGCGGGGGGTTAAAGTTGCAGATTCGGGGGTCCCAACCCCATCCCGACTCCACGCAATTTTGACAAAATCGGTCGCGGGGTTCCTGACTCCGTCCCGCCTCCAAGAGGCGGGAGAGGCCATTAAAGCCCTTAACAAGCCCTAAATTGGCTCTGTAATGCCATTTTGAAACGTTTTAGCTAGTTTAACCCTTTTCCGACGTGAAGTACGCCTGATGTGAAACACGCCAGTGAAACCTGGCGGGAGCACAAGTGGATAGCTGACTATCAGCTGCAGGGAGATGTGATGAAGGTAGTAGTAGTATTAGGTCTGAAAGTCGCCTCTGATGCTGCCTCATTGAATGTCTTCAGAGACTCTCTCTCTCTCCTCTCCCACCCCACTCCACTCCATATCCAGGTCCACTCACAGCAAAAGCCAGACAGTCTGAGACCAGGCAGTCTCTCTGACCTGCAATGATGACATCATCAGAGGTGACTTTCAGACTGAAACCACTAATTGGTTCATGGGTTCCCACATGCTGGAACTCAATTGCCCAATTAAGTGAAAATTGCATCAATCTCCCACATCAAATTGCAGGCAGGTGGATAACACGAAATGTGGATGACACGACCCCAACCCGCCCCAGTATCAAAATCCAGCCCAATGGGTCAAATGGCCTCCTTCTGTGCCGTAAGGTACTATGGGGGAAAAAATGGGTCGCGCCCCTCTTTGGAGCGCTAACTTTGGCGGGGCGCTACTTTTAGCGCACCAAAAAAGTTAGTGCCCCGCGCCCGAAATTGAATGGTAGTGCCCTAAGCAGGAGGCGGGGCACTACTGCAAGCGCTCCCCCTCCCATTGAATATCGTGGCGCTACGTGCAGCAGCGCCACGCATGTCGGCACGTAGCGCTGCGGTACTACAGGCCTCCCTCCCCTGATTAAAGGGGAGGGGCCTAGCACAGCATGCACCGAGGCCCTGCTGGACCACCGGGGAGCGGGGTGCCAGCAAAAGAGCCCGGCACTCAAGAGGAGTGCCGGGCTGACCGATTGCGGCCGGCACCCCGCAGGAGGAGGCGGGAGGGGGTAGGTGCTGGCAGGCGGCCCGAAAGAAATGGCCACCCGGCACCTGCCCTTTAATTTGCGTCGCCCCGGCCGCAAAAACGGAGAACAGCTCCCAGACCTTTGCCAAAACTGCTGTACAGCTGACTGCGAGGAGATGTGCAAGAGTGGCCCAAAGAGTTTGGCTCTTTGATTTCCCTCTCTGAGTACTGCACAGGGCCTGGCTTCTGCTCAGCTCTTCCTCATCACAATATGATTTGTGGTCAGTAATTGACCGTACCGGAATTCTGAGCATGAACCAACATCCTCCCACTCTATTTAGCCTGTCTGATTTTTATCGTCTCTTGATATCACTGGAGACTGAACTACCCTGAGAATTCTGGTCAGAATTTACATAATGTAATCTATCAGAAAATACTGGCCCAGAAATTGCTGGAATGATACATCTCATAGCAAGCGACATGAATTGGACCCTTTAGATCGCACTATATTTATGCTGCAAATTGCTGGAAATGCACATTGATAAGGGCACAGCAATGTCAATGCCACATCTGGGACCTCATGAACATCGTGCCCAATGGTCTATCTCCTTGGCAATTAAGGTTAAGGATAGAGAAAGAAACAGAGCGAATGATGGAGAAGGAAATAGGGTGAATTAGAGTCAAATTAAATACAGAAAGAGAAATAGAGGGAAAGAAAGAGACTGGATTAAGAGAGAGAGCGAAAGGGAGACAGAAAGGAAATGTCAGAAAAAAAGAAGAAAAATAATAAAAAGAACAAGCAGAAGAAGAGGACATTATAACCCAGTTGTGTTTGGGAATTGTTGTTGTTGGTCCTTGAGAAGTTAAAAATGAGTGAATGGCAGGGTAGGTGTACAAAATGTACAAGCATTCCCATATGCTGTATCCCAAAATTAGTTTCCCTAAATTAGTTTCTGAAAGAAATCTATCTAATTTGGATTTCTGAGTGTCAAAACAGCTTTGCATCCTGAAAATTATTGCCTTCTGATACTAACAGGAATGTGAATGGAAAGACTGGCACAAAAATACTGGCAAGACAGATAAAAAAAAAGTTTTAAAAACCTCTAGGAACAATTCACTACCTGCTGGAGTGAGACTCCACAGCTTCATTTGTTCCCTTTAAGGTTAAGTTTCACGTCAGGACGATTACCCATTAACAGGGTCCTTACAACATGAATTACCAGCCCTAAATGGCAGTGGCGAGATTAATTTGCATTTACAGCGTAAATCCAGCAATTTCATGACATACAATTAATTTCAATGGAGACGCTCATGGCGAGGTTGCAAATTTTTCGGTTTTATTGAGGCTAGCGGCGGAGTGGCACAAATCGTCCAGCAATTTGTGGAGAATCGGAACTCATGGGGTATCTCTTGTTTGCCATAAATTGCTGGGGTTTTTTGCGAGCTAATATTGGCGGGTCTCATTATTTCGCCATTATTTTTCCAGCTATTTCTGGGCCATTGTTACAGGAAAGGTTGCTCTACAGTTCTTGAAGATTTCAACCTGGGATATAAATGGCAAATTTCTTGCAAAATGTTAGCAGAAAATCAAGTTTACTATGAAATTACAGACAGAAACAAAGATTTTATCGTGGTAAAGCAGCAGAAATGCAACTGAGGAGAATGACAAGAAAATAGAGACGTATGCTTAACAGTGCAGGATAAGAAAGCCATGTACTGTTCACTTCCTTATTGGCTCGTGACTGCCTTACTTATGGACAGTATATAAAAGGATAAGATGTGAAGAATGTAATAAATTAGTTCAAAATTAACAGCAAACAGTTCAATTGTTTTGCACTGCGCAAGTACTTAAGTGCAAGTAACCGAGTGGCTATGGTACTAGACTAGTAAACCAGAGGTTGTGGGTCCAAATCCCATCATGACAAATTGTGAAATTGAATTTAAAATTCTGGTAATCAGCAGGCTGGTGCCAGAAAAATTTATATAAAAGCTGTTAGTTTGTTATATAAAAAAAAACAACTGGATCACTAATGCTCTTCAGGATCGTACCTGCCAACCCTATCTGGCTTACATGTGACTCCAGTCAGACACTATGTAGTTGACTTTTAATGCCCTCAGAGCAATAAATACTGCCTTGTCAGAGTCATCCACATCCCAAGAACAAGTTTAAATGGTATGACAATAAGCAGGCTTAGTGTAGTTTACTCACAGCATAATGAACTTCAGTAGACTTTGTGTTCCCAGCATTCCAGTGTAGAGTAAAGGGTTCTCTCCTTGAATATAAATCTTGACAGCTGGAAACTGTGTAATATTCTCTTTTGAACAAACATCTGGCCAGTCTCCACAGTTAACCCGAGCCAGTACAACGTCCTTCATGTCTATGTAACAAAATTATTAGAAGCATTTATTGCATTCAATTTAAAATAAACATTTTCAGTAAGGCAGAGTTTAAAAGGATATCCCTTCATAAATGGGCTTCTAGACTCTGAAGTTACTACTCTGGAAGCAAATGTATGTTAGTAACTCAGCAGTATTACTATTACTGTGGTAACTCCTAAATTTGTAACATGAAAACAAAATCTAGAGATCTTCAGGATCACTGTTCTGAACTGCAAAAAACAAGTGCATGGAGCTTGTGTAACATCAATACAGCTAATGTACTGCCAACACTGTGGTATCACTACATCTAATGTCTCCCAATAATGCACATGCTGAGGTATTAATACAGCTAATGTACTCCTGATGTGATGCCGATGCAGTGTGGCAAGTTTATATAGGCAGTTTCCATTCTAATTGTGGAAATAGCAATTTATGATGGTAAAAGTTAACAATCAGAAGTAAGGTTTTGTAGCCAGGGAGTGCACACAGACATTATTTTTTAATATATTATAGATTTACAGTGAAATACCAAAACTGGTAGCAGAGAAGAGAGTTGGTTGGCGCATAGACGTTTTTCTTCAGTATAGGCTGAAGAGCTGGGAGATGCAAAAGTGACACTGTAGCATCATCACTGGTGTAATTACAGTGTCAGTAGGTTCTGGGTTCAAGTCCCACTCCAGAGACTTGAGCACAAAAATCTAGGCCAACACTCCAGTGCAGTTCTGAGGGAGCGCTGTGCTGTCGGAGGTGCCGTCTTTCGGATGACATGTGAAACCGAGGCCCTGTCTGCTCTCTCAGGTGGACATAAAAGATCCCACGGCATTATGTCGAAGAAGAGCAGGGGAGTTATCCCTGGTATCCTGGCCAATATTTATCCCTCAACCAATTATCACCAAAACAGATTATCTGGTCATTACTGCATTGCTGTTTGTGGGAGCTTGCTGTGCGCAAATTGCTGCTGTGTTTACTACATTACAATAGTGACTACACTTCAAAAAGTACTTCATTGGCTCCAAAGCGCTTTGGAATGTCCGGTGGTCGTGAAAGGCGCTAAATAAATGCAAGTCTTTCTTTCTTTCTTTTTGTTGAGACCTAAAATGTATTTTCTGTATCTTTAGATGCATCTTTATGGCATCAGAATGGTTTGCATTAAAAATTGAAAAATTTCCATGACTGCATTTTATTAAACATTCTGTGCCTAATGTGCATAAATGATGGTTTGATGGCTTCAAACTTTAATTTTCATGCATAAAGACGCCACTTGAAGAAGGAATATGGCATAACTTTGGCGCTTTCCTCAGGCCCCAATTGCTTGTGCTGATTTCCACTTGCTTTTATGTTCTACCATATGCTAATTCTCAGGAAATTTCAGCGTACCTCATCGACAGGAAGATCAGTGCAAATTTCTGTGCAATTTACTGGCAAGCCAGTCAGGAAATGTCATCAAATTATGTCAAACAGCAAGAAGGAATCAGTTCCAGGGTCAAAGATCAAACAAAAACAATTTTCTGCATCCTACTGTCACTTGACTCAGTAGCAAAATTACCTTAAAGATACAAATGTAAGTGATGCTCTGACCTAAATTCTGAGTAACTCATCCCAAAAACAGTTTGCCAAAGAAAAGTTACTTAAGACAATAAGGCAAATTTTAAATGGCACTGAAATTGAAAGACACTGATTACCAAGGAGCAAACATTTTCAGTTCTAAAGATTTTTAGGACATGCACAAAGTGAGAACCGTGGTTCCAATTTGTTTTTGTTATATATGAGCAGTTCTAACCATATCTTGAAATACACTGAGAACAAAGACATTTTAAGAATAGTCAGTATTTTCAGTCTAACAGCAAAGCAATTGGAACCTATTGACAAATGCATAAAAATTGATGCTATTAATTAGGACAGGCGCAAATCCTCTATTTCAAAACAATTACATATTTCTGCAATTATTAGAAGTATGATCCAGGAGGAGAAATAGAAAAATTGTAAAGTAAACCGGGAACAAGCATTAGTATGAAATCAGTAACAATCATAGCAATCAAGTAACTGAGCATATAATAGGAATATCGAGCCTGTTCCGCCATTCAATTAGATCATGGTTGATCTGTATCTTAACTACATCCTCCCAACTTGGTTCTATAATCCTTAACACCCTCGCCTAACAAAAATCTATCAATCTGAGTTTTGAAATTTTCAACTGACCTAGCCTTAACAGGTTTTTGGGGGAGATTGTTCCAGATTTCCACTACCCTTTGTGTGAAGAAGTACTTTCTGACATCACCCTTGAACGGCCTAGCTCTAATTTTAAGGTTATGCCCCCTTGTTCTGGACTCTCCCAGCAGAGGAAATAGTTTCTCTCTATCTACCCTATCAACTCCTTTAATCATCTTAAACACCTCAGTTAGATCACACCTAAATCTTCTACACGCCAAGAGAATACAAGGCTAGTCTATGCAACCTGTCCTCATAATTTAACCCTTTTAGCCCCGGTATCATTCTGGGGAATCTGCGCTGCACCCCCTCCAAGGCCAATATATTCTTCCTGAGGTGCGGTGCCCAGAACTGAATGCAGTTCTCCAGATGGGGTCTGACCAGAGCTCTGTACAGCTGTAACATAACTTCCTCCCCTTTGTATTCCAGCCCTCTCGAGATAAAGGCCAACATTCTATTAGCTTTTTAAATTGTTTTTTGTATCTGTCCACTAGCTTTTAGAGATTTCTGTACTTGGACCCCGAAATCTCTCTGCTCATCCACAGTTCCTAGCGTCTAGCCATTTAGAAAATACTCCGATCTATCTTTCTTAGATCCAAAGTAACACTTTCCCACATTGAACTCCATCTGCCACAGTTTTGCCCACTGACTTAACCAAAAAGTAACAAAAACTGACTACCAATGCCCTACTTCCATAAAGGTATCTGTCCCAACTAATCTGTTCTTCACAAATTTTAGCAGTTAAATATTTAAATGCCCAAATTATATGCTGTAATTGCAGGGGCTGCTTTATTCAACTAGTTGCTAAAATTAGAACTTTAGTGGACACAAATGGACATAATACTAAAACAGTTAATAATTAATCGTTCAGTTTGTATGACAGTATTCCATTAAAGTGTTAGATATAAGGGGTGGATTTATGAATCCCCGCTACTAGCAGAACACCTTTTCCATCGCCAGCACGTACTAGAGATTGAGGTGTGTGCTGCCCACGATATTCCCATTTTTAAATTTAATGGCCAGATAATTGTGGACAGCACATCCCCAAATTTTTTAAATGGGCAGCAGACAAGCAAGCTCCCTGCTGGCAGTGCGAGCTCATATAATTACCCCTGTAATATTTTCCACAGGATTAATTTACCCCATGATTCCTTCATATCAAAACATGCCATCCACATTAGATACCAATGCATCACCACCTGCCAGCTGGACACAAATTTATTTTACTAACTAAAATTTTAGTCAGTACATGAAAATAGGCCAGACAAGTACAAATTCTATTTCTGTTCACCACTCCAGTTGACAAATTAATGTGGTTAATGTCTTTGTAGAAGATATTACAAAGTTAATTATTACACAACTAATTATTGGATTCGCCAATGAATGAAATTATTAACGCCAAAATAAACTTCATAATCGGAGAGATAAAGTTCAAACATGCATTCTGATTTAGAACCATTGAACATAGAAGTTTACAGCACAGGAGGCGGCCAGTCTGCCCATCGTGTCTGTGCTGGCTCTTTGCTGGAACAATCCAAAACAATTCCACTGTCCTATTCTATCCCTATAGCCCTGTATCTTCCACTGCTTCAAATAGTGATCCAATTTTACCTTAAATGGTCTCTGCCTCAACCAATCTGTGTGACAAAGTATTTGATTTTTTAAATAAAGAAAGAATTTTTATTTATTTAACAGCTTGTCACAGCATCCTCAGCTCATTCTAAATTGTTTCACATCCAATTAATTATTTTTGAAGGGCAGTCACCGTTAAGTAGGCAAACACGGCAGGTAATTTGCATGCAGCCAAATCTCACAAACAGAAAGCATGACCATGAATCTGTTGTCCAGAACATTGGGAGAACTCCCTGCTCTTCTTTAAATAGTGCGATTCAATTTATTACATCCACCTGAACAGGCAGACAGGATCTCAGGGGGGAGAGAAGGGGAGATGTGGGACAGATGAATGTGATGAAAGGAATAAAGGGGAGGGGGAGAGGAGGAAAGATTGGAGAGAAGGAGGAGTTGAGGAGCAGGAATGAAGGGTAGAGGAGGGAAGAGGAAGGGAAAGGGGAAGGGTGTGGAGGAGAGATCGAGGGAGGGGAGGAGGAGGTGAGGTACTGGTCACCAATTGTGCCTTCATGTGGAAGGAGGAGGTGGCCTTATTTGCACCTCAGTGGGGATGGTTGCCAGCGGTATTTGTGTTTTAGCAGGGAGGGGAGCCAGAGGGCAGGATTAGGCGAAAGAAGGGGAGGGGAGGGTGATAGAAGGTGAAGAGAGGGGTCATGAGGAGGAGAGGGGATGTTGAGAGACAAGAGTGGGTAAAGAGTAGGATAGGAGAAGGGGAAAAGAAGTCTCTGAGATGTGCTTTGGCAGGATGCCTCTGTGGGGGTTTGTGGTGTAGGAATGCGAGCAGCCTCTCACCTGGGGGTAGGGTGGGGGGGGATGGTTAAATTAGTGCTACACTGATGGCTGGGTCAGTCGGTTTTTCCTACATTGGGGAGTGCATTTCATGTCTGAGCTACCACACTGCATTTTCACTTCTTTGACAATTTTCTTTCTCCACTTTGCGTCTTTTTCTGCTGCTATCTTGGCTTTGCACCATGTGCTTCTATGGCCTTTCATCGCAATTCCTTGTATTTTTTTCCACTACCTTTTCAGATTTCTTTTTGAAACTGCTTGGCTGCAAGGGTTTAATTTTTCCTTGAGAAAGCCTTGGCATCTCACTATTTGCAATGTGCCACATGTTATGATTACAGCATCAGCTACGGGTGCAGTACCTATGGCATGAGAAGATCACTCACACTGTTTTTAGCTTATAACAGATAAAAAGGGATTTCAGGCTATGAGAAATACAGAAATCAATCTGGAAATTGTACAAATAATGACCTGAAGTGGCAGCTGACGAGAAAAACTAATTCACTCCATATTACCGTTATATCCCAAAGATTTGTGCAAAATATTTGCAGGGCTAGTCTCATCATGTTTTCATTCATTACTTACATTATTTTCTACAAAATATGGATATGTAACTCATTATTCCCATAAAATAGGAAAGTAATAGCGTTTAGAGATCATTCATTGCCAGGAACTGGGCCCACCTTTAAAACTTGCAAGTAAGAGTATGTAGCAATTGAGTCCATTTGATTTAATTAGAATGCAATTTAGTCATCCAACACATGTTGATAACACTAAGAATGCCAACTCCTCAAATTGAGGCTATTAAATATCACTGCTACAATTACCAGATTTTAAAGGGCAGCTACTTAGACACATATAATGCATTAACAAAGTATCCAGGGATTTCTATACTGATTATAGAGATAATTCCCAGAATTATTTGTTGATGGGGTGCCAAACACTTAACAATATTTGATTATTATATACGAGCAGATCTCCCAAGGCATTGCACATAGAGTGTCAAAGGATAGAACGTTTTGCAGAATAGGGGCGTTATGCCATATAAATGCGCAATGTATTATCAGGCCTACTCGCTCAAAGTTGTATTTTTATTACATGGCTTTCCAGGATTTTGGGGGATCAAGTGATGACATACGGAAGAGATGTGAATCTTTGGTAACACATCAGGTGGTTCTGCAGATTGGTTGATTGTTCTTAACTACGAACAACCTTTTGCAACTGTAAAAAGATTCAATATTATGCCTAATACAATCATTCAATGGTTATGCCCTTTATACTAGTAGTTATTTAGAAAAGTCAGCATAGATATAAAAAAATGATCAAAATGGCGAATGTTCCATGCAATAAATGCATAACTAGTTCTTACGGGATAAGTTGGAAATGCGTTGGAAATAATGAAATCTCTTTTTTGTATTAAAATAATGGTTGCAACAGGAATTGAGCCCATGATCCTATGCACAGCACGCTTATAAAGCAGTAATAATTCATTTTCTTTCTACTTTGTACTTCCAACATTGAAAAAAAACGCACAAATTCATATTATTGACCAAGAGTAATGCTGATTAGTTAATGTACCTCATTATCATTTTAAGGTTCCGCTTCATTAGTCCCAGACTGACTTACAAAACCCAATGTACTATGGCAAATTGCCTGATGCCAATTCAATTGATATCAGCATTAATCTCACTATGCTGGGAATTACTTCTTGGAGCGATATATATTTTTTTTGCATTCATCCTAGAGTGCCTTGGACTTGCTTCTGACCACTTCTGGGAGTGAAAAACCACTGGAAGATTTTGACCAATGGAAGACTTTCACTGAAAGAAGGGAAGCACTGACACCAACTGCATGAGGAACCGCCAGCCATCGTCATCTGCTCATACTGCTGCCTGTGGCTATGAAGGTGATGACCAAACTCAACTTTTATGGCAGTGTAATTTTAGGCAGCCACAGAGGATCTCTAATATCAGCCAAGGTGCAGCATAGGCATGCAATCATCAGGAGATTGACACATTTCTTAGGAGAGTTGGGGAATTAATTGATTTTGGCATCACAGGAAGGCAGCAACACGTTAGGGCCATCATACTTATTGATTGTAAGGGGAATAGATAGGGGTTTCTGTGGTCGCGACCGAGACTCCAGGATAGTATGTTGCCTCCCTGGTGCAAGGGTCAAGGATGTCTCGGCGCGGGTGCAGAACATTCTGGAGGGGGAGGGGGAACAGCCAGTTGTCGTGATACATGTTGGTACCAACGACGTAGCTAAAAAAAGGGAAGAGGTCCTACAAGTAGAATTTAGGGAGTTAGGAGCCAAGCTAAAAAGTAGGACCTCGAAGGTAGTAATCTCTGGATTACTACCAGTGCCACGTGCTAGTAAGAGTACAGAGAACAAGATAGTTAGGCTAAATACGTGGCTTGAGCAGTGGTGTAAGAGGGAGGGTTTTAAATTTTTGAGGCATTGGAACCAGTTTTGTGGTAGGTGTGACCTATACAAAAGGGACGGTCTACACCTGTGCAAAGATGGAACTGATGTTCTCGGGGTAATTTTTGATAAAGCAGTTCGGGAGCATTTAAACTAGTATGGCAGGGGGCTAGAAACCTATGTAGTGAAATAGAGGAAAGTGAAAGGCAGACAGAAATAAATGGTAAAAGGGTGAGGAACAAAAAACAAAGGGCCAAACTAATTCATAATTAATGTGAGCATAAAAAAAGCCTGAGGGTTTTATACCTTAATGCGAGAAGCATCAGGAACAAGGTAGATGAATTAGCTGTGGAAATAGAGGTTAATAATTATGATCTAATTGGGATTACGGAAACATGGTTGCAGGGTGAGCAGGGCTGGGAGCTTAACATACAGGGGTATTCAGTATTTAGGAAGGATCGACAAAAAAGAAAGGGAGGAGGGGTAGCATTGCTGGTAAAAGAGGGGATAAATGCAATTGAAAGGAAGGATATTAACTCAGTTAATACAGAATCTATATGGGTGGAGCTAAGAAATAGCGAGGGGCGAAAAACATTAATAGGAGTGGTATATAGGCCTCCAAATAGTAAAATAAAGGTTGGGGAGGGCATCACGAGGGAAATTAGAGAAGCGTGCAATAAGAGCACAGCTGTCATCATAGGTGACTTTAACTTACATATAGATTGGACTAGCCTAATCAGTAAAAATAATGAGGAGGAGGAATTCCTTGAGTGTTTAAGGGATGGTTTTCTGGATCAATATGTCGAGGAACCAACTCGGGAACAGGCTATATTGGACTGGGTACTGTGCAATGAGAAGGGACTAATTAGTAATCTTGTTGTACGGGGACCCTTGGGTCAGAGCGATCATAACATGATCGATTTCTCACTCGAAATGGAGAGCGAAGAAATTGACTCAGAGACTAAGGTCCTGAATTTAAACAAGGGGAATTATGATGCCATTAGACGGGAACTGAGTAGGTCTGATTGGACAACGTTCCTGGGAGGACTGGAGGTAGATAAACAATGGCAAGCATTTAAAGATAGAATGACAAAATTGCAAAAATTGTTTATACCAATCTGGCATAAAAGGAAATCTAAAAAGGTGACTCAACCGTGGATAACAGGGGAAATTAGAGACAGCATAAAATCCAAAGATAGGGCGTATAAAATAGCCAAAAAAAGCGCCAGAGCGGAAGATTGGGAACAGTTTAAGATAGAGCAAAGGAGGACAAAGGGCTTAATCAAGAGGGGCAAAATAGCTTACGAAAGCAAGCTGGCGGAAAATATAAAAACTAACTCCAAAAGCTTTTATAAGTATATCAAGAGGAAAAGACTGGTGAAAACCAAAGTTGGTCCATTGCAGTCAGATACGGGGGAATATATAATGGGAAATAAGGAAATGGCAGACCAACTAAATGCATACTTTGGGTCAGTCTTTACGAAGGAAGACACAAAAAACCTCCCTGGGATATCGGGAAAAATAGGGACATTGGCAAAGGAGGAACTGACGCAAATCAATATCTCTAAGGATATGGTGTTAAGGAAGCTAAAGGGATTGAAGGCGGACAAATCCCCAGGGCCTGATAACATGCATCCTAGGGTACTGAAGGAGGTGGCCCTAGAGATAGCGGATGCACTAAGTATGATTTTTCAGAATTCATTAGACTCGGGAACAGTGCCCATGGATTGGAGGGTAGCTAACGTTACCCCACTATTCAAAAAGGGGGGTAGGGAAAAAGCAGGTAATTACAGACCTGTAAGCCTTACATCAGTTGTGGGCAAAATGCTGGAGTCCATCATTAAGGATGAAATAGCGGAGCACTTAGCAAATGGGGACAGGATAGGACAGAGTCAACATGGATTTACAAAGGGTAAATCGTGCTTGACTAATCTATTGGAATTTTTTGAGGGAGTAACTGGTAAAATAGATGGGGGAGAGCCAGTAGATGTGGTGTACCTGGACTTCCAAAAGGCCTTCGACAAGGTCCCACATAAAAGATTAGCATAGAAAATTGAAGCTCATGGGATAAAGGGGAAAGTATTGACGTGGATAGAGAACTGGCTGTCAGATAGAAAACAGAGAGTTGGAATAAACGGCTCATTTTCTGAATGGCAGGCAGTAACAAGTGGGGTACCACAGGGATCTGTCCTGGGTCCCCAGCTGTTCACAATTTACATTAATGACCTGGATCAGGGAGTCGGATGCAGCATTTCCAAATTTGCAGACGACACTAAACTAGGAGGGGGGGTGGGCTCAGAGGAGGAGACCAGGAAGCTCCAGAGCGATTTGGACAGACTGGGTGATTGGGCGGATAAATGGCAGATGCACTATAATGTGGACAAGTGCGAAGTTATCCACCTTGGGTGCAGGAACGGGAGGGCAAATTATTATTTAAATGGCAATAAATTGGGAGAGGGGGAAGTACAGAGAGACCTGGGTGTTCTTGTACACCAGTCACTGAAGGCGAGCATGCAGGTGCAACAGGCGGTCAAGAAGGCAAACGGTATGCTGGCCTTCATAGCAAAAGGGTTGGAATACAGGAACAGGGATACCTTGCTGCAGCTGTACAGGGCACTGGTGAGACCACACCTCGAGTACTGTGTACAGTTTTGGTCGCCTCATCTGAGGAAAGATGTTCTTGCCATGGAGGGGGTGCAGCGGCGATTCACCAGGCTGATACCAGGAATGGCGGGATTGACCTATGAGGAGAGACTATGTAGTTTAGGGATGTACACACTGGAGTTTAGAAGATTGAGAGGGGACCTCATAGAAGTGTATAAAATTCTGACAGGTCTAGACAGACTAGATGCAGAAGGAATGTTTCCCTTGGCGGGTGAGAACAGAACTAGAGGACATAATTTAAGGATAAGGGCTAAACCATTTAGGACAGAAATGAGGGGGAATTTCTTCACTCAGAGGGTGGTGAACCTGTGGAACTCATTGCCACAGAGGGCAGTGTACGCCAGCTCATTAAATATATTTAAGAGGGAATTAGATATATTTCTACAGGCAAAAGGGGTTAAGGGTTACGGAGAGAAGGCGGGGACGGGATACTGAATTGGAGGATCAGCCATGATCTCATTAAATGGTGGAGCAGGCTCGAAGGGCCGGATGGCCTACTCCTGCTCCTATCTTCTATGTATCTATGTATACTTATGGGACTGGTGGCTTTCCCCAAGGTCCAGGGTTTAATAAATGGCATCCAAATTTTTTTGAGAACTCCTACAGTCAGCCCCTTGAATTTCCTCAATAGAAAAGGCTTCTACTTCCTGAATGTATGTGGCAACATGCCAAGGGATCCTGCACGTCAATGTGAGAGTTGCTGGAAACTGTCATGATTCATTTATCCCTCAGAATTCAGGCATCCCTAAAAGAAAATCATGTCAACAATGGCTTGCAGGAGACGAGGCGTACCCCCTGTCCCATGGATAATGGCCCTGAGCAGCAGTCAAGCATCACTATGACAAGGCACATATCTCTACCAGAGTGGTCATCGAGAGGCCGATTGACAGGTTAGGAGGGGCTCTGCCGTATGATCCTGCTCAAGTATCCTGCATAGTAGCAACCTGCTGCGGCTGCATAGCTTTGCTATACAAAAACGGCCTGGAATTGGACATACTTTGCAGGCAAAAGTACATGGAGGAAAGCAGCAGGATGACCATGACTTAGAGGACTCCTTAGTAAATCTTGCAAGGGGCATCGGAGCACATCACCGAAACCCTCTCTTCAGTTTAACACATTTTTTCTTTGTCACCACTGTCTTCTTCCCACCTTCCAATAAAGGACTAATCCTTCAATCAAGTATCCATCCTAGAACATGACAACACATCAGATCTCCTTGCCCATACCAATAATCACCTGACTGAAAAAGTCAGCACAAAATAAGTGCACCCTTTTCTGCATATCTCTAATCTCCATGAATAACAAAGAATGGCACAAGTACATATTCACTTTTAATACAACAAACTCCAAAATGAAAACAAGCCACCCTACTCTTTCCTGACACCATGCAGTGCGGTATTTAATCGGTCCCCTACTGCCAGCAGAGCTGCAGTCTGTGCTTTTTCTGAAGGTGGAGTCACCGACTAGTCCTTGGCCACTTCTTCAGTGGTGGTCTGCTGCAGATTTCAATGAAGCTGCCACTGAAGCTTGCAATTAAGATAAAAGTTTATGCTGCAGATCTCAGAGGCACACTTGTCAGTGGCCGTACATTGTCGGACACTGGCCTGCCGGTAGGTGTGATGTTTCTCAAACATCCTTCTTATGTGATCTGAGTCCCATGACTCTGAAGCCTTGGCTTCCGCTGGAAAGTGGCAAATGCTCACCCACTCTTCGAACTCCTTCATGCTCTGCGAATCACCCAGTACCACATCCTCACTAACACTAAGTATCCCAAGTGAAAGTGTGAGATGGTGCATGTGAATGAAAAAGCAAGTAATACAGCAGGGGCGGGTGCAAATAGAAAGCGACTGAGAGGATTGTGGCAGAGGAATGAAGCAGTATATTAGTCCAGGAACTCATGGGTGGGCTCAACCTTGACTTCCTCTCCCTCTTCATTATCCTCCTCGCCTTTGTCATCCTCATAGTCCACAAGGAAGAAGTTCCGTCTCTCCTTTTCTTCCTCCTCCTTCTCTGTCCCTGTTGTTGTGATGGATCTGCAAGAAAGGAGGGAATAAGCTAAGAATGGGTGACCATTACTTCACCTCCTTGAGATCAGGAAAGAGAGAAGGTAGTGGAAGCTTGGTGCTGTATGGATGCTGTGAGGCGTGCAGTCATTAACCTGGCTCCCAACCTTGCCATCTCCCATGGCAAGAGAAGATTACCTTCCTGTCAACTCTATGGCCTACTCCACATGGGCAGTAAGGGGTAGGAATGCGGCTCCTTAATGTAAGGGATGCCGGATGCCTCTTCCCACTCCCCAATCTTCAGACTCCTTCGTGCTCTGTGAATCATGAGCATTATGTTCAAGTTTGTCCTACAACAAGACAAAAAGAAAAGACTTGCATTTATATAGCGCCTTTCACGACCACCGGACGTCCCAAAGCGCTTTACAGCCAATGAAGTACTTTTTGAAGTGTAGTCACTGTTATAATGTAGGAATCGCAGCAGCCAATTTGCGCACAGCAAGCTCCCACAAACAGCAATGTGATAATGACCTAATGATCTGTTTTTGTTATGTTGTTTGAGGGATAAATATTGGCCAGGACACTGGGGATAACTCCCCTGATCTTCTTCAAAATAGTGCCATGGGATCTTCTACGTCCACTTGAGAGAGCAGACAAGGCCTCGGTTTAACATGTCATCCGAAAGATGGCACCTCCAACAGTGCAGTACTCCCTCAGCACTGCATTGGAGTGTCAGCCTAGATATTTATGCTCAAGTCTCTGGAGTGGGACTTGAACCAAAAACCTTCTGACTCAGAGGCAAGAGTGCTACCCACTGAGCCACAGCGGACACTGGTGAGATAGAGTGAATTAGGTGACTGCTAGCAATTGAGTATCATCCCCAATGGTACCGGACAGCTAAAGTAAGAGAGGTAGTGATTTTTCCTTGTTAAAATGGAGGAAGAGGTTTTAAGGTTGTCCATGGAAGTAATTGTTGTTAGGGAAGATGGTTGCCACATGCTGTAAGATCCCTAGATTGTGCCCCCATTAAGCAGAGAGCAGTGTGAAAGGTTAACTGCGCAGCTCTTAAATTATGGTGTTGCCAAAGGAAGAAAAGGGAAAGTGGCCAGTCCGTTATCTTGCCTGCCCTGGTGAGGTCATTGAAATTCTTGTGGCACTGGTCCGCAGTTCTGGACGTGAAAAAGTTGTCAGTCAGTGGCAATGCCACATCCCATTTCCTCCACATGGCACAAGACATATTTTTCTGAATATTTTTTCTCCCAAGGAGGCCCAGCAGTCCATCTTTTAGTGCCAAACCCTGCAGTGGCAGACATTCTTGGAAAGTGGGACAAAGGTACGAGCCATCCAGTGTAGGGTGAAGCCTGTGAGCGAACTGATTGATCCAAACACTCAGATATTTACCTGCTGTTCCTTGCCCTACTGCTGCAACCTTTAGTCAGAAGTGGTTTTTTAAAGACTTGCTCTCATGTCCAAGCACCCCCAGCACTGGATTTACACCAATTGATCCTCCAAAGGATATGCAAATAAGTTGACCCCAAAATTCTGCTCTGCAGAGCATCAGTGGGCACAACACAGAACTGAGAGGAGAAGGACGGGAGGACGAATAAGATGGGGATTGGGGGGGGGGGCACATGAGAGGAGGGGGATGGGCACAGAAGACGAGAGGGGAGGTGGGAGGAGGGATTTGGGGAACGTGGGGGGAGGTCCTTCCCCACCATGCAACCCACACAAAAGGAAAAAAAGAGCAAGAGACAGGGAAGTGGAAAAAGAGATCATCCATTCCATTGGGAGGAAGAAAAAGTGAGAAAGAGGACAGAGAAGCAATAAGGGAAGTGACAAAGAGAAAAGCAAAAAAGGGCAGAGAGAAGAAGAGAAGGGAGCTGAGAGAAGGAGAGAAAGAGAAAGAGAAAGACGAGAGACAGAGAGAGAGAGAGAAAGATTGCGAGCGCAGAGAGAGAGTGAGAGAGAAAGAGAGAGAGAGAGAGAGAGAGATTGCGAGCGCAGAGAGAGAGAGAGACAATGGCCCGGATTTTGCGGTAGGAATAACGGTGAGGCCATCAGCACTCACGTTATTAAGAAGTAAATCGGACAGCAACTTCTGGCATCCGCACATGCGCAATTAAACGCTAAAATCAGGAAGTTGCTGTCCAATTTGTCCTGCTCCCCCAAAAGCTTCGCTACCTTGCCGAGAGTTTCAACATTCAGACACATGAAGGGTGTGAAGTTGCGGTACTTACCCACTAGACACCCACTAAACACGCCAGAGAAAGCTAGACCTGGTGCATTCAAGTGTAAGTGAATGTTTAATGGCATGATAAGGAATAATTACCACCAAACAACTTCTCTGGCACTGAAAATTTACTCTTAGAAGTGTGGAGTCTCATTCCTTCAGATTTTAATGTTGGAGATTTAGAAAAAAATTAAATAAAAAAAATTATTTTACATTTTCTTTCTGTCTTTTATCTTTCTCTCTTAATCCCATCTTTCTTTTCCTCTCTTATTTTGCTTTCTGTACACGATTTTACATTGAATTAAATATTCTAACTTGCACTTCCTGGTTCAGACTCTGCATATCGCAGTAAAGATTCTTCAATCGGATTGGTTGAGGAGGCACGCTGTTGCTTGCCCTGTTCACACAGGTCCCAGATCCCCTGCTAAGGACGCTGCGCTGTATCAGACTCCCGAGGACCATAAGTTGCCGCTCAAAAGCCCACAAAAAGTCTGCGAATAGCTGTAAGCGTAATGAACGACAAGCGCCCCTCATTCAGTGTCAGGGATAGACACTGTTCTCTGCAACCAGAAGCGTGACTTCCGAAGGCTATGTTGCCAGGGTAAAGGACATCTCCTCCGGGCTGGAGAAGAACTTGGAGTGGGAGGGGGAGGATCCAGTTGTCGTGCTCCACGTAGGTACCAACGGCATAGGTAGGACAAAGAAAGAGGTTCTGCTGAGAGAGTTTGAGCAGCTAGAGACTAAATTAAAAAGCAGAACCACAAAGGTCATAATCTCTGGATTATTACCGGAGCCACGAGCAAATTGGCATAGGGTCAGGGAGATGAATGCGTGGCTCAAAGATTGGTGTAGGAGAAGTGGGTTTCGATTCGTGGGGCACTGGCACCAGTACTGGGGACAGATAGAGCTGTTCCGTTGGGACGGACTACACCTGAACCATGCTGGGACCAGAGTTCTAGCAAATCGAATAACTAGGGAGGTAGATAGGGCTTTAAACTAAATAAGTGGGGGGGAGGGTCCCGGTGGAGAGAAATGTAGAATGCTAAAGAGAAAAGACAAGGAAGCAGTGCAGGAAAGTAATTGAGGTAAGGATATCCAGATTGTGTCAGTAAGGGACAGAGCGTACAAACAAAGGAGTGCACTAACAAATAGGGTCCGGGTAAGAAAAAATGGTAATAAGACAAATAGGGCCATAGGACAAAAAAATGTTAAGATGTCTAAAAATGTTAAAAAGACAAATCTAAAGGCACTGTATCTGAATGCACGAAGCATTCGTAATAAGGTAGACGAAATAACAGCGCAAATAAATGTAAACGGATACGATATAATTGCGATTACGGAGACATGGCTGCAGGGTGATCAAGGCTAGGAGCTGAATATCCAAGGATATTCGATATTTAGGAAGGACAGGCAAAAAGGAAAAGGAGGTGGGGTGGCGTTGTTAGTAAAGGATGAAATCAGAGCAATAGTGAGAAAGGATATTGGCTCAGAAAATCAAGATGTAGAATCAGTCTGGATGGAGCTAAGAAGCACCAAGGGGCAGAAAACATTGGTGGGAGTTGTCTATAGACCTCCAAACAGTAGTGGTAATGTAGGGGATGGCATCAAACTGTAAATTAGAGATGCATGTAACAAGGGTACTACAGTAATCATGGGTGACTTTAATCTACATATAGACTGGCCAAACCAAATTAGCAATAATACTGTGGAGGATGCATTCCTGGAGTGTGTACGAGATGGTTTTTTAGACCAGTATGTTGAGGAGCCAACTAGGGAACAGGCTATCCTAGATTGGGTATTGTGCAATGAGAAGGGGTTAATTAATAATCTTGTTGTGCGGGGTCCTTTAGGGAAGAGTGACCATAACATGATAGAATTCTTCATTAAGATGGAAAGTGAAGAAGTCCAATCCAAAACTAGGGTCCTAAATCTAAACAAAGGAAACTATGAAGGTATGAGGAGTGAGTTGGCTATGATAAATTGGGGAGCTTCATTAAAAGGCATGATGGTGGATAGGCAATGGCTAACATTTAAGGAACGAATGCATGAATTGCAACAGTTATACAAAAGGTTGAAACCGCAAAAACACAAAAGGAAAAGCGGCCCAACCATGGCTAACAAAAGAAATTAAGGATAGTATTAGATCCAAAGATGAGTCATATAAAGTTGCCAGAAAAAGTAGCAAGCCTGAGGATTGGGAGCAGTATAGAGTTCAGCAAAAAAGGACCAAGAGATTGATTAAGAGGGGAAAAATAGAGTATGAAAGTAAAATTGCAAGGAACATAAAAGCGAACTGTAAAAGCGTCTACAAGTATGTATAAAGAAAAAGATTAGTGAAGACAAATGTAGGTCCCTTACAGTCAGAAACGGGAGAATTTATAATGTGGAACAAGGAAATGGCAGAGCAATTAAACAAATACTTTGATTCTGTCTTCACGGATGAGGACACAAATAACTTCCCAGAAATGCTAGGGAACCAAGGGTCTAGTGAGAAGGAGGAATTAAAGGAAATTAGTATTAGTCAAAAAATAGTGCTGGTGAAATTAATGGGACTGAAAGCCGATAAATCCCTAGGGCCTGATAATCTGCATCCCAGAGTACTAAAAGAGGTAGCCATGGAAATAGTGGATGCATTGGTTGTCATCTTCCAAAATTCTATTGATTATGGAACAGTTCCTATAGATTGGAGGGTGGCAAATGTAACCCCACTATTTAAAAAAGGAGGGAGAGAGAAAACAGGGAACTACATACATCAGTAGTAGGGAAAATGCCAGAGTCTATTATAAAGGATGTGATAACAGGACACTTAGAAAATATCAATGGGATTAGACAAAGTCAACATGGATTTATGAAAGGGAAATCGTGTTTGACAAACCTACTGGAGTTTTTTGAGGATGTAACTGGTAGAATAGATAAGGGAGAACCAGTGGATGTGGTGTATTTGGATTTTCAGAAGGCCTTTGATAAAGTCCCACATAAGAGGTTAGTGTGCAAAATTAAAGCACATCGGATTGGGGGTAATATACTGGCATGATTGAAAATTGGTTAACAGACAGGAAACAGAGAGTAGGAATAAATGGGTCTTTTTCGGGGTGGCAAGCGGTGACTAGTGGGGTACCGCAGGGATCAGTGCTTGGGCCCCAGCTATTCACAATATATATCAATGATTTGGATGAGGGAACCAAATGTAATATTTCCAAGTTTGCTGATGACACAAAACTAGGTGGGATTGTGAGTTGTGAGGAGGATGCAAAGAGGCTTCAAGGCGATTTAGACAAGTTGAGTCAATGGGCAAATACATGGCAGATGCAGTATAACGTGGATAAATGTGAAGTTATCCACTTCGGTAGGAAAAACAGAAAGGCAGAGTATTATTTAAATGGTGATAGATTGGGAAATGTTGATATACAAAGGGACCTGGGTGTCCTTGTACACCAGTCACTGAAAGCAAGCATGCAGGTGCAGCAAGCAGTTAGGAAGGCAAATTGGGGTATGCTGGCCTTCATTTCAAGAGGATTTGAGTACAGGAGCAAGGATGTCTTACTACAGTTATACAGGGCCTTGGTGAGACCACACCTGAAGTATTGTGTGCAGTTTTGGTCTCCTTACCTAAGAAAGGATATACTTGCCATAGAGGGAGTGCAGCGAAGGTTCACCAGACTGATTCCTGGGATGGCAGGACTGTCGTATGAGGAGAGATTGGGTCGACTAGGCATGCATTCACTAGAGTTTAGAAGAATGAAAGGGGATCTCATTGAAACGTATAAAATTCTGACAGGGCTAGACAGACTGGATGCAGGGAGGATGTTTCCCCTGGCTGGGGGGTCTAGAACAAGGGGTCACAGTCTCAGGATACGGGGTAGGACATTTAGGACTGAGATGAGGAGAAATTTCTTCATTCAGAGGGTGGTAAACCTGTAGAATTCTCTACCACAGAAGGCTGTGGAGGCCAAGTCACTGAATATATTTAAGAAGGAGACAGATAGATTTCTAGACACAAAAGGCATCAAGGGGTATGGGGAGAGAGCGGGAATACGGTATTGAGATAGAGGATCAGCCATGATCATACTGAATGGCGGAGCAGGCTCGAAGGGCCGAATGGCCTACTCCTGCTCCTATTTGTCTATTCACCGCTGACCACAAATTCCGGGCCACTGTGTCCTCCAATTTATTGTGTGCAATGCCATGGGTAACAGAACTTATTATTTATTCTATTTCTATTAGACACATCCTTTCAAGCCAACTGAGCCATCAGGAAATCCAACAGTATTCTTTTTAACAGCTTTTAAAAGGGTCCTTTAGGCGAGATTCCCTCAGGAGGTATTGGCACAAATTACTTTTATCAATTATGTAGTTCACTTCATAATTTCCAAATAGTTTTGAGACATGTGCATTTCATTATATATCATATGCAACTTCACTGACCTTCCAAAATTAAATGAAATGCATATTGAATCAATAATATTCATTAATTCAACCCTCAGAGATATTCTGACACAAATTTGTTTGCAAAAGTAATCTAAATGTCGTGAAAATTAAGGCAAATACACGATCATGAAGTCACTCAAAATCTATTAGGACTCTGTAGAGTAAAACAAATTGTAATTTCCACCCACCACTCCCTGACTTGACATTCCTGTAAGGAATTAATCACTCTAATTTGGAATTATAATTATAAAAAAATGGCACAGTGATGGCTTTAGTAATCGGGTAGGTCACGTACACCAGATGTCTCTGATCAAAAGATATCCAGTAGTTGGAAGATTCGGTGAACTCTGCATGACACATTTCTAGTCATACAGATTCTCACACTATGTCAACTGAGGTCTGAAATGCTGAAACTTGGTTATTAGAGGAAAAAGTAATGCTCAAGAAGCGCAATGATAAGACTTCCCTTTACGCGGTTTATACATTGTCTGACTGTATAGTTGACAAGCAGGATTCAGCAGATAAATACATTTTCAAAAAACACCTGCTGCAAAACGTGGGGGGAAATTTGGAACGATCGGCACAACTTTCCTTTCTTTTTCTGAGGCAAAGTGAGTTATGAAGGATGAACACCTCCTCCTCCCTCCACCTGGACCATGACCCCACTACCGAACATCAAGCCACCATTTCCAAGACCGTCACTGACCTCATCTACTCTGGAGCTCTTCCCCCCACGGCTGCCAACCTCATAGTTCCCCGACCCTGCACAGCCCGCTTCTACCTCCTTCCCAAGATCCACAAACAGGACTGCCCTGGTAGACCCATCGTTTCAGCCTGTTCTTGCCCCACGGAACTTATCTCTTCCCATCTCGACTCTATTTTTTCTCCCCTTGTCCAGTCTCTTCCCACCTACATCCGCGACTCTTCCGACGCCCTCCGCCACTTTAACAGTTTCCAGTTTCCTGGCCCCAACCGCTTCCTTTTCACTATGGACGTATAATCCCTCTACACCTCCATCCCCCACCAGGATGGCCGGAGGGTGCTCCGCTTCTTCCTTGAACAGCGGCCCAACCAGTCCCCATCCACCACCACCCTCCTCCGTCTGGCTGAACTTGCTCTCACATTGAACAACTTCTCCTTTGACTCCACTCACTTCCTCCAAATCAAAGGTGTTGTTATGGGAACCCGCATGGGTCCTAGCTATGCCTGCCTTTTCGTGGGATATGTGGAACACTCTTTGTTCCAGTCCTACTCGGGTCCCCTCCCTCACCTCTTTTTCCGGTACATTGATGACTGTATCAGTGCCGTTTCCTGCTCTCGCCCTGAACTAGATCATTTCATTCACTTTGCTTCCAATTTCCACCCTCCCCTCACCTTCACATGGTCCATCTCCGACTCTTCCCTTCCCTTCCTTGACTTCTCTGTCTCCATCTCTGGGGATAGGTTATTGACAAACATTCACTACAAGCCCACCGACTCCCACAGTTACCTGGACTACACTTCCTCCCACCCAGTCTCCTGTAAGGACTCTATTCCATTCTCCCAGTTTCTCCGTCTCCGCCGCATCTGCTCTGACGATGCCACCTTCCATACCAGTGCTTCCGACATGTCTTCCTTTTTCCTCAACCGAGGATTCCCCTCTACTGTGGTTGACACGGCCCTCGACCGTGTCCATTCCATCTCCCGCACTTCTGCCCTCACCCCTACCCCTCCCTCCCAGAACCACGATAGAGTTCCCCTTGTCCTCACCTTTCACCCCACCAGCCTTCACATTCAACAGATCATACTCCGCCATTTCCGCCACCTCCAGCGTGATCCCACCACCAAACACATCTTCCCCTCACCTCCCCTTTCAGCATTCCGAAGGGACCGCTCCCTCCACGACACCCTGGTCCACTCCTCTATCACCCCCAACACCCCTTCCCCTTCGCCCGGCACCTTCCCATGCAAGCGCAGGAGATGCAACACATGCCCTTATACCTCCCCCCTTCCCATTGTCCAGGGCCCCAAACTCTCCTTCCAAGTGAAACAGCGATTTACTTGTACTTCTTGCAACTTAGTATACTGTATTCGCTGCTCACGATGCGGTCTGCTTTACATTGGGGAGACCAAACGCAGATTGGGTGACCGCTTTGCGGAACACCTCCATTCAGTTCGTAAGGGGGACCCCGAGCTTCTGGTCGCCTGTCACTTTAATTCTCCGCTTCATTCCCACTCAGACCTCACCGTCCTCGGCCTCTTGCATTGTTCCACGGAAGCTCACCGTAAGCTCGAGGAACAGCACCTCATCTTTCGATTAGGCACTCTACAGCCCTCTGGACTCAACATAGAGTTCAACAATTTCAGATCATAACCTCGGCCCCTATCATATATATTTTTTATCCACACCTTTTGTTTGTGTCTTTTCTTCTCTCCCACATGGCAGCTGTCTTCATTCTGCCAACGCAATTTACACTTCATCTAGAGCCATCCTTTGTTTCTTAACCTGTCCCATTACCATCTCCTTTTGCCTTGAACATCTCTTAATGTCTCTTAACCTCTCCTGCCTTCTATCCTATCACAGACCTTCCCTTTTGTTCTTTCATCCCCTCCCCTTGCTTAAAATCTGTTCCATTTCCTGCTTTTTTCCAGTTCGGACGAAAGGTCATCGACCTGAAATGTTAACTCGGTTTCTCTCTTCACAGATGCTGCTTGACCTGCTGAGTATCTCCAGCATTTTCTGTTTTTATTTCAGATTTCCAGTATCTGCAGTATTTTCTTTTTGTATGAAGGATGAATATTATTCCTATAATTGACTATGACTGGAGAAATCAGGCAATAGACTGAAATGGGCTAAGGCAAAAAAGAGTTAATCAATCTGATAGAAACAAGCAAATTGTTATACCAGTCTTTGCAGCACACAAATCATAACTTAATAATACATTGATCATGGCAAATAACCTAGCAAGCTTTCCAGATTTCAAGGGGGCATGAGGCAACCAAAAAGAGAATCAAAAATGCATCTCCACGGGAAAACCCAAAGATTGAACAAACGCAAAGACAAAGTAGTCTGGAAGAGCAGGAACACACAGTTAAATTGCAATTTTAAAAAAAAAATTTAGAGCACATCCAACTGTTACAAATAGTACATTCAGCAAATGAGTCCGTATTGCAACATTGAAGAATGATGCAAAAAAATGTATTTTCCATTCTACTGGATTGAAAAAAATAGCCATTTGCCAGGAGCTCTATTCTGCTGGCCAGCTCAGGCATATCCTTTTGTTTAATGTTGCTCAATCACAAATGCAATTTGATCAAACTTAATAATTAGTGCTGGTAGTACATCATACTCGTCCAGAGAATTTCTAATTCTCCATTAAATTCCACTTTAGAAGCCTACGTTCAACCTTCAGATAATGAGCTCATGATATTTTGAAATTTCTCTGTAGAAAAGGGCAGTCATAAGCAAAAATTATTGCAAAACCTGTACCATGGACAAAAGGTTGCTCACGTCACCACCACATAACATTGGGATGGCTAATTAACACTTGGGCAGGAACGGAGCTTAGCGATCGGCCGGCACGCCCGTGAGCAGCAGTAGGGAGGCCCAGGTGACTTTTAAGGGACGGGCCTCATTTATAATCTGCAGGACCTGGCGGAAATGCGAGGAAGCTGGTGGATGTGAGCGGGATTTCGGGCGGCTGGAGGCTGCTGCTGTGGGATCCGAGAGAACATTCCCCGGCATAAGGTAAGCGGTCAGAAGGGGGACTCTGGAGGTGGTCGGGGCAGGGGTTTGCAAACCCAAGGGGAGGCCCAAGGTTTCCTTGCGAGACGTGGAGGAGCACTCCTGCTCCTTCTGGCCCACAAGGAAACTAAATTTAAAAGATTGTTTTATACCTACCTGCTGGGCCTCTTCTTCCCCCAGCTCCTGTTCCTGGTAGGTTAACATACATTAAAGGCTCGACGGGCCGAATGGCCTACTCCTGCTTCTTATGTAAAATCGGTTGCCAAAGTGAGTCTATCCAAGTCAAATAGCCTATTCACGTGGCAAGAATCTAGTTGATGCTAAAATTGAATGTGTAGAAGTGGATGTGGAAATAGCATTAGGGCTTTTGAAGCAGACTGGATAGCTGGTTCTGATTATCTTTACCCTAAGGTGCTGAAAGAAATGGGGGCTGCATTATGCAATCCACTGGCTCACATACTGAGGTCTGGGATTGTTCTCATGGACTGGAGAGAGGCTATTTAAAAAGGGCAATAAGTCAGAACCAGTCACTAGTAAGAGTCCCACAGGGACCAGTGCTTGGGCTGTCGCTATTTATTTTTTATTAACGACCTGAATGAAGGCAACAGGGGAACGATCCAAAGGTTTGTGGACGAGACAAAGCTATGGGCAGCAGTTAGGATCTTAGATGGAAAGAAAGAAAGTTTGTAAGCAAATCTAGGACAATTAATTATAAATCTCAGAAAAACAGTCCTTTCCTTGTACAAGGCCTCGGTCTGGCTGCATCTAGAATACAGTGCCCTCTCTAAGCATCATCTCCAGTAGTGAGGACTGATGTAAAGTAGCCACTCCTTGGGACTCCACCCAAATCTGCCCTGCAGAATCCCTTAATGCCCATTGACTCAAAATAGCTTTAGAAAATAAAAGGAGGAAAAATTGGGAGTAAAGCACCTAGAGCCCGGGTGCGGTGCCGCTAACGCCTCCCACAAAATTCAGCAGGAGGTTAGCGGCGGCGGTGCTGCGCCTCTGGCGATGACATCATCGTCGTGCGCAGCGCCCCGCTCGCACCCCGGCTGCAAACTTCAGTTGCGCCCCCGACCTACTGCCGGACGATATATCCGACAAAGTCAGGGTGGCGTTTTTGCGGCCATGGTGGCACTAATTAAAGGGCAGGTGCCAGGCGGCCATTTTATTTTGGGCCGCCTGCCAGCACCTGCCCCCTGCCCGCTTCTTCGTGCGGGGTGCCGGCCGCATTCGGAGTGCCGGGCTGTTTTTCTGGCACCCCACTCCCCAGTGGTCCAGCAGGGCCCCGGTGTGCGCTGCGCTAGGTCCCTCCCTTTTAATCAGGGGAGGGTGGCCTGTAATACCGCGGCGTTATATGCCGATGCTCGTGGCGCTGTTGCACGTAGCACCACGATATTGAATGATAGCGCACCAGGAAGGAGGGAGCGCACTTCCAGTAGTGCCCCACCTCCTGCTTGGGGCGCTACCACTCAATTTACGGTGCGGGGGTGCTAACTTTTTCAGGGTGCTAAAAGTAGCGAACTTAGCGCCCCAAAGGGGCGCGACTGAATTTTTCCCCCAAAGAACCTTACTATCATTACCACAAACATCGCCCTTTTAGCCAATATGATTGAAGATTTTCTTGTCCTCAGCTGAATCTGATACCTATCTCTATTCTCTTGCGAACTATTTACCTTATACTGTTAAAATATTTCTGCTTTAATTTAATTTGACTTTGAACATGGACAGTTTGCCATTTTGGTTTTATTTTACCACATGCCCTTCTTTTGATCCTAGGCACATACACAGCTTCTTTCTGCATAAGAATGATTTTTAAAGTATTCAATTTTTTGTTAGTGGTGCAACTACCCTCAGCTGGTAACCACCACCCACCCTTCCCCTCCCAGTCACCCTTACTCAAGCCATCTGCCCTCTAAATTTAGTACCCTTATAATCAGGTACTAGCATTGCATTTTCAGCAGTATTAGTCTGGCTAATCAAGCTGAATTTATTATTATGGTTGCTGTTACGATACTGCATTGGGGTCACGACAAAGAATTATATATAGTACACAAATTCCCCATGTACCTTCTCAAACATGCTGTGTAAGTAAGCAATCATTTATAATATTTCCAAATATTTCAGCCCTCCTCTCTGAAATACTATAGAAACTGTCATCTAGCTGTTTCGTCAGGGGAGGGAGGAACCCAAAGTAGAACAATGATAATTCAGTGCTGTTATATGGGTACCGTGGAATTTGGTGCTGAATTTAGACCCAACATTGGAATAGATTAGACGTCGGCCATTCCACTACTAAAATGGCTATTATAAGTATAATTGATTTGGACCAGCTCAGGGTATTCTACCTTTCCATGTGGTGACCACCTTGCCTCAGCCTGACGGTACAAGAGCTTACCATATGGTAAATCAGTATAAACATCCATCCTATGTCTCTGCAGCACAACATATCAATACTGAAAAGCAAAGGGAAGGGGAAAGGGAGGCTGTGTTAACTACAATGCAAATGTTTTAAAAACCAAGAGAACAGATGTTTGAAACCTCAACACTGTCTTTTTGAAAATTAACACCGGTCACTCAAACTGTGTAAAGATTCCATACAAGTTATTCACAACAGACGGCCGACTGGAAACAAATTAATTGTAATAAAATTAATTATAGCACATTACCTGCAAATCTGGTGGATACTTCTGCGTAGGACTGCAAAAATGCCATGGACACAGCATCCCCTACAATATCAACAATATAAATATTAACACTGCAAAAGCTTTATATGCTAGGCTAGCATGTTCAGCCAAGTTTTGCTCTAGGTATGTAGGTTTTAATACAAAACATTACAAATGGATTTAACTTGGGATTCCGCACTGCCTCTCTATTATATTAGCTCTGCCCTTTTTCCCTTTTGTAAACTTTGACCAAATCATCTTGTACGTTATTAACCAAGACCCCTAGGATACTGTGGCCACAAGCAGCTCTAATTTAATAATAAAACATTAATTTCAGTCCTTGGGTTGACATATTGGCCCAGAAATTAAACATGGATGGTTCCCGCGGGGGTAAGGATTCCCCGCGATATCGCACTCCGCGCCTACCTTTTTGCTCCGGGCCCACACGAACTTTAGTTTCAAAGGCTCTCTCTGTTGGAACTGCGCAGTGCTTGCATGACCCAGAGGCGCAATTAGTTCGTGCGAGCTCTGGGATCACGTGATTCAGGTGGAGCCAATGGCAGCACACCATCTTTCATTCATAGTTTTGACGGCAAGAGCTATCAAAGCTATGAATACTACAAACCCCCAAAAGAACAGCTAAACCTCAATTAAATTTTTTTAAAAGCCATCACATTAATAAAATAAGTATAGTTAAATAAATTAACCACTTTAAACAAAAAATTAAATTTTTGAAAAAATTTAAAATCTTTTTAAAAGTTATAAAAATAAACTTACCTTTCTTTAAAGTCTCTAAAAAAGATAAACCTGTTGAAAAAAATTTAAAATAACACTTAATTAACTACTTACCTTGTTAAAAGGGGGTCCTACGCCTGCTTTCTTTGTGTGTAAAATCTTCACCACTTACCTGCGCGTTCAAAGCTGAAAAAAACTGAGTGCACTGCGTGCGCACAGCCTGTAGTGCGCACGCGGTTCACTTAGGAACCGCCCCCTTTTCAATTCACGAAGTGCCGGTTTCCCGCGCATGCGCAGTGCATGCAGGAAACCGGCAATTCGGGATCTAATACGCGAGAGTACACAGTGCGTACTCTCGCGTATTAGGTTTAATTTTCGGGCCATTGTTTATACTAGAAGTTCTTATAATTCAGAGATTTCATGCACTTGATGTAGGTTGCGTGTGAAGATGATAACTCAAAACTAGGAGCCTCAATCAGAGTTGATCTGTACTTGGACATGACACGTCAAAACTGGCCGGCACAGACCAACCTGAACCAAACCGAGATATCACACAAACGGCAGTGGGCCCGATGTTTGGGGCACTTTTCATAGGACACATCATCCTAAACTTAGCTTAGCACCAGCATTTCTAAACGAATCACTGGGCTTGGTCTCAATAAAGGAGAGTTTTCACAGAATGATAGAAATTACAGCACAGGAGGCCATTTCCCCCCGCCGCCGCTCTCCCCCACCCCTCCCCTCTCCTCCACCCGCACTCCACCTGGTGCTCTGTCCTGCAACCCCAATCCCCCTTTTATATTCCTCCTTTTCAAGCTTTTATCCCATTCCCTTTTAAATGATATTCTAGTCTCTGCCTCAATAGGCACTTGTGGTGAAGCATTACTCAGTACAAAATCCTTCCTTCTCCCTTCCCCATTGGATCTTCCAATAAGAATCCTCGATCTTGTCCCTTCATCCTCATTCGCTAACCAGTGGAAAAATTCTTTTACTATTTATCCACAGTAAAGTCTCCAGGTTTTACTCCATCCTTTACTGGTTGCATCCGTCACAACGACTCACCCACTCACTACACTGCTGCAGCTCTGCAGAAAATGCTGGTCCCCACACCCACATCATTCTCCCTCTCTCTCTCTCAACCCCCAGTCTCCCTCTATTCCCCCGCAACAACGTGGGCGACCTCACCGAGGCGGAGGCTGCTCTGCGCCTGCAGCCACTGATGTCACAAAGCAGAGGAGAGGTGCACTGCTGCAGCGGGAAATTTAAAGCATGAAGATCAGGCGGCTGTTAGCAGCAGTGCCGAGGAGGTCCCCGCTCCATTCCAGGAGACTCCTGGGCAATCCGGGAAGGTTGGCATCCTTAGTTACGGAAAATGACAATATAATCCGCACCTGCACACATACATGTCGGGAAGAAAGAGGACTGGTGAATCTGCAACTATATATTGGTGTGTCGCACAAGGAGGTCACTGCTGACTTCGGCTACAACTACACACATTTTTGTTAATCTGCTTGCGATCTTCATGCTTTAAATTTCCCGCTGTTGTTGCGGGGAAATAGAGGATGGGAGTCGGGAGAGAGAGAGAGAGAGAGAGAGAAAATGGAGAATGATGTGGGCGTGGGGACCAGCAGCAGAATTGTATTCCACCACAATCTGTAACCTCATGGCCCGGCATATCCCTCACTCTACCATTACCATAAAGCCGGGGGACCAACTCTGGTTCAATAAGGAGTGTAGAAGAGCATGCCAGGAGCAGCACCAAGCGTACCTAAAAATGAGGTGCCAACCTGGGGAAGCTGCAACACAGGACTACATGCATGCTAAAAAGCAGAAGCAGCATACTACAGACAGGGCTAAGCAATCCCACAATCAATGGATCAGATCAAAGCTCTGCAGTCCTGCCACATCCAGTCATGAATGGTGGTGGACCATTAAACAACTAACGGGAGGAGGAGGCTCCATGAATATCCCCATCCTCAATGATGGTGGAGTCCAGCACGTGAGTGCAAAAGACAAGGCTGAAGCGTTTGCAACCATCTTCCACCAGAAGTGCCGAGTGGATGATCCATATCGGCCTACTCCCGAGGTCCCCACCATTACAGAAGCCAGTCTTCAGCCAATTCAATTCACTCCACGTGATATCAAGAAACGGCTGAGCGCACTGGATACATCAATGACTATGGGCCCCGACAACATCCCGGCTATTGCGCTGAAGACTTGTGCTCTAGAACTAGCCGCGCCACTAGCCAAGCTGTTCCAGTACAGCTACAACACTGGCATCTATCCGACAATGTGGAAAACTGCCCAGCTATGTCCTGTCCACAAAAAGCAGGACAAATCCAATCTGGCCAATTACCGCCCCATCAGTCCACCCTCAATCATCAGCAAAGTGATGAAAGGTGTCGTCAACAGTGCTATCAAGCGGCACTTACTCACCAATAACCTGCTCACTGATGCCCAGTTTGGGTTCCGCCAAGACCACTCAGCTCCCGACCTCATTACAGCCTTGGTCCAAACATGGACAAAGGAGCTGAATTCCAGAGATGAGGGGAGAGTGACTGCCCTTGACATCAAGGCAGCATTTGACCGAGTCTGGCATCAAGGAGCCCTACTAAAACTGAAGTCAATGGGAATCAGGGGGAAAACGCTCCACTGGCTGGAGTCATACCTAGCACAAAGGAAGATGGTTGTGGTGGTTGAAGGTCAATCATCACAGCCCCTGGATATTGCTGCAGGAGTTCCTCAGGGCAGAGTCCTAGGCCCAACCTTCTTCAGCTGCTTCATTAATGTGCTTCCCTTCAACATAAGGTCAGAAATGGGGATGTTCGCTGATGACTGCACAGTGTTCAACGCCATTCACAACTCCTCAGATAATGAAGCAGTCCATGCCCGCATGCAACAAGACCTGGACGACATTCAGGCTTGGGCTGATAAATGGCAGGTAACATTCGCGCCACAGAAGTGCCAGGCAATGACTATCTCCAACAAGCGAGAGTCTAACCACCGCCCCTTGGCATTCAGCGGCATTACCATTGCCAAATCCCCCACCATCAATATCCTGGGGGTCACCATTGACCAGAAACTTAACTGGACCAGCCATATAAATACTGTGGCATCAAGAGCAGGTCAGAGGCTAGGTATTCTGCAGAGAGTGTCTCACCTCCTGACTCCTCAAAGCCTTTCCACATCTACAAGGCACAAGTAAGGAGTGTGATGGAATACTCTCCACTTGCCTGGATGAGTGCAGCTCCAACAACACTCAAGAAGCTCGACACCATCCAGGACAAAGCAGCCCACTTGATTGGCACCTCATCCACCACCTTAAACATTCACTTCCTCCACCACCAGCGTACCGTGGCTGCAGTGTGCACCATCTACAAGATGCACTGCAGAAACTCGCCAAGGATTCTTCGACAGCATCTCCCAAACCCACAACCTCTTCCACTTAGAAGGACAAGGCAGCAGGTGCATGGGAACACCACCACCTCCAAGTTCCCCTCCAAGTCACACATCATCCTGACTTGGAAATATATCGCCGATCCTTCATCATCGCTGGGTCAAAATCCTGGAACTCCCTCCCCAACAGCACTGTGGGAGTACCTTCACCACATGGACTGCAGCGGTTCAAGAAGGTGGCTCACCAGCAACTTCTCAAGGGCAATTAGGGATGGGCAATAAATGCTGCCCTTGCCAGCGACGCCCACATCACATAAACGAATAAAAAAAATCAGCTCCACTCTCATGGGTAACCAAATTAAAAACAAACCGGAGTATTGTGTAATCACTGCTAGCTGGGTTTTTTTGGGTCTAAAAATGGGCTGTAACCTAGCATGACTTTTTTTTAATTTGTTTATACGATTTCGGCGTTGTTGGCAAGACCAGATTTTGTTTTGTCCTGAAGTCTACGGTATGTTTACATATAGCTGCCCAGATTCCAACCAAGCAAAACCTTGTTTACATTGCTTGGGTTCTATCTGACTAACTGCCTGACTAACTCCAAGCCTCCTGCCAGGAGATGTCTGCCTGATTATATGCCAAAAATGAGAAGTCGCACAACACCAGGTTATAGTCCAACAGATTTATTTAAAATTACATGCTTTCGGAGCTGTCACCCCTTCCTCAGGTAGAGTTACTGTGAGACAATCTACCAGAATTCACAGAATATAAACACAGAGAAAATGCGATTCAATCTTTCCCTACATCAAAGACACACTAAGAGCACAGCCAAGACAATGAGATGTGTCCCAGGGGGTCCAACGTGTCAAAACACCTGCTGGCTGCATATCCTCTCCATTTGGGTTTGTTTCTTGTGTTTGTTTCTTGTGTTTGTTTTTTTTTAAAAGCTGGAAAGACCGGCAACGATGTCAAGTCATGTTCTGTATCGTGACATGAACCCGATATCCCGATTGAGGCCGTCCTCATGAGTGCGGAACTTGGTTATCAGTTTCTGCTCGATGATTTTGCGTTGTTGTGTATCCCGAAGGCCGCCTTGGAGAACGCTAACCCGCAGATCCGAGGCTGAATGCCCTTGACTGCTGAAGTGTTCCCCGACTGGGAGGCAACCCTCCTGCCTGGCGATTGTTGCGCGGTGTCCGTTCATACGTTGTCTCAGTGTCTGCATGGTCTCGCCGATGTACCATGCTCTGGGGCATCCTTTACTGCAACGTATCAGGTAGACAACGTTGGCCGAGTCACATGAGTATGTACCATGTACCTGGTGGGTAGTGTCCTCACGTGTGATGACGGTATCTGTGTCCATCATCTGGCATGTCTTGCAGAGGTTGCCGTGGCAGGGTTGTGTGGTGTCGTGGTCGCTGTTCTCCTGAAAGCTGGGTAATTTGCTGCGAACGATGGTACTTTTGAGGTTAGGCGGCTGCTTGAAGGCGAGTAGTGGAGGCGTGGGGATGGCCTTAGCAAGGTGTTCGTCGTCATCGATGACATGTTGAAGGCTGCGAAGAACATGGCATAGTTTCTGCGCTCCGGGGAAGTACTGGACGACGTAGGGTACTCTGTTGGTTGTGTCCCGTGTTCGTCTTCTGAGGAGGTCTATGCGGTTTTTCGCTGTGGCCCGTCGGAACTGTCGATCGACGAGTCGAGCGTCATATCCCGTTCTTACGAGGGCGTCTTTCAGTGTCCGTAGGTGTCCATCGTGTTCCTCCTCGTCTGAGCAGATCCTGTGTATTCGCAGGGCTTGTCCATAGGGGATGGCTTCTTTAACGTGGTTAGGGTGGAAGCTGGAGAAGTGGAGCATCGTGAGGTTGTCCGTGGGCTTGCGGTAGAGTGAAGTGCTGAGGCGTCCGTCTTTGATGGAGATTCGTGTGTCCAAGAATGAAACCGATTCTGAGGAGTAGTCCATGGTGAGTTTGATGGTGGGATGGAACTTGTTGATGTTATCGTGTAGTCCTTTCAGTGATCCTTCGCCGTGGGTCCAAAGGAAGAAAATGTCGTCGATGTATCTGGTGTACAGCGTTGGTTGGAGGTCCTGTGCAGCGATGAAGTCTTGTTCGAACTTGTGCATGAAGATGTTGGCGTATTGGGGTGCGAATTTGGTCCCCGTGGCTGTTCCGTGTGTTTGGGTAAAAAACTGGTTGTCGAAGGTGAAGACATTGTGGTCAAGGATGAAGCGGATGAGTTGTAGGATGGCGTCTGGAGATTGGCTGTTGTTGGTGTTGAGTACTGAGGCTGTCGCAGCGATGCCGTCATTGTGGGGGATATTGGTGTAGAGTGCCGATACGTCCATCGTGGCGAGGAGTGTTCCCGGTTCAACTGGTCCATGGGTGCTGAGTTTCTACAAGAAGTCTGTAGTGTCGCGACAGAAGCTGGGGGTTCCCTGTACGATGGGTTTCAGGATGCCCTCGACGTACCCAGAGAAGTTCTCACACAGGGTTCCGTTGCCTGATACGATATGACGTCCGGGTGTGTTGGCTTTGTGTATCTTTGGGAGGCAGTAAAAGTCTCCTACGCGGGGAGTACGTGGGATGAGAGCGCGTAGGATGTTTTGAAGGTCTGGATCGAAGGTCTTGATCAGTCTATTGAGTTGGCGGGTGTGTTCTTTGGTCGGATCTGCGGGTAGCTGTCTGTAGTGTTCCTGGTTGTCCAGTTGTCGGTATGCTTCTTTGCAATAGTCCATTCTGTTCTGTATGACGATGGCTCCTCCTTTGTCCGCTGGTTTGATGACGATGTTGCGGTTGGTCTTGAGAGCGTGGATGGCGTTGCGTTGTGCTCGGGTGACATTCTGGACTGTCTTGTGAGTACGGCTGATGAATCTGGCGTTGATGCATTTCCTGACAGCTTGAGCATACATGTCAAGCTTAGGGCAGCGACCCTCCGGAGGGGTCCAATTTGACTCTTTCTTCCTCGGTTGTAGCACTGCGGTTCCCTCTGTCTGCTGTTCCGGATCATTGATTGTCTCATTAGGTTTGTTGCTGACATCTTGGGATTTGTGGTAGTATTCCCGGATCCTCATTCTCCTGATGAATTCCTCTGTGTCCGCCGCGAGACCGATGGGGTCCATTTTGGTGGTGGGGCAGAACTTGAGCCCTAGGGCGAGAACTTCGATTTCGTCTGGTTGAAGGGTGTGGTCCGACAGGTTGACGATGGACTTCCCTGTGGTTGCAACAGTGGTACCGGGGGAGGTTTGGTTGCAGCTGGTGGTGACGCCGAGTTTCTCAAGCTTCCTGTTCTTGATGCGCATGTAGGCAGCGTAGTTCCGTTGCCTCGTCTGTTTGGCGGTGTCTCGTAGCTGGTCTGCTGTGCCCTGAGCACAGGCTGAGAGCATGGACTCTATCTTGGTTTCGAGGTTGCGACGTCTGCTGTAGAGCTGGTGTACGAGATGGTTGAGGAGTGTGCGAGAGGTACGACGGCAAAGTCTCTCAGCGTAGTCTGTGTTGTATATCGACTTGAGTGGGTTCGTGATCTGTAGTCCTTTCGGAATCTTGTCTGCTTTCTTGCATCTCTGCAGATACTTGATGTCTGTGTCAATATGCGCGATCTTCTTGGCGATTCTCTCCACTTTGAGCCGGCAGTTTGCGGTGTCAATAAACAAACACAAGAAACAAACACAAGAAACAAACCCAAATGGAGAGGATATGCAGCCAGCAGGTGTTTTGACACGTTGGACCCCCTGGGACACATGTCATTGTCTTGGCTGTGCTCTTAGTGTGTCTTTGATGTAGGGAAAGATTGAATCGCATTTTCTCTGTGTTTATATTCTGTGAATTCTGGTAGATTGTCTCACAGTAACTCTACCTGAGGAAGGGGCGACAGCTCCGAAAGCTTGTAATTTTAAATAAATCTGTTGGACTATAACCTGGTGTTGTGCGACTTCTCATTTTTGTCCACCCCAGTCCAACGCCGGCATCTCCACATCATGATTATATGCCTGCAGAGCACTGCCAAACAACAGAAAAGTAACATTTAGAAACCAGGGAGAGTACAATCCTGACTCTCTCTGTTTAAATCAAGGCATGGTAGACTTAATGAAAGTGCCCAGGAAGTTCAATGGAACTCCGTGCACTTTGCAAACCAGGTTTGACACCACACTGGACTTGTCCTCCATGCAGTATCAAACTGAAACACTGTGAGATGACATCCTCCAGGGACTCTCACTCTGCTTCACTCGTGTATTGGGTTGGGTCCTGACTCCAGATTTACGCTGTAGGTTTAGTAATTATGTGAAGCAAACTTGCAGTGTAAAGTGATGTAAAGAAGATAGTCATGTCCAAAAATATTACAGAATATGGAAAATATTTCAGTCTCTGCATTGATAGTTTAGTCATGGACGATAAAATCTGGTATACAAGCCACACACATTTACATGCATCCTATCATTTTCTCCAAATCAAGGCTCAACATTAGTGGGTCCCTGACCAGAGCAGATGGCATTAGTAAGCATCTGGTGTACTCAATGTACTTTCGCAATAGATAGCCCAATTTTATTCCCCTCAGTAGCCTTGGCTCAGTGCGAGCACGCTCCCCTCAGAGTCAGAAGGTTCAAGCTCCACTCCAGAAACTTGAGCACAAAATCTAGGTTGACACTCCAGTGCAGTACTAAGGGAGTGCTGCACGGTCGGAGGTGCCGTCTTTCAGATGAGACATTAAACCGAGGCCCTGTCTGCTGTCTCAGGTGGATGTAAAAGATCCCATGGCACTATTCTGAAGAAGAGCAGAAGTGTTGCGCTAAGTGTCCCGGTTAATATTTATCCCTCAACCAATATCACTAAAACAGATTATCTGGTCACTACCTCATTGCTGTTTGTGGGACCTGGCTGTGCGCAAATTGTTTGCCACATTTCCTACATTACAACAGTGACTACATTTCAAGAGTACTTCATTGGCTGTAAAGTGCTTTGGAACATAATATGATTTTGTAAGCAGGTTAAAATTCTTCTTTTAACCCCCGCTTACCCCACCCCTGGACAAACTTAAAACCTTCAAGCTACCACTCTCTAGCTGCTCTATAATTGTGGTCCTATTTCCACTACTGGGACCTGCTGCAAAGCTCTGTTGGGAGCAGGCCTGCACCAGGAGTACACCAGCACCATGCAAATGGCCCCAGACATAAAAATCTGAGGTACCTTTCTTCAGAGGCTCATTGCACCTCAGTATTGCATCTGTTGGGTGCCCAAAAAGGAAAGTGTACCCTGTTGTGTGATATTCAAAAATATTTGTGGCACACCACGTCACGGGCAGCACGGTGGTCCCCAGGTCCCACACCCAGTGCAGGAGGAAGTTTAATGAGCTCACATGGGTGGTCAGGGTGAGTGAAGGCTTCAACAAATGCTACATACCATCTGTACCACAAGCTTCACACACTGCTCAATGTACCACACCTCCAGCACTCACCCACCAACAATCTCTACCTAGCAACACTCACACCCACATCTCACACCCATCGACAGCTCTTCAACTATGGCAGGCACAAGGGTCATTACTATTAGAATTCATGTGACATGTGTCATATGTTTATAGATAAATTTATTAATGGTGTTTGGAATATTTTGTGGTTTCTCTCATTTCACCTTTGCGCCCAGGAGAACGCTGTGATACGCCATGAGACAGGGATTGTGTGATGGGGATGTGGTAAGCTACGGGGATCTGGGGTTTCATTCATGTGAATCGGAGTCCGATGAGCTGGTCATGGACAGCCCGTCCAGAAGGCCGATTGTCTTGCTGCCTCCGCTCCCTCCCTCCTGTTCCTCCTCCGCCGCCTCATCATCCTCCTGAGGTAATGCCGCAATCCCGCAGCCTCCGTGACTGTGAGGAAGTGTTGTGAGCAGAAGCTTTTAACAAATAATGAGTGACTTCTGCACTTGAATGAACACTCCCGATCACCAAAATATCTTGAAATAACTAAAGAAAGCTGTTTCAGTTGCAGGAAATAGTAAACAGGCACTGAAACTGCAAAACCCTGTCAGTACAGCTGATTGGGGATGGTGCCTTTAAATATCGCTGCTGCAGCCTGCTTTCTGCTTGTAGACGTCAGCTCTCCCTGTCGTTGTTCTGCGCTGCTGTTAAGGTAAGTGGCTAAATCCAATGTTGGCGATGTGAGCGTTGCACACCCACTGACATCACGATCTCCATCATGGCGAGCTCCCTGGCGCTAGGGTTTACCGGCAGCGCTACCGACACCACCAATACGGCGTGTGGTGCTGGAACCGGCATCAGCTGTCGTTACAGCTGTCAACTGCACTTCAGCGCCATCTCCTGGCACTAAAGTGTGGCGCAAACCACACAAATTTTTCCCCCGAAGAGGTTGTAAAGAAGTAAATCTGGTACAAAAATAATTTATTCATATTAAGTTCCATTTTACATTAAGCTCTACAGTTAAAAGTGAAGACTGAAAGACAGCAAATATAGCTGACAATGTAGTTAACAGTGTTTGTACAGAGGTCAGGAGAGGCTCACTTCTGGGTTAGATCACACAGTGTTTACATTTAGAGATTAGTTGATCTGTAACTAACCACAACAATACATTCTACGCCTTGTTAATCCTAAACACTAGTGTTTTCTGTTCCCCTGCGGAACCATGGGCTAGAGAGATAAATAGTTAAACAGCCTGGAACATACGTACATACGAATTAGGAGCAGGAGTAGGCCACTCGGCCCTTCGAGCCTGCTCCGCCATTCAATAAGATCATGGCTGATCTGATTACTCCATATTCCCACCTACCCCCGATAACCTTTCACCCCCTTGCTTATCAAGAATCTATCTACCTCTGCCTTAAAAATATTGAAAGACTCTGCTTCCACCGCCCTCTGAGGAAGAGAGTTCCAAAGACTCACGACCCTCTGTGAGAAAAAATGTCTCCTCATTTCTGTCTTAAATGGGCGACCCCTTATTTTTAAACAGTGACCCCTAGTTCTAGATTCTCCCACAAGAGGAAACATCCTCTCCACATCCACCCTGTCAAGACCCCTCAGGATCTTATATGTTTCAATCAAGTCACCTCTTACTCTTTGACGTAAGAAAACTACTAGGCACTTGGTCTAAGCGTTAAACAAAGCTTTAATCAACTGTTTTCCAACATGGAGATCTAGTTGTGTCCTTCACTAGTTCCTGCTGAGGAATGTCCTAAGCAAGCTGGGCCCATGCCCGAGTATTTATACTCTCCCTGGACAGCGCCACCAGCAGGCCGCCCAGTATTACTTCATACAAGATTCATGTCATTCTTCCTGCCTGAAAGATTGGAAGTCCGACGGCTTCCTTCTACCGAATTAGCCGGACTAAGAATAGACGCCGGAAGGCACGTCTCCTCGGCCCGTGTTTTGGTCCCTGGGTCGCTTGGTTCGTACCGGCGGGCTGACAGAGCCCGTGTCGCCTCAATCGACCTGAGGGGGACTGGGGAGATCGTGGCTCCGGGTGCGGGTCCCCACCGGCGCAGAGCTGGCTTCATCCTGCTCAGTAGCTGGTGATTGACCGGCGTCCTGGCTTCGGATGGCCATCCCGCAGGGAGCGCTCTGTTCCCCGGGTTGATCCAGCGGAGTAGCTGGCAGATCCCTTGATGTCCCGGGTAGGGCGTCATCCTCGGAGGAGCGCGGAGTATCGGCGTCGTTAATATGGATCTCTCTATCGATTGGGTCCGTGGGACCGGTTGGGCAGGGAGCCAGATCCCAAAGTGAAACTGTGGACTCCCGGCCATCAGGGTACATCACGGACGCGTATGTAGGATTGACATCCGTTAGTTCCACCTCGTCGACGAGGGGATCAATCTTGGAGGATCGGACGAATCTTCGGAGCAGCACGGAGCCAGGAGCAGCCAACCATGATGGTAGGGACGTCCCATGAGTGGAGCGACGCTGGAACCCGAAGAATCGTTCGTGAGGAGTAACATTGGTGGATGTAGAAAGAAGAGACCTGATGGAATGCAACGCGTCAGGGAGCATAGTTTCCCCCTGCTGGTCTGGTAGATGGCGTGACCTCAGTGCAAGACAAACAGCGTTCCAAATGATAGCGTTGTATCTCTCAACCTGTCCGTTTCCAATAGGATGGTACGGTGTCGTTTTACTTGTGGCAATTCCCCGTTGGGAAAGATAACTTTTGAGTTCGCTTGACATGAAGGAGGGACCCTGATCAGAGTGGATGAAATTGGCCATACCGCAAAGGGAAAAGACCTGATCGAGGCATTTGATCACTGTGGAAGTAAGCATATTGGGACAGGGGAAAGCAAAGGGAAAGCGTGAATATTCGTCCACCATAGTAAGCAAGTAGGTGTTTCGCGTTGAGGAAGGCAATGGCCCTTTAAAGTCAATGCTGAGTCACTGCATAGGCTGTGTAGCGTGTATGAGCGAGCCATCCGACGGACGGAAGAATTGCGGTTTTAATTCCGCGCAAATTCTACAAGTGGGGCATGTTCTTTTCACGTCTTCCGTAGAAAATGGGAGATTTTTAGATTGCACAAAGTGCAACATATGGGTAACGCCAGGATGGCATAAGTCAGTATGAAGATCCGCAAGAGTCGAAGTTGACATGGAAGAGCAGAATGCACGCATGAGTTTATCCGGGGCTACATTCTCCTTGCCGGGTCGATACTGTATGGTGTAGCCAAAGGCGGCCAATTCCATCCTCCAGAGCTGTATTTTGTTATTCTTGATTTTAGTGCGTTTCCGGTTATCCAGCATAAAGGCCACCGAGCGCTGATCGGTTATGAGCGTGAAATGGCGACGAGCGAGAAAATGACTCCATTTACGTACTGCTTCGATGCTAGCCGTAGTCTCCTTCTCGACAGGAGGATAATGGAGCTCGCTACCCTGCAAAGTTCTAGACAGAAATGCAACGGGTCGACCGCCTTGATTCAAGGTAGCCGAGATCGCCACCTCCGATGCATCGCACTCGACCACGAAAGGGAGATTTTCATCGATGGAATGAAGCGCTGCTTTTTCCAGTTGTTGCTTGAGGAGGTCGAAAGCTGAAATAGCCCTCGCCTCCAACGGAAATGACTTCGCGTGAAGCAGGGGCTGGATCTAGTCGGAAAAGTGAGGTATCCACTTCGCATAATAGGCGAACATGCCGAGGGCCCGACGAAGAGAGCTGAGATTCGTAGGAGGAGGGAGCTCCTGAAGCGGACGAAGTCGCTCCGGATCCGGTTTGATGACACCATTGCCCACCCAGTAGCCAAGGATGTTGACTGATGGTACTGATTTCACAGATTTGGACTCATTTAAGGTTAAGTTGCGACGACGGAGAACGTCAAGAAATTTCTGGAGGTTGGCATCATGCTCCTTCTGGTCATGACCAGCAATGGTGATATTATCCAGATATGGAAAAGTGTCTGTTAAGTTCTCCTGTTTGACTAGGCTATCCATTGCCCGTTGAAAGACGGCCACCCCATTGGTGACCCCGAATGGAAGGTGACGAAACTGGTAAAGCCGACCATTGGCCTCAAAAGCCGTATACTTTTTGTCAGAGTCCTTTAACGGTACTTGATGGTATGTGCTCTTTAAGTCAAAAGTTGAAAATACCTTGTAGTTAGCAAGGTTATTGACCATGTCATCGATGCGTGGTAGTGGGTAGGCATCCAGGTCGGTATACTGGTTAATAGTTTGCGAGTAATCGATGCAAAGATGTTTCTTGTGTTGCTTCAGAGGATTTTTAACAACGACTACTTGAGCCCGCCAGGAAGATGAACATGGCTCATTGATACCGTCAGCTAGAAGGCGAGAGATCTCTGCCTCGATAAAGGATAGGTCATCTTGGCTGAAACGTCGTGATTTAGTGGCTATGGGCTTACATCGGGGGGAAAGATTGGCAAACAAGGAGGGCTCGTTGAGTGAAGCCGCCGAAAGTGCACAAAACGGTACTTTGGAAATAGTAAGCTCCGGCTTTGATCCTCCAAACTCGAAAGAGAGTCTTTTGTGTTGTTTCTGGAAATCCTGTCCCAGGAGCACATCACTGCATAGGTTTTTGAGCACCCCGAGCCGGGTAGAGAAATAAGTGCGGCCATTGAGAATAAGGTCGACAAGACAAAAGCCGGAAGAGTTAGTGGTCAGTGTCGTCATAGCCATTGCAATTTCCCTGTCCGAGGGGTAAATACGCAGTTTTAACTTACTGACAGCCTGCTCACTGGTGAAGCTGTCAGAGCTGCATGAGTCGATTAATGCACTCAAAATGTGCCCATTTACCGAAACCTTCGTGGCTGCATGGGACAGGCTTTGGGTAAAAACAGCTGTGATGGGAGGAGGGGCAGTTTTATCCTTGACAGCTGTAACATTAGTAGTGGCTCTTGGAGGAGGAGCAGTTTTATAGGGAGCAGCTGTAACCCGAGAAGAGGCTCTTGACTGACATACTTTCGAGAAGTGACCTTTCTTACTGCAATGATTTCAGATTGCATTACGAGCAGGACAAAATTTCCTATAATGAAATGCACCTCCACAGAAGAAACACTTCCTTTTAGATTGCCAAGATGCCGCTAGGGTAGGGTCGTCATCAGCTAGGATAGAGTCGTCATCAGTGAGGGCTTCCGCCCGAGGCTTATCGGAGGAGTCACTAAAAGTGATAGCAGCAGTCCGTGCACGTGGTAAAAGATAAGCATCTGCATTTTTTTTTTGCCAAGTCCAGAGAATATGCCTGGTCATAGGCAGCTTGTAACTCGAGAGTTTTATTCTCCAGCAGACGCTGGCGTATGAAGGGAGACGCAATTCCATTAATAAAAGAATCACGAATTAACTCCTCCTGGTACTGCTCAGCTGAGACAGCCTTGAGATTACAATCTTTGCTGAGCCTGCGAAGCTTTTGAAGGAATTCGTCAAGTGATACCCCGGGTTGTTGTCGAGTTGTGGCCAGTAGATGCCAAGCAAAAATTTCGTTTGGGGCCTTAACATATAGTTGCTGTAGTATTCGGATAGCGGAGACATAGTTTACACAGTCTTCGATATAGTCAAACACATAAGGGGATACATAATTGGCAAGTATCTCTAACTTATCAGGAACATTCTCACCACACACCCTGAGGAAGTTGCTGAAGGTACGATACCAGTGTTTCCATACCTTAGCAGTTGTAGGTGAATTCGGGTCCAGGTCGAGACGGGCGGGTTGTAGTAGTTTCTCCATGATGGATTGATTACTACGTCTGGTTCCCTTCTACCGTTTGAGTCGTAGCCGTCTGTTCCCAAAACCACTCAGAGCGTGGAGCAGGTCCAGTTGATTAAATTGACGTAAGACAACTACTAGGCACTTGGTCTAAGCGTTAAACAAAGCTTTAATCAACTGTTTTCCAACATGGAGATCTAGTTGTGTCCTTCACTAGTTCCTGTTGAGGAATGTCCTAAGCAAGCTGGGCCCATGCCCGAGTATTTATACTCTCCCTGGACAGCGCCACCAGCAGGCCGCCCAGTATTACTTCATACAAGATTCATGTCACTCTTCTAAACTCAAGCCTAGCCTGTCCAACCTTTCCTTATAAGACAACCCGCCCATTCCAGGTATTAGTCTAGTAAACCTTCTCTGAACTGCTTCCAACACATTTACAATCTTCCTTAAATAAAGAGACCAATACTGTACACACTACTCCAGATGTGGTCTCACCAATGCCCTGTAAAACTGAAGCATAACCTTCCTACTTTTGTATTCAATTCCCCTCACAATAAACGATAACATTCTATTAGCTTTCCTAATTACTTGCTGTACCTGCATAGTAACCTTTTGTGATTCATGCACTAGGACACCCAGATCCCTCTGCATCTCAGAGCTCTGCAATCTCTCACCATTTAGATAATATGCTTCTTTTTGACTGGTACTGAAAGTGGGTAAAAGGTTATAGAATGCAGATGCCTATGGATTAGTGCAGCTAGAAACAGTATAAATGGGGTGAGATCATAGCCATAAGTAAGAAGGAGGAATAGAAGGAGGAGACAGAGAGTAGAGAGAGGAGAGATGGTTGAGCTCAACCGGTAGTGACGTGCGTTCTTCTACGGCAAAACATCTTTTGTAATCTCGGTGTTGGTTTGAGAGTAAATGTTCATTTAATCTTTAATAAATAAGCTAAGTATTTGACTCCGCACCTCAAACTCATCCTTGTTATATAGGTGCAGGACTTCAGTCTTTGTCTACATTATTACAAAAATACTAATCCAAACAGAATCATACTTCTGCAATAGCTTTCAGAAGTGGAAGATATTGTCTCATTAAGTCAGATAGTATTTTCATACGCAGGAGCCAATTTACCTGCAAAATAATCAATTTGCTGCTCCGTCTTAACTTAGTTGATCATAACTAGTGTAAATTGTTCCATAAATGTGTATTTTCATTTTGTAAAATGAATGTTATTCCTAATTCACAAATGATGTTATTGGACATAAACAGTTTGATTACTTAGCTTCATTTCATATCACTATAGGTAACAATAGTTCCTGAGGATGTAATTTTCTGTCCAATATTGCAGATGAGCATTTTGAATAAATTGCCGATAAAATCTCCAAACTCTTCAAGCCCAGTTCTGCAGATATATTGATCACTTCAGTGCATTTCATCACTATTAGAAAATGCTTTGACAAATGGAGTTGATCTCATCAGGATTCACTGTAAATGACACAGACCTTTAAGTGATACAGGCCTTTTATGTGGTACTGCTACTGAATCAAACTGTGCAAAAATAAAATTGTAGAAAATATGCTCCAAATAGCCAAGTTTAAATCTAAATTTCAGTTTTACCTAAAAATATGTAAATATTTCATTTATAGCTAGCCTTTTCTCATCACCCTAAATAAAGCTGGTCAGTGTGCTGGGGAAAGCATTGCTTGGCAGTCAAAGAGACATGTTAAGAAGGCATTAGAATGTAAATTGTTAGACTGTGATCAACTCAAATCTACTGAAGCTACAACCTGCATGCTAAACATCAAAAGCAGCAGGTTATAGACTGAGTTAAGTGGTCCCACAACCAACAAATCAGAGCAAAGCTCTGTAGCCCTACAACATCCAGTCAAGAATGATGGTGCACAATCAGGCAACTAACAGTAGGAAAAGGTCCATGAACGTCCCCTTCATTAATCATTGTGAAGCCTAGCATGTGATGCATGAGACATGGCTGAAGTGTTTAGAAGTATCTTCAGACAAAAGTGATAGGTGGATGATCCTACTAGGCTTACTCCAAAGTCCCACCATCATAGGGGCCAATGTTCAGCTAAAGCGATTCACTCCACATGATAAGAAGTGGCTGCGTGCGCGGAGGATAACAAACCCTATGGTCCTGGACATCACTGCTGCAGAGCCGACCTGTGCACCAGAACTAGCTGTCCAACCCCCCCAGCCAAGCTGTTCCAATGCAGCTATGATACTGGTGTCTGCCAAACAATGTGGAAAACTGTCCATGTCAATAAAAAACTAGACAAATGTAATCCAGCCAATTCCACCCGATCAGCCTCCTCACAATCATCCGCAAAGTGAAGGAAGGAGGCATCAATAGTGCCATCAAGCACCATCTAAGCACCAATAATTGTTCAATGTTCAGTTTGGATTCTGCCAGAACCATGCAATTCCAGACCCATCACAATCTTGAGCCAGTCACTGATACAAAAGCTGAACACCAGAGAGAGTAAATGTAACTAGCCTCACTATCAAGTCTGTCACCAAGGAGACCAAGCAAAACTGGGTCAATGCGGGGGTGGGGGAGGGGGGGGGGGGTTTGGGGGGAGGGTATTTCAAGAGCAAAACCCTCCAGTGGCCTGAATCGTACCTTACACATAGGAAGATAGTTGTGGTTGTAGGAGGCCAATAATTAAAGCTTCAAGCTTCAAACTACAAGTTTTCCAAGTTGTAGTAATTCCTCATGGCAGCATCCTCAATCCGACCATCTTTATCAATCACCTTTCCCCCATCATTAGGTTAGGTATGGGGCTATTTTCTGATGATTCTAGCATTCAGATCGATTCACAATTCCCCTGAAAGCAAAGCAGCTCGTGCCAGCTTACAGCAAAGCCTGGTTAACATGCAGGCTTGGGGTGACAAATGGCAGCCAACATTCACGCCATATAAATGATAGACAATGGCCATCTCCAACACAATAAAAAAGTCACCTTTCCATGACCTTCAATTGCACCTCTAACAACCAAGTTCCCCGCCATCAACAGCTTGGAGGTTAATGACCAGAAGTTTAACTAAACCAGCCACATCAAAATCTTGGCTATATAACAGCAGGGAAGAGGCTGCATACTCTCTAACAAGTGGCTCACCACCTGACTCCTCAAAGCCTCTTCACCATCTGCACAAGACACAAGTCCAGAGTGTGATGGAATACTCACTTGGATGGGTGCAGCCGTAACAATAATCAACGGTGCCGATTTTCACTTTCACTGGGTGGGAAATTGGCAGTAGGAGATCGGCCACCAGTTATACATCCTGCTCAATTTCCCCTCCAATTGAAGTCAATAGACAGCAAAATCAGGTGGGGTGTATAACAGCTTACTGATCTGATACCGCCAGTTTTCCACCCCCACCAAAAATGAAAAGTACCCCAAACTAACTTAACATTATCCAGGACAGAGCAGTACTCTGGATTGGCACCCCTAACATTGGACTCAAAATCCACCCCCTCCACCACTGGCACATTATGGCTGTAGTATATATTGCAGCAATTCACCAAGCTTGCTTCAACAACCCTTCCAAGCCCCATGATGTCTACCATGGACAAGAGCAGAAAAGTCATGGCAGCACCGTCTCCAAGTTCCCCTTCAAATTAGACACCATCATGACTTGGATATATATCACTGTTCCTTCATTGTCATTGGGTCAATATTCTGGAGGGCCCATCATCATTTTCTCAGAGATGGGTAATAAAGTCTTCTCAGCATCACCCTCGTCGTGAGAACAAACAAACAAAAAATCACAAGCTGGGCAGAAAACCATTAAGTTTGGAGGCTTTGACAGGTGGATTGGTATAGTGATAGTTCAAGGGCTGTAATAGGAGGGAGGCAAGATGGAATCTGGAGATGATAACGTGATGCTTGTGTCTAGAGATGCAACAGAACACATTAGGTTGGAACTCTGCAATTCAGGAAAGCAGACATGTAAGGGTTAGGGTCAAAGGGTTGGCATTGTTATTTAGAAGCCCATGGCGAGAAAGTCGCAATTCCACAGGTTAAGGAAAAGAAAAGCTTTGATCAGGAAAGGAAACAAGAAACCAAGGTGGATCAAGTAACTAAGTGGATACAGTAGCTGTGGCTATGCACATTAAAACTGGTGAGACTGAGAAGAGAGAAAAAGACTCGAGGCAAGGGAAAGAGAGGAGAAGCAACATTTGCAGGGCATACCTTCTACTGATGAGATTTCACACAGTTATTGGGCTGGAATTTGCTGAAAAAATAACTGTGCGTATTATTAATGTACAAATTGGCCAGCAACTTGTGGCGAGGAAGAGATACCCCGTGCATTACGGATCGCCACAAGTTGCTGGACGATATGCGCCGCTCCGCTTATTAGCTTCGCGAAAATGGCATCTCGCCTGTAACCTCCCCGAGAGTTTCATTAAGTTGCTGCATTTGCACATAAATTGCCCATTAAACTCACCACCGAAAGTTAAGTCTAATAATTAATAGCCTAAGTACCATTTTAATAACATGATCATTGTTAATAATTGCCAATTAACCTCTCTACCCAGAAAGTGAACAATTAAAAGTGTGGAGTCTCATTCCTTCAAGTAGTGAATTATTGTTAGGAGATTTTTTAAATGTCACAGTTAAAATCTTTACTTTTTTTTAAAAAAACTTGTCGCTTTTTTCTCTCTCTTAATCCAATCTTTCTTTCCCTCTTGATTTCTCTTTCTGTACCTGATTTGACTTTGAATTCACCCACTCTAATTCACCCTCCTTCTCAGTCATTCCTCTGTTAATCTCTCAATCCTTAAAACTCATTGGTTTAGGAGATACACTGTTGATCCAGTCATTCACCAAGGTCCCAGGTGCCCTGTTGCCCTCGCTGTTACCAGCTCACACTTCCAGCAGCTTACAGGGCAAAAATATTGGGCTGAAAGGTGCAGGAAAAAGTCTAATTAACCAGGCACGCTCCAGCAAATTCTGGTCCATTGTTTTTTTTTTACATGAAATCCCCGGTGGCTCGTGGATAAATACATTAACTGAAGTGATAGTGAACCATAAAGATCAGTAAAGTCCCAGGCCTGAGCTAGCTGAACTCAGTGAAGACAGAAGTGGGATATTACAATTGGCTTCAATGTCTCTGGATTAGATTGAAGAAAAGTCAGTCAGGTTTTACACTCCTGATTGCTATCCAGTACTCTAGCTGAAATGCACATATGTAGGGACATCAGAGAGGACAGGGTCAGACTTTGCTGTGATGTCCCATAATTAAATAGCCTGTTAATATGCATTGTCTAAACTCACAAATTAAGAATTGTGACTAGGGGAAGCTACTGGAGGGCTTCCAACAACCTGTGGAACTGCACCATGGAACATGTCACCAGCTTCAGAGAAGGGAGAAAATTGAAAATTGACAAAAAATAAAAGCACAGCTCCAACATGTGCACTACAAACCTAGAAAAAAACTACAATCAACTAGGTTAAAAGAAATCGGGAATGTGTGTTACATAAATGATTGTACAGAAACATTAAAAAGCATAAATCTTCACCACTTATTTGCTCCATCTGCTTAAATTAGCCAAGCACATTACTGTCTACAAAATATTATCAATCATAATCTGCTCACTTGCAGAAAATTCAAAAATACCAATCTATTTTCCATCTCAGCTCGATATATTGTACCAGACACCTTCTCATTCCTTTCTTGATAGATGAAGCATATTTTTGTTCAAACATCACCATTCAATACTTAGCCCGGCACTCATCTTTTTATAATTCAATTCTGTTTATAAACATGTATCTATAAAACTTCCCAGTACTTACAAGCAATGTAGAACAGCACCACCACATGGGGAGTTGCTGCTAAACTTGCAGGAAAGCTTTTGTCCGTTAGTGCTGGAACTAGGTCTGCATCGAGTTCCCTCCATCTGTCTCTGTAGATAGCTTCTGCCACTTCATCATCTTGAATAACTGAAGCATGGAAAAATAATCTTCAGATACAACTGAGATAAGTATTTTTCCTAATCGTGCATTTATCTTATGCAGTCAGCATATTACTACAACCAAGGTCGGCACTGTAAGTTGAATGAGGTTGTGCCACTGCTTTCCACGGTACCGTGGCCCATCTAAGAAGGTGGTTTTCCTGGATGCCTCCAGAGCTAGCAGCGCCAGAACAGCAATGCAACCACTGCCATTTTTCCTGGGTGCTCAATTTACATGTACACCGGTGATGCAGGTTCTGATTGCTGGCCTTTATGTAAAATACATTCAGAAGTTATTTTCTTCTCCCTTATCTCAGGAAAATATGATAGCACAGTGGAGAATAATGAGGCATCCTAGCTATTTAATCCCAGAGGCACACAATTAATCAGCAAAATCCAAAATAAAAATGTGAAGGATACAATCTTGGCAAAATAGAGTGTAATATAAAAATATCTTATCAAAAAATCATGCTTCGATGTTAACGTCCAGTAACTAAGAATTTTAAGTTGCCTGCTGAAATAATGATTTTTATAAGGAAGCATCCTATTTTTGTAAACACATTTTTCATCCTTGCTCAAGGGAAAAAGATGTGAATTATAATAAAAAATAAATAAGGGAACGTACATTAATAAATGATTATGTAGCAGATGTGTCTCTGTTTTAAGCAAAAAAGATTTAGATCCATCTTGCTGTCAAGAGCGCCTACAATAAATTTACTAGCATTACATTTCTGAATCAAGAATAAAATACAATATGAAATTATGGAAACCTGTGGCATTGAAATGTACTATTTCATGAAGAGCAATTTTCACCCCACCCATGGTCATTTATTAAACCAACAGTAAGTTCTGTAGTTTCATTAAACTGAGTGGCATTAAGTATTTGTTACTTCGCAATAAAAATTAATTTATGTTATGAACTATTCACAATTTTACTCCTGTGGTACAATATAAAACATAAGAAAAGATGGAAGAAGAAAAGGCTCTGCATCAGCATATGATATCTGTTCCTTCCACAAGACCATGTACAAGTCAACCTTTCATGGAGTTGACCAACCTAAGTAATCCTGAAGGAAGGTTCTGCAAAAGTTTTTCTTTCCCAAAATGTATGAAGCAAAACCTTAGAATATCTATCTAACATTACAATCTAAATTATTCAACTTCGACCAATTGCTTTCCATGGCATGACATGTCCATGGTCCTAAAATTAGGAGCATCATATTCCACAAGGTATTTGATTATATCTAACTAGATTTACCTTTACAACCTTCAAACCTATTCCTAACTCAATATTTCCCCAATATGGGCGAGAACAGCTAATAATATTGTCAAATTGTCTGTGCAACCAGGTGACCAGTGCACTAGTTTTCAGATTATGTAATTCAAGTTAATAAAAAAGCAGGAACATAAAGTGAAACCATGCAGAACTCAATAATCCAAGAAAATTATATTCACTGTTTACAGTATCATTAAACATAGATCTTAAAATAATGTTAAAAACCAAATCAAATATACTGTAGGACCAAAAGACAATGGCTCAAATAGTTGCCGGATGTGCATCATCTTTTGCTTTTATCATGTTATGCAGTGAGTACACTTTATAAATCCACTCAATAAACAACTTTTATATTTTTTTTAAGTTTTAAACCTGGAAGTAAGAAATATCTTGATAACTTGGTCATTTCCCTGTGTATGCAGTTGTCATTAGATTTTGCTTCTTCGTGAACTAACTGTACCTCACCATACCTATGAAATCCATATCTTTATTTTCCTCTTCGTCGTCTTGTTCTCTAGTTGATACATTTTTCACTTCACCTTTGACAAGACCAACAATTTCTTCAACAGATGTTATATCCAAATAGTTGATGGATGAATCCTGAAGGAACATAACAGCATATCAAACAGTCAAACAAAAACATTTTATCACAGAATCACAGAATCCCCACAGTGCAGATAGGGGCCATTTCGGCCCATCGAGCCTACACCGACACATATCCCACCCTATCCCCGTAACCCCACGTATTTAATCCCCCCTAACACTAAGGGTCAATTTATCATAGCCAAATCAACCTAACCCGCACATCTTTGGACTGTGGGAGGAAACCGGAGCACCCGGAGGAAACCCACGCAGACACGGGGAGAATGTGCAAACTCCACACAGACAGTCACCCGAGGCCGGATTCGAACCCGGGCCCCTGGCGCTGTGAGGCAACAGTGCTAACCACTATGCCACCGACAACACGGACTAAAATGTGTTAAGCACAGAGATAATCTAATTCTTAGCTTTCATAAATTCACTTTTGGGGAGAAACATGAGCAGTTTCAGTCATGCAAGAAAATAAAAACCACACATTAATTATTAATGAACCAGATTTAATTTTACATTTATATACATTTTTGTTTTGTGATCATGGGACTGCAACATTATAAATATAATTCCTTTAAAATGTGCAATTTCCTAGCCCCAACCCACAATCCCACTCTGTGGGCAAAACCATCCTGGGTCACTGAGGAGATCCTAGCCAACCACTTCCCACATTACCACTCCTAGGCACTTCAATCTGTACAAATCCCATCTAGTATTCAGCAAGCCGCCAATCCACACTACTTGAGGATTCTGACCCTGTCAATCTTCATTAACCTAGTGCCAACAAAATATACTGAACTCCAGACCTTCACAATATGCAACAGCAAAAACCATCTAACGTTACATTACCCAAGAAAGCGTATAAACTTCACAAAATGGAATAAAAAGCTTAAAAAGTACAAAATACCTCTTACATTCTACATCCAATTCATGAAATACTATACAGTTCTATTCAATCAACCTCCCTTTCCTCTCCGAAGTCCTTGAACGTGGTGTCACCTCCCAAATCCGTGTCCATCTTTCCCACGACTCCATGTTTGAATCCCTCCGATCAGGTTTCTGCCCCTGTCACAGTACCGAAACGGCTCTTATCAAAGTCACAAATGACATCCTATGTGACTGTGACAAAGGTAAATTGCCCCTCCTCGTCCTTCTCAACCTGCCTGCAGCCTTTGACACAGTTGACCACACCATCCTCCTGCAACGCCTTTCCACCGTCATCCAGCTGGGTGGGACTGCACTCGCCTGGTTTCATTCTTATCTATCTAATTGTAGCCAAAGAATCACCTGCAACAGCTTCTCTTCCCGCTCCTGCACCGTTACCTCTGGTCTCCCCCAAGGATCTATCCTTGGCCCCCTCCTATTGCTCATCTACATGCTGCCCCTTGGTGACATCATCTGAAAACACAGCGTCAGTTTCCATATGTACGCTGATGACACCCAGCTCTACCTCACTACCACTTCTCTCAACCCCTCCACGACCTCTAAATTGTCAGACTGCTTGCCCGACATCCAGTACTGGATGAGCAGAAATTTCCTCCAACTAAATATTGAGAAGACAGAAGCCATTGTCTTTGGTCCCCGCCACAAACTCTGCTACTTAGTCATCGACTCCATCCCTCTCCCTAACATCTGTTTGAGGCTGAACCAAACTGTTCGCAACCTTAGTGTCATATTTGACCCCGAGATGAGCTTCCGACCACATATCCACGCCATCACTAAGACCGTCCTCATCCATGCCTTTGTTACCTCTAAACTTGACTATTCCAATGCACTCCTGGCCAACCTCCCACATTCTACCCTACGTAAACTTGAGGTCATCCAAAACTCTGCTGCCGCTGTCCAAACTTGCACCAAGTCTCGTTCACCCATCACCCCTGTGTTCGCTGACCTACATTGGCTCCCGATTAAGCAATGCCTCGACATGAAAATTCTCATCCTTGATTTTAAATTCTTGCATGGCCTCGCTCCTCCCTATCTCTGTAATCTCCTCCAACCCCACAACCCTCCGAGGTATCTGCGCTCCTCTAATTCTGGCCTCTTGAGCATCCCCGATTTTAATCGCTTCACCATTGGTAGTCGTGCCTTCAGCTGCCGAGGCCCTAAGCTCTGGAATTCCCTCCCCAAACCTCTCCATCTCTTTATCCTCCTTTAAGATGCTCCTTAAAACCTACCGCTTTGACCAACCTTTTGGTCATCTGGTCATCATGTAGGAACCAATGACATAGGTAGAACTAAGAATGAGGTTCTGCTGAGGGAGTTTGAGGAGCTAGGGTCTAAATTAATAAGCAGAACCACAAGGGTAACAATCTCTGGATTACTACCTGAGCCACGCGCAAATTGGCATAGGATCAAGCAGATCAGAGAGTTAAATGCATGGCTCAAAGAGTGGTGTGGAAAACAGGGGTTTCAATTCATGGGGCACTGGCACCAGTACTGGGGAAAGAGGGAGCTGTTCCGTCAAGACGGGCTCCACTTAAACCGGGCTGGGACCAGCGTCCTGGCGAATCGAATAACTAGGGCTGTAGATAGGGCTTTAAACTAAAAAAAGAGGGGGAGGGGTCAGGTGAGGGGAAATTTAGAAATCTAAAGAGAAAGGTCAAGGCAATAGAGCATTGTAGCGATTTGGGTAAAAATAAGCAGAGTGTGACAGGAAGGGACAGAGAGTTTAACGGTAGCTGTGCAGCAGAGAATAAGGTCAAAGCAGGGAATAATGGTAAAAACTTTAAATTAAAGGCTCTTTATCTGAATGCACGAAGCATTCGGAACAAGGTAGACGAACTAGTGGAACAAATAGAGATAAATGGGTTTGATCTAACAGCCATTACAGAGACGTGGTTGCAAGGTTGGGAACTAAATGTTCCAGGGTACTTGACGTTTCGAAAAGACAGGCAGAATGGAAAAGGAGGGGGAGTAGCCCTGATAATAAAGGATGACATAAGACAGTAGCGAGAAAGGATCTCGGCTCGGAAGATCAGGAAGTAGAATCAGTATGGGTGGATATAAGGAATAACAAGGGGCAGAAAACACTGGTAGGAGTAGTATATAGGCCCCCTACCAGTAGCTATACCATTGGACAGAATATTAATCAAGAAATAGTAGGAGCTTGCAACAATAATCTTGGGGAACTTTAATCTTCATATAGACTGGACAAATCAAATTGGCAAAGGTAGTCTGGAGGACAAGTTCATGGAATGCATTCAGGGCAATTTCCTAGAACAATATGTTATGGAACCAACCAGGGAACAGGCTATTTTAGATCTTGTATTGTGTAATGAGACAGGATTAATTAGCAATCTCATAGTAAAGGATCCTCTGGGCAGAGTGATCATAATATGATAGAATTTCACAATAATTTTGAGAGTGACTTGCCTAAGTCCGAAACTAGAGTCTTAAACTTAAATGACGCCAATTACATAGGTATGAGGGGCGAGTTGGCTAAGGTAGATTGGAAAAATAGATTAAAATGTATGGTGGTAGATAAGCAGTGGCTAGCATTTAAAGGAATATTTCATAATTCTCAACAAAAATACATTCCATTGAGAAACAAAAACTCCATGGGAAAAATGATCCAATCGTGGCTAACTAAAGAAGTTAAGGATTGCATTAGATTGAAAGAAGCTTATAATGTTGCAAAGAATAATAGTAAGCCTGAGGATTGGGAGAGTAGCAATAGTAAACGTTGGTCCCTTAGAGGCTGAGACAGGAGAAATTATTATGGGGATTAAGGAAATGGCAGAAACGTTAAAAAAATTTTGTATCCGTCTTCACAGTAGAAGACACAAAAAGCATACCAAAAATGGTGGGGAACCAAGAGTCTAATGAGGGTGAAGAACTTAACGTAATTAATAGAAGTAGAGAAAAAAAGTACTGGAGAAACTAATGGGACTAAAAGCCAACAAATCCCATGGACCTGACGGCCTACATCCTAGGGTTCTAAAAGAGGTGGCTGAAGAGATAATGGATGCATTGGTTTTGATCTTCCAAAATTCCCTAGATTCTAGAATGGTTCCAGCAGATTGGAAGGTCGCAAATGTAACACCGCTATTCAAGAAAGGAGGGAGAGAAAAAAAGGGAACTACAGGCCAGTTAGCCTGACATCAGTCATCGGGAAAATGCTGGAATCCATTGTTAAGGAAGTGGTATCAGGGCACTTAGAAAATCATAACATGATTCGGCAGAGTCAACATGGTTTTATGAAAGGGAAATCGTGTTTGACAAATTTATTAGAGTTTTTTGAGGATGTAACTAGCAGGGTAGATAAAGGGGAACCAGTGGATGTAGTATATTTGGATTTCCAAAAGGCATTCGATAAGGTGCCACATAAAAGGTTATTACACAAGATTAGGGCTCACGGGGTTGGGGGTAATATAATAGCATGGATAGAGGATTGGTTAACGGACAGAAAACAGAGAGTAGGGATAAACTGATCTTTTCCAGGTTGGCAGGCTGTAACTAGTGGGGTGCCGCAAGGATCAGTGCTTGGGCCTCAGCTATTTACAATCTATATTAATGACCTAGATGAAGGGACTGAGTGTAATGTATCCAAGTTTGCTGATGATACAAAGCTAGGTGGGACAGTAAGCTGTGAGGAGAACACAAAGATTCTGCAAAGGGGTATAGACAGACTAATCGAGTGGGCAGTAAGGTGGCAGATGGAGTATAATGTAGGGAAATGTGAGGTTATTCACTTTGGTAGGAAGAATATAAAAACAGAATTTTTTTTAAATGACGAGAAACTTTCAAATGTTGGTGTTCAGAGATTTGGGTGTCCTCGTGCAAGAAACACAGAAAGCTAGCATGCAGATACAGCAAGCAATAAGGAAGGCAAATGGCATGTTGGCCTTTATTGCAAGGGGGTTGGAGTATAAGAGTAAGGAAATCTTGCTACAATTGTACAGGGCCTTGGTGAGACCACACCTGGAGTACTGTGCAGTTTTGGTCTCCTTATCTAAGGAAGGATATACTTGCCTTGGAGGCAGTGCAACAAAGGTTCACTAGATTGATTCCTGGGATGAGAGGGCTGTCCTATGATGAGAGATTGTGTAGAATGGGCCTATACTCTCTGGAGTTTAGAACAATGAGATCACCTCTCATTCAAACATACAAGATTCTGAAGGGGATTGACAAGGTAGATGCTGAGAGGTTGTTTTCCCTGGCTAGAGTGTCTAGAACTAGGGGGCATAGTCTCTGGATAAGGGGTAGGCCATTTAAGACTGAGATGAGGAATTCCTTCACTCAGAGGGTTGTGAATCTTTGGCATTCTCTGCCCCAGAGGGCTGTGAATGCTGAGTCTTTGAGTATATTCAAGTCTGAGATAGATAGATTTTTGGACTCTAGGGGAATCAAGGGATATGGAGATCGGGCGGGAATGTGGAGTTGAGGTTGATGATCAGCCATGATCTTATTGAATGGCGGAGCAGGCTCAAGGGGCCGTATGGCCTACTCCTGCTCCTAATTCTTATGTTCTTACCCCAATATCTCCTTATGTGGCTTGAAGTCAAATTTTGTTTGATAACACTCCTGTGAAGTGCCTTGAGACGTTTTACTACGTTAAAGGTGCTATATAAATACAAGTTACTGTTGTGTTTCGCTGTTCACTAGTTTTGGGAGGGGCTGCCGTCTTTGACTTCAGCACAGTCGTGGAAGATGGGTATGCTGCTTGGGTTGCCTTTGAGGTTGCCAATTGAGGAGGAAGAGCAGCAGCAAGGAAGGCAACACAGACCTGGAGAGGCTGCTATAAGAGAGCGAAGGAGAGGAGGGCACAGGAATCGACTATCTTACCTGAACCTGACAGAGGAGCAGTGTGTCAGGCACCACCGCTTCAGCAGGGAGGCAGTGACTGAGCAGTGTCACCTGTTGCAGCAACAACTGATGCATAGCATCACCTGCGGTAGTTAAGGGCAATGTTGCTCTTAACTTTAAAATTTGCAGATGACACAAAACTTGGAAGTATAGTGAACAGTGAGGAGGATAGTGATAGACTTCAGGAGGACATGGACAGGCTGGTGGAATGGGCGGACACGTGGCAGATGAAATTTAACGCAGAAAAGTGCAAAGTGATATATTTTGATAGGAAGAATGAGGAGAGGAAATATAAACTAAAGGGTACAATCCTGAAATGGGTGCACGAACAGAGAGACCTGGGGGTATATGTGCACAAATCGTTGAAGGTGGCAGGGCAAGTTCAGAAAGTGGTTAAAAAAGCATACGGGATCCTGGGCTTCATAAATAGAGGCATAGAGTACAAAAGCAAGGAAGTTATGATGAACCTTTATAAAACACTGGTTTGGCCTCAACTGGTGTATTGTGTCCAATTCAGGGCACCGCACTTTAGGAAGGATGTGAAGGTCTTAGAGAGGGTGCAGAAAAGATTTATGAGAATGGTTCCAGGGATGAGGAACTTCAGTTATGTGGATAGACTGGAGAAGTTGGGGTTGTTCTCCTTAGAGCAGAGCAGCTTGAGAGGAGATTTGATAGAGGTATTCAAAATCATGAGAGGTCTAGACAGAGTAGATAGAGAGAATCTGTTCCCATTGACAGAAGGGTCAAGAACCAGAGGACACAGATTTAAGGTGATTGGCAAAAGAACTAAAGGCGACATGAGGAAAAACTTTATTACGCCACAAGTAGTTAGAATCTGGAATGCACTGCCTGAAAGGGTGGTGGAGGCAGGCTCAATCGTGGCTTTCAAAAGGGAATTGGATAAGTACCTGACAGAACATTTTTTGCAGGGCTACAGGGAAAGGGCGGGGGAGTGGGACTAGCTGACGTGCTCATGCAAAGAGCCAGCACGGGCTCAACGGGCCGAGTGGCCTTCTTCTGTGCTGTAACCATTCTATAATTCTCTGCCTCTGGGTTATTCCAGACTCCAGCAGGGGCATAAGAAATATGTCAGTTTGCTGTTAATACTTCCATCAGGCAGGTCACAGAATCACTCTTTGCAAAGCAACAAGAATTCATCAAGTACCCCATGGAGGCTTCCAAACAAGAGGAAAGAGCTGTGGGATTTACCAGAATTGCTGGATTTCCACAGGTGCAGGAAACCATCGACCCACATTGCCGTGTGTTTCCTATCATTGACTAGCAATGTTCTTCAACAGAAAGGGCTTCCATTCCTCGATTGTGCAACTCGTCTATGAGCACAGGCAGAGAATGGTGCAGATCTGTGTCCAGTTTCCTGGCATAGTCATGATGGTTTCATCTTGTGCCAGTTCTCAACACACCCTCACTTGCACCCAGGCTATCAGGTCAGAGGTTGGCTTCTTGGGGACATGGGCTAATCCTCGCTCATGACTCGCATCAGGAACCCAGGCAAAGACGCAGAGCTTCGATATAAATGAGAGCCACACAAGAACCAGAGCTCTGATAGAGCAGACCATTGGGGTTTTAAAACAAAGGTTCCACTGCCTGGGCAGCACTGGAGATGTCCTTCAATACAGCACAAAGGGAGCCTCAAGATTTGTGGTTGCGTTGCATACTACATGACTTTGCAATGTAAGGGGGCAAGCCTTGGAGCTCCCAGAGGAGGAAGAAATGGAGGAAGAACAGCAAGAAGGGGACAAGGAAGTGGAGGCTCAACAGTGCTACCATCTGCCAGAGCTCTAAGGCAGAAAATTAATGGAGAGGTTCACTTTAAGACCCCTCCCCCTTCCCCAATGCACCAACAATCCCTCCTACCATCTCACTCAGACATTACACCATCTGAATGCCCTCAAACAGTACAACTTCAAGAGATAACATTATTAAAAACATCAAGATCAACAGCAATCCCCCAAAAAATTACTATTCCAAGATACTTCATAACTTTTCATTTAACAAATGCTTATATTGAACAGAGAATTAAAAATCACCCTTGTGCAAAGCGCTAGTCTCCATCTTCTGTGCACGTTTACCTAGTCTACTGCTCCTACAAGGTGGTCCCCCAGTCACTACAGCTTGGGAGGTGGAAGTGCTGCTGAACTTCCACTGAGAGTACTTTAGATAGCCGTGGTAAGTGACCGCGAGCAGATCTGGCCATTTAGGGCCCAACTGCATACTGCAGCAACTCGGCGTCGGCCTGGGCAGTCTGGCCAAGTTGGCTGTCTGGAAACAGCAAGGTTGAGAAGCTGGTGGGGGAGCAGGCATGCGGTCTTCCTGAGAGAAGATAGTATGCGCCTCTCCCACAGAACCACAGCCACTCTCATGGGGCTGCACCCCAGCACTCCCACTGCTCTGCGCGAGAACAGAATGCAGCAGTGATGGGATACTCTGAAACCCCCTATCCAGGCTCTCATGTTGTGAAAGCTGGGAGATGCTGGACCCCAGCCAAGATACGAACAGTCTAAGCCCCCACTGAGGCTCAGAACTGTCACCAGAGGCTCCATTGCTGTGGGAGCCCCTGCAGTGCTCACAGACCTGATCCATGGTTGACTGCATGATCTCGATGACATGCGCTAAGACCCAACACCAGATGAAGCTGGAATCCTCCATACTCTAATATTGTGCACAAGCTCGCTAGCAGGTAGGCCAGTGCACTTAGAAGGTCCTGGTGCATAGTCAGTCTTCTTCTGTAGGCTGGGCCCTCGACGTCTTCATCTGTACTCTCTGCAGTAGGGCTAGATGTGAGCTCTCCCTCTCGCAAGCTGCTTCCTGAGCAATCTGCCTACCTTTGCTCTTATGCACTAATGCTGGGTACAGGAAACTTTTGTTTATCCGGCACCCAAATATCCGGAATTCTCGCTTAACCGGCAAAAATCATCCTCCGAAAACTCCTCTCAAATAACCGGCAATGTTGCCGAGTCGCAGTCGAGTCTCCGCGAACGCCGAGTACTCCGAAAACTCCTCTCAAATAACCGGCAATGTTGCCGATCCCGAGTCCGAGTCCAAGTCCGCGAACGCCGATTTAGTCAGTAGGGGTAGTTTTCAAAAGTGCCACTACTCGGCCTCCTGGCGCTGTCGGAAGTCCGAAACACTGCAGTAGCAGGAGTTGATTCTCCCGCGCTGCCTGGAGTCTCTTTGTTAAAAATAGCCTCGGTAGATATAACTCTCCGTTATCCGATACTTTCGATAAACCGGCACCACGCCGGTCCCGTCGGTGCCGGTTAATAAAGAGTTTCCTGTACATCTCCACTTGCAGACCATTCTAGCCTACCCTCTGAACTATGTAAGGAGTCAAAGCCTAAACTTGTGCCTGCAAGGGTAAGGTCAAGTGATGCGTTTTCTTCAACTGTACTGCTCTCTTCTTCCTCTTTTCCCTCAGGGAGCTGTTGAGCTTCTGGACATGAAATGGAAGAGAGGGACAAGAGTTAGCATTTAGTGGCAAGAGTAAGCAGAGACAGATGAGTAACTGCTCAAAGCAGCAGTATTTTGTCATCCATAGTGTGTGAGGATGAGATTTCAGTGAGAAGCAAAAGGAGGGTATGATCAAAAACTTCTCCAGGCTCGGCAGTCACCATGCTCCTGATGCACTCCCCGTCCATGATGTTCATGACTTGGTCTTCCCGTGGGTACAGTGCATGGATGGATGTTCGCCCTCCTCCTGTTTTTGCCTGCACCCTCATATTGCATGGCAGCTTGTCCTGCAAAAAAGAAGGAAGTATGTTAGTGGAGCCTAATCAGATATTTTGAGGATATGCATGTTAGGGTAGAATAGCGAGAGGTGTGTGAAAGATGGCACAGGTTTGAGGAGGTGAGAGAAGGAATAGTGAGGAGAGTAGCAGTTACAGAGTTGCAGTAGCAGCAGCAGGAGGTGGAGTGAAGTGAGCTGCAATGATTGGAGGAGAGTGATGGGAAACAGGAGAGGGAAGGATTGAGAGTGCTGGGTCAATAGGTGGTGCAGGACTCAGCAGAGAGCAATGAAAGATACGAGTTAGGAGTCTTACCTTAGCAGCTCTTGTCAGATCATTAAACTTCTTTCTGCATTGCAGCCAGGTCCTGGTTGCAATGCTTGTTGCATTCACCCACTCAGCCATCTCTCGCCACTGGTGCTGGGAAACTCACCTGGATATCTTCCTTTCATTAGTTGGAAAGAGGACATCTCTCCTCCTGCCAACCTCCTCCACCAGCCAACCTCCTCCACCAGCCAACTTCCAAAGCAGCATCCAGAAATTGGCGGGGGGTCTTACAGAATTCTAAAATGGCAGGCAGAGGAGAATATGCAAGTGTAGCTGAGTGCAGCTAAAGGTGCACCTCCCCTTTAAGAGGTGCAGACTACCTTTAAATGGAGTCAGGGAGACCCGAGATTCCCAGCCCTATGAACAGCACGAGTAGCACTGGCAGCCTGCCGATTGTAGGAAAACATGGCGGGGGACAGATTTGCTGCGTTCCTTGAGCCCAAGTGATCAGGCGCATATGTCAAGCGAGCTGCCCATACCGTTCCCGAAAACAGGCTTAAACCAATTTCTCAATTTTTCTCCAAACGGAAGAATTCAAGATTCAATTTAGGAACAGGAGTAGGCCATTCAGCCCCTCGAACCTGTTCCGCCATTCAGTGAGATCATGGCTGATCTGCGACTTAACTCCATATATCTGCCTTTGTCCCATATCCCTTAATACCTTTGGTTATCAGAAATCTATCAATCTCAGATTTAAAGTTAGCAATTGGCCTAGCATCAATTTCTGATTGCGGAAGAGCGTTCCAGACTTCTACCACCCTTTGTGTGTAGAAGTGTTTCCTGACTTCACTCTGAAAAGCCTGGCTCTAATTTTTAGGCTATGTCCCCTAGTCCAAGACTCACCAACCAGCGGAATAGTTTCTCTCTATCTACCCTATCAGTTCCCCTTAATAACTTTAATCAAAATCACCCCTTAATCTTATAAATGCCAGGGAATACAACCAGAGTTTGTGTAATCTCTCCTCGTAATTTAACCCTTGGAGTCTGGGTATCATTCTGGTAAATCTACGCTGCATTTCCTCCAAGGCCAATATATCCTTCCTAAGGTGTGGTGCCCAGAACTGAACACAGTACTCCAGGTGTGGTCTAACCAGCGCTTTGTATAGCTGCAGCATGACTTCTACCCCCTTGTATTCTTGTCCTCCAGATATAAAGGCCAGAATTCCATTAGGCTTTTTGATTATTTTAAGTCCCTGTCCATGACATTTTAATGAGCTATGTACATGGACTCCTAAGTCTCTTTGGACCTCCACTGTTTTTAGCTTTTAACCATTTGGAAAGTATTCTGATCTATCCTTTTCAGGTCCAAAGTGAATGACCTCACACTTGCCTACATTGAAATCCATTTGCCACAGATTTGCCCAGTCACTTAATCTATTAATATCGCTTTGTAATTTTATGCTTCTATCTACACTGCTTACAATGCCACCTATCTTTGTGTCATCGGCAAACTTGGATATGTGGCTCTCCATCCCAACATCTAAGTCATTAATAAATATGGTGAATAGTTGAGGCCTCAAAGCAGATCCCTGTGGGATACCACTAATCACGTCCTGCCAATTAGAGTACCTACCCATTATCCCTACTCTCTGTCTCCTGCCACTCAGCCAATTTCCTAACCAGCTCAATAACTTGCCTTCAATTCCATGAGCTTCAACTTTACCTAACAGTCCCTTACAAGGGACTATAACGAATGCCTTCTGGAAGTCCATCTAAATAACAAGGCAGAATGTGTTCAATTATGCAAAGTAAAATCAATAACAACTTGCTTTCCATAACATTTTTGACATAATTAAACCTCCCAAGGCACTTCAAATAAGAGAGTGTGGATCAAGCAGTAGATGATTAGCAAAGTTGACCAAATGCACAATTGAAAGGAGAGTTTTAAAGGTGGGGAAGGAAGAATCAAGTTGAATAGGTTCCAAGAGGAAGTTCCAAAGAATAAGACCTAGTTGGTTGAAAGCTGTAGCACTGATTGATTGTCGATGGAGGGACAGGGCATAGAGGAGGCCAGAGTCAGAGGCGGGGTGAGATTGTCGAGGTTGGGTGGAGTGAGGCCAGAGGGATATGTAATCAAGGAAATTGGTGCTTTGTAGGGTGAAGGGAGCTTAGAGGGAGCCAATGGAGATCAGCAAGGAAGGGGGTGGGGATGGATGAGCAGGATGCAGACAACTAAGTTTCAAATCATCAAAATAAACGTCATACCCCTCCAGCAGGTCGGTAGCCTACAGTGACATCTGCTGGCACATTAGGCAGTAGCTGGGTTCTGTTGAAGTTGAAAGTAAATAGTATTACTTACTAAAAATCTATTTTAAAAGAACACAGTCAAAATTCTGTAAATCAAATTAGTATCACTAGATATTGAATAATTGGTTGAGGATACCCATTTAAAATAATCTTTATTCTAATGGTTTAGTTGCAAATTTAAAATATTGCACCTTCATTTGTTAAATACTTGGGGAAATTAAAACATAGTTTCTTGATTCTCAGGCAAGCCATATACAAGAGAAAGGACAAAGCTGTAATGGTCAATAGCACCTCAAAGCTGTGGAGCAGCCCACTGTTGGAGCATCCCAGCCTCCTGAATAAGAAGGATGGAATGGATTGGAGATGAGACCAAATGTGACTGCGCATCAAAGATCAAACTAGCCCAAGTAAAGTGGGGATCTACTCAGCCATATCCAACTTAATTTAAGCTTCAAATTGTAGATAAACAATCTGAATGTTTGAAAAAAATTGTAAGCTTTTTTGTTATTCTTTGTAAAATTATTTTTTTCTTCTTCGAAAATTAAAGTTATTCAGGACAACCTTACCTTGGCACTAATACAACTCCTGCTCTTCCCAGTAGCTGCCAGGCTACAGATTCAGCAGTTATTCGGTCATGTTCATAGGTCTCTCTTTGCGTAAAAAGAAACACGACAGGCATTTTTAACCGTACATGTACAGTAGAGACTTTTTCTGGTCCAACAGTAACCTCCATCTGAAGAGTTGGAAAAAAGGGATTATCAATACAGCACTACTCTCAAAGGCTTGAGACATGCCTATTGCACATAATCATTTTTAAATACTTTATTTCCTGTTGGCATCTACGTATTTCTGGTTTAAATCATGATAGAATCTGCACTACTCTTGCTAAGATCCTCCGCAGTATTTTCCATTAAGGCAATCAACCTTTGTAAAATTAATTAAGCAGAAGCACTGTAAATATTGGTTAAAAATACATCAGAATTCTCTAACAGTGAAATAAAAACAGAAATGCTGGAAACACTCAGCTTTCGTCATCGATCTGAAGCGTTAACTTTGTTTCTCTCGCCACAGATGCTGCCTGACCTGCTGAGTATTTCCAGCATTTTCTGTTTTTATTTCAGATTTCCAGCATCTGCAGTAATTTGCTTCTCTATCAATGAATTCAGGTTTAATATTTAGCTCACCACAAGTGGGGCCTCCAACACTTTAAGGTAGTAATGTATATTCACAGTCGTTAGTGGCTGTTCAAAGTAGGACCTCTTGCATGGCTGAGTCCTGTCCGTGGCCATCTTGCAATGGCAGAACCAAAGTCTAGCTGAAAGTTTATCTGGATCGTCCAAACTGCATGTTAAGATTTCAAGAAAATCAAAGCATCTTAACTAACGAGGCACAAGAATATTTTAACAGAAACACAATGCTCTTGCAATGCACATTTTCATCTAATTGCCAATAGCAACCTAAAAATAAACAGTGCTACCACAAAAGTCCATGGGCCTTCCACTGCCCTTCTTGCAGAAGTCAACCAGGAGTGGCAGAAGGCCTGCGAATTAGGGAAGTAGCCAGATACACCAGCTCATAGCTTTGGCTGCTAATTTCTATGGGGGCTTGTTTGGGGCACAGGACAGACCTACCAGTCTCCCAACTGGCAGAAACATAGAAGATAGGAGCAGGAGCAGGCCATTCGGCCCCTCGAGCCTGCTCCGCCATTCAATGCGATCATGGCTGATCATCCAAATTCAGTACCCTGTCCCTGCTTTCTCCCTTGATCCCTTGATCCCTTTAGCCTTACGAAATATATCTAACTCCTTCTTGAATATATTTCATGAATTGGCCTCAACTGCCTTCTGTGGTAGAGAATTCCACAGGTTCACCACTCTCTGGGTGAAGAAATTCCTCCTCATCTCAGTCCTAAATGGCTTATCCCTTATCCTTAGACTGTGACCCCTGGTTCTGGACTCCCCCGCCATCGGGAACATCCTTCCTGCATCTAGTCTGTCTAGTCCTGTTAGAATTTTATAAGTTTCAATGAGATCCCCTCTCATTCTTCTAAACTCTAGCGAATACAAGCCCAATCATCCCAATCTCTCTTCATACGTCATTCCTGCCATCCCAGGTATCAGTCTGGTGAATCTTCGCTGCACTCCCTCCATGGCAAGAACATCCTTCCTCAGATAAGGTGAACAAAACTGCACACAATACTCAAGGTGTGGTCTCACCAAGGCCCTGTACAACTGCAGCAAGACATCCTTGCTCCTGTACTCGAATCCTCTCGCTATGAAGGCCAACATACCATTTGCCTTCTTAACCGCCTGCTGCACCTGCATGCTTACCTTCAACGACTGGTGCACAAGGACTCCCAGGTCTCGTTGCACTTCCCCTTTTCCCAATCTATTGCCGTTCAGATAATAATCTGCTTCCTGTTTTTGCCACCAAAGTGGATAACCTCGCATTTATCCACATTATACTGCATCTGCCATGCATCTGCCCAATCACCCAACTTGTCCAAATCATACTGGAGTTTCTCTGCATCCTCCTCACAGCACACACGCCCACCCAGCTTTGTGTCCTCTGCAAACTTGGAGATATTACATCTAGTTCCCTCGTCTAGATCATTAATATATATTGTGAATAACTGGGGTCCTAGCACCGATCCCTGCGGTACCCCACTAGTCACTGCCTGCCACTCGGAAAAAGACCCGTTTATTCTAACTCTTTGTTTCCTGTCTGCCAACCAGTTCTCTATCCAAGTCAGTACCTTACCCCCAATCCCATGTGCTTTAACTTTGCACGCTAATCTCTTATGCGGGACCTTATCGAAAGCCTTCTGAAAATCCAAATACACCACATCCACTGGTTCTCCCTTGTCTATTCTACCAGTTACAGCCTCAAAAAATTCCAGTCGATTAGTCAAGCATGATTTACAGGGGCTACCCGGGGTCCATGCCCGTGTGTTGGCCAGGACCCCGAAGACAAAAGCTGTTATTTCATTAGGGGGCCAATAAGCCCCAACCAAAAGACTGCTGGGCCAGGGGATGCCAGCATATTTGAGCGGCAGGGCTCTGCCGTAAAAGCTGCACCCACTCCCCTGATAATACTAGATGCCCCAGATGTGCCCACTCAGTAGGAATATTTAAATATGCAACCTTCCCCAGGCCCCAAATACTCCGGCAGGGTCAGAAGCGGAGGTTTCTGGCGGACAAATCCTAGCGCTTATGTCAGGGTATATTGGAGCCCTACTTTTCTAAAGCTAGATCATCCATGACATTGCTCATGGGTATTTTGGGACCTGGAGTACAACTTCTGATGTTGCAGTCTAAACAGGACAGTGGTTTGCTCATTGATGTAATACAGCAAAATTTATTGAAGCAATATTTATCGCAAGATGAACAGAAGGTTAAAAACATTCTAAACCTTACCGATACTGATTATAGGGTTAAAGATATATTTGTAATAATATCTAACTAACAATTTACAAAACTTGACTTACATGCAAACAAGTTGATTTGTTCTTTGCTCCGAAAACCCTTATTTCATTTGACCTCCTGTGGTTTTGCTCACAGTAAGTTGGAGCACATGGGGTGTTATGAAAACTGGAGCATGTAAAGCATAACACATTATGCTGCTAGAATGGATGTGTGTCTCTTTAAAGCACAATGTCTCATTACTGTAAACAGGGCCATCCTATTTACAATTATAGGCCAACACAGTCTCCAAGATCAGAAAAAAAAGCTTTCTTTCTCAAAGATAGTTTTGCTTCTGTAACAAAGTTATGACACTTTGAACTGTGGTGGACTCAATATCATTTATTATTGGCTCTACCTCCGATGGTGGATTTGCAGCATGTGCTGAAGATGCAAACACTATTTATTTGTTCTTTTTTGTATATTTGTTCCTAGGATGTGAGCAAGGCTTGCAAAGGTGTATTTACTGCCCATCTCCAGTAGGTGGTGATTGACCTACTTCTTGAACCACTGCAGTTGTTGTGGTGATGGCGCTCCTGTAGTGGTGTTAATTAAGAAATTCCAGGCTATGAAGGAACAACAATATATGTCCAAGTCAGAATGGTGTGTGATTTGGAGAGGAACTTGGACGTGATAGCATTCTCATGATATTGCTGCTCTTGTCCTTCTCAGTGGGAGAGGTCACAGATCAGCTGCCTCCCTAAAACCTTCCTCCTTTTCCTCAAGTTATTTACAATTATAAAGATTGTTTTCTTCCCTTTACTGTCAATTATAGATTTGTAGTTTTTGTGAACTCACTCAATATTTGCGTAACAACAATTGGACTTTCTGGCCTTTACCTTAGCAGCAAAATAATACATTGTACATTATTTGTATATATTCACTCCACATTCACCCGGATTATTTGTATATATATTCACTCCACATTCACCCGGATTATTTGTATATATTCACTCCACATTCACCCGGATTATTTGTATATATATTCACTCCACATTCACCTGGATTATTTGTATATATATTCACTCCACATTCACCTGGATTATTTGTATATATATTCACTCCACATTCACCCGGATTATTTGTATATATATATTCACTCCACATTCACCCGGATTTTGCGGCAAAAATATCGGTGAGGCATCGGACAGCAACTTCCAGTGACCGCACATACACAATTAAACACGGAATTCAGAAAATTGCTGTCCAAGTTGCCCTGCTCCTCCAGAGGCTTTGCAATACTGGTATCTCACCGAGAGACCTGGCATTCAAATAGATGGAAGGGTGTGAAGTTGCGGTACTTATGTGATAGCTGCACACTAAAACTCGCCAGAAAAAGTTAGGGCTTGTCCATTCCAATGTAAGTAAATTTTTAACCCCGTGATAAGTCTTAATTACTGCCAACAACCTCTCTGGCACTTTTACAAGTGTGGAGTCTCATGCCATCAGATTTTAATTATTGGAGAATTTTAAAAAACGTCAAATTTTTTCTTTCGGTCTCTCTCTCTCTTAATCCCATCATTCTTTTCCACTCTTTATTTTGCTTTCTGTACATGATTTGGCATTGAGTTACACATTCTAATTTACACTTCCTGATTCAGACGCTGCGTGCCTCATTAAGAATTCTTCAATCTGATTGGTTAAGGAGATACAGTTGCTTGCCCTGTTCACACAGGTCCTAGATGGCCTTAAGAGGGTGCCACGCTGAAATGGATTTCCAATCACTGCAAGTTCCAGTGCAAAAGCCCACAGAAAGTATGTGGGTAAGTGTAATTGTAATGAACGGCTGGCACCGTTCGTTCGCTGCTGACCGCAAAATCCGGGGCCAATGTAATTTGAAATTTTGAGTAGTAAGTTTATATTCACTGCTTTTCCAATTAGGTCCATACTTACTCCATGCCTTCCAAAACACTTTGTTCTGTGGTCAATACAAACTGATACTTGGCACCATAAACAAAAGCAGTTTCCATTATGGCTCTATGTTCTATGACAAATCATAAATAATACATTATAACTGAAGCATACATATACACACACAATAATAATTTTGTTAAAACAACCAAATAGATTTTGTTAGAGACCAAGAAGTAATCCATTATTTGGCTAGCTAAATGCTACTGATGCATCTTGGAAAATTGTGCATACTACTTATGTTCAGACTGCAGAATCTGTCTTCAGCTGACAGAGTCACTGCTCAGGTAAAAATATCAAGTCTAAGGCTTTTGGGAAGAATCAAGTAGAATCTTTAAGGAATGCATTAAGACATAAATGCACAACTCAATAAATAAATGTAAACATGCTATTGTGACATATGTAATTTTTAAAATGTTCTTTAAAACTTTATTTGGGAGTAAAATTTCAGTTACTAAGAAAAAAATGGCAGAAGTATTTTTTCCTTCAAAGAAACATTGGGCCTGAATTTGCGGTCGGAAGCTTCCCGAACCGCAATAAATCGACGAACCTACCCGATAGTCCTGAATCCACGGAGACTCGCACTCCTAGGCCTCTATGCATATGCCTGCGTAAAGGCCCACGTATTCCAGGGGCGCATGCGATTCGCAAGCATCCCTGGGATCACGTGGGCCAGCCCAACCAATCAGAAAGGGGATTCCATTATGCTTATGGGGATTCCATTTACGTACGGAATCCCCATAATCATGAAGAGGAATCCCCTAAGAAATACATGTACACAACACTGAAATAAAAAAAATTACACGTTTAAAATTAATTAAAATACAATTTCATTAAACATTTAAAACAAAAATTAATTTTTTGAAAAATAAATGTAAATGTTTTAAACGGGCTAAAAATAACCTATAACTAATTTTAAAGTTTTTAATGCTTAAGTAATTTTTTTTTTATTTTAAATTTTAATATTTATTTAAACTCTTACGCTGGTAAAAGGCGGCTTTTACCAGGTGTAAGAGTTTCACAGGCATTCGCTGGGCAGTAGTTGTGCAAATAGCCCAGCTCTCCGCCCGTGAATGTCCATTTCTCGGGATGTGGAGGATCTGTCAAGAAGATTCTTGACAGATCACAAGTTCCGGGTTTTCGCGCATGCAGAAACACGGGACTTGCTGGGCGCATACGCGGTCATAGGCCCTGGAAAATCCGGGCCATTGTGTGTGATTTGTGGGGAAAAGGAAAAAACAGCACCAATTAATGGCTTGACTGGTAATCACTGTAGTCAGTGTTGTCATTTAACATTGGAATTCCCATTAGCACGCCATCTAGTGGCATGATAGGCAACCGTTACAGGCAGTTATTGAAATGTTCACATTGGAATTGCCACAGGAAATGTTTGTATACAGTTTTTAATGAGTGTTTGACGATAGATAGAGATAGCTGAGAGAATGGATGAATAGATAAATATAGAGGTGACAGAGATGGATAGCTGGAGTTTACATGTATTTTGTACTGTTGATATTTAAGTGCTATAATGTCCTCAAAGTCAGGAATCCTCTCTTTTTTTCGGCGATTAATTCTGGTGCTGCCCAATTCTCCAATCCTCAAACACACCCTTTAACTGTAATGTGAAGGCTCTCACTCAACAGATGCATTAAACAGAGACTCATTCTTTTAATCATAAATTCTACCTGTTCGATGAAAATCAGAAAATTGCTGCCATAACAGAAAGGATCAAGATGCCTTTAGTAGACCTTGATTGTCCATTAGCTTAAATGCATAGTATTCACTCACTGCCCATCGCTAAGCCCCTGCCCCTGCTTTTGTTTTCCTGGTTAACAAAGAATTGCTTAGCAACACTTGTATAAATGTATTGGAAGCATAAGGGGGGGAATTTTAACATCTCTATGACGGCGGGAGAGGGTAAAATTGGTAAATATGGGAAACCCAGCCCCAACCCGGCATGAACGTGCCTACTTCTGGTTTAGAAACATAGAAACATAGAAGATAGGAGCAGGAGTAGGCCATTCGGCCCCTCGAGCCTGCTCCGCCATTCAATGTGATCATGGCTGATCATCCAAATTCAGTACCCTGTCCCTGCTTTCTCCCCATATCCCTTGATCCCCTTAGCCTTAAGAAATATATCTAACTCCTTCTTGAATATATTTAATGAATTGGCCTCTACTGCCTTCTGTGGCAGAGAATTCCACAGGTTCACCACTCTCTGGGTGAAGAAATTCCTCCTCATCTCAGTCCTAAATGGCTTACCCCTTATCCTTAGACTGTGACCCCTGGTTCTGGACTCCCCCGCCATCGGGAACATCCTTCATGCATCTAGTCTGTCTAGTCCTGTTAGAATTTTATAAGTTTCAATGAGATCCCCTCTCATTCTTCTAAATTCTAGCAAATACAAGCCCAATCATCCCAATCTCTCTTCATACTTCATTCCTGCCATCCCAGGTATCAGTCTGGTGAATCTTCGCTGCACTCCCTCCATGGCAAGAACATCCTTCCTCAGATAAGGCGAACAAAACTGCACACAATACTCAAGGTGTGGTCTCACCAAGGCCCTGTACAACTGCAGCAAGACATCCTTGCTCCTGTACTCGAATCCTCTCGCTATGAAGGCCAACATACCATTTGCCTTCTTAACCGCCTGCTGCACCTGCATGCTTACCTTCAGCGACTGGTACACAAGGACACCCAGGTCTCGTTGCACTTCCCCTTTTCCCAATCTATTGCCGTTCAGATAATAATCTGCCTTCCTATTTTTGCCACCAAAGTGGATAACCTCGCATTTATCCACATTATACTGCATCTGCCCAATCACCCAACCTGTCCAAATCATACTGGAGTTTCTCTGCATCCTCCTCACAGCACACACGCCCACCCAGCTTTGTGTCGTCTGCAAACTTGGAGATATTACATCTAGTTCCCTCATCTAGATCATTAATATATACTGTGAATAACTGGGGTCCTAGCACCGATCCCTGCGGTACCCCACTAGTCACTGCCTGCCACTCGGAAAAAGACCCGTTTATTCCAACTCTTTGCCTCCTGTCTGCCAACCAGTTTTCTATCCAAGTCAGTACCTTACCCCCAAATCCCATGTGCTTTAACTTTGCACGCTATTCTCTTATGCGGGACCTTATCGAAAGCCTTCTGAAAGTCCAAATACACCACATCCACTGGTTCTCCCTTATCTATTCTACCAGTTACATCCTCAAAAAATTCCAGTAGATTAGTCAAAGATGATTTACCTTTTGTAAATCCATGTTGACTTTGTCCGATCCTGTCACTGTTTTCCAAGTGCTCTGCTATTACATCTTTTATAATGGACTCTAGCATTTTCCCCACTACCAATGTCAGGCTTACCGGTCTATAATTCCCTGTTTTCTCTCTACCACCTTTTTTAAATAGTGGGGTTACATTAGCTACCCTCCAATCCATGGGAACTGTTCCAGAGTCTATAGAATTTTGGAAGATGACCAGCAATGCATCTACTATTTCTAGGGCCACTTCCTTAAGTACCCTAGGATGTAGATTATCAGGCCCTGGGGATTTATCAGCCTTCAATCCCATCAATTTCCCCAACACCATTCCCCTACAAATACTGATTTCATTCAGCTCCTCCCTCTCATTGGACCCTATGTTCCCCAACATCTCTGGGAGTTTATTTGTGTCCTCCTTTGTGAAGACAGAACCAAAGTATGTATTTAATTGGTCTGCCATTTCTTTGTTCCCCATTATAAATTCCCCTGATTCTGACTGCAAGGGACCTATGCTTGACTTCACCAATCTTTTTCTCTTCACATATCTATAGAAGCTTTTACAGTCAGTTTTTATGTTCCCTGAAAGCTTACTCTCATACTCTATTTTCCCCCTCTTATTAATCCCTTTGTCCTCCTTTGCTGAATCCTAAACTGCTCCCAATCCTCAGGTTTGCTGCTTTTTCTGGCCAATTTATATGTCCTCTCCTTGGATCTTATGCTATCCCTAATTTCCCTTGTTAGCCACGGTTGAGTCACCTTTTTTGTTTTATTTTTATGCCAAACAGGGATGAACAAATTCTGTAGTTCATCCATGCGATCTTTAAATGCTTGCCATTGCCTATCCACCGTCAACCCTTTAAGTAACGCTCCCCAATCCATCCTAGCCAATTCGCGCCTCATACCATCGTAGTTTCTTTATTTAAATTCAGTACCCTAGTCTCTGAGTCAACTACTAGTTGAGTTAACTGCGGCGGGTTTGGGGGTGTCCAAGTAACGCATTTTGGAGAGGCGGGTCTGTGATTATAATATTTAAATGAGGCTCCGTTCCTCAGAATTTGACAGCCATTTAAATTTAATGCTGGCCGGCCGGGTTTACAGGGAAATTCTCAATCTGGCTGGCTGCCAGGCGGGAAACATAGCAAAAATATGCTAACGAGGTCCTGCCGTTAAATTCAGTGGGACCTCCGCCTTCCTGGTATTTAGGCCCTGCTAGTGTGCGCCCCCACAAATATCGGGGCCATAGTATTCATATTCGAAAATGTGTTTTCATGCAACTTAACTCAACTTTACACGCAGTGAGACATACCCACGCTAATTTTCTTGGCGATTTGATACTGACTTCATAGTTTAGGGATTCACTGAAACGTATAACTGCAAACTGCCATTGGGACTGTGTGGGAGGAGAGGGTGCAAAATAAATTCAAGAGGGGCAACACAGGGAAAAGGCTAGAAGTGCTTTGTTGGCAGTCCCTCTCATCATTGGTACTCTCTCTCACGGTCAGTTCAGAGGTGGTCATATGGGAAGATCAGGAAACCATTGCTTGTGTTATACTGACTCCATTGGGACACAAAGGGTAGAACCAGGCATGGCTTTCCCTCAGTGGTGGACTACAGAAGATTGATGGTGGAGGAGGTGATTGGCCATACGGAACATCACGAAGAAGTCGAGGAGGACAAGTAGGTCACAGTCATGGTGTATGTCATTAATGACTCTGACTAAGGTAGTCTCCGTGCTGGGGCAGAGTGGAAGGCAAGCAATGAGAAGCTGGATCAGCAGCACTGTGATATCAAACAACTTTCCTAGTGCTGGCTGAAATTGGATTTTGTGTAATACAATATTATGAAAAAAAACACTAAATTAATTAGGTCTCAGTCAACATTAATAATTGTTATCAGAATCTCAAGTGCTGATGAAGCAGTTAAATAACACGTAAAATTATCTCGTTTTAACAATACCTGGAACTCCTATTGCTCGTACAAATGTAAAGATGACATCACCTCGTCCTTTCATATTATTTTCAATGTCATGAAGAGCCACCAATGTGGACACGTATTTTATTTCATTGAACAGCAAGATACTACAACAGAGCAATACATGGTCAGAGTCAGCTGGGCAGTTCACACTAAAAATAAAGAGCTTTACCTCACTGAAAGAAATAATTCAGATTCTTTACCATTTGATGAAGAGACGTAATCGTAATCTTAATAGCAAATGTTATTGCACAATTCAGCCTGGAGGAAGGCGACTTAAAAACACAAAACACTTACAATTACTGCAAACCCTCTAATATTTAATACGGCACTCTGAGGGTTTGCAGTACATAAAGTAGTAGCAATGTTAATTTGCAGTACGATGATGCTGTTTATTTAAAGAATCATTCAAGCTGATTACTCTGCAGGGTATCTGACACACAAACTATTTTGGGCGATTCAGGAATGTGGAAGCAAATAGACTATTTTCAAATAAAGCAGCCGATTACTATGTTAGCTTAAAATAAGAGTTAAAAAAAAACAGGTTCGATTTTATGACTGTGCTAAGTTACCTGATCAGGGAGGTAGCAATGGTACTATAATTGGTCTCAGCACACTGAAATTGAAAAAAGGGAAAACATAGCAAGAGTTTCCAGTCTGATTACTATATAGGATTCCTGCTAGAAATCTTGCATGCATGATTGAGGGCAAGATTGAGCTTAACTACAATATTCTCACAGCCAAACAACTGGCACTCACTACGCTCATACGGGATGATGTCAGAGGGTGGCTGCTGCCCACAGAATTAAAACCCAGAAAGAGTCTATCTTTAGGAGAGAGGAGAAATTCTAGTTGGGAGGAAACATTTTACCATAATATTTTACTATTAAAGTCCAAGTAAAATATTTTTAATCAATCACATTAGATGTCCCCAACCTCATCAGAATAGTTTTTTAAGTGGAGACTTAAATCGTCATGTGAACACCCTACACTGTGACCATCACCAGCCAAATGAAAATGCTTCCAACAACCTTTTATGCATCACACATATATATCTGGAGCAGAATGCTGATTAAAGATGATATATAAAATGAAAATAAAACCAAATTAATGGGTGTGGAGGAGAGTGATAGAGGGCAGTACTTAAAGAACAAAGAAAATGATTGGCAATGGACACAAGACCCAGTCAAAGTGTAATAAAATAATGACAGGAGGGAACCAGAACAATGGTGACTAGTTGAGAACAAAAAAAAATCAAAGTCTTGCATTACATTAAAGGTTGGATGGATTTGGCTTGATGAGCTCAGTAGTCTTTAAGCTTTACATTTTTTAGGCAAATGATGAGTGTTAGAGCCAAGCACAAAGGAAATAAATTGCTTTTACTGTTTGCTGTGATTTAATGGAATGGTCCAACTTTTCAACACCATGATTGTTGATTGCTTACTGTGAGGTGTAATCAATTTTGTGTAGAATTGCTGCGCACTTTGATGAGTAAGTGGAATCATCTCATCAGAAAAGTGACATTCCTCACCTTCATGCCCCAAGGCAAATTTAATGGATGGAACGTGTTGGTGTTGCCTGTATATGTGTTCATTATAAATCAGTTATGGTTACATTCCCTGAGATTTTTCAGATATTCTAATTCAACCTCTCTCTCTGTCAGTGCTTCACAGCTAATGAATTACTTTTGAAGTGTAAACACTACAGTATTGTGTAGGTAAAGGCAGCAGCTAATCTGTGCACAACAGGGTCCCACAAACAGCAAAGATGAATGAACGATTAGTCTGTTTTGGTGAAAGTTGAGGGATGCATGTTGGCCAGGACAACTACTCTTTAAAAAAAAAATGCTATAGAACCTCTCCACCCCAGGTTGAGGAAAGGGAAAATGAGCCAGAAGTCCCACTGCTGATCACTATTCAGTAACATGTGTGGGTCTTCAGGAAGAGGAGGTGAAGGAAAACAGTGAAAAAATATATATTTCTAGGGATGATATCCCAGTATATTCAGAGCAAAGAGCCAATTAAAAGGTTAATGCTACCTGTGGTAATAGTAATTCTGTACCAAATAAAATGCTAGTCTAGATCCGGACCTTTCATTTGGTATGTAGCAGTTATAAGACAGTTACCAAAAGGAAACATGGTGAAATACTATAATTCAATACAAGGTCAGTGTAACCCAATTATTTGAATCAAAGCAATAAATGTAGGCTCATTCTATTAAGTTTTCATCTTTCCAATTAATAAAGAAAAACATCTTGCGTGTTGACACCTAAGGAGTCTTAACTTTCGCAGTACGTAACATATCACATCAACTTCTACTGAAAAAGCTAGAAACCTTATTTACGTTTCTATGACTATTTGCTCCTGACAATTTCACTTTTTGCAGTAACTGAGCTCAAAATGGAACAAACTACTTGAGAACATACTTACAATAATACATTTGCTACAATTGCATCCACATCAAACAATGTATCAGTTGCAAAACTCCTAAGCATTATATTACCCCTGTTAAAGAAAAAAGAAACAAATATGTTTAAGTGTCAGTTAGCAATCTTCATTATATATAGCTAGTTATATAGACCACAAACTTTTTATAGTTGGAACCACATTTAAAAAAAACTCCCCATCAGATGTAATTGTGATAAAGGACAGTACAACTACAAGGAAGACATTTTCAGCAAATTGAACCACAATTAACCTTAGGCCTTATTATCTGTTGCTGTACATTTCCTCAGCTCCATTTAGGTTGTCATTAGGATATTATGCATAATACAGAACAAAGAGAAAAATGGGAGATTTATTCAGAAATGGAGGCAAGCCACATTGGAAAAAGGAGATTTCTTTTGGGTCTGCCAGATGTTTGACATATGTAAAAACTCATCACCATGATCAAGAGTTTCCAAATCAAGATATTGAGAAATGCACAGAATTGAGGCTCCATTTACCCAATATGGGGTGTATACTCTCTTCCTGGAGGGCCACACAATCCCACTGAACTAAAGCTAGAGAACTTATGCAAGAGCCAATGAGTGCAAGGATGCTGCTGGAGCTTAACCAGCTAAAACTGCAGTCTACTACTGAAAACTAACTCTTGCCTTGTCCAGCTAGGACGACCGTACCTTTTAGAGAATCGGCTTGCAGAGTTATCTGGAGAATAGTGGGATGAAATCCAGCAACCAGTGACAGGACTACCCCTCTGAATTTCATCAATGAGCCAGGCTAGCTATACAATCATCACAGGACATCCCAAAGCACTTCACAGCCAATGAAGTACTTCTGAAGTGTAGTGACTGGTGTAATGTTGGGAAACACTAGTTGGCCATTAGAGAACTGACAATCGTCAGTTTTAGCCCTCACTGGGTAGATAGATAACATGTACCAGAACTCTTCATAAACAGTATATTGTGCAGCACAACTGCCATGAAATACGTGACTGCATTTCCACCATCTTCCTGACCACAACATGGACACATCATACCCAATATAACTGATGCTGGAGGTGCAACTTCTTGTCTCTCTGCAACCCAATTGTGGGAAACACTGAACCATGGCTAATCTTGTAGATAATCTCCAGAAAGCACCTCCCAGCAGATGTTGTCTCAAGCCTTAGTTTACTGATCAGCTATATAACATGCAGCCATCATCAGCACCATGAAAGTATGTAAGTCATCTGGCAACATGTCACTTTGATGTCTTAGATATCTAAATTGAGTGCCCCATGCTTACTCATTATCAACTGCTTAATCCATGTTCTCACATGAGCAGCTTTGGAAAAGGCATGCCACCTGTAAGATTAACACTCCTTTCAGGGTGCGGAGTGACAGGTCAGCGTAGGTCAGAGCCCTCCTGGTCATTATGTAGAGATTCCTGCTGGAAAGTTTGCTTGTGTGGACATCTAATGAGGATGGGATTATGCTCAAACAACCTGCTGTCATTCACTAGGCTCACACATAAAGAATGCCAACAAGGAGAAGGTACTGGAAGATAGCTGGTGCCCATGGAACTATATCCCAGAGTCTGTGTATTTAGGAAAAAAAAGATGAGTAGAAAATATTTGGGTCCTCAAATAGATAGCTTGGCATTAATAGGAGACTGCAAGCTCACACGCATTAACATTTCAAAAAGGTAAAGCAATTACAGTAACTTGCAAGTACAGACAATCGACAACACCCAGGGAACTGGCTGGCTGTCTTCCCCCATAACCCATAGTATGTCTAGACAAGTTTGTCTCACATTCCCCACGTGAAGGCAAAATAATTATTTTCAGAAGGCAGCTAACAGAATTCATTTTAAATTCACAATATTTTTAATCTATCTAAAATTGTACACGAGAAACATCCTATACAGAAATTTTACAGATTGAAGCAAGATGGGGCTCTGCTTCCATCGCAGATTGATCCAACACCTCAAGATCACCTGCTGAAAGAGTAGCCACAGTTCTTGCAGAAATTCTGGGACAGACAGTCCAAAACCACCCATTACAATGTCATCCAATGTTGAGGATATTGCCTAAAATGGGCGGTAGTAGAGAACCTTGCTTTGCTCCTGTTTCAAGAAAGGCAAACTCGGAGGTGAGTCTTCCACCTAGCGTTACACAGATGAGGTGCTGTTCTAATAAAGCTCAACAGAAGCTGGAGAAACAGCACCGCATCTTTCGATTAGGCAATTTACAGCCTTCCAGACTCAACAATGAGTTCAACAATTTCAGATCCTAACCACCGCTCCCATTTTTTTGGATAGCAGCTGTTAATCTCTCCTGCCTTCCACCCCATCACAGACCTTCCCTTTTGTTCTTTCCTCCCCTCTCCCCTTTCCCTGCCCCTGCACTTGCTTAAAACCTGTTACATCTCGAACTCATAATGCAGTCAAGCAGAGTCAGCATGGTTTTATGAAAGGGAAATCATGTTTAACAAATTTGCTGGAGTTCTTTGAGGATGTAACAAGCAGGGTGGACAAAGGTGAGTTAGTGGATGTGGTGTATTTGGATTTGCAGAAGGCATTCGATAAGGTGCCACATAAAAGGTTACTGCATAAGTTAAGAGCTCACAGAATTGGGGGTAATATATTAGCATGGATAGAGAATTGGCTAACTAACAGAAAGCAGAGAGTCGGGATAAATGGGTCATTTTCCGGTTGGCAAACGGTAACTAGTGGGGTGCCACAGGGATCGGTGCTGGGGTCCCAACTATTTACAATCTACATTAATGACTTGGATGAAGAGACTGAGTGTAATGTAGCCAAGTTTGCGGATGATACAAAGATGGGTGGGAAAGCAAGTGGTGCAGAGGACTCAAAGAATCTGCAAAGGGATATAGACAGGCTAAGTGAGTGGGCAAACATTTGGCAGATAGAGTATAATGTGGGAAAGTGCGAGGTTATCCACTTTGGCAGGAAAAATAAAAAAGCAAACTATTATTTAACTGGAGAGAGATTACAAAATGCTACAGTTCAGAGGGCCTGAAGGTCCTTGTGCATGAAACACAAAAAGTTAGCATGCAGCTACAGCAAGTAATCAAAAAGGCAAATGGAATGTTGGCCTTTATTGCAAGGGGGTTGGAGTATAAAAGCAGGGAAGTCCTGCTACAACTATACAGAGTATTGGTGAGACCACACCTTGAGTACTGTGTACATTTTTGGTCTCCTTATTTAAGGAAGGATATACTTGCATTGGAGGCAGTTCAGAGACGATTCACTAGGTTAATTCCAGAGATGAGGGGGTTGACTTATGAGGAAAGGTTGAGCAGGCTGGGCCTATACTCACTGGAATTTAGAAGAATGAGAGGTGATCTTATTGAAACATATATGATACTGAGGGGGCTCGACAAGGTAGATGCAGAGAGGATGTTTCCCTCGTGGGGGAATCTAGAACTCGGGGGCATAGTTTCAGAATAAAGGGTTGCCCTTTTAGAATTGAGATGAGGAGGAATTTCTTCTCTCAGAGGGTCGTAAATCTGTGGAATTCTCTGCCCCAGAGAACTGTGGAGGCTGGGTCATTAAATACATTTAAGGTGGAGATAGACAAATTTTGCAAGATAAGGGAGTGAAGGGTTATGGGGAGCGGGCAGGGAAGTGGCTTTGAGCCCAAGATCAGCCATGATCTTATTGAATGGCGGAGCAGGCTCGAGGGGCCAAGTGGCCTATTCCTGGTCCTATTTCTTGTGTTCTTTTTCCAGTTCTGATGAAAGGTCATCGACCTGAAATGTTAACTTTGTTTCTCGCTCCACAGATGCTGCCTGACCTGCTGAGCATTTCCAGCATTGTTTGTTTTTATATTAGTGAGTACTATGTCTAGTCCTGGTCACCACTACAAAGGGAGACATTCAAACCTTGAAGGCAGTTCAAAGAGTCATAAGGCTGATCCCCAGATGTCAGAGACAGAAGTATGAGATGAGGAAACACTCTAGAAACTTGGACTTCAGAGCTTTGAAAGGTGGCAATTGAGAAATGACCTTATGCAGTCACACAAGATAGAAAAAGTAGATCAAGAAAATGATTTCAAACGACACTCTGAGGAAGACAAGAGGCCATAGATTCAAACTAGTAAAAGGCAAATTTAGGCTTGATGTCAGGAAGTTCTTCACACAAGTGTGATCATCACATAGAATGGACTTCTGGGTAATGGAGCAGAAGCCAAAATTCTGGAATAATTTAAGAAATGTAGAGGAACAGCAGGACCTTGGAGTGCATGACCACCGATCCCTGAAGGTAGCAGGACAGGTAGATAAGGTGGTTAAGAAGGCAGACGGGATATTTTCCTTTATTGACCGAGGCATAGAATATAAGAGCAGAAAGGTTGTGCTAGAACTATACAAAACACTAGGTCGAGTACTGCATACAATTCTGGTCACCACGTTACAGGAAGGATGTGATTGCACTAGAGAGGGTACAGAGGAGATTTACGAGGATGTTACCAGGACTGAAGAATTTTAGCTATGAGGAAAGATTGGATAGGCTGGGGTTGTTTTCTTTGGAACAGAGGTGAGACTTAATTGAGTTGTATAAAATTATGAGGGGCCTAGATAGAGTGGATAGGAAGCACCTATTTCCCTTAGCAGAGGGGTCAATAACCAGGGGGCATAGATTTAAAGCAATTGGTAGGAGGATTAGAGGGGATTTGAGAACTTTTTTCACCCAGAGGTGGTGGGTGTCTGGAACTCACTGCATGAAAGGGTGGAAGAGGCAGAAACCCTCATCACATTTAAAAAGTAGTTGGAAATGCACTTGAAGTGCCATAAACTGCAAGGCTACGGACCAAGAGCTGGAAAGTGGGATTAGGCTGGATAGCTCTTTAGACCGGCGCAGACACGATGGGCCGAATTGCCTCCTGCTGTGCTGTAAATGTCTATGATTCTATGAAGAAACAATTGGATGCTTTGATAGGGGGACTACCCATTTTTTTCTGGATGAATGAGCTAATAGCATTCCTCATCGCTATTTATCTTGTGATCACATTCAAAGCCCCCAAAGCATTCAATATACATGCTGCAACAACCCAAACAACCACCTTAAGAAGCACCAAGATCAGCGAGATCCCTCAGGTGTTTCCAGTCTTATTAGGATCCCCTTGTTTATACAGAGCCCAACTGCACTCTCAAACATTTTATAATTATAAACTGCCAAGGGAACAAAAAATATTAGTTGGAGTCATATTACAAAGCAAATAATGGAAATTCTGGTACTTGATGTAGAAAATAATTGCTTTCACATTTCATGACAGAATTACAAATATATGTTAATTTACCGGAAAAGATATGCTTTCTTCAGGACATCTTCATTTTCACAATATTTTGGCACTTTTTCTGTGGCACAGTTAACCTACAAAAAGTTGCACAGTGTTTTAATAGGATAATGTAATGCTAATAATACAAACAAATCTAACACTGCCTTTCTTTCTAATACTTGATTTTTTTTTAAAAACACATTCTATTCTCACCAAAAATGCTCCACCAATTTTCTCCTCTCCTCTGTAGAGTAAGACCGCGCAGAAGCTAGCTTTATTTAATATAATTCTTTGGGACTTGGGCATTGCTGGCAATGCCGGCATTTAGTGCCCATCTCTAGTTGTGCTGGAGAAGGTGGTAGAGGCCTGCTTCTTGAACTGCTGCAGTCCATGGGGTGGATTTTTATTAGGAAAGTTGTTTTTCCTGAAGCCAAGACTGCCTCTTTTGATTTTTTTTAACCTTCCCTTCTCTGCTTATTGATAGAGTCAAGGGCACCTAAACCCCAGCAATAGCACTATAAGATCAGCAAAAAAAGGAACTCAGCCAACACTCCGACCATTTTTCCTTCTCAGCGGGAATCCTCCATTCAGTGCCTCCACGTGTCAAGATGCTCGAGGTTGATTAGTGTACAGTGCAACATGAGTGAACCAGTATCCTACCACCCCACAGAACAGCCATTAGGGTTGCAATGTGATGCACCCACCACTGTAATACTCTGAAAGCTGTATTACTACTTACATTGTTTTACATTATTATTTCCATTAATACTTAACCAGGTTTTCCTAAAAATTTGAGAATATAGAACTTAGTTTCTCTCCCCACACCCCCATTTTTGCATATATAACATCTAACTCTTAATGGCAAATGACATTTTAAAAGAAAAAAGGTCGAAGGTATTTTAATTCACCTGAGCCACTGTGATGCCATACTCCTCAAGTGATTCTGATGATTTTTCTAGCTGTTGAAGGAAAAGTCTGATTGATGGGTTGGCTGAAACATAGAATCAAATAATGCTTTTAGTGTTTTAAGCTGGACCTGTTTCTGGCTGGGGCAGAGATCACCTCTTACAGAACTGCAGTGAACTCAGGGCCAGAGTGATCTCCTGGACAAGTTTTGATCGCCTCAATGGGTCGGAGGGGAATTTCACAGATTTTTTCCCCCAAATTGGCCTGGGTTTTTAATCTGTTTTTTTTGCCTCTCCCAGGACATCACATGGTTTCGGGTGGGGTGGAGTGTATATATTATGATACACAAGGTATCGCAATTGTGTGGGACAGGCTCGATGGATCAGAGGGTCTTCACCAGTCCGTTATTGTTCGTATGTAACTGAATATTTATTTTTGTAATTCTTCTATAGAATATGGTAGGCCAAAGATGAACAAAGATTATTATTTTGCCTCTCTCTTAAAATAGCTTTACTTGTCCTTATTTAATTTCAATTTTGCTTGGGCTAGTTGATACTGTTTTTAATAAGTGAGCGAGAGAATGAAAGATCAAACTCGCATTAATATGGAGCCTTTCATGTCCTCAGAATATCCCAAAGCAAAGTACTTTTTAGGTATAACCACTTTTGTTTTGTAGGCAAATGCAGCAGCTAATGCATGCACAACGAGGTCCCACAAACAGCAATGAGATGAACAACCAGATAATCTCTTTTGGTGGTGGTTGAGGGACAAATATTGGCCAAGACAACAACAACAACTTGTATTTATACAGCACCTTTAATGTAGTAAAATGTCCCAGGGTGCTTCACAGTAATGTTATCAAACAAAATTTGACACCGAGCTACATAAGGAGATATTAGGGCAGTTGGTCAATGAGGTAGGTTTTAAGGAGTGTCTTAAAAGAGGAAAGAGAGGTAGAGAAGTGAAGAGGTTTAGGGAGGGAATTCCAGAGCTTAGGACCTAGGCAGCTGAAGGCATGGCCGCCCATGGTTGAGTGATTAAAATCGGGGATGCGCAAGAGGCCAGTATTGGAGGTGTGCAGATATCGGAGGGTTGTAGGACTGCAGGAGGTTACAGAGATAGAGAGGTTCAAGGCCATGGAGGGATTTGAAAGCAAGGATGAGAATTTTAAAAATCAAGCCAATGTAGGTCTGCGAGCACAGGTGTGATGGGTGAACGGGACTTGGCGTGAGTTAGGATACGGGAGCAGAATTTTGGATGAGTTTAAGTTTATGGAGGGTGGAAGATGGGAGGCTGGCCAGGAGTGCGTTGGAATAGTCAAGTCTAGACATTGGAGAACTCTCCTGTTCTTCGACAAATAGTGACCTAGGATCTTAAATGTTGCTTAAATGGGTACACGGGGCCTCATTTAACATCTCATCAAAATTACGGCACCTCTGACAATGCAGCAGTCCCTCAGTACTACATTGAAATGCCAGCCTAGATTTTGTTCTCGTGATCCCACAACCTTATGACTCAAAGGCAAGAGTGCTACAACTGAGCCAAGACTGAAAGTAGGGACAAGGTAGGGGAAATTATAAAAACTTATCATCCACATAATCTGTTACATAATGAATGTAGTTTATCAGGACAACCAATATCAACCAGATTATTTCAGTGTTGAATTAATTGTTGAAGTAAAACTGATATGACATTAAAATTAGCTGAATAATTCTAAAAGAAAACTCAAATGAATAACTTGCATTGATTCTTTTCAAGTGGATATTACTGTCCAGTCAAGGGGCAGAAAAAAGTTAGTACCTTTTTTTCCAGGACTCAAAATTCAATTTAAAGAACAATAGCATTAAGTAAAATTGATTGAGTTATTTTTGGAGGAGTGACTTTGTTAATGCTCTTCAAGGTTAGGGATGTCAGCAGAGATCTAACTTGGATCAAACTTAGACCCTAGGTGAAAGGACAGTGTTACCCAGTTGATTACTGTTTGCCCAAAACATGCAAAAAGAACATCCAATCAAATGTACTAAATACATAGGATGGATAGATGACGCAAATGTTTCTGTTTCAAATATTTAACCCAATCCAGCTAATATTTAATAACAACAGAAAACGCTGGAAAAACTCAGCAGGCGAGGCAGCATCCGTGGAGAGAGAAACAGAGTTAACGTTTCAGGTCGAAGACCTTTTGTCAGAACTGGAAATAGCAGGAAATGAAACTAATACTTACTTGTTCTTCTGAAGTATATTAAAGAAGTTTTCCCTGACTGTAGAATACTGATAAATTGTTGTTGATTTAAGTTGCGTAATGTCTTCATACCATCAACGACATTGAAATGACCAGCACATAGTAAAATTAAGCAAACGTAGGAATGCCATTGGGCCATTTTAGCAGATAGATGAAGGCAGCACTGATCCCAAGAATTGCTTAAATAATTTGAATGAAATCCTCAACTGCAGTGTTATTTATTTCAATCTAGAAAAAGAGAAATTAACAGTAATATAAGTGAGACATATTCCACAAACCATGTTCAACCGCCCACAGCTTACGATGTTTGCAGCCCCATATTTTTAAATCTAATGCAACACATTGTATAAGATAATGAGGGAGAAATTCGGTATCGCCCCATTTGGGGCGGAATTATCGGCCGGGTGCAAAGTTTAGCGCCTGGCGCAAATTATCGCCGCCGACTGCAAACTTGGCTTTTATTGCCCCTGGAGGTGATTGGAGCGCTAAATCAGGCACTACACACCTGTCTTAAGGCACAAAGGCCGAGGAGCGAGGCGCTAACTCAGAGCGCGGGCGCGGCGCAGGTGATGTCAGTTAGCGATGGAACACAGACACACTGGCGCCGGCCAGTTTTTGAAGGGGAGGGTCGATCTTGCTCTCCAGCCACACCCTGCTCATTGGAGCCTTGAATCTCGGCCTGGAGAAACCTGTGACTACATTTTCCAGCCAAGGACTATGGAGAGGGTGAGAGAACGAGCTCAGCGAGCGGGCCTTGGAGGCTTTGGTTGGCGCGGTGGAGCGCAGAAGATCTATACTCTACCCTGAGAGTGGCAGGAGGCCTTTGCCGCGCGACTACAGAAGAGTGTGGAGGGAGGTGGCTCAGAGCGTCTCCTCCAGGAGCATGGTGCCCAGGACCCATACTCAATGTCACAAAAAGTTCAACGACCTCACTCGGGTCGTCAGGGTGAGTGGCTTTTTTTCCAATACCTCTCCATCCCTCCATTTCAACCTCACTCTATGGCCAGAGGGTCTTAAAACCCTAATGCCCAACACTCATCCAACACCTATGGCCCTCTCATGAAACACACACGCACATTCCACACCTTGCATACAGTAAGGGCTATTCAATTATGGGAGGCACATCAGGCAAGACCATGGCTGTATATTTACTCAAACGCCGTCCTTTTTCTTGCAGGCCAAGCTATCTCATAATAGGAGACAGCAGCAACGGACAGGTGGAGGGCAGCCTCAGCTGCAACCCCTCAGCGATCTTGAGGCGCGCGTCCACAGGATTATGGCAAGCCAGGTGATCGGTCCCGTCGCCCCTGGAGAGGTCGACCCCGTTCAGGACAGCAATGGTAAGTTCATCAGCTTTCTCTCCTCTCTCATTCCACTTGTCCCTCACAACACCAGCCTTTGACACTTTCAATCCAACTTACTAAATCGTTCCACTCCTTCCTCCCTTACTGCCCCCCTGTCCTGACGCTAAAGCCACTCTTGTACCTCCCTGCTTTCAGATGGTGATTCACCAGCTGAGGAGACGGGCCCTGAAGCTGCCAGTGGGAGCGAAGCCGCAGGCAAGGAGGAAGAGGAAGCCGGAGCATCAGCGCCACCCTCTCCTGAGGAAGCCCATGCCCACACTGGGACCACGTCTTCCCTGGAGGGGAGCAGAGGGGAAGGGTCTGATGAGGGTGAAGCTCCGGGACCCAGCGGGCTGCAACAACACGGTGGCATAGTGGTTAGCACTGTTACCTCACAGCGCCAGGGACCCGGGTTCGAATCCGGCCTCGGTTGACTGTCTGTGTGAAGTTTGCACATTCTCCCCGTGTCTGCGTGGGCTTCCTCCGGGTGCTCCGGTTTCCTCCCACAGTCCAAAGATGTGCGGGTTAGGTTGATTTGGTTATGATAAATTGACCCTTAGTGTTAGGGGGATTAAATATGTGGGGTTACGGGGATAGGGTGGGGATATGTGTCGGTGCAGGCTCGATGGGCCGAAATGGCCTCTATCTGCACTGTGGGGATTCTGTGATTCTGTGGCTAGGGAAGCTCGGGGGCCTTCTCCCCAGAGGGAGAGTAGGCCAGTGAGTCCTGCTGCACTGGATGCAGAGGAGGAGCGGCTCATTGCTGAAATGAACACCCAGGCAGTGGACATGCACACTCAGCTCATGGGTGCAGTAGGAAAGGTGCCCAAATGCATTGATGCACTGGCAAGGAGTGTGGAGCACTTCGCTGTAGCACAGGCAGATGCCACGCAACTGCTTAGTGCTGCAATTCAGTCACTGGCTGCCGTGATCCAATCTCAGACTAGTCTCATGCAGACTCAGATTGAGGCCACGCAAGCACTGACTGCTGCCATTGTCGCTGGTTCGAACACATTTCCCCGGGGCTCTCACCGCGCCGCAGCAGGCCAGTAATCTGTGCTCCAGCAGATTGCTCTGGATGCTGAGGTGCTGCCCTGTGGGAGTGCCAGTGTGTCGGTCGAGCAGGGAGTTGCTGTCCTCTCTCAAGATGACAGCATTCCTGCTGCCACCACTGTCATTTCCCCATTGCATTTGCCACCGCCTGTAGCCCAGACTGCTGCCAGCCCATGCAGAGTTGGTGCAGTCTGCAGCCGGGCCCTCCAGGCCCAGAGCTGGTCGAGGCCGTCCTTCAAGGGCATCTGTAGTCTCAGGTTCTGACAATCAGCAGCCTTCCACCAGCCTTGCTGCAGCCACTGGGGCCCATTATGGAGGAGCAGTAGGGTGGGAAGGGGGGAAGTGCGCAAGGGAAGAAGATCACCCTCGAAGGGCAAAAAGTAGGAGGTGTGATGAAATGTTGGGAATTTTTTTATTAAAGGCCGAGGTTCGTGTTCAAACTTTTGTTTAGTGTTTTGGACATTATCTCCAGGTAGTGAGAACCAGTTATGTTAATCAATGGTTTTTTGTGTTTGTTTCTATTAGTTTGTCATGAAGAAATGACACACACATAGTTTGTAAAATAAAAAAGTTTTTGTATTCAAAATGTACAGGTTTGGCCTTTGGAATCATTGCTGCCTTGGCCGGCTTTGGGGTTGCGGGTTGCTCTCCATGTTGTTCATATTGTTCGCCATGCCAGAAGCCATTTTCTCTGTAGGGGCCTAGAAGCAGCTTGTTATCAGTCGTTGACGGACAGCCATTGAAGTTTCAACATTGTGGGCCTCCCTCCCACCTTGGTGCTGCGGCTGATCATCCTCTCCTTTTCCTCCTCCTCTTCCTCCGGTGGTGCTCCAAGGCCTGGTGGCATTGGCTGGGTCCTGAGGATTGCCAGGTTATGAAGAATGCAGCACACAACTATGAAGAGGGAGACTCGCTCAGGCGAGTACTGCAGGGCTCCTCCTGAGTGGCCCAGACAGCGGAACCGTTGCTTGAGTATGCCAATCGTCTGCTCAATGATGCTCCTGGTGGCGAGATGGCTCTCATTGTACCGCAGCTCAGCAGGGGTGTTGGGGTTACGGAGCGGTGTCATCATCCAGGTGCAGAAAGGATAACCCTTGTCCCCGAGGAGCCAACCACTTGGCTGATGCGGTGCCTGGAAAAGTTCTAGCACACCAGTCTGGCGCAGGATGAAAGCATCGTGGCTGCTGCCAGGATAGCGGGCATTGACAGCGAGTATCAGCTGTCTGTGGTCACAGACCAACTGGACGTTTAAGGAGTGGAACCCCTTGCGGTTTCGGAAAACCTCTGCATTCTCATGCGGTGCCCGCAATGCCACATGCGTGCAGTCAACGGCGCCCTGCACCATGGGGAAGCCCTGCTGTCCTCACAAGGCCCAATGCGCGCTCATGCTGTTTGGCCCGGGTCATCAGGAAAGAGATGTACTGGCGTCTCCTTTTGTAGAGGGCATTTGTGACCTGATGGATACAGCAATGGACCACGAACGGGGAGATATTGGCGACGTCCCCAGTAGCTGCTTGAAAGGAGCCGGTGGCATAAAAATTCAGAGCCACTGTGACCTTCACAGCCACCGACAGAGACGTCCTGGTCCTCAGTTGAGGCTGCAGATCTGGCTGCAGCAGGTGGCAGAGCTCAGTGACCACCTCTTTGCTGAAGCGCAGCCTGCGCAAACACTGCTCCTCAGACAAATGAATGTAGGAGAATTGTTCCCGGAATACCCTGGGAGGGTAAGGTCTCCTGTGCAGAGGCCTGTTGGCACTCCTCCGTCTGGCCATGATTGCCACTCTCTCTCTGCGTCTCTGTTGCCTCCGATTCTGCAGGCACAGGACGACGCCCCGAATCAGTGCAGCCCCCACAGTCTCTTGGCAATCGAAGTAATGAATGTCAAATCCAAAAGTACCTGCAAAGTGATGCTCAGTAGCCAAAACTACTTCACACAGCGTTGACTCTATGCAGAAGTCTCTCTATCTCTCTCAGAATCTCGCTCTCTGTCAGAATGAGTGGTGCAAAAATGTCTATCACAGAAAAAGCCAGGAAGAGGGCGCCTTTAAATAGCGCCCCCCCCACCCCCCAGCCCCTCACCGACTGGGAAACATTCCAGTCTCCCTGTCGTTGCTTGCGCCAGGCGGAAAGGAGGGGGGGGGCGCCACTCAATATCCGGTCTGGGGCGCCACCAGGCGTTGCACACTCAACTGACATCACAATCGGCGGGCGCAGGAGATCGGGGCGGTAAACTTTTGCACCGCCGCAAAAACTCTAGTCAATTTCGCGAGCAGCGCAAACATCGCTGCGCCCGGGCGCTAGTTGCTTTGCGCCCCATTAGCGCCCTTTTAGGGCGCCAACGGGAGGCACAAACCAACCGAATTTTTCCCCCAATGTATGTTAAAATAGCGCCAATGCATCAGAGCACAAAATTTACACAGAAAAATAGTCCTCTTATTATAAAAGATGGCACATCAAGAACCAACTCTCTAAATCACTCAACCAGTAGAAGACAAACACTTACTTTACAAGAATTTTCCATTCAGAATATCTACACTCCATTTTAAAACTCCCTCCACAATTAAACTGACTTTGTATCACTTAGATGAAAATTAGAACATCGCAACTTTTTTTTTATAATAAACTGCATTTTCCTAGTTACGAAGTCAATGAAAACATTCACCTTTATTACAATTTCTAATTAAGAAACACTTTTACAAATTTGAGAAACTTATGCTCTGCGGTCCAAAGAGAAGGTTAAGAGAGGATCTTACTGAGTATCAAAAGGCATAAATAATGTGAAACGACAATATTGTATTTAAGTTAAGTCAGGCCTGACAAGAGGACATAAATTTAAAGGTTTCAATTTTTAACCTTCATTGTGGCAATTAAAAATCAACAAGAGTCCAGCATTCAGCTTTTGTAAAGATTAGAAAAATTGGCAGATAGTTTTCTCTAGGGATAAGTAATTAAAACAAAAATGGAAATATCTGATGGTCCATCAGAAGTGGATGTAAAGGAGGACCTTAAAGGAAGAGAGGGAAGTGGAGAGGTCAAGTGTTTAGAAAGGGAGTTTCAAGTCTGAAGCCTGGCCAAGGTGAGGCGAAGGAGTGGGATTCACAAAAGGCCAGTCAGAGGAAGAGAGAGTTCGGGGTTGGGGGGAGTTGGAGGACTGAAACAGGTTACAGATAGATAGGGAGGGACAAGCCCATGAAGAGATTTACATATTAAATTTGAGGCTTTGGGTTACCAGCAAGCACAGGGTGATGGGCAAGTGTGAGTTGGTGTGGAATAGGATATGGGCAGCAGAGTTTCAGATGAGTTGAAGTTCGCAGAGAGTGGCGAATGAGAGGTCTTCCAATAGAGCACTGCAATAATCATGTCCGGAGGTGACAGATGCATGGATGAGAGTTTTATCAGCAGATGGGCTGAAGTAGAAGTAGAGGTGATGGAGGGGATATGGGGTTGGAAGCTCAGCTCAGTTTCAAATTGGATGCCAAAATCTTGAACAGCCTGGTTCATCCCGAGACTGTGGCCAGAGAGAGGGTGGAATTAGTGTCAAGGGTATGGCGTTTGTGGCAAGGACTGAAGATAATGTCAATGTCTTCAGTCTTCCCAATGTTTAACTGGACAAAACTGCAGCTCATCCAAGACTGGATGTTGGACAAGCAGTCTGACAACATAGATGAAAGGGTCCAGAGAGGTGGTGGAGAGGTAGATGTTGTGAGCATACATGTGGAAGCTGACTTCCACAAATCACATCAGCAAATCATATTGTCAAGGGGCAGCATGTAGATGAGCAGAAGGAGGGGGCCAAGAATAGATTCTTGGGCAACTCCAGAGGCAACGGAGCAGGTGCAGGAAGAGGAGCCATTTCTGGAAATCTCTGACTACAAATGGATGGGTAAGAGTGGCGCCAAGCGAGGGCAGTCCCACTGAGCTAAACAAAGACGTTGGATTCTGTCCAATCCCTTCATAATTTGACACACTATAAAAATCACCTCAATCTCCTCTGATCTCTTATTTCAGATGTCCAGCTCATGTAGTGATTCCCCCCTAGTATAAGGTTTAGTAATTTTTGCCGGTAAATATTAGAGATGCAACTTTCTGCACGGGTAAGAAATAAAGACAGAGATTTCTGTACGAGTTAAGGGAAGGGAAACGTTCATTCAAATTTAACTAACAACTGAATTAAATGTGAGAATTCGCACAACACCAGGTTATAGTCCAACAGCTTTATTTGAAATCACAAGCTTTCGGAGCGCTGCTCCTTCGTCAGGTGAAAGGAGCAGCGCTCCGAAAGCTTGTGATTTCAAATAAAGCTGTTGGACTATAACCTGGTGTCGTGCGACTTCTCACGTTTGTCCACCCCAGTCCAACACCGGCATCTCCACATCACAACTAAATTAAACACCAACTATCGCACAAAATTCTGCTTTACTTTTCAACACCACGCAAAACATGTCAATTAATTCAGAAGAAAAAAATTACCATCGAAACATAGCAAGAAGACACAGCCTCCTACCTGTCCTATTGTCATACCTTACAGCGGAGCGTGCTGCTGAACAGGCGCGATACAGTTCGACAGCCAAATCGCCACCTCAGCCTTTCTCTGATTGGCACGTCTCCGGGCATGTTGACAGTGCAGTTGCCGATTGGGTAACACTCGTGTCAATCAAATCATTTCAGCCACATCCGGTAACAAGCCGTCAGCTCCGACGACGCATGCGCCGGTTTTTACGCCCGCCCTCAATCTGATTCCGTTTGTTATCTCAGTGATTGACAGGGAGGGCTGACGGCGTTGCACCAATGGGAGGGCGGAGGTAGTGTCGGGGGCGGGGCGGGCGGGGCGGCAGGCTGGAGATTGTTTTTGTGCTGGAGCTGAGACAAGCGGAGATAGCGGTAGCGGATGGATGGGGAGCGACGGCTGGCACTCATTGCGGTAACGAGTACTGGCTGGTTCAGGATACCCCTAAACATGTCTCTGCAGAGCTCGGCGGCAAGTGCGGTCCTGCTCTCTTCAATGACGGCGGCTCCGGACAAGCCGATCCGGGCGGCAGTGCCCCCCTCAGTGGAGCTCGGCTTGACCGTGGTTTACACCGCTCTGTACTCTCTGCTTTTCCTCTTCGTTTACCTGCAGCTCTGGCTGGTTTTGCACTACAAGCACAAGCGGTTCAGCTACCAGACCGTGTTTTTGTTTCTCTGTCTGCTCTGGGCAGGCCTGAGGACTACGCTCTTTTCATTTTACTTTAAAAATTGTATCCAGGCCAATCAGCTGGAGCCTTTGCCTTACTGGCTGCTGTATTGTTTCCCTGTGTGTTTGCAGTTCTTCACGCTGTGTCTGCTAAACCTTTATTTTGCCCAGGTATGTTTTTTCGAGGGGGAAAAAAGTAAGATCATAATAAATTCATTTTAATGCTGATTTCGCTTTGTTTTAAATGGATAATGGGATTGTATTTTCTAGGGACCGCTGAAACACTAGGCAAAGTGTTGATGTACGAAACTGTCTTTGTCCTTTTATTGTATATCCATATTACAGCCGGCCTTATTCTGAGAAGCAAGTCTGATTGTAACGTACATATTTCTATTGTATCAATTTCCTAGAGTAATGTGGTTTGTCACTAAAATAGTGGGTACCTTGATTTTTAGAGAGAGATGGTCTGTTTGAAAGGCTTGGCTTGTCCGGGTAATATTCTAAGTAAACCGTTGTTTAAAAGCAAGTAGTATTTGGAACCGTGTCGTTCCAGCTTTAGATAAATACCAATTATGGCGTTAACTGGGTTGACTGGCCGCCGCGTTACAGTGCAGCTCTCGGCTGTTCTTGGTGTAGATTTTTTTTTAAATGATCCCTATTCTGAAATTCTCTAGCCAGTTAACTCGCAACATATTTTCTTCTGGTGTACTGCCTGCTGGAAATCTCATCCAATATTCTCCTTAAGTGGATTGAATAGTCAGTCAGTAAATTGACATTAGTCCATTCATTTTTGTCCTGGCCTTGCTTAATCCAGGAGGATAATCATGAAATAAATCGTGCCGTTTCGCGACTAAGGCGATTGAGTTACCTCGGCCAATTTGCAGGTGTCGGCAGGCAGGCAGTTAAACTTTTTTTGGAAGGATTTGGGGAAGCAAACCGTCTTCCAAAAATGCCGTGTCTTAGCCAGTCTTTCTGGTGCTATCCATTTGTTGAGTAATGTCAATTGAGTTGTGCAAAGATGAGGATATTTTAAAACTCTCTCTTCAAATTATACGCAAGTGAAGCATTAGCGACGTTTACGTAGAGGTTGTAGCAATAATTACAATTCAGTTTTTAATTTAAAGTTTGTTGGGGATTATCTTGATAAATTTTCCAGTTGTATGGAATCGTGTGTGTGTGTGCCCTTGAGCAGTAAGCCATTTGATGTTGGAAATCTTTTTAAAAGAAAAATTGATTTAACGAGGTGATCCACCTCCCGGGTTAGGACATTGCTCATCTGGCCACTGCCCCCCTCGACCTCAATTCGAGCTTCAAACTTCCACCGTAACCAGTTGTAGCGGATTCTGCTGTCTCCTGAAATAATTGCACAAAATGTTAATGATCCACCTACAGGTTTAAATCTCTCTGCACTGTGCAGTGTTACGGAAGGTAAGTGTACTCCCTACGCAAGTTAGAAGTATTTCATGTAATTTGTACTTTTTGACTGCCTGAGCGCCAGCGAACTCTAAATGGTGAACTGACTTCAAGTTGACCTATACAATAATTGCAATATAAAAGCGTATTTATTGTTATCATAAGTGAGATCAAACATTATGTAAACTGTATTGCTGTTCTTGTCCAGTGACCCAAGAACTCTTTCTATATTAGTCTAATATGTATGGTAGCCGCCGATATCCTGCTCTCTGCAACTCCCTTCCTAAACCTTCTCTTAAAAAAAAACCTTTTCCAAACCCGCTTTATTGATCAAGCTTTCGTCACCGATGTTAATCTCTTCCATAACTCAATGTCTGTTCCGATCTCTCGTACTTGAGGCACCTTGGGTCTTTTGTTAACATTAAATGCAGTTGTTGTATAAAGAATAGTGACTCATTATTTCGATTTACAAATACAAAGAATTCTAAATGACAGTTTACCAGAAACTTGACGTTACAGCTGTTTTAATGCCTTCTAATGGTGACATGTTCGTCCATGCGTTGACATAAAATTCAGTTGATTGTTCCATTTGATCTGCTAGGCAGCAAGTGATTAAAGCAGGCTTCAAGATGAATGGAGGATAGGGCTTTTTAGGTGCCTTGCCACGGGTAGAGAACTAGTAGGTTATGTGAACAAGTGAAAACTTCTATGACAATCTGTCCTTGGTTTTATACTAAAATTGCAGGATCAAAAATTCAGGTTTTAATGGATAATATATTGCACTTTAAGTGCAGTGCATTGTATCTATTGAGTATGAATAAAGTAGGCCTAGGGCTGCCTTCAGAAGCTATGGGCACTCTGCCTGGACTTCCATTCACATACATTGAGAAATGGTAAGCCAGCCCTTTTACAAATTCTTGCTCATCAAACCTTTGACTTCCATTTTATTAAAGCAAGGGATTAACTCCTGAATCTTGAATGTAAACATGTATTGAATTACATTCAACTTTATACATGCCAACCCAAAAAGCTGGCTAATGGGATCAAAAATGAAATGAATATACTGGAAACATTCAGCAGGTCAGGCAGCAACTGTGGAGAGAGAAACAGAGTTAATGTTTTGGGTCAATGTACTTTGATCACAACTTCAAAAATGATCCTGAATATATGCCTGTAAGGTGTAAACCAGACCTTGCACGGAGTTCACTCGTTCGGCCCGACTGCCTGCTTCTCTTCCGCGGTCACGTTCGCGCCCGGGTGGCCCTGGAGATGGAGCACGCGGTGTCCACCGGCACGCTCGAGGCCTTCCGCGACCGGTAGGCAACCGCAGGGACTGGAGTGCATCATCGCCATTGGCAATGGAATTTTAATTTATTAAGTTTCCTTTAATGTTTTAAGTTACAGTTTATTTGTTTACTGCTTCACCAAAAGAGTACACTGAGTGCACACAAACTTATTTCTTAAGCTGTAGGTATGCCAAACATTCCATCACTTGTATTAGAGGGGGAAATAACGAGTACATGAAAGCCTGAAGGGGAATACAAATGTTGAAAGCACAAAAGTTACTTCTAAGGGGGCTGGGGGCATCTCCATCTTGAAAATTGCTTTGTTCTGTTCTGTTTTCCACATTGAGGTATCAACTATGATCTCATAGAATGACTGAACAGGCAGGCTCGAGGGGCTGAATGGTCCACTCCCGTTCTTATTTGGGAATTCATTGTTTTTATTTTTCTCCCAGTAGCAGCACATAATCTTAAACAGTGAGAATTTTTAAATGCCTAATAGCAAATATTTAAACCCTGTCTTGTTAACTATGGGATTATTCCCAGTTAAGACTGTAGACCGTAAAATGCACACTCCCTCCAAATGCGGTTGTTCCTCGCCCTTGCCAATTGGTGCATTTCTAAAGTGGGGGGAGAGGAGAAAGAAGAGTCCAGGCACATGCATCCCTGGAAAATGTTGGATTTTTTTAGGTTAAATTGTTCAATTTGGTCAATACTTTTAACATTTTACTTTTTTTAAAAGCAACATTTTTTTTTAAGATTAAAAGTCAAAGTAACATTTTGGGTTTTCAACAGTCAATCACTCCCATAAATGCTACTTGGACAGTCACTTTCCCATCTTCAACACTAACTGCTACAGTTCAGAGGCACTCTGTCTCCTCTGGACAAAGTTGATATATAAACTCTACCCTGTCCAACTCATTTAGTTCAGACACACTTTCCTCCTCCCAATACCCCTGTTCATGCTGGTACTCTTCCTCTCTAATTCAACCTAGCACTCCTCCTCTTCCACTTTCCATTCGTGCCAACACTCATCTTCTGCATCTCCAGCCCTCAGTTCAAGCTGGCACTCCTCTGCACCCCCCCCCCCCATTTAAATTCAGTTGATGTTGGCACTCTTTCCTCCCTCACCCAAAGCACCACTCACACCTTCTTCCTCTCCCATCTCCTCACTAAAGCACTGATCTGAATTCTCCCACTTGCTTAAAATATTGCTTTCAGCCCCTGACCACCACCATTCTTTCCCCAAGCACTTCTGCTGTCTTCCCTCTGCCTCTCCAAAATATCCTTTCTGCCCACCTCAGTGTACCTGCTCCCCTCTTCCTGCCCTTTCCCCCTCTTTCTCCTCCCCCACCCCCCCCCCCCCCCCCCCCCCACCCCCAAAATGCTGTTTCTGCCTGAGTTCTGCTGTTTGCTTCTGTAAGTGATTCCAGATATTGCATACTGTGGGTGCTAATTCCTGTTCTCATAAACATTCCTTTCCGTGGTGTGCAATGGCTGGAAAGACTTACAGCTGCAGGACCTTGGTACGAGCAACACTGAAGGAAGAGATCCTGTCGATACTGATTTTCATGTGTGAAGAAAGATTGGGTGTCGAAACATTGACTGCCCATATCAAATGTGAATGTTTGGTATATGTGCAATGAATGCATGGAAAGACAAACTTCAATTCAGATTTTTAAATCTGCATGATAACTGAAAGTAACTTGTGTTTTAGAGCAGTTGAAATCAAAGTACTACAGGTTATTGGTCTTCTCAAATTGCATTTCTACATGGTTTCAGAGTATACATTTTTCCTAGCAAGCTGCATAAGCTGAACTGTTTTAGTCTTACACTTTTTCCCCAATGAAATTAGACTATGATGCAAAGCAGTGTGTAATTAAGCACTAAGGATAACTACTTAAGGATAATTAAGCCAAGGATAACTATTAGAAATATAACCATCAGACTGGCTACAGTAAAGGAAGTTGTTTTCTGGCGTTGGAATGATGCTCCACTTGTTCTGTCATTTGCAAACTGGAATGGTTCCTATTTCTTGCATAGTGAGGCTTGCAAAAGGAAATGTTACTTGTTATATATTTCATCCAATGGAAGTTGAATCCAGTTTCTGTCCAGCCACCACTGCAGCCAGTTTGCCTCTGGAGCAGCAATAGACTGACTAAGCTGGATGCATTTACTGAGCTGGCAGTTGGTGTATTTTTTTTCCCCCCCCATGTATATTTCTGTCATTGTCCAAACTAAGTGTTAAACAAATTCTAGTTTTAGCAAATGAATACTGCATGCTTTATTGCTGTTCAGGTCAATAATGAACTTTGTCAGCATTTTGATAAACCACAACTGAAATTTTATTGTATTCGTGTAGGACAGGTGGTCTGTTCCTTCACTATTTGTGAGTGGTCTTTCTCTTGGTATAAGAATTACAGCCCCTCAAGCCTGCTCCGCCATTCATTAAGATCATAGCTGATCTTTGGCCTCAACTCCACTTTCCTGCCCGATTTCCCCATATCCCTTGATTCCCCATAAGTCCAAAAATCTATCTCTCTCTCATCCTTGAATATACTCAACGATGCAGAATCCACAGTCCTTTGGGGTACAGAATTGCAAAGATTCACAACCCTCTGAATGAAGAAATTCCTCCACATCTCAGTCTTAAATGGCCGATCCCTTATCCTGAGACTATGCCCCCTAGTTCTAGACTCTCCAGCCAGGGGAAACAACCTCTCTGCATCAACCCTGTCAGTCCCCCTCAGAATCTTGTATGTTTCAATGAGATCACCTCTCCTTCTAAACTCCAGAGAGTATAGGCTCAATCTCTCCTCATGGGACAACCCTCTCATCCCAGGGATCAATCTAGTGAACCTTCGTTGCACCACCTATAAGGCAAGTATGTCCTTCCTCAGATAAGGAGACCAAAACTGTGCACATACTCTAGGTGTGATCTCACCAAAGCCCTGTACAATTGTAGTAAGACTTCCTTACTCTTGTATTCCAATCCCCTTGCAATAAAGGCCAACATGCCAATTGCCTTCCTAATTGCTTGCTGTACCTACATGCTAACTTTGTTTCCTGTACAAGGACACCTAAATCTGCTGATACCTGAGCAAATCATTCTTATAGGAGGAGTCCTATTGGTTTTGATTCAAAACAAAGGAATTGCAGTACAAATTTATTTCTTAAGTGGATGGTTTATAAATCAACATTTCTAGAAGCCTGGGAGCAGAGTGATTCTCATCATCTTAGTTAAGAAACTTTAAAGAGATAAAGGAACAGAAACTGGTTAGTATTTTGTTCCCTGCTCGCAGAAACTCTATGAACGGTCAGAGGCCCAACTAATGTGCATCACTTGCATCTATCTTAAGTATCTTCAGAATTTCAGCTAAGGCAATTTGATATGTGCAACATGGGGAAAATATACCATATCCAGTCTCTGGACTGATTTGTAGCCACTAAATAAGATCCACAAGTTCTACATGTGATTAATAGTATATTTGGGAATGTTTCAGTATTTTTATAATATCCAGGTGAACCAAATATATTTAATGCATCAATTGATCTCCTGTGGCATGGGTGGGGTCTGAAACATGGTTGCGATGTTCAAATGCTAAGATAGAGCTGTGTCTAACTTGGCCTATCCTTTTATGGCTACTGCTCAGCTACTCCATGGGAAAAGTAGCTGTAAAATCTATTTCCAACATTCTGATATCAACTTGAGACTAATTGTTGAAAGACATTTCTATAGATTGCCTTCTGTTTGTAAATTGCTAACTCCTCTCAAGTGCAAACATAATTCAGTCCCCATTTTGATGTCTTATTCTATACCTATTTTCCTATAATACTTGGATATTTATGGTTAAATCTCAAAACATACGATGACTTAAAGCAGAGTAGATTTGTCTTAGTGTGGGATCATCTTTGCAGGATAGGCTGAGGAGCTGAGACACAACCTGATGCATTACAGCACTACCACAGGCAGAATGGTGCAATTACAGTGTGACAAATTTACATAGGCTGTTTCCATTATAAATTGTGACTTGGGAATTTATAATGGGGTGGGGAGGAAAGTTGATACAGAAGTGTGACAAAAACATGACTATAGGAAATAAGGTTCTGTATTGCCATATCACACCTTGATATTTCCCCCCCCCCCCCCCACCCTACTCATCTGGCACCTTGTTCCCCTTCAAGCACCTTGTTCTCTCTGCTCCTTTAAATGTCTTTGCCAAGTCCCATTCTGAGTTTATCCCTGATGCGGAGATGCCGGTGTTGGACTGGGGTGGACAAAAATGAGAAGTCGCACAACACCAGGTTATAGTCCAACAGTTTTATTTGAAATCACGAGCTTTCGGGGGGCTGCTCCTTCGTCACCTGACGAAGGAGCAGCGCTCCGAAAGCTCGTGATTTCAAATAAAACTGTTGGACTATAACCTGGTGTTGTGCGACTTCTGAGTTTATCCCTGATATCCTCACTTGTTTCCTCCCTCAGTTTTTGCACTGAAAGCCCCCCCCCCCCCCCACAATCTGGGCATTGCTGGCAAGACCAGCATTGATTGCCTATCACTAGTTGCCCTGAAGATAATGGTAGGCCTCCTCCTTGAACCATTAGTGCAGATTTGATAGTGGCTTGCTAGGCCACTTAAGAGGGCAGTTAGCAGTCAACCACATTGGTGTGGGATTGCAGTCATATATAGGCCAGTCCTTAACAAAAGGATATTAGTATTTTGGCTTTTAAAGTAATCTAACGTCTTTATGGTCACTTTTACTGAAATTAGCTATTTATTTCCAGATTTTTTTTAAACTGAATTCAATTCTCAAACTGCTATGGTGGGATTTGAATTCTCATCTAGTCCTCTGGATTACTAGTTCAGTAACATAACCACTACACTAGTGCATCCAATCTCCATTTTTGCCCCCTCCTCTGATTTCACTGCCATCCTGTCCTCCCTAAACATCTTCCATATAAACCCTCCTATCCATATTCACAGCCACCTGAACCTTGCTATCTCACGTGACCTTTCTCTTCCTTTCATCTCGATCACTGACAAAACCGTGTCCGTTCCATTTCCCACACTTCTGCTCTCACCCCTTCCCCTCCCACCCAGAACCATGATAGGGCTCCCCTTGTCCTCACCTTTCACTCCACCAGCCTCCACATTCAACGGGTCATCCTCTGCCATTTCCACCACCTCCAACGTGATCCCATCACCAAACGCATCTTTCCCCTCGCCTCTCCTTTCAGCATTCTGAAGGGACCGCTCCCTCTGTGACACCCTGGTCCACTCCTCAATCACCCCCAACAGCCCTTCCCCTTCACCCAGCACCTTCCCGTGCAAGCGCAGGAGATGCAACACCTGCCCTTTTACCTCCTCCCTTCCCACTGTCCAGGGCCCCAAACACCCCTTCCAGGTGAAACAGCGATTTACTTGTACTACTTACAATTTAATATACTGTATTCGTTGCTCACGATGCGGTCTCCTCTACATTGGGGAGACCAAACGCAGATTGGGCGACCGCTTTGCGGAACACCTCTGTTCAGCCCGTAAGCGTGACCCCGAGCTTCCGGTCACCTGTCATTTTAATTCTCCGCTCCACTCCCACTCTGATCTCTCTGTCCTCGGCCTCTTGCATTGTTCCAATGAAGCTCAACGTAAGCTCGAGGAACAGGACCTCATCTTACAATTAGGCACTTTACAGCCTTCTGGACTCAACATTGAGTTCAACAATTTCAGACTATAACCCTGCCCCCATTTTTCAGGCTGTTTATGATTCTGCCATCCCCATTTGCAACATTTTAATCTCTCCTGCTTCCTACCCTAGCACAGACTGTTCCTTCAGTCCCTCCCCTCACCACCTGCTTAAAATCTGTTACATCTCTAACCTTTTCCAGTTCTGATGAAGGGTCCCAGACCTGAAACACTGTTTCTCTCTCCACGGATGCTGCTTGGCCTGCTGAGTGCTTCCAGCATTTTCCGTTGTTATTTCCGATCACTTCCTTGTATCTTTCACCAGCCCCATTTCCCTCTGCATCTTCTCATTGGAAAAAACTCTTCTCTCTTCTTCCCCCCCACCCCCAAGTCACTTACACATGCACTTTCAAACTCCCACCTTCCTAGCTTTTGGCCTGTTAATTCACCATGATACTTCTGCAGCTGTCAATGATTTCAGCCACTCCCTTACCTCCACCATTGATGTTCTTGTCCCCAGTAAAACCTTTACTCTCCTATCCTGCTCATTTCTCTCCCCCCGGCCCCCATCTTTGCTCCCTCAAGACTAAGGATGTAGACTTGAATATGTCTGGCACACAACTGATTTAGCCATCCATCATGGACTTAGATATACAGGGCATAATTTCAAAGTTTGCAGATGAGACAAAAGTCAGAAATGTAGTAAAAAAGTGAGGATAGTAACAGACTTCAGGACATAGACTGGTGAAATGGGCAGACACGTGGCAGATGCAATTTAACACCAAGAAGTGTGACGTGGTGCATTTTGGTAGGAAGAATGAGGAGTGGCAATATGAACTAAATCTTAAAGGTGGGTGCCGGAACAGAGACATGGGGGTGTATGTACACAAGTCTTTGAAGGTGGCAGGACAAGTTCAGAAAGCATGTGTGATCCTTGGCTTTATAACAGCAAGAGTACAAAAGCAAGGAAGTTGTGCTAAACCTTTATAAATCACTGGTTAGGCCCCAGCTGCAGTATTGTGTCCAATTCTGGGCACCACACTTTAGGAAGGATGTCAAGGCCTTGGAGAGGGTGCGGAGGAGATTTACTAGAATCATGCCACGGGTGCAGGACTTAGCTATGTGGCAAGACTGGAAAAACTGGGGGTTTTTTTAGAGCAGAGAAGGTCGAGGGGAAATTTAATAGAGGTGTTCAAAATTATGAAGGGTTTTGATCGAGTAAATAAGGAAAAACTTTCCAGTGGCAGAAGGGTTGGTAACCAGAGAACACCGAGAAAGTGCTTCCTGGTTTCACTCCTAAATGGCCGATCTCTATCTCTAATTGTAAGATTACACCCTCTTGTTCTGGATTCCCTCACCAGAGGAAATAGTTTATCTATCTACCCTATTGAATCCCTTTTATCATTTTAAACTCCTCAATTAGATCATCCCCTAAACCCAATAAACTCAATACAAACCAGGTTTATGCAATTTGTCCTCATAGTTTAACCTCTTAAGCCCTGGTATCATTCTGGTGAATCTGCACTGTACGCCTTCCAAGGCCAATATATTTTTCCTTTTGAGAAACAGAGTTGACGTTTCAGGTCGAAGATGAAAGGTCTTCGACTTGAAACATTAACTCTGTTTCTCTCTCCACGGATGCTGCCTGGCCTGCTGAGTTTTTTTCCAGCGTTTTCTGTTTCGGATTTCCAGCATCCGCAGTATTTTGCCATTGTATCTTTCTTTTGGTTTGATGCCCAAAACTGTCTGATCAACACTCTGTACAACTGAAACACTTCCTCACTTTTGAATTCCACCCCCATTGGGAGAAAGGCACAAAATTCCATTAGCCTTTTTGATTACTTTTTGTACCTGTACACTAACTTTTAGTGTACATGGACACCTTAATCCCTTTGCTCCTCCACAACTTCTAGTCTTTCTCATTAAGAAAATATTCCAATTTGTCTTCAGATTCAAAGTGGATAATCTCATTTCCCCATGGGAGCCACTTCTTGCTCCCTTGACCCCATATCTGCTGACCACCCAACCTCCCTGGTCCACATTTTAACTGAATGTAATTGGTTCCCTCTCCTCTAGTACAGTCCCCAATCTCTTTCCAAACAGCAGTCATCGGCCCCCTCCTCAAACAACCCACCCTCGATCCCTCTGTCCTTGCACACTACTGCGTTGTCCTCACCAACATTTAAAAAGTTCTTGACTGTGTTGCTACAACTCTTTGAATCTCTCCAATCAGTTTTCTTCCCCTGAGACAGCACTGAAATGGCCCTAATCGAAGTCAAAAATGACATCCTGTGACTTGTGATCGTGGTACATTATTTCTCCTTGACTTCTGATGCCTTGTCTCAGTCGACCGCACTATCTTCTCCAATGCCTTTCCTCTTTTTCGTCCTGCTCAGTGGGACTTGCCTCAGTTTGTCCCACACTTGCCAGAGCATCTCTAGTAATGGCTTCTCTTCCCATCCCGGCATAATTATCTCGACTGCCCCAACAATCTATTCTTGGCCCCCTTCCCTTCCTATCTACATGCTGCCTCTTGGTAACATCATCCGCAAACATGGAGTTAGATTCCATGTATACACTGAACACATCAGCTTTTCATCTCCACCCTTCCATTGCCTCAATCCTGCCCAAATGCTTGTCTGACATCCAATCTCCCTCCATGGCCTCCCCCCTCTTATCTCTGTAACTCAATCCAGCCCTATAAATTTGCTCTCTGTTCCTCAACGCTGGCGTTTGCCCAACCATGGGTGACTGTGCCTCCAGCTGCCTAGGCCCTGAGTGCAATTCTCTCCCTAAACCCATCCACCTCCCTCTTTAAAACCCTCCTTAAAACCCACTTCCTCTAGTTAACCATTGGGAAGACTAAAGCCATCATCTTCGGCCCCCTTCACAAACTGCACTCTTGCCATTGATTCCATCCCCCTCCCCAGCCACTGTCTCTGGCTGAAACTGACTGTTGTTTGCAACTCGGCATCCTAGCTGACACCGAGCTAACCTTACAAATCCATATCTTCTTTATCACAAAGACTGCTTACTTCATCTGTCCCAGCCCATCTGCAGATGAAACTGTCATCCATGTCTTTGTCACCTTCAGAGTCGACTCTGGCAATGCCCTCCTGCTGAGCCTCCCATGCACCACATTCTAAACTTCCGCTCATCCAAATCTCTGCTGCATGTATCCCATCCTGTACCAAGTCCCACACACTAAGCACTCCTGTCTTTGCTGTCATACATTGGCTCCTGATCCTCTAACGGTTCATATTTAAAATTTTCATCCTGTTGTTTAAATACCTTCATGCCCTCCCCCTCCCTATCTCTGTAGCCTCTATCAGCATTATAATATCTGCCCGCCCCAAAACGCTGGTTCTCCAACTCTAGCGTTTCCCCCACCCCTTTGCCTAACCATTGGTGGCTGTGCCTTCAGCTGTTAGGCCTACAGTGTGAAATCCCTCCCTAAACCCATCCACAGCTCCATTTCGCGCTCCTACTTTAAGACTCTCCTTATAACCCACCTCTTTTGACCAAGCTTTTGGTCAGTCTTCCTGGTATCTCCTCTTTGGCTTGGCATCAATTTTTGTCTAACTACACCTCTTGTGAAGTGCCCTGGACTCTCTTTCTACATTTAAAGGCGCTATAAATGTAAGTTGTTGTACACAGGAAGTGCGAATAATGTCTATTCTTGAGGATTTGCTTGTTTGAAGCCCTTTTAGCTTTTCTAGGACTTCCATCTTATTCATATCCGTCATTGATTTTGTTTGGGGAGGGCACATTTTCTTCCCTTGTGAATACTTGAAAGAAGTATTTACAATTTTTGTGTTCCATTTCAAGCCTTTTTATGGTTTTGAAACCTTTCTTTGCCTGTCCTCTTACTGTTGTAGTACTGAGTTTTAAAAATAACATTATATAAAAAAAATCTTTGTGCCTTTGCCTCTGGTTTTTATCTAGGTTACTCTTTGCACCTTTTTAGTATATTTCTGCATTTTCTTGTATTCAGCCTAGTGGTCCTCTTCCCCTTTCTCCCCACAGGGTTGCAGAGGTTGTTTTCCCTCTTTATTTCACTTTTAATTTGTTAATCCAGTTAGGGGTATGTTTGTTTTGTTTGCACTTTTGTATTAGGAATGCACTTAGCCTGCATATTCCACATTACACTGAAAGTGTTCCACTTGTCCTTTTATTAAAATGTTGAGCAATCTTCCCCACTATTTGCTTTAGTTGTTTCCTAATTTCTTTTGAATTTAGCCCTTTTTAAAATTGTATGTGTGACTTCTGGTCTGACTCCCAGATTGTGTTGAACTTGATCATTCTCTCATCATCATACCCATAGGACTTCCATTTCCTGTGTGTTCTCAGTTACTAATAATACCAGGTGAACATGAGCTTCCGTGATGCCCTGGTTCATGAAGCAGTCATGCAATGCATTGACCAACTATGATGCGAAACCACTTGGGTTTTCTGAGTTCCTACTTGGTTGATTGAAGTCTTTCATTAGAATAGCTTTCCTGTTCTCTGTTCACTGTATATGTTGAAGTTGTTTCCATCCTCTGGGTTTAGCCATGTATCTGTTATTCTCACTACATCATAGTTTTGTATTACCACCACAGCTTACAGCTCTGGTATCTTGTTACTAATTTTGCTAGTATTGTTTAGCATTCAATGACCCTGATATTAGATTGTACATTACTATCCAGCCAAACCATCCATAATTCCAGAATTATCTAGAGAGCAAGGATAACTCGAGGTTCATTTTTTTCTATGACCAGCTGCCCCCTCCAACATCACCTCAACATAAAGTATGAGCAGCTCAAAATTTCTTTGTCACCAAGATCAAGACTGCTCTCCCCTTGCCCCCAGGCCCAAGTTCCTCACCATTGCTAGCCCTGAATACCCATCTCACTCTGTCCTCTCCAAGCACATTTCATCAGAGACTCACCTCCTGCTCCCTTGATTCCATTCTCACTCAACTCTTGACTTTCCACCTCTCATTTCTACCCCTTTCCCCCCCCCCCCCCCCCCCCCCCCATACTAGCTGACTTTGTCGATGTTTCCCTCCTCAGGCACTCTTCTGTCTCCTTTAAAAAAATTACCATTTCAGAAATCCACTCTTGACCCTTCCAACCTCGCCAATGACCATCCAATCTCTAGCCTCCCTTTCTTCTCTCTCTAAGGTCTTTGTGTCATTGTTTCACAGTGGCCATCTCTCCCATAACCCCATATTCAACTTCCACCAATGTGGATTCAGAACTTGCAGCACCAAACAGCTTTAACCAAATCACAAACAACAACCACTTGTGTTTTCCCAGTTCATACATAGTTGACTGAAATATCCCATCTGTGACTCATTCCCTCCTTGCCCTCTGACCTCTGCAGCGTTCAGCATGGTTGACCATGCCGTCCTCTTCTGTAGTTCCACTCCTACCTACCTAATGTGCCCAGAGCATTTCCAACAATGACTTCTCTCTCCATCCCTCTAGGATTCCCCTAAGGATCTATCTTTTCTCCTCTTCTAATGTTCCTCATCTACATGATGCTGCTCGACAATATCATCTGCAGAAACTAAGTCAGCATCCAGCTATACCTCTCTTCCATCTTTCTCAACCCCCTCAACTGCTTATCCTCCTTCCAGTCTGAGCAGTCTTTCTCCACCCTGACAATGGGTGGGTCAAAGCCATTGTCTTCAGCCCATGGTGTAAATTCCACTCCCTTGCCAGTGGTTTCATCTTCATTCCCAGCTCCACACACAGGCTGAAGTAAACTATTTGCAGCCTCCACATCTTGTTTGACCCTTCTTCACACCCCAAATCCTCTCCGTCAAAAAGACATTGCCTACCTCCACCCCAAGCTTTTGTCATCTCCTTATGTCAAGGTGCTATTTAAATGCAGGTTTTTAGGAGAATTAACTAGTGCATCGTCTGATTTTCTGTGAAACACATTTATTTATCTATTACTAACTAATGCATTTGCTGCTTTGTTTTTCTTTCAGTATCATAATGTATGTCCTTTTTTTGCAGGTTATTTTTAAAGCCAAAGCCAAATATTCTCCAGAACTTAACAAATACAAGTGAGTGCCGTACAAGTAATCTTTTACTGTCGTTATTTCCAGCAAAAAAGTACATTTTTAAAGAGCATTTTTGTTTCACTTAAAGTGGCATTTTTGTTGCACTTTGAGAATAGCTTAAATACTTAAAAATCTGAATTTAGATGCAACTGTAGCTAAATATACACTAATTAGGATGTTTGCTATGTATCCGAGCAATCTGTTCCCAATATTCCCAATGATGATTTACAAGTGGGTGGTTATTAACAAAAAGAAAGCTTTATTCATTACACAACCTTGTGACCTTGTTTACTCAATCCAGTTTCTGAAATAGAATCTGTATGAAGCAACATGAAACTAATGCAAATTATATTATTGGGGCTAACTCAAACTATAGATGTGAATACAATAAGCATCCTCTAACTACTCTACTCTTCCTTTTAAAATGTTTTCAGGATTCCATTACGACTGGCATTCTTATTTGCTAGCATTCTGTTTCTGGTGGTGAACTTCACATGTGCAGTGCTTGTCCAAGGAAATGTGCCAGAAAACCAGTTGAAATGGACTGTGTTTGCTCGAGTGCTCATCAATGACAGCCTCTTTGTGCTTTGTGCCATTTCATTAGCAGTGTGCATCTTTAAAATTGCAAAAATGTCATCTGCGAATGTATATCTTGAGTCAAAGGTAAAAGTCAGATTTTTCTTTACTTGACTTTTTTTTTAAACTCAAGTGCACAAAATGTTTTAGTAAATGAACAGTCTGGGCATATTAATTTTTTGAGTAAATTATTTCTTGCATCTAATGTTGCCTCTCTGCATTAAGTTTTTTTTATTTAAAAAAAGAATACATTAGGTTTTTTTTACATTGAAAATGTCAATCAATGTGGTTGCATTGTTGCGTTATTTGTTTGTACCTTTCTGCTTCCACTTGAAGTTTATGCTGATTTAGTGACACTCCAGCACACTCAGGATCAATAAAGTGGCAGAAACTTTGAATCCCGTTTGCAATTATTCCAACTGTGTGGTTTCAACAGATTAAGGCTTTAATGTTTGAATGGGGGAGGAAAAATTGCCCAAAGTCACAATGTTGAGTCCATACAGCGAGCAGCTGGGACTTTCATCTCATCAGTCTAGGGAAGACATGGGTCCATGTCACAAATGAACTGTCACTTGGTATCCAAATTATTACAATAAACATTGTATTCACTTTTATTTTGGTATATATAGAAATTATACTAATAGTGCTCAAAGTGTCAACTCCCAATTTTATCTTATCAGAAATTGTACTGTGATTAAAGCATTGTAGGTTTATTACCCTGACTACCTAAAAGCTGTTATAGTTGAACTTTGTGGAAATATAACTCTTAATCCCTACAGACAGCATAACAGTAATTATATTTTCCGTTTCAGGGAACTTCTGTTTGTCAGGCCACTATTGTGGGTGCTGCAGTGATCCTGCTTTATATATCAAGGGCTTCTTATAACCTGGTGGTGGTTTTCATGGCTCCAGAAGATAGGCCCAGTTCATTCAACTATGGCTGGTACAATGTGTCTGATCAGGTAGCTGTATATTAGCACTACAGAGTTTATGTGGCATGTTGTGTATAAGGAGTGACATCACTGTTAATCAATGTATATTTTGCATTTTCAGCAATGAAAACTGAGGTTTAAGATCATTTTAGGAGTTCATTAAAAGCATACTGTATCCACAGACTCTTTTATCAACCTGTAACATTCTATTCATGCCATTAGTAATTGCCAAATGGTACGTTGGCTAATACACAGACTGGAGTTACAATGCAAGATTTGCTGAATTGGGATTAAATGAATCTGAACAGAGCAGATGTTTTTTAACAATCTAAAATGGTTAAGGGATACACAACAGGCCTATATTTCCAAGCTACATTAATGCATGTGGTGAAATTTCAGATTCAAAAGATATGTACAACATTTAGATTCTTTAGTGAAATTTACTAGTGTGTGTGCTACTTACTGTAATCTTGTAATCTTCAGTCTCGCTAGTTTTATTATAATGTAATGTCAGGTGATATTGTTTTTAATCAGCCTTTTCTAGATATCTTGTGAATATGTTCCATTTGAATTGATTTACTATTGTATTAAGCTGCATTAATGTCTGCTTTACAGGCCGATGTTGAAAAAGTCAGTGACCAAGCTTACGTGGCGTTCGGAATCATTCTTTTCCTTTGGGAGCTATTGCCTACAAGTTTGGTGGTATTTTTTTTCAGGGTGCAGAGACCAAATCAAAATCTGGTATGAAATAGTTTTTAACAAGTCTACATATTGTAACAGAATTTTTTCATTGACTACCATATGCCTCAAACACTAAATTTCTTTAAGTGCTTTTATACGTAATGCTAAAAAATTTTAATGTTCTCCTCTCGTCTTCTAAAGGGTGTATTAGGAACAGGAATATAGAAGTAGGAGTAGGCCATTCAGCTATTCGAGCCTGTTCTGCCATTCACTTGGATCGTGGCTGATCTGTGCCTCAGCTACATTTACCTGCCTTTGCACCATATCCCTTGATACCCTTGCCCAACAGGAATCTATCAATCTCTGCCTAGAAAGCTCCAATTGACCCAGTATTCACAGCCTTTTTTCATGAGAATTCCAGATTTCTACTACCCTTTTGTGGGGGGAAAAATGCTTCCTCATTTCACTCCTAAATGGTCTAGCTCTAATTTTAAGATTATGCCCTCTATTGGATTCCCCCACCAGAGGAAGTAATTTCTCTATCAAATCCTTTAATCATTTTAAATACCTCTATTAGATCATCCCTCAACCTTCGCAATTCATGGAAATACAAACCAAGTTTATGCAACCTTTTTTCATAATTTATCCCTTTAAGCCCTGCTATAATTCTGGTGAATCTGCACTATACCCCTTCCAAAGCCAATATATCTTTCCTGAGGTTCGGTGCTCAAAACTGAAAGCAGTACTGAAGCATCACTTCCTCACTTTTGAAATCCATCCCTATTGAGATAAAGACCACAATTCCATTAACCTTTTATTGATTACTTTTTGTACATGTACACTAATAGGCACCTAAATCCCTTTGCTCCTCCACAGCTCCTAGTCTCTCTCCATAATTAAGAAAATATTCCAATTTGTCTTTCTCAAATCCAAAGTGGGTGAGCTCGCACTTCCCCACATTGAACTCCATCTATCACAGTTTTGTCCACTCGGTCTGTTTGTCTCTTTGTAACTTTCTGCTTCCATCCACACAACTTACTGTGTCTCCTATCTTAGTGTTGTCTGCAAACTTGGATATACAACTCTCTCTCTTCCTTCATCCAAGCCATTGAAATGTATATTTAAAAACTGAGGCCTCATTACAGATCCGTGGGGAGTGCCACTTGACACCTCCTGTAAATCAGAGAACAAACCCCTTATCCCTACTCAGTCTCCTACCTCCCAACCAATTATCAACCATGTCACAAGGTTACATCCAGTCTTGTGCACTCTCATTTTTGCTAATAATCTCTTGTGCAGGACCTTACCAAATGCCTTATGGAAATCCATATAGAGACTCCCCTGTCCACCATGCTAGTGACCTCTTCAAAAAATTCAGCTAGATTAATCAGCAATGGTCTACCCTTCACTAATCCATGTGGACTTTCTTTGATCAACTGATGCTTGTCCAAGTACTTAGTCACTCTCTGATCGATTCCAGTAACTTCCCCACAATTGATGTTAAACTGACAGGTCTATAGTTACCTGGTTCCTCCCTCCCTCCCTAAAATGATGGCGTGGCATTTGGAATTTTCCAATCCAAAGACACAATTCCTGAATATAGAGAGCTTTGTAAAATTATAATTATTGCATCTGCAATCTTCTCTCCTATTTGTTTTAATACCCCAGGGTGGAAACCATTAAATGTACTGGAGATTTGACCACCTTAAGGCCAATTATTTTTGCCATTACCATTTTGTTCCTCCCCTTGACTAAACATAGAAACATAGAAACTAGGAGCAGGAGTAGGCCATTCGGCCCGTCGAGCCTGCTCCACCATTCAATACGATCATGGCTGATCATCCAAATCCAGTACCCTGTCCCTGCTTTCTCACACAGAATCCCCATCGAGCCTGCACCGACACATATCCCACCCTATCCCCGTAACCCCACGTATTTAATTCCCCCTAACATATCCCATCCTATCCCTGTAACCCCACATATTTAATCCCCCCTAACACTAAGGGTCAATTTATCATAGCCAAATCAACCTAACCCGCACATTTTTGGACTGTGGGAGGAAACCGGAGCACCCGGAGGAAACCCACGCAGACACGGGGAGAATGTGCAAACTCCACACAGACTATTTTTAGGTTCCCTTGTACTGCTGGTATTTTGTCCTCTTCCACCACTATGAAAGCAGATACAAAGTATTCAGTTGACAAGTCTGCCATTTCCTTATTCATTATAGTCTTGCCTGCATCTAGCTTTAGTGTGTCCACATTCTCCTTTACCTCTCTCTCTCTCTCTCTCTCTCTGCTTTTAATATATTTTTTCTGTGAGCTTTGATATTTCTTGCAAGTTTTTAATTAATGCTCTCATTTTTGCACCTCATTACTTTCTTTGTATCCCTGTGTTGCTTTTTTGCTCTGTCTGCTGGATTTCCACTTTTCCTTGCATTTGTGTAAGCCTTTCTTTTAGCTTGATACTGTCACTTACCTCGTATGTTGACTGTGGTTTCTTAACTCCACAACTGGAGCTTTTGGCTTTTAGGGGCATATACTGTTTGTTTTATTGTACCAAAAATTATTTTGAATATTTCCCACTGTTTGTAGAATTACCCATTAACCGTTCAGCCAAGTTTAATGTGGTCAGTGTGTTTATCATCCCTTTGAAGTTTGCCTTGCTTAAATTTAAAATGTGTTTGTGGCTCTCCTTTCTCCCCCCTCAAACCTCCCTCTCAAACCTGATATCAAATTCAATCATATGGTCACTATTTGCAAGACTTGGTGTGAATTATCCCATTTCCCCCCCCAACTAGTTTAAATCTTTCCCTACTGCCCTATTTAACCTTTTCGCGAGGACATGGGTACCTCTCTGGTCTGGATAACGGTCATCCCATCTGTACAGTGTTCCTTGGCTCCAAAAATGGTCTCCGTATCTCTGGAATCTGGTGAATCTTGCTTATGGGCAAAATTGAGAAATCTCTGATAATTTGCTATCTTTTTGTTCCTGTGTGCACAAGGCACTCTTGGCAAAGAAAGTTGCATGTACTTGGATTACATTTAAGATTCATTTAAAATTAAATTGGCTTGTGCTCATTGCAAGCACAGCTGCAGTTTTGCCTCAAGTCCCCAATACTGCTTTTGGTAACCATTTTAAGAACCTATTGGACCAGTCACTTTTGTAAATTCTGCCTTTAAAGTAACTTCACTTGTTTTCCACTCCTAAACAAAACCGGCACTGTTGTCCATCAGCCATGCAGCACAATATATTTTATTCACAAGATCACAAGATAATGACACATGAGGAAAGCCAGTCAGCCCATCTTAGTACATTTTGTTGTACAACAGATTTTTTTTTTTTTTAAAGCTGACTGTGAACTTCTAAAGCATAGCCATTATGGGGTAGTGCAGTTTTTTTATTGAATCAGCTTTTTGCATTCTGGTGGCAACCTTCATTATCATGCATTCTTCATATTAAAATGCTTCAGCACTTGAATAAGAGCCTTTCATTGCGAAAGTTTTATCAGCATTGTAACAACTATGCAATGTTATTAGAGTTTAAAACAAAAGTAAATAACACTTTTCAATGTAATTAAAATAGCATACTATTAAAGTTTGACTTTCTCTTTTAAAACCCAGTCACTCGTGCACAAGAGATTTTTTTTTAAATGCTCACTTTTTTTAGTTTTTAGTCTAATTTTTATTTGGTGCTAACTGTAAAACATGACGTGAGACTGATCTGCACTTTTTTTTTGTCAGCATTGCTTTTGATATGGCTGTTCAGTCCTTTTTATGTAAAATGTAATTGTCTTGAATACAATTAATCCAGTTGTACCTTTGTCGTCTGAAAATCTTTTATAGGGATCGGGTGGAATGATCAACAGTCACAGTTTCAGTTCCAGGGCATACTTTTTCGATAATCCAAGACGGTATGATAGTGATGATGATGATTTAAGTAGAAGCAGTAGCTCTAGAGGAGAGAGAGGCAGGTGGGTGAAACTGGTTTCCAGAGATGGAGATCTTCAAATCCTTAACCATTTGACACTTATGAAAATGCAGTAGTAACCTTTGCAAGAAGCATTCCTGATGTGGTATTAGCAATTGTAATCACTGTAAAAAGCATTTTACAGCTAACAATAATTTATTCTTTTTAGTTTCTTCTCGCGCAATAAATTTTAGAGAAGGAAATACTCTTTAGCACTACCACCTTGGAGCCATGTGACCACAGATAATTGTCATCGCATTTCTATGTATGTTTTCTGACTCCACTTTTGCAGATTGTCATCCTGGGTAAGACTTACTTGGTTCTGTCATGCAGTGGACAAGTCTGGCTAGTGACTGGCAGAACTAGCTTAATGTGCTGTGCAAAAAATGTCCCCCTTATTCCTCCAAGAGTCATTTTTAAGAACAAAATTGTAAACTAGTTTTGAGGAGGGTAGTGCCTTTTTACTTTAGGATGTATGATGTTGCTTTGATGATTCTCGTTCAAAATTTGCAGTTTGAGGCAGTATAGGGACAAGTTTCCACTTTATATCGGCTGCCAAAATGGCTCCAGTCACATGAGTCTAATTAAATCTGAACTCTGAACTTCAAGACCATTCCTGGGCTATTTATTGTATTGAGTTGACTTTTTCTCTACAGCAACAACTATAATTTCACAATCACCTTGGTTGGACACAAAGTTTAAAATTTCAAACTATGGTTTTTTTTTCAATTCCTGACCACTAAGAGTAATAACAAATAAGCATATTTTCAATCCACAAAGTTGCATGTAAATTAATTCTTAAGATATATTTTCCCAGCCAATCCATATTGCTCATGGATATGGCTTCAGGAGCTCTGATGCTGTAATTCAGAGCATCTGTCAATTGTCACCAAGTTGATCATGTGATGAGGTGCTACTGTCAATCTTCAATAAAATTCCATAAAAATAAAGTCACTGATAAAATGAGATTTAACATGTAGGAGGGAAACCCCACAAAGGAACTAAAAGCAATCTGCTTTCAGGCCTAGATCCCATAATTCCCAGTGTTACAACTCTGCTTGAAAGGTCTCTTAACAGACTATTGGCAATCACACCAAATCCACTAAGAACAAAAAAGTAGCACATGCAATAGTTAAAAAGAGCACAGGTTTGCAGCAAATTAATTGAACATGGACTTTTTCTGGAGAATGATTTTAGGTTGGATCAGAGCTCTTTTGGCAATTGATGTAAAGAGGAAACTGGCCCTGACACTGCCTCAAATTGCATGCTGAGAAGGTGAGTAGGTTGAGCTTAAAAAAAAAAAAGACAGGCTTGTGGGACCTGGTCTCCTGGTCCCAAAAATGATTACCTTGTTCCTCACGTGTGATTTGTACTGGCATTTGGTCCCATTCTCCATGCACCATTGCATTTCTGTCCTCCGTGCCACAGCAAATTAACAAACTGATATTCCTACTACTCTACCGAGAGAGTCAAAGGGAGGGTTTTCTCATTGCGCATGGCCTGAGGAATAATATTTGGTTCCATTTGGAATCCTTCTGTTGTATTGACAAACTAGGAAGGAGAGTGAGGTAGCAGACTCTGGTTCATGTGGAAACCCCTAGCGTGTTGCATCTAGACTATTCTGGCGAAGCTGCCACCTCGCACCACAAATCATTTTCCTCCCATCACTGGTTTGTATGGGTTGTGATGTATGCACAAAACTAATGGCTATGTTTGGGGTTGACACTGCTGGTATCTGTTTAGCTCTGATGCTGACAGAAAATAAACTGCAATGAGTAAGGCAGAAATAGCAGCCACTTGCAGTGGGATTAGTCATGATTTGCAGCTATATACGATGAAAGGCTGAAAAGGTACGGGCAGAATCATAGCGCACAGAAGGAGGCTATTCAGCCCATCATGCCTGTGCTGGATCTTTGAAAGAGCTATCCAATTAGTCCCCTTCCTCTGCCCTTTCCCCATAGCCCTGCAATTTTTTTTTTCCAATTCAGTTTTGAAAGTTGTTGTTGAATTTGCTTCCACCACCCTTTCAGGCAGTGCATTCCAGATCATCATAACTCGCTGTGTAATTTAAAAAAAAAAAATCTCATCTCACTTCTGGTTCTTTTGCTCATTGCCTTAAATCTCTGTCATCTGATTACTGACCCTTCTGCCACTGGAAACAGTTTCTCCTATTTACTGTATCAAATCCCTTCATGATTTTGAACATCTCTATTAAATCTCCCCTTAAACTTCTCTGCTCCAAGGAGAACAGCCCCAGAAGGTAAGAAACTGGCAGGGAGAAAAGTAAAGGTATTAACTAATTACATTCCATATCTATAGATAAGAATTTATTAAAAACAGTATACCCAGAAGATGTGAAATAATTTAATTAACCTAAAGGTCACCAATTTACTTTGTTTCCATTCCTGTATTCTGTATAATTCGGAGGTTTGTGAGCCCTGCTTATCTTGTTTGGATGGAGAAAGTACATTAAATATACTAACTTTTCTATTTTCCCCTTCAATGGCAATGACTCTTGTTTGGATACCATTCCACAACTACTGGTTGCTCTCTGAAACCTTACCCAAATGGCTATTGATCATGTGCAAGCTTAGAAAGCAGGTGTTGTTGGGCAAAACTGTTAAACAAAATCTTGCCCTTTTGAGCAGTGATCACTGGACAGCAATCGGGAACAGGAACTCTTTTTTTTGCGAGGGGCCCTGAAGCGAAATGCAGCAGCAGTTTGCTTTACACCCTCCTCCCCACCGCCCCCCCCCCCCCCCCCAAACTGCAAAATATGCACCGCCAGATCCATTAACTCAGCACCGACTCAATCATACAAATTTCAGCACAGAAGCAAGCCAATGGCCCAGAAATTCCGTTGGCAGGCCTCCCGCGGGCAGAGGGCTGCGATCCTGAAAAATCTGCGCCTGGACCGGAGGGCTCCCGGGAGGCGCAGAGTTCCATTGCTGGGCCTCTTCAAACTGCCGGTGCGCAGGGCCCACGTATCCCAGATGCGCAAGCGGTTCGTAGCGTCCCTGGGATCACGTGGGCCATGGGGAGCCAATCCGAGGGGAATCTCCTTCATACATTTGACAGGAAGACCTGTCAAATCTATGAATGGAGATCACCTCCAAAACATAGGAAAACATTAAAAAAAAATTAAAAATCTCATTTTTAAAATGACTTTAAATTACAATAAATTAAGTGCTTTGAACAACTTTATTTTTTGAAAAAAAAATTACTTTTTAATGGGGCTAAAAATAAACTTACCTTTTAAAGTATTTTTAAATGAAAATCAGTGGAAATTTTTTAAAACTTTTTTTCAACTTTTATCCTGGTAAAAGCAGGCCTTACGCAAGAATTGTAAGTGTTTTCTGCAGGCGGAGGGTCTCCAAAAACAGAACTCTCCACCCGCAGAGGCCCTGCTCCAGGGCAAGTGGAGGATTTGTCAAGAGCTTTCTTGACCGATCGGAAATGCCGGTTTCCAGCGCATGCGCAGTGCATGCCGAAAACCAGCATTTCCGTTGGCCCTACAAGTGAATACACAGCGCGTACACACCCGTAGGGAACGGAATTTCCACACCATTGTCTGTCCTAGTGCTAGCTGCTCATAAAAACTATCTAATCTAATCCCATCCCCCCCCCCACACTTTCTCCATAGCCTATGATATTTTTCATATGTATTTGTTTAATGCCATCTTAAACGCTGTGATTCAATATCATCTTTTGATCATGTCTTTCATATTCTTAAAAAAAAAACCATTGTGAAAAATATTTACTTTTAACCTTTTATACTTTAAGTACTAATGCCCTCTTGTTACTGAGTCGCTGACTAGCTGGAATAATCGTTCTTCCCCTCTCCAAGCCCTTTCAAAACTTTGGACACTTCTATTAAATTGTCCCTTATTCTCTAATGAAAACAGTCCTAGTTTTTCAAGTCTATTATAATAACTATATCCTTTTATCCCTGATATCTTATACCTGGATTCATTTCTTCCATGGCTCAATATCCTTTTTATAATGGGATGCACAAAACTCCACGCAGTACTCCAACTGTGGTCTGCCCAATGTCTTGTATAGATTATCCTTGTTTTTGTATTCTATTACCCTATATGTAAATCCACAATCTCATTTTCCTCATGTTTTTTTTTTCCACCTGTCACCCTGCCTTTAAAGGTCTGTATCCCTAGATCTCTGATTTCTCCATGCAGTGGATAAGCAGAGTCCTTTTTGGTTTGTATAATTGGTTTTCTTTACCAACTGAGCCCTCAAGGAAGCTTTTTTTAATGTGATGAGCTAACTTGGACATTGTAAAGAATAGGCAGTGAAAAAATTTGACCAGTAATATTTAACAGGCAGATCTCTTTGAAAGGTTAATGTACAATCATTTGGTCACTAAACTTAAACATAACATTTAAGTCCCCTTAAACTAATGATCTCCCAATAGATTTATTATTGACTGATTTGACGTGCTTTCCTGACGTGATGTGCTTAAACAAGGTTGTGAAAGCAATAGCAGCAAATAAACTCTTCATGCAAATGCATTTCTCAGTGGATACATAACAAAATCTGCATCGCAACACATGTAAACTGCTCTTCACTAATTTTGTTTCCTATTAGCATGGAGGACAGAGTAGCAATTTTCAGCTATTATTGCTGCAATCTGATTCTATCCCAGTGCTAATAAACAATATTTCTATTTTTTAATGTATAAACACAGTACCACAATAACAAACTCTGATGGTGCATGAAAAATGAGTGGACAAATTGGCATTACAACTTGCCGCCCCATCACTGGTATGTTTGCATTAAGGCCATGTTTAAAAATCAGATACAATTAGTGTAAATGACTAATTTCTTCATTCACTTATCCTCCACAATAAATAAGGTGATGTTACTTATTAGAACAGATGACTAATAGGAAACTGCCCCTTAAGAGTTTAAGCTTGCAGCAGCATTGTGAAATATTCTACTCCCACGATATTTCAGTGGCTTATTTCTGACAGCCCTCCCTCCGTCATCTTCTATTAGCAGCAGTGTGATAACACAAGTTTTACTGAATTTTGTTTTTGGTGTGGAATCCTCTGATTCAGCTAGTAGCCATTGTGTAAATCCCCCCCACCCCCCCCCCTAAATGTTTAATAGAACATAGAACAGTACAGCACAGTACAGGCCCTTCGGCCCTCGATGTTGTGCCGAGCATTGTCCGAGACCAAGATCAAGCTATCACACTCCCTATCACTCTGGTGTGCTCCATGTGCTTATCCAATAACCGCTTGAAAGTTCCTAAAGTGTCCGACTCCACTATCACAGCAGGCAGTCCATTCCACACCCCAACCACTCTCTGAGTAAAGAATCTACCTCGGACATCCCTTCTATATCTCCCCCCATGCACCTTATAGTTATGCCCCCTTGTAACAGCTGCCTCTACCCGAGGAAATAGTCTCTGAACATCCACTCTATCTATCCCCCTCATCATCTTATAAACCTCTAAGTCGCCTCTCATCCTCCTCCGCTCTAAAGAGAAAAGCCCCAACTCCCTCAATCTTTCCTCATAAGACCTCCCCACCCCCCCCCCCCCCCCCCCCAAACCAGGCAGCATCCTGGTAAATCTCCTTTGCACTCTTTCCAATGCTTCCACGTCCTTCCTATAGTGAGGTGACCAGAACTGCACACAATATTCCAAATGTGGTCTCACCAAGGTCCTGTACAGTTGCAGCATAACCTCACGGTTCTTAAACTCAAACCCTCTGTTAATAAACGCCAACACACCATAGGCCTTCTTTACTGCTCTATCCACTTGAGTGGCAACCTTCAGAGATCTGTGGATATGAACCCCCAGATCCCTCTGCTCCTCCACGTTCCTCAGAACCCTGCCGTTGACCCTGTAATCCTTATTCAAATTTGCCCTACCAAAATGAATCACCTCGCACTTATCGGGGTTAAATTCCATCTGCCATTTTTCGGCCCAGCTCTGCATCCTATCAATGTCTCTTTGCAGCCTACAACAGCCCTCCACCTCATCCACTGCTCCACCAATCTTGGTGTCATCAGCAAATTTACTGATCCACCCTTCAGTCCCCTCCTCCAAGTCATTGATAAAAATCACAAACAGCAGAGGACCCAGCACCGACCCCTGTGGCACACCGCTGGTAACTGGTCTCCAGTCCGAAAATGCTCCATCCACCACCACCCTCTGCCTTCTATGAGATAGCCAGTTACTTATCCAATCGGCCAAATTTCCCTCTATCCCACAACTCCTTACTTTCTTCATGAGCCGACCATGGGGAACCTTATCAAACGCCTTACTAAAATCCATGTATACGACATCAACTGCTCTACCTTCATCTACACACTTAGTTACCTCCTCAAAGAATTCAATCAAATTTGTTAGGCAAGACTTACCCTTCACGAATCCGTGTTGACTATCCCTGATTAAGTTGCCCCTTTCCAAATGGTCATAAATCCTATCCCTCAGGACCTTTTCCATTATCTTACCAACCACCGAAGTAAGACTAACCGGCCTATAATTACCAGGGTCATTCCTATTTCCTTTCTTGAAGAGAGGAACAACATTCGCCACTCTCCAGTCCTCTGGCACCATCCCCGTGGACAGTGAGGACCCAAAGATCAAAGCCAGAGGCTCTGCAATCTCCTCCCTTGCCTCCCAAAGAATCCTAGGATATATCCCATCTGGCCCAGGGGACTTATCGACCCTCAGGTTCTTCAAAATTGCTAAAACATCTTCCCTCAGAACATCTACCACCTCCAGCCTATCCACCTTTATCACACTCTCATCCTCAAGAACATGGCCCCTCTCCTCGGTGAACACTGACAAAAAGTATTCATTCATCACCTCTCCTATCTCTTCTGACTCCATGCACAAGTTCCCACTACTGTCCTTGACCGGCCCTACCCTCACCCTGGTCATTCTTTTATTTCTCACGAGTAAAAGGCCTTGGGGTTTTTCTTGATCCGACCCGCCAAGGACTTCTCATGCCCCCTCCTAGCTCTCCTAAGCTTTTTTTTAGCTCATTCCTTGCTACCTTGTACCCCTCAATCGACCCAACTGAACCTTGTTTTCTCATCCTTACATACGCTTCCTTTTTCCTCTTGACTAGACATTCAACCTCTTTTGTGAACCATGGTTCTCTCACTCGGCCATTTCCTCCCTGCCTGACAGGGACATACCTATCAAGGACACGCAGTAATTGCTCCATGAAAAAGCTCCACTTTTCGTTTGTGCCTTTCCCTGATAGTTTCTGTTCCCATCTTATACTCCCTAATTCTTGCCTAATTGCATCATAATTACCCCTCCCCCAATTATAAACCCAGCCCTGCCGTATGGCCCTATCCCTCTCCATTGCAATAGTGAAAGTTACCAAATTGTGGTCACTATCTCCAAAGTGCTCTCCCACATACAAATCAAACACTTGGCCCGGTTCATTACCCAGTACCAAATCCAACGTGGCCCCAGCTCTTGTCGGCCTATCCACATATTGTCAGGAAACCCTCCTGCACACACTGTGCAAAAACTATCCCATCCGAACTGTTTGACCTATAAAGGTTCCAATCAATATTTGGAAAGTTGAAGTCACCCATGACAACTACTCTGTGACCTCCACACCTATTCATAATCTGCTTTGCAATTTCTTCCTCCACATCTCTCTTACTATTTGGGGGCCTGTAGAAAACTCCTAACAACGTGACCGCTCCTTTCCTATTTCTAACTTCAGCCCATATTACCTCAGACGGCAGATCCCCCTCGAACTGCCTTTCTGCCGCTGTTTGCAGAGTTTTTTGTTTAAAAATAAAAAGTAATCATTTTAATGTTCTCCATTAGAGAGCATTCTTTGCTCTGAAGAATTTTCTCATCCTCCTCCATTCTCATCAGAAGTCGCACAACACCAGGTTATAGTCCAACAGTTTTATTTGAAATCACGAGCTTTCGGAGCAGCGCTCCCAAAGCTCGTGATTTCAAATAAAACTGTTGGACTATAACCTGGTTGTGCGACTTCTCATTTTTGTCCACCCCAGTCCAACACTGGCATCTCCGCATCATTCTCATCAGAGCTGAATGCTGGCCCCTTTTAAAGCTAGCTTGTTTCAGGTGACACCAGTATTGGCATTAATAATTTTGTGCATCCTGACTTTGGGTATTTGCAACAGATGGTCATCAGAAGTCTACATTGCTTCCCTTCACATAACTTAAAGAATGTGAAGCCAGCTCATAGTTGCCAGTTGACTGCCAAAAATACTAGATATTAATCCTCCGTAAAGGATAGTGTTGCTTGATGATTCTCCTATGATAACTGAACAAGACCTGACAAGTTGAGTACAGCTGGCTCTTCAAAAGCAGAAGTACTCTGGGTCTTATTTTGATGAAATTGAGAGGTCGCACAACACCAGGTTATAGTCCAACAGTTTTATTTGAAATCACAAGCTTTCGGAGCTATCGATTGCCCCTTCCTCAGGTGAAGTAAATAGATACAGAATCGCCAAAGCATATATAGATAGAGAACAAAGCATGTGTACCTTACAATTGCAGACAACTAAATTAAATCATCCTGACTATCTGCCGAGGTGTGATAAAGTTAATCAGGTCAGCCAGGAAGGTACCACATCAAAGACATAGTAAGATACAACTGAGACAATGAGGTGGAGTCGCAGGGGGTCTAACGTGTCAAAAGCTGCCGTCTGTATGTAAAACGAAAAGCTTTAAAATGTTTACTTTTTTACTGGGAAAATTTTTACTTTTTTACTGGGAATCACATCTGTGAACAAGCCAACGACGACTCGAGTCCGGATCACGTCATGTATCGTGACATAAACCCAAGATCCCGGTTGAGACCATCTTCATGAGTGCGGAACTTGGCTATCAGTTTCTGCTCGATGATTTTGCGTTGTCGTGTGTTTCTAAGGTTGCCTTGGAGAACGCTTACCCGCAGATCCGAGGCTGAATGTCCTTGACTGCTGAAGTGTTCCCCGACTGGGAGGTAACAATCCTGCCTGGCGATTGTTGCGCGGTGCAGTCGGAACACTTCAGCAGTCAAGGACATTCAGCCTCGGATCTGCGGGTAAGCGTTCTCCAAGGCAACCTTAGAAACACAAGACAACGCAAAATCATCGAGCAGAAACTGATAGCCAAGTTCCGCACTCATGAAGATGGTCTCAACCGGGATCTTGGGTTTATGTCACGATACATGACGTGATCCGGACTCGAGTCGTCGTTGGCTTGTTCACAGATGTGATTCCCAGTAAAAAAGTAAAAATTTTCCCAGTAAAAAAAGTAAAAATTTTAAAGCTTTTCGTTTTACATACAGACTGCAGCTTTTGACACGTTAGACCCCCTGCGACTCCACCTCATTGTCTCAGTTGTATCTTACTATGTCTTTGTGGTACCTTCCTGGCTGACCTGATTAACTTTATCACACCTCGGCAGATAGTCAGGATGATTTAATTTAGTTGTCTGCAATTGTAAGGTACACATGCTTTGTTCTCTATCTATATATGCTTTGGCGATTCTGTATCTATTTACTTCACCTGAGGAAGGGGCAATCGATAGCTCCGAAAGCTTGTGATTTCAAATAAAACTGTTGGACTATAACCTGGTGTTGTGCGACCTCTCAATTTTGTCCACCCCAGTCCAACACCGGCATCTCCGCATCTTATTTTGATGGACATTGTAATTCATCCTTTTCCCCCCACTCTAACCAACACATCAGCCTAGTCAGGCTATAAAACATTTGTATGACTGGGGTTACGGCTTTGTGATTTTATTTGTTTTTATCCAGACACCCATGGTAATTGAATAATTTATCTTTACTAACTTCATCAGTAGTTTTGGTGATCTCTCCCTTCAATACACACTATTCTGTGTTTGTTGCTTATGTTGCCTCTTCCCCTGCTGCCAACCAGGTGGGCATTGGTATCAGTTGATAATTGATATCTCCCTGAGATGACTCAATCTCAAATCTTGGTGAAGTTTTGGATAAATCAACAGTTATAAAGTCTTTCATATCATGTAGTTCTGTTGTTACAGCTCTGACTGGAACTAGAACCCACAATGAAACTTGTTTCTCCACTTGTTACAGATCCTCCACTTTAATTTGCCCATGTGATACCTTTGATTCTCAATCTAACATTTAAGATTCTAGTTCGGCCCTTAGTCAGATGTTCCTTGTCCAAATGAATTGTGACAAGTCCCTTTATCCAAGCTAACAAACTTTCACTGGGGTGGTGGGGAAAGAAAGTTATCAAAGCAGGTAAAATGGGAGAGAGGATGTGAAAGATTGCTTATCAAATATACTATGTAAAATTCTACCACCAGAAAGTGATGGAAATGCCATCTGCACAAAACTATTTGGGCCAACCTCCTTTTTCAGATGGACAGCATCTTGTAGACTGGAATATTTTCATTATCTTCGGTTGACTCTCTAGAATTAAGGATGTAATTAGTAGCCAGGTAAAGCAGAGTACCCTGATAAAGGTGAATGACTTTTTGCCAAGTTGAGACACTAAGCTGTAGAAGATGCCAACAGAGGATTAAATTTTCCCCTATATGACCTTTAAAGGGGCACATAACTGCTGTCTGCCTCAAGTCAAATTGGATTTTGGTGACTATTCATTGATACCAACCAAACTGCTAAAAATAAAGGGACAAATCCAACAATTTAGATGACTGGCATGTTGGTGGATTTGAGGATGGCTGTCAACCAAAGTTATGCCTTTCATTTGTGTGTTTAAGAAAATTGTAAATAGATGTTAAGACGGTCAATGCTGCTAATGAGAAGGTTTGACTTGAGGTTTGAAAAGTTAGTTCCCCCTCCAGGATTAGTAAAGGTTGCCAAGGAAAATGAAGAGTTTGACATTTCATTCACATCAAGGAGCAGGAGGTTTGCACCCTTTAGTGGGCTTAAGAATCTTCAACAAATTGATAGAAAAAAAAGTTAAAGATGAGAATTATTTGGGCAAGATATTTAGACTATCTAGTGGATCTCAAATATATCTGTGTTCATCAGGATCTCATGCAGGATAAGCCCAGCTGGATATTTTACATATGTTTTAGAGATGTCAGTTTGAAATTTGAGCAAGTGTAGCACCCTCCTTTTTCCTACCCCCCCCCCCCCCCCCCCCTAAAAACACTTAACTGATCTCACCCAGGGTATCAGTTGAGGAGCTTCAATTGTCTTCAGCACCCCTGGGCAAGGGAGGGGGGAAGAAATACCAATTATTCCTGATCATCCAGGAACTCCTGCTCCAATCCGTGTATGGGCATCAGGTGTGGGCAGGATCAGGCTTGGCTATAATGCCTTCCACAACCAAAGCCTGACGACACTTGGCAAGATACCAAAGAACTGCTAACAATTGTGGAGCCACACCTCAGCAGGAATTGGCAACTTCAGTGAAGGAGGAGAGTAAATTCAAAGCAAAATGTAGCACTGAAGGAACTGATAATTTCATATGTATTATTTGTATCCATATTCTTTGACTTGGAACAGCAACATGAATTGGGGCAGGGGACTCTTATGTATTTGAAGAATCTGCCCCTCTTTTTTTACAACTTGACCGTGCTTCACAAGCCCCAAAAAGATTGTCCCTTGTTATCATCCTAAATGTCTTAACATAGTGTCTGTATCCCCATCTGGTTTAGGAAGTCATGGTTCCTTCATTTTGCCCAGCACTTGATTTCTGACAGTAATACTGTCACTAAACTGCACAAGGACTCTTGAGAGATACTACATGATGAAGCAAACACTGCCTCATCAATTTTCAAACAGCATATTGTTCTAATACAGTTATCCATCCCCTCTTGAGCAACAAGAACAGAGGCTGCAGGGATGTGTATTTTCATCTTGTGATTTCCTGACATGAACTCCTGATCTCACTCATGCTCAAACTTAGAGATTTTGGTGATTATGTTGTAATGGCACTGGCAGATGCCTGGGGACAGGTCAACTGTCTGCCTGTCAGAATTTGGGAAAGGACCACAGCAGGGGATGAAAATGTTAGCTGCTAAAATTAAGTTTTCTTTTAATTAAACTGAAAATCCCTTTTTTACTTTTTTCCTACTGTTTTTAAAGCATCCTATCCACAACACCACAAGGCACTGGTTGGTATGGAGCCATCCATAGGAATAGCAATTACAATGTAGTCTCTCACTTGCTGAATGGACCTCCAGCAGCTACAGCACCACTTCTCTTCGCTTATGGTAATATCCAAAACAACCACCACCATAACTATTACTCCACACCACAAAACTATTACTCAACACCACAGAACTAATGGGAATCTACAGTTGCAGTTCTGTGGAAATGTTTACATGACAGTTTGCATGGGCTGACCCCTTGGCTCGTTGTGGAAAAAATGATTGAAAGAATTCCATTTGTGGCACTATGAAAGAAAAAGCTATCGATGAAGTAACCTTCAGAACTGCATCAATGACTGAAGCATAGAGATGTCCTGTAGCATTGCAGCTTGCTTCGACTGTAGTAAGTTGGACTGCATATTGCACTTTTACCTGCACTTGCAATCTGAACAAAATTCCAGAATGAATCTTGATCCTATAATCAATATTCTAAATTTTTGGAAGGTTTTTAGAATTAATCTGGGCCGGGTAGAAGGAACTATTTTCTTAATGACTTGATCATTCTAAAGTTTGTGTTTTTAAAGCAGAGTTAATATCCAAATCTGCCATTTTAAGCTAACTGAAAAATAGAATGGCTGTTTTAAATACATTACTGCTGTGACGCACGTATTTCAGATATTCCTATAGACATATTAATCTGCACATGGTCTTGTACCTTTTAGGTCATGGGAATACAGTATTGACAAGTTTGGTTGTATTGTGTTTCCAAAACTCTAATCTACTAGATTTAAGGCCTAACTTGGAAATTTGCTTGAAAGTGACCAACAAAGCATTTGAATGTAATATATGATGTAATGTTTTACAATTTGCCATTTGAAATCTTATATATGGGCTAAAATTCTGTTTGATATAACTAACATCTGTAAATGTATTAATATTGCCACGTACTACTGTAGCCCAAAGCTGTTAGCATTATCTTAACTTATTTTGATATAGTAGAGTTGCATGTTTAAAGAAAAACCTCATTACCCACATGATATTTTGGTTATCTGGGGTTTCTTTGTTCTTGAGGGCTGGTTTCTTCAAACAAGGATGAAATGATTATTGGGTTTCATTGTCCGTGATGTAATGTCAAACGTGTAATGTAATAATGTGTACGCCAGCATGTTTTTTTTGTACACACTTGAACATTCCGTGAAACAACCAGATATTTAAGTACGCTACACAACAATTGTAGGGCACAGATTAAAATAGACCGTGGTGAAGATGTAGGTGCAACACTAAACAATTTTGCACATTATTTTTTGCACCTTTTTTGAGTGTTCATTTAAAGCAGTACAGCTCTAATTTCAGCAAATGAATGTGAATTATTGGCTATTAAACTGTTTTTGACTAAGTTTTGAATGTGCTGTATTTTTATATCTAGTTATTGGGCTGGAAGCTGTACAACATTAATATGTATGACTCAGGACCTTAATGGAATACTTCAACAAGACAAGTCTCTACTAAATGTCTTTAAATCTGCACTTGTGTGTGCAAATTCAGCACACCTTTTCAGTTTCAAAAATAGTATTACTGTCTGCTATCTTGTTGAGGTTTTACATTATGCTTTCCAAAAATTAAAGTGGTACAAATTCATGGGATTAACTGATTTCCAATGAAAGCAAAATGAATCTTACCTGACCAAAAATTGATTTTGTAGCATTGGATACGAGTGTTTGTTAGGATTTAACATGTACAATTTTAATGGGTAAACTTCACTTAAAAATGGCCTAAAATGTTTTGACCTTTGTTTGGTGCATTAAGGATGACCCTAGGAGTTTGCAATCCTACAGATGCAGAAGTGCAATTACTTGTATAATAGTTACCAATGTTCCCCATAATATTACTGCTGTCATTCTAAAGCTCAGTGGCACCTCAGAAGAAATCCTGATGCCTAGATTTATTTTTTTATTTGAAAGGTTGGGGGTGGGGAGCGAGATGGAGAAGGGAGCTGATTAATAATCTTTGTTTTGCAATCTACAAAATTTCTTCTTAATTTTTGTTTTTTTGCAGTTGTGTTGACCTTCATTTAACTTATGCTTTTAGTTCCTAGCTAAACTTCTCTTTTTTTGTTTTTTGATACAGAAACTGTTCAGTTTTAAAATTGTGCCCTGCAGTATTGTGTAGATTTTAAAGGTGTGCTTTTTGGAGATTGTGTGTATGCATTAGTCATTACATGTATGAATGTGTAGTAAAGACAAATCTCTTTTCTTGGGGAAAAAAGTACTAGTTGCTGAAAATCACTTATTTCTCTCATACTTGCGGTCTCCCTGATTTTAGTATCCAATTGAGAACCTCTATAGACTAAATCGAGATGGTCTCTTGATGGAAACTATGTCCAGTCTTCACGTTGAGATGCTTGGTTTCTTCAGATGCTCCAAGAGTAGCTTTGTGACCAAAAAGTGCTGTTTGGGGAGGTGTGGTGGTGTTACAGGGAGAAATAAGAAAAGGACAAAGAACTGCAGTTCAGAATTACAGCAAATTAATGTGGATTGGTTCTGTCTTTTGGTGAAATTGGACTTTCCGATCCATGTGCATTCTCATGAAAAATAGCAGGATTGGTCATGCAGGACTGCTTTAAAGATTTAAATCATGCCTGTCAGTAATAGCTAATACTTTGATTTTAATTTTTAATGCATGCTATTGCTGATTTACAGCAGCCATTTATCTCTGCTGCAGACTTACTATTCTTCAGGCAATGCATCTGTACTTTCATTTGTGAATAAACTGACTTTAAAATTGTGTAGAATTTAATCCAACTGCATAAAGTCTTATCAATTTTTTAAACTCAAATGCAAAAGTACAGTATCTTTAGAAATCTTTATCCTACATGTTCATGTTGAAATGCTAAAATAATTCTTAATTTTGAGCCACTAGATATGAATAAGTTTATTTCACATCATTTCAAATACGTCTGCCAGCATTTTGCTAATATAAATTTGTTTAGATTTTAAATTCTGTATCCCTTCTAATTAATTCATATATAGTTATTTTTGTATTTTTCACAGTAGCAAACTTAGCATGCTTAATGAACCAATCAAGAGCTCATTCTAATTGTATTTTCCATCCAGTCCATGAGTGAATGAATTGTCTAGCTGGCAATCAGTCTGAGGATCAAATACTTATCACGTTGCTGTATGAAGTCTTCTGTGGACCAGGATCTGAACAAGCAAACAAATGTTACCCCTACCTTGTCTTGATTTGTGATTGTAAGTGATCGGCTTAGCTCTACTGTGAAGTTTTGATTTCTATGATCTGAGCCTTTCTGTTTTGAAGGGTATCATTTGTTTCTGTCCATGTAACAAGGTAAAACTCACCGACTTTAACCTGATTCATTGCGTTTTTATTATCATTAACGTCGGGATAGAAACATTGATAAGCATTTCAACATAGAATGATTCCTTTATTCCTTCACTTTTTTTTGTATCTGTAAATTATTTTTCTCTCCTGTAACTTTTCAATATTTAATATTTGTAAAGCTTTACATGTAATCTTTAAACCTACAAAGTCTGTCTGTGGGACTATCTAAGGGTACCTGTACTGTTAATACTATTGATTTATCTGTAAAATTTACCACTGCATTTATACTGTTAACCATAAAGCTGTTCTCCAGGCTTTATTTTATTGTGGCCAATGAATGTAATGGATTTACTATGTAATGAGTTGTAACAAGCACTACCATATTTAAATAAATGTTTTATGGCATTCGTAAAGGGAAGATGTTGGTATTTAAATTTAATTGAATAGTTTTACAATCTTGAGGATTAGAAAATCTAGTGTCTTGGTTTTGTGCAATGATAGAATACATGATGCAAGTCACAGGGCTAAAGTTGATAGCAAAATAATTAACAGAATATTCACCTCAAATTGAGGTTTGTATTTCCATTGTGATAAGAGATTTGGGTGGTTGTAGGGAAGGGGGAGAGGTGAATGACTACCTCCTGTGCTGTAATTTCTATCATTCTTTGAAAACTCTTTTATTGAGGCTAAGTTTAGAAATATTGGCATTGAGTTCACGGAGGTGTGCCCTATGAGAAGTGCCCCAAACACAGTCCACTGCCCTTTGTGTAATCTCTGTTTGGTTCAGGTGCTGGCTAGTTTTGATGCAAGTCCAAGTACAGATCGGCTCTGACCAAGGCTCCCAATTCAGAGTCGTCACTTTCACACACCACCTGAGTCCAACGCAGATTCCAAGGAGATGGGGAGGGAGATCGGGTTTATTATAAGTGGCATTGACGGGGGGCCTGATCACACCTTGTGCAGTGCAGGAGGATTCTGGATGTAGTTAGTGAATATCAGTGGGTTATAGGCTTGATACAGGTAGGATATGGGGCATTATACCTACTAACAGACTATATAAGTTACTGTTGGTTATGAGGGGAATCTTGACTAACAGTATTACTATTTGTTATCGGTGCAATTTCAGTGAGTTACTATTTGTTACTGGTGGAATCAAAGTTTCTCCCACCTCTGATTCCCCTTGTCCACTTATAGTTTCCCCTCATCCCTGACCTGGGGGATTTCCCTTCCTTGCTTTCTCACTGGGTGGCCTTCTGGTTCTCAACTTCTCGCACAACAGCTGTTGGCACAAAACTGCGAGCAAAGATACTTAATTACAGGGAACCTAACTGTTGTGACATCTCTGGATGTTACTGCATTTATTTTACATGATCAACTCTCCAGGAATACCTCCAACCAGGGTTGGCAACCCTACCATCCAGTGATGCCAGACCAAAGGATTGTCCCAGGTTGCCAAACCCTAGCACTGCTGCCAAAGCCCAGAACCACCATCCAATGCAGTTAAACCCTACCCTCCTCCTGCTGAATACCAAATGTTTATCACCAATTCTACATTTTGCTATGTATTCTCAGCTTTAAAACTGGTAAGTAATAAACATTAGATACATTGGTTAAGGAATATATGTAACATAAAGGCCAGTTATTTACAGAATTGTGGAATTCCAGCCCCAAAGCACTAAAACATTGACTTATTAATTCATGGTAAATCCATTGGCCTAATGTGCCCCTGATATAAAATAGTGTATATTTTGACTCGCCATGAGCCTAGAGGAGATCTGCCAATTTAATATAAAACTGTTAGAATGTCAGATGCATGAAGTTCAGAGGGCTGCTTTTCCAAATTGGCATTGCCGTTGGAGATAATAAGTGTTATTTGAGCTGCAGATTCTAGCTTTTTTTTAAAAGAATAAACTTACACATATAGCACCTTTCTCATCCTCAGAACATCTCCAAGCCCTTCATATCAAATGAATTACTTTTGAAATGCAGTCACTGTTTTTATGTAGGCAAATGTCAGTCAATTTGTGCACAGCATAGTCTGACAAACTGATAAATGACCAGGTAATCTGTTTTGGTAATGTTAGTTGAGGGATAAATGTTGGCCAGAACACCGGGAGAACTCCCTTGCTCTACCTACGAATAGTGGTATGGGATCTCTTGCATCCACCTGAACAGACAAGCGAGGCCTTGGTTTAACATTTTATCTAAAAAAAAAAAAAAAAATATGGGAATACTGCATTCCCTCACTACTGCACTGAAGTCAGACTAGATTATCTGCTCAAGTCTTCAAGACTTGAACCCACAACCTCCAGAGGCAAGAGTATTTTTTGTTTTTATATATTTGTTTGGGAAGTGGGAGTCACTGGCAAGGCCAGCATTTATTGCCCATCCCTAATTGTCCTTGAGAAGGTGGTGGTGAGCTGCTGCCTTGAACTGCTGCAGTCCTTGTGGTGAAGGTACTCCCACAGTGCTGTTAGGGAGGGAATTCCAGGATTTTGACCCAGCAACAATGAAGAAACGGCAATTATATTTCTAAGTCAGGATGGTGTGTGACTTGGGAGGGTAACTTGGAGATGGTGGTGTTCCCATGCGCCTGCTGCCCTTTTCCTTCTAGGTGGTAGAGGTCACGGGTTTGGGAGGAGCTGCTGAAGAAGCCTTGGCGAGTTGCTGAAGTGCATCTTGTAGATGGTACACACTGCAGCCATGGTGCATCGGTGGTGGAGGGAGTGAATATTTAAGATGGTGGATGGGATGTCAATCAAGTGGGCTGCTTTGTCCTGGATGGTGTCGAGCTTCTTGAGTGTTGTTTGAGCTGCACTCATCCAGGCAAGTGGAGAGTACTCCATCACGCTCCTGACTTGTGCCTTGTAGATGGTGGAAAGGCTTTGGGGAGTCGGGAGGTGAGACACTCGCTGCAGAATACCTAGCCTCTGACCTGCTCTTGCAGCCACAGTATTATGTGGCTGGTCCAGTTAAGTTTCTGGTCACTAGTGACCCCCCAGATGTTAATGGTGGGGGATTCAGAGATGGTAATGCTGTTGAATGTCATGGGAAGGTGGTTAGACTCTCACTTGTTGGAGATTGTCATTGCCTGGCACTTGTGTGGCACGAATGTTACTTGCCACTTATCAGCCCAAGCCTGAACGTCATCCAGATCTTGCTGCATGTGGGCATGGATTGCTTCATTTTCTGAGGAGTTGCGATTGGAACTGAACACTGTGCAATCAGCGAACATCCCCACTTCTGACCTTTATGATGGAGGGAAGGTCATTGATGAAGCAGCTGATGATGGTGGGGCCTAGGACACTGCCCTGAGTAACTCCTGCAGCAATGTCCTGGGGCTGAGATGATTGACTCCAACAACCATCTTCCTTTGTGCTAGGTATGACTCCAGCCAGTGGAGAGTTTTCCCCTGATTCCCATTGACTTCAATTTTACTAGGGCTCCTTGATGCCACACTTGGTCAAATGCTGCCTTGATGTCAAGGGCAGTCACTCCCACCTCACCTCTGGAATTCAGCTCCTTTGTCAATGTTTGGACCAAGGCTGTAATGAGGTCAGAAGCCACGTGGTCCTGGCGGAACCCAAACTGGGCATTGGTGAGCAGGTTATTGGTGAATAAGTGCCGCTTGATAGCACTGTTGATGACACCTTCCATCACTTTGCTGATGATTGAGAATAAACTGATGGGGTGGTAATTGGCCGGATTGGATTTGTCCTGCTTTTTGTGGACAGGACATACCTGGGCAGTTTTCCACATTGTCTGGTCGATGCCAGTGTTACAGCTGTACTGGAACAGCTTGGTTAAAGGTCTGCCAGTCTTCAGCACGATAGCCGGGATGTTGTCGGGGCCCATAGCCTTTGCTGTATCCAGTGCACTCAGCCGTTTCTTGATATCACGTGGAGTGAATCTAATTGGCTGAAGACTGGCTTCTGTGATGGTGGGGACCTCCAGGAGAAGGCAGAGATGGATCATCCACTCGGCACTTCTAGCTGAAGATGGTTGCACACGCTTCAGCCTTGTCTTTTGCACTCGTGTGCTAGGCTCTGCCATTATTGCGGATGGGGATATTCATGGAGCCTCCTCCTCCCACTAGTTGTTTAATTGTCCACCACCATTCATGACTGGATGTGGAAGGACTGCAGAGCTGATCTGTTGTTTGGGGGTTTGCTTAGCTCTATCTATAGCATGCTGCTTCTGTTTAGCATAAAGGTAGTCCTGTGTTGCAGCTACCCCAGGTTGGCACCTCATTTTTTAGGTATGCCTGGTGCTGTTCCTGGCATGCTGCTCTTCACTCCTTATTGAACCAGGGTTGGTCCCCTGCCTTGATGGTAATGGTAGAGTGAGGAATATGCCAGACCATGAGGTTACAGATTGTGGTGGAATACAATTCTGCTGCTGCTGATGGCCCACAGTGTCTCATGGATGCCGAGTTTTGAGCTGCTAGATCTGTTCTGATTCTATCCCATTTAGCACGGTGGTAGTGCTACACAACACGATGGTGTCCTCAGTGAAGATGGGACTTTGTCTCCATAAGGACAGTGTGGTGGTCACTGCTACCAATGCTGTCATGGACAGATGCATCTGCGACAAGTAGATTGGTGAGGATGAGGTCAAGTAGGTTTTTCCCCTCGTGTTGGTTCTCTCACCACCTGTCGCAGGCCTAGTCTGGCAGTTATGTCCTTCAGGTCTCGGTCAGTAGTGGTGCTACTGAACCACTGTTGGTGATGGACATTGAAGTCCATTAGCCAGAGTACATTCTGTGCCTTTGCTACCCACAGTGCTTCTTCCAAGTGGTGGTCAACATGGAGTACTGATTCATCAGCTGTGGGAGGGTGGTAGGTGGTAATCAGCAGGAGGTTTCCTTGCCCATACTTGACCTGAAGCCATGAGACTTCATGGGGTCCGGAGTCAATGATGAGGACTCCCAGGGCCACTCCCTCCGACTGTATACCACTGTGCTGCCACCTCTGGTGGGTCTGACCTGCCAGTGGGACAGGACATACCCAGAGATGGTGATGGAGTCTGGGATATTGGCTGAAAATGGTATTGACAATGATAAATTGTTAGTTGAGAAATCTAGACCCATTCTGAATTTTCAGAATAATTAACAGTTTAATTCCTGAATTGTGTTTGTATTGAAGTAATCACTTAGTGTTTTCTAACAAGTAAATTCTGAAGACTGGGATCAGTCTTGTGACTATTATTGATCTAATGAAGCCTAACTGGTACAAATGGTTATACTGTATCTAAAGTTTATTTTCAAATTGTATTTAATTACATTTTAACCAAATCTAAGATGCAGATGCTCACCCTACTAAAATTTGCCATTCAAACTTTCCCCTATACTCAATGTACCAATGGTAAGCACCAACATACTTTATTTTGACAAATAAATTAACTCTTTTAGTTTGGGCTTTCTGTATCCCTTTTGCACAGATAGTTCCTCCTCTCAAAAAATGATTTCCACACCATTCTCTAGCAACATATTACAGGGAGCAGATATTGCTTTTATTTCCAGTTTTTGATTAAATGTGTTATGGTTCAGTGTACTTTTTCATTTGTGCATAACCAAGCTGTTAAATGTTGTATGTTTCTTGATGCTAGCTTTATATAACTATTTCAGATCACTGATTTCCCATCCTCCGCTCTACTGAAGGCCACGGGGCTGGCAGTCGACTGGTACCCAAGTGGGTTATTCATTTAATTTCACATTTCAGTTCAGAATAATCTACTAAATCAGTAGCATAATGTCACATTCCTGGATAAAGCAGAAAGGGTGATGCAGCCAAATGCAAGCTTTTGCATTCATGTCTTACAATAATATTTACATCAATAACATCAAATAAAGCACCACTGAACCAACCAGGGGGAAAGCTAAGTCCTATCATAGAAACAAAATTTCAAATTATAAATCTTCCCCCTAGTGCTATACTTCAAAAGTCATACAATGTTTAATTAAAAACTTTCAATTAAAATCTTTTCATCTGCAATCACTTAGTTCGAGTTTCGTGTTTTCAGAACAAGTCATCAAGTACAATGAAGTCATACTTTTCTTAACTATTATAATTTTAGCTGACTTTAAAATTTCCACAATGATACTTTCACACTTAGACATTCTAAACTTTCCATGGAGTTTGATAATTAAATATATTAGAAGGGTACATAGACAGTCCTTTCATCTGTGGCAGCTGGGTTTGAATCCACAACTGCAGCCAGATCATAAAGTTCTTTCTGGATGTAAGGATCTAAAGTAAAATGTGGTTTGGTAGACAGAACCTCATTCTTAGTGGATATGACGCACAGCACAAACTAAAGTTGAGAAGATGGCTATTGTGGAAATTGGAAATGTTATGCTAGTGCAGTCAGATGTATTCTTTAGCATTTGGCTATGTTGTTGAGTTAAAGTAGAGAGCTTTATTCCACCACTTTCATAATGTACAAAATTCTGAGAGTACATTAGTAGAGTCACACTTATCAAATCATACTTCACTCAACCAGGTTGAAAGTAATTAATTACCAGGTTAAATCTTCAATAACAAAAAAAAACTCGAACAGTGCATTTTTGTAAACTCAAGTTTTAAATCAATAACATTTCACCAGTGTAAACTTAGAATCAAAAATATTCAACAAGTTTTAGATTTATAATTTGCAGTAAGAATGTACAGGACAGTCACTGATATTCCCTCTGAATACCAATATATTTCACAGCACAATTTGGCTGAATTTCTATCTCTTTTCACATTCAGTAAAATTTAGGCAGGTTTCCCCACAAGTGATCAGTGATTTTTAAAAGTACAACCTTAAGCTGTAGAATTCAATTCAATTTCTTGTTACAAACTATATACTTTATATATTTTTTTAAAAGTCCTTTCTGATTTATCAAAGAATAGGCAGTATGGAGCCATCACTGTACAGTTTCCAGTAGCTCTGTGAAGTTCTGAAGCTCCCAGATACTAGTAGAAATCCTGTAATAGAAGAAAATGGTTACTAATATGCTTCAGTGGTAAAGTAACCTTGTCGTCCAACATTTACTAGTTAAGTGTTTGAACCGTCGTCAAATGAACAGTAATCACATAGCTTGGTACATGCTGGCATTAGTACGCTGTCTAAGATAAATTGCAAACTGTTAATAACCTCAAGCTCCTGGTCAGCCAGCGGAAATGCAGTAGAACGGGACTTCTGGCCCCATCCTAAATCCCAGGGATGAGATAATTAGCATAAAGGAACTGGGTGCCCATTCTGGCCAAAGAGCAAATTCTTCTTGTACTTGCCGTTAAACAACTGACAAAGTTGACCCCAATTTTGCTGGTATGTAATGCAGGTGTACTTTACATTGGGGACAAAGGAAACAACTGGCAGGAACTCGGGTAGGTCCAGTAATTCTGCCGCCTCCTTTTGACATCCGCACGGGAGCACAGGTGCAAGCATCTCTGCTGCCTCTTCATTCTCTTTCCTCCCCCCCCCAACCCAGTGAAATTTTCAGCGGTTGGAAGAAGTGGAGCCTAGCATGAACTTAATTCCAACATAAATATATAGACCAGTACTTGTAAAACCCTCACCTTCCAAAAGCATTAAGGAGTGCAACAATGTCTTGACGTGTTAGATGAAATCTTTGAGATGGACCAGAGTCTGGTAAACTGTTTATTTGCTTCTCGGAGAACAGGATCTTCAGAGCAGTACCCAGTCCCTGTGTCTAAGAATAATATAGTGCATATTAATATAGTCATAGACATGAGGGCGTGATAAAAAATACTTGAGGTACTTGATACTGACCTGGAGTTTGCCCCAAAGTCTACACTTGAAGCAACCAACACAATCCATTATTCTTGAAATGTTTTTGAAATGCAGTCGAAATTCTTCCTTTAACAGGAAAGAAATGGAGAATATAATATATAATTTCTAACTACACTGACATTCAAATCTGGTTTTTCACCATTTTAAACCACAAGCCATTCTTTGAGGATGGACATTCTTTTGCCAATGCTGCTCTGAAGCCAATCACTAGAAGGTACAGACAAGTATCCAGAGGAACAGTCCTCCAGATTCTCCCCCTATCATTCTGTAATAAAGCAGTTTGATGCATCCTCATCTCACCAGAACTAGCTTTATTGCTGCTGCACAGGGCTCTGCACTTTTTCAGAACACTTACTGTTTAATTTAGACAGGACCACATGCTGCCACTTGTGCATGCAAATATTTTCCTATTAACTTGTAGTTATTTCAGTGTTGTGCAGAGGTCATTTGCAGCACTGTTAATGAATTCGAATGAATATGAAAGTACAGTTCTGTGAAAGTTCAATGTCTGTGCTTAGAGAAAATCCAGACCTGAGCTCTGTATTCTTTGAATTTTTTTTCCAATTCACGAAACTCTGTCTTCTGCTCTTGCAAGAACAGGAATATCCTAATGCTCTTCTGCTACATTTTCCTTTTTTAGAACCATTAGTGGAGTTGGATTTTTAAATCCAGTGTTCCTCTGTCCTGTCTCATGTTTTGTCGATTTCCTCCCCCCACCACTCAGTGGCACTAAATTCAGATTTGTCAGTCATGACTTGCTAAAGTTTCACTTCTCCTATACCAAGCTTGTACCTTTCCAGTTATTGATGTCTTGTGTTCCAATTGGATAGACCCACTTTTTTTTAAAAAATGAATATAATGGGCTGGATTTTGTTGTACAAATCAGTAAGGCTTTAGTGTAAATTGGACAGCAATTTCCAGCAACCGCACATGCAGTTAAATGCGGAAATCGGAAGTTGCTGTCAGAGTTGACCTGCTCCTCCAGAAGCTGCACTATACCTCGCTGTACCTTGCCGAGAGACTCAACATTGAAATACATGAAATGGTGTGAAGTTGCAGTACATACATGATAGATACACACTAAACAAGCCAGAAAAATTTGGGGCTTGTCCATTCCAATGCAAGTACATTTTTAATGGTGTGATAGTCTTAATTACTGTAAAACATTCTCTCTGGCACTGCAAATTAACTTTTAAAACTATGGAGTCTTATTACATCAGTAATTATTGTTGATTACATTTTTTACTTTTTCTCTCGCTCTCTATTTCGCTTTCTGTACCTGATTTGATATTGAATTAAATATTCTAATGGACACTTCCAGGTTCAGACTCTCTTGGTCATTAACGATTTTTCTATTCTGATTGGTTAAGGAGATACACAGTTGCTTGCCCTGTTCACAGGTCCCAGATCCTCTGTAGAGGGTGCTACACTGTTTTGGCTCTCTAAATCCTAAGTTTGTGCAAAATCCCATTGAAAGTCTGTGAGCAAGTGTAGGTGTAATGAATGGGTGCTGCTGTTTGTCACCACAGAGCAAAATCCAACCCAATCTCTAGATAGCATCCCACACAGATGGTCATTGACCTAAAATTGCATCTGAAAATGAACCTCCAAAACTGGAGTTTTTCTTTTGAATCAGGAGGTCCATCTGGGAGAAAATATATCTGAGTGATGCGTGCAAACAAGACTACTGCACAGCAATGGTGACCATGAAACTGCCGGATAGTCGCAAAACCCCATCTGCTTCACTAATGTTCTTTTAGGGCAGGAAATCTGCTGTCCTTACCTGGTCTGGCCTACCTCTGACTCCAGACCCACAACAATGTGGTTGACTCTTAACTGCCTTCTGAATTAGCCTAGCAAGCTACTCAGTTGTACCAAACTGTTACAAAGCAGTATATGAAGAATAAAACTGGATGGACCACCCAGCATCGACCTAGACATTGGGCATAACAAAGTCACACCCAGCCCAATCGACCCTGCAAAGTCCTCCTCACTAACCTCTGGGAACTTGTGCCAAAATCGGGAGAACTGTCCCACAGATTAGTCAAGCAACAGCCTGACAGTCATACTCACAGAATCATGACTTTCAGCCAACGTCCCAGACTCCTCCATCACCATCCCTAGGTCTGTCCTGTCCCACGGGCAGGACAGACCCACCAGAGGTGGCAGCACAGTGGTATACAGTTTGGAAGGAGTGGCCCTGGGAGTCCTTACCACTGACTCTGAATTCCATGAAGTCTCATGGCATCAGGTCAAACATGGGCAAGGAAACCTCCAGCTGATTACCACCTACCGCCCTTCCTCAGCTAATGAATCAATACTCCATGTTGAACACCACTTGGAAGAAGCACTGAGGGTAACAAAGGCACAGAACACACTCTGGGTGATGGACTTCAATGTCCATCACCAAGAGTGGCTCAGTAGCACGATTACTGACTGAGCTGGCCAAGTCCTGAAAGACATAGCTGCCAGACAGTCTGCGACAGGTGGTGAAATTACCAACACAAGAGGGAAAAACCTACTTGACCTCGTTCTCACCAATCTACCTGTCACAGATGCATCTGTCCGTGACAGTATTGGTAGGAATGACCACTGCACAGTCCCTGTGGAGACCAAGTCCCATCTTCACACTGAGGACACCCTCCCTCCATGTTGTGTGGCACTACCACTGTGCTAAATGGGTAGATTCAGAACAGATCTAGCAGCTCAAAACTGGGCATCCATGAGGCGCTGTGGGCCATCAGCAGCATCAGAATTGTATTCCACTGCAATGTGTAACCTCATGGCCCGGCATATATCCTCACTCTTCCTTAGCTACAAAGTCAGGGGGACCAACTCTGGTTCAATGAGGAATGTAACAGAGCATGCCAGGAGCAGCACCAGGCGAACCTAAAAATAAGGTGCCAACCTGGTGAAGCTGCAACACAGAACTAAATACATGCTAAATAATGGAAAGAGCATGTTATAGACAGAGCTAAAAGATCCCACAACCAACGAATCAGTTCTGCAGTCCTGCAACATCCAGTCATGAATGTTGGTGGACAATTAAACAACTAACGGGAAGAGGAGGCTCCACAATCATCCCCATCCTCAATGACGGTGGAGCAGTGCAAAAGACAAAGCTGAAGTGTTTGCAACCATCTTCAGCCAGAAGTGCCGAGTGGATGATCCATCTCTGCCTCCCCTGAGGTCCCCACCATCACAGAAGCCAGTCTTCAGCCAATTCGATTCACTCCATGTGATATCAAGAAACGGCTGAGCGCACTGGATACAGCAAGTCTATGGGCCCTGACAACATCCCGGCTGTTGTGCCGAAGACTTGTGCTCCAGAACTAGCCGCGCCTCTAGCCAGGCTGTTCCAGTACAGCTACAGCACTGGCATCTACCCGACAATGTGGAAAACTGCCCAGGTATGTCCTGTCCACAAAAAACAGGACAAATCTAATCCGGACAATTATCATCCCATCAGTCTACTCTCAATCATCAGCAAAGTGATGGAAGGTGTCGCGGCAGTGCTATCAAGCGACACTTACTCACCAATAACCTGCTCACCGCTGCTCAGTTTGGGTTCTGCCAGGATCATGCGGCTCCAGACCTCATTACAGCCTTGGTCCAAACATGGACAAAAGAGCTGAATTCCAGAGGTGAGGTGAGAGTGACTGCCCTAGACATCAAAGCAGCATTTGACAGAGTGTGGCATCAAGGAGCCCTAGTAAAATTGAATTCAATGAGAATCAAGGGGAAAACCCTCCACTGGCTGGAGTCATACCTAGTACAAAGGAAGATGGTCGGAGGCCAATCATCTCAGCCCCAGGACATCACTGCAGGAGTTCCTCAGGGCAGTGTACTAGGCCCAACCATCTGACCTCTCCATCACATGGTCAGAAGTGGGGATGTTCACTGATTGCAGTGTTCCGTGCCATTCACAACTCCAGATAATGAAGCAGTCCGTCCCTGCATGCTGGACTTGGACGACATTCAGGCTTGGGCTGATAAGTAGCAGGTAACATTCGAGCCAGGCAATGACTATCTCCAACAAGAGAGAGTCTAACCACCTCCCCTTGACATTCAACAGCATTACCATCGCCGAATCCCCCACCATCAACATCCTGGGGGTCACCATTGACCAGACACTATCCAGGACAAAGCTGCCCACTTGATTGGCACCCCATCCACCACCTTAAACATTGACTCCCTCCACCACCGGCGTACCATGGCTACAGTGTGTGACATCTACAAGATGCACTGCAGCAACTCGCCAAGGCTTCTTTGGCAGCACCTCCTAAGCCCGCGAACTCTACCGCCTAGAAGGACAAGGGCAGCAGGCGCATGGGAACACCACCACCTCCAAGTTCCCCTCCAAGTCACACACCAGCCTGACTTGGAAATATATCGCCGTTCCTTCATCATCACTGGGTCAAAATCCCTACCTAACAGCACTATGGGAGTATCTTCACCACACAGACTGCAGCGGTTTAAAAAGGCGACTCACCACCACCTTAGAGGGCAATTAGGGATGGGCAATAAATGCTGGCCTTGCCAGCAACATCCACATCCCATGAATGAATAAAAAAAAATGCTCCCAAGAACTACACAAGAAATCATGAATTATTTGATTGTCAGGAATAAAACATTTTTTTTAAAAACATTTATCTGAGCCTGCCCTCAGCTAATGTCCATACATCTGCGCTTCCAGCATTGGAAGATGATCAGCAGTGGAAACCTCAAGTTGTTCCCATATTTTATTTCCTTCTCTTTCCACGTATTGGTATGTTGAGACCAATTGCAGAAGCTCTATTACCATCATGGCTAAAATGAGATAACTCACGACTGATCAGTCGTCTAATTTGGGACCTTTCAGCTCAGTGCCACATCACGTGGTGGATTTAGCCCCTGTGCCATCAGGGCAGCTACCCCATTTTTAACCAAAGCAGTTAATTCCATATAGTTTACTTCAAAATGCACCCAACTTTATTTGTATTCAACCAGTGCAAGATTTTATAGGATGCATCAATACTTAACATGACATAACCCCCTCCACCACTTGGTGCATTGTTATAAATGGGATGCAGGTCTCCATAGGGGACTTTATCATATAGCCAAGATCACCAATTTGCAGTTTTCTAAGAATGGATGGAATTGCAGTGTGTATATATATCTGTAAACATCCTGAACTCCCAAGTGATTAAAAATGGAATTTTCTTTGCTCAATGTAAACCAGTAGCTCTGCATATAGTGATCTATGGATTAAGTATTTAACCCATAGATTAATCTTCTCATTTAATGGTAGAGCATTGGTTAAAAAAAATCTTGAGTGCGGATTTGTAAAGAAACGTTATCGTAATTTATCTGTTGCTATAAACTTGCTATAAAGTTAGCCATTCATAAATAGGTAATGCAAATCTTTTTATGAGCTAAATGTATCAAATACAGTGAAATCTGTTTACCAAAGGATTTCTTCTGGGTAGGTACTCAATGCAGGTTCAAGACAATGTCATTAATGTAACACTGGAACTGTTGTTAAATAGTTACTGTAATCAAATTTTATTCCAGTTGCTAAGGAGTTTATGTAGCTGATGTATTACCTGCAGTGGTTAGTCTTCAGCTAGTTGCATTTACTGTGATCAGAAAATGTATATGCACTAAATCAAACTTTGCTCTCTATTGACCCTTAGTCCCACTAAGTATAAATAACAGTTTGAGTATATTGTTACCATGAGATTTTCAGCTTCCTTTTTTTCCCCAGCAAACAAGGAACGTTCATCAAAGTGTGAGGGGAATGATCTAGAATAGAACAAATTGTTACTACTTGATAATCTGTTACTGAGTAACAACAGAATGTGATTCAGAGCATGTTGTCCATCATCAGCTTACTCTGAATTTACTTAGTCACAGCAAATGTGGTTATAAAGATTTAGTAACCACGTACATATCTAATTTGCTAAGTTACTACATCAGAGACTTGTTACAAAGATTCAGGTACATAGTATTAAAAGGATGTGTAGCCATATAGATAGGGAAACGGGAGTGGGACAAAAAAAAGAGTACGGGTAAATAGATGTTTTGTGGGCGTTTCAGGATGTAGGTAATGTTGTGGCCAGAGATCTGTGCTGAGACCATTAGTGTGAAGGATTTGGTCACAAGCAGAAAAGAAGAGTTATTGAAATTTGTTGATACTAAATTAGGGGACATAGCAAACTGAGGAAGAATGCAGGAAGACAGACAGGTTAGTGAAATGGAAAAATGTGACAGATACAGTTCAATGTAAAGAAAGGTGATGTAGGGAAAAGATCAGTGATGGGATGTCTACTCAGAATGCAGAATTTATTCCATGAGGGAAATTAGACAGCAGGAACTAGTAAAACAAAAATACAGACTTAAAGATATTGGGATAGTTCTGCCACTAATGTGTTCTTAATTTTTCCTGCTGCCCAGTGAGAAGAAAGCAAGAAAAACATGTATTTCATAGACAAGTGTGCTGTGAAAAGAGGGGAGAAAATATTTTAATGCCACTTTTATATTGCACTGCTGGGATCAACTCTATTTATAGAATTGCAAGTGGGGGTCAACTATTCACTACTTGCTTGAATTGTTATGAATTTGGATAAGCAAGAACTCAAATTCATGTAGCGTGCTTTTACCAGATGAAACTCTCTTTCATTAACAATACCTGAAGAAAATTGAGGAGCCAAAGCGGCCACGTCAGTGATAATAGGGCAGCAAATTTGGATTAAAGGATGGTTAGGCTATCTGCTGTAGCTCATGGGACAGGTGCTGTTTTTAACAATTCTTTGGCATGTGGCAACCTCTCATGTATGCAACTGAAAACGTTACATCTAGGATTTACCCAATGTTATCAGCTCTGCGTTAAGTAGTAAATCTCTAGGAATAATGGGAGTTGTAGGGTGATTTGTGGGTTTAGCCCTATAATCAAATTTGCATAATAAAAACAGAAAATGCTGGAAATACTCAGCAGGTCAGGCAGCATCTGTGGAGAAAGAATCAGAGTTAATGTTTCAGGCCGACGACCTTTCATTCTGACGAAGGTCATCGACCTGAAAAGTTAACTCTGTTTCTCTCTCCACAGATGCTGCCTGACCTGCTGAGTATTTCCAGCATTTTCTGTTTTTATTTCAGATTTCCAGCATCCACAGTATTTTGCTTTTGAATCAAACTTGCATGATCAATAGCAGGATTTCGAACTAGAAAACAGGGCTATTTTGGTCCAATTTCTTATTGCTATGATAACAGTAAGCTATTCTCTTTGACAACGTTTTCAGAAGACTGTACAGAAGCATATAACAATTAGTTTTTGTGCTATAGTTTTACCATGAGATAGTCATGCAGCTATTCCTGACCATTTGGCACAGCACCTTTTTCTAAGCTAGTTAAAATCAAAAGCTTGTTTTTACCAAATAATTACTTACTTGGCCAAATTGAGAATTTCCAGGAGAAGTTTTTTATTTTTTGTATCCTGTGCATTGTTGCCTGTGTAAAGTCTGAAGGCAGAACGCTCAAAGAAGGGTAGCACCTTAGATAAAGCCCTCAACTCCATGAGGTACAAGAAATAAAGGTTTCGGAGCCTGCGTGGTCCTTCTCCTTGGGTAATCTGTGCATCAAACCGCTGCTTAAATTCTGTAATGTTGTGTCCCCATTTTCTTTCATACCAGGTATCTGTAGAAAGAAAGTTTACTGTACATTAGGTCAGATGTAAGATTAGTGCATAGCCCACACACTTGATCCTCTTGCAGTACTTCCTTAGTAGAACATAAACACAAAGAAGATGAGATAATTACCATTGGAACAGTAATTTTGATGAGTTATTAAAATGGGCATTATGAATTTTATCTTTAAACAAAAAGTGACAAGAAGCGATGTTAACCTTTGAAATATACTGAGCTTGCCCAGGATATTATCAGCCACGAGAGTGAGCTTCAATTGAAGGTTAATGGTCAGCTGATAATCAAAATGGGGCAACTCAGCGAGATAATTGCTTCAGACTTATTTTCAAAAGGTACTGTTGACAGTTGCATTGTAATGTTCTGTCTTAATGTTCTGTTTTACAGTGTGTAGATTAATGCAAAACTCTTTACCCTTAATGTGGAACTTGCTGAGGGGGAGGAAAATGGAAGAAATAAAGTATGCCTCTGAGTCCCTCACCCATGACATTGGAAATTGCCTGTGGCAGACTATCCTAGGAATTAAAATTTGAACGTTGCCAACTCTTTATATATAAATGCTCATTTACTTGAATTACACAAGTTGTTATCTATTGTACCCTGCAGAGGAGTTTACTTGTCCTGATGCACCCTTGGTCTGTGGGTTATAATGATCATACTTTGTATCAGAAATCCTGAATATTTCAATTTATTTTTATGCACCAGAGTAATGTGGTCACTTCCTTTGTCTATCTTCAGTCTTCTAGCTTTTAATTGGCTGAAACTGATCAAGGTTTCAGCTAACAAAGACTTTTTTTTATTGCTCCTACTTCCAAAATGGATAATGGTGGAGAAGGAAGTAGAAACACAAGCTAAATATTTTTTTCTTAAATATATTTCTAGCAATAAATTTCAGTGGGAGGAATAGATAAAATGTTAGGCAGGGTGGAAGAGAGTGAAAAAGAGTACAAGGCAAGTAGTGTTTTAAAACTAGAATTGTACTTTAGGATTTAACATAACACTCTGATTTGATTAGCTTTATTACTGTAATATAACAATAACTTGCATTTATATAGCGCCTTTAACATAGTAAAACATCCCAAGGCACTTCACAGGAACGTTGCCAAACAGAATTTGACATTGATCCACATAAGGAGATATTAGGACAGTTGACCAAAAGCTTCGTCAGAGGTAGGTTTCAAGGAGCGTCTTAAAGGAGGAGAGAGAGATAAGAGAGGTTTAGGGAAGGAACTCCAGAGCTTAGGGCCCAGGCTGCTGAGAGCATGACCGCCAATGGTGGATTGATTAAAATCAAGGATGCACAAGAAGCCAGAATTGGAGGGACACAGAGATCTTGGAGGGTTGTAGGGCTGGAGGAAGTTACAGAGATAGGGAGGGGTAAAGCCATAGAGGGATTTGAAAAAAGAATAAGAATTTTAAAATCGAGGCATTACAAGACCACGAGCCAACATACGTCAGTGAGCACGAGGTGACAGGTGAACCGGACTTGGTGCGCGTTAGGATATGGGCAGCATAGTTTTGGATGAGCTTAAGTTTATGTAGGGTGGAAGATGGAAGGCCTACCAGGAGAGCATTGGAATAGTCAAGTGTAGAAGTAGCAAAGGCATGGATGAGGGTTTCAGTAGAAGATGAGCTGAGGCGGGGCGGACTCCGGCAATGTTACGGAGGTGGAAGTAGGCGGTCTTGGTGATGGAGCAGATACGTGGTCGGAAGCTCATCTTGGGGTCAAATACGACCCCAAGGTTGCGAACGGTCTGATTCAGCCTCAGACCGTTGCCAGGGAGAGGGATGGAGTCTGTGGCTAGGGAACGGAGTTTGTGGCGGGGACTGAAGACAATGAAAGAAAGACTTGCATTTATAAAGCACCTTTCACGAACTCAGGACGTCCCAAAGCGCTTTACAGCCAATGAAGTACTTTTGAAATGTAGTCACTGTTGTAATGTAGGGAACGTGGCAATTGCGCACAGCAAGCTCCAACAAACAGCAATGTGATAATGACCAGATAATCTGTTTTTTTGTTATGTTGATTGAGGGATAAATATTGACCAGGACACCGGGGATAACTCCCCTGCTCTTCTTTGAAATAGTGCCATGGGATCTTTTACATCTACTTGAGAGGGCAGACAGGGCCTCGGTTTAACGTTTCGTCCGAAAGACGGCACCTCCGACAGTGCAGCACTCCCTCAGCACTGCACTGGAATGTCGGCCTAGATTTTTGTGCTCAAGTCTCTGGAGTGGGACTTGAACCCACAAACCTTCTGACTCAGAGGCGAGTTTGCTACCCACTGAGCCACAGCGGACACTTCAATGGCTTCAGTCTTCCCGATATTTAGTTGGAGGAAATTTCGTCTCATCCATTACTGGATATCAGACAAGCAGAGTGACAAATCGGAGGCAGTGGAGGGGTTGAAAGAAGTGGTGGTGAGGTAGAGCTGGGTGTCATCAGCGTACATGTGGAACCTGACGTGTTTTCGGATGATGTCGCCAAGGGGCAGCATGTAGATGAGAAATAGGAGGAGGCCAGGAATAGATCCTTGAGGGACTCCAGAGGTAACGGTGTGGGAGTGGGAGGCGAACCCATTCCAGGTGATTCTCTGGCTACAACTGGATAGATAAGAATGGAACCAGGCGAGGGCAGTCCCACCCAGCAGGACAACGGAGGAGAATGGTGTGGTCAACGGCATCAAAGGCCGCAGACAGGATGAGGAGGGATAGTTTTCCATGGTTCCAGGCATGCAGGATGTCATTTGTAACTTTGATAAGGGCCGCTTCAGTACTGTGAAATATATTTATTTCGGCATCATCGTGCAAGACCTGAAAACTTCCAAAACTGGCTGGCCAAGGAGGCTCTCCTATTTCACCAACACCAGTGGTTTAAGGGTTAATTAGGTGCTTCAGGTAGAACATTCAACATTTAGCACATTGTCATCCTTGATCAGAGGCTGTTAAAAAAACACATGGAATGGAACGGTAAAGAGTTTCTGTACATACCTCGTAATAGATATCGTGCACTAAGATGGATGTTGATGCTGGTATGCAGACCTGAAATTGTTCGATAGAATGATCTCTTCTCTAGACACAACCCTGAAATAGAAAGTTTTGGTTTCATTCTCTTACAATAATTGGTATATAGATTTCTGTTCTAACTTGTATTCTATAGTTAAACTACTGAAACCCCAGTAATTCTATTAAAAAAATTAGATTGATACATCTTAAACAGTTGTATTTTTGTCCTACAAGGGTTTGAACACAAGTTTCCCAAAATAAATTGGTGCAGTTTTATCTATTAATGTAATGCAAAAGCATTATTGTACATTAAGGAGTCAAGTAAGCTGAAAATATGAAGATGCAATTACCTTGCAGCCAGCTATAGAAGGTTCCACCTGTTTGGAAAAATTCAGAGTCTAAGTAAAATACTTAAATGTGGTTTTGATTTTTAGTACAAGAGCAAAAGCGAAGGCACTCCAGTCATAACAAAGATCCCACTTGCACTATGAATTACATATTGGGCTAAATCCAGAGAGATGGAAAAACGATACAACTTCCCTTCGCCCCCCCCCTAAAAACAAAATCACGCTGGTAAATTTACCCCTGGAAATAGGATTCTAAAATGGCCATGACATAAACCTTGCCAGTAATGGCACTAGAGTTGACTTTTAAACTGCACTGCTAATCCAGTGGAGTACCCTTGTGTGGTGACATTAAAGTAGCACCTGTTCTGTGCATCTGCTGGATTGAATTCTAAGAGGACAGAGAACTACTGACTTACAGATGTTGTGGACTGTGTAACGTCTCTTAGAGCTTTCCAGAGTGAGCAGTATCGGAGTTGCTGCTTGTACTATTAGAGTGTCTGATGTAGCAGTTGAAAGATGTTGCCAATATATCAAAGCCTTCAATATTGTAAACACAATTGCTTTGGAAAAACAAATCTGTGCTTTTATTCTCTGTGGATAATGGATTTGCCTTTGCTGATATTGCTATTAAATCTCATACCACTTTCATAATTCTCTCTCACTTTATACTTTATGCTTTAAGCTTTTAGCTTTGTCGTTAATGCAAGCAGAGTCAGTATTCCCGTGATTTATATAAAAAGCCTTGGAAACATTGCACAATGTATACAAACTACTGAAACCTGATAACATGTTTCCATAGGTAACATGACTTAATAGGTACAACTTAGGAGAAGTTTTTTTTTTAATTATACCAAGGATTTCCTCTCAAAGATAGTTAACCATTTAAGTAACGAAGATATCCTGTAATGTGAAATTATGTACCAATTTCCATTTCGTTGTCAAAGCTCAGTCTATAGTGAGGACTACTACAAAGGTTAGAGAACTGTACTACACTATAGCATTATATATGATGTAGAATTATTTAAATGCCACCAACTCCAAAAATTGCCTTTTGTGGAAGTTGCCCCACACTTGAACAAGCACCGAGGACCGTTTGGCCTCCTTCTGTGCTGCTTTTTTGTTGTTTTTGAGTACAATACATACTTAAAGCTACAACAGTAAATACTAAGATCAGCTGAAAAAAAATCATTAATCATAAATAAGGACTGGTGACATTTTACAATCCACATTATGAGATCCGTGTATTTCAGTTTTAAAGTAAATTGTGGTCTTGTTTTTTTGGAGATGCAAAGGTGTTGTTGCAGTCCACAAAGTCCGAATTTCACTACAATGTAAAAGCAGTCCTGAACTGCAGACCGAAGCCAATAGCTGTGTCATCCAAGATGGAGTAAGAGGAATTACCTTCATCACCTGCAAAAGAAGAATATACCAATTCAAAAGACTGTCAAACCTTCTTTAATTAATTCCCTTACATTGCAACAATAAATGTAGATCTGATTTCCGAATACAAACTAAAACATAGCATTCATCCTCATCTCTATATTTATGTATAGAATAATAGATATTGGCATGCAATTACAAGACAGCCATCTATTTCAGAGGATAATATAAATCAATAGCACAAAAGGAACCCATTCAGTTCATTGTGCCTGTGCCAGAGATATGTACTCGAATCCCATGCCCCTGTCTCATTCAATTCCCTTTTAAATGATTTAACCACTTGTGGTAAAACATTCCATGTTCTAATTCCTTCATTCTTCATGATAATTCCAAGTCAATGTCTCCTTGTTATCAATTTGCTATTTTCACTCAAAACATTCCATAATTTTGAAATGCTCTTTTAGAGTCTCACCTCTAACTTTTTCTCTTCCAGTGAAAAAAATCCCTGAAATTGAGAGCCTTCATAACTATAACTCTTCATTCGTGGTATTTTTTTATGATTCATCGCTGCACTTTTTCCATGACTTCTTATAATGGAGTGGCCAGAACTGTATACATAATTGCATCTGTGGCCTAATCAATATCTTGCACAAATTCAACATTAGTTTTTTTTTGCTGTTGTATTTATTGTCCCTATATATAAAACCCCAAATCCAATTTCCCTTTATAATGTTTTCTACCTGCATTCCTACCTTTAAGGGTCTATATAATCTGTACCCTTAGATCTCTATTCCTCTTGGCATTTAGGGCATTCTTCTTTTCAGTGTCCTTTTTCCCAAAATGTAGTAATTCACATTTTTCTCCATTGAACTGCTTCTATCATCTATCAGTTCATTCCAGTAATGTGTCTTGTCTTCCTCTAGCCTCATGCATTTTCTTCAGTTTGCCATGCCTCATAATTTGGTATCAACAGCAAACTCAATTATCAATCCTCTTGCGCCGACATTCAAATTCTTTAGATTATGAGTAAACAAGAGGTCCCAGCACAGATTGGTGGGGCACACAATTATCTACATTCCACCAATCTGAAAAACATCCATTTAGTCTATTGTATGCTTTCTGTCCTGGCCATCCCTCTATCCGTGCCACTGCATTCCCTTTATAGACCACGTGCTTTCATTTTCACAACAAATCTCTTTTGTTGCAGTTTATCAAATGCCTTCTGAAAATCTACATGTAAATCCACTGGATTGCTTTTGTCTTGATAACTTAAAGATTTCAGTACTGATGAAGGGTTCCTCCCAAAGCTTTAACTTGTTTCTTCTATTTCTGTTTTTGTGCCAGATTCCCAGCATTCACAGCTTTTATTTTTCCTCCTTCTTTGTACCAAAATAAGAAAAATTGCTAATAATTTACTGGTTTATCCTATCCAGTTTTGAAATTTGCCACCCTCCAGCCCTTTGGGATAATCCCAATTTCCAAATGGTTTGGGAAAATTATGGTTGTTGCCTCTGCCATCTCCTCCTCAACCCCCTTCAGTATTCTGGAATGCAGACAAAAAGGGCCTGATTACTTTTCAATATCAGTCCCGTTATCTTAAATATGCAGAGGTTGCTATATTAATCTCCAGTAGTGAGTCTTCTGCCAACTTCTTCAGATATTCCTGCAGTTATACCTTTGCACTCCCTATAAAAACTGATGCAAAATACTTGAGCATCTCTGCCCTCTCTCACTCTAGTACAAGGTGAACATAGGAACAGGAGTAGGCCATTCAGCCCCTCGAGCCTGTTCCGCCATTCAATTACATCATGGCTGATCGTCACCTGAACTCCATTTGTTGCATATCCCTTGATAACCCTACCTAACAAAAATCTGTCGATCTCACCTTAAATTTCAATTGACCCAGCACCCACAGCATTTTGAGGGAGTTCGTTCCATATTCCCTCTAACCTTTTGTGTGAAAAGGTGCTTCCTCATTTAGTTCATAACTGGCCTGGCTCTAATTTTAACATTATAGAAACATAGAAACATAGAATCTAGGAGCAGGAGTAGGCCATTCGGCCCGTCGAGCCTGCTCCACCATTCAATACGATCATGGCTGATCATCCAAATCCAGTACCCTGTCCCTGCTTTAATCCCCACAGTACACATATCCCACCCTACCCCCGTAACCCCACGTATTTAATTCCCCCTAACATATCCCATCCTATCCCCATAACCCCACATATTTAATCCCCCCCTAACACTAAGGGTCAATTTATCATAGCCAAATCAACCTAACCCGCACATTTTTGGACTGTGGGAGGAAACCGGAGCACCCGGAGGAAACCCACGCAGACACGGGGAGAATGTGCAAACTCCACACAGACAGTCACCCGAGGTCAGATTCGAACCCGGGTCTCTGGCGCTGTGAGGCACCAGTGCTAACCACTATGCCACCGTGCTGCCCTTATGCTCTCTCGTTCTGGATTCCCCCACCAGAGAATATAGTTTCTCTATATTTACCCCATTGAATCCTTTAATCATTTTAAATACCTCAATTAGATCACACCTCAACCTTCTAAACTTAAGGGAATACGATCCAAGTTTGTGTAACCTGTCCTCATAATTTCACCCCTTAAACCTTGGTGATTCTGGTGAATCTGCGCTGTACCCTTTCCACGGCCAATACATCTTTCCTGAGGTTCTGTGCTCAAAACTGAATGCAGTAATCCAGATGGGGTCATCACCTCCTCACTTTGGATTCCACCCCACCCCCCTTGAGATAAAGGCCAACATTCCAAAATACTTTTTGTACCTGTTCACTAGCTTTTAGGGATTTGTGTACAGGGACACCTAAATCCCTTTGCTCCTCCACAGCTCCTAGTCTCTCACCATTAAGAAAATATTCCGATATGTCTTTCTCATCTAAAGTGAGAAACCTCACACCAACCCAGCTTAGATTATCATTTTGTATCTCGCCTGCTTTTTAAAAAAAAGTATATTTAACTTAATTGGATAGATGCATTCAGTTTTGTGCTGATGACTTCGCAAAAAAAATCATGTTCTCACTCTATGATCTCCTCACTGAAAAGATTAACAATTGTGGCATCGCTAATACAAATTTGGTAGAGAAATACTTTTCAGTTGATTGATAAGAAATTCTATAGCCAATATAGTTAGTCTAGTTGTCCAAAATAATTGTTCTAAATACAAAAAGAAATCACGTTGTTAACTCACCTCTGCCAGGAAGCAGTGGGTTGAATGGTCTTCTAATGGAGTTTGGCCTACAGTGAAAGGAGAAATAAATAATTGCACAGACTCTTGACACTATTATACAATTTAATGATTTGAATGTAGTTTGTACAAGGACCAGGAGCACTTTGTTCTATTGATGAATTACTTACTTAAAACAGTTTTCTTCATAGATACTATTCCAGATTTTCCACGCTTCTGGACCTTTATAGCCTGTGTAACGTTCAGGGTTGAGAAGCAGGTCTACGTAATCAGCATCTGGAGATTGTTCATCTGAGGAACAAAGTTGCATTTCATTCAGGAATTGATTTTACTTCCATTTTAAAACAGTTTCCTCTACAATCTAATGGCAATGAGCAACCCTATACAACCTTCAAGACAGGACAGTTTGACCTGTACATGTCTTGGTGACATACCATCAATACCAGTCAACAAAAGATGCAAATTGTTCCTGGAAGGGTATGGCTGGGGAACTAATACACTTACTGTGTTCCTGTCTCAGGAGAATGGTCTCTATTCTCCTTCATTCTTGTTGGATGCTAGTCTCTGCAGTACTGCTGGGCTTTGCCAAGTCATTATAAAGCCTACATTGCTACAAGATGCAAACACGGGACATTTTTGTGGGTCTGTAGTTCCCTTCAGGTCCACAGTGCAACCAGTGGGACAACTGCATGTCTGCAGTCAGCTGCGGTTCTCTGTTGTAAAACTGCCTTAAGGCAGCTTGCATGGTCTTACACAGAATGAAGCTTCTGACTTTTATCATCATAGTGTGTTCCAGTTTATGGACTGGTAGAGAATAACTGGCCATGAGTGATGACTAGCCCATGGACAGAAGTCTGCAGCAATCCTATTTGGTGGCATATGTTCTACCACCTATGCTAGCCAACTACATTAGAAGCTCTACTGTGGACATTATATAAATAGTAAATACTTGCTGATGGGTGTCAGTGCATCACACAAAAAACAGCTGTATCAGACACTCCCGTGTAAACGCCGGCGCAGACACAATGGGCCGAAATGGCCTCCTTCCGTGCTGTAACTTTCTATGATTCTATGAGAATAAATGTGATCACTTATTTTAAGTTAATGATGAGGTCTCACCATCAACTTCACAGAAGTTGTCTGCAGAGTCATCATGTCTGGTCCAGTCAAGCACGGCTTGTTTTGTTTCTTCACTGAAAGGTTAAAGATTAAAATAAAATCATTGATCAAATATTGTTTGGGTTAGTAGAAATCACTCAGGTGATGAAGATAATAGCCCCGATTTTAACTCCCTGGCAAGAGTCATGCAAGCATGGATTGAGGCGGATGCAAATTGTCTGGCCCTCCGTAGCATGAGGCTCGAGAGATTTGAACTCCCAGGCGTCATCTGCATAGACCCTCTCACGTCCTGCCTGAACCCAGTCAGAGGTTTTAGCTGGCGGTCGGGAGCAGGATTTTGGGTGGCAGGGGACCGCTGCTTGGGACCCAAAGAAAAGTTCCCTGGCCCTCGGGTAAATGATACGGAAGGATGTCGGGAGGGCATTTAGGTTGGGGGAGGGGGGGGGGGAAGCGGGAAGCCTGGGCCAGCAGAGACCCAAGGTTTCCTGTGGGGCCTGGAGGACGCAAAAGAAATAATATTCTAGGCCTTTTCTGGCCCCGGCTCCTCTTGCCACTAGGTTGACCTGATGAGGCCTCGGATTAAAGTTGCAGCCAAGCCCCGATGACATAATCGGACCCCACGCTGCATATTTAAAGAAGGACTCTGCTGCTTTCCGGCGGATGTCCCTCTCACCTGCAGGTCAAAACTGCAACCCAAGGGATGGCAATGGGATCGGTGGAGGGAAGTTGTTGCAGCCATTTTAACTGCCCACCCTCCCAGTTTCCACCAGATGGGCAGGGTTAAAATCTGCCCTAATATGTCACAGCTAGTTATTTCTAGATCTGACTGTACAAATTTTCTACATGAAACAGCTGTGAAATAATGAGAGTGTGGAATTTAAGGTCAATTGACTGTGTGTGTCATTCAAATTACCTCAAAGAATTGTTAACAGCACCAAGCTTCTCTGCCTTTTCACATTCATGGTCATGTCCGGAAATGACATTTGCTTCCTCAGTGTACTGGAAGGTCACAGAATTGCATTAGTCAATCAATTTTTATACATGCACCATAGTATCAGAAACTGTAATGCTGAATGCTCTCATGAAATTTTTCCTATACACATCATTTGTTCTGATATCCCCTCTCTCCCTTTCATCATGATACTGTATATATATGTGCTCACAAACACACTAATAAAATACTTTTGTATTTTCTCCATATGTTTTTACAGTTGTGCATATAGGGGAACAAAATGTAACAATATTTATAACTGAAGTGTTCATCCCAGATTATAGTCTGACACTGTTCACACCTCCCCTTGTTTTTCCTGTATTTTTCCCTTTTTCTTTGTGGATTAACATCACTTTCCTTCCTATAATCTTTGTGCAGGTCATTTTTCCTGCAAGATAAAGGAATTTCTATAGATACAAGAGCCCAAACGTATGGGAACCAATGGTATAGTGGGTTCGAGAGTATTTAAGCACTGTGAGCTGGATCGGTGTCCAGCCAAGACTAGTGAGAAAAAAAGATACTCTCACCTCTAGTAAGTGAAATCAGTTTTTTTTTTACAAAAACAGCCTCTCCCCACCTTAATGAGCCTAAAATTCAATTAGTCAAGAAAAAAAGTGCAGAACATTGGCCCAGATTTTGCGGTCAGCAGCGAAGTGACAGCGCTCGCCAATGACCTCGAAGAAAGCTGCTCACAAAGATCAAGCGATCTCTGTGGCATGGATTTCATCTTTCCCGACGTTAGTTTGATTCTTGCACCAAATCTAGGGGATATCTGGCGTCCAGCAACAGTGATTTCATCAAGCAGGCTAAGCAGCCAATCACATTGAAGAATTCTCTCAGACAGTAAACCGGGAAGTAAAATGCACTGATTATCCGTCACCTATTTATAAATTTTACAGAGAGCAAAATAAAGATTGGAACATACACATGGGATTAAAGGTAGAAGCTTAAACATCATAAACTTTAAAAAAATATTATATTTATTATATTAAAAACCAATGGAATTATCATAATGGAAAAATGTGATATTCCACAAATATAAAATTAGTTTTTCAGGGGCTGTTCAGCAGTAGTTATGATTTAGTATGCTGTTAAAAGCCCAGTTACACCTCGTTCAAAAGGCTTAACTTTTTGGGGGGGTTTTAACAGCGATATTACAGCATAAAAGGGGAAGTTCACGTCAGCAAGTGAAGTGATTTCTAAAGATTGCCGTCTGCGGGGACTTCAATAGTGTGTGGAGGAGCAGGGAATCACTGACAGCAACTTCTGGATTTCCGCGTTTAACTGCACATGTGCAGATGCCAGAAATTGCCGTCAGTTTCACATGGCGAGCACTCACCATCAATACAACCACAAAATCCGGGTCATGATCTCTGTTATTATGTAATATTTTCATGACTCATGTTTTACTGTAACACAGAACATTTTAGCAAATCCTGAAACACTGGAAACGTTTCACTAAAAGAGAGGTGATACCGAGAGAATTAGAGTTTCATGCAGTGTGGAAATCAAAATAGTGGTGCTTCTTAAGGTTACTGAGCACTTTTCCCTATACTAAAGAACACAGCTAAAAACTACCTTCTTGATTGGAGTATCTCCTATTTTCTCACTAAAGACCGGGGATCAAAACATAGATAACATACATGACTGACAGCTCAAAGTGTAAACTAACAAGTAAGGACTGAGGTGGAAGCAAAAGTCTTTCATTGTAATGCAAGGGCTTTCATGGCTTCCAAACATTATGCTATAAAAAGAATTTACATGCATTTTACAGATTATACAACAAGCTAAAAAGAGAGAGAAAAATAGGGGAGATTGGCTGATCCAAGAGGGGGGTGTAAGTGCCTTGGAATGTTACAGGGATTTGCTGGGTTCTAGGAGATGGCAACCTTGGACAGTGGCTCTGGTCTACAGCAGTGAAGTGAGTCCCAGATGGTGTCAGAATTGTGCGAAATCATAGGGCATAGTAGCACTGAAGAGAGGCTCCTGGAGTCGGTTTAGACTGGGAAAAGATGTCAGGATCTGGAAGCATTGGGAGCTGAGTCCTGGAGTAAGCAAAAGTGTGGGGGTGTCCCATGGTCTGGGAGTATAGCAGGGGAGATAGTCAATCAGAACCAGGCAGATGGTTCTGGGGTATGAGAGCAGTGGCATGGAGGGGGTGATGATGTCTGAAACAATGGGAAGGGACTTCTTGGGTCTGCAAGTATTGGAGCTTGGGGAAGCGGGGGCCGGTCCCAGACTGCGGGAGTACTGGAGAAGGGTCTCCAAGCACCAGGTGAATTGGGGGGTGGGGAAGGGGTTGTAGGTTCTGGCACTACTGTGGTTATTGACATCTGGCAGTGCAAGGGTTTGGGGTCTGGCAGTATTTTGGCAGAGGTAGAAAGTGGAGGCTGCAGTTGGGCAAGAAGTAGCAGCAGGTGCGGTCAAGCAAATAGCCCAGTGAAATCAGAGAGCAAATGCAGGTAAGCAACAGGGCGAGTTGATGCTCCGTTTGACAAGGAAATTATTGTTGAGAGCAGACCCAACGTGGGGGTTGGGAAGGACAATAGTGGTGTTTGGGGGAGAGGGGAGAGAGGAGGCTTGAAAAGACATAAAAACTTCAATGAAGAAAGTTGTGAGTTTGGAGTCTTGCGAGAAAGGGAATGAGTCACAGGGGAAAAATTAGCCTGCCAACTGGAGGTAAGGAGAAGAAGTAGGGTTAAATATAGGAAGCTTAAGCAGGACAGGAGAATTACAGACAGACATGATGGAAATAGCGGGCTGAATTTTGCCGGCGCTCAGAGCGCAGGTTTGGAGGCGGGTCTGCTGTCAAAATCAAAATGATTGACAGTGGGTTGGGAACCCGCTCCGAACCCGCCTCCACGTAAGTATCCAAAGTGTCGGGTCTGCAATTTCAGAACAGACCCGACACCAAGCAGCGGGGGAGGCATTTAAGATAGTTAAATGCTTGTTAACTACTATTTTGCCAGCCTATTTCTATTTTATCACTTTTTTTAATGGGGTTCACGTTGTTCAGAGATCACGTCAGGTAAGTAGGTCGGGTTCTCTATGTCTCCCCATTGCTGTGAAAGGTGACAGCTGCAAAGGTGGTATGAAAGCGACCATTTCACAGCTGGTCACTTTCAAATGTCAGAAGCTTGAGTCTTCAGGAGTTGGAAGACACTTTTGAGCTGTATGCAGTTTGGAAGTGTTTGGAGTAAACTCGCTATCCACTGTCACCTCCTTGGAGCAAGCTCTCTCACCATTGACAGATCGCTTCTGTCATCTCAACTTCAGCTGCCATCTATTCCAGCAACATTGGTGCTCTTGAAAAAAATCTCACCTTGGTCCTCTGAATCCCTCCACAATCAGCCCCAACATCACCAGGCACACCAACATCAACAACAATACCAACCTTCTCCGCAATCACCTGATGCTACAGAGGACACAGGGCATCAGCACCCGACTACATTGCTGCCTGGGATGGCCAGATTTACTTCACTTGATGCTGTACACCCTGGCTGCCACATGATGTGCCAGGTTGTCACCACCCCACACCAGCACCATAAAGCATCCCTACAATGTCCAAGCCATTCCTTTCACACTCATCACAATTGGGGGGGGGGGGAAGTTATGTCTCAACATTCACTGGAACTCACTAAGACACTTCCAAAGGTGAGCACAGATCTGTCCAATAAGGTAAAGTCTTGAAAATATAGATTTCAATGTTTGACAACACATTAACAGAAAATTCACATGAACATTGGCTAAACCACCGAGGTGCCTACCCTTGTGTATTGTTAGTTTGTATGCTTGCAGTAGGTTGAGGGAGAGTGTGAGGGGTGGCTAGTGAGATGGGGAAGTGATAATGTAGATAGAGAGGGATGGGTGGAGGCGCAAGGTAAGTTGGTGTGAGTAAAGATGTGCAGGAGTAGGGTAGGGAAGACAGAGTTATGTGGATGTGATGAGTGGCACAGCAGGATGAGATTGAGTGTGGCTTGGCAGTAACGTTTCGTGATCTGCTCAGATCATTGAAAGGTTTGCGCCACTGCAGCCAGGTACTCCTGACAACATCCCTGCTTTTGCCCTCCTGTGCAATGTACAACCAGGTTGCGTTGGTCTCCTGGGGCGGTCTCTTCCACCCTTGGAAGGGAAGAGAACCTCCCTGTGTGCTGTGACTCCCTCCATAAGCATATGGAGAGAGTCATGGGAGAGCTTGGGTGCAACTGTGCTCTTCTGTGCAGTTCTTGTCAGTGTTTGCAGCACCTCAATGCTGTCGAACACGGACAGAACAACTGTCAAAATGAATGTGGACATGGCCCCTTTAAGGAAACCGGCTGATGACGTGTCATCAAATGACATCATCAGACCCGCTTCCGCTTAATTGGCTGGGAATCCCGCAGGGCGGGCTTAACAAGCCCAATCTATGTAAAATCACTCAGAGCGGGCTGGGACCGCGACCCTGGCCGCCCTGGTCGGTGAAATCGTGGCCAGGGTGACAGAAAAAGTATGACAGAAAGTAAGTGTTATCCTAACAGAAAGTATGAGTGATTCTCAAGACTATTAAGCCTAGACTTTTCAATCAGCAGTGTTTTAACACTGGAGTTGCCATTGATATAGTAAACTTATTACAAAGTATTATGGGAATAGTAGTATTTTCTGGTTAAACTTGTTATATCTACATTGTTATGAAACTGTAAATCAGTGGCCTTGATTACTATTTGTGTAGCTATGTGTAAAAAGAAAAGTCCTTGATCCACTGGAAGGTGGTAGGGAACATATTTCAGGTTCAGATAGATAGGCATGTAAAGGTGCTGGAGAGGAATTTGTTTTTAGGGGTGGGAGGATGGTCCAGTAATTTGAGTGCTGGGGGATGGAAGGGTGTGTGGGAGTATGGAGGGGCGGGACATGGGTCTCAATAGTGTGAGAGGATGCTGGGATCTGAGAGTTGAGGGTGGAATCTGAGAGTTGAGGGTGTGACCGGGGTATGGAAGTGGTGGGAAGGTTGTGGGAGCACGGGGGAGGCGGGTGCTGGGTAGAAGTACTGGAGGCAGATTCAGGGGGTAGGAAAGTAGGAGGAGGGATCTTGGAGTGGGGTGTCAGGTGAAATGAGAGCAGAATGAATGAATGGATAGAATAAATAATAGTCAGAGGATGAATCACAGGTGAGAGAGAGCTCAGCTTGTATTTGTACTTGTAAGGCAGCTGGAACCAGGTCAACCACATACAGGTGTGTACTTCAAACATTATTCTTTATAACAAACAAAACTCCAATCACAATACAAATGAGTAACCCTACAATACCTCTGTGCCAGTTTCATTATCAATAGCTCACATTTGCTCCTAGTCACTGAACCATCTGTGGTAGTTCTGAATACAGACATTTGTTGCCTAGGATTTACAGCTCTGAAAACTAGTCAAAATGGTACAGTACATAACCAATGGAGAACAATGTGGCATATAACAAAATACTCGAGCTTTGCCCTTGTGATTGAGGTCCCATCTGGATCCCTGGATAAAAGTTACTGCCCTATTGATTATTCGTGACATTTACTAAAACAATCCATGCCTGGCAGATACTTTGATAATCTGGTAGTCATAATCTGTACAAAAACAAATGCATTTACATCTTAGATTCTCCATAATTGAATACCGAATCCAGTTTTAGAACACAATTTTTAGGGTCAAAATAGACTTTGAATGAAAACAAGTATTTTAAATTATGCAGTAATTCATTTATACAATTTTAAAAGCAACCAAATACAGCATGAAATAAAACTGAAGTTATTGCAAATACCATACCTTCAAACTTTCTGATCTAATTCCTGCTGGTACTTCATTCTGAAGAAAAGATATACAATGCATTTTGTAAAATAAATTATAATGGAAAAAAGTGTGATTTGAATGCCCCATGAGAAACCATTTCAGATTTGTCTAATTAGTTCCTATTTTAGGATATAATTATTTTCTATAAATTACCAAAATCTTTGGTTAATAAATAATTACACAGTGTATCCCTGATATTGTCGCTCCCTGACTTTTTTCCCTTTCTAAATTTACCTTTAGCCCGATACCCTTTTCCCTCTATTTGGTACAGGGTACTTGGTTTAAAAACTTTAAGAAATGATGATCTTACTGGCTCACAAGGTTTAACAGCGCAATCCTTCAGACCACAGTGGCTATTATCTGACCAGAAGGGACAAGGCTTCTTTAAATTCACCTGGAAAGGTTACAGAAACAGTTTAAACAAGTGTAGCAATCACATTAAATAACCAAAAGTCTTACATAGGAACATTGAAGAAGATATAAAGAACATACCTTGTAATATCTGAAGTAGTCACTTTCAAGGAGTTCTTGAACTTTGGGGAATAGCTTCTTGTTGTTAAAGTCTTGAATAGTTTCAACATCACAAGTGCAGTCATCAAGGTATCCAGTTACCTACAGTTAAAGGTTTTAAATGACTATAGCCTTTGCAACTTCCTGTAACTTGCAAAAGTTCTAAAGTACAGTCAATGCCCAGATAATGGACCACTCTTCTCACTTTGCTTTCCGGAACAAAATCACTCAAAAGTGATGCTACACCAGCACAACAACAGCAGAGGACTCCTAACTTCACCAAGACCTCGTGGTCTATCCAGACCATCAGAACTGCTATGGATACGGCCTTAATGCTTTGTTGTGCTTGTGCAATTGCTCTGAAGTGGAGTTACAATGCTATCCACAGACCTTCCTCAATGTCAGAAGAAGGTCCATACAGCCCAACAGTATGAAAACTACATTGCTGGCCTGGAGAAGTGGGCCGATAGCTCAGGTTGCACACAGCCAAAGCAAAATACAGCTCCATCACCAACCATTTATAGTTGCAGTGCTGTCATATAAAATGGAGTATCGTAGGCCATTTAGCCCCTCGAGCCAGTTCCGCCATTCAACAACAACAACAACTTGTATTTATATGTATTGCCTTTAATGTAGTAAAACGTCCCAAGGCACTTCACAGGAGCGTTACAAAACAAAATTCAATGGGACCATGGCTGATCTGTGACCATATCTTTGGTTAACAAAAATCTATCATTCTCAGATTTAAAATTAATTGACCTAGCATCAACTGTCGTTTGTGGAAGAGAGTTCCAGACTTCTACCACCATTTGCGTGTAACAGTGTTTCCTAACATCACTCCTGAAAGATCTGGCTCTAATTTTTAGACTATCTCCCCTAGTTGTAGACTCCCCAACCAGCAGAAATAGTTTCTCTCTATCTACCCCATCAGTTCCCCTTAATATCTTGAAAACTTCGATCAAATCACCACTTAACCTTCTAAATTTCAGGGAATACAACCCTAAGGGTTGTATCAAAGGGACACTGTTCCCATTCAGAAGCATAGCCAAATGTCTAAAGTGAGAATGATCAAGATTTGCAGAGTGACAATAGGTTGCTGCAGGTGCAAAGCTTGCCTTTTTCCTTCAAGATATCCCTCATAGTTTGACTTTTACTTTTTTTTTAATGGGCTGGCTGGTAGAAGGAGTGCTTTTCAAATATCATAGTGCTAGATTTCTTAGCAGTAAGGGATAAGAGAATGAAAAATGTCAAATATTTCAGTAGTAAAAAGAGAGAGTGCTGTGGCTACACTCCAGTGGTCAAATCCCCATCTCCACTGACATTCGTATTTCCCTTAGCAACCGAGCACATATCAAAAGTGGAGAGCAGGGGAAAAAGTGAAGGAACTTCTCTTCCTGAATTGCTCAAACAGATCTTGAGGACAATGGAAGTTACTGGCTCGCCACTCCAGTTCCATAGGACAGCATGGATGTGGGGAATTTGCATGCAAGAATATTAACCCAAACCAAAAACACAAATGTGGAATAATAAAAATGTAAATTCAAGTCTAGATCTATGACCATAAATTATCTTTCCTGTCAAAATCCAATTTGGACCTACTCCAGTGCAGTGCTGAGGGAGGGCTGCACTGTTGGAGGTGCCGCCTTTCGGATGAGACATTAAACCGAGACCCCCCGTCTGCTCTCTCAGGTGGATGTAAAAGATCCCATGACAGTATTTCGACGAACAGGGGAGTTATCCCCGGTGTCCTGTCAATCAACATAACAAAAACTGATTATCTGGTCATTATCACATTGCTGTTTGTGGGAGCTTGCTGAGTGCATACTGGCTGCCGCGTTTCCTACATTACAACAGTGACTACACTCCAAAAAGTACTTCATTGGCTGTAAAGCACTTTGGAACGTCCGGTGGCTGTGAAAGGCGCTATACAAATGCAAGTCTTTTTCTTTTTTTTCCACTACAGCTGTAAACTTGAAGACAGGTGGTACAGTTATGGCTAAAACATTGTTTAAAAATGCAAGCCTTTTTAATGTTATCTACTAATGTATTTGTACATTTTGGTCACATTCATATTGAAAAAAAATGCATCATCATCAGGATTTCCAGGTATATCACTGACCAGGCTATTCTTGGGATGTTATTTTGATGAGATGTTTTTAAATGTCAATTTGTAATGTTTCTATTTAAAATCAGTCTAAACATTTAATTTGGTATTTTATTGCAGGTAACAGTTGAAAACTAGCTTTCAACAAAGTCATTCTAACTCACCCAAACGATCTTGTTGTGATTATACTTTACTATGCTAAGATAAAATAATCTTTTTGCTTCAAATCATTATGCCTCCAAGATAGGCAAACTGAGATTGGAAACTCACAGCATGGAGAATCATGGGAATGATTTTCCATCTGTGCCATAACCTAAAAAATAAGAACTTATCCCTATTAATAAGATTTAGGGTTGATCTCCACCCAATATGATTCATGTTCAACATTGCACTATCAAAAAAGGTCTGTGTTTTGATAAAAAGCATTTTAATTTTAGTATTCAAATATGTATGATTAAGTGTACCTTAAAAGGAACCTACAGTTAAAATGGATTTGTCACATTTACTAAACCCAAGAAGCAGAGCAAGAAGAGGGTGATGTTTGTTTTTCTGATTATGAAAATTCATTAATAACCTCTATTGCCTTAATAACTAACATGTTATCCACATTAAAAGGCTCAGAGGTAAATGGAAGAATATTAAAAATGTGAATTATGACATCCAATTTTGTTTTAGAAATTTCCAGACATACCACTGAAAAATTGCCTCGTCCAAAACCGAACGTGTAGCATCCCTAAGCTAAGACTTATTTTTGATTTCTGCCACCTGGTGTATTGATGGTCTGACAACCCGTCATTATGCAGCAAATACCAGGCTTTGCAATTCTCAATCTCATCTGTGCTGCCAGAAGAGGAATAAGAATAGCAAATCACCCCAGGCATTGTATCTAGGGGCTAGATGAAGATTGGAATCAGAAAGAGTCCAGACAATGGGCTGCCCATTGACCTGGCATGGCACATTGCCTAGTTCCTTTTCTTTTTAAATAATATGTGTAGTGCAAAGAATCAACAGAAAAGCCTGACATCAGTAGTGAGGAAAATGCTACAATCTATTATTAAGGACATGGTAACAGGGCACTTAGAAAATAATAATAGGATTGGGCAGAGTCAACACAGATTTATGAAAGGGAAATCACGTTTGACGAATCTGTTAGAGTTTTTTTTAGGTTGTAACTAGCAGAATAGATAGGGGGGAACCAGTGGATGTGGTGTATTTGGATTTTCAGAAGGCATTCGATAAGGTGCCACACAAGAGGTTATTAAACAAAATTAGGGCTCGTAGGATTGGGGGTAATATACTAGCATGGATTGAGGATTGGCTAATGGACAGAAAACAGAGAGTAGGAATAAACAGGTCATTTTCAGGTTGGCAGGCTGTAACTAGTGGGGTACCGCAAGGATCAGTGCTTGGGCCTCAGCTATTCACAATCTATATCAATGATTTGGATGAGGGGATCAAAAGTAATATATCCAAGTTTGCTGATGATACAAAGCTAGGTGGGAATGTAAGTTGTGAGGAGGATGCAAAGAGGCTTCAAGGGGATATAGACAGGCTAAGTGAGTGGGCAAGAACATGGCAAATGGAATATAATGTTATCCACTTTGATAGGAAAAATAGAAAAGCAGAGTATTTTTTAAATGGTGAGAGATTGGGAAATGTTGGTGTTCAGAGAGACTTTGGTGTCCTTGTACGTGAATCACTGAAAGTTAACATGCAGGTACAGCAAGCAATTAGGAAAGCAAATGGTATGTTAGCCTTTATTACAAGAGGATTTGAGTATAAGAGTAAAGACGTCTTACTGCAATTATATAGGGCCCTGGTGAGACCACACGGAGTATTGTGTACAGTTTTGGTCTCCTTACCTAAGGAAGGATATACTTGCCATAGAGGGAGTGCAACGAAGGTTCACCAGACTGATTCCTGGGATGGGGGGATTGTCCTATGAGGACAGATTGAGTAGACTAGGCTTATATTCTTTAGAGTTTAGAAGAATGAGGGGTGATCTCATTGAAACATACAAAATTCTTACAGGGCTTGACAGGGTAGATGCAGGGAGGATGTTTCCCCTGGCTGGGGAGTCTAGAACCAGGGGTCACAGTCTCAGAATAAGGGGTCGGCCATTTAGGGCTGAGATGAGCAGAAATTTCTTCACTCAGAGGGTGGTGAATACTTTAGAATTCTCTACCCCAGAGGGCTGTGGAAGCTCAGTCATTGAGTATATTCAAGACAGAGATCGATAGATTTTTGGATGTTAAGGGAATTAAGAGATAGTGCAGGAAAGTGGAGTTGAGGTAGAAGATCAGCCATGAGGCTCAAGGAGCCGAATGGCCTACTCCTGCTCCTATTTCTTATGTTCTTTCTGCAACACAGTTGCAAATATCATTCTTATGGGGGAATGAGTCATCAGTTTTAAACACATACATTTAACAGCAATTGCATGGGTATTTTTCTCTCGTCTATAGAGCAGTTATCTAAAGTCAATTTTAGATATTTGCAAATTTGATCAAAGAGAAATAATGGAGAGAGCAAGGGAATAGCAAACTAAAGTGTGAGCTCAGCTTGTGTTGCTCTCAGGTTCAATTCCCCATTTAAGTTGGTTTAACTGATCTCAACTATGGTAACAGTTGATACATTACAATTGGCCTCAGTGGCATGGGGTATAGAGGAAGGAAAAAATATTTTTTATCAATGCTTGTCCCAAACAAGATACAAATAGTGTGTGTTTATTCAAGTACAGTAGTGTTCCCACAACCCACTGAATCTAGTTTTCCCATTAAATATACTTGTATGAAATTCTTGGAGCCTTGACAAATGTATCTGTCTCAAATAACTGGAAATCATTTAGAGTGCAACTTTTATATCCTGGCACTACTAACAATTATTTTTTTTAAATAGACTCCACAGGTTCCCCCTGTTGTTCAGTGAGTGACTGCAGCACATGCTGTGGCATTAAACCATACCACAGATAAGGCAGCAGGTTAACTTAACTAATCTCAGTTGATGCATCAGTGGAAGTTCTAAAACTGGCCTCAGTGCCTGGGAGGAGGGAATGAAGTCACTTTGTGTGCATTTTACAATACAACTTTAGTGTTGTGAAGTATGTCTGCTTTGCACTAATGCTGACATTGTAGTGTGAATCTGAAATCATGGCCCTGCCTCGACGACAACAACAACAACTTGCATTTATATAGTGCCTTTAACGTAGTAAAGCGTCCCAAGGTACTTCACAGGAGCGATTATCAGATAAAATTTGACACTGAGTCACAAAGAGATATTATCACAGGCTTGCTCAAAGGAGGTAGGTTTTAAGGAGTGTCTTAAAGGAAAAAGAGAGAAGTGGAGAGGTTTAGAGAGGGAATTCCAGAGCTTGGGGCATAGGCAGTCTCAGGAAACAAGAGGCATGAAACTTTTTGTGTGGGGAAAGGAGGGTGGTCTCCAAGTTCAGTTGGACATTGCATGAAATGCAACTTCAGTCCAATATCAAGCCAGATATAAAAATGCCCGAGGTCCTTTGGATCTTCTGGGCTCTTTTTAAATCTACCAGTAATGAACTTAAATACTTATACCCATACACTCTAAACACTTAAAATCTAACTGGTGCTCTGCATATGCATGTCACCACACCATCCAGAATTCGGCTTCCAACCAGACAGTGTAAACTGGGCCCGGCCCGGCTAGAACTGACACTACAGCTACTGGGCTGAGCGGTTTAATTATGGCTCATGATCACAATCCAGTGCCCCGTGCTAAAGAGGTATGGATGTTGACCAAAGACGGAATTGGATATGGTTATGATGCCCCCTACCCCCTTCTCCCCTCCCCAGTCAAGTCCCGCTAACATTCACCTTACCCAAGCAGTTAGTATCTTCAGAAGATTAGGCACTTTACAGCCTTCTGGACTCAACATTAAGTTCAACAATTTCAGATCATAACCTCTGTCCCCATTTTTCAGATGGCAGCCGTTGCTGATGATTCTGCTATTCCCATTTACACCTCTTCTAGACCCATCTTTGTTTATTTACTTGTCCCATTACCATCTCCTTTTGCCTTGTACAATCATATCTTTTGTCATTTAGTCTTTCCCTTTCCCTACCCCTACACTTGCTTAAATTGTTACATCTCTAACTTTTTCTAGTTCTGAGGAAAGGTCATCCAGCTGAAACGTTAACTCGGTTTCTCTCTCCACAGATGCTGCCTGACCTGCTGAGTATTTCCAGCATTTTCTGTTTTTATATAAAAAAAGGAAAATATTGATCCAAAGAATTCTAAAGGTATTTTAGTTGAATCACTGCAGGTGGGTATAGATTTCGCTAGCTTGATTTGATGACTCTTAAACATGACGGTGGATTTCAACATGCATCAGACATCCTATTAACCAAAAGAAATGTAAATTCACCCATTCTGGCTGGAAGGTACTTGACAATTTGTAAATGTTCCATCACACACCCTTCAATCGGTAAATTGAGTTGTAATTACACGCGAGAGGCCCGTGATCAGTGCTTGGTGGGGGGTGGGGGTTTGCCTTGAGTCCGACCCTGGCGATTAGCCTCGTCATATCGCACTACCTACGGGCTCAATGAACAGGTCGCATCTCGGAAAGAGCCGAGATCGCATCTTGCACAAAAGCAACATCAGCGCGATACCTATCACATCCAAACTTAAAACACAAAAGCAGCGAGCAGAGAACAAACTGGACTCGCACTGCACCAAACAAATACCAACTTAGCCTCACTGTACAGGGAACATCTCTACACAAGCAACAGTAAGACAAACAATGTTCTACGCCCTTCTGACAAATCCACACACATTCACACGAAATAAAGAACGCTATGTAAGAAAAATCACCGTCTGTTACCTGATGGGAACATTTCTGGGCACCCGACTGTGTCTTTAAAGCAGTGTCCTGCTTACCCCAGTCTGGAAATGTACAGAACAACATCAAAAAGAGCAGAGCCAACATTATAAGAATCACTTATTCTTAGTTTATAGGGTTAACTAAACTGTTCCAATCCAAATTCTGCAAAATGCAGTTGCTGAGAACGAACAAGCACAGGGAGTGAATAAACGCGACTCATTGAAAGTTTGCTTTTAAAGCAGAAGCCCCGCCTTTTTGTAAATTTCACATTACTTCCTAGTGTGTAACACTAAACTCGCACGTCGCAATAATCTTAGGCCAGAAATAGCCAAGAACGCCCGATGGCGACACATTTTATTTTACAATAATATGATTTGTGTTACATGCAATTGTTTAACTTGCCGAATGTTGCAAAGTGCCTAGTATTGCACTATAAATGAGTAGCTAGGAAAGGCTGAAGGGACAACGTCCTTTAAGTATTTTGAGGACGTGAATTACGTGCTTGTTTGTCTCCAGTTACAGGAATCGGACTCTGAGCTGGCAAGAGTGGCATTTTCAAAATATTTCTTTGATTTACACGTATACAATCTGATGCATCATATGGCAAGATTAGGACTCATACCGAAGTGATTTATGTTGTTTCATATTGTTCTGTATAGAAATGTGCCGTTAACGTGACGCATTAAAATCGGCTGTAGAGTATTTTAGCGCGCCTGTAACCCAGGTGTGACCTTAACCTTAGTTGACTGACTTCCAGGTTATAGTCCAACAGCTTTATTTGAAATCACAAGCTTTCGGAGCGCTGCTCCTTCGTCAGGTTCACCTGAAGAAGGAGCAGCGCTCCGAAAACTTGTGATTTCAAATAAAACTGTTGGACTATAACCTGGTGTTGATCTTTTTGGTTGGACAAACACAAATTTACTGTAAATCAATTAAAACTTTAAATGAAACTTAACAAATCAAATCAAAATTTGAAAGTCCGGGGTGACGATGCACTCCAGTCCCCGCGGCGCCCACCGGTCGCGGAAAAACTCAAGCGTGCCGGCGGACACCGCGTGCTCCATCTCCAGGGCCACCCGGGCGCGAACATGGCCGCGGAAGAGAGGCAGGCAATCGGGCCGAACGACCCCCTCGACCGCCCGCTGCCTGGACCAATTAATGGCTTTCTTGGCCAGGCCCAGGAGCAGTCCTACGAGGAGGTCCTCCGACCTACCCGCTCCCCTCCGCACCGGGTGACCGTAGATCAGGAGCGTGGGGCTGAAGTGCAACCAGAAATTGAGGAGCAGCCCCTTCAAATAATGAAAGAGGGGCTGCAACCTCTCACACTCAATATAAATGTGATAGACGGACTCCTCTAGGCCGCAGAAATGACAAGCAGCCTGGGAGTCCGTAAACCTACTTAAAATCCTATTGCACGGGACTGCTCCGTGCAACACCCTCCAGGCCAAGTCCCCAATAGAACAAGGGAAGACTCCCGCGTAGAGAGCCTTCCAATGGGGACCTTCGCCTCCGCCGGACGGCAGGATGGTACGCCAAGGCGTGTCCGGACGGCAGACGAAGATGGCAAAGTGGAGAGTGTGCAGGAGCAGCCCGTACAGGAAACGCCTCCGTGCGGATTGAAAGGGCACGGAGGGCATTTCTCCGAGAAGGCTCAAGTGGTGAGGCGGCGGCTCCCGAGGGAGGATTCGGGGCCGGGCGCCGATAAGGAATTCCGTCCGAACGGGGGTCAGTTCGGACGGGATCGCCCCACGTGCTTGAGCCTCCTCGACACACCTAGTGGAGACGGGGCCCAGTGCCACTTTTAGCGACTCGATGGCTTTGACCGCGAGCCGGACGTTGACCCAAGACATGCGCCTCGCCAACTCCTCCGGCGCCATCCAGCCCGCTCCTCCGCCATCGAGCAGGTCCCCGACTCTGGTCACCTTACCGGGCACAGCCCTGCCCTCCGCCAGCCAGCCGAACCCGCGGTCGTGGAGGTGCGGATTCCTGAACAGCGGCTCCCGAAGGACGGCCGCCGCTCCTGACGGGGGAGAACTGCGCTCGGAGGCGACGCTGTTCCAAACCCATAGCAGTTCCTGGTAGAAGACAGGCAGCTCCCGCAGGCTGGCACGCGTGCCACCCACTCTCACAAACAGGAGCTGCGTGTCGTAATTGAGGCCGTGCAGCTGGCGGAAGAAATACGTCGCCAGCGCACGCCACCTAGGAGGATTCTCCACGTACAGGTATCTCTGCAGCGTCTGAAGACGGAAAGTCGCCGCCTGGGTGCGAAGGCACACCAGCGCCTGACCGCCCTCCCTAAGCGGGAGACTCAAAACCGCGGCAGAGACCCAGTGCTTCCTTTTGTCCCAGAAGAAGTCGACGAGCTTCTTCTGCATCTTGGCGACAAACGCAGGGGGAGGGATCAAAGTGACCAACCGGTACCACAACATGGCGGCCACCAGCTGGTTTATGACCAGCGCTCGACCCCTGTAGGACAACACTCGGAGCAGTCCTGTCCAGCGTCCTAGGCGAGCGGTGACTTTGGCCTCCAGCTCTTGCCAGTTCGCCGGCCAGGCGTCCTCGGCCGGGCTGAGGTAGACTCCCAGGTAGAGGAGGTGCGTGGTGCTCCAGGCGAAAGGCCCGAACTCCTCCGGCAGGGAGTCCACCCGCCATGGGCCCACCAGGAGTCCAGAACATTTCTCCCAGTTGATCTTGGCGGAGGATGCGTCCGAGTAAATCTGCTGGCATTCTCGCATCCTCCGCAAGTCGACGGGATCCGTGACCGCGAGGAGCACGTCATCGGCGTAAGCCGAGAGGACCACCTCCACGCCCGGCCCTTGCAGAGCCAGTCCCGTCAACCTCTTCCGCAAGAGGCGCAGGAAAGGCTCCACGCAAACGGCGTATAACTGACCGGACATGGGGCATCCCTGACGCACCCCCCTCCCGAAGCGAAGGGGCGCCGTCAAAGACCCGTTAACTTTAATGAGACACTCCGCGGCGGCGTACAGAAGTCGGATCCGGGCGACGAAATGCGTCCCGAACCCGAATGCGCGCAGAGTCCCGAAAAGATACTCGTGATCCACCCTGTCGAACGCCTTCTCCTGATCCAGGGAAAGGAAGGCGACCGACAGACCAGCCCTCTGGGAATGGTGGACCAGATCCCGGACCAGATGGATGTTATCGTGGATACTCCGGCCCGGGACCGTGTAGGACTGGTCGGGGTGGATCATGCGGGCCAGCACGGTGCCAAGGCGAGCAGACATAGCCCTGGCGAAAATTTTGTAGTCCGTGCTGAGGAGGGAGACCGGGTGCCAGTTCTTAAGTAGGCGGAGATCGCCCTTCTTGGGCAGCAGGACAATGACCGCCCTGCGCCAAGAGAGGGGCATCTCCCCGGTCGCCAGACTTTCCCCCAGGACCCGCGCGTAGTCGTCCCCCAAGACGTCCCAGAACGCCCTGTGGAACTCCATGGTCAGCCCGTCCAGCCCCGGGGACTTGCCCCTCGAGAGCTGGCGCAGGGCGCCGGTCAGCTCCGCCAGGCTTAGCGGAGCTTCTAAATTCTCGGCGCCCTCCGGGCCGACCTTCGGCAGGTCCTCCCACAAAACTCTGCGCGCATCCTCGCTGGACGGATCCGAAGAGAACAGAGCCCCGTAATAGGCCCGGGCCTCCGCGCTGATGCCCTCCGGATCCGAGACCAGAGATCCGTCGTCGGCCAGCAGCCCCAAGAGCTGCTTACGGACCCCCCGTCTTTTTTCCAGCGAGTAGAAGAAGGGGGAGCCGCGGTCCAGGTCCCGCAGGAACTGGATCCGCGACCTCACGTACGCGCCTCGGGACCCGACCAGCTGCAGGTCCTTCAGCGCGCCCTTCTTCTCTTCGTACACCTTCCGCAGGGCCGGGTCCTCGACGACCTGACCGAGACGGGACTCCAGGTCGAGCACTTCTTTCTCCAATCGCCCGACCCGGGCCTCCCGCCTCTTGGTCGACCCCTTCGCGTACTCCTGACAGAAGACGCGGACGTGAGCCTTGCCCACGTCCCACCATAGCCTCAAGGAGGGGAAGCCTACCCGCTTCCTTCTCCAGTCGGCCCAGAACCGGCGAAACGAATCCCGGAACCGCGCGTCCTCCAGCAGCAGGTTGTTAAAATGCCAGTACGCGGACCCCCCCCGCGCGCGCAGCGGAGCGAGCTCCGCCCACACCAGGTGGTGGTCCGTGCACGGCACCGGCCGCATGGAAGCCGCCGGAACGCAGGAGACGTACGCCCGGGAAATGTAAAGGCGGTCGATTCTGGACCTTCCTCCTCCAGACCTCACGCTCGTGAAGGCGCTGGAGTCGGGATGGAGATTTCGCCAGACGTCCACCAAGTCGAAGGACCCGACCAGGTCCCGCAACTTCTCCATCGCCGCCGGGCTTCGCGGGGGACCCGACCGGTCCCGCGCCTCGAGGGTACAATTGAAATCCCCCCCGAGGATGACGCACTCGCCCACGTCGATGGAGCCCAGAAGAGCGGACACTTCTCCGAAGAAGCGCACTTGCTGCGCACCGGTCCGGGGGGCGTACACGTTCACTAAATGGAGCGGCACGCCTCCCAGGCGAACAGTGACCTGGAGCAAGCGGCCCGGCACGTGCTCCTTGACCCTCAAGATCTCCGGCTGAAAATGCGGGGCCAGCAAGACAGCCACCCCGCAGGAATTGTTAGAGAGGTGACTCATGCTGACCCCTCCTTGCCACTCCAGGAGCCACGTGGCCTCGTCTCCCGGAACGGTGTGGGTTTCTTGCAGGAAGCACACCGCATATTTCCCGTCCCGAAGGACCGAGAAGTTATTGAATCTACGGCGCGCCTCCCTGCTGCCGTTGATGTTGAGGCTGGCTATGGTTATCTTCATCTCAGAAGCATAGTGCAACCTCTACCTAACGGAGGGGAGGGAGGGCGGTCACTGACGACCGCCACTCCCTCAGCAGCCCAGTGTGGAAACTCTTGAGCCGACGCAGCTCGAGCCGGCCAACGTCCTTGTCCGCGCCCATGATTTTAACGGCGGCGCGGACGGACACGACGAGCAGCGCCAGCTCCGACCACTTGTCGAGGGCCAGCCGGATCTTCTTGTGACGACCCTGGCTCACGGCCATAAAATCCCGGAGTTCCCCTACGGGGATGAGGGGAGAGTCGGTGAAGGGCACGAGGGCGTCCATCGCCTCGCTGCTGATGGACTCCAAATCTTCCTCAGCGCCCAACACCGAGTCCCCGTCCTCCTCCGGGAGGTCGTCACCGGCGGCCGACCCGTCCGTCGCACAGGGTGCAGCGAACGGCTCGGCCGCACCGGCCGGCCCCGCCTCCGTCACGATCCCACCCCCAGGATCGGTGGCAGAGGAGTCCACCCTGGGCTCCTTCAGGGGCGCCGGGCCGGGAGGCGGCGGCGGCGGTTCGGGGCCCCCCCCCCGCCTCAGGCGCCGGGGCGACCGGAGGAACCGGGGAGAAAATAATCCCAAATTCCTCCAGCACGTCCGGCGCCAACAACAGAGACGGAGTCAGGGGGCTTTCCGTCTCCCCGCCACCAACCTCCGACCCAGCGGGCTGGGGATTGTTAAAGTCCTCCACCAGGTCGAGCAGTCCCTGGGAGATATCTGGATTGTAAAAGGCGGGCTCGGCTTCAGCCTCTTTGGCCTCGCCCGCCCCAGTCCCCAGGACGCCCGACCCGGCGAGGAGCAACGGTTCAGGTTCTACATTTCCCTCCGCGGGTTGTTCCGCGCCCCCCCCCCCACGGGCAGGGTCTCTTCCCCATCCCCGGGAGGCACAGGTCGGACAGACTCGGCTGTCTCACCCTCCCGAGGGACAGACGACCCCTGCCGATCGCGCGCGACGATGACGGTGGTGGGGTGGGGCGCAGCACCCGCGGCGGGCGACTGCCCCCCTTTTGCGGAGGGACCTTCCTCCTCGCAGTCCTCCTGCTGGGGGCGGAGCTTTCTTTTTAACAAGTTGGGGCCCGGAGAGGGGGAGGCCTCCATGTCTGCTGGGGCCTCCCTCTCTGCCCCCTTCCGACGACTGGGTTTCTTGGGCCCCTCGGGCCCGAGCCCGGCCGCAGGTCTTGATTCAGCTGCCTCAGCAGTTGCGGTCACGGTCACGGGCCCGGGCACGAGGACCCCCCCAGTCTCATGCGTCCCGACCAACTCTGCGATGTACTCGGGCGTGAGTTCGGTCAATTCTGATGTTTCCTCCGCGAGGGGATCCGCCCTTAGGTGTTTAGTTTTCCTACGCGCCTTCCTTCCCCCCGGACGCTCTCCCTCCTCCCCGCCGGAGGCCGTGGTGGCGTTGGCCTCCGATTTCGACCGCGCATCCGTCGCCGTCGACGCGCGGACAGTATCAGGGGGAGGGGGGGCGGCGGCGCCAACCCTGGCCGCGCCAGGTGTCGTGGCGGCCTTGGAGGCGGGGCAGTTTTTGCGGACGTGCCCCACCTCCTTACAGGCGTAGCACCGCACGCCGTCCGAGGTCCAGAAGACGCGGTGGGCGGTCCCCCCGTGGAGCACCGTGAACGCGCCGTCCGCGTCCTCCTCCCGCGCCAGCCGGACGAAAAGCTGGCGCCGGAAGGAGAAGACGTGCCGAAGGCTGGCTTCCCGGAAGCCGAGCGGGATGGGTGTGATCCCCGACCTCACCTCCCCCAGTTGACGTAGGTGGGGGAGGAGGAGCTCACCCGGAACAAAGGGCGGGACGTTGGAAACCACAATCCTTTGCGCGGTGGCCTCAAGGGGGTCCACCGGCAGGAAGGTCCCGCCCACGGTGAGCCCCTTCTCGATGGCCAGGGACACCGCCCGCTCCGACCCCAGGAAGAACACAGCCTTGCCGTACATTTTAGAGGCGGCGACGATGGCTGAAGGGCCGACAACCCCAGCCATGGCTTTAACGCACGCCTCTATAGTCATGTTGGGGTGAGTGTAGCTCTTGACCCCATTCTTCCTCGTAAGGAGGGTAAAAGGTGACGGGGTAACAGGAGGACTCGTGGCTGCGGCCGTGGCCGCGGCTGCCACGCTCGCATACGTCCTCGCTGCCCCCGCCACCGACGAAGATGTACTCGCCATAATGGAGGGTTCTTTAAGGGCTACACTCACCCCAAGTCACAGGCCTGAAGGTGTTAATGGCCTCTGGTTTGTTTTCCCCTGAGCAGAGGGAGCTCTTAAATTGAAGGCACACCTCTCCCTTTAGTTGATTGAGTTGGGAGAGGGGCCTTCTCCCCTCTGCTCAATAGGTACTTAAAAATAGATTGAGGTGCCTCTTAGAGAGAGAGGCAGAGAGAGACAAGAGACAAAGAGAGAGAGAGAGGGGGTGGGAAGGAGGGAAGGAAGCCGCAAGGGCAGGGTCGCCACTCAGGATGGTGGGTGGGTGGGTGTTGGCAGGGGGGTGCACTCTCCGATGTAATAAAAGTCTTTGGTGGTGGTCTTCTGGTGGGGGGAGAAGATGTCTTCACCTGGGACAGCTGGAGATGCCCAGGCTCAGTCCTGCACCAGGTCTTAACGATGCCCAATAATATTAAGTTAATTGGGGACTTCACCTAGGCAGCTCCAGCTGTCCCAGGTCAGGCAATGGGAAAGGGGTGTTTAATATGGTGTGTGCGGCCTAGCTTTTACAAAAGCCACACACACACACACACACCCCTTGGATGTTCCGGCCCTCTTCTTATCTTCTTTCCTCCCCCCACCTACAAAACAAAGTCTCTGGGAGAGTGCACCAGAGTCACACCCACCTGTAGCTGTTCTTTCCTTCCTTCCAAACAGATGATGGATGTTGTCGATGTTTTCTCCCCTCTCTCCCTCTCCTAAAATGGAGGCCAATTGAGGAGGCAGTGTGGAAAGGCCTCTCCTCTGGTGTTAATGGCCTTGGCCTTCCTTTCCTTCTTTTCTTTCTCCTCTCCTGTCCTCTCTCTCCAGGCACCTCAGTTGTAGTTGTTGGTGGTGGTCTGCTGTCTGGTCTCCTTCTCCTTCTCCTCTTCCTGGCCACAGAGACCACCACTCTGCTGCTGCTGCTGCTCCTCAGTCAGCAGCTCCGAAAGCTCGTGATTTCAAATCAAGCTGTTGGACTATAACCTGGTGTTGCTCTTTTTGGTTTGACAGAACGCAAATTTACTGTAAATCAATTAAAACTTGAAATGAAACTTAATAAATCAAATTAAAATTTGAAAGTCCGGGGTGACGATGCACTCCAGTCCCCGCGGCGCCCACCGGTCGCGGAAAAACTCAAGCGTGCCGGCGGACACCGCGTGCTCCATCTCCAGGGCCACCCGGGCGCGAACATGGCCGCGGAAGAGAGGCAGGCAATCGGGCCGAACGACCCCCTCGACCGCCCGCTGCCTGGACCAATTAATGGCTTTCTTGGCCAGGCCCAGGAGCAGTCCTACGAGGAGGTCCTCCGACCTACCCGCTCCCCTCCGCACCGGGTGACCGTAGATCAGGAGCGTGGGGCTGAAGTGCAACCAGAAATTGAGGAGCAGCCCCTTCAAATAATGAAAGAGGGGCTGCAACCTCTCACATTCAACATAAATGTGATAAACGGACTCCTCCAGGCCGCAAAAATGGCAAGCAGCCTGGGAGTCCGTAAACCTACTTAAAATCCTATTGCACGGGACTGCTCCGTGCAACACCCTCCAGGCCAAGTCCCCAATAGAACAAGGGAAGACTCCCGCGTAGAGAGCCTTCCAATGGGGACCTTCGCCTCCGCCGGACGGCAGGATGGTACGCCAAGGCGTGTCCGGACGGCAGACGAAGATGGCAAAGTGGAGAGTGTGCAGGAGCAGCCCGTACAGGAAACGCCTCCGTGCGGATTGAAAGGGCACGGAGGGCATTTCTCCGAGAAGGCTCAAGTGGTGAGGCGGCGGCTCCCGAGGGAGGATTCGGGGCCGGGCGCCGATAAGGAATTCCGTCCGAACGGGGGTCAGTTCGGACGGGATCGCCCCACGTGCTTGAGCCTCCTCGACACACCTAGTGGAGACGGGGCCCAGTGCCACTTTTAGCGACTCGATGGCTTTGACCGCGAGCCGGACGTTGACCCAAGACATGCGCCTCGCCAACTCCTCCGGCGCCATCCAGCCCGCTCCTCCGCCATCGAGCAGGTCCCCGACTCTGGTCACCTTACCGGGCACAGCCCTGCCCTCCGCCAGCCAGCCGAACCCGCGGTCGTGGAGGTGCGGATTCCTGAACAGCGGCTCCCGAAGGACGGCCGCCGCTCCTGACGGGGGAGAACTGCGCTCGGAGGCGACGCTGTTCCAAACCCATAGCAGTTCCTGGTAGAAGACAGGCAGCTCCCGCAGGCTGGCACGCGTGCCACCCACTCTCACAAACAGGAGCTGCGTGTCGTAATTGAGGCCGTGCAGCTGGCGGAAGAAATACGTCGCCAGCGCACGCCACCTAGGAGGATTCTCCACGTACAGGTATCTCTGCAGCGTCTGAAGACGGAAAGTCGCCGCCTGGGTGCGAAGGCACACCAGCGCCTGACCGCCCTCCCTAAGCGGGAGACTCAAAACCGCGGCAGAGACCCAGTGCTTCCTTTTGTCCCAGAAGAAGTCGACGAGCTTCTTCTGCATCTTGGCGACAAACGCAGGGGGAGGGATCAAAGTGATCAACCGGTACCACAACATGGCGGCCACCAGCTGGTTTATGACCAGCGCTCGACCCCTGTAGGACAACACTCGGAGCAGTCCTGTCCAGCGCCCTAGGCGAGCGGTGACTTTGGCCTCCAGCTCTTGCCAGTTCGCCGGCCAGGCGTCCTCGGCCGGGCTGAGGTAGACTCCCAGGTAGAGGAGGTGCGTGGTGCTCCAGGCGAAAGGCCCGAACTCCTCCGGCAGGGAGTCCACCTGCCATGGGCCCACCAGGAGTCCAGAACATTTCTCCCAGTTGATCTTGGCGGAGGATGCGTCCGAGTAAATCTGCTGGCATTCTCGCATCCTCCGCAAGTCGACGGGATCCGTGACCGCGAGGAGCACGTCATCGGCGTAAGCCGAGAGGACCACCTCCACGCCCGGCCCTTGCAGAGCCAGTCCCGTCAACCTCTTCCGCAAGAGGCGCAGGAAAGGCTCCACGCAAACGGCGTATAACTGACCGGACATGGGGCATCCCTGACGCACCCCCCTCCCGAAGCGAAGGGGCGCCGTCAAAGACCCGTTAACTTTAATCAGACACTCCGCGGCGGCGTACAGAAGTCGGATCCGGGCGACGAAATGCGTCCCGAACCCGAATGCGCGCAGAGTCCCGAAAAGATACTCGTGATCCACCCTGTCGAACGCCTTCTCCTGATCCAGGGAAAGGAAGGCGACCGACAGACCAGCCCTCTGGGAATGGTGGACCAGGTCCCGGACCAGATGGATGTTATCGTGGATACTCCGGCCTGGGACCGTGTAGGACTGGTCGGGGTGGATCATGCGGGCCAGCACGGTGCCAAGGCGAGCAGACATAGCCCTGGCGAAAATTTTGTAGTCCGTGCTGAGGAGGGAGACCGGGCGCCAGTTCTTAAGTAGGCGGAGATCGCCCTTCTTGGGCAGCAGGACGATGACCGCCCTGCGCCAAGAGAGGGGCATCTCCCCGGTCGCCAGACTTTCCCCCAGGACCCGCGCGTAGTCGTCCCCCAAGACGTCCCAGAACGCCCTGTGGAACTCCACGGTCAGCCCGTCCAGCCCCGGGGACTTGCCCCTCGAGAGCTGGCGCAGGGCGCCGGTCAGCTCCGCCAGGCTTAGCGGAGCTTCTAAATTCTCGGCGCCCTCCGGGCCGACCTTCGGCAGGTCCTCCCACAAAACTCTGCGCGCATCCTCGCTGGACGGATCCGAAGAGAACAGAGCCCCGTAATAGGCCCGGGCCTCCGCGCTGATGCCCTCCGGATCCGAGACCAGAGATCCGTCGTCGGCCAGCAGCCCCAAGAGCTGCTTACGGACCCCCCGTCTTTTTTCCAGCGAGTAGAAGAAGGGGGAGCCGCGGTCCAGGTCCCGCAGGAACTGGATCCGCGACCTCACGTACGCGCCTCGGGACCCGACCAGCTGCAGGTCCTTCAGCGCGCCCTTCTTCTCTTCGTACACCTTCCGCAGGGCCGGGTCCTCGACGACTTGACCGAGACGGGACTCCAGGTCGAGCACTTCTTTCTCCAATCGCCCGACCCGGGCCTCCCGCCTCTTGGTCGACCCCTTCGCGTACTCCTGACAGAAGACGCGGACGTGAGCCTTGCCCACGTCCCACCATAGCCTCAAGGAGGGGAAGCCTCCCCGCTTCCTTCTCCAGTCGGCCCAGAACCGGCGAAACGAATCCCGGAACCGCGCGTCCTCCAGCAGCAGGTTGTTAAAATGCCAGTACGCGGACCCCCCCCGCGCGCGCAGCGGAGCGAGCTCCGCCCACACCAGGTGGTGGTCCGTGCACGGCACCGGCCGCATGGAAGCCGCCGGAACGCAGGAGACGTACGCCCGGGAAATGTAAAGGCGGTCGATTCTGGACCTTCCTCCTCCAGACCTCACGCTCGTGAAGGCGCTGGAGTCGGGATGGAGATTTCGCCAGACGTCCACCAAGTCGAAGGACCCGACCAGGTCCCGCAACTTCTCCATCGCCGCCGGGCTTCGCGGGGGACCCGACCGGTCCCGCGCCTCGAGGGTACAATTGAAATCCCCCCCGAGGATGACGCACTCGCCCACGTCGATGGAGCCCAGAAGAGCGGACACTTCTCCGAAGAAGCGCACTTGCTGCGCACCGGTCCGGGGGGCGTACACGTTCACTAAATGGAGCGGCACGCCTCCCAGGCGAACAGTGACCTGGAGCAAGCGGCCCGGCACGTGCTCCTTGACCCTCAAGATCTCCGGCTGAAAATGCGGGGCCAGCAAGACAGCCACCCCGCAGGAATTGTTAGAGAGGTGACTCATGCTGACCCCTCCTTGCCACTCCAGGAGCCACGTGGCCTCGTCTCCCGGAACGGTGTGGGTTTCTTGCAGGAAGCACACCGCATATTTCCCGTCCCGAAGGACCGAGAAGTTATTAAATCTACGGCGCGCCTCCCTGCTGCCGTTGATGTTGAGGCTGGCTATGGTTATCTTCATCTCAGAAGCATAGTGCAACCTCTACCTAACGGAGGGGAGGGAGCGCGGTCACTGACGACCGCCACTCCCTCAGCAGCCCAGTGTGGAAAGTCTTGAGCCGACGCAGCTCGAGCCGGCCAACGTCCTTGTCCGCGCCCATGATTTTAACGGCGGCGCGGACGGACACGACGAGCAGCGTCAGCTCCGACCACTTGTCGAGGGCCAGCCGGATCTTCTTGTGACGACCCTGGCTCATGGCCATAAAATCCCGGAGTTCCCCTACGGGGATGAGGGGAGAGTCGGTGAAGGGCACGAGGGCGTCCATCGCCTCGCTGCCGATGGACTCCAAATCGTCCTCGATGCCCCCCACCGAGTCCCCGTCCTCCTCCGGGAGGTCGTCACCGGCGGCCAACCCGTCCGTCACACAGGGTGCAGCGAACGGCTCGGCCGCACCGGCCGGCCCCGCCTCCGTCACGATCCCACCCCCAGGATCGGTGGCAGAGGAGTCCACCCTGGGCTCCTTCAGGGGCGCCGGGCCGGGAGGCGGCGGCGGCGGTTCGGGGCCCCCCCCCGCCTCAGGCGCCGGGGCGACCGGAGAAACCGGGGAGAAAATAATCCCAAATTCCTCCAGCACGTCCGGCGCCAACAACAGAGACGGAGTCAGGGGGCTTTCCGTCTCCCCGCCACCAACCTCCGACCCAGCGGGCTGGGGATTGTTAAAGTCCTCCACCAGGTCGAGCAGTCCCTGGGAGATATCTGGATTGTAAAAGGCGGGCTCGGCTTCAGCCTCTTTGGCCTCGCCCGCCCCAGTCCCCAGGACGCCCGACCCGGCGAGGAGCAACGGTTCAGGTTCTACATTTCCCTCCGCGGGTTGTTCCGCGCCCCCCCCCCCACGGGCAGGGTCTCTTCCCCATCCCCGGGAGGCACAGGTCGGACAGACTCGGCTGTCTCACCCTCCCGAGGGACAGACGACCCCTGCCGATCGCGCGCGACGATGACGGTGGTGGGGTGGGGCGCAGCACCCGCGGCGGGCGACTGCCCCCCTTTTGCGGAGGGACCTTCCTCCTCGCAGTCCTCCTGCTGGGGGCGGAGCTTTCTTTTTAACAAGTTGGGGCCCGGAGAGGGGGAGGCCTCCATGTCTGCTGGGGCCTCCCTCTCTGCCCCCTTCCGACGACTGGGTTTCTTGGGCCCCTCGGGCCCGAGCCCGGCCGCAGGTCTTGATTCAGCTGCCTCAGCAGTTGCGGTCACGGTCACGGGCCCGGGCACGAGGACCCCCCCAGTCTCATGCGTCCCGACCAACTCTGCGATGTACTCGGGCGTGAGTTCGGTCAATTCTGATGTTTCCTCCGCGAGGGGATCCGCCCTTAGGTGTTTAGTTTTCCTACGCGCCTTCCTTCCCCCCGGACGCTCTCCCTCCTCCCCGCCGGAGGCCGTGGTGGCGTTGGCCTCCGATTTCGACCGCGCATCCGTCGCCGTCGACGCGCGGACAGTATCAGGGGGAGGGGGGGCGGCGGCGCCAACCCTGGCCGCGCCAGGTGTCGTGGCGGCCTTGGAGGCGGGGCAGTTTTTGCGGACGTGCCCCACCTCCTTACAGGCGTAGCACCGCGCGCCGTCCGAGGTCCAGAAGACGCGGTGGGCGGTCCCCCCGTGGAGCACCGTGAACGCGCCGTCCGCGTCCTCCTCCCGCGCCAGCCGGACGAAAAGCTGGCGCCGGAAGGAGAAGACGTGCCGAAGGCTGGCTTCCCGGAAGCCGAGCGGGATGGGTGTGATCCCCGACCTCACCTCCCCCAGTTGACGTAGGTGGGGGAGGAGGAGCTCACCCGGAACAAAGGGCGGGACGTTGGAAACCACAATCCTTTGCGCGGTGGCCTCAAGGGGGTCCACCGGCAGGAAGGTCCCGCCCACGGTGAGCCCCTTCTCGATGGCCAGGGACACCGCCCGCTCCGACCCCAGGAAGAACACAGCCTTGCCGTACATTTTAGAGGCGGCGACGATGGCTGAAGGGCCGACAACCCCAGCCATGGCTTTAACGCACGCCTCTATAGTCATGTTGGGGTGAGTGTAGCTCTTGACCCCATTCTTCCTCGTAAGGAGGGTAAAAGGTGACGGGGTAACAGGAGGACTCGTGGCTGCGGCCGTGGCCGCGGCTGCCACGCTCGCATACGTCCTCGCTGCCCCCGCCACCGACGAAGATGTACTCGCCATAATGGAGGGTTCTTTAAGGGCTACACTCACCCCAAGTCACAGGCCTGAAGGTGTTAATGGCCTCTGGTTTGTTTTCCCCTGAGCAGAGGGAGCTCTTAAATTGAAGGCACACCTCTCCCTTTAGTTGATTGAGTTGGGAGAGGGGCCTTCTCCCCTCTGCTCAATAGGTACTTAAAAATAGATTGAGGTGCCTCTTAGAGAGAGAGGCAGAGAGAGACAAGAGACAAAGAGAGAGAGAGAGGGGGTGGGAAGGAGGGAAGGAAGCCGCAAGGGCAGGGTCGCCACTCAGGATGGTGGGTGGGTGGGTGTTGGCAGGGGGGTGCACTCTCCGATGTAATAAAAGTCTTTGGTGGTGGTCTTCTGGTGGGGGGAGAAGATGTCTTCACCTGGGACAGCTGGAGATGCCCAGGCTCAGTCCTGCACCAGGTCTTAACGATGCCCAATAATATTAAGTTAATTGGGGACTTCACCTAGGCAGCTCCAGCTGTCCCAGGTCAGGCAATGGGAAAGGGGTGTTTAATATGGTGTGTGCGGCCTAGCTTTTACAAAAGCCACACACACACACACACACACACCCCTTGGATGTTCCGGCCCTCTTCTTATCTTCTTTCCTCCCCCCACCTACAAAACAAAGTCTCTGGGAGAGTGCACCAGAGTCACACCCACCTGTAGCTGTTCTTTCCTTCCTTCCAAACAGATGATGGATGTTGTCGATGTTTTCTCCCCTCTCTCCCTCTCCTAAAATGGAGGCCAATTGAGGAGGCAGTGTGGAAAGGCCTCTCCTCTGGTGTTAATGGCCTTGGCCTTCCTTTCCTTCTTTTCTTTCTCCTCTCCTGTCCTCTCTCTCCAGGCACCTCAGTTGTAGTTGTTGGTGGTGGTCTGCTGTCTGGTCTCCTTCTCCTTCTCCTCTTCCTGGCCACAGAGACCACCACGCCGCCGCCGCTGCTGCTGCTGCTCCTCAGTCAGCAGCTCCGAAAGCTCGTGATTTCAAATCAAGCTGTTGGACTATAACCTGGTGTTGATCTTTTTGGTTTGACAGAACGCAAATTTACTGTAAATCAATTAAAACTTGAAATGAAACTTAATAAATCAAATTAAAATTTGAAAGTCCGGGGTGACGATGCACTCCAGTCCCCGCGGCGCCCACCGGTCGCGGAAAAACTCAAGCGTGCCGGCGGACACCGCGTGCTCCATCTCCAGGGCCACCCGGGCGCGAACATGGCCGCGGAAGAGAGGCAGGCAATCGGGCCGAACGACCCCCTCGACCGCCCGCTGCCTGGACCAATTAATGGCTTTCTTGGCCAGGCCCAGGAGCAGTCCTACGAGGAGGTCCTCCGACCTACCCTGTCCCCTCCGCACCGGGTGACCGTAGATCAGGAGCGTGGGGCTGAAGTGCAACCAGAAATTGAGGAGCAGCCCCTTCAAATAATGAAAGAGGGGCTGCAACCTCTCACATTCAACATAAATGTGATAAACGGACTCCTCCAGGCCGCAAAAATGACAAGCAGCCTGGGAGTCCGTAAACCTACTTAAAATCCTATTGCACGGGACTGCTCCGTGCAACACCCTCCAGGCCAAGTCCCCAATAGAACAAGGGAAGACTCCCGCGTAGAGAGCCTTCCAATGGGGACCTTCGCCTCCGCCGGACGGCAGGATGGTACGCCAAGGCGTGTCCGGACGGCAGACGAAGATGGCAAAGTGGAGAGTGTGCAGGAGCAGCCCGTACAGGAAACGCCTCCGTGCGGATTGAAAGGGCACGGAGGGCATTTCTCCGAGAAGGCTCAAGTGGTGAGGCGGCGGCTCCCGAGGGAGGATTCGGGGCCGGGCGCCGATAAGGAATTCCGTCCGAACGGGGGTCAGTTCGGACGGGATCGCCCCACGTGCTTGAGCCTCCTCGACACACCTAGTGGAGACGGGGCCCAGTGCCACTTTTAGCGACTCGATGGCTTTGACCGCGAGCCGGACGTTGACCCAAGACATGCGCCTCGCCAACTCCTCCGGCGCCATCCAGCCCGCTCCTCCGCCATCGAGCAGGTCCCCGACTCTGGTCACCTTACCGGGCACAGCCCTGCCCTCCGCCAGCCAGCCGAACCCGCGGTCGTGGAGGTGCGGATTCCTGAACAGCGGCTCCCGAAGGACGGCCGCCGCTCCTGACGGGGGAGAACTGCGCTCGGAGGCGACGCTGTTCCAAACCCATAGCAGTTCCTGGTAGAAGACAGGCAGCTCCCGCAGGCTGGCACGCGTGCCACCCACTCTCACAAACAGGAGCTGCGTGTCGTAATTGAGGCCGTGCAGCTGGCGGAAGAAATACGTCGCCAGCGCACGCCACCTAGGAGGATTCTCCACGTACAGGTATCTCTGCAGCGTCTGAAGACGGAAAGTCGCCGCCTGGGTGCGAAGGCACACCAGCGCCTGACCGCCCTCCCTAAGCGGGAGACTCAAAACCGCGGCAGAGACCCAGTGCTTCCTTTTGTCCCAGAAGAAGTCGACGAGCTTCTTCTGCATCTTGGCGACAAACGCAGGGGGAGGGATCAAAGTGACCAACCGGTACCACAACATGGCGGCCACCAGCTGGTTTATGACCAGCGCTCGACCCCTGTAGGACAACACTCGGAGCAGTCCTGTCCAGCGCCCTAGGCGAGCGGTGACTTTGGCCTCCAGCTCTTGCCAGTTCGCCGGCCAGGCGTCCTCGGCCGGGCTGAGGTAGACTCCCAGGTAGAGGAGGTGCGTGGTGCTCCAGGCGAAAGGCCCGAACTCCTCCGGCAGGGAGTCCACCTGCCATGGGCCCACCAGGAGTCCAGAACATTTCTCCCAGTTGATCTTGGCGGAGGATGCGTCCGAGTAAATCTGCTGGCATTCTCGCATCCTCCGCAAGTCGACGGGATCCGTGACCGCGAGGAGCACGTCATCGGCGTAAGCCGAGAGGACCACCTCCACGCCCGGCCCTTGCAGAGCCAGTCCCGTCAACCTCTTCCGCAAGAGGCGCAGGAAAGGCTCCACGCAAACGGCGTATAACTGACCGGACATGGGGCATCCCTGACGCACCCCCCTCCCGAAGCGAAGGGGCGCCGTCAAAGACCCGTTAACTTTAATGAGACACTCCGCGGCGGCGTACAGAAGTCGGATCCGGGCGACGAAATGCGTCCCGAACCCGAATGCGCGCAGAGTCCCGAAAAGATACTCGTGATCCACCCTGTCGAACGCCTTCTCCTGATCCAGGGAAAGGAAGGCGACCGACAGACCAGCCCTCTGGGAATGGTGGACCAGGTCCCGGACCAGATGGATGTTATCGTGGATACTCCGGCCCGGGACCGTGTAGGACTGGTCGGGGTGGATCATGCGGGCCAGCACGGTGCCAAGGCGAGCAGACATAGCCCTGGCGAAAATTTTGTAGTCCGTGCTGAGGAGGGAGACCGGGCGCCAGTTCTTAAGTAGGCGGAGATCGCCCTTCTTGGGCAGCAGGACGATGACCGCCCTGCGCCAAGAGAGGGGCATCTCCCCGGTCGCCAGACTTTCCCCCAGGACCCGCGCGTAGTCGTCCCCCAAGACGTCCCAGAACGCCCTGTGGAACTCCACGGTCAGCCCGTCCAGCCCCGGGGACTTGCCCCTCGAGAGCTGGCGCAGGGCGCCGGTCAGCTCCGCCAGGTTTAGCGGAGCTTCCAAATTCTCGGCGCCCTCCGGGCCGACCTTCGGCAGGTCCTCCCACAAAACTCTGCGCGCATCCTCGCTGGACGGATCCGAAGAGAACAGAGCCCCGTAATAGGCCCGGGCCTCCGCGCTGATGCCCTCCGGATCCGAGACCAGAGATCCGTCGTCGGCCAGCAGCCCCAAGAGCTGCTTACGGACCCCCCGTCTTTTTTCCAGCGAGTAGAAGAAGGGGGAGCCGCGGTCCAGGTCCCGCAGGAACTGGATCCGCGACCTCACGTACGCGCCTCGGGACCCGACCAGCTGCAGGTCCTTCAGCGCGCCCTTCTTCTCTTCGTACACCTTCCGCAGGGCCGGGTCCTCGACGACTTGACCGAGACGGGACTCCAGGTCGAGCACTTCTTTCTCCAATCGCCCGACCCGGGCCTCCCGCCTCTTGGTCGACCCCTTCGCGTACTCCTGACAGAAGACGCGGACGTGAGCCTTGCCCACGTCCCACCATAGCCTCAAGGAGGGGAAGCCTCCCCGCTTCCTTCTCCAGTCGGCCCAGAACCGGCGAAACGAATCCCGGAACCGCGCGTCCTCCAGCAGCAGGTTGTTAAAATGCCAGTACGCGGACCCCCCCCGCGCGCGCAGCGGAGCGAGCTCCGCCCACACCAGGTGGTGGTCCGTGCACGGCACCGGCCGCATGGAAGCCGCCGGAACGCAGGAGACGTACGCCCGGGAAATGTAAAGGCGGTCGATTCTGGACCTTCCTCCTCCAGACCTCACGCTCGTGAAGGCGCTGGAGTCGGGATGGAGATTTCGCCAGACGTCCACCAAGTCGAAGGACCCGACCAGGTCCCGCAACTTCTCCATCGCCGCCGGGCTTCGCGGGGGACCCGACCGGTCCCGCGCCTCGAGGGTACAATTGAAATCCCCCCCGAGGATGACGCACTCGCCCACGTCGATGGAGCCCAGAAGAGCGGACACTTCTCCGAAGAAGCGCACTTGCTGCGCACCGGTCCGGGGGGCGTACACGTTCACTAAATGGAGCGGCACGCCTCCCAGGCGAACAGTGACCTGGAGCAAGCGGCCCGGCACGTGCTCCTTGACCCTCAAGATCTCCGGCTGAAAATGCGGGGCCAGCAAGACAGCCACCCCGCAGGAATTGTTGGAGAGGTGACTCATGCTGACCCCTCCTTGCCACTCCAGGAGCCACGTGGCCTCGTCTCCCGGAACGGTGTGGGTTTCTTGCAGGAAGCACACCGCATATTTCCCGTCCCGAAGGACCGAGAAGTTATTGAATCTACGGCGCGCCTCCCTGCTGCCGTTGATGTTGAGGCTGGCTATGGTTATCTTCATCTCAGAAGCATAGTGCAACCTCTACCTAACGGAGGGGAGGGAGGGCGGTCACTGACGACCGCCACTCCCTCAGCAGCCCAGTGTGGAACGTCTTGAGCCGACGCAGCTCGAGCCGGTCAACGTCCTTGTCCGCGCCCATGATTTTAACGGCGGCGCGGACGGACACGACGAGCAGCGTCAGCTCCGACCACTTGTCGAGGGCCAGCCGGATCTTCTTGTGACGACCCTGGCTCACGGCCATAAAATCCCGGAGTTCCCCTACGGGGATGAGGGGAGAGTCAGTGAAGGGCACGAGGGCGTCCATCACCTCGCTGCCGATGGACTCCAAATCGTCCTCGTTGCCCAACACCGAGTCCCCGTCCTCCTCCGGGAGGTCGTCACCGACGGCCGACCCGTCCGTCGCACGGGGTGCAGCGAACGGCTCGGCCGCACCGGCCGGCCCCGCCTCCGTCACGATCCCACCCCCAGGATCGGTGGCAGAGGAGTCCACCCTGGGCTCCTTCAGGGGCGCCGGGCCGGGAGGCGGCGGCGGCGGTTCGGGGCCCCCCCCCCGCCTCAGGCGCCGGGGCGACCGGAGAAACCGGGGAGAAAATAATCCCAAATTCCTCCAGCACGTCCGGCGCCAACAACAGAGACGGAGTCAGGGGGCTTTCCGTCTCCCCGCCACCAACCTCCGACCCAGCAGGCTGGGGATTGCTACACTCCTCCACCAGGTCGAGCAGTCCCTGGGAGATGTCTGGGTTATAAAAGGCGGGCTCGGCTTCAGCCTCTTTGGCCTCGCCCGCCCCAGTCCCCAGGACGCCCGACCCGGCGAGGAGCAACGGTTCCGGTACTACATTTCCCTCCGCGGGTTGTTCCGCGCCCCCCCCCACGGGCAGGGTCTCTTCCCCATCCCCGGGAGGCACAGGTCGGACAGACTCGTCTGTCTCACCCTCCCGAGGGACAGACGACCCCTGCCGATCGCGCGCGACGATGACGGTGGTGGGGTGGGGCGCAGCACCCGCGGCGGGCGACTGCCCCCCTTTTGCGGAGGGACCTTCCTCCTCGCAGTCCTCCTGCTGGGGGCGGAGCTTTCTTTTTAACAAGTTGGGGCCCGGAGAGGGGGAGGCCTCCATGTCTGCTGGGGCCTCCCTCTCTGCCCCCTTCCGACGACTGGGTTTCTTGGGCCCCTCGGGCCCGAGCCCGGCCGCAGGTCTTGATTTAGCCGCCTCGGCGGTTGCGGTCACGGGCCCGGGCACGAGGACCCCCCCAGTCTCATGCGTCCCGACCAACTCCGCGATATACTCGGGCGTGAGTTCGGCCAATTCAGATGTTTCCTCCGCGAGGGGATCCGCCCTTATGTGTTTATTTTTCCTACGCGCCTTCCTTCCCCCCGGACGCTCTCCCTCCTCCCCGCCGGAGGCCGTGGTGGCGTTGGCCTCCGATTTCGACCGCGCATCCGTCGCCGTCGACGCGCGGACAGTATCAGGGGGAGGGGGGGCGGCGGCGCCAACCCCGGCCGCGCCAGGTGTCGTGGCGGCCTTGGAGGCGGGGCAGTTTTTGCGGACGTGCCCCACCTCCTTACAGGCGTAGCACCGCGCGCCGTCCGAGGTCCAGAAGACGCGGTGGGCGGTCCCCCCGTGGAGCACCGTGAACGCGCCATCCGCGTCCTCCTCCCGCGCCAGCCGGACGAAAAGCTGGCGCCGGAAGGAGAAGACGTGCCGAAGGCTGGCCTCCCGGAAGCCGAGCGGGATGGGTGTGATCCCCGACCTCACCTCCCCCAGTTGACGTAGGTGGGGGAGGAGGAGCTCACCCGGAACAAAGGGCGGGACGTTGGAGACCACAATCCTTTGCGCGGTGGCCTCAAGGGGGTCCACCGGCAGGAAGGTCCCGCCCACGGTGAGCCCCTTCTCGATGGCCAGGGACACCGCCCGCTCCGACCCCAGGAAGAACACAGCCTTGCCGTACATTTTAGAGGCGGCGACGATGGCTGAAGGGCCGACAACCCCAGCCATGGCTTTAACGCACGCCTCTATAGTCATGTTGGGGTGAGTGTAGCTCTTGACCCCATTCTTCCTCGTAAGGAGGGTAAAAGGTGACGGGGTAACAGGAGGACTCGTGGCTGCGGCCGTGGCCGCGGCTGCCACGCTCGCGTACGTCCTCGCTGCCCCCGCCACCGACGAAGATGTACTCGCCATAATGGAGGGTTCTTTAAGGGCTACACTCACCCCAAGTCACAGGCCTGAAGGTGTTAATGGCCTCGGTTTTTTTTTCCCCGAGCAGAGGGAGCTCTTAAATTGAAGGCACACCTCTCCCTTTAGTTGATTGAATTGGGAGAGGGGCCTTCTCCCCTCTGCTCAATGGGTACTTAAAAATAGATTGAGGTGCCTCTTAGAGAGAGAGGCAGAGAGAGACAAGAGACAAAGAGAGAGAGAGAGGGGGTGGGAAGGAGGGAAGGAAGCCGCAAGGGCAGGGTCGCCACTCAGGATGGTGGGTGGGTGGGTGTTGGCAGGGGGGTGCACTCTCCGATGTAATAAAAGTCTTTGGTGGTGGTCTTCTGGTGGGGGGAGAAGATGTCTTCACCTGGGACAGCTGGAGATGCCCAGGCTCAGTCCTGCACCAGGTCTTAACGATGCCCAATAATATTAAGTTAATTGGGGACTTCACCTAGGCAGCTCCAGCTGTCCCAGGTCAGGCAATGGGAAAGGGGTGTTTAATATGGTGTGTGCGGCCTAGCTTTTACAAAAGCCACACACACACACACACACACACCCCTTGGATGTTCCGGCCCTCTTCTTATCTTCTTTCCTCCCCCCACCTACAAAACAAAGTCTCTGGGAGAGTGCACCAGAGTCACACCCACCTGTAGCTGTTCTTTCCTTCCTTCCAAACAGATGATGGATGTTGTCGATGTTTTCTCCCCTCTCTCCCTCTCCTAAAATGGAGGCCAATTGAGGAGGCAGTGTGGAAAGGCCTCTCCTCTGGTGTTAATGGCCTTGGCCTTCCTTTCCTTCTTTTCTTTCTCCTCTCCTGTCCTCTCTCTCCAGGCACCTCAGTTGTAGTTGTTGGTGGTGGTCTGCTGTCTGGTCTCCTTCTCCTTCTCCTCTTCCTGGCCACAGAGACCACCACGCCGCCGCCGCTGCTGCTGCTGCTCCTCAGTCAGCAGCTCCGAAAGCTCGTGATTTCAAATCAAGCTGTTGGACTATAACCTGGTGTTGTGCAACTTCTCACTTTTGTCCACCCCAGTCCAACACCGGCATCTCCACATCATGACTGACTTCCAGCCAGTGACGTTGAAATATACTTGTTTTTGGCTCTTCACTCAGATGAGGCGGATTCCGAGAAGAATGATTTCATTCAAAATACTGTCTGGCTGGCGGTTATTAATTAGACTACTACAAAAGCAAAATACTGCAGATGCTGGAAATCTGAAATCAAAACAGAAAATGCTAGAAATACTCAGCAGGCCAGGCAGCATCTGAGGAGGGAGAAACAGAGTTAACGTTTCAGGTCGATGACCTTTCATCAGAACTGGAAAAAGTTAAGAGATGTAACAGGTTTTAAGCAGGTGCAGAGGCAGGGAAAGGGGGAGGGGAGGAAAGAACAAAAGGGGAGGTTTGTGATAGGGAGGAAGGCAGGAGAGATTAAATGACAAAAAGGATGATGGTGCAAGGCAAAAGGGGATGATAATGGGACAAGTAAAGAAACAAAAGATGGGTCTGTAAGAGGTGTGAATGGTAACAGCAGAATCATCAACAGCTGCTGTCTGGAAAAAAATGGGGGCAGAGGATATGATCGGAAATTGTTGAACTCAACGTTGAGTCTGGAAGGTTGTAAAGTGCCTAATCGAACGATGAGGTGCTCTTCCTAGAAGTAAAGGGAATTAAGGGTTACGGGGAGCGGGCAGGAATTTGGACATGAGTCTAGGTTCGGATCGGTCATGGCCCTGTGGGTAGAGTAGCGGGCCCAGGGGCCGTGTAGCCTGATCTGCTCCTATTTCGTGTGTCCAATTCTGTTAGGTTCAGGAGATGGTTCTGTGACAGTAGATTGGCGGTTAGGATCAGATCAGCCATGATCTTATTGAATGGCGGAGCAGGCTCGAGGGGCCAATTGGCTTACTCCTGCTCCTATTTCTTATGTTCTTATGTTCCTCAAGCTTCATTGGAACAGTACAGGAGGCCAAGGACAGAGAGATCAGAGTGGGAGTGGGGTGGAGAATTAAAATCCCACGCGACCTGAAGCTCAGAGTTATGCTTGCGGAATAAACGGAAGTATTTCGCTAAGCGGTTACTCTATCTGCGTTTGGTCTCTCCAATGTAGAGACCTCATTATGAGCAGTGAATACAGTATACTAAATTGAAAGAAGTACAAGTAAATCGCCTGGAAGGAGGGTTTGGGGCCCTGGATGGTGGGAAGGGAGGCAGTAAAAGGGCAGGTGTTGCATCTCATGACATGAGTCTACTCTGCAGTACCTTATGGAAGGCTTTTTGGAAATCCAAATATATTACATCTACTACATTACCTTTATCTACCCTTTCTGTTAGTTCCTCAAAGCATAACCTTCCCTTTTGGAATCCGTGCTGACTACTATTTATATTATATTTTCAGTTTCTAGATGTTTTTCTATTACATATTTGACTAAGTTATTTTGAATTTGAAAGACAGAATAACAATTGGCCTCAAAATGCACCAAATAAAGTGTCAAATCACAATTTTCTAGATTGTTGCCTTCAGAATTCCCCCTCCCCCAATGCCTTCAGCACTCACACCCTTTCAGTAAATTCTAAATGGACGCATTTGGTATCAATGGCGTTTGCGCAGGCCTAACCCGATGCAGAACAATAGTCATTGTGTCGCCATCGTGGGTGCAGGGCTGCTGCGTTGTTCTGTTAGCAGTTTGTAGTGCACAGGCTGAGCGGGCAAGAGCCATAACCACCTCCAGCAACGCGTGGCTGTAGCCGCGGGAGACCGGGGTTTCAGCAGTCGGTGTTTACTCCTGTGCGAACGGAAACTCGTCGTCAAATTCGGCCGACTGTCTCTTCCCATCGGGCATCGCTTCGTCCCGAGCAACAACATGGCGGATCCGAGGGAGAAAGCGCTTCAGGATTACAGGAAGAAATTACTGGAGCACAAAGAGATCGACGGCCGCTTGAAAGAGTGTGCGTTTTCCATATTTTACTCTTCTCCAGCGGGTTGTGGGGTGAACGCGACTCCCGCGTCTTGTGCGAACCAGTAATAGCGGTGCCGGCTCTGACTCGCTTTGTCATGCAGTGAGTAGGGATGAAGCCGGGGCCGAGCCAATCGCAGCTTTAGCAGCGGGCCAGGCCGGGACTACCCGAGCCCCAGCTCCCGCTCCCGCTCCCGGGGACTTTAGTGCGATTCATTTTTTAATGTGCAGAAGTAAAATATAGGAAATTTAATGTGGGATTCTGGAGTGAAGCGGCGGGTTTGTTGATCCGGGGTCTGCTTTGGGCCCCCCGTGGTAAAGAGTTGATCGCAACAGTTGAACAACCCTAGTTAGCTCTTGACTAATTGGGTGGTTATTGAGTTAGGTTAATGACATATTTTCTGCGAATAAACAGTGAACCCAGAAGCTGTTGTAACACCTCGCGCCTTAATTCATAGAATCGTATAGCACAGGAGGCCATTCGGTCCATCGAGCCTCCGCCAGCTCTTTGAAAGCTATCCAATTAGTCCCACTCACCCGCTCTGCTTCAAGTACAGAGTTTTCTTGCCGGAGCTGCAATGTTCTACTTGTATTCACATTTAATCGATTTTGTAATGTTGCTTCAACTGTGTGAGATAGTAACAAACCGTTTTGAATGGAGGGATATCAGGATCTTTAAAATTTTTCGCGTAACTTGGTTGCCCTTTACTTGAAGAAATTAATAAAAATATAAGTATGTGCCCAATAATAATTCAGTATACTAGCCAGAGACTGTATAAAAATGAAAACAGGAAATACTGGAAACAGGCCAGACAGCATCTATGAAGTGGACAGACAAGTTAACGTTTTTATCTGTTTATTTCTTGCTCTCTCAGTTCCGACGAAGGGTTTCGACCTGAAACGTTAACTCTCTTTCTCTCTCCACGGATGTTGCCTGGCCTGCTGAGTTTTTCCAGCGTTTTCTGTTGTTATTTCGGATTTCCAGCATCCGCAGTATTTTGCTATCAGACAAGTTAACGTTTTTGTTTTTGTTTAAGATTTCCAGCAACAGCAGTATTTTGGTTTTTGCTATATAAAATGCTCTATGTGGAAAAACGTTTGGCAAACTTTGTTTTGGGGGAAATTGCTTGCATGCATATTGCACCAAAATATGCCATTATTATCCTATTTTAACAAAGCTTTTAGTTTATTTATGGACATTTACACAAAGAAGGTAGTCTAGGGAGAGAGTGGGAATATGGTATTGAGATAGAGGATCAGCCATGATATTGAATGGCGGAGCAAGCTCGAAGAGCTGAATGGCCTACTCCTGCTCCTATTTTTCTATGTTTCTATGTCTTTAAATTAATTTGTGGAAAATGGTATCTCGCAAAATAACTTTTTTGATGTGAAATATTCCATGAGACAATTGAGTCATTTTCAGTTTTGAACCTTCTGATCAGTTTTTGTATGATTTATGCTTCATAGATTAAAAAGAACAAGCAATTGTATTTAATTTCATAGAGAGAACTTATAGCAAAAAATGTAGCATAATATGTTAAAGGTCTTTGCTACTCCCACTATGCTTTCTCCCTCGATACAAAAGCAAAATATTGCGGATGCTGGAAATCTGAAATAAAAACAGAAAATGCTGGAAATACTCAGCAGGTCAGGCAGCATCTGTTGAGAGAGAGAGAGAAAGAGACAGAGTTAACGTTTCAGGTTGATGACTTTTCATCAGCTTTCTCCCTAAACTGGGAGAGTTTGACTAATGCATAGCCTAATTCACAGGCTCTGACGAACAGAGTGCTACTGGTGGTTGGGATCAGCCCTACTCAGTCTTTAGAAAATCTCCACTGTAATGGAAAAGGCCTTGGGAAATGTGGCATGCCACCCCTTTAACTGGAGATTTTTAGGTGCAAGGGAAACATAACTAACCAAAGATTAAATAAAATTATCAGTAACTTTTTCCTACAAATTAAATGTGTGTGTGTGTGTGGCATGGGCAACTATTGTCAAATGATCTGAAGTCCTAAATACAATAAATCAATTTTTTCTGCATACTTGTAATCCGTGAGCAACAAAACACAATCTTGCATCTTTGACGACATTTGTGGTATTTCTATAAGTATCAGAAACATACTTGTCACTCTCTAAATCCCAGAATTCTGTACAGAATGCTTGAGTTCACAAAATATGCACACAAATACAGCAGTAAAAAATTAAACCTTATTGTGCAACGGGATAGTTCTACAGTAGCATGTATTAAATGCTCCACCAGCATCAGATGAGATGTGCTTATATATTCTGTGTTCATTACCTCTCTTCATGGCATCCACAATCCTTTGCAAAATTATTTGCTAAATAATTTTTCAAAAAAGTGTTTTATTTTTCTTCCAAAGTTTAGGTACTGGCTGTGAACTAATTCTGTATCATCAGTTACATTTGTAGATAACTGAACATGTGTTATGTTTTTGTAAATCCTATTTAAATGAAAATATTTAAGCAATGATGCCAATATGTGCTAAATGAGGAAGTAGTAACTGAACCTCTAATTCCAACAAATTGTACAAAATACAGACATATTCCTTCTAAATGCTTGTATTACTACAATGTAGTCCTTCCTCATGACATGTTGAGGAGAGTTAAAATTGTAGAATTTAACACTACAGAAGGAGGATGTTCAGTGCTCCTGTGCTTGCTTTGGAAAAGCTTTCTATTTAATCCCATTCTCTCGCCTTTTCCCTGTATCCGTTTATTTTTTTAATTATTCCATAATTAATCCTTTTCCTTTTTAAAAGCTATTACAGATTCTGCTTCCATGACTGTTTCTGGTAGGACATTCCAGATCTAAACAACCCTTTGGATAAGAAAAAAATTCTCCCAACCTGCCCTTCTATTCTTTTGGTCATCTTAAATTTAAACATTCTAGTTATAGACTCACTGAACAATGGAAATTGTTTTTCCCTATTTACCTTATCAAAAACCCCACTTTCTCTAGGCTCACCTATCTCATACCTCTCATCCTGATATCACCTGTTCTGTACCTTTGTCATGACATGGCATCCTTCTTAAAGTAAGGTGCCCAAAACTGGACACACTGTTCTAACTGTGGCAATAATCTAATGTCCTGTTAACTTTGCTAAGTTAAGATATTTGATTGTCACAAAAATTACCTCGATTGGATGTCATTATAACAACAAGAATCTAGCGTAAAAACTGAGATCCGGTAACTAAACTAGTTCTGCCCTGACATGGATAGATCAGTGGGATGGGCTAGTTGTGTGGTTGAAAACTTGTCGTGCTTGCTATTGTGTTTTAGAATGGGGGAAAAAGTGGGGGAGTGAAATAAAATAACATGTTTAAAGGTGCACAAACAATTAGAAAATTAATACACAGGCCTTTCTTTTGTTTGATAATCTAGCTTGTTTTATGTTACTGAATATTTAAAGTTAATATAATTGTATTTATGCATACTACTGTTAGCAAAATTATAGCCCATAGGATTAAAGGGACAGTGGCACCATGGATACAAAATTGGCTAAGGGACAGAAAGCGGAGAGTAGTGGTGTTACTGTTTTTTTTCACACTGGAGGGAGGTTTACAGTAGTGTTTCCCAGTCGGTATTAGGACCACTGCTCTTTTTGATATATTTACCTAGACTTGGGTATACGGGGCATAATTTCAAAGTTTGCAGATGACAGGAAACTCGGAAATGTAGTAAACAATGAGGAGGATGGTAACATACTTCAGGAGGACATAGAAACACTGGTGACATGGGCAGACAGATGAAATTTAACAGAGAAGTGTGAAGTGATGCATTTTGGTAGGAAGAATGAGGAGAGGCAATATGAATGAAATGGTACAATTTTAAAAGGGGTCAGGAACAGAGAAACCTGGGGGTGTATGTACGCAAATCTTTGAAGATGGCAGGACAATTTGAGAAGGCGGTTAAAAAAAGCATATGGGATTCTTGGCTTTATTAATAGAGGAATAGAGTACAAAAGCAAGGAAGTTATGCTAAACCTTTATAAAACACTGGTTAGGCCTCGGCTAGAGTATTGTGTTCAATTCTGGGCACCAGACTTTAGGAAGGATGTCAAGGCTTTGGAGAGGGTACAGAAGAGATTTACTAGAATGGTACCAGGGATGAGGGACTTCAGTTATGTGGAGAGACTGGAGAAGCTGGGGTTGTTCTCTTTAGAGCAGAGAAGGTTAAGAGGAGATTTGATAGAGGTGTTCAAAATCATGAATGGTTTTGATAGAGTAAATAAGGAGAAATTGTTTCCAGTGGCAAAAGGGTCAGTAACCAGAGGACACAAATTTAAGGTGATTGGCAAAAAAAACAGAGGCGACAAGAGGAAACATTTTTTCCACAGCGAGTTGTTGTGATCTTGCATGCACTACCTGAAAGGGTGGTGGAAGCAGATTCAGTAGTAACATTCAAAAGAGAATTGGATAAACAATTGAAGGGGAAAAAATTACAGGACTATGGGGAAAGAGCAGGGAGTGGGATTAATTGGATAGCTCTACCAAAGAGCTGGCACAGGCATGATGGGCCTAACGGTCTCCTTCTGTGCTGTATCATTAGAGAGCACTTGAGTGTCGTCTTCTTAGTCTGTCAATCCTGTAAAATTAAAGTTCAAACTTTTTCCTGTATACAGTAAGAGAACAACTGAAGGAACTAACCAAGCAGTATGAAAAGTCTGAAAATGACCTCAAAGCTCTTCAGAGTGTGGGACAGGTAAGAGATTATCATTCTTTCACCTAACGACAATGCGTGTTTTTCTGCAGTTTCTGTTGAAGATGAATAAAATTAATTTGTTTTCCTCAGATTGTCGGTGAAGTGCTGAAACAGCTTACAGAAGAGAAATGTAAGTATTGCAGTTTAATTGCTAGTGACTGCAATTCACCTTAACTGACCTTCATAACAAAGCAATTAAAATTATCGAACTTTTTTTTTTCTGTGTAGTTATTGTGAAGGCTACAAATGGACCACGATATGTCGTTGGCTGCCGTCGCCAGGTAAAGTATTCAAAATTGTATAGACAAGTCGTATCTGAAGCCATCCGTTTCTCCATATATCGCTGGCTATCGTTTTTTTTTAATGTTAGGAAGAAGAGCTGCTAAATTGTCAGCTTTCCCCCATGGCTAAGAAGGTAAAGACAGTCTATAGCTGAGTCATTCAAGCCAAACATTTCGAGGTTCACTTCCTTGTCTGTATTGAGTCAGCTGATGCCTTAGTGGGGTGCTACATTTGCTTTCAGCACCTCTGCTTTAGGGAGAGGAAATCATTCATGATTCAGTAAGAAATTTGGATGGTACCATGATTGTTGTACTATATGTTTGGGGACCAGATTTTGGCAAAGGTTGCTCTTGCTCTGAAAGTGTAGCATAACAGTTACCAGACGATTCATATCGGTCATGCCAGACACCTTGTACCAAGCTGAATTACCAAATGGGTTTATTCATGGAAGAGATCTTTTGCAACATCAGTAAAAGTTGGTCAGTTTTGGACCAGTTAACAAGAGTTAAGTAGACAAACCAGTAGGTTACGTTCCTCTGGCCTTTGCAGACTTTTCCAATAATAGGCAATTGACACTTTAGGTAGCTATTATCCTAACCCCTACTGATCGTAGTTGTATTTCGAATTGCGCAGGTGTCGCTACTTGTGTAGCCAACGTCTTGCCTCAATGTTCATTGTCAGCAATGTCAAAACTTTGTAATACTCACTCTTTAATATGCAGTCTTTGCCATTGAGAAGCCACCCTGCCAGACTACGATAAGCATTCATATCGTGGATGACCAGCCCACTAACACATAAAAGCCTGTCAAAAAACAGGGGTCCATTGAAGGCTATCTAAGTTAGAGTTGTCCTGAATAGATTAATGAATAGCTCAATGATGCATTACGTATTTCTCACACTTGGTCATTGTTTTCCTGAGATTCAATTTCATTTAGTGATCAACTGTTTCTTTTTGATATGCTTCAAGTAGAGCCAAAGAAACAGCCAGTTTCTCAGTACAAGGAGGCAGAAGCCATTTTGAGGGTGGTACCTCCCTGATTTTTATTCTACGTCACATAGTACCTATAAATCTTGGACAAAAATATTTACTACAGTCCTGTCCTGATAGTGAATAGGACAGTTTACTACAATCATCGTACAAGTTTTCCACGGTAACATTGTCTAACATGAAGAATTTACAGTTTTTTTTAATGTGATGCACAGTTCTAAAGTGGATATGATAATTTAATACAGCCCCTAATAACTCTGATAATGAATAAATTAAAATTACTTAATGAGTTCTTAATACTATATCAACAGACATTTCAGAGAAAACACCAAAAAAACTTATTTAATGTTTTTGGTACTAAATTAGCTGGAATACATGCTAACGCAGATAAATCCGAAAATTACATCAAAAACATTTGGAGGAAGATATTGATCTGGTCTGACTAGAGTCAACTGTTCCTTACTAGTGAAAGAGTGTCATTATTTGGAAATTTGCTACCATAAGAATGGCAGAACTGGTAACTATGAATTTTGTGTGGATTAGGCAATAAACAGCTGTGAGCTGTGTTTTCTTAAAATATTTCCCTCCTCTCTCACAATTGAATTTTTTCAGTTTGTCAAAGAATATAAATTTTTCAACAATCATAGAAACAAAGAATGGTTACAGCACAGTGGGAGGCCATTCAGCCCATCGAGCCCATGCTGGCTCTCTGCAAGAGCACTTCAGCTAGTCCCACTCCCCCGCCCTTTCCCTGTATCCCTGCAAAAAAAAATTCCTTCAGGTACTAATCCAATTCTCTTTTGAAAGCCACTTTTGAATCTGCCTCCACCGCCCTTTCAGGCAGTACATTCCAGATCCTAACCACTCGCTGTGTAAAAAAGCTTTTCCTCCTGTCTCCTTTGGATCTTCTGCCAATCACCTTAAATCTGTGTCCTCTGGTTCTCGCTAATGGGAACAGTTTCTCTCTATCTACTCTGTCCAGACCGCTCATGATTTTAAACACCTCTATCAAATCTCCTCTCAATCTTCTCTGCTCCAAGGAGAACAACCCCAGCTTCTCCAGTCTATCCACGTAACTGTAATTCCTCATCCCTGGAACCATTCCTGTAAATTTTTTCTGCACCCTCTCTAAAGCCTCACATCCTTCCTAAAGTGTGGTGCCCAGAATTGGACACAAAACTCCAGTTGTGGCTGAACCAGTGTTTTATACAGGTTCATCATAACTTCCTTGCTTTTGTACTCTATGCCTCTATTTATAAAGCCCAGGATCCCATAAGCTTTTTTAACCGTTTTCTCAACCTGCCCTGCCACCTTCAATGATTTGTGCACATATACCCCCAGGTCTCTCTGTTCCTGCACCCCCTTTAGATTGTACCCTTTAGTTTATATTGCCTCTCCTTGTTCTTTCTACCAAAATGTATCCTAACAAATTTAGATTTTGCATTTATAATTATTTTCATATTTCTATACTCTAATTCTGCAACTTGCTATATCTACTCTTTGTAGAGAGAATTTTGTGAATGTTATACAGTTTCTATTTTAATATAGTAGAAAGGGGTTTGCCAATCTTCTAGATTCTGATTTAATTGTAGACATTTACAGTGTAGAAGGAGGCCATTTGGCTTATAATTTCTGTGCCAGCTATTTACTAAATCAATCCCAAACTAATCCACTGCCCTGCTCTCTCAGTAGCCCTGTATCTTCCTCTGCTTCAAATATTTAATTTTCCCGTAAAAGTTGCAATGATCTCTCCCTCAACCACTCCCTATGACCAAATATTCCATGCTGCAACAATCCTCTAAGAAATTTCTCCTAACCTCTCTCCTTATTCTCTTAGTGACCATTTTAGCCTTTATTCTTTTTAGCCTTCGTATATTTGATTTTTAGTAATTATGATAAAATTTAAGTTGTACTAAGTAATCCTGTCCAGATCCATTTCAGAAAAAAATGCTGGGCTAGTTATTTTTAGCTGAAGGCTTTCTGAAAAATGTAGCCTGTGGGAGCTGTGGCTGCAATTACAAGACCTGGCTGTACAGGTTTTTAAATGACTAATTAGGAGTAGTGTAAAAGTTTTATGCTATTTCCCAACTGATTTAGCCATTCACCGCCAGATCTGGCTGGATCACATAAAGCACTTTGGGTCCTGCTCTCTTCTGCCAAAACTGTTCACTATTCCAGGATCATCCTTGAATGCAAAGATAACCCCCGGCTTCTTTTCTCTGCTGGAAACTGTCTTCTTAAACCCCTCTCCCCTGTCTCCTCCACCTTCCCCTCCAACAACAAGTATGAGGAACTCATGGACTTCTTTGTTACTAAGACTGAGACCATCTGTTCTGCTGCCTCTGCCGCTTCCCTCCCTTCCCCTAGTGCACTGGGCCAAACTTCCTCTAAGGTTCCCCCCTGCCATAGCCCTGAACTTTCATCTTTAGTTTTTCTCCTATCTCCCCTCATGCCCACTCCAAGCTCATCTTGTCCATGAGACCTACCTCGTGCTCCCTCGACCCTATTACTAAACTGCTGAGCACCCAACTTCCCTTCCTGGCTCCCATGTTAGCTGATATTGCTAACAGTGTTCTCTTCTCAAGTACTGTCCCACTCTCCCTCAAATCTGCTGTCATCACCACTCTCCTCAAAAAAAAAACCTTGATCCCTCCGTCCTAACGCCCCATCTCCAACCTCCCTTTCCTCTTCAAAGTCCTTGAACTTGCTGTCGCCTCCCAAATCCGTGCCCATCTTTCCCGCAACTCCATGTTTGAATCCCTCCAATCAGGTTTCTGCCCCGCCACAGTGCCGAAACGGCTCTTATCAAAGTCACAAATGACATCCTATGTAACTGTGACAAAGGTAAACTATCCCTCCTCGTTCTTCTCCACCTGTCTGCTACCTTTGATGGGGTGGACCACACCATCCTCCAACGCCTCTCCACTGTCGTCCAGCTGACTGCATTTGCCCGGTTCCATTCTTAACTATCCAGTCGTAGCCAGAGAATCACCTGCAATGGCTTCTCTTCCCGCTCCCACACCGTTACCTCTGGTGTCCCCCAAGGATCTACCCTTGGCCTCCTCCTATTTCTCATCTACATGCTGCCCGTCGGCGAAATCATCCAAAAACACAGCATCAGTTTCCACATGTACGCTGATGACACCCAGCTCTACCTCACTACCACCTCTTTCGACCCCTCCACTGTCTCTAAATTGTCACACTGCTTGTCCGACATCCAGTACTGGATGAGCAGAAATTTCCTCCCAACTAAATATTGGGAAGACCGAAACCATTGTCTCCAGTCTCTGCCACAAATTCCGTTCCCTAGCCACCAACTCCATCCCTCTCCCTGGCAACTGTCTGAGGCTGAACCAGACTGTTCGCAACCTTGGTGTCATATTTGACTCCGTGGTGAGCTTCTGACCACATAGCCGTGCCATCACTAAGACTGCCTATTTCCACCTCTAACATCGGCCAACTCCGCCCCTGCCTCAGCTCATCTGCTGTTGAAACACTTATCTGTGCCTTTGTTACCTCTAGACTTGACTATTCCAACGCACTCCTGGCCGGCCTCCCATTTTCTACCCTCCGTATACTTGAGGTCATCCAAAACTCTGCTGCCCATGCCAAAACGTCTAATGATCAACTATTCCATCGGGGTATCTATGTAAAATTGTTTTCTATGTAAAATAATGTGTGTATTCTCTCTTTGATAACATTCAAACATATTAGTCATCTACTGAGCTCTAATTTTGCTTGATTTCTGCATGCACAAATGTTACAAAAAAATTAAGGCTGTTGACTTTTTGTATCTGAGCCATGCAATCATAGAACAAGTCCTTTGTTTAAAAATTGAAATGTCTCTTAATCTAGAAGCTTTACCCTTGAACTTATTTTTTTTTAAAAATCAACTTTCTGCTGTAGCTTAATACTACCTGGCCATATTACAGTGATGTGGAATGTATACAATGGAAGTAGTCCAGGTAAAAGTCCAAAAATCACTTTTTTGTTTAAACATTTGTCCAGAAAATCATATGTCTAATTTTTTTTTAAAGTTAAACAGTCTGTATGGGATGGATGGCCTCCTAATAGTGATCTGCATTGTAATTTGGGTTTTTGAGGCACGTGCTGAACTAAACAATGGGATGAGAAATATTGGGAGCCAAGGCTACATAACAAAATGCTGTGCTTTAAGACCCAATGGTAGAAACACAGCTAAGATGGTGGCCATGCATTAAAGGCTTGGCCTTATTTTAAAATAAAATATCTTGTGTACCTCTTGGAACATGTTACTATAATATATCATAGAATAGTACAGCACAGAAGGAGGCCATTCAGCTCATCGAGTCTGCGCCGGCTCTTTCGAAGAGCAATCCAGTTAGTCCCACTCCCCCGCTCTTTCCCCATATCCCTGCAATTTTTTCTCCTTCAAGTATTAACCCGATTCCCTTTAGAAGGCTACTATTGAATCTGTATCCACCACCCTATCAGCATTTTCCTCATGTCACCTCTGGTTCGTTTGCCAATCAGCTTAAATCTGTGCCCTCTGGTTATTGATTTTTTTCAGCTATTGGAAACTGTTTCTCTTTCTTTACTCTATCGAAACACTTCATGATTTTAAACACCTCTGTCAAATCTCCTCTTGGCCTTCTCTGCTCTAAGGAGAACAACCCCAGCTTCTCCTGTCTATCCACGTAACTGTAATCCCTCATCCCTGGAACCATTCTAGTAAATATGATGTAGAACGTTCTGTAATTGTTTTAGGAACAACAGCAATGACTACTTGCATTTATGTAGCACCTTTAACTTAGTAAAATATCCAATGGTGCTTCACGGTACTGTAATCAGACAAAAAAATTGAGGAAGGAAGATAAATTCTTTTCAAATGCTAATACTGTGTGGGTAGATGTTACTTACTGATTTTTTTTTAGTATACGAACAGAAGCCAGAAGTTTGTAAAAACACTTGAACTTTCTGATAATGTGTTAAGCATTCCTTTTTGTTTCATAAATGCAGCTTGAAAAAAGCAAGTTGAAACCTGGGACTAGAGTTGCCCTGGATATGACGACTCTGACTATAATGAGGTAGGTGTTGTAATGTCAGCCTTTTGTTCAGTAATAAAAATTAAACTCAATTAGCCAGTATTGCAGTAGCCTGAGAATATCAACAATGAGGTGCTCGCATTACAGCCCGCTGGATGAGAGATACTCCTACTCCAGTCTACCCACAATTCCTGAACAAGTTTTGTTTTTGAAATGCCTGGACACTTATCATTAAATAGAGCATTCCACAATAGTGGAATTCCATCTTGGTGTACTTTTTTTTTTAAAGGCTGTTCATTCTGCTGTATATTATTAAGGAGCATTTTTGGGTTGTGGAATGGTGATGGTAATCTTGTCATTAGAGGTTAATGATTCTATTCTGCATTTTGGCTTGGGAGTAGTGGAATAAGGTAACATTTATGGATATAAACGGCTGTAGGGTTACAGTCTGATCAGTTGTATCCAGTGGTAAGTTATAAATGTAATATACTTGTGTAACAGGTATTTGCCAAGAGAAGTGGACCCATTGGTGTACAACATGTCTCACGAAGATCCAGGAAATGTTACTTACTCAGAGATTGGTGGATTGGCTGAACAGATTAGGGAACTAAGAGAGGTGCGTTTGCTAAATTCGTTGCATTGATAGAAATATTGAACTGTGTTCTGTGAAGCTGGTTGTGCTTGTAGATCTTCTGTTTTGCTGAAATTGAAGTTGTTTTGTGGTTGCAGGTTATAGAGCTACCACTTACAAACCCAGAACTGTTCCAGCGTGTAGGAATCATTCCACCAAAGGGATGCCTGCTCTACGGACCACCAGGTATACAAATGTCCCTTGAGTATTTTCATTAAATTACACTTGAGTAGTTAGAAATTAACCCTGTATTAAATTGGAAATGTGTATATTTTGGAATATTTAAATATTCATACCACCTTATTATCGGGAAGGTTTATTCCTGGTTGAGTCAGACTGGGTTCTGAATTTCTATTGGGTGGGGAGGGTTTGTAACGTGACCCAAATACTCAGTTTCACAGTTGAAGTTGCCTTTACCCATGTATGAATGAATATTAGTTGACCCTAGTAACTCATACAATTTATCCCACAATACAAGTAACTTTTTATGGACTTCTTCCAAAAAACCATGGTATTGTAGTGCAACACATTGCTGCTGTAGCCCACCTGAAACTATTTGTGTCAATCTCAATTGGACAGAGACTAAGTGCATCTTTACAGGAGAAGGGATATTTGAGGATGAGTCATCCCATTCCAATCACACGCCTAACAGTCCAACCGAGAGAAGAGGCGGGGGGCAGAATGTTTGTCAGGCTGCCAGTTTGGCTGAGAAATGGTGTGTAGCAGAAAGAAAGCTTAAAATGGTCCATTTTTCATTTACTATAGCATTACGGTTTGAATTTGTAAAACACCCATTTTATGTAATAATGGGGAGAAAATAGGTTTAAGAAAATCCTATATAACAATGAGGTGAAATTGTATATGTTTTGATGGAACAAAATGTAAATCTGTGATTTTTTGATTTTTTTTCAGGTACAGGAAAAACACTCTTAGCAAGAGCTGTTGCTAGTCAGTTAGACTGCAACTTCTTAAAGGTATATAAAGAAAGAAGAACCTGTTGATCGGTTTTGAACTAAATAGGGTATAGTAATGAAAGGTAGCGGGAAGAATTCATTCATTTGTGAAATTGAAGATTTTAAACTTTTTTTAATAGGTGGTTTCCAGTTCCATTGTTGATAAGTACATTGGCGAAAGTGCTCGGTTAATCAGAGAGATGTTCAACTATGCCAGGGATCATCAACCATGTATCATTTTTATGGATGAGATAGATGCTATTGGTAAGCTTGCTGCCTGTACCTTTTCAATTCAAAGCATTAATTTGTAGCAAGAATTGCAGTTAAATCTTGATTTTTGTAAATTCCTGTTACAACAATCTTTATCCCTGATTCCACCTAAAGCTCCATTAGGCAACAAAAGAACCCAAAAGCTGATCATTTTGTTTACTTTCTTAAGTGTGATACTTTCTCTATACACCTTCAGAAATTACTTTCTGCTTAATTTCAAAGTTAACCTGAGTCTTAAATGTAGAAGAAAACCTGTTGCAATAATATTATTTTGCAGGTGGTCGCCGTTTCTCTGAAGGCACCTCAGCTGATCGAGAGATTCAGAGAACTCTCATGGAGGTAAAGGCATCATATTTGTGATTTAAATCATGGGAGGCATGCATTGTCAGTAATCAATTGAAGCTGCTCATCTTCAGCTTAGTGCATATAAAATAAATGTAGTAGTTTTATGTAAACCTGTCTTGTTTATTTTTTAGTATGCACAGTTAAAATCTTAATTAAGAACTACCATTCAAAAATTTTAGAGAATCAAATATTCTGAGACTCTAGATACCAGGGAACACAATTTAACTATTGACTTGATTTAGAATTTTCTGCAAATACGTGGAACCACTTGGACATTAGTTAATAATTCCTTTTGCGAGCTTCCTGAAAATTCTCATATAGTGTGGGCATGTTCTGATAAAGAACACTACGTGCAAACTTTCAATTATCCAGGTCCTCCTCCTCCCATGTTGGTTAATTATCCTCCTGAAAGTTTGTATTTTTATAGATAAAAATCATAACTTAAAATCTTGCTGAACACAATAGCCCTGGAACTTAAGATATCTGCAGATAACGGTAAAGATAAATAGATGAAGGATGCAGCCCTACCGACTCCCTTCCTTTCTCTCCTCCCCCGCATACACCATCCATCATACTTGGGTATACTTGCGTAGCATCCCTTACAGTGTTTCCTTAAATGATGTGTTGGTATGCAACTGTACCTGCACCTTTGCCAGACCTTTCAAACAGCTATGCTGCACTAAAGGGGAAGAGATTGATATGACACCTTTTCTCTTCGTTATTAATAACCAGCTCGTTATCCACGTGCTTTCAAGATTGACCCTACATCGTTGATAAAAGTGTAAATACTCCAATGCAACAACTTGCTGCTGTTCAGTGAGCCCCACTTGTGACTGGGCATCTCCACATAAGAAAATAATTATCTAGGAAGTTGCCATTCCAGAACCAATGTGTCATTGTTAGCTGTAGAAGGACTCGTATGGCAGACGCCCTCCCCTGCCCAGGGTCTGGTATGCAACACATGTTTGCAGTTATTTCTCTGTGTCCTTGAAATGGTGAATCACACGTGTCTACTGTCAAATTTGCAACCCCTTCACTTACAAGGTCACGTAATCCTGGCATGACACGATCTATCTTTCATGAGGCAAAAGTACTTGGTTTATACAAAATAATAATTGTCATTGTATATGAGGACCAGAGTTAGTTTTGTACTCTTACATGAAAGAGTGGCATTTGTGTATGTACTGGTCCAGATCTGACTTGAGACTAGGTGCTTGTCGGACTACCTTTATGTTGATGTGTTTTGTTTTGATGTGTTTTGGACCAAATTGATGACTTAACTGCATTACTTTGTAGCTGCTGAATCAAATGGATGGCTTTGATACTCTTCATAGAGTTAAAATGATAATGGCTACAAACAGGCCAGACACATTAGATCCTGCTTTGTTGCGTCCTGGAAGGCTTGATAGAAAGATTCGTAAGTATCAATATCAGAGTTGAGATTGTTTTAGAAAGAACATTACACATAAATGAAATATTGCAAGACAATATAACTAAATTTTAATTAAAATCTGCACTTCTAGATATTGAACTTCCTAATGAGCAGGCAAGATTGGATATTCTGAAGATCCATGCTGGTCCCATCACAAAGCACGGTGAAATAGGTATGCTAAGCTCTTCCACCATTTTTATATGTGAACCAAATTCACTAAAAGTGAAAACGGTGTAGAATTCTAGTTCAGTTCCTGTCTGTTAATTTTCTGGATAAGTATCATGGCTGAGTACAGGATTAATGCATGTCGTGGTTTAATGGTGGAACCTCTGTTTATTCATTGTATGATGGAGCTTGTTGAGGCTCCAGTATGTCACTGAATTTGCTGTCTTCTAAAACTGGCATAAATACTTAAACTGCATTACCCACTTTAAAGTTCAGTATCTGTAAATGTTGCAGTTGAACAATGCAAGTGTTTTAAAATCCATTCAATGTGAACATTGGCTATTTCAGATGTCCCAATAATTTTTGTGAAATTTTATTCTGGTAGTTAAAGAATTTAAACACAATGCACTGATATTAAAGAAATGTGTTCTGCAGTAATGCTCCTTTGAATCATAAAAATAATTAATCGTGTAAACATTCCTAAGACAATATTTGGATTATTGCCCTTCTAGAAGTGAGTAAAGTAAGGCAATGAAACTCTGCACCTTTCTCATGGCCAGTTATATTTGATAACACTATGGGTTTGGTTCTCAATTACAAGTTTGTGGGTTCAAGCAGCACTCCAGAACTTGAGCACATAATCTATGCTGTCCCTTCAGTACAGTACAGAGGAAGTACTGCATTAACCATACTATAGATTACACATTAAACCGAGGCCCCGTCTGCCTTTTCAGGTAAAAGATTCTATAACACTATTCAAAGAAGAATAGGGAGTTCTCTCAATTCCTGGCCAATATTCATACCTCAACCAAATCTACCAGAACACATCATCTGGTTATTTATTACAGTTGCTGTTTGTGGGGCCTTGTGTGTATGTTGGCTGCTGCGTTTGCCTACAAAACAAGTGATTACAATTTTTTTTAAATAATTGGCTACAAAGTACTTTGTGCATCATTCCTATTTTTTTGTTGATGGATGTAGATTATGAAGCAATGTAATAACACCACTGTAATATTTTTAATATGAGCTGCACCACCTGCCCAAGTGTTTCACCAATGATATCCCTCTCCTTTATCAAGTTTTGGATAATTACTTTGTAGTTTTTAAAAAATTGAAACTAGTTAAGGTTGTGTGGAAATTATGTATGAAAATTAATGAAAAACAATGCTTTCACATGCCACATATTAGATTGCACACCATGCCAAGCTCTTGTCTTGCTGACTATGTTTGAAACAGTTAAAGTAAGGGGCAGATTTTTCTTTTCCTGTACCTGGGTGTTTTGGATCGCCTTGGCACAGCACGTGGAGGAAAATAAGATGAGAAGGAGCGCACACCTGTAAGGGAAGTCTGCTCGCTTTCCCACCACCTTGCATGAAAAATTGGGCTTACTCCCTTACAGGTGTGTGTTGCACCCATGCCATCCAATACATACAAGAACAGCAGAATCTGCTGCTGCATCTCCAAGTTTTAGCCATATACTATTTCATACCTGTTGCAATGTTTACACACCTCAAGGACTCAAACCCATCTGCTCTTGTACTGGCTAATTACATGCAGAACATGCAACTCTGTGCAGAAGTTTAAGGTAGGGCCACAATTTGTGGAATTTCTCACTGCACTATATATTTAAAGAAAAAAGTTTCATTAGTCAGCTATCACATAAATACAAGATGCCACATGAATCGCAGCATGTTGCATTATTTATGCATCTTGTGGACCTGATGAAATATGCTTGTGACTTTCACCTGTGTCACTAGGCCCATTTGTACAAATAGAGTATTATACAGGGACCGCTAATGTCCTGTATTTTTGATGTCATTTTAAAAAATACAGTATAATTAAAGATGCTGTCTGGCCAATTTGAACCAAAGTAGATGCCTTGTTTCAACCGAAAATAAACCTTTTATTATCCACAGGCAGATTTTGTTTCTTTTTAACGTGATCACGATAAAGAAACAGAACATTTATCCCTTAAGATTTCAATGTGCATTCTGAGGTTAGGTACAGCATGGCACAATGCAGGAAAAAGCTCCATCTATCATAAATAAGTGTAGCACACTCTTTAAATACATAGTCCACTTTAAAAACAAAGCCCTGCTGGCATATATTTAATGGTTGACAGATTTAGGAGTAGAGTTCTCAGGAAGCAATTCAACAAGAGTCTTGCCAATATATAATGGCTCCACATGGTCCGCTGACAGTCCAGGACCAAATAGGGGAAAAGACCTTTTATAATTCCATTTTAATGGTGACTTTATTTACCTTTTTCTGATTTGTTTCACATCATTAAATTTATTCAAGCTATTGCATCTTTTCGGTTATTTTTACAGATTATGAAGCAGTTGTCAAGCTGTCAGATGGATTTAATGGTGCAGATTTGAGAAATGTCTGCACTGAAGCAGGTATGTTTGGAAGTAACGTTCCCTCTAAGGTGCGCAGGCGCGCGGCTGCGCATCAATCCGGAGGTCCAGCGCAGGACGCTCACAAACTGGTGCCATTGGAAGAGTAGGAGCGCAGCAAATTTAAAAGGACCCCGCACGCACAAAATTAGAGGGAACTTGTTTGGAAGCCATTTAATCTTCAAGTAGCCGTTGAAATATATTCATACCATTAATATATATATATATATATATATATACATACATTATTTTATCATTCTTGTGCTGTAAACAACAAATCTGAAATGATTTACACTTAAAAAGAAATGCTAAGATGTTATGATGACTTGTTCCCCCAGCCCCCCATTTTAGAACACATAGTATTTGCTTACTATTGTGATTTGAAAATAAATATCTATTTCAAACTTTTCCTGTTCAGGTATGTTTGCAATCCGTGCTGATCGTGACTATGTTATCCAGGAAGACTTTATGAAGGCTGTCCGAAAAGTTGCTGACTCTAAGAAGCTAGAATCCAAGCTTGACTACAAACCTGTATAAGTTAACCCACCTTTTTAACCGTAATTGTACAGTTTTAAAGGGGTTTAAATAGCATATATACCTTAAAAGGGAGAGGAATCTGATGGTTGTTCTATACTGTAATTCATTACAAGTATATAATATGCTGCAGACAGTAGCTGACCACTAACTTTGGTGTTCTGCTGCATTATATATGTAGTGACTTATTTCTAAGCCACAATTTGGCTGCCGGCAACAATATTCTGTTGAAAATGTTTTTGAAAAGCAAATGTCACCACTGAGACGTGCCTGTCTTAACAGTGTAATGTATTCTCTTGTACCCAAATGACACTTAAAGCCTTTGTGGTACAAATGCTCAAAATACAAGTTTATAGGTTTTTGATCAATTTGATTCATTTTCCCCAGGCCTCAATAAAATTTAAATTTACAAGAACAAGACCAGCTATTTGTTGAATATTTACATAACACTAGCGGATCTCTTGTGGCATTGTTCATGGTGAGTCAGAGGTTTTATTAAAATGGGTGTTTAGCCAAGTAGCATTACCAAGGACACTGACTTATCAATATTGGGATCTGTGAGCACTAGGAAGGGGACCCAGGATCTGGCAGGACAGAGATGGACAATTACAGACTGGGGCTGCAGAATTTCCGATATGTGCTATATGAATCTGCCTCCGCCACCCTTTCAGGCAGTGCATTTCAAATCTTAACCACTCGCTGCGTAAAAAAGTTTTTTCTTACGTCGCCTTTGGTTCTTTTGCCAATCACCTTAAATCTGTGTCCTCTGGTTCTCGACCCTTCTGCCAATGGAAACAGTTTCCCTCTCTAATCTGTCCAGAACGCTCATGATTTTGAACACCTCTATCAAATTTCCTCTCAATCTTCTCTGTTCCAAGGAGAACAACCCCAGCTTCTCCAGTTTATCAACATAACTGAAGTCCCTCATTCCTGGAATCATTCTCGTAAATCTTTTCTGCACCCTCTCTAAGGCCTTCACATCCTTCCTAAAGTGCGATGCCCAGAATTGGACACAGTACTCCAGTTGGGGCCGAACCAGTGTTTTATATAGGTTCATCATAATTTCCACACTTTTGTACTCTATACAGTAAACTCTTTCGTATCCGGCACCGACTGGACCAGGATGGTGCTGGTTGATGAAAAATTCCAGATAACAGAGAGGTAGGCAATTTTTAACACAAAAAAAATAAAAACCAGTGACTAACTCGGCCACCACGGGAAACATGGACTCGGAAAAACGAAAAATGGATGGATTCGGCAAGATTACCGGCTATCTATTTTGCCGGTTATTAAAGAATTCCGGTTGATTAGGTGCCGTTTAAACGAGAGTTTACTGTACTTCTATTTATGAAGCCCAGGATATCCTGTAAGCCTTTTTAACTGCTTTCTCAACCTGCCCTGCCACCTTCAACGATTTGTGCACATATACCCCCGGGTCTCTGTTCATGCACCCACTTCAGGATTGTTCCATTTAGTTTGTATGTCCTCTCATTCTTTCTACCAAAATGTATCACTTCACACTTTTCTGCGTTAAATTTCATCTGCCACGTGTCTGCCCATTTCACCAGCCTGTCTGTCTTCCTGAATTTACCGTACAAAGTTCTCTCAAAAGTTCATCACCTACTCCGTTTCTAAGCTTTTGTATCTAAAAAGTTTATTTAGTTCAATGATTCTGAAGAGAATGGGTTTTAGCTGAATACACAAGACCAAAATAGAATTGAGGTGACTTAAAAAAAGATAAATAATGTGTTTTCTCTGTATATAAAGAAACTACAATCAGAAGTGCTGATGATCACAGGTGTTTTGTCTGCACAGTTTATAAATACAAAACAGCATTTAATAAATGTAATCACTTGTCTGAAATAAAGCTTTGAGAATTCAATCTGCATTTTCCTTTAAAGCCTTTTGTGGGGAAAAAACAGGGACCCGCTCAAATTCTCAGAGACATGCCTTTCTACCTTTCAACACCTGCTGATGCACGTATTTTTTGCAGTCAAGTTCTGCAAACTGCATATACTCAGAATCCACATATATGGTCAAAAGGTCTGCCCACTTGTTGAGGTAAAAATATCCAGTCAACCCAGAGTTTTACAATCGGATGAAGGCTTGAAGTAAAAACTTTAACTTTAAAAACATTAAAAGAAAATTCAATAAGTAATTTTAATTGTTATATAGAATGTAACTTTTTGATTTGTTTTCTTTAATTTTATTTAAAACCTTGCAGCTATTTGAAATTTAGTTTGAGAAAAGAGGCAAATGAAAATGTTTTCAAAGTATCTGATTCGATCTGTTCAACAAACCGTATTTCCCATTTAAAAATGTTGAATTTTAAGCTTTCCCAATGTAAATGTTAAAATGAAAAGTGTTAGAGGAAATCATGTTTGTGGACAAAAACTGCACACCATATGCAAGATTTTAAAAGATCCCATGGCACTGTTCGAAGAGCAGGGGAGTTTCCCAGGTGTCGTGGCCAACATTTATCTTTCAATGAACACCACTAATACAGATCATCTGGTCAAGTGTTGGGACCTTGTGTGCAAGTTGGCTGCTGCGTTTCCTACATTACAACAGTGACTACAACTCAAAAGTACTTCCTGAGGTCTTAAATGGCGCTTTAGAAATGCAAGTTCATTCTTTCAATATTTAATATATAGATAGTTCCTGATTTGGAAAGGTGAGTTGCAGTGATGTATCTACATTGCATAGAGAGTACATTATTAGTATATTGTTTGTTCCATAGTCCATTAAATATTTTCCTGGAATGTATGTAACATTGATGAGAGCTTTCATTGTGAATGATGAAACTAATTGCCTTAAACTCGAACTGGGCATTTGAAATGTAATTTTTCCTCTAAAAACATTTGTTATGTAATTTAAAGAAAAATTACATGTGCTAAAAATAATAAATTAAGATTGACATTAATTTTGAATTTTATTTCGGGGGGAGAGAGTCAGGTTTGGGTGAGAATTTTAGATGGAAAGCTACACAAAAATGAGGCATGCCAACTTAAATAGAGAATAACGCATGTGCAGCTTACCTTGCTTGAATCTACTGCTGATCAGTTGGAGAATTGCATTGATGGAGGTCAGCGAGAATGTGTCTTGAGAATGTCCCTGCCCAAGTGGAAAAATATGTTTTAGAGATTGACTTGCAAAGCTAGAAAAATTTAAAAACTGAATATTGAACAAGGATATTCAACTTTTAATAAATCATGTTCTGTGTAATCAATAATTGTCACAGGTGTTAATTTTCCATGCAGTCATCTCCAAACTCTTCATAGTTATTCAGCGATCTTTTTATCTTTTGCAGTGGACTAGTTACATGATTTAGTGAGTAGTGCCTAGATTTATTGTACACTCTAGACATGGAATCCTGTCCAACATAAAAATGCATTCTACCTGTTAATTATTTTTTGTTTTAAAATGTCATCTTGACGACATCTGCACGGACTCAATTCAATCTAATTTCCAGTGTAGAACTGAACCATACAAATTAGGCAGTTTCCAAGTCTGTGTTCTTGCTCATCTCAGCCTGGACAATGGTAAGGGTGCTGCAATTGGCCACAATGCCCCTGGGCTAGGAAACAGAAAATCAGCAAGTGTTCCCGCTCATACTCTTCAGCAACCCTTGCTAGAAATTGCATCTGTATACATGCGAGAACAGCTGATGCAACTGTGCTGCTCTCAGTCAAATAGCCTGTTGACACTCATGTGAAATGTGTATGTGGTTGAGATGCTGGGGGGAATTAATGGCACCTATGGTAACCTAACTCAAGAACTCTGGGATGGAGGGTTCTCCATTCATTCCTATGGGAAAATGGTCCTTCTTACGTTAACTTGCATTTATATAGCACTTTTAACGTAGAAAAATTCACACAGTGCTTTGCAGAGGCATAATCTTAAAATTAACAGCGAGCTAAAAAAAAGAGTGACCAAATGCTTGTTTAAAGAGGTAGGTCTTAAAGGAGGGGTGGAGAGGTTTAGGGTGGGAATTTCAGAATGTGGGACCTACGTGGCTGACGGCATAGGTAAAGGAGGGAGGATGTACAGAAGGATAAAGTCAGGAACAGAGAGTTCGGGGCTGAAGGAGGTTACAGAGGCTGGGCGGGTTGAGAATTTTAAACTTGGAGTTGAGGGACCAGAAGCCAATTTAAGTCTACTAAAACAGCGATGATGGGTGAGCAGGACGTGGTGTGGGATAGGATACAGTCAGCCGAGTTTTGGATGAGCTGAAGTTTATGGAGAATGAGAGGCTGTCCAGGAGAGTATTGGAATAGTCCAGTCAAGAGGTGACAAAGGTATGGATGAGGGTTTCAGCAGCAGTATAGGGTAATGTTATGAGGGTGGAAGTAGGGGTTCTTTGTGATGGAGAAGTTATAGGGTTAAATAGAATGTTGAGGTTGCGAACAGTCTGGTTCAACCTGAGACCGTGGCCGAGGAAGGCGATGGGATTAGTGAAAAGGGTATGGTGGGGGGGGCAAAGATGACTGTTTCAGTCTTCCCAATGGATGTCGGACAAGCAGTTTTGTGACACAGGCACTGATGGGGTCAAAAGAAATGATAACATAAGAACATAAGAAATAGGAGCAGGAATAGGCCACTTGGCCCCTCGAGCCTGCTCCGCCATTCAATAAGATCATAGCTGATTTTGGGCTCAAAGCCACTTCCCGCTCCCCATAACCCTTCACTCCCTTATCTTGCAAAAATCTGTCTATCTCCACCTTAAATGTATTTAATGACCCAGCCTCCACAGCTCTCTACGGCAAAGAATTCCACAGATTTACGACCCTCTGAGAGAAGAAATACCTTCTCATCTCAGTTCTAAAAGGGCGACCCTTTATTCTGAAACTATGCCCCCAAGTTCTAGATTTCCCCACGAGGGGAAACATCCTCTCTGCATCTACCTTGTCGAGCCCCCTCAGTATCTTATATGTTTCAATAAGATGATGGAGAGGTAGAGCTGGGTGTCATCCGTGTACATGTGGAAGCTGACCCCATGTCTATGGATGACGTTACCAAGGGGCAGCATGTAGATAAGGAAGGAGGGGGTCAAGAATAGATCGTTTGATAGATTGTTACTCCAGAGGTAAGTGTGGGAGCAAGAAAAGGAGCCATTGCTGGAAATTCTCTGGCTACAAATGGATAGGTAAAAGTGGAACTAAATGAGGACAGTCCAACCAAGCAGGACGATGCGGGAGAGGTGTTGAAGGAGGTTGGTGTAGTCTACTGTAAAAGGTGGCAGAAAAGTCGAGAAGCAATAATGCATCACAATGTGATATGACATATATTGTGCCTTTTGTGATTTTGGTTAGTGCTGTTTCGATGCTGTGGTAGGGATAGAAACCTGATTGGAGAGATTCAAGCAGTGAGTTGCGGAAAGATTTTGGAGGCGACAACACGTTCAAGAATTTTGGAGAGGAAAGAGGTTGGAAATGAGTGGTAATATGCTCAGAGGGGTTGAGGGTGGGTAATGATGGTGGTACTTTTGTCAGTTAGTGACCTAGAGTGTAGACAATTGTGAATAGAAATCAATGGTTTTTCTTTTTCTTTTTCTTTTTTTTTTGTGGGTGGCGTAGCGGGCCCAGGGGCTGAGTGGCCGGGTCCTGCTCCTACTTCTTGTGTTCTTTAGATTTGAGGTGAGGATCAGATCAGCCATGATCTTATTGAATGGCGGAGCAGGCTCGAAGGGCCGATTGGCCTACTCCTGCTCCTATTTCTTATGTTCTTATAATGGGCTGTTACTTTCAATAGTAAATACCTGAACTGCCTTTAATGCATCTATTTATAAATACCTATCAAATGTACTTGTATAGCATTTGTAACATTTTCAAATGTCCCAGTACACTTCATAAATTGGTGTAATGAAATAGGTGATACCATACCAGGAAGGAGAGGTCAAAGAAATTGGTTTTGAAGAGGTTTTTAAAAGTGGAGAGATAGTGAAAAATTGAGGCTGTTTTTGATAGAACAGAGATTAAGGGATGTTTGTTTAAAATTATGAAGGGATGGAACAGGGTAAATAGAAAGACTTCTGGTGATTGAGGGATCTAGAACAAGGGACTGTAGATAAGATTAACTGTAAGAGATATAGGAGAGAGCAGGAGAAAACATTTTTTACACGGAGGGTTGTGAGGCTGTGGAATGTATTACTGGAGTTAGTAATTGAAACAGACCATATCAACTTTTAAGAATGGATTAGATCAGTAGTCGATGGAAAGGAGGTTAATGGGATATGGGACCAGGATAGACTAGGGATTAGGACTACTGCTGGTGTGGAGGATCAACACCAACACAAACTGGTTGGGCCAAATGGTCTGTTTCTATTTTGTAATTTCTATATAATTGTATGTAAAGTTAACAAGCAGGACTACAAGAATTGCAATGCACCATGAATAAGGTAAAGTCACTGTCTCCAGATTTCAGTGACAGCAGTTTTTATTTACCTCCATAAATATATTTTAAGAGAAAACTTTTTACGTGTTATAAAAATAACCATATTACCACATTAGTTGGCAGCTAATTTTGCGTACTATATTTTAAAAGGAATCCTGACTCAGTTTATCTAAACTGCTGTAAGAACTGAATTAAATGGTTTATTTTAGCCTCGTCATAGTTCCCAATTAAAACAATTGAAATACATTGGATCTTTTTTGGTCCAGCCCAGTCGACCCTGCAAAGTTCTCCTCACCAACATCTCGGGACTTGTGCCAAAATTGGGAGAGCTGTCCCACAGACTAGTCAAGCAACAGCCTGACATACTCACAGAATCATACCTTTCAGCCAATGTCCCAAACTCCTCCATCACCATCCCTGGGTATGTCCTGTCCCACTGGCAGGACATACCCACCAGGGGTGGTGGTACAATGGTATACAGTCGGGAAAAAGTGGCCCTGGAAGTCCTCAACATTGACTCTGAACCCCATGACGTCTCATGGCTTCAGGTCAAGCAGAGGCAAGGAAACCTCTGGCTGATTACCATCTATGGCCCTCCCTCAGCTGATGAATCAGTACTCCTCCATGTTGAACACCACTTGGAAGAAGCACTGAGAGTAGCAAGGGCACAGAATGTACTCTGGGTGGGGGCATCCATGAGACGCTGTGGGCCATCAGCAGCAGCAGAATTGTATTCCACCACAATCTGTAACCTCATGGCCTGGCATATCCCTCACTCTACCATTACCATCAAGCCAGGGGACCAACCTTGGTTCAATAAGGAGTGTAGAAGAGCATGCCAGGAGCAGCACCAGGCATACCTAAAAATGAGGTGCCAACCTGGGGAAGCTGCAACACAGGACTACATGCATGCTAAAAAGCGGAAGCAGCATGCTATAGACAGGGCTAAGCGATCCCACAATCAACAGATCAGATCAAAGCTCTGCAGTCCTGCCACATCGAGTCGTGAATGGTGGTGGACCATTAAACAATTAATGGGAGGAGGAGGCTCCATGAATATCCCCATCCTCAATGATGGGGGAGCCCAGCACGTGAGTGCAAAAGACAAGGCTGAAGCGTTTGCAACCATCTTCAGCCAAAAGGGCCGAGTGGATGATCCATATTGGCCTACTCCTGAGGTCCCCACCATCACAGAAGCCAGACTTCAGCCAATTCAATTCACTCCACGTAATAACAAGAAATGGCTGAGCGCATTGGATACAGCAAAGGCTATGGGCCCCGACAACATACTGGCTATCGTGCTTAAGACTTGTGCTCCAGAACTAGCTGCGCCTCTAGCCAAGCTGTTCCAGTACAGCTACAACACTGGCATCTATCCGACAATGTGGAAAATTCCCCAGGTATGTCCTGTCCACAAAAAGCAGGACAAATCCAACCCGGCCAATTACCGCCACATCAGTCTACTCTCAATCATCAGCAAAGTGATGGAAGGTGTCATCGACAGTGCTATCAAGCGGCACTTACTCACCAATAACCTGCTCACTGATGCCCAGTTTGGGTTCCGCTAAGACCACTCGGCTCCCGACCTCATTACAGCCTTGGTCCAAACATGGACAAAGGAGCTGAATTCCAGAGGTGAGGTGAGAATGACTGCCCTTGACATCAAGGCAGCATTTGACCGAGTGTGGCATCAAGGAGCCCTAGTAAAACTGAAGTCAATGGGAATCAGGGGGAAAACTCTCCACTGGCTGGAGTCATACCTAGCACAAAGGAAGATGGTTGTGGTGGTTGAAGGTCAATCATCACAGCCCCAGGACATCACTGCAGGAGTTCCTCAGGGCAGTGGCCTAGGCCCAACCATCTTCAGCTGCTTCATCAATGACCTTCCCTCCAATATAAGGTCAGAAATGGGGATGTTCGCTGATGACTGCATTGTGTTCAGCGCCATTCACAACTCCTCAGATAATGAAGCAGTCTATGCCCGCATGCAACAAGACCTGGACGACATTCAGGCTTGGGTTGATATGTGGCAGGTAACATTCATGCCACACAAGTGCCAGGCAATGACTATCTCCAATAAGCGAGAGTCTAACCACCGCCCCATGACATTCAACGGCATTACCATCGCCGAATCCCCCACCATCACCATCGACCAGAAACTTAACTGGACCAGCCACATAAATACTGTGGCAACAAGAGCAGGTCAGAGGCTAGGTATTCTGCGGCGAGTGTCTCACCTCCTGACTTCCCAAAGCCTTTCCACCATCTACAAGGCACAAGTAAGGAGTGTGATGGAATACTCTCTACTTGCCTGGATGAGTGCAACTCCAACAACACTCAAGAAGCTCGACACCATCCAGGACAAAGCAGCCCGCTTGATTGGCACCCCATCCACCACCTTAAACATTCACTCCCTCCACCACCGGCATACCGTGGCTGCAGTGTGTACCATCTACAAGATGCACTGCAGCAACTCGCCAAGGCTTCTTCGGCAGCACATCCCAAACCCGCGACTTCTTCCACCTAGAAGGACAAGGGCAGCAGATGCATGGGAACACCTCCACCTCCAAGTTCCCCTCCAAGTCACACACCATCCTGACTTGGAAGTATATCGCCAATCCTTCATCGTCGCTGGGTCAAAATCCTGGAACTCCCTCCCTAACAGCACTGTGGGAGTACCTTCACCACATAGACTGCAGCGGTTCAAGAAGGCGGTTCACCACCACCTTCTCAAGGACAATTAGGGATGGGCATTAAATGCTGGCCTTGCCAGCGACACCCACATCCCATAAACGAATTTTAAAAAACTTTCAATTAGAGGATGTGATTTATTTTTCATTGATGGATCTTTCCTATTTGTGTATTTATAGTTTCAGAATACCTTGTTACAGTATACTTATTTCTAGAAAACAAAGGATGTTACATTATACAAACATTATTATGAACTTTATATGTACTAAAAAAATCCATTTGGGTAACCTATTGTATTCTTTACTTAGTCAATTTAGGTAATAGATATAAAATTACCTAAAACTTAAAACATTTTGCAGCCGTATCCTGTTACAGTTTAAACCGTTAGCAAATCGCTTTTCAACACAAAAGATGCAGTCACAAAACCATGCTGTTTATGATCACTTTTTTATCTCCCATTCTGCCTGTGTGATCCGAGAAAGTGAGTGCCGGCAGGCCATTTGATCATACAGGGTATCACAGCCAAGTCTGATTCTGCCCCTCACCTGACCCCTGCAAATGGACATTTTCCAGCACAAAGACACTAAATAGCAGCCGGCAGAACAAACCCTGGCTGATTTTTCACTTTCTTAGCGCAGGCCTGCTGAAGCAAATTGTAACACTCCATTTTCTACCCTGGCTGCATCACTGGGTTTCACACTGCTGCTATCGCATGCCTCGGAGCAAGGCTTATCACATCTCTCTGGAGTCAAACTTCAGTTAGCAGGGAGCAAAATCTCTAATTATAAGACATAATTATTCCAATATGCTAATCCTTGAAGCTATATTGCAAAATGTTATATTAAAAAAAGTGAGAAAAAATACATACTTGTGTTATTCTTTCATGGTGCTATGCCTACGCTTAAGATAAGTTCATGTATTCATTCATAATGCATATTTTAAATTCTAGCAACTAGTATCAGTTAAGATATTGAATAACAGTGAATCCTAGTGTGATACAACATGTAAAAGAACTCATTAACTAGACCAGACATTTGTCACTTTGTTATGCACTTGTTTAAATGTGCTATGACTACCCTCCCTCCACATATAGTGGATATTGGCACTGCCCAATTTCATCCTGAGCCATATAGATCAAAAAGTTCCATATTCAATCTCCCACCTGTGCTAAGTTAGCTGATCTCAGCAAGGACAGCAGTAGAGGTACCCCACAATTAAAAACCCATCAAAACTCACTGTCCAGGTTCCCAGGACACAGTATTAGAGACCTGCTGGCACTTTTGGAACTAAACTCCAGCAGAGTCAGCACCTCCAGGTGAGCATAGGACAAAACTGGCAAAAGACAAAAAAAAGAATTGCCCTGAAAATTACGTGGTAAGCTGTAAATCCCTTAGTTCTTGATGAAATCTGGAACTCACCATATGGAGAATCATGTGCGCAAACACATATGTTGTGTGGAATGTGGAATTGGGCATCAACTTCACTGTTCTATCTGGTTCTAACAATTTGGATGTGCAAATGTAAACCACCTAATAAGGTGACCAAATGTTCACAAACTTATTAGCCCTTTTGCGCAATATCAGTAATAACTATGACCCCTATGATTATTCCAACCTGTGCTTGTTGATTTTGTGTAGGAATCTGGGGACTGTTTCTTCAGCAGGTCACCCTGGTCTGCCTGTGGGAGCTTTGGGTGGATGGGAGACTGGCTTGCAGGAACGTATCCTACATCTCCTGATATAAAGTGCCCAATCGAAAGATGAGGTGCTGTTCCTCGAGCTTACGTTGAGCTTCATTGGAACAATGTAAGAGGCCGAGGACAGAGAGATCAGAATGGGAGTGAAGCGGAGAATTAAAGTGACAGGTGACCGGAAGCTCAGGGTCACCCTTGCAAACAGCACCTCATCTTTCGATTAAGCACTTTACAGCCTTCTGGACTCAACATTGAGTTCAACAATTTCAAACTATAACCCATGCCCCCATTTTTCATGCTGTATGATGTTGCCATTCCCATTTGCAACATTTTATCTTTCCTGCCTCTTACCTAAGCACAGTATGTTCCTTCAATTCCTTCCTCCACTCCCACCCCCACCCCCCCACCTTGTCTCTGCACCTGCTTAATATCTGTTACATCTCCAGCTTTTTCCAGTTCTGATGAAGGGTCCCAGACCCGAAACGTTAACTCTGTTTCTCTCTCCACAGATGCTGCCTGGCCTACTGAGTGTTTCCAGCGTTTTCTGTTGTTATTTCAGATTTCCAGCATCCGCAGTATTTTGCTATTGTATGTCCTCCTGAAGTTTGTTACTATCCTCATTGTTTACTACATTTCCGAGTTTCCTGTCATCTTCAAACTTTGAAATTATGCCCTGTATACCCAAGTCTAGGTCATTAATAAGTATCAAAAAGAGCAGTGGTCCTAATACCAATCTCTGAGGAGCATCACTGTATACCTCCTTCCAATCTGAAAAACATCTGTTCACCACTACTCTCTGCTTTCTGTCCCTTAGCTAATTTTGTATCCATGCTGCCACAGGCCCTGTAATCCATGGGCTTTAATTTTGTGAACAAGTCTATTATGTGTTACTTTGTCAAACGACTTTTGAAAGTCCATGTACACAACATTAACCACACTACCCTCATCGACCCTCTCCGTTACTTCATCAAAGAACTCGATCAAGTTGATCAAACACGAATTGCCTTTAACAAATCCATGCTAACTTTCATTTATTAGCCCATACTTTTCCAAATGCCAATTAATTTTGTCCCGAATTATAGTCTCTAAAAGTTTCCCCACCACCGACGTTAAGCTGACTTGCCTGTAGTTGCCGGGTTTATCCCTCTCTCCTTTTTTAAACAGGGGTGTGACATTTGCAATCCTCCAGGCCTCTGGCACCAGCAACCCCCCGCCCTATCCACGAAGGATTGGAAGATTGTGGCCAGAGCCTCTGCAATTTCCACCCTTCTCTCAGTAACCTAGAATGCATCCCATTTGGACTGGGTGACTTTTCTACTTTGAGGACTGCCAACCTTTTAAGTACCTCCTCTTTATCTATTTTTATCCTATCCAACATCGCTACTGCCTCCTCCTTTACTGCTACATTGGCAGCATCCACTTCTCTAGTGAAGGCAGATGCAAAGTACTCATTTAATACCTCAGCCATACCCTCTGCGTCCACAAGAATATCTCCATTTTGGTCCCTAATCGGCCCCACCCTTCCTTTTACTATTCATGTGTTTCTAAAAGACTTTTGGGTTCCCTTTTATGTTAGCTGCTAATCTATTTTCATACTCTCTCATTGCCCCTCTTATTCATTTTTTAGAACTCTGTACTTTCTACATTCAGCTTGGTTCTCTACTGTATTATGAACCTTACATTTGTCATAAGCCTTATTCATCTGTCTCATTTTAACCTCAATATCTTTAGTCATCTTGGGAGCTCTAGATTTGGATGCCCTTCCTTTCCCTCACCAGAGTAGAAGGTTTCTACTCTGTATCCGAACCATGGGTGAATGATGCTGGGTGAGGGGGGACGGGGGGGCAGTGGGTGGTTGTTGCTGGGTATGGGGGGACTGGGGTTGCAGTGAGCATTTGTTGCTGGGTGAGGGGACTGGGGACAGTGGGTGGTTGATGCTGGGTGAGGGGACTGGGGACAGTGGGTGGTTGATGCTGGGTGAGGGGACTGGGGACAGTGGGTGGTTAATGCTGTGTGTGGGGGCTGGGGACAGTGGGTGGTTGATGCTGGGTGAGGGGACTGGGGACAATGGGTGGTTGATGCTGGGTGAGGGGACTGGGGACAGTGGGTGGTTGATGCTGGGTGAGGGGACTGGGGACAGTGGGTGGTTGATGCTGGGTGAGGGGACTGGGGACAGTGGGTGGTTGATGCTGGGTGTGGGGACTGGGGTTGCAGTGACCATTTGTTGCTGTCTGTGGGGGGGGGGGGGGGCAATGGGTGGAAGTGCTTGCTGCTTGGAGGCAGGCGATTGGTTGCGTGCCGGCAGTGAGCGGATGACGTGAAATGCGTGCGGCGTGATGACGTTGTGTTGATGTTGCTGCCCAGCAGCATGGCGGCGCGTGTGCTTCACCACACGTAACAGAAGAAAAGCGCGGCTTTCTCCGGGCGGCTGGCCGAGGGATTAACGACAATCGCCATCCCGGACAGGCCGAGAGATGGATGGAGTACACCTGGAATTCCCGGCTTTACCCTCTTCCAGAGAAGACGCTGGGGTAGGTAACCGGCGCCGAGTCCGGCCTAAAGTTGTGAACAAAGCCGGCTCTGATCCTGAGGGGAGAAGGTGCGACAACCCGGGGGCTGGTGGACCCCGGAGCCGCGGGACCCCCGCCGGGGCTCTTGCCGGGGAGTCTGCCCAGGGCCGGCGGCCGCTCGGACCGTGAGCGGAGCTGAAGTGTCGGTCATTGGGATGGGAGGAGGCGGGCAGTTTTACTGAGGTTACCGCACAGTATTTGCTGCTCGGTGTTTGTGCCTCAGGAACACGGGTGAAGTTTGCTACCGCCAGAAAACTAGTTCGGGAATTTGTTTTGTGCAGCTTGGCAATTTTGTGGCGCCTTTTTAGTGAATATGTTTATCCCGGTCGTGGTGTTTCAGAGCTAATTGACAAGTCAGCAACACGTGAGATTGAGGCACGGGACAAGACCAACTACATTTAAGCTAACAAAAAAATACTCATTCATTCAACAGGATGAGGGGAACCTTTTGTTAAAAAAGTGTGCACAATAGTTAAAACTATAGTTATTTACTTGTGTTTTTTTGGTAAACTGTCACATAGCCGAACTTGGGCCACTGGCAAAAAGGGAAGTTTGGTGGTTGCGTAACCTGTGACCACGCTCTTCCTGGTTGAAGCATTTGAAAGGCCTTTTGGCAGTTGGGCTCGGCAGGAGACTAAGCAAGTGAAACTGTAGTTACAGTATGCAAATATCCCTAATCAGTGTGATTGTGCTTGGATTTTATTGTGCCGGATTGTCCCAAGATTATGCCCCCAAAATGCAATACTGTACTCATATCAGATTCTTAAACTTTGACTTTAGTTGCTGTTAGGATAAATCAGATATGATTATGAATATGATTTACCCCATAGTTTATAGTTAGATCTGCCCAACCTGTGCCAGGAATCATCAAATTTCTGATTTTTCCTAAACAACAAAAAAGGACGTTTTGGTTGGCTATTTATATCAGACCAGCATGAATCTCTTGCTTTTGATCCCTGACTAACTTTGAGATCTAGTGAAAATATTGACTTCAAGCTGCCACTAGATTAGATATACTGCAGTGGGATCATCTTGCCCTACATGCCACTTTAATGTGTATTTCCCAGTTACAGTATTTGCAGCAATGTTCATTCTTGGGATTGCTGTAATGAGTGTATGCAGTCTTCTGTAGAGGAGACCTGTTGAGGTGTAAAATAATGTACTCTCTGTAACTATTGATTAGTGATGGTACTTACTGTAAAGGCATCTATATGAACAAATGTACGATTACTGCCATTAACTTCTGTAACTGTAGAAGAGCTTCTAAACAAAACTCAACTTTTGGACATTTTAAATTACTTGGAGTAAAAAGGGATGTACTTGCATTGATGGTGTGAAGGAGAATGGCGATAATTATCCAACATGTAAAAAGGAAACATTAAGGAAGCTTAAGCTCTACAGTCTAGAGATAAAGCTAAATTCAAGGTGTAAAGTATTAAATGGTAAAAGATATGGTGGTCCCAGTAGGAACATAAATTTAAATTGGTTAAAAAGTAAATTTAAAACTGATGACAAAGAATTTCTTCAGTTGAATATTTAGAAGAATTTGCCAGACATGGCCAAAGGCAGGGCATTCAAAATGCAGTTGGATGCTAGGCTGGTACAGTTAAAGTGCTAGATGAATGATCTTCAATGGGCCAAATGGAGGAAGTGTTTTCCGATGCAGTGCCTTTACAGATTAAACCCGGTACATCCTTTTTATTTGAAAACACCATTTATTCAAGGGCTGCATTTACTGTTGATTCTTTTCTGCTTAATGTGACCAACTATATGTAATTTTAAAAATATATACGCGTACATTTTGCACTTCTGCAGTGGACTGTATTTTAAAATTAACTTTTTAACCTCCCAACAATCGATACTGAATTGAGATCTCTGGGGAAAATAATAAAATGAGGCATCGACCATATGACCCTCATTGTCAACTCATATCAAAGCACAGACTTCAGGCCTGTTAGTTTCAGACTCGAGTAGCTAAATGGCCTTCTCTTGTTCCTATGTTATTTCCTGCACGAAGTGCTATTCCTATAGATGAAGTCCAGCTGTGTTGCTGCACATCCATGGACTTTTACTCAACCAGATTTCAGCATCTGCCCTCTCCTCGCAAATGCCAGTTGATTTGAAAAATGTTAGAATGATTTGTTCCTGGACCATCCGGTGCAGTGCAGTGTGGTGAAGTACTGAGTGCACGTTGACCATGGTTGTGATTCTGGTTTACAAGTGTCTTTTTAAAGTTACAGTTTTGAAAAAAAAAAAGCATATATTTCAGATTTATCATTTTGGCGCATTAACATTGTATTGATTTCATTGTGATTTCAGTAAGGTGTTATTCCATCAGTGAGGCACTTAATGTGTACTTGTTTAAGTACTGAATTTCCATTCCATTAACTACTGTATCTACAGTTGTCAAACTTTATTCTGTTTAAAAATAGAAATATCAGTTTACACCTACAACAACCTTACCTATTTCAAAGTGAATCAACTATTTAAGTTAATATAATTGAAATCATTTTGTAGCCTGTTTATCGAGAATTATTTCTCAAGGCATTCTGACAACAAGTGGGTAAGTGAACTCAGATAAGTTACGGAAAATAAGTTTTAAATATCATACTAACTAGCAAAAATTCATCAGGCTTTCACTGGATGTTTGAGGGTGAATTTCATGATCTGGAATAATAGTTACACAAAAAATAATTGGGGTTAGGGAAATAACTGCTGGAGTTCGAAGAGATGGTAAAGCAATTTAATCTTTATAGTTTCAAGTTGGACGTGGAAAAATGAATGCTGTCGGTCACATTTGTCAGCAAGAATTCATAGCTGTGGTGTCTTACACCATTTTGTTTTACCTTTTTTAGGATTGGATGTATCCAATGAGACGAGCGATGCAGGTATTCTTCTTAAATGTTAGAATTTGTCTATTTGCAAGATAGGAGCCTCTCTTTTATTTTGCATTTAATTTCCTCTTTGTATCAATTTCATTATTTTGCAAAAAGGAAAGGAAACCAAGGCATTTTTTATGTACAGCAGGTGTGGGGCAATCTCTTCATTAACATAGCCATATGCTGCTGCTGGACTCTTAAAAAGGATAGTGTTCAGTATCCTCCCCCATTTTGATGATTCATTTGTAAGTGGAGATGGAACAACAGTCGAGAGATGAAGTAATCTATATGAATATAGAATGTAAGATAAATGCATAGGTATCACCTGACAACATTACTTTTTTAAAGTTATATTTATATTTTACACGTGTTATATATTTGCATTAAATAACTATTTGTGGTAAATTGTAGGTCTAATTAAAGTGAATTATACTTAATGGAATTTTTTCCTTTATCTCTTTATCCCCTTTCTATCTAAATAGAGTAGCTGCCTGTCTCTTTCTGCATCCCTCTCCCCAAGAGCACACAGCGTCTATCTGATTACTCTCTCAGCTCCCTGGGCAGAGGCATTGCTAAAATAAAGTTATAAATTTGTTAATTGGCGATGGATTCCTTCATGTGCACGTACTGTTACTCTTTGGCCTCTCCTCTTCACTTTCTGCTGCTTTTCTCTCATTTCTTTTAACTTTTCTCCCCTCCTTTTTAATGCTTCTGTTTTACCTCTGTTTCAGCAACACTTTTTACCACTCCCCACATTTACTGCAGCTATCACATTGTTGCATGGAGAGAAACTGCTGGAGACAGGGGCAGGCCCACCAAAAAACCCCACAAAGACTGGGAGCATTCGGGCCACTAAAATGTAGAGACCAGGATGGTGTGCCCACATTTGACTTGTGTGGAGCATAAGCACCGGCATTGACCAGTCGGGCCGAATGGCCTGTTTCTGTGCTGTATACTTGATGTAACAGTGCGCTTGATGTCCTCAAAAAACCAACCCTTGACCCCTCAGTCCTTGCAAACTACCGCCCCATCTCCAACCTCCCTTTCCTCTCCAAAGTCCTCGAACGTGTTGTCGCCTCGCAAATCCGTGCCCATATTTCCTGCAATTCCATGTTTGAATCCCTCCAATCAGGTTTCTGCCCTTGCCACAGTACCGAAACGGCTCTCATCAAAGTCACAAATGACATCCTTTGTGACTGTGACAAAGGTAAACTATCCCGCCTCATCCTTCTTGACTTGTCTGCAGCCTTTGACACGGTTGACCACTCCATCCTTCTCCAACGCCTCTCTACCGTCGTCCAGCTGGGTGGGACTGCACTTGCCTGGTTCCATTCTTAGCTATCTAATTTTAGCCAGAGAATCACCTGCAATGGCTTCTCTTCCCGCTCCCGCATCGTTACCTCTGGTGTTCCCCAAGCAGCTATCCTTGGCCTCCTATTTCTCATCTACATGTTGCCCCTTGGCAACATCATCTGAAAATACACCGTCAGTTTCCATATGTACGCTGACGACACCCAGCTGTACCTCACTACCACTTCTCTTGACCCCTCCACGGTCTCTAAATTGACAGGCTGCTTGCCCGACGTCCAGTTCTAGATGAGCAGAAATTTTCTTCAATTAAATATTGGGAAGACCGAAGCCATTGTTTTCGGTCCCCGCCACAAGCTCCGTTCCCTAGCCACTGACTCCATCCCTCTCCCTAACATCTGTTTGAGGCTGAAACCACACTGTTCACAAGCTTAGTGTCATATTTGACCCTGAAATGAGCTTCCGACCACATATCCGCAGCATAACTAAGAACGCCCGTCTCCGCCCTTGCCTCAGCTCATCCGCTGCTGAAACCCTCATCCATGCCTTTGTTACCTCTAGACTTGACTATTCCAACGCACTCCTGGCTGGCCTCCCACATTCTACCCTACGTAAACTTGAGGTCATCCAAAACTCGGCTGCCCGTGTCCTAACTCGCACGAAGTCCCGTTCACCCATCACCCCTGTGCTCGCTGACCTACATTGGCTCCCGGTTAAGCAGCACCTCGATTTCAAAATTCTCATCCTTGTTTTCAAATCCCTCCATGGCCTCGCCTCTCCCTCTCTCTCTAATCTCCTTCAGCCCCACAACCCCCCGAGATATCTGCACTCCTCTAATTCTGCCCTCTTGAGCATCCCTGATTATAATCGCTCAACCATTGGTGGCCGTGCCTTCTGTTGCCTAGGCCCTAAGCTCTGGAATTCCCTGCCTAAACCTGTCCGCCTCGCTACCTCTCTTTCCTCCTTTAAGACACTCCTTAAAACCTACCTCTTTGACCAAGCTTTTGGTCACCTGCCCTAATTTCTCCTTATGTGGCCCGGTGTCAAATTTTTTGTCTTTTAATACTCCTGTGAAGCGCCTTGGGATGTTTTACTACGTTAAAGGCGGTATATAAATACAAGTTGTTGTTGTTGTTGAGTGCTCCTGGGAATTGTAGTCCTGACTGTCAGGGTTGGAATGTAGATGAGCACAGACTTCTGCACAAAATTGGGGGTGGGCAGGGAGTGAGAGAAGACGACTGTGCGGTCACAAGTTATTATGTATTGTGTGTCAACTTTTATATTTAGTGGTTTGTAATGGGGTAGTTGCAAAACTCAGGGAGCATAGAAGATAGGAGCAGGAGTAGGCCATTCGGCCCCTCGAGCCTGCTCCGCCATTTAATGAGATCACGGCTGATCATCCAAATTCAGTACCCTTGTCCGTGCTTTCTCCCCATATCCCTTGATCCCTTTAGCCTTAAGAAATATATCGAACTCCATCTTGAATATATTTAATGAATTGGCCTCAACTGCCTTCTGTGGTAGAGAATTCCACAGGTTCACCACTCTCTGGGTGAAGAAATTCCTCCTCATCTCAGTCCTAAATGGCTTACCCCTTATCCTTAGACTGTGACCCCTGGTTCTGGACTCCCCCGCCATCGGGAACATCCTTCCTGCATCTAGTCTGTCTAGTCTTGTTAGAATTTTATAAGTTTCAATGAGATCCCCTCTCATTCTTCGAAACTCTAGCGAATATAAGCCTAATTGACCCAATTTCTCTTCATACGTCATTCCTGCCATCCCAGGTATCAGTCTGGTGAATCTTCGCTGCACTCCCTCCATGGCAAGGACATCCTTCCTCAGATAAGGCGACCAAAACTGCACACAATACTCAAGGTGTGGTCTCACCAAGGCCTTGTACAACTGCAGCAAGACATTCTTGCTCCTGTACTCGAATCCTCTCGCTATGAAGGCCAACATACCATTTGCCTTCTTAACCGCCTGCTGCACCTGCATGCTTACCTTCAGCGACTGGTGCACAAGGACACCCAGGTCTCGTTGCACTTCCCCTTTTCCCAATCTATTGCCGTTCAGATAATAATCTGCCTTCCTGTTTTTGCCACCAAAGTGGATAACCTTGCATTTATCCACATTATACTGCATCTGCCATGCATCTGCCCAATTACCCAACCTGTCCAAATCATACTGGAGTTTCTCTGCATCCTCCTCACAGCACACACGTCCACCCAGCTTTGTGTCATCTGCAAACTTAGAGATATTACATCTAGTTCCCTCGTCTAGATCATTAATATATATTGTGAATAGCTGGGGTCCTAGCACCGATCCCTGCGGTACCCCACTAGTCACTGCCTGCCACTCGGAAAAAGACCCGTTTATTCCAACTCTTTGCTTCCTGTCTGCCGACCAGTTCTCTATCCAAATCAGTATCTTACCCCCAATCCCATGTGCTTTAACTTTGCACGCTAATCTCTTATGCGGGACCTTATCGAAAGCCTTCTGAAAGTCCAAATACACCACATCCACTGGTTCTCCCTTATCTATTCTACCAGTTACATCCTCAAAAAATTCCAGTAGATTAGTCAGGCATGATTTCCCTTTTGTAAATCCATGTTGACTTTGTCCGATCCTGTCACTGTTTTCCAAGTGCTCTGCTATTACATCTTTTATAATGGACTCTAGCATTTTGCCCACTACCGATGTCAGGCTTACCGGCGGTCTATAATTCCCCGTTTTTTCTCTACCACCTTTTTTAAATAGTGGGGTTACATTAGCTACCCTCCAATCCATGGGAACTGTTCCAGAGTCTATAGAATTTTGAAAGATGACCAGCAATGCATCTACTATTTCTAGGGCCACTTCCTTAAGTACCCTAGGATGTAGATTATCAGGCCCTGGGGATTTATCGGCCTTCAATCCCATCAATTTCCCTAACACCATTTCCCTACAAATACTGATTTCATTCAATTCCTCCCTCTCATTAGACCCTATGTTCCTCGACATCTCTGGGAGGTTATTTGTGTCCTCCTTTGTGAAGACAGAACCAAAGTATGTATTTAATTGGTCTGCCATTTCTTTGTTCCCCATTATAAATTCCCCTGATTCTGACTGCAAGGGACCTACGCTTGACTTCACCAATCTTTTTCTCTTCACATATCTATAGAAGCTTTTACAGTCAGTTTTTACGTTCCCTGAAAGCTTACTCTCATACTCTATTTTCCCCCTCTTATTAATCCCTTTGTCCTCTTTGCTGAATCCTAAACTGCTCCCAGTCCTCAGGTTTGCTGCTTTTTCTGGCCAATTTATATGTCCTCTCCTTGGATCTTATGCTATCCCTAATTTCCCTTGTTAGCCACGGTTGAGTCACCTTTTTTGTTTTATTTTTATGCCAAACAGGGATGAACAAATTCTGTAGTTCATCCATGCGATCTTTAAATGTTTGCCATTGCCTATCCACCGTCAACCCTTTAAGTAACGCTCCCCAATCCACCTTAGCCAACTCGCGCCTCATACCATTGTAGTTTCCTTTATTTAAATTCAGTACCCTAGTCTCTGAGTCAACTACTTCACTCTCCATTTTAATGAAGAATTCTATCATATTATGATCGCTTCTCCCCAAGGGACCTCGCACAACAAGATTGCTAATTAATCCTTTCTCATTACATAATACTCAGTCTAAGATGGCCTGATCTCTAGTTGGTTCCTCGACATATTGGTCCAGGAAACCATCCCGTATACACTCTAGGAATTCCTCCTCCACAGTATTGTTACTAATTTGGTTAGCCCAATCTATATGTAGATTAAAGTCTCCCATGATAACTGCTGTGCCCTTATTGCACGCGTCTCTAATTTCCCGTTTAATGCCATCCCCAATCTCAGCATTACTGTTTGGGGGTCTGTATACAACTCCCACTAACGTTTTCTGCCCCTTGGTATTTCTCAGCTCTGCCCGTACAGATTCCACATCATCAGAGCTAATATCCTTCCTTACTATTGTGTTAATCTCCTCTTTAACCAGCAATGCTACCCCACCTCCTTTTCCTTTTTGTCTGTCCTTCCTGAATATTGAATACCCCTGGATGTTGAATTCCCAGCCTTGGTCACCCTGGAGCCATGTCTCCGTAATTATATCATATCTGTTTACATCTATTTGCGCAGCTAATTCATCCACCTTATTACGAATGCTCCTTGCATTAAGACACAAAGCCTTCAGGCTTGTTTTTCTAACACTCTTAGTCCTTTTAGAATTATTATTTACTGTAGCCCTGTTTGATTTACACCCTTGATTTCTCTGCCTTCCACTTTTGCTTTTCTCCTTCCTGTCTTTTGCTTCTATCCTTGCTTTCCTTTCCTCTGTTTCCCTGCACAGGTTCCCAACCCCCTGCCATTTTAGTTTAAACCCTCCCCAACAGCACTAGCAAACACTCCCCCCTAGGACATCGGTCCCGGTCCGGTCCTGCCCAGGTGCAAACCGTCCAGTTTGTACTGGTCCCACCTCCCCCAGAACTGGTTCCAATGTCCCAGGAATTTGAATCCCTCCCCCTTGCACCATTCCTCTAGCCACGTATTCATCTGAAATATCCTTCTATTTCTACTCTGACTAGCACGTGGCACTGGTAGCAATCCTGAGATTAATACCTTTGAGGTCCTGTTTTTTAATTTACCTCCTAACTCCCTATATTCAGCTTTTAGGACCTCATCCCATTTTTTACCTATATCGTTGGTACCTATATGCACCACGACAACTGGCTGTTCACCCTCCCCCTCCAGAATGCCCTGCAGCCGCTCCGAGACATCCTTGACCCTTGCACCAGGGAGGCAACATACCATCCTGGATTCTCGTTTGCGGCCGCAGAAATGCCTGTCTATTCCCCTTACAATAGAATCCCCTATCACTATAGCTCTCCCGCTCTTTTTCCTCCCGTCCTGTGCAGCAGAACCACCCATGGTGCCAGGAAGTTGGCTGCTGCTGCCTTCCCCCGATAAGCCATCTCTCTCAACAATATCCAAAGTGGTACATCTGTTTGAGAGGGGGATGTCCACAGGGGACCGCTGCCTGCGCCTACTACTCTGCCTGGTGGTCACCCATTCCCTTCCTGCCTGTGCAGCCTTTACCTGCGGTGTGACCAACTCCCTAAATGTGCTATCCAGGATGTCCTCAGCATCGCGAATGCTCCAGTATGCATCCATTTGCAGCTCCAGCGCCGCAATGCGGTCTGCCAGTAGCTGCAGCTGGATACACTTCCCGCACACATGGTCAACAGGGACACAGGAAGTGTCCCTGATTTTCCACATAGTGCAGGAGGAGCATGCCACGGGGCTGAGCTGTGCTGCCATGACTTATCCTTTAATTAATTTAAATTAACTCAAATCAATACCACAAATTACACTACAATTAAATGTTATACTCAAGGGCCCTTGTATACTAGCACTCCCTGCTACACAACAGAGACCTTAGAAACTATAACCACAAAAATTAGGACCTTCTAAACTTTATAAACTATTAACCTTAACTGTCAAACTACAGAGTAGTATAAATACTCACCTGGCCGTACTCACCCAATCAGCTGCTTCCTCTTGTCCATGTCACCTTTTGAATTGTGACGTGGCTCTGGAACGCCGCCGGCGGATTGTGAGATTGGTAAGCCTCTGGAAAAAAAGCCCGTGAAAGTGAGTTAAATACTCACTGTGCTGCTGCTCTCTCCGCTCCCGACACTGGCCTCTGGGGGAAAAAAAGCCCGCGAAAGTGAGTTAAATACTCGCTGTGCCGCTGCTCTCTCCGCTCCTGACACTGGCCTCTGCAAAAAAAAAAAGCCCGCGAAAGGGTGGCTGTATCTTTCGGAAGTTTTCCTGCTTGAATGTGATTGGGTAGACTGAAGAATATTTTTTGATACATTATGATTGTGCAGATTATTTCTGTAGTGGAATGCAATTGAGGCAAAAAGTTTTATGTAATGTGGATGAATAATGAAAGTAGAATATAAAGAATTAGAAAGGAGCAAAATACAGACTTTAAACACATCTTCAATGAGCAAGAAAGAAATTGACATGGCATTTAACAGTCATAACAGACAACTGACACAAAATTTAATTTTAAAGACATTTCAAATGCAGATCAAAAGAAAATTCCTGAAAATGAAAAATAAAAGCTAGTTTTTAAACTAAACTTTTCAAAACTCACTGTTGGTCCAATGACTTTTCATTCTGGAATATATTTACCAATATGCTACATTAATAAGCTGCCATGTGCTTTATTTTGATTTCATTTACTGTGCTAATTATAACTTTATTTCATAGGAGATACTGCCTGGCTTGTACTTGGGCCCATATTCTGCCGCTATGAAAAGTAAGGTATGAACTTCAAGAAATAAAAGAACAATACTACTGTACTCTGTGAAAGGGAATAAAAGCTATTTTTGTGTTTTTAAAAATGGTAATATTTTACTGATCACTTTCGGGGAACTTAAGACATTTCCTTTACACCTGTGTATTGGTCGAGGTGGAACATCAGAACTTACATAGGTAGCTTAATGACATTAATAATGGGCATCTTTGTTTTTAAACCACGGTGTCTTTACTCATATTACAATATCATGGGCCACTACGGAAATACAAGATTTTACAAAATACAGTTCACTTAGAGATCTGTGGAAACCAAAACAAACTGGAATACTGTCATTGATTACTGATGACTGAACATTTTTGTAAGAGTAGATGGGTGAGCTTAAGGATATGAGATTCATTTGTACAAATTGTTTAATGTGTCTGGACTGAGAGAGGAAGGAAGTCCTGTTGCCGCTCATGTCTTCATTAAATATATTATTTAGAGTGCACCATTGGGAATTGTTCCGAGATGTAGTTCTCTACCAGTTTCCTATGTATGGCTTGAATGTTTATTCCTGTTTATAAATGGAATCTCCACTGCTAAAGGTACTTCCAAGAAACATGGCATCCCTTAATTCTCCATAAAGCTGGTCTGTCCTAGATTTGAATGCTGCTCATGTAAAGTGAGACTGATTTAACACATGCCCCACTCTGCTGGATAGGCTACATCTCTAACAGGAAACAGTGGTTGTTGAATGATTATTTGAGTCTAGTATTTACCTTTACCGTTTTTACACAGTGGTAGAAGCTCCGCTGAGGTCAATGATCATTCCACAACTGACTAAACCTTGGCTCAAAAAAAAAGACAGCAGCCATGACTGTTCCCTATCTACTAAACATCGGTCCTGGTCTCCCACTCAAAAAAAAAGAGGCACACTACTTCAGTTCCAGTGGAATACACTCAACAGGGCTCAGCATTGGCACAGTGGTAGAATCCTAATCCACTCAGATTCTTAAGCAATGTCATACGAGATGCACAAGTACTGTACAAGCATCAGTGTTATTCATTGAAGTTAGTTACGCTGACAATTTGAAACAAATTGGTGTGTGACTTGAGCTCATCTAAAACTCTGCTGCCCGTATCCTAACTCGTACAAAGTCCCGTTAAATCATCACCCCTGTGCTCGCTGACCTACATTGGCTCCCGGTCCAGCAACGCTTCGATTTTAAAATTCTCATCCTTGTTTTCAAATCCCTCCATGGCCTCACCCCTCCCTATCTCTTTAACCTCCTCCAGCCCTACAACCCTTCGAGATCTCTGCGCTCCGCCAATTCTGGCGTCTTGCGCATCCCCACTTTTAATCGCTCTATCATTGGTGGCCGTGCCTTCAGCTGCCTGGGCCCTAAACTCTGGAATTCCCCCCCTAAACCTCTTTCCCCCACGCTCCTCCTTTAAGGTGCTCCTTAAAACCTACCTCTTCACCTGTCCTAATATTTCCTTATGTGGCTCGGTGTCAAATTTTGTTTGATAATCACTGCTGTGAAGCACCTTGGGACGTTTTACTACATTAAAGGTGTTCTATAAATGCAAGTTGTTTGTGTGATTGCTTAGTCAATGTAATGCCTGTAGCAAGGTTTTCAAAACTTTAGTGCCTGAGCTGCTGATTAAATGGATTCTTCAGTCTTTAGAGGAATCTGGCCATTTAGGTATGAGCTCTTGAAGCTAGGTAATCAGTTTGCTTGCTTGGCCTTGCAAACGTCATTTGGAGAATGAATTAGGAAAAGATCCAGTTCCTTGTTTTAAGACAGCTGTACGTGACTGAAAATTGTTCTTAAAAGTGTAGCAAGAGAAATCTGCTGCCATGAATACAATTTCAGAACAAGTAACCATGTACCAGACTGTGCTCGTCTGATTGATTGGCAAGCTGTTATCAAAGTTATAACCTGTATTATTTTTAAAAACCTTGTCCGCTTTCATGCTGTTTGAAAATTGTTCAGTATGGGTTTGCAGATCAAAGGATCTAAAAAAGTAAATGTTTGTCGTTGGTAGCTTCCTATTCTTGAAGAAAATGGAATAACTCACATAATATGTGTACGGCAAGATATCGAGGCAAACTTCATCAAGGCAAATTTCCAAGAGAAGTTTAGGTAAATCCTGTTTAAAGTTATGCTTGCATATTTTTAGCTAGTTCTTAAATAGTCATATTTAAACTATCTGTTGCTATTGTTTGTGGTATGTAGTGTTTTTACTATGACTTTCAGTAAGTTATCGAACCAAATGCGAATATCTACAGGAGTGTTGTATTCTACCAGCTGCAACAGGAAGTGTAAAGTGATCTTAGTGATGACTCTCCCTACTTTTCATTTTCTCCTCTCCAGTGCTCTGCCCCCTGTGGGAATGCTTCTGTTTGATGCTTACCCACAGCAGTGAAGCAGATCAGAAGCACAAGCAGCTGTACCGCCATTCTGTATGTGCTACAATACAAATTGTTTCCCTCCGATGCCAGACTTAACTAACCTGTTTTCCCAGCAGGCACCTCCTAATCTCAGTAGAGTCATCTGTGAGAGGGAAGAAAGCTGGTTAGGCCACCTTTACCACATTGGTGATACTTGACATGCAAGCTAAGAACATTTCTAGACTAGACTGCCCTATGCTCCCAATTGAAAACAATATGCATTCCTGGGATTTACAGTGGTGAAGACTACACTAAAAAGGGAACTCATGTCCTGTAATTTGAAGTTTTCTCTGTTCTGTTTACAGGTATTTAGTTTTGGATATTGCTGATAATCCAGTGGAAAATATAATACGATATTTCCCTGTGGTAGGTATTATCTGCAAATATGAATCTTGATGAACCACATATTTCTTACTACTGTGATGCATTACTTTTTTTTAAATTGCAAATTGTGTGAACCTTTTTTTTATGGGATTGTCCCCTAAATTAAACTAACAGAGTAGTCCTGAAAAAGGTAGCAACACAATCGTTTTAGGTTTAAAATCTCTGGTGTTACTTCATCATTGTTAATTTTGTGACTTTGCTTCTCGTTTTCTTGTCAGGATAACTTTAGTTTCAGAAGCTGGTTGCTTAAACTTTAAACTAACAACAACCAAGTGAAAGGTGTAATCTTTGTGTATTCCAGTGAAATAGGATAATGGAGTCAAAATTGCCGTATGTCTTGTATCATAGTTTTAAAAATATCACCAAGAATTAAAATGCCAAACTTATGCAATATCATAAAAAGCACTATTTTGGTCTAGATTGTATGGGGGGAAAAATAATGGAAAGTTACCTCGATTTATTGTATTTGGTGAGTATGTTGATTATGAGGAGATCCATTCAAAAGATAGATGTATTATGGTTCTTTTTAAGAAAAAGAGCACTTTTTGTTGGCTTTTTAACTAAGGGAATACACATGACTTTTCCAGAAACCCACTAGCTTTCTATTGTAGATAGATGTTTGCTTAAAGCGTCCCTTTGGCCTCGGCATCACCTGATGTAATACTAAATGATACAAAGAAAGAAATACTTGCATTTATATAGCGCCTTCCACGACCTCAGGACGTCCCAAAGCGCTTTACAGCCAATGATGTACTTTTGAAGTGTAGTCACTGTTGTAATGTAGGAAACGCAGCAGCTAATTTGCACACAGCAAGATCCTACAAAGAACAATACGATAATGACCAGATAATCTGTTTTTGTTATGTTGATTTGAGGGATAAATATTGGCCAGGACACCAGGGATAACTCCCCTGCTCGTCTTCGAAATAGTGACATAGGGTCTTTTACGTCCACCTGAGCGAGCAGACGAACCTCGGTTTAACGTCTCATCTGAAAGACTGCACCTCCGACAGAGCAGCACTCCCTCAAAGTTAGGTCTGCAAGTGCGTTTTGCACTTGCCCTGCTCCCCACCCGTCTGAACCCCACTAGGTGTTAAAGTCGAGCCCTTGGTGTCTGCTATTTGAGACCGCTTGAGATAGTATTATCCTCCAGAGGCAGAGGTCAAGTACAGTATTTGCAACACTTTTTTTGCCAATTTTCTCCCCTAATTTGACACAGCCCAGGGAGTCCGATCTGGAACCTTCTGGTCTGCATGGGTCAGTGCCACACTGCGTGGTACATTATTTTAACTTTTATTTTATACTCTGTCGGACTTGATATAAGCATGTTCTCAATCCCAGAACAATGGAATTTTTATCTCCTTTATTTATTGCTCATTCTCTTGGCGGAATGTACCTGTAATAATACTGGAATTATTTGACAAAATATATACTGTAACTTTATTTTTATGTTACCTCTTTTCTTCAGACTAAAGAGTTCATCGATGGATGCTTGGAAAATGGAGGTAAAGATCTGATTTATATTAGATAGTTTTCCTTTCATATATTTTGAAGAAACATAGCCATGGTGATGTACCCTGGCTGCTTTGCTTTTTCAGGAAAGGTTCTTTTACATGGAAATGCAGGTATTTCTCGAAGGTAGGAACATGATTTACTTTTGGAGTTATAATCTCTTTTTATTTCCCTTCTCTTTAAAGGAAGCTTACTGACTTATTTTTTCCCTTCTCCAGTGCAGCCTTGGTGATAGCGTATATTATGGAAACATTTGGTGTTAAGTATAGGTAAGGAAAGTTTATGATGTTGAATGCCATATTATATTATTTTTGTCACTGATCATTTTCAGTCCAATTCCAGAGTGAAGTTGATGGGTTTTATAATAAGAATATAGATGGTAAATGTAGAAAATTATTTTAAATTAAATTGGAAGAGTAGGACAAGGGGAACACGAGTTCAAACTAGTAAAAGGCAATTTAGGACTGATGTCAGTAAGTTCTTCACGCACACAGTGATCAATACGTGGATTGGAATTCTGGTTCGAGTAGTGGAAGTGAAAACCCTTTTAGTCACTTAAGAACCAATTGGATGCTGCAGCAAGATCTTTCTGGGTGGATGAACTAAGATGGGCCAAATGGCCTAACTCATCCTTGTGATGTGACCGCGGTCATTTTAATAAGAGCAATGACGATGGTTATGTAGTCTCATTAGAAACAAAATAATTCCAGTGGCCAGTTTATTATATTTGATAAATTATAGAAGCTGAGTTTGTATGCTGTTTACAATGACTGCATTGGTTCCATGTGAATATGCTAAAGTCTAGGTCACTGCCACTTTACATTCTTCTGTTTTCCAGGAAAAAAGTAAAATTGCAATAAATAGTATTACAACTACATATTTAAACAGCTTTTAAATAAAAAAACTCACACTGTCCTGTTTACTGGATTGGAAAGTCTCCTTCCTGCTTACCACTTTCACTGGGGTAGTTAGACAAGTAGTGTAATAGAACCATAGATGTTCATAGCACAGGAAGAGGCCATTTAGCCATTGTGTCTATGCCAGCTCTTTGATAGAGCAGTCCAAAATTAATCCCACTGCTCTGTTTTCTCCCCATAGCTCTGTATCTTCCTCTTCAAAATGTATGTAATGTTCCCTTAAAAGATGTAGTGGACTCAGCTTCAATCACTCCCTATGGTAAAGCAATCCATGCTCTTAACCCCTCTCAATTTCTTGGTGACAATTTTAAACAGTCACTGATTCCGCAATCAGAAAAAAGACTTTCCCTATTCACCCTATGAAAACCCTTCACTTTAAGAACCTTTATTAAATCTCCTCTTAACCTTCTCTGCTGCAGCATCTCAAGTCTTTGCTCACAACTATAGTTTGTCATGCCTGGCATTATCCTGGTGGATTTATGCTATATGCTCTCTATTGGCCTTAATGTCCTTTATATATGCAGTGCCTGAAACTGCACACAGTACTCTGTAGACTAACCAATGTTTTGCACACATTTATCATTACTTCTTTACTCTTGTATCCTATGGCCTTATTTATAAAGCACAAAATCCTGTTGGCTGTTTTTTATGGCCCTATCGACCTGTACTTGCACTTTCAGGGTATTATGTAATTGAACTCCTAAATGTCTCTCTTCATTCACACCCTTGTCTTTCCATTTCTTGCTTTTTCTCTCAATGTATTACCTTACACTTGTATCCACACTAAATTACATTTGCCATCTGTCTGCCCATTCCACTAGCTTATGTTTTCCTGAAGTCTTTTTATAATCTTTCTCGTCTGCCAACCCTCACCCCAACTTTTATGCCATCAACAAACTTTGAGATTTTGTTCCCTATAAACGAGTCCAAATCATCCATATATAGCAGCAATAAAGGTGGATCCAGCACTGACCCCTGGAGTGCACCATTTTTAACCCTTCTCCAGTCTGTCAACCAACTTTCTATCCATGCTGCTACATTTCCTCTTATACCATATATCAGAATTTTTCTAACAAGTCTGTGGTGATTCACCTATTCAAATGTTTTCTGAAAATCCACAGGCACCACATCTATTGCATTCCCTTTTCTATCCAATTCGTCATTTCCTTCAGAAATCTATTAACTTTATTAAACACAACTTTTAAATAGGTTACAGGAAAGCGGATTTGTGTATGCAGTTCCCCACACAGTGAGCTACTGCGCGATCAGTGGCAGTTGTCAAGATAAAGCTGTGTATTTCTCCATGGAGAGCAGGAAAGTTGTCTGGTGAATAACTGTTACGAAGTGTGTAAGATCAGTTACAAAATCACCAATGGCTGGGAGCAGTTCACCTGCCTAATCTTTTATCCGAGGAATGGTTGGGAACGGAGTAGGGAAGAGGGGAAATAACTTAAAATGGGTGGGGGACGGGTAAGTAAAATACTATTTTGAAAGATCTTCATGTTCTGCGTCTTTCCTTCATTTCTTTAGGGATGCCTTTACATATGTTCAGGAAAGGAGATTTTGTATTAATCCAAATGCTGGATTTGTCCATCAGTTGCAGGTAATTGGCTGGCCTTTTTTTATTAATTACCATAAAATACTAATTTATGTTACGAATGTAAAATTTATGTTGGATATTTTGAATTGTTTTGCTACAAGTTTCATATATAGATATGTTAGACTTAAAATTAATGGTGATAAATTATTATATTTCATGTAGTTTAGGATTTAGTTCTTTTAAAAGATATCCACTTTGCAAACCACAAAACATAGCTTTTCCCAGCTGGGAGAAAGCAGACCTATTGCTCTGTAACAGGTAACCAGAAGATGTAACTAAGGACAATTGCCTACCTGGCCTCTATTTGTACTTTGTTTGTGTTGTTTATCAGAAACTTGCCCTGTGAGAAATTGTTGTCAAGCTAAGCACTCCATTGCACATATGTTGATGTACCAACTTACTGTTTATCCACATTACCACTTAAGAGTATTTCCAGACTTAGTAGAGAATTGTAGTTGATGTGACTAGATAAAGTGACTCATCTTTATTAAGGGAAATTACGTAGAAACAATATGACCCAGAATTTGCTGGAGCAGAGCATCTCATGGCATGCTCTGCTAGTTAGACTTGTTCCTGCACCCTTCAGCTCAAAATATTTTTGCCCATAAAATTGTTGGAAGTGCGAGCTGATAATGGTGAGGGCAACAGGGTATTTGGGACCTTGGTGAACAATGGGAAAAACAGTGCATCTCCTTAACTAAAGAGATTTACGGATTGAGAAATAAACAGGAAGGACTGAGAAGACAGGTAAATTAGAGTGGGTGGCTTCAATGTTAAATCAGGCACAGAAAGAGAAATAGAGAGGGAAAGAAAGATTGGATTAAAAGAGAGAAAAAAAGACAAAGGAAAAGTAAAAAAGTTAAAATTTGACATTTTAAAAATCTACAATTCACAACCTGAAGGAATGAGCTCCACACTTGATGATAATTGTTAATGACTGCCAATCAACCTCTCTTGCCTAGAGAGTGAACAATTACATGTCATTAAAAAGGTACTTGCACTGTTAATTGTGAGAGTTAACTTTCTGTGGTGAGTTTAACTTCTGGTTGGCATCAAAATGTTCCTTTGGTGAGCAGCAATCAGTTCTGACTATGTTCCTTAAGTGCAAAAGACAGGGCAGTTTACTGTACTTGGGAGCAAATGTTCCTCTGTTAGCGAACGGCGCAAATCGTCCAGCAACTTGTGGTAATTCGCAATTCACGGGGAATCTCCTCCTTGCCACAAGTTGCTGGCCGATTTCCACATTAATAACGTCTTGCATCGTTCACACGCCGTTATTTTTCAGCAAATCTGGGCCATATGTGAATGAGGCCATAAGTTTTTCTAGATAAATGTTTTTTTTAATTCAAAAATCTAACACAAAAACTGTTCTATAAATAGGAGTATGAAGCCATTTATTTAGCAAAATTGACAATAAAGATGATGTCACCACTCCAGCTGGGCAGATCAGTTTCTGCACAAGGTTAGTAATTGTTGAAAATGGTTATGTTTACTGAGATTTATTTTGTGCTAATACAGCATTCTGGAATAGGCTGCAAACCACACCTTGGTGTAAAGGGTTATGTGTTTTTTTTTTAAAAGGCTTAATCCTTTTGAGGCTTTGAAAAATTACAGTAATTGATTAAGAATGTCAGATCCTGAAAATAAGCAGCAGGAATTGCAGATGCTGGATTGTAATTGGAGAAATAACATTGTTGTTCTCAAACTCGAGTAAATAATTAAGTTTGTTTATTCAGATTTGATATAAATGGCCAGTATTACAGCAGCTCCAATCAGGGAGGAGCCTGGGGGGGGGAAAGGGCAAACAGCCGTAGCAACACTTTCCTGAATTGTTCTTATTCGTTCTTCTTTTCAGTACTTTCAGTGAGTGGTAGCACTCTTGCCACTGAGTCAGAAGGTTGCGGGTTCAAGTCCCACTCCAGAGACTTGAGCACAAAAATCTAGGTTGGCAGTGCATTGCAGTACTGAGGGAGTGCTGCACTGTCGTAGGTGCCATCTTTCGGATGAGACATTAAACCGAGGCCCTGTCTGCTCTCTCAGGGGGATGTAAAAGATCCCATGGCACTATTTCAAAGAAGAGCAGGGGAATTATCCCTGGCATCCTAGCCAATGTTTATCCCTCAATCAGCATAACAAAAAACAGATTATCTGGTCATTATCACATTGCTGTTTGTGGGAGCTTGTTGTGCGCAATTGGCTGCCACGTTTCCTACATTACAACAGTGACTACACTTCAAAAGTACTTTATTGGCTGTAAAGCGCTTTGGGACGTCCTGAGGTTGTGAAAGGCGCTATATAAATGCAAGTCTTTTTTCTTTTCCGTGTACCACAGAACAAAATATAGGCTGACAATGGGAAAATTGGAGAGAATTTAGTCTCTTTAATGTTGTTGGCATGTTGCCTATGATCGTTCCTTATGGTTGGCATCAAAATGTTCCTTTGGTGAGCAGCAATCAGTTCTGACTATGTTCCTTAAGTGCAAAAGACAGGGCAGTTTACTGTACTTGGGAGCAAATGTTCCTCTGTACATTCCCTCTGATTCCCAGAGAATTGCAGCAAAATTAAGCATGAGGCTGTAATTTTAATATTCTCATTCTGGCTGTGAAATTCCCAAATATTCTCGTGTTGAATAGTGCTAATCCCATCTTGCTGTTCTTTGGGGGGGCCATGTTATCCCATTATTAGATTAGATTAGATTCTTCATTCAAAGTGCACAGGTTTCTGTTTCACTGTTTGGGTTTCATTTCCTTTCAATAGCCAAATGGCCTCTTTCTGTAGTGGATACTTTGATTTCCAGGAAACCTTCCATGATTAAAGCATATACAATGCAAAGTAGAAGTTGTTAATCATTTGGAGTTCATCCTGGAACCAGTACCTGCTGAACTTGGTTTTGAAATGAAGCACCAACATTGTTCATTTAGAGCTACTGCAATGCTCCATGTTTCTTCTTCGAAGGTCTCTTGATGAAAATTCTCTTGTATCCTGGTACATGAAAGGGATATGGAAATGAAGTCTTACTTAATTTGCTTCATTTTCACCTTGGGATTTAAACCTGGCACACTCTACCCTGCCTTTGAGCCAAAAGTCCACAAGATTTTATCATTGTAAACTACTTTCCTGGTAGCTCTGATTTCCGTTAGAAGGGTCCACGTATCTCAGTTGCTAGTAGTCAAACAACCAGTCTTGTTGTGATACAATCACAGCTGTTTTAAGAACTATTCTCAGATTCTGTTTTATGGATGGTGAAACATATATGATCTGTGTGTAAATGCAACACAATCTTTTCCTTTTTTTAGTTTTCGGGATGTGGGGGACACTGGAAAGACCGCATTTATCACCCATCCCTAGTTGCCCTGAGAAGGTGGTGGGCCTTCTCCTTTAACTGCTGCAGTCCTTCTGGTGATGGTTTTCTCAAAATGGTGTTAGGTAGGGAATTTCCTAGTTCTCAATGGCTGTTGTCTTCTGCAGACCACGTATATCTGGCATGGTCAGCTCAACACAAAGATTAGAAAAATGTTTGCTTGAATATATTCTAGATTTGTATCATTTGTGGGTAGTAAATTTTAGATAATGTCAGTTGCTGTACTGCAACCAAGCATTATTGTATGGGTATATCAACCGACTATTTAGTTGGGGCCTTTTATGGTTGCAAATGTTTTGTCTAGGCTCCATCACCTGGAATTTCTGTGGGGGTTCTTCCAGTTGCCCACCGTAACATCAGCAGAAACTCCAGAGAAATGGTGCACAATCCAGAGAACCCCGTGGTACACCAACGATGCTGTAATGAAGTGGATTTACTTACTTGTAGGGTAGTCTTACTTTGAATGTACATATCCTTCACCATATCAAGATCCCACCCAGTTAGCCCCGAAAACCTTTTATGATTCTAAGTAACTGTTGCTTCCTCTGGAAAAATGCTGATCTGTCAGCCTACTGGAAGTGTTTTTTACAAGATGGGGAAAAAATCATTACATCAAAAACCTGGTTACTACAGTCTGAACATACTTGTACATGATGACCCTAAAGGTGACTGTACAAGCTGGAAAATCTCCGTATCCTCACTGTGCCCACACAGCAAACTGATACAATTAACAGCCCATTGGAGACACAAATGGCCTTCTGTGTTGTCATTTCTGTATGGACACATTTAGCTTCCCTTTCTGTGGTACATTCTCAAGTTTGTTTTCAATACTTCTTATGCTTTCATTTAATGTTCAAGATTTTCTCAAAATTAAAGCATTGTAGAGATTTCAACTGGGCCTTCACTTTGGCATACAGCAATTCTTATTGCGTTTAATGCCTATCATTGTAATATGTCAACGTACAAGGTATTCTTGAGTTTCTCTTGCAGACTTCACCTGACGAAGGAGCAGCGCTCCGAAAGCTTGTGATTTCAAATAAAACTGTTGGACTATAACCTGGTGTTGTGCGACTTCTCACATTTGTCCACCCCAGTCCAACACCGGCATCTCCACATCACATCTTATTGAATGGCAGAGCAGGCTCGAGGGACAATGTGGCCTACTCCTGCTCTTAATTCTTATGTTCTTAAACTGTTAAGAATTCAGTATCAAATCACAGTGATCATGTATGGCAAAGGGGCTATCCTTAATGAATGCCATTATTTGGGAGTTGCAAGAATATCACTCATCCTGGACAGTGTTAAAACCAAGGTGGGTTTTCCTCTTATCTTCCAGAGGCCACCACGTGAACCTTTGGAAGATTTGTCTTGCCACACTCCTTATTGTCCGTCCTACTAGGATGTAACAATGGCTGGCGAACTACTTTCACTCCCACTACCCCCTCACAACAGAGTGGACTGCCTTTAGCAAATCTGCAGAACCTGGTTTGAAGAGTTTATACCTTTTCCTGGTTGAGGCTCTTCAGATGTAATCATTCAACAACAAAAAACACACCTCTTCGGCATAAGGATCCTATACTTAGTAAGAATGGTGAATGCTGTCCCCATATTCTCTGATGTCAAAGACCATAATCAAAGTGCTTGTAGCTTGCTGTTAAATACAGCAATCATTAAGTTTGACAATATATATTTAAAATATTTCTAATGCATAAGTATTCTTGATTTTTCTATGATCTGAAGTTGTCATTACCCGTCAAATTATTGTAGAACTTGTGGCATTTTAGTAATGATATTTTGTTTTACTTAGGAACCTTGAAAAGAATGCTGGAAGACGATGATGATATTTCAAATATGCAGGTGGCTGCAGCCCATGATGGGTAACCTGTAACTACCCCATTACTTATAATGGACATGATTACTGTACTGTATTAAACAAAGTGAAAAGGATGAAAAGTGTTATTGGATATTTAAGATTATGAATACTAAAAACTTACATACTACATGGCAAATTTACTTTATTTCCATTTCTCAGCTCTGTCCTGTTACTTCTGAGGAAGTAATGCTGGAACAGAAAACTTGCCCTTTAAGAGATTCTGGTGCTCCAGGTCATTCTCCTATGAAATTATATGGATATAATTCTGACTGGGAACAGAACATGAATTTTTGATGGATTTACAAGTCTTCATATGCTAATTATTTTACATTTTTACCAATTGCAGTTTTATGACAGTTAATAAGTACGCATGTGCTAAGACATTGATGCACTTTTGATACTTGAATTTTGATTGTATGTGAGTTTGATAGGGAAATAATGCACTGTGTGCTTGATGTCAGACCCATACATGCAATTTATGTTACAAAGTGTTAATGAGTGTAATTTATTAAAACTTTCAATAAAAAAAGTTTTTCTGATTAGTTCTTATGGAGAACTCCATTTTATGTATCCAGTCCTGTTATGACTATACTTATCAGCTGTGGTGACCATAGATATGGCCTCATTTTTCAGTTCCACGAAATAATGCAGATTGTAGATCTCTAGGATGTGTTCACAAACCACGAGGGAGCATCAGACTTATCATTTTCTTGGCTATTAATGTACATAAAGATAATTTCATGACACAGTTTAATACAATGCCACAAGCTATAAAAACTTTTTCGTTAAGGCAAAATAGTTTATTCCTCAATGATCTGTTCAGGCCATAGCTTCTCCCAATCTAATCTCTTAGTGCAAGCCAGCAGAGAGTGCTGAGAGTTTGGGTAAGTGTGAGAGTTCTTTAATTGTTAGTTCTCTTTAAATCATTCTTGATAAGAGTACTTAAGCAGTTTAAGTGAAGGGGAAAAGTTAACTATTTGGGCTTCTGTTGGTTGAAGAAGATTGGCTGCCTCATCAGCCAGTAGAAGGAGAGTGAGGAGAGCAGCAGCAGCAGCAGAAGCAGAGTGGTGGTCTCCTTGACCAGGGAGAGGAGGAGGAACAACCAGACTGCAGACCACCACCAACACATCCACAACCACTCCAACTGAGGTGCCTGGAGAGAGAGGACAGGAGAGGAGAAGGAGAAAGAAGGGAAGGCCAAGTACAACAACACCAAAGGAGGAGAGGCCTTTCCATACTGCCTCCCCAATTGGCCTCCATTTCAGGAGAGGGAGAGAGGGGAGAAAACAACACCAGCAACCATCATCTGCTTGGAAGGAGGGAGGAAGAAAACATCAGCTACAGGTGGGTGTTTTTCTGGTGCACTCTCCCAGAGACTTTGTTTTGTAGGTGGGGGGAGGAAAGAAGAAAAGAAGAAGGCCGGAAGATCCTAGGGGGGTGTGTGTGTGTGTGTGTGTGGCTTTTGAAAGAACTAGGCCGCTCACACCGCTAATTAAACACCCCTTCCATTGCCTGGCCTGGGACAGCTGGAGCTGCCTAGGTGAAGTCCCCAATTCATTTTCATCTGATTGGGCATCGTTAAGACCTGGTGCAGGACTGAGCCTGGGCATCTCCAGCTTTCCCAGGTGAAGACATCTTCTCCCCCCACCAGAAGACCACCAAAAAGAAAGACTTTAATTTACATCGGAGAGTGCACCCCCTGCCAACACCCACCCACCCACCATCCTGAGTGGCGACCCTGCCCTTGCGGCTTCCCTCCTTCCCACCCCCTCTCTCTCTCTCTCTCTCTCTTTGTCTCTTGTCTCTCTCTGCCTCTCTATCAGAGAGGCACCTCATTAATCTTTTAATTATAACCCATTGAGCAGAGGGGAGAAGGCCCCTCTCCTAATTAATTCAAATAAAGGGAGAGGTGTGCCTTCAAATTAACAGCTCCCTCTGCTCAGGGGTTTAAAAAAAAACTACCAAGGCCATTAACACCGTCAGGCCTGTGACTTGGGGTGAGTGTAGCCCTTAAAGACCCACCCATTATGGCGAGCACATCTTCGTCGGTGGCGGGGGCAGCGAGGACGTATGCGAGCGTGGCAGCCGCGGCCACGGCCGCAGCCACGAGTCCTCCTGTTACCCCGTCACCTTTTACCCTCCTTACGAGGAAGAATGGGGTCAAGAGCTACACTCACCCCAACATGAGTATAGAGGCGTGTGTAAAAGCCATGGCTGGGGTTGTCGGCCCTTCAGCCATCGTTGCCGCCTCTAAAATGTACGGTAAGGCTGTGTTCTTCCTGGGGTCGGAGCGGGCGGTGTCCCTGGCCATCGAGAAGGGGCTCACCGTGGGCGGGACCTTCCTGCCGGTGGACCCCCTTGAGGCCACCGCGCAAAGGATAGTTATTTCCAACGTCCCGCCCTTTGTTCCGGGTGAGCTCCTCCTCCCCCACCTACGTCAACTGGGGGAGGTGAGGTCGGGGATCACACCCATCCCGCTCGGCTTCCGGGAAGCCAGCCTCCGGCACGTCTTCTCCTTCCGGCGGCCAGCTTTTCGTCCAGCTGGCGCGGGAGGAGGACGCGGACGGCGCGTTCACGGTGCTCCACGGGGGGACCGCCCATCGCGTCTTCTGGACCTCGGACGGCGTGCGGTGCTACGCCTGTAAGGGGGTGGGGCACGTCCGCAAAAACTACCCCGCCTCCAAGGCCGCCACGACACCTAGCGCGGCCAGGGCTGGCGCCGCCGCCCCCCCCTCCCCCTGATACTACCCGCGCATCGAAATCCACAGATGCGCGGTCGACGTCGGGGGCCAACACCATCACGGCCTCCGGCGGGGGGGAGGGAGAGCGTCCGAGGGGAAGGAAGGCGCTGAGAAAGACTAAACACCTAAGGGCGGATCCCCTCGTGGAGGAAACCACCGATTTGCCCGAACTCACGCCCGTGCTCATCGCGGAGTTGACCGGGACGCGTGAGACTGGGGGGTCCTCGGGCCCGTGACCGTGACCGCAACTGCCAAGGCAGCTAAATCAAGACCTGCGGCCGGGCTCGGGCCCGAGGGGCCCAAGAAACCCAGTCATCGGAAGGGGGCAGAGAGGGAGCCCCCAGCAGACATGGAGGCCTCCCCCTCTCCGGGCCCCAACATGTTAAAAAGGAAGCTCCACCCCCAGGAGGAGGACAGAGAGGAGGAAGGTCCCTCCGCAAAAGGGGAGTCGTCGCCCGCCGCGGGTGCTGCGCCCCACCCCACTGCTGTCACCATCGTGCGCGATCGGCAGGGGTCTCCTGTCCCTCGGGAGGGTGAGACAGACAAGTCTGTCGGACCTGTGCCTCCTGGGGATGGGGAAGAGACCCTGCCCGTGGGGGGGTGCGCGGAACAACCCGCGGAATTAAATAAAAAAGGAACACCAGGACCGTTGCTCCTCGCCGGGTCGGGCGTCCTGGGGACTGGGGCGGGCGAGGCCAAAGAGGCCGGAACTGAGCCCGCCCACTACGACCCAGATATATCCCAGGGACTGCTCGACCTGGTCGAGGATTGTAATACGAATCCCCAGCCCGCTGGGTCGGAGGCTGGTGGCGGGGAGATAGAAAGCCCCCTGACTCCGTCTCTGACGTTGGCGCCGGACGTGCTGGAGGAACTGGGAATTTTTTTCTCCCCGGTTTCTCCAGTCGCTCCGGCGCCTGAGGCGGGGGGGGGGGGCCCCCGAACCGCCGGCGCCCCTGAAGGAGCCCAGGGTGGACTCCTCTGCCACCGATCCTGGGGGTGGGATCGTGACAGAGGCGGGACCGGCCGGTGCGGCCGAGCCGTTCGCTGCACCTCGTGCGACGGACGGGTTGGCCGCCGGTGACGACCTCCCGGAGGAGGACGGGGAGTCGGTGTTGGGCACTGAGGACGATTTGGAGTCCATCACCAGTGAGACGGTGGACGCCCTCGTGCCTCGCACCGACTCTCCCCTCATCCCCGTAGGGAAACTCCGGGATTTTATGGCCACGTGCCGGGGTCGTCATCATAAGATCCGGCTGGCCCTCGACAAATGGTCGGAGCTGGCGCTGCTCGTCCGGTCCGTCCGCGCCGCCGTTAAAATCATGGGCGCGGACAAGGACGTAAACCGGGCTGAGCTGCGTCGGCTCAAGGCGTTCCACGCTGGGCTGCTGAGGGAGTGGCGGTCGTCAGTGACCGCGCTCCCTCCCCCCCGTTAGGTAGAGGTTGCACTATGCTTCTGAGATGAAGATAACCATAGCCAGCCTCAACATCAACGGCAGCAGGGAGGCGCGCCGTAGATTCAATAACTTCTCGGTCCTTCGGGACGGGAAATATGCGGTGTGCTTCCTGCAAGAAACCCACACCGTTCCGGGAGACGAGGCCACGTGGCTCCTGGAGTGGCAAGGAGGGGTCAGCATGAGTCACCTCTCCAACAATTCCTGCGGGGTGGCCGTCTTGCTGGCCCCGCATTTTCAGCCGGAGATCTTGAGGGTCAAGGAGCACGTGCCGGGCCGCTTGCTCCAAGTCACTGGTCGCCTGGGAGGCGTGCCGCTCCATTTAGTGAACGTGTATGCCCCCCAGACCGGTGCGCAGCAAGTGCGCTTCTTCGGAGAAGTGTCCGCTCTTCTGGGCTCCATCGACGTGGGCGAGTGCGTCATTCTCGGGGGGGATTTCAATTGTACCCTCGAGGCGCGGGACCGGTCGGGTCCCCCGCGAAGCCCGGCGGCGATGGAGAAGTTGCAGGACCTGGTCGGGTCCTTCGACTTGGTGGACGTCTGGCGAAATCTCCATCCCGACTCCAGCGCCTTCACTTGGGTGGGGTCTGGAGGAGGAAGCTCCAGAATCGACCGCCTTTACATTTCCCGGGCGTACGTCTCCTGTGTTCCGGCGGCTTCCATGCGGCCGGTGCCGTGCACGGACCACCACCTGGTGTGGGCGGAGCTCGCTCCGCTGCGCGCGCGGGGGGGTCCGCGTACTGGCATTTTAACAACCTGCTGCTGGAGGACGCGCGGTTCCGGGATTCGTTTCGCCGGTTCTGGGCCGACTGGAGAAGGAAGCGGGGAGGCTTCCCCTCCTTGAGGCTATGGTGGGATGTGGGCAAGGCTCACGTCCGCATCTTCTGTCAGGAGTACGCAAAGGGGTCGACCAAGAGGCGGGAGGCCCGGGTCGGGCGATTGGAGAAAGAAGTGCTCGACCTGGAGTCCCGTCTCGGTCAAGTCGTCGAAGACCCGGCCCTGCGGAAGGTGTACGAAGAGAAGAAGGGCGCGCTGAAGGACCTGCAGTTAGTCGGGTCCCGAGGCGCATACGTGAGGTCGCGGATCCAGTTCCTGCGGGACCTGGACCGCGGCTCCCCCTTCTACTCGCTGGAAAAAAGACGGGGGGTCCGTAAGCAGCTCTTGGGGCTGCTGGCCGACGACGGATCTCTGGTCTCGGATCCGGAGGGCATCAGCGCGGAGGCCCGGGCCTATTACGGGGCTCTGTTCTCTTCGGATCCGTCCAGCGAGGATGCGCGCAGAGTTTTGTGGGAGGACCTGCCGAAGGTCGGCCCGGAGGGCGCCGAGAATTTAGAAGCTCCGCTAAGCCTGGCGGAGCTGACCGGCGCCATGCGCCAGCTCTCGAGGGGCAAGTCCCCGGGGCTGGACGGGCTGACCGTGGAGTTCCACAGGGCGTTCTGGGACGTCTTGGGGGACGACTACGCGCGGGTCCTGGGGGAAAGTCTGGCGACCGGGGAGATGCCCCTCTCTTGGCGCAGGGCGGTCATCGTCCTGCTGCCCAAGAAGGGCGATCTCCGCTGCCTTAAGAACTGGCGCCTGGTCTCCCTCCTCAGCACGGACTACAAAATTTTCGCCAGGGCTCTGTCTGCTCGCCTTGGCACCGTGCTGGCCCACATGATCCACCCCGACCAGTCCTACACGGTCCCGGGCCGGTCCATCCACGATAACATCCACCTGGTCCGGGACCTGGTCCACCATTCCCAGAGGGCTGGTCTGTCGGTCGCCTTCCTTTCCCTGGATCAGGAGAAGGCGTTCGACAGGGTGGTCACGAGTATCTTTTCGGGACTCTGCGCGCATTCGAGTTCGGGACGCATTTTGTCGCCCGGATCCGACTTCTGTACGCCGCCGCGGAGTGTCTGATTAAAGTTAACGGGTCTTTGACGGCGCCCCTTTGCTTCGGGAGGGGGGTGCGTCAGGGATGCCCCATGTCCGGTCAGTTATACGCCGTTTGCGTGGAGCCTTTCCTGCGCCTCTTGCGGAAGAGGTTGACGGGACTGGCTCTGCAAGGGCCGGGCGTGGAGGTGGTCCTCTCGGCTTACGCCGATGACGTGCTCCTCGCGGTCACGGATCCCGTCGACTTGCGGAGGGTGCGAGATTGCCAGCAGATTTACTCGGACGCATCCTCCGCCAAGATCAACTGGGAGAAATGTTCTGGACTCCTGGTGGGCCCATGGCAGGTGGACTCCCTGCCGGAGGAGTTCAGGCCCTTCGCCTGGAGCACAACGCACCTCCTCTACCTGGGAGTCTACCTCAGCCCGGCCGAGGACGCCTGGCCGGTGAACTGGCAAGAGCTGGAGGCCAAAGTCACCGCTCGCCTAGGGCGCTGGACGGGACTGCTCCGAGTGTTGTCCTACAGGGGTCGAGCGCTGGTCATAAACCAGCTGGTGGCCGCCATGTTGTGGTACCGGTTGGTCACTTTGATCCCTCCCCCTGCGTTTGTCGCCAAGATGCAGAAGAAGCTCGTCGACTTCTTCTGGGACAAAAGGAAGCACTGGGTCTCTGCCGCGGTTCTGAGTCTCCCGCTTAGGGAGGGCGGTCAGGCGCTGGTGTGCCTTCGCACCCAGGCGGCGACTTTCCGTCTTCAGACGCTGCAGAGATACCTGTACGTGGAGAATCCTCCTAGGTGGCATGCGCTGGCGACGTATTTCTTCCGCCAGCTGTACGGCCTCAATTACGACACGCAGCTCCTGTTTGTGAGAGTGGGCGGCACGCGTGCCAGCCTGCGGGAGCTGCCTGTCTTCTACCAGGAACTGCTATAGGTTTGGAACAGAGTCGCCTCCAGGCGCAGTTCTCCCCCGTCAGGAGCGGCGGCCGTCCTTCGGGAGCCGCTGCTCAGGAATCCGCACCTCCTCGAACGCGGGTTTGGTAGGCTGGCGGAGGGCAGGGCTGTACCCGGTAAGGTGACTGGAGTCGGGGACCTGCTCGATGGCGGAGGAGCGGGCTGGATGGCGCCGGAGGAGTTGGCGAGGCGCATGGGTTGGATCTACGTCCGGCTCGCGGTCAATGCCATCGAGTCGCTAAAAGTGGCATTGGGCCCCGACTCCACTAGGTGTATCGAGGAGGCTCAAGCACGTGGGGCGATCCCGTCCGAGCTGACCCCCGTTCGGACAGAATTCCTTATCGGCGCCCGGCCCCGAATCCTCCCTCGGGAGCCGCCGCCTCACCACTTGAGCCTTCTCGGAGAAATGCCCTCCGTGCCCTTTCAACCCGCACAGAGGCGTTTCCTGTACGGGCTGCTCCTGCACACTTTCCACTTTGCCATCTTCGTCTGCCGTCCGGACACGCCTTGGCGTACCATCTTGCCGTCCGGCGGAGGCGAAGGTCCCCAATGGAGGGCTCTCTACGCGGGAGTCTTCCCTTGTTCTATTGGGGACTTGGCCTGGAGGGTGTTGCACGGAGCAGTCCCGTGCAATAGGTTATTAAGTAGGTTTACGGACTCCCAGGCCGCTTGCCATTTCTGCGGCCTGGAGGAGTCCGTATTTCACGTATATATAGAGTGTGAGAGGTTGCAGCCCCTCTTTCATTACCTGAAGGGGCTGCTCCTCAATTTCTGGTTGCACTTCAGCCCCACGCTCCTGATCTACGGTCACCCGGTGCGGAGGGGAGCGGGCAGGTCGGAGGACCTCCTCGTGGGACTGCTCCTGGGCCTGGCTAAGAAAGCCATTAATTGGTCCAGGCAGCGGGCGGTCGAGGGGGTCGTTCGGCCCGATTGCCTGCCTCTCTTCCGCGGCCATGTTCGCGCCCGGGTGGCCCTGGAGATGGAGCACGCGGTGTCCGCCGGCACGCTTGAGTTTTTCCGCGACCGGTGGGCGCCGCGGGGGCTGGAGTGCATCGTCACCCCGGACTACCAAATTTTAATTTGATTTGTTAAGTTTCCTTTAAAGTTTTATTTAGTTACAGATAATTGATTGGTTTACATTAAAAGAAAGAAGAGTAAAACAAGGTTACACTGCAGTAGGAGTAAATTGGCACAGCAGGCAGTGGAAACCAGTTTTCTAACCAATCAGCAGGGGTGACTCATTTGGCAGCGGAAACCAGTTTTCTAACCAATCAGCAGGGGTGACTCATTTGGCTGTAAACAAACAAACAGTATAAAAAGACCAGTGCTTGTGCAAGCCAGCAGAGAGTGCTGTGAGTTTGGGTGAGTGGGGTGCTCTTTTCAAACTTTAACTCTGTGGGTTGTAGTTAATAAGGCCTTTCTGGTGCAGAGTGACTGTTGGTCAACCATTTAACTGGTGTAATTTAGAGGGATTGATTTCATTTAAATCCAATTAATTAGAGGGGATACTAGCATCTATAATCGGGCAGAGAGTGTCCATAACTAACAGTAAAAAATTTAATTAATTACATAGAATGGAGCAGGTGATGTGTTACTGTTGCGAGATGTGGGAGCCGGTGGACCCCATTGAGGCTCACGGTGATTAGATCTGTGACAAGTGTCTGCTGCTACAGGAACTCCAGCTCCGTGTTGATGAGCTGGAGTCTGAGCTTCAGACACTGTGACACATCAGGGAGGGGGAGAAGTACCTGGACTCTGTGTTTCAGGAGGTGGTCACACCTATGAAGTTAATTAATTCAGATGTAGCCCATGGTCAGGGACAGGATGGTGTGAGTACGAGTGAGGCAGGTACGGGGATCCAGGAGGTAGTGTTGGAGGAGCCGCAGCCCTTGCTCTTGTCCAACAGGTTCGAGGTTCTTACTCCCTGTGGGGACAGGAGCAGGGACTGCAGGGAGGATGAGCAACCTGGCCACAGCACCGTGGAATGGGGGGGCCATTCAAGAGGGGGGAGTAAATAGAAATGTTGTAGTGGTAGGGGATAGTATTAGGGGGATAGATAGAGTTCTCTGCAGCCGAGAGTGAGAGTCCCGTAGGCTGTGTTGCCTGCCCGGTGCCAGGGTTTAGGACATCTCTGGGCTGGAAAGAAACTTGCAGTGGGAGGGGGTGGATCCAGTTGTCCTGGTCCATGTTGGTACAAACGACGTAGATAGGACAAGGAAGCCGGTTCTGTTAGCAAATTTGGCTAGGACAAATAAAATTAGAGTTAAATGAGTGGCTCAAAGACTGGTGTGGGAGAAATGGGTTTTGCTTCCTGGGACACTGGCACCAGTACTGGGGCAGGAGGGAGCTGTTCCGTTGGGACGGGCTTCACTTGGCCAGTGCTGGGGCTAGAGTCCTGGCGGATCATATAACTAGGGCTGTAGAGAGGGCTTTAAACTAACTAGTGGGGGGGAGGTTCCTAGAGAGCAAATAATAAAAATAACAGAGAAGGTCATAGACTTAGGTAGCAGTGGGGAAATTAAAAATCAGTGTGTCAGGAAGGGGCAGAAGGTATGGAGTAAAAGGTAAAGTAATAAAAAGGGCAAAAGCAGGAACTAAGTGTCACAAAACATATTTGAAAGTTCTCTATCTGAATGCACGTAGCATTCGTAACAAAATAGACGAGTTAATGGCACAAATAACTACATATGAGTATGATCTTGTGGCCATTACAGAAACATGGCTGCAGGGTGACAATGCCTGGGAATTAAACATACCAGGTTATTTAACGATCAGGACGGAAGGGGAGGTGGGGTGGCTATGTTAATAAAGGAAGGAATTACTGTAATACAGAGAAATGATATTGGGTCAAAAGATCAGGATAATGAAACAGTTTGGGTGGAGATAAGGAATAATAAGGGGAAAAAAACACTAGTGGGCGTAGTCTATAGGCCTCCGAACAGTTGCAACTCTGTTGGACGGAGTATCAATCAGGAAATAGTTGAGGCTTGTAATAAGGGAACATCTATAATTATGGGGGATTTTAACTATCATATTAATTGGACAAATCAAATTGGGCAGGGCTGCCTTGAGGATGAGTTCATTGAGTGTATTAGGGATGGGTTTCTTGAGCAGTATGTAACTGAACCGACCAGGGGGCAAGCAACTTTAGATCTGGTCCTGTGTAACGAGACAGGATTAATTAAAAATGTCCTAGTAAAGGATCCCCTTGGAATGAGTGACCATAACATGGTTGAATTCCATATTCAATTAGAGGGTGAGAAGGTTGGATCTCAAACAAGCGTGCTAAGCTTGAATAAAGGAGACTATGAAGGTATGCGAGTGGAATTGAGTAGAGTGGATTGGGAAAATAGATTAAAGGGTAAGACGATACATGATCAGTGGTGTACATTTAAGGAGTTATTTTACAACTTCCAAAAAATATATATTCCACTGAGAAGAAAAGGGTGTAAAAGAAAAGACAGTCATCCGTGGCTAAGTAAAGAAATTAAGGATAGTATTCGACTAAAAACAAGGGCTTATAAGGTAGCCAAATCTAGTGGGAGGATAGAGGATTGGGAAAACTTTAAAAGACAGCAAAAAATAACAAAAAGATTGATTAAGAAAGGGAAGATAGATTATGAAAGTAAATTAGCAAAAAATATAAACAGATAGTAAGAGTTTTTATAGTTATATAAAAAGAAAAAGGGTGGCTAAAGTAAATGTTAGTCCCTTAGAGGATGAGACTGGGAAATTAATGGTGGGAAATATGGAGATGGCAAATACACTGAATGAATATTTTGTATCAGTCTTTACAGTAGAGGACACTAAGAATATCCCAACACTGGACAAACAGGGGGCTATAGGGGGGGAGGAGCTAAACACGATCAAAATCACTAAGGAAGTGGTACTCGGTAAAATAATGGGACTCAAGGCGGATAAATCACCTGGACCTGATGGCTTACATCCTAGGGTCTTGAGGGAAGTGGCGGTAGGGATTGTGGATGCATTGGTAATAATTTTCCAAAACTCCCTGGACTCAGCAAAGATCCCGGCAGACTGGAAAACTGCTAATGTAACACCCTTATTTAAAAAGGGCAGTAGACAGAAGGCTGGAAACTATAGACCGGTTAGCCTAACATCTGTGGTAGGTAAAATTTTGGAGTCCATTATTAAGGAGACAGTAACGGGACATTTGGATAATCATAATTTAATAGGACAAAGTCAGCATGGTTTTATGAAGGGGAAGTCATGTTTGACAAATTTGCTGGAGTTCTTTGAGGAAGTAACATACAGGGTGGATAAAGGGGAACCAGTGGATGTGGTGTATTTAGACTTCCAAAAGGCATTTGACAAGGTGCCACACAAAAGATTATTGCTTAAGATAAAAAATCACAGGATTGGGGGTAATATTCTGGCATGGATAGAGGATTGGCTATCTAACAGAAGGCAGAGAGTTGAGATAAATGGTTCATTCTCAGACTGGCAATCGGTAACTAGTGGTGTTCCGCAGGGGTCAGTGCTGGGTCCCCAACTCTTTACAATCTATATTAACGATTTGGAGGAGGGGACCGAGTGTAACATATCAAAGTTTGCAGATGATACTAAGATGGGAGGGAAAGTAGTGAGTGAGGAGGACATAAAAAATCTGCAAGGGGACATAGACAGGCTAAGTAAGTGGGCAGAGATTTGGCAGATGGAATACAACACTGGAAAGTGTGAGGTTATGCACTTTGGCAGGAAAAATAGTAGAGCAAGTTATTATCTTAATGGCAAGAAACTGGAGAGTACTGAAGTGCAAAGGGATCTGGGGGTCCTGGTGCACGAAACTCAAAAGGTTAGTATGCAGGTGCAGCAAGTGATTAAGAAGGCCAATGGAATGTTGGCTTTCATTGCTAGGGGGATAGAATATAAAAATAGGGAGGTATTGCTTCAGTTGTACAAGGTATTAGTGAGGCCGCACCTGGAATACTGCATACAGTTTTGGTGTCCATACTTAAGGAAAGACATCCTTGCTCTCGAGCCAGTACAAAGAAGGTTCACTCGGTTAATCCCAGGGATGAGGGGATGGACATATGAGGAGAGGTTGGGTAGATTGGGACTCTACTCATTGGAGTTCAGAAGAATGAGAGGCGATCTTATTGAAACATATAAGATTGTGAAGGGGTTGGATCGGGTGGATGCGGGGAGGATGTTCCCGATGATGGATGAAACTAGAACTAGGGGGTATAGTCTTAGAATAAGGGGCTGCTCTTTCAAAACTGAGATGAGAAGGAACTACTTCACTCAGAGGGTGGTAGGTCCATGGAATATGCTGCCCCAAAAAGCTGTAGAAGCTACATCATTACATAAATTTAAAACAGAAATAGACAGTTTCCTAGAAGTAAAGGGAATTAAAGGTTACGGGGAGCGGGCAGGAATTTGGACATGAGTCTAGGTTCGGATCGGTCATGGCCCTGTGGGTAGCGTAGCGGGCCCAGGGGCCGTGTAGCCTGATCCTGCTCCTATTTCGTGTGTCCAATTCTGTTAGGTTCAGGAGATGGTTCTGTGATAGTAGATTGGCGGTTAGGATCAGATCAGCCATGATCTTATTGAATGGTGGAGCAGGCTCGAGGGGCCAATTGGCCTACTCCTGCTCCTATTTCTTATGTTTAACTGTCTAGTGTCTTGGGTTAATTATTATGCTTCATCTATTCTGCCACTGCAAATCTGCATAGGAGATAGATCCCTTATTCAACCCTCTCAAAATGTGTACAAAAATGGTCACACAAGTGTATCAACAGTGTAGAACTTTAAGATAACTAGTCCATGACATAGTCCATTGTGTTGGCTTCAAGTTTTCCTGCAACCTAGTTAGCTGATTGGAGATTAAAAATACTGAAAGATAGCCTCGCAAAAACTTGTTTAAGATTCAATTAACTTTATTCTTCTCTGCACAGACCTGTTATTTGGTTATCTACATTAAAAACATTGCATTAATTAACCTGTAAAAGATGCATTTATCTATATGTAATCTAGCTATATTGCATACACCAGCTCCAAACAAGGTGGGTAAATGTGAGTCGAACTATTTGCTTGCATAGCGGGTAGATACTGACATGGACTAGTTGAGTCGAGTGGCCTGTTTCTATGTGCTTACATGCACTGTTGTAATGTATTCACAACTACACACTTCAGTAGTTTGATATTTTATTTACCCTTTGCACAAAAATTGTATACTTAGTTTTAAATAAATACTGCACAAAATAAAAATGCATTAACCCAATACTAAATAATATTACTGAAAGTACCCAAATTACCAATAGAGATACCATCTCCAGATCAAAAAACCATACTTAAAAGCAGCCATAATTCAGAAAAACACAACATAAGATAGTTCATGTGCTTTTTAAAAAGGAAGAGTAATTTTTGGGCCCAAAGATGGATTTTTGGCATTTGTCATAGGAAGTTTGTGACAAAAAGTAGTCAGTACAGTAAACAGAAGTGACATGGTTGCCTTCTTGGTCCCATAAATAAGTGCCTAAACTACAAACTGACATTCAGTATATAGCAATCTTTTACAGCATGTCTCACCACCTATAGTAGACAAAACATGCCCACATCAATAGTAAACTAAGTACAAGTATTAACTCTGATGCAGTAGTACAAAACTAAAGCTTCAAATATTTTAGACAAAACTCTTAAAAAATTAATGTGGGGTGAAAATATACAATCTTTTGTAAAGCAAATTCCTTCAGAATATGAAATCTTACCTTAACTGCATCTTTTGCACTAGAATCCATCTTTCCTATAGGAAATATGAAATAGTGCTTTCTCTGACCAGTTAAAAACTATATACAATATATAGCCAAATCTACTTGTATGCACATTTCTCTCAAGTTCCAATTTTTACTTCTTCAGTACTTTTATAACTATTGTTACATTTATATTTTGATCATGTAGCAATACACAATGGGGATTATTAAACTAGACATTTCCCCATCGCATGTGGAATTTATGCTATATATATATATATTAAAAAAAAGTTTTGAAAGTTAAAACTCTTTGATGAGGACTCTAGAACTTCGGTAATGAGTGGCCCCTCTAGATGTGACTGGCCATAGTCTTAATAATTCTGTCAGGATACTATATTTAAAATTATGGAGCCATCTCAACCAAAAATACTAATTTTACCAAGTCATGGATCTAATATTAACACTTAGTTCTGACTCCACAGACAAAAATACAAATTTGCTATCAACAAACAAAGCAGTTCCCATTATGTATAGCAGACAAGTGTGCTACTACTCCCTGGCTGAAAACAGCAGATTTATATTAGTCACTAGGGAGGAATTCGCTTTTGTATCTGCCATGTTAACCATGTAAATCTGGAGATTACACTGAAGTGAGAAAAATCCTTGTTGGTAAAATATTAGTTAACACCTGTTGTATAAAGGTGATATTCCTTTGTATTAAAGTACATACAGATCTAGCAGTTCAGCTTCATTTAAATATTTAACACACAAACATTAAGATATTCTTCTGTAAACTAGATAAAATGTGTGCTTTGGATTGATCAACTTTAATTTGCAACATGAATTAAAAAACAAATCTGAACGTTGTCAGCCACATTTGATCTAGTTGTAATGCCTGGATTTAGTTACACTGTAGCTAGCTATCTCAGAACACTGGAGTTACCTTTTGGGCTGCTTGTGGCTGTGAATACACATTTCCTGTCACTGCAAGAGAGCTCCATGAAGGCATAGTTACACATATCCACAAAACTCCACCAACAATTTTTTTTTAAAAAAAGCAATTGGGAACACCCACACAAAGCATTTTTTAAATATCCACTTCAACTTGTAAAGTGCCCATAAGTGTCAATTTAAGAGAAGCTGACACCATCATACTTGGGACTGATCAGGACTTCACTCCAAAGTTTTCTGCAACTTTTGTATTTATGCAAAGTGGAATTGCTTCCAAGTAATGCAAAAGTGACAATATAACTGCACCCTTATTTCAACATGGCACCCAGAGAAGTCTCTTAAGAACAGAAATAGATGCATAGAAATGTCCTGCTCCAAGTTTTAGATAAATCCAAGACAAAGGTTTTGGATCCAGACAAACAAAAATCCTTTGGTACAATTATCTCCAGTTTCTAAGTAAAACAATATTCCTTCACAGATCTAGTGCTTTAGATTTGCCCTCAAGCTAAAGTTTAATGTCAAGTGAACTATGCTGCAATTTCCCCATCACCCATAAGACTGCTTAGTTTAAGAAAAAACACATTATTAAATTTCAACTACATTCTCAGTATCACTAAAAGGCAGGAAAAAATTGCCATTTGTACCAGAATATACTACGTGCATCCTTGCAGTAATAGATCAGAATAGCTAGATCTCCCAACATCTTTCTAGAAATAAAAATAAGCAACTCATTAAGCAAATTTCAGTCAAAAAATCTGTACTGCATGTACAGTTCCTCTGTAGCTTTATATCCAAATTTTTGATAGAAGGCTTCGTTCTTTGGTAGACACTCTAATGTAATTTTGTAACAGTTGAGTTTCTTGCTGAGAAGTGTGAGGGCTGCAACTAACCTAGATCAACAGGACAGAAAAAAATAGCTACAGTTTAGTAACAGATTATTTAACTTCACTTGTATACAAAGAGGTAATATATTTTTACAGTGGACCCCTTCAGGTAATATGGAGATAAACATGTAACCACAATATTACAGAAAACTCAAAATACAATACAAATATTTAGGATAACTAAACAATGAACTTTATTTTTGCTGTTAAAGCAAAGTAAAAGCTAATGGCCCAAAACTTCGGCTGAATACGGGAGAGTACGAACTGTGTACTCTCGCGTATTCGGTCCCGAAGTGCCGGTTTCCTGCATGCACAGGAAACCGGCACTTCCGGTATTGCTAAGGGGGCGGTTCCTAAGTGAACCGCGTGCACACTACAGGCTGTGCGCACGCAGCGCACTTAGGTTTTTTTTCAGGTTTCAACGCGAAGGTAAGTATTGAAAATTTTACACATGAAGAAAGGAGGCGTAAGACCCCCTTTTAACAAGGTAAGTAGTTAATTAAGTATTATTTTAAAAAAATTTCAACAGGTTTATCTTTTTTAGAGACTTTAAAGAAAGGTAAGTTTATTTTTATAACTTTTAAAAAGAATTAAAATTTTTTCAAAAATTTAAATTTTTGTTTAAAGTGGTTAATTTATTTAACTATAGTTATTTTATTAATGTGATGGTTTTTTAAAAAATTTATTTGAGGTTTAGCTGTTCTTTTGGGGGCAATTTGTATTCATAGTTTTGACAGTTCTCCTGTCAAAACTATGAATGAAAAGATGGTGTGCTGCCATTGGCTCTCCATGTCCCACGTGATCCCAGAGGTCGCATCGAACTAACTGCGCCTCTGGGACACGCACACACTGCGCGCCGGCACCAGGGAGAGGCCCAGGACCAGAAGTTCGTGTGGGCCCGAAACATAAAGGCAGGCGCGGTAGGTAAGATCGCGCCGGATCCTTACCCCCGCGGCAAGCCTCCAAGTCCAATTTCTGGGCCAATGTTTCCATTAGAAATCAGACTATAAAGCTGTGGAGGTGGCTTAACAGGAATAAGATTTCTCCATTAATAAGGAAGTCAGATACAAGAGGGACGATATGAGAGAGGAATATCATGAGAAGCTAGTGTCTTTTGAGAAAATAAAAAGGTTATCTTAAGGTTGGCCACGTGAAACATAATAGGACTGTGGTACTTCATAAAAGCAAGAGAATTCTGATGTGGTTGGCACATTGCAATAATCCATTCAAGAACCCATTAGCTGCTTGATGTCGAGGTGCAGCCATTCTCCCTCGTGTTCTTCTTCCTGGGGTGCAGTTCCAGAAGTACAAGCAGTCCTATAGTACCTCCTGTGACTGCCAATCCTTCATAAATAAAAATAGCCTGTCAGGAGGCTCTATGACCACGGCTGTAATCATCACAGCCAAGTTCAATCCTATCCTCATCAGTCATCTGTACATATATACTGGATAGCAATTAGGTATAGCAACCCTGACTGATTCTTCCCCTAGCTTAGGCTAGGGGCACAGAGGCTGTTATAGTATGCGCACCATCACCCCAGCCAAAATCAGCTAACTCAATACATATTAAGCCTGGCTCCTTCCTTGTCTCTATAGCTCAGTATCACACCATAAGATGCATTTACTCACAGAGGCATCTTAGTAGCCAAAGACAAGGACTGAACACACCACCTAAACCTCAAACTAAAGGAGCTTCACAGAAGTGATGTCTCACTGTTTACATAAATAATCTTCATGACATGTCTATGTATATTTACTTCATCTTTTGATTATATTGAGACACCAAACATGAGGGCCGATGGAAGTGTGGCGGGAGCGCCGGAAAATCAGGTGTGGAGGGTTGCAATGCACCCAAGGTGCTCAATCTGCCCCAGTGTGGTCTGAGTGCAAAGGAGGACGGAAACCTGTACACAAGTTGTGTGCTCAGCTCATTAGGCCCCAACTTTACGCTAATTAGATGAACAGTTTAGAATACGACTGGAGCACTTGTCCTGCATTCCAGCCAATCCGTGCTCATTCCAAATGGGCATCGGTACCCCCGAAGTTTGGAAAGAGTAAAAGGAAAGACAAGGAAAATCAGGAAGTTTGGGTTTTAGAAGCCTGTTGGTTGTAGGAAGAAGAGAAAGATGAGTTCCAGTCTCAAGGTCCTAGGAAAAATGTTAGTCTGGGATACCGTACTTAGCAACTTGGTAAATGCTTGATGCGGACACAAAAAGGGGGGGGGGGGGCAGAAAGAGAGGGGGTTAAATTCTGAAACTTGGCCCCAACCCGGCATGAACTTCCAGTTTAACCGGGTCTGGTTGGGGGGATTGGGGGGGGAGTAACCTGTTCTAGAGAGGCGGGCCAGTCATTTAAATATGTTACTGAGGCTGCATGCCTCAGAGTTTTACATCTAACGGCTGCTCAGGGCTCAGGAAACCTGGCAGCTGAAGGGAGGCGAGAACGGCCGAAACAAGCAGGTTAGTGCTTTTCCAGCACTGCTTGTGGGCCTGGAGGAGCAGGAGTGCTTCCCCCACCCCCGGCCTCTGAAGCATACCTGCCGCGATCTCCTCCCGACCCGAAGCCCTCCCCTCAACCCAAAGCCCCCCACCCCCACGATGTGATCGCCCCCAGACTCGCAGTAGTTGTGAGGGGTTTCCACAATTAGGGGGAAGACAGACTTTTTTTGGCTGCGACTGGAAAGTCTCAAATGGTGTGCTGCCTCTCTAGTGCCAGGGTGAGGGACATAATATTGAGAGTGGAAAAGCTTCGGGGAGGGGAAGGAGAGCATTTAGGAACAAATGCCATAGGAAAGAGTACAACATAGGTCTCGAAAGGACAGTTTCAGTAGTTAGGTTCTAGGTTGAAGACCAAGGGTGGTAATCTCACTATTACTCCTGATGTCACACATTGGTTAGGGGAAAAAAAGATTAGGCACATCAACATGTGGTTTAAGGAATAACGTATAAGGGCGGGTTTCACGTTCTGGGACGGGGGATGCTGTACAGATAAGAAGGGCCTTCCTTTGAATTGGACTCATACCAATGAGTTTGTAAAATGAGTAAGTAAGGCATTGGGACGGATTTAAACTAAAGTCAGAGGGTAGGGACAAACAGAGCAAACATAGAAAGAAGGAAAGTAAACTGATGGAGGTAGAAAAGATTCAGAAGCTATATATTATGGTACAGAAGGCTGAATATCTTGTGAATAAAGTATTAGAAGGAATCCTGAAAGTGGGGATAATTAAACACCTAGATAGACTCATCCAAGGTCACTTTCAATACCAAAATACATGAGTCAGATTTCAATACACTAACACTTACAGTTTCCCAAGTTGCTTTCCTCTGTATTCGTCACTTACGACAACTTCTTCTATTCTCCCCCGCTAAATTTGAAAAAAATAGTTTAGTATCTTTATATTTAGGCTTCATTTAATATGAAAAGTTTTAATGATTAAATATCTACCTATTGACAATGGAATCATTCTAAACAATGATAATATGTTTGCTCTATCCACGATTCACTCTCATTGCCAAACTTCTATCCTGTTCAGTTAGGCCAGCAGAACAAATTAAACACAAAGAATGTTTTATCAACAGCCATCAGCTCTAGAAATAAACTGGAAACTCAGAACCACAGCAAACAAAGCTGTAATATTATAGCAAAATACTGCGGGTGCTGGAAATCTGAAATAACAACAGAAAAAGCTGGAAACACTCAGCAGATCAAGCAGCAACCGTGGAGAGACGCTGAGTGTTTCCAGCGTTTTCTGCGGTTATTAAAGCTGTAATATTACAATATCAGTTAAAGGCCTACCTTTGCACAAGTGTGTATAAATTTATGTTCAATTATTAGCGTTGCTGTAGCAATGACCTGTCCAAGTTGAGTGTCTTCAACAACAATGGCATAATAATCTCCAGTTTGTTTCATGTGCTCAAATTTTTCTGTGAAGTTTTAGAAAATGACAATCAAGAAAACAAATGCTTCTAAAGTAAACATGCTATACACGGTTTTACCTTTGATCATTTATTCATTCTATAAGGATTTATGCTATTAGCTTTAGAGCATTAAAAACATGTTGATCCACCACAGAAAGCATTTTTTTTTAAAGCTATTTTTCCTCCTGTTTTCCCAGTTGGATCTTCCTACATTATCCATGGGGATGATGGCATACAGACAGCCTGCTTCAGGCAGACCACTAATACGCCCCAAAAATCAGTGACTAAGTGCACAAAAGTGGCCTGGGGTTGACTATTGTTTGAGTTTTCCTTCTCTTCTGCCCAGTTATGGCAAGGAAAATGCAGATGCAAAGCATTATCCTCCCACCCACATAACCTTAACATTCATTCACACATTGTATCATTTCACTGAGATGGTGGAGATAATCACAATGACAACATTGTATAAGTTACCTGACAATTGGGGAAAGAGTGCGAGAGACACGGAGTCGTAGACAGAAAGCATGATGCACGTGGAGAGAGGGGAATGTGAGAGCACAAAGAATACGGGGTTAGTTGACGGGGGAGGGAAAGGAAAGAGAGCGAGGGAGGAGAGAGGTGGCGGGAGTGAAGGAGAGAGAGAGAGAGGGCGGGGGGGTGAAGGAGAGAGAGAGGGCGGGGGGGGTGAAAGAGAGAGAGGGCGGGGGGGGTGAAGGAGAGAGAGGGAGGGCGGGGGGGTGAAGGAGAGGGAGGGAGGGCGGGGGGGTGAAGGAGAGAGAGAGGGCGGGGGGGTGAAGGAGAGAGAGAGAGGGCGGGGGGGTGAAGGAGAGAGGGCGGGGGGGTGAAGGAGAGAGAGAGAGGGCGGGGGGTGAAGGAGAGAGAGAGAGGGCGAGGGGGGTGAAGGAGAGAGAGAGAGGGCGGAGGGGTGAAGGAGAGAGAGAGAGGGAGGGCGGGGGGGTGAAGGAGAGAGAGGGAGGGCGGGGGGGTGAAGGAGAGAGAGGGAGGGCGGGGGGGTGAAGGAGAGAGAGGGAGGGCAGGGGGGTGAAGGAGAGAGAGGGAGGGCGGGGGGGTGAAGGAGAGAGAGGGAGGGCGGGGGGGTGAAGGAGAGAGAGGGAGGGCGGGGGGGTGAAGGAGAGAGAGGGAGGGCGGGGGGGGTGAAGGAGAGAGAGAGAGGGCGGGGGGGTGAAGAAGAGAGAGAGGGCGGGGGGGTGAAGGAGAGAGAGAGAGAGAGATCATGCGCGAGGGAAAGAGAGGGATGGAAGGAGAGAGAGGGGGAGGGGGTGAAGGAGAGGGAGAGAGAGGGAGAGGGAGGGAGAGAGCGGGCGGGAGGGAGAGAGCGGGCGGGAGGGAGAGAGGGAGGGTAGGTGAAGGAGAGAGTGAGAGCGTGGCGGGGTGTGAAGGAGAGAGAGTGCGCACGGGGGGGCGCGGCAAGGGTCGCGGGCAGGGGCGCGCGCGGAGGGGGGAGGGAGAGGGGTGTGCACGAAGTGGGGGGAGGGAGAGGGGCGCATGCAGGGGGGGAGAAGGGCGCGTGCAGAGGGGGAGGGAGAGGGGCGCGCGCAGGGGGGGAGAGGCGCGCGCAGAGGGGAGGGGCGCGCGCAGAGGGGGAGGGAGAGGGGCGTGCGCAGAGGGGGAGGGAGAGGGGCGTGCGCAGAGGGGGAGGGGCACGCGCAGAGGGGGAGGGAGAGGGGCACGCGCAGAGGGGGAGGGAGAGGGGCGCGCGCAGAGGGGGAGGGAGAGGGGCGCGCGCAGAGGGGGAGGGGCACGCGCAGAGGGGGAGGGAGAGGGGCACGCTCAGAGGGGGAGGGGCGCGCGCAGAGGGGGAGGGGCACGCGCAGAGGGAGAGGGGCATTATCACTACATTAACAATCTAGGCAGGATAACTCCTTAACAGTTTGAAGTAAAATGCAGGATAATATTTGAAAGTGCTAGTCTACTTACTTATAAACAGTTCAGGAGTAACTTCGCCTATTTTTGTTAACTGTGCGAGTACCTTAAAAAGACCTGTTTAAAAATTAGAATTAAATGAGTTACATCAGCATAATCAAATGATTTTGGTGCATGAGTGAGCTTTAGACATAATGTTGTAGATCTCGACTTTGTGTGATAGTGTAAAACAGGTGATCGCAAGTCAGCAGCCCGTTTTACATCTCTGTCGATTTTTATTTCCACTGAGCACCTGTTTACACTATCGTACAAAGTCAAGATCTAACCCAATCTGATTTAGACTGAATGTACAATATCCTTAAAAAAGCAGAGCTGTGCTTGGCTGGGTTTAATTTATTTACATTTCTCCACTAAAAAATAATTGTGCTGGAACAGGAAAGGACTTTGTTGCTGTTTATTAGTAGCTCTCTTTAAGACATTCCTTCTACCAAACACCAGGTTGGATGTCAAATAGAAGAGTTGGGACTTGGGAGTATTCAGTAGAAGAGCTTAGATGGTCAGAATGGCATTTCATGGCCCTCATGTTTCTTATCCTCAAACAATAATGATCAGTAACATACATGTTTAAAGTATCAGCGCTGATCCAGCTTGTCAAATGAAATATAAAACCAAGAAAAGTCTCCTGCTCTTCTTCAAATAGGTGAGCACCTGAGAGGGCAGCCATTTTGCACACAGCATGATCTCATAAGCAGCAATGAGTTGATTGACCAGTTAATATGCATGCAGATATAGATACTATTACCCTGGGACTCAATATTAATGTTATATGTTTTCTCCAGTCAATTTTCATATTTTGTCAGATTTAAATACAAATCTACAAATTTTCACACCACAATTGTTTTTTTTTACCTCAGAACTACTTTGGAATCCAAAGACTGAAGGAATGAAAGATCTCTCTCTCTCTTTGTAAGGGTCTTAAATGAAAGGAATTCCTCAACTCAGTTTAGAGTATCCATAGCATAAAACTACCCATAATTTGACACTAGATTGAAAGAGGCCATAAGGATCGCTTGTGTGCAAAGTGGAAAAATTCACACAAGTGCTGTAGAAATTAAATAACGAACAATGGATGGCTGGGAAGAAGTGCAAGAAAATAAAGATGACTATTAGATGGATGGATAAATGCAAAAACTAACTAGAGCCCTGGAGTTTTCTTACCTAATGAACATCTAAGAAGATGCTTTGGACTGGAACTGCACTGGAGGTATGAGAACACTGGTATAACTACTTCAGTCCCTTCTGTGCATGTACCTAAACTATATACACTATTCTAGAATTGAAACAAGAACCAATGGGACCATGTGGATTGAACGTTCAAAATAGCTACTGGAAGTTAGCGGAGACAGGTTGCATGTAAATTTCTTTTAATTACTACATAGACATTGTATCATGATTCAAAAGAGTTAAGCATAAAAACATGAAAGTATAAATGCAGGCAAAACAATGCGAGAATGAGAAAATAAACTGAATCCTTACAAATTTAACAGAAAAAAATTGCTTACTCGCATAAACATATTCAACAAAAAAGCTATCCAAAGTGGTTGCAAAAATTAATTAGACTGAAATGGAGTGAAAATTGTTCAACAGCAATTTTAAATTTTAAGCTCTTCAATAGATTTTGTTTAAACATTGAACATTTCAGTAAATGTTAAATTCATAAACTTAGTCAGTATTAACAGAAATCTGTTAATTCCCCCGTGGATTACAGTTCAAACAGTACCTCTGTTGAAGTCAGCAGTACAGAGAGGCCTCATAACTAGTCCATCCCCAGGGTGCAAAGGGGAAATTTCAGGCGAGAATTTCACTATATTCTGGCTCCAGTCCAGGTCACTTAACATGATGGGATCAAACAAGGGTGCATCATCAAGAATCATGGCAGGAGGAGCACACAATCAATACACTGTTTAAGAAAAAATGGAAAACGCTTTAAAAACCCTAATCAAAGATACATTTTTACTTATTTAGATTAATGTGACACCTAAAAATAGTCAAGAGAAATATAATGTGATTTTTTAATTCAGTTACTGCAAGACAGATCAAATTGTGTACTAACAAATTCTCAAAGTAAACTAAATTTGAGTGACGGTTACTGTACAATTGCACATTACTAATCAAGCACCATATTTTGGAGCACTGCAGCAATACATCATTTGCCTGCTGTGTTTATGAAACAACTCGTAATAATCACCAAAATCATAGAAACTTGCAGCACAGAAGGAGGCCATTCGGCCCATCGTGCCTGTGCTGGCTCTTTGAAAGAGCAGTCGTGCTCAGTCCCTCACCCCCGCTTTTTCTCCATAACACTGTAAGTTCCTCATCCTCAAGTACCTGTCCAACTCCCTTTTAAAATTATTTATGGCATCAGCTTCCACCACCTCTCCAGGTAGAGCGTTCCAGATCCCGACAACTCGGAGTGAAAAATTTCTCCTCATCGCCCCTCTAGATCTTTTGCCAATGATTTCTATGACCTCTAGTTATTGACCAACTCACCGGAGGGAATAATTTTTCTCTATCAAAACCTCTCACTATCTTGAAAACCTCTATTCGGTCACCTCTTAACCTTCTCTTATCCAAGGAGAACAGTCCTAACTTTTCCAACCTCTCCTCATAACTCAAGTCCCTCATCCCTGGTAACATCCTGGGTAAACCTCCTCTGCAACCTTTCTAAGGTCTTTACATTTTTCCTGAGGTATGGTGCCCAAAACTGTCAACAATACTCCAACTGAGGCCTAACCAGTGATTTATAAAGTTCTAGCATGAACTCTGCTTTTATATTCTATTCCTCTATTTATAAACCCAAGTAACCCGTATGCTTTTTTAACCACCTTATCAACTTGCCCTGCCACCTTTAAGGATTTGTGTATATTGCCACCAAGGTCTCTCTGCTCAGCTACATTTTTCAAAATCATGCCATTTATAATATACTGTCCTCCCAAAGTGCATCACTTCACACTTCTCCGCAATGAACTCCATCTGCCATGCTTCTGCCCATTTCACCATCCTGTCTATGTCATCCTGAAGCCTATAACTACCCTCATCATGATCGACTACTTTGCCAAGTTTCGTATCATCTGCAAACTTTATAATGCTGCTCCCTACCCCGAGTCTAGGTCGTTTATAAAAATTGCAAAGAGTAATGGACCCAAAATTGACCCTTGAGGAACACCACTGAAAACTACCTCCCAATCTGAAAAACATCCATCCACCACCACCTCTGCTTCCTGTCAATAAGCCAATTTTGTATCCATACCGCCACTTTCCCCTTAATTCCATGGGCTTCCATCTTCTTAATAAGCCTCCTGTGTGGCACTTTGTCAAATGCCTTTCAAAGGTCCATATATATAACATCTACTGCACTACCTTGACCAACCTTCTCTGTTACCTCAAAAAATTCAATCAAGTTAGTCAGACATGATTCGCCTTTAACAAATCCAGGTTGGCTCTCCTTGATTAACCCATGCCTTTCCAAATGAAAGTTTATTTTGTCCCTGATGATGGTTTCCAATAACTTTCCCACCACCAATGTTAGGCTGACTGGCCTGTAGTTTCCTGGTTTATCCCTCTCCACTTTCTTGAATAGTGGTATAACAGTAGCAATCCTCTGGCACTACTCCTGTATCCAATGAGGATTGAAAGATTGTGACCAATGCCTCTGCTATTTCTACCTTTGCTTATTTCAGCAACCTAGGATGCATTCCATCTGGATCAGGTGACTTACCAACTTTCAGTATTGCTAATCTTTTTAGTACATCCCTGCAATTTTTGGGATATTTCTAATTTACTGCTGCTTATATCTCTGTCCTTTGATCTCATTTCTGCTATTTTCTACAACAGCAAAATACTGCGGATGCTGGAAATCTGAAATAACAACAGAAAATGCTGGAAACACTCAGCAGGTCAGGCAGCATCTGCTGAGTGTTTCCAGCATTTTCTGTTATTTCTGCTATTTTCTAGTTCCCCTCCCCCTGCCAAATGAGTTGAAACCCTCCCCAACAGTACTAGTTAACCTCTCAGTGAGAACATTCATCCTGGATTTATTCAGGTGCAACCCGTCCATCTTGTACAGGTGCCCCTTCCCCCAGAACCGGTCCCAATGCCCCAAGAATCGGAAACCCGCCCTCCTGCACCACTTCTCCAGCCACGCATTTACCTGGACTATCTTCCTGTTTCTATTACTCACTAGCACGTGGCACTGGGAGTAATCCTGCGATTACTACCTTTGAGGTCCTGATTCTTAAACTTTTTCCTAGCTCCTGAAACTCTGCCTGAAGCACCTCAACACTTTTTCTACCTATGTCATGGGTTCCAACATGAACCACGACTTCTGGCTGCTCCCCTTCTCCTCGCAGAATGTCCTGCACCCGCTCGGTGATATTGTTTACCCTGGCACCAGGGAGGCAACACATCATTTGGGAATCACGTTCGCAGCTACAGAAACGCCCGTCTATGCCCATAACTATCGAATCCCCTATGACTACTGCATTTCTATTCTTTCTTTTCCCCCACTGTGTGCAGTCAGATCTCCCGTGGTGCTGGAGGTTTGATTATTACTGCGAGTGTTAGATGTACTGTGCTGAGGACGCGCAAGCAGCATCATACATCGAAAGGCTTGGTCAGGTGATCCAATTATTCGTCCTTTTCTCACGTCGTAATAATTTTCTTTTAAATGCAGCATTTTAAAAATAAACATTAACAGTTCACTTCAGCTAACTCAAAACATCTGCATCTCGTTTCACTTTTTAATATTTCTGTTGCTGATTTAAACATGGAGTTGAACCTCATTCAAATCTTTCCAAGTTCAAGTCAACATAGACTTCACTCTAGAGGAAGTCTGCCTATATTAACACTAACAAAAAATTACAATTCCTCTAAATGTACAGATTGCTCTTGGTTTGACATTTAATTTAATTTTTAGTCCCTGCATTTAGGGCCTTCAGCAACACTTTTCCCTAATTCAAAGAACAGGGAAACAAGTCAGTCCCAAACAGAATAGTATAGCACAGAAGGAGGCCATTCAGCCCATTGAGTCTGCATCGGCTCTTTTGAGCAGCAGTCCAGTTAGTCCCACTCTTTCCCCATATGCTTGCAATTTTTTCGCCTTCCAAGTATTTATCTAATTCCCTTTTGAAGGCTACTATTGAATCTGTATCCACCACCCTATCAGGCAGCGCATTCCAAATCCTAACCACTCGTTGCATAAAAACGTTTATCCTCATGTCACCTCTGGTTATTTTGCCAATCACCTTAAATCTGTGCCCTCTGGTTATCGACCCTTCAGCCATTGGAAACTGTTTCTCTTTATTTACTCTATCTAAACCCTTCATGATTTTAAACACCTCTATCAAATCTCCTCTACAGAAATCTGCTCTACAGAAAACAACCCCAGCTTCTCCAGTCTATCCACGTAACTGTAATCCCTCATCCCTGGAACCATTCTAGTAAATCTCTTCTGTACCCTCTCCAAAGCCTTCACGTCCTTTTGAAAGTCTGGTGCCCAGAATTGGACACAATACTCCAGCTGGGGCCAAACTAGTGTTTTATATAGGGTTAACATAACTTCCTGGTTTTTGTACTCTATGCCTCTGTTTATAAAGCCCAGGATCCTATATGCGTCATTAACTGCTTTGTTAACATGTCCTGTCACCTTCAGAGATTTGTGCACAAACACCCCCACATCACTGTTCTTGCACCCCTTTAAAATTTGTACCATTTAGCTTGTATTGTCTCGCCTCATTCTTCCTACCAAAATGTATTATGTCACACTTTTCAGTGTTGAATTTCATCTGCCATGTGTCCGCCCATTCCACCAGCCTGTCTATGTCCTCTTGTAGTCTATTACTATCTTCCTCACTGTTTATTACACTTCCAAGTTTTGTCGGTCAATATCACAGTTCCTTTAGGCCAGTTAGTGGTATGCAAGACAAGCAACTCTCTATACAATAGCAAAATACTGCGGATGCTGGAAATCCGAAATAACAACAGAAAACGCTGGAAAAACTCAGCAGGCCAGGCAACATCCGTGGAGAGAGAAAGAGAGTTAACGTTTCAGGTCGAAACCCTTCGTCGGAACTCTCCTACCCTCCCTCCACCAACTTACTATATCCTTGTGGGGAAGTATCTAACCTCTGTAGTGCCTTTGCACCCCCCCCCACCGCTCACCTCCAAATGCAGCACCAACCCCACGGCCACTGTACCACTAATGGCGTACATTTCTGAACAAGCAATACCAGATACTATCCAGAAATAGGGCTTTTTGATGCAGAACTTCCCAATATCACTTTAGGAGAAAAATGTCCATAAAAGTCTTGACACCTCCTGTTTTCTCGTGTGACTCCTAAAAATGTAGGTCAGGCAAGACAATAGCAAATTGGTATCTCTTTACACATTGAAAGTAGTCTTTTACCCTCCCACTATTGCATTGGTATCCAAGCTCAAGTGCATAAATGGTGGTTGAAATCCACTGCTATGTAAATATTAATGACTGGCAACTAAAGAGAATCTAATGCTATAACTCTAGGTAGTACTGTAATATAAAAGGTGTCATTTTGCAACTTGTACACCGGGTGTTGGTACTGTAATCCAGGCTCAGAGTGACAAAGAATTTTTGTCTAATATTTAGCATGGTATTGGCTTCTTCAATTCTGCCATGGTATACAAGGGGTTTAAAACTAACCACAAATCATATCCAGATTAACTGGATGCATTTGCTACAGTTTGTCTGTACCTAGTGTATGTGAGAAAGACCAAACTATTTGATTCAAATACATATATCTGTGGAATTTATTCAAATACGTGTTTGATTGGCAGCTTTCTATAAACTTAAACCTGCTGGTCCTCTGTCATGTTTTTGAAGGTACTTATCAACCAGACTTGTTTAAATTGGAAAGTCTGGCTGCGACCTTAAAAGTCTGGCCGCGGCCTTCAAAGTCTGGCCGCGGCCTTCAAAGTCTGGCTGCGGCCTTCAAAGTCTGGCCGCGGCCTTCAAAGTCTGGCCGCGGCCTTCAAAGTCAGGCCGCGGCCTTCAAAGTCAGGCCGCGGCCTTCAAAGTCAGGCCGGAAAGTTTCCATAGATGGTGAAAAAAAAAGGAATTAATACATTCGTTATATCAAAATTTAGCGCAGCAGCCTCAAACTATTTATTTTCTACCACTTGAGGAGCCAGTAAAGTTTAATAACTACTGTAGAAATATGTTACTGCTGCTCTTTGCTTGTGCTATTACGGTTTAATACATTTTTTTAGCTGTTTAAGTTGAAACCTAGTGCGGTGCCACCCTGTCACCTTCCTTTTGATTACTTACAGGCGAGTCACAACCGACCCAATCTCAAACTAGAAATTTGAGTAACACGTAACACAACAGCTGGTGTACAGGGCAATGTCAATATTATATGATTGTGCAACTCACTGTGCAACTCACAATACAAGAGCCATGTAACTAAATCTATTTCACATTCTTTTTCATATTTGGATTATGATTAGTGTTTGCTGTACATAAAAGGTTTATAATTACACCACCTGTATATAACAAATATCCTTTTCAGGGGTAGGGCATATTATTACATAGTGTGGAACAAATTTGAGCTGTTTTTTAACCTTTGTTAGTGCTTGATGCTGACATCAGGTGTAACGAGAAAATGTTTCATTCCCCAACAAGAAAGCCCTTTCATATTTTGTTTTTAGAAATTTGGTTCCCATAGGTTTCTAAACTACAGCTCTTGGCACATCCTAAGGAGCAAGTACAATGGAAACTGTTGAAATGTTATACTATATCTTATTCACTTGACATCTTAACTTCACCATTTACAGGATATCTATTTCACACAGTTGAAAAGTGGACTAATAATAGGAGACTGTGGAAATGAGAACATACAACTCACACACACTAATGGATCTTTCACACTAACGAAAGATGTGACATAAAGTCACCAATGGGCTGATTTCCAACTTTTTTGCCTCTTCCAATTTTCTTCATTTTTGCTCTCTCTCTTCCATTGCAGGTTATGATTCCACAGGTGGCAGCAATTTTCCATGGCTTCTTCCAAGTGGCTGTTTATGTGAAAGCGTGCCAGTGGGCTATTCCAGTGTGGCGCATGTCACACTTGAGCCCAATGCTGTCCTGTCCCAACGTCAATACCTGCACACTTTCCACTAGGAGTTAATGGACAGTGATCAGGAATCAGAACTTTGGCTTAATTTTCCTCTTTCCGAGCCCTGGTATGCTGGGCCATATGTACTACCAGCAGCACTTCCATTCTCTATCTCTAATGGTCTTCACTGAATCACAAAGAAGTCTAATTACTAAGCAACTGATGTGTACTTTTTTTTTTAAAAAGGTGATATTAAAATTATGCAAGCAAAAATGAATCACAATGTTACTAGATGCCTTTAGGTCATGCCCCTGTAAATCCTATTAGGCTGAATGTCAGTGTGGCAATGCAGATACTATACATTAGGTATATATACTATAGGGAATTTTCTTGTTTTATAAATGATAATTTACTTTAAAATGCAAATATACTGAACTCTTGTTCCAGATAGATTCCCATGTATAATCACCATTAGGAATCAATATTGTGTATGTGAAATCAAATGACAAATGCTGTTACATAGAAACACAAATGAATGTTCAACAGCAGTAGTGTTCCAGAATTCACAAAGCAAAACATGCGATTCCTCTAGCCAAAAAGTAATTCCTGCCACAACTGCTTCAAAATAAATTGCAACTTTCACAACGTTCCAACAGAGCGCTGACATTATAATATAGTACATACACTATTACTTCTCAGTAATCCAGATTATTACATAATTATAACAGTTGTTAATCCTTTAGTGTGAACATTATATAATCAGATAAACATAACACATTGCTGTAAACTCCTACAAAATACCTTTCAAACCAAGAGCCATGTGTGTGAGTAATCGTTGTAAACTCAAATCAATGAATGGGTGTGCACAGGATTTTGCAATTAATATGGATCTCAGAGACTATACCATGAGTCCACAGAATCTCCAGAACCTTACCAGTGACCAAATCACGAGTATTTCTTTACCTGAGCAAAGCATCAATTAATTCATACCTACAATGACCGAGTTACAAGTGTTTGCACATGAATAAATGCACCATCATCACCAAGATCCCAGTGCCTCTACTGTATAATTTCTCACAAATGAAAGGAAAACATAGAAGTGGGGTAAGACTCATTTAGAAATCACATGTAATGTTATATTTTTAAAACACTAAATAGAAGCAAATCCCCACAAACCACACACCATCCACTTACACTACGCTGAGCTAAGCGGGTAACAATCCTGTCCTGGGACCTAACATAAAGTTGAACAATTTGAGATGGGGCACTGTCGGCTGGTCACTCACTGAGATCGGGCACTGTCTGCTGGGATCACACACACAGTGAGATGGGGCACTGTCTGCTGGGATTGCTCACACAGTTTGATCGGGCACTGTCTGCTGGGATTGCTCACACAGTGAGATGGGGCACTGTCTGCTGGGATTGCTCAGTGAGATGGGGCACTGTCTGCTGGGATTGCTCACAGTGAGATGGGGCACTGTCTGCTGGGATTGCTCACAGTGAGATGGGGCACTGTCTGCTGGGATTGCTCACAGTGAGATGGGGCACTGTCTGCTGGAATCACAGTGAGATGGGGCACTGTCTGCTGGGATCATTCACAGTGAGATGGGGCACTGTCTGCTGGGATTGCTCACACAGTGAGATGGGGCACTGTCTGCTGGGATCACTCACACAGTGAGATGGGGCACTGTCTGCTGGGATCACACACACAGTGAGATGGGGCACTGTCTGCTGGGATTGCTCACAGTGAGATGGGGCACTGTCTGCTGGGTTTGCTCACAGTGAGATGGGGCACTGTCTGCTGGGATTGCTCACAGTGAGATGGGGCACTGTCTGCTGGGATCACTGAGATGGGCACTGTCTGCTGGGAATGCTCAAAGTGAGATGGGGCACTGTCTGCTGGGATCACACACAGATGGGGCACTGTCTGCTGGGATCACTGAGATGGGGCACTGTGCTGGGATCACTCACAGATGGGGCACTGTCTGCTGGGATCACTCAGTGAGATGGGGCACTGTCTGCTGGGATCATTCACACACAGTGAGATGGGGCACTGTCTGCTGGGATTGCTCACACAGTGAGATGGGGCACTGTCTGCTGGGATCACTCACAGTGAGATGGGGCACTGTCTGCTGGGATCACTCACAGTGAGATGGGGCACTGTCTGCTGGGATCGCTCACAGTGAGATGGGGCACTGTCTGCTGGGATCACTCACACAGTGAGATGGGGCACTGTCTGCTGGGATCACTCACAGTGAGATGGGCACTGTCTGCTGGGATCACTCACAGTGAGATGGGACACTGTCTGCTGGGATCACTCACAGTGAGATGGGGCACTGTCTGCTGGGATCACTCACAGTGAGATGGGGCACTCTGCTGGGATCACTCACAGTGAGATGGGGCAGTCTGCTGGGATCGCTGACAGTGAGATGGGGCACTGTCTGCTGGGATCACTCACAGTGAGATGGGGCACTGTCTGCTGGGATCACTCACAGTGAGATGGGGCACTGTCTGCTGGGATCACTCACAGCGAGATGGGGCACTGTCTGCTGGGATCACTCACAGTGAGATGGGGCACTGTCTGCTGGGATTGCTCACAGTGAGATGGGGCACTGTCTGCTGGGAATGCTCAGTGAGATGGGGCACTGTCTGCTGGGATCACACACACAGATGGGGCACTGTCTGCTGGGATCACTCTGAGATGGGGCACTGTCTGCTGGGATCACTCACAGATGGGGCACTGTCTGCGGGGTCACTCAGTGAGATGGGGCACTGTCTGCTGGGATCACTCACAGTGAGATGAGGCACTGTCTGCTGGGATCACTCAGTGAGATGGGGCACTGTCTGCTGGGATCACTCACAGTGAGATGGGGCACTGTCTGCTGGGATCACTCACAGTGAGATGGGGCACTGTCTGCTGGGAATCACTCACGGTTTGATCGGGCACTGTCTGTTGGGATCACTCACACGGTTTGATCGGGCACTGTCTGCTGGGGTCACTCACACTCTGCTGAAACCCGTCGCCCGGGCCAACTCTTAAGGCAACTTTGTGTAACCCGAACCCTGACAGGAGGCTCCCTGACAGGGGTCACTGGCCGACCGGCGAGGCCTCGCAGAAAATAACCCGGGGACGGGCGGCGGGGGCAGCCTGCGACCCCTTAAATAAAGTGGCGGGGAACGGGCGGTGTGCGGTACTCACCCACAGAGGAAGCCCACTGCCCGCCTCACCGGCTCTGCTTTCCGGACTGACGCCGCTTGAACCGTCCTCCACTGACGTGGCACCAGACGGAAGCACGCACTGACGCGGTGACGTGCCGCGGCGGCAGCAGCTGGACAGCGGTGCCAGTGTGGGGCAGAGCGCCTTCCGCACATACAGCGTCACTTCTGTAACTTGGAGTGAAGCCCGGTTTTTGCAAATAAAGGTCTGCGTTGTTGGTTTGCAGCCATCAGCAAGCCTGGCCAGTAAAATGATACGGTTCGGCAATGAGGCGGTTCACTAACAGGACTGAATTGGTGCCCTGCAACCAGGATAAATGTTTCATTCTGATGGTTTTTATGGCGTGACAGAACCAGACGCCTTGGAGAATTTATCAGGGAGGCGGTGGCAAGTCAACAGTTTTCCTATTTCATTCTCCGGCCAGTATCTTTTGGCTGCTGCATCACAGACTGTTATAAAATATATTTCATTTAAAAAAAAAATTATATAACTTTTCGAATATAAAATAATTCCTCTCCCTCTATGCCAAGGGGCATTATTTATTTTGATCAACTGGGTGTCCAACATGCACACTGTTTTAATCGTCTCCAAACCAAGCTAAAGTAATGAGAAATAACAACAGAAAACGCTGGAAAAACTCAGCAGGCCAGGCAGCATCCGTGGAGAGAGAAAGAGAGTTGACGTATCAGGTCGATGACCTTTCATCAGAAAGTAATGAGAAATGGGTGCACGTTGAAATACTATTTGCTGCATACAAAGTAGAAACCCTCTCTCCGTAAGGACACATCACACTAAGTCCAAAGAGCTGGAGGTTGGTAGAGCCAAGATTTAGGGACCAAAGCCCCGATTTTAACCTGAGCCACCCGGCGGGAAAGGGTCATGGAAATTGTTCTGGGGACTGGCTTTCTGTTTGCCTCATGAAATATGCTAAATTATTTTATTGGAGCTACTTTACTTTAAGCATCATTGTAATTGGGGGTAATAAAAAGTCAGCAGCTGCGGAGAGAGAAATAGAGTTAACGTTTCAGGTCGATGACCTTTCGTCACATTAAACTCTCTAATGTCTACGAATGTCTACGACTGTCCCCCTCCCTCCCTCCCTCCCTTTCAAATCTGCCGTCATCACCCCTCTCATCAAAAAAACCCACTCTTGACCCTTCTGTCCTTGCAAACTACTGCCCCATCTCCAACCACCCTTTCTTATCCAAAGTCCTTGAACGTTTTATCACCTCCCAAATTTGGACCCATCATTCCTGCAACTCCATGTTTGAATCCCTCCAATCAGGTTTCAGCCTCTGCCACAGCACTGAAACGGCCCTTATCAAAGTCACAAATGACATCCCATGTGACTGTGACAAAGGTGAACTATCCCTCCCCATCCTTCTTGACCTTTCTGCAGCCTTTGGCATGGTTAACCACACCATCCTCCTCCAACACCTTTCCTCTGTCGTCCAGCTAGGTGGAACTGCCTTCACCTGGTTCCATTCTTATCTATCCAATCATAGCCAGAGAATCACCTGAAATGGCTTCTCTTCGCGCCACCGCACCATTACCTCTGGAGTCCCCAAGGATCTATCCTTGGACCTTCCTATTTCTCACCTACATGCTGCCCCTCGGCGACATCATCCGAAAACATATCAGGTTCCACATGTATGCTGACAACACCCAGCTCTACCTCACCACTGCCTCTCTTGACCCCTCCACTGCCTCTGATTTGTCAAAATGCTTGTCCAACATTGAGTCCTAGATGAGCAGAAATTTCCTTCAACTGAATAGTGAAGACCGAAGCCATTGTCTTTGGTCCTAGCCACCAACTCCATCCTTCTCCCTGGTCATTGTCTGAGGCTGAACTAGACAGTTTGCAACCTTGGTGTCGTACTTGACCCTGGGATGAACATCCGACCACATATCCGCTCCATCACCAAGACCGCCTACTTCCACCTCTGTAACATCACACCACTGACCGGCTGCAGGACACTCTGAGGGGGGAGGGTGAACATCCAGAGGTCGTTGTCCATATCGGTACCAACGACATAGGCAGAAAGAGGGATGAGGTCCTGCAGGCAGACTATAGGGAGCTAGGAAAGAGATTAAAAAGCAGGACCTCAAAAGTAGTAATCTCCAGATTACTCCCAGTGCTACGTGCTAGTGAGTACAGGAATAGGAGGATAGAACAGAAGAATGTGTGGCTGGAAAGATGGTGTAGGAGGGAGGGCTTTAGATTCCTGAGGAATTGGGACCATTTCTGAGAAAGTTGGGACCTGTACACGCCGGACAGGTTACACCTCAACAGAGCCGGGACCAATATTCTCGTGGTGAGGTTTGCTAGTGCTGTTGGGGAGGGTTTAAACTAGCTTGGCAGGGGGATGGGCACCAGCATGTAGGAGTGGAGGGGAGGAATGGGGTGCATGGAAGAGTGAGTGTGTTGGATGGTATTGGAGGGCAAGGTAGTGCTGGAAGCGGAAGTAGTACCATATTAGATAGGAGCAGACTAAAAAATGTGAGAAGTCGCACAACACCAGGTTATAGTCCAACAGGTTTATTTGAAATCACAAGGTTTCGGAGCGCTGCTCCTTCGTCAGGTGAAGTGAAGAGATACATATAGGCACAGCATATATAGTCAGAGAACACAGCCAGATGATTACAGTTAATCTTTCCAACTGCCCTTTATCACACCTCGGCAGAGAGATAATCACAGCAATCAAAGGTGTGGATGGTGTCCAAACAGGTCAGTCAGGAAAACATTACATCAAAGACAATGTGGCAGATGCTGGGGTCTGTATGGAAAACAAAAAACTTTTTTTGCTGGAAATCACAGCAGGTCCGGCCGCATCTGTGTAGAGAGAACAAGCCAACGACGACTCGAGTCTGGATGACTCTACGTCAGGTGGGGTTACATGTAGCGTGACATGAACCCAAGATCCCGGTTGAGGCCGTCCTCATGGGTGCTGAACTTGGCTATCAGTTTCTGCTCGATGATTTTGCGTTGTCGTGTGTCTCGAAGGCCGCCTTGGAGAACGCTTACCCGAAGATCGGAGGCTGAATGTCCTTGACTGCTGAAGTGTTCCCCGACTGGGAGGGAACACTCCTGCCTGGCGATTGTTGCACGGTGTCCGTTCATACGTTGTCGCAGTGTCTGCATGGTCTCGCCGATGTACCATGCTCCGGGGCATCCTTTCCTACAACGTATGAGGTAGACAACGTTGGCCGAGTCACATGTGTATGTACCATGTACCTGGTGGGTGGTGTCTTCACATGTGCATGTCTTGCAGAGGTTGCCGTGGTAGGGTTGTGTGGTGTCGTGGTCGCTGTTCTCCTGAAAGCTGGGTAATTTGCTGTGAACGATGGTCTGTTTGAGCTTAGGTGGCTGTTTGAAGGCGAGTAGTGGGGGCGTGGGGATGGCCTTAGCGAGGTGTTCGTCGTCATCGATGACATGTTGAAGGCTGCGAAGAACATGGCGTAGTTTCTCCGCTCCGGGGAAGTACTGGACGACGTAAAGGTACTCTGTTGGTTGTGTCCCGTGTTTCTCTTCTGAGGAGGTCTATGCGATTTTTCACTGTGGCCCGTCGGAACTGTCGATCGACGAGTCGAGCGTCATATCCCGTTCTTATGAGGGCGTCTTTCAGCGTCTGTAGGTGTCCATCGCGTTCCTCCTCATCTGAGCAGATCCTGTGTATTCGCAGGCCTTGTCCATAGGGGATGGCTTCTTTAACGTGGTTAGGGTGGAAGCTGGAGAAGTGGAACATCGTGAGGTTGTCCGTGGGCTTGCGGTAGAGTGAAGTGCTGATGGCGAGGAGTGTTCCTGGTTCAACTGGTCCGTGGGTGCTGAGTTTCTGTAAGAAGTCTGTAGTGTCGCGACAGAAGCTGGGGGTTCCCTGTACGATGGTTGTCCAGTTGCTGGAGGGGTCCAATTTGACTCTTTCTTCTTTGGTTGCTGCACTGCGGGTCCCTCTGTCTGCTGTTCCGGATCATTGATTGTCTCATTGGGTTCGCTGCTGACATCTTGGGATTCATGGAAGAATTCCCGGAGCCTCATTCTCCTGATGAATTACAGAAACTCAGCACCCACGGACCAGTTGAACCAGGAACACTCCTCGCCATGATGGACGTCTCAGGCACTGTACACCAGTATCCCCCACGATGACGGCATCGCTGCGACAGCCTCAGTACTCAACACCAACAACAGCCAATCTCCAGATGCCATCCTACAACTCATCCGCTTCATCCTTGACCACAATGTCTTCACCTTCGACAACCAGTTTTTTACCCAAACACACGGAACAGCCATGGAAACCAAATTCGCACCCCAATACGCCAACATCTTCATGCACAAGTTCGAGCAAGACTTCTTCGCTGCACAGGACCTCCAACCAACGCTATACACCAGATACATCGACGACATTTTCTTCCTATGGACCCACGGCAAAGGATCACTGAAAAGACGACACGATAACATCAACAAGTTCCATCCCACCATCAAACTCACCATGGACTACTCCTCAGAATCGGTTTCATTCTTGGACACACAAATCTCCATCAAAGACGGACACCTCAGCACTTCACTCTACCGCAAGCCCACGGACAACCTCACGATGTTCCACTTCTCCAGCTTCCACCCTAACCACGTTAAAGAAGCCATCCCCTATGGACAAGCCCTGCGAATACACAGGATCTGCTCAGATGAGGAGGAACGCGATGGACACCTACAGACGCTGAAAGACGCCCTCGTAAGAACGGGATATGACGCTCGACTCGTCGATCGACAGTTCCGACGGGCCACAGCGAAAAATCGCATAGACCTCCTCAGAAGACAAACACGGGACACAACCAACAGAGTACCTTACGTCGTCCAGTACTTCCCCGGAGCGGAGAAACTACGCCATGTTCTTCGCAGCCTTCAACATGTCATCGATGACGACGAACACCTCGCTAAGGCCATCCCCATGCCCCCACTACTCGCCTTCAAACAGCCACCTAAGCTCAAACAGACCATCGTTCACAGCAAATTACCCAGCTTTCAGGAGAACAGCGACCACGACACCACACAACCCTGCCACGGCAACCTCTGCAAGACATGCACACGTGAAGACACCACCCACCAGGTACATGGTACATACTCATGTGACTCGGCCAACGTTGTCTACCTCATACGTTGTAGGAAAGGATGCCCCGGAGCATGGTACATCGGCGAGACCATGCAGACACTGCGACAACGTATGAACGGACACCGTGCAACAATCGCCAGGCAGGAGTGTTCCCTCCCAGTCGGGGAACACTTCAGCAGTCAAGGACATTCAGCCTCCGATCTTCGGGTAAGCGTTCTCCAAGGCGGCCTTCGAGACACACGACAACGCAAAATCATCGAGCAGAAACTGATAGCCAAGTTCCGCACCCATGAGGACGGCCTCAACCGGGATCTTGGGTTCATGTCACGCTACATGTAACCCCACCTGACGTAGAGTCATCCAGACTCGAGTCGTCGTTGGCTTGTTCTCTCTACACAGATGCGGCCGGACCTGCTGTGATTTCCAGCAAAAAAAGTTTTTTGTTTTCCATACAGACCCCAGCATCTGCCACATTGTCTTTGATGTAATGTTTTCCTGACTGACCTGTTTGGACACCATCCACACCTTTGATTGCCGTGATTATCTCTCTGCCGAGGTGTGATAAAGGGCAGTTGGAAAGATTAACTGTAATCATCTGGCTGTGTTCTCTGACTATATATGCTGTGCCTATATGTATCTCTTCATTTCATCTGACGAAGGAGCAGCGCTCCGAAACCTTGTGATTTCAAATAAACCTGTTGGACTATAACCTGGTGTTCTGCGACTTCTCACATTTGTCCACCCCAGTCCAACACCGGCATCTCCACATCAGACTAAAAAAGACTACGAAAAATTCAAAAATGGGTTTAGAATACATGTATGTAAATGCACAAAGTGTGGTGAATAAGGTTGGTGAGCTACAAGCACAATAAGCTGTGTGGCAATATGATGTTGTGGCAATAACGGAAACGTGGCTTAAAAACGGTGAGGACTGGGCACTTAATATTCAAGGGTACAAGGTGTTCAGAAAAGATAGGCAAGGAAAAAAGGGAGGTGGGGTGGCAGTGCTGATTAAGGAAGACATTTTAGTGTTGGAAAGGGTGGCTGTTCTTGAGGGGACAAGGACAGAATCCATTTGGTTAGAGTTGAGGAGCAAAAACGGTTTGATCACGCTATTGGGGGTATTCTACAGGCCTCCAAATAGTGAGAGGGAGGTAGGGGAGCAAATTTGCATGGAAATTGCAGAGACATGCAAGAGCTATAGAGTGGTGCTATTGGCGGACTTTAATTACCCAAATATCAATTGGGATAATGCTAGGGTAAAGGGAAAGGAGGGGGAAGAATTTCTGAAATGTGTTCAGGAGAATTTCCTTGACCAGTATGTTCTTGGCCCAACTAGGAAGGAGGCATTGCTGGATCTGGTGCTGGGGAATGAGGTGGGCCAGGTCGACCAAGTGTCTGTAGGAGAACACTTGGGTACGAGTGATCATCGTATCATAAGATTTAGATTAGCAATGGAGAGGAGCAAGGAACAATCTAGAGTGGAACTTCTAAACTGGAATAGGGCTACCTTCAATGGGATGGGAAAGGATCTAGCCAGGGTAAAATGGAACCAAAGACTGACAGGAAAAACTGTAACGGAACAATGGGTGATCTTTAAGGAGGAGATGTTCCAAGTACAGGCTAGGTACATTCCAACAAGAGGGGAGGGTAAGGGGACCAAAGCAACGAGGGAGATTGAGAAGATGAAGAAACAAAAAAAGAGGGTGTATGATGAATATCAGGTGAATTCTTCAAGGGAGAACCAGACCAAATACAATAAGTTGAGAGGGGAAGTGAAGATGAAAATAAGATTGGCAAAGAGAGAATATGAGAGTAGAATGGCGGTTAACATAAAAGGGAACCCAAAAATCTTCTACCGGCAAGTAAACAGTAAGCGGGTAGTAAGAGGCAGGGTGGGGCTTATTAGGGACAAAGAAGGTGATATATGCTTAGAGGCGCAGGGCAAGGCTAGAATACTCAATGAGTATTTTGTATCGGTGTTTACTAAGGAGGTGAATGCTGACAAAATATCGGTAGAAGTGGAAAAGGTAGAAGCAATGGAAGGGGTGAAAATTGACAGACAGGATGTACTAGAAAGACTGAGTATGCTTAGAGTGGATAAGTCGCCTGGTCCAGATGGCTTGCATCCTAAGTTGCTAAGGGAATTGGGGGAGGAGATAGCGGAAGGGCTTGCTATAATTTTCCAATCCTCCCTAGATGCGGGGGAGGTGCCTGAGGATTGGAAAGTGGCAAATGTGACACCATTGTTCAAGAAAGTGTGTAAGGACAATCCTAGTAACTACAGGCTGGTCAGTTTAACATCAGTGGTGGGTAAAGTTTTAGAAACAATAATCAAGGAAAGAATGAACAGGCACTTGGAGAGGTTTAAGCTAATTAAGGAGAGCCAATGCGGATTTGTAAAAGGCAGATCGTGTTTGACTAATCTAATTGAATTTTTTGATGAAGTAACAGGGATGATTGATGAAGAGAATGCAATAGATGTTGTCTGCATGGATTTTAGGAAGGCGTTTGACACAGTACCACATAGAAGGCTGGTTAACAAAATTGAGGCTCCTGGAATAGGTGGGTCAGTGGCAGCTTGGATAAGGAATTGGCTTAAGGACAGAAAACAGTGAGTTGTGGTAAATGGCTATTTTTCAGACTGGAGGATGGTAGACAGTGGTGTTCCCCAAGGGTCAGTGCTGGGGCCACTGCTTTTTTGATTTTTTTTATATATATATATATATATATATATATATATATATATATAAATAAATAAATAACCTGGATATTGGAATACAGAGTAGAATTTCTAAATTTGCCAATGACACCAAACTTGGGTGTATGGCAAACAGTGATGATGATACCAATCGACTGCAACACGACATAGAAAGGCTAGCAGAATGGGCAGACAAGTGGCAGATGGAATTTAATACAGAGAAGTGTGAGGTGATGCATTTTGGCAGGAGGAACAGGGAGTTTTAAAGAGTGTGCAGGGACAGAGGGACCTGGGAGTTAATGTGCATAGGTCCCTGAAGGTGGCGGGATATATTGAGAGAATGGTTAGCAAAGCATATGGGATCTTGGGCTTCATAAATAGAGGTATTGAGTACAAAAGTAGAGAAATTATGCTGAACCTTTATAAAGCATTGGTTAGGTGACAACTGGAGTATTGCATCGACTTCTGGTCACCACACTTTAGGAAGGATGTGAAGGCCCTTGAGAGGGTGCAGAGGAGATTTACCAGAATGGTTCCGGGGATGGAGGATCTTAGCTACAAGGACAGGTTGGAGAAGCTGGATTTGTTTTCATTAGAGCAAAGGAGGTTGAGGGGTGATTTGATAGAGGTGTACAAGATTATGACAGGTTTGGATAGGCTAGACGGGAAACGGCTGTTCCCACTAGTTGATGGTACAAGGACTAGGGGACACAGATTTAAGGTTTTGGGCAAGAGATACAGGGGGGAAGTGAAGAAAAACTTTATTACGCAGCGAGTGGTGAGGACCTGGAACTCGCTGCCGACGGAAGTGGTGGAAGTGGAGACACTCAATGTTTTCAAGGGGAGACTGGATAGGCACTTGAGGGAAATAAACTTGCAGGGCTACAGGGATAGAGCGGGGGAATGGAACTGACTGGATTGCTCTACAGAGAGCCGGCATGGACTCGATGAGCTGAATGGCCTCCTTCTGTGCCTCTATGACTCTATGACTCCGCCCTTGCCCCAGCTCATCCATGCCTTTGTTACCTCTAGACTTGACTATTCCAATGCTCTCCTGGCTTGCATCCCATCTTCCACCCTCCATAAACGTGAGGTCATCCAAAACTCTGCTGTCCATAGCCAAACTTGCACCAAGTCCCGTTCACCCATCACCCCTGTGCTCGCAGACATACATTGGCTCCCGGTCCATCAACGCTCAATTTTAAAAATTCTCATCCTTGTTTTCAAATGGCCTCACCCCTCCCTATCTCTATAGTCTCCTCCAGCCCTACAATCCTCCAAGATCTCTGCACTCCTGCAATTCTGGCCTCTTGCGCATCCCCCATTTTAATTGCTCCACAATTGGTGGCTGTTCCTTCAGCTGCCTAGGCCCTAAGCTCTGGAATTGCATCTCTAAACCTCACCACCTCTCTATCCTCCTTTAAGTTGCTCCTTAAAACCTAACTCTTTGACCAAACTTTTGGTCTTCTGTCCTAATATCTCATGTGGCTCAGTCTCACATTTTGTTTGATAACGTTCCTGTGAAGCGCCCTGGGAAATGTTACTATGTTAACGGCGCTATATAAATGCAAGTTGTTATTGTTATGACCTTGTTTGGAAGTTTGTCACACGTTGAGTATACAGTGTTGTCTGTTTTAGATTTACTTTTCCCTCAATTAAATTTAGGTGCTGATCCCTGACTTATTTAGGACTAATATTCTGAGTTGCCCTTATCTATAATATTGAATACATGTTATACTGTATATCTTGAAGGCTTGTTGAAGTTCCTTTCACAATCCCTCCCCCATAATGTTCTCTCTAGACTGCAGACAGACTCTAGACAGGCTTTCTGTAGAGTATAATCTGTGCCCATAGCTCATCCCTTCATATATGGGATCATTCTTGGGATTCAGGGATGGGCACAGAAGGAAGTGAGGTTGGAAGGAGGTAGGAGCATGTGCATGGTGAGGGATACAAGGAAGTTGTTGGAGATGACCTTGTTATGAACAAGGATACTTCACTTTTAGAAGAGATAGACAAAATGGAAAAGGAGGTGGGGTAGCCCTGATAATAAAGGATGGGATAAAGACAGTAGAGAGAAATGATCTTAGCTCCAAAAATCAAGAAGTAGAATCAGTTTGGGTGGAGCTAAGAAACAGCATGGGGCAGAAAACATTGGTGGGAGTTGTTTATAGGCCCCCAAACAGTAGTTGTAATGTAGGGCAGAGTATAAATCAGGAAATACTGTGGCTACAAGAGCAGGTCAGAGGCTAGGTATTCTGCAGTGAGTGTCTCACCTCCTGACTCCCCAAAGCCTTTTCACCATCTACAAGGCACAAGTAAGGAGTGTGATGGAATACTCTCCACTTGCCTGGATGAGTGCAGCTCCAACAACACTCAAGAAGCTCGACACCATCCAGGACAAAGCAGCCTGCTTGATTGGCAACCCTTAAACATTCACTCCCTCCACCACCGGCGCACCGTGGCTGCAGTGTGTACCATCTACAAGATGCACTGCAGCAACTCGCCAAGACTTCTTCAGCAGCACCTCCAAAACCCGCAACCTCTTCCACCTAGAAGGACAAGGGCAGTAGGCGCATGGGAACACCACCACCTCCAAGTTCCCCATCTAAGTCACACACCATCCTGACTTAGAAGTATATCGCCGATCGTTCATTGTCGCTGGGTCAAAATCCTGGAACTCCCTACCTAACAGCACTGTGGGAATACCTTCACCACACGGACTGCTGCGGTTCAAGGCGGCGGCTCACCACCACCACCTCAAGGGCAATTAGGGATGGGCAATAAATGCTGGCCTTGCCAGTGACACTCACATCCCATAATCGATTTTTAAATTTTTTTTTTAAGTTGGAGGAGCATATAACAAGGGTAATACAGTAATCCTGGGGGACTTTAATCTACATATAGACTGGGCAAACCAAATTTGCAGTAATAGTGTGGAGGACGAATTCATGGAAGATCGTTTTCTAGATCAGCATGTTGAGGAACCAACTAGAGAACAGGCTATTTTAGACCTAGTATTGTGCAATGAGAAAGGGTTAATTAGTAACCTTGTAGTAAAGGGGCCTTTAGGGAAGAGTGACTATAATATGATAGAATTTTATATTGAGTTTGAAAGTGATTTATTTAAATCCGAAACTAGGGTCCTAAATCTAAACAAAGCAAACTACGTAGGTATGAGGGGAGAGTTGGCTAATAGATTGGAAACTAAATTAAAAGGTGTGATGGTAGAGAAGCAATGGCTAGCATTTAAAGAATTAATACATAATTTACAACAAATATACATTCCTTTAAGGCACAAAAACCCCATAGGAAAAGTGGTCCAACCGTGGCTAACAAGAGAAGTTAAAGATAGTATTAGATCAAAGGACAAGGCTTATAATGTTGCCAAAAGCAGTAGTAAGCCTGAGGATTGGGAGGATTTTAGAATTCAGTAAAGGAGGACCAAGAAATTGATAAAGAAAGGGAAAATAGAATATGACAGTAAACTGGCGAGAGGCATAAAACAGACTGTAAAAGCTTCTATAGGTATGTAAAAAGGAAAAGATTAGTGAAAGTAAATGTGGATCCCTTACAGGCTGAGACAGGAGAAATTATAATGGAGAATAAGGAAATGGCAGAGAAATTAAACAAATACTTTGTGCCTGTCTTCACGGAAGATGCAAAAAAACTTTCCAGAAAGAATGGAGAACCAAGGCTCTAGTGAGAATGAGGAACTGAAATAAATTATTAGTAAAAAAAATAGTTCTGGAGAAATTAATGGGAGTGAAAGCCGATAAATCTCCTGGATCTGATGGCCTGCATCCTAGGCTTTTGAAAGAGGCGGCCAAAGAGATAGTGGATGCATTGGTTGTCGTTTTTCAAAATTCCATAGATTCTAGAATGGTTCCCGTGGATTGGAAGGTGGCAAATGTAACCCCACTATTTAAGAAAGGAGGGAGAGAGAAAACAGGGATCTACAGACCAGTTGGCCTGACATCAGTATTAGGGAATCTATTATTAAGGACGTGGTAACAGGGCACTTAGAAAGTAATAATAGGATTGGGCAGAGTCAACACGGATTTATGAAAGGAAAATCGTGTTTGACGAATCTGTTAGAGTTTTTTTGAGGTTGTAACTAGCAGAATAGATAAGGGGGAACCAGTGGATGTGGTGTATTTGGATTTTCAGAAGGCATTTGATCAGGTGCCATATAAGAGGTTATTAAACAAAATTAGGGCTCATGGGATTGGGGGTAATATACTAGCATAGATTGAGGATTGGTTAATGGACAGAAAACAGAGAGTAGGAATAAACAGGTCACTTTCAGGTTGGCAGGCTGTAACTAGTGGGGTACCGGAAGGATCAGTGCTTGGGCCTCAGCTATTCACAATCTACATCAATGATTTGGATGAAGGGGCCAAATGTAATATATTCAAATTTGCTGATGATACAAAGCTGGGTGGGAATGTAAGTTGTGAGGAGAATGCAAGGGGATATAGACAGGCTAAATGAGTGGGCAAGAACATGGCAAATGGAATATAATGTGGAGAAATGTGAAGTTATCCACTTTGGTCGGAAAAACAGAAAAGCAGAGTACTTTTTAAATGGAGAGAGATTGGGAAATGTTGGTGTTCAGAGGGACCTGGGTGTCCTTGTACAAGAATCACTGAAAGTTAACATGCAGGTACAGCAAGCAATTAGGAAAGCAAATGGTATGTTGGCCTTTATTACAAGAGGATTTGAGTATAAGAGTAAAGACACCTTACTGCAATTATATAGGGCCCTGGTGAGACCACAGCTGGAGTATTGTGTACAGTTTTAGTCTCCTTACCTAAGGAAGGATATACTTGCCATAGAGGGAGGGCAACAAAGGTTCACCAGACTGGTTCCTGGGATGGGGGGATTATCCTAGGAGGACAGATTGAGTAGACTAGGCCTATATTCTCTAGTGCTTAGACGAATGAGAGGTTATCTCATTGAAACATACAAAATTCTTACAGGACTTGACAGGGTAGATGCAGGGAGGATGTTTCCCCTGGCTGGGGAGTCTAGAATCAGGGGTCACAGTCTCAGAATAAAGGGTCAGCCATTTAGGACTGAGATGAGGAGAAATTTCTTCACTCATAGGTTGGTGAATCTTTGGAATTCTCTACCCCAGAGGGCTGTGGAGGCTCAGTCGTTGAGTATATTCAAGACAGAGATCGATAGATTTGGAATATTAAGGGAATCAAGGGATATGGGGATAGTGCAGGAAAGTGGAGATGAGGTAGATCAGCCATGATCTTAGTGAATGGCGGGGCAGGCTCGAAGGGCCAAATGGCCGCCTCCTGCTCCTATTTCTTATGTTCTTATGTTCAAGACCATGGGAGTAGAGAGGCCACAGGAGGTGACAAGGTTGAGGAGAAAGGGTGTGAATATGGGTAAAAGAGATTATATGGACGTAAAGGTTCAGGGAGGACAGGAGTGCAGTGAATTCAGATGAGAGCGGGCAAGGGGAGCGGAGATGGATATTGAAATCACCAAGTGTAAGGAGTTGCTCAGTGCAGAGGCTGAGAGGAAAAGAGGGAGAATGAAAAGCTTTATGTTTGGCTTGGGGGTTGTTAGACAACAAGGATTTTAAAGGAGACACGAGAGAAGTGGAACAAAGTGCTTGAAGGAGAAGAAGGTACCAGAGGAGTAGTGGGAGAGACGAAGATGTGATTTGGGGATACGGGTCACACTACCATAGTGGGGGTTTAGGCAAGTCAGGTGGTGGGAAGTATAGCCGGGTGAGGCAGTTCCGAGAGCGGCCAAGAGAAAAAAGAAAGGTCAAGTATCCACAGCAGCAGCCAAAATGTGCAGGCGAATGGACACAGAGGGAATTCAGGTTACAAAAGCCATGGCAGAGATTAGGAGAGACAATAAAGAGCTGTTATTTCACATACGTGAAACATGGAATTTATCTCATGTATGTACATTAATATCCTGCCAGATGGGTTGAAAAAAATTAATACACTCGCATAGTAGCTTTCACCACCAGCAGGCATCATACCAAATGATTCTGTACCACAGTACCAGTGAACTTCTTGAGTAAAATAACCTTTTAAAATTTCTAATATGAAACTGGGCACATGCATCATATAAATAGAATATGACAAAGGAAATTGTTGAATACAGTGTTCCACTCATGAAGACATCTGTATAATAATTCACTTGACTTTGTTATGAGTCATGCAGTCTCCTTTGCTCATGTAATAAATATAATTTTAAACAACTTCCTTTGCAGCAATTTCTGTTACTATACTGAGCCCTACAATTAGCTGGATCTTTGACAACAAGGATTGAGTCAATACAGTTAGTGATGTGCTCAATTGTGTTTTTGCTGATTAATGGATGGCAAAAGACCATGAATGTTATCTGTGTAAACTAATGTTGATCTGGCAATGCTGATCACAAACTGGGGTTATTGAGAGACAAGCATCTGCTGCTTGTCATCTACATTCAAGATTTATTGCACTGTTTCCTAATCTGACAACAACAACTTGCATTTATATAGCACCTTTAACATAGAAAAACAGCACATGGCGTTTCACAGAAATGTAATCTGAAACAAATAGACACCGAACCAAAGAAGATATTTGCAGGGATGACCAAAAGCTTTCTCAAAGAGGTGGATTTTAAGGAGGGTGAGGGAGAAGGAGTTGCTTAGGCAAGGAATTCCACAGGGTGGGGCCTGGCCAGCTGAAGGCACAACTGCCAATGGTGAGGCGAAGTGAGACGGAATGCACACGAGGCCAGAGTCACAGAGAATGCAGAGTTCTGGGGGTTGTAGGGATGGAGGGGTTACAAAGGGTTATAGAGAGGGGTGAGTCCATGAAGGGATTTGAACACAACCTTAAGAATTTAAATTGGAAACATTTGGGGATTGTGAGCCTAATGTAGGTCAGCAAGGACAGGGGTAATGGGTGAGCGGGACTTAGTGCGGGATAGGATATGAGCAGCAGAATTTGGATGAGCTGAAGTTTATGGAGAGTGGAAGATGGAAGGCTGAACAGTAGAGCGTTGGACTAGTCAAGTGGCATAGATGAGGGTTTCAGCAGTAGCTGGGCTGAAGTAGGGGCAGAGCTGGGCATTTATGGTGGTGGAAGTACACGGTCTTTGAGATGGAGACGGATATGAGGTCGGAAGCTCAGCTCAAGAACCTACCTTTTCCTGGCCGGATCGACCTCCAGGCCATCTGATATTAGCCCGATCCGGAACCGGCGAGCTACATTGGCACACCCATTCGAGGTGTTACCTCCAGACTCGACTATTCCAATGCTCTCTTGGCCAGACTCCCACCTTCCACCCTCCGTAAACTTCAGCTCATCCAAAACTCTGCTGCCTGTATCCTAACGCGCACCAAGTCCCGTTCACCCATCACCCCTGTACTCGCTGCACTACATTGGCTCCCAGTCCAGCAATGCTTCAAATTTAAAATTCTCATCCTTGTTTTCAAATCTCTCCATGGCCTCGCCCCTCCCCATCTTGAACCTCCTCCAGCCCTACAACCCTCCAAGATCTCTGGCCTCGCACATCCCCAAATTCCATCGCTCCACCATTGGCGGATGTGCCTTCAGATGCCTAGGCACTAAGTTCTGGAATTTCCTCACTAAACCTCTCCACCTCTCTCTTCTCCTTTAAGACGTTCCTTAAAACCTACCTCTTTGACCAAGCTTTTGGTCACCTGTCCTAATATCTCTTATGTGGCTTGGTGTCAAATTTTGTTTGATAATGCTCCTGTGAAACGCCTTCGGATCTTTTACTGCAGTAAAGGCGCTCTATAAATGCAAGTTGTTGTTTGCCCCTCTGAAAATCTATATATGCTAGTCAATCTGGATTTCAGACATGAGTCAAGATCAAGTGTAGTCTTTGGTGAAGAGCATTTGATGGTGATGGATAATTTGACCAGTTGTAATTAAGTCCTCATTTTAAAATATGTTATAAATTTCTATGTCCACATTTATAACGGGAACTGTTCATGTAAACGTGTCACGCTGTAATTACACTTTCCTGACAGTGGTTGTGCTACAGTGTCTCTACTGGCAGGAGGGTGTAATTACACCGCGGCAGGTTTACATGGGCAGCTGTCACTATAAGTGTAGAACTAGACATTTATAATGTTAAAAGTTGACCGGAAGTGCATGCAGACCTAAGATTTTTCATATATTGTAGTTGTAACCTCCATTGCATTCTCTTTATCCATACACTCTGTGATTTCCTTTCAAAAAAATCAATTGAATTCATCGAACACAGCCAAACCTTTACAAATCCATGCTGATTAGCCTTTCTCAGTGTTCACTAATTCGTTCCTGTTTTATAGACTCTAGAAGTTCACCAGCAACTGGGATAAGACAACTGGTTTACAATTTTCTGGCATATTCCTTTCTTGTTTGACATCATTTTGCATAATTCCTGTTTCCGAAAGTTATGAAAATTATGATCAGTGCCTCCGCTATCTCCCTCCAACCTCCTTTAGTATTCTGGGAACCATACCATCTGAACCTGGTGACATTTCCACGTTTAGTCCCATTAGCTTGCACAACATTTCCAGAAGCATAGAAGCCAATTGCATTCTAAGTTCAGAAATAGCATGCAGTGTAAAGCATAGTAAGAGTGTCACATGCATGGAGGGGCAAGGGGATCATGACTTCATCATGGTATTAGATTGTGAACATTGATCTGGCGTCAAGTCCTCTTACAGCCTACTGTATATGTTACATAGCATCTGAATTGGTGCTGGTATAAAACCATCCAGTGTGGTGTATCTCAATAAAATTGGTACCTATATGCCAGTTATGAATTGGCTGAGAAATAAATTATAAACAAAATCAATTTTCATTTGGTTTGATACAGCTATAGCATTGATTTGTTTGGGAAATAAACAGAACTATTTATGTGGGGAGCTATTCTGGAATAGACCACAAGGAGGCAGCATGTATTAACAGTCCAGGAACAGAAACAAACCACTTGAAATGCTGGCTATGTTCCAAGATTCGCTTATGTGATTGTTATTGGCAGGACAGGGTCTAAATATGTGAGATGTATTTCAATGGGCCTACACTGACGCCAAAAAAAATGCATGTAAGCATTAAACCTTTTTATTTCCTAAACAATTTAAACACTATAAATAGAAAAAACAGACCCGAGTCCTGTTGAAACTGTAGAGTACATAGACACCACCTGAGCTTTGTTACATGAGGGTCATATACATAGGTTTGGATAATCTGGTAAATGACAGTGTCAGGGGATGGAAAGCAGGTGTATATTTGGGTCAGAAACCCTTTGTCAGAGCACAGTGCTGTACTGTTTCTCTTCTCATGATTGACAGATCCACTGTGTTTTACTTGTGTTTTCTGTTTTTAAGTTCTGGTCACCACATTACAGGAAGGATGTGATTGCACTAGAGAAGGTGCAGAGGAGATTTACGAGGATGTTGCCTGGGCTGGGGAATTTTAGCTATGAGGAAAGATTGGATCGGCTGGGGTTGTTTTCTTTGGAACAGAGGAGGCTGAAAGGTGACCTAATTGAGGCGTATAAAGTTATGAGGGGCCTAGATAGAGTGGATAGGAAGGACCTATTTCCCTTAGCAGAACAGTCAATAACCAGGGGGCATAAATTAAAAGTAATTGGTAGGAGATTTAGAGGGGAGTTGAGGAGTCATTTTTTGACCCAGAGTGTGGTGGGAGTCTGGAACTCACTGCCTGAAAGGGTGGTAGAGGCAGAGTCCATCATCACATTTAAAAAGTACTTGGATATGCACTTGAAGTGCCGTAACCTACAAGGCTACGGACCAAGAGCTGGAACGTGGGATAAGGGTGGCTAGCTCTTTGTCATCTGGCACGGACAAGATGGGCTGAATGGCCTCCTTCTGAGCTGTAAATTTCTATGGTTCTATGAATTCATTTCAATTGGAATCGCAGCATTTTAAAAAACTTAGAAAAAATTATTTATTTGTTTCTAATTTGTTTTTTGTATATGGACTTCACTTATGTCTTTTAACCCACCTCACTTTTTGCACATTCTTTTGCTCTTTCTATGTTATTTCATTCAAGATCTTTTATATCAACTCACTGTTTTGTATTAAACAGTTTGCAGGTCATTTAACAGATTAACCCCCTCTCTGTGATTGGTGTATCCATTGGTTCTCTTCCCTCTCCACTTGTTTTTTTCCTCTTTATTTTTGCAACCTTACTAAATTATCTTACAGGCACAAATCTGATGGTGTCTAAAACACCCAAAACATTATAACCTGCCTTTTGTCTTTACATATGCTTACTGATCTTTTGTGTATTTTCAGCATTTACTGTTATTATTTCAAATCTCTCCACTGTCGTAGAAAGTGAAACTTGGCAAGGAGTGGGCTATCCTGATGCAGCCTATTGATCTGCATTGACGGTGAATCCAGGAGTAAGAAGTGGTTGATCTCTGGGCTAGACCATTCCACCCTTGGGCATATATAGAAATTGTGAAGCAATGAAGTTGCTAACAGTAGCAAGTAAGGCTGAACTTTCTTAAAGATTTCCACTCTTCTAACAGCTTTTCCATCCATCAACTTGCTGCATATCCCAGCATAATCTTACTGTGATTAGCAAGACAAGAAACTGAAGTCATCTGAATTGCAAGAGTGTTACAGCCTTGAATACATGACCAAATATTGCTTTTTTTAATATAAAATGTGCAGTTTTGTCTTGGCTGTCTCTCAACGCATCTTGTTTGGGTTTTATTATTGGAGTCTGGATCTTCTGTTATGGCCTCAGCAGCTGACATTATTTGCTTCCAAGTTCTTTGTCTCATGACGGAAAGTTTGGGTGTTTCACAGCGCCATGACGCCAGTCCAGAGGCAGAACGTGATCAGGCTGAGAAGGAAAGTGTTTTACTGAGAATTTGTGCATGCTCTTTTATGGAAGTATACCATTTTCTATATATTAGTAAATATAATACATTCCTTTACCTTAAAAAATGTGACAAAGACCAGGTTCAGGGTTCATCAAAGAATTAGTTTTCACACTGCATGATTTAAATGATCTCGATCAGGGTCGTTTGAGGCTGTGGGTTGCAATGCCAAAGCAGCACAACACCACCTCCTAGCCCGGACAATAATGTTTTGTAAGATGGAAACAAAACTATGTGAAGGCATGCTATTATTTCACCTTATTTTTCACACAGTTATTGTTTCAATCTTGATTCTGTGGAATCTTTATCATTTAAAGTGACATCTCCTTTACAATACTCACTTTAATTAGTCCTCAGAAGACCACAAATAAGATATTCTATTCCTTTGGAAAAAGCCTCCATGGCCACCAACTGCATATTTTAACCTGTGGACTTTCGCAATTTCATTGTGGAAAAACAGCATCACAGAAACTTGTCCAATTGCTGTTCTTGAATGATCAAATGAAAATCTAATAATGTCAGTGTTCATTGGCTGAAATAAAATCACACGGTCAGGATTTCAGCCAATGGATGTGTGCGTTTTTTAATGTTTTGGTCTCTGCCTCTTGAAAATGGATGGCAATGTTTGGTGGACTTCTGGACATTGAACCATGGGAGAAAGGGTAAAGAGAAGTAAGAAACTACACTTCTCGAAAGCTGGGGAGAAGAAAGAAAGACTTGTGAAAAAACAATGAGGGAGAATATACATTTTTTTTAGAAGCTATGTAGTTTTACTTTGGAAGCTATAATATGTTATTAGTATGACAGTAACAAAGTTAATCATAACACATAACCAGGCCTCCACTGATAGAATAGTGTAATTATAGTGTGATAAGTTTATATGGGTAGTTTTCATTATCAATGTGAATATAGGAATGTATAATGGTAAAAGCTGACAGAAAGTGTATCTATGATAAGCCCTTAAAAGAAAAATAAAACAATCTTCTCTTTCACTAGGCCTACCATAATGGTCCAGAACAAAAAAGTAAATACTGCCACAATATAAACTTGCAGGCTATCTCCCCAAGTCTAAACACTTTCCCTTGGTAAAATGCTGAAGATAAATGTTTCAAAATGAGGGTGAATGAACTATGTACCTAAAATGAGTGAATCAGTATTAAAACAATACAACAGGTCTCAGCTGGTTAAAGCAGCAGGTAGCTGAGCCAAAGGTCCCAAATTTGAGTCCTGGTCAACCACAACTTGTATTTATATAGCGCCTTTAACCTAATAAAAATCCCAAGGCGCTTCACAGGAACGTTATAAAACATAATTTGACACCAAACCACATGAGATTAGGACAAGTGACCAAAGCTTGGTCAAAGTGGTAGGTTTTAAGGAGCATCTTAAAAGAGGAGAGAGAGATAGAGAGGCGGAGAGGTTTAGGGAGGGAGTTCCAGAGCTTAGGGCCCAGGCAGCTGAAGACATGGCCACCAACGGTGGAGTGATTAAAATTGGGGATGTGCGAGGCCAGATTTAGAGGAGCGCAGAGATCTCGGAACGTTGTAGGGCTGGAGGTGGTTGCAGAGTTAGGGAGGATGAGGCCATGGAGGGAATTTGTAAGCAAGGATGAGAATTTTAAAATCGAGGCAATGCCGGTCCGGCAGCCAATGTAGGTCAGCGAGCACAGGGGTGATGGGTGAACAGGACTTGGTGCGAGTTAGGACACGGGCAGCAGAGTTTTGGATGTGTTCAAGTTTATTGAGGGTGGCAGATGGGAGGCCGGCCAAGAGAGCATTAGAATAGTCAAGTCTGGAGGTAACAAAGGCATGGATGAGCTGAGGAAGGGGCGGAGACAGCTGCTGGAAGTAGGCGGTCTTGGTGATGGAGCGGATATGCTCACCTCAAGGTCAAATAGGAAGCCATGCTTGCGAACAGTCTAGTTCAGCCTCAGACAGTGACCAGGGAGAGGGATGGAGTCTGTGGATAGGGAACGGTGTTTGTGGCGGGGACCGAAGACAATGGCTTCGGTCTCCACAATATTTAGTTGGAAGAAATTTCTGCCCACCTAGAACTGGATGTCAGACAAGCAGTCTGACAATTTAGAGTCTGTGGAGGGGTCGATAGAGGTGGTGGTGAGGTAGAGCTGGGTGTCATCAGTACATGTGGAACCTGGCATTGTGTTTTCGGATAATGTCGCAGAGGGCCAGCATATAGATGAGAAATAGGAGGGGGGGCCAAGGATAGATCCTTGGGGGCAATGTTCCTTCTAATTTTTTTTGGGCTGCGCGGTCCCTTTAACAGGCTGCGCGACCCATTCAAATTTCCACGCATGCGCGGTTTTTCCATTTGAAAGCTGGTGAGTCGGCCACTTGGGACCTCCAGACAGCGCTCAACAGAAACATTGCTTGGGGAACTCCAGAGGTAACGGTGCGGGAGCGGAAAGAGAAGCCATTGCAGGTTATTCTCTGGCTACGACTGGATAAATAAGAATGGAACCAGGTAAGGGCAGTCCGACCCAGCTGGACATTGGAGGAGAGAAGTTGGAGGAGGATGGTGTGGTCAACCATCTCAAAGGCTGCAGACAGGTTGAGAAGGATGAGGAGAGAGAGTTTACCACAGTCACAAAGGATGTCATTTGTGACATTGATAAGGGCCGTTTCAGTGCTGTGGTAGGGGTGGAAACCTGATTGGAGGGGTTCAAACATGGAGTTGTGGGAAAGATGGGCACAGATTTGGGAGGCAACAACACGTTCAAGGATTTTGGAGAGAAGAGAGAGGTTGGAAATGGGATGGTAGTTTGCAAGTACAGATGGGTCAAGGGTGGGTTTTTTGAGGAGAGGGGTGATGGCGGCAGATTTGAAGGGAAGGCGGACAGTACCTGAGGAAAAGGAACAGTTAACAATATCAGCTAACCTGGGGGCCAGGAAGGGAAGTTGGGTGGTCAGTAGTTTAGTGCGAATAGGGTCGAGGGAGCAGGAGGTGGGTCTGCTAGACAAGATGAGCTCGGAGAGGGCAGATAGGAGAGAAACTAGAGAAAGATGCGAGTTCACGGCCAAAACAGGGGGCAACCTTAGGGAAAATTTAGCCCGCTAGGCTAGGGGAAGAAAGGGAAGCAGCAGAGGCAGTGCAGTTGCATAGTCTTGACGGGAGAGAAGTCCAGGAATTTGGAAGACAAATTTGAGCAAAGAGCTAGTGCTCTCGGATGAAAACAAAGAGTGATGGGCAGTGGGACCAAGTAACTTTAAACTTGCAGCTTGAACTTGTAGTTAGAACTAAAATGCACCCACTATCAAGCGCCAGGGGAACTTAAACAATGGGAGAGAGGAGATTGGGGAAGAATGGGAAAAGGATGGCAACGGATGGCCAAGGATAGAGTTGCACAGCAAAAGAGCTCCCTAGGGAGCTGCCAGCCCAGGAGCCATCTTTAAAAATTCTGATCTCAGCTGGTCCGTAGTAGGGATACTCCAATTGACCTCCTCATCCCTGGGTTGGGGAGAGGAAAAATCAACAAAGGTTCCTGTTCCAGATTGCTACGTGTCAGCATCCGATGAGAACGGAATTGGGCTCAGTCCTGATGCCTCTGTGCTTGCAGAGCCTATCCACCCTCCCAGTCTACACTCATCCATGAAGAATGTCCAATTGGGTAAAGTAGTGGAAAATACCTGAGGCCTCTAAGAACAACCTCAGTAATTCAATGCCTTCAGGAAATAAGAGAAACAATTGGTGGAAAAGTGACAACTTCCCCCTCCCAACATATCAGCTCCTTTACTAATCATTCTCAAGTTACATGTCTAAAGGCAAAATGTTTTTAAAAAATGATGTATGAACTGTTAGATACTTATTCTCACAAATAAAGTTTAGTGGGATGGTTGCCCAAAGTGGAGTTGCCCTTTAAAAATGCACAACCCTTTAAGCAATAACTGACATTTCGTACTATTATATTTAAGCAGGATCCTTTTCACATGTCAACTCCATGTCGGAGTTCAGATGGCCATGTGCATAATGCCAACACGCGTTTGTATACTTCTAATTCTATGAAAAATGTGTGCGTCGGGGAGAGCGGTTCCCACTAGGCTGCACAATAAATTCTTCAAATCAATGTTGCACCAGTGAAGATTTTATATTTCACGTGCAATATGGTGTAGAAGTAAAAGTATCTGCAGAGACTGAACGAATGCTGTGGCGTTTTTTGTGTTTTGGTTTGTCACAATATTGACTCATGTTTCATCTCTGAGCTTTTATCTATGCCTATGAACTTCAAACATGGCTTAAGGCAAAATGATGCTTTTGTAATTACAGGCAGCAGACAGGTAGACCATGACAGGCAGAGCTGTAGATAATGGATACGATTAGAAACCGCATGTCAAGAAGGTAGTGCCGGGAGGCTAAAGGGTTATTTAAACAATTGTAAATTGTGATAATTTCTTTTATTTATTTCAGGTATAAATCAGGAATGAGTCAAACATCTAGTATGTTAGAGTTAAAGGGAAACTCTGTTTAAAATGCTTAATTTCAATGGGTTACTCATCAGCACAATTGTCTGCCAAGTGTTCTGCACCATATGCTAGTTTCTCCTCCTTCCCACTGTGTGTGGAAAAAAGAACTCAATAGTGCTCAGATTTCCCAGTAGGTGGGACACTTTCAAAGTATTTGGCTGCAAATGTCAGTGGAACCAATGTGTAGTAAAATATTTTGCCACAGTGTTTCACTATAAAAGCTGATAATAACAGGAGCCAGCTGACTGAACGATATTGAAGAATCTGACAAAACCTAAAACTGCAAGTTACATTAAAGAGTCAGCTTCACTTAAATCACTACATTGTATATATTGACTCAAAGAATGATTCAAAGATTCCAACCTTTGGAAATGGGTGGTTGAACATTGTTCTGGGAACTGATTTTAAATCCAGGCCAGATTGATGGGATGAAAGACTAATCGCTTTGATGGGTTTTTTGGATGCTATACAAAATGAGTTTGAGGCTGTCTCAATATAGTTCCTCCTTGTTGGCATGGACTCAGCACAAAACTGCTACTAATTTTGCCAAGAATTGGCAATATTATTCACAAGTCAAAATGATGGATGGTGCAGGAAATTAAAGGTTGATGGTGCAGTATGGGGTGCTTCTCTGAGGTTGAGTTAAGGTGCATCACTGGGGCAGAGCAGAGGGAGTTTTACTTTGCAGATGGCAGTGCTGTGCCTATTCTGGAAGTGCTTGATGCTGATATTAGGTGCCTAAAAGAAGAACGTATTCAATTCATCCTTTCTTCGATGAGCACAACAATTCCCTGCCCTCCAAAAACAACCCAAATCCAAACCAGATGTTACATTCTCCATTTTTTTTAAGGTTCTGGGCTGGGCTTGAAACTGGATCCATTCTTTGTGAAAAGGATTACAATCTTCAGGTCAAACATTTCAGTGAGTCTGTGCACAAAGAGAGAAGACCAGAGGAGGCCCAGTTTTCGTTAAATTATTCCACAGTTTCCCAAGAGCTAAACTGAAGGATTTTCACACAGGATGAGAAGGAATGGAGAGATAGAGGAGAAGAAAAAAATAGCAACAACTTGCATTTATATAGCCCCTTTAACATAGTAAAACATCCCAAGGCGCTTCACAGGAGCGTTATCAGACAAAACTTGACACCAAGCCACATAAGGAGATATTGGGACAGGTGACCAAAACCTTGGTCAAAGAGGTTGGTTTTAAAGAGTGACTTAAAGGAGGAGAGAGAGGTGCAGAGGTTTAAGGAAGGAATTCCAGAGGTTAGGGCCCAGACAAATGAAGGCACGGCCGCCAATGATGGGTGAAGGAAATTGGGGATGCACAAGAGGCCAGAATTGGAGAAACACAAAAGAAAAAGGAAGAAAAATGTGCAAAATTTATTAAAAGCTGTGGATAAGTAAATTGAAGACTTTTTTTTTTACATCTTCCCATTACCAAATTACTATAAGCATGTTCCACTAAATGAGTTATCTATTAGAATATAATATTGTGTACTAGACTCTAATAAATTACCCCATTTGTTTTCAATTTGCTAGAAGAACCTACCAATATAAGCCAGCAGATACAAAATGTAAGAGCAAGTGTAGTCGCCATTGTAGAGAATAACTGCAATGTTACAAGCTGCATGTCTCCACAACATAACAGCACATGGTTGAGAACACTTCACAGATGAGTACACTTGTGTGCAAACTATGTAAATGTACTTTTTAATATTAAAATGTAACAAACAACATGCTAAAAGAAATACACCATAACCTTTGAAAAGTGGCAGAACAATAAATCAAGTCAAACAGATTGTCCTTTTTGGGTGCAAGATGAAGACAATGGGACTCCTATCATGCTGCTGGTAGGGAGGAGAAGGGATGAGGGCAGAAGTGCGGGAAATGTGACAGACATGTACGGGGTCCCTGTCAACCACAGCTTTGAAATTTTAGGGCATCAAATCCTTTCAAGTCACCACATTTGTCATAGTAGTCAGACTTTGGTCCAATCAAGCAGGCAACAGAAGCTAAGGCTTTTGTCACTCTTCCCATGATAAGGAGGCAGCAGCTTGAGAGAACGCACCACTTTTACCAGGTGGCCAGCTTGCTTAAATTGCAGGGACTCATTTATGGCACACATGTAACCGTCAAGGCCCCTAACAACAACCCCTTGGCATATACAAATAGGAAAGGCTTTCATGTGCTGGGGCCTCAACTATTTACAATCTATATTAACGACTTGGATAAAGGGACCATGTGTACTGTAGCCAAATTTGCTGATGATACAAAGATAGGTGGGAAAGCAAGTTGTGAGGACACTAAGAGTCTGCAAAGGGATATAGATAGGTTAAGTGAGTGGGCAAAAATTTGGCAGATGGAGTATAATGTGGAAAAATGTGAGGTTATCCACTTTGGTAGGAAAAATAAAAAAGCAAATTATTATTTAAATGGAGAGAGACTACATAATGCTGCGGTACAGAGGGATCCTCGTACATGAAACACAAAAAGTTAGCATGCAGGTACAGCAAGTAATTAGGAAGGCAAATGGAATGTTGGCCTTTATTGCAAGGGGGATGGAGTATAAAAGTAGGGAAGTCTTGCTACAACTGTACAGGGCGCTGGTGAGACTACACCTGGAGTACTGCGTGCAGTTTTGGTCTCTTTATTTAAGGAGGGATATACTTGCGTTGGAGGCAGTTCAGAGAAGGTTCACAAGGTTAATTCCTGAGATGAAGGGGTTGTCTTATGAAGAAAGGTTGAGCAGGTTGGGCCCATACTCATTGGAGTTTAGAAGAATGAGAGGTGATCTTATTGAAACATATAAGATTCTGAGGGGGCTTGACAGGGTAGATGCAGGGAGGATGTTTCCCCTCGTGGGGTAATCTAGAACTAGGGGGCATAGTTTCAGAATAAGGGGTTGCCCATTTAAAACGGAGATGAGGAGGAATTTCTTCTCTCAGAGGGTCGTGAATCTTTGGAATTCTCTACCCCAGAGAACTGTGGAGGCGGAGTCATTGAATATATTCAAGGTGGAGATAGACATATATTTGAGCTACAGGGGAGTCAAGGGTTATGGGGAGCGGGCGGGAAAGTGGCGTTGAGGCCAAGATCAGATCAGCCATGATCTTATTGAATGGCGGGGCAGGCTCGAGGGGCCGACTGGCCTACTCCTGCTCCTATTTCTTATGTTCATTATATAAACATACAGGTGATGTCAGATCACAGGAACAAAATACTGCAAGTGAATGGGCAATACCCTGGCAGATACCACTAAGTATCCCCTCATGCAATCGTGCTGTAGCCTCCACCCCAATAATTTGGAAGGTGAGCTGCTCATTGAGAGTGAGGCATTGCAGGCTGGCAGGTCTGCCACCAGTGTGGTTTCTCTCTCAATGGTTGTGGGCAACTTCCTCCTTTAAAACCAGACAACATAGCTTCTTTCAGCATTAGAACAGAACATGAGGTCGTCCCCAATGACCAGTCTACGTTATAACTGGTGTGAGAAAGTGACTACTGAGCATTCAACTAGTTTGGGGAGTCACAGGGACTTGGTGACAGAACATGCAATCATTTTGTGAGGTGAAGGAAGCCTAGCCTCCTGCCTGTCATCAAGCTACAGCTTTACAGACATGGGAGTTAGTGGTGCATTTGAGGATTGGGCCAAAGCTTCATAGGCTGCATTGCTGATGTGGCATCATGCTGTGGGCTCAGTATTTGATACAGTCACTCAAAGAAATACATAGAAGTTACAACACAGAAACAGGGCATTCAGCCCAACCAGTCCGTGTCGGTGTTTACCCTGCATGCGAGCAAACAGTCCTAATCATATTTACCTGCCCTGTTCCCATATCCCTTCATCCACATATCTAATCTCGAACGTTGACACAGTTTCTGCCGCGACTAACCCTGGATGTGAATTCCACAGACTCAGAATTCTCTGAGAACAGTTTTCACCTGCCCTCTGTTCTAAATCTCTTAATCACTCTAAATCTTCTATCTATGGCCCTTCATTGTAGACCCATCAACTACTGGAAACAAGTTGCTTCTATCGACCCTGTCCCATCTTTGCATAATTTTAAACACTTCTATCATATCGCCCCGAAATCTGCGTTCTAATAAAAAAGCCCCTTTGAGTGGGCATTCTTTAGTCAACCCTACCTAGGCACTCTTTCTCAGACCAGAGAACCTATTTTTTCATTTAGTCCCACAACCTATGGATGTGTGAGGCTGCATTTTCGCAACTAGCCATCTCCTACCGTGCTTGCTGCCCACTGGTTTGGGTGGGAGTTTTCCCATCATCCCAGAAATGACCGCACCTCATCCAACAGGACATCCAGACTTCAGTGAAGGCAGCAGGTCTCTTGCTGGTCCAGGCATCGGGGTCGATTTTCAACTTACGTCCAAACGGGTGCAAAGTAGGTGGTGTGTCTGCTGCGCCCGCCCATACATTCAGTAGGAAGTCTGAACCATTTACAGGTTTTTTAATTTCATTCGAATACAGGTGGTGAGCTGCCCAGCACTCAATCAGCACTAGTGGGAAGATTGCCAAATGGGAGGATGGAGCAAAATCCGAGGGCTCTCTGAGTGAGCCAGATGTCAGCAGTAAATGGGTTGGGAGCTGCACAGGGCTGGGGGGAGCTTTCCCAGCGACAGACAAAAAAAAACGTTCCTTCCTGTTTTTGGAGCAGCCACCAGCAGCCCCTTTAAAGTCCCAAGAGACTGCTCACTATTTGGTACAAATGGGACCGTAGGACCCTGATTTGTATATCCAAGCACCCTCCTGCCTGTTTCAGAACGGAATGTTCTGGGCCCATTTACAGGTCCACCTGAAAATTTCATCAAGCAGGTTTTGGGCATCCAAAGGGACGGCCACTGTTTTTCTGCCAGAAGCCTTGTAAATGGGGTGGTCAGCAGTAGAAAATTGCCCCCATCATCAGGCTTCAAGCAAAATGACCAAAAGCCCTTTAAGTGCTGCAGTCCTTAAAGAGCTGCTGCACTCCGCATTCTTCACTGAACTGTTGCCATAGTGCTCCCTGTGCATGTGGGAAACAAACGGGGTATATTTAAAATATTCAAATTAGATGACTTCACCAAATATGGCAATGTCTGCATGCCCCATATGTGCAAGCGAGCAATGCAATTTGCCCCTTATATGCATTGATAAAACTTATTTTAAACAGTAAATATAGTATAGGACATGGTGCCGATTTATTATACAATGTTGGCTTCATGCCACTTATCTGCCTGTTTGAGCACTACTGTGGAATTTGTGACTGCTTCACACATTTGAATGTGATAGTGATTCACTGTGGAATATTTTAGGAATCAGAGTATTGGGAAAACCTCATGATCTATTCAATGTGTCTAATCTGAGTTACTGTTATTATTCCCAAAGTATGCATAAACTAGAATGATCAGAGTTTATAGAATTGTGGTTAGGAATGTCTGCATGCATGATTCCACATTAAGTATTATGGTCAATGAGTCATCTCTTGTATCATTTAAGTTACCAAACATTATCAGCTACTATTAAAAAGAGTTGCTGACAGTTATTGGCTTTGCCGCTCTCCCAATGTCCTACTGGGTCCGGGATGTTGCTGTTCAAAGCCATACGGGGCAGGAATTGCCAGGTTCTTCTTGCTGACAAGTAGACTGCACTGGATCAGGTGTGAGCACTGTAATAACAACAACTTGTATTTATATAGCGCCTTTAACATTGTAAAACATCTCAAGGCGCTTCACAGGAGTGTTATAAAACAAAATTTGACAGCAAGCCACATAAGGAGATATTAGGGCAGAGCTTGGTCAAAGAGGTAGGTTTTAAGAAGTGTCTTAAAAGGAGGAAAGAGAGGCGGAGAGGTTTAGGGAGGGAATTCCAGAGCTTAGGACCTTGGCAGCTGAAGGCACGGCCACCGATGGTGGAGCGATTAAAATCGGGGATGCTCAAGAGGCCAGAATTAGAGGAGCGCAGATATCTTGGGGGGGCTTGTGGGGCTGGAGGAGATTACAGAGATAGGGAGGGGCGAGGCCATGGAGGGATTTGAAAACAAGGATGAGAATTTTAAACTCAAGGCGTGCTTAACCAGGAGCCAATGTAGGTAGGTCAGTGAGCACAGGGGTGATGAGTGAACAGGACTTGGTGTGAGTTAGGACATGGGCAGCAGAGTTTTGGATGACCTCAAGTTTACGGAAGGTAGAATGTGGGAGGCCGGCCAGGAGTGCGCTGGAAGAGTCAGGTCTAGAGGTAACAAAGGCATGGATGAGAGTTTCAGCAGCGGATGAGCTGAGGCAGGGGCAGATGTGGGTGATGCTCTGGAGGTGCAAATAGGTGGTCTTAGTGATGGCGTAGATATGTGGTCGGAAGCTCATCTCGGGGTCAAATATGACACCAAGGTTGTGAACAGTCTGGTTCAGCCTCAGACAGTTGCCAGGGAGAGGGATGGAGTTGGTGGCTAGGAAACGGAGTTTGTGGCGGGCACTGCAGACAATGACTTCGGTCTTCCCAATATTTAGTTGGAGGAAATTTCTGCTCATCCAGCAATGGATGTCTGACAATTTCGAGACAGTGGAGAGGTCGAGAGAGGTGATGGTGAGGTACAGCTGGGTGTCGTTAGCGTACATGTGGAAACTGACGCTGTGTTTTCGGATGATGTCGCCGAGGGGCAACATGTAGATGAGAAATAGGAGGAGGCCAAGGATAGATCCTTAGGGGACACCAGAGATAACAGTGTGGGAGCAGGTAGAGAAGCCATTGCAGATGATTCTCTGGCTACGATTAGATAGATGATAAGGGAACCAGCCAAGTGCAGTCCCACCCAGTTAGGACACGGGCAGCAGAGTTTTGGATAACCAAGTTTACGGAAGGTGGAAGATGGGAGGCTGGCCAGGAGTAGATTGGAATAGTCACGTTTAGAGGTAACAAAGGCATGGATGAGGGTATCAGCAGCAGATGAGCTGAGGCAGTTGCGGTGTCGGGCGATGTTACAGAGGTAGGCATAGACAGTCTTAGTGATGGCATGGATATGTGGTTGGAAGCTCATCTTGGGGTCAAATACGACACCAAGGTTGCAAACAGTCTGGTTCAGCCTCAGACAGTTGCCACGGAGAAGGATGGAGTTTGTGGCTAGGGAACGGAGTTTGTGGCGGGGACCGAAGACAATGTCTTCGGTCTTCCCAATATTTCCTCCAAAGAGAAGCCATTGCAGATGATTCTCTGGCTACGACTGGATAGATAAGAATGGAACCAGGCAATGGTCGTCTCACCCAGCTGGATGACGGCGGAGAGGCGTTGGAGAAGGATGGTGTGGTCAGCCGTGTCAAAGGCTGCAGACAGGTCGAGAAGGACGAGGAGGGATAGTTTACCTTTGTCACAGACACAAAGGATGTCATTTGTGACTTTGATTATAGACGTTTCAGTACTGTGGCAGGAGCGGAAACCTGATTGGAGGGGTTCAAACATGGAGTTGCGAGTAAGATGGGCACAGATTTGGGAGGTAACAACACGTTCAAGGACTTGAGAGGAAAGGGAGGTTGGAGATGGGGCAGTAGTTTGCAAAGACAGAAGTGTCAAGGGTTGTTTCTTTTGAGAGGGGTGATGACGGCAGATTTCAAGGAGAGAGGGACAGTACCTGAGGAGAAAGAACCGTTAACAATATCAGCTAACATGGGAGCCAGGAAGGGAAGTTGGGTGGTCAGTAGTTTAGTGCGAATAGGGTCGAGGGAGCAGGAAGTGGATCTCATGGACAAGGTGAGCTCGGAGAGGTCATGAGGGACGATAGGAGAGAAACTGGAGAAAGATGTGAGTTCAGGGCAAGGGCAGGGAGGAACCTTAGAGGAAGTTTGGCCCGGTGGGCTGGGGAAGGGAAGGCAGAGGCAGAGGCAGCAGAACGGATGGTCTCAATCTTAGAGACAAAGAAGTCCATGAGCTCCTCACACTTGTTGTTGGAGGTAAGGGTGGAGGAGACAGGGGAGAGGGGTTTAAGAAGACTGTTTGCAGTAGAGAAAAGAAGCCGGTGGTTAAGTTTGCATTCCAGGATAATCCTGGAATAGTGAACAGTTTTGGCAGACAAGAGCAGGACCCGATAGTGCTTTATTTGGTCCAGCTAGATCTGGCGTTGAATGGCTAAACCAGTTGTCCGCCATATCCATTCAAGTTTGCATCCTTTGGACTTGAGAGCAGAGATGAGGGCCATACCGGGCGGAACGGCCAAGGTGAGAGAGAATAATGGTTTTAATGGGGATGAGGGCATCAAAAGTAGAGATAAGGGTGCGATTGAGCAGATCGGTAGCTGCAGAAATGTCGTGGTGAATGGAGGGCCAAAGGCTGGACAGTTGGCAGTAAAGTTCCCAAATAACACCTGTTTGTATTTTGGCTGCAGCGGTAGCCATTTTAGGTAAGTACTTGTGGTAACTGTTTATTACAATCAGTGCCAGATAAACCAAGCACAGAGATTCATAGTGGGGTGTCCAGGATGGGGGAATAAATGTTATGCGAGGAGCTGGACAGCTGCCTGCACCAGTGGAACCATATCCCAGTAAGAGTCAACGCCTTCAGGAGACGGGAGAATAATGGGGAGACAATTGCATTTTAAATCCTGTGATACAGAGCCTGCTGAAATTATGCAACAAGGCCATCAGGGTCTGAAAAGAAGAAAGGCAGGTCAGTGTTTTGGGTGGAGACCCTTTGTCAGCAAGAATCCCTTTTATAGGAGTGGCCAAAAGAAAGAGGGGAGGGGAAAACAATAGGTGAAGATGGTAGAGTAGATATGCTGACTACTATTACAAAGAGGGTTTAATAGCATCTGAACAGGTTTTTTAAAATCTGAAAGATGATCTCAGTCAAGACGCGGAAAGGCATTGGACAAAAAGTGAATAAAACAGTTCAAAATAGAAGAGAGCATGTCAGGAAAATAGATTGAGACAGTTAAGGTCTGAAGGTGTTCAAGCCACCCTTTCACCTGCTGTTTTCCCCCTGACCTGTGTGTTTTGGTCAGTCCTATAAGTTTCTTAGTCAATTCTCACAAAGGGTCTTGACCCAGAAAATTAACCTGTCTTCTCTTTTCAGATGCTTGTGTGTTCAAAGTATTTTCTGTTTTTATTACGGATTTCCAGCATTCGCTTGTGACAGATTGTAACTTTGCATTCTACTCCAAATGAGGAAAATTCAATGACAGGCCAGAATTAGCAGCTATTTTTGTTTTCTGGCTCAATATATCTCATGTGAAATGTTAAATTCCATTAAGAACTCACATGATTCCAGAAATATATTGAAAGGCATTTTGAATAAAAGTTGTTGCTGAAGCCTAAGGTGCTCTCAGTTACAAATGACTTATTTCTCTGTATACTGTATTTGCTTAGGGTGCCCAGAAAGGCTAACCTGCTGTTACAGAGATTAGACCTTTGATAAATGAAAAAGGTCATGGAAAGCAAACAAGCTGATTGTATCATTATTTACATAACTTTGTAAAATACAACTGTGCGAATAGTACTTCTGTTTTAACAAACAAGACAGGTACGAGTCCATGGGGAATCCTGTTCTGTGGGTCCCCTCTCAGTCCCTGTGTCACTCTGGCTGTCTTGTTCATTTTCATAGAATCATAGAATAGTAGAGCACAGAAGGAGGCCATTCGGCCCATCGATTCTGCACTGGCTCTTTCGAAGAGCAATCCAGTTAGTCCCACTCCCCTGCTCTTTCCCCATATCCCTGCAACCGATTCTCCTTCAAGTATTTATCCAATTCCCTTTTAAAGGTTACTATTGAATCTGTATCCACCACCCTATCAGGCAGCGCATTCCAAATCCTAACCACTCATTGCGTAAAAAAGTTTTTCCTCATGTTGCCTCGGGTTCTTTTGCCAATCACCTTAAATCTGTGCCCTCTGGTTATCGACCTTCAGCCATTGGAAACAGTTTCTCTTTATTTACTCTATCTAAACCCTTCATGATTTTAAACACCTCTATCAAATCTCCTCTTAGCCTTCTCTGCTCTAAGGAGAACAACTCCAGCTTCTCCAGTCTATCCACGTAACGGTAATCCCTCATCCCTGGAACCATTCTAGGGTTTCATTTAATTTACTAGTTGGTGTGGCTGACAGACAAAAATAAAACAAAGAGTGTGTCTCTTCCTGTAATTGTCCCTCTGCTTGTTTCCCATTCTCTCATTCTTTCAGTCTCCTTCCATCTTTTTGATTACTTGCCGCTCTTTTCTTGGTTTCTCTGCATCTTTCTTGCACTCCATTTGACTCCAAATCTTATTCTCACTCTTTCTTTCCTCTTTTTTCTGCAAGTCTTTTGACCTTCCATCTCCTTTCTATTCTGTATGTTTCCTACTTTCACCGTATGCCTCTCCAAAAGTTTCTCTCCCTTTCGTTCTGCCTCTCACTCTTTCCTTTTCCTCTTATTTCCCATGGAAACTAGGAGCCAGGCCCTCTAGTGCCACATAAATGATCTTCTCTCTCCCTGGGAGAAGAGGCAGCCCCCAACTCAGACCTAATATCTATACCTACAGATTTCCAGGCCAGAGAAGATTGGGCAGAGAGGGTGGGACTAGGAGGGGAGGGGTAAAGGCCAGAAAGGAGTAAGGAGTGAGAAGGAAGGCAAGGACAGAAGTGAATTTGCAGGAAGTTTGGGCTCTGCCTGAAGCTGGGAGGGAGTGAGCAGGGAGCCAAGAAGAGAGGGCCCTCTCGGTGGCCAGGAGGGTGCAAGAGGATTGGGCCTGCATTAATTTTGAATATAGAGTGAAGCTCAAATATTTATAATATCCAAAAATAAAAGTCAAATTTTTATTTGAATAAAAATTGTTGCTGCCTCCAGGCCCATGTATGTTTTATCAAATGATTATAAACATAAGGATGCACATGCAGGGGCGATTTTAACCCTACACACCCAGTGGAAATCAGGCAAGTTAAAATTGCCCAAGTAGCTTACCCACCCTGGAGCTGATGGATCCCGATTTTAAGCTGTCTAGAAATCTATCTATCCCCTTCTTAAATATATTCAGTGACTTGGATAGAAACATAGAAAAATAGAAGCAGGAGTAGGCCATTCGGCTCTTTGAGCCTGCTCCGCCATTCAATATGATCATGGCTGATTCTCTATCTCAATAGCATATTCCCCCTCTCTCCCCATACCCCTTGATGCCTTTTGTGTCTAGAAATCTATCTATCTCCTTCTTAAATATATAAAAAATGTCCAACTGAGCAGGTGGGAAGGACACCCAGACAAAGCCGGCGTGGTCCTTTTTTACATGTGCATGTCGATAAAATACCCTGGGTCTCATTTCTGAACAGTTTCTAACTCACACTGTTACCCACCCACCGAAAACTGGCCCCAAGTTAAAATCAGGCCAGATATGTCCTTTCAACTGTCACAAAAAATATAATTACTTTGTGCGCTTCACAAAGTAAGTCTTATTAAAGAGTCATTGGTAATGCAGTGAATGATTGGTTGACAATCACAGTAGTGAGGCTGGTAGTCAGTAGCTCTATGACATACATATATGTAAAGGTGCCTCCTGTGCTAAATCTTTCTGGTTCATGAACACAATTTTTGTTTGTAAGTGTTGCCCTGCTCACTGGGAGAGGCCTACAGTCTTGTTATGGACACTTTTTGAGGGATGCCCTTCCCCAATTTTTATGTCTACTTACAGTTCACCTTGACCAGATCTGAGGGTTAATGGTTTTTATTTGGCTAATATCAAGATGATGGGAACAAAAACTTGCTTTGAAACCTAGTTACTCCTCAGTGGTAGTGATTTTCAGATTGTAACATCAGAGCACTTAGATCTAAATTTGACTATCTCAGCTAATCGACAAAGAAAAGCTCTTGGCGTTTGTTAAGTTGAAGATGAATCTGAATGGTGGTATTTTAAACTGAAAAATGTTCATTCTTGACATTGCACAGACCCAAGACAGACAATGAATGAAACCCTGAGGATATCAATGGAGATTTCAAGGTGGGGGTTGTGTGTTCTTTGAATACAATGTAACTATTTGCCTGAGGATTAGGAAGCATTTTTAATCCTCAAAAGTGCTCAGTTTCACCAATACGCAACAACAATGGTGGAAGTTTGTACTTTAGGGGGATGGTAATACTCATTAGGAAATGTAGTTTGATAGCAAATCCACAGATGCTGAAATGTTTCCTTCACAAATGGTCGCTGCCAATTAGTTTCTGATATTATTCTCACTCCTCTCTTAAAGGTACTTAGTTTATGCTGGAATACAGTACCTCTCCAAAATGGCCATTTTTTATGTGTGAGCTTAGATGATGAGAATCAGCAGGCTTTTCAATCATGAAGGGCATCACAGCCTCATTCAATGTCCAAACACAAGCACTTTCCCACAAGAATCACTGGATAGCAATTAAGAGCATAACCCGTGCTGATCTTTTTCCCTGCAGGACACGGAGATCAACTGTAGCATCCTTACTATAATAAAAACAGAAAATGCTGGAAACACTCAGCAGGTCAGGCAGCATCTGTGGAGAGAGAAACAGAGTCAACGTTTCAGGTCTGTGACCTTTCGTCAGAACAAAAAATGTAGAAATCCAACAGGTTTTAAGCAAGTAGAGAGGGAGGGAAAGGGAGGAAAGAACAAAAAGGAAGGTCTGTGATAGGGTTCAAGGCAGGGGAGATTAAGTGACGAAAGGGATGATGGTGCTACCACCATCACAGTTAGCATTTGGGACCATCCTTTTACTGACTCCAAAGTTTATTCCCCCACTCCTCAATCCAGAACTCCATTTCAGGTGTTGCGCACACTTTGAATAAAGGGCTTCCTGACATCAGTCCTACATTGACCTTTCACCAATTTGAACCTATACTCCTTTGTCTCACCGTCAGGGTTAACCTTGGAATAGTGCTTGAATTTATCATTTCTGTAATGTTTAATTTCTTATATATCTCTATAACTCCACACTTTGAATCATGCCAGACTGGTAGAGCGAGTTTCTGTTGGATTTTGACTGCTCTGCAGCAACTCTGAAAATATTACATACCTGGAAAGATCTCTGTTTGTTAGCAACATAAGGGGGGGATTTAAACCCTCTAGAACAGGTGGGTTGGGAGCGGATGGGGTAAAACTTTTAGATTTTTATAGGAGGAGCACAACCCGGCTCCAACGTGCCCACTTCTGGGTTTAACGGAGGCGTGTTTGGATGTCGGTGAGAAACATACTCGCCGAAGATGGGGGGGTTCCTAATTGGATGCAGGCAGTTACGTTTTGGCACAATTAACGTCCTTGGGAGAGGTTAATGAGGTATTTTTAAATTGTTTTTAACATGGCTCCAAATTTTACTTCAGCAGCACGGGTTTCCCAGAGCACGGGAAACTGCCCAGGGAAACAGAGGCAAGATTGAGCAGCAGTTCAGGTGGGTATTTAAACTTGTCATTGTCCCATCTGAATAAAACCTCAATTATTGCAGCTGCTATCTCAGTTCCCTCTGGCAAATGTTTGACAAAGAGTGCTTGTGTCGATACAGCTTTTTTCAAACCTTTGAGGATTTCAAACTGACAAGATCAGGATGGGAGGCGCCTTGGATGTGTTTGACAGCACATCAGAAGAGGAAGACCATCACCATCCACGGCAGTGACGACGTGCTGTGGAAGGATCAGCACGTGCACAGGAGGGAGGTGCACAGGAGAGGGGCCAAGGTCATAGGTGGCACTACCCACGTCACAGGGTTTACAGAGGCTCAGCTTCCTTGACCTCTCGGAAGAGCTGTGCTTCCGCAGGCTGAGCTTGTCACGTCAGGTGGTGGCAGACATCTGCAGCCTCCTACAGAAAGACCTGCTCCCTGCTGGCCACACATTACCAGTGGCTGGGAAAGTGACCACCGCCCTCAACTTTTTTGCCTCCAGATCCTTCCAAGGCGTTACCATCGACTTATCCAGGGTCTCCCAGTTTGGCTGCACATAAATGCATAAGGCAGGTGACTGATGGATTGTTTGCCAGGGCCAGCAATTATGTAAATTTCCCCGGTGATTAATATAGCCAGAATGAGCGGGCACTCTGATTCGCCTCTCTGGCTGGATTTCCACAGGTACAGGGTGCCATCGACTGCACACACGTAGTAATCCAAGCACCACCACAGCAACCAGGTGTTTTTATAAACCACAAGGGATATTTGTCCACCAATGCGCAGCTGGTGTGCAACCACAGGTGGAGGTTCATGCAGGTCTGCGGCAGATTCCCTGGGAGCTGTCCTGATGCCACAGTCCAACATCTCAGACCTTTTTGTTCTAGGAAGCAGACTTAAGGGCTGGCTCGTAGGAGACAAGGGATATCAACTTCAAACTTGGCTCATGACACCTGTGAGGAACCCCACCAATGAGGCGCAGGAGCGCCACAATGAGAGCCACATGACCACCAGGTGTATCATCAAGCAAGCCATTGGAATGTTGAAGATGAACTTCAGGTGTCTAGATAGGTCAGGGAGGTGTACTTCAGTATTCACCAGCGAGAGTGTCCAGATGATAGTGGTGTGTTGCATCCTGCACAACATTGCGCAGCAGCGAGGATTGCAGGTGGAGGAACACGAAGGGGCTTATCACTCATCTTAGGATGAGGAGAACATGGAGGAGGAGGAGCAGGAGGAGAAAGATGGGGCACCCATAGCCAGACCAGCCACTTACATTGCAGCCTGGGTTGCCAGGGTAATATTGCAAAGGTCAAAGGTTCACCTAGTGTGAAACATAACAAATGAAGTCCTGCGGTCCGCTCCCATCACCAGCACAAAGCCCCGCCCTCCCTTTGCACTAAGCAGTCCTTCAGCCACTCATCTACCCATGGCACATCCGCCCAATGGGTCCTGTCATGTATTGACATTCATCATGAAACAAGTGAAAGGGCGAGTAGACACTCGGGACGCAATAATGGGCAGATGTGGAAGTGGTGCAAATCATGAAATTTTATGTGGCATTATAAAAATAGGTAACTTAACCACATAACATTTTGTCAAACACCCATGTGCATACCCTTGGGGAATTACAATTTCAACTTATGCTTCCTACCATTTTTATGTGAGGCATCCATGTGGCTTCAGCAGAGGTAGAGGCAGGCTGCTCAGATCCATGCTTTGACTGCTGAGGTGCTTTTGGCCTATGCTCTCTGGGTTTTGGAGAGACATTCTCGCAATTCCCTGTGCCACCAATCCACTAGCGATTGAGTTGGTCTCCTCCACCCTCTGCTATTGTGAAGAGTATACATGGCATGTCTGTCAGTACCTGGCTAAGTTGCTGATGCACCTCTGGCATTCTCCTTCTCAATGATAGCCCGCTGGGTTCAGCATCCATGTCCAGCTGAGCAGAGCGTGGAGAGGATTGTGCCCTCCGACACAGACTCTCCACAGGTGTCCCTGCCACCAGTGTCTGCTCATGCTCACTTGTGAAGTGTGAATCACCAGGTGAAAACCCAACTAACTCTAGCTGGACCCACCGAAGTGCGAGTATCTGCAATGGCTGTAGGTCCTATGATGATGCACCCTCAGAAGGAATGAGCTCCTCTAAGGAATCGTCCTCGTGGATATCCTGCAACACTTGCTGTACGTGTGAAAGTCCTGGAGGACAAAAGAAAGGGATATGATTTAGTCGTGGCAAAGTCACAATCTTGTCAATCACCATACTCAGTCTTCTCATAGTTCAGTCATTGATAAAATTAAGTCAGCATATGTGTCAGAGATATTTGTAATTCTGTCACCAGCTATCTGCAAGCTCCCCGTCTCTCCATCTCTGATTGAGAGGGACGCAGATGTGCCACTTATCTCCAGAGCATCCTCCTCTACATCTGTGAGCTGGACGATTTGTGGCAGCCCACCTCCAGTCCTCTCCCTCTCCCTTGTGTTTTGCACTCTTTTCTCCTACAAGGAGCCAAAAAAACAAACCTGTGAGTGAGTGAAGGTCAGGTATTCACCCAATGGATGCAATGCATTCGGTGAGGGTGACTATGAGACAGTTGCATCACATTGCATAAAGATTGGGGTAAGTGTCAATGGTGGATTGATAAATGGGGAGGTGATGAAGTGCATAGAAAGTGAAGGCTAGGTGCTGCTCAAAGTTGAGTGTGTGTGAGGAGTGATCTGATGGAGAACACTTAGCAAGGCAGAGTGAAGGGTGGGGGGTGGGGGGAGAAGGTGTGCTTAAAGGACAGGATTGTAATTGAATCAGTAAACGTACTCACTTTTTCTGACCTGGCTAGGTCATTAAACCGCTTCCTACATTGCATTCGTGACCTGGGCACAATGCTCCAGCTGCTCACTTCCTCCGCTACCTCCAACCACAGCTTTTTGGTGAGATCAGCAGGTTTCTTCCTCCTATTACTGGGGAAAAGTATATCCCTCCTCCTCCTGACTGCACCTAGCGGTAATTACAGCAAGGCATCAAGTCTGGGTTGCTGGCCTCGCTCTATGTTGACCATCCATCCAGACCACCTCCAATTTAGATTTGTGGACTGTCCCTTTAAATACAGCTGAGATCACATCATGTGGGTGTGCATCATACCCGCTGCGCAGCTTGGAGATGCAAAACCCAGAAGTCAAAATTAATTGGTACAATTGAGTTGAGATCGTAGATTCCGACCTGTTCAATTGACTTCCGGGTTTCCCTCATGCAATTCCACCCTCCCGCACGGAAGCCGCCTTCAGGTTAATATCGGGGCCAAGTTATCCACGTGCACGTTCATATTAATCCAATTATAATTTAGTCTGCATAGTCTCAAGCCAACTATTCATTTTGTATAAATACTGAGAACTTGATCCGTGAAGGTAAGAACAGATCTGTCTCTCTGCCAAACCAAAAGCAAGATAGCACCACCCTAACACTATCCAGTGTTATACTTTCTTGGGTAAATTGTTTTGTGTTATATCCAACTTTCCCTTCAGTGTCACTGATCCCAGACACACAAGCTGCAAAATTCGGCTCCGTAGTGCCTGTTGTTTGGGCACTATGCGTGCCATTTAGGTTCCAAAATGGCGTTTGTGGCGTGCGCGCTCACTTTTGGTGCGGGCTGCGCCGGACGACATCTTGGGTAGGGCGTTAGCACGCGTGCAGGGAGCATCCGTTGGAAGTATGCAGATCGTGACGTCATTCAGCGTGCAACACTGATTCGATGTCAGCACTGCCATTTTGGAGCTGTGTTCCAGCTAACGCCCTCTCTTAAGCTCGCACAGAAGGACCCCCCCCACCAGCGCTATTTAAAGGGATCAACAACTACTTACAGGTTAGTTGCTGATTGATTTCTATTGGCTCTTGCTGCATTTGTAGAAGTGTTTGATGGTTTCTAGAGCGCTTTAACATTGCTAAAGTCTACAGGGAGTGGTGTGGCAGGTGCCGAAGAACTTTGTCCTGACTTCAAGGATTCTGCACAGACTACTTGCTCCCAGACATGTGTGCAGTAGTAGGCATTCCACTTGGCCTACAGCATGACATGGAGAATGAGCAGAGGCGACACAGAGCAGGACAATCCGCTGGCAGAGGGAGGAGGAGGAGGGGGAGAAAGGTTCTCAGCAGGAGGCTATATCTACCCAGGGTGTTTAGGGAGCAATACTCCTACCTAAACCTCAGTGAGGAACAGTGTGTCAGATGCCTGTGCTTTACTACGGATGTTCTCACTGAAATTTGCCACCTGCTGCAGCCACAGCTGCAACCTCAGAGCAGGGCAAGGACCGCATTGCCAGTGGCTGTCAAGGTGATGGTGATCATGAACTTTTATGTATTGAGCACCTTCCAGGCTGGAGCGGGAAATATTTGCAACATCTCCCAGTTTGCCATCCACTGTTGCATTAGGGAGGTAACTGAGGCTCTGTATTCCAAGAGAGCTTGATGCGGAGATGCCCAAGAGAGCTGACTACATTTCATTCTCTCTGGCCAGAGAGCAGCAGGCGGAGCGAGCACACGGCTTTGCTAGGATTGCAGGCTTCCCCATGGCGCAGGGTGCCATTGACTGCACGCACGTCACTTTGCATGCAGCGCATGTAAACTCGGAGATGTACTGCAATCTGCCTAAAGTCCTGTGCCAAGTTGGTGCTGGACTCCTCCCTGCTCCTTGACATTGACCGCAGGCTTTCTGGCAGGCTTCCCACTGCACCAAGCATTTCATTATGTATACCCCTCAGCCGCCTTCTGTAGGCTGCCCCATCGAGGTCCTCATCTGAGTCCTCTGCAGCAGAACTCGTGTGCGACCTCGCCCTCCGGGGAGTTGGCACCTGTGCTACCCTTGCCCCCTGCCCTGGCTGCAGGACACTCATGCCCGGTGTCGCACCACGTGCAGATCGAGTGACAGTGCTGTGTCTTCATCATCACTGCCTTCTTCCTCTTCCACCACTGCCTGGCCAGGTTACAGTTCTTGGGTATCTGAAAGGAGAAAGCCACAAGGGTAAGGTTGTGGTGAGAGGAGCGGGGAAAGCAAGAGGTGCATGCTTACACCATCTGCAGCTTTTAAAGCAAAAGACATTGTGGGATGAGGGGGAAGTGGGATGTGAGGAGGAGGATTAGGTAAGAGGATACGTCATCTCCAATTGTTTCAGCCCCGCTGCTGGCCACGAACTCAGCAATGGCCGCTCCAATGATGGCGACCACCATCTCCTCCAATGGAGTAAAGTCATGTAGACATGCCTGTCCCCCACTTGTTAGCTCCTGCTGCTTCTGGTTATGTGCTAACTTGTCCTGCAAGAGAGAGGGGACTGTATCAGTGCGTGTGGTATAATCTGTTTGGGTGATGTGCCTGTCAGTTTGAATAACTGGCACTGTGTGCAAGCTGAGATGTGGGTGTGGAGCTTGCAGCAGTGGTAAGTATGTGAGGGTGAGGTGACGCTATGAATGTGAGGTATGCGTCCTGTTTGATAGAGATTGTTGGTAGGTGAGTGATGAGGGTGTGGTGCATTGAGCAGTGTGAGGCTCATGGTGCAGTTGGTGGGATATGGCATTTGAAGATGAATTCACTGACCTCACGAGTGGTCAAGGTCAGTGAACTTCTTGCGGCACTGCATCTATGTCCTTGGGGCTAGAGTCCTGGCATTGACCGCCATGGCTATCTGCTCCCACTGCCTTTGCAGAGTTTGTCTGGAGGGCCTTCTGGCCCCCTGTGGATAAAGGACCTTTCTCCTCCTGTCCACCTCCTTCGCCAAGGCCTCCAGTGTAGCATCTGAGAACCTTGGAGCCTGTTCTCTCCCCTGTTGTGCCATTAGTCACTCTTCTTGCAGGTCAGACTCTCTTCCCGAAATAGTTCCAGCACCTGCTCCAGCCAGAATGCACCTCCCCTTTAAAAGGTGCAGGCTAGCTTTAACTGGTGCTCGTCTGTCACAAAATAGATAGATAGATAGAAGAGAGGAGCAGGAGTAGGCCATTCGGCCCCTCGAGCCTGTTCCGCCATTTAATGAGATCATGGCTGATCATCCAAATTCAGTACCCTGTCCCTGTTTTCTCCCCATATCCCTTGATCCCTTTAGTCTTAAGAAAAAATTGGCCCCCTGCTCAGGCTTGCAGCTACTCAACAGTGCGGTCAGCGCTGGCTGCATGCTAAAATCATTTAAATTAGCAGGCAGCATGAAGTTTGTGTGCTGCCTGCATCAGAAGCAACGGGTGCGAGTTAATCGCACATCGCGATCCCCATGCCCGTTTTTGGGGGCTGTTGAATTTAGCCTCCACAATATCCAAAATGCACATGGAATCTCTATAAAAACAAGTTTGCAAGTATTCCAAATTAACTACTTGGTCTTCTGGAGAACAATCTCAAACAGGAATGGAAAATTTTCTGGAAAGAAAAACAAAACTCTCATATACCCTATTTGTACCAGCAATAAATATATTCATGAGATTGATAGGTTAACTCTGCTGGCAACTGTAATGGGTTTTAGAATTATACACAGAATCTCTGCATATACAGAACAGGATTCAGTCTCAATCTAGTATTGTGACAGCACATAAAATGGGAAGGTTCATCAAATAGTTAATTTAAGACAGATTAAAGTCCTCTAGTCAATGCCCACGGCACAGATTAGCTCCAACCTCTCTGAAATGCCAAGGCAAGTTACAAGGTGCATAAGACCAAGTTGATTCCCAGTTTGGAACATTACTGCAGCAGAATGAGGATGATGTGTCTGACTTTAATGGTCAGTGCATGCCCCAAAGCTGTCACGTTTCAACTAGACTGAAGACAGGTCTATCCTTTGTATAAGATTTCTCAACAATGTCAGAGAAACTCCCTAAAACAGACTAACTTAGATTTTTAACAAGCCCACACAACTTCTGAATATTTGCTTGACTCACAAAGGCAAGCTCAAAGACAATGGGAACTCAAGGGATCATTCATTATTCTTAATTCATAACGGCCTGCATAATCCCCCCACCCCCTTTTTGATGCCTGGTCAAAACAGGCCCTAAGGACGCAGTAGCATGCACTTCCACAGTACAGAACTTCCATTGTTCTCAACTCCTGGACGGGGAACAATTCAGGTTACAGTCAGCCTTTCTAAGTCTGTATCAATCAGTTATGGTTAAAGAAATAGAATGATGTACCTGCAGTCATCTTTGTCCTGAGGTGTTCCACCAAAAACCATCGACATAGCCAAAGTCGAAGGGTAGGAAGGAAAGGAAAGGGAAGGGAAGGGAAGGGAAGGGAAGGAAGAAAGAAGTGGAGTCACTGTTGTAATGTGGGAAAAGGAAAAGTGCCTGCAGCCTGGAGACTTACTGCAAGGACTGCTTTCCTGCACTCTTGAAGGTGCTGGTGAACCGGATCTTGAATGAACGCAAAGATGTTTCACATTGGCATGGTATTTGAGGAATCAACTTTAACCCCTTCAGCTCCAAACCCAAATGACTAGTTGAAAAAATGAATTTCTAACTTCTTTGAATATTATTTTACTGCAAAGCAACCAGAAAAACAATAAATTTGGTTCTTACACATTTGCCTAGAAAGTAATTAGGGTCCAAACCTTTTACAAATATCATATTGAGTAATACAAAATGTGCATTGAGAAAACATGTTAGAAAGACAACATTAAAGAAAAAGGAGCATTTACATCTGATGTTTTAATTTTACTGTATATTTTATTGGGATAAAAGGTTTACTAATATCCCAATGTTTCAATCAGGTAAATACTGTACAGCAAAAATAGTTAAACCACAATGTACAGAGAAATACTCAAATCACACACAATGCTTAGCGGATGCTGTATTTTAGGAACCTTCATCTAAAAAATTATTCATTGGATCAAAATTCAAAAATTGGAGCAAAGAATTGACTCCACCCATTTCAGCTAGAGTGAGATCCACATTAATATCTCATTTCAATAAGGTTAAAAAATGCATCTAAAGGACCACAACAGGCAAAATTGAGTATAAATTTGATGATTTTAAATAGTTAGAATTGGTATTGTGCCAAAATAACCATGTGAAATATATTTGATTGTATTGTTAATGGATTAGATGTGTGACTTCAAATTCAATTGAGGTTTGAGCACATATGGAGTTTCCCTCCTTTCATTCCACCAGCACGTGTGCATAATTTAATTAATTATTTTAAATGTTTTGAGTCCAGAGGGAATCAAATGGGGCCGATGCATTATTTAAAATTGTATACGTTCCAACATGTACTTATGCAAACCTCATGGGCTTTGACCCAGGTCAGTCCTCAAGATATCTCATCAATAGTACAACCTGACTCTTCTTTCCATTTGTCTTCAATAAATACAGATATTTAGTGCATGAAGATAATAAAAAGATATACATGGAGGAAAAAGGTATATTTTTCAGTGATTTTATTTTCAGTATTTAAGAAAAATTATTAAGGGAAAATAACTAATTGGATTAGTGTCACTGGCCAGTGTTGTGAAATATTTTAATCTGTAAAATCTAACCCAGCCACTGACCAGTCTGCTGCAATAAACAACCAAACGTTTTTAAAGCTAAATAGTCATCAGTCTGCTGACATCACTAACTTTGCTGCCTTCAACTTCCCTTGCAGTTATTGTACATGCCTTTGGTCACTTTTAATCACCATTATGGATGGGATTCTGAGACTACAGCCTGAATTTTCCTCACGTTTGCTGCCTGCTTTCAGGCAGTCCTGGGATGATCAGAGAAAGTTGGCCACGATGGCCTAGCACCAAACCCCAGCTCATAAAAAGGCTGTTGGAAATGTCATCCACCCACAATGTGGAAGTCTCGTAGTGCCTGCTGCCAGCCTCCACACAAGCTAATTTCACTTAAATGACATGGTGTTGAGCACTATTGAATTTCCCTTCCCTAACACCCGTGGCCGGTCACTAAAATTAACGTGCATCTAAAAGGAGTTGATTGTTACTAAGCCTGACTCTTCCTCCCATTTGTCTTCAATAAATACAGTTATTTAGTGCTTGAAGATAATAAATAGATGCATATGGTAACACGCTTGCCTCTGAGTCAGGAGGTCATGTTTTCAAGCCCCACCCCAGAGAGTTGAGCACATAAGTTTAAAATTGCAGAGTCAGATTGGGGCAGGAAAGGAGTGGGTAAGTCCCCTGCTCCATCTTAACTGTCTTCCACCTGGTTTCCACCAGGTAGGAGGGGAAGGGGGGGGAAGAGAAAAAATCGAGCTGCAGGAGTCATCTCCGCAAGCACTCTCCGTCTAGTGCTTTCTGAACTGTGGATGTGATAGGAATTCTAAGTTCACTGGCATGTTTGCATGTTGTTTTAAAGTATTCCTTAAACTTGGATTCAACTCACATTGCTGACAGTTTGTTTTCTGTCAAAATAACCAGCCCTTTAGTAGCAACTAAGTATAGTTGCAGTGTTTGGAGGCAGGCGGAGAGCATGTGGGTCAACTTAAGAATGTCATGCAGTTCGTCAGTTATTAAAAGGAACAAGAGGAAGTCGATCTCTCGCTTGTTGTCGACTCGTGATCATCAGTATCTGGAATTTGGAAATGATAGTCACGGCACCATATCATAGATAAGGTAGAAAATGTGGTGGAACAAGAAACGTGGCCTCAATGAGAAGGAATGAATCACTGTTGGTAAGCTAAGTCTCAGCAAGGCATAAGATATCAACACACTCTTCCACAATGCGATCATGTTAACTAGGTAGCAGATATTCTGGAAGGCAATACAAAAGGAAGGGATCATTTGAGGTTTGACTGAAGTGTGTGTGTGTGTGTGTGTGTGTGGGAATTAGCAGAGGACATTTAAAAGGAGAAAGGAAAAGAGAAGGGAAGAGGGTCAGAAAAACTTACCCTAGAGGAGTATGATGGGTTAAGAATAGGGCAGATTTGTGCACCAATGGGCATGCAGAGTATGCTCAAACTGTAATAACAAAGGGCTGTATATAATGGCTCATCAAGGAAGGACAGGAACCTGCACAGGCAAAGAGAGGAGAAGTGGGGGAGGGATGGTATATGGAGTCAAGATCCAAGTTTGGGGCAGGGGGGGTCAGTGACAGAGTGGAGCAGGATAGATAGGGAAACAATAAGGAGGTAGGGAAGCTCGGATGCAGGGTAGGTACTTTGAGCATGCAGATGGAGCGACAGCAAACAGTTAAAAAGTTAGAGTGATAGACAAACATGGATCACAATAACAGCGATTTGTGACAACATCTGTGTTCTCTCTATTTTACTTGGACAAGTTAAATATTGTTTAGCCACACTGAATCATCATTTAACTATAATTAAGAATAACGAAACAGTAAAGTTAAGTCTTTTGTAGCCGGTTATAGTTCATTTTTAAATGCAATGAGTTTCAGCTATATTTATTACCTCAGCCTCGAGGCCTGAGTGGGGGTGGGGGCACTATAGTTATTGATTTACTTTAATGCATTTTCTCCTCTAGCCATTTATAAATCATGCTGTAACTCTTTGTATCTGAGCTGCTTCTCCTGCCAGTCTTTTCACGTCACCATTCATCAATGTAGGAGTTTCCACAGACTGGCTTTATTCCACCATGGCAATACAATAGGAGAAACTGCTCATAAAGTGATAGTGATCAGTTAACTGCATGTTGTAATGGCTATTTTTTCTCATTATTAGCCTTGGATTTGCAATATATTGTATGAAAGGAATGGCAACAAATCTTATATTTAGAAGTAAGCAAAATCAGCAATTTTGATTTATTAGATCAAAGATCTTACCTTTGTGTTCATTCCCTCAGTAGATACCTTTGTCATTTGGACTTTCCTTTAATTGGGACATTGCTGAAAAAGAAAGACAATGCTGAGTGCAGATACCCCGTGAGAAGATGGATACTGAGAATGGTGCTGAAAGATAAAAGGAAATCTGTCAAGCTGAAGAATACAGTGAAAGCTGAGACTGACAGCTGAATCTTGTGGGACACACACAGCACAAGAGAAGAACCACTTCCATCTGATTTAGGTGAGAAGTCGCACAACACCAGGTTATAGTCCAACAGCTTTATTTGAAATCACAAGCTTTCGGAGCGGCTGCTCCTTCGTCAGGTGAAGTGAAGAAATACAAATGGGCACAGCATATAAATTTACTATATACAGTATCTAATTTACTTCACCTGAGGAAGGAGCAATCGATAGCTCCGAAAGCTTGTGATTTCAAATAAAACTGTTGGACTATAACCTGGTGTTGTGCGACCTCTCAACAGCATATAAAGACAGAGAACAATGCCTGTGCAGAGAACAATGCCAGACGACTACAGTTAATCTTTCTAACTGCCTTTTATCACACCTCGGCAGAGAGACAATCACGGCAATCAAATCCAACTAGGTCAGTCAGGAAGACATTACATCAAAGACGATAGCAAAATACAACAAAGACAACGAGGTGGGGTCACAGGGGGTCTAATGTGGCAGTCTGTATGGAAAACCAAAAACTTTTAACTTTTTACTTTTTTTTACTGGAAATCACATCTGTGAACAAGCCAACGACGACTCGAGTCTGGATGACTCTACGTCAGGTGGGGTTACATGTAGCGTGACATGAACCCACGATCCTGGTTGAGGCCATCCTCATGGGTGCGGAACTTGGCTATCAGTTCCTGCTCGATGATTTTGCGTTGTCGTGTGTCTCGAAGGCCGCCTTGGAGAACGCTTACCCGAAGATCCGAGGCTGAATGTCCTTGACTGCTGAAGTGTTCCCCGACTGGGAGGTAACACTCCTGCCTGGCAATTGTTGCGTGGTGTCCGTTCATACGTTGTCGCAGTGTCTGCATGGTCTCGCCGATGTACCATGCTCCAGGGCATCCTTTCCTGCAACGTATGAGGTAGACAAGGAAAGAATGCCCCGGAGCATGGTACATCGGCGAGACCATGCAGACACTGCGACAACATATGAACGGACACCGCGCAACAATCGCCAGGCAGGAGTGTTACCTCCCAGTCGGGGAACACTTCAGCAGTCAAGGACATTCAGCCTCGGATCTTCGGGTAAGCGTTCTCCAAGGCGGCCTTCGAGACACACAACGCAAAATCATCGAGCAGAAACTGATAGCCAAGTTCCGCACCCATGAGGACGGCCTCAACCGGGATCTTGGGTTCATGTCACGCTACATGTAACCCCACCTGACGTAGAGTCATCCAGACTCGAGTCGTCGTTGGCTTGTTCACAGATGTGATTTCCAGTAAAAAAGGTAAAAAGTTTAAAGTTTTTGGTTTTCCATACAGACTGCAGCCTCTGCCACATTAGACCCCCTGTGACCCCACCTCATTGTCTTTGTTGTATTTTGCTATCGTCTTTGATGTAATGTCTTCCTGACTGACCTGGTTGGATTTGATTGCCGTGATTGTCTCTCTGCCGAGGTGTGATAAAGGGCAGTTAGAAAGATTAACTGTAGTCGTCTGGCATTGTTCTCTGCACAGGCATTGTTCTCTGTCTATATATGCTGTGCCCATTTGTATTTCTTAACTTCACCTGACGAAGGAGCAGCCGCTCCGAAAGCTTGTGATTTCAAATAAAGCTGTTGGACTATAACCTGGTGTTGTGCGACTTCTCACTTTTGTCCACCCCAGTCCAACACCGGCATCTCCACATCTGATTTAGATACAGGTTACCATGCCAAGATGATGATACATGCATAGGAGAAAGGTTTACCCACCCAGCTTTCTTGCTTTGATAAGTAATGAGACTGAATCACTGCATATTTTTTCCCAAGAGTTTGCCAACCAGTGCAATAAAACATGGTGGCGGAAATAAGGGTAACTATTATAATGAACTGCGAGAGAAAATTGTGATATGAGAATGCTAACATCAACAAACACTCTGCATTTTTTCCCTTATTTAAGTGGCCTGGCAGACCGTCAGGTGGGATTATTACCTAGGAATTGGTTCTCACTCCAAATTAGGGGAGGGAAGTTGTGCACTGCTGTAGGTTTAAAAGCCTGTAACAGTGCAAGCACCAGCAGTGTTTAGACCAGAAACAGCAGCCAGAGGACCTCCACACAGCAGTGCAGCCCTCCTTCACTGAAGACCTGAGAAAAATATCACTCGTGTGTAATTTTCGCACTATTTAAATGCTCCCAACTGTTTCAGACGGAAGCTTGCTGTCCAGTAAGGAAAAAATATTTATCATTACCGTATTTGCTTGTTAATTATTATAAATCCTATCACATATTTGAGAATTTGATTAAATCTAATTAGTCATGAACTTATAGATTTTGCAAGTTTGGGTTGTGATATATGAAAACGTAATACATAGAAATACATACAAGTTGCAACACAAAACAGGTCATTGGGCCCGACCAGTCTGTGTTTGGCATTTACCCTCCAAACAAACAAATAGGCCGAATCCCATTTATCAGCCCTGTTCCCAAATCCCTTCAACACCTTTTCATTCATCTATCAAATCTAATCTTGAATGTTGATATAGTTTCTGCTCAATCACTAACCTTGGAAGTGAATTCCACAGCCTCACAACTGTGTGTGAAGAAGTTTCTCCTGCCCTCTGTTCAAAATCTCTTGCATTTCATCTTGTATCTATGGCCCCTCCTCTACTGGAAACAGTCTATATACCCTGCCCTATCTATCTTGCATTGTTCTAATGATAAAAGACCCAATTTTTCAACTCTTTTCATATTTAACAGTTCCTGATACCAGGCAGTATCTTAGTAAACCTGTGATGTACCCTCTCTAAAGCCTTAACATTTTTCCTATAGTGTGGAGTGCAATACTACAACACAGTATTCCAACTGAGGCTCATTACCACCTCTTGGCTTTAGTACTCTATGGGGGCGAAATTCGCCTCCTTTGTGCCAGCCGTTAGCGCCTCCGGGGGCACTAACGGGGCGCAAAGGGCTTATCGCCTGGGCGGGGGCAGCGCCCACCAAGAAATTAGGCGGGGCGCTACCGAGGCGCTAGCCGATAGCGTCGTGCCACTGCCAGTAACGCCCCGGGCCCCTGCGCCGCCAGCGATAACATAATCGCCGAGCAACATGATCCCTTAGAGCCCCGCGGCCGAAATTCGGCTGCGCCCTGCGAGGCTGCCGCAGCCGATGTCAGCAACAGCCCCACGGGTCGCGAGCCGGGCCGCACACTGCTGGCGGGGCACTAATTAAAGGGGCGGTCCGGCTGCGCCCCGCACCGACATTTTTTATTTACCCCTGGTGGGCTAGTGGAAGCCGTCAAACGACCTGCAGAGTGCGCAGTGGCTATCCCCTTTAACGGAAGAGGAGGGACGCTGAAACGCGTCAGCACTACCGCACTTTGCGCCACACGCACCGCCCCGAGAGGAAGTGGAGTGCCAGAGATAGCGCTCTGCTCTCTCGCCGGGGCGGTAAGCCCAATTTAGCAGCCGGGGTAGTACTCTGCCCGGGCGCTAAATGTGAGGCGCTAATTCATTTACCGCCCCCAAACGGGACGTCACCAAATTTCGTCCCCTATACCTCGTGATAAAACCTAGAATTCCATTAGCTTTTATAATGACCTTATTAACCCAAGGTGCTGCCTTTAATGTCCTGTGAACCTATAGCCTCAAATCTCTCTGCTCAATTTCCATTCAGTGTATTGCTGCTGTTTTTTTACAACCAAAATGCATCACCTCACACTTACTGACATTGAATTCCACCTGCCACTTTTTAGCCCATTCCTCCATCTTATCAATTACTCTTTATAGCTTCCTTTGGGCGTCTAAAGAATTAACTATACCTCCTAGTTGATATAAACATTGAGCAGAAGTGGCCCCGGAACTGAACCCAAGGGGATACCACTCCCACTCCCACCAACCACTCTGGAAAAACTGCCTGTAACTCCTACTGCCTGTGTTCTCCCTTCTAATCAATTTGGAATCCAGTTTGTCAGTCTCCTCCTTATTCTATACCCCTTAATCTTCTCTCGTAATCTCCTATGTGGTACCTTGGCACGTGACTAGGAATTGTGAGGAGTTGACACCCATAGTTAATTACAAACGCAGTTTTTACTGCAGCACAAATTAATTTCATTCACATATTCAAAAAGCAGAAAACAACAAAAAGCAGAAACGAGCAAAAAGCAGAAAAAAACCCATTTGCCCTGTTTGAAAGTATGTCACAATGAGTCAGAAACACCCACAAAACAATGTGGCCACTTCAAAATAAGAATACAAACCCACAAAAACATTTCAGAATAAGACCAAACCCAATTTTCCCTCCCTCCATGACTAAATATTTAATTATAGGAAGAGATCAACTTATCCTGAGAAAGTTGCACCTCTCTCACGCGCCTCAGTATATGTAACTGATATCTAGCTTGCACCATTCTTTCACCCAAAGGTATTGATTTTTCCATGACAGGTACAAATGACTGCAAAAGGAGCATTGGATAATATTAAGCTTGACGACAGCCATGCCTGGTTCAAGGTTTATAAATAAAGCCAACCAGATTGCTGCTCAATGTCACAAAAACAAAGATAGATTCCCGCAAGCTTTATCTGTTTATGTAAGCACAGCCTTGAGTTGGATGGTGAACAGTCTTTTGAAAAATGCTGACTGCTGATATCTAACCTGTTTATATTGTGGCAGTGTAACAGCCTGAACTTTGTTGCACTGTTTTTGATTTCTGCCTTTTGTGGTGCAACGTTAATTGGCTGATTTTCCTGGTCTGAGCCAAGCACCCACAGAAGAAGTGCAGCCAATCAGAAATGTGGGTGGAGTCCCACAGCGCGCACTACAGATTTGCTGCCATGACTGATGAGGGCCCCCCAGAGTGCTGTGTCTCAAGCAAATGCACCGATACACACAAGAAGTTTTTCAGTGTACAGTGTCACAGGATTGTGGGTTCAGTGCCGCTTGCACATCTCATAGGCAAGCTGCCTCCATAAAAAGGGGACACCAAGACCAGTTAGAGCTGTTGGGGTGCTGCGAGGCCTCTCACAGCAGATTTGGTACGGTAAAGCCAGTAATCTGATCCAGGAGCTTTCAGGATATTTTTCTTCTTATTTGCGGCTGCTGAGGGGAAAGCAGCACAAGGTGAAGGATTGGGCTGCCCTTTATTATCCCCCTTTTACTTGTGTTACATGGAAAGGGAGGAGAAGGAGGATGGTGAGCAGGAGGCACTGCTGGATATGAGGGCAGTGAGACACCACCAGAGCAGGAGGGTGCTGACTTGGAGGTACACAGCTGAGACCGTTTACAGACCGAGGCGGATATTCCTGGATATGATGCGGAGATGCCGGTGTTGGACTGGGGTGGACAAAAATGAGAAGTCGCACAACACCAGGTTATAGTCCAACAGTTTTATTTGAAATTACGAGCTTTCGGAGCGCTGCTCCTTCGTCAGGTAAAGTGAGGGAATACAAATCAGTTACAAAGCATATATAGACAGAGAACAATGTGGCTGCAGAGATACAATCCGTCAGGGAGGCATTACATCAAAGACACAGCAGAATACAGCTAAGACAATGAGGTGGGGTCACAGGGGGTCCAACGTGTCAAATGCTGCAGTCTGCAGTTAAGCTTTTTACTTTTTTTTAAATAACTGGACCTCACATCTGTGAACAAGACAACGACAACTCTAGTCTGGACTCTAGTCACGTCCTGTAGCGTGACATGAAACCGAGATCCCGGTTGAGGCTGTCCTCATGGGTGCGGAACTCGGCTGTCAGTTTCTGCTCGATGATTTTGCGTTGTCGTGTGTCTCGAAGGCCGCCTTGGAGAACGCTAACCCGCAGATCCGAGGCTGAATGTCCTTGACTGCTGAAGTGTTCCCCGACTGGGAGGTAACAATCCTGCCTGGCGATTGTTGCGCGGTGTCCGTTCATACGTTGTCTCAGTGTCTGCATGGTCTCGCCGATGTACCATGCTGCGGTGCATTCTTTCCTGCAACGTGTGAGGTAGACAACATTGGCCGAGTCACATGAGTATGTACCATGTACCTGGTGGGTAGTGTCCTCACGTGTGATGATGGTATCTGTGTTGATGATCTGGCATGTCTTGCAGAGGTTGCCGTGGCGGGGTTGTGTGGTGTCGTGGTCGCTGTTCTCCTGACAGCTGGGTATCACAGAGGAGCAATGCATCTGGAGGCTTCATTTCAGCAGTGAATTATTAAGAGAACTGCTAGAAGACCTGAAGCTACAACTTCAATCCTCCACTTGCTTTCTGTGGAGTCATTGTGAAGAACACTATCGGCATACTGAAGCAGAGGTTCCGCTACCTGGATTGCTCGAGGGGAGTCTTGGAATACAATCCCACAAAGGTCTTAACGGTCATCGTCGTCTGCTGTGCTTTCCATAATCTATCCCTCGAAATGGGGATCCACCTAGGGGAGTAAGATGTGGAGCAAGCAGAGGAGGAGCCAGATGACTTGCTAGATAAGGAAAATGAGGAGGCAGATAGAGCAGAAGCTCATTCTGGTAGAGTCTTCAAGCAGAATTCTGATCATGAAGACTTTCCCCTGACCATTTCTGCCCCTGCACCAAAGCCTGCTCTTCTCTCCATCCTGATCATCCTCTACAATAAAAATATCTCTGAGAAGCTAGAGTGTTATCCATCTTTAGATCCTCTCATCAACATTTACCTCCTGGATCTTTCAATGAACTCTGCACGAAGCATCATCTAGATCCAATATATTTATTTCATAACATTACATTGTCCCACCATCAATCTAACCCTTTGCACCACAGTATTTAACCTGCTCTATCTCTCTCTTCCGCGCTGCTCGACCCACAGTAATTTACCAGCATCTTCCATTTTAATTTCAAACCTGATTCTCATGTTTTCCATCTTACCTGTATTCTTGCCTTTTCACTAGGCCTCCCACTGCCCGTAGCTATTCACAAGTCCTTTGTTTGTTTAAAAACAAAGCAAAAAAAAACTGCAGATGCTGGAAATCTGAAACAAAGGACAGGAAGTGTTGAAAACACTCAACAGGCACAGCAGCTGTGGAGAAAACAGACCAGTTAACATTGGTACGATAGCAAAATACTGCGGATGCTGGAAATCCGAAATAACAACAGAAAACGCTGGAAAAACTCAGCAGGCCAGGCAGCATCGCAAGTCAAGGATCGCAAGCTTCAACAACTCTTGGACACTAAAGCCCCTCCGGAACCTTCTTCCCCTTCACTTTCCTCTGACCCCCCTTCTCCCAATCTCACCCCCTGCCGCGTTTTCACTATCCCCTCTGACCTTCCCCTCTCTGACTCCTCCTAGAAGCTGGCAGCTGTCCTTCATTCTGCCAGTGGATTTCACACTTCATTCAGCCTTAATCTGTCACATTAACACCACCTCTAGCCTTGCATATCTCTTAATGTCTCTATGTCTCTTCATCTCCCCCTTTGTTCCTTTATCCCCTCCCCCTTTTCCCAGCTTTACCCTGGCCTTAAATCTATTTGATTTCCGGCTCTTCCCAGTTCTGATGAAAGGTCATCGACCTGAAACGTTAACTCTCTTTCTCTCTCCACGGATGCTGCCTGGCCTGCTGAGTTTTTCCAGCGTTTTCTGTTGTTATTTCCAGTTAACATTGGGATGTGAACACTTCTTTAAAAAAGTGCTTTGAAGAAGGATTCGCACCCAAGAAATTAACTGGCTTGTTCTCTCCATAGATGCTCCCTAACCTGCAGAGTGTTTCCGGTGTCTTCGCTTTTTATTTCAATGAAGAGCTTTCCATTACTTGACTGAAGATCTATTACATCATTCCTCTGTATTTGTTTGTTTTCTCTGGCCCCCCCCCCTCCCCATTTTCTGATTCTATTAATATACTTCTTCATCTCGATGAGCACGAAAATAAAGTTGAATTCCTATAGTGCCTTTCACGACTTCAGGACATCCCAAAACGCTTTACAGTCAATTTTGACACGTAGTCACTGTTGTAATGTAGGAAACGCAGCAGCCAATGTGCACACAGCAAGCTCCCACAAACAGCAATGTGATAATGATCAGATAATCTGTTTTTAGTGATGTTGATTGAGGGATAAATATTGGTCAGGTCACCGGTGATAATTCCCTACTCTTCTTTGAAATAATGACATGGGATCTTTTACGTCCACTTGAGAGAGCAGACAGGGCCTCGGTTTATCATCTCATCTGAAAGACGACACCTCTGACAGCGCAGCACTCCCTCAGTATGGTACTGGTGAGTCAGCCTAGAATTTTTTTTGTGCTCAAGTCTCTGGAGTGGGACTTGAACTCACCACTTTCTGACTCAGAGGCGAGAATGCTACCAACTAAGCCAGAGCTGACACATTGACCGTCTGTCCTCTCCACAGACGCTGAATAAAGAGAATAGTTTGGTTAATAACAACAGAAAACGCTGGAAAATCTCAGCAGGCCAGGCAACATCCGTGGAGAGAGAAACAGAGCTAACGTTTCAGGTCGAAACCCTTCGACCTGAAACGTTAACTCTGTTTCTCTCTCCACGGATGTTGCCTGGCCTGCTGAGTTTTTCCAGCGTTTTCTGCTGTTATTTCGGATTTCCAGCATCCGCAGTATTTTGCTATCAGAATAGTTTGGTTACTTGATTAACAGGAAGATTTCAAAATGTGCCCTCAATCAGTTTAAGTACGCTATTTAAGTTGAACGCGCCTCATCATGCAACGTGTTGAATGAGAGCTTGGGGCAGGAGGACGAGGGAAGTTTTTGTGCAGAACATACGAAAGAGACACAGGAAAAGACCAGCTACTCTATTGAGTCTGCCTCATTCAGTCATGTTGCAACTCAGCAATATAACCCTAAATGCTCCCCATCCACCAGCAGCCATGTAATCTCCTGGGAGTGGCAAAAACATTTTTTTTTTTAAACTCTAGGCCAATTCAAAGAAATAACAGTAATGGAAAATTCCTCTCCAAGCCCTGAAGATGATCAAAAATGAGTTGATTTTTGGTTAATTGTCAAATCACTTGACTTTTAAGATTGCGATTCAGTCATGCCACTGTTTTGCTTTTCTCAGTGATGTTAACAGTAGGAAATCCTGATTAAATTGGGACAGTTGAGTTTTTAACAAGATGAATTTGCACTTTTTCAAACACCACAATGGTGCCTCTCATTGGTACTTCCAGACAGATTCTCTAGTCCCAAAAAAGCTGCCTTGTGACCTCAGGTTAGGGTCATGCGCTCGTTATATATAATCTTTCTAGATGTGATCCGCATGCTGAACACTAATTATCATTACAAGCACAAGTTGGCCTGAAAACGTTATAAAAGCTATTTTCAAGTTTTACATTAGAGAAATGTTCAAAATCAAAAAACACCACAGTATTACATAGAAAATACAGCACAGAAACAAACCATTTGGCCCAACCAGTCAATGCCGGTGTTTATGCTCTATGCCCCCCCCATCCTTCCTCATCTAACTCTATTAGCATATCATCAGCATGGTTGGAGTTTTCCTTATTATTTTTATTCGTTTATGGGATGTGGGCGTCGCTGGCAAGGCCAACATTTATTGTCCATCCCTAATTGCCCTCGAGAAGGTGGTGGTGATCCGCCTGCTTGAACCGCTGCAGTCCGTGTAGTGAAGGTACTCCCACAGTGCTGTTAGGGAGGGAGTTCCAGGATTTTGACCCAGCGACGATGAAGGAACGGCGATATACTTCTAAGTCAGGATGGTGTGTGACTTGGAGGGGAACTTGGAGGTGGTGGTGTTCCCATGCATCTGCTGCCCTTGTCCTTCGAGGTGGAAGAGGTCATGGGTTTGGGAGGTGCTGCCGAAGAAGCCTTGACAAGTTGCTGCAGTGCATCTTGCAGATGGTACACACTGCAGCCACGGTACGCCGGTGGTAGAGGGAGTGAATGTTTAAGGTGGTGGATGGGGTGCCAATCAAGCGGGCTGCTTTGTCCTGGATGGTGTCATGCTTCTTGAGTGTTGTTGGAGCTGCACTCATCCAGGCAAGTGGAAAGCTTTCCATCACACTCCTTACTTGTGCCTTGTAGATGGTGGAAAGGCTTTGTGGAGTCAGGAGGTGAGACACTCGCCGCAGAATTCCTAGCCTCTGACCTGCTCTTGTTGCCACAGTATTTATGTGGCTGGTCCAGTTAAGTATCTGGTCAATGGTGACCCCCAGGATGTTGATGGTGGGGTATTCGGCGATGGTAATGCTGTTGAATGTCAAGGGGCACGGCGGTGGTTAGACTCTCGCTTGTTAATAGAAACATAGAAACATAGAATCTAGGAGCAGGAGTAGGCCATTCGGCCCGTCGAGTCTGCTCTGCCATTCAATACGATCATGGCTGATCATCCAAATCCAGTACCCTGTCCCTGCTTTAATCCCCACAGTACACATATCCCACCCTAACCCCGTAACCCCACGTATTTAATTCCCCCTAACATATCCCATCCTATCCCCATAACCCCACATATTTAATCCCCCCTAACACTAAGGGTCAATTTATCATAGCCAAATCAACCTAACCCACACATTGTTGGAGATAGACATTGCCTGGCACTTCAGTGGCGCAAATGTTACCTGCCACATATCAGCCCAAGCCTGAACGTCGCCCAGGTCTTGTTGCATGTGGGCTTAGACTGCTTCATTATCTGAGGCGTTGTGAATGGCGCTGAACACTGTGCAGTCATCAGCGAACATCCCCATTTCTGACATTATATTGAAGGGAAGGTCATTGATGAAGCAGCTGAAGATGGTTGGGCCTAGGACACTGCCCTGAGGAACTCCTGCAGCGATGTCCTGGGGCTGTGATGATTGACCTTCAACCACCTTCCTTTGTGCTAGGTATGACTCCAGCCAGTGGAGAGTTTTCCCCGATTCCCATTGACTTCAGTTTTACTAGGGCTCCTTGATGCCACGCTCGGTGAAATGCTGCCTTGATGTTTAGGGCAGTCACCCTTACCTCTGGAATTCAGCTCCTTTGTCCATGTTTGGACCAAGGTTGTAATAAGGTCGGGAGCTGAATGGTCTTGGCGGAACCCAAACTGGGCATCAGTGAGCTGGTTATTGGTGAGTAAGTGCCGCTTGATAGCACTGTCGATGACACCTTCCATCACTTTGCTGCTGATTGAGAGTAGACTGATGGGGCGGTAATTGGCTGGAAAGGATTTATCCTGCTTTTTGTGGACAGGACATACCTGGGTAGTTTTCCACATTGTCGGATAGATGCCAGTGTTGTAGCTGTACTGGAACAGCTCGGCTAGAGGCGCAGCTAGTTCTGGAGCACAAGTCTTCAGCACAACAGCTGGGATGTTGGCGGGGCCCATAGCCTTTGCTGTATCCAGTGTGCTCAGCCGTTTCTTGATATCACATGGAGTGAATCGAATTGGCTGAAGTATTGGAGTATTGGCATTCTTTTTCTGAGCATTTGTAATTTTGAGTAATTAGTAAGAAAAGCTTTGATCAGTTTGTTACTTCCATGTGTGTATAAAATACCATTACAAATGTTGGATATATAGTGATCATCCAGTAAACTGCTTCTCATGGATGAGATACTGTTGGACCTAGACTGTATGACTTTATTAGCTCATGCAAATGAGCAGTGACTATGTACTAAAAATGATTTATGCAGCTAAATGGCCTAACATGAATAACCTGCTCCAGAAGCTAATACTACTTGAGTGGATCCTTGTGTATATGTACAGTGCGTTCTGCTGACTCTCATACACCATTTTAGGCAGTTACATATCTCTTTCCCTGCTTCTTTGGGTTTATATGCAAGCTCATGTTACAGCTCAGAGTTCCAAGCATGACATAAACAGGTTTTTATGTCGTAGTTATTTACAGTTGAACTGATAAAGTGCTGTTATTATATCTGTGATCACATGGATATTACTTATGTTTCATATAGATTTCTTTCATAAAACCAATTGTGCAGGAAAAGAGTGGGAACTAATAACAGCCTGAGGTCATCCAAAGGACATTCTGTTAAAACTAAATATAGGTTTGTTCTGGTAATTGGATTCAAGAGTGTTTAATTGAATAAGGTCCCTGTATCGCTCAGTTAAAAAAGAATTGACGATTAAAATATTACAAATACTTTGGCCTCCAATATTTACGGGGAGGTGGGGTGGGAGAGGTGTAGCATGTTTCCCAGAGGTCCTGACGAATTTAATGACAGGACCGGATTTAAATTTTTGGACTTTGTTTCCCAGCCGCAGCCAGCCAGACAGAGGCTGGCTATCGGGCGGGAAGGCCTGCGGCACCAGGCCGCAGCTGGGAAGCAGAGAGAACAGAGGGAGGGAGGGAGAGATCGTGGCGACCATGGATAGATTTTGGGCCAGATAAATCAGGGAGGCTGTGGATAGATCATGGGCTGGATATATCGGCTGGGGTGGGGGTGGGAAGCTGTGGATAGATTGCGGGCTGGATAGATCGTGTGGGGGCCAGCGATCGGTCGTGGGCCAGATAGATCGGAGTGGGGGGGTGTACGTGGATAGATCGAAGGGGTCTGATGGTGGGGAGGGGGGTCTGATCACGGGGATCCGATGGTGTGGAGTGGGAACAGGTTTGCTTGGGGGGCCGGGGCCACAAGCAGTGCTAGACAGGAACTTACTGTTGGAACCGGCCGTTCTTGCCTCCCTTCAGCTGACAGGAAACCTAGCCCGCAGGCATTAAATTTAAAAGCTTAACATTTGAGGCTCACAGCCTCATTAAAATATTTAAATTAGGGACCCCGCCTCCGGAGAGCAGGTTAGTCGCCCACCCCCAACCTGCCTCCGTTAAAACCGGACGTGGATGCATTGGAGGCGGGTTGAAGTCGGGTTCCCCATTTTTGAATTTTTAGCCACTCCTCCCCACCTGTCGTAGGGGGTTAAAATTCCTCCCTTTATGGTCATGTACCATTGTGCTTTTTAATATCAACTCGAACGCTATAGTTTGAAAAATGCATTCAAATACAATAGGCTGTGAATGTGACATACACGAGACATACAATCTGTGTTCCATAAACAAAATTAGGACTCGTCAAAAACTTAAATAAACATAGATTTGTTGACATATTAATACAAAATAATTTTGTTTGAATGCTGTATAAGGTTAACCTTGCGATAACACTTTATTAACTAGTGTCCCTTACGAACGTTAGACTGCATCAGAATTACAAGAGGGCAACACGGTGGCATAGTGGTTAGCACTGTTGCCTCACAGCGCCAGGGACCCGGGTTCGAATCCGGCCTCGGGTGACTGTCTGTGTGTAGTTTGCACATTCTCCCCGTGTCTGCGTGGGTTTCCTCCGGGTGCTCCGGTTTCCTCCCACAGTCCAAAGATGTGCGGGTTAGGTTGATTTGGCTATGATAAATTGACCCTTAGTGTTAGGGGGATTAAATACGTGGGGTTACGGGGATAGGGTGGGATATGTGTCGGTGCAGGCTCGATAGGCCAAAATGGCCTCTATCTGCACTGTGGGGATTCTGTGATTCTGTGATTATTCAACAAAAGTTCTGGAGTGGTCACTTCCACATCATAAGTTACTGGTTTGAATACAAGAAACCGGGACTAATCTTTCGCTCGGGGTGCCAGAAGGAGGAGCTAAAATGTGCTACAGCCAGCTGCAACAGTTCATCATGCTAGCCAATGATAACAACCTGCATTTACGTAGCACCTTTAACATAGAAAAACATCCCAATGAGCTTCACAGAAGCGTAATCATAAATTGACATGGAACCAAAGAAGGAGCTATTAGGAGGAGTTTGGCTGAAGAGATGGGTTTTAAGGAGGGTCTTAAAGGAGGAGGGAGAGGTGGAGATGTTTAGGGAGGGAATTTCAGAGCTTAGATGTTCATAAATACAGAATCGTAAACAACCTGCTACATAATGTAGGATGATGGAACACAATTGAAGGTCACTAAACAGCTCCTCCCCCAGGCTAGAGCAGGAGGTGTGATATGAGAAGTCTGAAAGTAAAAAAGGCAATGGAAAGAAGCAGTGAGAACAATTACTAAGCCCCCGTAGCATGCAGTTAACATTAATTCGTAAGGATATTATACAGATATTTTCTGTAAATGTAATTGCCTCTCCAAACATTAAGGATCTAAATAAATGCTCACATGCCTTAAATCTGTGTGAAATTTCCAGAAAGAGTATCTAACAGTGCGTGAGAATATTTACAGAACACTTCTGAACGAAGAGTTCTAAAGTTACAAGTCAATAGCTGTTGCAGTGCTTTGTACTACAGAATGGTCGTCATGCTTACAATTTCTGATACTAGCTTGGGGGAGGGGTCAGGGAATAGAGCTGTTTGGTGGAAGAGAGGTATTGCTCTCCAAAAAGGAATAAGGGAAAATCGGAGGCTGAGTGAACCCTGGCACGCACCTTCTAACAGCAGGGTGGCCAAAGAATTGGGAACAGGTCACCTCACAGCCAGAGATTGTGCGACATAAGAGGAGCTGAAACAAGCAAAAGGAAAAAGGTGAAACTGGTGAGATGAGTAATCCAAAGTAGTCTCTTTACAGCACTGTAGCTGTTTTCAGGGTTGTATTGCCAAAATCTACATTATGTAACAGGATGTTTACAATTCTGTATTTATGAATATCTTTATTTCAATCTGATTACACCCATTCAGTACAAAGTTAAGTACAGATATTGGTGAAAACACAAGAGAAAATATGGACCTAATTGGAATTAAAATAATGGTAGAGCTTTCTGTAGTGACAATGGCCCTGAATTCACGGTTGGTATGCCGGCGTACTCTGAGTGCGCAGTCACACCGCCTTTAAAATTGACCGCAGGTTCGCGCTAAATCCCGAACTTGCGATCTGTCAAGTTCTGACTGTACATAGGACTCACTGCGTCTTTCACCTCCTCGTACAAATGAACATGCTGGTAAAAAGTTAGGCTTATTGCCCACCTACTGCGAAGTAATTACGCTGAAATTTTTTACGTCTGATGCTAACAGGCGCAGGAAGCCTGTTGCATAGCGTAAGGGGACCGGATGAGAACATTTTATTACAAAACGATCTGTAACAAGACAATGCTATAATGGGAGATTTATTTTAAGAAGTTATTATAAATGAAGTGTTTGTAAGCACACTGAATAAAGCATTAAATGGGTGGTTTGTAACCTTTTTTTTTAAATGAGAAGTTTATAATCAGAGTGAAAAGTAATGAGAGACTTGTATTGCCAATGTGTATTATGAGGTTTGTAACAACTTGTGGATTTTGAATAAACATACTTTGTTCTAATGAGAGATTTACAATGACTGATTGTTACCATGAGAAGATTGCAGAATGCAGCCAGTCAACCCAAGTACCCCACCCACCTGCTCCTTCAACCACCGTCTGCCCCACCTGTGACAGAGACTGTAGGTCCCGCATTGGACTCATCAGTCACCTGAGAACTCATTTTTAATGTGGAAGCAAGTCATCCTCGGTTCCGAGGGACTGCCTAAGAAGAGTGTTAGATTCCACTTCGGAGTCACGTATATCTGTAAAAAGGAGAGACAAAGATAGGTCCCCAGTATTCCTCGGCCTCTTGCTTTGTTCCACGGAAGCTCAGCATAAGCTCGAGGAACAGCACCTCATCTTTCGATTAGGCACTCTACAGCCCTCTGGACTCAACATAGAGCTCAACAATTTCAGATCATAACCTTGGCCCCTATCACATATATATATTTTTTATCCACACTTTTTGTTTGGCCTTTTTTTCTTCCCTCCCACACGGCAGCTGTCCTTCATTCTGCCAGCGCATTTCACACTTCATCTAGAGCCATCCTTGGTTCCTTAACCTGTCCCATTACCACCTCCTCTTGCCTTGAACATCTCTTAATGTCTCTCAATGTCTGTTAATCTCTCCTGCTTTCTATCCTATCACTGACCTTCCCTTTTGTTCTTTCATCCCCATCCCTTTTCCCAGCCCCTAAACTTGCTTTAAAATCTATTCCATTTCCTGCTTTTTTCCAGTTCTGACAAAAGGTCTTTGACCTGAAACGTTAACTCTGTTTCTCTCTCCACGGATGCTGCCTGGCCTGCTGAGTTTTTCCAGCGTTTTCTGTTGTTATCCCCAGTATTCCTGTTGAATTTACCCAGAATTTCACTCTGGGAGCATTAAGTAAATCAACTGTCTGTCAGGTTCAAAATGCTTTGATTTACACAACTTTAAAGATTGTCAGAATGTTGAAATAAATATTGTCCCATTGTTTTGAAGATTTCAGTTGCTGCCAAGCTTATGCAGTTTACTGCAGCTGATACTGTAAATGTAAATGTGATGTACTCCTGTCAGCTCATAGTTTGCACCTCCATGAAGTCTGTGCTTTTCAATGAATGCTTGATAATGCCTCGTCTTCTATAAATCATACAAATCAGCAATCTCCACTGTTTCTGGATTGGCCAAGAGTCAGGAAGTGAAAGGAGTACCACCCCACGTGATCCCAGGTTCGCATACACACAACGGTGCGCCCCTGGGATCCATGGGGCACTACACGGCACACAATTCTACGCGTTTGAAAGCAATTTCTTGAAGGGGGGGGGTTCGCACAAAGCAAGTGTGGATTTCCTTCGGATGTCGGTGGTGCACTCCTTAGCTTTGCCGCCGACCGCGAATTCAGGGCCATTGAATTACTGACAGGTGGCTGAACAGACAAATCAGTTGTTATCCTGGTTTGCACAAGTGATAGAATGATGGATCACAGTTACTAGAACATAAGAACATAAGAACATAAGAAATAGGAGCAGGAGTAGGCCAATCGGCCCCTCGAGCCTGCTCCGCCATTCAATAAGATCATGGCTGATCTGATCCTAACCGCCAATCTACTATCTATCACAGAACCATCTCCTGCATCTAACAGAATTGCACACACGAAATAGGAGCAGAATCAGGCTACACAGTCCCTGGGCCCGCTCCACTACCCACAGGGCCATGACCGATCCGAACCTAGACTCATGTCCAAATTCCTGCCCGCTCCCCGTAACCCTTAATGCCCTTTACTTCTAGGAAACTGTCTATTTCTGTTTTAAATTTAATTAATGTTGTAGCTTCTACAGCTTTTTGTGGCAGCATATTCCATGGACCTACCACCCTCTGAGTGAAGTAGTTCCTCCTCATCTCAGTTTTGAAAGAGCAGCCCCTTATTCTAAGACTATGTCCCCTAGTTCTAGTCTCACCCGTCATCGGGAACATCCTCCCCGCATCCACCCGATCCAACCCCTTCACAATCTTATATGTTTCAATAAGATCGCCTCTCATTCTTCTGAACTCCAATGAGTAGAGTCCCAATCTACCCAACCTCTCCTCATATGACCACCCCCTCATCCCCGGGATTAACCGAGTGAACCTTTTTTGCACTGCCTCGAGAGCAAGGATGTCTTTCCTTAAGTAAGGACACCAAAACTGTATGCAGTATTCCAGGTGCGGTCTCACCAATACCTTGTACAACTGAAGCAATACCTCCCTATTTTTATATTCTATCCCCCTAGCAATGAAAGCCAACATTCCATTTGCCTTCTTAATCACTTGCTGCACCTGCATACTAACCTTTTGAGTTTCGTGCACCAGGACCCCCAGATCCCTTTGCACTTCAGTACTCTCCAGTTTCTTGCCATTAAGATAATAAATTGCTCTAGGATTTTTCCTGCCAAAGTGCATCACCTCACACTTTCCAGTGTTGTATTCCATCTGCCAAATCTCTGCCCACTTACTTAGCCTGTCTATGTCCCCTTGCAGGTTTTTTATGTCCTCCTCACTCACTACTTTCCCTCCCATCTTTGTATCATCTGCAAATTTTGATATGTTACACTTGGTCCCTTCCTCCAAATCGTTAATATAGATTGTGAAGAGTTGGGGACCCAGCACTGACCCCTGTGGAACACCACTAGTTACTGATTGCCAGTCTGAGAATGAACCATTTATCCCAACTCTTTGCTTTCTGTTAGATAGCCAATCCTCTATCCATGCCAGAATATTACCCCCAATCCCGTGATTTTTTACCTTAAGCAATAATCTTTTGTGTGGCACCTTGTCAAATGCCTTTTGGAAGTCTAAATACACTACGTCCACTGGTTCCCCTTTATCCACTCTATATGTTACTTCCTCAAAGAACTCCAGCAAATTTGTCAAACATGACTTCCCCTTCGTAAAACCATGCTGACTTTGTCCTATTAAATTATGATTATCCAAATGTCCTGTTACTGTTTCCTTAATAATGGACTCCAAAATTTTACCTACCACAGATGTTAGGCTAACCGGTCTATAGTTACCAGCCTTCTGTCTACTGCCCTTTTTAAATAAGGGTGTTACATTAGCAGTTTTCCAGTCTGCCGGGACCTTAGCGGAATCCAGGGAGTTTTGAAAAATTATTACCAATGCATCTACAATCCCTACCGCCACTTCCTTCAAGACTCTAGGATGTAAGCCATCAGGTCCAGGTGATTTATCCGCCTTGAGTCCCATTATTTTACCGAGTACCACTTCCTTAGTGATTTTGATCGTGTTTAGCTCCTCTCCCCCTATAGCCCCCTGTTTGTCCAGTGTTGGGATATTCTTAGTGTCCTCTACTGTAAAGACTGATACAAAATATTCATTCAGTGTTTTTGCCATCTCCATATTTCCCACCATTAATTTCCCGGTCTCATCCTCTAAGGGACCAACATTTACTTTAGCCACCCTTTTTCTTTTTATATAACTATAAAAACTCTTACTATCTGTTTTTATATTTTTTGCTAATTTACTTTCATAATCTATCTTCCCTTTCTTAATCAATCTTTTTGTTATTTTTTGCTGCCTTTTAAAGTTTTCCCAATCCTCTGTCCTCCCACTAGATTTCGCTACCTTATATGCCCTTGTTTTTAGTCGAATACTATCCTTAATTTCTTTACTTAGCCACGGATGACTGTCCTTTCTTTTACACCCTTTTCTTTTCAGTGGAATATATTTTTTTTGGAAGTTGTAAAATAACTCCTTGAATGTACACCACTGATCATGTGTCGTCTTACCCTTTAATCTATTTTCCCAATCCACTCTACTCAATTCCGCTCGCATACCTTCATAGTCTCCTTTATTCAAGCTTAGCACGCTTGTTTGAGATCCAACCTTCTCACCCTCTAATTGAATATGGAATTCAACCATGTTATGGTCACTCATTCCAAGGGGATCCTTTACTAGGACATTTTTAATTAATCCTGTCTCGTTACACAGGACCAGATCTAAGGTTGCTTGCCCCCTGGTCGGTTCAGTTACATACTGCTCAAGAAACCCATCCCTAATACACTCAATGAACTCATCCTCAAGGCAGCCCTGCCCCATTTGATTTGTCCAATTAATATGATAGTCATAGAGGCACAGAAGGAGGCCATTCGGCCCATCGAGTCCGTGCCGGCTCTCTGTAGAGTAATCCAGTCAGTCCCATTCCCTCGCTCTATCCCCGTAGCCCTGCAAGTTTATTTCCCTCAAGTGCCTATCCAGTCTCCCCTTGAAAACATTGAGTGCCTCTCCCTGTTCCTTCTGCCAAAATGCATCACCTCACACTTCTCTGTATTAAATTCCATCTGCCACTTGTCTGCCCGTTCTGCTAGCCTTTCTATGTCCTGTTGCAGTCGATTGGTATCGTCATCACTGTTTGCCACATCCCCAAGTTTGGTGTCATCGGCAAATTTAGAAATTCTACTGTATTCCAATATCCAGGTCATTTATATATATCAAAATAAGCAGTGGCCCCAGCACTGACCCTTGGGGAACACCGCTGTCCACCATCCTCCAGTCTGAAAAACAGCCATTTACCACAACTCGCTGTTTTCTGTCCTTAAGCCAATTCCTTATCCAAGCTGCCACTGACCCACGTATTCCATGAGCCTCAATTTTGTTAACCAGCCTTCTATGTGGTACTTTGTCAAACACCTTTCTTAAATGTCTTTCCCACTTCTTCTGAAGCTTTCTAGCCAATGTGCTGTTCCAGCCACCTGCAATCCTTCACAACTTCTCACTCCCTCCACTAATTTAAACAAAGAAAATTTATGAGCATATTTAACACACTGTAGCACTATCACCATTTCTTTATTTGGACAATCAAATGGGATGCATGTGCACTGTGTGATTGGACACTATTTCCACCTCCGTAACATCGCCCACCTCCGCCCCAGCCTCAGCTCATCTGCTGCTGAAACCCTCATCCATGCCTTTGTTACCTCTAGACTTGACTATTCCAACGCACTACTGGCTGGCCTCCCACTTTCTACCCTCCATAAACTTGAGGTCATCCAAAACTCTGCAGCCCGTGTCCTAACACGCATCAAGTCCTGTTCACCTATCATCCCTTTGCTCGTTGACTTACATTGGCTCCCGGTTAAGCAACGTCTCGATTTCAAAATTCTCATCCTTGTTTTCAAATCCTTCCATGGCCTCACCCCTCCCTATCTCTAATCTCCTCCAGCCCCACAACCCCCACCCACCCCCACGATATCTGCGCTCCTCTAATTCTGCCCTTGAGCATCCCTGATTATAATCGCTCAACCATTGGTGGCTGTGCCTTCAGTTGTCTAGGCTCTAAGCTCTGGAATTCCCTCCCTAAACCTCTCCACCTCTTTATCCTCCTTTAAGACACTCCTTAAAACCTACCTCTTTGACCAAGCTTTTGGCCATCTGCCCTAATTTCTCCTTATGTGGCTTGGTTTTTTGTCTTATAACACTCCTGTGAAGCACCTTGGGAATGTTTTACTACGTTAAAGGCGCTATATAAATACAAGTTGTTGTTGTTGGACAGCATTGGTGGGAGAGAAGAATGAGGGGTGACCTGATAGAGGTCTTTAAGGTTATGAAAGGGTTTGATAGGGTAGACGTAGAGAAGATGTTTCCTCTTATTGGGCCAGGGGGGGGGGGGGGGACCAAAACCAGGGGCCATAAATATAAGATAGTCACTAACAAATCCAATAGGGAATTCAGGAAAAACTCCTTTACCCAGAGAGTGGTTGCAATGTGGAACTCGCTACCACAAGCAGCAGTTGAGGCAAATAGCATAGATGCATTTAAGGGGAAGCTAGATAAACACATGAGGGAGAAAGGAAGAGAGGGTTATGTTGATAGGGTCAGATGAAGAAGGGTGGGAGGAGGCTCGTGTGGAGCATAAACACCAGCATGGACTAGTTGGGCTGAATGGCCTGTTTCTGTGCTTTAAATACTAGCCAATACTATATACTATGTAATGCTTTTTACTTCTATTTGTTGATAAGGTGATATACACATGTATACAAACATATTCATACACACACATATATTATATATATGGTAAAATGATAAATTTTAATAAATCTGAATACATTTTTAAAATGTTAACAGGGCACAGCAGCTTTAAATTAGTTCTAGAACATTGAACACAGCTGCACGTTATGAGATAATGCTCCCATCTGCGTTATGTGCTTCATTTCTCTCTCAATGGGCTGCACGTATCACTAAGTCTCCATCAATACTGTTCCCTTATTGTAACTCTGTCATGGGTTTGATTCCTGCAGAGCACTGTAGCAATTGGATAGTAATCCTATTAGCAACTGCGCTAATTTTGGTATTAGTCAGTTTTTGAAACACCAGTACAAGGGGAGCTTTCAGTTACTCAATTTTCCGATGAGCCATAAAATGTGAAACATAAAGAGAAAAAACAAAAATTATACTTCAGAACTGAAACAAAAGCTGCCATTTCAAACAAAACTAAATTGTGATACATGCTGTGAATAGTTCATACAGTGCAACAATCCATAAAAGGTTTACCATTTTCTCTAAACATAGATGCAGAAAATATTAAGAATAAAACGCAAATGAAAATGGCACACTCTTTAAAAGGAGCTACAAGTTATGATTAAATCATTACATTTTAAATGACTTGGAGTGCACGGATGGCTCAGTGGGTGAATGCATCTTTCAGTGTGACACTGAGCCAAGATGAGGAAGGTTCCAGGTTTGATCCTTGGAGATAGATTTTAACTATTGGCCGCTGATTGGCAGAGTGTGACAGCAGGCCAAGGCCACATTACATGGCAGCGATGAGCTGCGGGCACCACACTAACCACACTACAGGTCACTGGCTTCGGGCTGGTGCAGTATTGGGTGACCCGGAGGCCGACCCAGCCGACAGGAAGGTGGGTCCAGTGGGTTGCGAAGAGCAATCGCGTGGGGGAAAGGGGGAGGGGGGGTGGCAGTGCCTGGAGCAGCAGTGGCCCACATTGTTCTTGTAGAGACAAAAAACTCCTGCTCCTGCCGGCCCCGCAAAAATAATTTTAAGCTTACCTTTTTGGTGCCCCTTCTGCTGTTCCGCCTGTAAAATGGAGAGGGGGGCGTTTTCCGAGGGGTCAGCGGGCACGTTCGGTGGCGGGTCGGGACCCCGCCGCCATGAGCCTTTCCCAGATGTCGGGTCTGTCAGCGCTGAACAGAACCGACACGCAGCGGCAGGGGAGGCAACTCAGGTCATTATGACCTTGTTAACAGTCCATTAAGAAGTATTTGAGCTCACTGTTACATTTTATGAGGTCACCCACGGGGTCTACGTTGCTCGAGGATAACATCAGATAAGCAGGTCGGGAGCTGTATGACCATGGAATCATCTCATTACTTGACAGCTTGAAATGTGTTATAAAAGCTCCCATCTCACAGCTGTTCACTTTCCAAGCTCAGAAGCTGTTGCTTACTGCATTTGGAAGACAGATTGAGCTTTATGCAAGTGTTTGGAGTAAACTCTCTATTCCAGTGTCACCACTGACAGATCGCTTCTGTCATCTCAAGCTCACCTGCCATCTATTACATCAGCATCGGTGTCCTTGAAACTATCTCACCTAGGTCCTCAGAATCCCACCATGATCAGCCCCAACACCAGCAGCACCAACAACACCAACCTTCTCTGCAATCAACTGATGTTACACAGGGCATCAGCACCCAACCACATTGCTGCCTGGGACACCAGGGATGGCCTCACCATGGCCAGATTTACTTGACTTGATGCTGTACACCCTGGCTGCCACATGATGCGCCAGGTTGGCACCACACCACACCAACACCATAAAGCATTCCTACAATGCCCAAGCCATTCTTACACTCATCACCATTGCGGGGGTACCGTTATGTCTCACCATTCACTGCAATTCACTAAGTCACTTCCAAAGGTGCACACAAATCTGTCCAAGTGTTCAAAATAAAGGTTTCAGCACAGCACATTAACAGGAACTTTACATGAACATTGGCTAAAACACACAAGTGCCTACTCTTGTGTGTTGTTAGTTGGTATGATTGACTAGGATGAGGGTGAGTGTGAGGGGTGGCTAGTGAGATGGGGAAGTGAGAATGTAGATAGAGAGGGATGGGTGGAGATCCAAGGTAAGTTGGTGAGAGTAAGGATGTGCAGGAGTAGGGTAGGGAAGGCAGAGTGATGGGGATGTGATGAGTGGCACAGCAGGATGAGGTTGAGTGTGGCTTTGCAGTAACGTTTCGTGATCTACTGAGATCATCGAAAGGTTTGCGCCACTGCAGCCTGGTCCTCCTGACCACATCCCTGCTTGTGTCCTCCTCTGCAATGTGCAACCAGGCTGCATTGATCTCCTGGGGAGGTCTCTTCCGCCCATTGGAAGGGAAGAGAACCTCCCTGCGTGCTCTAACTCCCTCCATAAGCATATGGAGGGAGTCATGGGAGAGCCTGGGTGCAGCCGTGTACCTCTGTGCAGTGCTTGTCAGTGTTTGCAGCACCTCAATGCTGTAGAACACTGACAGCACAAATGTCAAAATCAATTTGCGCATGGTCCCTTTAAGGAAACCGGCTGATGATGCGTCATCAAATGAAGTCATCAGACCCACTTCATTCAATTGGCCGGGAAATGCATTGGGCGGGCTTAACAAGCCCAATCAGGGGGAAATCATTTTGGACAGCGGGCTGGAGCCAGCAGCGAGGCCGGGACCCACCACCAACGTTGCCCACCATGGACCCGCCGAGGTTGGTAAAATCCAGCCCAGAGTGTCCATGGTGCATGCTCCGCCCAGTTGTCCGTCAAAATTGCAATCGGGGTCCCTTGTACATTACAGGACCTTGATTTGCATATTGTACGGACCGACTGCCTGAAACAGACGGGCACTCCAACGCCCAGGGTAAGGTCCCTTTGAGGATGGCATCTGCACTAGGTGCTGATGTAAATGCAGTCGTTTACATACCAATATCGCCCCATTCACACCAGGCAATCAAAGTTAAAACCTACCCCTCGGTCTGTGCGGAGTTAGCTGTTCCCAGCCATGGGTTTGTGGGCAGGTGTGGGGTAGATCAGAATCAACCTCAGTGTCCCTGAACTATGGCAGGAGGAAATGAAACCAGTCAGTACCCCTTGCCCTGATTGCTATCCAATTATTGCTGCTTTGGGTTGCTACTTTTTGCAGTGTCTGAAATTGGCTGGATCTTATATCTGGATCTTAAACAGAAAGTGCTGTCAATAATAAGAAAAATTCATGGCATTTTATTTATTTCTTTGGAATCAGGAATCTATTGCAAGCACTAAAAAGAGTTATGAAATTTCAACGCTTTAATCGCTTTTCTGCTTCATGCAAACTCTGGAACAGTTCCCATGGATTGGAGGGTAGCTAATGTAACCCCACTATTTAAAAAAGGTGGCAGAGAGAAAACGGGGAATTATAAGCCTGACATCGGTAGTGGGGAAAATGCTAGAGTCCATTATAAAAGATGTAATAGCAGAGCACTTGGAAAACAGTGACAGGATCGGACAAAGTCAACATGGATTTACAAAAGGTAAATCATGCTTGACTAATCTACTGGAATGTTTTGAGGATGTAACTGGTAGAATAGATAAGGGAGAACCAGTGGATGTGGTGTATTTGGACTTTCAGAAGGCTTTCGATAAGGTCCCGCATAAGAGATTAGCATGCAAAGTTAAAGCACATGGGATTGGGGGTAAGGTACTGACTTGGATAGAAAACTGGTTGGCAGACAGGAAGCAAAGAGTTGGAATAAACGGGTCTTTTTCCGAGTGGCAGGCAGTGACTAGTGGGGTACCGCAGGGATCGGTGCTAGGACCCCAGTTATTCACAATATATATTAATGATCTAGATGAGGGAATTAGATGTAATATCTCCAAGTTTGCAGACGACACAAAGCTGGGTGGGCGTGTGTGCTGTGAGGAGGATGCAGAGAAACTCCAGTATGATTTGGACAGGTTGGGTGATTGGGCAGATGCATGGCAGATGCAGTATAATGTGGATAAATGCGAGGTTATCCACTTTGGTGGCAAAAACAGGAAGGCAGATTATCTGAATGGCAATAGATTGGGAAAAGGGGAAGTGCAACGAGACCTGGGTGTCCTTGTGCACCAGTCACTGAAGGTAAGCATGCAGGTGCAGCAGGTGGTTAAGAAGGCAAATGGTATGTTGGCCTTCATAGCGAGAGGATTTGAGTACAGGAGCAAGGATATCTTGCTGCAGTTGTACAGGGCCTTGGTGAGACCACACCTTGAGTATTGTGTGCAGTTTTGGTCGCCTTATCTGAGGAAGGATGTTCTTGCCATGGAGGGAGTGCAGCGAAGATTCACCAGACTGATACCTGGGATGGCAGGAATGACGTATGAAGAGAGATTGGGTCGATTGGGCTTGTATTCGCTAGAGTTTAGAAGAATGAGAGGGGATCTCATTGAAACTTATAAAATTCTAACAGGACTAGACAGACTAGATGCAGGAAGGATGTTCCCGATGGCGGGGGAGTCCAGAACCAGGGGTCACAGTCTAAGGATAAGGGGTAAGCCATTTAGGACTGAGATGAGGAGGAATTTCTTCACCCAGAGAGTGGTGAACCTGTGGAATTCTCTACCACAGAAGGCAGTTGAGGCCAATTCATTAAATATATTCAAGAAGGAGTTAGATATACTTCTTAAGGCTATGGGGATCAAGGGATATGGGGAGAAAGCAGGGACAGGGTACTGAATTTGGATGATCAGCCATGATCGCATTGAGTGGCGGAGCAGGCTCGAGGGGCCGAATGGCCTACTCCTGCTCCTATCTTCTATGTTTCTATGTTTCGATTTACAGCATGTTTGCTTACTTAGATATGAAAAGATACTTTTAGAATAGAATTTCAACCCCAGATTTCAATGAAGATGACTTTAAAAAATAGGTTTACCCCCTAACGCTAGTTAATTTCACTAAAGTTTTAGCAGATCTACTGTGAATTGAATCTGGTCAACGTGGATGGGACGTGCTCAGTGGCTGCACATCACAGCTCATTCCTAATGTGACCAGATGTGAACAGCAGAAACTCACAATAGCTAAGATTATGCTGAGAATCTGAAGACTGGATCACTTGATGCTTCCTCTCGTCATTACAAAAACTGGAAAACATCTACAGAAGGCCAGGTGAATTCATGCCAGAAAAAAAGATAATGCTGCTGAAAGATTCAAATGGCAAATAAGTATCCCAGTACGTTCCATAGTTAAAAGCCTTTAGGCCATTTCAATAGCATGTAGGATCTTGAAGACTTACTAAAAAAAAACTGCAGATGATTAGCACACACAATTGTTAAATTGTTACACCATTCATTATCTCCTCTTCAATTAGCTGTACAATTTCAATTATAAAAGATAATTAGCTCAATATTTAATTATTTATGTCAATTAATCCTCACATTTTATTGCAATTCCAGCACAGAGCTCACTAAGTACCAAAACCAAATAGCATGCACTTTTCCATCTGTACTCTTTAGATTTCTTTCTCTGTTAAAAGTGATGAGAATTGTTGCCTGCGTAAATTAATTTCTAGAAATCAAAGCGCATTACAGCATTCAAAAGTGTTTCAACATAATGTAAATATAGCAGGATTAGGAAGAATCTGAATGGATTATTAACCTTTGTAGTTCTAATGTATGTGCAATTCCATATTTAACATTAAAAATGCTTTGTTATTTTGCAATATTTGGCATGAATACATTCAGTTAAAGCATTCATCTGGAACACTTCATGACTCACTAACTTCTCAATAAATACTAGAATTTATATTTAGCGATTAAATGCCAGATATCAGGGCCTGCTGTTGGGATATAACAACTATGTGTGTCTAAACCTGACCGAATGAATTGGTAGCATGTGAGAACTACAGCTGTGAAACCACATTCTACTGCTTCGAGATGCAGTGCATCAGAGTGCCAATACACTATGCCACTTAAGATAAAGCATTTAAAACTAATTAAGAACTCAAAGTTGGTGGTTGTTTTTGTTGTAAGGACTACGTGCAGCAGAGCTGAGGAGAACTTGTGACATTGTGACGACACAGATAACTGTTGCTCTGTGGGTGCTAGTGTTTGTCATGGTTGCACAGGGATGAACTGCTGTGTGTGATGCAGTAATTCAGGGCATCATTCACATGTTCTTTTGAACTAGTCTCACATTAGAATGCCAATATGCATGATTAAAACAACTGTTCCAAAAATCATGTTAAATATGTCTTACTGAACTAGTACGAAGACTTGAGCCACAAGGAAGATTCCAAAATGCATCAAAACACATAGGCCTTACTATTAAAACATTATGCTGACAATTTGCTGAATAAACAATTTCAATCTAATATTTATATTTCCAACATTGTTATGTTGGCCATTTGCAGTGACAGCTTTGAATTAATGCCCATTGTGTCAATTTGAGGGCAGTTTTTCACTGCAGGGGTTTGTTCATTAGGAAATAGATAGTAGCTGTTCAAACGAATTTCAGTTAGAGAGAGAACTATTTTGATCTCATCAGTCTGGGATCGATTTGAACAAACGTCCCAGATGTGGTAGGATGACGTTTGAACCAGCTACACCACCCAGTCCTTCTGAACAGTTACTTTATTCAGAAAAATGACTTTTGACTGCAATCAAAGTAGAAATTTTGAATCAACTTCCTGTACACAATGCAATGTTTCAGATTTGTTTGTTTCCATGGAAACCATAACTGAAACTACCACATTAATACCAAATTTGGGACTTATGTGTTGTGGAATTTCATCCTATGGGGAGTAAATTAAAGTTGCCAAACCTCAATTCATTTGTAACTTATAACAGCTGTTGGGGAGTGAAGGCATTTAACTCACTTTATTCGAATAAATTCAGTGCCCTGGAGTTACAGAACTAACTAAATATACAGTTGGAATCAAATACTTTAATAAAAATTATTTTCCAATTAATTTGCAAAATGTGGTAATGATATCTTTTCTAGAGTAAATCACTTAAAACCATTATGAGAAAATAAATTCATTGAGAATTGATGCCACTGTGCTTATTATTATGTACATTGGCCATTAACCACTTACAACTTCCTTGGCCTTAGGCAAGACATTGAAATAAACATACAAAAATCAGCTACATTAAAATTGAGTGTATGAATGAAGAAATTCTGCTTTAAATAGAAGATGGGTATCTCTGGAGCAGCCTAATAATTGTTGTAAAGATACCGGACTTTCAAGTTCAAATTCTAGCCTTGATCAACATTCAAACCTGGTTTCACCTGGCTAGGTGAATTTTGTTCACTCTCAGCCAGACTGCAGAGCATTCAATCTCAGATAGTCAAGAATCAACAGCAAGAACAGTCTCATCCCAGAGAGATGCAAATCCTACCAGCTGATTACGCAGGGGAGCTTGTTAGGATTTCTCTTGAAGATGGTTAATACCTGGCACATGTGGTGCGAATGTTACTGGTCACATGTCAGCGCAATCCCGAGTGTTGTCCAAGTCCTGCTGTAGGCTGGCATGGGCTGCTTCATTAACTGAAGAGTTGTGAATGGAGCTGAACACTGGGGAATCATCAGCGAACAGACCCATCACTGACCTTATGATGGAGGGCAGATCATTGATGAAGTAGCTGGAGATGGTTGGGCTGAGTATGCTGCCCTGAGAAACTCCTGCAGCAATGTCTTTGAGACTGTAGTAACTATCGCCCTGCAATTAAAGATTAATCTCCTGGACACATGGCGAGCAACCTGGTAGAAAAATCATAGGTGCATTTTCTTCTCCCATTTCGTGTTGGCAAAACACACAACAAATAGCAAGGCAACAACGCGGTCCTTGCACACTATCTGGTAAAACCATATGATAGATAGGGCAGTTTCTAGAGCAGAGGATTGTGGGCATTGTAGCCGCAAATATTCACGGATTGCCCCGAGGATTGATGTGTCAAACGGGAACGTGGGGGAAGGGCGATTGGAGGTGTGAAGTCATGTGATAAAACCTCCCAGAATGGGGTCCAACCAAAGTTGGCAACCCTGTAGGGTCAGCATTCCTGATATTTTTACTTGCAGACCTCTTTCCCCCTTTGTTTTGTTCAGTACTTACAAGGGTCTCTCCTATCTTTCAGTTTCTTGTGATGATGCCCTTTCCCTTTACAGATGATGCTATGTATTTCCAGCATTTCCAATTTTATTTCAGATTTCCAGCACGTGAAGTTTCTGTTTTGTTTTTCAGCTGTCTGGTTTTACACTTAACCACTTGACAATCAAATCCTTACAAATACATTAAAAAAGCTGAGTAGATATGCCAAATTTTTTTTTTTAAAGTACGCTTGTACCTTAACACGCTGCTCATGAACAACAAAATATAGAAGGAAATAGTATAAATATCTTGGTGGGTGCTATTGAGTCATACAGACCAGGAAGGTTTAATTTGTGACAAGGTTACCGATTTCAGTCAGTACATTTGGCCTCAGTGCTGCTGGGCTGTGAAGGCAGGGGCATGTGCAAACAAAACAAGAGTCAGAGCTTCTGCTCCTGATCGCAGTCTTAAAGATTATGAACAACCAAATGGGATGCATGGGCACTGTGTGATAGGACAGCACTGGTGAAAGAGAAGACTGAGGGGTGACCTGATAGAGGTCTTTTAAGATTATGAAAGGGTTTGATAGGGTAGATGTAGAGAAGATGTTTCCTCTTGTTGGGGTGGGGGGGGGGGGCAGGGGGGGAAAGAGACCAAAACTAGGGGCCATAATTATAAGATAGTCACTAATAAATCCAATAGGGAATTCAGGAGAAACTCCTTTACCCAGAGAGTGGTTACAATGTGGAGTGCTCTACCACAAGGAGTACTTGAGGCGAATAGCATAGATGCATTTAATAGGAAGCTAGATAAACACGAGGGAGAAAGGAATAGAAGGTTATGCTGATAGCTTTAGATAAGGAGGGGTGGGAGGAGGCTCATGTGGAGCATAAACATCAGCATGGACCAGTTGGGGTGAATGGCCTGTTTCTGTGCTGTACATTTATGTAATTGCTATCCAGTGACTCCTTTTGGAAGTGAGCATGACTGGTTTGGCTGTGATTTTGATTGTGATAGTTGAAGCAGTCTCCCGATAGGTACAAAAGCAAAATACTGCAGGTGCTGGAAATCTGAAATAAAAACATAAAATGCTGAAGATAGCAGGTCAGGCAGCATCTGCAGAGAGCGAAAGAGTTAATGTTTCAGGTCAATGACCCTTCGTCAGAACTGGGTCATGACGAAGGGTCATCGACCTGAAACGTTAACTCTGTTTCTCTCTCTCCTGATAGGTACATGTGGGCTCACTAATGGGCTAGGCACCAAAATGCAACTGCACTTGTAGAAACTATACCTTAACATGAGTCAGTGCCTTCAGCACAGGGGTGAAAGTATTGGAAGGAAAAAAAGCATGTCATAGGTTATACTTCTTGATGTATTTATAAATAAATCTGCAGCATATTTCTGTAAATATCTGATTTATAACTGCACCATAAATTGGTGGAACCACTGTTCAATAGGGTACAGTGTATGTCTATGCTGTGGTCATAAGAACGGCAAAGCACCTGCACATTTTATCTGCTGTCCAACAAGCAAGAGCTCAAGCCCACACTCATCAGTTATCTAATGACCAACTCATGACTATTCTCCTTTGGAAGGGGTAAGCAGGGTCTCTTTTGGGTCAATTTAGCTCCAAGACGACAAATTTGGTAATGGAAAATTGGCATCAAGTCAACGCACCATATAACTCAATAATCCAATTAAGCCAAGCAGGTTTGTAAATAATACTGCAGGGCACTATTAAGGCAGACTTACTGGTAAGTCATCAATAGTGGGATGTGGAAGTGTAGACTGGGGGCTGAGAATCTTTGCACTGGACCGCAGATAACCCTGAAAGCCAACATTGGCTGCATAAGATGTTGCTAGCAGCAGGAAGGTTACTAGTTACTAGTGCCCTGTACGGTTAAGCTGAATAATGCAAGCTGTTAAAATTCAGTGGTACCTCTGTGCACACATTTGGGGGTGAGGGATTCACAAGCCTTCATTCTTTCTAATCTGCATCTATGCTCTTTAGTTAGGTAGGTGGAGAGTGTGTGCGTGCGTGCACTTATCAGGCAAGCAGAAACTCAACCTATAGATTTCACAGTTGCCTAGTTTAAAGACTCAAGCACGAGGATGGGTTCCCAACTAACCAAAAAAAAACCAAACAATATTTAAGCATGTTCATTAGACTCTCTGTACCACACTGTTAAAGCAATCTGAAGATCAGTCTTTTGGACACAAAGTACTGGAAAGATCTACAACTTAACATGAATATTCTTCTTGATCGGATTCATTGAAGACATTCCAATGGGGTTCTTGGAATCTTATTAATTTAACACTAATGATTGCCTGAAGATGCATCCCTAATCATTTGAAAAATCAGTCAAGGTATATTACACTGAATGGTTAAATTAAAGGACACATTCGGCTTTGTTCAGGTCATGAGTGCCAGGCCTTGAATAAAATAATACCCATTAATGGCATTTTGTCTCAAATAGCTCAGGTGTATTATATCTCACATGTGAGTAATGGCTTTCTTGCCTGCTTTGAGCCCCACAATATATATATTTAAGTCAAGGGCATCACACTCACTGGATAGTCATCTGAAATGAAAGGTCAAGTATCAAAAATCCCAAAGTGCAGTAACTTGATCAGCCAAAATGGAGATTAGGTGCAAAAAAGTCAAACTTTCTTGATATATATTAATGACTTGGACGTGGATGTACAGGGAACAATTTCAAAATTTGCAGATGAGACAAAACTTGGAAGTGTAGTGAAGAGTGAGGAGGATAGTGATAGACTTCAGGAAAACAGACAGGCTGGTGAAATGGGCGGACACGTGGCAGATGAAATTTAACGCAGAAAAGTGTAAAGTGATACATCTTGGTAGAATGAGGAGAGGTCTTATAAACTAAATGGTACAATCCTGCACAAATCGTTGAAGGTGCAGGGCAGGTTGAGAAAGCAGTTAAAAAGGTTTACGGGATCCTAGGCTTCATAAAAAGAGATAGAGTACAAAAGTGTGGAAATGATGAACAACCTGTATAAAACAGTGGTTCGGCCCCAACTGGAGTACTGTGTCCAATTCTGGGCACCACACTTTAGGAAGGATGTGAAGGCCTTAGAGAGGGTGCAGAAAAGATTTACGAGAATGATTCCAGGAATGCGGGACTTCAGCTGCGTTGATAGACTGGAGAAGCTGGGGTTGTTCTCCTTGGAGCAGAGAAGATTGAGAGAAGATTTGATAGAGGTGTTCAAAATCATGAGGGTTCTGGACAGAGTAGGTAGAGAGAAACTGTTCCCATTGGCAGAAGGGTTGAGAACCAGAGGACACAGATTTAAGGTGATTGTCAAAAGAACCAAAGGCGACACGAAAAAAACTTTTTTTTTAAATGCAGCGAGTGTTTAGGATCTGGAATGCACTGCCTGAGAGGGTGGTGGAGGCAGACTCAATCACGGCTTTCAAAAGGGAGTTGGATAAGTATCTGAAGGAAAGAAATTTGCAGGGCTACAGGGAAAGGGACTAGCTGAAGCACTCTTGCAGAGAGCCGGCACGGGCTTGACGGGCCGAATGGCCTCCTTCTGTGCTGTAACCATTCTATGATTCTAGCTCATGATCCTAGAAAAACTGCTGCCCAATTTTATGTTTTGGTTGACAAGGCTCTAGCCACATAATTAACTACTCCCTGTATCATGAATTTTAACCATTTTGATCAATTACCGTTGACCCACCTGAATGGAAAGCAGCAAAAATCATGCCTCCCCACAAGGAATCTAAAGTCAGACCCCAATAACTATAAACTACACCAGAGATCTTACAAGAGATGAAGGCAGATGTTTACCCCATCTATCTTAAAGAAAGCCTAGTCTCATCATAGTATCCAACTGTCTCTTAAATTGCTCCAAGGTCTTTGCTTCCAGCCTTACCTGAAAGTCGATTCCAAGTGTTGATCATTCTTTGCATGAAGGACTTTCTGAAATCAATTCCAAACATGCAGCACTGCCAAGGGCCAATATGTAGACAAGGAATAGGAGTGGATCCTTGGGGTATTCTTGTGGTAACTTATACTGGGGTGGGAGGAGAAGCCACTGCAAGAAATGTGCTTTGTGATGCATGTTAAGGCCTTAAACTTTGTGTGGCCTGGGGTGTCATTCCAGAAAAATACATCAAATGAACGGGGTCTCAAAATCTAAACTCTTCTTTGCTTAATTAAGATTTTTTCTTCAGAGAAGATTGTATTGTAGATGAAAAGGTCAAGGCTGTGGCATCACCTGAAAATTACAGATCTGTGTTAGAATTCAAAGCATGGGGTCAAAAGGAAAAGCATACAGCAAATCCATCACAAAGGATGAGGAAATTAAAAGGACTCTCAGAGTAACTGCTTCTCCATCTTGATCGATTAATTACCTTACTCTGGGACATCTCCTAGAGGCTGGTCAAGGCAGTTCCTATATGATGCATAGTAACTATGATGCCTAAAAGTATTATTTTACCAAAAAATCAAAAGTGCTTATTCATTGTTCTTTATGGTTTTTGATTTCTCAACAACCTACGTCATTTTTCAGTTTTATTCCAGCGGTAATGGAGGGCACCAAACACCCAACACGAGTTAGTACTTTCAGGAGGGAAAGGGAGAAAACTGGGATCCTAAAGAAAACACACCCAAGGACAATTACAATATAAACATTGCATATGTATAGCTTAAATTTCAGTATACACAAAATCAGTATTGTTGCACCAGGACCTGGAAAAGATGCGTGTACATGCGTACACACACACACACACACACGAGATATTATGGTATGTGAAAGGTTTAATTTGGTTTGAATAACCAAGGCTACTAAGAGTAAAGATGAGGAATTTACTTCATTTATTGTTCTCCACATACTGTGAATACTTTTGTCAAAGTAGTAATCTTTTAAGGGGACAAGAGCTATCTATTTGGGATCTAGAGTAGAGGACAGCATAGCTCTGCCAAACAGTCCTTATTTCCAGCTTACCCAAGTAACTATTTTCAGTGAAGCAATACTCCTTTATGGCGTCCTTTCAAAATATTCTCTAGTCTTGAAATACCACACACCCTGCCATCTGTTTTTTTAGAATGGCTGTTTTACCAAGGCCTGTATCCCCATCACCTTGTAGTAATGACAAATGGCTGTTCAGAATTGAATTATACTACAGAGTGTCTATTGACACCACTGTGTCAGCCAATGAGTTGGAGGTGGGGCAGGACTCACAGCAAAGTCTATTTTATAGAAAAGTCTATTTACTCAGCAAACAACAAAGCAAAGTCTATTTACTCAGCAAACAGAGTCTGTCTAAACAGCCAAAGGCCTGGATATTTACTGGGGCGGAGTTTTGGACGAGAAACCCGGAAGTCTGGGTTTCCCCGCATGCTGTGGAGTTTTAACTCCACGGTGCGCGTTTTGGCCCAGACAGGTTCCCCGCCCAGAAGTCAGCCTGATTGTCAGGCTTGGCTTCCAGTCGGGCAGGGAGCAGGACCAGGTAGGTCCGAGCCACAACTCAGGTTGCGCGGGGTGGGAAGGAAAGCACTCCTCCTCCTCGCCCACAAGCAGTGCTGTAAAGGCACTTAGCTTCGGGGAGAAGCTGTCTTCTGCATAGATGACAATGTACAATATTGGTGTATTCCTCTAGTGGTAATACTCTGGAAAGGACTGATCTGCTTCCTGGGTGGTCCATTGTGAGGCTTTCAGACTGGACTTTTGCAGATAAAACCCTTCACTAAAGAGGTGATAACCTGGTCAATCAGAATCTTAGGGGCTGCTCTTCTAAGGTTGAAATAAAGGCACAGTATTGGGGGATTGATGTGCTCTACTCTGCTTTTGAGCCACAATGTACTGGAGTTGGAAGTACTGGAGTTGGAAGTGCTTGATGCAAAGAGGAAAAATGTGCCACTCCCCCTTGTTCATATTCTTCACTTTGACAAGCAGAAAAACATCGCCAGTGGCTTTGGAGAATGAATCCTCCCTGCATTAATTTTCTGGAGTGTTGTACTACAGTCATCTTTATACTAGCTCTTTTTGCCCTTTATTGAACTAGAGTTAGATAATCATTTCATTCTTAGCTAGCCAGGGTAGTTTATACACATCAATAATCAGGTACTATTGAAGAAGTTGTAACTGGCAGATGACAACAGTGCAAAGGCTCACTAAAATCCTATTAATGAATGCAAGAAAAAATAATTCAATAGTCCATTTTTCTGGTAAGTAGTATTAGTCACCAGTCTGTCCTTTAAGGGAAACGATTGTGGAAGCAGCACTTTTCTCATTCTGGTTCACAATTTCCAAATGCTTGGCGAAGGCTTCTCTTCCCCTACCACACCCAACTTTGTTGCAGCTGTTCAATGTAGACAGATGCAGAAGATATGAAGTCACTATGAAGTTTTGATCTCTCCAGATTTTTTTCTCAAGGGTAAAATAAACCTGAATTAATGAAATTTAGTATGTGTGTACAGATGCAATCATATTCCCATCAGCTACTGCAGCTACATACTGCTTTTAATAATCAACAGCTTTCAATACCAGAATACAAATTTTATTGTGCAGCAGGAGCAGCTGCCATCTGATTTACCCATAGGACAACACACAAGAAATGATTTACTATGTTAAAGGCACTTAATAAATACAAGTTGGTCTGTTGTTATTTTCAACATTAACAATGAAAGCACTCACCTTTCAGGAGATTGCCACAGAATCAGAAGGCCTCAACTCTATTTATTATAAACATATCAATCCGATTATGTGTGAAAGCATTATCTGACTAGCTTGCAGAAGAGTATGTAATCTTGCACTGAAAATGTCAGGGTTCATTAAATTGTCACTTGTCATTTTCTTAACACTAGCTGGAAATTTTAACTCTTCCCTGTTCGATGGGAATGGAGCCGGGGAACAGTTAAAACCGCTCTGTTCCCACCAATTCCTCATTTTAATGCTGCAGGTTTTCACAGCAGATAAGGGCAGATGACACCCCTTTCACCAAGTAAATCTGAAACCATACATTCAAACAGCTCATAGGTTAAACACATTTATTTACTATCCATAAAATTGTTCGAATTTGCTGCTTGGGTGCTCAAAACCATACCTGATCATCTTTGTCAACATCGTGGTATGGTTCACTTCAAATTCATAGCAGCAAGATCACGCTCATCCAGAAGAAAGGAACACTGATCTCGGCAACTACTGATCAAATTCCTCCTCTTAAAAGGTTTGCGTTGCTGTGGCTTCCGTGAGCTCTAAGAAGTTTGCAACATTTCAGCTACAGTAGCCAGCTCTCCGGTTACCAATTCAGGTTTTGGAAACAATTACCGTTTAACATTCTCAATCTTACGGTTTAGGAATCGAGTGATTCTTGCAAAGACCAGTGTAAACTCAGTGTAGCAGTCTGATATTTCTACAACCTTCAACATGGTATGGTACCCCAGCTATACCGAAGCGCTGATCTGATGTGATGCCTCTGACAATCTGCTGTACTGGAAACAACTTCCCCACAGCAGTCAAACACCAGATACAACAGTCAAACATCAGGCAACAATAAATAATGTACCTTTCTTGTTGCTTGATCCCACGCGGTTTCTAGTGGGTATCTAAAATTGTGTTCTTTTTCTTAAGGTAGCATTTTGTACGGAGCATAAAAGGTCATAAAACCAGCAAAGTTGGAAGAGTTAGCCCATAGACTGGACAAGCAACAGCCTGACAGTCAGACTCTCAGAATCATACCCATCAGCCAACATGCCAGACTCCTCTATCATCACTGACTCTGGACTCCATTAAGTCTCATGGCCAACTGTCATTGCTAGTTTTAGTCAATTATTTCCAATAGATTTTATTTTATACTGCAAATACATGCATTATCACCAAGTGAGATGGCAGCCTACATTCAAACCTCTGGGGGTAGGTACTGTGAAGTGAGCGAGAATAATTTGGCATGCAGCACTCTTCTTCTGGCAACATGCCTGGCCTATACTCACCACTGTCCAGTTATGGCCAGGATCTCTTGGGTACAATCCTGTATTCTAACCACAGCGGAGTACATCAAAGTCACCAATGACCTAACCCGATTTTAAAAAAATATCTGCAAAGCAGCATTATCTGAATATCCAAACTGTAAAATAGATCCAGTATCTCTTGTAAAAACTGAATTTTCTAAGATTCAAGAAATGGGTTTATAAACATGGTCCCTCCTGCCACTAGTTTGGATTGCTAAGATCTGCTGTATTTCAGTTACACTCAGGTTGTTTTGAACAAATTATTTCAAACCGACATTTCTTGCTATTGCTGTTTGAGGTTCTTCATATTTTCTCCTTCATCTAGAAAAGTTGGCCTGAACTCAAACTTCTCCAAATCAGGTGGTCAACATTACTCAGTTACTTGCCATCAGCAAGGATTCTTGTTTGCAGGCAGCAGGGCTGATCGGGACAGTTTTTCTGCAACCGTGTGGTATTCTACCCGACAGCTCAGCTGTAAAGTAGTTACATCCTCCCAGTGAGTCTTCTGTGCGAGACGAACACGTCGCTGCTTATCTACCATATAAAAGGACATCCGACAACTGAAGAACAAGGCGGCCTCAGGAGCAGATGGAACCGCCGCCGAGGCGCTAAAGCATGGCGGAGAAGCACTATTGGTGTGAATACATGAACTAATTTCTCTTATTTGGAAGGAGGAGAGCATGCCAGGGGATCTCAGAGACACCGTAATCGTGACCATCTTCAAGAAAGGTGACAAGTCCGATTGCGGTAATTACAGGAGTCTCCCTGCTGTCTGCCACAGGGAAAGTCATTGCAAGAATCCTCCTCAATCGCCTTCTCCCAGTGCCTGAAGAGCTCCTCCCAGAGACGTAATGCGGATTCTGCCCACTAAGGGGCACAATGGACATGATCTTCACCGCGCGTCAATTACAAGAGAAATGCAGGGAACAGCACCAACCGCTGTACATGGCCTTCTTTAACCTCACTAAGGCCTCCGACACCGTCAACCGTGAGGGATTATGGAGTGTCCTCCTCAAATTCGGCTGCCCTCAAAAGTTTGTCACCATCCTCCACCTGCTTCACGACGACATCCATGCCGTGATCCTGACCAACGGATCCACCACAGACCCAATTCACGTACGGACCAGGGACAAGCAAGGCTGTGTCATCGCACCAACGCTCTTCTCGATCTTCTTGGCTACAATGCTCCATCTCACCCTCAGTAAGCTCCCCGCTGGAGTGGAGCTAATCTACAGAACAAACAGGAAACTGTTCAACCTCCTTCACCTACAGTCCAGATCCAAGATCATCCCATCCTCTGTCATCGAATTACAGTATGCAGACGATGCTTGCTTCTGCGCACACTCGGAGGTCGAACTCCAAACCATCATTAACACCTTCACCGAAGTGTACGAGAGCATGGGCCTTACACTAAACATCTGTAAGACAAAGGTACTCTACCAACCTGCCCCCGCCACACAGTACTGCTCTCCGATTATCAAAATCCATGACGAGGCCTTGGACAACGTGGACCACTTTCCATACCTCGGGAGCCTACTGTCAACAAGGGCAGACGTTGACGGCGAAGTCCAACACCGCCTTCAGTGTGCCAGTGCAGCCTTCGGTCGTCTGAGGAAGAGTGTGTTTGAAGACCAGGACCTCAAACCCGGCACCAAGCTCATGGTCTACAGAGTAGTAGTGATACCTGCCCTCCTGTATACTTCAGAGCCATGGACCATGTACAGCAGGCACCTCAAAGCACTGGAGAGGTACCACCAACGTTGCCTCCGCAAGATACTGCAAATCCACTGGCAAGATAGGCACACCAACATCAGTGTTCTCGCTCAGGCCAACATCCCCAGCATCGAAGCTTTGACCACACTCAATCAGCTCCGATGGACGGCCCACATCGTCCGCATGCCCGATACGAGACTCCCAAAGCAAGCGCACTACTCTGAGCTCCGACACGCAAGAGAGCCCCAGGTGGGCAGAGGAAATGTTTCAAGGACACCCTCAAAGCCTCCTTGAAAAAGTGCAACATCCCCACCGACACCTGGGAATCCCTGGCCCAAGACCGCACAAAGTGGAGCAGAAGCATCCTGGAAGGTGCCGAACACAGAGTCTCTTCGCTGGGAGCAAGCGGAAGCCAAGCGCAAACAGCGGAAGGAGCGCACGCCAACCCAAGAACCCCACCCACCCGCACCTTCAACCACCGTCTGCCCCACCTGTGATAGAGACTGTAGGTCCGCATTGGACTCATCAGTCACCTGAGAACTTATTTTTAGTGTGGAAGTAAGTCATCCTCGGAACCGAGGATGACTAAGAAGAATATTGACCACAAACCAAATTTTATTTTAAATAAATAGTGAAAGGGACATTTTAAATAAAAGATTTAACTTTTATTTAAAATAAATGCATTTATACATAGTTTCAAAAAAAGTTATGCTCCACTGTTTAGGATGTTTGTGGCACAATTTCAGCTAGCTGTTACAATGAAACATGATATAATTAAGCAAGGCTCAAATTAATTTTCTTCTATTGAAATAAATTTTTACTGTTACCTATGCCTGCAAAAGCACATCAAAACCTAATACATTGTAAGCACATTCTGTAACTGATTTGTGATGCTATAGTTCAAAAACTGTACAATTATATAAAACTTGTGTTTTTACATTAGTTACATGAAAAAACAAATACTTCATATAGCATTACTTCATAATGTACTGGAAAGATTTCATATTAAGTGAAACAAAGAGGTAACTAATGCTGGTGATTACAACGGCTTCACATAATACTATAAAGGTGTAAAAAAAAAAAGGGTTGGCAATATAAAGTACAGTATGTAAATGAAACTAATAACCAGACATTTGGGTAAGCAAGCTGAAACAATGAGCTGTGTTCTTTGATTCCCAAACAAAACTACCTTCATTTTCCAAGTATCTGTAGTAGTCCTGATTTATGTAGGAGATTTTTGTTTTAAAAAAGGTCTTAAAGTTACAAACACACATGCAAAAGTTTGATAAATATTCTTTGCGATTTTCTGCCCTCGACATTACACTTCGTGGATAGCTTATGGATCACACTATTTGGCTTGTTTCAAGGCTTTAATTATGAAACAGATTTCTGATGAGGGGTCTTTCAAGTTTGCTGTGTCAGATGGGGAGAACATGCCATTTCCAAAACTGCGGTAGGTTGTTTGGTAGTTAGTTATTAAGAAGTGTTCCTGTTAGTGCACATACAGTGTTAACTGATCTGGTAACTAAAAAAAAAAAATCCATGGTAAAAGATTACAGTACGAGGCGCTTGCTGGAATAAGCAGCATACGTTGAGTAACAGCACTCATATCTAACAAAGGCGTTTTAATGGCCTGAAAATATCTTTCAATATATTTGCTGTCACATCCAACCACTGGTAAGCTTAAAGAACATATCTTCATCCAGGCTTTCGTTCTGATCTTTAGCCCGCGTCGACAGGAAGATGTAACCACCAATGAACTCGTGAACTACCTTGCAGTCGATATCTCCACAGATAAAAGAAAGCCGAACTTCATCTGCAAACTCAACAGTCACCTAAACATAGGCACACAAAATGCAATGCATTTATAAAGTACAGGCATAGTATACTTTCTCCTCTCTCCAACACATGCACAATATACGTTCTTAATACAAAAGATGAATTCTCACCTTTAGGAACCCTTAAAAAAGAATCAATCAAGCTACCTTGAAGCCTACGTTACAATCCCTTTTGTTACTTGTTTTTGATTAAAAGATAAGGTACGATAAGCATGCATTATAGACTTTTATTGAATATTAATTTCTGAACATGCTGCTTTTCAAATAAAGTTTTTCTTAAACAAATAAAAGTGTTTTATTTAGTCAAAAGGTGCACCAAGAAATTAATCGCAGTCCATTTAAAAATGTGGTAGAACAAAGAGTTTAAAAAAAAATCATCTGCTGTTTGTTCCAAGACTACCATTGTGTACATTATATTTTGGATAATGAGCTAAAAAGAGTTGTGGGGAAGGGAAGCGTGTTTATGGGCAATGAGAAGCAAAGGAGAGAAGCAAACTTCAAAAACAGTGAAATCATTAGTTTGTTCTGGTTTTCCACGTTGCTTTCCATTTTCTGCACCCCAAAAATAGGGTAGCAAAATTAGTTATGATTTTTGTAAATCAAACCTTTTCCAGCCCAGAGATATGCTCCATAATGTATCTAATAATGGAATATACAATTTATAATAATTTGCACTTTCAAATGTGTTTGTTTCATCTGCAACTAGAACACCAACTTTATTTTATTTGTACACATGAATTCTGATTCGCTCATATGGATGTCTCACATAACAGACCAAATTTAACTGATCAAAACAGTGATAACATCCACATTATAATAACTTAATTTGCAAAGTTTCTTTAAAATGGAAAGGATTCAGTACATTTCTAATTAATCGTACCATTTTGATCTCCCAATTTACATTCCACTGTTTCATGTTGCTGAACCTCCATGTCTTGATTGCATCTCCTGTGCTTGAATCCATCCTGATCAACCGATTGTAGGCTATGCCAATCAGATCATCTTTCTTACTTCCTTGAAATCTAAATTGCAACATATTGCATAACATTTTTATAGCAAAATACAGTTGGATAGTAGTAAATATTACAATTTTAACTAAAAATTCAACACACTCTTCATGAATACCCACATTTGGCAACCATCTATAGTACAAGAACCTTTTGAACAGACTTATCCTTCAAAAATCAATTATTTTATGTTTGCTTGCATTAAATATTGCAGCAAAACACCAGGCCTTTAAAAGGAACTGAACTACAAGTGTCCAGAAATACAAGGATACAGCATAGTACAGGACCTTTAATCAATTTTTAAATATCTGGTCTGTTCAAGAAAACAGCCTGAAAGACAAAATGTGATACCAAATTTACAGTTTTGAAGCTAATAATAGAAAGGATATCAAATAACATTAGATTTGTTTATCCAAGATCAAAATTTAACATAGGTATCTATTTTAAACAGGAAGACTGCATTGGTGCTATTTTCTGATAAAAGAAATTGCTCATTTCTAAAAAAAAATTAAAATTACTGATCTAGAGTAGAAAAAGCAACTCATTCACTACCACAATCACGATCTATTTTTGCTGCTGTAGCATCAGCTAATTTATAAACTATTTTAAAGTAGAGGATTTGCTAGAAACCTTTTCTTTGAGCAGATTTCTTCACATTTAATGTTGTTTCAAAGACCCATTCAGCTCTGAATTTTTTAATATTTTCATCATTCCAGTACAGGAAAGTGAATCAGCAGCAGCTTCTAGGATACAATACTGCAATCATTTACAAAAAAATCTCCCATGATTAATTTTAGCGCATACAGTAATGAATTATGGCAATTATTGTTTTCAAACTGGTAAGTGATATATTCCAGGGAATTTCCAGAGGATGTATCCCTCAAAAATGATGTATTTAAATACTTTGTTTTTGCTTTATGGCCCCATTGCTGACCTTCCTAATTTAACGAATTGGACTGCCAGTATTTTGGGTTCTTTAAAATTATCTGCTTCTGAAGTGGTTTCTAATGGAGGGAGGGGCGACATCTAGGTCAACTGTCTCATCACCCAAGAAGCAAGAGTATACATTTATCAATCATTAAAGCAACGATCAATCTCAGTAACACTCACTTTATTGATGACCCAAATGCTTAAGAGGCGGAAATCCTGCACGCTCTCAAAATTCTGTGCCATGCACCAACACAACCAAGAGGATGGGTGGGTGAACATGTTTCCAGGCATCGGCCAATGCAACTCAAACCAGCCACTGGGAGATGCATAACAGATGTCAAGGACAGATTTTTTTTTCTCCATTTCTCCCACATGGGAAGGCACTTGAATTCACAGCTGCTGATTAGAAACTGCAAGGAATACAGGCACATCCCACACCCTGCCAGTGTCTTGTCCAGAGGAACTAAATGTCCATCTGTGAGGAAGGGACACTGCCTTCTTGTCACATGCCATCAGTTTATCACCACCTTGTGATAACAGACAGGAATATAGAAAATGTCATAATATAGGCAGGAATATAGAAAATGTCATGAAGTTTATTTGCAACAACTCCTGGCAACTTGGTAGTGGGTATGTATTAGTCAAAATGGGTGATTATATAAAATGATTTCTGATGTAATTGGTGAAGAATTTGCTTCACAGCAGCTACATACTCATGATCTGCGGAAAACTGGAGAGGTGGTTTTCCTGCTCATCTGTGTGGGGTCAATAAGGGAGGGGAAAAGGCCGGCTTTTACAGTGCTTCCGACAGTGTACGGATGCCTTTAAAGAGATGGTTCGGGTGCAGTTGAGGTACATTCCCATGAGAGGGGAAAAGGTAGGGCAACCAAAGTCAGAGCTCCCCGGATGACATGAGATAAAGAGTAAGTTGAAGCAAAAAAAAAGCGCATATGACAAATGTCAGGTTGAGAATACAAGTGAGAATCATGCTGGATATAAAAAGTTCAGAGAGGTAGTAAAAAAGGAAATAAGAGGGGCAAAAGAGAGTACGAGAATAGATTGGTAGCTAACATAAAAGGGAATTCAAAAGTCTTCTATAGGCATATAAATAGTAAACGGGTAGTAAGAGGGGGGTGGGGGGGCGATTAGGGACCAAACAAAAGACCTACGTATGGAGGCAAAGGGCATGGCTGAGGTACTAAATGAGTACTTTGCATCTATCTTTACCAAGGAAGAAGATGCTGCCAAAGTCATAGTGAAAGAGGAGGTAGTGGAGATACTGGATGGGATAAAAATTGATAAAGGAGGTACTAGAAAGGCTGGTTGTACTTAAAATAGATAAGTCACCAGGACCAAATGGGATGCATCCTAGGATGCCGAGGGAAGTTAAGGTGGAAATTGCAGAGGTACTGGCCATAATCTTCCAATCCTCCTTAGATACAGGAGTGGTACCAGAGGACTGGAGAATTGCAAATGTTACACCCTTGTTCAAAAAAGGGTGCAAGGATAAACCCAGCAACTACAGGCCAGTCAGTTTAACCTCAGTAGTAGTGGGGAAGCTTTCAAACGATAATCCGGGACAAAATTAACAGTCACTTGGACAAGTGTGGATCAATCAAGGAAAGCCAGCATGGATTTGTTGAAGGCAAATCGTGTTTAACTAAATTGATCAAGTTTTTTGATGAGGTAACAGATGAGGAGGGCAATGCGGTTGATGTGGTGTACATGGACTTCCAAAAGGCGTTTGATATAAGTGCCACATAATAGGCTTGTCAGCAAAGTTGAAGCGCATGGAATAAAAGGGACAGTGGCTGCATGGATATGAAATTGGCTAAGTGACAGGAAACAGAGAGTAGTGGTGAATGGTTGCTTTTTGGACTGGAGGAAGGTACACAGTGGGGTTCCCCAGAGGTTGGTACTAGGAGCACGGCTTTTGATATATATTAATGACTTGGGTGTACAGGGCACAGTTTCAAAATTTGCAGATGACACAAAACTTGGAAGTACCTGTATAGCGAACAGTGAGGAGGATAGTGATAGACTTCAAAAAGACAGACAGGCTGGTGAAATGGGCGGACACGCGGCAGATGAAATTTAACGCAGAAAAGTGCGAATTGATACATTTTGGTCGGAAGAACGAGAGGCAATATAAACTGAAAGGTACAATTCTAAAGGGGATGCATGAGCAGAGAGACCTGGGGGTATATGTGCACAAATCATTGAAGGTGGCAGGGCAGGTTGAGAAAGTGGTTAAAAAAGCATATGGAATCCTCGGCTTTATAAACAGAGGCATAGAGTACAAAAGCAAGGAAGTTATGATGAATCTTTATAAAACACTGGTTCGGCCTCAACTGGAGTATTGTGTCCAATTCTGGCACCGCACTTTAGGAAGAGTGTGAAGGCCTTAGAGAGGGTGCAGAAAAGATTTACGAGAATGGTTCCGGGGATGAGGGACTTCAGTTACGCGGATAGACTGGAGAAGCTGGGGTTGTTCTCCTTGGAACAGAGAAGGTTGAGAGGAGATTTGATAGAGGTGTTCAAAATCATGAGGGGTCTGGACAGAGAGAAACTGCTCCCATTGGCGGAAGGGTCGAGAACCAGAGGACACAGGTTTAAGGTGATTGGCAAAATAACCACAGGCGACGTGAGGACAAACTTTACGCAGCGAGTGGTTAGGATCTGGAATTCACTGCCTGAAAGGGTGATGGAGGCAGACTCAAACGTGGCTTTCGAAAGGGAATTGGATAAGTACCTGAAAAAAAATTGCAAGGCTACGGGGAAAGGGATAGCTGAAGTGCTCTTCCAGAGAGCTGGCACGGGCTCGACGGGCTGAATGATTCTATAAGCCTTCAGAATGGCCCCGCAAGTGCAAAAACCCAGAACGTTTGATGTCAATTTTCGCTTGGACAGATCCACCGCATCCGCTGTAAATTCACTTTCACTGGCACAGCTGCCCAGCGAATACCCATGAAACTGTTACACCTGGTAAAAGCAGGTGTAAGGCCTTTTACCAGTGCAATGGAAAGGTAAAAATAATTTTTTTTTTAAAAAATTATGTAAACATTCACTTATATTTAAAATAAGTTTAGGTAAATTTTGTCCTGTTTAAAAATGTTTACATTTATTTTTCAAAAAATGAAATTTTTATTTTAAATGTTTATTTAAAGGGTATTTTAATTAATTTGAACCAGAGATCATTTATTTTTATTTAAGTGGCTTGAAATTTTATTTATTAGGTGATTTCTATTTTGCTTATGGGGATTCCGTACGTAAATGGAATCCCCCTTTTTGATTGGTTGGCCCGGCCCACGTGGTCCCAGGGACACTTGCGAACCGCGTGCGCCCCTGGGATCCGTGGGCCTTTACGCTGGCGTATGCCTGCAGGCCCAGGACCGGAACAGCCTGAAGCTCCGGAGACACCAGGTAAGTTCGTAGTTTTCTTTCGGTTCGGTACGTGGGCGGCAAGCCTCCGACCGCAATTTCCAGGCCAATAAAAGGGGATATTGTTTTCATTTTTATCGTTTAAATCCAGTTAAATATGTTTGGAAACAGAGCTAGTCAAGATCCAAATCTCCTTTGAATAGAAGACAATGCTGAGGGTACACTAAAACCTTGAAGAAATATTTGGCTAAACATTCAATAAATCATCTTGGAGACAACTTTATGGTATTCGGTAGGGAAAGGTCAAGATTATTTTTGCTATACTAGTCGATTGTCCATGGTATTACACACATTAAAATTGATCCAATGGTAGTTGCAGGTGGCCGCCAGGGAAGATCAGGTGCAGGACCTCACATTAAAAAACTGGTAAGCATTGCACTTGCTTAAAGTTCGAAAAACATGCAAAAAGCATACAAATTTCTACCTCTCAATTTTTAATATAGTTTAGATAGATCATTGTTACCTTGCAATGAAGTGTGTGATGCCAAATTCAGGTAGTGACTGCCAGGCCTGAATAAACCTCATCTTTGCCTCAATGAGACTCATCTGAGCTACATTCTGATGGGCCTCAAGGATTCTGGCAGAGATCTGAAAAAAAAATACAAAATCTTTTCATAGCGGAGGCAAGCATGATTTATGATAACAGCACTGAACAGCAAAGAAAAATAAAACAAGAGAATGGCAAAAACCTGAGTAATAAAGGTTAAAAAACAGACATATCTAGATCTATAAAAAGTTAGTTTTCTTGCATAAAAATAGCACATTCAGCATCAGAAAAAACTTCCACTGTCACATGATCAAACAGGTCAACCAAACAGGTAGACGTACATTCATGTAAACAGTCTTGTATTTATGCTAAATGCCTTTAACCTCAGGATTCATTTTCCAGGACTATTTTTTAATGTGTCAAAAAAGGAACACATTTTAATATTAATTCTAGTGTCAGGTTTTATTAAAATTGCTAAGATTGCATTATTCTCAGTTACTGATTGTCCTTTGTCTCCACATTTGGATCCAGTGGAGGTTTTCACTTCAGTATTAACATTTAACAATTCTGACACACAAAGAAGCCCAGTCACAGACACACACAGTCACAGACACACACAATTCATCCCATCACAGTGACTGAACTGTCCACTTACCAAGTCCCTTACATAGCCTGGCTGAGGAGGGCAGCATGAAGAGGGAAAAGGAAGTTGAAAGAAAATGCAGTGAGAATAAGGTAACAAAAGCACAGAAACAGCTTTTCACACCCATCCGTCTGCCTCCCACCACTCATGAAAAAACCCCGTAACAGATGAAATGAATTGCTGAAATCCAACAGGTCATTTAAGCAACTTCTATAAAAATTGAATACTAAAAATGCAAAGTAAAAATAGCTGATGAAAAAGTATTCACAGCACCAAGATTTGTGTTCATACTATTTATTTCCCAAGGGGTTGACACATTTTGTTTTGGGGGAAATGTACCATATACTCATTTACAAAAGGAATCTTCAACTAAAAGATATGGATTAGTTTGAAACTATACAACTCATAACTTCAGCACACTGTGAAACATACCAATAATTAAATGACATTAGAAAACTACAACTGGAATGAGACCGGTACTCAAACACGCCAGCACTTTCACACATCAGAAGAGCAATATCTAATGTCTGCCATATGCTTTTCACATCTATTCCGGCATCACAGACTTTAGGGAATACAACAAAAATAATTTCTTTGCAAATATAGCTTCAGCCAAAATTTCTATGTACCCCTGCACATCTCAGGGAAACCACAACTGATTAATATTCTGTAAATGAGAGCATAGTTAACATTTAACTTGAGATGCAGCAATTTGACAAAAATGCTATTTGTTTTTGTAGACTTTCTTCCCCCCACCCCCCCAAACCACATTACGCCTCAGAAAATGTCCCACGCTGCTTTGCAATGTTAAAGGCACCATATGTTTTTGTTGTTCAATATAAAAGTAAATAGTTAGAAAATGCTTGAACGATGGATATAAAAAAAAACGATGAATGTTCATCATAATGAGTTAGAGGGGATAGGGCCACTCAGGGATGAATGAGGAAATAGAGTTGCGAAGGTTGAAGGTATGACAGAGATATTAAATAAATATATTGCATCGGGTTTTTATAAATGATGCTGGATGTGATAACATAGGTATGTACTGGAGGAAGATACGGAACAATTCAACAAAGTATAGAAAAGGAATTGGTTTTGAAAAAAAATGAGCAGAACTCAAGGTGCATACGTCACGGGGCCCAGAGGGTGTGTACACTATGATCGGAATTTTACCAGCGCTCAAGAGTGCGGGTTTGGAGGCGGGTCTGCTGTCAAAAATCAAAGATTGACAGCAGGTCGGTATCCCGCTGTAAACCCGCCTCCTTGTCAGTTTCCCAAGTGTTGGGTCCCTCATCCCTGAACAGACCCGACACCAAGCGGCAGGTCAGCCAATTTAGATACTTAAAAGCTTATTAAAAGGTAGTTAAGAACCATTTTCCCATGTACTTACCATTTTATCAGGTTTTTAATGAGGTTCCCGGAGGGCGGGTATCACGTCAGGTTAAGTAGGTTGGGTGTTGTGTCAGCATGGAATGATTTACTAACCTGACAACTGCAAATGTTCTATGAAAGCTCCCATTTCATAGGTCTTTACTTTCCAAGGTTAGAAGCTGTTGCTTACAGCATTTGGAACACAGATTGAGCTTTATGCAGGTTGCAAGTGTTTGGAGCAAACTCTCTCTATCCAGTGTCACCTCATTGGAACAACTTCTCTCACCATTGAAAGATCACTTCTATCATCTCAACCTCACCTGCCATCTATTCCATCAGCATCGGTGCCCTTGAAAAAATCTCACCTTGGTCCTCAGAATCCCAACACGATCAGGCCAAACACCAGCATCACCGGGCACACCAGCACCAACACCACCACCAGCCTTCTCCGCAATCAACTGATGCTGCACAGGACACAGGGCATCAGCACATACAAACATAGAAGATAGGAGCAGGAGTAGGCCATTCGGCCCCTCGAGCCTGCTCCGCCATTCAATGCGATCATGGCTGATTATCCAAATTCAGCACCCTGTCCCTGCTTTCTCCCCATATCCCTTGATCCCCTTAGCCTTAAGAAATATATCTAACTCCTTCTTGAATATATTTAATGAATTGGCCTCAACTGCCTTCTGTGGTAGAGAATTCCACAGGTTCACCACTCTCTGGGTGAAGAAATTCCTCCTCATCTCAGTCCTAAATGGCTTACCCCTTATCCTTAGTCTGTGACCCCTGGTTCTGGACTCCCCTGCCATCGAGAACAGCCTTCCTGCATCTAGTCTGTCTAGACCTGTTAGAATTTTATAAGTTTCAATGAGATCCCCTCTTTCTTCTAAACTCTAGCGAATATAAGCCTAATCGACCCAATCTCTCTTCATATGTCATTCCTGCCATCGACCCAACCTCTCTTCATACGTCATTCCTGCCATCCCAGGTATCAGTCTGATGAATCTTCGCTGCACTCCCTCCATGGCGAGAACATCCTTCCTCAGATAAGGTGACCAAAACTGCACACAATACTCAAGGTGTGGTCTCACCAAGGCCCTGTACAACTGCAGCAAGACATCCTTGCTCCTGTACTCGAATCCTCTCGCTATGAAGGCCAACATACCATTTGCCTTCTTAACCGCCTGCTGCACCTGCATGCTTACCTTCAGCGACTGGTGCACAAGGACACCCAGGTCTCGTTGCACTTCCCCTTTTCCCAATCTATTGCCGTTCAGATAATAATCTGCCTTCCTGTTTTTGCCACCAAAGTGGATAACCTTGCATTTATCCACATTATACTGCATCTGCCATGCATCTGCCCAATCACCCAACCTGTCCAAATCATACTGGAGTTTCTCTGCATCCTCCTCACAGCACACACGCCCACCCAGCTTTGTGTCGTCTGCAAACTTGGAGATATTACATCTAGTTCCCTTGTCTAGATCATTAATATATATTGTGAATAGCTGGGGTCCTAGCACCGATCCCTGCGGTACCCCACTAGTCACTGCCTGCCACTCGGAAAAAGACCCGTTTATTCCAACTCTTTGCTTCCTGTCTGCCAACTAGTTTTCTATCCAAGTCAGTACCTTACCCCCAATCCCGTGTGCTTTAACTTTGCACGCTAATCTCTTATGTGGGACCTTATCGAAAGCCTTCTGAAAGTCCAAATACACCACATCCACTGGTTCTCCCTTATCTATTCTACCAGTTATATCCTCAAAAAATTCCAGTAGATTAGTCAAGCATGTTTTACCTTTTGTAAATCCATGTTGACTTTGTCCGATCCGGTCACTGTTTTCCAAGTGCTCTGCTATTACATCTTTTATAATGGACTCTAGCATTTTCCCCACTACCGATGTCAGGCTTACCGGTCTATAATTCCCCGTTTTCTCTCTACCACCATTTTTAAATAGTGGGGTTACATTAGCTACCCTCCAATCCATGGGAACTGTTCCAGAGTCTATAGAATTTTGGAAGATGACCAGCAATGCATCTACTATTTCTAGGGCCACTTCCTTAAGTACCCTAGGATGTAGATTATCAGGCCCTGGGGATTTATTGGCCTTCAATCCCGTCAATTTCCCTAACACCATTTCCCTACAAATACTGATTTCATTCAGTTCCTCCCTCATTAGACCCTATGTTCCCCGACATCTCTGGGAGTTTATTTGTGTCCTCCTTTGTGAAGACAGAACCAAAGTATGTATTTAATTGTTCTGCCATTTCTTTGTTCCCCATTATAAATTCCCCTGATTCTGACTGCAAGGGACCTACGCTTGACTTCACCAATCTTTTTCTCTTCACATATCTATAGAAGCTTTTACAGTCAGTTTTTATGTTCCCTGCAAGCATACTCTCATATTCTATTTTCCCCCTCTTAATTAATCCCTTTGTCCTCCTTTGCTGAATCCTAAACTGCTCCCAATCCTCAGGTTTGCTGCTTTTTCTGGCCAATTTATATGTCCTCTCCTTGGATCTTATACTATCCCCAATTTCCCTTGTTCGCCACGGTTGAGTCACCTTTTTTGTTTTATTTTTATGCCAAACAGGGATGAACAAATTCTGTTGTTCATCCATGCGATCTTTAAATGTTTGCCATTGCCTATCCACCGTCAACCCTTTAAGTAACATTCCCCAATCCATCCTAGCCAACTCGCGCCTCAAACCATCGTAGTTTCCTTTAGTTAAATTCAGGACCCTAGTCTGAGTCAACTACTACTTCACTCTCCATCTTAATGAAGAATTCTATCATATAATGATCGCTCCTCCCCAAGGGGCCTCGCACAACAAGATTGCTAGACATATTGGTCCAGGAAACCATCCCGTATACACTCTAGGAATTCCTCTTCCACAGTATTGTTACTAATTTGGTTAGCCCAATCTATATGTAGATTAAAGTCTCCCATGATAACTGCTGTGCCCTTATTGCACCCATCTCTAATTTCCCGTTTAATGCCATCCCCAACCTCAGCATTACTGTTTGGGGGTCTGTATACAACTCCCACCAACGTTTTCTGCCCCTTGGTATTTCTCAGCTCTACCCATACAGATTCCACATCAGAGCTTATATCCTTCCTTACTATTGTGTTAATCTCCTCTTTAACCAGCAATGCTACCCCACCTCCTTTTCCTTTTTGCCTGTCCTTCCTGAATATTGAATACCCCTGGATGTTGAATTCCCAGCCTTGGTCACCCTGGAGCCATGTCTCCGTAATCCCAATTATACCGTATCTGTTTACATCTATTTGCGCAGCTAATTCATCCACCTTATTACGAATGCTCCTCGTATTAAGACACAAAGCCTTCAGGCTTGTTGTTTTTTTTTTAAAACACTCTTAGACCTTTTAGAATTATTGTTTACTGTGGCCATGTTTGATTTACACCCTTGATTTCTCTGACTTCTACTTTTGCTTTTCTCCTTCCTGTCTTTTGCTTCTATCCTTGCTTCCCTTTCCTGTCTCCCAGCACAGGTTCCCAATCCCCAGCCATTTTAGTTTAAACCCTCCCCAACAGCACTAGCAAACACTCCCCATGGACATCGGTCCCGGTCTACATTGCTGCCCGGGACGCCAGCGATGGCCTCACCATGTCCAGATTTACTTCACTTAACACTGTACACCCTGGCTGCCACATGATGTGCCAGGTTGGCACCACCCCATACCAGCAACATAAAGCATCCCTACAATGTCCAAGCCATTTCGTTCACACTCATCACCATTGGGGTGGGGGTAGGGGACGTCATATCCCACCATCCACTGGAACCCACTAAGACACTTCCAAAGGTGCACACAAATTTGTCCAAGAAGGCAAAGTGTTGAAAATAAAGATTTCAATGCTTGACAACACATTAACAGAAACTTTACACGAACATTGGCTAAAGCACACAAGTGCCTACCCTTGTTAGTTTGAATGATTGGACAAGGATGAGGGTGAGTGTGAGAAGTGGCTAGTGAGATGGGGAAGTGATAATGTAGATAGAGGGGGATGGGTGGAGGTGTAAGGTAAATTGGTGTGAGTAAGGATGTGCAGGAGTAGGGTAGGGAAGGCAGAGTGATGGGATGTGATGAGTGACACGCGAGGACGAGGTTGAGTGTGGCCTGGTAGTAACGTTTTGTGATCTACTGTGATCCTTGAAAGGTTTGTGCCACTGCAGCCAGGTTATCCCGACAACATCCCTGCTTGTGCCGTCCTGTGCAATGTGCAACCAGGCTGCGTTGGTCTCCTGGGGAGGTGTCTTCTGCCCATGGGAAGGGAAGATAACCTCCCTGTGTGCTGTGACTCCCTACATACACAACTGTCAAAATGAATGTGGACATGGTCCCTTTAAGGAAACCGGCTGATGACGAATCAAATATCATCAGACCCGCTTCCTATTAATTGGCCGGGAACCTTGCAGGGCGAGCTTAACAAGCCCAATCAACGGAAAATCTTGTTGGAGGCCGGGATCGAGACAGATGTGGGGTCCCTACATGCCACGGACGTTACCCGCCACGGTTGGAAAAATCCAGCCGTATAATTTTGAAACAAGAGAAGAGATAGCAGAGAACCTAGCCATACTTTTTCAATCCTCTTTAAATAAGGAAATTGTGACATTCAACTGGAGTAACCAATATAACACCCTTTTCAAGCGGAAGAGAAGGGTAAATCAGACAACTATAGACCAATTAGTCCAATATCAGTTGCGGGCAAACTTTTAGATTCCACAATTGGGAGATAAAATTAGCAACCATTTAGAAATACTGTATAAGGATTAGTTGAAGGCATGTTGTGTTTAACACATTTAATAGAGTTTAAAAAAAGTGACAGATTGGATAAAGAGAATGCAACAGATATATAGCGCATATGGATTTTCAGAAGGCATTCAATAAGGTATTTCACAAGAGGTTTGTTAGAAAAATTCAGGTGTATGGAAGAAATGTAGCAATATGGGTAGAAAGTTAGTTGACAGACATGAAACAAAGTTGGGGTAAATGAGTGTACCTCGGGGGTCAATGTTGGGTACACTTTTATTCTGGATATACATAGAACATATGGGCTTGGATATAGGGAACACAATCTCAAAACTTGAGGGTTACACAAAAGTAGGAGGTTTAACAAACAGTGATGAGGACTGTGAAGACTTCAGGAAGTAGAATTTGTAGAACGGTCACATATGCAATTTAATGTGGATTGGGATTATACACTGAGTGTTGTAGATGAACAGAGACCTGGGGTTCAAATAGATTATTCCTTGAAAGTAATAGTGCAGGCAAAAATGGGCAATAGAATTTTGGGTTTTATAAAAAATAGACTTGAGTAAAAAAAAAAGCACACACACACACACACAACATTGGTTAGACCACAGTAGAGTAGTGTGTGCAGTTTTGGGAACTTCATTTAGAAAGGGCATTAAAGCCATAGAGCACACAACATAGATTCATCATGATCATACCAGCAATGGGAAACTTTAATGTAGAGCAGACACTCGAGATATTGCGACTATTTCCACTGAAACAGGAAAAGCTAAAAGGAGATTTAACAAAAATTATTATTTTTTTTATTGTGAAGAGTTTGATAGCATGAATTGGGAGAGAGTATTTTCTCAGGTTGGGGAGTCAGTGCCGGGGTCATAAATTTAACATCGTCACCAAGAGCGAGGAGAAAAGCTTCATTATGCAGATGGTTATTGGAGAATGGAATGCTTTTCTGCAGGGAGGGGTTGAGGCAGAGACTATTTATATTTTAAGGGAAAGTTGAATAAATATTTGAAGCGAAGGAAGATACAAGATCAGCACCGATCTCCACCCCTGCCTCAGCTCATCTGCTGCTGAAATCCTCATCCATGCATTTGTTACCTCCAGACTTGACTATTCCAATGCTCTCCTGGCCGGCCTCCCATCTTGCACCCTCCGTAAACTTGAGCTCATCTAAAGCTCTGCTGTTAGTCTCCTCACTGGCACCAAGTCCCGTTCACCCATTAACCCTGTGCTCGTGGACCTCCATTGGCACCCGGTCCAGTATGCCTTGATTTTAAAATTTTCATCCTCTTTTTCAAATCCCTCCGAGGCCTCGCTCCTCCTCATCTCTAAACTCCCCCAGGTCTACAAGCCTCCGAGATCTCTGCACTCCTCCAATTCTGGCCTCTTGCGCATCCGATTTTCATCGCTCCACCATTGGCGGCCATGCCTTCAGAATCCTCGGCCCTAAACTCTGGAATTCCCCCATAAACCTCTCCCCTCGACTTCTCTGTTTCGCTTCAAGATGCTCCTTAAAACCTACCTTACCTGTCCTAATATTTCCTTTTGTGGCTTGGTGTCAAATTTTGTTTGATAATGCTCCTGTGAAGCACCTTGGGGCGTGTTATTATGTTAAAGGCACTATATAAATGCAAGTTGTTGTTGTTGAGGAGCAGTGCAATGAGGTTAGTTTTAGATTGCCCGATCAAAGAGCACGCATAGACACAATAGGCTAAATGGCCTCCTTCGGTGTTGTAAGCATTTATGGTTCTAATTCAACTCATCTATCTGGAGGCAAACTTTGATTTCTAACCTTGAAAAGCAAGAGCCACTAATTTCTCATTCATAATATTTAACAATTATTTTACCTTCACAATTAGGCCAAGAGCTACATTTATTTCTGAAGTGAAAAGCAATTGGCAGTCTTTAGTTCACAGCAGTGAACGAGTCCCGTGGGGACCAAGAAAGGAAAACGTTTTTTACTGGAGCAAATGTGAAAATACTTCCGAGATGACTGCAATATACAACAGCAAGCAAATTCAGCCTGGAATTCTATGAAAGCCTTCTGTGTACTAAATTGCAAGCAATGCAGAACTTTGACTCTAGCCCCATGAACTGAATTTAGCTGGCTCCATTTCCCTCGTTAGCTTATAAGCATACATTCCAGAAATTCTCCAAACGCTCACATCAAGCTACTTCTTCTTTCTCTACAACCAATTGACGCTCTGTGATAAATAACATCAGTATATGGCTGTTTGATCTCAGAGGCAACAGTGTGATGGGACTATCAAAAGCAGCGAGAGCGCTAAGATATCAACCATCTCCATACACAATGGTAAATTGAAAAATCTTCTGTAGCAATATTCCACATTATATATTTGAGCTTTTTTTTTAAATTCCATAATAAACAAAGACAACAAAAGCACACATATGAAGGTTTATGGTTGCAGACTTTGTAACCTTGGACTTCAACATTTCAGTACAAGGTCTAAACAGACATCACATGCACTGCCTTGTATTTTGCAACACATTTGTGGTGACTCAAGCTGGAGGATGAAATCAAGGAATACAAAAGCTCATTTTAAATTACATCAGACGAGTTTAGTGTTACAGATTTTCCCTTTCCTGTTTTTATTTCATAGGAAGACTTTTGCCAACAGGAAGGAACAGTTACATGGGCAGCAGAAACTGCATTCAAATAAAACATGAATCATTCTTCCCAGTTCAGAAATGCCAGCACAGTGAAGCATTTATATGGAGCTAAATCATGGAATCTCTGCAGGGTTTCTCAATGCAAGTATTTGTATTTGGAACTTTTCACCATTTGCCTAATCCACACAAACCAGCTTCTTAAAACCTAAAGTAGAGCTACGCTAAATTAAGCAACCTTTAAGTTGACAACTGCATACTAAAGTAAGTTTTATCAGCAGGTGTGCAAATTAAAAAACAAAAACTTACAATGAATGAGAAAGTGCATTTTACCTCAGTATATGAACCAGGGCATTATAAGGGGGAATTGCACACTTGTCAGCATGTGTCAGGCACTCCTCAGTGTTTTACACGTTGAACCTGCTGCCTACTGGGAGCCTGAAGCTAATTGTGCTACATACAACATGTTTAAAATGGGTGAATTCAAGTGTTTCAGCTATTAAAATGAGTCACTTCTAGAATGCTTGGGTCAATAATTTATAGATGTAGCCTTCAATTGAAGCAGAAATTATCTTTAAATTTAATATTTGTTGAAGCAATAAGTATGTTTAACCAATAATTAAAATTTTATTAATGCTATCTCAGTTATTGAAAAGTCAGACATTTCATATTAAAATGGAGCGCACAAGTACTGTAAATTCTCAGACAGTACATCAATTTAAACATTTATTACGACGGCATATTGGAGTGTGAGTACATAATGTCGTATGCCACAACAGGCTCTGCCTCTGAAGGCCAGGGCCTATCAAACTAATCATTTCAAACAAGAAGCATTTCCTCCCCAAACTACGTTAATACCAGATCCTTCAAGTCGTCATCTAAAGTCACTGCTTCTATTATGCCAGTTCAAAATATTAATTTCACAGTCTTTGCATTGAAGGTTATTTAAGGAAAAGCACCATAATTAGGAACAGTTAGGACAAACGTGAACTAAAGCCGACTTTATTTGCATTATGAAAACTCCTACAAGCGGTGGGAGAGGAGAGGGAATAAGGGTTTCTATTCTTGATTGTCATCAAGTGACATTTGTTGGGAAATATGCATGTGCCAATGTCCGGCAAGAACAGGATTGGGCTCAGTAAGGATGTTCTCTACAGTTGAACAGACTCCTAATACTCACTGTCTATGCTCACACATGAATAGCCCATTTGTGAGGTATGGCATAACTGCTGGGATCCAAGGTACCCCAGTGTCAGTAGTTTAAGTGAAGGGAGAGGAAAAACAGAAAATTGGCAAACGCACACTTAAAAACAACAGAAAATGCTGGAAACACTCAGCAGGCCAGGCAGCAACCGTGGAGAGAGAAACAGAGTTAACGTTTCAGGTCTGGGACCCTCCACGGATGCTGCCTGGCCTGCTGAGTGTTTCCAGCATTTTCTGTTATTTCAGATTTCTAGCAGCCGCAGTATTTTGCTATTGCACACTTAAAAACTATTGTTGAAGGAGGCTCGATAAAAAGTCTCATCTTCTTGGGCTTCTTTTCATTCAATTCAGGCTTAAATGGAACAAGTATTGCAAATAAAGAACTGCAAAGTAAAATGCACATTAATGCAAGAGGAGACTTAATGACATTAGATTGAAACATAGGAACAGGAGTAGGTTCTTCAGCCCCTCAAGCTTGTTCTGCCATTTCTATTAGATCATGGCTGATCTGTACCTCAACTCCATTTACCTGCCTTTGCTCCATATCTCGACACACTTACCTAACAAAAATCTATCTATCTCCATCTCAGCATCCAGAGCCTCTTGGGGGAGCAAGTTCCAGAGTTGCACTACCCTTTCAGAAAAAGTGTTTCCTGATTTCACACCTAACTGGCCTAGCTCTCATTTTAAGATTCTCAACAACTTTTAGTATTTACCCGATAGAATCCCCTTTATCATTTTAAACACTTCAATTAGATCACCCTTCAACCTTCTACACTCTGAATACAAGCCACGTTTATGTAACCGGTCCTCAATTTCACCCTTTAAGCCCCAGTTTCATTCTGGTGAACCTGTGCTATACCCCCTCAAAGGCCAATATATCTTTCCTGAGGTGCATGCCCAAAACTGAATGCAGTTCTCCAGATGGGGTCTGTCCAAGGCTCTCTACAATTGAAGCATCACTTCCTCACTTTTGAATTCCAATCCCCTTGAAATAAAGGCCAACATTCTATTAGCTTTCTGGATTATTTTTTGTAGCAGTGCACTAGCTTTTAATGATTTGTGCACATGGACACCTAAATCCCTTTGCTCTTCCAAAGCTTCTACTATCTCCCCATTAAGAAAATATTCCAATTTATCTTTCTCAGATCAAAAGTGGATGACCTCACAATTTCCAAAATTGAAGGCTATCTGCCCACTTACTTAGTCTGTCTTTGTCCCTTTGTAACTTCCTGCTCCCATCTACACAACTAACTGTGCCTCTGAACTTGAGGGTTATCTACAAACTTGGATATACAACTCCCAATTCCTTCATTCAAGACATTGCGAAAAGCCGAGGCCCCAGTACAACTCCCTAGGGAACAGTACTTCTCACATCCCACTAATCAGAAAATGTTCTCTGCATCTGTATATGTTCCTCTGTATCCTACCTCCCTACCAATTACCAACACATGTCACAGGTTACCTGCAATTCTGTGCGCTTTCATTTTCTGCATTTAAGAGTATATATTGTTGAAAAGCAGAAAACAGTCAGTTTCTCTAAAGAGCCAGTGTAAGTTTCCAATAAATGCCCCCAATTTAACTGACTTTCTAGGACAGTGGAGCCATTACATGAAGAAAGATTAGCCAAAACTGAACTCATTTTGGCTCAATAGTGTTCTATTTACCAAGATTTCAAACAATTTTTGGAAAAGAAAACAGTTGGAGAAAGCATCTCAGAGGGCAAATTTCTCCCAAGAAACACAGAAATATTGGAGGAGTTGGTTGGTTTGTAATCTGCAAATTGGCACAGAAACAATGGATTACATAGGATATACGGCACAGAAACAGGCCATTCGGACCAACGAGTCCATGCCGGCGTTTATGCTCCACTCAAGCCTCCTCCCGTCTTTCCTCATCTAAATCTATCAGCGTAACCCTCTATTCCCTTCTCCCTCATATGCGCATCTAACCGCCCCTTAAATGCATCTATACTATTCGCTTCAACCACTCCCTGTGGTAGCAAGTTCCACGTTCTCACCACTCACTGGGTAAAAAAAAAAGTTTCTTCTGAATTCCCTATTTGATTTCTTGGTAACAATCTTATATTTGCTCTTCCCCACAAGTGGAAACATTCTCTGTATCTACTCTATCAAAACCTTTCATAATTTTAAAGATCTCAGTTAGGTCACCCCGAAGCCTTCTCTTTTCAAGTGAAGAGAGACCCAGCCAGTTTATCCTTTCCTGATAGGTATACCCTTGCATTTCTGGTATCATCCTTGTAAATCTTCTCTGCACCCTCTCCAGTGCCTCTATATCCTTTTTATAATATGGCAACTAGAATTGTACGCAGTACTCCAAGTGTGGTCTAACCAAGGTTTGATACAAGTTTAGTATAACTTCACTACATTTCAATTCCATTCCTCTAGAAATAAACCCTAGTGCTTGGTTTGCCTCTATGGCCTTAGTAACCTGTGTCGCTACTTTTAGTGATGTGTATTTGTACTGATATCCCTTTGCTCCCCTACCCCACCCAGACTTGCACCCTCCAAGTGATAAGTGACCTCCCTATTCATCCTACCAAAATGTAATACCTCACATTTATCTGTGTTGAAATTCATTTTTTTTTAATTCAATGAGGGCGTCACTGGCAAGGCCAGCATTTATTGCCCATCCCTAATTGCCCTCGAGAAGGTGATGGTGAGCCACCTTCTTGAACCGCTGCAGTCCATGTGGTGAAGGTACTCCCACAGTGCTGTTACATATTGAGTGGGGAAATCAAATTACCACTAATGATGTGGAGGATGAATTCTTGGAATGCATGCGAAATGGTTTCCTGGATCAGTATGTGGAAGAATCAACCAGGGAACAGGTTATTCTGGATCTGGTACTGTGTAATGAGAAAGGGCTAATCAATAATCTGGTGGTAAAGGGGCCTTTAGGGACAAGTGACCATGATATGATTGAATTTTATATTAAGTTTGAGAGTGATGTAGTCCAATCTGAAACTAAGGTCTTCAATCTAAACAGAGGAAACTACAAGGGTATGAGGGACAAGTTGGCCATGGTAGATTGGGAGACTACACTAAAAGGTATGAAGTTGGACATACAATGGCTAACATTCAAGGAAATAATGCATAATTTGCAACAAACATATATTCCTCTAGGGCATAAAAACCCAAAAGAAAAAAAGTGATCCAACCATGGCTAACAAAAGAAATTAAAGCTAGTATTAAGTCAAAGGAGGAAGCTTATAAAGTTGCCAGAAAAAGTGGTCAGCCCGAGGATTGGGATCTTTTTAGAAATCAGCAAAGGGGGACCAAGAAATTGATAAAGAAAGGGAAAATGGAACATGAGCACAAACTAGTGAAAAATATAAAAACGGATTGTAAAAGCTTCTATAGGTATGTGAAAAGGAAAAGACTGGCAAAGGTAAATGTAGGTCCTTTACAGTCAGAGACGGGAGAATTTATAATGGGGAATGAGGAAATGGCTGAGAAATTAAATACTTTGTTTCTGTCTTCACGGAGGAAGACACAAAAAACCTCCCAGAAATACGAGAAAACCAAGGGTGTGACGAGAATGAGGAACTTAAAAAAAATTAGTTAAAAAACAGTACTAGCAAAATTAATGGGACTAAAAGTCGCTAAATCCCAAGGACCGGATGACCTACATCCTAGGGTTTTGAAAGAGGTGGCCATTGAGATAGTGGACACATTGGTTGTCATCTTCCAAAATTCTAGAGATTCTGGAACGGTTCCTGCAGATTGGAGGATAGCAAATGTAACCCCGCTATTTAAGAAAGGAGGGAGAGAGAAAACGGGGAACTACAGACCTGTTAGTCTCATATCAGTAGTTGGGAAAATGCTGGAATCTATTATAAAGGATGCAATAACTGGGCACTTAGAAACTAATAGTAAGATTGGGCAGAGTCAACATGGATTTATGAAAGGGAAGTCCTGTTTGACAAACCTATTGGAGTTCTTTGAGGATGTAATTAGTGGAGTAGACAAAGGGGAACCGGTAGATGTGGTGTATTTGGATTTTCAGAAGGCCTTCGATAAGGTCCCACACAAGAGGTTGGTGAACAAAATTAGGGCACATGGAATTGGGGGTAATATACTTGCATGGATTGAGAATTGGTTAACAGATAGAAAACAAAGAGTAGGGATAAACGGGTCTTTTTCAGGATGGCAGGCTGTGACTAGTGGGGTACCGCAAGGATCGGTGCTTGGGCCCCAGCTATTCACAATCTATATCAATGATTTGGATGAGGGGACTAAATGTAACATTTCCAAATTTGCTGATGATACAAAGCTAGGTGGCAGTGTCAGTTGCGAAGAGGCTTCAAGGGTATCTCAACAGACTCAGTGAGTGGGTGAGAACATGGCAGATGGAATATAATGTGGATAAATGTGAAGTTATCCACTTTGGTAGAAAAAACAGAAAGGCAGAGTATTTCCTAAATGGTGAAAGATTGGGGAATGCAGATGCTCAAAGGGACCTGGGTGTCCTTGTACATGAGTCACTGAAAGTGAATGTGCAGGTGCAGCAAGCCATTAGGAAGGCAAATGGTATGCTGGCCTTCATGACAAGAGGATTTGAGTACAGGCGTAAAGAAGTCTTACTCCAATTATATCGGGTCTTGGTGAGATCACACCTGGAGTACTGTGTACAATTTTGATCTCCTTACCTAAGGAAGGATATACTTGCCATAGAGGTAGTGCAACGAAGGTTCACGAGATTGATTCCTGGGATGGCGGGACTGTCGTATGAGAAGAGATTGAGTAAACTAGGCCTGTATTCTCTTGAATTCAGAAGAATGAGGGGGGATCTCATTGAAGCATACAAAATTATTACAGGGCTTGATAGGGTGCATGCTGGGAGAATGTTTCCCTTGGCTGGGGAGTCTAGAACCAGGGGCCACAGCCTCAGGATAAAGGGTAGGCCATTCAGGACTGAGATGAGAAGAAATTTCTTCAGAGGGTGGTGAATCTTTGGAATTCTCTACCCCAGAGGGCTGTGGAGGCTCAGTCATTGGGTATATTCAAAACAGAAGTCGATAGATTTCTGACTAGTAAGGGCATCGAGGGATATGACGATAGGGCCGGTGAATGGAGTTGAGGCAGAAGATCAGCCATGATCTCATTGAATGGCGGAGCAGGCTCGAAGGGCCGAATGGCCTACTCCTGCTCCTATTTCCTATGTTCTTATGTTAGGTAGGGAGTTCCAGGATTTTGACCCAGCGACGATGAAGGAACGGCGATATACTTCTAAGTCAGGATGGTGTGTGACTTGGAGGGGAACTGGGAGGTGGTGGTGTTCCCATGCGCCTGCTGCCCTTGTCCTTCTAGGTGGAAGAGGTCGCGGGTTTGGGAGATGCTGCTGAAGAAACCTTGGCGAGTTGCTGCAGTGCATCTTGTAGATGGTACACACTGCAGCCACGGTGCGCTGGTGGCGGAGGGAGTGAATGTTTAAGGTGGTGGATGGGGTGCCAATCAAGCGAGCTGCTTTGTCCTGGATGGTGTCGAGCTTCTTGAGTGTTGTTGGAGCTGCACTCATCCAGGCAAGTGGAAAGTTTTCCATCACACTCCTTACTTGTGCCTTGTAGATGGTGGAAAGGTTTTGTGGAGTCAGGAGGTGAGACACTCGCCGCAGAATACCTAGCCTCTGACCTGCTCTTGTTGCCACAGTATTTATGTGGCTGGTCCAGTTAAGTTTCTGGTCAATGGTGACCCCCCAGGATATTGATGGTGGGGTATTCGGCGATGGTAATACCATTGAATGTCAAGGGAAGGTGGTTAGACTCTTGCTTGTTGGAGATAGTCATTGCCTGGCACTTGTGTGGCGCGAATATTACCTGCCACTTATCAGCCCAAGCCTGAACATCATCCAGGTCTTGTTGCATGCAGGCATGGACTGCTTCATTGTCTGAGGAGTTGTGAATGGCGCTGACCACTGTGCAGTCATCAGCGAACATCCCCATTTCTGACCTTATGATGGAGGGAAGGTCATTGATGAAGCAGCTGAAGATAGTTGGGCCTAGGACACTGCCCTGAGGAACTCCTGCAGTGATGTCCTGGGGCTGTGATGATTGACCTTCAACCACCACAACCATCTTCCTTTGTGCTAGGTATGACTCCAGCCAGTGGAGCGTTTTTCCCCCCGATTCCCATTGACTTCAGTTTTACAAGGCTCCTTGATGCCACACTCGGTCAAATGCTGCCTTGATGTCAAGGGCAGTCATTCTCACCTCACCTCTGGAATTCAGCTCCTTTGTCCATGTTTGGACCAAGGCTGTAATGAGGTCGGGAGCTGAGTGGTCTTGGCGGAACCCAAACTGGGCATCAGTGAGCAGGTTATTGGTGAGTAAGTGCCGCTTGATAGCTCTTTCGATGACACCTTCCATCACTTTGATGATTGAGAGTAGACTGATGAGGCGGTAATTGGCCGGGTTGGATTTGTCCTGCTTTTTGTGGACAGGACATAGCTGGGCAGTTTTCCACATTGTCGGATAGATGCCAGTGTTGTAGCTGTACTGGAACAGCTTGGCTAGAGGCGCAGCTAGTTCTGGAGCAAGTCCTCCGCACGATAGCCGGGATGTTGTCGGGGCCCATAGCCTTTGCTGTATCCAGTGCGCTCAGCCGTTTCTTGATATCACGTCGAGTGAATCGAATTGGCTGAAGTCTGGCTTCTGTGATGGTGGGGACCTCAGGAGTAGGCCGATATGGATCATCTACTCGTCACTTCTGGCTGAAGATGGTTGCAAACACTTCAGCCTTGTCTTTTGCATTCACGTGTTGGGTTCCACCATCATTGAGGATGGGGATATTCATGGAGTCTCCTCCTCCCGTTAATTGTTTAATGGTCTACCACCATTCACGACTCGATGTGGTAGGACTGCAGAGCTTTGTTCTGATCCGTTGATTTTGGGATCGCTTAGCTCTGTCTATAGCATGCTGCTTCTGCTTTTTAGCATGCATGTAGTCCTGTGTTGCAGCTTCCCCAGGTTGGCACCTCATTTTTAGGTACGCCTGGTGCTGCTCCTGGCATGCTCTTCTACATTCCTTATTGAACCAGGTTTGGTCCCCTGGCTTGATGGTAATGGTAGAGTGAGGGATATGCTGGGCCATGAGATTACAGATTGTGGTGGAATACAATTCTGCTGCTGCTGATGGCCCACAGCGCCTCATGGATGCCCAGTTTTGAGCTGCTAGATCTGTTCTGAATCTATCCCATTTGGCACGGTGGTAGTGCCACACAACACGATGGAGGGTGTCCTCAGTGTGAAGATGGGACTTCGTCTCCGCAATGACTGTGCGGTGGTCACTGCTACCAACACTGTCATGGACAGATGTGTCTGCAACAGGTAGATTGGTGAGGACGAGGTCAAGTAGGTTTTTCCCTCGTATTGGTTCTCACCACCTGTCGCAGGCCCAGACTGGTAGTTATGTCCTTCAGGACTCGGCCAGCTCGGTGAACAGTGGTGCTACTGAGTCACTCTTGGTGATGGACATTGAAGTCCCCCACCCAGAGTACATTCTGTGCCCTTGCTACTCTGCTTCTTCCAAGTGGTGTTCAACATGGAGGAGTACTGATTGATCAGCTGAGGGAGGGCAGTAGGTGGTAATCAGCAGGAGGTTTCCTTGCCTATGCTTGACCTGAAGTCATGAGACTTCATGGGGTCCGGAGTCAATGTTGAGGACTCCCAGGGCCACTCCTTCCCGACTGTACACCACCGTGCCGCCACCTCTGGTGTGTCTGTCCTGCCGGTGGGACAGGACATACCCAGGGATGGTGGAGGAGGAGTTTGGGACTGAAAGGTATGATTCGGTGAGTATGACCGTGTCAGGCTTTTGCTTGACTAGTTTGTGGGACAGCTCTCCCAATTTTGGCGAGGAGGACTTTGCAGGGTTGACTGGGCTGGATGTGCCGTTGCTCTGTCTGTAGCCGGTGCCGAGTGGTCCGTCCAGTTTCATTTTGTTTATTGTTTTTCGTAGCGGTTTGTTACAACTGAGTGGCTTGCTAGGCCATTTCAGAGGGCAGTTAAGAGTCAACTACATTGCTGTGGGTCCGGAGTCACATAGGCCAGACCAGGTAAGGACGGCAAATTTCCTTCCCTAAAGGACATTAGTGAACCAGATGGGTTTTTACGACAATCCGATAGTTTCATGGTTTCCATTACTGATACTAGCTTTTTATTCCAGATTTATTTAATTAACTGAATTTAAATTCCCCAGCTGCTGTGGTGGGATTTGAACCCATGTCTCTAGATCATTAGTCCATGCCTCTGGATTACTAGCCCAGTGACATTACCACTACGCTACCGTTCCCTAATTTGCCAGTTATATGCCCATTCTGCAAGTTTATTAATGTCTTCCTGTAATTTGTTGCAGTCCTCCTCAGTATTGACTATCCCCCCCACAATTTGGTGTCATCCGCAAATTTAGAAATTGTGTTTTTGATTCCAAAGTCTAAATCATTAATATAAATTGTGAACGGTGGTCCCAGCACTAATCCTTGTGGAACACCACTTCCCACCTTCTGCCACTCTGAATAGCTACCCCTTTACCCCTACTCTCTATCCATCTTGAACCCAGCCAGCAATCCATTCTGCTACTTGTCCCCTGACTCTGCATTCTCTGACCTTATTCATTAGTCTATTATGTGGTACCTTATCAAAGGCCTTTTGAAAATCTAGATAAATTACTTCTACTACATTACCCTTGTCTACTGTTACCTCTTCAAAAAATTCAATGAGGTTGGTCAAGCAAGATTTTCCCCTTTGAAATCCATGCTGACTATTCATTTTTATATTTTTGGTTTCTAGATGTTGTTCTATTTTCTCCTTTAGTAGGGATTCCATTATTTTTTCCTACCACCGATGTTAAACTGACTGGTCTATAGTTCCCTGGACATGTTCTGATTGGTTTGTAGATTTTTGGGATTAAATCAGAATTTATTCATCTAAAAAGATTCAACATTTGGTGAATGATTGGGCCTAAAGGTGATATTTTGTGGGCCTAAAATGACATTTTGTACTTTTCAGATTGATAAAAGGGATGATGCACTATTGTCTCCAATCCCTGGAGTTTTAAATGATGCCTCATTGAATCAATCAATGGGGTCAACCTAGGTGTCAGCTGTGGCTCGCTAGTAGCAATCTCGCCTCAGCGTCAGATAATGGTGGATTCAAGTCCCACTACAGAGACTTGAGCACAAAATCTAGGCTGACACTCCAGTGCAGTACTGAGGGAGTGATGCACTGTTGGAGGTGCCATCTTTCAGATGAGACGTTAAACCGAAGCCCTGTCTGCCCTCTCTGGTGGACAAATAAGATGAAACAGCACTATTTTGAAGAAGAGCAGGGGAGTTCTCTCCAGTGTCCTAGTCAATATTTACCCCTCAACCAATATCACCAACACAGATTACCTGGTCATTGCTGATTGCGGAACCTTGCTGTGTGCAAGTTGGCTGTCGTGTTTCCTACATTATAACAGTGACTATACTTCAAAAGTACTTCATTGGCTGTAAAGTGCTTTGGGATTTTCGGAGGTTGTGAAAAGTGCCATAAAAATGCATGTTTTACTTAAAATGAATCCTATTGCTTCACAATCTGGGACCGGACTCTCATATAGATGGTTCAATTAGGAAACTTCCTGGAAACAAAAGATTCAAGAACCTGCCAACAAGCTGCAACGATGCATCTGGCATACACAAATTTAGAAACAGGAGAAGTATCATATGGCTGGCTTAAGGACCTGTTTTAAACCGCAACACTCAAGATTAGAGGCTTTCATTTCAACAAACACACCAAGATTAAGTTGAACTTGGAGAGTTTGCAAAAATTCCTTCTGCAACTAACATCAACATTTTTAGGGTGAAAAGAGGTAGGTATTCAAGAGGGAAAAAAAGGTTTCTGACCATGACTTTTATGCACTACAGAATGACAGAAATGACCAAGATCATATTCATAACTGCAAATGAAGTAAAACTCTGGGGATTAGACAACTACCCATAAGCTAAGTGGATGATAAATAAATGAAGAACAGAATTATTTTAAAATAGAGTGTACTGTTTGGATCACCGTATAAGTGATACACAGTTTTGCAGGTCACAAAAGCCGCTATGCATCATAGCAGACACCGGCAACCACGATAATGGATAGCTGCTGCATAATGACATCTCTGATGGAAGGATTGTGGAATTATCCTGAAATTTTGACTGATACTTCAGTTTACCAGAAGTGTTAGTAAATTGCATTGGAACAAAGAACAGGTTTTTATATTTTTGACCTTCAACCAGCATATATCCCAGATCATTCACTCATTTGGGGGGGGGGGGGGGGGAAAGAAAGAGAATTTTAACCCCAAAAAAAGGCAGGTTTGGATTAGATGGGAGGTTAAAGTGTTAAAAGTCTGAATCCCGACCCCAACCTGCCCACTTCCGGTTTTAATGGAGGCAGGGGGGTGGCAACCAACCCGCACCCAGGAGGCGGGTTGGCACTTTAAATATGATAGAGGCTGCAAGCCTCAGATTTAACCTGTTTTGCATGTTTAACTGTGGCCCGCTGGGGTCCCTGGGCCTCAGGAATCCCGGCAGCTGCAACGAGGCAAAGACAGCCTCAGAGAGCACTCCTTGTGGGCTGGGAGGAGCAGGAATGCTGCCCCCCCCTCCCCCCACCCCGTATTCGGGGACCAGACCCCACCCCTGCTCGGGGTCAGGGATTGGACCTAGCCAGGGCTGCAGTGTGCGGGGGGGGGACCCGGATGCCTGGGTTTCACAAGCACTACCGGGTCTCCCCCCTCCGAACAAAAGTTAAAATTCCCCATAATTTCACCAGTTACACTTCATCCAGCAAACATGTCATAATTAAGATTAACATAAAATTATCAATTTATAAGCCAGCAGAAAAAGATTTCTTGGTAAAATACCTGCTTGTTTTTATACTTTTTCAAATAGCGAGGAGACACAAGACACTCTGGATTGATGTCCGTTGAGTTCTGGTCTGGAATAACTTGTGGGTCAGGGTTTAAATGTTGCATCTTCAAAAACGATAGGATATTCTGCACCTCAAGACTGTATGAGCTATCTGCCATCGTCTTGCCCTTTGATGCTAGTCTGCAGGCCGCCATCCACTGTGCATACTGCTTTTCCTAATAAACAAAAGGATAAAAGTTAAATTTAAAAGTATTTTATCCCTCAAAAATAATTTTTAGCTGTTCACTTGAACACCAATTTTCTTGGATTTCAATATTTATCAACAAACGCTCTTTACAGTCAAAATTATTCACTATTATAATCAAACATTATCAGGCATCAGGCCATAGTCAGGTTTTACACTTCAGTTCATGGAGGCACCCTTCAGTCAGGCATAAAGATTGCAAGATATTTACAGCAATGCCATGTTCATATTTTTAAACACCAAGTAGAAAAGCTATGAAGAAGTCTCCATTAGCGTCAGTATCAAAGTGGACGACAGCTTTCATCACCATGTACAACTGATTTATATGGTTCTCACAAAATGAGCGAAGGATTAAATTACTCTTGCGCGTTAACAAATTAAGAACTTTAAAGCAAGTTAACACGTAATCATGTTACAAGGTCACACAAGGACATCAAACAGAACACAGGCCAGAGACTGGGGCAGGAGAAACAGAGACAGACGGGGACACAGTGATGAACATGATCATTTTATTCAAGGGCTTTCACTGTTGTGGATCATGTTCCATAAGTTTGTCAGTTTGTAATCAGGCCCACTGGTTAATTATGATCCAGTAAGTCAAATGCTCCTTCTATTACGTGGGATTTTCCAGAATGTTTGGGATTGTGTTTGGTGAGTCTGTCCATTTTTCAATGACACTTGCAATCACTGATCGTCGTGATTAACCACCGACAGATACTTCACTTGCATCGTATTTCACTTTGAAAAGTAGGATAAGAGGACAATAGTGACACTGGAATACTGAATTGAGGGAGAAGGGAAAACATTTTTGTTTTGCGGGGTTACAAATTAAAACATTTTTTTTTTTGCAATCCACCGTTGTATTCAAGGTTCAAATGAGTCTTTAAAAAAATTACATTAACATTCGTATCAGTGTATACAAAGTGTCTTGACCAAGTAGGATACAATTGGTAAGCATATATTTAAGTTAAACCTATTTATTCAATATTTCACTAACTAAAGCAGTCACAATCACAAAGACACATTGGAAATAAAACAGAAACTAGGTTATTTTAAAACTAGAAATTATTTTCCAGAATCTAACCAGAATTTAAGGAACAGGATTTGTGTTGACTTTAGGATTAGAGTTCATTTGTATTTTCTTCCTGGATATATGGTTCACATTACATCAACGTAAACATTATTCATAGCAGTAAGTTTCTTTTGGATTCTGAACAGATGATAAACTTAAGATTAGTACTTACATTATCACAACGGAGCCAGATTTCATTCATCCCCTCTGCAACTGGTATCAATAACTTGATATTGAATTTTTGGCCAGATATGTTTACATCAGGGGTCACCTCACAACCTGTTGCATCAAATTATAGCAGAAATCACCAGTAGCTTCATCCTCAAAAACATGGCTTACTTTTGAAACATATAACTTATAGCTTCACTAGCTGTAGGGAGCCGACGACTAATCAATCCATCAGCTCGCAACAAAATCCAACTGAATATTTTGAAATGATTATTACCCAGTTTAATATCAGATCCAGAGCAGTAATTCAGGTCTCGCCATTCAAACAAACCTCTTGCAGATTTCTTAAATCCCATTTATTCTTAACCCAGGAGAGTAAATAAAATTCTGTCCCAAATGTTCATAACCTGCTCTTCTAGATAGAGTCCCTTCCCCAATGAACTAGCTGAATGCCAGTTCTGCTCCTGACGAGCTAAACTGTAGGTAAAAAGAACACTTGCATGTATGGGTACATTGTGATGGTAGTGAAGAACAGGAACAACTTTCATTTATACAGCACTTTTAACATAGAAACACATTCCAAGACATTTCAGAGGTGCAAGGAAAAAATAGACACTGAGCCAAAGGAGATATTGAGATGGGTGCCCAAAGGCTTGGTCAGAGAGGTGACTTTCAAGGAAGGTGGAGAGGCAGAGGGCTTTACTTGCAGAATTAGAGTGTGGGCCCTAGGCGGCTGATGATACAACCGTCAATGGTGGGGTTAAGGGAATGGAATGCAATTAGGCTTGAGTCAGAGGAATGGAGCATTGGGGGCGAGTGGTTTGCAGTCCTCACGAAGGTTACAGAAATGGGGAAGGGGTGCGAAGCTGTGGAGGGATTTAAACAAAAGGATGAGAATTTTAATTGAGGTGCTTGGGGACTGGGAGCCAATCTAGATCAGCGAGGACTTGGTGCAGGGTAGGATACAGGTAGCAGAGATTTGGATAACTTATGACGAGTGCAGGATGGAAGGTTGGCCAGGTGGGCAGTGGATTAAAGTGACTCTGCATTTATGATTTTGCTACAAAGAGTTATGAATGGAAATCTTCCTCGGTACAGATTTTATTAAAATCACTAATTGTACTGGGAGCGTCCCGAGGCCCACGTAAAACGGGCAGAAATCCTTTCCAAGATGCAGCCCATTATTTGAAGCAGGAGCACGTGTGAAAGTGGTAACCACAGTATGGCACGATTAAAAAGCTGAACTCTTTCCCCCAAAAGGCTGTGGATGCTGGGTCAATTGAAATTTTCAAGACAGAGATCGATATCAAGGGATATGCTGTTCCTATGTACATCATTTATGCTATGACCTAATAGACAGCATTTGAATAGCAGTACAGCGTGGTCGTTAACCCCGGAATAAATGGTTGTGGTTGGTTTTCCACAAACAGGATGGCAGAAGGAAAGCATACCCCCAAACACAAAAGCACAATACTGTGGATGCTGGAAATCTGAAATAAAAACACAAAATGCTGGAAATGCTCAGCAGGCCAGGCAGCATCTGTGGAGAGAGAAACAAAGTTAACGTTTCAGGTCGATGACCTTTCGTCAGAACTGGAAAAAGTTAGAGATGTAGCAGGTTTTAAAGCAAGAGGTTATGATCTGAAATTGTTGAACTCAATGTTAAGGCGGGAAGTCTGTCAAGTGCCTAATCGCTTGAGGAACAGTCCGGACTCAATGAATTCAACAATTTCAGATCATAACCTCTGCCCCCATTCTTTCGGACAGCAGCTCATGGTGACGATTCTGCTATTCCCATTTGCACCTCCTCTAGACCCAGCTTTTGTTTCTTTACTTGTCCCACTACCATCTCCTTTTACCTTACACCATCATCCCTTTTGTCATTTAATCTCTTCTGACTTTCACCCCATCACAGACCTTTCATTTTCTTTCCCCCCTCACCCCCACTCTGTACTTGCTTAAAACCTGTTACATCTCTAACTTTTTCTACTTCTGACGAATGGTCATCGACCTGCGAGGTTAACTCGGTTTCTCTTTCCACAGATGCTGCCTGACCTGCTGAGTGTTTCCAGCATTTTCTGTTTTTATACCTCCCAACTCTCCTGGCTCACTCTTAGCTGCTCCCTTGGCTCTTGACAGAGAGTAGGAATAAACGGGTCATTTTTGGGTTGACAAGCTGTAACTAGTGGGGTACCGCAAGGATCATTGCTTGGGCCTCAGCTATTTACAATCTATATCAATGACTTGGATGAGGGGACTAAGTGTAAGGTATCCAAGTTTTCTGACGATACAAAGTTATGTGGGAATGTAAGCAAAGGGATATAGACAGGTTAAGTGAATGGGTAAGAACATGGCAGGTGGAATATAATGTGAAGTTATCCACTTTGGTAGGAAAAATAGAAAAGCAGAATATTTTTTAAATGGTTAGAGACTGGGAAATGTCAGTATTCAGAGGGACCTGGGTGTCCTTGTAGATGAATCACAGAAAGTTAACATGCTGGTACAGCAAGCAATTAGGAAAGCAAATGGTATGCTAGCCTTTATTACAAAGGGATTGGAGTATAAGAGTAAAGAAATCTTACTACAGTACAATTATATAGGGCCTTGGTGAGACCACACCTGGAGTAGTGTACATAGTTTTTGGTCTCCTTACCCAAGGAAGGATAGACTTGCCTTAGAGGGAGTGCAACGAAGGTTCACTAGACTGATTCCTGGGATGAGGGGATTGCCGTTTGAGGAGAGACTAAGTAGACTAGGCCTATATTCCCTAGAGTTTAGAAGAATGAGGTGTGATCTCATTGAAACCTAAAACATTCTTAAAGGATTTGACCGGGTAGATGCTGGGAGGATGTTTCTCCTAGCTGGGGAGTCTAGAACTAGGGGTCAGCCATTTAGGACGGAGATGAGGAGAAATTTCTCACTCAAAAGGGTTGTGAATTTTTGGAATTCTCTACCCCAGCTCTGCTCAGTTGTTGAGTATATTCAAGACAGAGATCAATACATTTTTGGATACTAAGGGAATCAAGGGATATGGGGATAGTGCGGGAAGGTGGAGTTGAGGTAGAAGATCAGCCATGATCTAATTGAATGGTGGAGCAGGCTCGAAAGGCTGAATGGCCTACTCCTGCTCCTATTTCTTATGTTCTTATGTTCCTTAGGGGCTGGATGCTGGGAGGAAGTGGGGTGGGGTTTGAAGCAGGAGGGAGAGGAAGGGATGGGAGTGTGTCCACCTCTCACTTCCAGACACATCCACTAGTTCTGACCCACAGGGACTTGTGCTGCTCTGGACACACACCGCCTTACAATGAAAAAACTGTTACTTCCTCCAATTGGCATGCTTTTCTACCTTCTCCAGCAGATACTGGATGCTGCTGTATTTTGGCGTACTAAAAGTAGCCCTTACCTCGCAAGTTCATCTGATGAGCTGGAGGTCCATGGGATTCATCTTTGCTTTTGTAGCAGGAAATGGAGGTGTCTTTAAACGTGCACCAATATGGCTTGTAACCTTTTAGCGTTAATTTCTTTGGTCTGCAGGAGAGAAAAATAATTAAAAAAAAATTAAAGTCCCACTCGTTCGCAGCATTTAAACAATGTGTGGGTCAATGCAAGTTTAACAATTCTAGGAATGATTTTGTAACTTCTGCCCGACAAGCTACTGACTATATTTATTGCCTGCAGTCAATGAAGTCAGTATTTTTGCGAAGAATTTTAATTTGAAGCAACATCAAATGAAAATGGGAGAACTTTGCTAATATTTGCCACAAGAGTAAATAAAAATAAACACCCCATAGTGACATTTGCTTTGCTAACTGAGGAACACACAGCCACTCTCTTTCCCTACCCCCCGATTAAATGTACCATTTAAGAGACTCTTTTTAAAAAGAATAAAGTTCTTCCACATAAATAAAAATAAATCCAGAGCTTTGCAATATTCTATTGTGCTACATAGTCTTCTGCAAAGGACATTAGGATTGTGAAAGGACCTGGACAAGGCTTAACCACCCGAGTGCAAAGACTGAAGTTGCTACTCAGCATTGACAGATTGCCCCCCCACCCCCCTGGGTACTGGGGTTAAGAGTGTACTCCGATAAAATTTATACAAAAAACAAACAATTTATCAACTTTCTGTTGGCAACTTATCAGCTGCTCATACTGTAAGCAGAAATCTGCAACACATTTAACTGCAGGAGATTATGAAAAACTGAAACCCAACGTGTCCAGTGGGAACGGGGGCACCTTTGACAATTGAGCGTTTTGACTTAGCGCCCATTCCCGTTGGCCACCATTTTAACTCCGGAGTTAATTTAAGTGGTTGAGCCACCCACCCTGGAAGCGGGTGCCTCGTGAATGGGTGAAAATTGGGATCCTGTGATGTCATTAGGACCCAGACGCAATTTTAACTGAGTTGGTCAGAAGCGCCATCCAACAACCAACCCACTGAATAAAACCTTGGGGGATTTGCTTCACAAACTGACTGATTCACTGACTGCAAGCAATACTAAAGGGACACTCCAATTATAGAAAGCTGTGTGCTATTGCGCTTCGTGGATTTCCAAAGCATTTTTCAGTTTGGAGATTGCCTCTTTGTTGATTATTTGCTTTACTCACCCTGATTAAGCTCTCACAGCTCATTATGGGTGGCAGTGTTGCTTCGTTGCTTTGGATGGAGAAGAAGGAAGAGAACAACAACCTGCATTTATATAGAAAAGTAAAATACTGCGGATGCTGGAAATCTGAAATATTCACAGAAAATGCTGGAAACACTCAGGTCAGGCAGCATCTGTGGAAAGAGTGTGTTAACGTTTCAGGTCGATGACCTTGATGAAATGACATCGACCTGAAAGGTTAACTCCGTTTCTCTCTCCACAGATGCTGCCTGACCTGCTGAGTATTTCCAGCATTTTCTGCATTTATATAGCACCTTTAACATAGTAAAATGTCCCAAGGTGTTTCACAAGCCCGTTATCAAACAAATGTTGAGACAGCCACAAAAGCTTGGTCAAGGAGGTAGGTTTTAAAGAGCATCTTATAGGAGGAGAGAGAGGTAGAGAGGCGGAGAGGTTTAGGGAGGGAATTCCAGAGCTTAGGGCCTCAGCAGCTGAAGGCACAGTCGCCATGGTGGAGCGATTAAAAGCGGGGATGCTCAAGAGGCCAGAATTGGAGGAGTGTAGATATCTCGTGGGATTGTGGGGCTGGAGGAGATTACAAAGATAGGGAGGGGCGAGGCCATGGAGGGATTTGGAAACAAGATGAGAATTTTTAAATCGAGGCATTGCTCAACCAGGAGCCAATATAGGTCAGTGAGCACAGGGGAGATGGGTGAACGATATCTGGTGCGAGTTAGGATATGTGCAGCAGAGTTTTGGATGAGCTTAAGTTTATGGAGGGTGGAACAACTAGAAAAGCAGCAGGTAGGCCTATTAGAAGACACTTGACGGGGACTGCTTGTAGAAGGCTTTACTCAGACCACAGGGTCTAAGCCAAGAGTCACTTTCCTCGATATGACGGAGGAGCACTAAATCAGAAGGTTGTGTCTCATCCAGCAGGACGTCGTTGATCTTTGCAGCCTTCTGCAACAGGACCTGCTGCTTGCTGGACCAAGTGGCTATGCTTTTCCAATTGCTGTCAAGGTCACCAACCACCCTTAACAGATTTGCCAGACTGTTACATGGGACATCACCCATATTTCCCAGTATGCAGTAGACAGCTGCATCAAGCAATTCACCAGTGCCCTATTTGCCAGGGTCAACCAATATATTACCTTTACCATGGACGCCAACAATCACACTGCACTCATGTAGCCATCAAGGCACCAGCAGCTTTCATCAACAGGAAAGGCTATCATTGATTTAATGTCCAGCTGGTGCGTGATCACCGCAGAAAGATCAAATCTTTGTCAGTTTCAAAGGCAGCCGTCATAACACCTTCATCCTGCGACACTCGTCGATTCCCTACTATCCCACCTTTCCAGGAATGCAAGAGGATGGCTTCTTGAGGGACAGGAGCTACCCCCTGCACACATGGCTGATGACACCCCTCCACAACCTCACCATGCCTGAACAGTTCAGGCACAATCGGTGCCATGGGATCACAAAGAACACCACCGACCACTATTATGCTTTTGAAAGATTCAGATCCTGGATAGGTCTGGGGGCTCCCTACAATATGCCCCATTTCTAGCGTGCTGTAGACTCAAAAGCTGCTATGAAATGACACTGCAGACAAAAGTGCCAAATGAGATTAAAGGTGATTAATTCCAAAGACAATAATTGTTTTGAATTCATCTCTCACCACAGTGCCTTTCCTAAAGGCTCACTAACTCTACTACTCCTATAAGGTGCGCCTCCAGTGGCTTCAGCAAAGCTGGTGGAAAGCTGCTGTTGCTTATGTGGAGACGCTTGAGCGGCTTCTGGGAGCTCGAGCCAGAGGGGGCCTGGCTTCAGACTGCTGCACTTCGGCTGCTGCCAGGGCGATAAAAATATCAGACCAGGTACATTAGTCTAAAATTCAGAGCACAGCAAATCTTTACTCCAAAAGCTGAACCCTTTCAGCAACAAGTAGAATTTTCCCAACAAGGGAGTGATGCAAGTAATTACAAGGTTCATTTCATACTGCTACAGTAGCAGATCCCAAATGGGGACAGACAAACATTCTACCAGTCAACCTTCTGCAAGTTATATCTGCTCTCCAGAAAGAGAAACAATTGATCTGCATTCTGTAAGAAAGCCACTTAAAAGGTCAATAGTCACATTGGTCAAAATGGGCAGATCGGACTTAATTGCACAAACACCCCTTCACAGAAAGTGAAAAAAGTGAAGAGAAAGTAGTGGAAAAGGGAAGGATTCAAAATTGGAAAATATGTGAACAAAAAAATCTTACTTGAACACTTTTATATGGTCGGCCAATTCAGGAATTGAAGTGATATCGCCCTAAAACAAGAATAATTTCTCAGTTAATAGTCTAATTTGACAGTACAATAAAATTCATTGTTCACTACTTTAAAAAACAAATTAAATTCACTGCAAGTATTTGCATTCTTTGGTTATGTAACAGAATATACCTTCGATCTAGAACCATTTGGTAACAGGCACAAGTATTAGCAAGGAGGGATTATAGAATAGGCAAAATAGCATTTCTAAAGCAATGGAATTTTAACAGGAAGCAGCTCGTGCAGCACAGAAGTTTTGCATTTGAGTAAATTCACAATTTTTCTTGCAGCTTGTTCTGACAACGGGCATAAGTGACTCAACTAGCTGTTAACATGGTGGATATTTCTAGGTACCAGGCAGTGTTTGCATAATCCAAATCATGATGACTGAATTGAATTACAGCAGATTTGCTCATTGAATCACAAGCTAAAAATTACATATGATTTTACATACCAGAATGGTTGATGTTTTGCCACCTTCCAAAGTAATCTCCAAATCAGATAGGGCTGCATCTACTTCATCCACTTCTTTTTCACTGTTGTTCATGTGGTTCTCCGACGACATAATGGACAATTTGTTGATGTGGTACTGGAAAAAAAAAACCTGTAACTTGGTGCGAGTTGTTGGAACAAGCAACTTTGCTATTCTTTATTTAAGCTTTCATCCCAATTCATTAGGCGCTATACAGATTGAAGCAAAATTTTTAGAGAAAGGGCATCTCAATTATTTCCTTTGTCAGGAGGCAGGATTTCATAGTACAGTACTGTATTATGTTGACGTTTCTGATAGATATTACCAGTTTAAATGTTAGTAATGAGTAATACTAGTCTACTATATGTCAGCCTTGACTCAGAACGAAGCACTCTGTGGGTTCAAGCCCGATTCCAGAGACTTGAGCACATAATCCAGGCCGAGACTTCAGCGCAGTACTGAGGAAGTGCTGCACTATCAGTGGTGCCATCTTTTGGATGAGACATTAAACCAAGGCCCCATCTACCCTTGCAGGTGGACATAAAAGACCCCATGATAATATGTGAAGATCAGAGGGGTTGTCCCTGTGTTCTGGCCAACATTATTCCTCAACCACATCTCTCTGCTGTTTGTGGGACCTTGCTGTATACAAATCTTCCTACATTACACCAGTGACTAGATTTCAAATGTAATTCATTGACTGGGAAGCACTATGGGACATCCAAAGGTCATGATAGGTGCTATATAAATATTTTGAGTGCAATAAAAATTGCACGCATCCTATGCACAATAACTTGCATTTATATTGGGGGAATTTTAACCTGTTAAAAACAGGTGGGTTGGGGGAAGTTAAAGTATTAAAAATCTAAATCCCGACCGCTTCTGGGTTTAACGGGGGTGGGCAGCCAACCCGCAGCCAGAAGGCGGGTTGGCACATTAAATATGATGAGGCCCTGAAGCCTCTGATTTAACCTGCTGTACAGGTTTAAACAGTGGCTGGCTGGGGATCCTGGGCCTCGGGATTCCTGGTAGCTGCAGGAAGGAGCAAACAGCCTCGGGGAGCAATCCTTGTGGGCCGGGGAGGAGCTTCCGCCCGACTCCCCCCCCCCCCCACCCCACCCCACCCCACAAAGCTCACCTACCATCAGCCTGGCTCATGCAGACACCAACCATCCCCCACTCACTCCCAGGTCAGGGATCAAAACTCCCTCCTGGGGTCAATCAGGCTGGCTTCCGGGCAGGGAACCTGTCCTAAGTCACATGCACACCGTGGAGTTAAAACTTTTGGGTTTCCCACGGTCTACTGGGCCATCCCGCACCAGATGGGTCAGAAACTTCAAAATTCCGGCCATTGTGCCTGTAATGTGGGCTTCACAAATAGGCCAGGAGGAGAGAGATTAGGGACCAAAGTTTTGGTTGAAGAGTTGGGTATTGATGTTTTTACTAGGAGAGGTATATGTGGACAAATCATTGAAGGTGGCAGGGTAGGTTGAGAAAGCAGTTAAAAAAGCATACAGGATCCTGGGGTTCATAAATAGAGGCATAGAGTACAAAAGCAAGGAAGTTATGATGAACCTTCATAAAACACTGGTTCGGCCTCAACTGGAGTATTGTGTCCAATTCTGGGCACCGCACTTTAGGAAGAATGTGAAGGATTTAGAGAGGGTGCAGAAAAGATTTACAAGAATGGTTCCAGGGATGAGGGACTTCAGTTACGTGGATAGACTGGAGAAGCTGGGGTTGTTCTCCTTGGAGCAGAGAAGATTGAGAGGAGATCTGACAGAGGTGCTCAAAATCATGATGGATCTAGACAGAGTAGATAGAGAGAAACTGTTCCCATTGGCGGAAGGGTCGAGAACCAGAGGATACAGATTTAAGGTAATTGGCAGAAGAACCAAAGGCGGCATGAGGAAAAACTTTTTCATGCAGCGAGTGGTTGGGATCTGGAATTCACTGCCTGAAAGGGTGGTGGAGGCAGATTCAATTGTGGCTTTCAAAAGGGAATTGGATAAGTACCTGAAGGAAAAAAATTTGCAGGGCTACGGGGAAACGGGACTAGCTGAAGTGCTCTTGCAGAGAGCCGGCACGGGCTCTACGGGCCAAATGGCCTCCTTCTGTGCTGTAACCATTCTATGATTCTAGGAATGTGGAAAAGTTTAGAGAGGGAATTCCAGAGAGTAGGACCCAGATAGCTGGGTAATTGAAAGAGGTGGTGGAGATGTCCATCTAGGTGCCATACATGTGGAAGCTGACCCCATGCCTGTGGATGATATCTCCAATGTTCAGTCGGGAGTGTCAGTTATGTTTAGATAGGGTAGGTAGGAATGGAACCATGCAAGGGCAGTCCCACCAGAGCTGGACAGCAGAAGAGTGGAACATATATGCCATTTATAAAAGTATAAGTATTTTATTTTTATTTGTGGTTTAGTTTCAATTATAGATGTGTTGCCATCTTGCGTTCCTGGAATGGGAATGAAAGCTAGAATTGGCTCAGACAAATCAAAGCAGTTAAGGAAATGTGCCAAAATGTTCACCACAGACAAATTCTCTCCATTCTTCTGCCACCATTTTTACACACTGCTCTATTGCTGTAACTTAAAAAAAATCAAAACGAAAGCTTCAACATAATCTGCACCTATCTACTGTATAAATCAAGAGAACAAAGTATTTATTCAGCTGCATTACCTGTCAATGTATACACAAGCTTAGATGGACTTCTAACCTTTCAATGCAAATATTTACAAGCATACGTCTCGAACCCATTCCATTTTTCATTTTTAAAACTAGTGCATTCATATCAGCCAATTTTAAGACTGTAGCCCAGTGTAGAATGCACAGAACTACGTTGTTCACATTACAAATCCCTGGAGAGGTACACCATGTTGTCAAAGGAATGTTAAACTATTAATGTTCCAGGCATTCAGGTTTGTTCATCGTTTGGGGGTGGAAAAATATATATAATTGCTTATATTACAACCTGAATTAATTATCATTTAAATGAATGAATTTCTTTTGGTTCAGAAAATGCAATTCAACACTTTAGAAATTAATGCTAGGATGCAGTTTTGTGGCTATGAGTCACGAACCAATCTAAGGTTACAATTATGCTGCCACTTGTCACTCTGAAGCAGTTTCCACTTTGCTGTGATGGGAAAATGACAGTACAACTCCTTCGTACACACCTCTACCATGTCTTTTCTCACACACTCAAATTTGGACATTCTTTTGTTCTTGGGTTTTCCCATCACCTCACTGATGATCTTTTACATCATCCAACAGTTTTCTATTAAGCCATCTGCACGTGTTTCACAGTGATTGGAAAATCTGCTAATTCGCATCCCTGTTCTCTTTGCTCCCCAGCCTTACTAAAATACTTGCTGATTTTTTAGTCTCGAGTCTGGATGAAGGGTGTGCACCTGAAGAATTAACCAGTCTTTTCTCTTTACAGATGCTGACAGACTTGCTGCAGACTTCTGGCATTTTCTGTTTGTATTTCCCGACTCTAGATGGGAACGATGCGAGATGCCACAAAGGTGGCATAACTCCAGTGCAGTGTCAAACCTAGTTTAAAAAAAGTGCTGAAGGAGTCCACTGGATCTCTGTAAACTGTAGCAAAGCTCATTTAAAGGCTTCAAGGGGTGTGGTTGCCTCCCTCGCTTGTTCCACAGAAGGGAGAAAAAGTTAAGTGATCTTACAAGATGAAGAGCAGCAGAAACTTGCAAGCAGACAAACTACTGCAGTGAGGATGAGGGCTTTGACCCACCCCTAATGGTTTTTAAATTTAGATCATAGAATATATCAAAAGCCCTGGTTTAAATACTGTACATATCCTGAAGTACATGGTAATAGATACAGAAAATGTTTAAGAAACTTTAGATGTGGAGCAATAATTATCTTCTAGTAATATACTCAACTCTACTCAAAGTTTGTAGCTATTAATATAAACAGATATTTGCTTCTGGCATTCACAATTCTAAGGTTCTGAAATTCCACGCAGTCAGTTGTGCTGGATTTGTGCCAATGAATCATAGGTTGTACCCATCGATGCTCTGCAGAGCGGAATCCACCAGAATTTTGTGCGTTCTCTCATCTGCATATCCACTGATGCAAATGCTGTGTAAAATGGGAATAATTTGCTAGGGTGCTTGGAAATTAAAAAGCTAATTCAGGCTGAAGATTGCAGTGGCAGGCTAGGGTTGCAGCAGTTAAATACCAGTGTCTGAATCACTCAGTTCATGGTTAACTAGCTGTATTGGGCGACTCACGTGCGGTTTTGTCCCTATTTTCCAAGAATGTCTGCCATTGGAGCACCTGGCAGACAGCTGAAAGGGGGATAAATGGATGGCAAGGAGGAGGGAAAGAGCTCACAATTTCAGCGAGACTGACTTCCAAACCCTCCTTGAGAGCCAGAACAGAGAGAGGGTGGAAACCTCAACAAAACCTCGTCATGGGAGAGAGGGGACACTCGCACCGAATACCAACTCTCATCCCCAGAACTGCAGACCAGTGCTGCAAGAAGGTCAATGATCTGACTGGAGCAGAGAAGGCAACACACCACCACTCTCTTTTCTCCCTTGGGAACTCACAGCACCAGTATGCTCTTCACACACTAAAATTAAGAGCTGCACAACCATCACACTCCACTCTAGTTAAGGGGGGCATTAACTTGGGATCTTACTGTATACGTGTCACCATCTCCCCCAACAGCAATTACTTGCATGCATAACTGTAAAAACTCATTCCTCCACTTCAATATGGTGATACCTGCAGATCCATTAAATCAGATGTCTGACGGGAGACAGTGTTCAATTGCTGGCCTTCACCTAATTCACTCAATATTGTTGTCGGACAAACTTGTGCACCATGCCAGAGAGGCAGGTCATTGGAGGGGGCATCCCGACATTAAGGAGCTCTCCCACTACGAGGAGCATGCCATGGAGCTAATGGAGAAACATTCTGCTTCTACTGCAGACCCTACTGCCCTCATTAGCACCAACATCGGGGAACGGTTTTCCTCATTGCAGGCATCAATGGAGTGTGTGGCAGTTTCAGTGGACATTGCAGCAAACCTTTACCCAAGCAGCAATCAGGGACCAGTCTGTGTTTCGACCTCCATGGAAACACAGACTGCTATCCTAGGACAGAATAGACAGTACCTTGCGAACCAGCTTCTAGCAGGATGCCGGCTGCCATCTCTCAGGGCTTTCAGGATATGATAGCTGTCATCAGACTAGCCATCCCGTTAATCAATGGGAACACAGGTTCAGGGCTCAGTGGAATGGCGATGGCTGGACCTCACCCGAATGAGATTGTTGTTTCTCAGGATAGCTGCATGTCAGGTGTTGGCCTTTCCCCTCAGAGAACCATGCCAGTGGCACATAGGAGGCAACACCAGGCTGCTCAGCCAACACCAGAGACACAGCCAGCAGTGGCTCCCGTCAAGGAGCAAAAAACCAAGCAGCATTTATGTAGTGCCTTAACGTAGTAAAACGTCCCAAGGCGCTTCACAGCAGCGTTATCAAACAAAATTTGACACCGAGCCACATAAGGAGACATTAGGACAGGTGATCAAAAGCTTGGTTAAAGAGGTAGATTTTAAGACGAGTCTTAAAGGAGGAAAGAGAGGTAGAGAGGCAGAGGGGGAATTCCAGAGTTATGGCCCAGGCAGCTGAAAGCACGGCCGCCAATGGTGGAGCAATTAAAATTGGGGATGCGCAAGAGGCCAGAATTGGAGATGTGCAGATATCTTGGAGGGTTGTAGGTGGTTACATAGATAGGAAAGGGCAAGGCCATGGTAAGATTTGAAAACAAGGATGAGAATTTTAAAATTGAGAAGTTGCCAGGCCAGGAGCCATATAGGTCAGCGAGCACAGGGGTGATGGGTGAATGGGACTCGATGAGAGTTAAACCTGGAACTGCAAGAAGAGGGCCACTGTAGCACAAGAGCAGCCAACTGATAAATGTATGCCCATACTGCACCCTGGCTGATATTAGAGATCCCTGTGGCTGACCAGATACCATAGAAGTTGATGTGCTCATCACCTTCATAGCCACAGACAGAGCAGTGCAGGCAGATGATCATGGCTGGAGGTGCTCATGCAGTAAGAGGCACAGCATCCCTATTGCTTTTTTGCTGAAGCCCAATCTGAGACATGCCTCCTCACTAAGATCCTATTCCAATGTGGGCTGCCCGTATATTCTTTTTGGTGATAGAGGGTACTTTCTGATGATGTGCATTCTCCTTAAATGCAGCCTCAAACTCTGCTCCTCCATCCTCTCCTACTTGATAATGGGATACGAAGGGGTGTCCATAGGGCAGGCCATACCTGCTCTTAAAAACTCTGTGCACAAGCGTATGTAATTACGTGACACAAAATGTGCTAGTCTCTCACTCACAGGAGTAGTCAGAAGCAAATCCAAGGACATGTTTGCAAAAAGCCCCCCCCCCCCCCCCCCCGCAAAAAAACCCCAGTAATTCCCAGCTGCTGTAAGTCACTCCTCAAACTTTCAGCAATATTCAGGCTAAAAAAAATCCTAATTTCTGCCTCTCTCTGTAATCCTAGCAACAGCTGCAAAATTGTACTTCACATGCCAACTTATCCCTTGTGCATTGAGAGAGGAACACCAGAAAATTTGGGGCTGCAGGGCTACTGGCTCTCACTTAAATACAATCAAATTAGGCGGCTTGGAACTCAGTAAGCAGGTCTCAGGAAGGGACAAATCACATTTGGAAATGTGCGCGTGCGCAACAATCTGTTTTGAGCCAGAAGACCAGTAGAAACAGGTGTTGCCGTATTTTGCTGCCCAAAATAAAAAAGGATCTCCTCATTTTACATGGAAAAGTACTGAAGAGGGCATGGAATTTCAGGGCCTAGTATACCAAGAGGATGCAATGAAGGACTAATCGATCACTTTATCACATGGGTTGCATCACCATGGCAAGATGATGATCAATGGAGATATCATATCAAATGTCATTTTGATTTTGGGAAATTAAATTCAAGCTTTCCACTTGAAAAAAGAACTTAAATGGCATGCCGGTTTATAGAAATCGACCGCTCTGCCTGCATTTATAGTTTAAATCTTGATTATTATTTTGCGTGCCAGAAAATGTTGAATGTGAGTATTATATTGAGATCTCGAGCTTTCTGCAATTCAGATGCCAAAAACTCTGGGAGAAATGCATTAAACCATTAAAATTCTTACAGGTGAGCAAAGGCAGGAGCAACAGATTAAATATTGGATAGAAAAATAGCTGATCCTAGTTACACCAAATTTTAGCATTTTCTAACAGTTTTTAACATTTTCTATTTAGCTAAATGCAGTTATTTTGATAGTTTTCACCATTATTCACTTGGTAGGAATTGTGTGTTTATCTGGAAACTTTAAAGATACCTACTTAGTGCTGCTTTCACCATGAATAGTATTCTTCAATAGCCATCTCTCCGTCCTCAGCCTATTACACTGTTCCAACGAAGCTCAACGTAAGCTCGAGGAACAGCACCTCATCTTTCGATTAGGCACTTTACAGCCCTCTGGACTCAACATCAAGTTCAACAATTTCAGACCATAACCTCTGCCCCTATTTTTTCCAGATGGCAGCTGTTGATGATTCTACCATTGCCATTTACACCTCATCTAGATTCATCTTTTGTTTCTTAACTTGTCCCATTACCATCTCCTTTTGCCTTGCACCACCATCCCTTTTGTCTTTTAATCTCTCCTGCCTTCCATCCTATTACAAACCTTCCCTTTGTTCTTTCCTCCCCTTCCCTGCCCCACACTTGCTTAAAAATCTGTTACTTCTCCAACTTTTTCCAGTTCTGACGAAGGGTCATCGACCTGAAACATTAGCTCTGTTTCTCTCTCCACGATGCTGCCTGACCTGCTGAGTGTTTCCAGCATTTTATGTTGTAGAATAGTATTCTTCACTTGGGTACTATATACTCCTGTACAAAGTGATAAAAACCTATGAAATGGCCTTTCGGTCCATCAAGCCCAATCCTCGAGCACAAACTCACTGGGGGCTTGCAGCAACCGACTGCATTTTAAACTCCCCTAATTTACCTGCCAGATTATTTCAAAAACATTTATCACCCTTTGATCATCAGTATACAAGACAATCATTCAGAGTTCCACCTAGAATCCAATGAACCATATACAAGACAAAGTTCAACATTATAACACTGTGCTAAGTCTTGAATTTGAAGCTGGAATTTCCTGGAAGTCTAGCAGGATTAGTTTGATGACCAAAGCATTTGTTTGCTCATGTGCCTGGTTTATAACTTTGTACGGAGTATGTACACTATGAAAAGACCTTAAAACAAATTTGGAATGAATATATTCATGTACTTCAAACCAGCTATCTCCCATGTCCGCCCCAGAAAAAAAGCTCTCCACGATGTCACTCCTAAATTCCCAACTGTCTAGCCCTTGGCCCTCCATTCACCACAATATTTCTGCAGTTACCGATCTGCTCAATCACACCCTCACCTCTACCTTCAAGCCCTTGTCCCCAGTAAAACACTCACTCTCTTTCACCCTGGGCATTCACGCCCATTTCCCCATCCCCTTTGGTGTCAGAGGTCATGTTTAGGGCAGACATAGGTTCCACCCTAAACAGGCCCCGATGGAAACTAGCAGACGAGACTAGGACCCAGCCTATCCAGGTACCCGACACAGTCATTGCAGGCCTAGCAGACTTATGCCAGCAGATTTCTGGGGCCTAAACCTTGAATTGTCTCCAAGGAACCATACAAAAAATAAGGCAATGATAAGTAAAAGTAAGGTAATGGCATGATACAAGGAAGTATGTTAATATAACATTAGATCAAAAGGTTTGTTATTGGAATGTTATAGAACTATGTACATTTATACAGCCAATATGAAAATTAGCAGATCTTGACAAGACACTATTAAGCACAATCTTTAAAGTATGAAATAGGCTTACAAATCAAAACCTTATTATAAATTTTAGTTTTGGACTATAAAATCCTTAATAATGAGTGCAGCCAATGCTTTGCATTTATTTCAGCATATGCTAATAATTAAAGCATGCAAAGCTCCTTGACATTTGGCAGAAAGAGGAATGTGAGCAGGGTGGGGGGGGGTGTGTGAAGGGAAGATACCAACTCTGCAATGGTGTATATGGAGGCCACAGCTGGGAAATACCATTCTTGCTGACAAGAGATTAGAGGCAGACTGTAAATTGGCATCATATTTTTCTTAGGAAGTGCAACCATGCTAAAATGGATGCGATATGCACTCACAAAAGGATCAGAAATGTAATTATTTACATTACCAACATCCTGAATTGCTGGAAGTGCTGAATATAAATTAAACTGGTACCACAATTGGAGATGGCAAAAATCAGCAACAGAATTAGTAAAAATGCTTTTAGAAACACTCAAATTCATAATAATTGGGACTGAACATAAAAAGTTGGCATCACTTAAGTTGCACTAAGTATCCAAATAAGATCATCGTTACAGTAATTTTTTTTTAGTGCTATCCATGGTGTTAGATATGTTGCAGCTTTGACATACTCATCATTCCCTGAGAATCATAGTGAAGTATATTCAGTTTAAAAAACAACTTCCTTTATGACGGAAGGCATTTAAGGATTGAACGCAGGATGTACAAAGACAGTTAGTTTTAAACAGCGCAGGTCACGCATCGGTGACCAGATCCAATCCCGTGTCAGGGACCATGCAGGTACAATCATTTTCTTTTCCCCCTTGCAGGGAACGCCACCCAAGTGCATTACAAAGTAATGTTCCATGGTTGGAAGTGCCATCTTTTGGATGAGATGTTGAACAGGCAGATGGATTCTCAGTTTAAGTGTACATAATAGATCCAACAACACTATTCGAAGAAAAGCAGCATTCTCCCACTGTTCTGGCTAACATTCCATCAAAAACAGATTAACTGATCGTTCATTCTTTCGTAGGAGTTTGTCTTGCACAATTGGCTGCTATATTTTCCTACAAAAAAAGTGACTGCTCTGCTAACGTAATTTATCACTTTGGAACATTCAGAGGATGTGATTCGGTGCCATATAAATGTGACTATTTCTTTACCTTAATTCAGCTGAAAAATCACAACATCTTGACTGTCATGCACTTCAGTCTATTAAACAATATTAAGCTTCTCTACTGCACTGTGGCTCTTGCAAGGTCACATGGGCAAATAATTTATTAGATTCAAAAGTCAGAAGTTGGGCGGGATGCTTCTTGTACTCTGATGCTACATCTTTCCAAAACTTTGTGGCCCAAGAGGAAGGATACATGTTATGCTCAAAGATTTACCATATATTATTGATGCAAATCTGAATGAATTGCACAGGAAAATCAATAGAATGACAAAAAAGTCCAGCAAATATACAAGAAACTGGGATCTGGTACAGTATTAAAATCTCACTTGCCAGCGGTCAGATGAGTAACTACTTGATTAAACCTTGATTCTGCCAACCTGCTCCCAAGCGTTCTGGTTCTGGGTAAGTGGTTTGCACTTTCCTTCAGTCCGTAAGGGTGACCCCGAGCTTCCGGTCGCTTGTCACTTTAATTCTCCGCTCTATTTCCCACTCTGACCTCTCTGCCCTCAGCCTCTTACACTGTTCCAATGAAGCTCAACGTAAGCTTGAGGAACAGCACCTCATCTTTCTATTAGGCACTTCAGCGCCTTCTGGACTCAACATGGAGTTCAACAATGTCAGACCATAATCTCTGCCCCTATTTTTTCAGGCGGCAGCTGTTGATGATTCTGCCATCCCCATTTGCAACATTTAACCACTCCTGCCTTCCACCCTATCACACACCTTCCCTTTTGTTCTTTCCTTCCCCCGCCTTTCCCTGCCTCTGCATCTGCTTAAAATCCGCTACATCTCTAACTTTTTCCAGTTCTGACGAAGGGTCACAGACCTGAAACGTTAACTCTGTTTCTCTCTCCACGGATGCTGCCTGACCTGCTGAGTGTTTCCAGCATTTTCTGTTATTTCAGATTTCCAGCATCCGCAGTATTTTACTATTGAGAAACTGTACTAGTGTGGACTTCTCAGTAGATCGATTTGGAGACAAACTTTGTGCACAGTTTCCACATGTCAGACACCCAGTTGACAAAAAAATTAAAAGCTTCTGCTTAATCACAATTAGTTGAACAAAGTGGATAAATGAAATGAATCATATATATGACCACTTATGTCATGAATGTGGAAAAGCTATCTGGCACACGGAAGCTCATTTCTCCAGTACATAAATTCTCCCAACACAGCGTTTAATTGTATTTTAAATAACCCACAATTATCTTGATTGACTATTCTATTCATCACCAAATCAAAGTTGTTTTTGGAGATATGTCTTCTAAATTTATTTTTCACAAATTTCCATTTATGCCCAAAAGGTCCTGCTTTGAAGTAATCATCTGGGTTTACCACACTTGACTGCAATCGTTCTAATCTCCAATATTTAAACTTGTCCAATCCTTTTCTCAATAGTGCATCCTTACATTCGGGATCAGTATTGTTTTTCATCTGTACAGTTTCTACACTTTCTAATACAAAGAAATTCTAATCTTTTTCTGTTGTGACCAAAACTAAACACAGCATTCTCAGCGTGAACTGACCAGTGCATCACAAATTTTTAGCCTAACTTCTGTAGACTTGCATTCTTTCTTTCCAGTTGTGTAATACTGCATTTATTATATCTTTTTAAAAACTGTTTTGCTACATTGTGCAGTCATTGAAAATGTTCCAGCTATGATTACTTCCAGGTCCCTTTCTGAATATCCGTGTTAATTCAGTTCCTTTCTCTAAACTTGTATCTCTCATTTTATAACCCATGCGTAATTACATTTGTCAGTGTTCAATTTAATTTGCCATGTGCATGCTCAATCTCTACTGCTTGCTCGGTTATTGCGTCATCATTGTAGCTAGTTTTGGTATCCAAGCCATTTATGTAGATTAGAAGAAAACAGTCTATGTACGTCTTGAGACTAGACTCTTTCCCCTCATCGCAGTCTGATAATACCTCTTAGTCTTGTTTGTTCATTTTTATAAAAATGATATGGTCATAAATCTGGACTTTATAAATAGAGGCATAGAGTACAAAAGCAAGGAAGTTATGCTAAACCTTTATAAATCACCGGTTAGACCTCAGCTGAAGTAGTGTCCAATTCTGAGCACTACACTTTAGGAATGATGTCAAGGTTTTGGAAAGGGTGCTGAGGAGATTTACTAGAATGATACCAGGGATAAGGGACTTCAGTTATGTGGAAAGACTAGAGAAGCTGGGATTGTTGTTCTTAGAGTAGAGAAGGCTAAGGGGAGATTTAATAGAAGTGTTCAAAATTATGAAGGGTTTTGATAGTTTCGCTTTATTTACTTTCTTTCAACTGGCAGGAGGGTCAGTAACCAGAAGACACAGATTTAAGGTAATTGGCAGAAAGATTCAGGGGAGAGGAGGATAATTTTATTTATTTACGCAGCGCAATATGATAACCTGGAATTCACTGCCTGAAAGGGTGGTAGAAGCAGATTCAATCGCAACTTTCAAAAGGGAATTGGATGAATACTTGAAAAGGAAATATTTTCAGGGCTATGAGGAAAGAACAGGGGAGCTGACCTACATTGGCTCCCGGTTAAGCAGTGCCTCGATTTCAAAATTCTCATCCTTGTTTTCAAATCCCTCCATGGCTTCGCCCCTTCCCATCTCTAATCTTCTTCAGCCAACCCGCCGCCCCGAGATATCTGCGTTCCTCTAATTCTGCCCTCGAGCATCCCTGATTATAATCGCTCAACCTTTGGTGGCCATGCCTTCTGTTGCCTAGGCCCTAAGCTCTGGAATTCCCTGCCTAAACCTGTCCGCCTCGCTACCTCTCTTTCCCCCTTAAGACGCTCCTTAAAACCTACCTCTTTGACCAATATTTTGGTCATCTGCCCTAATTTATCCTATGTGGATCAGTGTCAAAGTTTTTGTCTTAAAATACTCCTGTGCAGCGCCTTTGGGCATTTTACTATGTTAAAGGCGCTATATAAATACAAGTTGTTGCTGTTGGTTGTTGAGTGGGACTAATTGGATAGCTCTTTCAAAGAACCAGCAGGTTGGGCCAAATGGCCTCCTTCTGTGCTGTGTTATTCTATGAAGCCCATTATTTTCTACCAATATAGAATGGGTTATTAGATCATTAGGACACCACTGGTTTAAGTAAGCACCCAGACATTGTAAAGTAAAAGCCTGTTCTGTAGAAAATTTTAAGATCTGTACCATCATGACAGACTAATTCTACATTCATAGTGTCAGTCGTGACTCAGTGGGTAGCACTCTTGCCCGAGTCAGAAGGTGGGCTCAAGTCCCACTCCAAACACTTGAGCACAAAAATCGAGGCTGATACTCCAGTACAGTGCTGAGGGAGAGCTGTACTGTCAGCAGTGCCGTCTTTCGGATGAACAGAGGTTAAACCGAGGCCCCGTCTGCCCTCTCAGGCGGCGCAAAAGATCCCATGGCACTATTTTGAAGAAGAGCAGGGGAGTTCTCCCCGGTGTCCTGGCCAATATTTATCACTCAATCAACATCACAAAAACTGATTATCTGGTCATTATCACATTGCTGTTTGTGGGAGCTTGCTGTGCGCAAATTGGCTGCTGCATTTCCTACATTACAACAGTGACTACACTTCAAAAGTACTTAATTGACTGTAAAGTGCTTTGGGAAGTCCTGCCATGAAAGATGCTTTCAATGCAAGTCTCTGTTCAACACAGGAAAAATCATTTAAAATATGCTGAATATTTAGAAGTCACTTTAAAAAGGATGTTCAAGAAAGTGTGGAGAGATATTAAACATCATGTCATTTCATTTGCAAAATAGAAATCTTTATATGGAAATTGAGTCAATAAAATTCAAGCCAAATAAATTTATTGCAGCAAATGTATTTATATTCAGTGACTCAATGGCAAGTATGCGTATTTGAAAATCTCCCAAGAAAAAAACAAATCCTGTCCGGAGAATTTCCTTTCTCCCCCGGTTTGATAAAAAGGCAAAATTAACTGTCCTTATACTTCCTAGAAAAACAGAACACTAAGTTACTGTGGTATCTATACAGCTCAGAACTAGCAGAATGAGCTAAAGCACCAACATGGCACCGTGAAATGGTGGGACACAAGCTCACAGCACTGAACCTCCACAAAGTTTTATTTCTTTCGAGTGATTTTGTTCAGCCATTGCTGGCCGACATTTCTACTACTGAAAGCAGTCAACCTGCTCCCAGACCTCCACCAAGGCCTCTTGCAGCTGGCCACAAGGAGGCACTACACACCATCCAGGAACAATTCACCTTTCCCAATTCCAACAACTCCCTGCCCCCAACCCCACTCCTCCACAGGAAATGCCACAACCTTGGTGTGGAGCTTGGCATAGCTTTAGGTAAAGAATCAACTCCCGAGCCATAACAGTGTGTGCTGTAATTATGAGCTGCCCAAAGTGTTTCTGATCTGAGCAGCACTGTTGTAGAGAGCTACCAAGCAATGGCTAGATATTTCTTCCCCCACCCCCCCCCTCCCCAAGCGAGCAGGAGGAAGTGAAGAGAGTCATCGGAGTTGCACTCACACTTCTTAGCTGCCAGTATCAAAATAAGACGGGCAGAGCAATGGACTAAAGCAACTGCCTTCTTGGTCATGGTTGGCATGGCACAGGCAGATCTAAATGGGGAAAAGGGAGAACAGAATTGAGGGAGCATTACATCACACCAAATTTTAAAAAGAATGCTTTTTGTCTCTCTCCTTTCTCACCGTGATCATGCACCAGAGAAAAATGCAGAGGAAAACAAGAGCTAACAGGGGGTGCATATGAATGAACTGAAGTGAACCCCAAGATTTCCAATGCTCTACATCAGCTAGACTTACAGGACCTAGCAAAATTTACCCATCCCCCAATGCTTTACACAATGCAAATCTGCTATCTGGGGAAAAGCAGAAATGTGAATTCGGCCAAAACTAATGATATTTGAATCTGGTCTTCTAATGTGATACATAATACTAATGCACTGTCCCCCAGGCCACCAAGCTCTTCGACTTTCATTTGCTTGATTTGTCAGTTTATTTATTAGTTTTCCTCTGCCAAATGGAAATGCAATTTGACAATGGATACTTCCAACTACCGCTTTTCAGACCTGGAGCCCACAGGAACTAGCGATTTATCTGTGCACTTTATCAAATATATCTTGATGTAGAATACAAGGGTGCAATTATATGGTTACATTTTTGTGATTATGATGAGTTTTCAAGTGTGCATCAGCACAAAGTGATAGTATAATTTAGGCTAAAATACCAATTGACACCTAAATGCACAGCGATGAGAACCCCCTCTCATGAGCAAGGTAACCAGTCCAAAAAAAGCAGAACGCGTAGGAACTTTGAAAACTTTGCATCAAATATTTCTAATGTCAGGACAAAGCAGATGCTGTAACATCAAAAATCAACCGCTAGTGAAGTTTGCATACGGTCACTGTATCTTGCTGCCAGTCAGATTGACAGGTAACTGGTTGCTGGCTGTGATCTATCAGCATCAACAGAACAGTAGCCTTAAGTTATCTACTGTTGATATGATGTTGCTCATGAAAATGCAAGTTGAGGGATAAAACATTGATGCTGCAAATGCAAGCAATACTTTTCAGCAAAAACGATTACGTACAGGAACTTGCCTGAACCATGTACTAAACAAAATAAATCACAAATTATGAAATTCACAAACCATTTGTGCTGAAATAAAGGAACAGATCAAGTGTAAGACACAATAATGAATCAGCACTCAGAGCTAGGTTAACTGGTGGAATTAACGGCCACTGTTTCAGGAATTGTTCATATCTTCACATGAATGGATTGTCACCAACTGCCATTCCTGCTAAATACAACTGACAGACAACAGCAACATGAACACTACTGAACCAGGAGCGAGCCCTTGGTTGAGCAGCATTTATAAGCAAAACAAAATCATTGGGACTAGGTTATAGTTATTGTCTCAATATCAATGGATCACCTTTTCCATTTAGCACAAAATTCCTTCCGAGTTTCAGAGGCTTTTCTGAATATAAAGGAACGGTGTCCCAACAGATTGCTGGAAACCCTGGCCTTCCATTGGAGGTAGCAGATCCTGAAATAAAAGGAGCTTAAACAATCACATTCTCCCCTTCCAGCAAGGGATAGAAAAATTGACACTGCTCCCTCCTTTGTGAAGACTTTCAGATTAAGGGGAAACTCGAAAAGGGATGGGGAGAGCAGAACGGAGGATAGCAGAGAGGAGAAGGTACTTATTCCAGAAAACCAGCAGGCTGTTGTCCTGGGTGCCTTGACTCCAGTTCCAAAAATTCAGCAACTGATTATTTTGGAAATTTGCATCCATCTTTCTAGACTTGCTTCTCACAAAATAAAAGTAACCAATTAGACACAAAGTTCCCAGTGCAGAAACTCAACTTGCCCCTGCTCAGGTCCTGAACCACTGCGAGGTGATGAGCAGAGGTTTGTGAAGTTTCAAAGCACCAGTACCACAACTGCAAGTGCTGAGGTTGTTCAGACAGGACCAAGCGTCTCCTTGCTTATTTACGTATCTGGTATCATGTTGAATGTCTATACCCTCAACTAAATCCTCTGTAAGCTTTGAATATTAAGGGAATCAAGGGATATGGGGATAGTTCAGGAAAGTGGAGATGGGGTAGAAGATCAGCCATGATCTTTTGAATGGCAGAGCAGGCTTGAAGGGCCAAATGGCCTACTCCTGCTCCTATTTCTTATGTTCTGTTATGCTGCATGATGTCACCTTGCCATTCCAGCCTCTTTCAGCAACATCTGCACAGAAGTGGATGAGTGCAAGAAGGACCTGCCTCCACTTTTGGTGAAAATCCCGACCGACACCAAGTTAGTTGGAGAGGAGACAACCCCAAATATGGCATCATTATACTGGAAATTCATGGTCCCCATTTAGAAAAGCTGTATGGTGGGGGCCACAAAACCTAGGTCCAGGCCTCCTCTAGTTGCATGCCCCAAAGTTCAAGAGAAACATTGATTACGAAGGCAAGAGGTGGGCAAGAAGATTGCAGTAACAATCTAATAGCATTTGTCTCAAGAGCATCATGGCACATCTCTTGGTATAAGCAGACTTCTCAGGTTAGTGGAAAGTACAGTAATAAAGATGAAATTGCAATGGCCTACTGAGGAGCTGTACATCAGGCATCACAGGTACGGCTGTGGCGGCCAATCCTAGAATCTGAAGGCAATGCTGTGCCTGAATCCCACCTTAAATGGTAAGCATTCAACTAGATAATTGAGTATCACCACCTACATGGTCTGAAAGTGATGTCCTATATAGAATTCATATTCCAGTATATTAAGACAAAAAAGCTGGAACCACACACTAATTCAATCAATTCTCATTCGAGAATTATGTAACGCAGTTTTGCTCAAGCATACATTAAAAATAGAAAACTGATCTCATTCTGTAGTTTGTGTGTGCTCATAAATGCCTTTATGGAACATGTAGAATTACCCAATGGCATTCTGGGCACAGCGCCCACTCTCTTGCAGCCGTATGACATCATGCAGCCCTCTGCCCTTCTCAAATGCTCCACAGTTGTTTATAGCTGGTGTGGTGAAGATATGCAGCGTTTAAACAAACAGATCTCAGCACCAAAACTTTCGATGCGACAATTAATCTGATGCAGCAGTTTGAGTGAAATTATACAATATACATAGAATTCATCAAAAGATCCAGATGTTGCTTACTTACTTGCAAAGCTGCAAACATCATCATTTCCTCCTCTGTGCACTCAATCTCTTCGAGAAGAATACACCATTTAGCTTGTTCAAAAAGCTGGTTGATTCTCACTGCATCATACTGAAATTTCAGGTAAAACAAAATGTTTAGAATTGTCACAACTTGTACAAACAAGTGTTCTTGTGTGCTGTAGCACAAAGTATAAAAGAAATATAATAAAAACGGTCACTGCAGATAGCAAAAGTACAATTTTTGGTATATTTTGAAGATTAATATGCAGTTACTGGTTTAACAGCTCTTCAACTATAAACTATGAAAGTTATCACATTGTAAAGTGCTGTTCCGCCATAAAAGTATTGATTTTAAATCAAATATTTAAAATCAAATGTGCTGAAATTTCTAAGATTTGTACTTTAAATAGACCTGTGTTATGCAATAACAGAAATGAGCTGAGAAAGACTGAAGACGACAGGTTTAAGTAGTGAAAGCAGATTCATCCCAGGAGCCTACATTGTCCTGAACATGGTAGTAACCTATTCTTGCCTTCCACGCCTATCACTATTAGGTATTTTATGAAGCAGTTAGATACGAGTTTTACAGACACCTTAGCCAAAATAGTTAAGTGTTAGGTGGCATAGTTAATAAAGTGTAACTTGCATATTCATACAGAATTGGAAAAGTTACACATAGAAGTGATCAAACATGCAATACTGCCAGACACCTTCCACTGCTTTTAACATTGGAAAAAAAGAGCCTTTCAAAATGGTATGTATTTTTGTGAAAACATACCTTTGGATTTAAATCAAAGAAACTGTAATATTTGAATCGGAGCATTAAAACTTCATTGTCTTTTACATCTTGCTCCATCAGGGACCTTGATGAATCTAGCCATCTAAAAGAAAACATGCAAAGTTGAAATAAATTTACACAACTGTGACTTCATACTAAAAAAAAAGGGAAAAAGTACCTGTACTTACCCTTTATTAGTCTTTGCCTTATCAAGTAGAGACTGGGGTTTGAATAGCTGTGCCAAAATATCTGGAGAGGTGATTGGCTGGCTCACCGCAAGAACACTAGGATTGCCTTCTGACAGAGGACTGTCACCAAACCAAGCGGAGGTTGGGGAAAGTGGACTACCATCTCTTGAGTCATATGTTGGGGTCATTGTTTTGCTATACAATCCTGGACTCGAGTAAATACTTCCTGAAGGAGAGAGATTAAAACAATTATAATTTTATTTGGTTAATTGCCAGTTAGGATATAGAGCATTTAGCAAGATTCATAACTGCAGAACCAATAATTCTAGTCATTATGCAAATCTGTGTTTTGGAAATACCAAAAAAAAACAAAGCACAAACAACTGTGCATAGCACAGTAATACATATCATAAAGTCATGATAAATTGAAAGCTTACCTTTTGATGGACCAATATAAAGAACATCAGAGCCTACAGAAGAGGAAAAGAGAGGAAATGAGAAGGGCAGGACAGAGCACAGAGCGAGCAGGCGGAGCACAGAGCGAGCAGGCGGAGCACAGAGCGAGCAGGCAGAGAACAACATGCTGCAAGAACATAGCCAGTGATGAGAACAATTATACGAATGAATTTATTTGTATCATGAATTCATCATGTCCCCTTTATAGAGCTTGCTTCATTGGTAACACCAGTGAAATAATTAGTGGGCCTTCAGGCATTAAAGCCATACGAACATGCACTTGCTGGAGGAAGTGCACGCTGTGAAAGCTCATACAGTAAACCAAAAAAATCATCAAGTTTAAAAAATGGACACAGCTAATTTTGAATACATGTTGGTCTTGGCATGTGTGCTATACATTTCAGATAAATTGGTGTTTCCACTATTTGATGAAGGTCCAAGCAAGTGAGTGATGCAACTGAAAAAAATCAATCCAATACAGAAGAATTGTGTTTGGTTTTTGATATCATTGCATTGACTTATTGTAGTGCTGGTCTGAATATGTACATTTGAATGTCCTTGGGCAAAACATTTCATCCATCTTAAGACTGCACCAGACATACTGAATTAGTTTTCTAATATATGACTATCTTATTTTATTAAAAGTTTCATCTCTCCAACAAAAAAATATATTTAGTAGGAGGAGAGATTGTCTGACAAGAGAAGCAGGAAAATTAAAACTGAAAAGGATTAAAACACATTCCAGTATCTGCCACATAATTACAGGATTATGTCCAGAAAACCTAAAGGGATGGTGTCCTTTGAAGACAATTTGGGCCTTGATGTCAATGTTACTAGAAAACCTTTCCTCTTTATATTATACATTTACTCTTTGCCTAGTCATCCTCCCAGAGTTGTCTCATCAGTTCACTGATGGGTTCTCCTCCCCACCCCCAGCCATAATTCTCCTGATTTAAGTTTTATAAAGTTTCCTATTCTGAATGTAATTTTTTTCCTCCAAACCCACCCCCCCACACTTGTTTTAGTTTCATTTGTTGGGGATTAAAACAAAAATGCCTCCAACCTGATCAAGGATTCTATACATCAACATCAGGAACATATTTTCAGTTAAGTCACTACTAGCGCATTGGACCCTGCCTATCCCAGGGAGAACAGTCCTCATGGGTTCTGACATTTGACTTATTGGTCCACCTTATTTGATCGGTCAAGCCTCTGTTGTATATACGATCAACTTGGTCCCAGGGAGTGCAATTCCTCTGTGACTCCAGTGTTACTACTAGGAAGTTTCCCACTGGCCAATCTGAATTTTTGATAGAGCTTCAACATTGTAGTGCAGGAAGGTAAGCAATGGTACCAGAGCTAATAGACATGCTACTGTGTGGTCTCCACCACATTCATTCTGTTTGGCGACTCTCAATACTGGAGAAGTTTCTGTGACTGCCTTCACTGCAACTTGCCTGGTTAGCACTCGAGATTGAGATCTTAGCCCTTTAGTGTCACCTTTCTCTTGGTTGCTTTGGACACAGCTTAGGTCCAACTCTGCTTCACAACATTCATCCCCAAGATGCTCCTTCCACTCCAAAGTCACCTGACGAAGGAGCAGCGCTCCGAAAGCTTGTGATTTCAAATAAAGCTGTTGGACTATAACCTGGTGTTGTGTGACTTCTCACATTTGTCCACCCCAGTCCAACACCGGCATCTCCACATCAAAGTTAATGGGGGCAGATTCCTGCACCAACTTCTGAAGAGTAGGAGGTTTTTTTCCCCCCAATGCGGTGTCAGTTTTCCACTGCAGCTCTTGGTTCCCAAAGTCAAGCCACTTTTCAAGTACTCCCAGTCGTTATCACTTTTGGTGGATTCGCCTGTGACTAATTCATTTGACAGCCACTGGGAAGAATTGGCAGGACCGTGGCCAGCCACTGGTTACCTATCATCATCAGATCCTGTGTACATACCCCCATTAACCAATTAGAATGTTGTCTTTTGGGTGCATCATCATAGAAGGATGCCAGTTCCAGGTTAAAATCTGGTTTCTCCAGACAAAGCAGAACTTAGCACATTTGCTTAAATGAATACACAGAGCTCTGATCACCAGTGTCAGAATGTTAGCTACATTTCCAATATTAAAAAACAAGGCATTTTCTGCTTTTACTGTTAAAAGTGCAAATCTAGTCTTCGTCCAGATAAATAGCCTAGAGTTACTGTTATCAATATTAGTATATGAATGCTTAATACATCTATCCCATTCTTCTATTCTAATAGAGGCATTAATTCCTTCAAAATAAACAAAAATGTCATATGAACATGTTATGCATTCATATTGCAATATCACAACCAGTAGTTTCTAGGCATACAAGTTTAAAACAATAGTCTTACATCAATTGTAATTATATTACAGTCTAGCATAAAGCCAAAGTAATGCTATAGCACCACCTAAAGTTGGTCTCAGTTCCCTTGTCAAAAACGAAAATCACATCGATGCAGAGGCTGGGTAATTGCTGGCTTACTGGAGGTAACCTCCTCCAGCCCCATCACCCTCCGAGATATCTGTGCTTCCCCAGTTCTACCCTCTTGTGCATCCCCAATTTTAATCGCTCCACCATCGGCAGCCATGTCTTCAGCTGCCAAAGCCCGAAGCTCTGGATCTCCCTTCTTAAACCTCTCTTTCCTCCTTCAAGACGCTCTTTAAAACCTTCATCCGCCCTAATATCTCCTTATATGGCTTGGTGTCACAATTTGTTTGATAACGTTCCTGTGAAGCGCCTTGGGATGTTTTACTATAATGTTAAAGACACTATATAAATGCAAGTTGTAGACATAGGGTCTAATGAGAGGGAGGAATTGAATGAAATCAGTATTTGTAGGGAAATGGTGTTAGGGAAATTGACGGGATTGAAGACCGATAAATCCCCAGGGCCTGATAATCTACATCCTAGGGTACTTAAGGAAGTACCCCTAGAAATAGTAGATGCATTGCTGGTCATCTTCCAAAATTCTATAGACTCTGGAACAGTTCCCATGGATTGGAGGATAGCTAATGTAACCCCACTATTTAAAAAAGGTGGCAGAGAGAAAATGGGGAATTATGGACCGGTAAGTCTGACATCGGTAGTGGGGAAAATGCTACAGTCCATTATAAAAGATGTAATAGCAGAGCACTTGGAAAACAGTGACAGGATCGGACAAAGTCAACATGGATTTACAAAAGGTAAATCATGCTTGACTAATCTACTGGAATGTTTTGAGGATGTAACTGGTAGAATAGATAAGGGAGAACCAGTGGATGTGGTGTATTTGGACTTTCAGAAGGCTTTTGATAAGGTCCCGCATAAGAGATTAGCGTGCAAAGTTAAAGCACATGGGGTTGGGGGTAAGGTACTGTCTTGGATAGAGAACTGGTCGGCAGACAGGAAGCAAAGAGTTGGAATAAACGGGTCTTTTTCCGAGTGGCAGGCAGTGACTAGTGGGGTACCACAGGGATCGGTGCTAGGACCCCAGCTATTCACAATATATATTAATGATCTAGACGAGGGAACTAGATGTAATATCTCCAAGTTTGCAGACGACACAAAGCTGGGTGGGCGTGTGTGCTGTGAGGAGGATGCAGAGAAACTCCAGTATGATTTGGACAGGTTGGGTGATTGGGCAGATGCATGGAAGATGCAGTATAATGTGGATAAATGCGAGGTTATCCACTTTGGTGGCAAAAACAGGAAGGCAGATTATCTGAATGGCAATAGATTGGGAAAAGGGGAAGTGCAACGAGACCTGGGTGTCCTTGTGCACCAGTCGCTGAAAGGTAAGCATGCAGGTGCAGCAGGCGGTTAAGGCGGCAAATGGTATGTTGGCCTTCATAGCGAGAGGATTCGAGTACAGGAGCAAGGATGTCTTGCTGCAGTTGTACAGGGCCTTGGTGAGACCACACCTTGAGTATTGTGTGCAGTTTTGGTCACCTTATCTGAGGAAGGATGTTCTTGCCATGGAGAGAGTGCAGCGAAGATTCACCAGACTGATACCTGGGATGGCAGGAATGACGTATGAGGAGCGATTGGGTCGATTAGGCTTATATTCGCTAGAGTTTAGAAGAATGAGAGGGGATCTCATTGAAACTTATAAAATTCTAACAGGTCTAGACAGACTAGATGCAGGAAGGATGTTCCCGATGGCGGGGGAGTCCAGAACCAGGGGTCACAGTCTAAGGATAAGGGGTAAGCCCTTTAGGACTGAGATGAGGAGGAATTTCTTCACCCAGAGAGTGGTGAACCTGTGGAATTCTCTACCACAGAAGGCAGTTGAGGCCAATTTATTAAATATATTCAAGAAGGAGTTGGATATATTTCTTAAGGCTAAAGGGATCAAGGGATATGGGGAGAAAGCAGGGACAGGGTACTGAATTTGGATGATCAGCCATGATCTCATTAAATGGCGGAACAGGCTCGAGGGGCCGAATAGTCTACTCCTGCTCCTATCTTCTATGTCTATGTTTCTATGTTGTTGTTGTTACAATAGAAGCAAGCACACTTACTATAGCAACATAGCATTGGCATTTACCAACGTCAAATGAACAGTTTGAGTGTGGAGTTCAAGCAATCTAAATGATATACCCTGTCAAAATGAACTAGTTAATTTATTCAGGAGCTACAGAAGAGCTCCCCGAAAAGGGGGGAATTTAAGGTTCTTTTTATTCGTTTATGGGATGTGGGCGTCACTGGCATCGCCAGCATTTATTGACCATCCCTAATTGCCCTCGAGGTGGTGGTGGTGAGCTGCCTTCTTGAACCACTGCAGTCCGTGTGGTGAAGGTACTCCCAGTGTTGTTAGGGAGTTTCAGGATTTTGACCCAGCGATATACTTCTAAGTCAGGATGGTGTGCGACTTGGAGGGGAACTTGGAGGTGGTGGTGCTCCCATGGGCCTGCTGCCCTTGTCCTTCTAGGTGGAAGAGGTCACGGGTTTGGGAGTTGCTGCAGTGCATCTTGTAGCTGGTACACACTGCAGCCACGGTACACCAGTGGTGGAGAGCGTGTTAATGTTTAGGGTGGTAGATGGGGTGACAATCCAGCGGGCTGCTTTGTCCTGGATGGTGTCGAGCTTCTTGAGTCTTGTTGGAGCTGCACTCATCCAGGCAAGTGGAGAGTATTCCATCACACTCCTTACTTGTGCTTTGTAGATGGTGGAAAGGCTTTGTGAAGTCAGGAGGAGACACACTCACCACAGAATACACAGCCTCTGACCTGCTCTTGTTGCCACAGTATTTATGTAGCTGGTCCAGTTAAGTTTCTGGTCAATGGTGACCCCCAGGATATTGATGGTGGGGGATTCGGCGATGGTAATGCCATTGAATGTCAAGGGGTGGTGGTTACCGACTCTTGCTTGTTGGAGATAGTCATTACCTGGCACTTCTGTGGGGCGAATGTTACCTGCCACTTATCAGTCCAAGTCTGAACGTTGTCCAGGTCTTGTTGCATGCGGACATGGACTGCTTCATTATCTGAGGAGTTGTGTATGGCACTGAACACTGCAGTTATCAGCGAACATCCCATTTCTGACCTTATGTTGGAGGGAAGGTCATTGATGAAGCAGCTGAAGATGGTTGGACCTAGGACACTGCCCTGAGGAACTCCTGCAGCGATGTCCTGGGGCTGTGATGATTGACCTTCAATCACCACAACCATCTTCCTTTGTGCTGGGTATGACTCCAGCCAGTGGAGAGTTTTCCCCCCCCGATTCCCATTAACTTCAGTTTTACTAGGGCTCCTTGATGCCACACTCAGTCAAATGCTGCCTTGATGTCAAGGGCAGTCACTCACACCTCACCTCTGGAATTCAGCTCCTGTGTCCATGTTTGGACCAAGGCTGTAATGAGGTCGGGAGCTGAATGGTCTTGGCGGAATCCAAGCCAAACTGGGCATCAGTGAGCAGGCTATTGGTGAGTAAGTGCCGCTTGATAGCACTGTCGATGACACCTTCCATCACTTTGCTGATGATTGAGAGTAGACTGATGGGGCGGTAATTAGCCGGGTTGGATTTGTCCTGCTTTTTGTGGACAGGACATACCTGGGTAGTTTTCCCACATTGTCAGATAGATGCCAGTGTTGTAGCTGTACTGGAACAGCTTAGCTAGAGGTGCGATTAGTTCTGGAGCACAAGTCTTCAGCACGATAGCCGGGATGTTGTCGGGGCCCATAGCCTTTGCTGTATCCAGTGCACTGAGCCGTTTCTTGATATCACGTGGAGTGAATCGAATTGGCTGAAGACTGGCTTCTGTGATTGTGGGGACCTCAGGAGGAGGCCGATATGGATCATCCACTTGGCACTTCTGGCTGAAGATGGTTGCAAACGCATCAGCCTTGTCTTTTGCACTCACGTGCTGGGCTCCACCATCATTGAGGATGGGGATGTTCATGGAGCCTCCTCCTCCCGTTAGTTGTTTAATGGTCCACCATCATTCACGACTGGATGTGGCATGACTGCAGAGCTTTGATCTGATCCGTTGATTGTGGGATTGCTTAGCCCTATTTATAGCATGCTGCTTCCGCTTTTTAGCATGCATGTAGTCCTGTGTTGCAGCTTCCCCAGGTTGGCACCTCATTTTTAGATATGCCTGGTGCTGCTCCTGGCATGCTCTTCTACACTCTTTATTGAACCAGGGTTGGTCCCCTGGCTTGATGGTAATGGTAGAGTGAGGGATATGCCGGGCCATGAGGTTACAGATTGTGGTGGAATACAATTCTGCTGCTGCTGATGGCCCACAGCACCTCATGGATGCCCAGTTTTGAGCTGCTAGATCTGTTCTGAATCTATTCCATTTAGCACGGTGGTAGTGCCACACAACACGATGGAGGGTGTCCTCAGTGAGAAGACGGGACTTTGTCTCCACAATGACTGTGCGGTGGTAACTGCTACCAATACTATCATGGAGAGATGCATCTGCGACAGGTAGATTGGTGAGGACGAGGTCAAGTAGGTTTTTCCCTCATGTTGGTTCTCTCACCACCTGTCGCAGGCCCAGACTGGCAGCTATGTCCTTCGGGACTCAGCCAGCAGTGGTGCTACCGAGCCACTCTTGTCCATATCCATGTCTAATTGAACTATAAAGTAACAGTCCTGTTACTTTATAGTTCAATTAGATATGGACATCTTTGCCGTTGTTTGACATTAACCTAAATCAGGAAGAAATTTAATATTAGTTTTCCTGAAATCATTCAAACCATCTGTTCAGAAGATTGGATGGTTACAAATGACTACATGACACTTTCTTCTACCCAATCACCTGCCAGAGTTCTATTTCATTTTACAGGAAACTCTCTTTTAACCGGCACCCAAATAACCGGAAATCTCTCTTAACCGGCAAAATTCTTGAGTAGGTAACCGGGGTTTTCCTTCATCTCTCCTTTAAAAATAACTAAAAAAAACCCCGAGGCATTTGCCTTGTATCGGAGCATGTAGATTGGGAGGGGAATGTGCAGCCCGGGTAGGCAGCGGACACGACAGATGGTCAGCTGGCGGTTCCCGGGGAGACGGAGCTCCGAATGCAGGCGCATGTCAGTGTGTACGGGGCTCTCGTACGTTGGGAGATATAACTCTCCGTTATCCGGACTTTTTGATTAACCGGCACCACGCCGGTCCCGGTTAATAAAGAGTTTCCTGTACATCTTGGAAAGAATTACCAGTACAAAACCGTAACTCTTGAAACCAAAACATCCTCCAGTTACCATCCATCTTGCTCCACAGTCCCTCATACTAGAAGTTTCATTTTGTAATTAATTACTTATTGTTATGCGTTAGTTATCACTGATTTCCCCCCATCCCACTTGAAGAATAATAGTGAGCCAGCTGAAGGGAGACATCTTTACACAGCTGGAAAAGGCAGGATCACATGGGCAACATGCCAAAGCTAGAAATCTCAGAAAAAAAGAGCAATATCCATCCTGTTGCTTCCCCTCCACCACCCCATCCCCCACAAATCTAGGCTCCATCCTGTGGTATGTGGAAGTTGACTTCATTTGAACATTGAGAAACAACCCTAAAAACATTCCTACATCTGCATGCTGACAAACATGGTTCAGATTTCAAAAGGTTCAATTCTCTCCAGATTTATCTTGGTTTAGAAAGTAAACAACAGATTTGTTTACATCTTACTCTCTAGCTATGTGCACAAATCAGCTTTTGTGCAACTAATTCACAAACTATTAAATATTCCCCAACTTCAAAATTAGATTTCTGTAGAAGACAACAGGTTCTATTAGCTGAAGCAGAAGGAACACGACTGAACTGTCTACTACCATTTCCAGCAACAACATTTTATTTAAAAAAAAACTTTCCTTCAAGACGTAAGAAAACCAGAGCGTCAGTGTTAAGTATCAAACAGTTAACTGCAAAATTTAACATACCAGATGAAATTAATACAAATAAGTTAAATGTCGGAATGGGTCTTTAGAAAACTATATTGAGAAAGAAATCACAGGACCAAGCTGCTATTTAAGACCATAACCTAACTGGGTGCAACAGCCAACTACAGTAGCAAATTTAAATCGGAAACCTGTAGGACATCCAAGATCACACGATAATTATGGATGAGGAAGGCAGTTGGCCCATCCGGATTCCTCCATCTTAGGAAGATCTTACCTACTTCCCCCGCACTGCACCCCCCCGCCCAAATTATAACCTCTAATTGTTTAAGAGTTCAGGGTTTTTACCTTCACTACTTTTTTTTTAAATTCGTTCATGGGATGTGGGCGTCGCTGGCAAGGCCAGCATTTATTGCCCATTCCTAACTGCCCTCGAGAAGGTGGTGGTGGTGAGCCGCCTTCTTGAACCGTTGCAGTCCATGTGGTGAAGGTACCCCCACAGTGCTGTTAGGGAGGGAGTTCCAGGATTTTGACCCAACGACAATATATTTCCAAGTCAGGATGGTGTGTGACTTGGAGGGGAACTTGGAGGTGATGCTGTTCCCATGCGCCTGCTGCCCTTGTCCTTCTACGTGGTAGAGGTCACAGGTTTGGGAGGTGCTGCAAAAGCAGCCTTGGTGAGTTGCTGCAGTGCATCTTGTAGATGGTACACACTGCAGCCACAGTGCGCCGGTGGTGGAGCGAGTGAATGTTTGAGGTGGTGGATGGGGTGCCAATCAAGCAGGCTGCTTTGTCTTGGATGGTGTCGAGCTTCTTGAGTGCTGTTGGAGCTGCACTCATCCAGGCAAGTGGAGAGTATTCCATCACACTCCTGACTTGTGCCTTGCAGATGGTGGAAAGGCTTTGGGGAGTCAGGAGGTGAGACACTCGCCGCAGAATACCCAGCCTCTGACCTGTTCTTTTTTCCACAGTATTTATGTGGCTGGTCCAGTTAAGTTTCTGGTCAATGGTGACCCCCGCCCCAGGATGTTGACGTTGGAGGATTCGGTGATGGTAATACCGTTGAAAGTCAAGGGGCGGTGGTTAGACTCTCGCTCATTTGCGCCACACATCAGCCCAAGCCTGAATGTCGTCCAGGTCTTGCTGCATGCGGGCATAGACTGCTCCATTATCTGAAAGGTTGCGAATGGAACCGAACACACTGCAATCATCAGCGAACATCCCCATTTTTCCCCTTATGATGGAGGGCAGGTCATTGATGAAGCAGTTGAAGATGGTTGGGCCTAGGACACTGCCCTGAGGAACTCCTGCAGCAATGTCCTGGGGCTGAGATGATTGGCCTTCAACAACCACAACCATCTTCCTTTGTGCTAGGTATGACTCCAGCCAGTGGAGAGTTTTCCCCAATTCCCATGGACTTCGATTTTACTAGGGCTCCTTGATGCCACACTCGGTCAAATGCTGCCTTGATGTCAAGGGCAGTCACTCTCACCTCACCTCTGGAATTCAGCTCCTTTGTCTATGTTTGGACCAAGGCTGTAATGAGATCAGGAGCCGAGTGGTCCTGGCAGAACCCAAACTGGTTAACTTCTTATATCAGTGAGCAGGTTATTGGTGAGTAAGTGCCGCTTGATACTACTGTCGACGACACCTTCCATCACTTTACTAATGACTGAGAGTAGACTGATGGGGCGGTAATTGGCCAGATTGGATTTGTCCTGCTTTTTTGTGGACAGGACATACCTGGGCAGTTTTCCACATTTTTGGGTAGATGCCAGTGTTGTAGCTGTACTGGAACAGCTTGGCTAGAGGAGTGACAGCTGGGATGTTGTCGGGCCCCATAGACTTTGCTGAATACAGCAACTATCGAAGTTTATTCTATAAGTTGATTACTCTTGTATGAAGAAGAATTTCCTAATATTTGTTTTAAAGGTAGCTTTCTCTAGTTTGAACCAGTGTCCCCAAATTCTATTCCCACAGTTTAATTTAAAGTAATAGTCCTGGTTAACTTCTTATATTGCTCTAAGATCACCTCTCAGATGCCCACTTTCCAGAGTGAAAATCCCAAGTTTCTTCAGTCTTTCCTCATAGCTTATATCTGATATTGTGGCTCTTGTCTGCTTTGGCACCACTGCTTGAGGGTCTCTTGGTGATCAGAACAGAACGCAGTATTCAAGGTACAGTCTGACTAGAACAATATAAAGTTTCATCATTACCTCCTCGGACTTGTATTATACTATTTTGGCTATGCACTTCAGCATCCCACTGACTTTGTTGATTGCTCCTCTGCATTGCTTGGATACCTTTAGCATCAAGTCTCTTTTAGCTTCATCTTTCATCATTTCAACACCATTCCAGGAGTTTGGCAGTTGTCTATTTTTTCTCCCTACGTGCAGCACTTTACACTTGTCTGCATTTCATTTAATCTGCCATTGTTCTGCCCACTTGGACCTTTTTCAACTCATTCTGTAATTTCCAAGCTGCCTCTTCCAAATCTACTGCCCTTCCTAGTTTGGCATCATTTGCAAATGTTATCGCTTTGCATGGAGTCTCTGATCCCCAAGGCACCTCACTCAATAAATTTCCACAGGTCCATTTTGCACCCTTACTTTGACAAGACTTCACTACATGTATATGGTTGACGCCCTCGGAAGTGGCCTAGCAAGTCACTCATGATTCAGGGAAACTGCATTGCCCACACCGACCTCTTCATTCCCTAAAAACTTATCTGGAATCACAGATATATGGAAGTTTTAATCTGCAAGAATCCACCCTCTTGTTTTAAAAAAAACAAAACCATTTGTGGCTCCATTTTCGTGCTTCATCATTTCCTTTCCTTCATTTAGGAGATTGCTGCAGATTCTTCAAATACATTTTAATTTCTTGCTTTGAAAGTTGTACAGTCATATACTTTGATAGAGTAGATAGGGAGAAACTGTTTCCACTGGTAGCAGGGTCAGTAACCAGAGGACACAGATTTAAGATAATTGGCAAAAATGAAGCGGGTGGGAGGGGAAGACAAGAAACTTTGTTTATGCAGCTAGTTGTGATGATCTGGAACACACTGCCTGAAAGGCTTACGGAAGTGGATTCAATTGCAAAAGGAAATAGGATATTTTGTAAAAATTAATTCTCGGGATGGCAAACCCATTTATTGCTGATCCCTAGTTGCCCTGGAGAAGGTGATGTGAGCTTTCTTCTTGAACCGCTGCAGTCCGTGTAGTGAAAGTACTCCCACAATGCTATTAGGTAGGGAGTTCCAGGATTTTAACCCAGCGACGATGAAGGTTGCAGGGCCATGTGGAAAGAGCAGGGGACTAATTGGATAGCTCTTTCAAAGAGTCGGCATAGATAAGAGGGGCCGAATGGCCACCTTCTGTGCTGTATGATTCATTCTTATGGAGCAGAATGCTCTGGGCAGCAGACCAAACTTCTATACAGACAGCATGCACTGTTAAAGTTTGCAAAAAAATGTTCAGCAGCTTTCAACTTTATGTCACCATAAATCAGACTGCATACTCCTCAATTCTTCCAAGGCTGCACAATAGGAAGCCCTATATATGGTTCTGCTCCAAATCACTTAATGCAAGCATGATTTTAACTAAGTACAGATACTGCAGGAATTGCATATACACAAATGACAAACTGCTTTTGATAAGAATTTGATGAACTTGTAATTTGGCGATAAAAGTAGTCGCAGTTAACAATTCATTGCAGATGGGATATAATTTTTGGAATTGCGTAAGAAAAAAAAACTACTGCAAGACAGAACTTGATAGTTGACTAATTACAAGCCATGTCACAAAATTGCTTCAATTAAAAAAAGTTTCAAAACATTTACTCCTAATGGTCCCTCTTTGTTTTCAGATTGGGTCGTGGCAACCAGATTCAAAACTAAAGGCAGAAGCTGGCCATATACAGTTTCCCATGCCTGCACTCAATGAGACATCATGGGGACTCAGTCAGAAGAGGATAGAGATAGACAGTTCTTAGGCACCCCCTCCAAAGATTCACAGCAACAGCGACTGCGAGTGAATATGGACCGGACACATGCCGGAGTGAACAGGCAACTGATGGCCCCATCATCCCAATCCTGGTTAGGTTTCTGCAAATCTTTGTCCTTCAACATTCTACTATTGGCATTAAGCAAAGATTATGGAAACATTTATAGGCCTGTAAATTCACAGCAAGGAAGCAATTTTTTTTGGTCAGCTATCACCAACTGCAATCCATTATATTTAAGAGTCTCCAAATCAAATTATGCAGAAATTCACATCCACCTTTAATATATGGGGAGCCCAGAGATGTATCTGACTTACCAAAGTCCAGAGGCCTTCAGTGCAGCCTAGCAGTCAAGTGTACCTCCAAGTGTGCACAGAGTAACTACTGGAATTTAACCAACAAACACCATGCAAGTTCTAAGTACTGCTTGCAACTGCTTTTCCAGTTAGGACCACCCTAACTTTAGGACATTTGCTTTCACCATCACTGTCAGGGTTAACTGGAACAAAGTGTGCAGAATCCTACCCACAGGTGACAGGTCTACTCCTCCAGGTCTAACTGAATAAGCTAGGCTTGTTGGTCAATTTCTAACAGTGTCCAGGAGGACTGCAGACTCACCTGGTTCAGGTAATAGAGTGTTAACTTGGTTCTGAGCTTTCATTTCCAGGCATGTCATCTTGAAGCCACCTTAACCCCAAAGAGACTGTACTTGCATCCACCCATTCAAACAGAATAGTCACTAAATTGTCATTGGACAAATGACAGGCATGGGTTAAGCCTTCACTAGGCGGACAGCGGATACCAGGAGTTCCTCACGCGTGAGACAACAGAAAACACAATTCACAATAAGGTATGTGAGTGCACTGCCATCATCCTTCTGACTCTGGCATGGACATACACTACATCTCACTGAATGGTGGTTCAACTAACTGGAGGTATGGAACTTTAGCAACTACTTGCCTCTCAAATCACGATAGCACTTAAGCCCTGGATATAGGAGCATGTGTTCTCATACCCATTCTCCAGCTATGATCGTCCTGCACCAGTTGTCCCCAGTTTCCACAGCAGCTATATGAGACATCTGCTTTTAGTGTGGTAGGACCTACACATGGCAGTTTGTATTGTTCTAGTCACCTTGATGTTCATGTCAAAGTTCAATGCTGCACATCATAAATATCCTTCATCAACTACTTAATCCTAGTTCTTTTAAGCAACTTTTGTAAAGAGGTGTTCCCACTGTGAGATCGATACCTCCTCTAAGATACTCAAACAACACGTTCATGTAGGCTGCTGACCTGCTTTCATCACTTTCTCTTTTTGCCACAGATTTTCCTCACAGCTTGGTCATGGATCTTGCACAAGGTCTGAAGGAAGACCTAGCATCACATGCCTGGAAGTTCTGAATCACAAAGAACTGTTTGGACACACCTTAAGATGCCTCAAGCCTGACCTGTATTGGGATTTTGCAATCAGTGAAGAAGGATGAGAAAGGCCAAATCACCCTTCACCCCTTCTCGGCATGATCCCAAAGGAATGTCCAAGCTGAAGTTTTCATTCACCGAAACGCCTAAGTACCGATATGGATCAACAATTGCAACCGGTACTCCTTGTATTTTCCAAAGAACAACTTTAAGAGCTCCTCCTGATCTATCCAAGGCCACAATACTGCATTTGGGAGTGCTCACCGTCACCACCATATCTACTGGTGAGCCAATTGTTCAAGATGGTGAGTAGAGCGCAGTAGATCCAGAGGTGATTTTACCAGCAACTAAATATCATGTGAAAAGGAATGCTGCAATATTTTCAGAAATGCCTGAAACACATATTCTGACACCATCCCATATGATGCCACTCACATCACCATCAATTAAGACATCGAATAGGATGGGTAACAGTGGACAACCATAGCTCATCTGATTTTGAGAGATAGACAAGAGACTCTCAGCCTACCTTTAAACACAAATCTTGGAGCTGGAGTAAAAATCTGGGATAAAATCCAAAATTTGGCTTTGTACCCACATAACTTCCAACATCATGATAAAGCACTAGGTTGAAAGACATCTGAACACTGATGAAAGTCGTGTAAATGGGCTCTCAAGCTTTACAACCCGTCCTACATGCCCCTCATGCAAAATCCTAATTGCTCCTTTTAGATTGCTTTACTATCCTCCAGAGCATCAGACACGCATGCTCCGACAATCCTTTAGAACCACTGATACACCTCTTTAGATTTCAGGCGCATGAGGATCTTCCTTCTTGTAGTAACAACCACAATTGCATTCGAACACAGGGGTTCAAACAGAATCTTATTACTAGTCTCAGAAATTCAGTGGTTCTTGACACTGTTGTCCAGGATCATTGCCACTTCTCTTACCCGCCCCCTCCACCACTTGCCAAAGTCCTCTCAAAGACATCCCTCGCTGTTGCTAGTGAAGCAGAGACTTAGAGTCACAGCACACATTCTATGACCAGCTGTCAGACACCTCCTCTGAGGCTCGCTGACAGCAACAACCGCCAACTATCAAAGACAGACCTGCAAATGAAGTGGCAGCAGCAAACACCTCAATATTGCTATCCTATCTGTATCCTTGCCCCCAACTTCCACAGTGTAGTGTTCTACTACTGCTGTCCAGTAACCAACACATAGCCTCCAGGCTTGAAGTCGATATTGCCCACGAGCAATTCTGCAGAATCTCCACTAGTATTCATAAAAAGCTTGGGATAAACTAGTTAATTTAAGTGAATGAATCCTCAGTAACAGCAAGGTCAATGATCAGCAAGTTTTTGTTGAAAGAATCAGACTTCATTTGCAATAAATCTCAGAAGAATTTAACTGGAGTTTTAAAAGTTCAGACAGAAAATATTTAGCAATCATTAATAAGTGACAGAAAACTGAAAAAAGCTAACTCTCAAATTCCTCCAAAGTATGCATCGTACAAAGTCTTACTGATGGCCCATCAGTGAAGCTGAACAGTTCGTTTCTTGGGGTTTAAAAGTAATCTAGTCTAATTTAGTCAAAAAGAAAAATAATGAATGTGCTATTCATTTGGTAATGTGTGAAAAAGTTAACACACATGCACTGTTCATCTTATAGAACATGAGTGATGCTGGGTTAAAATCGGTTGTATTCATTTTTCTTGCAACTCATTTAGTATACTATATATGGAAGAAAAAAAATTATCCACACACAGCCTGGTCTCTAGCAATTACGTAATACCATGTGGGAGCTTGGGATACACAAAGCATTAGCAATGAGGTTTGATATATTTCCTAGTGCAGCCTTTGAAATAACAGCTCTCCAGTTGCCAGGGATGACCAAACATTCCAAACCAAGAGGAGTGAAGGCCTCCATTTTATGAGTTCTCCTATTATTCAATTAAAAACACACCTACAAATATGCACACAAAATATGCTGCTCCAATACGACAAAAAGAGCTTCACCAGCTTGCAGTGTTAGCTCTGACATGTGCATTTTATTTGTAGCTTCTAAGATGAGGCTGCCAAAGAAAACCCTCGTACTATACATAAAATACACGGCCATCATCGCCGTGTGCAGGAACCCATTATCCAATAGTAAACTAAACTTTGTTTGAAAGAATTAATATTTAGAGTTACTGCTGAGAAACATACAAATATACAAGTTTGGGTAATGCACATCCGCAATAAGCTCAAGAAGAAACTGGGTATATTTTTGTCTTGCCCCAAGCTTGCGGATTTCAAAAAAGTATTTATGGAAGGAGGAAAAATACACAAGTATTTCCAGGTTTAACATTCCAGCAGTACAAATAAAAAGCTTACAATTTTGTTCACTCCTATTAAGGAACACTCATATTTTCCAGCTCCGACAAAGGGTCTCGACCCGAAAAGTTAACTTGTATTTTCAGCTGTATTCTTCAGGTACTGATGGATCTGCTGTATATTTCCAACAACTTCTGTTTTTACTTAATATTCCAACAGAAATTATAGCTTGTAAAATAGGTATATTTTGAGACACATCCACACAGCCAAAAAAGCTCGATTCCTTCCGTCTGTTGCATCAAATACAGATATTCTTTAACATTGAGGGTTACAATCCCGAGCAGTATTTTAATTGCGGAGCACTTTCACATGACCACAGAACAATGGGACCCAGATTTGCAGCCTTGATATTCTACACAGTAAGCTTCGGCTTTCAAATATGACACTCTTGCTTACACTTAAACCGCAAGACAAGATAAAAAGTTCCTTTCAGAATGCAGCATGGTTCCATTTTAAATTTCAATATCAGGCCCAGTGAAAAATGTTAATCGTTCTATAATCCTGGAATTTTATAGTTGGAAGCCAGAATAAGCTCTGCTTTCATCACATTACACGTAGCCCCCAGCCATTTGATGACCAACACTGACTTGAGTTATTTCTTAATTGTACAATATTAACTTAGTGAACAGCAATCAACATGGATTCAGAAGGGAAAATCCTGCCATTAAAACCACCGTAATTTCTTTGAGGAAGTGACATCTCAAGCGGACTATGACCTGCTGCACGACCTAGACTTTCTAGAAGGCATTTGACAAAGCTTCACGTGAAAGACTATTAGTTAGGCTCAAAGCTGCAGGGAGTCAGGGTAAATGTTGGGTATGGATAAGCAATTTCCTGAAGGTTAGAAAACAACAGGTGCTTGCTGAGAAGATATGTCAGTGGGGGGAAATATTGAGCAAGATGCCCTAGAGCTCGGTGTTGGGACCACTAGTAGTTCCAATTTAAATAAATGACTTAGATTCAGGAACCCAATGCAAAATGGTCAAATTAATGAGCTGCCCATAATATCTAAATGAGCATACTGATAGCAGATGAAAATTTATTATAGATATATGTGAAGTTCTACACATAGGAATGAAAATGGACAACACATGCACTCCAAAAAAAATGGTACAGAAATAGCTACGGATGAAGATTTACACCCAACTGCCATCCCGTTTTTTTGGCATGAACAAAGTGGTAGTGGTAAGAATTCCTTGGTCCAAATAATGCAACTGATATAGACCAAGCGCTTGAAGCTCACTTAATCAACACACACCGAACCAAATGCAAGAAAACAACTATTTTAAGAGTAAGAAACAAATGATACTCAGAAGAGCATTGAATAATTGTGGACAAGATTGAAACTGGGGTCAAAGGCCAAATGAAGGGCCTGATCTTTCATTAGTCTAAATGAGGGGATATTTTTCAACTATTTTCCCATCCAAATAGGGATGGTAGCCCAAAATAGACCACTCCAAATGAGCACTGATCAAATTCAGAACACAACCCCAACGATGCAAATATTGAAAAGATTTTCCAACTATCAATCTTAAATCAATTCATCAATTAAAATGAAGCCAAATCCAGAAAATAAACCCTTTACCGCATTGCATACTTTGAGTGAATCACCAAAACGCCAGAATGGTAGTCACCAATTATAGCAGCTCTTTAATTAACAGGCCAAGCTGTTAATTGGCCAGCTGCCAGAAGAATCGTGTCTGATTTACGTCAGTCGGTTATGAGTGAAAACAAGTATGGTTGAATCTTGGCTCTAGCAGCTCTGAGAACCTAGCCTTCCTCAGGAGAGGTTGAACATCACAAGTTTGTAAATTCTTGGAATAAGGAAATAGCTAGGGAGAAATTTTTCCTCCTGGGAAAACAGATCATTGAGGACTATAGCTCAATATTTCAGATTCCTTTAACAGATTTGATATTCTCATTAAAAAGCAGCCCATCTCTGCTCTGGTAATCTATGGCTATGTTCTGTATCCAGATGTACTGTGCAAAGGCTAGCTATTTTTAGCACCAAAGATGCATCTGCAATTATATCTCAACAAAGATCTAAGCTGGAACTTTTGTTGATGTTGTAACCCATTGCAGTCATATTCTGTGGAAAAATGCACGTTAAGAACCGATCCTGAGAAACTGAATAGGCGCCAACTAATGCTTCATGATATCTTTCTATCCTGAGCTTTGAAACCTTGAAGAATTACACCACATATCATGAACATAGAAACAGGAAAAGGCCATTCAGCCCCTCGAGCCTGTTCCACCATTCAATTAGATCATGGCTGTTCTGTATCTTAACTCCATCTATCTACCTTGGTTCCGTAACCCTGAATACCCTTGCCTAACAAAAATCTATCAATCTCAGTTTTGAAATTTTCAATTGACCTAGCCTCTATAGCTTTTTGGGGGGGAAGAGAGTTCCAGATTTCCGCTACCGTGTGTGTGAAGTGCTTCCTGATATCACCCCCGAATGGCCTAGCTCTAATTTTAAGGTTATGCGCCTTTGTTCTGGACTCTCCCGCCAGAGGAAATGGTTTCTCTCTATCGACCCTATTAAATTCTTTAATCATCTTAAACACCTCAATTGGATCACCCCTTAATTTTCTATACTCCAGGGAATACAAGGCTAGTCTATGCAACCTGTCCTCATAATTTAACATTTTTGGCACTGGCATCATTCTGGTGAATCTGCGCTACACCCCCTCCAAGGCCAATAGATCCTTCCTGAGGTGTAGTGACCAGAACTGAACGCAGTACATTAAATGGGGTCTAACCAGAGCTTTATATAACTGTAAAATAACTTCCACCCCTTTGTATTCCAGCCCCCTTGAGATAAAAGCCAACATTCTATTAGCCTTTTTAATTATTTTTTTGTACCTGTCCACTAGCTTTCTGTACTTGGACCCCTAACTCTCTGCCCATCCACAGTTCCTAGCTTCTTGCCATTTAGAAGCAGACAGATCACCAGGAAATAAAACAACTGTATTATTAAAACCCTACAACAAGGAGAGCATAGAGAGAATAAGCTGATTTTTGGAATGTAGGTTGTGAAGATTGCAAATAAGTCAGAGCCCTTGATCCAAAACCAAATTAATTTACGTCCTAAATAAAATGTAAGTAGCTCCCAATAGCTACAATAAATTACAACAATGGTTTAAATGCAACAGATAAGACTCACCACAACACTACTGCATTTGATAAAGAAATGCAATATACTTGCTATATATACTGTACATTTTTCATTCCTAAACTGATATAAATCAAGTTGTCTGTGGTTTTATAAGTAGCACACACAATATATGCATGTTTTGAAAGCAGAAAAGGCCTTCCTGAATATGGAAGGCTCTTGGCAGAAATTATTTTCTCAATCACTACAACCATACTTTTTCAGCCCATCAATTGGAGACTTCCTCTTTTATAAAAAGGAATGGTTGATAGAAGTTATGTGGTTTCAACGACTAAATTACCACACCCATCATATAAAACTTCAATGCGCTTAATGATTCATTTAAGTTTTCAAGTTAGCATGACACTACATGGAAGTTGTGTTCTCCATTTTTCTAAAAACAAATGCGAGTAAGGAAGTGTGATACTTAACCTATGTATTGGAGGTCATACACACATTGTAGCTGACAACTGCTAGCTAATAACTGCTTTTATCAGGACTGATGTTAAACAGTTAAAGTGCCTCAATATGCTGTAACCAACTCCCACCTGGCAGGAAACACAATACTTTCCATTTGGTGCTGTGATCGTGTGGTACTAATGCATAGCAGTTCCAGAGTTGCAATTTGCAGTTATATATGCTGTGCCCTTAATGCCTGGGGAAGATCCATACAGGCCAGTGAGCACAAAGATGCTTGGTTAGCCTGTATGAGCAGAGTAGGTTTTATATTAGTGAGAAAACAGGGCCTAAATCACAAAGTCCAATTCTGGCTCTGTTACAATCAGGGACACTGCCTGTAGAAACCACCTTTTCTAACGGTGTGCATGTTGCTGCTTATTTAGTGTACCATGTTGCCAATTAAGTCAGCAATGCTGTTGTCAGCAGTACGCTGAAGAAAACACATTAGCCATTTTATACTGCCACCCAAAAGTACGGAGCTAACTGGATCATATGTTCCTATCAGTGAGATGCAATTGGTGTCCACAGCCAGCAGCATGCCTTTACTTGGAGGCCTTTGTCAGAGGCAGCTCTTGGACATGAAGTCTCTCCTTGCTTCCTCCTCCTTGAAGAATCTCCCCCATTCTAAACACCAAGGACACTACACTGAAAAATCTCTTTATAAAAAAGGTCTAACTGGAGGCATCGAAATGGCTATTCTGCTTTTTCTTTTGAGATGCATGCTGACGTCGGTACGTGGATTGAGCAACTGAAAACTATCCTGAAGACTACAAGACTACCGACTATGTAACAGAATCAGACGGATTATCTTCCACATCGGAAAAATTCCATTGAAGAGACCTGCTGCCAATAGGCAAAAAATAGAGGTCTTTGGCAGTAAAGTGAGATGTCAGCTGACTCTCATATGACACTAAATTCTTGGAAATCATATTTCTAGCACAAGTGCTAACTTAGGGGCAACCGGAGGAGAAGAAGCAACTGCACTTCGAATGTGAGATTTGTCGTCCAGTTGAAGAGCAGTCACCCTGCTGCCTCAGATTTACTGCTGGCCATCTGGTGCGCGCGGCTCTCAGCCGAGACACCTGAGGTATACAGTGGTACTCGAAGTAGAACTTTAGATGGGAGGGTTTTAATTGGCTTTTCACTTCCTTTGTGACTTCTCGTATAACAACTCTCTCTGTGCAGGGCTGCAAGGCACGTTCGGTTGCCACGTGCCAGCTGTAATAGTGTCAGATTAGCAAGTGGTCACACAGGTAGAGAGAGTGGCAGAAATGGAGCTACTCTTTACACAGCTCTGCTGAAGTGATGTTATTAGTGATCTGCAGGTTTATGAGGAGTGTAATGTAGAATGACAGCTTCTACTATTTTCAAGTCTTAATGTGCAGTAATAAGAACCCAAGAAGTAAATGAATCACTGCTTCCGAGGATCCACTGCTCTGCACAGGCCAATTTTTTTTTTAAACACGAAACTTTGATTTTAAAAATGGACCAGTTTACATATTCAAGCTTAATTGAGATTGCTTGAAATATTAGAGAAAATTCAAACACCGGTTTAAAAAAAGCTAGTCATGCATTTATTATGATTCCAGCTCATTCCTTTCTTTCTCTGCACCCCCCCCTCCCCACACCAAAGTTGTTTGGGTGTGCTCGAATACAAATATCTACTTCATTACAAAGAAAAGTGATGTCTGTATAGAGGTTGCAGAATGCAAGTACTATGAGCTGGATGCCCATGTCTAGCTTCTCTCTGTTTTAGTGAGACAAATTACACAAAATGCTTTGATTCCCAAACCATTGGTAGAATAGGAGGTGGCATGTAAAGTCTGGAGCATATCATGCAGATGAGGAAGGATGCAGCCTAGGGACTGAACCTCAACCACAATCAGACTGGGAGGTCAACAATTCAATATTCTCTCAACTGCACAACATTTTCTCTTTAATAATAGAGAGCACTTTTACAGACCTGATCCTGGAGTAATTAAAGGTCCCTCCAATTCCCATGCCTCATCTTCACCTTGGTCTTTTTCATCGGCCTTTCGCTTTTTCTTCTTTGTTGGATCTTTAGGTTTTCTCAGGAGCGAGAGTTCTTCAGGATGCCTTATATCTGTTAGAATAGAAAAGTAACAGAGATAATTGAGACATTCAATTGGCGAGACATTCAAGTAAAATCAGCAACATAGAAAATGCTCACACAAAAACCTTCTGAAAATGAAGTTTGTAGAGCAAGGTGTAGAAATCGGAGCAAAGAGCCACAAGAATATCATGTTGATGCAAGTCTGCACATCATTTTAAAACAGATTTAGAGTTTTGCATGCTGCTGGATGCTTGAAAACATGCCCAAGTGAGCAATAAAGTGACATGATAGGTTACAGTGCTGTCCTTTCATCAAGAGACCTGGATTTGAATCCAGTCCAGACTGAGGGAAGAACATGTCCTTTTATTTCTGCTGTATGGGTCCAAAAACAGATTCAATTCAGTTCATAGTGGTTGTAAAACATAAACCAAATCATAAATGTCGTGCTTAAATGAAGAAGAGAATGAGAATGTTATTTGAATGGCAGGCCTGTGAAATTATAATACCACAGTGCAATTGAGTGCTTTGGGGTTGGGCGAGTCACACTGTTGGAATAGAGCAGTGGAGTTTCAATCTCGAGCTATTGCAGCAAAAATTCCACCGCAAAAACAAATAGATAACGGTAAATTTGATTAAAATCTGAATAAAACATCAAATTACTGCATTGAATGCTACACATAGCTTTTTACTGACCCGTGAAGGGAATACACAGCATGTGAACATTCTAATTGTGAAGTCAGCTTGGATTTTCGCTAAAAATTAAAAAAAAGATGGAGTTTGAGAGAAAAATATATATTTTTAAAAATATACACACAGGTATAGATCATGAAGGTCCCAGGTTTTATCCCCAATCTGTGCTGAGCTAACTAGTCTATCAGAATGGAATTGTTGAGGTTGGGGTGGGGGAGGGCATGGAAGGGTGTTACAAGAAGATAAAACGAAAAAACGTGGTTGACCAGAGTTCCTATCCAGCAACCCTTGCTGGAAATGTATGCACATGGACATTGGGCGAGAACAGGCTCAAACTCAGTTGTGATCAGTCTTCCTTGAATTAATCCAAAATTCACCATCTAAAATAACTTAAGACTACGGGGCCACCAAACAAGGCATAGGTCAGCAATTTATCCATAGAAGAAGAAAATCCTAGTGAAATATGCAAATTCAACAGAATATTAGCTTGCAAGACAGCTTTTCATGGATGTGGAGGACCTTTTCAATAGTGCTCAACATCCCTTTTTCTACTGTTGCATGTTAGTTATAAATGCTACCACAACAGAGGAGATGATTATGGTTTACATATGACTCCAATGCAACATTAAAAGATTCCTGTGCAGTTTTAAGTTTGGAACTCATTAAAGTTTGTTTTCATAATGTATTGCAAAAAAGGTGAAATGGATGTACAACAATGGTGCTGGAGCAACTTATACTGAATCTGAAAGCTGGTGAAATAATAAATCAGTTAGCACTTTTACTTTTGGATACATTACATGAAGTATAAATTGAGACATCATCTCAGTTAGCTTTTGCAGGCTTTGCTTCAGAATTATTCCAAGTACATTAAAATGGAGTTCATACTTCACTTTATGTAAAAACACACCAGGGTGCTGCTTTTCTAGCCACCTTCAGCTAGAAACAACAGTCTATGCAACGAGTTAGCCCACATTCAATAGAATTCTAGAACAGATTTATTGACATTTCTCTATTCCTGCCCCTCAAAACAGAACCACAGTGGTAAAGCGTCAGATTTCAGGCATGTCATATTGGAGGTTTAAGGGCCCGTTAGCACCCAAAAACCTTGTACAACACCATCAAATTTCTATGCCAACATTCCCTCAAAGTACAAGTACAAGTTGACAAAGCAATATAAAAAGAGAGTCGGGTTTTTATAGACGGGGGCATAGTGTAAGAGTAGAGAAATAATGATGAATTTAAACAAAACATTGGTTAGGTCACAGTTAGACTAATTACAGGAAACTCTCTTTTAACCGGCACCCAAATAACCGGAAATCTCTCTTAACCGGCAAAATTCTTGAGTAGGTAACCGGGGTTTTCCTTCATCTCTCCTTTAAAAATAACTTTAAAAAAACCCCCGAGGCGTTTGCCTTGTATCGGAGCGTGTAGATTGGGAGGGGAATGTGCAGCCCGGGTAGGCAGCGGACACGACAGATGGTCAGCTGGCGGTCCCCGGGGAGACGGAGCTCCGAATGCAGGCGCATGTCAATGTGTACGGGGCTCTCGTACGTTGGGAGATATAACTCTCCGTTATCCGGACTTTTTGATTAACCGGCACCACGCCGGTCCCGCCGGTGCCGGTTAATAAAGAGTTTCCTGTAGTGCAGTCTTGGGTGTCCCATTATACAACAATTATAGAAAGGACATTAAAGCCACAGGGAACGTTTAGCATAGATTGACCAGGATGATGCCACGATGCGAGACCATAGTAATGAGAAAAGACTTGGGAATGGTACTATTTACACTAGAGCAGAGAAGGCCAAGAGGAGGTTTTTAAACCTTTGAAAATTTGACAGCAAATAGAGAAATAACATTTCTGCTGGTTAACAAAGGGTCATCAATTTAAAATAAGCATCAAAAGCGAGTAAAGAAATTAGGAGAAATATCTTGAGGGTTCTTGGAGCATGGAATATTTTGTCATGGAGTGGTTGAGGCAGAGAACATTGCATCTTTTGGGGGAGAAATTGGATAAATATTTGAAGCAGAGAAAGATACAGGGCTATGGGGCGAGTACAGCACAGCTGGATTGATCCAGCAAGGAGCCAGAATAGACACGATGGGCCAAATGGCCTCCTTCTGTGCTTTAAGCTTCTATAGTTGTAATTAGTGTATTGTAAAGTCTCAACATAACCAGTATAAACTTGTATTCTACTGTTCTGGCTGTATTGCAATGCTTTGTTTATTTTTTTTTAAACTCTTTCCCACATTGTCCAGATGTTGAGAGTGATGATTTTATTACTCCCAGGTCCCTTTCCAAGTTTCCCGTTGCTAATTAGTAACAATACTGTGGAGGGGAATTCCTGGAGTGTTTACGGGATGGTTTCCTGGATAAATATGTCGAGGTACCAACTAGAGATCAGGCCATCTTCGACTGGGTATTATGTAATGAGAAAGGATTAATTAGCAATCTTGTTGTGCGAGGCCCCTTGGGGAGGAGCGATCATAATATGATCGAATTCTTTATTAGGATGGAGAGTGAAGTAGTTGACTCAGAGACTAGGGTCCTGAATTTAAATAAAGGAAACTACGATGGTATGAGGCACGAGTTGGCTAGGATGGATTGGGGAATGTTACTTAAAGGGTTGACGGTGGATAGGCAATGGCAAACATTTAAAGATCGCATGGATGAACTACAGAATTTGTTCATCCCTGTTTGGCATAAAAATAAAACAAAAAAGGTGACTCAACCGAGGCTAACAAGGGAAATTAGGGATAGCATAAGATCCAAGGAGAGGACATATAATTTGGCCAGAAAAAGCAGCAAACCTGAGGGTTGGGAGCAGTTTAGGATTCAGCAAAGGAGGACAAAGGGATTAATTAAGAGGGGAAAAATAGATTATGAGAGTAAGCTTGCAGGGAACATAAAAACTGATTGTAAAAGCTTCTATAGATATGTGAAGAGAAAAAGATTGGTGAAGTCAAGTGTAGGTCCCTTGCAGTCAGAATCAGGGGAATTTATAATGGGGAACAAAGAAATGGCTGACCAGTTAAATACATACTTTGGTTCTGTCTTCACAAAGGAGGACACAAATAACCTCCCAGAGATGTCGGGGAACATAGGGTCTAATGAGAGGGAGGAATTGAATGAAATCAGTATTTGTAGGGAAATGGTGTTAGGGAAATTGACGGGATTGAAGGCCGATAAATCCCCAGGGCCTGATAATCTACATCCTAGGGTACTTAAGGAAGTGGCCCTAGAAATAGTAGATGCATTGCTGGTCATCTTCCAAAATTCTATAGACTCTGGAACAGTTCCCATGGATTGGAAGATAGCTAATGTAATCCCACTATATAAAAAAGGTGGTAGAGAGAAAATGGGGAATTATAGACCGGTAAGTCTGACATCGGTAGTGGGGAAAATGCTAGAGTCCATTATAAAAGATGTAATAGCAGAGCATTTGAAAATCAGTGACAGGATCGGACAAAGTCAACATGGATTTACAAAAGGTAAATCACGCATGGCTAATCTACTGGAATTTTTTGAGGATGTAACTGGTAGAATAGACAAGGGAGAACCAGTGGATGTGGTGTATTTGGACTTTCAGAAGGCTTTCGACAAGGTCCCGCATAAGAGATTAGCGTGCAAAGTTAAAGCACACGGGATTGGGGGTAAGGTACTCTTGGATAGAGAACTGGTTGGCAGACAGGAAGCAAAGAGTTGGAATAAACGGGTCTTTTTCCGAGTGGCAGGCAGTGACTAGTGGGGTACCGCAGGGATCGGTGCTAGGACCCCAGCTATTCACAATATATATTAATGATCTAGACGAGGGAACTAGATGTAATATCTCCAAGTTTGCAGACGACACAAAGCTGGGTGGGCGTGTGTGCTGTGAGGAGGATGCAGAGAAACTCCAGTATGATTTGGACAGGTTGGGTGATTATACTGCATTTGCCATACATCTGCCCAATGTGGATAAATGCGAGGTTATCCACTTCGGTGGCAAAAACAGGAAGACAGATTATTATCTGAACGGCAATAGATTGGGAAAAGGGAAGTGCAATGAGACGTGGGTGTCTTTGTGCACCAGTCGCTGAAGGTAAGCATGCAGATGCAGCAGGCGGTTAAGAAGGCAAATGGTATGTTGGCCTTCATAGCGAGAGGATTAGAGTACAGGAGCAAGGATGTCTTGCTGCAGTTGTACAGGGCCTTGGTGAGACCACACCTTGAGTATTGTGTGCAGTTTTGGTCACCTTATCTGAGGAAGGATGTTCTTGCCATGGAGGGAGTGCAGCGAAGATTCACCAGACTGATACCTGGGATGGCAGGAATGACGTACGAGGAGATTGGGTCGATTGGGCTTATATTCGCTAGAGTTTAGAAGAATGAGAGGGGATCTCATTGAAACTTATAAAATTCTAACAAGACTAGACAGACTAGATGCAGGAAGGATGTTCCCGATGGCAGGGGAGTCCAGAACCAGGGGTCACAGTCTAAGGATAAGGGGTAAGCCCTTTAGGACTGAGATGAGGAGGAATTTCTTCACCCAGAGAGTGGTGAACCTGTGGAATTCTCTACCACACAAGGCAGTTGAGGCCAATTCATTAAATATATTCAAGAAGGAGTTAGATATATTTCTTAAGGCTAAAGGGATCAAGGGATATGGGGAGAAAGCAGGGACAGGGTACTGAATTTGGATGATTGGCCATGATCTCATTAAATGGCGGAACAGGCTCGAGGGGCCATTGATTGGAAGCTTGTATCACACATTTTTCACCAGTACTCAAAAGGTTACAGTTGTCTAATAAATTTAATTTGCTATTTCTCTACCAATTGTGTAACTGAGCTAAATCCTTCTACAAATCTGACAAGCATATCATTATTTTCAGTACCTAGATTTGAAACAACAAAAGCCAAGCAAGGACCTTCACTTGCTTTCTTATTTTATTTAAAACCTGCTTCTTATACAATCTTTTGTTTCATTCTAGATTCCCAGAGTTTTTAGTTTAGTTAGAAGTCTTCATAGAAGTTTTTAAATCAAAAGCTTGGTGAAAGTCCAAATCAGCTATACATTGTATGGAGTTCTGCTATGCACTTTTTCTGTAAAGTCCTCAAAATATGTCAAGGACTATAGAGTGTAATTAGAGACTTGGTCATGACCTCAAGTATAAAACAATGTTGCTGAAAGGGACTAAAAGTATCAAAGTTTACTCAGCAAGTAGCTGAGTCATCAGACAAGGAAAGTTGTAGGTTGAATTCCAACTCTACTGAGTTAGTAGACCTCAGCAAGAAGAATAGTGGGGGAAGGGAGGCAGCTCAATTGATCTCAGCACCCTTGGTTGTTGGAAAATCAGCAGGGCCCCTCCCTTTCCCATTTGCTATCCAGTGACCTCCATGAATATTACATGTGGGAATGTTGGGCAAGGACAGGACCTGGGCTCATTTGGTCCTTCCCACCACAATCGAATAGCCTGCCAACACACATCAGAGTTTACACATAAATGATAGCTAGGTATTGATAACAGGTAATGAAGCACAACAGGCTAGTGGAAATAAAACTCACCTTCACGAGATGAAGGGAGACACAAAATTGGCAGAGGAAAGAAAAGCAGTTTAGGGATACAAGGGAAGATAGGTGGTTTTAAAAAAAATTCTAATTAGTAACGTTTAATATGACATTCTAAACAGCATTCCACTGGGTCATGATGATTTAAGTCATCTACTTCTTTCTAATCTTGTACTTCAGGAGGAGCTATTCTTGGTTTTATTCTTCCCCAAAGGAAGATCTCACTGCTTTTTTGTTGAAAATTCAATTATCAAATAACCCTGCCCTGTGCTGAAAGCAGGGCTCATCAGAGAAAAGGTGCCATCACCTCCTAGTGTACTATAGTTAGGACTTCAATCAATCACAAGCTCATCAGAAATGATTTGCAAGTTAACCAGAACTAGGCAATGCGTCAGATCTGCTTTTGAAGATTTCCTTAAAAGCATAAAAGTGGAGATCGAAGAACTTTTTCCATGTAAAAGGTTATTAGAACATGCCAATTCATTAACATAAGTAGCCATCAAGTCAAGCACAACATTTAAGAGGAAATTAGATTAACACTTCAAGGAAGTTATTAAAAAGGAACAGAGAAAGAGCAGTGAAATGAGATTAGATAGCTCTGATGTGGATAGGGTTGCCAACTCTTGTTGGGTGTATACCTGGACACATGACATTTTTTCAATCCAATTTATTGAATTTCATAATGTTGATAGTCATCACAAGCATGTCCATTAAATCAGGATTGCTCAGTTCTAAAATTATAACAATTTCAGGTCATCAGTAACACTACATTTCAACTGTAACCAAAAGTGCAATTAAAAAACAAATTTGACAAAACCTAAGTCAGATATCAGGATTTAATGTGACCATGAAAGCAGCCTTACTCCTCCTACATTGCTGACCTACGTGCACCGCTATATTTAAAATGTCTGTAGACTATATTGTAAGTTACAGAAGGTACATCATTAGCAATCATGCAGTACGAACAAAGTTAACACATACCAGGAGCGTCCCTTGGGCTTCGACCACCTCAGTGCGTGCAATTTCCTGTTTGTCACTTACCAATCACAGGCTGTTTACTAGTTGAAATTCTCAAAGCAGGCAGGGAAATTCCTCATGGCTAGCCCAGCTCCATGACATAACATTACTGGAAGTGCAGCTAGTCGCATTTCCAGCAAAGTTAGTGATGGGGTGGGACCAGCTATGAAAAATTCCAGGCCGCTTCTTGAAATGTGAGGCAGGGAATGGCAGCGACAGAAGACAGACATGGTATGATGGTGTGGGCGGGAATTGCAAGTACAGAGTAGAGGTGGTGCAGGCACGACTGGTCTAGCAGTTCTAGAGAGTAGAGGCAAAGGTTACAGGCCTCAAGATTAAAAAGTCTACGAGTGCCTGTAGTTTCCAGTCCAGATCGACACCTCCTGATGTACAATTATCCTTTATGCCTGCATTCAAAACTTCAGTGCCAACATAAATGATGATCCATCCTTTTTAATCCGGGACCCTGGGATCTGCTACATTGGCAGCCTGCACAGGGCAAGGTGGCTGCTGTAGGGCCAGAGAGAACTCAGGCAAATTGCCGGGAGGGGGTGGGGGGGAGGAAAGAGTGGGGCTAAATTAATGTCTAGGACCCCCTCCCTCCTAGGGTTGCCAACTCTGGTTGGAGGCATTCAAGGAGAGTTGATCATGTGACATTTGATCACATAACTTCTATAAATGTTATTGCATTTACCGTATAAAAGTTGGGTTCCCTGTAGCTGACTACTTTTGCTTGTGGTTTCATGCCAGCAGCTGTTGTGTGACAAGTTCTAAGAACCAGGAGGCCACCCCATGAGCAGGTGAAGAGGGGAAACTGAGGACCCCCACTCCCCTGATTCCAGACTGCGACTACCTGCCTCCTCCAGACTGCGAGCCATGAGGCCGCGGCTCTCTACGGGTAACATCACCAAGCCGGAGGCTTCTCCAACAGCAGCCAGAGTTCTTTACCCAGCATCCGTAGCAGCAGAGAAACCGCTGTCCCTGGGATAGAGCCGCACAAACGTTCAATCCCACGTTCATTTAAAATACGGTCAACATAAACCTGTTACTTTCTGCAGAGTATGAATGCAGCAGCAAAATTATTTTTTCTGCTTCTCTCCTGAACATGGTCACATTTCTACTATGCAATAAGTCACTGCATTTTAAATTATGCACAGCACTTTTGAGTTTTTGAAACACAATAAGATGCTAATAAATGCAAGTCTTCTTTTTACAATTCAGCATAAAAACAACAACTTGTATTTATATACAAAAAGAAAATACTGCAGATGCTGGAAATCTGAAATAAAAACAGAAAATGCTGGAGATACTCAGCAGGTCAGGCAGCATCTGTGAAGAGAGAAACAGAGTTAACGTTTCAGGTCGATGACCTTTCGTCAGAACTGGAAAAAAAGCAGGAAATGGAACAGATTTTTAAGCAAGTGCAGGGGCTGGGAAATGGGGGAGGGGATGAAAGAACAAAAGGGAAGGTCTGTGATAGGATAGAAGGCAGCAGAAGTTAAGAGACATTCAAGGCAAAAGAAGATGGTAATGGGACAGGTTAAGAAACAAAGGATGGCTCTGGATGAAGTGTAAATTGCGCTGGCAGAATGAAAGACAGCTGCCATGTGGGAGAGAAGAACAGAAGGCACAAACAAAAAGTGTGGATAAAAAATATATAGGATAGGGAATAAAAACAGAAAATGCTGGAGATACTCAGCAGGTCAGGCAGCATCTGTGAAATATATGATGGGGGCCGAGGTTATGATCTGAAATTGTTGAACTCTATGTTAAGTCCAGAAGGCTATAAAGTGCCTAATCGAAAGATGAGGTGCTGTTCCTCGAGCTTACGCTGAGCTTCTGTGGAACAATGCAAGAGGCCGAGGACGGTGAGGTCTGAGTGGGAGTGGAGCGGTGAATTAAAGTGACAGGCGACCAGAAGCTCAGGGTCCCCCTTACGGACTGAACGGAGGTGTTCCGTAAAGCGGTCACCCAATCTGAGTTTGGTCTCCCCAATGTAGAGGAGACCACCTCGTGAGCAGCGAATACAGTATACTAAAAGTAGTACAAGTAAATCGCTGTTTCACCTGGAAGGGGTGTTTGGGACCCTGGACAGTGGGAAGGGAGGTGGTGAAAGGGCAGGTGTTGCATCTCCTGCGCTTGCACAGGAAGGTGCCAGGCGAAGGGGACAGCCCGCTTCTACCTCCTTCCCAAGATCTACAAACAGGACTGCCCCGGTAGACCCATCGTTTCAGCCTGTTCCTGCCCCACGGAACTTATCTCTTCCCAACTCGACTCTTTTTTTCTCCTTGTCCAGTCTCTTCCCACCTACATCCGCGACTCTTCCGACGCCCTCCGCCACTTTAACAGTGTCCAGTTTCCTGGCCCCAACCGTCTCCTTTTCACTATGGACGTACAATCCCTCTACACCTCCATCCCCCACCAGGATGGCCTGAGGGCACTCCGACTTCTCCCTTGAACAGAGGCTCAACTAGTCCCCATCCACCACCACCCTCCTCCGCCTGGCTGAACTTGTTCTCACATTGAACAACTTCTCCTTAGACTCCACTCACTTCCTACAAATCAAAGGTGTTGCTATGGGAACCCGCATGGGTCCTAGCTATGCCTGCCTTTTCGTGGGATATGTGGAACACTCTTTGTTCCAGTCCTACTCGGGTCCCCTCCCTCACCTCTTTTTCCGGTACATTGATGACTATCGGTGCGGTTTCCTGATCTCGCCCTGAACTAGATAATTTCATTCACTATGCTTCCAATTTCCACCCTTCCCTCACCTTCACATGGTCCATCTCAGATTCTTCCCTTCCCTTACTCGACTTCTCCATCTCCATCTCTGGGGATAGGTTATTGACAAACATTCACTACAAGCCCACTGACTCCCACAGCTATCTGGACTACACTTCCTCCCACCCCGCCTCCTGTAAGGACGCTATTCCATTCTCCCAGTTTCTCCATCTCCGCCGCATCTGCTCTGACGATGCCACCTTCCATACCAGTGCTTCCGACATGTCTTCCTTTTTCCTCAACCGAGGATTCCCCTCTACAGTGGTTGACACGGCCCTTGACCGTGTCCTTTCCATCTCCCGCACTTCTGCCCTCACCCCTGCCCCTCCCTCCCGGAACCACGATAGAGTTCCCCTTGTCCTCACCTTTCACCCCACCAGCCTCCACATTCAACGGATCATCCTCTGCCATCTCCAGCGTGATCCCACCACCAAACGCATCTTCCCCTCACCTCCCCTTTCAGCATTCCGTAGGGACCGCTCCCTCCGCGACACCCTGGTCCACTCCTCTACCACCCCTAGCACCCCTTCCCCTTCGCCCGGCACCTTCCCGTGCAAGCGCAGGAGATGCAACACATGCCCTTATACCTCCGCCCTTCCCACTGTCCAGGGCCCCAAACACCCCTTCCAGGTGAAACAGCGATTTACTTGTACTTCTTGCAATTTAGTATACTGTATTCTCTGCTCACGATGTGGTCTCCTCTACATTGGGGAGACCAAATGCAGATTGGGTGACCGCTTTGCGGAACACCTCCGTTCAGTCCGCAAGGGGGACCCCGAGCTTCCGGTCGCCTGTCACTTTAATTCACCGCTCCACTCCCACTCAGACCTCACCGTCCTCGACCTCTTGCATTGTTCCACAGAAGCTCAGCGTAAGCTCGAGGAACAGCACCTCATCTTTCGATTAGGCACTTTACAGCCTTCTGGACTTAACAGAGTTCAACAATTTCAGATCATAACCTGGCCCCTATCATATATTTCACAGATGCTGCCTGACCTGCTGAGTATCTCCAGCATTTTCTGTTTTTATTCCCGATCATATATATATTTTTTATCCACACTTTTTGTTTGTGCCTTCTGTTCTTCTCTCCCACATGGCAGCTGTCTTTCATTCTGCCAGCGCAATTTACACTTCATCTGGAGCCATCCTTTGTTACTTAACCTGTCCCATTACCATCTCCTTTTGCCTTGAATGTCTCTTAACTTCTCCTGCCTTCTATCCTATCACAGACCTTCCCTTTTGTTCTTTCATCCCCTCCCCCATTTCCCAGCCCCTGCACTTGCTTAAAAATCTGTTCCATTTCCTGCTTTTTTTCCCCCAGTTCTGACGAAAGGTCATCGACCTGAAACGTTAACTCTGTTTCTCTCTTCACAGATGCTGCCTGACCTGCTGAGTATCTCCAGCATTTTCTGTTTTTACTTGTATTTATATAGCGCCTTTAACATAAAATACTCCCGTGGGATGTTTTACTAAGACAAAAAAATGACACCAAGCCACATAAAAGGAGAAATTAGGGCAGGTGATAGAGGTAGGTTTTAAGGAGTGTCTTAAAAGGAGGAAAGAGAGGTAGAGAGGTTTAGGCAGGGAATTCCAGAGTTTAGGGCCTAGGCAACAGAAGCAAAGCTGAACCTGGGCAATTATAACAGCAGCCTAATAATTTATTTTCATTTGTAAATAATTAGCTACTTCAATAGTTCTGAATCATCGATACCTAAACACTTTTTTGAAGCATGACGTTATTTACTTGAAAGCAATGAAGAAAAAAGGCTTAGATTACTCTTTGATATGAAAAGGCAACAGAACTGCTTAAAAGTCCTTCAAATTCTCAATGATTAGAATAGTTGAGTTCTGAAAACTATCTGAACAAGAGATTCTGTAGATTGGGAAACATGTCCATATGGGCACATTTTAGGATGTCACAAAGTCTGACCTCTTATCTACTTACTCAACTAACTACTTATGGAATCAGATGGAGATCCCTCCAGTTTTACCTGGTTAGCTGCTGTAAACATGAGCAGAATCAAAAAAGTTTAAATCAATTGGTTTCATTTGTCACAATAAAAGCTAATTTAATGAATGGGAACAAAAATTATTCTGGTGGTTTTTGTTCAACCTAAATTTTCTAAAATTGGAGATCTGATCTCAACAGGTGCTTATAGGCTCCAAACAGGCCCCAAATGTTCAGAGTCACTTTCAAAATCCAATTCAGGTAAATGTTTAGACATGACGGCCCGGATTTTGCGGTCAGCGGCGAACGAATGATGCTCGCTGTTCATTGCATTGACACACTGACATATGTTAGATATTTGAAACCGCGTGGCGCCCTCTATAGGGGATCTGTGTGAACAGGGCAAGCAATGGCGTGTCTCTTCAGCCAGCCAATCAGATTGAAGAATCCTTACTGAGCCACACAGTGCCTAAACCAGGAAATGTAAGTTAGAATATTTGATGTAAAATCAGGTACAGAAAGCAAAACAGAGGGAAAGAAAGATGGGATTAAGAGATAAAAGAGATAGAAAGAAAAAGTTAAAAGGTTAGATTTTACTTCTTTTAAATCTCCAACAATAATTAAAATCTGAAGGAATGAGACTCCACACTTGTAAAAAAAAAGTTAATTTTTAGTGCCAGAGTGGCTGTTAGGCAGTAATTAAGACTTATCACACAGTTAGAAATTCAGTTACACTTGAATGGACAAGCCCTAACTTTTCCTGGTGTCTTTAGTGGGTACCTAGTGGGCAAGTACCCCAACTTCGTTGCATGTATTTCAATGCAGTCTCTGGGCGAGATACCGGTATAGCAAAGCTTGTGGAGGAGCAGGGCAACTCATAGCAACTTCCTGATTTCTGCATTTAACTGCGCATGTGCGGTGATGAGAAGTTGCTGTCTGATTTACTCCATAATAATTGTAAGCGCCGATAGCCTCACTGTTATTCTTATTGCAAAATCTGGGTGGTTATGAACTAAAATGCGATTGCTAGGTTTGTAGTGTAACTTTTAACTTCAGTCCATGTTGATAAGAGGTAAAATGTTGGTCTTTGCAATGCAAATATTGATGGTGACTTTACCGTTGGGTTTAGTGGCACATTCCAAAAACAGTAGGAAGAAAACCCAAACGGGCACTATAACACTGGTACTCACTGAATGTCTTGGAGATGTCAGAGACTGCTTTGAAGACTCTGTCCGAGAAGTTGACCTTCACCTTCACAGTCTTCATATTGGGCAGCTGGAGGCGAAGTACCTTATGCTGAGGTGTGAACATAAGTTTGGCGTCAGCTTGCACACCATACTTATCCAAGGTCCAGTGGGTTTTTAGGAGCCAAGTTTTTTTCTTCTCCCACCACAAAGCATGATCTGACCAGTCTTTCTTCACATCTGCAAGAAAGATTATTGTTAGTTAGAACAAATGGTTTAACAGTTATGGTATGCTGTTGTAGGGAAAAAGTGCAAAAGAAATAAATTGCTTTCTACAATATCTGTTTGAAGCAATTCTTCCTCCTAATTTGTATGCCAAGTTTGATGGGGCATTTAACTTACTGCACTACCTCGAGCAGTAGGTTCAAGAGTAGCTTTGGAGACACCAAGGTCTACCAAGAGATGTTTTTGCCATGTGTTTGGATGCAGCATGGCAGCAGCAAATGTAAAATGTTGCATCTGAAGCAACCAGGCAGCTGTTGTCTTTTCGAGCCATCATTAATCACTCAGCCATTGGCAGAGGATTGGATGGTCAGAATTTTTTTTTTTAAATCAGTAATTACAAAAAAAGCCATCAATATGCAGTTTCTTTTTGCCCCAATGTTATAGAATCTAGCCACACATTATTATATAGTATTACACAGTATTTACAGCACAGAAACAGGCCATTTGGCCCAATAGGTCCATCCCAGTGTTTATGCTCCACACGACACTGCTCCCACTATTCTTCATCTAACCCCATCAACATATCCTTCTAATCCTTTCTCCCTCATATGTTTATCTAGCTTCCCCTTAAATGCATCTATACGATTTGCCTCAACTACTCCTTGTGGTAGCAAGTTCCACATTCTAACCACTCTGTGGGTAAAGAAGTTTCTCCTGAATTCCCTATTGGATTTATTAGCGACTATCTTATATTTATGGCCCCTAGTTCTGGTTTCCCCGCAAGTGGAAACATCTTCTCTACATCTACCTTATCTAACCCTTTCATAATCTTAAAGACCTCCATCAGGTCACACCTCAGTCTTCTCTTTTCTAGAGAAAAGAGCCCCATCCTGTTCAGTCTTTCCTGATTGGTCTAACCACTCCGTTCTGATATCATTCTAGTAAATGTTTCTATATCCTTTTTATAATATGGAGACCAGAACTGTTCACAGTACTCCAAGTGTGGTCTAACCAAGGTTCTACACAAGTTTAACATAACTTCTCCGCTTTTCAATTCTATCCCTCTAAAAATGAACCTAGTGCTTTATTTGCTTTTTAAAAAAGCCTTACTAACCTACATCGTTACTTTTGTTGATTTGTGTATCTGTACCCCCAGATCCCTCTGCTCCTCTACCCCATTTAGACACTCATTTTCCAAGGAATATGTGGTCTCCTTATTCTTCGTACCAAAATGTACCACCTCACACTTATCTATACTGAAGTTCATTTGCGAAATGCACACACATTCTGTAAGTTTATTAATGTATTCCTGTATTTTGTCGCAGTCCTCTTCTGTACCATCTACCCCCACCCCCCAATTTGGTGTTATCTGCAAATTTTAAAATTCTACTCTACTTTCAATTCCCAAGACCAAATCGTTAACATAAATGGTGAACAGCAGTGGTCCCAGCACCGAGCCTCGTGTTGTAGCATAGGTTTTCAAACTGGGGTCCTTATGGTAAACACATTTTTGTATTTATTGACTTTCTATATTAAAAAAATATGGGGGTGGGGGTGGGGGCGGAGAAGAGAAAAAAAGAAAGAGGAGGAGAGAGAAACTGATCAGTGTTAACACTGTCTTTTTGAAGTTAGAACAGGAGGTTCCCAAGAGTGAATCAATATTTGCAGGAGAGTTCCTCCAAACAGAAAAGTTTGAAATCAAGTTTTTTCCCCCCAGAATTTACAATCACAGGATAAAATTTGTGGTCCATAAGATTATATTCAAATATATGGATATGAATCTGCACAGTTCAATGGTTTCAAAACAGTGTTGCTTGCTTCTGGAATTTCAGTTATGTCCCAACACACATTTTTCCACATGTTTGTGGTCTCAGCAGTCAACAGGGTCAACCAGAGAAAACAGGCCTGGTCAGCGGTTCTTGATCAAGAAAATTACTTATTCCTCACTTCCAATGTCAAAGCTCCTCAATAAGCAGTCTCAGAGAGGACACAGAGTCCTGGCAGAAGAGTAGCTGGGACCCACAAAAGGAAAAAGTTAAATAATTACTGGCCTAGAACTTCATTGGGGACAGACAAACACATATATTTAACAATAAATATAAAAATTGAGTATATATAAAAAAAAGTACAAAATGTGACTTTAAGATAAGGAGTGAATTACATCTGCATGCTCTAGATTTTCCCTCGCCCTCCAACACTGATCTTCATTCTCCATATGCAACGCCACAGGAGATTGATTAGTATATTAAAAATCATATATATGCACGTAGATTCTGTCCATCTAAACTACCTCCCACTGTCATCGTTTGTGATGCTTTTATGTCAACATTTAAATTTGAAGCTGCCTATGTAAACATTTAGGATTGAAATCACGTAAACCGTGGCTGTAATGCTGTAGTTATAGGCTCGCGTCACCAGGTGGCTCTGTGCACCAATTTTTAAGTGAGGTTTCCCAATTCCGTCACCATCTTGTTTTTCTGCTGGAAACCAATTCATTTCAGTAATTATCTTTATAAGCATTTTTAAAGGTTCAAGTATTTTTAAAGCTTTTAATTAAAAGAAATCATTTTCAGAGTATTTTGCTCCTTCTAAGCGGTCCGCTCTTGTTTTCAGTCACCTGCTGGCCTCTTTCACCATGACCTTCCTCCTCTCTCCTACCCCATAGTACTCAGTTAGGCTGGAATCTACTTCCTGTATTTCAAGCACTTTAAAAAGGACTATAGTAGCATTTAAAAACTATTAAATCAAATTTTAAGAAGTATTCAGAGAGACTGCTACTCAGTGTTCAGTTGTTCAAAGGTAAATCTAACGTAGTAAATTCTCTGGAGTTTTTAAATTGTATATGCTTATCAAATACAAAAAATTTCCAAAGAAATGCAAGACTCAACCTTCACAAGAAAGTTTCCACCGACAACACCTGTGTAACAGATGGGACTATGCATAGTAAACACCATTTTACTGCATACACATGGTCTTATTTCCATGGTTATATCACGCAATGTGTTTAACAGAAATTCAGCAGCCCTTTTTTCAGGCAGCAACGATGCAACAAACTACATTTCCTCAAACAATCCTCACACACAAAGCAGAAAAAAGAGTAAGATGGTAAAAGCAGAAAAGGATTTAGGGAATGTTGCCCAAAACCAAGTGAATCAGAGGGTTTTTTTTTAAAAAGGCTTCTGTAAACAGGGAAGGAGGTAGCAAAGCAGAGTGTTTCGGAAGGCAGGAGTGTGATGCCTAAAAGAACAGCAGTCAATAGTGGAACAGAGAGCAAGCAGGGACGAAGGAATCCAAAAATTGAAGTTACAATGTTTCAGGATATGGCTACATGCTTCCTAGCAATTGATTCATGAAGCAAATAGGAAATATAAAAATCAAGCCCAAATGTTTATATGCATTTAGACTATTAAAACCGTTGGAAAATCACCACAGAAAGCAACTGAAATGAAGGGAAACTCTGTCAGATTTGAACACCTACCCCTGACTTTGTGCATATAACATCCATGGTACATGCTTTGGTCTTTGCCCAATTTAAAAATCACAATTCACTTTTGTGGTCATGTGGCCTGCGACAACCACCACTCCACCCCCTCTCCCTCCGAAGCAAGCAATTTTCTATTCTCTTGTAAATTGCCTTGACTTTACCTACATTACAAATGGCAGATGTATTCGAGAAACCTGTATACCACTAGAAAAAAAAGCATGCAACATTCTTGGAAACATGGAGCGGCAATATATTGAGAAACTGCTAGTTATTGGCAAGGGCTCAACAATGTTCCAAGGTTGTGTTTCCCCTTCCAGGCCTCCCTCCGGATATGCTGGACAAGTTAAAAAAATTTCCCCAATCAATCAAGGATCCAATATTCCAGGAATCAGAGAAGAGGCTTATTCATTCTAATTCAAAGAAATATAAGAACATAAGAAGTAGGAGCAGGAGTCGGCCATATGGCCCCTCGGGCCTGCTCCGCCATTCAATAGGATCATGGCTGATCCGAACCTAGACTCACGTCCACTTCCCTGCCCGCTCCCCATAACCCTTAATTTCCTTATCAGCTAGGAAACTGTCTATCTCCGTTTTAAATTTATTTAATGTCGCAGCTTCCACAGCTCTGAGGTAGCAAATTCCATAGATTTACTACCCTCTGAGTGAAGAAGTTTCTCATCTCAGTTTTGAAACGGCAGCCCCTTAGAATAAGATTATGCCCCCGAGTTCTAGTCTCACCCATCAGTGGAAACATCCTCCCCGCATCCACCCGATCAAGCCCTCTCACAATCCTATGTTTCAATAAGATCGCCTCTCATTCTTCTGTATTCCAATGAGTAGAGGCCCAACCTACTCAACCTTTCCTCATAAGTCAACCCCCTCATCTCCAGAATCAACCGAGTGAACCTTCTCTGAACTGCCTCTAGAGCAAGTATATCTTTTCTTAAATATGGAAACCAAAACTGTACGCAGTACTCCAGGTGTGGCCTCACCAGTACCCTGTATAGCTGAAGCAAGACTTCCCTGCTTTTATACTCCATCCCCCTTGCAATAAAAGCCAAGATTCCATTGGCCTTCCTGATCACCTGCTGCACCTGCATACTAGCCTTCTGTGTTTCATGCACCAGGACCCCCAGATCCCTTTGTACTGTAGCACTTTGCAGTTTCTTTCCATTTAGATAATAACTTGCTCTTTGATTTTTTCTGCCAAAGTGCATAACCTCACACTTTCCAACATTATATTCCATCTGCCAAATTTCTGCCCACTCACTTAGCCTGTCTATGTCCTTTTGCAGGTTTTTTATGTCCTCCTCACTCACTGCTTTCCCTCCCATCTTTGTATCGTCTGCAAACTTGGATACATTGCACTTGGTCCCCTCCTCCAAATCGTTAATATAGATTGTAAAGAGTTGGGGTCCCAGCACTGACCCCTGCGGAACACCACTAGTTACTGATTGCCAACCCGAGAATGAACCATTTATCCCAACTCTCTGTTTTCTGTTAGATAGCCAATCTTCCACCCATGCCAGTATATTACCCCCAATCCCGTGATTTTTTATCTTGTGCAGTAATCTTTTGTGTGGTACCTTGTCAAATGCCTTTTGGAAGTCCAAATACACCACATCCACTGATTCCCCTTTATCCACCTTGTTTGTTACGTCCTCAAAGAATTCCAGCAAATTTGTCAAGCATGATTTCCCCTTCATAAAACTATGCTGACTCTGTCCGATTAAGTTATGCTTATCCAAATGTCCTGTTACTGCTTCCTTAATAATGGACTCCAACATTTTACCAATCACAGATGTTAGGCTAATTGGTCTATAGTTTCCAGCCTTTTGTCTACCTCCCTTTTTAAATAAGGGTGTTACATTAGCAGTTTTCCAATCTGCTGGGACCTTTCCTGAATCCAGGGAGTTTTGGAAAATTACCACCAATGCATCCGCAATCCCTACCGCAACTTCTCTCAAGACCCTAGGATGTAAGCCATCAGGTCCAGGGGATTTATCCACCTTAAGTCCCATTATCTTACCGAGTACCATCTCCTTAGTGATTTTAATCGTGTTTAGCTCCTCCCCCCCTATAGCCCCTTGTTTGTCCAGTGTTGGGATATTTTTAGTGTCCTCTACTGTAAAGACTGATACAAAATATTTGTTCAGCGTATTTGCCATCTCCATGTTCCCCACTACTAATTTCCTGGTCTCGTCCTCTAAGGGACCAACATTCACTTTAGCCACCCTTTTTCTTTTTATATAACTGTAGAAACTCTTGCTATCTGTTTTTATATTTTTTGCTAGTTTACTTTCATAATCTATCTTCCCTTTCTTAATTAATCTTTTAGTTATTCTTTGCTGGTTTTTAAATGCTTCCCAATCTTCTATCCTCCCACTAGATTTGGCTACTTTATATACCCTTGTTTTTAGTCGGATACTATCCTTTATTACTTTACTTAGCCACGTCTTTTCTTTTACGCCCCTTTTTCCTCAGTGGAATATATTTTTCTTAAGTTGTGAAATACCTCCTTGAATGTACACCACTGCTCCTGTACCGTCTTACACCTTAATTTATTTTCCCAGTCCATATCTTAAGGAAACGATCCTCGGTTGTACTGCACCTTAGGTAGCTCTATTTATCTTTATACAGCAAATCTACTGAAGGTGCTCAACAGATAGACATCAATTCCAGCTGCAGTAGTCCTTGGTTTCCACCACTAGATCCTGCTTGCAAACAATACAATAATCATGACCGTATACAATTTTTCTACTGGTTTAGACAAGTGAATACACGGAACAGTGAAAGCCATGGGAATTCAAGAGAAATTTTGGTGATCAATAACCACAAGACGTCATTGTCTAGAAATTGGTTCATGCCACCCTGCTAGTGCGAACTGGGCGCAGGGAACGATCCCTGCACTGGAATGGGTAGGCCCAAGGCACACCCAATATTGGGCCTTAGGCCTCATTTAAATGAGGCTGGCGAGCTGCCGATGCCTGCTGGGCACCCCCAGGCAGCATGTGGGCTAAGCCGATTGAAATTGAGCAGAAAGGTTATTTCGTGGCAACTGCTATTTGCATTGGTCCACATAGGCAGTCATGGATTTAGAGTTTCTATTTCTGAAAAAGATTGCAATCATTTCATTTATTGCTGCTTGTACAGGGCAAAAGACAGGTCTCCAACCTTTACCCTGCCAGAATGTGAGTCGACTCAACTCTACTGCATCTCATTTTAGAACTGCTAGCAAGACAGGGTTAGTTTACTTGAATCATAACTTAAGAATCAAATTCATGCTTTGTACTTCAAATTAGATTTACAGAGAAGCCATCTCCCTCCTCAATAATCATACAAGTGTCATCCATCTTTTCAGCAGACACGAATAGATCTTCCAAAGCAAGTATCCAGGCAGCAGGGAAACTAGTAAATTTGGTACAAGGCCAAATTCAAAAAAAATCTGAGATTATAATCACCTACATTAGATTCAGGGACTTATCCTGAAACATGCACTACAAACATAGAACAACACATACTACAAAGCTGCTTTTATTGTATTTCATCAATGTCAAAGTGACTTGTACAAAGCCCTACCCTGAAGAGCAACTGTTCAAGGTTAAATCTGTATGAAACCATACAAACAGCAAGATAGGCCAACCATGTGTTTGCGGTGTCTGTGGTGTCTGTAAACGTGGGGTGTCTTTTTAAAAAAAAATAAAAGCAGCTTAGTTTAGCAGTGCACCAAGCATCAACAATGGCTAAATTGTGAATAGGGCATGAATAGCCTCAACTGGAGAAGAATAGCTTCCATTCTCTTACAATCTTCGAAGAGAACTTATGCTGCATGATACTACATGAAAATAGTGCTATCTGACAAATACTAACTTTCTGAATCTGATGGAGGCAAATATACATACTGTAGTGTAGACACTTCAATACATTCCAGAAACAAACAGCACAGAACAAAGGAGTATGTATGAGGGATGAGATGGATCCAATATACAATATGTACGGCTAAAAAGCCCATTTTAAAATAGAAGAACACTTAGTCTCTTTTATTCACTCACATACAGGATCTAAACTTTTACAGCACAGAAGAAGGAAGTCATTCAGTCCATTGTGCTTGTGCAAGCTTTCTGAAAGAGCTATTCAATTAGTTCCATTCCCCACACTTTTCTAAAAAAAAAATTCAAATATTTGTCCATTTCTCTTAAAATAAATTATAGATTCTGCTTCCCCCAATATTTGACAGAACAGAAAAACCTTCAGCATAAAAAATTCTCCTAACCTTTTCGTTTAGTGGCAATCTCGACCTCCAGTTACCGACCACCAGTAAAAGTGTTTCCTTATTCACCTCATCAAAACCCATCAAGTAACATTCCATCATAAATTCTTCAGCAGGGTCTCTGAACCGAACCTTAAACCATTCAAATTTCCGGTAGTCATCATTTGACAAAATGCAATGGCGGAGTGTGTGCCATCGAGAAAGGGCAGGACAAAGAAGAACATGGCTGTGTGTCCAAGAATTGCCTCACATAAAAAATTCCTTCACCCCTGCTGGGCAAGTACTGAGTGAAGGCTAGTGCGTCCTTCAGTATAAAAAAATGGGAACGTGAAAGATGAAGTCACCGCCCAGGTGGTTCTTCAGCACATTCCAGCAGCTCAAATGGCAGGACAAAACAACACAAACACTTGGAAGTAGTTCACCATGCGCCATTGCTCTGCCCAGCCCCAATCTTAATAAAGCTGGACGAGTTCCTCAACGGCTGAGTAAATGCACCGCGTCACGGTATGGAGCCATAAAGCGCAGAAAGGTCCCAGCTTTCATTCCTGGATAATGCCATTTGACGGATCTCAGATGGGACAGTGCAGGTGCCACAACTGGCCTCAGTGTTTCTACACTCGGAGGGGAATTTTTTCTTTTAAATGGAAAGTGAGCTGACCGTCGGCCATCCACGGGGCTGGATTTGGAAAAACTGCTTTAATGTTGGAACAAATGGTGTTTAGGATCGGATCAGATAACCCAATTTTGCAGCTACCATAAAGAAATGCAATTAGTTAGCAAAGAAGATTCTGAATTTAATGCTGGTAGAGTAGTAAAGTGCGAAGAGCTTTCAGTTTTTTTCATCATTGTTTCAATCACTTTATAACCCAATCATCTGACTTCATCACATTTGGGTTTGTTCAGCCAAGAAAATGCACTAGTTACCATTACTGCCATAGGGAGAGATTTGCTCCTTGAGATGAGCTACTTTCAATCACCGTTTCATATTGATATAAAATTATGAATGAGGCAATGTAATTACATAGAATTAGAGAGATTACAACATAGAAACAGAACATTTGACCCAACCAGTCCAGAATGGTATTTATCCTCCAGATGACTAGTAGCCCCAGTTCCATGTGCCTGCCCTGTTCCATATCCTTTAATACGCTTTCCTTCAGACACATAGCCAACACAATTATTAAAATAGACATGAGCTCTACTTCAATCACAGCCCTACAAACCTCTCCCCCCCCACCCCCCATTTCTCCTGCTCTCTGTCCTAAATCTCTCAGTTAATCTGGTTATCCCTGCCCCCCCCCCCCTGTTCTAAACCCCTCAATCTCTGGAAGGCATCTGTTTCTATCAACTCTGTCCCCTCCCTTCATAATTTTTCATCTCCATCAAATCAATTCCTCCCCCTGGAGTCTCCACTATTTATCTCCCCATTTCCCTCCCTCCGGATCCTTGGATGTATCCAGTCATGTCCTGGCATTTTGAGCTTAACTAACTTCTCCAATACGTTCCTTTTATAAAACATTGTTCATCTTACTTTTCACCAATTCAGGATTTTCCTTCTTTTGTCAACATTTATGCAAGCACTTATTAAGTATCCCCAACAATTTCTGTTCATCCTCTGCGGGCTCACTATCCTCTTCTCAGGTGTCGCACCTCATTTAGTTGTTAACGTTTTACTAATATTTGTAGAATCCTTTACTGTTCATATTTATATTTTAAGATCCATTGCTCATACCCCTTTCTTCCATAACCCCCTCATAACCACCTTCCTTACTTTCTTGTATTTTCCCATATTTTTAAAATCATACTTATAATTCCTTCTAGTTTGTTTCTAACCTCTATTTATCAATGGCATCCTGAAACTTGAAGTAGCTTCCTTCCTTAATAGTTATTATTTGTGTGCTTTTGCTATTTTTTTTTTACAAAAACATGCCATTGTTGACCTACAGTGCTGTGTGCCAATTTTTCTTCCCACCTCACTTCAGCTAGCTTTCTAAAATCTGCCCTATTCAAATCTGGTGACCTTGTTTTTGTACCATTACTCTTTCTACTTGGACCTTAAATCTCATCATAATATGGTTGCTACTTCACAGGTGCTCACCCACATTTACCTGATCTAGTTCAGTACTGAAAACTAGATGTAGCAACACCTTTCCCCATTGTAGCCCTATGAACGGCCTGCTTGAGGAAGTAGTCCTGGACATATTATACAAATTCCACTCCTTTTTCTCTGTTCACTCTCTGTCCCTGTTAAGTTTTAGCTTTGTCAAGCTGGAATTCCACATTTCTGACTCTATGGCCCCGATATTTGCCAAGGTGCGATCTTGGACCCGGGGGGGGGGGGGGGGAGGAGTCGGACAGACAGATCGCGCAAGGTAGGGTGGGGCGATTACAGGATTAGCTTGTTGAGCCTTGAGGAAAACTCCTGCTCCTCCTGGCCTACAAGCAGTGCTGCAAAGGCACCTACCTTATGGATCCAGCCCTTCTCACCTCCTTTTACTTGACAGGTTTCCCAGGCCGACAGCAGTTAAAAATAGAAACCTTGTTAAAATGGAAGCACACAGCCTCCTTAAAAAGGTTTCAATGACTGGCCCGCCTCCTGACGAACCCTTCATTCCCAAAGCCTAATTTACCTCAAGTTGCCCTAAAAACACAGAGTACAATTTGAGCTCGACCGTTGATAGATAGTATTCTTGTCTTGGGGTCAGAAAGCTGTGGGTTCAAATCCTACTCCAGGACTCAAGCTCATAATCTAGGCTGACATTTAATGCCCTGCTGAGGGAGTGCTGCATTGTTAGAGGTGCCGTTCTTGAGACAAGATGTTAAACAAAGGTCCCATTTGTTCAGATGGACATTAAACATCTGAAGAGTAGGAAGTGCTCCTGGTGTCCTGGCCAAGATTCCTTCCTCAACCACCAATACAGACTAAATGGTCATTCATCTCATGCTGTTTGTGGGATCTTTCGGTGTAAAATCAGCTGCTGTGTCTTCCTACAAAATAACAGCGGCTACACTTTAAAAGTAATTGGTGTGAAGCACGTTGTATACATTCCTCAGAGAAGTCATAAGACGGTATGGAAATCCAAGTTTAAAAAAAAATCTATTACAAAATTCCAGATCTAAAAAATCTCAGATCGGAAATCCAAAACAAAAGCAGATCCAAACTGCATTACATCTTCAACTTTTGTTTTCAACATCCATTAGAATTCATCTTTCACTAACGTAGTACATTCTTGTGTAGCCATGTAGAAGTTTCATTACTTGATACAGTACATTGGTGATGCTAACTGTACAATATACACAACGTCACCAATAGATTCATTGTATCAAGTGCACGCTCCTGCAACTATGGTTCATGCAAGATGTACAACTGCATCATGATTCATTATGTAAACTAGAGTTCTGAAAAAAGGGTGGTTCTGTGCAGGAATCAAGAGTCCATGATGACATTTGGACACAATTCTTCACACCAATGTGTCCTGCCAACCCAGGAAGGATAAAGTGAACAATTGACAGCACACAAGAGAACACCAAATAAAATAAATCAATGAACAGACTGATAAGAGTTCAGCTCCCATCTTATATATGCTCAATAATTATATTGACAATTAAACCTATACTACAGTAATGCATAAATTTGAATTCTACAATGAACACATTAGATTTTTTTTTAAAGCAAAAAGAGACACGGGATATTTGGTGAATCTTACTGAAACTGCTCATTGCCATTTGGGAATTTATATTTTAAAACTTCTCTCAATGGCAGCAGATAATTTATCAACTGAACTTACGTAAATTTTCTTTTTTCCTTACAAATATTGCTCAATTCCATCGCTGTAACCTGCTCCAGCCCTCGAACTCCTCACACCCCTGAACGCTCTGATCCTACAACTCTAGCTTTTTAGTCATCGCTTCACCCCACCCCATCCCACCATTGGCAGGTATGTTTATATAAACTTGTTGTTGGTGCATTTCTCAGGGCATCTGGGATTTGCAAGTTTTATATGGAAAATGGTGCATTCTAGCTAAATTAGAACAATTTGCCACTCTAACTCCCCCAGTTTACAGATGTATTCTCCCCCTCCATGCTCACACTCCTCCCTCTCAATTCATGATACCACCCTCCTACCCAGTTCAAACTGGCATATTAGTCAGTTCCCACCTCTGTTAGATTTGGGGTCCACCCCTTTCCTTTCTTTACATCTTTCCTTCCTCTCACTTCCCTCAATATTGATGTTGTGCCTTTGCTACCTCCAGAAGTGCTTCCCTCCCCATCCAGTGCGGCTAATAAGCCTCCCCCAACCAGCACAATTCTCCAGATTCCATCTCCCAGTCACTCCTCCTTCCACCCGACCCGACCCCCACAAAACCCACTCTGGTGCTCCCTCCTCAGCACTGCACTAGGGCTCTTCTTGGCTGTTGTTGTTGCTCCAATTTTGAATGTCACTGGATATTGTGGCATGAACTCGTGATCTCACAAGAGATCCTGATATTGTGCAGCTATATTCAAAACTGCAGCTCCAACAGGAGGTAAAAGCACCTCCAAACCCATGACCTCTACCACCTAGGACATGATGTGGAGATGCCGGTGTTGGACTGGGGTGGGCAAAAATGAGAAGTCGCACAACACCAGGTTATAGTCCAACAGTTTTATTTAAAATTACGAGCTTTCGGAGCTCCGCTCCTTCTTCAGGTACAAGTACAGTGAGGGAATCGATTAGACAGTATATATACACAGAAAACCTAGGACAAGGGCAGCGATGTCACTTCACGTCGCTGGGTCAAAATCCTGGAACTCCCAACCCATCAGCATTGTGGGAGTACCTTCACCACATGGACTGCAGTGGTTCAAGAAGGCGGCTCATCACCATCTTCTCAAGGGCAACATGGCCTTGCTAGCGATGCATATAATCCAAGAATTATTTTTTTTTCCATTTAAAAAGTCCTGCAGCGGTGCTGTGAAGGAAGTCCAAGATTGGTGCTGGTTTGCATCTATAAACATGAATTCATGATTAGAACCCTCAAAACACTGATTGTCCATGTCCAGGTCAAATCCAAATTTGTGGTTTGCATGTATGAATGTTAAATCTAACTGTGCAAGTATGCTAGTGTGGCCTCATGAAATGGAAATCAAATTATGCTTTAAAGTATATAAGAACACAAATTTTGATACTTAAACTAGTTCACACTGCCCATTGTAGGAGACATGGGGGCAGAAATTCGGGTCTCCACGGGGGAGTACGCGCTGTGTACTCACCCGTAGAGCTACCGGAAGTGCCGGTTTCGCGCATGCACGGGAAACCGGAACTTCCGGTCTCGTGAAAGAAGGGGTTCGAGGGTCAACCGCGTGCGCCGGAGAGGCAGCGCGCACGCAGCGAACTTCGGTTTTTTTTCAGGTTTCTCCGTGAGGGTAAGTACGGAGAAGCTGCGCAGGAAAAAAGGAGGCGCAAGGCCTGCTTTTAACAAGGTACGTGGTGAGTTAAGTAGAATTTAAACATTTTTTCAACAGGTTTATCTTTTTTACATACTTTAAAGAAAGGTAAGTTTATTTTTAGCACCGTTAAAAAGTGTAATTAATTTTTTCAAAAATTTAAATTTTTGTTTAAAGTAGTTAATTTATGTAACTTATAGTTATTTTAAAAATGTGATTTAAAAAAAAAATTTATTTGAAGTTTAAGTGAGATTTTGGGGCCGATCTCTATTCATGGATTTGACAGGTCTTCCTGTCAAAATCTATGAATGGAGATTCCCTGCTCCGATTGGCTCTCCATGGCCCATGTGATCCCAGGGGACGCTGCGAACTAACTGCGCCCTGGGATACGCGAGCACTGCGCGCCGGCAGCTGCAGGAGGCCCAGCAGCCGAAGTCCACGCAGGCCCGAAGCACAACGGCAGGCGCGGTAGGTAAGTACGCACGCGATCCTTGCACCCGCGGGAAGCGAGAGCCGAATTTCTGGCCCATGGTTTCTGTATATGGATATAAGTTTAGCTTATTTCTTGTATCTTTGAATATAACATTTAGTAGGTTCTCCCTCCGCAATAAGTTACTAGAAGTTATTTTAAAACTGAGAAATTAATGTTTAAAACACCACAACTTGCTTGATGAGGAGCATAGGATCCAGGCAACCTTGAAAGGCTTTAAAGAACCGTGCAATGTGAAACACACATCATGCATGTGAACACGATCTGGCATGCGCAGAACTTAATTGCTGGTATTCTGGGGTGACCATGGAACTCTGGCCCAGAAGTGCTGATTTTCAACAGAGAATGATCAATACCTGCTAGTATCTCAAGGGAAAAGGAGAGAGAGAAATGAGGGGAGGAAAATAAAGGCAGAATAATGGAAAAAAGGTCATGTGCCACCAAGTTCAAAAGGTTTGTACTTTGCTTTAAAATAGTAGCATGAGCTTGTATCTCCAATAACTCAAACAGATTAGCTACTGTAATTTGAGCAAGTTTTACTGTTCCCTTAACCAGGGGAGGATTTGGCAAACTAAAGGGACACCTTATTCTGCCAATTTTCTTCTTTGGGGTGCCATAGAATTAATTTGCACACTAATAGCCTGCACATACTGGAAGTAAATCTGTGACACATATTTATGGCATCGTACAAACCAGAATACATGTCAAGGATCAGCAGCCTTTTAAATGCTGGCCTGGAGATATCAGCTCCTGTACTAGTGCAATAAGCTTACATTTCCCTTCCCCACCATCTTCTGTAACAAGAGCACACACTCAACAGCTTCCTCTAGCATCCATGTTGCTTCAATTAGGACTTCATGAGTTAGCAAATATCATGTACAAAAAAAGATTTGAACCAAAGAAGAGATAAATTCCTAAAATAGCCAATAGTTAGAGAAAATTAAAGTTATCTATCCTAAAATGGAATCAGCAGAGTTGGATTTAGAACAGACACGTTAAAGCAAAACCCTTAGATTCAGTTTAAATGGGGCATCTACAAAATAAAATCTTGTGGGCTTCCTGGGGCATTATACATTTTTTTTTTTAAAACAAAGGAAAAAGAGAACGATTGCCACAATAAAATACAAAAGACTGAGTGCTGCAGGTTTTTTTTGGGGGGGCGGGGAAGAGAAAGAGAGAAGGAAAGAAAAGTACAGGCTTTTCCCCTCACACAAGTCTTCATGCACCATTTTGCAGTGAGCACACATCCATCCACCAATACTGCTCAGTCCAGTTGCCAAGAAATTACTGGCATTTCTTTCACACCTTATGGAATGCATCTAGTTGGCACCTCCATCAGCACAAGAGATCAGAAATTTACTAAGGAAACTATTGGCATGAGGCCAGAAACAGGACAATCTTACTTCAGCAAATATCTGCATAAAGTTGAGGGACACCTCATTCTGCCAATTTTCTTCTTTGGGGTGCCATAGAGTTAATTCACACACTTATAACACAACTGGCATAGCGTGCACATATTGGAAGTAAACTTGTGACATATTTATGGCATCTTACAAATCAGAATACATGTCAAGGATCAGCAGCCTTTTAAAGGCTAGCCTGGAGATATCTGCTTCTGAGACATTACTATTATCAGTAATTGTCACATGTGACACAGTAACAAAAAAAAATGCAATGAAGCAAAGCTGCCAATACTGCACAACAATTGGGATTTTCAGTTGCAAGCCACCTACAAGGCATCACTTCTCATCAAAATATATTGAAGTGGCAAGCTGCCAATCACATGGGTCTCATGTTACAGATTCTCTCCTCTCTATTTCTCACTGTACATGGTTTAATATAAACCTCATTACTGCAATGGGTGCTGGGAGAGCCCTGCCTGAATAACATCCTCTTGCTTTGCCTTCACTCCTCGGTGAGTAGATGCAAGATAAATGCCAGAAGTTAGCAGCGCAGGCAGACATGCGATTGTGAGATTCGAGTGGAATGCAGGGCTGTTGCTTTGCCTGGGTGTTAGAAATCTTCCTTTTTGCTAAACTAAAATTGAAATCCAGTCGGAAAAAAACTTAATTTTGCCAAGCATGATTTCACTTTAAGCTGGTCACCTTTTATTAACACTCACATTTCTAATTGCTCAAATTTTCACTCAAATGATGGGGATTGCCTGCAACTGGCGTTCGTCGAAGTGGCCTACAGTTACCTTGGTTTATTCTTTCCTCTTCTTGAGCAGGACTGCAGAATAGCCAACGACACAACTAGCATATTTGAGAATTGAAAAATTATGACCATTTTCTTTGCAGACTTCTTTCAACAGCCTAGGCTGCACCCCATCAGGCCCAATGACTCATCAACCTCAGGTTCTACTAATTTTTTCAGAAACAATTCACCTTCTTTATCCTCCTTTAGGGCAACCATGTTCCAACTTCCATCATTTATTAAAAAAATGATTAAATCTCCAGCTTAGTGATCCTCCACAATCAGCCTCCCTTGATCTCGAAGCAGTCCTATCCTCACTAACTATTCTTTTACATGCTTATAAAATGTCTCTGTAGTATGCTAGCCTTTTTCTTCTCATTCTTTTTTAGCCCTTCTAATCTCCTTTTTTACCTCAACGTTACATTTTCTTTATTCATGATTATCGTTAGAACAGTGTCATTCACCCTAATGTTATCGCATGTCTCCCTTTTAAGTTTTAGTTTTAATTTATTAATCCACAGAAATTTTTTACCGTATAGAAATATATTTACTCTCTACTCGATCCATCTTGTACTTGAAGATTACCTGCTGCTGATCGGTTTGTACAATTTTTTACCCAGTTACGTTGCGCCAGATCTTATTTTTTCCTGTCCGGAACCCTTATTTTTGACTCTTCATTAGAGTCAGAGTCATAACAGCACAGAAGGAGGCCATTTGGCCCATCAAGTCCGTGCCGGCTCTCTGCAGAGCAATCCAGTCAGTCCCATTCCCCCGCTCTATCCCCGTAGCCCTGCAAGTTTATTTCCCTCAAGTGCCTATCCAGTCTCCCCTTGAAAACATTGAGTGTCTCCGCTTCCACCACTTCCGTCGGCAGCGACTGCCAGTCCTCACTACTCGCTGCGTAAAAAAGATTTTCCTCACATCCCCCCTGTATCTCTTGCCCAAAACCTTAAATCTGTGTCCCCTAGTCCTTGTACCATCAACTAGTGGGAACAGCCTTTCCCCGTCTAGACTATCCAAACCCATCATAATCTTATACACCTCTATCATTATCTATATTACTGTTTTCTATTCTTACATTGAACTTAATTATATTGTGATGGCTTTTTCCACACGTTCTCCTAATCTCACATCAGGTATTAGAACCACTTGGTTAAACATTTAGCTAAAAAGATCATTCAGCAGCAATTTCAGCACATACACAATACCACAGCGCAAAGTTATTACTAGGCTCATTTAGTATATTACTACCAATATGTTATATAAATACTTAAAACCATACTTTAGTGAAGTGGTATTTTTAATTCACTTCAAACCTGACTCGTAACCACACATCCATCACACTTTAGATCTCACACATGCAACCTTCTGTGTCATACATAAGAAAGCCAAATAATTTCTAATTTACAGCCAAAACCTTTCCCCAATATAATTTCCCTACATTACAACAGTGACTACACTTCAAACTTACTGGTGCTTCATAGCCACTGAAGTACTTTTGAAATTTGTGAAAAGCTCTATATAAATGCAATTTTTTTTTTAAATCTCAGGATGTGGAAGATTCCCCAGGTAATTCCTATCCACAAAAAAAAACCAGGATAAATCTAATCCGGCCAATTGCCACCCTACTGCCTCTTCCCAATTATTAGTGAAGTGATGCAAGAAATCACCAAACACCACCTACCCACCAATATCATGCTCATATCGTGCTCACAGACACTCAGTTATGGTTCCACTCAGTTTAGAATCACTTGGCTTCATCAGGTTTGAAGTGATAAGTGAAATTACTGCCATTACCTCCAAATTCCACCCCAAATCACAACATTCTAAGTTGGCCATATAATCGCTGTTCCTTCATCGTCGATAGGTCAATATCCCGGAACTCCCTATCCAATACAATGGGAGCACCATCACAAGGACTGCAGCAGTTCAAGGAGAAGGCCCACCACACCAATACTATCTCAGAACAACTAGGGACGTATAATAAATGTGGCCTTGCCAACATTGCCCATATCCCGAGAACAAAATTAAAAACAAAAAACATAACCAGAGGATCTGCTGAAGGCAATCGGAAACCAAATGACCTCAGGAAAGCACAACAATTGTACCTTGTGCCCTAAAAGAGAGATACTAAGTTACACACAGCTAATCATAGCAGCAGAAGACACTGTGCATTACATGGTATAATGCTCCAGTCCTTCTAAAACAGTACATGACCATTATGGTAGCAGCGGGAGGTTGCATGCAATAGTTATAAAAAGGGCATTCAGAACCAGAATGTTCTTTATGCATTTGGATCACCTTGTTTGTACAACTTTAAAAATACATTAGCCGGGTCTGATCTAATAAAACACTATGGGAAAAAAGCCATGGCAGGATTATTATAAAAAGGAGCAAACAGCAAGGTTTCCCTTTAGCAAAAAGGAATGAACATGCAAACTAAATCCCTGCAGAAATTGAACTTTTCCCCTCCCATCCTTTTTGTTAGTGCGGGACCAATCACTGTTACTACAGTCCAGCATGTGAAAAACTTGCTCAAATACAAAATCACAGCAGAACACAGCCTTATAACCGGAAACCACTGGGCTGGGCACAGCTCGCAATTCTGACCAAATTGCTTCCTGTGCTCAAGAAGGAATAAAGTTGTGCTTAAACCAAGCAAGAATTTCAGTAAAATCACAACAAAAATACACGGATTTCCTAGATTAAAATAGATAGCTTAATTCCTCCTCCCTCCCCACCTTCACAGTAGGGGACGGGCGGTTAAATCTCAATACATCAAGGAAATTCAACAAGTGAGGGTAATCCAACAGTTATGACAAACAAGGTTTTTATTTAAGTTTACACACAATTTATTACATATCAATAATTAAAGCAATCAGATAACACACACATCTTAAACCATGCTAATCTCTTTAGAAAACATCCTGTCAGTGCTTCTCAATTGAATGTCATATTTAGCTTGGCCAATTTCAAAAGGAGAATATATAAAAGCAACTTACTACAATTCAGTTATTGACCAATGTTTGCAACAAATACCATGAAAGTTACACATTTGTTTACTCTTTGTACAAAGTTAGGAAAAAAAGAGCTTATTGAATTGCGGAGAGTGAATTACAAGGCACTATAAAGTGGGTATGGGAGGGGGAGGTAGAAAATAATAAAATGCAAGAGGGAAGTACAGTTTGTTCAACAACTAAGCCCAGATGATTAGGTGCCACCCTTTTTATGTCACGCTTCAAATTGTCAAAAGCAGCTAGTTCATTTCTGCAGAATTTGCTCCTCAATAAAATGGCCTCTCCCTGGGAGATCTACAAGTAGCTGCCAATGTACAGAAACCATCTTCAACAATAAGCCTGTAATTGACCTTAGTATGCTCTGGTTTGGACCATTGCCGATAAGGTCACTGCTCAGATAGTCCCTAAGAGGACAAGACAGCTTAAACACTACTCCATCTTAGAAGCTAAGTGGGGAATTCTCCTAGTGCCCTGCTCAACATTTCTCCCTGAAACACAACCAAAAGAAAAGCTAAATGATCATTCATCTTATTTGCCAATCGTAAAACCTTGTTGTGTGAAAACTGGTTGTTGGGTTTATCTAGATTACAATGACTACACTTCCAAAAGTAACTCATTGGTTGTAAAGCACTGAATGTTCTGAGGATGCAATAGGTCATATACATATATACACACACATATATACATATTATGCACAAGTTCCTTCTATCACAGCAGTGCTCCAGATCCCAAACTATCCATTAACACCATGGAGATGCACTGGCAATGCCCCAACATACTAAAAAAATACCACTCTCACTTGGGCTTTTGAACAGTTGGTTTGTACAATGTGACAGAAACAGAGACAATAGCTGGTTGTTTTTGGTGGTGATTTATATTAAAAAGAAATTCACCAACATACTACAGGAAACTCTTTGTTATCCGGCACCGACGGGACCGGCGTGGTGCCGGTTGATCGAAAGTTCCAGATAACGGAGAGTTATATCTACCGAGGCTATTTTTAACATTAAAAAATCAAGAAATGTGCAGTATACAGTATTTGGTTACTCACCTACAGAATGTTGTGTTAAATGGATGGTGGAAGATGCTTGATTAAGTACAGTACTGCCAGTTGAGGGTAATCCATAACTCTTTAATTACTTAACAGTAAGTGAGACTCCCGGCAGCGCGGGAGAATCAGACTCCTGTTACTGCAGTGTTCGGACTTCCGACAGCGCCAGGAGGCCGTGTAGTGGCACTTTGGAGAACTACCCCTTACTGACTAAATCGGCGTTCGCGGGAGACTCGGACTCGGCAACATTGCCGGTTATTTGAGAGGAGTTTTCGGAGTACTCGGCGTTCGCGGGAGACTCGGACTCGGCAACATTGCCGGTTATTTGAGAGGAGTTTTCGGAGTATGATTTTTGCCGGTTAAGAGAGAATTCCGGATATTTAGGTGCCGGTTAAACAAGAGCTTCCTGTACATTGGCTCCTGGTCACCAATGCCACAAATTTAAAAATTCTCATTCTTACATTTAAATCCCTTAAATGGCCTCACCCTTCCCTATCTGCATATCCTCCACCAGCTTTACAATCCCGTAACCAAACTCTCGGTTTTGGCCTTATGCATCCCCACCTCCCTTCGCCCCACCATTGACAGCTGTGCCATCAGCTGCTTAGGCCCACGCTCTGCAATTCCCTCTCTAAACCCCTCTACCTCTCCAACTCCTCCTCCTCTATCAAAACCCTAAACACTCCCCTCATTGACCAAGCTTTTTGTCACCCCTCCCAATATCTCCTTCTTGGGCTGTGTTTTTAAAAAAAAAAATGATTATGCCTCTGTGCAGCACCGTGGGACATTTTTCTACATTAAAAAGGTGCTATTCAAATACAAGCTGTTGTTGTAGCAATGATATGTTGATGCACAAAGCTTTATAACCATTTTTAGATGTAAATGATAAAACACTGCAAGAGTAGCCGAGCCACACATGCCAGGAAGATTCCAAGTTTGATCCTCAGTTAGTACAGAGTTAGTTGATCTCAACCAGGGAGACAGTGGGGGTGGGGGGGCGGCACTACAATTGGCTTCAGAAAAAGGAGGAAAATTTGCAATGGTATTCTCCCCAGACTACTTTCAGATGACTTGCTGGAATTCAGCAAGTGTGCATATACACGTCAGGTGAGGACACACATAATAATGGGTTCTTGAGCAAGGTACAATAGTATACAATGCAAGAACATAAGATATGAGGAGTAGGCCATATGGCCCCTCGAGCTTGCTCCGCCATTCAATAAGATCATGGCTGATCGTATATATCAACTCTACTGTCCCGCCCTATTCCCATATCCCTCGACTCCCTTAGTGCCCAAGAATCTATTGATCTCAGTCTTGAATATACTCAACGACTGAGCAGCAGTCATGAATGTACTCAACAATTGAGTAGCCACAGCCTCCTGGGGAAGAGAATTTCAAAGATTCACAACCTTAGAGTGAAGAAATCTCTCCTCATCTCAGTCCTAAATGGCCAACCCCTTAACCAGAGACCATGACTCCCTAGTTCTAGACTCTCCAGCCAGGGGAAAACAGTCTCAGCATCTACACTGTCAAGCCCTCTAGGAATTTTATACATTTCAATGAGACCAACTCTCACTCTTCTAAACTCCAGAGAATATAGGCTCATTCTACTCAATCTCTCCTCAAGGACAGCCCTCTCATCCCAAGAATCAATCTAGTGAACCTTCGTTGCGGCAAGAATATCCTTCCTTAGGTAAGGAGACCAAAACTGTACACAGTACTCCAGGTGTGGTCTCACCAAAGCCCTATATAATTGCAGCAAGACTTCCTTACACTTATACTCCAGCCCCTTGCAATAAAGACTAACCATACCATTTGCCTTCCTAATTGCTGCATGTTAACTTTGTGATTTGTGTACAAGGACACCCAAATCCTGCGGAATACTTATTTTTTTAAAGATATGCCTAGTTATTTTAAATCTGTAGAACTTATTGGTTGGCCTTATTTGTAAGAGTGTTCTTTACTTTCAAAAAAGTTAAGAGGCATTTCAGAATTGAACAAAAAGATTAAGTTAAAAAGGCAGTTTCACAGTTTTCATTAGAGCAAGGATGAACAAGTGGGAACCTGGTCATTATAAAACACATAGCACAGATGTATATAGATTACAAGCGGTCTCCAAAACTAGGCGTCACAAGAACAAAACTGAAGTTTCAACTTTACAAGAAAATATTCCCCCACCCCGCCAGAATAAACATTAAAAAAACTTCCATCAGAAATATTCAATGCTATTTTATTTAACTACTTTCAAAAAATACTAGAAAATACACCTATGGCTAATATAAAATATATGGAGACTGCTATCTGTGCCTGAGGAAACAGCAGGGAGCATAATGAATTGAAATGAGCAATTTAAAAGAAAATAAAAGCACCTCTGATTTTGTGCTTTTGGATTATAAAAATCAGTCCTTGCAATGGATTTTTGCCATTAGTAAATTGAACCAGAAAATTATTTTTCTTTAATTCCCAATACAATGCTTGAAGTCACGAGCGAGGTTTCAATTAAATCAATATAAACATGCCTCTTGGATATTAATATTTTTAGCATTGAATTTGGGGGTCTTTTTTAAAAAAAAAAAAATCTGCATTTCTCAAGGTTTCTGCACAAATGATTTCTGTAATGTATTAAAATTGAAATAGCTTTATAAACCAACAAAAATCTGTTTATTAGTGTCAAGAAGCACTGCAGAAACTACATATACAAGAATGACAAATGGCTCAGTGCAGCAGAAATCTATAAACTTTCCTGAACAGGAAGTGACTTGCACTATTTGGCATGTTTTACCTCTCAGCAGCAGTATTCCTGGAGGAAGCAGCAATGTTGGCTGCAGCAGCTTTTCCTGTGTAATATGTAACCCTTACCATGTAACAGCTTTAAGTCTCCCCCCCAGCCCAAGGTCATTTAATAAAGTTTTAAATATTTGAATGTGCGGATCATTCATAATTTTAATGGCCTGCTTTGGATTTTCTTCACTGCCTGTTCTATTCAGCTGTTCAAGTAATGTAGCAACTGAAAAGAATTCCTTTTTAGCTTTAGTTATTTCCTAGAAATAAAGACTAAGTAGGAATGTGAAAATATGCTTTTACTTCTTGCATTTAATTATATTCACAATTATCTTTATGGTTGGAGGGTGTGACTGAGCAGGGGGTGGCGAGAAAAAAAATAGAACAAGGTTATTTTGGACAGGATGTTGAGTACTCGACCTAAAAGACTGCACAAAGAAGACCACCTGATCTTCATTTGGTCATGGAATGAAAGTACATGACCTCCAAAAAATCCCATGGAATAAAAACAGAGTTTAACCATAACCCAGTGCACCCAATTATAAACAGGCACGTCACAGAACAAAATCCCCAAAACATCAGTAAAAATCTCAGCCCAATGTAATAAAAAACAGAAAATCAGACTTGAAAGTCACTCACCATTAAACAGTGAGCTGTAGATATGCTCAGCAGTCAGTTCTAACTTACATGGGTTACTCCTCCTCTATCTGTGGGAGAGGGGTGTTTAGCACTATAAAATTCTATTGAGACTAGTAAATTGCTTGTGGCATATATCACACAGAGTTAGGAGAGAATTTTGATAACAGTTTAAAAATAATATTGATAAAAAGCATGACCAAAAATCAAAACAGGAGGCAAGGTTTGTGGGTAGGAACTGCACGTCCCAAGAAAGAATTTTAATATATAGATTTAAAATTAACAAAATGCAACTTATTCATTCATATAATTAAAAGTATTTCAACAGAAGTGCCAGCAATTTTGTTTCCTGTGAATAGGAGTCAGTTTTAAATATCTAGAAGCTGGTTACCAGTGAAGCTCGGGAACATGAGCACAATTTAGCTGTGTTAAGCACAAAACCTCCAGATTTGTAGGCTGGTTGTAGACAAAACTAACTATACCAAGTATGTACAAATCAAAAACTATAGTTTTTGAAAGGGATTAAGAGAGAACATAGGCCGAGTACAGTATATGTTATATCCAATATACTATCAATTTAATAGCTTTGTTGAATATTTTACAATGGTGTGGCTGCTGCTATTAGATCAATTATTAATTTAGGATTTAATTGCAACTTTTGACGATATTGCTAAATACAGGAAACTCTTTGGTATCCGGCACATACGGGACCGGGATGGTGCCGGTTTATTAAAAATTCCGGATAACGGAGATGTATACCTACCAAGGTACGAGAGCCCCGGTTACACGGCCACAGATCCAGGAGCCCCGGTTACACGGCCACTTGTGCAGGAGTCCCGGTTACACGGCCACTTGTGCAGGAGTCCCGGTTACACGGCCACAGATCCAGGAATCCCTGTTACACGGCCACAGGTGCAGGAACCCCGGTTACACGGCCACTAATATACAGCAAAACTTACCTGAACCTACTCCTGAATTTTGCCGGTTAATCGAGAATTCCGGATATTTAGGTGCCGTTTAAACGAGAGTTTCCTCTACACAAAACTACACTAGATTTCTTTCCCATCTAACTCGGTGTCAGAAAGGAGTTCATGCTCCTCTCCTTACTCCCATTTGGATCACCATGTGTGCTTTGTTCTCTCGTTTCCCAGCTTTAATACATCAAGGAGCTAGTGAGTCGAAACATGCAGCACCTTGCTTTCTACTCTGCCTGTAAGTTACCTGCATTACACTGTCTGAAATGAGCATTTCCATCAAATACTAAGAGAAGTAATTTCTCCATCGCCATCTGTATTATTGTAAAACAAAAATAAGTGTCCCATTGAGAAATGTTAGTTTTAATGACTTATTCTGCCCATTACAGAAACATGCCATTTTGGATCTCCACTGCAACATTAATCTGCTCCAGCAGTCCACATGCATCCACAAACATTTCAATGGCAGCTGTGCATTAGACCAGCAGAAATCAATATCAAAGTTCCTGAGTTGGGGAAAATGTTTGTACGAGCGGAGTAATGTTACTTAAGGAGTACTGGCTTTGTCGGATCAGGTGCTTCCACCCTGGCCTCCAGGCGGGCTCCCATTGAAATGACTGACCGCTCAAGGACATACACAGGCTACCTCTTCTCACATACTGGAGTAACTCAGGTCTCCATAGCAGCCAAAATACTCTTAGAACCAAGATCTTAGATCTTAACTAAAACATCTGGTTGAACTTTTAAAATGCAGGAGACATACGAAGTGCTTTGTGCAAAAAATGCTCTCTTTTTAAAAAAAAGTTTAAAGAAGAAAAAAGTATAGAGTTCTAATAGAATATTAGGTAGCACTTTGAACAATTCTTTTGTTAATCTTCTTTAGAAAAGGTTTTTCCATTTCACTGCATGCAGTTAACCTTTCATACTGATTCTGGTTCACAGAACTCCATTCAAGCCACACAATGACAAAGCAAATCACCTTCAACAGTCCTGCCTGCAGCTGGAGAACAAAATAATAATGGCCCAGAGAAGTTCCTATGCAAACAATCTAAAGCATAGAAAAAAAATCTCAAACTGGTTTCTTCAAGAGATCATTTATATGTTCCCTACTCATGATTTAAAAAATAATCCAGGCAAACCAATCCTACCACCATTGTCCAGAATCACCACTAGCAAAGGGATAAAATACACAGACTAGAGCAAAAGGCTCAAAATAACAACAGAAAACGCTGGAAAAACTCAGCAGGCCAGGCAGCATCCGTGGAGAGAGAAAGAGAGTTGACGTTTCAGGTCGATGACCTTTCATCAGAACTGGGAAGAGCTGGAAATCAAATAGATTTAAGGCCAGGGTAAAGCTGGGAAAAGGGGGAGGGGATAAAGGAACAAAGGAGGAGATGAAGAGACATTAAGAGACATTAAGAGATATGCAAGGCTAGAGGTGGTGTTAATGTGACAGATTAAGGCTGAATGAAGTGTGAAATCTACTGGCAGAATGAAGGACAGCTGCCAGCTTCTAGGAGGAAAAAAAAGGTGGGGGGGACAAATAAAAGGGTGGATAAAATAAAATATAAATGTGATTGGAGCTGAGGTTATGATCTAAAATTGTTGAACTCGATATTGAGTCCAGAGGGCTGTAGCGTGCCTAAACGAAAGATGAGGTGCTGTTCCTCGAGCTTACGCTGAGCTTCCGTGGAACAGTGTATTAGGCCGAGGACGGTGAGGTCAGAGTGGGAGTGAAGCGGTGAATTAAAGTGACAGGCCACCGGGAGCTCGGGGTCCCCCTTACGGACTGAACGGAGGTGTTCCGCAAAGCGGTCACCCAATCTGCGTTTGGTCTCCCCAATGTAGAGGAGTCCACATCGTGAGCAGCGAATACAGTATACTAAATTGCAGGAAGTACAAGTAAATCGCTGTTTCACCTGGAAGGGGTGTTTGGGGCCCTGGACAGTGGGAAGAGGGGAGGTATAAGGGCATGTGTTGCATCTCCTGCGCGTGCACGGGAAGGTGCCGGGCGAAGGGGAAGGGGTGCTGGGGGTGGTAGAGGAGTGGACTAGGGTGTCGCGGAGGGAGCGGTCCCTGCGGAATGCTGAAAGGGGAGGTGAGGGGAAGATGTGTTTGGTGGTGGGATCACGCTGGAGGTGGCGGAAATGGCGGAGGATGATCCGTTGAATGTGGAGGCTGGTGGGGTGAAAGGTGAGGACAAGGGGAACCCTATCGTGGTTCCGGGAGGGAGGGGCAGGGGTGAGGGCAGATGTGCGGGAGATAGAACGGACACGGTCGAGGGCCGTGTCGACCACGGTAGAGGGGAATCCTCGGTTGAGGAAAAAGGAAGACATGTCGGAAGCACTGGTATGGAAGGTGGCATCATCAGAGCAGATGCGGCGGAGACGGAGAAACTGGGAGAATGGAATAGAGTCCTTACAGGAGGCGGGGTGGGAGGAAGTGTAGTCCAGGTAGCTGTGGGAGTCGGTGGGCTTGTAGTGAATGTTAGTCAATAACCTATCCCCAGAGATGGAGATGGAGAAGTCGAGGAAGGGAAGAGAAGAGTCGGAGATGGACCATGTGAAGGTGAGGGAAGGGTGGAAATTGGAAGCATAGTGAATGAAATGTTCTAGTTCAGGGCGAGAGCAGGAGACGGCACCGATACAGTCATCAATGTACCGGAAAAAGAGGTGAGGGAGGGGACCCGAGTAGGACTGGAACAAAGAGTGTTCCACATATCCCACGAAAAGGCAGGCATAGCTAGGACCCATGCGGGTACCCATAGCAACACCTTTAATTTGGAGGAAATGGGTAGAGTCAAAGGAGAAGTTGTTCAATGTGAGAACAAGTTCAGCCAGGCGGAGGAGGGTGGTGGTGGATGGGGACTGGTTGGGCCTCTGTTCAAGGAAGAAGCGGAGCGCCCTCAGGCCATCCTGGTGGGGAATGGAGGTGTAGAGGGATTGTACGTCCATAGTGAAGAGGAGACGGTTGGGGCCGGGAAACTGGAAACTGTTAAAATGGCGGAGGGCATCGGAAGAGTCGCGGATGTAGGTGGGAAGAGACTGGACAAGGGGAGAAAAAATAGAGTCGAGATAGGAAGAGATAAGTTCCGTGGGGCAAGAACAGGCTGAAACGATGGGTCTACCGGGGCAGTCCTGTTTGTGGATCTTGGGAAGGAGGTAGAAGCGGGCTGTGCGGGGTTGGGGAACTATGAGGTAGGCGGCCGTGGGGGGAAGATCTCCAGAGGAGATGAGGTCAGTGACAGTCTTGGACACGGTGGCTTGATGTTCGGTAGTGGGGTCATGGTCCAGGTGGAGGTAGGAGGAGGTGTCAGAGAGTTGGCGTTCAACTTCCGCTAGGTGGAATGCTCGTTAGGCGACCTGGATTTTTAAGCCACTAAAACATCATTGTAATTTTCCTTGTACTGTTCAGGTAGTAGCTCCTATGCTCACAGCTACACTGCACTTTTCACAGTGGTGCAGTGTAATCCGATCCATTACAGTAATGTACATGCAGTAAAGATTGCCAATTTCACAGCAAAATAAAATTCAGCTTTGGTAGCGAGATCACCTAGTCAGGACAGGACTTGGCTCCAGAGGTTCAGGAGGCCCGTCACTAGTGGTGGGTGGCAAGAGTGATGGGGAATAAAAGCACTCCATCGTGAAGACATCCAAGACTTGCCAGGGGATGCTGTAGGCTTAACAAGATTAGAGAGACACACAAAAAAAGGAAGATTCTTATTTGAATTTGATATTTCTTGTGGGATCTGGAGAGACAGCACCAAAAAGAATTTAGGTCATTGCTCAAAGAGGTCAAAAATGGATATCCTAGATTGAAAGCATCCTGATATTTTAAACAATGCATAAAACATCTTGTGGTCCAATTTTTGTCAAAAAGTGATTTTTCTCATCTCCTTTGCAAGGAAAACAACAATTTTAAAAGTCAGCAGTGGAGGGGAAAAAAAAAAGATTCCTAGCAGAGACACATATACAGCAGAAGTTGCAGGGGTGCATGAATCCAGTCCCTACAAATCAGACAGACAGTCACCACCTTGTTGAGCCAGTGAGTAAATGCACTACATGCTATGATATCGAGCCATACCAACCAGGAAGGTTAGTGGGCCTCCTGTACCTCTGGAGCAAAGTCCAGTCCCAAAGAGACTGGACTTCACTCTGGAGTCAAGTCACAGCTCAAAAGTCCATCTTTAGTTGGTGATTTGTGCTGAATCCCAATGTCACTCAGTGCCACCTCCCATTGGTTTAATTTGGCACCAAATGATGTCAAAAATGCTATGCATTCATGGACCCGTGCTCAACTGTCTGTTCAATCTTGGGTCTATGCCCTCAGCTAATTTCAGTTGGGTCAAATCACCTCAAGTGGCTCTTAGATAGCCAGGAGGCAAACACACAGTTAGAATTCCCACTCCAGATCACCATCTACTGACGCCTGTGTGATTCAGATAAGGACAAGATCGGCTTATGCTATGATAATTACACAGTTGAATAGCCCATCAGCATACTAGAGGACTACTATTGTCCATAGATCCATAACCAGCAAGAACCATCAGCAAGGAGGAGAGGGAAAAAACTGCTTTATGTGGCTCTCCTCTTGATCTTTCTGATATATACACAAATGAAGGATGTGCTTCAACACTAGCCATGTACTGCATGCATTTTCATGTCCATCCTGGTGGGGTGTGTCACAATCACACTGCCTATTGGTACAAAATTGAAGATGATTTTCTACTGAGGACCCAGACCTCAGAACTGGAGTTCACCCAAACAAGATTCACTTTAAGAGTTTGAATCTAGAGAGAAGGCTTAAGGTGGATAAAAACTTAGGTTCTATAGATGAGAGGGAAGTGTTCATCCCATTGCAATACTTCTCACTCACCTTCATCAAGTATTACATCTATACCAGGAACAATGATGCATTACTTGGGCTATAGATCTGGTCTATAACTATCTCCAGCTGAACACTGGCAAAACTCAGGCCATCCTCTTCAGCTCCCATCAGTGCATCTGTACCTTTAGCCTCAATTCCATCAACCTCCCTCAGCTCAAACCGAGTCAAGAGGTGGAACCTCGATGTCGGATTCAATCTCAAGTTTGGCTTACTCCCTCATATCGCTCCATTACCAACACTCTTTCTTCCATCTCTGCAACATTGCCAGCCATCTCACCCCTTTTGCTGCCAAACTCGAGTTCAGGTCTTCATCACTCAAGGCTCCAATGCCGTTAGCTTCAAGCTCATGCAAAACATCACAGTCCCACGCCTGCACCAGATCCCGCATTCCCCATCACCATTATCCTCGCCCATTGATACTGGCTCTCAGTGTGTTGATTATGAAATTCTCGTCAGGTTTCAAATCTCTCCATGGCCTCATCACCACAGTCTACTTTTACAATCTCTTCCTGCATTACGACCCTGTATGCAAGCCTTCACTTCTCAACACCAGACTTCTCCTCATCCTCAGTGTCCATGCATCCTTTCACTTCTTATTCTATAGTGCTCTTCCTGCACAATAAATCTATATAAATGCAAGTTATTGTTCTAGATATCTGTGGCCAAAACTTGTAACTGAAGAGAAGATCAATAGTAAATGGATGCCAAGCATACTTAAACTAAGTCAAGAAAGCATTTAAAATAACTGATGTCAAATGCAAATTATTCAAATAAAATTGATACCAAAGACCACCAGGACTCAAAAAAAAAAGCAATTTCATAGGCATAAAGCTTGTGTATTACAAAATTACATTATGCTCCTCCAGTGGCTTAGCAGGTAAATGCACTATGTGGCACTGCACTGAGCCACACAGACCAGGAATCTGTCAGGTTTGAGCCTTTGTTTGTGCCAAATTGAACAAATCGCAACCAATTTCGTAGTAGGGGCAATACAAATCTCCCAAAGGGGGAAAAAATGCTCCCAGTTTCATTCATTATCTAATATTGCCGAGGTATAAATAGGATCCGGCTTGGCAGTGACCCCCTTTGCAAGACCAAATTGCCTGCTACACTGTGTCTACATTCACAGGTGAAGAATTTCCACCGAGCAGGGAACCAGAGGGCTGCTTGCATCCATGGAACCATACCAGAGTCTGCAGCTTCTGCAAAGGAGCAAAGAAATCTGTTTTTTTTTTTAAGTTTGACCAGCACAATTGATTACACAGATTACCATATCTACTTCAGAGCCACCTCTTTAAATACAAGATGAAACTGCAATTTTGGATCAAATTATTCTGTATTTCCATTGTAGGGCATTTATGATTATTTTACAGGACCAGTTTCAAATTAAAAGTTACAATATACAACTCTCATACCCCCAAAATTATTTTCTCTGCAAAATATTTACCCATTTCCCTCTAGAATCTGCTCGCACTCTCTCTACTGTCGTCACATATATTTACACTGCGTGAATTAGTTAAATATAAATTGCCCAGTCACCCACCCGCCAACTGAACTGGAGTCAGTATCCCTTGTTGTAGAGTTTATTATATCAAACATATATTAGGATTCAAATCATTAGTATCCTTTAGAATACTTCAGTAACTGCTCCATGAATCTTCAATGTAAACATTCCCAGTTGCCATAGCCTATCCTTTTACCTCAGGTGCCAAATCCAAGGAATCAGTTTAACTGCCCTTCACTTATCACTCTTCAATACAGAATGCTTCCTGGTATCGTGACCCAAAACTGGCTGGACCAATACGTTGTACAAATTCAGTCACTTCCTAGGACTTCAGCTCCAGAGCTGATTTTTAGAGTTTTGGGTCATCAGTGGAGGGCCTCGTTCACCAGCCATGTATAGTTGGAGATGGGGTGGCGGGGGGCAGGAAAGAGAGAAGAAAGAAATGCCTGATGAAGCGATTGGAGTTCTTTAAGAAAATAACAGACCTGGACTATACATTTAGATTCTATTAAAATCTTTCCACATTGGCCCATAAGACATAGTATTGTTTGGGGGGTGGGGGGGGGGGGGGGGGGGGAAAAGAGAAAGAGGGGGTGGAAATAGAGAAACAAAACAAAAAAGTTTATGAAGCGCATTGGATATAGTCTGAAAGAGAGAAAGTAAAGGGTAGATGACGAAAGGTCTTCGACCTGAAACATTAACTCTGTTTCTCTCTCCACGGATGCTGCCTGGCCTGCTGAGTTTTTCCAGCGTTTTCTGTTGTTATTTCGGATTTCCAGCATCCGCAGTATTTTGCTATCGTATAAGGGTAGATGTAGTTTGCAAGCGAGGTTTCCCGTGCTGCCAGTGGAGAGTCTCACTCACGTATATTATGTTGCCCACACTTTCTGAATGTGTGGCCAGTTTGTTTCGGGGGGGGGGGGGGGGGGGGAAGCTCCAGTATGGCACGGTGTGGAAAAACTGCCACTGCCCAACTGATTTTCTTACATTTAAAAAAAAGGATTCAACCGCGGCCACAAGCTGCGCTGATCTTTTCAACAACCATCCTCAATCCCTCGTTTGTGTTTTGTCCTGTAGACAAATATCACTTCGCTTATAAACCCACTGTTTATTTCCCTTCATTTATTCACATAAATGCTATTTATCAACACAACTTCCTAATTTATCCAAACACCTTTGTATTTGGTCCACTTGTTTAGTGTGATTTACATGGTGACCCCCCAGTTTGGTATTGCAAACTTAAACAGCTTGGTTTTGTCCCCACTTTCTGTTCATGTGCAAGCACAGATCTCCAACAGTACCACACTAATCACTTTCTTCCAAAGTGATAGCAACCCTTGATTTTCCTCGGATTCTATTTACGATGCATTTGATAAATCAATCTCTCTCTCTCTCTCTCGATGACCAATCTCCTGCATGGCCATGTGTAAAAAGCTTTGCTAGAATCTAAATATATGGCTCACCATCTTCACTAGTTCTTCAAAGAACACAAAGTATAGGGAATGACTCTCTTCTATAAAGATGTACCAACCCCTTATTATTGTTTACATTATGCCCTCCTTCAGGATTCCTCTAATATTTTATTTGCTCCCAATGCCAGACTCATTGCCCTGTAGCATCATCTGAACAGGCTTTATAAAAAATCGGCACTATGCTCTACTGTCTCTAATCCTAGGGAATCACATTAATTTTCAACGATTCCCCAAATATATCCACCAGAAAAGAACAAATTTCATTAGCTACTTCTTTAAGTATCCTAGTATGTAATTTATCCAGGCCAGATGCCTGGCCTTCATTTATTTAATCTCCTCAGCCTGCCCATCACCTCTATTATGAACAATTACAAATATTTTCTTGTTTAGGCCCTGGAAATACTACTTCTGTATTAGGTAACCTACGTCAAGTATTCTTTCCTCCGCATTCCTCTCTTCAAAAAAAAAGTTCTAGCCTGTTCGTCGTTCTGATAAAATGAGTATGTCTAACTGATTTCTGACTGTTCTCCCACCCATGTCAGGAAAACTTCCACCTGCTCCATTATGTCCTTTACCCTGCTATCTGGAAGGCATCACACAGATTCAGTACTTAAGACACAGCTGCATCACAAGCCATCTATGCACCTAATTAGCAAATCCCCTACAGCTACCATCACGGGAGGACCGGCTCCACTGAAAGAACGCAGGATTCGCTCAGAAAACAAGGGGGTTGATAAAACAGCACTATGGGGGCACTCAGAAAATCTCCCAATTTCCCACATGACCAATCTGCCAGACTACCACCTGTCTTGTTGCAACAGGCAGCCTCATCCTCATCCCAGTATTATAGTTCCTGATTATTCATCCTGTGTCAAGACGTATGCTGAATAAGTCCAGACTTCTAAAGGTGTTCTAGATCAGCATCTCTAGTCTTCTCTTGCTCCCCTGCATGTAGCCACCCAATACCTCTCCTATGCTGCGTAATCCAATTATCTTGGTCCCTCTCACTATGGAATGTACATTATAGTGAACTTCCCATCTTCTGTACGTTACGTGTAGCCAGCGGGTCCTCAAACTCAATGGCCCTCTACTTAAGCAATACAACCTCTTAAATGCCTGATATATACACACTCTTCTAGGACACTCTCTGGATCCAGGATAGCTCATCGTACATGCGACATGACAGGTAGGCCTCTGACCCTTCCATTCCTACAATAAAAGCTGCAGTGCTACTCGTCTTTAAATCTTCTAGGATATGCGTCTCCATTCCTGATTCTCTTATTTTGATGGAGAGCAATTTACATCTCATTTGTTTTAACAGAACAAAAAAGTAGCCATTGCTCCACAACCAAAACTTATCTATGCCAGTCCTTTACAAATGCTTATCTATGCCAGTCATTTACAGATTACACAGGCTCCTTGGGGATACAATAAAAGTTACTAAGCAGTATAGTTTACACTGCTACCCGCTATGAAGCCACTTTATCTTTAAAGATTAAATCTATTGTATATTACATGCATGTAGTCACTTCCATTCCAAGCTTCACATACCAAAATTATATGTAACCTATTTTTTTTTTAAAAAAGGCAAGCTGTTTGGTAATCGAACAAGCCTTAACCCAGTTATGATAATCATTAAACAAGGCAACTGATCATCTTGTATCAGCAAAGCAGTAGGAAAGGGCTATGGTGAGGACAAGACTAGCTAGAACACAATCCATAAAAGTAGTCAATTTTCTGTTGCTTGTAAGAGTTAGACCTTGGAATACAATGCATGGTATAAAATCAAACATAAAATTAAAAAAAGAGCGTTGCCCTTCCGACTGCTTGTGATATACTAGAAATAAAAAGTTCAAGACTGGAACATACTTACTAAAAATACATTATGTTCCCTCCCCCAACAGTTTTATTTTACAATTGTAACATATGTAGCCTCTGAAAGAGATCACTGCTCCAATACAACCATCCAAGGTTCAATTAGAATTAGCAATATTCTTGTGTAAATCTATATACAACACCTCTATTAATCTTTTTTAAATACACATTTTATGAATGTTGGGGGGCGCTGCACCGATTTATCCAACATTACACCATCGGACTTTAAACCACTGAATAACAAAAGTCTTAAAATTAGCTCTGTCGTGATTTGTACGAAAAGGCAAGGGATTTTACATTTTTCCAGTGAGTTTCAACTTAACTCAGCCCTCGACTGGCAGCAATTCAGCAGAAAGGAAAATTGGGGTTTGGCTCAACACTCAAATTCTTTCTCTGCACAGCCAACGCATCATTTGGTCGAAACCAGAACCCATACAAGGCATCGTGCAACCGCTATGTCGACAGCATCCATAATGCGTTTTTTGGAATCGGCAAAAGTGGGAGTCGGCACACCCACTAAAATCAGGGCTTACCAAGTTTCTCCACCAGCTTGAGCATCACTCCACCTATGTGCACGTCCCCGGTCACTCGGAGGGAAACATCGCGGCTCAGGTCGGTCACAAGGACATTTAACTCCCACGTCCCATCAGCATAACAGCCATCCGGCATCCGAATACCGTCCAGTGCCATGTTTTACCTGGTGGGAAAGGGGGGGGGGGGAAGAGAAGGACAGTGAAAGACTTACGCTAACTAGCCAAAAAATCATTAACAAGCACTTTAAAACACAGACAGGGTAAACTACTGATTGATATGATTGGTTTATTATTCCAATAAGCCGTTCAGTTCGCCACCCAGACAGCACATGGTGACAACACAGCAAGACGTGAAGTAAAACAGATTTTGCAACCAATGTAGAAGAGTCAAACTGACAACAAAGATCATCGAATTGAAGGTCTTTGCACGTACAAAGTAACTGCAAGGAGTCGCCTTTCCACTGCTATGTATTTTCCGTTATAGGGCTTCAAATTACAGTTTGATAGTCACGGCAGTGCTGCAAACCTGTTGAAATCGTTTTATATATATATTTTAAAAGTTTAACATTCTTGAGAACAAAATGAGACTTAGCAATGCTATCTTATCCCATTCCTAATATAGCGTGAGAATTGCATAGAGTACGTGGGATGCAAACTACCACTTCAAAAAGGCTGATTTATGACTTTGCAGCTCACAATCTGAAACCGATTAAAACACTTCAGTATCAATAGCAGGACAAGCCAGGGAAAAGGGCTTTGGAGTATTGCTTTCGATACAATGAAAACCTTGGGCGTCTTTAAACGCGTTTTCCGTTTTACAAACGATCCTCAATATGAAGCCCATCGTGTCAGACCCCTCCCCGCTTGTCACTGGATCCAACAGGACAAGGACACCGCTTCACTACAGCTTCTCCCCTCAATCCCCCCGCCGACAAACAAACAACAAAAAAATCCCCCGGACCTGCCCGACCAAAGTCCACCAAGCCTGAATGGAGGCTGGGCTCCGAAAGTCACCGAGTGTGGCACAGAAGACAGAACCGGGGGGGGTGGTGGTGGTGGCTGTGGCTCTGCTCGATAGTTATTCCAGGAGAAATACTGCAAAGATGCAAAAGAAAAATTACCTCAGAGAATCCACGGCAAGTAATGTTGGCGGTCGCCCAGCAATGGGGAGGTGGGGGGCAAAATTTAACAGTTTCCCCACAGTGTAGGCGTAGGGAGGGGGGTGGAAAAAGTGTCCAAACTGCCGGCTCTTCGCTTTCCTGCTGGAGGCTTAATGGAGTCAATCCTGTTTTTTTTCCCCTCTCTCTCTCTCCCCGCTGGACTTCAACGTCACTCTCCCCTGGCTCTGAAAGTTCAATCTCAGCAGCGGCTGCCGCGCTCGCAACTCACAACTGCTCATCCATCGCTGCGCTCAGCTCAGCCCAGTCCCCCGCCCAAACTCACAGGCACCTTTTCGCTCTGTCGCTGTCCGCACCGTGTCCGGTTGCAGGCGGTGCCGTGCTCGGGCTCCCTCCACTGCCAACAATGAAGCCGAGCCTCCGCTGCCTTTTATGGAAATGAGAAGCAGCAGCGCCGCACATCCGGGCCTCGAGCTCCAGGGCTACACACACAGGACGGACGGACGGCATTCCCGTTAGCAGCGCCCGTCCTGGACAGGCACTGTGGCGACCGGCTCCACACAACTGGCACGCAATGCAAATATGGAGGCTCAATAGTTCTTCTTCCAAGTTTAAAAAGTCCCATTTTTGTACTTTTCTTTCACTTTAAAAAAAATGCAATTTCCAGCGCTTTCGTTGCCAGACTATAACAAGCTTCCAGCATCCGCAGTATTTTGCTATCGTATAACAAGCTTTTAGCGTTTATGCAATTAGTTATGTCTTTTTTTTGGAAGGAATTAATCAACGTGGGTTTAATTTTGTTTATGCAAGAATGCAGATACGTGGGCCCACCTCATGCTACAAATACAGCATTATGAAGGTCTGCATGTTTAACAACAACTTGCATTTATATAGCACCTTTAACGTAGTAAAACATCCCAAGGCGCGGAGCCTTATCAAACAAAATTTGACACTGAGCCACATATTAGGACAGAGGTAGCTTTTAAGGAGCGCCTTAAAAGGAGAGAGCACAACAGAGGTTTATGGAGGGAATTCCAGTGTTTAGGCCCAAGGCAGCTGAAGGCACGGCTGCCAATGGTAAAATGATGAAAATCAGGGATGCGCGTGAGACCAGAATTAAAGGAATGCAAAGATCTTGGAGGGTTGTAGCCAAAGTAGAGTACAGAGGTGATGGGTGAACGGAACTGGGTGCGAGTTAGGATACAGACAGCAGAGATTTGGATGAGCTTGAGTTTACGGAGGGTGCAAGGTGGGAGGCCGGTCAGGAGAGCATTGAAGTCTAGTGGTAACGAAGGCACTTAAGATATGTGAGTTCACAGTAAAATATTGTGAAAGTTACCAATTGTGTTTAAATTAATTACAATTTATTCCCATTGTTTTCCCAAAACTCGGCTGCCCGGGTCCTAACTTGCACCAAGTCCCGTTCACCCATCACCCCTGTACTCGCTGACCTACATTGGCTCCCGGTTAAGCAATGCCTCGATTTCAAAATTCTCATCCTTGTTTTCAAATCCCTCCATGGCCTCGCCCCTCCCTATCTCTATAATCTCCTGCAGCCCCACAACCACCGCCCCCCCCGAGATATCTGCACTCCTCTAATTCTGCCCTCGAGCATACCTGATTATAATCGCTCAACCATTGGTGGCCATGCCTTCTATTGCCTAGGCCCTAAGCTCTGGAATTCCCTGCCTAAACCTCTCCACCTCGCTACCTCTCTTTCCTCCTTTAAGACGCTCCTTAAAACCTACCTCTTTGACCAAGCTTTTGGTAATCTGCCCTAAATTCTCCTTATGTGGCTCGGTGTTGAATTTTTTGTCTTATAATACTCCTGTGAAGTGCCTTGGGACGTTTTACTATGTTAAAGTGCTATATAAACACAGGTTGTTGGTTTTTTTGTTTAAATTGATTGCTTTTCTTTATCATTCCCTAACCTTTATGCATTGAAAAGGAGCACTAGCAAGTTTAGCTGACAGAATGGCATGTGGTGAAGATTATTTTTGACATTTATTGTAGCTGTTCATCAGACTGCAGGAGGAAGGAAAAAGAGGATTCTCCAACAAACAATCCAGAAAAGAGCTACTGATTTACTACTTTTTTTTTTACTTGTTCTTGGGATGTGGGTAATGCTGGTAAGGTAGTATTTTCTGCATACCCTGTAGGCATTAAGAGACAGCCATAATGGGTAGAATTACAGTCACATGTAAGTCAGACTAGGTAGGGGTGGCAGGTTCCCTTCACTGAAGGACATGAATGAACCAGTTGAGTTTTTACAGCAATCCAGGAGCTGTCATGGTTATTTCCTGGTGCTAGCCCACAAATCAAATACCAGATTTTTCAAATTCAATTTCACAACTTGCCATGGTGAAATATGAATTAATGGGTTGCTAATTTAGTACCATTACCGTGACTTCTCTTATGATAGTTTTGGTGTACAGCTGCAATTGAAACAGTAAATATTGTCTATAATACTGTTTCCTGTAAAAATGGGATTATAGTCCATTTATGTTCTCCCACAACCATCACATCAGCTAACATGCTTGCTCATCTGTGACTTGTGTTGGCAATGTCATTTGGATGGCATAAGTACTTTCTCAACATTGCATACATATCTAAAGTGACTCAATAGGTAATATTATTTTAAAAGGATCGTCAATATATTTGCATAACTGTTGGTCAGTTCACCCAAGATTAATTCCCTAAAACTGATGCATTGTGGTAGGTAAGACACAACAGGTTGCAGTATCAATACAGACCACTAAAGGCTATTAATCCAGGATGATGGTGAAAATATGAGTTTGCCAACATCTTTATGATCACTTTGTAAAGAACTTTAACACTTTAACCATGGTGCAAAACATTATATAGTAGTATACTTCTAAACCTTCTTGCAAAGTTTGTGGCAGACGCACACTTCTGCTGCTATTATTGATATTGGATAATAGCCAATGTGGTTAGAGAAAAATATGTAACTTGCCTTTTGGTACCCACTCTCTGCATCTTTTCAATTTCTAGCTGTTTTATGCAACATTTTTAACAAACTATATATATATTTTTTAAAAACATCTGAATGACATACAACCTTTGTATCAATTTCCCTTATGAGAGATTCTCTTACAATCCATGCAAATTGGCTGAACCTAACAGAATTGGACACATGAAATAGGAGCAGGATCAGGCTACACGGCCCCTGGGCCCGCTACGCTACCCACAGGACCATGACCGATCTGAACCTAGACTCATGTCCAAATTCCTGCCCGCTCCCCGATTTCCCTGAAGTGTCCCTGATTTCCCACATAGCGCAGGAGGAGCATACCACAGGGGCCGAGCTGTGCTGCCATGACTTACCCTTTAATTAATTTAAATTAAATCAAATCAATACCAATTACACTACAATTAAATGTTATACTCAAGGGCCCTTGTTTACTAGCACTCCCCGCTATATAACAGAGACCTTAGAAACTATAACCACAAAATTAAGACCTTCTAAACTTTATAAACTATTAACCTTAACTGTCAAACTATAGAGTAGTATAAATACTCACCTGGCCGTACTCACCCAATCAGCTGCTTCCTCTTGCCCGCGTCACTTTTTGAATCATGATGTGGCTCTGGAACGCCGCCAACGGTCTGAGATTGGTAAGCCTCTGAAAAAAGCCCGTGAAAGTGAGTTTAAATACTCACTGTACCGTCGCTCTCTCCGCTCCTCCCAACTCCGGCCTCTGAAAGAAAGCCCTGCAAAAGTGAGTTTAAGTACTCACTGAACTGCCGCTCTCTGCTCCTCCCAACTCCGGCCTTTGGAAAAAAAAGCCCACGAAAGTGAGTTTAAATACTTACTGAACCGCCACTCTCTGCTCCTCCCGACACCAACGCTCTAAACAATCTGATTCAGTCTGAGGGAGGGAGATGAAGTCAGTGGCAAGGGAATGCAGTTCGTGGTGGGGGCCAAAGACAATACTTTGGTCGTCTTGATGTTGAGCTGGAAGAAATGACAACCTATCTATGATTGGATGTTGGACAAATAATAAACAGCAAAGAGGTGGTCAAGAGAACTAGTGGAAAAGTAGAGCTGGTGTTATCAGCATATATGAGGAAGGTGATATCTGCAAATGAAGTCACCATGGAGCAGAATGTAGATAAGGGGGAAAAGGAGAGATGCTTGACACATGAGAGAGAAGAGAAGCCATTGCTTGAGATGCAATCAGATAAGTAGGAATTGAACCATGCAAGAGCAATCTCAAGGAACTAGATGATGGAGGAGAGAAGCTTGGTTAACCATAGCAAACACTAAAAAAAAAAGTTGAGAACAAGGACAGTGCACCACAGTCACAACGTAGGCTGCATATAGTGACACCACTATTCCTGCCTGTTAGGCCACATGGAGACTTGTCTTTTGATTGCAGCTGGCACTAGCTGCCTTGGGGCAAACCAGTACAGTCCCTATCATTTACACCGTCCCTGCTTATCCCAGACAGCCGCCTATATCGGGCAAATGGTGCTAATTATTTACCATTACTATAGGTATCAATTACAAAAGCGCACTGACTATTTTGGGCCGTTCAAGCAGCTGTTCGCACCTTGCGATTACCTATCATTAAGCCCTCTCAGGCAGCCTTGTGCCTTCAGTGACCGCTCCACCCCCCACCCCCACCCACTGTGACCTCTAGAACTCCTGCGATTGCTGCTTACAAACATTTACTTGCTATAGTGGTGAAAGTGAGCAGATGTGAAACTCATTAGAGCGCTGCATACTTCAGCCTTGAACTTCAGAACTTCCAGCGTTTTCTGTTGTTATTTCGGATTTCCAGCATCTGCAGTATTTTGCTATCGTATTAGCATGACGCTTACTGTGTCCCCACACGTAGTAGATATGCAGAGTAAACTCTCACCAAGTGTAATTATTACATTACTTAGCTACTTTAAAAAGAGGCCAGGATGCGGAGATGCCGGTGTTGGACTGGGGTGGACAAAAGTGAGAAGTCGCACAACACCAGGTTATAGTCCAACAGTTTTATTTGAAATCACAAGCTTTCATAGATACATAGATACATAGAAGATAGGAGCAGGAGTAGGCCATCCGGCCCTTCGAGCCTGCTCCGCCATTTAATGAGATCATGGCTGATCCTTCAATTCAGTATCCCGTCCCCGCCTTCTCTCCGTAACCCTTAACCCCTTTTGCCTGTAGAAATATATCTAATTCCCTCTTAAATATATTTAATGAGCTGGCGTACACTGCCCTCTGTGGCAATGAGTTCCACAGGTTCACCACTCTCTGAGTGAAGAAATTCCCCCTCATTTCTGTCCTAAATGGTTTAGCCCTTATCCTTAAATTATGTCCTCTAGTTCTGTTCTCACCCGCCAAGGGAAACATTCCTTCTGCATCTAATCTGTCTAGACCTGTCAGAATTTTATACACTTCTATGAGGTCCCCTCTCAATCTTCTAAACTCCAGTGTGTACATCCCTAAACTACATAGTCTCTCCTCATAGGTCAATCCCGCCATTCCTGGTATCAGCCTGGTGAATCGCCGCTGCACCCCCTCCATGGCAAGAACATCTTTCCTCAGATGAGGCGACCAAAACTGTACACAGTACTCGAGGTGTGGTCTCACCAGTGCCCTGTACAGCTGCAGCAAGGTATCCCTGTTCCTGTATTCCAACCCTTTTGCTATGAAGGCCAGCATACCGTTTGCCTTCTTGACCGCCTGTTGCACCTGCATGCTCGCCTTCAGTGACTGGTGTACAAGAACACCCAGGTCTCTCTGTACTTCCCCCTCTCCCAATTTATTGCCATTTAAATAATAATTTGCCCTCCCGTTCCTGCACCCAAGGTGGATAACTTCGCACTTGTCCACATTATAGTGCATCTGCCATTTATCCGCCCAATCACCCAGTCTGTCCAAATCGCTCTGGAGCTTCCTGGTCTCCTCCTCTGAGCCCACCCCCCCTCCTAGTTTAGTGTCGTCTGCAAATTTGGAAATGCTGCATTCGACTCCCTGATCCAGGTCATTAATATAAATTGTGAACAGCTGGGGACCCAGGACAGATCCCTGTGGTACCCCACTTGTTACTGCCTGCCATTCAGAAAATGAGCCGTTTATTCCAACTCTCTGTTTTCTATCTGACAGCCAGTTCTCTATCCACGTCAATACTTTCCCCTTTATCCCATGAGCTTCAATTTTCCATGCTAATCTTTTATGTGGGACCTTATCGAAGGCCTTTTGGAAGTCCAGGTACACCACATCTACTGGCTCTCCCCCATCTATTTTACCAGTTACTCCCTCAAAAAATTCCAATAGATTAGTCAAGCACGATTTACCCTTTGTAAATCCATGTTGACTCTGTCCTATCCTGTCCCCATTTGCTAAGTGCTCGGCTATTTCATCCTTAATGATGGACTCCAGCATTTTGCCCACAACTGATGTAAGGCTTACAGGTCTGTAATTACCTGCTTTTTCCCTACCCCCCTTTTTGAATAGTGGGGTAACGTTAGCTACCCTCCAATCCATGGGCACTGTTCCCGAGTCTAATGAATTCTGAAAAATCATGCTTAGTGCATCCGCTATCTCTAGGGCCACCTCCTTCAGTACCCTAGGATGCATGTTATCAGGCCCTGGGGATTTGTCCGCCTTCAATCCCTTTAGCTTCCTTAACACCATATCCTTAGAGATATTGATTTGCGTCAGTTCCTCCTTTGCCAATGTCCCTATTTTTCCCGATATCCCAGGGAGGTTTTTTGTGTCTTCCTTCGTAAAGACTGACCCAAAGTATGCATTTAGTTGGTCTGCCATTTCCTTATTTCCCATTATATATTCCCCCGTATCTGACTGCAATGGACCAACTTTGGTTTTCACCAGTCTTTTCCTCTTGATATACTTATAAAAGCTTTTGGAGTTAGTTTTTATATTTTCCGCCAGCTTGCTTTCGTAAGCTATTTTGCCCTTCTTGATTAAGCCCTTTGCCCTCCTTTGCTCTATCTTAAACTGTTCCCAATCTTCCGCTCTGGCGCGTTTTTTGGCTATTTTATACGCCCTATCTTTGGATTTTATGCTGTCTCTAATTTCCCCTGTTATCCACGGTTGAGTCACCTTTTTAGATTTCCTTTTATGCCAGATTGGTATAAACAATTTTTGCAATTTTGTCATTCTATCTTTAAATGCTTGCCATTGTTTATCTACCTCCAGTCCTCCCAGGAACGTTGTCCAATCAGACCTACTCAGTTCCCGTCTAATGGCATCATAATTCCCCTTGTTTAAATTCAGGACCTGAGTCTCTGAGTCAATTTCTTCGCTCTCCATTTCGAGTGAGAAATCGATCATGTTATGATCGCTCTGACCCAAGGGTCCCCGTACAACAAGATTACTAATTAGTCCCTTCTCATTGCACAGTACCCAGTCCAATATAGCCTGTTCCCGAGTTGGTTCATCGACATATTGATCCAGATAACCATCCCTTAAACACTCAAGGAATTCCTCCTCCTCATTATTTTTACTGATTAGGCTAGTCCAATCTATATGTAAGTTAAAGTCACCTATGATGACAGCTGTGCTCTTATTGCACGCTTCTCTAATTTCCCTCGTGATGCCCTCCCCAACCTCTATTTTACTATTTGGAGGCCTATATACCACTCCTATTAATGTTTTTCGCCCCTCGCTATTTCTTAGCTCCACCCATATAGATTCTGTATTAACTGAGTTAATATCCTTCCTTTCAATTGCATTTATCCCCTCTTTTACCAGCAATGCTACCCCTCCTCCCTTTCTTTTTTGTCGATCCTTCCTAAATACTGAATACCCCTGTATGTTAAGCTCCCAGCCCTGCTCACCCTGCAACCATGTTTCCGTAATCCCAATTAGATCATAATTATTAACCTCTATTTCCACAGCTAATTCATCTACCTTGTTCCTGATGCTTCTCGCATTAAGGTATAAAACCCTCAGGCTTTTTTTATGCTCACATTTTTTATGAATTAGTTTGGCCCTTTGTTTTTTGTTCCTCTCCTTTTTACCATTTATTTCTGTCTGCCTTTCACTTTCCTCTATTTCACTACATGGGTTTCTAGCCCCCTGCCATACTAGTTTAAATGCTCCCGAACTGCTTTATCAAAATTTACCCCGAGAACCTCAGTTCCATCTTTGCACAGGTGTAGACCGTCCCTTTTGTATAGGTCACACCTACCACAAAACTGGTCCCAATGCCTCAAAAATTTAAAACCCTCCCTCTTACACCACTGCTCAAGCCACGTATTTAGCCTAACTATCCTGTTCTCTGTACTCTTACTAGCACGTGGCACTGGTAGTAATCCAGAGATTACTACCTTCGAGGTCCTACTTTTTAGCTTGGCTCCTAACTCCCTAAATTCTACTTGTAGGACCTCTTCCCTTTTTTTAGCTACGTCGTTGGTACCAACATGTATCACGACAACTGGCTGTTCCCCCTCCCCCTCCAGAATGTTCTGCACCCGCGCCGAGACATCCTTGACCCTTGCACCAGGGAGGCAAATTACCATCCTGGAGTCTCGGTCGCGACCACAGAAACTCCTATCTATTCCCCTTACAATCGAATCCCCTATTACTATAGCCCTGCCACTCTTTTTCCCTCCCTTCTTTGCAACAGAGCCAGTCATGGTGCCATGAGCCTGGCTGCTGGTGCCTTCCCCCGATGAGTCATCCCCCCCGACAACAGCACCTAAGGCGGTGAACCTGTTGCTGAGGGAGACAACCCCAGGGGATTCCTGCACTACCTTCCTGCCCTTGCTCTGCCTTTTGGTCACCCATGTACTATCTACTCTGGCCTTAACCTGCGGTGTGACCAACTCACTAAATGTGCTATTCACAACCCTCTCAGAATCGTGGATGCTCCAAAGTGAGTCCATCCGCAGCTCAAGGGCCGTCATGCGGTCCCACATGAGCTGCAGCTGGACACACTTCCCGCACACATGGTTGTCAGGGACACAGGAAGCGTCCATGATTTCCCACATGTTACAGGAGGAGCATGACACAGGTCCGAGCTCTACTGCCATGACTTAACCCTTATATTACTTATTAATTTTCTAGTTTTAGTTTATTTATTGACTTTTGTTTTCCCGAAGCTTACTTAGACCAATGTATACTGTACTCCTCTTATTCCTTTTTAAACTAACCAAATCGCACTAGTTTTAGTTGTACATTCTAGGAAGGTTTGAGGAAAGTACTTACCAGTTAGTCTTACCTCCCTGGTCTTTCGCTGACTTCCCGGTCTTGTGTCCCCTTGGTCCTACGCCGACTTCCCGCTCCTCCCGGTTCCTGCTCTGCTGAAAAGAAACTGAGACCAAAAAATTTGTGACCTCTGTTTTTAGACTGCTAAAAGACTACTAGGTTAGAGGAGGAGGGCGGGTGGGGGTTCCTACTCTGTAGGAACTCGGGTTTAAGCCACCACCCTCCTTAAATGCCGCTCCAACCAGGTCCGCTCCTCCTTCCCCGCTGCCGACCGCTCTGTGGGAGAAAAAGAAAGAAAGGCTCCCCCTCCGCCGCTGTCGACGCTGGTCTGAGGCCTACCTGAGCCTCGGGGCTCCCTTTATCGACTCGCCGCCGCTCCCGCCGCTCCAACCAGGTCCGCTCCTCCTTCCCCGCTGCCGACCGCTCTGTGGGAGAAAAAGAAAGAAAGGCTCCTCCTCCGCCGCTGTCGACGCGGTTGCTCCGAAAGCTTGTGATTTCAAATAAAACTGTTGGACTATAACCTGGTGTTGTGCGACTTCTCACTTTAAAAAGAAGCTGGGCAGATATTTGGTTATGAAAGAAATTTAGTTATCAGGCAAATTCAATGTATCCTTTACCAGAAAACACACCCATGCTCCAATGCCAAGTATCAGAATACACTTAAGAAGTAATGTTTGAACGATTTGTTGTGTCATGTTTTGCACAGACTATAATAGTAATATTGAAGAGGATGTAAGATAATGCATTGCCGGCCACCTCTGGGATCTTGGCCGTCAGGTTGCACTGGCCACTGCGTAGAGCGGGCAAATCGTGTTTGGACCAACGCGCCCGCTATAACCGATGGAGACTATTGTAGAGGGGGATTCAAACAAGCGACAGGCCACTTATTTGAATATGCAAAAGGGATAAACGCCTATTTCAGGCATGAGCCCTGGACGGCAATTTATTTTTTGCCTACACCAATATGGCAGGCACCGCAATTGCAGCTCGTAATGAGTGTGAACTTCCTGCCCGCCATATTTGAGGCACAGGGGGTTGTTTTGCGCCCAAAAAACGGGAGCTATGTGGTTGAATTTCTGTGCCCAAATTGTTACATTGGTTTCCATTCTTTATCCTTTAGTCATGACATTTTATTAATACACAGTGTAAATATTACAGAAAATCTTTACAAAAATACAAGTTTCAAAATTAATCTTTCTTGGAATGAAGGCAAATGCAATGTTTTAAATCCCTGACTAACTTTTCTGGGATTACACAAAGCAAACAATTTCATTTGAGCCAATTCATCTACTGCAAAGACAACATTCATTTTTTAAATTTTAGTTCACTTACTGTAATTGTGTATATAGTTTTTTTTATATTCGTTCATGGGATGTGAGCATCGCTGGCAAGGCCAGCATTTATTGCCCATCCCTAGTTGCCCTTGAGAAGGTGGTGGTGAGCCGCCTTCTTGAACCGCTGTAGTCCGTGTGGTGAAGGTACTCCCACAGTGCTGTTAGGAAGGGAGTTCCAAGATTTTGACCCCAGCAATGATGAAGGAACGGCGATATACTTCCAAGTCAGGATGGTGTGTGACTTGGAGGGGAACTTGGAGATGGTGGTGTTCCCATGGGGCTGCTGCCCTTGTCCTCCTAGATGGTAGAGGTCGCTGGTTTGGGAGATGCTGCCGAAGAAGTCTTGGCGAGTTGCTGCAGTGCATCTTGCAGATGGTACACACTGCAGCCACGATACGCCGGTGGTGTAGGGATTGAATGTTTAAGGTGGTGGATGGGGTGCCAATCAAGCAGGCTGCTTTTTCTTGGATGGTGTCGAGCTTCTTGAGTGTTGTTGGAGCTGCACTCATCCAGGCAAGTGGAGAGTATTCCACCACACTCCTTACTTGTGCCTTGTAGATGGTGGAAAGGCTTTGGAGAGTCAGGAGGTGAGACACTCGCTGCAGAATACCTAGCCTCTGACCAGCTCTTATTGCCACAGTATTTATGTGGCTGGTCCAGTTAAGTTTCTGGTCAATGGTGACCCCCAGGATATTGATGGTAGGGGATTCGGCCATGGTAATGCCGTTGAATGTCAAGGGACGGTGGTTAGACACTCGCCTGTTGGAGATAGTCATTGCCTGGCACTTGTGTGGCGCGAATGCTACCTGCCACTTATCAGCACAAGCCTGAATGTCGTCCAGGTCTTGCTGCATGCGGGCATGGACTGCTTCATTATCTGAGGAGTTGCGAATGGAACTGAACACTGTGCAATCATCAGCGAACACCCCCACTTCTGACCTTATGATGGAGGGAAGGTCTTTTATGAAGCAGCTGAAGATGGTTGGGTGCCTAGGACACTGCCCTGAGGAACTCCTGCAGCGATGTCCTGGGGCTGTGATGATTGACCTTCAATCACCACAACCATTTTCCTTTGTGCTGGGTATGACTCCAGCCAGTGGAGAGTTTCCCCCTGAATCCCATTGGCTTCAGTTTTACAAGGGCTTCTTGATGCCACACTCGGTCAAATGCTGCCTTGATGTCAAGGGCAGTCACTCTCACCTCACCTCTGGAATTCAGCTCTTTTATCCATGTTTGGACCAAGGCTGTAATGAAGTCTGGAGCAGAGTGGTCCTGGCGTTCCAAACTGGGCTTCAGTGAGCAGGTTATTTGTGAGTAAGTGCTGCTTGATAGCACTGTCGATGACACCTTCCATCACTTTGCTGATGATTGAGAGTAGACTAACGGGGCGGTAATTGGCCGGATTTAGTAGAATGAGACAAATTCTGTTGAATGTATAATATTTTCCCTGTAGCTTTTTAAACTATCCATTTAGTAAGGCGCACTGTTTGTTCCAAGCATTTTGTAGACAAATTGGCCAGAACTTTCTTACAAGACCTTTTTCCATTACTTGCCTTGGGTAAAAGTTCACAAAGAGTTTACCAAAACAGAGATAATACTAGAACTTTGCCAAGTAGCTTCAGAATCAGTATTAAAGATGTATGTGATAATTTATTCTACTAGTTAATAAAAGTATACAAATCGACACATTCAATAAGAGATAAATTAAAATCACAAAATGTGTCTTAGTATCAATAATCTCTGCACCCTTTTTCTGACAATATTTATGCATTTGTCAAATATTCTAAAACTAATCCAAGAGTTACACACATTTGTGAAATAAAACTGTTCAGCAAAAACAAAATTACATGATTTAATTGCATCCCATATTGTGCTTATTAAACATTTAAAACCCAAAGCATTAGAAAAAAAAGGATTGAATTTCTTTTAAAAATATTTTCCCTAATTTTTAGGACGATTGCTTTTTAAAAATGTACATTTGAAATACTAGATCTGTTTATGGAATCATGGATGTAGTTAACAATGGGCTTGTATGCAAAAAATGAAAATGATAAAGTGATAATCTCATACAGGAAGGAAATGGTCCATTCTGAACTCAGGGGATGGAGTACGTGATCGATTGTTCTACTTGGCAAACTTCATATACCACTTGATTGCATGCTCAATCGCATGAGCTGGCAACCAGACCACATTTTTAATAAGACCACAAATAAAATCTCAATGATTAGAAACCAAATGTATAATCACATCTACTTGAAACATTTTTTCAGAAACATGTAATTAAAAAATCAAAAACATTGCTTCAATAACATTTCAAACACCAGATATAGTGTATATTGCCTTGTAAAGCTAAGTAATTTAGTTTGTACATTGCTAATTTTCAGGTGTTGTATACATTTCAAGGATTTAACTTCAACAATTCAAGATAATCATAGGGAGTGAAGGGAATTGTGTGTTATTTAAGATTAAAGCTTCAATGGGCTCAAAAGCTTGATAATCCCTATTTTGGTTTATGATTTACACTGAAGAAACTGCTTTATTTTGGTGCTTATACACACTGTACATTGACTTTCTCTAAAAATTGAATCTAGTTCACATATAACATTAAATTTCAGTTTTCAGAAAAAAGTTACTTTTACTTTTGTATTGCTTTATATCATAGAATAAAATCTAACGGTTAGATTTCTTGTAATAGTTAACATACTGTATTTATTCATTTTGATTTTAGAGGAAATGTCCCCATCTTCTGGTAATATTTATAATGCAGAATTAATGGCCCAAATTTTGTGGTGGTAATGACGGCGAATTGTCAGCGTTCGCCATGATTACCCCTCTGAAACTGACTGTAACTTCAGGATTTAGCACATGCGCAGCTAACGTGGAAATCCTGAAGTTGCATTCAGTCATTCACTGCTCTGACACAGGCTGCGCTGTGGACCGACCCCCCCACCCATAGCCGGTAATCAGTTAAATCAGTGGAACTGATGAAAACTTAAGCTTTTCCATGATAATATCACTGTTAAACATCCCATTAAGTGTTAAGCCTTGTTGGAATAGGTGTAACTGGGGTTTTAACAACGTATTGACTGCTAAACAACTGTTCTGGCCCCGAAAAACTAAATTTATATGTGTGGAATGACAAATTTCTCCATTATGATAAAAATTACTAGATTTAAAAAAAACAATTTAAAAAAAAATGTTTGTTCATGATATTTCAGCTTCTACCTTAACTCCATGTGTATGTCTCAATCTTTATTTCGCTCTCTAACATTTTGAAAAAGTGCAGATAATCAGTGCTTTTTATTTTCTGGTTTGCCATGTGAGAATTCTTCAATGTGATTGGCTGCTTAGACAGCTTGATGACATCACTGCTGCATTGCACTGGAGTTCCCCTTTTGACAGTACTGCAATCAATTTCAAGTCAAGGAAGCTAAAGTTCTCGCCCCAGAGATTGCGAGATCTCGGTGGGCAGCTATCTTCGAGGTCAGCGCCAATCGCCATCGCTTCACTGCTGACCGCAAATTATGGGTCAATAATTAAAATCTGAAGGAATGAGACTCCACACTTGTAAAAGTTAATTTTCAGTGCCAGACATGGTCGACTACACCATCCTTCTCCAACACCTCTGCTCCGTTGTCCAACTCAGTGGAACTGCCCTTATTTGGTTCCACTCTAACCTAGTCAATCGTAGCCAGAGCATCTCCAATAATGGCTTCTCTTCTCGCTCTTGAACGGTTACATACGAAACATATGAAAATGTTGGATAGGAAAAGAACAGCTGTGCCATCTAGGCTATTCCATACAATCATCTGATGCCTTATGCATCACGAATAAGACATTCCCTACCCTCCAGGAGCTATGTCATCTCCTGGAAGAGGTGAACAATCAGATTTTAAAACCAAAGCAAATTAGGGGAAAAATTTGGAAAATTCCTTTTTTATCCCCCTAGGTAATTGAAACTAGTCCAGTAGACCACACTGACCATGAATTCTATTGCATGGGTATCTATCTCTTATATGATGTGATCTCTGCCCCATTCAGGAACCAGTCCAGCTCTCTCTTGAAGGTATAGAGTGAACCAGGACTCACCATGAGTCAGTAACTTGTTCCATATTGTCTACTCTTCTCTGGGAAAAGAAGAATCGCCTAACATTTAACCTAGTTCTGCCCTTGCGTAATTTATAAGCGTGACCCCTGGTCCTCACCAACTGATGTAAATGATAATAATGTCAATGTGAACACAATCTAGTTCCTTCCTGCATTATTTCATAGACCTCAATCAAATTGCCCCCCGCATCTACACTTGTCTAAAGTATATAGACCCAGCTTTTTAGCCTCTGTAACACTGCACATGTCTAAGTTAAATACCATTTGCCAAACACGTGCCCATTTCCTCAACAGATCAAGATCTGCTTGTAGTAGTTTAGTCTCCTCACAGTCCTAACATTTACACAAATCTTCATATCATCTGCAAACTTGTCGATCATTCCCACATTAGGCTTATTAGAAAAGATAGTAAAATTCAAAGGCCTTAACACAGATTCCTGTAAGACACTACTAGTAACCAGTCACTCATTCAGATCTACAGCCATTGATAACAACTCTCTACCTCCGGGCATGAAGCCAATTTGTAATCCACAGTAGCAGCTTCCCACTAATTCCACAACATTCTATCTCGTAGAGTAACCTATTGTGAGGTACCTTAACAAAGGCTTTCTGAAAACCTAGGTAAACAGTGTCTACCAGGCTATCTTCATCCACTAACCTAGCAACTTTTTCAAAAAATTCGATCAAATTAGTAAGACTTGACCTCCTTTTCCAGATGCCGTGTTGTGTCTCTGATGACTCCTTCTCTATCTAGTTGATCATATAGAGGATCTCTTATGGTACCTTTGAGAATCTTACCTATAACTGAAGTAAAACTAATGGGCCTATAGTTTTCTGGTTGTGCCGAAAAATTGAGAATAAATGAGTATCCTTCCAATCTGAGGGAACAGTCCCCAACTCTAGCGAGCTGTTAAAAATACGGGTAAGGGGCTTGCAAAGCATGTCTCATCCCTTTAAGGACCATTGGGTGGATATCATCTGAGCCGGCAGCCCTATCGGTTTGAGGTTCCTTATTCTAACTAAGGGAGGAAAAGAAGGATGCTTCTGGATCATCTAAAGAATTGGAAATCGCATGGGGAATTGGAGAGAAGCACAAGACAGAGTGGTTTGAAGGGATAATTGAGGCAGAACTTGGCAGAGACCACTGTTGATGATTCTGTATAAGATGAGATCCTCATCTACTTTAATATTTACAATTTTGCTGTTAACTTATTGCTAATTGTTTAGTATCATCTTCAAAAATAGACATATGCAAAATAATTACTTAATATCTCTGCCATTCACTGGGAGTCCATTAAAATTTGTCTGAGGGAATATTTCAATGGTCTTGTAGTTTTTAATGCTTCTTTGACTCCTAACATAGCTAAAAAAAAAAGCTGCCACAAATGTCCACTATCCTCTGCTCCAGTGATCTTATAGCTGCTCCAATTGCAGCTTTTGTTTCCTTTCATTGTGCATGATATATTTCTTTGTTTACCTGAGAATTATATTCTTTCAATGCATGAAAACATTTTTGTTTAAGTCTAATTTAAGTCCCTCAAGGATCTGTTCTTGGCCTCTCCTCTTGCTCATCTACATGCTGCCCCTTTGGCAACATCATCCAAAGACATAGCGTCAAGTACGCTGATGATACCCGCTCTACCACGCCACTGCCTGTGTTGTAAGACTGCTTGTCCAACATCTAGTCCAGAAAGAGCCACAATGTCCTAATTAAACATTGGGAAGACCGAAGCCACCGTCTTTGCCTTCGCCACAAACTTTGTACCTTCACCAACGATTCCATTACCCTTCCCGCCAGGTCTCAAGTTGAACCAAGTACAAAAGCAAAATACTGCGGATGCTGGAAATCTGAAATAAAAACAGAAAATGCTGGAAATACTCAGCAGGTCAGGCAGCATCTGTGGAGAGAGAAACAGAGTTAACGTTTCACTCTGCCAGTGCCATTTACACTTCATCCAGAGCCATCCTTTGTTTCTTAACTTGTCCCATTACCATCTCCTTTTGCCTTGCACCATCTCTTAATCTCTCTTAATCTCTCCTGCCTTCCATCCTATCACAGACCTTCCCTTTTGTTCTTTCCTCCCCTCCCCCCTTTCCCTGCCCCTACGCTTGCTTAAAAACCTGTTCCATCTCCAGCTTTTTCCAGTTCAGACGAAGGGTCATCGACCTGAAACGTTAACTGTTTCTCTCTCCACAGATGCTGCCTGACCTGCTATTTCCAGCATTTTCTGTTTTTATCTCAAGTTGAACCAGATTGTTTGTAACCTCGACATCCTATTGAACCCAATCTGAGCCACCAACCTTATATCCTTGCCATCACAAATAGCGCCTACTTTCACCTTTGTAACTGCCTGTCTCTTCCCTGCCTCAGCCTATCTGTTTCCGAATCACTTATGCCTTTATCATCTCTATACTCTATTCCAATTCTCTCCTGGCCAGCCACCATCCTCTACCTTTCATCTCATCCAAAATTCTGCTGCCCACATCCTATCCTGCGTCAAGTCCTGCTCACCCATCACCTGTGCTTGCTGACCCACATTAGCTCCTTGTCCCCAAACGCCTGAAACCTAAAATGCTCATCTTTATATTTAAATCTCTTTCTGGCCTTTACCCTCCCTCTGTCTACGTAACCTTCTCCAACCCTACAAACTTCCAAGAACTTTGCGTTCCACCGACTCTGGCCTCTTGTGCATCCCAAATTCCTTTTGCTATACCTTTGGTGGTCGTACCTTCAGTCATCCAGGCCCTAAGCTCTGGAATTCCCACCCTAAACCTCTGCCTCCCTACTTCCTTCTCCTCCTTAAAACCCACTTCTTTGACTAAGCTTTGAGTCACCCCTCATAATATGGGGGTACGGTAGCATAGTGGTTATGTTACTGGGCTAGTAATCCAGAGGCCTGAACTAATGATCTGGTGACATGTTCAAATCCCACCAAGGCAGCTGTGGAATTTAAATTCAGTTAATCAAATAAATCTGGAATAAAAAGCTAGTATCAGTAATGGTGACCATGAAACTACGGAGTTGTCGTAAAAACGCATCTGGTTCACTAATGTCCTTTAGGGAAGGAAATCTGCTGTCCTTACCCGGTCTGGCCTATATGTGACTCCAGACACACAGCAATGTGGTTGACTCTTAACTGCCCTCTGAAATGGCCTAGCAAGCCACTGAATTGTATTTAAGGTGGTGGCTCACCAACATCTTCTTCGAGGGCAATTAGGGATGGGCAATAAATGCTGGCCTTGCCGGCGATGTCCACATCCCGTGAATGAAGAAACAATCTCCTTCTTTGACTCAGCATCAATTTTTGTATAATTACACCTTGGGATGTTTCTCTACATTAAAGGTGCAATATAAATGCAAGTTATTGTTAACTGAGAAATGCAATTAATCCTAGACCAAATGGACAGTGTAAGCATGTTTTGTAAATTGAGATTAATTTTATTTTAACTTAAAATATACTTAAAGGCAGATTTTTGTTCTTGATCATTATCCTTGACATATCATGGATTATTCTTCCAAGCTAGTGCCCTTCAGAAGTGACCTGTCTGCTCAATATCGATGGTAAAGACAATGATAGGTCTGTGAAGCTGCACATCTCTCTGCAGCCAAATCCAAACAGAAATTATGGTGAATTTGTTAAAACTATTCAACAGAGATGGTTTAGATATCAAAAGCAACATATTTAAAGAGAGATCACATAGCAGCAACTGCGGGCTGGATTTTACCTTTCGGTGCGGCCTGGGGGCGGGACAGCTGCCTTCCGGGTTCCAATCCCGCCCCCAACGACGTCCAACGCACAGATGCTATTTTGCGTCAATTGGCCTTGGGCCAATTAAGAGAAAGCTAGTGTCAGATGACGTCAGTTGATGACGCGTCATCTGCCGGTTTTCTTAAAGGGACCATGCACAATTTTTTTTTGACAGGTGATTTTTCAGTGTTTGACAGCATTGAGGTGCTGCAAACATTGACAATCACTGTGCAAAGGTGAGCCCTTGCACCTAGGCTCTCCAGTGACTCCCTCCTTAGGCTAGAACAGATGGCAGCTGCAGGTGAGGTTACAAAAGCCTCTGTCACTGGTGAGAGAGTTTCTCCCAATGAGGTGGGACTACACAAACAATTCAAAACTTGTTACCTACAGAAAAGTCTAAATACATTAAAAATGATTTTCCTAACATTTTCTTACCTCTGAAACTCACCAGTGTACCAGTGGATCCTTCACACCACTTCTGCAGCTGTCATCAATGCACAAACATTACAATAGACCCACAGCACGCCACACTTACTCTGGACGTTGGGAAGCCCGCAATAGACCTGTCAAAATTGGAAAAACTGCCTGTTAACAAGCAGTGAAGTGCCTATAATCCTCTTCTCGCCGCTAGGTGTCGGGTCCTGTGCAAATCAGGGACCTGACACCCAGGAAGATTGTTTGGAGGCGGGTTCGGGACCCGCTGTCAATCTTTGCAATTTTGCCGGCTGTCCAGCCTCCAAACCCGCCCCGAGTGCCGGCAAAATTCCCCCCTGCTTGTTTAATAGTTCTTAATCATTATAAGATTTCTGGTGGGTTACAGTCTATCAACACATGTTTTGGGGCTTAGGTTTACCCAAAATACTACTTATAGTCATAGAATCAGGAAGTTAAAGCACAGGGGGCAGCCATTTTGCTCACTGCACCTGCACCCTGTCACTGAAATAGGTGTCCATTTAGTTCCATTCTCCTCTTATGGCTCATTTACATAGTAAGAAAGTCTCTCTTTATATTCACCAATGGAACATAGACTCTCTCTCTGATTTGAGCGAGTCAAGAAGGAAAACTGGTAATTCTGATTTCTTGAACCAGTTGGATTACAAATAGGCAGATATTTTGAATGCAAATTGTACTCAGTCCTTGGATGTCCTTTAGGGAAGGAAATATGCCTGTCCTTACCCGATCTGGCCTATATGTGATTCCAGACCCACAGCAATGTGGTTGACTCTTAACTGCCCTCTGAAATGGCCTAGCAAAGCCACTCAGTTGTACCAAACTACTACAAAGAAGTATACTCATTATATGGATGCAGCGGTTCAAGAAGGTGGCTCACCACCACCTTCGAGGGCAATTAGGGATGAGCAATAAATGCTGCCATTGCCAGCGATGTCCACATTCTATGAATGAATAAAAAAAAATTAGACAAGTTGGGACATTGAGCAATTAGTTCATTAAGTTCACTCATTGTCTTTATGGTTACTAGAAACACCAAGAGAGCAGTTTTCCACATACTTACAGGTAACAAGTTTTAAAATTGGATATTAGGAACACGGTAGGGATTCTTTGCTAAGTAATTTTGCAAAGCAACGTGGATAGTTTGGATTTGGACAGTTTTGAGGTTTGAAGTTCTGGTACAATACCGAATCTTCTTGGCAACGTTGCCAATCTCCATGCTCTCCAGCACCAGAAAGATTTCCATTTAGAACTTTTGTCACAGAGAGCAAGAAACTAGCAGCCACTCCAATGGCTATTGTCCTTCCTCTTCCCCCACCCCCTCATGATTTTCTACTTGTGCAAATGTGATTTTCTACTTGTGCAAATGTTTAACAGATATTGTTCAAAACTAATGTAAAAATTATTGGTGATGCAAACTTAACTCAGGCATACATGATTTTCTTCAACGGACCTACATCTTGCAGTTTCTTAAATGGTGGGTGTAGAAAAAAATTGATTCATGCACTGTTTCGGAATATTTCTTGAGCTTAATCATGAAAGGAGTCGGTGCTTTATCTTGATCTTTTGGAGATTGCTTGAAATCTGATCTGCGGCCTTGGACTGATGGAAGGCACTGAAGATGGCGTTTACTAAAATAGCCCAATGTACATTTTGAAGTCAGATGCGTCAAATTAGAAGGCTTTGAATTAAAAATGGAGCCAACTGGTTATCCAAGAATACTTTTTGTTCTAAACAGGCCACTATTTAGAGAAACTGATCCCTCTCACTTGCCAGATAATGATGGCAGATTAAAAAAAAAAATTACATGGGAGTGAATGTTGAAGAGTACAAGAAAGAGTAATCGTGCAGTAGGATAAAAGTTAAGATACTTGGAGTTTTCTGAATTTGTCTGATTTTTATGAATGCAAAAGAAAAAAATGCATGGTATACAGAAAACTAAGCTGCTAAATTACAAGATTTTGAGAGCTGAAAATTACATGTTAAAACCCAGAGAGGGAAGTTAGTGGAAGGAGGTTTGAAAGTTTTACTAAGGAAGGCTTGAAAATGATCTCTGCATAGTCCTAATTGGCAGTTTTTTTAATATAAAAAGAGAAACACCCTTCAGCAGCAACATCTTTGAGATTATACAGTATCAACTACATTGTTGTATAAAACCACCAGGGCTTTTATTGACTGAAAAAAAAACCCCACAAAGCACCGAGAAAATGACTTAATGCAGTGCCTCCTGCACTATACAATAGTACAGTGTAGCTTTCCGTTCCAGCACACAATAAAAAAAACATATTTATACATGAACCAGAACCAAAAAAGTGAAAAAACATTAGTGATATTGAATTAACAATTATAAGCACCAAAAATACATTTTTATACTTCAAATATGTAAACAGTTCATTGTTAGCCACATTGCCTAGTTGTAAGACGAGGACTGGAGGTTGGAGGTATAAAGTGCAAACTTCAAGTCAACATTCATAGTGGGTTATGCTCCTAGTAGAAAACATTTAAGTATTTGTATATAGTTTGCACATTTGAAACATAAATAAAAATCAACAGATTTTAAATTATAAGTTCCACCCTAGGTGTTAGTTACTGTCAAACCCAGTTTGCTATAAACTTAATGAAGTACTTTACATATCTGAAATACAGTGAATGATGACAAACTGTTAAGGGGTAGGAAAGGAAGGTGTTTGACTTCTCAAATTTGAGTACTTTATTTAGAAATAGGTCGATCATACTTCATCCAGTATTCATTGTGGATTCTAGAAAAAAAATAAAAAACACAAACAAAACTGTGATTCTTAGTTTTTCATTGCACTTTAAGCAGCAGTACCAATAGTTTCTCTATACAGTTCTTCATTTGTACACAGTGTCTCCGGACAATCAGGTGGTTTCCGGGTGGTCTTCACTTTTAGGTGGTCTGTGTGTGTACAAAAACGAGAGGAGGAAAAGAGCGACGTCTAGGGATGACCAATAAGAAGTGTGTGATGTTACTGCAGACCAATACCTGCTTTCTACAAGGCCCTCCCGCAGTTCAAAATCAAGGCGATGTTCTAACTCTACTAACAGAAAAAAAATAAAAATATTGTCAAGACTTCAGAATTTTCAAGTAAAACATTCAATAATACAAATTTCACATTAATCAGAATGATACCCGGACTTCAAGGGTTAAGTCACGAGGAGAGATTACACAAATTGGGTTGAATTCCCTAGAATTTAGAAGGTTAAGGGGTGATCTGATCGAAGTTTTCAAGACATTAAGGGGAACAGATAGGGTAGATAGAGAGAAACTATTTCCACTGGTTGGGGATTCTAGGACTAGGCGGTATAGTCTAAAAATTAGAGCCAGACCTTTCAGGAATGAAATTAGGAAACACTTCTACACACAAAGAGTGGTAGGAGTTTGGAACTCTCTTCCGCAAATGGCAATTGATGCTAGATCAATAGTTAATTTCAAATCGGAGATCGATAGCTTTTTGTTAACCAAAGGTTATCAAGGGATATGGGCCAAAGGCGGGTATATGGAGTTAGGTCGCAGATCAGCCATGATCTCATTGAATGGCGGAACAGGCTCGAGGGGCTGAATGGCCTACTCCTGTTCCTATGTTCCTAATCTGACATGATTTCTTTTGACATTCACAAGCTGTACATTGTATACCCATGTCGGGCTCAATTATACCTCGCTGGCCGAGGGGGGTTAAAATCGACTCCATAGAATCAAACCAGGGCTTTTGGTCTTCATGGCTTACTGCTCCTCCAGGTGGTGCCCCATCACAACGTCCTCTCTCCTTTTGCTCCAATATCTACTACTGCTCCTAATTCTTATGTTGATCTTTGTGTGTAGGTCTGAACAGCAAGTTCGATAAGGTGCCACAATAAAAGGTTGTTATGCAAGATAAGGGCTCATGGGGTTAGGTGTAATATATTCATGGATAGAGGATTGGTTAACGGACAGAAAAAGAGTAGGGATAAACGGGTCATTTTCAGATTGGCAGGCAGTGACTAGTGGGGTGCTGCAAGGATCAGTGCTTGGGCCTCAGCTATTTACAATTTATATTAATGACTTAGATAAAGGGACCAAGTGTAATATATCCAAGTTTGCTGATGATACAAAGCTAAGTGGGAAAGTAAGCTGTGAGGAGGACACAAAGAGCCAGCAAAGGGATATAGACAGGTTAAGTGAGTGGGCAATAAAGTGGCAGATGGAGTATAATGGCGGGAAATGTGAGGTTATAGAAAAATATATATTTTTTTAAATGGTGAGAAACTATTAAATGTGGTGTTCAGAGAGATTTAGGTGTCCTCGTACAGGAATCACAGAGTTAGCATGCAGGTACAGCAAACAATTAGGAAGGCAAATGGCATGTTGGCCTTTATTGCAAGGGGGTTGGAGTACAAGAGTAAGGAAGTCTTACTACAATCATACAGGGCTTTGGTGAGACCACACCCGGAGTACTGTGCAAAGTTTTGGTCTCCTTATCAGAGGAAGGATATACTTGCCTTTGAGGCGGTGCAACAAAGGTTCAATAGATTGATTCCTGGGATGAGGGGGTTGTCCTATGAGCAGAGATTGAGTAGATTTGGGCTATACTCTCTGGAGTTTAGAAGAATGAGAGGTAATCTCATTGAAACATATAAGATTCTGAGGAGGATTGACAGGGTAGATGCTGAGAGATTGTTTCCCCTGGCTGGAGAGTCGAGAACTAGGGGGCATAGTCTCAGGATAAGGGGTCAGCTATTTAAGATTCAGATGAGGAGGAATTTCTTCACTCAGAAGGTTAGGAATCTTTGGAAATCTCTACCATAAAGAGCTGTAGATGCTGAATTGATGAGTATATTCAAGCCTGAGATAGATAGATTTTTGGACTCTAGGGGATTCAAGGGATATGGCGATCGGGCGAGAAAGTGGAGTTGAGGTCGAAGAACAGCCATGATCTTACTGAATGGCGGAGCAGGCTCATGGGGCAGTATGGCCTACTCCTGCTCCTATTTCTTATGTTCTTAAGAAATAGCTATAACTTTGTGTACTCCAAATCTAGCTGAATTAGTCCCTCCAATGGCAGGCTTGTTCTCAACCATGTTCAAAGCTGAACTGTGGAGTGCTTCACTTCTGCAGGCCCTGGTTAGCCAAATTGAGATGACACTATGAGCATTTCCTTATCCCCCATAATAATTTCTCCCATCTCAGCTTCTAAGGGACCAATGCTTACTTTTGCTACTCTCTTCCTTTTACATACTTGTAGAAGCTCTAACAATCTGTTTCTATATTTCTTGCTAGTTTACTCTCATTCTATTTTCTTCCTTTTTATCAATTTTTTGGTCATCCTTTGCTGGTTTCTAAAGATCTCCCAACCCTCAGGCTTACTACTATTCTTCACAACATTATAAACCTCTTCTTATAATCTAATACTATCCTTAACTTCTTCAGTTAGCCACGGTTAGATCACTTTTCCCGTGGAGTTTTTATTTCTCAATGGAATGTATATTCGTTGAGAATTTTGGAATATTTCTTTAAAATCTAATTTCCTAATCTACCTTAGCCAACTCGCCCCACATACGTATGTAATTGGGTTTATTTAAGTTTAAGAGACTAATCTTGGACTTGGGTATTTCACTCTCAAACCCAATGTGAATTTCTATCATATTATGATCACTCTTCCCCAGAGGTTCCTTTACTATGAGATTACTAATTACCCTGTCTCATTACACAATACAAAATCAGGGCAGAGACAAGGATAAGAACAAGGACTTCCCAAAATTAACGTAAGCAAAATAACAGTAATGAAGAAAATAATGGCACTAAGGAGTGACAAATCCCTAGGACCAGATGCTTTCCATCCCAGGGTTTGAAAGGAAGTAGGTGAGAACATTGCAGATGCCCTAACTATAATCTTCAAGAGTTCTCTAGATTCGGGAATCGTTCCTTTAGATTGGAAAACTGCACATCACTCTGCTATTTAAGAAGGGTGAAAGAGGGAAACCAGGGAATTATAGACCAGTTAGCCCAACATTTGTTGTTGGGAAATGACTAGAGTCTATAATTAAGGATATAGTGACTGAACTCTTGAAAATTTTCAGCTGATCAGCGAGAGCCAGCATGGATTTGTAAAGGGTAGGTCATGCCTGACAAACCTGATGGCATTTTTTGAGGAGGTGACTAAAGTAGTGGACAGGAGAATGTCTGTGGATGTTATATGGACTTCCAGAAGGCATTAGATAAAGTCCCTCCTAAGAGACTGTTAGCTAAAGTTGAAGCTCATGGTTAGGAAATTGGCTGAGTGGCAGGAGACAGAGAGTAGGGATAATGGGCAGGTACTCTAATTGGCAGGATGTGACTAGTGGTGTCCTGCAAGGATCTGTGTTGGAGCCTCAACTATTCACAGTATTTATTAACGACTTTGATGATGGGATAGAAAGCCATATATCCAAGTTTGCTGATGATACAGATTGTCAGTAGTGTAGATGGAAGCATAGAATTACAAAGAGATATTAATAGATTAAGTGAATGGGCAAAACTGTGGCAAATGTCAAGTCATCCAACTTTGGACCTAAAAAGGATAGAACAGAGTACTTTCTAAGTGGTGAAAAGCTAGAAACAATGGCAGTCCAAAGAAACTTGGGGGTCCAGGTACACAGATCATTAAAATGTCATGAACAGGTGCAGAGAATAATAAAAAAAAAGTTAATGGAATGCTAGCCTTTATACCTAGAGGACTAAATACATGGGAGCAGAAGTTATGCTACAGCTGTGCAAAGCCCTGGTTAGACCACACCTGGAGTACTGTGAGCAATTCTGGGCACCACACCTTAGGAAAGGATATACTGGCCTTGGAGGGAGTACAGCGTAGATTTACCAGAACGATGCCTGGACTCTAAGGGTTAAATTACGAGGAGAGATTGTACAAACTTGGGTTGTATTCCCTGGAATGTAGAAGGTTAAGGGTGACTTGATCGAAGCTTTCAAGACATTAAGGGGAACAGATAGGGTAGACAGAGAGAAACTATTTCTGCTGGTTGGAGGTGTCTAGGACTAGGACTAGTCTAAAAATTAAATATAGACCTTACAGGAGTGAAATTAGGAAACACTTCTACACAAAGGGTGGTAGAAGTTTGGAACTCTCTTCCGCAAATGGCAATTGATGCTAAATCAATTGTTAATTTTAAATCTGAGATCGATAGATTTTTGTTAACCAAAGTATTAAAAGATATGGAGTTAGGTCACAGATCAGCATGATCTCACTGAATGGCGAACAGGCTCGAGGGGATAACTGACCTACTCACGTTCCTATGTTCCTAAAATAGCCTGTTCCCTGGTTGGTTCCATGACGTATTGTTCTAGGAAACTGTCTTGAATACATTCTATGAACTCGTCCTCCAGACTACTTTTGTCAATTTGATTTCCCCAGTCTATATGAAGATTAAACGCCCCCACAATTATTGCATTACCTTTGTTACAAGCTTGATTAATACTCTGTCCAATGGTATAGCTACTGTTAGGGGGCCTATAAACTACTCCCACCAGAGTTTTCTGCCCCTTGTTATTTCTCATCTCCACCCATACTGATTCTACTTCGTGATCTTCCGAGCCAATATCCTTTCTCATCCTATGTCATCATTTACAGTTAATTAAGGGTTATTCCCCCTCCTTTTCCATTCTACCTGTCTTTTCAAAACGTCAAGTACTCTGGAGTATTTAGTTCCCAATCTTGGTCACCTTGCAACCACTTCCCTGTAATGGCTATTAGATCAAACCCATTTATCTCTACTTGTGCCACTAATTCGTCTATCTTGTTACGAATGCTTCGTGCATTGAGATAAAGAGCCTTTAGTTTTAACTTTACCATTATTCCCTTCTTTCACCTTATTTGCTGACACACTATTACTGTTAACTCTCTGACCCTTCATGTCACACTCTGCTCATCTTTACACTGCTCCATTGCCTTGACTTTTCTCTTTAGATTTCTAAATTTCCCTTCACCTGACTCTTCCCTCCCCCCCCCCCCCCCCCCCGCCCCCTTTTAGTTTAAAGCCCTATCTACAGCCCAAATTATTCGATTCACCATGAGCCCCTCCCAACGGATTAGCTCCCTCTTTCCCCAGTGCTGGTGCCAGTGGCCCATGAATTGAAACCCCTTCCTCCTACACCACTGTTTGAGCCACACATTTAACTCTCTGGTCTGCTTGTCCCTATGCCAATTTGCATGTGGCTCAAGCAACAATCCAGAGATTATTACCTTTGAGGTTCTGCGTTTTAATTTAGACCCTAGCTCCTCAAACTCTCCCAGCAGAACCTCATTCCTAGTTCTACTCATGTTGTTGGTTCCTACGTGGACCACGACAGCTGGAACCTACCCCTCCCACTCCAAATTCTTCTCCAGCCACAAGGTGATATCCTTAACCCTGGCAGGCAACATAGCCTTTGGAACTCCCAGTCGCGGCTGCAGAGAACAGTATCTATCCTCCTGACTATACTGTCCCCTACCACTACAACATTCCTTTTGGACCACTATTACTCCAACATTGGAAGCCCAGGAGCAAGAGATGACCAATTTAAAAAAATAATTTCCAGTATCCTTTGCAAATTGCCAAGTTCATGGAAAAACACAAATTTAGCAACAATAGCAGTTCATTTTATCAAATACATTAAGAAATAACAGTAGGAAAATAAGTATTTGTAAATGTTTTTACTCTGCAAGAAACTTTAACAAATAATTCTTGCATATACTAACCTGTACCATACAAAAGACCAGAGTTATTGCGCGACAGCATCCTTGGGCTGAGGTGAACTTCAGTTGCCTTCCTCTCTTCTGCATCTGTTACATCCCTGAAATCCTCAACGATTGGACTACTAACAGCAGCACGTGTGAATCGTGCAAACAATATTCCACCAATACCTTTTCCTATGTGTGCAGCTCCTAATAGCAACACAAAAATGAGAATTAAAGTAAAGATGGGAAAATGTCTTACTTTCTGAAAGATGTGTAAAACCTCACAAACTAGCTTTTAGTGACCTCGAGAAACTATGCTCACCATTTTGATCAGGAAATAAAGCCGCTTGTAGAATATTTAGTTGTTAGGCTCAAGGAATGGTTTGGAATTACAGATTGAATTTGAAATGATAGGTCAGATTAAAACATTGCCCATCAACAGATACAAGGTCACGAACATTGCAAACAATCCATTTGATGGGTGAGTGTGCCTTCTTCGAGGTCTGTAGAATTTGGGCAGGTGGAGTTAACAGCTGAATTACAGGCACAAAAATTAAAGGGTGGATTAAAATAAAAATTAAATTGAAATTTCCCTCAAAAGACTGCAGTGCAAAAATTCAAGCTAGTGATGGTTAGGCAGAAGCAGTTGATACAGTCAACCATTTCTTTCTCTGGTTCTTGAATAAAAATTGAGCGGATCCATGAAATATGATGTTGCAAGCTCAAAGACTGAGCACAGATTAACAGCATAAGGTTCTCCCATAAAGTCAACACAGTCATGATTCAAGATCAGTTCCTACAAACCAAATTCTGGGTTCAGAGAAACACAGTACTGAGGAAAATTCTTAGCTGGCATGAGCATTTGCTTGGAAATGTCAATGATTTGTGCAACACAGAAATGCTGGAATTGGATATGCAGGGCAGCAGTAAATCTTTCTGATTAGGGCATTTCATAAAATAAACAAAATGCTTCAACATTCACTCCCTTTACTGTCTGGTAACAATTTAGAGCTCAATATTCATTTTAGGTTGCTGTTCAGAAAACTGAGCCTCGTGCTTTTTCCTATGGTGAGTAGAGCAGAGCATTACTGAATTCAGCACCCAAAGCAGGGTGTCAACCGTGAGGCTTATCGGTTTCAAAGTTCTGATCCTTGATTGTGAGAAAAGCAATGCTAATGAAATAGGCTTTTCACTTCGTGGCACAAAAAACTATTACCTAGATTAATAGAATTAAATGTTTTAAATCATAAATATAAAATCAGTCAGAATAGTTGCACTACTAGACTTTATGGTCTCCATTCTTTTGAAATAAGAACATAAGAAATAGGAGCAAGAATAGGCCAATGAACTCATTCAACAAACACCCATGACTATCATGCCACCTTGTGGACCAAAAGTATTATGGGATCAGATCACTGAAACATGGTTTTAAAAGTTAGTAGCCAATGATAGTATGTGGAATTTGAAAGACTATGTGGCTCCATCAATCATACACTGCTTTGCCCCTCCCTATCTCTAACCTACTTCAGCCCTACAACCCATCTTCAAAACTCTCTGTCCCTCTGACTTCTTATACAACCCCTGGCCCACCTCAAAAAAATTAGAACGATCAGTAAAGCATTCTACAAATATCAGTAAAAAGAGAATTGTTAATCGAGAGATGGGACCTAAGAGAGGATGGAGAGTTAGTAGAGGTAAAACAGAAATTGGTGGGGTACTTAACCAGTACTTCACATCAGTGTTTAAAAAAGGATATTGGGTAGGAGATGACTCCTAAATTGGTTAAAAGTGAGATGAGAGATGTCATAATAAGTAAAAGGAAAGTATTGGAGAAGTTAGTTAAGCTAAAGGGAGGACAAAGTGCCAGGATCTGATGATACATCCAAGGATCCAGAGGGAAATGGGAAAGAAATAGCAGAGACCCTAGAAAATATATTTCAGGGTTCTATTGAGTGTGGATGTGTCCCAGAGAACTGGAGAGTGGCCAATGTACTGTATATCCATTTTCAAAAAGAGAGGCAGAGCTTACAAAGACAATTACAGACTAATTAGTTTAACATCTATGGTGGGGAAAATCTTGGAATCTTCAATTGAAATTATTAAATATGGAGATGAATACAGAATAATTAGCAGCCGCCAATACGGACTACACAGGCAGTGGTGTCCAGATTTGCAAATAATGCCAAAATAAGAATCGTTGTAAATAATTCTGAGGACCAAAGGAAGTTGCAAGGAGATATTGATAAGATGGTGGAATGAGCAAAAAGTATCAGATGGAAATCAATGTCAGCAAGTGTGAGGTAGTACATTTTGGTTAAATAAAGTTAGAGTAATAATTACACTTCGAATGGGGGAAACTGGCTGATGTGGAAGAGCAGATCGATTTGTGGGTTCAGATTCATCAGATATTAAAAGCACCACCTCAAGTGGATAAGACTTAAAAAAAAAAAAGCTATGGAATACTGGGTTTCTGGCAAGAGGTATGGAATATAAAAGTCAAGATATAATGGTGAATCTATATAGAGCCTTAGTGCGACCACAGTTGGAGGGAATACTGCATACAGGAAGGATGTTTAGGCAATAGAGAGGGTACAATGCATTTTCCCTGGGATGGCGCTTCTTATGAGGAAATACAAATACAAAGGAGAGACTTGAACAAAATGAGGCTGGATTTGTTAGGACAGAGGTAATTCAGTGTGAGACGAGAGCCACTTCAGCACTAAGAGGCTCATATATTGAAGTGGAGCAACCAGCCACTTCACATACTCCTGTGATTCAGGTTCTGCTTAAGGAAAACAGTAGATTCAGCGTACAAGATGGAAAAGCATAAATTGGCACCAAGGGGAAAGATTGCACTTAGAAAAAATGAGAAAATATTGCACTAACATCTGGAGACTTGTGCCAAAATTGGGAGAGATGTCCCACAGATTAGTTAAGCAACAGCCTGACATAGTCATACTCACAGCATCATAGCCATCAGCCAATATCCCAGACTCCTCAATCACCATCCCTGGGTATGTCCTGTCCCACTAGAGGTGGCGACACAGTGGTATACAGTCGGGAGGGAGCGGCCCTGGGAATCCTCAACTCCGGACTCCATGAGGTCCCATGGCATCAGGTCAAACATGGGCAAGGAAACCTCCTGCTGATACCACCTACCGCCCTCCCTCAACTGATAAATCAGTACTCCATGTTGGACACCACTTGGAAGAAGTATTGAGGGCAGCAAGGGCACAGATTGTACTCTGGGTGGGGGACTTCAATGTCCATCACCAAGAGTGGCTCTGTAGCACCACTATTGACCGAGCTGGCCGAGTCCTGAAGGACATAGCTGCCAAACTGGGCATGCAGCAGGTGACGAGAGAACCAACACAAGGGGAAAAACCTACTTCACCTCATCCTTACCATCTACCTGTCGCAAATGCATCTGTCTATGACAGTATTGGTAGGAGTGACCACTGCACAGGCCTTGTGGAGATAAAGTCCCGTTTTCAAACTGAGGACACCCTCCATCGTGTTGTGTGGCATTATTACCCTGCTAAATGGGATAGATTCAGAACAGATCTAGCAGCTCAAAACTGGGCATCCATGAGGCGTTGTGGGCCATCAGCAGCAGCATAATTGTATTCCACCACAATCTGTAACCTCATAGTCCAGCATATCCCTCACTCTACCATTACCATCAAAGCCAGGGGACAATAGTGGAAGCAGCATACTATAAACAGAGCTAAGCGATCCCACAACCAACGGATCGGATGAAAGCTCTGCAGTCCTGCCACATCCAGTTGTGAATGGTGGTGGACAATTAAGCAACTAACAGGAGGAGGAGGCTCCATGAACATCCCCTTTCTCAATGATGGCAGAGCCCAGCACGCGAGTCAAAAAGACAAGGCTTGGGCTGATAAGTGGCAAGTAACATTCGTGCCCCACAAGTGCCAGGGCAATGACTATCTCCAACTAGAGAGAGTCTAACCACCTCCCCTCGACATTCAATGGCATTACCATCGTCAAATGCCCCACCATCAACATCCTGGGGGTCACCATTGACCAGAAACTTAACTGGTCCAGCCACATAAATACTACAAGAGCAGGTCAGAGGCTGGGTATTCTGCGGCGAGTGACTCATCGCCGGACTCCGCAAAGCCTTTCCACCATCTATAAAGCACAAGTCAGGAGTGTGATGGAATACTCTCCACTTGCCTGGATAAGTGCAGCTCCAACAGCACTCAAGGTCAACACCATCCAGGACAAAGCAGCCCGCTTGATTGGCACTCCATCCACCAACTTAAACATTCACTCCCTCCACCACTGGCGTACAGTGGCTGCAGCGTGTACCATCTACAAGATGCACTGCGGCAATTCACCAAGGCTTCTTCGACAGCACCTCCTTCTACCTGCAACTTCTACCACCTAGAAGGACAAGGGCAGCAGGCGCATGGGAACACCACCACCTCCAAGTTCCCCTCCAGGTCACACACCATTGTGACTTGGAAATATATCACCGTTTCTTCATCGTCGCTGGGTTAAAATCTTGGAACTCCCTATGTAACAGCACTTTGGGAGTACCTTCACCACACGGACTGCAGCGGTTCAAGGCAGCAGCTCACCACCACCTTCTCAAGGGCAATTAGGGATGGGCAATAAATGCCGGCCTTGCCAGAGACGTCCACATCCCATGAACGAATAAAAATTGTTGGGGAATAGAAGTTATGGTAGCAGTAAAGTTGAAGTGTCTGCAGACATTGTGGGTAGTATGGGAAAGGGGTTTGTTAAGTGGTTTCAGAGAACAGTCAGTACATCAATGCATCTTTTCATTGGGAAAGGGGGAGCTAGACTCAGGGCTGTTCATGAAGTGGGCACAATAGGTATTAGAGAGATTTTTCGTATGAAATTTGTCAAAATTTGTTTGGCCAACTGTTGCCTCATCTTCATGTTGCTGCTGACTTGCAGGCTGATCACCCTGCTGCACTTGGCCCCCCTTCCTCTTTCTCCCCCTGTACATCCATGAGTCTTCTTTAAAAGGCAAAGTTGCAAAGCAAGCAGTGCACAACAATACTTAGTACGCTAGCTGGGCTACATTGTAGAGCTGCCTCCTCCCCACTGACCGACCCAGAATGGACCTCAGAACACCATTAGTCTGGTCTATGATCAGTCTGCTGGTCAGTGGACTGCATTTTACTGCTGCTTTGTGGAAAATGCACCAGTCACAAGCCATTGCTGCAGAGAGTATCTTGCGTCTCCAAGGAGCCACCTAGTATGCAAAAAGTTGGCTGCCTCAAAATAAAAGCATTGCAGGACTCCCAGGAAAAACCTTGCATGATTCGCTACTGAAAAGAAAAAAAGAAAAGACTTGCATTTATATAGCATCTTTCATGACCTCAGGACACCCCAAAGTGCTTTTCAGCCAATTAAGTACTTTTGGAGTGCAGTCACTGTTGTAATGTAGGAAACGAGGCAGTCAATTTGCGCACAGCAAGCTCCCACAAACAGCAATGTGATAATGACCAGATAATCTGTTTTTGAGATGTTGATTGAGGGATAAATATTGGCCAGGACACCAGGGATAACTCCCCATCTCTTCTTCAAAATAGTGCCATAGGATCTTTTACGTATGCCTGAGAGAGCAGACGGGTCTTGTTTTAACTTTTCATCCGAAAGACGGCACCTCCAACAATGCAGCTCTCCCTCAGTACTGTATTGGAGTGTCAGCCTAGATTTTTGTGCTCAAGTCTCTGGAGTGGGACTTGAACCCACAATATTCTGACTCAGAGGCGAGGGTGCTACCCACTGAGCCAAGGCTGCCAGTCAGAAACTAGCTGCACTTTGGGAGAGTGAAAACCTTTTCTGTTGCTGTAGTTTACAGGGTCAAACGGAGCACATATTTCCACTTTTGTGCAATAAATGTTTTTGGTGTACTTTTGGGAATCCTGCAACTCTGTAAAGTTGAAGTGTACTCTCATGCTAGTGCTGGGAGGCCTGATGTAGAGGCTACCTTGAACAATCAATGCATTGTCACTTACTTAATGCATCTATGCAGAGATTTGGATAACTTTACAGGTTACCAGCAGTAGCCAGAAATGCCTCAGTCATACAAAATTCTGGCTGTGGTCCCTGTGATGGAGGTGGTCTGCAGGACAGGTCTCGTGGCACAGTTCTTGAATGGCTTTTCTTGATTACTGTAGTCTCTGAAGACATTGCTCCTGGGACAGTTGAAGGTTCAAGTGAATTGGTCTGTATATCCTGGTTTGAAGGTACCAGCAAGTAGGTGCCAAATGCCTCTAGGCCTCCGATCACCCCCACCCCTCCCCAGTCCTCTCTTTTCCTCCCCCCACAAATGATGAGGCCGGCCCCGATCCTCTTTTTCCCCCCGCCGATCCCCGGCCAACCCACGATCCCTGGCCAACCCCCCCCGGCGATCCCCCGGTCGATCCTTCCACCTCCCCCACCGTCCAATCCCCGACCCCTGCCGATCCTCTTTCTCACACTCCCAACCCCCCCCCCACCCCAGACTGATCCTCTTCCCGCCCCCCCCCCACCCCCAATCCCCAGCCGATTGCCAACCCCCCTCCCGCGATCCCTCCTTCGGACCGGCCACTCGCTTCTGAGGCCTACCCGCCAGCCAGCCTCTCAATCTGGCTGGCTGCGGGCGGGAATCCGAAGTCTCGCATTCAAATCAGGCCCAACCGTAAAAAGTCGGCAGGCCCTGCGGGAAACCCGGCCTCCCTGGTTTCCTGCCCACCTCAGAGGCACCCCACCCCCAACCCGCCTCTCGAGAAAATTCCGGCCATGAAGTGGGATATGCCCAAGGGAATATCCATAATTCACTCTGTTTCACAGGTCAAAAACCTAATCCCATAGCAAACAGACACAAAGCTTAATGATAAAGCTGCAATGGTTAGAGAAATGGTTCAGTAATGTATTTTTGTCACAAGACTTTCCTCTAAGAACGCTTATTTCCACCTCCATAACTTCGCCAGACTCTGCCCCTGCCTCAGTTCATCTGCTGTTGAAACCCTCATCCATGAGGGTTACCTCTAGACTTGACTATTCCAACGCACTCCTGGCTGGCCTCCCATTTTTTACCTTCCATAAACTTGAGGTCATCCAAAACTTTACTGCCCGTGTCCTAACTCGCACGAAGTCCCGTTCACCCATCACCCCTGTGCGCGCTGACCTACATTGGCTCCCGGTTAAGCAACACCTCGATTTTAAAATTCTCATCCTGGTTTTCAAATCCCTCCATGGCCTCGCCCCTCCCTATCTCTGTAATCTCCTTCAGCCCCACAACACCCCCCGAGATACCTGCGCTCCTCTAATTCTGCCCTCTTGAGCATCCCTGATTATAATCGCTCAACCTTTGGTGGCCATGCCTTCTGTTGCCTAGGTCCTAGCTCTGGAATTCCCTGCATAAATCTCTCCACCTTGCTACCTCTCTTTCCTCCTTTAAGACGCTCCTTAAAACCTACCTCTTTGACCAAGCTTTTGGTCTGCCCTAATTTCTCCTTATGTGGCTCTGTGTCAAATTTTTGTCTTATTACACTCTTATGAAGCGCCTTGGGAGGTTTTACCACGTTAAAGGTGCTATATAAATACAAGTAGTTGTTGTACTTGCAGAGACCCTTTGAACAACTTCCACACTGATGTGCCACCAACACTGGATGCATGTTTTATAGGAGCAGATTCAAAGTTACATGGCAAACAAGCAATCCAAGTCGCAAAATTGGATGTCTGACATTAGGATCTGATTTCCTTATTAATTAAATTTGCTCTTCTGCCAACTTCCAGCAGAAAATTGCAAATACAATTACCTTGGGTGGGGATGTGGCACAACATGGAGCTGTTCTATTGTGTGTTCCTGCCCAAATACCACAACTCAGAAAATTCAGATCATGGTCTGTACTGCTCCAAAACACACAATTGGTGGATTTACCCACTGTGCTACTAGGGAAATACTAACTTTAAAAAATACCAAAATGGCAAATGCAACAATACGCTTGCTGCTTAGTTTTCTCATCCTAAAATGGTGGTCTTAGCAGTGCCAGGGAACAAACTGGCAAGCAGGTTAATATAGCCAATTTTCATAAAAGTACAATTAAAAAAAATATATATTTAAAGTCAGGATGTAAAAAAATCATTAGAATTTTAGTCATCTAACTGTTCTACAGGCCCTATAAATTTATGATACAAATACATTAAATGCCAATGATAAATGCCTCAAGAGCCACAATATAAATCTGATTTGCTTCATTGCATCCTCTCCACAGTTATTTAATACAGTTTAAAAATAAACAGATATACTTCTAATTCCTCACCCATTATACTTGCTTTCCCTAGGCTGGTTATTGATTCCCCATAGTTTCGTCGAGGCATGACAGGCGAGGTACTTGGACTTGATACATTTTCCATTTCTGTGTTTGAGGTAGACGCTGAGGGAGCCGTTGAGGGATTCAGCGACTCTTTGGCAGGCTTGATGAAGGTTGGCCTTATGTCATCATACTTTGTTAAGACAGTTGTGTTGTACCAATGGATCTGGAGGGGTGCAATATTACTGTAATGTTTCAGGATCAGAGGTTCTAGTCGATAGGCCTACAAGTAAATTAAGATATCACACTTGTCAAGTCTCTGACTCATTTCATTTTTTAGTGCTTTGCACACGTGAAGTGGCAAAATATAGAGAAACTACTGTGCATGCAAAACTAGTTAAGAAATGAATCAAGAAAGAGGCTAATCAGAAGCATCAGACACCTGTCACCAATAAATATCACAGAAACCACTGAAGCCAAGAGGGCATACTTTTAAATTATTTTTTATACTTTGTGCTTATCAAGGTAAGGGATGTCCATTCAAGGGAACTCTTTGAAATAAACATTCTTTGCCTTTCTCTCACCCAGTGCCATGATCAATATTCCGAGTTCAGATGCTGAGGCATGGACCAGGTGCAGCATAAAAGTTCCCATAACCAACAATGCATCTAAACCCAACCTTGAAAGGAACACCCTACTGTAACGGTGTGAATTTCTTCATTTCCCACACCAGACATCCTTATAGTTTTTGTGATGGATTGTCAATTTAGGGACAAAATATTGGGCTAGAAATTGCAGTCGGAGGCGTACCTCACCTGCGAAAGAATTATGAACCTACCTACTGGCTGCGAGAACATGTGGTCTCAGGCCTCGAGGCGGAGGGCAGCATAATGGCCCACAGATACCAAGGACACAAGCAGTGTGGAAGCGGACCTGGGATCACGTGGGCCTGGTCCTCCAATCACAAAGCAGAATTCCATTTTAATCATTTACGAAGGGAATCCCCTAATGAGATGCAATGGAATCCCAAAATCTAATAATTATACAATTTACAGAATTGGAATTTTATTCGTAATTACCTTAATTCTACCAACCTCACTTAATATTTTGATAATTTTATACATCATTGAAACTGTAATCTAGGCCAATATTTGCATAAACTCATTTCATACAGTGCATGTGCATAATTTACGATATGGAAATGTTTAATTAATGGTTTTGATATCCCCTTACGCTGATGTAAACAGGCCCTGTACCTGCTTGCATCAACCATAAGATTTCCGTGTATAATCGCTGGCCAGTCGCTAGCTCTGCGCCAGCGATTGCTTTTCGTGGCCCACGTGGATGGCCTGTCAACTCGTACGTTGACAGGCCGCAAGTTCCGGATGCTGAAATCCCGAACTTGCAGTGGATTTCAATGGGAATATGACGGCGTACAGTAAGCCGTCATACACACCACAATTTCAGGGCCAACGTCAGTATTCTTCTTTTACTTGTGTCCAGTAGGAACTAGGAAGAGAGTGTCTATTATTTCACTCAGAATCCTTACTGGCAACAAAGAGGGCCATTAGTCTAGCCTGTATTGTAACCCCGGTCATAAAGTAAAACAAATGTTTAAATCACTGCATCATCTGGGACACTAGAGTTTCTATTTTTTATTTAACTTTTTTCTTATGCGAATCAAAGTAAATAATAGGGAAATGAAATACTTTCAATTTTTGGCACTCTGTATAGTACACTCCTAAGTCAAATACAGTACAATCATCTATTTCATAGGTCTTCACAGCCACATCAGACAAGATTTTCATCCCATCAACATGTGCCAGATTTGAACCAAGGTCCAAAAGTGAAAGGCCAGCAGTTCTGCAAGTATGCAAGTGATTTGTTTTGTTTTAGCATACTGATCGTTATGTATCTAATTGTGTGTAGTTATCAATAGTGTTGTGAAGGCCTGGGAGCTTGTCCTCTTTGCTGGGAAAGAGGACACAAAAAAAGGGGAGAAATCCACTTTCACTGTTATTCCAATGAGTACTTCACAGTTCAAGAGACTGCAAACATGGCTAAAGTGCATTACATATAGAATGAGAACTCACCACAGGGTCAGTTGGGTGAAATATATTGTACAACCGGCCACAGATACTTTTCGGTAGAATGTGATCCTGCTGACCACTATTTTGAGGACGTATGCCACGCAATGCTAGGAAAACAGCTAGAGGGGAACCCATGCAGAAGAAATTTTCAACCTGAAATAAAATGAAATATTTTTTTGGTTTTGACAAATAGTATTTAAAAACAATGGCATAAAAAGCAGAAACATCTCATCTATTAGGGATTCACATCCTGAAAATCATGATCACGATAATCACCAACATTCTGGACTAAAATGAAAATTCAGCTGGTTATTTTTCAACATTGGTAGATATACCTTATATTTTATTTTATGTATACTCAACATTACTGTGCAACGTTTGTCCAAATCTTAAATTTAAATAATCCCAAGAACCCAAAGCAGTTTTCTTTTTGAACCAACTATAACAAATGAGTTGCACTGTCCAACAAGTGCAAGGAGCTCATGGACTTTTTGTCACTAAGACGGAGGCCATCCATTCTGCTCCTTCCCCTTTCACACCAAGCCAAACCTTCCCCAAGGCTTCCTCCTACCCTAGCCATGATCATGTGTCTTTCTCTAGTTCTCTTAACCCTTGATGGCTTGAATCAGGATTACAACCAGCGTCAGACCAGTAGCTGAAGTATAAACGCACCAGAAGTATTCTGAATACCATGAATGCCTATGACCAATGTAAAGCTTTAGTGGCAGATGGAGTGAACCTCAAGGATAAAACATTTCAGGTATTGCTGATGTCTGCAACTGTTATCAGATAGTGTGTAAAATCATCTCCACTATGTTGTAGTCATCTTGTCTGGTAGATGCATTGTTTGGCTGGTCCTCATTTTTAATTGGCGGATTTTAAAGATTTGTTATACGCTGCAGTGCCTACCATCTTAATCTGGAGAAGGGAAAAACATACACTGCAGATACTTTATCCTTATCTACCACCTTAAACTCTAACTCAGCAGAACTGAAATTATGATTGAGGGGAAATCATTGCAGGCAGTTTGCTTAACACAAACTATCAAAAAACATACACTGGTATAACACAAAGACATACTGCACCAGTCACCAAAAGTGTAGTATTGTTGAGAGCAATACTGCTAAATTTTCAAGTGAACTTAAATGATGATTTGGTCTATTTTCTTTTGCTAACAAGGGACAGGAGTATAAAGTCCTATCTCACTGAATTTGAGGGTTATGCAAACTTTAAATCGGAGGTAATGAATCTACTTCTAAACTCACCTTAAATCTCAAAGCAGGTAATCTGAATGGAGCTGAAGCTTTGACTTGAAGTAATTGGTGCTCTAATTTTTTTAATCTGTAAAATGAAATTTAAATATCAATGGATGCCTAGGTAGTAATGTACTGTAAAAATTTATAATTTTTTTTTAATAAAATCCGAATTTTATAAAAGCACCTCTGATCTTCAGCTGCATTTTTGTTCTCTGCTGCCAGTTGCTATACCACCAGGAATAGTTACAGTCGGATATTAAAATAAATATATCTGTACCTTTTTCTTAGGAATATCTGACAGTTGGCTAGCAAATACAGTCCAATATTTATATTTAAAAAGTAACACACACACAACCCACACATCCCTTTCCTAGCCTTCAAGCACCTTCTTGGTAAAACCTAGACTCATACGAACATAAGAAATAGGAGCAAGAGTAGGCTATTCGGTGCTTTGAGCCTGCTCCGCCATTCAATAAGATCATGGCTGATCTTCGACCTCAACTCCACCTTCCTGCACTATCCCCATATCCCTCGATTCCCTTAGTATCCAAAAATCTATCGATCTGTTTTGAATATACTCAACGACTGATCATCCACAGCTTCCAAAGATTCACAACCCTCTGAGTGAAGAAATTTCTCCTCATCTCAGTCCTAACTGGCCAACCCCTTACTCTGAGACTGTGACCCCTGGTTCTAGAATTCCCAGCCAGGGGAAACATCCTCCCAGCATCTACCCTGTCAAGCCCTGTAAGAATGTTAAATGTTTCAATGAGATGACCTCTTAGTCTTCTAAATTCTAGGGAATGTAGGCCTAGTCTCCTCAATCTCTCCTCAAACGACAATCCCCCCCCCCATACTAGGAATTAGTCTGGTGAACCTTCATTGCACTCCCTCTAAGGCAAGTATATCCTTCGTTAGGTAAGGAGACCAAAACTATATACAGTACTCCAGGTGTGGTCTCACCAGGACCCTATATAATTGCAGTAAGACTTCTTTACTCTTATACTAGTATTACAAAAGGCTAACATACCATTTGCTTTCCTAATTGCTTGCTGTACCTGCATGTTAACTTTCAGTGATTTGTGTACAAGGACACCCAGGTCACTCTGAATACCAACATTTCCCAAGCTCTCACCATTTAAAAAATATTCTGCTTTTCTATTTATCCTACCAAAGTGGATAACATCACATTTCTCCACATTATAATCCATCTGCCACATTCTTGTCCACTCACTTAACCTGTCCATATCCCTTTGCAGCCTCTTTACAACTTGCGTTCCCACCTAGCTTTGTATCGTCAGAAAACATTACACTCGGTCCCTTCATCCAAGTCATTGATATAGATTGTGAATAGCTGAGGCCCAAGCACTGATCCTTGCGATACCCCACTAGTTACAGCCTGCCAACCCGAAAATGACCCTTTTATTCCTACTCTCTGCTTTCTGTCCATTAACTAATCCTCAATCCATGCTAATATATTACCCCCAATCCCATGAGCCCTAATTTTGTGTAATAACCTCTTGTGTGGCACCTTATAGAATGCTTACTGAAAATCCAAATACACCAGTCACTGGTTTCCCCCTTATCTGCCCTGCTAGTTACAACCTCAAAAAACTCTTAAATTTTTCAAACACGATTTCCCTTTCATAAATCCGTGTTGACTCTGCCTAATCATATTATGATTTTCTAAGTGCCCTTTTACCACGTCCTTAATAATAGATTCTAGCATTTTCCCTACTACTGATGTCAGTGATTAGACTCATCACTGTTGGCTTCCTACCTCTGACTGACATGCTCTGCCACAACATGGTACGCTTGTATCAACTGCCCGCACAGCAAAGTCATGTTGTCAGGAGAAGAAACTTTGCAGAGCAAGAAAAGTAAAATCAAAGAGCACGTCACTCTGGGTCACTTCAATCACCTTCTAAATGCTGACTCCAGGGCCGTCGAAAAGAAACATCGGAGGTCAGTTGCCAGGAATGGGGTACATGGCAAAGAGACCTAAAGGAGGCAAAGAATTAAAACAAATGGGGGAAGGAGTGGCAATGAGCACCTTTCTCCCCTACAGATAAAGTGCTTCTTTGTGTTACTTATTCTAGATTTGTGACGTAGTACTATCTATTTATTGTAATATATATCCAACTATAACTATTCCAAGTGGCAAAGCAAGTCTCAGGATGAAGCAGGAAGAGGTTGAGTTGGGAAAGAGAGGGAGACAAGACGGGGCAAGGGAAATGATGGGAAGCGAAGGTGGAGGAAGGGAGACGAGAACGGAAGAGAAGGAAGGGAGACAAGTATAGGGAAGGAAGGAGGGAGACGGAGGCTGCAATTCAGGATGAGTGAAATGCCATGACTAACTTTCTAAGAAAACTTTCTTCACCGTGTGTTTACAGGCCATCCAGAACTTTACAGAACACAATGAGACCATTCAGCTTACAGCATCTATGCTCGCTTTCTGAAAGAACTATCCACTTGGATTCCATGCCCGATCCCCATATGCTTTTACATTTTTCTTGTAGAAATATTTATCCATTTCAGTTTTAAAAACTTATAGATTCGACCTCCACTCCTGCATCTGGTAGGACATTTAATGTCCAAACTACCCTGTGTAAAATACTTCTAAACCCCGCTCCCCACCATTTCATTATTCTGATGATCCTCAATTTATGTGCTCTAGTTACCAACTAACTGACTAGTGGAAATAGTTTTTCCACAATTTACCTTATTAATATCCTCTATAATTTTAAACACCTGTATCAGACCTCCTCTTTATCTTTTTGTTTTAATGAAAAGAGCTTCAGTTTCTCTAATCTTTCCTGAAAACTAAAACCGCTCAACCCTGGTATAATTTTAATAGTAAGTTCTGCACCATCTCCATGGCCGTGACAACTTTCCTAAAGTAACGTACCCAAAACGGGACACAATATTCTAACTTGGCCAATAGGTTACTATCAACTCTTTGCTGCCATTTATAAAACCTCAGATTGCACAAGTTTGCTTTTTGGACAGCTTTATCTACTTGTCCTCCCACTTTTAAATATTTGTGTATCTGAATTCCCAAGTCTCTCCGCTTTTCTACTCCTTTAAAAGTTTTACTGTTTAGTGTACATTTACTCCCTTATTTTCCCCCCCAAAATTTACCACTGCGTAATTCTCTACATTAAATTTCATCCAAACATCTATTTGCCCAATCGACTAGCCTGTCTACACCCTCCTGAAATCACTTACATGCCTCTTCAGTTATCCATGCTCTCCATTTTTTGTCTGCAAATTTTGATACCATGTCCCCTATACCAAACACCAGTTCATTTATATATTGGGAAGAACAATGATCCCAACACTGGCCCTTGGAGTCAGCACTGCTTACGTTCCTCCAGTCTGAAAAAACATCCATTAACCACTATTCTCTGCTTTCTGTCCTTTAGCCAACTTCCCATCAATGTTGCCACATTCCCTTGAATACTGTAACACCTGAATTTGATCAACAAGCCTTCTATGCAGCATCTAATTAAATGCCTTTTGAAAATTAATACAGCATTTCCTTTATCAAAACAGTTATTTCCTCAAAGAAGTCTATTACATTTATCATACATCACCTGCCTTTTACAAATTCATGCTGGCTACCCTTAATTAATCCATGTCTTTCTATATGAGTTTTAATTTTATTCCATATTAAGAAGCTGTCCCACTACTGATGTTAAGCTGACTGGTCTATAGTTACCTGGTTTATGCTTACTCCCTTCTTAAATCAAGGCATTACATTGGCAACTCACCAGCCTTCTGGTATAATTTCCATATCCAAGGATATTTGGCAGATTCTGGCCAAAGCCTGGTTATTTCCTCTCTGATTTTCCACAGCATTCCATGCCATCAGGGCCCTGTGCCTTTCCCACTGAGTTCCACAAACTTTTTCAATTCTACTTCCTTAACTATAGTTATTCTATCTAATTTCTCCATCTCCTATTGTATTCTTTCATTCTTCTGTGAAAAACAAGGCAAAGTTCTCATCTAGTATCTCCGCCATTCCTGCACCCTCCATGAAAAGATTTATTTTTTTATCTCTAGTTGGTCCTACCTTTTTAATAACTATTCTTTTAGTTTTATAAAATCCTTTACTATTTCTCTTAATGACACCCACTTCTGGGAGAATGTAGAAGCCAAACCTGTGGCTAAATGGTAGCACTCTCACCTAAGTCAGAAGGTTGTGGGTTCAAGTCCCACACCAGAGACTTGAGCATATAATCTAGGCTGACACTCCAGTGCAGTACTGAGGGAGTGCTGCATTGTCAGAGGTGCCGTCTTTCGGACAAGGCATTAAATTGAAGCCCCCGCCTGCCATCTCAGGTGGACGCAAAAGATCCCACTTCATTATTCGAAGAAGAGGAAGGGAGTTCTCCTGGCCAACACTTACCCCTCAACCAACACCCAAAAACAGATGATCTGGTCATTTATTTCATTGCGGTTTGTGAGAACCTGCTGTGTGCAAATTGGCTGCCGCATTTGCTACACTACAACAGTGACTACACTTCTAAAGTACTTCATTGGTTGTAGAGACCTTTGGGACTTCAAGGTCATGAAAGGAGCTATATAAATGCTTCTTCTTTCTTTCTAACCATTAGAGAAAAATGAAACTCTTCATTCTGCACCTTTTATGTTCGTGCCAATAGAGAAAGGACAGGAAAATGTCAGCAATGATGGCAGATACCAGAGTTGGCAAGATTATCTGAGGAGTTGATCAAGTTTGTCTTTGTATCACATCAGCAGCAGCCCTAAGTCACACTAAGGCTGCTTTTTAACTTATTTATTTTATTTGAAAAAAAAAGGCATTACAGCCTTCAGCTTTACACACTCTAGCTTAAAAGATCAAGGGGGAAAAACTAGGTATTGCCCATTTTGGGACGCTAATATCGGCCAGGTGCAAAGTTTAGTGCCCAGCGCTAATTATCGCCTCTGACTGCAAAATTCGCCTCTATTTGTGATTTGAGCGCTAAATCAAGCGCTACACATCTCCCTTAAGGCGCTAACGTCGGGGAGCGAGGTGCTACCTCAGAACGATATCGAAGCTCAGGCGATGTCAGTTATCGTGGAAGCCAGACAGACTGGCGCCGTCCAGTTCTTAAAGGGGAGGGGCCATCTTGCTGGCCAGCCACACCCTGCTCATTGCAGCCTCGAATCTTGGCCTGGAGAGACCTCTAAAGCAATTGTGTTGGAAGCACGAATGGATAGGCCCAGGGACAGAGCTCGGTGCTTAGGAACCTCAAAAGTGGTGCTGAGGACCGAAACTCCTTAGGACAGCGTTAAATCTCTCTAGACGTCTCTCTCCCTCTCAACCTGCGTGTACCGAAAATTTTGCTGACAAGAAAAAGCAGGAAGCGCACGCCTTTAAATAGCGCTCCCCAGCCCCTTCCCGACTTGAAAACGTTCCCCTCCACCTGTCGTTCCTGGCGGCAGACGCTAAGGCAGGGGGCGCGACTCAATTTCCAGTCCGGGGCGTTACATGCTTGCATGATGTCGCGATCTGCAGGCGCAGGAGATCGTGGCGGTATTGTTTAGCGCCAGCGCAAAACGACAGGTCAATTTTGCGAGCAGTGCTAAATTCGCCGCGCTTGGGCACTAAGATGCTAGCGCCCCATTAGCGCCCCCTGGAGGCACTAACAGGAGGCACTAACCAACTGAATTTTTCCCCCAAAATGTTTTCTCAGCTCTTCTTCATCAGATGAAACCAACTGCAATTAGAAGCCAATAAAAAATACAGCGCGGACTCGAACGGGAGCGGCGGCAGCATAAAGAGAGCTGAGAGGAGACAACAATGAGTGACATCACAGGACAGCAGGCGGCGGAGTATAAATCGAATGGGAGGCCCAGAGAGAGTACAGACCGGAGCAGCGGCAGCAGCGAGGAGGCGGAGGACCTCCAGCGAACTCAACAACAACAAAAGCAACAACTGCAAAACAGCTAAAGTGATGTCACAAGCAGGGAAGGAGCTGATTGGTGAGTAGCTGATAAATGTTTCTCGTAAATAGTCTATTAAGTAAAGGCATGGCAGGGCAGCTCAGTCCCGTGGAATGCACGTCCTGTGCCACGTGGGGACTCCAGGCCACTTGCCATGTCCTGGACAATCACATGAGCAGGAAGTGTCGTCAGCTGGAGGAGCTCAAGCTGGAGGAGCTTAAGCAGCAGCTGGCATCACTGCGGTGCATCCGTGAGGCTGAGAGCTTCGTGGATAGAACGTTTCAGGAGGTGGTCACCCCGCAGATAAAGAGTGTGCAGGGAATGGGTGACCACCAGATAGAAGAGGACCACCAGGCAGGTAGTTCAGGAGTCCCGAGTGCATCTCACTCTCCAATGAGTATTCGGTTCTGAGTACTGGTGAGGGCGATGGTTCTTCTGGGGAATATAGCCAGAGCCACGTCTGCGGCTCCAAGGGTGGCTCAGCTGTACCGGGGGGTGGGAGGAGGAAGACGACTGGGAAAGCAATAGTGGTAGGGGATTCGATAGTTAGGGGAGCAGACAGGCGTTTCTGTGGCCGCAGACGTGACTCCAGGATGGTATGTTGCCTCCCTGGTGCCAGGGTCAAGGATGTCACCGAGCAGCTGCAGAACATTGAGGTGGGAGGGTGAACAGCCAGAGGTCATGGTCCATATCGGTACCAACGACATAGGTCGAAAGAGGGATGAGGTCCTGCAGGCAGATTTCAGAGAGCTAGGAAAGAGATTAAAAAGCAGGACCTCAAAGACAGTAATCTTCGGATTACTCCCGGTGCCACGTGCTAGCGAGTACAGGAATAGGAGGACAGCGCAGATGAATCCGTGGTTGGAGAGATGGTGCAGGAGGGAGGGCTTTAGATTCCTGGGGCATTGGGACCGGTTCTGGGGGAGGTGGGACTTGTACAGGCCGGACAGGTTGCACCTCAACAGGGCCGGTACAGTTGAGGTACATTCCCATGGAAAGGCAGGGCAACTAAAGTCAGGGCTCCCTGGATGACAAAAGAGAGAGAGAATATGAAGAAGCAGAAAAAGAATGCATAGGACAGATGTCAGGTTGCAAATGCATCTGAGAATCAGGCTATATATAGAAAGGTCAGAGAAGTAAAAAAGAAAATAAGCGGGGCAAAGAGAGGGTATGAGAATAGAATGGCAGCCAACATAAAAAGGAATTCAAAAGTCTTCTATAGGCATATAAATAGTAAAAGGGTAGTAAGAGGAGGGGTGGGACCGATTAGGGACCAAAAAGGAGACCTATGCATGGAGGCAGAGGGTATGGCTGAGGTACTAAATGAGTACTTTGCATCTGTCTTCACCAAGGAAGAGGATGCTGCCATCGACATAGTAAAGGAGGTGGTAGTGGAGATACTTGATAGGGTAAAAAGGTGGTATTAGAAAGGCTGGCTGTACTTAAAGTAGATAAGTCACCAGGAGCAGATGGGATGCATCCTAGGATGCTGAGGGAATTGAGGGAGGAAATCGCAGAGGTACTGGCCATAATATTCCAATCCTCCTTAGATATGGGGGTGGTGCCAGAGGACTGGAGAATTGCAAATGTTACACCATTGTTCAAAAGGGTGTAAAGATAAACCCAGCAACTACAGGCCAGTCAGTTTGACATCGGTAGTGGGGAAGCTTTTAGAAACAGTAATCAGGGACAAAATTAACAGTCACTTGGACAAGTGTGGATTAATTAAGGAAAGCCAGCACAGATTTGTTAAAGGCAAATCGTGTTTAACTAACTTGATTGAGTTCTTTGATGAGGTAACAGAGAGGGTTGATGAGGGTAATGCAGTTGACGCAGTGTACATGGATTTCCAAAAGGCGTTCGACAAAGTGCCACATAATAGGCTTGCCAGCAAAGTTGAAGCCCATGGAATAAAAGGGACAGTGGCAGCATGAATACGGAATTGGCTAAGTGATAGGAAACAGAGAGTAGTGGTGAACGGTTGTTTTTCGGACTGGAGGAAGGTATACAGTGGTGTTCCCCAGGGGTCAGTTCTAGAACCACTGCTTTTCTTGATATATATTAATGACTTGGACGTGGGTGTACAGGGCACAATTTCAAAATTTGCAGATGACACAAAACTTGGAAGTATAGTGAACAGTGAGGAGGAGAGTGATAGACTTCAAGACAGACAGACAGGCTGGTGAAATGGGCGGACATGTAGCAGATGAAATTTAACGCAGAAAAGTGTGAAGTGATACATTTTAGTAGAAAGAATGAGAGGACATATAAACTAAATGGTATAATCCTGAAGGGGGTGCACGAAGAGAGAGACCTGGGGGTATGTGTGCACAAAGCGTTGAAGGTGGCAATGCAGGTTGAGAAAGCAGTTAAAAAGGCTTACGGGATCCTGGGCTTCATGAATAGAAATGAGAAGTCGCACAACACCAGGTTATAGTCCAACAGATTTATTTAATTTTACAAGCTTTCGGAGCGGTTCGCTCCTTCCTCAGGTAAGGTGAATTCTGGGAGATTCTCTCACTGCTAACTTACCTGAGGAAGGAGCGAACCGCTCTGAAAGCTTGTAAAATTAAATAAATCTGTTGGACTATAACCTGGTGTTGTGCGACTTCTCATTTTTGTCCACCCCAGTCCAACGCCAGCATCTCCACATCATGACCTTCATGAATAGAGGTATAGAGTACAAAGTGTGGATATGATGAAGAACCTGTATGAAGAACCCGCTTTGCGGAACACCTCCGTTCAGTCCGTAAGGGGGACCCCGAGCTCCCGGTCGCCTGTCACTTTAATTCACCGCTTCACTCCCACTCTGACCTCACCGTCCTCGGCCTATTACACTGTTCCACAGAAGCGCAGCGTAAGCTCGAGGAACAGCACCTCATCTTTCGTTTAGGCACGCTACAGCCCTCTGGACTCAATATCGAGTTCAACAATTTTAGATCATAACCTCAGGCCCAATCACATTTATATTTTATTTTTTCATCCACCCTTTTATTTGCCCCCCCCCTTTTTTTTTCCCCCTCCTAGAAGCTGGCAGCTGTCCTTCATTCTGCCAGTGCATTTCACACTTCTTTCAGCCTTAACCTGTCACATTACCACCTCTTGCCTTGAATATCTCTTAATGTCTCTTAATCTCTCCTTTTGTTCTTTCATCCCCTCCCCCTTTTCCCAGCTTTATCCTTGCCTTCAATCTATTCCATTTCCTGCTATTTCCAGTTCTGACGAAAGGTCTTCGACCTGAAACGTTAACTCTTTCTCTCTCCACGGATGCTGCCTTGCCTGCTGAGTTTTTCCAGCGTTTTCTGTTGTTATTAACCTGTATAAAACACTGGTTCGGCCCCAATTGGAGTACTGTGTCCAATTCTGGGCACCACACTTTTAGGAAGGATGTGAAGGCCTTAAAGAGGGGTGCAGAAAAGATTTACGAGAATGATTCCAGGAATGAGGGACTTCAGTTACGTTGATTGACTGGAGAAGCTGGGGTTGTTCTCCTTGGAGCAGAGAAGATTGAGGAGATTTGATAGAGGTGTTCAAAATCATGAGGGGTCTGGACAGAGTAGATAGAGGGAAACTGTTCCCATTGGCAGAAGGGTCGAGAACCAGAGGACACAGATTTAAAGTGATTGGCAAAAGAACCAAAGGCGATATAAGAAAAAACTTTTTTATGCAGCGAGTGGTTAAGATCTAGAATGCACTGCCTGAAAGGGTGGTGGAGGCAGAGTCAATCACGGCTTTCAAAAGGGAATTGGATAAGTATATGAAGGAAAGAAATTTGCAGGGCTACGGGGAAAGGGCGGGGGAGTGGGACTAGCTAAAGTGCTCTTGCAGAGAGCTGCACGGGCTCGACATGGGCCGAATGGCGGCCTTCCGTGCTATAATGATTCTTTGAATAATTTTACATGCATCTGACAGAAGTACACGGAGCTCTCAGTCTTCTCTTCTCTCCCACAGTCTAAATTTATATGCTTTTTGGAAATCTGATCATCTTTACTGCATCCTGACTAAGCAAACATAATAGGAGAGTTTTTTCCCCCACATCATGTAATAAGCCAAAAGTTCAAAATCACCACTGCCAAAAATGATCTGAACTGACTAATCAGTAATATATGTACCTAATTTTGATAAAACCGTGGCTAGGCAGCATTCTAATTGTAAATCCTTACCGTTTTTTAGTCTTGAGAATATCATCCAGAAGCTCACGTTCCTCAAAACTCATGGAATTCTCTGTCATCTCCTCTTCCTCCTGGACCATTTTGTCATAAAATCGCACTGGATACCATCCAGTCATAATATCATAAGTGATGACACAGCCTAGCGAGTGGGCTACTATCGAAACCTTCCCACCATGGATTTCAAAATCTGGGTTCCGAGAACAGAAAAGCGCATATAACCGATTTAGCTCCTGCTGAAGACCTTTCACAATCTGAAGTAAGAAAAATATAAAAGCATATAATGATCTGCCTAGCTTTCACTATAGTATACATAAAGCAGGATTAAAAATACAACCATAGCCACATTATGAATACACATGTAATTCTACACCAATATAAGTTTGCATAATTCTGGAGAGATATACAACTAGTCAAAGCAATTCCACACACGAGACGTAAAAAGCAAATCATCCAGCAGTTGAATTTATAATTGAATTATAACTGGATTCAAAAAAGCAGTGTATAACTATTTCAAAAGATTTTCACAATCCAATAGATTACCAATGCAAGTTTAATTATACACTAGCTAAAAATTTAATTGATACTCAGGGTTACTTTGCCCCAATTAACAGTACTGTAAAATCCACCAGCAGAATACTAGAAGACTCTATATAAGCTGTTCAATTAAACTATGATCAGTTAATTACAGGATTCAAAATTAAGACAGAATACCTGCCCTGGTCATCAGTTGCTTAATTGGAATTAATACACCAGTACACATTGTAGTTTACAGCCAGATCTAAATGTGACCAATGGGCAGATTTAAAATCCATCATGGCATTTCTTAATCAGATAATATGATTGCTTGTGTAATGTTTTCTAGCTAGTCTCACTGGCGAGAACGTGGTTTTAATAAGCTACAACCCATAATGATGTTTGCAAGGGCAGTAGCTTTCCACATCATGTATAGAATAATGAAATGGTCAAAAGATGTTGCCAATGCTCCTGTCACCACCCTGAGACACAAGAAATGGGGAAAAGAATCATGGTGGCAGGGGATTGCTCGGATTTGAAAGTCTGAATTCTGCATTAAATAAAAGGGCAACTCCTCTAACAATAATGGTATATTTTATTTAGAACAAAAAGTTGCCACTTGTAATTTTTTTCTTCCCATCTAAACAATTCTTGTCTAATAAGATATCACCTAAAACAGAGATAACAACAGAAAATGCTGGAAGCACTCAGCAGGCCAGGCAGCATCCGTGGAGAAAGAAACAAAGTTAACATTTCAGGTCTGGTCAACCCCAACCCTAAACCAGACCTGAAATGTTAACTCTGTTTCTTTCTCCACAGATGCTGCCTGGCCTGCTGAGTGCTTCCAGCATTTTCTGTTGTTATTTCAGATTTCCAGCATCCACAGTATTTTGCTATTGTATTCACCTTAAACATAGCTTGGTTAAAACATTTTAAATTACGAGGTTACAAGTCAGTAGTTTGTGTACAAACATGAATGCAAAATTCATTGTCTAATATCAAAAAGGAACAAAGGGATAGAAATTCATCTTGGGCGGTAGCCCATATACTCGCCACTCACCCGCCCCCCCCCATGTCTGATATGCAGTTCCATTAACTTCAATGTAACTGAATATACACATCAGTGTACAACAGGCAGCTGATGCAATACCGCTCAAGATGAATATCTACCCCCAAAAGGCTGGTGATGCATTCTCTTAACAAGTTTGCATCCTACTCCAGGATAATCGTTTGTCATATAGTAAGCAAAGGCTCACCTCAGTGTTCTGCAATACTGTACTTCCACCCCCTCTTCAACATTAGATATACAAACCGTCAAATCTACCCCTATTTTCCCCAGGCACACTGATAATTCCTATCCACCAACTTTTAAAAAGGAATCCAAAAAGGAAGGAGAGAAAATTACTGGTCAAGTCTAAAAATCCAAACCATTGAGGAGACGCATCATTTCTTAAAGATATGGAAGCTGGACTCTTGAGTCATGAATGCATGCTTCTTAAAAAAAAAACTTTGATGAGCACTTCAAAGTTTCTTAAAATCATTTGATGCATTTTGAAGCTATTGCAGTAATACTTCTTAAATATGAGCAATGAACTGCACAGAGAGCTCCTATTGTTAAATATCCATGGTAGGAATGCGTAAATTTTAATAAAATCTATAAAATCCTTGATCTTACAAGTCTCGAGCTTTTCTTTTGTGGGAGGTGCACAAGATGTTAGGATGAACCCTTTTCTCCTCCTCCCCACTGCCCCAGCCCTCCAACCAATCTTAAAGGAGTCCCAAAAGATAATTCTGCAAATCTTTTATCTGAATGAACATTGTGGTTCCAAAACAATGTTACAAATCTTACAAAAATTACCGCCTACACAAACCAGTAGGAGTTTTGAAGATTACAAATTGTTTTAAGTCATTATCATGGGCAAAATAGATGCATTTTACAAGGCAATATTAGAGAGATCTAAATGAATGTGTTACCAGGTGCTACAAGAATCAATGGTTATATCACAGCTGCTGTTGCAAAGTCATGGAGGATTAGAGACCACATAGAAAGCAAATAAAAACCTCACAAATTGGCATCAGTCCAGCTCCACTCCTATTGACTGTCTAATCCACAAGTCCTAGCTCCACTCCTATTTACTGTCTAATCCACATATCCTAGCTCCACTCCTATTTACTGTCTAATCCACATATCCTAGCTCCACTCCTATTTACTGTCTAATCCACAAGTCCTAGCTCCACTCCTATTTACTGTCTAATCCACAAGTCCTAGCTCCACTCACTTCCTTGCACAGGGAATCTCAATTGCGTCCTTCCTCTCCCTCTATGTGCCACATGACCTACTGCAGTTGGCCTCAAATCTACAATAGTATTATCTTCGAACTTTCTGTGAGTCATTATTAGAGTTTTGTTATTATAACAGCGTATGAAGGTATTCCAACAACATTTTATTCAAAAGGTGCTTCCCTTACAATTTCCACCCATCTCCCCAGCCTGAACTGGGGAGCAGTTTCCCCTTTAATCTACATTCACTCTGCACTTCACCTTTTCTTACATTGCACAGAAATTATGATAACCCTACATATGCTACAAGTGAAATTCCATCAATTTGATGTCAAGATGCTGTTCAAGTGTTTTAATATATTTTAAATACACATAATTTAATTGCTAAATCACAATCATATTTTTATTATGCATTTTTTTTTAAAGTTAGGTGTCATTGGCAACATATAGGGGTAGAAATTTGTCTTCGCCAGTAGCATAAAACGGGCAGTATCAATGGACCGCCCGTTACACGCCCTGCCCGATATTTAGTTCCATAGACTTCAATGGAACGGAATATTGGACCATAATAGATGCCTCATGCGATACTGCCCGATTTGTGCCTTACCCTTACCTACAAGAATAAAAAAAAATTAAGGACTAATCTGCCAGAAATGCCTGCAAACAAAAATGCCAGAATTTTCTTCCCAGGTCTGATAATGAATCACACCAAAAAGTCGCTCTCTCTCAGATGCTGCTTGACCTGTGACACATCTCCATCATTACCTGCATTCAGCTTTTAAATACATATATATTTTGAATGCTATTAGAAATATACAGATGTACGAAGGAAAAGATAGAATCTTTCAGGCTTCACATTTGAAAAAAAAATACACTTCATCAACCCAATATGAATTCCAAAGAGGTGCACTTATGAAGCTTCCAACTCTGATCAGTTAATTTTAGAATATGTCTTCACCTTGCACCAAACCAATCCCTACACTGCAATATAAACATTATTTAAATTCCAGGTCTATATTCTGTATTTTTATAAAATTGGTTGCCGCGTTTCCTACATTACAACAGTGACTACACGCTCAAAAAGTACATCATAAGTGCTTTGGGATGTCCTAAGGCCGTGAAAGGCACTATATAAAGGCAAGTCTTTCATTCTTAGGGGTCAACGCTGGGACATTCCTCTTCTATATGGTTCAGCTGCTCACTGTGCTAATTAGAAATGTGCACTGTGCTTGTAGTTCCAGAAGTTAGAATGACCTTCTGGCTAGGACATGAATAGATTGGCCTTATTGTACAGGAGACCACTGACAGTACTCCAGAGGCAATTATATCAGAGTCATGCAGGGAAGTAGTCCAAACCGCTCTCAGAAGGTTGAATATCTTGGTAGCAGATACTTTCGGTGACTGCTTTCACCTGGGTCCTTAAGATTTTTCAAAAAAATTATGTACAAATACAGCTGGAGTATTGTGCCCAATTCTGGGCACCACACTTTCTGAAGGACATGAAGGCTTTGGAGAGGGTACAGAAGAGATTTACTAGAATGGTTCCAGGGATGAGGGAATATAGTTACGTGGATAGACTAGAGAAGCTGGGGTTGTTCTCCTTGGAACAGAGAAGGCCAAGAGGAGATTTGATAGAGGTGTTTAAAATCATGAAGGGTTTAGATAGAGTAAATAAAGAGAAACTGTTTCCAATGGCTGAACGGTCGATAACCAGAGGGCACAGATTTAAGCTGATTGGCAAAAGAACCAGAGGTGACACGAGGAAAAACTTTTTTACGCAACGAGTGGTTAGGATTTGGAATGCACTGCCTGATAGGGCGGTGGATACAGATTCACTAGTAGCTTTCAAAAGGGAATTGGATAAATAATTGAAGGAGAAAAAAAACAGCAGGGATATGGGGAAATTGCTGGGGCATGGGACTAACTGGATTGCTCTTTGAAAGAGCTGGCGCAGACTCAATGGATCGAATGGCCTCCTTCTGTGCTGTACTATTCTATGATTCTATTCTATCTTTACCTATATACAGCTTCATTATTTACTGAACTTAATGAGAAAAGGTCTGCAGCAGGATTGTGGAACCTTGAACTTGAAGTGCAAAAGGAATTTTATTTCTTGTGCTTCTAACATATCTATCCAGTTTCAACTGCACCTGTTTATTCTCCCTCTTATTGAACGGATACTTCCAAGCCCTTACAATCAAGGCCAAGACATTTCCTAATGCAAATTCCAGGACTTACTGCTCTAGTCCCAACCACTCTGCCAGTATCTGAAGTAAATAGTCTTGTATGATGCTTGCCTTAGTCCTGGTTGAAACTCACACCACAATACCTTTTAACTTGGTTTATATCATCTTTCAAATTTGTTTACTGGCTTAATTTGACTCAGGCGCTTGTTATGTACTTGCACTTAAGTTGTGCAATACTGCTATTGTGCTATGTATGCATGTACTGCAATGTTCTTCTCCCTTATTTCACTTTATTTGTATTTTTCCCAATGTTCCTGCTCTGAATGTTGCAGCTTTTGTAGTGTTATTAAAATATTCCACAAGGACAAAAACGACAAGATAAAAACAAGTTACAAGGTAAACAATTAAGATAGCAACAGGAAGGCCATACATCATCCAACTGTTGACTTTCAAGCAGACAAATTGACACCTTTATTTTGCCACACAGAGAGACCTCAGAATTTGTATGCTGTTTACAACAGCTCAAATAATTCAAAGCGTTGCAACCTGACAAACAGCTAATAACCAAAGAAGGATATATGTAACCTACTAGATATACAGCAAAATATAACTGAAGTGCCATTCTACATCCCCTAGTCATATTAGCAGTGATGCATACTTGCTCAAAGAGTAGCATACACATGTTCTTTGTGAAAACTAATCAAATTTAGTACTGTACTCAATATTAATACAAGACCTTACATTATGGCTTAAGAATAAACTGTTATTGTTACGCCCACTTAAAACTATTTAATGTGCTTCAATATTTATGACAAGACCACAAACGGACTCACCTCATCCCTGTAAAGGGGGCTAGTGTAGTACATGATGTCCATAGCACTGCTGTTTAACATGTCTCGAAGACCACGTACTTTATCTGGGGTAATAGATTCAACAGTATCTAGAAATATAAAAGTTTTAAAAAAGGTCCATTTTCATTAATTCAGCAAGACAACATTTGAAAAAACGTCTGCATGGACATTCTACGTGAACAGTGATTCCACAGATATAAGGCAACATGTTCGAGTCCTGTCCCCCAGGCAGGGACTTGTACTGTGTGTGGTACCATTGACAGCCTCCAGTACTTTGCCCAAGTGGCTATTCTTCATGTGTGATGGTAGTCTATTTGAATGTTTGTGGGGGGGGCGGGGGTAGGGAAGAGAAGTATCACAATGAAACTCAGTCTTGTTCTCATCGGACATCGACACACAACTCATTTTCCAGCACACTTCCAGATAGCAATCAGGAGCAGAGCTTGGACTGTATTTTCCCCTTCACTTGCCCAGAGGTTTTAATGCAAGTTCTAGATCCCCCAACGTCACCTCAGCTTAGATCAGCTAACTCAGCACAAATGTGGGACTGCTCTTTCCTGGTATGTGTAGCTCAGAATCACAGCAGTATTTACAAGAGGAGCTATACTATTCCCTTTCAAGATGACAGTCCCCTTTTAACCACTTTTTTTTTTGTAGGTTCAAGCAAGTATGTAGTCAACAACTACAGTAAAATACTTTGGTTAAACTTTAACAAATCATTTTTAATGATGAAAAACTATGATTTTTAGTCTCACAAAAGAACACTCATGTTTGTTAGTACTAGAATAGAGTGCTTCTTCATTTACACTATTATTCAAAGACACAGTCACAATGACAATTCAAATGGCAGCCACTATTTCTCACTGCTTGAAGAATTCTTTTTGGGCTAAACAATAGTATTGCTGGTAATATCAAAATACATGGGAAACAAGGTCCACAAGCCAAGAAAGTCATCACTGTCTTCTTAGGCATCAGCCACGGTGCAGTGATAGCACTCTCACCTCTGAGTCAGAAGGCTGTAGGTTCAAACCCCACTCCAGAGACTTGAGCATATAATCCAGGCTGACACTCAGTGCAGTACTGACGGAGTGCTGCACTGTCACAGGTGCCGTCTTTCGGATGAGGCATTAAACACAGAGTTACCGTCTGCTCTCTCAGGTGGACGTAAAAGATCCCATGGCACTATTTTGAAGAGGAGCAGTGGAGTTCTCCCAGTGTCCTGGCCGACATTTATCCCTCATCCCACATCTAAAACAGATGATCTGGTCATTTATCTCATTTCGGTTTTTGAGACCTTACTATGTGCAAATTGGCTGGCACATTTTCTACATTATACCAGTGACTACACTTCAAAAGTACTTTATTAGCTGTAAATCACTTTGGGAAATGAAAGGCACATATAAATGCAAGTCTTTCTTTCACTTGAAATGATTCTTCCCTTGACCTAGATTTGTGTGGATATTCACAAGTTGAAAAACGTTCTAAATACAAGGACAAGCTACAGTGTAGCTGTCTCAGCATCTTACTCCTGTCCGAGCCAAGAATTGAAAATGAAGCATTTAAACATTGCCAACTGGTCTCCTGAGGTGGTGCTCATGGTCATTAAAAAAAGTGTGCTTTTCTCTCTATCTTCTTGTAACTGTCTCTCTGTCCATCTCCCAGTCTAATTCTTTGCTTCTCCCTTTCCATTTCCTGCTCTGTCTCCCTCTTTTTCTCCTGACATGATTGAGACTTTCCCCTGTTGTTGGTATCTGTCTCCCAGTCCTTCATTCTTTCTCTCCATTCTTCTGTAAAGCTGTCCTTCCCTCTGACGCCTCTCTATGCCTTCCACTCTTTGTATCTGTCATACGGTTTGCAGCTGTATGTCTGCCAGAGTGTATGCCTGTCATACAATCCCTTCTTCATTTATTAAAAAAAAGTTTTTGAATATTTGCTTCTTTCTTTCTGAATTTTTCCTCCTTTGATTCTCACGCTTTTCCAGCAAATCTTCTAATATTAAAATTCTACTTCTTGTGAGTTTTATTTCAAGTTGGCTTCTTCTGAGCTAGAATCAGAAATTTACAAGCACCTGCCAATCTGCTAACTTCCCTCACCAACAGTAACGGACCTGTAATTGAGCCAAGGATATGCCTATTTACAATTAGACTTTGTGACCTTAAAGTGGCAGGCCAAGTTAGGCACAGCTGCACTGTAGCAGCAGAATATATTGTACATTACAGGATCTAATGCTCATATGGTTATAAAATAGCAAAACAGTCACAGCACTCTTGGTTTGGGGGTCAGGGGTAGAAGGGGGGAAGGAATGAAATCATTGTATGCAAAGTGTTTTGTGATCTTTCTCAGATCAGTTAAGGTGCTATATAAATATAAAAAGTCTCTGTCTTTTTTATTTTTAGCTTTCTATTAATTATTTTTAGTGATTTGTTTCTTTTACCTCACATAGCCTGATCCTGGTCCACTCATCCTCTTTCCTATGCCTGACTCAAATTTCATCTACTCTCATCTTATCGCCTATCGGAGTACAACTGTGCACTGAAATCCCAACTCCTCCGCCATGCCAGACTCAACCCATATCTCTGCAAAGTGTCTGTTTTACTGTGAACAATGCCACTGGAGATGCACTACACTGCTACTTAAATTTACTGTGCTTAAAACTTTGCAGAGATATGGGTTGAGTCTGGCATGGCGGAGGAGTTGGGATTTCAGTGCACAGTTGTACTCAGATAGGAGATAAGATGAGATTAGATTAGATGAAATTGAGTTTGGCATAAGAAAGAGGATGAGTGGACCAGCGCCTGGCTGTGAGAGTTAAAAGAAACAAATCATTAAAAATAATTAATAGAAAGCTGAAAATAAAAATATACATACTTTATATTTATATAGCACCTTAACAGATCTGAGAAAGATCACAAAACACTTCACATGCAATGACTTCAATTCCCTCCCCCCCACCCCAAGAGTGCTGTGACGGTTTTGCTCGCCATTTTGTGAGCACCAACATCCCCCAAACACCAATAGTATGACTGACCAATTGATCTGTTTTGGTAATGTTGTTCGAGAGAGGAATATAAGCTAGAACAAAAGAACTCCCTGGTTCTCTTTAAATAGTGCCAAATGATCTTTAATGACCACCTGAAACCTAGGAAGCCACAGACAGGACCATGATTCCACACTAATACCTCTGAAAATTCAGCACTCCCTCAATTCTGCACTTGTTCTGTCATTTGAAAACTTAGAAAACTGGCAGGTGCTTGTAAATTTCTCTATTTTCTTGTAAATGCACTAATAATATTAAGAGTAGGTTTAGGTTTCAGTACTACCCACTTTGACGAGGTGCTAGAGTATGTGATAAGATCATACACAAATTCCAGTTCAACCCAGATCCACAAGAAGCCATTATCCAAATGGTACCCCTGTTTACATTTAATTACCCCCATCCAGGCAGAGTTTCGATCTCCACTCCACAGGCAGAAACTCAACATATTCCAAATTTGTGGCATAAGGAAAGTGCTTTTCTTCAACTTTCCTTGCAGCTTCTCGCATCCTACCAAATAGAACAGAAATAATCTTGTGAGGGAGAAATACGTGTTAGGAATAAAGCAAACAGGTCATGCTGCCATTACAGTTTTAACTTTTATTTATTTTTAGCCTTTGGCATGTTTGAGAAACAAAAATAAACGGAAGTGTATGGTATTCAACTTCATTGTTTCATCGCTACAGTGTAAACATTCACAAAGTGAACTACACAGGGTACTTGTGCACTGTATTTGAAATGATATGTTTCAATTGGTTACTAATACAAGTCTGCAAAAATTTGATTGAAGTTCCTTCAGGGTGACTATGGTTCAAAAAGGGATTTTTGCCTGTTTTTTTAAATATCAAAAACTTGTATAATCTTGTTGCTAGAAACATCATTAGGCTCTGCACCGTGCAGAAAATACACATTATATTACGGAAGACAAAAGGTTAAATAATATGCTTTGGGGCGGTGGACCCAGAAACAAAGGCATTATCGCATACTAGACATTCAGTTCCAGTCCTCTCGGAAAGGTCAAGTGGAGGAAATAAATAGCCCCGCCATTGTCAAAGATTACCTACATTGTTTCTCAGAAGCACTTTGAGAACCTTGCTGCTTGAGGTGCCATTCTATTCAGTTTGAGACCAGCATAGCACAGACTGTCAAACTGCGAGAACCCTGCATTTTCTACTAAAACGTTTCAAGCAACTTGCGAGTGGCTGCTGATCTGGGGTAACCAAGGTAAATGCAGCCATCTTTTGCCTTTGTTTTTGTATACAGTACTACAAAAGGAGGTCAGAATGCATTTCTATGAAAAGCCTGTTTCAGTCTCAAAGCCAACAACTAGAGAATTGTGGGGTTTTAAAGTCTGTGCCAGTTAGCGAGTGCACGAAGCTAGATCGAGTTTTCAATAAGTAAACTTTTGTTTAAAGTTTATGTTTAGTGAAATAGCAAGTGTTGTGTTATGTATCCAGGATAAAGAAATATACATCTTACTGTGTCATACTCCTTACTGTTAACTCTTATCTGTCTCAGGAAAATAAAACCACTTGCTGGTCAAAAGTTGGCATCTCGATTTGTAAGCGAGTGTATATCCAGTTCACCTTCTCAAGTGTCAATGTATTCCAGTAGCCGGTGTACAGTGTACACTAACCATAAAGTAAGAGTTCTCTGTTACAACCTCTGAGTCACGCTATTGTTTATCTAAATATTAGGCAGGAAAGGCTGTGCTCCAATTGTAGGGGACACAAGGCTCATTTATAGGAGTAGCTGGTGATGCTAAACCTGAGAAAATAATTAGTGTAACAACCCAAAAGCATGATATAAACTAGCATGTCTTTATGCTTGCAACAAATGATATTCTGCATCTATACATTTTGGCTAAATAAATTTAGTTAAAACAATACGTCTGAATGTATTTGGAAAAACTACAAATTTAACATGCACATTGAGACTAATGTTTCACAGTTCTCCAACTTACCTCATTCGAAGATGCATTAAATTTTGAGGAATCAAACCTCTGACTCTAGCAATATAAAACTTATACAATTTCATTAATTTTGACTGCATAGTCAAAAACAGACACTTGTTGGGAGCTCTGGCATAGACGATGGTCAGGGCAGTTCAGATAATGCTTTCAGCTGTGTGAAATACTATTTTTCACTTCCGTTTCCATCACAAGTGATCGTCAGTGCACAACTTACAAAGTAGTGTAAAGTAACCACAAAACCGCTTTGAGAAAACAGCTGATGCAATGATTGGGTGCCATCAATTCCTCAGGAATTATACCCATTTCTGGAAGAGGGAAGGCACTTTTCAGCAATACAGAGCCATAAAGAGGACTTTAATTGGTCCTAATCAGAGATAACCCAGGTTCATTGACCCAAACAATCCCATCATGGAGGAGAAAATCTGAGCCCAACTCTTACTGGTTTTCCTCAGAGGCTTTGTTTGCTTTCAAAAATCAACTTTTTTTTTCTCCAAGTGAGACGTTTTTATGCAGATTTCAAGATTTAAAGTTACTAATTCTTTAACGTTAAATTTCTCACAAAGGCATGGTGACCATTTTGCGACACAGATCAGCAATTAAATAACCATTTACAAGGATTTTTTTTTTAAACGGCATTACTACATCAGTATAGTGCTAGGAGCAGACTAAGCATTTAACAATACTGGATAATGTTGTGGCTGCAAAGTTTGGTACTAAAACCACACTGGCGAAATACTTTAGAATAAAAGTGCAAAGATAACACTACAATGTGGTGGGGGTGGGGGGGAAAACAGTTGGGGTAGGGGTAGAAGGATATGGATTAGAAACCAAAATTATTGTAGCATTTCAAAAGGAAAATCTTGCCGAAAGAAACTGGAGAGTTAAATTGTGCAGCTGATCTTTGTTCCAGATAGGCTGTGCAAGCTACAAGTACCCTCCATATATAAACCCTGCATTCGGAATTGCTGAACTCAAACGCAAGCACATATTTGGAGGGACAAAGAGGGGAGATGAATATGCAAGGTCACAACCTAGAAATTACCATCAAGGTAAAGGATTACCCCGTGAGTATTTGAGCAAAAGGTGCCAGCAAAATTCAGAGTGGTTAGCACACGCTTCCTCATAGTTTACTGCTCTTATTTATATTACTGAAAATAGAAGAATCCTTTACACTACAGCACAAAGTGCAGATAGAACTGCAAATGCGCCCATTAATTCAATATTCTTTCTGCCCATATATTTTGGGCATTGGAACTGAGCCTTCATCTCTTGCAGAAGAAATTCCTCATTAAGCAGCTGATTCTGACAGAAGAGATTCTACAGGAAGCACAATGAGGATTACAAGCAGTGCTCCCCTGGCACTAGACTTGATAAGAATGATGAGCACGAGCAGAATGGGATGTCAGAAATGCAAAGCAGCACTGAAGACATTCTGTCCAGATCCACTATCCATCAGATGCATCATCCCAGGAACTGCTACCTGAGAATTACTGAAGAACAATGCCCAAGGAAACTATGGTTTAGCAAGGATGCCATGATCAAGCTCTGTCATGTCCTACAGAAGATCTCCAGCCAACATGTGCAATCCAGATAGCACGGTCAACAGCCATCAAGGTTACCATGATCCTCAGTTTCCACTCTTCCCAGGCTAGCACTGGGGACCGCTAGAGTGCCACCCAGTTCAGTGGTCTTGGATGCATTCAGATGATCGATGCTTTATTCAGAAACCAACATTTTCATAATAATCATCATCATTGAGTAGCAGCAAATTGAGGGGCTGCACAATTTTGCTGCACTGCTGGCTTTCCACAGCTAAGTGATTGCACCAGAGTAGCCATGTGGGCCCCTGCCTGTAATACTGTGGTATAAGACAAGGGTTCTACTTTCTCCATGTCCAGCTCATCTGAGACCACTAGAATCATGCAGACCAATGATTAGTTCCCCAGCAGCTCCTATGGTGCCTTTATTTTTCACCAATCATCTGTGCCAGGCTTATCTGAAGAGAAATGACACTTGTGTCAGGTATGAACAGAAGCAGAGCACAGACAAAATGAAGTCCATGCAACCAAGATCAATATGAAGCATACCACTGATTTCTTAAAGCAGAGCTTCAAGATGTCTGGGCAGATCAGCAGGTACATTACATTACAAGCCCACAATCTCTAAGATAACCATCAGGTGCTGCAGGCTCCATAACTTTGCTTCACAAAGAGACTTAACTATGCAGAAAGACCAGAATCCAGAAGGTGTGACAGTGAAAATGAAGTAGTTCCTGAAACACTAACGTAGTCAGGAAGACTAGTGTAGCAGGTACTAGTACAAAATATATTTAGCTAAGTACCTGAACTGTCCCTTTTAGGAACTCTCTTTCCACATGTACCAAAGAAACTGGCCCAAAACATCGTCAGCAATACTGTAGTCAGTTCTTTCTCCACCATGATCAATGCCCATCTTTTGGTGTGATGTTGCATTATTCTGCACAATGACAGACATTCTTAACAGAATGTACAAATCAAGTATATAAAACGCTGAATTGAGTGATGTGCGAATGACGTTTGCTTTGCTACAGCCTTCGAGTTCCAGTGGCATATCTAACCCACCTGTCCTTCTAAGCAAGTTAAAAGAATGCGGAAAGAATAAGTGCGTCCGTTGGCTGCAGGGTTTCTGGTGGTCCTCTCAGGCACTTGGGGATGGGAAAAGGTTCAGTCCTTCAAATTTTGTGTCCTTTCCTCCGCAAGTCTTTGCAGACAGCTTTGAAACTCCTGCTTGGCTCAGTAACAGTCAATTCAACAGCAACTCCCCCCCCCCAGTAAACTGCGAGCTTTCCCTTCCAGTGCGATTTCAGGCACTAAACTGGCTACCAATTACAGTTCACAGCTGATTTAGAGGATTAGTACTGCCTGGTTTTCATTGACTGCGGGAAGAAAGTCCACATTTCAGCCCAACCAGATCGTGTGTAAACCGAACCAGCAGGAGTAAATTCTCCCAGAAAGTTTTAGTAACCCACAATTTACTGATGACACCAACAGCAATTTCTAGGCTCATGCCTGGTATGAAGATGCATTTTTGGAGAAACAGGAATTACTGCTGGGTAACACATACTTTTCACGCAGAGTCGTGGACAGACTTTACAGAAGGACTTATTTAGAAGGGCTGTAATGAATATTCGTTTTGCGGAATTGTTCACAATTTTAATAAAATGCTCTTCTTAGGGTATATACAGAGGGATGTAGGTGTGAACTATCACGGTACCTTTGGCTCAGATTTTTACATGCAGAATGTCTTTGGTAGAATGAGATGGAGGACAAATTGTAACTAAGAGTGAGATTTTGCACAATACGATTGGCAAATAATGATGATAGTATACCAAAAAATAAATTAGAAAGGAGAACAGAAACTTAAATCAATCTGGGAGAAGAAAACAGGCCAATGGCTCAATGGTCTTGACGCAGACATCAGACACAAGAAATATTCTATAGATATAATACAAGTTTAATACTAGTAGAGTCTGAATTTAACATTTTTAACGTGCTATATAAATGCAAGTTGTTGTTGTTGTTGTATAAATTTAACATATCAATGGGTTTTTGTACGCAGTGTTTGAATAAGAGTTTGAACTACAAGTATCTCCAGCTTCAGCTATAATATTCCATCACAATACTTCAGTGCTAGTATGCTGGAACAGTAGGCATCAAAGATTCAGTAGGGTTAACAAATCAATACCAATATTTTAATCTTTTCCATTTCAGAAACTTCAATCTACTGCAAAACAAGAATGAGTTACTAATTTATCACAAGTGCATCTGGAGCAGTCACAAAAATAAGCAACAAACAGGACCTCATCACAACTGCTCTTTTCTGCAGTTTACTAGAACAATTAAACAATTCTTTTCACTGAAGGGGTGGTGATCTTTCAAGTCACGATGTATAAATGGCAAATGCCCAGAATCTTGCTTTTTAAAAAAAAAAGCTTTATATATCAACTAACTGCTACAATAAAAAAATTGGTACTGTACACTAGACCAAGCTAAAGAATTAAATTCTGGTCATTGCTGACTAGCCAGTTATTATGAGAAATAAAGTTCCACATACATACTACTAGAGATGTGCTAATAGGAAAATGAGAATTAAATTTTGTATTTTGTTTAAAAAAACTTGTATTTATATAGCACCTTTAATGACCTTAGGACAACAACTTGCATTTATAGAACGCTTTTAACATAGGAATACGTTCTAAGGCACTTCACAGGAGCGTAATCAGACAAAAATTCACACCGAGGAAAAGGAGGAGACATTAGCATGGGTGACTAAAAGCTTGGTTAAAGAGAGAGGTTTTAAGAAGGGTCTTAAAGAAGGAGAGGTTTAGGGAGAGAATTCCAGAACTTAGGGCCCAGAATGCTGAAGGCACAGCCACCAATGGCATTGCGAAGGGAGTTGGGATGCTTAAAAGGCCAGAATAGGATGAACACAGAGTTCTCAGAGAGCTGTAGGCGATGTTGCCTGTAAGCCGCGCAGCACTCCAGGGAACCCGTGCAGCCGGCTTTTCAATGTAAAAACCGCGCATGCATGGTATTTTCAAGGGGCTGTGCATAGCCAAAAAAAATTACAGCGAACATTGGTTGTAACACAGAAACATAGAAACATAGAAGATAGGAGCAGGAGTAGGCCATTCAGCCCCTCGAGCCTGCTCCACCATTCAATGAGATCATGGCTGATCATCCAAATTCAGTACCCTGTCCCTGCCTTCTCTCCATATTCCTTGATCCCTTTAGTTTTAAGAAATATATCTAACTCCTTCTTGAATATATTTAATGAATTGGCCTCTACTGCCTTCTGTGGTAGAGAATTCCACAGGTTCACCACTCTCTGGGTGAAGAAATTCCTCCTCATCTCAGTCCTAAATGGCTTACCCCTTATCCTTAGACTGTGACCCCTGGTTCTGGACTCCCCGCCATCGGGAACATCCTTCCTGCATCTAGTCTGTCTAGTCCTGTTAGAATTTTATAAGTTTCAATGAGATCCCCTCTCATTCTTCTAAACTCCAGTGAGTATAAGCCCAATCGACCCAATCTCTCCTCATACGCCATTCCTGCCATCCCGGGTATCAGCCTGGTGAATCTTCGCTGCACTCCCTCCATGGCAAGAACATCCTTCCTCAGATAAGGCGACCAAAACTGCACACAATACTCAAGATGTGGTCTCACCAAGGCCCTGTACAACTGCAGCAAGACATCCTTGTTCCTGTACTCGAACCCTTTCGCTACGAAGGCCAACATACCATTTGCCTTCTTAACCGCCTGCTGCACCTGCATGCTTACCTTCAGCGATTGGTGCACAAGGACACCCAGGTCTCGTTGCACTTCCCCTTCTCCCAATCTATTGCCATTCAGATAATAATCTGCCTTCCTGTTTTTGACACCAAAGTGGATAACCTCGCATTTATCCACATTATATTGCATCTGCCATGCTTCTGCCCAAATCATACTGGAGTTTCTCGGCATCCTCTTCACGGCACACACGCCCACCCAGCTTTGTGTCGTCTGCAAACTTGGAGATATTACATCCAATTCCATCGTCCAGATCATTAATATATATTGTGAATAGCTGGGGTCCTAGGACCGATCCCTGTGGTACCCCACTAGTCACCGCCTGCCACTCTGAAAAAGACCCATTTATTCCAACTCTTTGCTTTCTGTCTGCCAACCAGTTCTCTATCCAAGTCAATACCTTGCCCCCAATCCCATGTGCCTTAACTTTACACGCTAATCTCTTATGCGGGACCTTATCGAAAGCCTTCTGAAAGTCCAAATACACCACATCCACTGGTTCTCCCTTATCCATTTTACCAGTTACATCCTCAAAAAATTCCAGTAGATTAGTCAAGCACGATTTGCCTTTTGTAAATCCATGTTGACTTTGTCCGATCCTGTCACTGTTTTCCAAGTGCTCTGCTATTACATCTTTTATAATGGACTCAGCATTTTCCCCACTACCGATGTCAGGCTTACTGGTCTATAATTTCCCATTTTCTCTCTACCACCTTTTTTGAATAGTGGGGTAACATTAGCTACCCTCCAATCCATGGGTACTGTTCCAGAGTCTATAGAATTTTGGAAGATGACCAGCAATGCATCTACTATTTCTAGGGCCACTTCCTTAAGTACCCTAGGATGTAGATTATCAGGCCCTGGGGATTTATCGGCCTTCAATCCCGTCAATTTCCCTAACACTATTTCCCTACAAATACTGATTTCTTTCAGTTCCTCCTTCTCATTAGACCCGATGTTCCCTGACATCTCTGGGAGGTTATTTGTGTCCTCCTTTGTGAAGACAGAACCAAAGTATGTATTTAATTGGTCTGCCATTTCTTTGTTCCCCATTATAAATTCCCCTGATTCTGACTGCAAGGGACCTATGCTTGACTTCACCAATCTTTTTCTCTTCACATATCTATAAAAGCTTTTACAGTCCGTTTTTATGTTCCTCGCAAGCTTACTCTCAATCTATTTTCCCCCTCTTAATTAATCCCTTTGTCCTTCTTTGCTGAATCCTATACTGCTCCCAATCCTCAGGTTTTCTGCTTTTTCTGGCCAATTTATATGTCCTTTCTTTGGATCTTATGCTATCCCTAATTTCCTTTGTAGCCACGGTTGAGTCACCTTTTTTGTTTTATTTTTATGCCAAACTGGGATGAACAAATTCTGTAGTTCATTCATGCGATCTTTGAATGCCATTCCCCAATCAATCCTACCCAACTCGCGCCTCATTCCATCGTAGTTTCCTTTATTTAAATTCAGGACCCTAGTCTCTGAGTCAACTACTTAATGAAGAATTCGATCATATTATGATCGCTCCGACCCAAGGGGCTTCGCACAACAAGACTGCTAATTAATCCTTTCTCATTACATAATACCCAGTCTAAGATGGCCTGATCTCTAGTTGGTTCCTCGACATATTGGTCCAGGAAACCATCCCGTATACACTCCAGGAATTCCTCCTCTACAGTATTGTTACTAATTTGGTTAGCCCAATCTATATGTAGATTAAAGTCACCCATGATAACTGCTGTGCTCTTATTGCACGCTTCTCTAATTTCCCTTTTAATGCCATCCCCAACCTCCGTATTACTGTTTGGGGGTCTATACACCACTCCCACTAGCGTTTTCAGCCCCTTGGTATTTCTCAGTTCTACCCAGACAGATTCCACATCATCAGAGCTAATATCCTTCCTTACAATTGTGTTAATCCCCTCTTTAACCAGCAATGCTACCCCACCTCCTTTTCCTTTTTGCCTATCTTTCCTGAATATTGAATACCCCTGTATGTTGAGTTCCCAGCCTTGGTCACCCTGGAGCCATGTTTCCGTAATCCCAATCATATCATATTCGTTTACCTCTATTTGCGCAGCTAATTCATCCACCTTATTACGAATGCTCCTCGCATTAAGACACAAAGCCTTCAGGCTTGTTTTTTTAACGCTCTTAGAATTTTTTTTTACTGTGGCCGCGTTTGATTTAAACCCTTGATTTCTCTGACTGACACCTTTGTTGTAGGGCTGAAGGAGGTTACAGAAATAGGGAGGGTTAGGGTCATAAAGGAATCTGATCCCGAGGTTGGGAATGTTAAATTGGAGGCTTTTGAGGACCGTAAGCCAATGTAGGTCAGTGAGCACAAGGGTGTGATGGGTGAGCGGGACTTGTTGTGGGTTAGGATATGGACAGCAGAATTTTGTATAAGTTGAAGATTATGGAGGATGGAGGATGTAAGGACGGCCAGAAGAGCATTGGAATAGTTGAGTGTGGAGGCAACAAAAGCATGGATGAGGGTTTCAGCAGCAGATAAGCTGAGGCAGAGGCAAAGACGGGCGACGTTACGGAAGTGGTAGTAGGCTGTCCCTGTGATGGAGAGGATGCAGGTTCAGAAGCTCAGCTCAGGGTCAAACAGGACGCTGAGGTTGGGAAAAGTCTGGTTCAATCGGAGACAGGTGCTTGGGAGGGGGATGGAATCTGAGCAAGGGAATGGAGTTTGTGGCGGAGGCCGAAGACAATGGCTTCAGTCTTCCCAATATTTCACTGGAGGAAATTGCGGCTCATCTAGGACTGACTGTTAGACATGCAATCTGTAAGAGTGGCTGAGTCAGAATCAACATTAAACAGTAAAAAATGCGAGCCCACAAAGAACATAGAACAAGAGAAAATTAAAACTAGAAGAGGTATCAAATGAGTAAAAGAAAAAAAAAGAAAAAGTAGATGGATCAAGCACAAGAAAATAAATCAAATGAAGAAATTCAAGCAGAAAAAGCAAAAGGAAAACAGAGAAAAATAAAAATGAGGAAGAAAATAAATAAATGCGAAGCATTCTGTGGTTTAGCATTATGTTTCAATTTGTTTGAAAAAGGTAAGTGGTTGGAAAGTATAGTTCCTGATAGCAGAGGCACTGCCCTCCCTAGGAGTCCATTCTACATATTGATCACTAGGTAAAGAACTTCTTAACATAATTCTGAAGTTTCCCTTCTGCTATTTTGTATCCCTCTGTCCCATAGTCATGGTTTAATTTGAACTAATGTTTAAGATTTATCTTTTCCATTCCTTTTACTACCTTGTATGCCTCAAAGAAGCAGCTTCTCACTCATCTCCTTTCAGGAGTAAATACTTCAAGTTTCTCGACTCCTCAGATGCTAGGGATCAGTTTTCACCTCTAGTGCTGGAAAGTCTCCCTGGTGTGTTACTGAGCAGAATTGGACAATGAAGGTACAGTAAACTCTTGTTTACACGGCACTTTATCATCCAGAATACTTTAATAACCGACAAAATAGATATATCTCAATACAAAACACCTCAATAACCGGTAATCTTGCCGATTCTACCATACATTTAACGGAACATTCTGTAGGTGAGTACCCAATTATACAGTACATTTCTTGATTTTTTATTTTTGTTTGTGTTAAAAATTGCCTTGGTAGGTATACCGCTCTGTTATGCAGAATTTTTCATCAACCGGCACCATCCTGGTCCCATAGGTGCCGGATAAGAAAGAGTTTACTGTATAGTGTGACCAGAGCACAGACAACTTCCTCATACTTGTACTCTACTGCTTTGGCAGGAGATTGCTGCTCTGCTGTGATTGGACATGTTGAACACAGAATCTACTAATCTTCTAGGTCTCTTTCAACTTCACCTGTAGCTATTTCAACACCATTCATGGAATGCATAAGCCACCTACTTTTTCCTATTTGTGTGCAAAACTTCCACTTGTCTGCATTTAATTTCACCTGCCACTGTTCCACCCACTTACACTTTATCTAACTCATTCTGCAAGTGCTTTGCTGCTTCTTCATTCACCTCCCATTATCAGATTGGTATCATCTCTCTCCTCAGATTCTACTGTTTCTCTGCCCCTTCTCCCCAGTCTGACATCTACAAATTTGATCAGTATGCATTGAGTTTCTGAATCTAAGCCATTAATGTAAATGAGAAGTTGTTTATATTCTATTGGCATGAATTTCACCTTGAGTAACAAAAGCCCTGTTGCTTGAATTCCTCCCCCACTCCTACTCATCAAAAGAGGAATTGAATGTTCCATATCCAAATTTTGAAGAGATTTAACAAAATAAAATGAGCGTTTCTGGTATTCTGACTACAGCAAGTTTCTGAACTCCGCCGTAATCATTTGTTTGAAGCAATTCTGTGGGTAATTGCATAACTCGGACTCTCCTTTCTGTACGAGCTAAGAGAGAATATTGTTTTCAGAGTTTGAACCTGTATAGCTATGAGAAGTCGCACAACACCAGGTTATAGTCCAACAGCTTTATTTGAAATCACAAGCTTTCGGAGCGGCTGCTCCTTCGTCAGGTGAAGACTTCACCTGACGAAGGAGCAGCGCTCCGAAAGCTCGTGATTTCAAATAAAGCTGTTGGACTATAACCTGGTGTTGTGCGACTTCTCATATTTGTCCACCCCAGTCCAACACCGGCATCTCCACATCCTGTATAGCTATAGCATACCACCAAATTAAACAGACCGACTGGCCAACACTGATCCCAACCAGTGTACTGGTTATCAACCATTTTGGTCACAGGTTAAAGTACACAGCTGAAATAAATTTACAACAAAACTTCTAAATCAATGTCCATTTGTCAGCAACACACTATACATTACTAAACACATTCTTCATTCCTCTGAATAGTTTACTTCTTCAGTTAATCCATAAATTGTGGTTGCAGTAATGGAAAAGGTACTTTGTAACATAGTACTTACATGCCTGTGTTTTTGATAATTCGACCTTGGTCCATTTTTTGTCCTATTCCATGTACAACAAAGACAATGTGGGTAGGGAGTGGAGGCTTGTCTTCGAGTGAAGACTCTTCTACATATCCTCTATGAAGTCTAGTCCCACTACTTGATGCTACATTGACAAAACCAGACATTATTTGTGCACATGTAGATATATGTATTGTTTCAGTACTAAGAAGCTGGCCATTAAAAGCTTCAAGCAGACACATTCTCCTAACTACAAAGCTATGTGGTAGCTGTAATTTAAGTTTTTAAGTGGTAAATTTACTCTACAAATCTGGGGAGTTATACATATTTTTGAAAAGACGACTTCATAGAAATATAATAAAATCACAAACTTTTTGCTGTATTTTAATTCTGGAATTTCTCTTCACATTTTCTCAACATCATCTACAACGCTCAGAAAATCTTATGATTTCATGGCAGGCTGGACAATCTGACGTGCCTTTGCGAGAGCCAGCAATGCATCTCCTGGATTATGTATTTGGAGGTGTTACGCCAAAGCAAACTAGCTCCCCTTCCTGCAGTCAACGAATGTGCCTTTGGCTGTCGTACCAGTAAACCTTACTAAAATTGTAGCAGTCGTGATACACAAGTCAAAAGAAGTTGGACTCCAACCTGGGTCTCACCGAGTCCCTGGGGATTTCCAACAATTTATGTTTAATTACAAGAGGCCATTCAGGTCACTGAGGATCAAAACCCCTTCTTCCAAGTAATTTTTCTCCAATTTGCATGTCCATTCATCAATTCCATTGGAGAAAACCAACAGGTGAGCTGCTCCAATGTCTCCAACAGAGCTGCTCTGAACTGCTACAAGGCGGTATGCAATAATAGCTCACCAATGAAGTCTGCGATCATTTTCTCTGGGTAGACCAATCTGTAGTCAGTTACTGAGATGTGCAGGAAAGCAGTTTGGAAGGTGTGAATTCAGGTACTGCAATCTACTCCCATACTAGGCTGCCTAAAATAGCAACAGCCTAGTAGACGAATGCAGCCAGCTGTTTTTTTCACAATTTAAGTGGGCAAAGTGACATTGCACCAGTGAAAAAATTATTTCAGAAGTAGAATGCAATATTGTGCTAATTTTACAGGTACTGTTTGACTCGGGCTCTTGCTTACAACACACTTGATAAAAATATTGACTGTGACCAGGAATTGTGAAACAGTCAGCAGTCATACAATTCCATTCTTCTCTGAAGGTCAAAACCAACTTACATTTCAATGGTTAAAAACATAATTCAACATCATTATTCATTTAAAAATATTTTTAGAAATGAAATTAAAGTTATATTATGAAGGCTGTGAAGTCTAACATTCACACATGTAATTTTAGCTTATTGACCATATACTTACTCTCAAAAAAACAGAAAGAAAGACATTAACATTCAGCAATTAGTAAAGCAAAATATGTTTTGACCATACTGTACCTTTGGAAAATCCCAATTTCTGGGTAACTGTCCTGGCAATTTTGGATGTGGTTGCGTCGCTGTACAGGTAAACTTCATCCACGCTGTACCAGTCCACATGGTTGCGACTGAGCTTTAAACTATGTATAGCTGTGACCGATAAATATATTTCAAATGTTAATAAAATACAACCTTCCATAAGGCACTACTCTTTATAAAGGTGACATGTAAAACAACAGTTAACTTTGAATAATGAAAAAGTGTTAAAAATGCATGCAACAGTGATCAGGGGCAATGCCAAATCTAGAGGTTTATTAGTAAATTAATACAGACCAGAGAAAGCACTTCATGAACTGATAAACATTTCCAGGTTTCTAGTACAATAGGTTATAAATATGTTATAAAAATTGCTTTGCCCTTCAGTAGTTTTTGGGACAGGGCAGGGGAAAGAGAGTAGATAGAACAAGAATACTCTTGTCTGAAAGACTGACTGTCAGAACCACATAATCCCTCCTTTACGTACATATATAGTTCAGATGGTGGATGTACTTGGAGGTGGTAAGGTATCAAGCAATTAGGATTAAAGTCAAACAAGTCTTTTACAGGTAGTGTTGTAATTTACAGGCAAATAATGAATACATTGCAAGTCTCAAATTACTGAAGGCAACTCATGCAACGGAAAGTGTGTTTTAGTACACAATGGAGCTAATTGTCCAATTCTGTCAAAGCCTTCATGGCAGCACAAACTCTCTAGCTGTTCAGCCATTTCACAATACCATCCATAAATGACTTCCATCCCAAAAGGACCAGCAATGTGAAGTGACCAAGCAATTATAAACATTTCTTGTTGAGCAGTTCATGATGTGCAGCTCTCAGTTTGTAAAATGTTCATGCTAATTCTTAAGGAACTTATTTTTGTATTTCCTACTTCTACAATACTATTTACCCTTCCTACAAGATTACTGGTGGAAACATGCACTAAAAGCCAAACAGCATGTAATAATCTATTTGCCAGCCACAATTTCCTAAAGGTTGCAACTGAAGCACATAATAATGAATTTATAGAGCAGGTTTTCTATGGGCACGGGACTGATGTGGGGTAGGAGGGGATAATTTCAAATTCAAGAACAGTCCTACTCTGGGTACCATCGCAGGTTCAGGAGGAGAGGAGGAGTGTAAATACTACTTGAAAAGCTCTTCTAACCAATAGCAAAGCTGTACAGAGTAATCTATACTATACCTTGGCAACGCTTTCTTTTGTTACATGCAGTGTCTGTACTTTCCTTATATCCTCTCCATTTGAACAGAAAGGGAAGGTAGAAGGGAGGGAGTTGGTAGAAAACTAACAAAGTAAAAAAAGTGAGCTTCATGGATTTTGTGATCACTCTACTGATATTCAGAATGCATAGGTCTTGAAATCAAAATACATTCTAGGCTTTCCAACTAAAAGGTTTTTACATAATTAATACCTGTCATACCATATTGCTGCACTTACACTGTAATCCTGAATTATTTCTAAAAAGTTTTTTAAAAAATTAAACACAAATTAGATCTTATTCACAAATGTAAGGGGATACAATTTGACATTTGCTTCATGACCTATGATATCTGAATCTTTATGCCCATACTAGGGTTGTCACGTTAAGATTTTAATTGTGCAATTTCAGGGTCACCAGCAACTGTCCAGACACTGGTTTCTTGAGAAGTTGTACAATTGTTAAAAGTTGGAGTTCCATTAGTCTCTGCTTTTTACAATAGACTGCAGTCAGATACTTTATGATCAGCACAACAATGGCCCAAATGTAATAGCACATCTTTAGTCATCTCCATTTCAACTTCGGTCAACAGTTTTTGCTTAAAGAAAGGCATTGCATCAGCTTACTACTGTCTTGTCTACTGCAAAACCAGAAATATGAAATTATATACACATATATTTCAATATACCAAATACACTATCTACTCATATTAGAGATAAGAATTTGCAATTTTTTTTTTTAAAGAACCGGGCTCTAGCTACCGGCTGTCGGCATTGCACGAGGTTTTTCTCCTCTTCCTACTGCCTCGTCCCTTCATTTTGATAGGCTCAATGAAAAAAATAATAATTCTGCAAGGTTTTGAATACAACTACATCTGACATGGTCACTGAATTGAAAACTGTCAGTGAAAATGGTTTGGGAAAAAACATAACTATAAGTGTTAAGGGAGACGCTTTTCGCTCCCTCACCCCCAACTTATCTGAAAAAGACAATTCAACTTTAGAGCTTATCTCTTCTCTAGATTCAGGCTATTACTGTAAGATTCCAGTACAATCAGAAGATAGGCAGCGACTTCAAAAAGGAACAAAATTCCTTTGAGCAGCATATTAAGTCCATGTAGTAGGCGACGCATCTGAACATTTTGTAGGTGTTGGAGATTACTTACCTCGCTAAGATGTTTTATTCTTCAAATTAAAACATTGGAGAAAGGTCACAGGAACTCTGTCCCTTTAAGATATCATTCCATTAGCGCATAAAACAGCTTTGTGTTTTCCCAGGCTACAACACATTTTTCACCCAAAGCAGAAGGAAGAACACCTGACTATCTACAAGATACTGCAACTTAGTAATTATCCTCTTGGGCACCAGTAAAGAATTCCATGTGCAGAAGTTCAGAAAGGGAACACAAGTTTGTGAGACCAAATCAAAGAAAAAGCTAGATGGAACCAATGTGTCTGTACAAAGTACTCGTCTCTATACATGAATTATTGAAAGAAAAATTGAAGGTAGTATCTGCTACCTGATAGGATTTCTTTTTTTTTTAAAGTAATACATGTGGAGCAGCCTTGAGGAGATTACTGTGGTGATGGAGGTGTAGAAGGTAGTAAACAGCATGGAAAAAGGTTAATCTGCAACACAACTTCAAATTAAATCATGATAGTAAGACTAGGTGGACAAGTGCAAACTAGCAAAAGGCTCGTTTGGAACTAATGTCAGGAAGTTCCACTTCAGACAAAGAGGGAACATGTGGAATGAATATCAGGCAGAGGAGGGGAAGCAAAAATCCTGGAATCACTAACTGCTGGATGTTGTAATGGGGAACTAGGTTCTTGCTGGATGAATGAACCAAGTTGGGTCATTATGACTATTCTCATCTATCTTATGAATAGCTTGAAGAAACTAGACTGCATAACCTGTGACCATTACAGTTGTAGGTAGTTGTGCAGATCTTCCTCATCCCATGGATACCTTCCATATCCAATTGGTTGCAATGTATTATCCCATATTTGCAATAATTTAAGGGTTCCAAGCACTTTGTGTCCACCCTCCCCTAATTAAACAGCTTTGAGGGAGGCTAATACTGAAGTAACCTTGGTAAAGTCTTGGCATTTGTAGAATTATCAATGTTTTTGTAGGGTTGGCCACTTCATTATTTAAAAAAGAGCTACCAACAGGATGGGATTTCTAATAGTATACTGCTTTTCTTCTGCTATGGAAAAACAAAAAGCGGTGTTGGATTTAGTTCCTCTTTTGGTTTGCCCAATAGGTTTTTTTGACGTCATGTTTATGCTCTGTACACTACCTGGATTAACCTTCCATTGCAGTACCATTTTCTTGCTCAAGCTATTTCATATTCAATGGCCTCAGGGTGTTGAGAATTTTGGAAAAAGAGGACCTACTGAATGAAATGTGCTGAGGCTAGCATGGTACATTGGTTATCAACAAAAGAAACCAGTAATTAAAAAAGCACTTGAAACCAACTCTTTTTTAGCAGCAATTAACACACTTGAATTCCAAGTGATGACTATTTGGATTCCAATTCTCCCAAGCTCATCCTCAGTGAGGAACAGTGCATGCAACGTCTCTGCTTCACTAAGGAGCTGCTCACTGAAATCTGCCACCTGCTGCAGGCAGACCTGCCGCCTCAGAGTAGGGTGAGGATGGCATTGCCAGTGGCTGTGAAGGTGAGCATGGCCATGAATTTTTATGCGTCGGGCTCCTTCCAGGCTGGAGCAGGCGACATTTTCAACATCTCACAGTTCGCCGTTGCATAAGGGAGGTCACTGAGGCTCTGTATGCAAAGAGGTGAATACATTTCATTCCCTCTTGCCAGAGAGAAACAGGCGAAGCGAGCACTCGGCTTCGCCAGGGTAGCAGGCTTCCCCATGGTGCAGGGTGCCATTGACTGCACACACATTGCTTTGCGGGCGCCACATGTGAACTCTGAGATGTGACAACTGGAAGGGATTCCACTCCCTCAATGTCCAGCTGCGACCATACTCAGCACATCACGCAAGTCAATGCTTGGTATCCTGGCAGCATTCTGCGGCAGTCCACTATGCCATCCACTTTTCAGACACCACGACAAACCGTAGAGTGGCTACTAGACACCAAGGGCTATCCGCTGACCATCTGGCTCATGACTCGGGTGTGCAACCCAACCACACATGGGCAGCATGCACATAATGAAAGACACGGTGCCACACGGAATTTCAGCGAGTAGACCATTGGGGTGCTTAAACATGCTTCCGCTGCCTGGACCACTCTGGAGGAGTCCTACAGTTCTCACCAGAGTGCATCTCAAGATTCGTCTTGGTCTGCTGCATGCTGCACAACTTTGCAATCCTAGTAATTGGAGGACAAATTGCTGGACTACTGTGACACCCTGCAAGCCCCTTTCAACACTGATAACCACAGCCATGATGGCAGCAGTCTGTGCTTGCGTGGCAGCAAGTTGAGCTTGCATGACCTCAGTCTGAGCTTCCACTGCAGCACTCAGACATTGGGTGACTTCTGCTTGCGCTACAATGGAACGTGAGACATCGGCCATCAGACGCTGCATCATGGTTGGGATCACAAGTGCGCTAATACAGAGGACTCCTCCATGTTTCTTAACATTGTACTCAGCCTTTCTGGTAGGCCTGCCAATGCACCAAGCGTTTCATTATGCATAGCCATTAGCCATCTTCTGTAGGCCATCTCATTGAAGTCCTCATCTGAGTCCTATGCAGCAGAACTCGTGTGCGACCTCACCCTCCAGGCAGCTGGCACCTGCGCTACCCTTTCCCCCTACCCTGGTTGCAGGCCACTCGTGCCCGGTGTCTCACCACGTGCAGATCCCACGTCTAACCTATCCTACGCGGAGTGTCAGTGTGAGCTGGTGGCTGCGAGTGTGAAATTGGGTGACTGTGTGTCTTCTGCATCACTTCCTTCTTCCTCTTGCACTTCCTGCTTTCAGTTCTTGGCTATCTGAAATGAGAAAGGCACAAGGGTAGGGTTGTGGTGAGGGGAGCGGGGAAAGCAGGGAGGTGCATGCTTACACCATCTGCAGCTTGCAAATCAGAAGAGATTGTGGGATGAGGGGGAAGTGGGAGGAGGATTAGGTATGAGGATACTGTCATGTTGTATTGTTTCAGCCCCGCCGCTGGCCATGGGCTCAGTGATGGCCGCTCCAATTATCTCCTCCTTGGAGGTCAGTTCATGCAGGCATGCCTGTCCCCCGCCTGTTAGGTCCTGCTGCTGCTGGTTGTGAGTCACCTTGTCCTGCAAGAGAAATGGGAGTGTGTCAGTAAGGGAATGTGTCAGTGAGTGTGGTGCAATGTTTTTGGGTAATGTGCCTGTCATGATTGAATAGCTGGCACTGTGTGCAAGGTGTGAGATGTGGGTGTGAGGCTTGCAGCATTGGCAAGTGTGTGAAGGTGAGGTGAAGCTATGAATGTGAGGTCTGGGTTGTGTTTGATAGAGATTTTTGGCGAGTGCTGGGGGTGTGGTGCATTGAGCAGTATGTGAGGCTAGTGGTGCAGATGGTGGAATATGGCATTTGAAGATGAATTCACTGACCTTGACCACTCCTGTGAGGTTATTAAACTTCTTCCTGCACAGCATCCAGATCCTCGGGATTACACTGCTTGCATTGACAGTGACGGCTATCTGCTCCCATTCCCTTCACAGCGCATGTCTGGAGGGCCTCCTGGCCCCCTGTGGATACAGGTCACCTCTCCTCCTGCCCACCTCCTACACCAGGTCCTCGAGTGCTGTATCTGAAAATCTGGGAGCCCTCTTTCTGCCATGTTGCGCCGTCTTCACTCTTCCTGTAGGTCACACAGTCCTCTACAACGACTTCCAGTACCTTCTGCAGCCAGAATGCACCTCCCCTTTAAGAAGTGCAGACTAGCTTTAATTGGTGCTAGCCTCGCATAAACCTGCTGAGGTGTGCTGCCTGCATCGGAAGGAACGGGCACGGGGTAACGGGGTAAGCTCGTTTCCGGGCCTTATCCAATTTCTAGGCCACAGGATCATGGATTTAACTCCAGGAACTTTTAGACTTAGTATTAAAGCACAACGAAGTTTGGAGCAACACACACTTTTGAATAATTATTGGAGTTAATGATTAATGCATTTTGAAGAAAGACTTGCATTTATTTAGCGCCTTTCACGACCACTGGACGTCGCAAAGCATTTTACAGTCAATGAAGTACTTTTTGAAGTGTAATCACTGTTGCAATGTAGGAAACGCAGCAGCCAATTTGCACACAGCAAACTCCCACAAACAGCAATGCGATAATGACCAGATAATTGGTTTTAGTGATGTTGATTGAGTAATAAATATTGGCTCCCCTGCTCTTCTTCGAAATAGTGCCATGGGATCTTTTACGTCCGCCTGAGAGAGCAGACGGGGCCTTGGTTTAACGTCTCATCCGAAAGATTTGAGTAACAAAATGCAATACATTCGGAGTAACAAAATGTGGAACAGTTATAAAATATATTCTCTCTTATTCAAAGGGCTAAATCAAATATCTAGATACATCACATGTGCCTGTGATATAATTGGAATGTTTATTATGCTCATCAGCTGTTATCAAGGAACCACAGCCAAATAGCCTTAGGCTTTATTCAGCCGTTAGTAGCTGCCGACTAAAGTGAGCAAGACATTTGTGTTTGATATTGGGCTTGTGGGTCAGTGAGTTAGCCTGATGGAATTTAGAAATGTAAACTAAAAATAGCTTGGGTACAGTGTGATAGTTAACAATGTATTTAGCAGAACCAGTTGTGACCTGTTGCATGATTAAGATGAATAGAAACATTAATCATGTGGCACTGAATATTTGTATACCAACACCCTGCGATTAAGAGTTGTGGCGCATTTTGTGCTCAAGATTCCTCACTTGGTATTTCTTTTTCTTACCCCACCCACTACATTCTTCCAAATTTTCTTCCCTAGCTCTTGAAAGTGCCAATTCATGCTGAAGTATAATTCCACTGATCTTTCCTACCCTCCAATACCTCAACCAAGTGGTCAGTCTTCATGTGAACCTAGACAGGCTATACGAGAATTACAGCTGAACCCTTTCTAAACCCAGGAACAGTGAGGCTAATTGAAGTGTCCCTACCACATCAGTGGAGATCAAGTAATGCAGCACACAGTGGGATTGAACCTGGGCTTTTTCTGTCTATGTGGTTCACGTCCACATTGGATAGTGTACTTGGCAAGAAATAATAGAATTTTTAAATTCTTAAAACAAAGCTGCTTTGTTGCACATAGGGTCTTCAATTCTCTGAGGTAACTGTTCTCTTCATAAAAAAAAATGCTTTTAGACCCGAGTTATATATCAGTAGATTTGGTCAAAGCTAAATCTACTCACTTATATATAATAAAAGGTTAAACAATCAGCATGTTTTCAACTGTAAAAATCGTAACCCAATTAACATTTTGCTTCATAAAATATGGATTTTGTTTAAAAGCCAAAATTCTGTGCAAATGTGTAAAACAAATTTAACAGATGACGTGTATAACATTATGGAGAATTATCCAGAATACCTTTAAGACAAACAGCAAGGGTATCCTCCCCTTGCCACCAATGATAAAAACTGCAACAAGTTGGATTTCAAAAATTACACAGTAGCAGCAGGGCCTGGAAAACCAAGCTATTAAAATATATATATACATACACAAGCAACCCTATAATAAGCTAAATTAAGGCTATTGCTGTGCTGATCATTTGGAATTCCTTTTTATTCAGATGAATAGAAGTTAAATAAATGGTGACAACCCTAGTCTTCTGCAATAAAAATACTTTTACCCATAATCCTGGACATATCTGCAGTTTCCAATTACAGAAAAATCTCCCTCCCATCTTTAAAAAAGGTAGTCGATGGTACAGGCAGGCAATCTTTACATGCAAACAGCTAGACAAAAATGAATGAAGCATTTATATAAAGCACAATTTCACCAACTATCCTGCATATCTATGGCAATTTTTAAAAAGGTGATTGGGTTCATGCTGTATCCATCTTGTATGTAAGCATATTTCTTCAATTATATGGACCTACTACTATTTAATCCATATCATGCTGTATATGTAAAACAAATTAATATTGCATAGCAATAGTGCTACCTAGCACTCCCAGAGATACTTAAAGGATACACAGCTCAGAACTCAAAAGCAGAACGACACAGTTACATAGCGCTTTTAGCTTGGTAAAACATCCCAAGGTGCTTCACAGGAGCGATTATCGAGCTAAATTTGACACCAAGCCACATAAGGAGATGTTGGGACAGGTGACCAAAAGTTTGGTCAAAGAGGTAGTTTTTGAGGAGCATCTTAGGGTTGGAGGGAGAGGTGGAGAGGTTCCAGAGCTTGGAGCCTCGGTGGCTGATGGCACAGCCGCCAATGGTGGAGCGATTGAAGTCGGGGATGTGTGGGAGGCCAGAGTTGGAGGAGCGCAAAGATCTGGGAGATTTGTGGGGCTGGAGGAGGTTGCGGAGATTGGAAGGAGCAAGGCTACGGAGTGATTTGAAAACAAAGGAGGAGAATTTTAAAATCAAGGTGTTGCCAGACTGGGAGCCAGTGTGAATCAGCAAACACAGGGGTGATGGGTGAACGGGACTTGGTGCGAGTTAGGACACGGGCAGCAGAGTTTACTATAAATTCAGAACAGATTTATTACAGTCATTACTCAAAAAAAAACTTCTCCTTTAGAAACATGGCCCATTTTTCTATTTCGATGTTAGTTATTTCTGAGACCAGGTGGTGCAGTGGGTTCAGACACTGTTCTTTCAGCTCTGACTTTGGTTAGAATCCTGAATATCTTCTCTCTCTCTCTCTGTTGTTTGTAAGAGTCCAAAGTGAGAAATGTTTCAGCAGACTCAAGACAGTTGCTAATGGATACAGGTCATCAATTAAAGTAATTGGCAAATTTAAGATAATTGGCAAAAGAACCAGAGGCAAAATGAGGAGAATTTTTTTACGCAGTGAGTTGTTGTGATCAGGAATGCACTGCGTGAAAGGGCGGTGGAAGCAGATTGAATAATAACTTTCAAAAGAGAATTGGATAAATACTTGAAGGGGATGCATTTGCATGGCTATGGGGAAAGGGCAGGAGAATGAGTCTAATTGGATAGCTCATTTCCATTTGAGTAATCTTAATCATCACACTGTTTGAAATATCAGAACTCTAAAACACCAGATGTTTTCTATCTTGTCATTCTCCTTCTCCATACCATTCCGCAGCTGAACAGGTAGACAGTCAACTAGTTCCTAGGGCTCTGCTCTAATCTCTTGGGATCTTACGCAAAGGTGGGAGTTCTTGCATCTAGTCTTTGATACTGGAGATTAATATTAGGCCAATTAAGATGATTGATGTGTATCTGATAATTTAACCAAGGACACTACCACTTCATACAATAGGCAGGTCCTAGCATATTAACTTACTTGTGAGCAGCCTTAACGTCAGCAAGCACAGGGAGAATGAACGGGAGTTGGATAGTTAGGAGCTGGGTACAAAGGCGTTGAGTAAACAAGTGGACTGCATTAAGCTCAGCAAACAATAATGCAGGGCAGCTGCATCTGGTAAACGCTCCTATTGTAACCTGGGCAACTATTGAAATGACAGGTACCAGCATTATTATTGTATCTAAATAGTAATTAGTGTAAAATGGGGGGGGGGGGGGAAGAGAATGGGGAGTTACCCTTATTCCTGATTCAACCATTGTTTCATTCCTGTATATTATGATATCAGTGAAATGGGGTCAAGCTATAGTTAGTGGAAATGAGAAGTCACCACATGCACTGATGGGACATATTAAATGTGACCATCCCCAAAAGTCAGAACGCCATCTTTGCTCTTCATTTTGTTTGCAGATTTTTTAAAAAGAATGCAAAATACTGAGGGAGGAGTTTGCTTTCCAAAAAAAGGTCAAATTATACAGACGTTAGTCATTAAAAATTAACAGTACCTGACTTTGAAATCTTTCACATTAAGACGAGCACTTCAGTTAAAAAGTGTTAAATTATTAAAACAATACAGAATCTAAGCATTGGCCTTTGTGATGCAACCTCAAATCCAGTTTTTTAGTGGGTGGGTGGGGTTATTGGTCTATGCAAAATTTAAAGAGTTTCCATCTTGCCAGTTTTCTAAACACAAACTAAGAATCCAATAAGGAGTCACTTTGGAAAAATTTGCTTAAAATAAAATAGCTTACCGAGGTCACTAATTAAAAAGGCACCAAATCTGTGACAGAAGGTTAGTGGAAAACCCAACATCTAAAACTCTCTGATTTTCACCAAATTCCACAAGGGACTTTGAGATGACAAGTTAGGATTCAAGTAAGGTGTGAATATCCATTCCAATGCACAGTTGAGTTGATTCATAACATTCCAGTTCACAAAAAGAATCCAAGAAAGGATGTTCCAGTTTAAAGAAAAGCCAAAAAGAAATTTAGAAGTTGATGCATCATTTCTTAAGAGATTCCAGAATAGAACAAGTCGATAGTTTGAAATGGACCCTTTTTGATAGGAATTCTGTGTTTGAATGAAATTCAATTAAAACTTATTGAATTGAACACTAATTGACTGACTCCTTTTCCCAGATTTTTCTATGTAGTTATAGAGCTGATAAATTGAAGAACCCCCTTTCATCAGAACTGAAAGTTCATCGGCCTGAAACATTGGCCCAAAAATTAGTGTTGCTACGCGAGAGTACGCACTGTGTACTCTCGCGTATTCTGTCTCCAATTGCCGGTTTTCTGCATGCACTGCGCATGCGCTGAAAACCGGCACTTGGTGATTTCAAAAGGGGGCGGTTCCTAGGTGGACCGCGTGCGCGCTACAGGCTGCGCGCACGCTGTGCACTTAGTGCTTTGAACGCGCAGGTAAGCATGGAAGATTTTGCACATAAAGAAAGGAGGCGTAAGACCCTCTTTTAACAAGGTAAGTAGTTAATTAAGTATTATTTTGAATTTTTTTCAACAGGTATATCTTTTTTAGAGACTTTAAAGAAAGGTAAGTTTATTTTTATAACTTTTTAAAAGATTTTAAATTTTTTCAAAAATTTAATTTTTTGTTTAAAATGGTTAATTTATTTAACTATACTTATTTTATTAATGTGATGGTTTTTTTTTTTAAATTTAATTGAGGTTTAGCTGTTCTTTTGGGGGGGTATAGATTCATAGCTTTCACAGCACTTGTTGTGAAAGCTATGAATGAAAGATGGTGTGCTGCCATTGGCTCTAACTGAGTCACGTGATCCCACAGCTCGCACGAATTAACTGCGCCTGTGGGATACGGAAGCACTGCCCAGCTGCAGCCTTGAAACTAAAGTTCGTGAGAGCTCGGAAGGAAAAGGCAGGCGCGCAGTGAGATATCGCGGGGAAGCCTTACCCTCGCACGAAGGCTCCCTCACTAATTTTTGGGCCATTAACTCGGTTTCTCTCTCCACAGATGCTACCTGACCTGCTGAGTATTTCCAGCATTTTCTGCTAAATGTTTTGCCTACTACAGAATAAGGCAGCATACGAATCAAACTAGACATCATCTTACCTAGTGTTAACTCAGTCCAGATTTGGAGAAATTGAAGGAATACACATGCATAAGTCACAGAGACCCAGTCCAGAACGAGGGAGTTTCATTGTTACACTCCCGGGTGCTGTTACCACACTAGTAGATATAGAGCAGTGGAAGTCAACTTCTATAAGAAGCAGGCGACCAGACTACTTACAGGAGCGACTGACAGCACCGAACCAGAGTAAAAATACTCAAAGATCACAAGTATTTGTGATCAAATTCCTTTTTAAATGGGGTGCTGATGATGAGACGCTAGTAAACCAATGGTGTGATTTTGTTTCCCCTACAAGGTCCAATTTAAAACTTCTTCATTTCATTAGTTTCACATTTTTAGAATTCTCTTCTGTGATTGCAAACTTTCTGTATTTTCAAACATTGCTCTAGGCTGTGTGTTAAGATTTCTTAAGCATGCTAGAAAAGTTAAAATAAAACGAAATGTATGAATCAACTGGGACCAGCTAAATGACTGGCTCAGCACTGGCAAAGGTGCCTGGAAGTATGTGACCCACTTGTCTGCTTGGGTGGGAAAGAAGTAAAGCAAAATTGGAGGGGAAGTTAGAGAATACAAGCTGTAATTTTTTTTCTAATCTCGAATGATGTTTTGCCAGACAGTTACCAAAATATGGGAGGCAAGAAATTTTATTTTATTCTATTTGTGTCTGTTAATTTAACATGTTACTTTAAAATATTGCTAAAAAATAAAATTATCCTCTTTCGTTACTGTTACTGGATTTTAGAGAGCCGCAAGTCACATTTATTGCCCTGCAAAGCTTTTAATGCCTTACATAAAACATGTTAACATCTAACTTCATAGTACATTCAGCAAATGTCAGGGCTGCAGCTCACAAACATGAAATTAGAAATATTATAGTACACACATAATGAACAGCTATTGTGTATTCAAATAATAAACAAGGCTGAAATATTCCAGCCTTTATTTCAGAAAGAGTGGATTGTGAAACTGGAATTAGGATTACAGGCTTTCTTAGTCTTACCGTCTTTACTATCCATAGATTTAGCTACTTCCAGTTCAAATGCATCCTGCATCTGTTGACCACGAAAACGCTTTAGGTGTTCCGCTTCAATCAGATCACTGTCTTCCTCTTCCAAAGGTTGCCACGTACCATCAACAAACCACTGGCCACGCATGACTAGAATCTTATCAGACTCTGCAAAGTCAAAGACAACACAAGCATATTTAATTGCAGAAAGCAAAATCTGGCATGCTGCAAAAATCACTGCATTTTTTTCCTTAAATATACTAGTAGAACAAAAAGCAAAATACGGCAGCTGTTTTCACTACAGATGCTGAATGCCCTGATGGGTGTTTTCAAGATTTTCTGTTTTTGTTTCACACTACTGGAACAGTGGAAGGGGGAAAGAAAGGAGATGGAGAAAAGGAACAATCTGCAACTAGATTGTACTGTACCAGATGTTAAAAACAAGACACAGGCAGTACAAGTAACTCTTATTTTCTACCCATTTCATTATTTCTAAGAGTTCACTGTTGGGAAGAAAGCTTTCTCTGTCTGCAGGATGCAAGAGTCCTATATGAAATGAGTTTGCACAGTTCCAATCGATATGAACCTAATTGCTAATCTCACTTAGAGATAGCCAACATGGGAGATGAAAAATGTTACCAGTGCAGTTGGAGGTGCTCTTCTCTGGTTGAGGCTCAGACATATTGGTGGGGCAAAGTGGTTGGAGCTTTGCCAGCATGTTATTGTGCTACGTTTTATCTGGGAGACCTTGATGCTAACATTGGATGCTGACAATGTTCCATTCCCCTGCACTAAGATCTCTCACCATGATGGATATAGAAATTCACCAAAAAAAAGTAATTACAATGTTTAAATAATAAACCATGTGAGGAGCTAGTCGTGTACCAAATGAAGGAGATCAAACTCCTTTACTCCAGACTAGCCATTTCTATTTCCCCCTGCTGTTTGGCATCCAGTTTTGTCTTCCTTAATGTAAAAGCACTTAGAGCCACCTACCTGTAGATCAGGAACATTTTAGAAATGCAAGTTGTTGTTACAGGTTTCAGGAAAATTCTGCCCTTCATAATGGATATGAAGAGGACCTGTCTGATCAGCATCTGAATCTCACCAAAGATAAAGGCCGCGAAGTTAATCGCGCTGAGGGGGCGGGTTTGGAGGCGGGTCCGCTGTCAAAATCACAAAGATTGACCGGGTATTAGACCCGGTCAACCCGCCTCCACACGAGCCTCCCAGGTGTCGGGTCTGTCAGCGCAGAACTGACCCGACACCAAGTGGCGGGGGATACAATTCAGGTACTTAAATGGCTTGTTAAGAGCCAATTTAAGAGTATTTTGAGGTTTAATCTAATTTTACCGTTTCCCCCACTGGTTACCTGCTGTTCGAGGAACACGCCAGCTCAACCTGGCGTGTTTTGAGTCTGCTCTGATGTTTGCGAAAAGCTAACAGCTGCAGAAGTGGTGTAAAGGATGCCATGTTGCAGATGGTGAGTTTCAGAACACAGAAAATGTTGATTACTGTATTTTTAATACATATAGAGATTTCTTTAGCTTACAAGTTTTTAGATCCAACTGTATGCCCAGTGCCACCTCATTGGGAGAACCTCTCTCACCAGTGACAGATCGCTTCTGTCATCTCACCTGCAGCTGCCATCTATTCCAGCAACATCGGAGCCAATGAAACAATTAGACCTTGGTCCTCTGAATCCTTCCACAATCATCCCCAATATCAACATCACCAACCTTCTCCGCCATCCCCTGATGCTGTACTGGACACAGGGCATCAGCCCTTGAACAAAATTGCTGGCCAGGAGTCCAGCGATGGCATCACCATAGCCAGATTTTCTTCACTTGACGCTGTAACCCCTGGCTGCCACATGATGCGCCAGGTTGACACCATTCCACACCAGCACCGTGAAACACCCCTTTAATGTCCAAGCCATTCCATGCACACTCATTACTATAGCCGGGGGGAATAGTTAAGACTGAACAATCACTGGAACTCAGTAAGACACTTCTCAAGGTGTGCTCAGATCTGTCCAATACGGGGCACTTTTTGAAAAAGAGATTTCACTGTATGACAACACATTACCAGAAACTTCACATGAACATTGGCTAAACCTCTCAAGTGCCTACCCTTGTGTGTTGTTAGTTGGTATGCTTGCAGTTGGATGAGGGGGAGTGTGAGGGGTGGCTAGTGAGATGGGGAAGTGATAAAGTAGATAGAGAGGGTTGAGTGGAGGTGCAAGGTATGTTGGTGTCCTGGGGAGGTCTCTTACGCCCTTGGAAGGGAAGAGAACCTCCCTGCGTGCTGTGACTCCCTCCAGAGTCATTGGAGAGCCTGGGTGCAAACGTTAACCTTTGTGCAGTGATTGTCAGTGTTTGCAGCACCTCAATGCTGTCAAACACTGACAGATCAACTGTTAAACTCAATGAGGACGTGGTCCCTTTAAGGGAACCGGCTGATGACACGTAATCAAATGTCGTCATCAGACCCACTTCCTGTTAATTGGCCGGTAACAAGGCCGATCAAGGGAAAATCACGTCTGCAGAGCGGATGCAGCTGGGAGCGGGACCGGAACCCAGCTGTCCCGCCCCCATAATTAAATTTGCGGCCAAAGTGTAGAGTTTCTTTTCTGCCTCTCTCTCAGTTCTAAATGCCGCTTATTAGTTGCAGAAATTACAAAGGAAGGGGGAAAAAACTTCTGTATTCATGTGGCACTTGCATGGGCCGTCATTATTTGTGCTGTGGAGTCCATTTGTTAGTTCATACTTGTCAGACTTCAAGTGCCTCCAAATCTGCCCGCAGGCCGAGACAACTTATTCAGTGACAAACAGAATTCTAAGCAGTTGATTTATCAGCTGTGTGCCGTTATAAATGAAGCACCAAGTGTACTGCCTGCTTTGAATGTCAATGCAAAATGATGCGAGATGATTCCAAATAAAAACTATTCCAATTATAGGTATTCTTTCAAATTTGGCTGTTTCTCCCAGAATGTTGCCTCTGCTTTTTAAGTAATCCTGCACCAGACTCAATAGCTTTAGGATGATGCCTTTCTGGTCCTGTCCAGCTTTTCATGTCTCACCTCACACAATTGTTTCACACTCCTTTCTTGGTTTACAGGATTCTGGGGATATTTTAAAGCGAGGTAAGCAGTTTCATCCCCTTTGTTCCAAAAGAATGATCAAGTTTAACACGGTGTGGAACCCAACTGAACCCAAGATCAGGAGCCAGGTTTATAACTTTAAAAAGGCTAAATTCAAAGATGAGGAAAGATTTAAAACATACAGGTTGGAGGAGGATGTTTAGCAACACTTCAGTAGAAAATAAATGAAACACCTTTACAAGAATAATGCTGGACATGCTAGACAATACACACCCAAGATCAGCAAGCTCAGAGTAGACAAGCGTGACCCTAAATGGATGAACAAACTAAAAGTGAATTAAAGAGGAGAAATTACTTCTACAAACCCTGCAGGGAGATAGGACTCACTGGGATGAATACAAGATCAAGTTAAATAGGTAATCGAGTGAAAGAGAGACCGAGAAAAAAAAAAGCATAGCTGCAGAGGCAAAACACAACAGTAAAAAATTATACAATACTACAATAGCAAGAGGACTACCAGAGAAGAGACGAGAACATTCAAAGACATGAATGGGCTTGAAACCGAGGATGAGCACAAGATAGTAAATATTCTGTAATGATTACTTCCTCCAAATATTCACAACACAGATGTATAATATGCCGCCTCTGAAAAAAAGTACCAAGACAAAATTTAGGACTTCAACATGAGATGGAAGTCCTATAAAAGCTGAAAGGACTTGAAACAAATAAATCCCCAGAGATAGACGGTACTTATCCCAGGATAATGTAGTACCCATATTCAAATAGGGCGATAAAACAGACACAAGCAATTAAAGACCACTAATCTTCAACTGTGTAAAATAATGGTATCGATCAGGGGTAAACATGAAGATTATCTGGCTAAAGGGCGGAAAAGAACAGGTACTGGTTTGAGGGGGTAATGTCAAGGTTGGGTGGGATACGGAGTGCCCTAGAACTCAGTATTGGGACGACTGCTGTTTCTAATTTACATCAATGCCTTGAATTCAGAAGCTCAATGTAAATTGGTCAAATTTGCAGACAAAACCAAACTCAGCAAGGCAGTGAAATCGAAGGAGGCATCCCAGACATTACAGAATGAGCTAAACAAATGTGAGTGGGCTGATCACTGGCAGATGGAATTTGATGCAGACAAGTGCAAAGTATTGTACATAGGAAAGAAAAATGGGCATCACAAATACTCTATGAATGGTGTTGAAATAGTTACGGTTGAAAGAGACCTAGAAGAACATAAGAACATAAGAACATAAGAAATAGGAGCAGGAGTAGGCCAATCGGCCCCTCGAGCCTGCTCCGCCATTCAATAAGATCATGGCTGATCTGATCCTAACCGCCAATCTACTATCTATCACAGAACCATCTCCTGCATCTAACAGAATTGCACACACGAAATAGGAGCAGAATCAGGCTACACAGTCCCTGGGCCCGCTCCACTACCCACAGGGCCATGACCGATCCGAACCTAGACTCATGTCCAAATTCCTGCCCGCTCCCCGTAACCCTTAATGCCCTTTACTTCTAGGAAACTGTCTATTTCTGTTTTAAATTTAATTAATGTTGTAGCTTCTACAGCTTTTTGTGGCAGCATATTCCATGGACCTACCACCCTCTGAGTGAAGTAGTTCCTCCTCATCTCAGTTTTGAAAGAGCAGCCCCTTATTCTAAGACTATGTCCCCTAGTTCTCGTCTCACCCGTCATCGGGAACATCCTCCCCGCATCCACCCGATCCAACCCCTTCACAATCTTATATGTTTCAATAAGATCGCCTCTCATTCTTCTGAACTCCAATGAGTAGAGTCCCAATCTACCCAACCTTATAGTCTCAACATATCTAACCAATGCAGAGCAGCAAATAAAACCACCAATAGAATGTTGAACTTTGTAGTGAAAACAGTAGAATACAAGTGAGAAGAAGTGGTGATCAAACTGTACAGTGCTCTGGTCAGATCATGCCTTGAGTACTGTGTCCATTTCTGGTCGCTGAGAAACGAGGGAGGCATTCAAGCAATGCAGAAAAGAGCCGCAAGGTTGATCCCTAGTATCAGGGGTCTGAGTTACCAGGAAAGACAGGAGATCAATGTTCCCTGTAAGCTGTGCGGTCGCGCAGCGCTCCAGGGACCCCACGCAGCCGGCTTTTCAATGAGAAAAACCGCACGTGCGCAGTGTTTTGAATGGCCCGTGCAGCCCCAAACAAAATTACAGGGACACATTGCAGGAGACACTTGGGATTTTCACCTAGGAAAAGAGGCATCGGAAAGGTGATCTTATAGGAAGTATACAAGATAGTAAATGGTACGGAAAAGGTTATTGCTTTAAAATAAAGAGAAGGAGTAGGATATGGGGGGCAGGGGAACACATTTTTGTAAAAAAATTAATTCTTGGGATGTGGGCATCGCTGGAAAGGTCGTCATTTATTGCCCATTCCCGAGAAGGTGGTGGGCCGCCTCCTTGAACCTCTGTAGCAGTTTGATAGAACTGAGTGGCTTGGTAGGCCACTTCAGAGGGCAGTTAAGAGTCAACACCATGTTGGTGTGGGACTGGAGTCACATATAGGCCAGACTGGGTAAAGACGATAGGAATTCTATTCATTCTCAAGATTTTCCTCCCATTGTTACAATTCAATTTGTTGAATTTAATAGGGTTCATAAAAGCTGAACAGCTTTTAGCATTTGGTTAAATGCATACACAAGTCTAAAAATTTTCAACATTTAACCCTTGCTGGAAGTCTACATGTAAACATCAGATGAGAATAGGATCAGATTTAGCTGCGAGTGCTAACACTCACTGTCTAGACTCATGCATGAAGAATAGCTACTTGGGCAAGCTAGTGGGAGGCTGCCGATGTCTATAGAACTACATCCCAACAAGAATCAAATCCTTCAGGAAATGTGGGGCAAAACCAAGAAAAATTTGGAGAAAGATCAATTTATAACACTTGTGTAGAGAAAGACTTCTGTTAAGTATTTTGTCAGTGTGATACCTTAAGTGCAGATTCAACTGATTTTGTCAGGTTACCACTATATATGACTATAAACAGAATGTATCAAGACTTGTGATGTGATTACAAGTATACAAAGTAAATATGACCAGATAACTGAAACAGGGACTGGTAGTTCTTGAATGTTTTTCAGATGGGAGGAATGTAAACCGTTGTGTTCCCCAGGGGTCAATGTTGGGATTGTCGATAGGAAGTTTCCTGGGCTGGTCATTCCTGTAAGTGATTGGAGTGTCTTACATTTAGGAGGGTGCCCATACTGCCCATTATCTAATTACATGATAATGTAACCTGAGGGCATGAACAATAAGACCCCCTTGTCACCTGAAATGGATGAAGTCTTTCATATGTGCTCTCATGCGCTTCTCCAGTCTCGTCAAAGGTGGACTGAAACACTTGGTGAGATGAGGCCAGATATGAATCGTTAAGGTACTTTATTTCACAGACAGCAGGTGAACACACAGTAACAGTCAAAATATACTTCACTTACTTAACTCCATCCCACTTCTCTCCTCAAAAATAGGAAAAATATAAGCGACACACCCTGTCCCTTTCATGGGCTGACTGGCTATTTTTTGGCATTACCTTTCTTTCAGATTACCTCTAACCGCAAAAACTTCAGTGCAGTACTGAGAGAGTGCTGTATTGTTGGAGGTGCCTTCTTTAGGATGAGACGTTAAAGCAAGATCCCGTCTGCCCTCTCGGGTGGGCGTAAAAGATCTCATGGCACTATTCGAAGAACAGCAGGGGAGTTCTCCTGGTGTCCTGGCCAATATCTATCCCTTAACCAAACACCGCTAAAAATTTTTATCTGATCATGTCTCATTGCTGTTTGTGGGATCTTGCTGTGCGCAAACTGGCTTCCACGTTTTCCCCACATTACAACAGTGACTACACTTCAAAAGTACTTAATTGGTTGCAAAGCACTTTGGGACATCCTGAGATCATGAAAGGTTCCATATATATGGAAGTCCTTTCTTTCCTTATAGTGCCCTACCAGAAACCATGGTAGAAGCAGAATCCATAATTAAGAGGGAAATAGATAAATACTTGAATGTGTGTGTTTGGGAATGGGTCTGAGGCATTTTCAGGTGGCCAAAAACAAGCCAGTCAGCCCATGAAAGAGACATGGGATGAATAGCCTCTTTCCATGCTGTAAAATGCTATGTTTCTATGCATGGAATTATCATGATGCGGAGATGCCGGTGTTGGACTGGGGTGGACAAAATTGAGAGGTCGCACAACACCAGGTTATAGTCCAACAGTTTTATTTGAAATCACAAGCTTTCGGAGCTATCGATCGCCCCTTCCTCAGGTGAAGTAGTAAAGAAATACAGACTCGACAAAGCATATATAGATAGAGAACAATGCACGTGTACCTTACAATTGCAGACAACTAAATTAAATCATCCTGACTATCTGCCGAGGTGTGACCTGATTAACTTTATCACACCTCGGCAGATAGTCAGGATGATTTAATTTAGTTGTCTGCAATTGTAAGGTACACATGCATTGTTCTCTATCTATATATGCTTTGTCGAGTCTGTATTTCTTTACTACTTCACCTGAGGAAGGGGCGATCGATAGCTCCGAAAGCTTGTGATTTCAAATAAAACTGTTGGACTATAACCTGGTGTTGTGCGACCTCTCAATTTGGAATTATCATACCACACTACCGACTATGACATGATCATCTTATTGTATAATGTGACAAGCATGATAAACATTTCAACTAGATCAGCTCAATTTGTGGATATACTTATCATCGCAGACTATTTGCACAACTATATCAACCGATTGTAAAAAAAACATACAGAATAGATTTTTCCAGGAAACTTCCAAGATTACCTATAATCCAATTTCCCCACTTCCCCCCGGTATTTTTGGCACCTTTATAGAATGGAGGAAAAGCAATACCTTTGGGTGGAGTAGGAGGTGAAGGAGGAAAGGGTCAAGAGAACTTACAATTTTGTAAAGTAGATCAGAGGAGTGTACAAGAGATCAAGAGTTTGAAGACTAATATTAAAACTCTACAGATCAAACATTTCAAAGACACAAATAAATATGATCCCTAAACACTACACATGGTAAGCATTAATAAGGTCCCAAAGCAAGCTGCAAAGCGCCTATTTCAAAGTAAACAAATTCTTTGAAGATTATGACACATCTGGGAGGTTCCAGCATAACACCAGAGGGTGAAAAAGCAAATCAATAGCATTATGAAAGTTTTTACATTAACTAGACTTAGGATTCCAAATGCAAATCCAATTGGGGAGTTCTTCCCCAAATCGTCTCAAAACAGCAAGTTCCCTTAACTATTCATTTAAAAAATGAGGGTTGGAGGAACGGACAAGCTTTTTCTCACTTTTGAACGTATTATGTGCTTTTCAAAATGAAAGGTGTCTCTCGACCAGCACATTTTGATAATCAGTCCATTCATAGGCATACATTGTGCCCGACTGTCCCTTCTATAGCTGGCTCTTTAAATGGTGCAAACAGAGCACTTCATTTTAGATACATTACATCATGTTGGCCCCATTGTTCACTTATAGTTAATTTTCATCTCTTCAGTGTGAGCAAACTTTGTATGCCAATAAGGTTGGCATAAACTGAGATCTTCTGTACTTAGTAGGTTGTCATCTTAAAGCAGCTGCATATATTGGTGACAGTAGAATCACTAATATCATGATTCTTCCAATTCAAAAAAAATGAATGGGAGATAGTACTCCTACTACCCCCTCTCCCCCAGTTAATGCAGACCCCTCCCTCCATTCTTGAACTAGACCTATTCCAACCCAATATGAACTTGACTGACAAAACTGGAAACACAATCTTTCGCAGGTATTGTGTTTATATTATGTTGGGTGAAATATCATGAACATTATATTCAAAATGAGAGACCGGGCAACAAAGGTTGAGGACCACCTTACATTTCAGTGTTGAACCAGAGTTGAGATTAATGTAATTGTAGTGCCCATTTACAAGGATGTTTACTAAAATCAATTGCTGCATTAAATATACCAGTAACCCACAAATATTTAAAGTCTCAATATATGCAGCAAGAACAATGGCTATGATTTGTAATTACATGTTGACATAAATTATAAATGTCTAAAGTAGCGCTTTTCTTTTTTGAATATTTGCCAATTTGAATGTTTACAGAAACATCTGATTAGAATTTGTTCTTCCCTACTTTCTGCCTCCTGCCATTTTGAAAGAGCTATATGTAAGTACAGTGGGTTTATCCAAGTTATATTATATCATTAATGACTGAACATTGCACCTCTTTCTAAGCTCAATAGTGATTAGTACTTTTTTTGCAAGTTTCACCACACGAATGGCAATATTTCAATAAGGCAAGAATCATCTCCACCAGCCACCATCGCTAGCTTGTTTTCTGCCCAAAGAACTTCAACCTCCCAAAACCTCCAAAAACTCCCCACACATGCACAAACTCCAATTCTAATTTCAAACACCAGCCATCCTTGTGTTCTCTCAGATGAGTGCACCAAATTATGAGTAATTTTCTACAGTGGGCATGCACTCACCAAGAAATGATAGGAGACTATCCACAAAAACATTCCCATTTGACTGGGCCAGATTTAACTTCAGGTCACAAAAGGTGAAAAGCTAGTCTTGCAATCATCAAGCCGGCTGGTCTCCCCCAGCTTGTGGAGAACTAGCTCATGTGATTCTGTCGCCTGCAAGACAGACTGTGACAAACAACAAACGATGGGAATTTTTTTTTTTTTAATCCTATGTCATAGTGGGTATTATCCAGTATAGGACTAGGTTCAAACCCAGTCTGTACCGAGTTAGTTGATCTCAGCTGGGTAGCATTTGGAGTGCTACAATTGGTCTTGTAAGTCCCTGAGCTAGAGAGGAAAGTCCCTGAGCTAAAGAGAGGAAAGCGTCACTCCCGACTGCTGTCCAATGACCCACAATGCAAAGTGTGCGTGGAAAGCATTCGGGCCAGTGTGATGCCCCAATGGAGGAATGGACACATACTGTTACGTTTCTGACAGAAAAAACTGCCTACCTGAGCAAGGCCAGCTATTTCAAGAGAAAAAAGAAAACACAAAAAAACTCACTCTGTGATACTTCATTATAATTTTTTTTTTCCTAAATAGCAACATGTCAGGGTCAAGTTGACACTCATTTACACTAGCAATATTAGCGCAGTCCAGGCTTAATCGGCCAAACCAGTGCAAAAGATCAGGGAATTTTAAACGCAAGTGAGTTACGCCTAATACCACTTAAGTTTGTGTTTTCCATTTTATGCTGCCGGATCAGGCCCTGCCCACAAAACCTGCCAAGCCTCCAGGTCAAAATTGCGAGATTTTCCGCCGATTGTGCTGGTTAGGGAGGGCTCATCAAATTGCGCTCATTATATTAGGTGCACAGGCACTAGTGGGCACATTTTAAAAGTTTTTTCATCTCAAAAAGTATTTAATTTACTAAGAAACATACTAGTGTACACTAATGAAACTATGAAATGGTTTAGTATAGTTTGAGTCATTTTCAGTGATTTTAAAATCGGGTTACTCAGGACTGGCAATTCATTAAATGTGCTTATTTTTGGTGAAAAAAAATTCAGCTGTATTAATAAAACTGCACCAGGTTACTACTCCTAAATACATCAAGGAATGCTTTTTAATGGAAAGAAAAAAAAACAATTACGTTCTATTACGTTGCCAGATTGCGCTAGTTCATTGAAGATTTTATGTTTATGATTATGCAAATAAAGTTTAGTGGAAACCTGAACTGTAACCTAACCGGTGCAATTTTGATCACATTTTCCCAATTGCACCCAAAATGGAAACTCTACCGTGTCATTTCCAGCTCTTTCTGTGGAATTGGTTAGGCAATGAATTTGAAAAATTATTTGAAGAGGTTGGCATGAAAGTATGTTGGGCTTTTATTAAAAGATTTTTTTTTAATAGATTATTAACGAAGCCTTGTTTGCCCCAATTTGGAGATATTGGGGCAGATTTTGCCCTCTAAATAACGGTGAGGCTAATGGCGCTCGATGTTATTTATGCACAAATGGTACAGCAACTTCAGGTGAGGGACAGATACGCGTTTAAATGTCAATATCCAAAGGTTGCTGTCTGAATTGTGCCGCTCCGCTGTTAGCTTTGCAAAAAAAGCAACTCGCCGACTGGCTCACCATTGAAATGCATTGAATGGTGTTAAGTTGCTGTATTTGCACGGTGAATACAAACCACAGAAAGATGACGTGATAAGTGTTAATTACTGTCAATCAACCTCTGGCACTGAATATTAACTATTACAAGTGTGGAGTCTCATTCCTTCAGGTATTAATTGTTGTTGGAGAAAAACGCCACATTTTCATTTTTTTTTTTTTTACTTGTCCTTTCTATCTTAATCCAATCTTTCTTTCCTTCCTTTTATTTCTCCTTCTCCAGTGTAGTACTGAGGGAGTGCTGTACTGTCGGAGGTGCCATCTTTCAAATGAGTCGTTAAACCTCTTAGGTGGATGTAAAAGACCCCATGGCACTATTTCGAAGAAGAGTAGGGGAGTTATCCCCAGTGTCCTGGCCAATATTTATCCCTCAATCAACATCACAAAAACAGATTATCTGGTCATTATCACATTGCTGTTTGTGGGAGCTTGCTGTGTGCAAATTGGCTGCCGCGTTTCCCACATTACAACAGTGACTCCACTTCAAAAAGTACTTCATTGGCTTTAAAGTGCTTTGAGACGTTCAGTGGTCATGAAAGGCGCTATATAAATGCAATTCTTTCTTTCTGTACCTGATTTGACATTAAATCCACCCACTCTAATTTACAATAACAACAGAAAATGCTGGAAACACTAGCAGGTCAGGCTGCATCCATGGAGAGAGAAATAGAGTTAACGGTTCAGGTCTGTGACCCTTCGTCAGAACTGGAAAAAGTTAGAGGTGTAACAGGTTTTAAGCAGGTGCAGAGGCAGGGAAAGGGGGGAGGGGAGGAAAGAACAAAAGGGAAAATCTGTGATAGGGTGGAAGGCAGGAGTGGTTAAATGTTGCAAATGGGGATGGCAAAATCATCAACAGCTGCCGCCTGAAAAAATAGGGGCAGAGGTTGCGGTCTGAAATTGTTGAACTCAATGTTGAGTCCAGAAGGCTGTAAAGTGCATAATAGAAAGATGAGGTGCTGTTCCTCGAGCTTACGTTGAGCTTCATTGGAACAGTGCAAGAGGCCGAGGACAGAGAGGTCAGAGTGGGAATGGAGCGGAGAATTAAAGTGACAAACGAACGGAAGCTCGAGGTCACCCTTATGGACTGAACGGAGGTGTTCCGCAGAGCGGCCACCCAATCTGCGTTTGATCTCCCCAATGTAGAGGAGAGCACATCGTGAGCAGCGAATACAGTATACTAAATTGCAAGAAGTACAAGTAAATCGCTGTTTCACCTGGAAGGAGTGTTTGGGGCCCTGGACAGTGGGAAGGGAGGAGGTAAAAGGGCACTCTAATTCACACTTCCTTCTCAGTCCTTAAAATCATAGAATAGTACAGCACAGGAGGCCGCCATTCGGCCCATCGAGTCTGCGCTGGCTCTTTCGAAGAGCAATCCAGTTAATGCCCTCCCCCGCTCTTCCCCCATATCATTGTAATTTTTTCTTCTTCAATTATTTATCCAATTTTCTTTTGAAGGCTACTACTGAATCGGTATCCACCACCCTACCAGGTAGTACATTCCAAATCCTAACCACTCGTGCAAAAAGTCACCTCTGGTTCTTGTGTCAATCACCTTAAATCTGTGCATTCTCCTTAGCGACCCTTCAACTATTAGAAAGTTTCTCTTTATTTACCCTATCTAAACCCTTCATGATTTTAAACACCTGTATCAACTCTCCTCTTAGCCATCTCTGCTCCAGGCAGAACAACCCCAGCTTCTCTAGTCTATCCACGTAACTGTAATCCCTCACCCCAGGAACCATTCTAGTAAATCTCCTCTGTACCCTCTCCAAAGCCTTCACGTCCATCCTAAAGTGTGGTGCCCAGAATTGGAACAATACTCCAGCAGGGGCCGAACTAGTGTTTTATATAGGTTTAGCATAACTTCTTAGCTTTTGTACTCTATGCCTCTATTTGTAAGGTACACATGCATTGTTCTCTATCTATATATGCTTTGTCGAGTCTGTATTTCTTTACTTCACCTGAGGAAGGGGCGATCGATAGCTCCGAAAGCTTGTGATTTCAAATAAAACTGTTGGACTATAACCTGGTGTTGTGCGACCTCTCAATTTTCTATTTATAAAGCCCAGGTTCCCATATGTTTTATTATCTGCTTTGTTAACCTGTCCTGCCACCTTCAAAGATTTGTGCTGCTTCTTTCTCAATCCTTCAATCTGATTGGTTAAGGAGATACACAGTTGGTTGCCCTGTTCACTCAGGCCCCAGATTCCCCATTTCCCTCATTGTGCCGTTGTCAGCTCGCACTTTCAGCAACTTGCCACACAAAAAAATTCAAAAACCTAAACGTGCAAGGACAAGTCTAACTAATGCCAGACGCTGTTGGATGCCCTGCGATGCAAAAATCTGGCTCATTAATTAAGTGAACTAATACATTTTATACCACTGCTCAAATGGTTTTGAATTAAAGGGGGAAAAATTGGGTCGCACCCCCTTTGGGGCAGCACCCCCACACCATATATGGAGTGGTAGAGCCCCAAGCAGGAGATGGGGCACTACTGGAAGCGTTCCCCTCCCTTTTGGGGCGCTACCATTCAATATCGCGGCGCTACGTGCAACAGCGCCACACGCATTGGCATGTAGCGCCGCGGTATTACAGGCCTCCCTCCCCTGATTAAAGGGGAGGAGCCTAGTGCAGCACGCATCGGGGAGCGGGGTGCCGGCATAAGAGCCTGGCACTCAAGAGGAGTGCCGGGCTGACCAATCGCGGCCGGCACTCCGAAGGAGGCGGCGAAAGGGAGCAGGTGCTGGCAGGCGGCCGAAAAAAAGAGGCCGCCCGACACCTGCCCTCCTTTCATTTGCGCTGCCGCGGCCGCAAACATGACACCCTAACCCTGTCGGACATAGCGTCCGGCGGTAGGTCAGGGGGCGCGAGCGAAGTTTGCGGCCGGGGTGCTGCGCACGGCGAGGACATCATTGCCGGAGGCGCTACCACTGCCGCTGAATTTCGCGGGAGGCGTTAGTGGCGCTGTGCCCGGGCGCTAGGTGCTTTGCGCCCCGTTAGCGCCCCCTTGGGGCTACGGAGGCGCAAAACAACCCAATTTTTCCCCCCAAAATCTTTTTGTCTTCTGGTTATGTTGCTAAAATATATGAATATCCTTAGTAATGTCTGGCTGGTATGTTTGGGTTTTTCAACTTCAGCATTCCTGTTCTTCTGAAGTAGCTCCTGCATTCTACTTCCCCATTCGGAACTATTTGCCACAAAATGCAAAGGGAGCTTGCCGCCAATTTAGTCTGCAACTACAAAATACAAGCTATGGAAACACATGGGTTCAATAACAAAAAATACCTCTAACATGTTACAAAGCAACAATACGTCAAAGATCAGTCTATCTTTTTGTCAATGATGTTTGTTCAAGAGCCAGAAAATACTGAGTTAATAAACCTGTCATTAGTCTTTCATTATAATACAATACCTGGAGAAGATACTTTCATATTACTACTTCCTGACTTGCAATAATAAATGCAGCAAATGAGAAGGGATTGGTTGGAGCAGTGGGTTGTCACCCTCTAATGCCTCGTTTTGAATCCAAACCCAAAATATGGAAATAATGCAAGTCTCCTACAGCTAGCTAGAAGGGAAATTAATGAATGAAGTTATTTTGGGCAGTCAGCCCAAGACCTGGTGAGTCAAGCCCACGAAACAAAATGTATTCCATTTTCCAACACTGACATCCACCACCTCTACGGCCACCAAAATGCTGCAACTATGCTGCAAAGAATGGATACAAGATTTCTGCTTCTTTTACATCCTCAACATATCCCATCCCTGAGAAAAAAATAAACTACACCAAGCTGCCTGCTTAGTTGCACATTTCCCTCCTATATATTGCATTTTCTAAACTAAATACTGTATTATTGTACCTTCAATCAGACCTAATGTCACAAATTAGGGGGAAAATTACCGTTGCAATTAAAAACAACCAAAGCAGATGGCATGTGCTATAGGTAAACTTGTGTGCTTATATGAAAAATGACAACTGTGTCACCACAGAATCATACCATTCAATCTACAACAATATGTCCCAGAGGCAACAAGGGGGCATGCCATATTAGATTCAGTAATGAGTAATGAGCCAGATTTAGTTAACAGCCTAACTGTGCATGAAGATCTATCCAATACCGATCATAACATGATCGAGTTCAATGTAGCGTTTGAAAGAGAGAAACGCGAAACAGCTACTAAGATTTTAGATTTGGGTAAGGCCGACTTCAAAGGGATGAGACAGATCTGTTCATGGGTAAAACGATAGAAGATCAGTGGGAGATGTTCAAAAAATAATTTAAAGGTGATACAGAACCAGTTTATACCCCTGAGAGGCAAGAGCTCTACTTGCCAAAAAACCAGCCATGGACGACTAAAGAGGTAAGTGACAGCATAAAACTAAAAGAAAAAGCATACAAAAATGCAAAAAATAGCACAGAACCTGGCGAATGGGACAGGTACAAAGAACAGCAAAGGGTCACAAAACAGATAGTAAGAGCTACAAAAAGGGAGTATGAAAGGAAACTTGCAAAGGATATCAAAATCAACACAATTTTTTTACAATTATATTAGGAAAAAGAGGGTAGTCAGGAGCAATGTTGGCCCCTTAAAAACTGAAAGTGGTGATATTGTCAATGATAAAAAGGAAATGGCGGACATGTTGAATAATTACTTTGCGTCAGTATTTGCAGTAGAGGAAGAGGATAGCATGCCAGAAATCCCAAGGAAACTAAATCAGGGACAGGGACTCAATAAAATTAATGTAAGTAAAATAACAGTAATGAAGAAAATAATGGCACTAAAGAGTGACAAATCCCCAGGACCAGATGGTTTCCATCCCAGGGTTTTAAAGGAAGTAGGTGAGCACATTGCAGATGCCCTAACTATAATTTTCCAAAGTTCTCTCGATTCAGGAACCGTTCCTTTAGATTGGAAAATTGTGTATGTCACTCCGCTATTTAAAAATGGTGAAAGGGGGAAACCAGGAAATTATAGATCAGTTAGCCTAACCTCTGTTGTCGGGAAATTGCTAGAGTCTATAATTAAGGACCAGGTGACTGAACACCTCAAAAATTTTCAGTTGATCAGAGAGAGCCAGCATGGATTTGTGAAAGGTAGGGCATGCCTGACAAACCTGATTGAATTTTTTGAGGAGGTGACTAAAGTAGTGGACAGGGAAATGTCTCTGGATGTTATTTATATGGACTTCCAGAAGGCATTTGATAAAGTCCCACATAAGAGACTGTTAACTAAGATAGAAGCCCACGGAATTGAGGGCAAATTATTGACCTGGTTAGGAAATTGGCTAAGCGGCAGGAGACAGAGAGTAGGGCTAATGGGTGGTGCTCAAATTGGCAGGAGGTGACGAGTGGTGTCCTGCAGGGATCTGTGTTGGGGCCTCAACTATTCACAGTATTTATTAATGATTTAGATGATGGCATAGAAAGTTATATATCCAAATTTACCGATAACAAAGATAGGTGGAATTGTAGGCAGTGTAGATGGAAGGATAAAATTACAAAGGGATATCGACAGATGAAGTGAATGGCAAAACAGTGGCAAATGGATTTCAATGTAGGCAAATGTGAGGTTATCCACTTTGGACCTAAAAAGGATAGAACAGGGTACTTTCTAAATAGTGAAAGGCTAACAACAGTCAAGGTCCAAAGAGACCTGGGGGTCCAGGTACATAGATCATTAAAATATCATGAACAGGTACAGAAAATAATCAAAAAGGCAAATGGGATGCTGGCCTTTATATCTAGAGGACTAGAGTACAAGTGGGTAGAAGTTATGCTGCTGCTATACAAAACCCTGGTTAGACCACACCTGGAGTACTGTGAGCAATTCTGGGCACCACACCTTAGGAAGGATATATTGGCCTTGGAGGGAATGCAGCGTAGGTTTACCAGAATGATACCCGGACTTCAAGGGTTAAGTTACGAGGAGATTTTACACAAATTAGGGTTGTAGTCCCTAAAATTTAGAAGATTAAGGGGTGATCTGATCGAAGTTTTCAAGATATTAAGGGGAACAGATACGGTAGATAAAACTATTTCCACTGGTTGCGGATTCTAGGACTAGGGGGCATAGTCTAAAAATTAGAGCCAGACCCTTCACGAGTGAAATTAGGAAACACTTCTACACACAAAAGGTGGTAGAAGTTTCGAACTTTCTTTCACAAATGGCAATTGATGCTAGATCAATTGTTAATTTTAAATCGGAGATTGATAGTGTTCTGTTAATCAAAGGTATTAAGGGATATGGGCCAAAGGCGGGTATATGGAGTTAGGTCGCAGATCAGCCATGATCTCATTGAATGGCGGAGCAGGCTCGAGGGGCTTTCATTTGACACCAATTTTGCTCAACCATGCAGCGCAGCAAGAAAGAGAGAAAAGGAAATACTTTTGAGAGCAGGCTACAAGGTTATAACCTAATTGATGGGGGTTCAGATGACAAAGCACAAGTGTTCAATTCTGAAAATCTGATCCCAAGGTTCACAGCCCTGTAATCATTCCATGTTACGTATTTTTGTATAATATGCACTATAGTTGGATTGTGAAATTCAAAGTATCAATGATATTGGGCCAAAAATTCGGCCCTTCCCGGGTGAGTACGCGCTCTGTACTCACCCGTATTGCTTCCCAAAGTGCCGGTTTCCTGCATGCACTGCGCATGCGTGGGAAACCGGAACTTCCGGTATGGTGAAGGGGGCGGTTCCTAGGTCAACCGCGTGCACGGTAGAGGCTGCGCGCATGCAGCAAACTTAGATTTTTTTTCAGGTTTCTATGCGAGGGTAAGTATTGAAGAAACTACGCTGTTAAAAAGGAGGCGCAAGACCCGTTTTCAACAAGGTAAGTGGTTAATTAAGTATAATTTAAAAAATTTTTCAACAGGTTTATCTTTTTTAGATACTTTAAAGAAAGGTAAGTTTATTTTTTATCACTTTTAAAAAGTATTTTAATTTTTTCAAAAATGTAAATTTTTGTTTAAAGTGGTTAATTTATTTAACTATAGTTATTTTATAAATGTGATGGTTTTTAAAAAAATTATTTTAAGTTTAGCTGTTCTTTTGGGGCCGATTTCAATTCACAGATTTGACAGGTCCTGTCAAATCTATGAATGAAAGATGGTCTGCTGCCATTGGCTCTCCATGGCCCACGTGATCCCAGGGGACGCATCGCACTAACTGCGCCCCTGGAACACGCAAGCACTGCGCGCCGGCAGTTGGGAGAGGCCCAGGACCCGAAGTTCCCGTGGGCCCAAAACACAACGGCAAGCGCGGTAGGTAAGAGTGCGCGCGATCCTTACCCCCACGGCAAGCCCGAGAGGTGAATTTCTGGGCCATTACTATGGCATAACTGGATTAATTTCAATTTCTACATCTGATTTTCAAAATTAATGAGTCAAGGAGGAAAAAAAATCCTCTGATTTCCCACCGCAGATGTCTTCAGCATGGCAGATCATCAGTGGGCCCTGGTTTAGTTTAGTAATGTGTTTAATTTTAACAGAAGGGCTGCTAGAAAACCTATTTATCCAATATGCCAAATAGAGCACTTTCTGCATCTAATTCTAAGAAGTGACATTGTTGCTATATAGGGGAGTTTGGAGCAGGCCATACTCTTTAAATAGCTGACTGTCTGTCTGTCATTTTGGACAATACATTAAGTTTGCACTACAGCATGTAGACTGTACGATAGCAAATTTTTACCATGCATGTGTTTCAATTATTTATTTGAGTGATGCAAATTTGTTCTGACAGACTGAAGTCGGACACCATCTCATGGATGCATCACTGCACCCACCTGTTTACTAATTTTAACAAATGTTATGCAGGACAATTAATGTGACAATGCCCAGTTAAACACAGTTGGTGCATGACAGGAAGAAACATATGGTTGATTGTATAAATGACAATGGGAAAAACAATTCTTCTCTTATACACACACACACATACATTTTAAAAATGTAATCTTCTCTGGTCCATAATGAAAGTTGTAACTCAATATACCCATACAATTCAATGGAGTGCCTTTACACAAGGTTCACAGAATGTCATTTAACCTAAAGTCCAAGTTAAAAACTGCTGAGGCAACAAGTGATGTATTTGCTCATTTCTTGCTGTAATTACCAATCAAGAGAAAACAGTCCTGAACTTGTAGGTGAAGTACAAAAACACCCAGTGGAAGTGTTTTTTATATTGTTAGAAAGCCAATTTATTAAAGCAAACAATCCTATTTACATGAGCACTAACTTTTAAGATAACATACGCTTTATATCTCATCTTGGCCTATCCTCACACTGCTCCGGTACTTTCTTCACGTTCAGGCATTTCACTCTCTACCACCCTCTCACTGCTCCTTCAAGATCTTTATTGTTTAAACCCTCCTCCTTCAACAAAATCTCTTCTTCTGTCCTAACTCAATCACCTCATCCTCAGTGGCTTCAACTTTCATTTGAACTCTCACTGCCCTGTCTCCAACCCTCCTTGCATCCTTCAACTTATCCATCACAAACTACCACAGCCATGGCCAACCCCCCTCAATTCCTTCATCACAAGATCTTGCCACCTCCATCACTAGCAGAGCTATTTCCAATCACTCTCTCATCTCTTACACATCGTCTTATCCACCCTTAACCCCTCCACCCTCATCTTCCGTAGCTGGAAAAAGCTAACCCCCAGATCTCTCAAATTGCCTGTTTGAACTACCTCTCCTCTGATATGTCATGTGTCCTGAGAGTGACACCTCTTAATTGGATCCACAAATGTCCGGCCACCACTTTCAATGCCTCGATTCCCCAGTAGATCCCAGATGGTCTTCCATCCCCATCTTTCCCCTTCTAAAAAACATACCCAGTGTCTGTAAGCTGTGGACTGCAGAACACAATCTCATAGAACTGGCACACACCACTAGATCAAGTTTCACAACATCACTCCCTCTCTGGGTAAAATCCTCGTATTACTCCCCAAACCTCCTCCGACTGACCTCCCTCTGTCTCCCATTTAATCTTCACCTCTGATACTAAATGCAAGAAGCTCATGTACCTTTATTTCCTAAATCAGGACATCCACATGGCTGCCTCTGCCTCTCCACCTCCCTCCTCTCCTTGCCCCTCACTCTTCCCAAGTCAGTACTCAGATATCCTGCACTCAAACTCATTGGGCCAGATTTTGCTGTAGCAGGGAATCTAACGATGTCTGCCGTTAGTTAGATTTGCCCTTGTTTAGGTTTTTAAACTTATTGCGTGGCATGTTGCTGAAAGTGTGAGATGATAACAGCACAGCGAGAGAAACAGAGCATCTGGGGCCTGAGTGAACAGCGCAAGCAACGGGGCACCTCCTTAACCAATCAGATTGAAAGATTGTGAAATTAACAGCACAAGGCTTGAGAAGGAAGTGTAAAATAGAGTGGGTGAATTCAATGTCAAATAAGTACAGAAGGAGAAAGAGAGGTGAAAAAAAGATTGGATTAAGAGAGGGAAAAAAAACAGAAAGGAGAAGTAAAAAACATTTTTTCCAATTTGAAATTGCATTTAAAAAATCTCCAACAACAATTAAAACCTGAAGGAATGAGACGCCACACCCGTAAATGATTAATTTTCTCTGCCAGAGAGATTGATTGGCAGTAATTAACACTTACCACATCATTAAAAGGGTACTTAGACTGGAATGGACCAGACTTCTGTGGCAAGTTTAGTTTGTATCTACCACACAAATACAGGAATCTCATACCAGTCAATGCATTTCAATGCCGTGCCGGATGGCGAGATGCTGTTTTCGCGACGCTAACAGCAGAGCGGCACAACTCAGACAGCAACTTTTGGATATTTGAGTTTTACCGCACATCTGCCCGACCTGAAGTTGCTGTATCATTTGCACATAAATAACGGCAAGTGCCATTAGCCTCACTGTTATTTTGACAGCAAAATCTGCGCCATTCTCTCAACCCCCTTCCAACTTCCTAATTACCTAGCTTCCACCAACATGGCATCATTAATTTCTCCCTCTCCTGTCACACTGTGTGCATCATTTCTCACATTGTGTGCATCATTTTTTAAAACTGACTTCATCACCCTTTTTAAGAAGCCCATACTTTACCATTCTATACAACAACATAGGAGCACAAGAATTAAGAACAGGAGTAGGCCATACAGCCCCTCAAGCCTGCTCCGCCATTCAATAAGATCATGACTGATCTTCGACCTCAACTCTACTTTCCTGCCCGATCCCCATATCCCTTGATTCCCCTAGAGTCCAAAAATCTATCTATCTCAGCCTTGAATATACTCAATGATTCAGCACCCACAGCCCTTTGGGGTAGAGAATTCCAAAGATTCACAACCCTTTGAGTGAAGAAAGTCCTCCTCATCTCATGGCCAACCCCTTATCCTGAGAGCACGTCCCCAAGTTCTAGGCTCTCCAGCCAGGGGAAACAACTTCTCAGCATCTACCCTGTGAATCCCCCTCAGAATCTTATATGTTTCAATGAGATCACCTCTCATTCTTCTAAACTCCAGAAAGTATAGACCCAATCTACTCAATCTCACCTCACAGGACAATCCTCTCATCCCAGGAATCAATCTAGTGAACCTTCGTTGCACGAAGGCAAGTAAATCCTTCCTCGGATAAGGAGACCAAAACTGTGCAGTTCTCCAGGTGTGGTCTCACCAAAGCCCTGTACAATTGTAGCAGGACTTCCTTACTCTTGTACTCCAACCCCTTTGCAATAAAGGCCAACATGCCATTTGCCTTCCTAATTGCTTCCTGTACGAGGACACCTAATTCTCTCTGAACACCAACATTTAATAGTTTCTCACCGTTTAAAAAATATTCTGTTTTTCTATTCTTCCTACCAAAGTGAATAACTTCACATTTCCCCACATTGTACTCCATCTGCCACCTTATTGCACACTCACATAACCTGTCTATATCCCTTTGCAGGCTATTTGTGTCCTCCTCACAGCTTACTTTCCCACCTAGCTTTGTATCATCAACAAACTTCGATACATTACACTCTGTCCTTTCATCTAAGTCATTATTTACATTGTAAATAGCTGAGGCCCAAGCACTGATGCTTGTGGCACCACATTAGTTACAGCCTGCCAACCTGAAAATAACCCGTTTATTCCTACTCTCCTTTCTGTCCATTAACCAATCCTCTATCCATGCAAATTTCTCTCATTCCCACACCGAGGGGGTAAAAGAAAAGAAAGACTTGCATTTATATAGCGCCTTTCACGACCACCGGACGTCTCAAAGCGCTTTACAGCCAAGGAAGTACTTTTTGAAGTGGAGTCACTGTTGTAATGCGAGTAATATTTAACTTCACTGGGTGGTAACTGACGGAGTAAATCACCTACCAGTTGTAGAACCTGCCCGATTTTCATTTCCATTGAAAATAATGGGATGAAAGTAGGGCAGGTTCCACAGTGGGCAGACTATCTTCACCATCAGGTTACCACTCAGATAGCAAAGTTGGGAATGTCTCCAATCTCTTCAAAATCTGAATGCTTTGTTGCCACCCAAATAAACATTCACCTTTCTCAACGATTCCCTCTAATCGAATTTCTGCCTCACCCACTGCACCGAGACTACTTTCATTGCACCTCCTTGTGAAGTGCTTTGGGGCACTTTATTCTGTTAAAGGTGTTAAACAAATGCAAGTTGTTGTTGCCTTAGTCAATGTCACTAACGTCTTGTGTAACGGTGATGAGGCTCCGTGGCCCCTTTTGCTCTCCTCATGCTCTCTACCATATTCAACACGTTCTTCACCACCTCTCTTCTGTGATCCTTCTCCACCACACTGCTCTCATAGCTCCACATACCGATTTCAATGTAGCCACTACATCTCAACTAGTTTCGCAATCTGTTCCTGTACTGTCACCTCTACTATGCCCACAGCTTCACCTTTGGTACCATCCTGTCAATCATTTACATTACCCCTCTGCAAAATCATCCACAAGTATGGAGTCAGCTTTCACATGTATGCTAATAACATAACTCTTTCTACCACCATCACAACTGATTCAATGTTGCTATACTGTCCATTCAAGAGCTGTCCTACCAAAATCATCATTTTTGCCTCCTACCACCAACCTACTTTTGATCTCGACTTGGTCAGCCTCTCCATGGTCCTCTCAGACTAAGGCATGTGATGCACAACCGTGAGCTTAGTTTGATCCTGAGCTGTGCTTTTAAACTCCACATCTAACCTGCTGTCAGGGCCTCATTCTTCCACCTCCAGAACATTGCCTGTTTATGCTTCTACTTTTCATCCCAATTTGATTGATTTCCCCAATCGCCTCCTCACTAGCCTTCCCCACCTCTAAGTTCCATATAGTTCAACTAATCCAGAATCCCTGAACCTCAGCAAATCCACTGTAAGATCTTCTCAAATGTTCAAATCCCACCTTGCTTTACTATCTGGAAGAGCTTCTGCAGCTTTCTCTGCTCCTCTGACTCTAGACTGCTGTTTGTTGCCTACTCCTGCTACAGCAGCATTGCTGATCATTAGACCCTTGCACCCTGGGATTCTCACTAAATCACTTTGCTACCTTTGATCATGCATTCAGTTTTTCTTCTTTATTTTTCTCCTGGATACAGAGGAGCATACTATAAATGTGCCTGAACATGTGATAGTTACCTCCACTTTATTACCCCAAAACGATACTCGGCTGATTTAAAGCTTCATCGTTGATTTAAGTGGCAACTTAAAGGGGGAAGTTGTGCACAGCATCCTATAGCAGTGTTCATTTAAACTTAGAGCCTCACTAAAACAGATCTGGGAAATTAGGGGTGTGAAATATAACAGCTGTGCACGAACAACGTAAATGGTTTTCTAAAGAAGAAATGGTGCGTTTATATCGCAGAACCTCTTCTAGAAGCAAACAAGCAACTTAGCGACAGCGGGTCGGTCTTATTTCACCGGTTTGACAGGAGCCCAGATCCTGATGGTTGTATATATGAGCGACGATCTTCCTTGATAAAATGGGAAAAGTTCAAGCAGGGAAGCGACACTTACGATACCAATACACGGGGTAGCACTCCTTGTCCACCACGTTGACTTCATAGAGTCCCCCGCGGACACACACGGTCTGCACGGTGTCCTGCTCGGAGATGGACTCATGCAGCGAGCCGGCCTTGGCCACGATTTTTCCGTACTCCCGGTACATGAGCTCGATGCGCAGCGAGTCGTAGCCGATGAAGGGCTTCCAGGTCTTTCGGTCCTCCTTGTAGAACCAGCGCACCTCCTCGGAGCCCAGCTCGCCCACCACGGCGTAGCGGTGCCGGATGCTGCTGGAGTGGCTGCGCTTGCGGTCCACCGAGGTGTCGCTCTCGCTGAAGTCCACCTCCTCGGTGTCGGCGTACGGCAGCGAGCCTTCCGACTCGGCCGTGAACAGGTCGAAGCTGTCGTCGCTCAGCGAGTGGTACATCTCCAGGCCGAAGCGGCCCGAGCGCCGGCGGCGGTGGTGCTGGTGAAGGTGGTGGGGCGGCGAGGAGCCCGGCGAGGAGCGGGGAGAGGGCGGCCTGTCGTCGCTGGGCGCCGCGGCCGCCGGCTGCTGCTCCTGCTCCATCCTGCACTGCCTCTCCTCCTCCTCCTGCTGCTGCTCCGCCTGCCTGCTGGGCCGGCCCGGCTTCCACTCGGGAAGCTGCTCCGACTCCGCCTTCCTGCCGCTCATAACGCGACGGGGAAGCCGGGGAGGGGCAGGAGGACCGGGGCGGGGAGGATGGGGATGGGCGGCTCGGCTCGGCGCGGCTCTCCCCCGCCCGGAGTTTCCCTTTCACACGGAAGACGCTGCTTCTCTCCTCGGGCTCCGCACCGCTCGGTTCGGCCCGCCTCACCTGTAAGTCGCACACTGCCGGCAACGAGTCGGTCACCCACCCCGGCCCCAGGCCCTAGGCCCCGACCCCGGCCGCTCGCGTCACAACGCGCCGCACGTCAGCCCCTGGAGACCACAAACAGCCCAGCCCAGCAAAGGCCAGGCCCGCCGGGCCGGGCTCGCTGTAAGATCTTCCCAGTTAACTGAGCGGCCTTAGGGGCAGGGGCGGAGCCGGCGAATGCTGAAGAGGCCGCGTCGGCTGTCAGGCTAAATGGACCGAGCGAATGGCCGGGCTGGTGAGTGAGTGAGTGACCAGCCAGTGAGTGAGTGACCAGGCGGGCCCGGCCGGTGAGTGAGTGACCAGCCAGGCCCGGCCGGTGAGTGAGTGAGTGAGTGACCAGGCGGGCCCAGTGAGTGAGTGACCAGGCGGGCCCGGCCGGTGAGTGAGTGACCAGCCAGGCTCGGCCGGTGAGTGAGTGAGTGACCAGCCGGGCTCGGCCGGTGAGTGAGTGACCAGCCAGGCCCGGCCGGTGAGTGAGTGAGTGAGTGACCAGGCGGGCCCAGTGAGTGAGTGACCAGGCGGGCCCGGCCGGTGAGTGAGTGACCAGGCGGGCCCAGTGAGTGAGTGACCAGGCGGGCCCGGCCGGTGAGTGAGTGACCAGGCGGGCCCAGCGGTGAGTGAGTGACCAGGCGGGCCCAGCGAGTGAGTGACCAGCCAGGCTCGGCCGGTGAGTGAGTGAGTGACCAGCCAGGCTCGGCCGGTGAGTGAGTGAGTGAGTGAGTGACCAGCCAGGCTCGGCCGGTGAGTGAGTGAGTGACCAGCCAGGCTCGGCCGGTGAGTGAGTGAGTGAGTGAGTGACCAGCCAGGCTCGGCCGGTGAGTGAGTGACCAGGCGGGCCGGCGGCTTTCTCCGATTCTTATGAGCCCGCCATCACATTGCCAGTTGTCGGCTTCCCCGCCGGCTGTGGGCTCGGTCCGGCAGCAGAAGGCGATTTAAAGTCTGAGCTGAGGTGGATGCAATGGGAGGAGGCTCGTGTGGAGTATAAACCCAGCACAGACTAGTTGGGCCGAATGGCCGCTCTCTGCTGTGTGTTCCAGGTAATGCAATGGCCCGGTAAATGTGGGCAGGATGCTCCTGTTTCTGTCATTTCTGCTGCTAATGAGACTGGCAGAATTCCTGACTAAATATCATCTCTACCGTCCGAACCCAGGAGGAACTAATTGAACTTCATGGACATGTTGCCCCTGGTGACATCATCCGAAAGCACAGTGTCAGTTTCCACATGTAGGCTGACTACACCCAGCTCTACCTCACTACCTCTTTTCTCGACCCCTCCACGGTCTCTAAATTGTCAGACTGCTTGCCCGACGTACAGTTCTGGATGAGCAAAAATTTTCTCCAATTAAATATTGGGAAGACCAAAGCCATTGTTTTAGGTCCCTGCCACAAACTCCGTTCCCTAGCCACTGACTCCATCCCTCTCCCTAACATCTATCTGAGGCTGAACCACACTATTCGCAACCTTGGTGTCATATTTGACCCTGAAATGAACTTCCGACCACATATCCACAGCATAACAAAGACTGCCTACTTCTACCTCCGTAACATCGCCTGTCTCCACCCTCCACCCTTGCCTCACCTCATCCGCTGCTGAAACCCTCATCCATGCCTTTGTTACCTCTAGACTTGACTATTCCAATGCATACTGGCTGGCCTCCCACATTCACCCCTACGTAAACTTGAAGTCATCCAAAACTCGGCTGCCTGTGTCCTAACTCGCACCAAGTCCCGTTCGCCCATCTCCCCTGTGCTCACTGACCTACATTGGCCTCCGGTTAAGCATGGCCTCGATTTCAAAATTCTCATCCTTGTTTTCAAATCCCTCCATGGCCTCACCCCTTCCTATCTCTGTAATCTCCTTCAGCCCCACAACCCCCCCCGGGAAATATCTGTGCTCCTCTAATTCTGCCCTCTTGAGCATCCCTGATTATAATCGCTCAACCATTGGTGGCCGTGCCTTCTGTTGCCTAAGCCCTAAGCTCTGCAATTCCCTGCTTAAACCTCTCCGCCTCGCTACCTCTCTTTTCTCCTTTAAGACGCTCCTTAAAACCTACCTCTTTGACCAAGCTTTTGGTCACCTGCCCTAATTTATCCTTATGTGGCTTGGTGTCAAATTATTTGTCTTAAAATACTCCTGTGCATCGCCTTGGGACATTTTACTATGTTAAAGGCGCTATATAAATACAAGTTGTTCTTGTTGAGACATTTCCATGTAAAACAAGTGCAGGGGGCTCAGTAGATTAAATTCTGAAAATCTTGCTGTTGATGGACGATTAATGATCTGATTATGAAATCTAATTTGCCAAACCTGTGTGTTTGCAAATACCTGGAAAGATATTGGCACAGATTTTGTGGTCGGCGGCGTAATTAAGGATTACGCTGCCGGCATCCGAACCGAATGCACACTTCCCTGTTGCGAGGCACCAAACGAAAAGTTGGCGTCAGACGCTGCAGAGTTGAGCGCAGCATAGTGGCCCGCAGATCCCAGGGGTGCACCATGTGCATAAGCGTATCTGGGATCACGAGGGCCAATGCTCCAATCAGCAAACAGAAGGTCTAGCAGAACTTGTGTATTAACATCGCTAGTACAGTGCTTTCTGCTGCTTAAAGTATTTAAGAGCTGCAAGAATGACTTTCATGTTGACATCTAAGAGTTATAAATGCAGAAACATGCAGAACTGCACATTATTTCTCATGATATTTGTTGACTTAATCCCCAACTAAATTAACCTTTAAATCATGACAAGTAGTGGACACTATTAAAATGAGGCTGAAAAGTTTTAAAATTACTCTCAAGTTAGAGATTGTTAGTCCTTGCACTTAATACTTTGATAATAACATTGATTTTGGGGTCTGGGTGTGTGCAGAATGCATTTTGTAAGTCATCTACATTTTCATTTTTTTCCTCCCAGCAAAAACATTAAAAAAAACCTGATGCTTTCTTCAAAAATCTATTGGAAGACAGTTCTTTACTTTTCATGGACATAGCCTCATATAGCTTTCAAAATTACTTGGATTTGTCTGGAGGTATTCCCTTACGCTGTGCAAACAGGCCCTGTGCCTGTTTGCACCAGCAATAAAATTTTCATACGTAATTGCTGGGCAGTTGGTGGGCAATTAGCCTAACTCTGTGCCAGCAATTAGGATTTCAGTGTCGGAATGGATCATCTGCCAAGCATGTGGAAATCCCGAACTTGCGGTCCATTTCAAAGGCGGTATGACGGCGTAGTCTGAGAGTACGCCGTCATACGAACTGCAAATTCTGACCTGATTTGAATCCTGTTAGAATGTAACCTGTCACTTGACCATGATATTGTGATGAAAATGGCACCTGGTGCTTCTATCTCCCAAACATAAAAAAGCTTTCCAACTATGCTTTATAATGAACACAGTGTCTTTTAAGTTAATATAATCACACAAAAATACATTACAATAATTTGTGTTTCATCAGCTGGCATGTCAAGGATGCCTGTTTCTTCATCTATTTCATTACTAAATAACTTCCCAGCTGGTGAAGATTTTTAACAGACCTCAGCTTTATAGGTCATCCAATTTACTTTACACTGTAGAGACTCTTAAATTTATGCAGGAATGGGTTAAAGTTCGTCTGACATTAATGGCTCTTCAGCACTTCTCCCAAGATCTTTCTTCATGTATAAACCTACACAGTGAGTGTCAGCAACCTATTTAACCAAGGACAGGCCCAATGTTTTACAGTGACTGAATAAGTCAAATTTCATTTTTACTAGATGGGATTCCAGGATTTTCACCAGTGTTTTGGGGTTGACAATCTGGGATTCTATCTGTTTATAATTAGCCCATTGGTTTATGGTAACTAAATAAACCAAATTCAACTCTTATTAGATGGGATTATGTGATTATCTTGGATTTTAACCGGTGTATTCTCCATTCCTCCCATTTTTGATCCTCTATGTCCAACTGTCTTTTTTGGGGTGCATTCAATATCAACAATTTGCATTTATATTGATAGTACTTCTAATGTAGAAAATGTTCCAAAGTGCTTCACAGAGGTGTAATCAAAAATAAAAACAGAAAATGTTGTAAATAGCAGGTTAGACAGTAGCCATAGAGACACAGTAGCAGTCAATGTTTCAGGCATTTGACCTTTCCTCAAGATCAAAAAATGGATGCTGTGCCAAAGAAGGAGATATTAGGGGGTGAGAGGTGGATTTTAAGAAGGGTCCAGAAAGAGATTGAGAGGCAGAGAGGTTTAGGGAGGAAATTCCAGAGCGTGGGTTTAGGCAGCTGGAGGCACAACTGCCAATGGTGGGACAATGGGAGGGACATGCACAAGAGGCCAGATTCAAAGGATTAGAGAGTTCGGGAAGGGGGAATGTTATAAGGTTGAAGGGACTTAAACAAACACATTTTACATTTGAGGTGTTTCGAGATTGGGAGCCAATGTAAGTCAGCAAGGACAGAGGTGATGGATGAGCAAGACTTGCAGGATAGGACATGGGCAGCTGAGTTTTGGATGAGTGGAGGATGGGAGGCCATTGGAACAGTTGAGTCTGGAGGCGGCAAAGACACAAGGCAGCATTTGGAAGGAATATGTACAATTCTAAATTTGCTGACTTCATCCTTGACTCTGTTTGATACAAGCTGGTTTGAATCTCCTATTTGCTATTATTCTGGGTGTGTGAACACAAAGCATAAAGGAACCTTGTACTGGCATTGTACTTGGCGCTTGTTTCCACAGTGGGTGCCTCTGTCAGCACCTTGTGCATTTAGAAAAGCGAATATTTGGCAATGTGCACTGCATTCTCCTCCTGTGATGATGCACCAAGTTTACAGTGGAAAAACAAGAAGTATGCTTAACAATTAAGATGTTACATGTTTGCACACTTACCTCAGCAACTGTAGGTAGCCCATCAAATTTCTTAATCACTATCTTCCAGGTTCAGGTTACAGGTAAGACTACATTGATGTGACTACGAGTGAGGCAGGTACGGGGATCCAGGAGGTAGTGTTGGAGGAGCCGCAGCCCTTGCTCTTGTCCAACAGGTTCGAGGTTCTTACTCCCTGTGGGGACTGGAGCAGGGACTGCAGGGAGGATGAGCAACCTGGCCACAGCACCGTGGAACGGGGGGCCATTCAAGAGGGGGGAGTAAATAGAAATGTTGTAGTGGTAGGGGATAGTATTATTAGGGGGATAGATAGAGTTCTCTGCAGCCGAGAGCGAGAGTCCCGTAGGCTGTGTTGCCTGCCCAGTGCCAGGGTTAAGGACATCTCCTCTGGGCTGGAAAGAAACTTGCAGTGGCAGGGGGTGGATCCAGTTGTCGTGGTCCATGTTGGTACAAACGACGTAGATAGGACAAGGAAGCCGGTTCTGTTAAAGGAGTATGAGCAGCTAGGGGTCAAATTAAAAAAACAGAACCTCAAGGGTAATACTCTGGATTATTACCTGAGCCACGAGCGAATTTGGCTAGGACAAATAAAATTAGAGAGTTAAATGAGTGGCTCAAAGACTGGTGTGGGAGAAATGGGTTTTGCTTCCTGGGACACTGGCACCAGTACTGGGGCAGGAGGGAGCTGTTCCGTTGGGACGGGCGTCACTTGGCCAGTGCTGGGATTAGAGTCCTGGCGGATCATATAACTAGGGCTGTAGAGAGGGCTTTAAACTAACTAATGGGGGGGGGGGGGGGGAGGTTCCTAGAGAGCAAATAATAAAAATGACAACAGAGAAGGTCATAGACTTAGGTAGCAGTGGGGAAATTAAAAACCAGAGTGTGTCAGGAAGGGGCAGAAGGTATGGAGTAAAAGGTAAAGTAATAAAAAGGGCAAAAGCAGGAACTAAGTGTCACAAAACATATTTGAAAGTTCTCTATCTGAATGCACGTAGCATTCGTAACAAAATAGACGAGTTAATGGCACAAATAACTACATATGGGTATGATCTTGTGGCCATTACAGAAACATGGCTGCAGGGTGACAATGCCTGGGAATTAAAAATACCAGGTTATTTAACGATCAGGAAGGACAGGCAGGAAGGAAGGGGAGGTGGGGTGGCTATGTTAATAAAGGAAGGAATCACTGTAATACAGAGAAATGATATTGGGTCAAAAGATCAGGATAATGAAACAGTTTGGGTGGAGATAAGGAATAATAAGGGGAAAAAAACACTAGTGGGCGTAGTCTATAGGCCTCCGAACAGTTGCAACTCTGTTGGACGGAGTATCAATCAGGAAATAGTTGAGGCTTGTAATAAGGGAACATCTATAATTATGGGGGATTTTAACTATCATATTAATTGGACAAATCAAATTGGGCAAGGCTGCCTTGAGGATGAGTTCATTGAGTGTATTAGGGATGGGTTTCTTGAGCAGTATGTAACTGAACCGACCAGGGGGCAAGCAACCTTAGATCTGGTCCTGTGTAACGAGACAGGATTAATTAAAAATGTCCTAGTAAAGGATCCCCTTGGAATGAGTGACCATAACATGGTTGAATTCCATATTCAATTAGAGGGTGAGAAGGTTGGATCTCAAACAAGCGTGCTAAGCTTGAATAAAGGAGACTATGAAGGTATGCGAGCGGAATTGAGTAGAGTGGATTGGGAAAATAGATTAAAGGGTAAGACGATACATGATCAGTGGTGTACATTTAAGGAGTTATTTTACAACTTCCAAAAAATATATATTCCACTGAGAAGAAAAGGGTGTAAAAGAAAAGACAGTCATCCATGGCTAAGTAAAGAAATTAAGGATAGTATTTGACTAAAAACAAGGGCTTATAAGGTAGCCAAATCTAGTGGGAGGATAGAGGATTGGGAAAACTTTAAAAGACAGCAAAAAATAACAAAAAGATTGATTAAGAAAGGGAAGATAGATTATGAAAGTAAATGAGCAAAAAATATAAAAACAGATAGTAAGAGTCTTTATAGTTATATAAAAAGAAAAAGGGTGGCTAAAGTAAATGTTGGTCCCTTAGAGGATGAGACTGGGAAATTAATGGTGGGAAATATGGCGATGGCAAATACACTGAATGAATATTTTGTATCAGTCTTTACAGTAGAGGAGACTAAGAATATCCCAACACTGGACAAACAGGGGGCTATAGGGGGGGAGGAGCTAAACACGATCAAAATCACTAAGGAAGTGGTACTCGGTAAAATAATGGGACTCAAGGCGGATAAATCACCTGGACCTGATGGCTTACATCCTAGGGTCTTGAGGGAAGTGGCGGTAGGGATTGTGGATGCATTGGTAATAATTTTCCAAAACTCCCTGGACTCAGCAAAGATCCCGGCAGACTGGAAAACTGCTAATGTAACACCCTTATTTAAAAAGGGCAGTAGACAGAAGGCTGGAAACTATAGACCGGTTAGCCTAACATCTGTGGTAGGTAAAATTTTGGAGTCCATTATTAAGGAGACAGTAACGGGACATTTGGATAATCATAATTTAATAGGACAAAGTCAGCATGGTTTTATGAAGGGGAAGTCATGTTTGACAAATTTGCTGGAGTTCTTTGAGGAAGTAACATACAGGGTAGATAAAGGGGAACCAGTGGATGTGGTGTATTTAGACTTCCAAAAGGCATTTGACAAGGTGCCACACAAAAGATTATTGCTTAAGATAAAAAATCACGGGATTGGGGGTAATATTCTGGCATGGATAGAGGATTGGCTATCTAACAGAAGGCAGAGAGTTGGGATAAATGGTTCATTCTCAGACTGGCAATCAGTAACTAGTGGTATTCCGCAGGGGTCAGTGCTGGGTCCCCAACTCTTTACAATCTATATTAACGATTTGGAGGAGGGGACCGAGTGTAACATATCAAAGTTTGCAGATGATACTAAGATGAGAGGGAAAGTAGTGAGTGAGGAGGACATAAAAAATCTGCAAGGGGACATAGACAGGCTAAGTAAGTGGGCAGAGATTTGGCAGATGGAATACAATACTGGAAAGTGTGAGGTTATGCACTTTGGCAGGAAAAATAGTAGAGCAAGTTATTATCTTAATGGCAAGAAACTGGAAAGTACTGAAGTACAAAGGGATCTGGGGGTCCTGGTGCACGAAACTCAAAAGGTTAGTATGCAGGTGCAGCAAGTGATTAAGAAGGCCACTGGAATGTTGGCTTTCATTGCTAGGGGGATAGAATATAAAAATAGGGAGGTATTGCTTCAGTTGTACAAGGTATTGGTGAGACCGCACCTGGAGTACTGCATACAGTTTTGGTGTCCATACTTAAGAAAAGACATACTTGCTCTCGAGTCAGTACAAAGAAGGTTCACTCGGTTAATCCCGGGGATGAGGGGATGGACATATGAGGAGAGGTTGGGTAGATTGGGACTCTACTCATTGGAGTTCAGAAGAATGAGAGGTGATCTTATTGAAACATATAAGATTGTGAAGGGGTTGGATCGGGTGGATGCGGGGAGGATGTTCCCGATGATGGGTGAAACTAGAACTAGGGGGCATAGTCTTAGAATAAGGGGCTGCTCTTTCAAAACTGAGATGAGAAGGAACTACTTCACTCAGAGGGTGGTAGGTCCATGGAATATGCTGCCCCAAAAAGCTGTAGAAGCTACATCATTACATAAATTTAAAACAGAAATAGACAGTTTCCTAGAAGTAAAGGGAATTAAAGGTTACGGGGAGCGGGCAGGAATTTGGACATGAGTCTAGGTTCGGATCGGTCATGGCCCTGTGGGTAGCGTAGCAGGCCCAGGGGCCGTGTAGCCTGATCCTGCTCCTATTTCGTGTGTCCAATTCTGTTAGGTTCAGGAGATGGTTCTGTGATAGTAGATTGGTGGTTAGGATCAGATCAGCCATGATCTTATTGAATGGCGGAGCAGGCTCGAGGGGCCAATTGGCCTACTCCTGCTCCTATTTCTTATGTTCTTATGTGCTCTACTACGTCCATCCATGCTGTTCTGGCTGTATTCTTTATTACAAGATGGCTTTCTCCTGCAAACGGGGGCATCCTTTTCTACAGAACATCCCGTAGTCAAACCATCAATGCCTGATTGTTGGAGTGGGGTTATTCTGTCCTTCAGCAATTTTTGAGATCTTTAAGAAACACAGCTTTAAGGGCAGCCAGCAACCTGGTGTCAGAAATCCTACTCCGGACCACTGAGGGCTCCCAGTACATCATGTGCTAAGTGCAATCAAAATATTTACATTTGCTGATCTTGCGTTATCAGTCAAAGTCAACTTGTTGCCCCACAATGTGTGTGTAATGTTTGATGTGCAGCACATTATTGGCTCCAATATTTTTCTCCAGAGCTATGGTCTGTCAGCTGATGGGAGATGTTGCAGTCTGAGCACATGTGGTGTGCACAATTTCCCAGCTTGCATCTGTATGATTCTTGCTGCAAGTGAAAGTCTGTATGTCCTCCTGTAAATGATTTCCAAACAATGGAGAATTAATTTTCAGTTTTTTTCCAGGTAATTTTCACATTTTAACTATTACCAACTGTTCAGTCTATTACATCGGCTTAATTTCACTTCAGAGAGAGAAACAAATCAGCGATTAACATCACCTGTGCTTTCTGTTGTCTATTCTTAGAATTCCAAATGAATTATTGTTTAAAAGCAATTTATTTATTTTACTCAGCGGTAATCATTGTCAGCCTTTTCATTTTGGCTCCAACTATAGTGAAGCATCTTTTTCTTCTGAATTGAATGAACATTCACAGTAGCTGTAGTTGAGTGGAAACCCAGACATGTGTAAGGTAATTGAATATTTTCCTGATTAAAAACACTAAAACAACATAAACCATGAACTCTGGGACTTTTTTCTCAGGCAGATTACCCTTTAGAATTTTTAGAATGATTTAGAGTGACAGTGACTCTCCATTCACAGAGCACCTCATGGCTTCAAGTTACTGCTCAGGTGAAATCCCAAGTGGAAAAATTTTGGACCATGATTCATGTTTGCACGATGAGAAGTGGGCTGCCCTCACCACAGTATTTGCGGTCAGCCTAATTTCCATATTGGCTGTAAACCCCCAGCATTGGAATGACAGTCATTCGGAGCTTACCATTTGGGGGTCTGAACTGGCCAATATTTATCCCTCAATCAACATTACTAAAAAACAGATTATCTGGTCATTATCACGTTGCTGTTTGTATAAGCTTGCTGTGCGCAAATTGGCTACCGCGTTTCCTACATTACAACAGTGACTACATTTAAAAAAATACTTCATTGGCTGTAAATGGCTTTGGGATGTCTGGTGGTCGTGAAAGGTGCTATATAAATGCAAGTTTTTTTTCTGAACAAGCAAGCATCTGCAGGCCTGCAGCAGCTTAAAGGAGCCACACATTGACACAGAATAAAACGTTTGCTTAAGTGTGGTTAGCAATATCCGGAGGAAAGCCCAGAGGCCCCAGGTTCAAAGATGAAGTTGTGGGAGTGCTTCCCTATGAAGTCCTGCAGAAGGGAAGGCATTGTTTGGCACCAATGCCCTCCCCTCACACTCTGTTTAAGTGCTTGAATTGCTGACCATCAATGTCAAGGAGGCTGCGCAGTGCCTTTTACACCCTCAGCCTTCACCTGGAAGTGTTCCTTCATTCACTGCCTTACATGCATTCATCCACCAAAAGTCTCACACGATATGTAATTGCATCAGTCCTCACCCCCATTATAGTCTGCATGCTGACACCTGGCTTTTATTACATCTCATGGCAGCCAAATGGCATTATCACTTAATGCATTTTTTTTAAAGACAAGACAACTCAATAGCAGCAGAGAGAGACTAGCAACAGGTGGTGGACCCCTAACCTAAGATCTCTTGCCTCTTACAGGAAAGAAGCTTTTCAGATTCTGGGGAGGGTGGCATTAGAGGGAGTTGGAGATAGTGAAATAGAAGGGCAGGTGCCAGCTACAGGTTTGTGCTGAACCTTCTCATCCTACTGTAACCTACATTACTTGTCAGCAAACTATCTTGGGACTGTTGTGTCATTTCTACTGAAACCAAATTCTAGCATCACTTCCTCCTTTCCTCCTCTATATGTGCCCAAAGAAGAAGCAGAGGAAGATGAACTAGGCCACTCTGCATCCAGCCCTGTCAGCACTCCAGAGCACATGTCATCACTCAGCCTTTCCATCCCAAGCAGTCAGATCATGATAAATGACCACCTCTCTTGTGCAGTGCTACACCAATGACAGCTTCACTAAAAACCTCCTGGGGGAAAAATCTTTTATAATCATATAAATAACTGATTACAAAATAGTTTTGGGGGTTTAGGAGGAAGGAAGGAAAAGTAAAAAGAGAAATAAAAATACTTTCATCTGAAGAGAATATTGCAAATCCACTATGAGATGTAGGACAAAAATAACTCACTAAATGGTTTTTGGGGAGGGAAGAATAAAGTTATTTGTATCTTTAATAAGTTTTGTAAAAGTATAGGTAAATCATATTACAAATATTTTATTTGTGAGACCTGTATCTTGCAGATTCATTAAAAATTTTTAACTTGTATCATACTTACAAATTCTTTCTATTGAAACACTTCAGAATATTCTGAGAGACGTGTTAAGGCAGTTTACAAATGTTAGGTTTTTTTGCTTGTGAGTCATGTGGTCCATTCTATTGCTTAAGTAAATGTGCACTATTACATCCATGGACAAATACTGTTGCATTTAGGCTGCTGCAGCAAGCATCAGAAACTAGGATTGATATTAACACCTCCCACCCCGCGAAGGGTGGGAGTGGAGACAAAGTTCTGTCTTCACACGAAGGACACCCTCCATCATGTTGTGTGGCACCGAGCTAAATGGGATAGATTGAGAACAGATCTAGCAGCTCAAACAGGGCAACACGGTGGCATAGTGGTTAGCACTGGTGCCTCACAGCGCCAGGGACCCGGGTTCGAATCTGACCTCGGGTGACTGTCTGTGTGGAGTTTGCACATTCTCCCCGTGTCTGCGTGGGTTTCCTCCGGGTGCTCCGGTTTCCTCCCACAGTCCAAAAATGTGCGGGTTAGGTTGAATTGGCTATGATAAATTGACCCTTAGTGTTAGGGGTGGATTAAATATGTGGGGTTATGAGGATAGGATGGGATATGTTAGGGGGGAATTAAATACGTGGGGTTACAGGGGTAGGGTGGGATATGTGTACTGTGGGGATTAAAGCAGGGACCGGGTACTAGATTTGGATGATCAGCCATGATCGTATTGAATGGTGGAGCAGGCTCGACGGGCCGAATGGCCTACTCCTGCTCCTAGATTCTATGTTTCTATGTTTAAAACAGGGCATCCATGAGGCGCTGTGGGCCATCAGCAGAATTGTATTCCACCATAATCTGTAACCTCATGGCCTGGCATATCCCTCACTCTACCATTACCATCAAGTCAGGCGACCAACCTTGGTTCAATAAGGAGTGCAGAAGAGCATGCCAGGAGCAGCACCAGGCGCACCTGAATATCAGGTGCCAACCTGGGGATGCTGCAACACAGGACTACATGCATGCTAAAAAGCGGAAGCAGCATGCTATAGATAGGGCTAAGCGATTCCACAACCAATGGATCAGATCAAAGCTCAGTAGTCCTGCCACATCCAGTTGTGAATGGTGGTGGACTATTAAACAACTAATGGGAGGAGGAGGCTCCATAAAAATCCCCATCCTCAATGATGGTGGAGCCCAGCACGCGAGGGCAAAAGACTAGCTTGAAGCGTTTGCAACCATCTTCAGCCAGAAGTGCCGAGTGGATGATCCACCTTGGCCTCCTCCTGAGGTCCCCACCATCACAGCAGCCAGTCTTCGGCCAATTTGATTCACTCCACATGATATCAAGAAATGGCTGAGCGCACTGGATACAGCAAAGGCTATGGGCCCCAACAACATCCCAGCTATCGTGCTGAAGACTTGCGCTCCAGAACTAACCGCGCCTCTAGCCAAACTGTTTCAGTACAGCTACAATAATGGCATCTACCCGACAATGTGGAAAATTGCCCAGGTATGTCCTGTCCACAAAAAGCATATCAAATCCAATCCAGCCAATAACCGCCCATCAGTCTACTCTCAATCATCAGCAACGTGATGGAAGGTGTCGTTGACAGTGCTATCAAGTGGCACTTACCAATAACCTGCTCACCGATGCTCAGTTTGAGTTATGCCAGGACCAGTTGGCTCCAGACCTCATTACAGCCTTGGTCCAAACATGGACAAAAGAGCTGAATTCCAGAAGTGAGGTGAGAGTGACTGCCCGTGACATCAAGGCAGCATTTGACTGAGTGTGGCACCAAGGAGCCCGAATAAAATTGAAGTTAATGGGAATCAGGGGAAAACTCCCCACTGCCTGGAGTTATACCTAGCACAAAGGAAGATGGTTGTAGTTGTTGGAGGCCAATCATCACAGCCCCAGGACATCACTGTCGGAGTTTCTCAGGGCAGTGTCCTAGGCCCAACCATCTTCAGCTGCTTCATCAATGACCTTCCCTCCATCATAAGGTCAGAAATGGGGATGTTCGCTGATGATTGCACAGTGTTCAGTTTCATTCGCAACTCCTCAGATAATGAAGCAGTCCATGCCCGCATGCAGCAAGACCTGGATGGCATTCAGGCTTGAGTTGATAAGTGGCAAGTAACATTCACGTCATACACGTGCCAGGCAATAACTATCTCCAACAAGCAAGAGTCTAAACACGCCCCTTGACATTCAACGACATTACCATCACCGAATTCCCCTTGGGGGCCACCATTGACTAGAAACTTAACTGGACCAGCCACATAAATACTGTAGCTGCAAGAGCAGGTCAGAGGCTGGGTATTCTGTGATGAGTGTCTCACCTCCTGACTCCCCAAAGCCTTTCCACCATCTACAAGGCACAAGTCAGGAGTGTGATGGAATACTCTCCACTTGCCTGGACAAGTGCAGCTCCAACAACACTCAAGAAGCTCATCATCATCTGGAACAAAGCAGCCCGCTTGATTGGCACCCCATCAACCACCTTAAATATTCACACCCTCCTGCACCGTGGCTGCAGTGTGTATCATCTACAAGCAACTCGCCAAATCTTCTTCGGCAGCACCTCCCAAACCCGCGACCTCTACTACCTAGAAGGACAAGGACAGCAGGTGCATGGGAACACCACCATCTCCAAGTTCCTCTCGAAGTCATACACCATCCTGATTTGGAAATATATTGCCGTTCCTTCATCATCGCTGGGTCAAAATCCTGGAACTCCCTCCCTAACAGCACTATGGGAGTACCTGCAGTGGTTCAAGAAGGTGGCTCACCACCACCTTCTCAAGAGCAATTAGGTTTGGGCAATAAATGCTGGCCTTGCCAGCGACGCCCATATCTCAGGAACGAATATTAAAAAAATGTGGGTCAGGGGAGGGGATAAAAATTTAAAATCTCGAAATGCGGCCCAAGCCTGCTGTATACATGCCTGCAGCCATTAGTACGGCAGCGGGTTGCGTGGCATGTCTGTGTCCCGCTGTCAAGAGGCGGACCGGCTGGCTGGCCGGGTGTAGCAGCCAGATCCAGCATTTTCCAGCACTGCTTGTGAGCCAGAAGGAGCAGGAATGCTTCCCCTGGCCTTTCAAGCAAACCTTCTTCTGATTGCGGTCTCTCCTCGCTGCCGCGATTGGCTGAACCCCCCACATGCCCCAATCCTTGCCTCCCGATTGCCGTGCTCTGCCCCCCCACCGTGCCCCGATCCTTGCCTCCCTCCCTCCTGATTGCCGTGCTCCGCCCCCCTCCACCGTGCCCCGATCCTTGCCTCCCTCCCGATTGCCGTGCTCCGCCCCCCCACCATGCCCCGATCCTTGCCTCCCTCCCTCCCTATTGCTGTGCTCCCCCCACCGTGCCCCGATCCTTGCCTCCCGATTGCCATGCTCTGCTCCCCCCACCATGCCCCGATCCTTGCCTCCCTCCCTCCCTATTGCTGTGCTCCCCCCACCGTGCCCCGATCCTTGCCTCCCGATTGCCATGCTCTGCTCCCCCCACCATGCCCCGATCCTTGCCTCCCTCCCTCCCTATTGCTCTGCTCCCCCCACCATGCCCCGATCCTTGCCTCCCGATTGCCGTGCTCCGCCCCCCCACCATGCCCCGATCCTTGCCTCCCGATTGCCATGCTCTGCTCCCCCCACCATGCCCCGATCCTTGCCTCCCGATTGCCGTGCTCCGCCCCCCCACCATGCCCCGATCCTTGCCTCCCGATTGCCGTGCTCCGCCCCCCCACCATGCCCCGATCCTTGCCTCCCGATTGCCGTGCTCCGCCCCCCCACCATGCCCCGATCCTTGCCTCCCGATTGCCATGCTCTGCTCCCCCCACCATGCCCCGATCCTTGCCTCCCTGCCGATTGCTGTGCTCCGCAACCCCCCCACTGTGCCCCGACCGTTGCGTCCCGATTGCCGTGCTCTGCCCCCCCACCGTGCCCTGATCTTTGCCTCACAATTGCCGTGCTCCGACCACCCCCAACCGTGCCCCAATCTTTGCCTCCCGATTGCTGTGCTCCACAGGAGTAACACCACAGAAAATCTATTAGCTTTACTTAAGGCTCTGACAGCCATGAGAGAAAGCTTTTAAGCATCCTTCATTTGTGTGTAACTAATTAAAAAGAGGTCAACAGCATTCATGCCAAATAGGAACCATACAAAGGCTGACAAACAACTCCAAAAAATGTTGACACAGCTGCAAAAAGCTGATAATTCAAAGCCAGTCTAAAAGGTTTATGACATGCAATAATCACATTGCCAAGTTGATGTTGGTCCCAAATATTAGGTAGTAATCAATAGTTAAATTATTGTTATATTGTAAGTATTAGTGAATTGTGGACTTACTTTTATCATATAAAACTACTGAAATGAAAATATACATAACAAAATTAACCCAAGTTACATATTCGTGTAAAGAACGTAAGGGCTGATTCTGTGGTCAGGCAATTCTAGCAATGAGTGACGCTCTCAAGAACCGCAAGTCAGGAAATCACAAGTCCACAGCCATTGTTTTCATCCATCTGCAGTCCTGCTTCTCGGAATTAGGCATATAATAAGTCAATAAATTATAACTAAGGCAACTTTTAGAAATTTTTGATACAGTTGTTCTAACCTTAATACCAGATCAAATAGCTATTTTATTTTGGTACAGACTAGCTCTATGATAACTCACTCACACAATCTAAACATTAATTCAACATCCCCCACTTAATTTAATTTCTGTGCACAATTCCTGCTTTTCCTCACTTCTCAAATATGATGTAAAATAATTAAATCAAACAGAAAAATGAATGTACCACTAGTCAGCCCCACCCTCCAACTTGTTTGACAATTTCCCCCTTTATGCCAGTCCCTGGGTTGCAGATCAGTCTCTGCACCAAACTCCCTAGCCTGATTAGTCTTTCTGTGCCAGGCAATACAATAAGTGAATGATCCCCTCTGCCCTACATCTTATCCCCAGTCCAGTTTCTCTCCCAAACCTAACTCAGTGCTTAGCCACAACTTGATATCCTTGAACCTCAAGAACATGTTTACCTGTTGTTGGCTGCCTGCTTAATCCTGAGCTATTGTTGGTCCCCAAGTGACTGCAACTGCGTATGTGCTTGAGCTCCAGTGTACATATGCACAACAGAAAAAGGTAAGACCCTATCACACACCTTCCCCTTTGTTCTTTCCTCTTCCCCCCCCCCCCCCCCCCCCCCCCCACCCCACCTTTTTCCCTGGCTCTGCTCTTGCTTAAAAACTGTTAAATCTCTAACTTCTTCCAGTTCTGATGAAAGGACATCAACCTGATACTTTAACTCTGTTTTTCTTTCCACAGATGCTGCCTGACCTGCTGAGTGGTTCCAGCATTTCCTGTACAATGGGAAGATACCCCAGCAGCACTCAATATTCTTTGGCTTCTAAACTCTTAACACTTTAATATGACCCTTTATGTTCTGTGAGCTGCCAACCCTCTCCGGAGGCAAAAAGCTGCCATCTTGAATATTGTTACGGTGGAGATTAAAGGGGAACTTAATATTAAAAAGCATGGAACAAGAAAAGGTCATTTAGTCCATTAAATCTGCGCCTTCCACAGTCTACCGTATGCATTTAATTTCCTGAAAGTTCTTGGTAGATATTAACTAATCATCAAAGGTTCAAGCAAAACTCCAGAATATTCATCTATCCTCGTATCTCTCCTTTTCCACCCCCTAGCTTGCTGCCTTCTACAGATAATTAAGTTGATGTCCATGTAACTTCACTCAAAAATAATGCAGCTTCCCTCCCTGAGAAAAACACAATGAGGAGTATAAAGCAAGTATCCATATCATTCTTGAAGAACAGCTCAAAACAGAGCTACTAACAAAGACACCAAGTTAGAGTAAGCAACTGCTCCCCCGGTGCTAATATTGCAATGCCCTTTTATTTTGAGATGAGCTAGACCCAACTTGCAGTCTCCTATAGTCTCCATGAGATAGCATAAGGGAGACTGATATAAAGGAAGTAGCAAGACTGGGGAGTGTGGACGCTTAGGAATTATCAGTCTTTCAAAGTGTGTGCATTTAAATCAGAAGACTCCCACATTTTGGGGAGCTGTGGTGACTGATGGGGCAGGAAATATGAATCAGCCTATTTAACTGGCTGCAAACACAGGGTCCCATAAGCAGTTGTAAGCAGACTGATTACACTCAGTGCAATAACAACATATCTATAGTGCTCCTTGTGAGATGGAAGATGTCTCAAAGTGCTTTATATTATGGAGGAAAAAGCAGTGAATACTAAGCCAGAGTGGAAAAGGGAAAATAAGAGTTATGGTGCAGGGCTGAAGGCATGGTCAAAGAGAAGGGTTCTGAATAGGTTTTTGAAATCAGGGAGGGAAGCTGCAATGTGGAGAGAATTAGGCAGGGAATTCCAAAGGAGAGTTGTCTAGTGGCTGAACAAATAGCAACAACAGTAGAGTGGATGAGGAGGAGGTAGTTAGAGAAGCAGTGAGTGCATATGGGAAGATATGATTGGAGGAGATCAGATAGGGAGGGACAAGATCATGGAAGTATTTGAAAGTGAGCAGAAGAATATTGGGATATAAGGAGTTATTGGAAGTTGGTGAGAATGGAGGCAATGGGAGTATGGGATTTACTGTACCTGAGGGCTTGGGCTGCAGCTTTTTGAACGAATTGTAATTTCCAGCCAGGAGATCATTGAAGAAATCGAGCCTCAAGATGATGAAAGCATGATTAACATTAGCGAGCGGCAGGAATGGAAACAGGCACTATTACTAAAGTAGAAAAAAGTGGTCTTGGTAACAGGGCCGATGGGGGAGAGTGGGGGGCGGGGGCAGAATCTGTGCGCTTTGTTGCTGAAAGAATGGCAGAATGTAGGATAGGGTGAGCACAATCCCTTCAGGATAGAAGGCTGAGTGCGTGTGGTGCTGCGGAAGGCTAGCAAGACAATATTATAGGAGATCAGTATACTAACCCGGTACCGGCAAGATGCCACTGACCTCAATATCTGCCACTGCAATAGCTATGTGTGTGCCCGTGAGCTGCATGGCCCTGTCCTTGTAGGGCTGATGGGTTTGAGAATTGGGAACGGTGGCCTGTCTTTGCTGGGTACTGTATACTAATTTCTGAAAAGTAAATGAGGGTAATGCTGAAAGTTAAGAAATCCATGGCAAATGGCATGGGAGAGGCAAAGAAAGAGATGTGGGGTGTTAGGATGTTACAGTGGAGGAAGGTGTTTGGGTTGTGGAAGGCAGTTGCTGTGTGTTAGAGGAGCTGTGTAGCCATAGTGCAGGATAGGAAGGTAGAGGTGCCATTAACCAGAGTGCAGTGTGAAGGGTTAGTTGTGTAAGTGTTGCTTTAAGGGGGTGAAGAGTGTGGTGGTGCCCAGGGTGGGCGAAGACAAAAAGGAGAGAGTGGTAAATTTGTTATCTTGCCAGCCCTGGTCAAGTCATTGAATTTCTTTCAGCACTGTTCTGCAGTCCTGGGAGTGAGTAAGTTAGCAGTCAGTGCCAGTGTCATCTCTCTACAGGCAGCACAACTGGCTGGCTTGGTGGATTGCAGACCCAGGAGTCTGTGCCTTCTGCCTTCAATCTAGTGCAGGAGGAATTGGAGATCTTCATCAGAGAAGTTTTGGGTCCTTCTTCTGGCTGTAGCCCTACCCTGCTGCCCTCTGGCCACAGATGAGATTTGACTGCTCATAAAGCTGCCAAAATATGATTAAGATGTTGGGGAGACATGCTTTGAAGTAATTTGAGAAAGAAATAAAAAGAGAGAAATGGTGTTTGTGACATAACCTGCTTGTTCCCCCAGTTGCTGCTGAAGAGTGCAGACTAAACAGCGCTTTTAAAAGACTGCATAGACATTTCTGGAGGCTACGCTGTTTACACCTGTTTTACATGGGTTTTAGACCAATGCTTGCACCAACAGATATGCAAATGAGCATACTCAGGAAATTCTGTGTATCTAGGGGGAAAATTTTGTCCCCTTAGCACCGCCTGTTAGGACCAGTAGATGGTGCTAAAGTGGCTTTGCGAGCTGTAATGACAGCTCCTGTCGAATCCAGCACCAAATGCCAAATTGGGACCCCCCCCCCCCGCCCCCCGTAGCACTGCCGGTAACAGCGATCGCTGGGGACTTCAACGCCAGGGAGATCGTGACGTCAGTGAGTGTGCAACGCTCACTGAACGCCCGATCTGCCAAATTGCTTCTCGTCACTTACCTCACTGCCTGGAGTTAACAATGACAGGGAGAGCTGGCGTGCAGTACAAGGAAGCTGGCTCCAGGGATGTTATTTAAAGGGATCAGCCCCAATCACTTGTACCTGACTGGTTAGTGAAGTTTCAGTGCCTGTGTGTTAGTTACTGATACTGCAACAGTTTTATCTAGTGATTTGAAAGTTCTTTGGTATCAGGAGTGTTGTGGCAAGTAGAAAAGTGCAAAATTTATTCTTGAAAGATTCAACTTACAACACTTGCTGTACTGGCAGTCCACCTCACCCTCCAGGATCTACGGTGGAGGGAGCGGAAGCAATGAGGAAGATGGGAACATGTGCGCAGAGGGAGGAGGAAGAAGATGAGGAGGAAGAAGATGAGGAACAGGAGGGAGGGAGGAGGCAGCCAGACAATCGGGCTTTCAGATGTACTGTCCATGACCGACTCATCAGACTCTGATTTGAATGAATGAAACCCCAGATCCCTGTTGCTCACCACATCCCCATCATACCATCCCTGTGTCATGCCGTACTACAGCGACCTCCTGGGTGCAAAGGTGAATTGAGAGAGACCACAAAATATTCCAAACTCTATTAATAAATTTATGCATAAACATATTACACATGTCACATGCATTCTAATAACTAATGACCCTTGTGCCTGCAAATTGTTGACTAGCTGTCATTGTGTGCAAGGTCTGAAATGTGAGTGTGAGTGTTGCTAGGTAGAGATTGTTGGTGGGTGAGTGCTGGGGGTGTGGTGCTTTGAGCAGTGTGTGAAGCTTGTGGTACAGATGGTGGTATGTAGTATTTGTTGAAGTCTTCACTCACCCTGCTCACCCGTGTGAGCTTGTTAAAGTTAATCCTGCACTGGGTGTGGGTCCTGGGGACCACAGTGCTGTCCGTGATATGGTGTGCCACCTCCCTCCACATAGTCCGGCAGACTTGTGGTGAGGGCCTCCTGCCAGTTGGTGGGTACAGGACCGGCCGCCTTCTCTCCACCACTAAAACCAATGCCTCCAAAGTTTCACGGGAAAACCTGTGGGCTCTCTCCCTGGGGTGCCATCAGGATTTGTAAATAAGTACTCCGTCTCCTTGTCCTTATGGTTGTTGAGGCAGCTGCATAGCCAACAATGCTGAGAATGAGGTGCTGCAGCAGCAATGGACCTCCCCTTTAAGCAGTGAAAAAATTCTGTGGCAATCATTACTTGTGTTTAGACTGCACCCAATATTGGTCCATCTTTTCAGTATAATTTTCAGTGCCAATGAGCTTGGGTTTTTAGACTAGATTTATGGCTCCAATAATTTTAATGATGAGGACGAATTTTGCATGCAGTATAGATGATTTTCACCTGGCGCTAATTCACCATTTTTAGTCTAAACACTGCCCATTCCTTGGCTATAACGAATTTCTAGCCCAGAGAGTCCAGTGACTGATGTAACACTTTTTTAAAGGTGCAATAGCAATTAAATTCTGAGCCAATGGTAAGGGCATGTGAGTGGCATACACAGTTCTCCCATATATGTAGATGCATCCCATGATGATGAGATGTGGAGCTGTATTGTTCCTTTAAATGAAGTGTCTTTAAGACTAGCAGTAACCCTTGCTGTTAGACAATATGAATTTGTAGAATAGTTTTGAGTAAAGAAAGTGATTGGGTGTCTGCAGATGTCCTTTGTGTTCCCCTGATACCCAGATGCTGAGACAGAAAGAGTATGAGAAGTAACGAGGTGAATGAAGACTGTCTGAGTAGTAGAGAATGAGTATTGACAAGAATGCCTAATTTTAACTTATCTACCGTTGTGAGGTTTTGAAAGAGTTGGCTATAGAGATAGTGGATGCATTGGTTGTCATTTTCTAAAATTCAATAGATTCTAGAACGGTTCCCATGGATTGGAAGGTAGCAAATGTAACCCCACTATTTAAGAAAGGAGGGAGTAAGAAAACGGGGAACTACAGACCAGTTATCCTGACATCAGTAGTAGGGAAAATGCTAGAATCTATTATTAAGGACGTGGTAACAGGGCACTTAGAAAATAATAATAGGATTAGGCAGAGTCAACACGGATTTATGAAAGGGAAATCGCGTTTGACAAATCTGTTACAATTTTTTGAGGTTGTAACTAGCAGAATAGATAAGGGGGAACCAGTGGATGTGGTGTATTTGGATTTTCAGAAGGCATTTGATAAGGTGCCACACAAGAGGTTATTAAACAAAATTAGGGCTCATGGGATTGGGGGTAATATACCATGGATTGAAGATTGGTTAACAAACAGAAAACAGAGAGTAAGAATAAACAGGTCATTTTCGGGTTGGCAGGCTGTAACTAGTGGGGTACCACAAGGCTCAGTGCTTGGGCCTCAGCTATTCACAATCTACATGAATGATTTGGATGAGGGGACCAAATGTAACATCCAATTTTGCTGATGATACAAAGCTGGGTGGGAATGTAAGTTGTGAGGAGGATGCAAGGAGGCTTCAAGGGGATATAGACAGGCTAAGTGAATGGGCAAGGACATGACAAATAGAATATAATGTGGAGAAATGTGAAGTTATCCACTTTGGTAGAAAAAAATAGAAAAGCAGAGTATTTTTTAAATGGTGAGAGATTGGGAAATGTTGATGTTCAGAGGGACCTGGGTGTCCTTGTACATGAATCACTGAAAGTTAACATGCAGGTACAGCAAGCAATTAGGAAAGCAAATGGTATGTTGGCCTTTATTACAAGAGGATTTGAGTATAAGAGTAAAGACATCTTACTGCATTTATATAGGGCCCTGGTGAGACCACACCTGGAGTACTGTGTACAGTTTTGGTCTCCTTACCTAAGGAAGGATATACTTGCCATAGAGGGAGTGCAATGACGGTTCACCAGACTGGCTCCTGGGATGGGGGGATGAGGAAAGATTGAGTAGACTAGGCCTATATTCTCTAGAGTTTAGAAGAATGAGAGATTATCTCATTGAAACATACAAAATTCTTACAGGGCTTGACAGGGTAGATGCAGGGAGGATGTTTCCCCTGACTGGGGAGTCTAGAACTAGGGGTCACAGTCTCAGAATAAGGGGTCAGCCATTTAGGACTGAGATGAGGAGAAATTTCTTCACTCATAGGTTGGTGAATCTTTGGAATTCTCTACCCCAAAGGGCTGTGGAGGCTCGGTCGTTGAGTATATTCAAGACAAAGATCGATAGATTTTTGAATATTAAGGGAATTAAGGGATATGGGGATAGTGCAGGAAAGTGGAGATGAGGTAGAAGATCAGCCATGATCTTATTGAATGGCAGAGCAGGCTCAAAGGGCCAAAAGGCCTACTCCTGCTCCTATTTCTTATGTTCTATTGAGGCTCTTTCTGCACTGTGTGGCAGTTCTTGGGTTGGATGAGACAGCACTGACTGTCGCTGTCACCTCCTCCAGACAGCATGCATCACCCTCTTATAGGGCTTCCTGCCCTCAATGCCCAACAATCATGCTCTTCAAGCCCTGATTTCTGCCAAAAGGACCTCTAGAGGTGCAGCTGGAAATCCGGGATCCCTTCCACCTGCTAATACCCATGAGACTGCTGCTGCTTCAGCCATTCTTGATGAAGAGTCCTTTAACAGGCTTCAAGCCCACCCTACACAGCCAATGAGGGCCCTGGGAGGAAATTGCAGTGGGTTAAGAGCAAAATCAAGTTGTAATCCCAGTCCACTACTCACCCGCCAACAGGAGGGAAATCCAGGCTGATACTTCAGGTGTTAAATTGCTTCAAGACTATTGGAGTAAATTGTATTGATTTGTACAAAGGTATTACCGCCAGTATTAGAGTTGGAAATGAAAAGAAGCTACACTTCAGTGCAGCAGGTAACGTGTGCTGAACCTGCAGCAGCAAATACATTTGAAGGTCTTTAATGCTCAAAACCCACAAGCAACTGCCTTAAAAAAATGTCTTGCAAACTTCCCAAATCCATGCCCATCTTTCTCACAACTCCATGTTTGAATTCCTCCAATCAGCTTTCCGGCCCGTCACAGTACCGAAACGGCTCTCAAATAAGTCACAAATGACATCCTTTGTGACTGTGACAAAGGTAAACTATCCCTCCTCGTCCTTCTTGACTTGTCTGCAGCCTTTGACATGGTTGAGCACTCCATCCTCCTCCAATGCCTCTCCACCATCCCATTCACCCATCACCCCTGTGCTCGCTGACCTACATTGGCTCCCGGTTAAGCAACGCCTTGATTTCAAAATTCTCATTCTTGCTTTCAAATCCCTCATGGCCTCACCCCTCCCTATCTCTGTAATCTCCTCCAGCCCCACATCACCCCGAGATATCTGTGCTCCTCTATTTCTGCCCTCTTGAGCATCCCTGATTATAATCGCTCAAACATTGGTGGCCGTGCCTTCTGTTGCCTAGGCCCTAAGCTCTGGAATTCCCTGCCTAAACCTCTCCGCCTCTCTACCTCTCTTTCCTCCTTTAAGACGCTCCTTAAAACCTACCACTTTGACCAAGCTTTTGGTCATCTGTCCTAATTTCTCCTTATGTGGCTCGGTGTCAAATTTTTTGTCTTATAACACTCCTGTGCAGTGCCTTGGGACGTTTTACTAGTTAAAGGCACTATATAAATACAAGTTGTTGTTGCTGTTCTTTCCTTAACTGCAGCTGAATATCCCTTGAACTATTGCTGGAAATGACTGCCCCCTGACTTGTATTGCTTACAGTTGCTGGGTAATATCAGGCGGGCCGAAAATGAAGATGTAGTCAGGGATCATAATGCCTCATCTGACCCAGATTTGCAAATATGTATGAGCCAACAGCTTGTTTCCAATGGGAACTCTGGTCACCAGAATAGATTGAGATGGATGAAAACTCGACGGTAAGTCAGTACTTCCACCAGTTGTGTGGTTTTGGTCCCAGTACCACACATTTTTAAAGCATAAAATGGGTGTTAGCGACATTAATTGCCCTTCCCCATGTTCAGGCTTGATGCTGTAGTTGACAGTATGGTCGCTGGCTGTACCTATGGTGTATAATAGCAGGAGGTATCCTTAGAGCAGATGACACAGCACTCCATCTGGCTGTCTGCTGTCCAAGACCCTGTGAAGACAGTTGTTGCCAGTAGATGTGTCAGAGCCCACAGGTATGGTTAGTGGCCTTGAGTATTCTGTCCCGTTCTGGTCACTGAGACACAAGAGAAACATTAAGGCATTTGAGGCAGTGTAGAGCTGGGCCACAATCCTAGTATTAGTAAGCTATTATAAGGAAAGACTGGAGAAACTGAGCTTTTCAACCTTGAAAGGAGGCATCGGATAGATGATTCTATAGAGGTTTATAAGATAGTAAATGGAACAGAAAAGGTAAATCTGGAAAATTATTTTAAATTAAATTGTGAATGTAAGACAAGGGCCCATGGTTTTAAACTAGTAAAATGCGAATTTAGGAATGATATAAGGAAATTCTTGACATAAATATGGAATGGACATCCAGATAAAGTTGTGAAGGCGAAAATCCTGTATTCATTTATTAGCTAATTAAATGCTGCAAAGGGGAGGGGCGGGGTAGATTTTAGGGTCATTGTGGATTGATGAAATAAGGCCGAATGGCCTTCCTCATCAGTAATTATCTTGTGTTCTTGTGATATCTTGTTGGCTGATCATCACTCTGACATGCCTTTTATCATGCAGTACCGTGTAAAGAATTACATGCTATGATTGGGGTGCTTCTGAAGGACCATCCAGCATAACATTTAGTCAGACCTTCATCTGTATATGTGCCATTAGGCCAGCTGTCACAATGTATCTTCAGAGTTTGAGTCGCTGCTGGTACTAAACCATCTACCAAAGTGAGATCTGGTCACTTCTGTCTGCAACTGCAGGTGTGAGGGTACCATCGGGTGGGCACAGAGCACCTCTCATACAACCCATCCTGCCTGGCATTACTTGGGTGGTCCCCTTCTTGTTCCCAGCATTCCAAATAAGGGAGTTCTCACTGGGAAACCCACTATTGTGAGTAATGGTGCTGCAGACAATAAGAAATTGATCAATTGGAAGAAAGTCTCATGAGAACATAAATGCCAGGAGAAAAAAAAAATAGGGAAAGCAAGTCAGATATAGCCTGAAAACTGTTGCAAGAATCTTTTCTTCTGGCCCTATAAATTTAGTTACCTATATGCTCAGCCTAGCGTTTCTGAATGCTCACTTATAATTGGTATTCAATGAAAGCAGTGTTCGAATGGCATAAAGGCTGGAAAATAACATAGGAGACATTATTACATCATGCATGAGTCATTGGCATCTAATTTGCGGAGATGCCGGATAACCTGGTGTTGTGCGACTTCTCACTTCTGGCATCTAATTTGCAAGCCCTTGCCTGTTTCAAATTGGAACTTCCTCCACCAATTTATTTAGTAACTGGAAAAGCACATATTTGTGTTACGGGTTTCCACTTACTTTTCCTGTGCATAACGCCCTATAAAATGGGTCACATGGGGTGTTACAGACAGGAAAGTTGGCTCCAATGTCCCTGGGTATACAAATGATTTGTTACTAAAGTGCTCATTGTATTCAAAAAATGTCAACCAAGCACTCTTGTACTCTTCATTCTTTGATGCTAGTGGGATTTGCAAGGCTGTACAGAGTGTCTAAATAATTAATGAAACTAGTATCTGTATTTGCAGCTCTAAGTGCGGGGGGAGATTTTCTTTTGCCTTAAATATCTTATGCCATCTGTCTCCTTGTTTTAAAGGATGAAAAACACATGGGTAAAGAATCAGATTTAGTGACATCATTGAGTATTGGGTCACCATGCCATTTGTCCATATGCACAGACGCTCAGAAAATTGTAAAGCCATATTGTGCTACTATCCTTATTAACGGTGTAAAAGTTTTATACTTGTTTCACTTGTCTCAAATATAAAACACTGATGAAGTTACATTTTGGACTGTAGTGTGCGTGTGTGTGGTTGTGTCCATGTAATGGCATGTGCACACATGTGCCTACATTACACAATTGTGTGCGGGTCTCAAATTGATGCATCAGATGCTTAACTATTGGTGATATTGTATGGATAACTTGTATGCTTTTTTGGCCAAGGAATAGTCCATGATGTGGATAGACCTAAAATACAGAAGACCAAAATTTTAAAATTATAAAATAATTCACTGCTGTTTCTTTTTTCCACACTACTCCATAAGAACATAGGAATGGGATAGACCATTCAGCCTCTCAGGCCTGTTCTGACATTCAATTACATCATGGCTGATCTGTACCTCAACTCCATTTATCTGCCTTTGATTCATATCCCTTGATACTCTTACCTAATAAAAATCTGATGATCTCAGTCTTGAAAATTGCAATTGACCCAGCAGCCACAGTCTTTTGGGGAGTGATTTCCACGTTTTCACTACCCTTTTTTGTGAAAAAGTGCTTCCTGATTTCACTACTGAATGGCCTAGCTCTGCTGTTAAGATTGTGCTCCCTTATTCTGGATTCCCCCACCAGAGGAAATAGCTTGTCTGTATCTAAAAGAAAGACTTGCATTTATATAGCGCCTTTCACGACCACCGGACGTCTCAGAGCGCTTTACAGTACTATTTGAAGTGGAGTCACTGTTGTAATGTGGGAAACGCGGCAGCCAATTTGCACACAGCAAGCTCCCACAAACAGCAATGTGATAATGACCAGATAATCTGTTTTTGATAATCAACTCTATTGAATCCTTTTATCATTATAATCTAATTAGATCACCCCTCAACCATCTAAACTCAAGTGAATGCAACCTACAATTGATCTTGAAGAACTTTAGAATTATGCTGTGTGTGTGGATTAACTGCAATCACCATTCATCTCTTAATGCTTCCAGGTCCATTTGTATTAAGTCAAGCACCTCATTTCCAGTGTTGAAGTGGTAAATTTGAATAATTCAAAATAACTTGTCATTGAATAACTTAACATTCTGCCAGCAGAACGAGAGGAATGGTGAATACCTCAGGGCTACAATCATCTATTCCAGCAAGCAACATTATAAATAGTTGTAAAACATGCACCTCATCAGCATATACTTAGCATATACCAACCTATTCTCCAACACATCGGGGAAAACTCTCAGACTGGAGGGGCTTCAGTACAGGAAACACTGACAATTTCTGGTGTGCTGGATAATGAGCACAGGTGAACTAGGAGTCCCAGGAGCAGACACATATTCATTTATTGCAAAAATTTCCACTAACCTTAAGGAGTGTGGAAATGTAAAAATAAGTAGTTTATTACTTCTTGCACGTTAGACAACACAGTTAAACCATAAACTACTGTTTGGTTTTTAATTTAATGCTGCTGCGGTTACGTCATAGGCAACCCCAGATTTTGTAGCACATTTTTAAAAATCCTGTAGCATTCTATGCAAAATAAAATACATTATATATGGTCACTATTATTTCTCAGTTTTCTCCCTTCTGAAGGCACTGAGTGCCATTGCATTATCCACAGAACCATAGAAGTTTACAGCACAGAAGCAGCCCATTCAGCCCATTGTGTCTTTGCGAGAACAACCCAAGATTAATTGGACAGCCCTGCTCTCTTGCCACAGCCCTGTGTCTTGTTCTAGTTCAAACATTTATCCAAGAGTCCCTTTAAAGATGCAATATTCTCTGCCTTGACCGTTCCCCATGGATATTTCCCCATGCGATTCCGCGATTACTCTATAGCTCCAATTTTGCAAACCCAATAAAAATGGGGTTGTGCTTGCAGGCACACCTATGCCCATAGCTCAGGGGGATAGACAGCACTGAATTTTGCAATATAAGCCCTGCTCCATTATTAAGTAGACTACAGGCATAGAAAGCTAGCCCAAAGAGGGCTTGGCCTGTTGCACACTTGGTTGGGGAACAGCTTTTAAAGGGCTGCAGCTTGCCAAAAAGGGGGAAGTTGTGATGTTGACAGAAAAGTAGACTAGTTGTTCACAATGGCATAATGGAGACATGTGGACATCATTGCTCCCTTTGTTGCTGAAGAGTTGGAGGTGCTATCGCAGGAGGTGCACCAAAGGAAAGTGGCCCCATTTGGGACTGAAGGCCATCCTCCTGTAAAAGCAAAGGTGCCAGCTGTATGGAGGGAGGTCTCAGACCAAGTTAATGCATTCCTCATACCTGGCTACAGATGAGGATTGATTGCTGGTATCAGGGGAAAGATGAAGGTAGCTGATGCAGTGACATTAACATTTTGTGCTCTGGTAACCTTCACTTCTATAGGAATAGTTGACTCTGATTCAGATTATTGGGCACAGCTTTGTGACAGTTTGTCTTGTGAAGTGGAGGCACTGAAGATAGAACTCTGCACCTCTTGGGGTAGTAAGGAGTGTAGACTGTTGAATAATTACTTTGCATCAGTATTTGCAGTAGAGGAAGAGGATAGCATGCCAGAAATCCCAAGGAAACTAATATTAAATCAGGGACAGGGACTCAATAAAATTAACGTAAGTAAAATAACAGTAATGATGAAAATAATGGCACTAAAGCGTGACAAATCCCCAGGACCAGATGGTTTCCATCCCAGGGTTTGAAAGGAAGTAGGTGAGCACATTGCAGATGCCCTAACTATAATCTTCCAAAGTTCTCTCTATTCAGGAACCATTCCTTTAGATTGGAAAATTGCACATGTCACTCCGCTATTTAAAAATGGCGAAAGAGAGAAACCAGGGAATTATAGACCAGTTAGCCTAACATCTGTTGTTGGGAAATTGCTAGAGTCTATAATTAAGGATAGGGTGACTGAACACCTCGAAAATTTTCAGTTGATCAGAGAGAGCCAGCATGGATTTGTGAAAGGTAGGTCATGCTTGACAAAGGTGATTGCATTTTTTGAGGAGGTGACTAAAGTAGTGGACAGGGGAATGTCTATGGATGTTATTTATATGGACTTCCAGAAGGCATTTGATAAAGTCCCACATAAGAGACTGTTAACTAAGGTAGAATTGAGGGCAAATTATTGACCTGGTTAGGAAATTGGCTGAGCGGCAGGAGACAGGCAGTAGGGATAATGGGTAGGTACTCAAATTGGCAGGATGTGACTAGTGGCGTCCTGCAAGGATCTGTGTTGGGGCCTCAACTATTCACAGTATTTATTAACGATTTAGATGACGGCATAGAAATTCATATATCCAAATTTGCCGATGACACAAAAATAGGCGGCATTGTAGGCAGTGTAGATGAAAGCATAAAATGACAAAGGGATATCGACAGATTAAGTGAATGGGCAAAACTGTGGCAAATGGCTTTCAATGTAGGCAAATGTGAGGTCATCCACTTTGGACCTAAAAAGGATAGAACAGGGTACTTTCTAAATGGTGAAAAGCTAAAAATAGTGGCGGTCCAAAGAGACTTGGGGGTCCAGGTACATAGATCATTAAAATGTCATGAACAAGTACAGAAAATAATCAAAAAGGCTAATGGAATGTTGGTTTTTATATCTAGAGGACTAGAATACAAGGGTGTAGAAGTTATGGTGCAGCTATACAAAACCCTGGTGAGACCACACCTGGAGTACTATGAGCAGTTCTGGGCACCACACTTTAGGAAGGATATATTGGCCTTGGAGGGAGTGCAGCGAAGGTTTACCAGAATGATTCCCGGACTTCAAGGGTTAAGTTACGAGGAGAGATTACACAAATTAGGGTTGTATTCCCTAGGATTTAGAAGGTTAAGGGATGATCTGATCGAAATTTTCAAGATATTAAGGGGAACAGATAGGGTCGATAGAGAGAAACTATTTCCGTTGGTTGGGGATTCTAGGAGTAGGGGCATAGTCAAAGAATTAGAGCCAGACCTTTCAGGAGTGAAATTAGGAAACACTTCTACACACAAAAGATGGTAGAAGTTTGGAACTCTCTTCCGCAAACGGCAATTGATGCTAGATCAATTGTTAATTTTAAACTGGAGATTGATAGCTTTTGGTTAACTAAAGGTATTGAGGGATATGGGGCAAAGGTGGGTACATAGAGTTGGGTCGCAGATCAGCCATGATCTCATTGAATGGCGGAACAGGCTCGAGGGGCTGAATGGCCTACTCCTTCTCCTATGTTACTATGTTCCTAGACAAGTGCCTCAGGGGTCATTGCACCTGCCTTTGTTGGCCCTTAATGAACTCCTCTTCCTCATTTCAATTATGCCGTACATTTGGAACCCAAAAAAACCCATCCTCACCTCTTTTTATGGTGAAATATCAAAGCCAGCAGAAACCAAAAATAATGAAGTAAAATACCAGTGGGAGAAAAAGTCAAAAAATGCAAAAACGAAGGACTGTCCAGCAAATTCAATTAATACATGGCATAAGGTGCAGATGAGGAAAGATATAAAACAAAATAAACATAATAAAACAAAAAACACATTCTAAACCTACCTTTAAGAGACTTGCAGCAGCAGGCAAGATCCTCAGGACTCCTCTGTGACCATATTTTATGGGTGAAGCTCACACTGCATGCAGAATTTTAACTAAGATGAAAAAATTGAGCCTTGTATTTTTAACCAAAGATGTCATCCTTGTATTTTTAATGTGCATGTTGCAAATTCTAATGTGGTGCCAGTAATATGGCTCCAAATTATCACTTGCAAAATTGGTCTCTCCCTGAATTGGGTGCCTGATTTTTTGATCCACATCTGCTGCTTGCAAGGCCCTCCTGGTAACAAGTAGACTTCTGAAATTTCTAGTTATGCTTCAAGTGGTGTAAATGATGAACAAACCAAAATTTGCATGGAAATATTCAATAGTTTTTATCTAAGAAAGTTATGTTAAAATCATCATTCTGAGATGTAATTTTATAGTTCCTTTTCATACCTTTTTAAACAACATCCTTTGGTGCAATTTTCTACAAAGAAAATAATACACTGGTTTGAAGTTGCACCTGTCAGGAAATGTCATAATTGTTTGGATAGGAGAGGAGCAGTGGCAGAGCAGAAAGCTTGGCAGTGTCTGTTAATGTTTACGCCTTTTCCCAATGATTTTAATTTGAGCTCACGACAGAAAGGCAGTTTCAATAAAACAGACTAAGTCTGCTATGACATCCTATGAATGGAAACTCATGCCTTTATGTCTGTCATGAATGAGATACTATGCTACAGGACTAACAATTGCCCCCTCACTAAGGTATAGTACACAGGAGATGCCTACTATGGTCTCCTGCCTATTCCAAAAGCAGTAAATACCACACTGTCAAACTATTACATTCAGACTAAAGCTAATAGTTAGATTTATCTCCAAGTAAATAATACACCGAAGCAGAGGAACACCGCATGTTACAAATATTTAGAAAACAATCAAGATACAATCTTACAGGGAGAAATTCGTGTGGCTTGTGCCACACGTTAGCGCCAGGAGATGGTGCTAAAATGCCGTTGACAGCTGTAACGACAGCTGATGCCGGTTCCAGCACCGCACGCCATATCAGTGTTGCCAGTAGTGCTGCCGGTAACCTAGATCGCCAGGGAGCTCGCCATGATGGAGATCGTGATGTCAGTGAGTGTGCAACGCTCACTGCACGCCCAATCTCCAACTCTGGATTTAGCCACATACCTTAACGGCAGCGCAGAACAACGACAGGGAGAGCTGGCATCTACAAGCAGAAAGCAGGCTGCAGCAGCGTTATTTAAAGGCACCATCCCCAATCAGCTGTACCTGACAGGGTTTTGCAGTTTCAGTGCCTGTTTACTATTTCCTGCAACTGAAACAGCTCTCTTTAGTTATTTCAAGATTTTTTGGTGACAGGGAGTGTTGATTCAAGTGCAGAAGTCACTCATTATTTGTTAAAGGCTTCTGCTCACAACATTTCCTCACAGTCATGGGGGCTGTGGGATTGTGGCATTACCTCAGGAGGATGATGAGGTAGAGGAGGATGAGGAGGAAGAGGGCGAGGAAGAGGAGGAAGAGAAAGAGGACGAGGAGGAGGAGGAACAGGAGGGAGGGTGGAGGCAGCGAGACAGTCGGCCTTCTAGACGGGCTTTCCGTGACTAGCTCATCAGACTCCTATTCACATGAATGAAACCCCAGATCCCCATAGCTCACCACATCCATATCATACAATCCCTGTCTCATGGCGTATCACAGTGTCCTCCTGGGCAAAAAGGTGAAATGAGAGAGACCATGAAATATTCCAAACACACTTAATAAATGTATCTATAAACATATCACACATATGACATGAATTCTAAGAACTAATGACGCTTGTGCCTGCCATAGTTGAAGAGCTGTCATTGTGTGCAAGGTGTGAGATGTGGGTGTGAGTGTTGCTAGGTAGAGATTGTTGGTGGGTGAGTGCTGGTGGTGTGGTGCATTGAGCAGTGTGTGAAGCTTGTGGTACAGATGGTGGTATGTAGCATTTGTTGAAGCCTTCACTCACCCTGCCCACCTGTGTGAGGTCGTTAAACTTTTTCCTGCACTGGCTGTGGGTCCTGGGGACCTCAGTGCAGCCCGTGACATGGTGTGCCATCTCCCTCCACATAGTCTGGCAGACTTGTGGCGAGGGCCTCCTGCCAGCTGGGGGGTACAGGACTGCCCACTTTCTCTCCACCACTAAAACCAATGCCTCCAAAGCTTCATGGGAAAACCTGCGGGCTCTCTCCCTGGGGTGGCAATCTGCCATCAGGATTTGTAAAGAAGTGCTCCTTCTCCTTGTCCTTCTTCTTATAGTTGTTGAGGCAGCTGCACACCCAACAATACTGAGAATGAGGTGCTGCAGCATCAATGCACCTCCCCTTTAAGCAGTGAAAAAAGCCTGTGGCAATCATTACTTGCGTTTAGACTGCCCCCAATATTGGTCCATCTTTTCAGTGTAACGCCAATGAGCTTGAGATTTTAGACAAGAATCGTTGCTGCAATCATTTTAATGAGGAGTGAGGACGAATTTTGTGTGCAGCCTAGATGATTTTCAACTGGCGCTACTTAACCATTTTTAGTCTAAACACTGCCCATTTCTTGGCTATAATGAATTTCTAGCCCTAGTTTCTTACCCAATCTGATAATCTGCAGGAATTTTGGGTCACCTCCTGATGTAATGAATTATGTGGGTGATGCAAAATTCCTGCCCACCATAGGGAGCTCAGCTGTCAATTAGACTGAACTAATGACTAAAGCAAACCTCCATATCTCTTAAACAATTTCTAGGCTCCAAAGATAGGCTCCTTCATCGAAGACCGAAGATATTTGTACAAAGGACCGTTCCATGGCTTACTAATGAGCAGTTTGGGCATCATCTGAGTCCCACACATGCTAAGGTCATAAACAATGTACATTTTGAACTTTTCCTGGAATAAAGCCATTTGCTTAATTACCAGACTGCTCTGACCAGTTTTCCCTTAGACAATCTGACTCTGCTCTCCATTTTGAAGTATAGTAAGAAAAGAGACCTAGTTCTTTCAAAACAGTGTAACAAAAATGACTGAAATTGTCCCTATTTGACATAGGAAAAAAACTATTTTTGTAACCATGTCTTTGACAACACTCTTTCGCAGAACTCCCCAAAAAATTCACAAAAGGTGATAACATTTTGAGAGTGCTTTTAAGGAGCATTTACTAATGATAGCTGAAATGGATCATTTCAAAGGAAATTGTGAAAAGTGATTAATCTGTAGGAAAACATAATTGATAGGTTCTAAAATATTCTGAATTATTCTGAATATATAGAACTTTTTTCTTAAAAAGAATCTATTTTCCTACGGGGAAAAATAAAGGGGCTGATAATGCCCGAGTGCTCCCTGAATGCAGTGCGCATCTGTTGTGTTTTAAACTGACCTTTGACTATAATGTGAGCTCAACTCATTTAAAGAAGGTTTGCTCACTTCTGGCACACAGTGCTTGGTGAGCTGAGAGCACACAGAGTTCAGAGGTGGAATATCTAGCACCAGCAGCACTTAAAGGCTGTTGGCCAGATTTTTCCATTAATGCAACAGGGTAGGAAACTGGGATTAGTTTGGAGAGAAAGCAGAAAAATGGGACTGCAAAATTAGCCAACAAGAGTGGCCAAATTCGACAGAGGCAAGGAGGGTTAAAATTTCGACGTTTCAATGTGAAAGTGGAACTGGAGTGGAGGGGCAGCCTCCAGCCAAGAGCATCCTGGATGGATGTTGCAGAGAGAGTTAGTGATGTCTCACCTGTGACTCAAAGCTGGAATCAGATTGTCTGAACCTAGGTACAGGTGAGGAAAAAGTTTGCTGGGCTATGCAAGGTAAGTGAGCTTACACTTCGCATGATTTACCAATGTTGATCCATAAGGCATCTTAATAGCACTACAGTGTAAACATAGTGTAGCAGCACAGAAATGCTGGCAATTGACATACCCATGTTTTACTAGTGCATTCTGCATTGCTGCCATCCTGTGGCCCATGAAATGTCTTTTTTTTAATTTTGTTGCTGGGATGTGGATGATGCTGGCAAGGCTGTATTTATTGGCTATCCCTTGTTGCCCTGAGAACACTTCAGACAGCATAAGAGTCAACCACATATTGTGGACTCAAATCACATGTAGGCCAGACCAGGTAAGGGTGATGGGTTACCTAAAGGACATTAGTGAACCAGTTTTCTTCTTTTCTGGTGCTCGTCCACAAATGACCAGATTTATAGGATTTCACAACTTGTCATGGTGGGACTTGAACTCACAATCTCTGGGTTGCTAGTCTAGTACGATAGAGACTACATTACATGCGGCATGCAATAGAAACAAAACATGCTGTCCACACATGGTACTTGCATGCTGTAAACTCACATACTCATGTAATGTGGTTGCTGGTCTAAGCCCTATTTTCAGCCTGCACAGATTTTGACCTTCAAAAATGTATGCTGATTATTTCTATGAACTCCCAGTTTTTGGTCCTCCTGCCACTCGCTATTCAATAAGCTGAAGAGGGCAGGCAGACAACCTGCTTCTCAGGCCTCTACTAGTATTGCTAGGAGCAGCAGCAAGGAAAAACTGATCGACCTCGTGAGGAAACAGTGAGGGATCATTTGGTGCCTCCGCCTCTAGTAAGCATGAGGGGATCACAGGCTGGAGCCTGCATGCTTCCACTCCATGGCACATCACGTTCCTGCAACATTATGTTGGGTCATCATGCAGTTCTATCAAATCTCATTAATGCTGGTTTAAAGTATATTTTAACATATGTCACCCTGAAAAATAAACATTCCATAAGTTTAAATGGGGTTGCAATTGGATTCACTTATTTTGATCATAAAGCTTGCTCCTAATATTTCTCCAATGTAGACAGCTCTGCATCATTTGGCTTCCTCACATCAACTTTAACAAGTTTTAAAATTAAAGCAGGCATTCAGTTCATACAATAAATGGTTCTTGGAATGAATATTTTCAATAATTATAGCTCCATATAACACTTGTAATTTTAATACATAAATTAATTCTTCCTATGGATAATCCATTTTGACTTGTAATTTATATTTCCAGTCAGTAGAGGGCCCCCTCTCCTTTGTTTCAGATGCTGTCCCCTGTCCTCTGGTGGCCAGAGATCTAAATGTGCAAATTAAACCAAAACCAAACTTGCAAATTGAGAATGACATTACTCTTCACTGTAACGTTTGCCTGTCATTACTGGTAACTCTAGCTGTCTGAATATGTAAATTATATTCTGACCCTCATCCTTCAGTTAGTTCACCCCATAAGCTCACTCAGTTAAAACTAAGAATGAACAAAAGTTCACCTGTATACCATTTAACATTAATGAGCTAGATAATTGAACTTTGTATAAAAAGGATAATTGGGCATGACTAGAGCTGCAAGATTGAATTTTGCTTTCACATTAAGAACACCACTGATGAGATAAGCTGTTTGATGGTTTTTTTGGGTTTTCACACAGCATACACAAGGGTGGGAACTACTTTGAGTGAGTTTTCATGTGCAGAATGGGTGTCACGCAAAGAAGACCCTAAATTCTTGAAACTCATTAATTAAAATAAAATAGGCAGGCTGCCAGTGCTATTCATCAGAAGTTGCATATTGGGTGAATGGAACCCCTTCCTGTTCAGAAACGGAGCTGGTTCCTGATAGGGAGTACGCAGGGCTATGTGCATGTAGTCTATGATGTCCTGCACCCTCGGGGGAATCTAGCAATGCGGGTAAATCACAGTTCCTCTTTTTTCCTGCTTGTCAGCTTCCATGGGGAAGGTAATGAACTGTTGATCCTCACAAACCTACCGGATGGCCGAGTGCTCAGCAAACTGGCTGATATGCTAATGGCCCTAGATGCAGTTTAGAAGGAGCCAGAGGCATAAAAGTTTAGAGGCATGGTGGCTTTCACTGCCACAGTGCATGCCCTGGTGTTGGGTTCCAATTCTCGCTGAAACAGGTGGTGCAGGTATGTGACTGTCTCCCTGTTGAAATGCAGCCACTTTACACACTGCTGTTCTGTGAGCTTCAGGTATGATGATCGTTTCCTGAAGACCCGCATACTGTAAGGTTTCCTGCGCCCTTTCCTCCTTTGCCCTCTTCTTGCAGTTTGTGCTGTTCTTTGCTGCCTTCCTTGCTGCTGCTGCTCCTCCTCATTTGGGAGCATCAAGCATGCTCATGCTCAGTAATTCTGAACAAGAAAATTCAGAGAAACAGTTGTAGCCCATCACAAATGGGCTCTGCAAAACTATCTAATAGCCAAGCAGTAGCCAAAACAGCTAAAAACATGACCCAAAAGCACCCTAGTAGCCAATAACAACTAACCAGAGACTTAATTTAATGGAGGTGAGGATCCCTTTAAATACTGCTTCAGACAGCTCCTTACCAACTGTACACCCCATGATTTGCTGGCCTGGTTAAAGATTTGCCGATTCAGGAGCGCAAGGACACCAATGTCAGAAAAGGGCCCTGATTCAGCCACTGGGGATGCCTATCGAGTGCCCAGACCAATATGTCGTTGCACACACTACTGGTGCTTTTCCGGCACCTAACATCAACTTTGTGGCACCCGTTTTGGATGCAGAAAACGTGTGAGGCGTTATGGCAATTTTTTTACTGCACTGTATTTTTAAGCTTCCCTCAGTTTTGTTGTGTTTGGCCTGTCACTTTCTATTACAATGAGATCAAACTACTAGAACCTTGCTTCTAACTTGCTGAAAAACTAGCAAAAAAAAAGATTTGAACCAATCATCAACAGCATGATTGCACTTTATTCTTTGGTTGCCAGTTCTGAGTAAAAACTGAAGAATAGGGAGTAAGTGAATGCTGTTTGTCTCGCTATATATATATTGGTTTCTTAATTTCATAATTAATAAACAAATATATATAGCAATGTTTATAATAAAGTCAATTTGTAACAGCTATCATTGTAATACTGGAGGAGGCTGTATACTTTGCTACTTGTGCAGATGAGGCTGTTTAGTTGTAAAGACAACTTAGTTGTCAAAAAATTGCTATGAAACCACAATGACTACAGTGGTTCAAGAAGGCCCATCACCACTATCTCAGAGCACCTGGGGACTGGCAGTAAATGCAAGCATCACCCATACCCTGGGAACAATCAAATAAAAGTATTTGATTCGATAATGTAAAATTGCAACTCTACAGCAAAGCTCTTGGTTATTAAACTTTTGACTCAGTGGTTTATCAAAGTAACCCAAAGGGCAACATCAGGGATAAACCTTCTCAAATTCCTCTGATGGTTCAGTTGGTAAATGCACCATGTGGTGTATTACTGAAGTATACAGAGCTAGAAAATCCCTGGATCAATCCTTGGTCTGTGCTGAGTTAGCTGATCATAGCTGGGGCTGCAGTGAGGGGACTACAATTGGTCTGAGTGTCCCTGGGCCAGAGAGGAAGATTCATCCATGGTTCTTCCTGATCTCTAACCTGTGACCCCCTGCTAGAAAGTGTGCATGTTTGGACATTAAGTGAGGGTAGGAACAGTCTCAGCTGTGATGCCAGCAAAGTTCAATACCTTGTGTACATTCACAGCCTAGGGTCACACAGGAAGAATGGTGAGGTATCGGCATGCTGCAGGTGCCATGGCAACCATACTCCATACAAATAACTGCTTTTCTAAGAGGGGGGGATGAAAATGAGAAATAAGCTCAGGAGGCTGAAGGACAAGTGAGGATCTTGAAAAAAATAAATATTTATAACTGATATAAAACATTGGCACAAGGGAGGACAACTGGAAAGGCAATTGGTTATGCATACATGTCACTCAATTTCAGAAATAATCCACCACAAATAAACTACTGATATTAAATGCACAGTGTATGGTATAAGAAACAAATAAACTATGCATCTGAGTTCTGTCATTGGACCTATTTGTAATCTTGGGCTATATTCCTATTGACATGAATGGAAGGACACCAATTCGGAAGAAATGAGAAAGTGCTGCACAGACTGTTGATTTTTTTGGCACTATAATGCTGTTAAATTGATTCAAACTGCTTTTGATTTTTATTCATGTGTAGTTAATTCAGAGGAAGAAAAGAGATTTGGAATATGACCTATTAATCAGATCTGTAACATGGAGGATATAATTATGAGTTTGTAATTTGTGTGTCTTTGATTATAATAAGCATGGGGGTGGAGGATGTTGATAGAAATGATAAACATGGAAATTATTGCTTGACTCGTAAGGTGATGAAAGATTAGTAAAAGCATTTCTGCTTTACAAAGGACATATTTTGAATGGGTACATCATGTACAGAATGTTTTCCCTGTTGAAGCTGCACAGTACCAAATCTGCCAAGTGGGACTGGGAGTCAATTTGCTCCGTCTCCTATGTGCATACAAAATATATGTTGCTTTAGGAAATCAGCAAATGCCAGTCTTGTGGAGAAATGTTTTCCAAGCAATGTGCCTAAAGCTTCACCTAACACAAGTTCAAAGTGTGCAATAGTGCAGGTAAACTTCATAAATTTGGCCATCGTATGCCAACTGTATTGTTTCTGTTAGTATTATGTGCAGTACATTATCATCGTAAATTGAGGACAGTGGTGACCTTCGCTACCACTGGTAATACATGGCAGAAGGTTCTGTGGTGAGTCTGAACCCCTTCATGCATTGCTCCTCTCTCATGCCCAGGTAGTTGAATAAGTAAATTTGCTCCCTTGAGTAGTGACTGTTGTGAGTTATGCACCACCTATGCCATCTTCTCCTCCTGCTACTTCAGTGCTATAAACAAACCAATGAATACTACACCCATACTGTCTGGGGAAAAAAAACCTTCAGTGTACTAATCACTTCTGTCACTGCGGTGGTGTTATTTTGAAATAACAACAGAAAACGCTGGAAAAACTCAGCAGGCCAGACAACATCCGTGGAGAGAGAAAGAGAGTTAACGTTTCAGGTCGAAACCCTTCGTCGGAACTGGTGTTATTTTGAGATCTTTTCTTTCATGAACTCACTTATGCTGGGTCTGACTCAAAATAAAATACTCATTTTGTGATTTAACTGTGCAGCCGCAGAACACTTCATAAGTTCATTGTTAATGACCTTAACAAAAACTTTTACTCTCATTTTTTGCGAATCTTTATTCATTTATTTCTGGTCAGAAAGGAGTCCTCAGAGTAGTGCTAAACATGGGCAAAAAGCCATTTGGGCTTTCTACCTACATTACATTTTTTTTTTACCCATGTCTAATTGTTTGCTAAATTTACTAAAGTCAGGAATAACAGCCTCAGTGTATTTCATAGACACAAATCTTTGTTATACACCCTCCCAACAATAAAGAACTTCCAGATACATGCCAACTGTTAGCCTTTCAAACAATGTGTCAGCTAAGAAAAATCAGTCTTTTTCACTGGCCTTGGGGAATATCAGTGACAATTCAGATCATTTGGAAGATGGGTCTGTCAGAACCAGATATTTTAGAGGGCAGGACTGGAGCCCATCAGGTATTAATTTCTCCTAATGCTTGATGCATACAAACTTGAGACAGAATTTTTTTTAATGAGTTGTTGGTTTCAGAGTTATGGGTTTGTTGATTTAGGGGCTTATTTTGGTGAAAGGGTGAAAACAGCCGCTAAATGGGTACTGTGCTGATAAAACACGCCTGTTTGAAAGTCTGGTTTTAGCACACAATTTTGGTCCTAATTGCTGATTACCAAAATTTGAACTTGCCTGGAGGCGCTAAAATAGACACCTGCAGGTTTAGCACTCAAGTGCTGATTAGAAGCAATTTTTGTGTAGCAGCATATGTGGGCTCCACGTACCCATTTCCACTGAAAGTGTGGAGTACGCTGGCTGACGCACAGCAGCAGGTTTCCGGATGGCTCAGGGACCGAGGGAAAGGGCGCACAGGTTCTCGGATGCGGCACTGGAGGTCCTGGTGGAGGAAGTCCAGAGGAGGAGGAAAGTCCTGTACCCGCAGAGGGGAAGGAGTCCACCTCACCCTCTTGTCCCTCCTGTCCCTCTCTCCTGTAGCAGCTGGTGCTGCTCTGCCAGGCCTCGTGTCCTCCTCCCATTCCTCCTGCAGACCAAGGGGGACCCCTAACAAGATGCCCATGACCAAGCCACTCCCTTTCTTCTGGTAACTCCTATAAGGTGTCCAATAATGTAGAGTTTTTTTTAATTCGTTTATGGGATCTGGGCGTCGCTGGCAATGCCAGCATTTATTGCCCATCCCTAGTTGCCCTTGAGAAGGTGGTGGTGAGCCGCCTTCTTGAACCGCTGCAGTCCATGTGGTGATGGTACTCCCACAGTGCTGTTAGGGAGGGAGTTCCAGGATTTTGACCCAGTGACGATGAAGGATCGGCAATATACTTCTAAGTCAGGATGGTGTGTGACTTGGAGGGGAACTTGGAGGTGGTGGTGTTCCCATGCGCCTGCTGTCCTTGTCCTTCTAGGTGGAAGAGGTCGCGGGTTTGGGAGGTGCTGCTGAAGAAGCCTTGACGAGTTGCTACAGTGCATCTTGTAGATGGTACACACTGCAGCCACGGGAGTGAATATTTAAGGTGGTGGATGAGGTGCCAATCAAGTGGGCTGCTTTGTCCTGGATGGTGTCGAGCTTCTTGAGTGTTGTTGGAGCTGCCCTCATCCAGGCAAGTGGACAGTATTCCATCACACTTCTTACTTGTACCTTGTAGATGGTGGAAAGGCTTTGGGGAGTCAGGAGGTGAGACACTCGCCGCAGAATACCTAGCCTCTGATCTGCTCTTGTTGCCACAGTATTTATGTGGCTGGTCCAGTTAAGTTTCTGGTTAATGGCGACCCCCAGGATGTTGATAGTGGGGGATTCCTGGGGCTGTGATGATTGACCTTCAACTACCACAACCATCTTCCTTTGTGCTAGGTATGACTCCAGCCAGTGGAGTGTTTTCCCCCTGATTCCCATTGACTTCAGTTTTACTAGGGCTCCTTGATGCCAGACTTGGTCAAATGCTGCCTTGATGTCACGGGCACAGCACTCACTCTTTTTAGGTGAAGTCCTCAAGAATTTCCAAAATAAATGTTGATAGAGTGTTGGTGAAGTCTTGACAAAGTGTCCCAGAAAGTCTCCCGCTGTGTTTCAAAAGTCCTCTTCAAACCTCCAGCAGCAAGTGAACAGTAAAAGGTGATATGCCTTAAGTAGTGCTCGAAATCCTCAGCAATGACTTGTTTACTCCCAATCAGCTGGTCACTGAGAGGGCGTTAGGTCTAGCGTTATCCACCAAAATGCTGTGCAGCCTCGTTAATAAACTCTAGCAGACAATTTAAGTGGCAATCAGTGCCTTAATGATCCTCAAGACTGCCGTTCCTTGTGCAAGCTTCAACTCCCTTACCAAAATGGTGTGTTGCACTAAACAGCGTTTCAGCTCAAGGCCCCATTATGGCCACCTCGAAGGCTCTTTAATGCCTGAAGGAGCTGTCGCAAATTGTCCCCCACAGTGTTTTTCCAAAAAGAAATTCTATAAAACAAATATGCTGCTAAAATGCAACTTCTAAAAAATGTTATTTTCTTCAAAAGGAACTTTCTAGGACATGCCTGATTATTGACGGTTTAATTTTCTTCAATGCTAGTTACAGCTGCACTTTTGAAATAGGGATGATGTTCCCTGGTGTGAATGCACTAATTGGTTTTATCTGACAATTCCTGACGCTGTACCAAAGTTGGGAAATAAAAATAGTGTACAGTGCTGATGCATTTTACCTAATTAAAATAATTATACTGTGATTCATACCCATAATTACAGTAGACTCTGAAGTCCCAATGAATGTACCAGATCAGGTGCTAAAAATCAAAATGTTCTAGGGGGCATTCCTTCTGGACTCACATCTCCTTTCAGTAATTTCTCAATCATTGATGCTGCTAATTGTGCTTTTGTGTACTACAATAAAAGTGATGGAAAGTTGAGTATATCTGCAATGTAGGTTATGACAAACCTGTGTCTCACTACACCCTCAGTCTGACTTGTCTTTATTTGTCATATGTTTATATTCAAAGCTGTTCATAGACTCATAGAATAATACAGCACAGAAGGAAGCCATTCGGCCCATCATGCCTGTGCCAGCTCGTTGAAAGAGTTACCAATTAGTCCTGCTTTTTTCCCATAGCCCTGCAAAATTTTCCTTTTCAAGTATATAGAAGCTGTTGGTCAGCTTTTGTTAGTTTTCTAGGTTGACTTATATACTTCTATTTTTATAGCACTCCTCACTTTGAGATAGACGTCTCCAAGTACTTTACAAGGAGAAGGAAAAACGTTGGACGCCAAGTAGGAGAGGGAAAAGGACAATAGAAATGGGTTGAGGCCAAAGGCATTGTGCAAGCACGGCAGCAACTCACCAAGGCTTCTTAGGCAGCACCTCCCTAACCCGCGACCTCTTCCACCTAGAAGGACAATCGCAGCAGGCGCATGGGAACACCACCACCTCCAAGTTCCCCTCCAAGTCACACACCATCCTGACTTGGAAGTATATCGCCGTTCCTTCATCATCGTTGGGTCAAACTCCTGGAACTCCCTACCTAACAGCACTATGGGAGTACCTTCACCACAGGAACTGCAGCGGTTCAAGAAGGCAGCTCATCACCACCTTCTCAAGGGCAATTAGGGATGGGCAATAAATGCTAGCCTTGCCAGCGACGCCCACATCCAATAAACGAATTTAAAAAAAAAGAGAAGGTGTTTAGGAGCTTTTTGAAAATAGGAGGTGGCAAGGTGTGGGATTTAGGGAGGAGGTTTCAGAGAGTGGAGCATAGTGGCCACTGACGGTGAAGTGGGGGGCAAGGAGGAGCAGAGGGTGCATGTGGAAATGTATGGCTGGAGGAGATCACTGAGCTAAGGTGGGGCAAGACCATAGGGAAATTTGAAAATTAAGACGAGGAACCTGAAATCAGAAGGGGTAATCAGAAGGCTACAGGGAATACTGTACAAAACTGTTCGGAGATTTGAAAATCATACTTAGCAGTGATCCCTGGACATTTTAAAATTAAAATCTAATCTGCTTCTGATGTAAATTGGAATTTTTAATTTAAGCCACTCCTTGCACATACACATGTTGAACTAGCAGATTTTTATGGTACCAAGTATATCAACTGTATTTTTTTAAGAAGTAATTTGTTCCCCATTTTTGTTTAATTTTTTCCCTTCCTCTCCTGAAAGCAGTGATTCTTGCCAGACAAGATTTCACAGGCCCTTTGCCAGCTCATCCAATCTTCTTGTGTGAGCGAGATGGTGAGTTTCGGAGGGCTGCTGGACAGTCAAGCCCAATCCTGTTCTTGCCCAATGTCCACACATGGGCATTGTCAAGTAAAGATCGCTGGATAGTGATAGCAGGACACTGGTTGATTTTAACCTCCCCACCTAAACTGTGCTATGACCAATTGCAGCGACCCCAACTACTCTCCTGCCTGATATCAAGTAACTGAGAATAGACCAGGATTTGAAGTTGGAATCTTCTAGACTGTATTGTTCAACACCACACAGTGTGGTGCCTTTATAACGAGGCCATTGGTGGAGCTATATCTAAGCAATTTAAATATTTTTTCACAGCTAAGTTGAAAAGACTTTGATGCCTACACATCTCACCTTTAAAATCTATCAAAGATAGCCCTATTATGTGATATAATAGATATAAAGGTTGAACTTCTGATCGGCGAAGTTCACATACAAACGCTTGTTTGTACTACATTCCCATGTGCGCTATTTTTATGCCAGCATTAACTCATAGGTTAAGACCTGTGTAAAAATAGCACACACAGAAATGTAGTACATGATCTTCATTGATCGGATGTTCTACATTATAAATTCCAGGTTCAAAATATATTCATATATATCTGCACATTATTCATATTTTCATTACAATTTCTATAGTCATATGCCCTGACTATTGACTACATGCTGGAAGTGATGAGCAAATTTGACCTGTTGCATTAAGTGCAATTACTACTGGAGAAGGTTTCTTACACTTCAGGGTAGAGCGGTCAATTTGGATGGATTTTCACTTGAATGTAAATCATGTGGAATATGTTGAAGTCTTTTACACATTTCAGGAAGCAACAAAATTCTGCCAGCATTATGTGTTGCATGCATGCAAGTCAAATCTAGACCTTTAGGTCAACCCTAACTGTGGCTGTATACTTCTTGTTTCTCAGATATCTGTAGATTTTTCACTTCTTGCTGTCTATTACACGGAACTCCTAAATTGACAACATACAGAATGAACCAGCCAAATGTGATGCGCCATTCTTTTCTTGTAAGACTCGTGACATGGTGATGACAGAGCTCAAATATTTTCCAAAGAGGTTGAAAGCATGTAGTATTCCTGTAATTCTGCCAAGAGAAAAATAGCCCGTACAGCCACTTTTCAAATGATTTCAAGAGACTACATTCAACATTGTTGAAATATTTCAACTGTGGTCCCTAGGTTTTACATGATAATGCTATTGTCAAAATTAAATAAATGCAAAGAGCCAAAATTTCAGAATTTGTACCATATCGTTAGGAATGACTTCGCCTCCCACCCCTGCATCATCATCTCAAGAATATCCAATGGTTCTAATCTTGGCCCCCCTCCTTTCCCTTGTTGCCCCTCGATATTATCCATAGGCATAAGGTCAGTTTGGATGCTGATGTATGAGCCAGCGCTACCTCTTCATCACCAGTTTTCTCTGTGTTGTCCAACTTTAAATCATGGATGAGTCAAAACTTTCTCAATAAGTATTGGCAAGTCTGAAGCCACCCTATTCTGCTCCCAACAAAAATCCATCCCCTTGCCCCCGACTCAAGCTCTCTCCCCAGCTGCTTGCTCGAGCTGAATCATCTGATATGCAACCTCAGTTGCCCAGAGTCACAGAATATTAGAGCATAGAAGGATGCCATTTAACCAATTTCACCTATGCTGGCTCTCTGAAAGAGCTATTCACTTAGTCCCATTTCCCTGCTCTTTCTCCATGCTCTTTTAAAGGTTTCTTTTTCATATATTTAACCATTTCCCTTTTAAAAGCTATTATGGATTCTGTATACATAAAAAAAACAATTCCTAAACTTTTGGTGATGATTCTAACTTTATGCACCCTAGTTATCCATCAATGGAAATCATTTCTCCTGATTTAAATTTCTTTTTGAAAACCTGTCGGGTTTTTGATATCAAAACATATCAGATCTCCTCTTCCCAGCTTCTGTAGTCTCTGCTCATGACTAAAGTCTTTCATCCCTGGTATCATCTTAATGAATATCTTCTCCACTCTCTCCATGACCTTGACTTCTTTCCTAAAAGCAAAGCACTCAAAACTGGACACAATGGCCCCAAACATCTGCCATAACAGTGGCGGAGCAGGACTTCTCTTTTACTGGCTAGTTATAAGCTTGACCCTGTTGGAATTCCCTGGGTCAGGCAATTGGAATACAATTAGCGCAGCCGGGGTGCCCAGTTATGGAGGGGCAGGAAATCATACTGTTGACCAGCCATTGAGACCCAATCCCAGCAGGTCCAGCTGAAGAAGAAGCATGTAATTATCAAGAATTGGTCCTTTTTCAGGAAAACTGCTCTCCTTACAGCAGACGATTGCTTCCTGACCAGCTGTTGTAAAGAAATTGACTTTTCTGAACTTGGTAATCCCTTTCAGCCAGCTTGATGGTGCATCAGGGGCACCAAAGGTGGGACTGGTGGGAATTTTGTCATCCTGCCAGACGTTCCTTCTTCTCTGACATCATCTGGAAAGGGAAGGCGGACACAAGAACTGCCCACCTCTGCCCCCTAAGGAAACACTGGCACTTCAAGAATGCAGTGAAGATCCGTCATAAACAGGTTCCTCCCCAATTTCTGTTGCTTCTAGCCCCCACCTTCCCTAATGATGTCCTCATTGAAGCAATAACCCTGTAGAAATCAGGGCCAATATTGTAGCTTGGGGCCTAACCAAATGATTTGTATAGGTTTAGTATTAGCTCTTTGCTTTTGTGATTTATACCCCTATTTATAAAACCTTGGCTCCCATATGTTTTTTTTAACAGCTTCATCAGCTTATACTCTCACTTTTAAAGATTTGTGTATCTGAATCCCTAAGTCTCTCTGCTCCTCTACTTCTTTTAAAGTTTTACCATTCAATGTATATGTCCTTTCCTTATTCTGTCTCCCAATGTAGCAATATGTCCCTGCATTAAAAGTCATCTTACTTCTATCTGCCTGATTTATTCACATATCTATGTTCTCCTGAAGTCATTAACTGTCCTCTTCACAGTTGACCATGATCCCTATTTTGTGTCTTCTGATATTGTGCCCCTGTACTTAAGTTCAGATAATTTACATATATTGAGAAGAGTAATGGTCCCAACAGGGAGGGAAAGCACCCTTTCTATTTCCCTAGCATTCAATGTAGCATTTTCCCTACTACTGATGCCAGGATAACTGGCCTGTCGTTCCCCGTTTTCTTACTCCCTCCTTTCTTAAATAGTGGGGTTACATTTGCTACCTTCCAATCCACGGGAACTGTTTTGGAATCTATGGAATTTTGGAAAATGACAACCAATGCATCCAGTATCTCTATAGCCGCCTCTTTCAAAACCCTAGGATGCAGGCCATCAGGTCCAGGGGATTTATTGGCTTTCAGTCCCATTAATTTGTCCAGTACTTTTTTTTACTAATACTAATTTCTTTCAGTTCCTCATTCTCACTAGACCCTTGGTTCTCCACTATTTCTGGGAAATTTTTTGCGTCTTCTTCCGTGAACAGACACAAAGGGCTTGATTTTTAGAGAGGAGGCAGGTTGAGGGCGGGCCCGCTGCTCAGCAGCTTTCAGACCCGCTCCCAGATGCCACCGGCCCGCAGTTCCGATTTTTGCTTGATTGACCTCGTTATGGCCAACGTGCGGGTCCCAATTGCTTGGAGCATGTCAGTTTCTCGCGTCTAATGACGTGTTTCTGGAGTAAAAATTTAAAGGGGCCATGTCTCCTTTGCTAAAAACGTAACTGGAATGGCTTGGTTCTGTTTATCTAGAAAGGGCAGTTGACAACGGCTGGTGTGAACACAAATAATTGAATGAAATTGCTGGTCATATTATTCCAGAAAGAGATTCATGATTTTTTGATATGACTTTATTATCTGACTAAGAAATGAAAAATATGCCAGATGTGTTCCAATCATTGGCTTAGTAAAATTAATGCTTTTTTCTCTTAAAGGTGCTGGCTGCTGCAGGAACGGCAACCCCAAAAACTAAGGCTGCATCCAGGTTCAATGAGGGCTCTTGTGGAGGGAGTTAGAGGACGTCAGGAGGTCCTCTTCCCTGGAAACGGAAGGAGGAGGCCTCCTCAGCGAACCAAGGCAGCTTGGCTACAAATTGCTGAGGAGGTGAGTTCGAGGTCTGTATGCAGACGCACATGGGTTCAGTGTCGAAAAAGGTTTAATGATCTGCTGAGATCACCTAAAGTGTGGCCTCTGTGTTCTGGGAAATGGAAGATCAAGAGTGAGGGCTCAGGGCGAAAGCCATGCAGAATGTTGGTGGTGACACTGAGCGTTTAGTAGACAGATGATGCCTGGGGTTTTGAGAATGTCAGACTTATATTCATCTCCATGTGTCAGCCACCTGTGGTTGAAGCGTAAGCTTACACGAATCTGGCATGGATGAGTGCATCCCTTGCCTGACGGCCAGCAATGTGTTCGCCTGCTGCTGGATTGGCTACATCCAGCCCCGCAAAGCGCCGCTCCCCGTCCTCCTCCTCATCCTCTTCCTCATCCTCTTCCTCATCCTCTTCCTCTTCCTCCGAGGAGGCTATGTGCTGAGCCAATTGTTCCTCAGGCAGCACTAAGTCGCGCTGCTGTGCGATGTTGTGCAGGGCACAGCAGACCAGGACGATTCTGGACACCCTGGCTGGTGCATACTGCAAGGCTCCTCCAGATCTGGCTAGGCATCAGAAGCGCATTTTGAGCAAGCCGATGGTTTGCTCGATGATGCTTCTGGTGGATATGTGGCTTAAATTGTACCGCTCCTCAGCATCGTTTGATGGCCTCCTCATTGGTGTCATAAGCCACTTTTTCAGGGGATAGCCCTTGTTGCCAAGAAGCCATTAGGAAAGTTGGTTTGGTGGATGGAAGAGCTGAGGCACAGTAGACTGGCGCAGGATGAAGGAGTCATGGCAACTGCCAGGGTACTTTGTGCAAACATGCATGATGATCTTCCTGTGGTTACGCACCAGTTGGACGTTCAGGGAGTGGAATCCCTTGCGGTTGATAAATACAGCTGGGTTGTGATGGGGTGCCCTAATGGCTACATGTGTGTAGTCAATGATGCCCTGCACCATTGGCAAGCCTGCCAGATTGGCAAAGCCAACCGCACGCGCCATCACACTTGGGCCATCTGTGGAGAAGTAGATATAATTGTGGACATTTGCAAAGAGGGCATCGGTGACTTGCGTGATGCAGGTGTGTGCGGCCGACTGGGAGATGCCGCTTATGTCTGCAGCTGATCCCTGGAAGGAACCCGAAGCAAAGAAGTTGAGTGCGGTGGTAAGGAGTGTCCACCCGCTCCTCTGGGCTCCAGGTGTTGGTGCAGCATTGCGCAGATGTCAGCGACTACCTCTCTCGAAAGTCTCAGCCTCTTTTGGCACTGCTGCTCAGTCATGCTGAGGAAGCTGATCCTCTGCCTGTAAACCCTGTGTTGGGGGTATCTCCTGTGGCAAGGTGCAGCCCTGTGCTGAGGCCCTCTGCCCTGTGCATCATCAGGTGGGTGAGGAGGAGGTTGGCGCTCCTGGTGCTGCTGTTGTGGCTAGTTGTGGTGCTGCCACGGCTGCTCTTCCTCCGAATCTGACGACCAGGATGAGAGGATAAAAATGTTTCCCATCCCGTAGCTATAGATTTCACCTGAGGCGAGTAGCTTGCAAGCGCACACTAGAAGTGGCCTGAAATTATTCCTATCAGGTCACACTGCAGATGGCTGTCAGCTTGAACAGTCAAGGTCAGTAGATTTGCAAAATCTTATCCCAAACCTCCAACAATAAGGTTGTTGCATTTGAATGTCAGCTATGTTTCAGGGACGCTTTTAAAGTGCTGCACCAATTACTACAGATCATGTCCTCCAGCAACTCATCTGCTTGCAGCTGGCCTGTTTCTGACAAGACGGGAAACAGGAGCCAGAGGCACGAAAATGGGAAACCACTATCAAAATAGGATTAGCAAGGCAATTAACAGGCTGTTAACTGCCTTAACTACCTGTCCCACCGGTTGGAGTCGGGTCAGTTTGGGAGCGGCTAAACAGACACTCATGAAAATCAGGTGGGGGGCGGGATGGAGGCGGGTTGGGTGTCAGAAGCCATTTTTTCCGATTTTCGCGACAGACCCGCCTCCAAACCCACCTCCTCAGGGCTATTAAAATCGAGCCCAAAGTATTTGTTTAATTTCACTGCCATTTCCTTATTCCCCATTATAATTTCTCCTGTCTCAGCCTGTAAGGGACCCACATTTACTTTTGCTTATCTTTTCCTTTTTACATACCTATAGAAGTTTTTATAGTCTGTTTTTATGTCTCTCGCTAGTTTACTCTCATATTCTATTTTCCCTTTCTTTATCAATTTCTTGGTCCTCCTTTGCTGAATTATAAAATCCTCCCAATCCTCAGGCTTACTACTCATTTTGGCAACATTATAAGCCTCTTCCTTTGAACTAATACTATCTTTAACTTCCCTTGTTAACCACAGTTGGACCACTTTTCCATTGGGGTTTTTGTGCCTTAAAGGAATATATATTTGTTGTAAATTATGTATTAATTATTTAAATGCTAGCCATTGCTTGTCTACTGTCATATCTTTTAATGTAGTTTCCCAATCTACCTTAGCCAACTCACCCCTCATACCTACGTAGTTTGCTTTGTTTAGATTTAAGACGCTAGTTTCAGATTTACCTAAACCACTTTCAAACTCAATATAAAATTCTATCATATTATGGTCACTCTTCCCGAAAGGCCCCTTTACTACAAGGTTATTAATTAACCCTTTCTCATTGCACAATACTAGATCTAAAATAACCCATTCCCTAGTTGGTTCCTCAACATACTGATCTAGAAAACTATCTTGCATACATTCCATGAATTTGTCCTCCACACTTATACTGCAAATTTGGTTTGGCCAGTCTATATTTAGATATCAAGTCCCCCATGATTATTGTATTACACTTGTTACATGCACTTCTAATTTCTTGATTTATACTCTGCCCTACATTACAACTATGTTTGGGGGCCTATAAACAACTCCCACCAATGTTTTCTGCCCCTTGCTGTTTCTTAGCTCCACCCAAACTGATTCTACTTCTTGATTTTCGGAGCTAAGATCCTATCTCTCTACTGTCTTTATCCCATCCTTTATTATCAGGCTACCCCTCCTCCTTTTCCATTTTGCCTATCTCTTCTAAAAGTTAAGGGGGAAAAATTTGGTTGATTAGCGCCTCCCATTAGCGCCCTAAGAGGGCTAACGGGGCGCAAAGCAACTAGCACCCGGGCGTGGCGATATTTGCACCACTCGCGAAATTGACCAGACATTTTGTGGCAGCGCTAAATACTTCCGCCATGATCTCCTGCACCCGCAGATCATGTTGTCAGTCGAGCGTGCAATGCCCCGGTAGCGCCCCGGACCGGCTATTGAGTGGCGCCCCTTGCCTTTCCGCCTGCCGCTAGCAACAACAGGTAGAGGGGAATGTTTTGTAGTCGGGAAGGGACTGGGGGAGCGCTATTTAAAGGCAACCGCTTCCTGCCTTTTTTGTCGGCGACATTTTTGCACCACGCATTCTGAGAGAGAGAGACTTCTGGAGAGATTCAACGCTGTGTGAAGGAGTTTTGGGTACTGAGCAGCACTTTGCAGGTTCATTTTGATTTGACCTTCCTTGCATCGATTTAGAAGAGACTGTGGGGGCTGCACTCTGAGCTCTTTCCCTGGGCCTCTCTATTGTTCTTTCCAGCAGTATTGATGTACAGGTCTCTCCAGGCCGAGATTCAAGACTACAATGAGCAGGGTGCGGCTCGAGAGCAAGATCGACCCTTCCCTTTAAGAACTGGCCGACGCCAGTGTGTCTGTGTTCTATTGCTAACTGACATCACCTGAGCTTTGCCAGCGCTCTGAGGTAGCGCCTCGCTCCTCGGCGTTAGCGCCTTAAGAGAGGTGTGTAGCGCTTGATTTAGCGCTCAAATCACTTCCAGGGGCGATAGAGGTCAAGTTTACAGTCGGAGGCGATAATTAGCGCCAGGCGCTAAACTTTGCGCCCGGCCAATAATTGCGCCCCAAATGGGGCGATACCGAATTTCTCCCCCCAAATCTGTTAATTTCTATCTGCGCTATTAATTCATCTATTTTGTTGCGAATGCTTCGCGCATTCAGATGTAGAGCCTTTAGCTTTGACTTATTTCTATCTTTCCCTGATGTCACCTTAGTCACTGATGCCTTATTACCTTTGTTACTCTCTCTGTCCCATCCTGACCCACTCTGCTTATTTTTACCCAAAACTCTACTCTGCTCTAGAGCCTTAACATTTCTCTCGCTGCTTTTAAATTTACTCTTTCCTGAATCCTCCCACCCCGCCCCTTCATTAGTTTAAAGCCCTGTCTACTGCCCTAGTTATTCGATTCGTCACAACACTGGTCCCAGCCCATCCCAACGGAACAGCTCCCTCTTTCCCCAGTACTGGTGCCAGTGCCCCATGAACTGAAACCCCTTCCTCCCTCACCACTCTTTGAGCCACGCATTTAAACCTCTAATCTGTTTGTCCCTATGCCAATTTGCGCGTGGCTCAGGTAACAATCCAGAGATTATTACCTTTGAGGTTCTGCTTTTTAATTTGGATCCTAGCTCCTCAAACTCCCTCAGCAGAACCTCATTCCTAGTTCTACCTATGTCGTTGGTTCCTACGTGGACCACGACAACTGGATCCTCCCCCTCCCACTCCAAGTTCTTCTCCAGCTGCGAGGAGATGTCTTTAACCCTGGCACCGGGCAGGCAACACAACCTTCGGAACTCTCGGTCTCGGCTGCAGAGAACAGTATCTATCCCCCTGACTATACTGTCCCCTACCACAACTACATTCCCTTTCACTCCCCCCACTTGAATGGCCTCCTGCACCATGGTGCCATGGTCAGATTGCTCGTCCATCCTGCAGGCTTTTCCCTCATCCAAACAGGCAGCAAGAACCTCATACCTGTTGGACAAGGGCAAAGGCTGAGGCTCCTCCAGCACTGCACCTGGGGTCCCCTTACCTGCCTGAGTTGCAGTCACACCCTCCTGTCCCTGACCACTAACCAGACCTGTACCACTACCTAACCTAAGGGGTGTGACTGTCTCCTGGATCAAAGTGTCCAGGTAAGTCTCCCCATCCCTGATGCCCCACAATGTCTGCACCTCAAACTCCAGCTCAAAAACTCTGAGCTGAAGTTCCTCAAGATGCAGACACTTACTGCAAACATGGCTGTCTGTGATCACAATGCTCTCCACAAACTCCCACATGCTGCAGTTGTGGCACACCACCTGCACTGCCATCCCATTTGTAATTAGGTAACTTAGTTTACAGTGTAGTTTCTTGACTACTTACTTGATCTAGCTTAAATTAAGGGTACTGAAATTAAATATCTACCTATAACACAAAGCACTACAAGTAGTGTAGGCAAAAAGCAACAACTCCTCCCCCCTCTTCTCCAAATTCCCACTCTTTCCAAATTCCCAAATAAAACACTCTGACCTCGTCCTCCTCCCTCTGTACCCATGTTCCCGTCTTTCTCGCTGCCTATGCTCCCTCCGCCATAGATCCTGGAACCTGGAGGTGGCATGCCAGTACAGCCCCCATTAATCTTACCAAGTGTTGTAGTTTGACTCTTTGAAGAATAAATGTAGCTACTTTGTACTTGCCACTAGACTCCTGATACAAAGGAACCTTGAAACTGTTGCAGTAGCTGAAACTAACAAAAAGCCACTGAAACTGCATTAACCTGACAGGTGCGAGTGATTACTAATGATCCCTTTAAATAACATCCCTGCAGCCGGCTTCCTGGTGCTGCATGCCAGCTCTCCCTGTTGGTGTTTACTTCAGGTGGTGAGGTAAGTGGCTAAAAGCAATTTGGGAAATCGGGTGTTCAGTGAATATTGCACACTCACTGACATCACAATCTCCCTGGCGTTGAGGTCCCCGGTGATAGCTGTTACCGGCAATACTACGGGGGTAGGGGGGGGGGGTCCCGATTTGATGTGCGGTGCTGGATTTGCCTCGCCCTGTTGGTATTGGTCTCAACGCCGCATTGGCGCTAACGGGTGGCGCTAAGGGGATGAATCTTTCCCCCAAAGAGTTGAAAATAAAGGTTTCAATGTTTGACAACACATTAACAGAAACTTTACAGGAACATTGGATTAAACACCCAAGCAGCTGCCCTTGTGTGTTGTTAGTTGGTATGATTGCACTAGGATGAGGGTGAGTGTGAGGGGTGGCTAGTGGGATGGGGATGTGATAATGTAGATAGAGAGAGGGGGATAGGTGGATGTGTAAGGTAAGTTGGTGTGAGTAAGGATGTGCAGGAGTAGGTTAGGGAAGGAAGAGTGATGGGGATGTGATGAGAGGCACAGCAGGATGAAGGTGAGTGTGGCTTTGTACTAACATTTCGTGATCTAATGAAATCATTGAAAGGTTTGCGCCGCTACACCCAGGTCCTCCTGATGACATCCCTGCTTGTGCCCTCCTGTGCAATGTGCAATCAGGCTGTGTTAGTCTCCTGGGGAGGTCTCTTCCGCCCATCGGAAGCGTATGGAGGGAGTCATGGGAGAACCTGGGTGCAGCCCTGTACCTCTGTGCAGTGATTGTCAGTGTTTGCAGCACCTCAATGCTGTAGAACACTGACAGCACAAATGTCAAAATAAAGTTGGCCATGGTCCCTTTAAGGAAACCGGCTGATGACATGTCATGAAATGACGTAACCAGACCCGCTTCCTCTAATTGGCCCGGGAAACGTGCTGGGCGGGTTTAACAAGCCCTATCAATGGAAAGTCATTTCACAGAGCGGGATGGAGCCAGCAGCGGAGTCAGAACCCGCCACTGACATCGCCCACCCCAGAACCACCGAGGTGAGTAAAATTGCAGCCATAGAGTGGGAAGCCAGACCTCCCACCGAGTCAGGCAGTACACCTTTTAATATGCAAATTGGGGTCCTATGATATACATAGGGCCCAGATTGCCATTTTAGAACAGAATTGGCCAGCTTCACAAAAACAACCTGGGCCACTTCCACATCGGGTCCCCGCTCCGAGAACAGATTTCCACCCACCTGCCTTTTTATGTCCCAGAGGCCGCCCGATATTGCAGCAGTCTGCAGTCAGCAGGAAGTGTCGGGACGCTGGTTTTCTAATTATAAATATTATAGTGGCAATATGGGAAAAATGGGGTTTTACTGGTCAACTCAAAGGCCCATCTGTGCCAGTAACTCAGGCAGATGCGCTGTGCTGAAATTTGCAATGTATGGCCCAGCCCATATTTTGAATTAATAGGGAAAATTGTGGGGCGGTTCTGTGTCTTTGAACAATGCGGGGCAGGTTTGTGTAATTGGGAAGGTTATCTTTATGTTATCTTCCTTTGTTCTAGTTTGGACTTCAAAGCAGATGTAGTATAACCGTTGTCCCTGTATCAGCATTGTTTCAGTGGATCGCTGTGTCACCAGGCAGCTAACAAGCTGGAGTTAGTGGAACAATCCATGGACATCCAATTTCACGTACAAACTTCATATTACAGATGGCTGACCTAAACTAAGCGTGTTACTTTCGAGACCTATTGGAGCTTTTAGATGTTTATTATTTAGAAACAGGTCCTGTAAATTAAGTAAAACATTGCAACCTCTTAGAATGTGCTATAGTTGCACTTGCTGCTTTCCAATTTTCAGAATGAGAGAGCTTGTATGCATATAGCACATTTTATGACCTCAGGACAGCCCAATGCACTTCACAGCCAATGAATTACTTTTGAGGTTTAACCACTATAGGCAAAGACGGCAGCCAATCTATCCACAACAAGATCCCACAAATGGCAATTAAGTGAATGACTAATTAATCTGTTTTGATGGTGTTGGCTGAGGGGTGAATTTTGGCCAGGACACTAGGAGAATTCCCTACTTGTCTTGGAAAGAGTGCCATGGGATTTTTTCAATGTATCGAAATGTTAGCAATTTGTACATTTTACTGTATACAACAACAACAACTTGTATTTATATAGCGCCTTTAACATAGTAAAAGCATCCCAAGGCGCTTCACAGGCGCGCTAATAAACAAAATTTGACACCGAGCCACATAAGGAAATATTAGGACAGGTGACTAAAAGCTTGGTCAAAGAGGTAGGTTTTAAGGAGCATTTAAAGGAGGAAAGAGAGGTAGAGAGGCGGAGAGATTTAGGGAGGGAATTCCAGAGCTTAGGGCCTAGGCAGCTGATGGCATGTCCGTCAGTGGTGGAGTGATGAAAGTTGGGGGTGCACAAGAGACTAGAATTGGACATCAAACACAGATAAATGACATTTCTTCCAATTAACCGTGAGCCAGGCCACAGGAGATGTATTAGTATTATAAATAGCTTAAGATGTGATATACACACTTCACTGCATAGTGTATGTATCTGAAACATTTCTAATGCTACTCATACTATTCTCTCAGTTGGTACCTGAAGTATATATAACATATAGTATATGGAAAGATTTAGAATGTGAAACCCTTGCAGTTCATTTTCACATAAATCTGTGAAAGATGAGAGTTTTGACTGATTTCAGATTTCTAATCAAATGTATGTTTTTTTTTGCAGCTGCAACTATACATACATTGTAGTCAGTTAAAAATATTCTGCAAGAGCCAATAGTGGAAGAAATTTTTTAAATCTTTTCAAAGTTGCAATGCTTCTGAAAATTACCCGCAAATTCCAAATTAAAGTGGAAAGAACACAGTTAGGACCAGGAGAGTGTTTTAAAAAGAATGGTTGAGAAAGTGTGAGAAATGTTTCAGTTGCCTAGATCAGAATAAAAACGGGAACAATGTAAAATATTTCCAGAGTCTGCTGTGAATATCTCCTGGTCACTGAACCAGAATCCCACATGGATTTACTCAGAGACCAGGTTTCCTGTAATGTTTCCGGACCTCTATCTTCAACACTCGGATGTAAAGTGAGTTTAACACCATTGCCAAAGCAAAACAAAAAAAATCCTGCCATCAAGTGGCCATTTGTAGAAAAGCAACAGATTACTGAAAATTAAAGACAGACTTCTAATAAATTTTGTCTTTTGTTAAATTTCAATATTTAAGTACGTTGTTAAGTATGACTTTATTGTGTCCTTTAGTCTCACTTACGCTTCATTATTTAGTTGTTCTAAGAAACCTCTGTGGTAGTTTCCAATCTGGCTATGTAGAGTTTGGCATTCAGCCTTCAAATGAATACAAGCCTTACTGTAACCAGATTTAGGTCCTCTTATTTGGCAAGGTCTGTACTCCTGCTGATTGAAGCTTCAAAGCAAAAATGCCATTACATCTGGAGTGCTGCCATAAAGCACCAACATTCTGTCAAGTGCATCAACTTCACATCACTCGCACAATCGCTGTCAAATAAAAATGTTAACATATCACAATGCACCTGCTTTTTAGATAAAAAAAACTCCTTTGTCACAATTTGACACTTTTCATTACTGTACTTTTTCTTTTTTGTCCCCTACTCATCATGATTGCAATAATTGTGATGTTTTCGTTTATTTAATCTCAGTAGTAGGCTAAGCTTAGAGTGACATTTGTTTTATAAAGAAATTAACAGTTTAATGAAAGCATTTTGCTCCGTCACTTTCTTTACTGGCGGTAAACATCAGCAGACACACTTTGCAATCCTATTCTCTCCTTTTGTGCTTTGTCTATTCTATAAACTAACTTTATAAATGCTCTCCTGGCCGGCCACCCATTTCCACCCTACATAAACTTGAGCTCATCCAAAACACTGCTGCCCGTATCGTAACTTGCACCAAGTCCCGTTCACCCATCACCCTGTGTTCACTGACCTACATTGGCTCCCAGTCTGGCAACGCCTTGATTTTAAAATTCTCATCTTTGTTTTAAAATCCCTCCATGGCCTCACTGCTCCCTATCTCTGTAACCTCCTCCAACCCTACAACCCTCCGAGATCTCTGCGCTCCTCCAATTCTGGCCTCTTTCGCATTCCCAATTTTAATTGCTCCACCATTGGTGGCCATGCCTTCAGCTGCCTAGACCCTAAGCTCTGGAATTCCCTCCCTAAACCTCTCCTTCTTTAAGACACTCCTTAAAACCTACTTCTTTGACCAAGCTTTTGGTCATCTGTCCTAATATCTCCTTATGTAGCTCAGTGTCAAATTTTGTTTGGTAACTCTCCTGTGAATCACCTTGGGACATCTTACAAACATTAAAGGCATTGTATACGTGCAAGTTGTTGTTGTTTATACATTAGTGGTCACATTCAAATTTGTGATGTATATGTGTATATGTTAAAGTAATTTAATGTCAAACTTTGGAGATCAATCCAGATGTTTGACTATTTTTCTAAATATACAATTGCAAATACAATTTAAAAGTCATAAAACTCTACATTGACAAAGCATGGACCCATATTTTAACTGCCACTCATGTCTAATATCCCACACAGTACTAGTTAAATGCCCAGGTGGGGAGTTTTTAATAATTTGAGGGCCGCACTGTTGCTATAATATTGTATTGCAGTGTACACATTTGTTAAACTTACTGGTTCCAATATCAATAAATGAATTGATTCAATCTTTTAAAACATCAAGACACAATTCCTTTGCTTTTGTTGGCATTATCTTGAATGATCTAATTCAAATGCCATGAAGTACAAATTCATTCTGTTGATTAATAACAAGACCTTTGGCCACATATCACACCAAGTTCCCAAAATATGTAGTTCAGTTCACCCCTTGCAGCTACAATGAAATCTGCAACATAATGATTTTTTTTTAAACTTTAGTAGAATTGCTGGTAGATTACTAAGCTAAAATAAGTTGACTCGGTCACGTCATTCAAGGTACCATGTGTGTCAAAGTTTTAAATACTATACCTACCACAAACCTTCTTCTCACAGGTGGTCTGAATTTGCTCATACTGGTCCTGCAAGTAGATTTAATATTTCATAAGGACTGCTCCATCTCATGCCTATGTTATTGACACCACATGGAAGTCAGGAAATTGGTTCTTTCTGGGAACAGTTTGCAGAAATATGCAGGCTGTTGGCTTCTTTCTCATGGGGTGCATTAACAGAGAGGCTCACGATTACTAGTAATGATCCTTCTCCAGATGTTTGCAGCCTTTTAACTCTATCTTCAACTTCAGTCTGAAAAACAAATTAGACAGGATGGATTCTTAGCAGATACATTACCCTAACTTTATAAACTTTTATTTCCAGTTACAGTAATCTTCCCTTAACATAGATATTCTTCAGAAACAATGCCACCATCTTGCAGTATTGAAGTAGTTATATCTTATTTAAAAGCTCTTTATTGTGAAATTAAACAATGATGGTACATGTTGCTTAGTCAGGTCATTGTATACAAATTGAAATGAACTCATACTTTCACATCTTGACTGTAATTGGTTGAAACTTTGTGGAGTGTTTTAATTAAAGAGAAGTGTGGCTAGAACTGTTCACCTTGGTCTTGTAAGGAATCACATTCCTATGTTGTTTGTAATGATAAAAAATTGATTTAATTTTAAGATTTATAATTGTGTGTAATATTAAGGAGAGGAGGGGGACAGATTGATCGAAAACAGAATTGTTGAGTTTGTGTAGCCAACATCAAAAAGGTTGTTTGAACTGCACAGGGAGCAACTCCTGCTGCCTGGAATGTGCCGATGGCATACTCATGACGTTATGTTGTTTACTGAAACAGATAAGGGTTTGTTTTCCATTTATTTCAATAGATTGCATTTATACAGCACCTTACTGTGTTGAAACATCTCAAAGAACTTCATACATAATGAATTCCTTTGAAGTGCACCGACGAGTTAAAAAAGGACACTTGTTGCTGTTTGCAAAAGGCGAACATTATAGAAAAGTAGCTCTCACTATTGGAGACATTCCCAGGTCTCCGCGCAGACACAATGGATTGCCTGGGCGCAGCGAACATTGAGAATTGGGCAGCTCAGTGCGTCCAGCTGTAAAGGAGCTTGCCTAATTTTCTCTCCATTAATTTAAATGGAAGAAAAATCGAGTGGGTTCCTTTCCAGGCGTGCCCTCTGGCGTGCCCAATTTTCTAATATTGGCTGGGCCCAAGCGATCCCGTGCGCCCGGGCACAGAGCCAGGAAAATCTGCCTTCCAGTGTCCAATCAAAAACACAACAGGATTGCAACATTCTTCATTTGTTTCCAGAAAACAGGACATCAAGAAATGCCCTTTGTCCCCAGTGACGTAATAAAGGCACTACCTGGTGTAATATCAAGCTGTACGGCCAAGGTTTCATTTCATGATCTGTGCTGAGTTAGTTGATCTCAGACTGGGCAGGAACTGAGGTGGTGATACAGTTCATTTTAGTGTCTGTGGGCTAAGGAGGGGGAAAAACTTCCAGTACTTAAAAAGAGTCAATTGATCTAAGACCAAATAATATTTTTTTTTAAGAGCCAATCAATTGACTTGTCTTCCTGTCATACAATGGTTTGGTACAGAACTCCGCAGATTGCCATTGATTCAGGTGTTCACATCATATTCTAAATATGACAACTGCTGTAATAATAAAGCAAACACTGAACTGAAATTTAATATTGAGTTATTAGCTGGGTAATTGAATAACCTGTCAGTGCTCAGCTTGGTAGTTACTGAGAAGTGCAATCCCAGGGCACAAAGTTCATTTTATATGGCATTAACACATTACTTTGCAAGAAGCTAAATGCATGTTTAACCAGGAACTTTTAGCACTCTCTTGATGATTTAAAATATTCAATTAACTGTATAAACAATTTGAAAAAGTATTTGATTACTAAACTAATTAGCAGAGCCATACATTAGTGGCTGCCTTCAGGTTATGCCTGCAGTTGAAGGTCTATCTATTGTAAAAAAAAGTGAGAAGTCGCACATCACCAGGTTATAGTCCAACAGTTTTATTTGAAATCACAAGCTTTCGGAACGGCTGCTCCTTCGTCAGGTGAAGTGAAGGAATACAAATCGGCAAAGCATATATAGACAGAGAACAATGCCTGTGCAGCGTACAATGGCAGACGACTACATTTAATCCTCCTGACTGCCTTTTGTCACACCTCGGCAGATAAACAATCAGGTCAGCCAGGAAGGCACCACATCAAAGACATAGCAAGATACAACTGAGACAATGAGGTGGGGTTACAGGGGGTCTAATGTGTCAAAAGCTGCAGTCGGTATGGAAAATGATAAACTTTAGCATTTTTTACTTATTTTTACTGGAAATCACATCTGAACAAGCCAACGGCGACTCGAGTCTGGATGACTCTACGTCATGTATCGTGACATGAACCCAAGATCCCGGTTGAGGCCGTCCTCATGAGTGCGGAACTTGGCTATCAGTTTCTGCTCGATGATTTTGCGTTGTCGTGTGTCTCTAAGGCCGCCTTGGAGAACGCTATCTATTGTAACACTGTAGCTAAGAAACAGAGCTTTTAAAGTTTTACCATCAAAATGCTATGATAATATCACCTGCATGCTATAGGTAGGTGCTACATAGCATGAATCATTCCGTGGCACCGGATACTCGTTGTCTTGTTCTGAATGGATGATCCTGTAACAGGCTTTTGCCACTGATAGCTAGAAACAGAGTATCAAAAATAGATTTTTTTTAATAACTGAATTACCTATAGCCTACAATGTGGTAATAATTTTTCACTGTAGAGGTGCTGGTGGGCTACTGTGAGAATGGTTAATCCACATAATTTAGAACAGGCCAAATTTCAATTGGTCAACACACGATCAAATTACAATTAAAGTCTTTCTTTTGTTCTTTAACCTCCAAATTCTCCCATTGCCTCTCTTAAGGTGCTTACTCTTGCTCGGATATAGTTATATGGGCGTCATCCACCCTCTGGTACCTTGCCTAACTGCAATTTTTCTTGTATAAGCATAGACATTGAGCACTGGCAGGTTATTCAATTGCAGGCGGCCATCACAGCTGAGCCTGACCTTGTCTGCACCCGATATCTGCTCCTGCACACTTCCTGGAGTCACTAGATAGAAATCAGGCATGGGAAACCTGGCTGATTTTTCCCCCCCTCCAAACTCTGGGATGTTGAGGCCAACTGTACTGCCCCTGTTGCCATCCTGGCTGAGATCAGCTAACTAAGCACAGGCCAGGGAACAAACCTTGGACCATCCTAGTCCGTATACCTTAGTTCCACACTGTACAGTGCATTTGCCATCTGAGCCATCACAATAAGGAATGGATCAGTATTTAGACTCTGTTCAGTTCCTGTTGCTGAGTTCACTTTGGCCTGGTTGGATTTGATCATTTTGCGCTATTTAATGTATTATGCGTTCTGTGGTCTATCAGTTGCCTACAACAACTGCTGGAAATAAACCCTGGGGTTTGGCTAGCTTACAGCAATCATTTGCTTCATGGTTTACATTTCTGTTGTAAATGAATGTCAGTAACAGCGCCAACATTCATAAACAGTTCATCTCCTGCGATGCCATGAAATGTGTAATGTTTCTCAATTTATTAAAAACATAGATTTTTGACAAACTCACAATTGGTTTACATGCAGAGAACTTTACAAAGCATCACAATTGAAAATAACAGATTGTGTTGGGGTGCATGTTTTCCTTTATTCAGTTAAACTCTTTCTTTCATACACTAATCAGAACACTGTGCAGTCTTTTTCGTTCTAGATTTTGTGGTTTAATGTTTAGGACTAGAATTATTTTTTAAAGTCTCAGTAATGACTGGAATTACAAAATTGTAATCAGTGTGAAAGGATGCAGCCTGTTTAGACTAAAAAAAAATAAATGTGGTGGCCACATGTATTCTCATCTTCCTACTCAAAGATTATGATGAAAGATGCCGTGCTAAGAAGTTATAGAGATACAGAGACCACATACCAGCTTTAAATCAGCAAACAGCTTCCCACATTCAATAAATGCAGGGTCCTTCATATTTACAACAGTTCAGACACTGCTCCACTCCCATGTGTTCCATATCTACATCTGAACTTACATCCATGGTCATTTGTTCATTATATATCAAAATTCTACATTTAAAGTGTTTTTGATATAAGCTTGGAGTAGCTGAGAAAAATATATGATTAGTAGTTTATAACAGTAGAAGTAAATATTGACAACTTAAAGATCTGGGTCTAATTTTAACTCCGGCCCAGACTGCAGTGGGTGCATAGCGGTTTGAGTTAGAAATTAACCCGCAGCTCCAGAAATGAGGCTCAGGGTATTTTAACTCCCAGGCCTCATTTAAATCCCACTGCCCAACTTCCCATCCATTCGGGCAGTCAAACATCCCCTCGCTTTTCCACCCTACCAAGAATGTTCAACAATGGTTGCTTGGGTATAAGGCCCTTCTAGCATGGCTGATGACACCCCTCTGTAACCCCACCATGCCTGAGCAGCTCAGGTATAACTAGAGCCATGCTCCCACAAGGAGGACCATTGAGCTGACTATAGGGCTCTTAAAGCAAAGGTTCAGGTGTCTTGATAGGTCCAGGGGCTCCCTGCAATATGCTCCCCATACTTTGTAGCCTGCTGCCTCTTGCACAATATTGCTATAGAGAGAGGATTGCTGCTGGAGGAGGCAGATATACAAAAAAACTCATCATCTGATGAGGTACAGTTGGGCGAAGGCAAAGGAGAAGCAGAGGATGGAGGGCCACCACAATGCCTTATCACCAGAGTTGCAAGGGTTGAATTAATAGCTCAATGCATCAGGTGAACTGCTCAGTCCCAGCCCCTAGCAACTGAAATCAAACCCCTCGGCATTAACAGTCCTGGTAATCTCATTCACCATTCCCATAATCCTGCATTGTATAACATTGAAACCAATCAGCCAACTTTTGCATCAACGGCTTACTGACAAGGCAGACTCAAAAGCTGCTCTACAACACACTGCAGACCAAAGTGCAAAAAGTGATGAAGAGTTTAATGTGCACTCAAATAAATAATCAGTTGCTTCAAATCATTAATCACCCAAATGGCAACCCATAATTCCTTCTTTACAATAAAGTTTAATCCCTCTGCTATGTCTATGAAGTGCATCCCCAGTGACTTCAGCAGAGCTGGTGTTAGGCTGCTATGAATGATGTTGGGACTGTTGAGATGCTTGTGGCTGGTGAATTTCTGGGAGCTTGAGCCCGCGAGGGCACGGCTGCAGATTTGAGATCATCGGCTTCTGCCGGAGCAGTCTGGCCCAGCCAGCTTTCTTGCACCATGGTGTATATTGATTGAGGGGTTGACGAGGAAGCAGATGTTCTGCCATCCTGAGAGAGGAAAGCACATGTCTGTAATAAAAACAGAAAATGCTGGAAATACTCAGCAGGCCAGGCAGTATCTGTGGAGAGAGAAACAGAGTTAACGTTTCAGGTCGATGACTTTTCGTTAGAACATGTTTGTGCTGTGGCGCCACCCTCACTCTCAATGGGCTGTGGCTCATCACTCCCATTGATCTGAGGGAGAACAGATTGCAGGTGATGAGTGACATCTTGACAGCCCCTGGTGTCCATCTGGTCCACCAGTCTATCCATCTGGTGCACCAGTCTCCCCAAGGTGGAGCCTAGACGCTGGATGACAGCTGGTTTAGCTTCCACCAAAGCTGATAAAGCAGCTGCAGTGTGGTGGGCACACACTGCAAGGTAGATTGCAGAGTGGAAATGCCATGCGATAGAATGCCACACATGCTGGAAGTGGACTCCTCCATACTTTCAGGCCTTCCAATACCTTCTATAATTGCTGGTTTGCTGCAAGCATTTTTCTTTTTATGGCTGGGGCCCCAGAGGTCCACATCTCTGTCCTGCTCCGCAGAGCTGAGAGAGGACATTGACCTCTGGCAAATCGTCTCCTGGGCTGTCCTTGCCATCACTACCTGCTCCTGTTCATTTGTGCTGTGTGTTTCACCAGCTGCAGGCCCCTCAAACCTACTGTCTATCCCACCCAGAGTGCCAATCTCTGCCCCAGTGCTTGGAAGGGATGAAGTACCCGATGGTGTTTCCTCAGGAGGGATATCCTCCTCTGAGGTGTCTTCTTAAGGAAACACAGGAACATAGGAACAGGAGTAAGCCATTTAGCCCCTCGAGCCTGTTCCGCCATTCATTGAGATCATGGCTGATCTGCGACCTAACTCCATATCTCTTAATGCCTTTGGTTAACAAAAGCCTATCAGTCTCCAATTTAAAATTAACAATTGATCTCGCATCAATTGCTGTTTGCGGAAGAAGTTCCAAACTTCTACCACCCTTTGTGTGTAGAAGTGTTTTCTAATTTCACTCCTGCAAGGTCTGGCTCTAATTTTAAGACTATGTCCCCCTGGTCCTAGACTCCCCAACCAGTGGAAATAGTTTCTCTCTATCTACCCTATCTGTTCCCCTTAATATCTTGAAAACTTCGATAAAATCACCCCTTAATCTTCTAAATTCCAGGGAATACAACCCTAGTTTGTGTAATCTCTCTTCGTAATTTAACCCTTGGAGTCCGGGTATCATTCTGGTAAACCTACGCTGCACTCCACGGCCAATATATCCTTCCTAAGGTGTGGTGCCCAGAACTGCTCACAGTACTCCAGGTGTGGTCTAACCAGGTGTAGCATAACTTCTACCCCCTTGTACTCTAGTCCTCTAGATATAAAGGCCAGCATTCCATTAGCCTTTTTGATTATTTTCTGTACCTGTTCATGACATTTTAATGATCTATTTACCTGAACCCCCAAGTCTCTTTGGACCTCCAGTTTTTAGCTCTTCACCATTTAGAAAGTACCCTGTTCTATCCTCTCCTGTCAGCTCTTGATGTTCCACTAATTTCCAGTGTCTCTCTGCTCCACCTAGATGAGGGCCATGATGTCAGGTACTCCTTCCCCCATCTTATTTCTTTCCCTGGTGTTGTGCACGGTCTTCTCTTGTAGAAGAAGAAGGAAATAATTATGAGTAGCCACCGAGAAGGCATTTGCACATGTGGGGCTTCTGCATGTAGTGCCTGAGCTGAGAGGGAGAAGAAGTAAGATGCTAGAAGAATAAGTGGGTGTTGACTGGGAAGTAAGTAACATGAGTGTGAATTGAGAATGAGTCATGAGAGGAGTTGCAGGTTCTGCAATTGACACCAGGTGAGAAGAGCATGCTATTAGTGGAAGCAATGTAAGCAGCAAGTGAGGAGTGTTAGGAGTGGTGTTATAGTGTGTCTTGTGATTCGTGGTGAGGGATGTGATGCAGGGATGGTAATTGCTCTGAATGCTGGGGTGGAGCAGAGGCACTGTGACCAGGTGCAATGCAAGAGATGGGGAAAGGAGCTGTACACACCATTGCTGATCTTGTAAAGTCATTGAATCTCTTCCTGCACTGTCCTTGGGGTGACGCTCCTGCAACTCACTTCATCTGTCACCTGTCTCACGGCTTTCTGAGTGAGGCCATTGGGCACCTTCTTCCCACTTTGTGACTCCTGTGGCCCCTGACTCTGCCAGAAACATCTCCAGGGAGGTGTCTGAAAACCTGGGGGCAACCTTTCCCCTCCTTTCAGCAATCTCCAACATCTAACAGAATCAAACTGTGAACTCGAAACGGTGTTTAAATTCAGTGATTGCAACCTCCAATCATATGATAATGAGGCACTGCAGTTAAAATCAGCTGGGCCTTGCGCCGATGATATTGTTCAGGTGCTCAGCCCACCTCAGCCCTCACACACACCAATCCCACTCTCTGTTAAAATCACCACCTAAAGTTTTGATTCAGTGCTGACTCAAAATATCCATTCAATATTTATATATCTGCTCCTCAATTTTTTTTTTAACTATTACATCAAAAACAGTTCCAGTATGAACAGCTCAAACAATCTCACAGCCTCTGATGCATAAAATCATTGTTACGTGCTTTTGACTACTCGACTATTGCTAGTAGTTATAGAAATAGGTTTGTATTTTGTGCTGGTGATCGAAGCCATTACTGTCTGGGGTTCCTGTTTGTGTGCTGGTTTTAATTTTGCTTCATTGTTTTGCTGACAATGATTGGCCACAATCTTTTTCCTGCTGTGCTTTGTTGTAATGGTGGTTTCTTGACTGTGGTCTATCTGGGTAGTTACTCATGTATTATAGAGTGTGTACTCTGAGTCTCAGAGCTCCATATATGGTAGCTCTACTAGGTTTTTGCAGGAGTCTCTTATTCAATACGTGTTTCTTACATGACAGGATTTGACTGTTATGGTTAGGCTTTCTTCCAACACTTTAGGCTTGAGCTTATGGCAAAGAGTGGTTTTCATAAGCAGTCCAAGTGCCCTGTGCCTTCCCTAGGGACTTGTGGGAAGGCTTGCGTGTGCCTATGACCCTGAGCGCAAGGCTGGAGGGAGTAGAACTCCTGATAGGGCCACCCAAGCCAGACAGGTTGAAAGGTAGGAGCCAGACTAAAGACTAAAGGGGGCGGGGGAGGAGTGAAAGGGAAAGTGGGAGGGAGAGAAGAGGGAGATGGAGGAGGGAGATGACAAGGGGGATTGGAATGAGGGAGAGGTGGAGGGGAGGATGAAAGGAGAGGACATTTTGGAGGGGAGGAGGGAAAGGAGAGGGGAAGGAGAACGGAAAAGGGAGGGAAGGGGAAAAGGAGAGGAGAGGGTCTGGGAGAGGAGGCGAGCAGAACAGAGGAGGAAGAGAAGGGGTGGGGAGAAGGGGAGGGGAGACAATAGGTAATTAATATGCTAATTAGGTAGCTTTGGGCTTTTTGTCATTGACTGTAAATAAAAAGCAATTCTTTAACCTGTCTCAATAATCGATGAACACCATACCCCCATTTTATTGGAAAGTCTTTGATCTCTTATTTGGGAGATAAGATAACGAGTGGGACACAGTCTGACAAGAGGTTTTTGAAACACGATGCTGCGCAGACAGTCAGGTTTCTAAAGGGAAAGCTGTGAGGTCTTTCACTGAAACAAAGAGGTCAGAAATGCTGGAGGAACAGTTAGAAGGCATCTTGTTTAAATCAAATAAGACAACCCACTGCTGGCGTGGTGTGTTCTTTATTTTGTATTATTATGTGAAGTTGTAATATTTGAATTAAGTGAGACCAATCATAACTGCCGGTGTTTATGTTCATCAAGTCTTTGCTCGATCCTCAAGAGAGATTGAAGCAGTACATGTGAAGTGGACACAAGTATCTGGTTCAGGTCTCAAGAGGATATTATTGTTACATCCCTGGCTTACACTGTTGTACAGGCAGGTTTAGGGCAGTGTGAATCAACTCCCACAAAGCTAAGATGCTCGCACCTCTTACAGGAGCGACTGATCCCACTGAACCCGAGAAAGTATCTATAGCAGACCCGAATTTGGAACAAGCACCTTTACCATATAAGCCTTAAGGGAGCTTTAATATGAATTTTAAGGCAGTAATTCAATCTCAGGCTCTGTTCAATCTCATAAACTGCTTGAGCTTTGCTGCTGCAGTTTATGATGTCATTACAGCTGCTCAAACTGAATTCCAATCATGTAACTCACTGCCAGCCACCTATAATTATATATTCACTTCATGACAAAAAAGGCCATTCATAAGTTAGCAAATATTCCTAATGCTAGTAATTTAAGTGACTTTAATCAAGGACTATGATAGTAATGCTGCAGAATACAAATTACCATCTTTTGTTCCGGTTCTGCAAACAAATACACAGTAATGTATACCCTGAAGTATCTTTCAAAAGTGCATTTAACATGAGAAAAGTCTGTGATATTTTAGATAATATATGATAATTATAAATCCTGGGGAGTCCAAAGCCATTTCTCCGCACCTTTTCCCCCAATTTTCTCCTTTTTCCCCTAAAGGCTCTGACTATTGTTGAGGTCCCAATACATGGGTACCAGTAAAATGTCTTCATGTAAGCCTGGCCAGTGAGTGTTGGCAAGCTTCTCCCACCACTTAGGCTTTTATAGATGAGCCTAGTCCCATTCTCTCCCAACATAAGAAGGTTCCCCAGTGGTCCAGTCTTAGGTGATGAGCTGTTTTGTCCATGCTACAACAGATCAATACAAAATTCTGCACAAAAATACCAAGTTTTATAACAAAACCAAGAATGGGTTAGTTCCGCTGATGACCATGGGGTTTTTCTATTTTTTTTGCATCTGTCACTGCACCCATGTGTTCTTACACCTTTAAACATGGCTAGAGACATCAGATTGATATAAAAGCCATAGGAATATTAATCATAATAACATAGATACATGTCCACCATTGCATCTAAAGACAAGTCTGGATAAGCTCACCATACTTTAAGTAACGGTCCATCTTTTTATTATCAAAAGAGATTAAGAAAATAAAGTAATGTCGCATTGGTTAAACACAGCTTGGTTAAATACATTCCAGTCCTTTTAACAATGGCCCAGATTTTGCGGTCAGTGGCGAAGTGACGGCGCTCGCCACTGACCTTGAAGAAAGCTGCCCACAAATTAGCGGGCTCTGCGGCATCGATTTCCCCTTTTCCGACGTGACTTTCCATCTGGTGCCATCTACAGGGGATCTGTGGCGTCCAGCAACAGTGATGTCATCAAGCAGGCTGAGCAGCCAATCATATTGAGGAATTCTCACAGACAGCAAACCAGCAAGTAAGAAGTAGGTTTTTATCATTCACTTTTTAATCATTTTACAGAATGCAAAATAAAGATTGGGACATACACATGGGATTAAGGTAGAAGCTGAAATATCATAAACAAACTTTAATAAAATCAAACAAAAAATTAATTTTTATTATTTTAAATATCGATGGAATATTTATCATGGAATGGAGGAAATAACACACCGCAATACAAAATTAGTTTTTCAGGGCCAGACTGTTCAGCAGTAATTAGGACTTAGTACACTGTTAAAAAAACTCAGTTATATCTCATTCAACAAGACTTAACTTTTTTATGGGTTTTTACAACGAGAATAGTGTGCAAAAATTTGAAGTTCATGTCAAATCAGTGATTTTTAATTGATTCCATCTGCGAAGACTACAACAGCGCACCCTGCGGAGGAGCAGGGTATCACCGGCAGCAACTTCCGGATTTCCGCATTTAACTGCGCATGTGCAGGTGCCAGAAGTTGCTGTCAGTTTTACAGGGTAATGACAGCGAACGCTGACAGTTTTCGCCATCATTACAACTGTAAAATCCGGGCCATTATTTTGCTTCGCAGCTACACATCTATTATACACTGTAACTTCAAACGTTAAAAGTGCAAGTACATTATGTAAAAAAAATACTCTATGTGAGGCAGATGAACTGGCACGGTTCATTGCTCCAGTAATGAACAGTTCCTGCAGTAGGCTTTTCAATGGACTACCAAATTCATGCTGGTGAATGGAAAAAGTCTGGTAGCAATATGGAACTAATGGGTACAATCAGAAAAAAATGTGAAACAGCAAATTCCACTAAGAGTTGTGTAAAGTTACTGTTTCCATAATAAGAAACCCATGGCATGTACGTTGACATTGTGGTTTGGTCAGTAATTTGATGAGCAAAGATTCAGGAAAAAGGAAGCTAGCATTTTGTCACAAGATGTGGTTATGATCTTTAAAAAATAAATCACATCATGACTTTTTAATGAACATGCGACTCAGCACTATTATTATTTTCTCCTCAATTTTCCCTTTTACTTCCCTCCTTTGCTAAAGATTGTGATGCTAGTTGGGGTACTGTATGGACACAGGCAACTTGCCTAAGTGACCATTCTACACGTGTGAGTCCAGACAGATAGAAAGAACGGAAATCCGATATTTCCGGGGAGGCGGGGAGGGAGCTGGGGTAGGTGTAACGGCTAGGCAACCTGGAAATATGGGCTTCCCGGGGGTCCTGCCGAATTTAATGGCAGGACCTGATTTAAATTTTTTCCTGGTTGCAGCCAGCCAGAGTAAAAGGCAGGCTGGCTGGCTGGAAGGCCTGCAGCACCAGGCTGCAGCCGGGAAGCAGAGAGGAAGTTGGGAGGGAGGGAGAGATCGTGGGCACCAGACATCGGGGAAGGGGCAGTGTGGGGGGGGCACGGTGGGCCCGGAGGAATCGGTCAGGGGCCAGAGATCAGAGAGATTGCGGGGGGGGAGGGGGGGACGTGATCATGGGGGGTTTAACAGGTTTGCTTCAGGGGCCGGGGGGAAGCATTCCTGCTCCTCCTGGCCCACAAGCAGTGCTGCAAAGCACATACCTGTTAAATCCAGCCGTTCTCGCCTCCCTTTAGCTAGCGGGTTTCCAGAGACCTGGGAAGCCACGGCCCGCAGGTGTTAAATCTGAAACAGCTAAAATCTGAGCAGCCTCATTAAAATATTTAAATTAAGGATCCGCCTCCAGAGGGCAGGTTAGTTGCCCACCCACAACCCGCCTCTGTTAAAACCGGAGGCGGGTTGGGGTTGGATTTCCCATTTTTGAAATTTTAACACACTCCCCCCGCATCCCCACCCCTCACCCCCCCGCCCTTCCAGGGGGAGGCGGGGGGTTAAAATTACCATCCCCCCTCCCCGAGTATCAGCAAGCTATTTGACTATAAGTGGCATCACAACTGAGCCAGATTCTGTCCTCACCACATGTGCACTTTCAGCAGTGCTAAATGAATGGCGATCAGGAGCAGGAACCCTGCCTGATGTTTTTTCCCCCTTCCCTTCCCAAGATTAGCTGCGACCAATTATAACGCCCAACTACCACACCCTTACCCTGAGCTGAGGTCAGCAAATTGATGCCAGACCAGGGACTGAATCTGTGACCTGCCTGATTTGTGTGGCTCAGTACCACAACAGGTGGAGCATTTACCCACAAAGTCATCAGAACTTGTGCCTTTTTTGTTGCTGCTGAGCACAGACCCACATGCATGATATCCTGCATTATCTGCAGTACCCAGATAATTTTACCCTTTCTTCTGCATTTATCACAGCAGCAATGTATTTTTTATACTTATAAAGGTAGCTATGGTGGCATATTTTCAACTATTTACTAATGTTACAATTAGTGTTAGTGTATAGTGAGTTTTCCCTTGATTTTGATAAACTTAGCAAATAGTAGAACAAGGGAACGGTAACATAGTAGTTATGTTATTGGACGAGTAATCCAGAGGCCTGGACTAATGATCTAGAGACGTGAGTTCAAATCCCACCTGGGGAATTTAAATTCAATTAAATAAATCTGGAATAAAAAGCTACTATCAGTAATGGTGACCATGAAACTATTGGATTTTTGTATAGGGAGATTGGGAGAGCACAGACGAGTCAATCAACAGCCTGACATAGTCATACTCACAGAATCATACCTTTCAGCCAATGTCCCAAACTCCTCAATCACCATCCCTGGGTATGTCCTGTCCCACCGGCAGGACAGACCCACCAGGGGTGGCAGCACAGTGGTATACAGTCGGGAAGAAGTGGCCCTGGGAGTCCTCAACATTGACTCCGGACCCCATGAAGTCTCATGGCTTCAGGTCAAACATGGGCAAGGAAACCTTCTGCTGATTACCACCTACTGCCCTCCCTCAGCTGTTGAATCAGTACACCTCCACGTTGAACACCACTTGGAAGAAGCACTAAGAGTAGCAAGGGCACAGAATGTACTTCAATGTCCATCACCAAGAGTGGCTCGGTAGTACCATTACTGACCGAGCTGGCCGAGTCCTGAAGGACACAGCTGCCAGTCTGGGCCTGCGACAGGTGGTGAGAGAACCAACACGAGGGAAAAACCTACTTGACCTCGTCCTCACCAATCTACCTGTCGCAGATGCATCTGTCCATGACAGTGTTGGTAGCAGTGACCACTGCACAGTCATTGTGGAGACAAAGTCCTGTCTTCACACTGAGGACACCCTCCATCGTGTTGTGTGGCACTACCACTGTGCTAAATGGGATAGATTCAGAACAGATCTAGCAGCTCAAAACTAGGCATCCGTGAGGCGCTGTGGGCCATATCGGCCTCCTCCTGAGGTCCCCACCACCGCAGAAGCCAGTCTTCAGCCAACTCGATTCATTCCACGATACATCAAGAAACGGCTAAGCGTACTGGATACAGCAAAGGCTGTGGGCCCCGACAACAGCCCGGCTGTCGTGCTGAAGACTTGTGCTCCAGACCTAGCTGCGCCTCGAGCCAAGCTGTTCCAGTACAGATATAACATTGGCATCTATCAGACTATGTGGAAAACTGCCCAGGTATGTCCTGTCCACAAAAAGCAGGACAAATCCAATCCGGCCAATTGCTGTCCCATCAGTCTACTCTCAATCATCAGCAAAGTGATGGAAGGTGTCGTCGACAGTGCTATCAAGCAGCACTTACTCACCAATAACCTGCTCACTGATGCCCAGTTTGGGCTTCGCCAGGACCACTCGGTTCCAGACCTCATTACAGATTTGGTCCAAACATGGACAAAGGAGCTGAATTCCAGAGGTGAGGTGAGAGTGACTGCCCTTGGCATCAAGGCACCTTTTGACCGAGTGCGGAATCAAGGAGCCCTAGTAAAACTGAAGTCAATTGGAATCATGGGGAAAACACTGGCTGGAGTCATACCTAGCACAAAGGAAGATGGTTGTGGTGGTTGGAGGTCAATCATCACAACCCCAGGACATTGCTGCAGGAGTTCCTCGGGACAGTGTCCTAGGCCCAACCAACTTCAGCTGCTTCATCTGACCTTATGATGGAGGGAAGGTCATTGAAGTGGGGATGTTCGCTGATGACTGCACAGTGTTCAGTGCCATTCGCATTTCCTCAGATAATGAAGCAGTCCATACCCGCATGCAGCAAGACCTGGACGACATTCAGGCTTGGGCTGATAAGTGGCAGGTAACATTCGCACCACACAAGTGCCAGGCAATGACTATCTCCAATAAGCGAGCTGTCTAACCACCGTCCCATGACATTCAACAGCCATCGCCCAAGACAAGACAAGACATTACCATCGCCGAATCCCCCACCATCAATATCCTGGGAGGTCACCATTGACCCGAAATTTAACTGGACCAGCCACATAATTACTATGGCAACAAGAGCAGGTCTAGAGGCTAGGTATTCTGCGGTGAGTGTCTCACTCCTGACTCCCTAAAGCCTTTCCACCATGTACAAGGCACAAGGAGTGCGATGGAATACTCTCCACTTGCCTGGATGAGTGCAGCTCCAACAAAACTCAAGAAGCTCGACACCATCCAGGACAAAGCAGCCCACTTGATTGGCACCCCATCCACCACCTTAAACATTCACTCCCTCCACCACTGGCATACCGTGGCTGCAGTGTGTACCATCTACAAGTTGCACTGCAGCAACTCGCCAAGGCTTCTTCAGCAGCACCTCCCAAACCCGTGACCTCTTCCACTTAGAAGGACAAGGGCAGCAGGCGCATGGGAACACCACCAGCCTCCAAGTTCTCCTCCAAGTCACACACCATCCTGACTTGGAAGTATATCGCCGTTCCTTCATTGTCGCTGGGTCAAAATCCTGGAACTCCTTCCCTAACAGCACTGTGGGAGTACCATCACCACACGGACTGCAGCGGTTCAAGAAGGTGGCTCACCACCACCTTCTCAAGTGCAACTAGGGATGGGCAATAAATGCTGGCCTTGCCAGCGACGCCCACATCCCGTGAACGAATAAAAAAAAATGTAGCCCCAAATCTAAATATAAGACACTAACATTAACCTTTATAGCGGAGACATGCCTACCAGTGCATGACATCAAAAGACTGGTCTGAACACAGTGGTTATGATTTAACATTTTATATGCACCAATTATAGTGTGAATCATGCACAATAATCCCAGGCCCTTCTCCCGCTTAGCATCCTTGAGCACACAACCCTGCACGGTGTACACATGCTTGGAGTTCCCCAACCCAAGTGCATCACACTGCACTATGCTACCTTTATCTATATTAAAAGACATCTGCCAGATATGGGCCCATTCCTCTATCACATGTAGATCAGCCTGCAAGCTATTTTTGTCATCTAAGGTCCTTACATCCACACATATATCTTACCTGAAAAGCTCTTAATGAGAAATATTCACTCCAGCACTGTTCCTTTTACCAGTGATGATGAATCGATCTCAATGCAAAATTAAATGATAAAGCACAAAATAATACCAGTAGAGAGAAAATAAAAACCGCACCTGGGCAGCAACTATGCTCAAATAACACCGCCCAGAATGATCTGAATTTAACAAGAACAAGACATTTATATTCATGTTATTGCTTTAAATCTCAGAAACAGGAGCATGATTCACATTGTGTGTGACAAAATTAAGCAGTTTCATTTAAGTAAATACATTGTGATATGATTTGCAGTGTGTAATTATCCTACGGGCTTATTTCTTCATGCATTTTTTACTCATTTTTGTTTTAATGGTTGGGGAGGGTTGTGAACAAGGGAGGGGATTGTGCGGAGTGGGTGGGCATGAATGTTCTTGGTGCCCAGGGCCCCAAGAATCCTTGATGCATCTCTGCCCCCCTCCTCTGGCCTGGCAATCTTTGGTGGCAGAGGTCTCAGGTAGGGGCATCTTGGCATCTATATCAGGATGTGTCCCCTCCTCCCCATAGATTATCAACCATTGGGTAGTTAATCATTTTTGGTTCTTCCCCAGGACACATGATTAATTCTTCAAGGGTTAGTGCCATTTTCCTACAGCATGGGTCGGGGGTAGGTAGGGTGTTATCTAACACCAACCATAGCGTATGTAAATTGAAGCTATTTCCACATTTGCCACCTGAGTTATATCTGATCCTGTTATTTAGTCATTATAAAGCTGTCCTGTGTTTCCCATGGGGTGAGATTGTATAGAATAATGAAGAGCTGGGAATGATCACAGGGCAGTAATTTAATTGAGAGGTTCAGGTGACCTCATGAAAACCTAGAGATTAGATCACGACCTTGAAATCTGTTTTTGTTATAATATATATAGGGGGGAAAATTCGAAGAGGGCGCTAATGGGGTGCAAAGCAACTAACGCCCGGGCGCGGCGATGTTTACGCCGCTCGCGAAATTGACCAGACATTTTGCGGTGGCGCTAAACACTACCGCCACGATCTCCTGCACCCGCAGATCGTGACATCAGTCGAGAGTGCAACGCCCCGGTAGCGCCCCGGACCGGATATTGAGTGGCGCCCCCTGCCTTACTGCCTGCCGCTAGCAACAACAGGTTGAGGGGAGCATTTTGCAGTCAGGAAGGGACTGGGGGAATGCTATTTAAAGGCGACCGCTTCCTGCCTTTTTTTGTCAGCAACATTTTTACACCAAGCATTCTGAGAGAGAGAGAGACTTCTAGACAGAATCAACACTGTGTGAAGGAGCTTTGGGTACTGAGCAGCACTTTGCAGGTTCATTTTGATTTGACCTTCCTTGCATAGATTTAGAAGAGACTATGGGGGCTGCACTCTGAGCTCTTTCCCTGGGTCTCTCCATTGTTCTTTCCAGCAGATTTGATGTACAGGTCTCTCCAGGCCGAGATTCAAGGCTGCAATGAGCAGGGTGTGGATGGAGAGCAAGATTAACCCTCCCCTTTAAGAACTGGTTGGCGCCAGTGTGTCTGTGTTCCATTGCTGACTGATATCACATGAGCTTCGCCAGCGTTCTGAGGTAGCGCCTCGCTCCTCGGCGTTAGCGCCTTAAGAGAGGTGTGTAGCACCTGATTTAGCGCTCCAATTACATCCAGGGGCGATAGAAGCCAAGTTTGCAGTCGGAGGTGATAATTAGCGCCAGGCGCTAAACTTTGCGCCCGGCCGATAATTGCGCCCCAAACGGGACGATACTGAATTTCTCCCCCATATTGTTTTAATTTTACATGGGGTTTTAATTCTGTTTTTGACAGCTTTTGTGCCAGCAGAGTCTCTTAATGCAGAAATGTGAGAAGTCGCACAACACCAGGTTATAGTCCAACAGCTTTATTTGAAATCACAAGCTTTCGGAGCGCTGCTCCTTCGTCAGGTGAAGTGAAGAGATGCATATAGGCACAGCATATATAGTCAGAGAACACTGCCAGATGATTACAGTTAATCTTTCTAACTGCCCTTTATCACACCTCAGCAGAGAGATAATCACGGCAATCACAGGACGTAGCGCCCCGCCTCCCTCTTGGGGAGCTACCAGTGAATTTCGGGCGCAGGGGCGCTAACTTTTTTGGGGCGCTAACCAGCGAAGTTAGTGTCCCAAAGGGGGCGCGACCCAATTTTGCCAACTTTGGCTGCAAAATTTGTCTCCGTAGCACCCGGTTTTTCGGCGCTACGAGTGCCGTTTTGTGTCCAAACTGGCGTCCACGCGCACACTTCTGGTGCGGGCCGCGCCGGATGCCATTTTGGTGAGGTCGTTAGTGTGGGTGCTGGGAGCGTGTGCTGGAAGTATGCAGAGTAGGCAGATCGCAACGTCAGTCAATGTGTAATGCTGATTTGACGCCAGCACTGCCATTTTCAACTTCAATGCTCCAGCTAATGCCCTCTCTTAAAGACCCAATGCTGAACATGCGTTCAGAAGCAGGAAGTAACCCCCCCCCAGTGCTAATTAAGGGGATCATCAACTGCTTCCAGGTTAATTGCTGATTGATTTCTGCTGGCTCTTGGTGAGTTTGTAGAAGTGTTTGGTGGTTTATTAGCTTATTTGACGTTTCTGAAGTCTCCAGGGGTTGGTATGGCAGGTTACATCAAGGCTTCTGCTCAGACCAGTTGCTCCCAGACATGGGTGCTGTAGTTTGTATTCCCCTTGGCCTGCAGCATGACAGGGAGAATGAGCAGTGACAACACAGAGCAGGACAAGCTGCTCAAAGAGGGAGGAGGAGGAGGGGGAAGAGGAGGAGGCAACCAAGACAGACTTTTTCTGGCCGGGCTGCCCATGATCGACTTATCCGACTGCAGTACCAGTGAACGCAACCCCAATTCCCCATTCACCAACAGTCCCACACAGTGTCCTCTTGGCCACAATGCTACAATAAAAGCCACCACAAAACAAACATTCCAAACCAAATTTATAAATCAAACCATCCAATATTACATACCAAAGTCAACTAATCACCCTTGTGCATTCCCTTAGTGCCTGTCTTCCGTGTGCCTTTGCCTGTCCTCGTGCTCCTACGCAGTGCTACCCCAGTGGATGCAGCACGGCTGGGGGAAGGCTGCTGACTTTCAGTGGGTGAGACTGCAGACTGCCTTGGAAGGTGACCTCGAGCAGCTTTGGGCCTCAAAGGCCCGGCTTCGGACTGCACCATCTCAGCATTTTTTTTTAATTCGTTCCTGGGATGTGGGTGTTGCTGGCAAGGCCAGCATTTATTGCCCATCCCTAATTGCCCTTGAGAAGGTGGTGGTGAGCCACCTTCTTGAACAGCTGCAGCCCGTGTGGTGAGTTAGCCCCCTGATTCCCATTGACTTCAATTTTACTAGGGCTCCTTGATGCCACACTCGGTGGGATGTGAGAAGGAGGACTAGATATGAGGATACCGTCATCTTCAACTGTTTCAGCCCTGCTGCGAGCCACGGGCTCAGCGATGGCCACTCCAATAATCTCTAGTATCGTCTCCTCCATGTGGGGTTAGGTCATGCAGGCGCACCCTGCTGTCTCCGGTTATGAGCCACCTTGTCCTGCAAGAGAGAGGGAAGTGTGTCAGTGAGTGTGGTGCAATGTGATTGGGTGATGTGCCTGTCATAGTTGAATAGCTGGCAGTGTGTGCAAGCTGTGAGATGTGGGTGTGAGGCTTGCAGCAGTGGTAAGTGTGTGAGGGTGAGGTGAAGCTATGAAAGTGAAGTATGAGTCGTGTTTGACAGAGATTGTTGGTAGGTGAGTGAAGAGGGGTGGTGAATTGAGCAGTGTGTGAGACTAGTGGTTCAGTTGTAAGGATATGGCATTTGAAGATGAATTCACTGACCTTGACCACTTGTGTGAGGTCATTAAACTTCTTGCGGCACTGCATCCAGGTCCTCGTGGCTACACTACTGGCATTGACTGTGATGGCTATCTGCTCCCATTGCCTTATCACAGTTTGTCTGGCGGGCCTCCTGGCCCCCTATGGATAGAGGACTTCTCTCCTCCTGTCCACCTCCTGCATCAATGCCTCCAGTGCTGCATTGGAAGATCTTGGAGCCCACTCTTTCCCCTGTTGTGCCATTAGTATGTCTTCTTCCTACTCAAAATGTCTTTCCCAGCCACTTACAGCAGCTGCTCCAGCCAGAATGCACCTGCCCTTTAAGAGGTGCAGGCTGGCTTTAAGTAGTGCAGGCTAGCTTTAAGTGCTGCTAGCCTCGCACGCACTTGGGCCCCCTGCTGAGACGTGCAGCCACTCAACAGCACATTCAGCGTTGGGCTGCACGCTACTATCATGTAAATTACCAGGCACAACAAAGCTAACGTGCTGCCTGCATCGGACTCAACGGGCGCGGGCTAATCTCACATCGCGATACCCGTGCCTGTTTTTGAGGCTATCAACTTTAGCCCCCATTATGTCCACCCAAATTGCCAGTCAGAAGATTTGTTACGCTGTAATTGAGTACTGCGTTCAGTTCTAAGCACCGCACCTCAGAAAGGATAGATTAGATAAGAACATAAGAAATAGGAGCTGGAGTAGGCCATTTGGCCCTTCAAGCCTGATCTTCTACCTCAACTCCACCTTCCCGCAAGATTGGCCTTGGAAGGGGTGCAGCTCAGATTCACCAGAATCATACCGGGGCTAAAAGGGTTAAATTATGAGGACAGGTTACATAAACGAGTGTTACAGTACCATGGGTCGGATATGAAGAACAGTCACTTGCAGGAGGTACCAGAGAGGGTTAACCTGTGTAACGGTATCCCAGCATGTGTTGGACCCTTCAAAGGAGGAGGAGAGAAAAACTGGAGGGAGGAAATGCTTTTGAAAAAGAAAAATGTTAGAGGCACATACATTACAATTCAAAATAAGTACCAGCTGAAATTAGCAGCTATTAGATTTTACAGTTTCATTAAATTCAGTCACTAAGTAGCAGTAGCAAATATAAACTCCAGAAGAGTGAACCATTGCAGACCACAACTTATCCTGGTCATGAGTGAGTTAAACATTTTTCTCACTGATGGTCTTTTTGTGTTGCCGCTGATAATCTGAAGCCCAACCCTACAATGTAAATGGGGCATTCAAAGTGGCTCTGTATAACAAACTAGCCACTACAAGCTAGTGTGATGATGTGACATAGAATGCGTAGAGATTTAGTTAAACTTAACTGGATTTCCTTCCTGCTTTAAAATTAGTTTCTCACGAGAGATAAGGAGAGAATGTCCCTTTGATAAAACAAATAGATAAAGAGAGGAATGGGTAATGTTGATGCAAGCAGGTTATTTTACTTGGACTGTGAGCATATTACTACAGGACATAAGACTAAAATTAACAAGCCTCAAGCAAGACTTGAGATTAAAAGGAATTGTTTTTTCCCATGGAGTTGTAAATATATAGAGTAGACTCTCAGATAAAAGAGTTACTGCTGTTAATTAACTCTTTAAAAAAAATACTGGAGGAATAAATTGTTAGGAATGAGATTGCATTTTACAGTGATAAGTACAGATGGAGCTAATTGAATGCTATTTGGAACATGATGGTTTCTCAGCTGCTGCCACCACGGAAATGTCATTGAAGACAGCGAACCTAGGATGTTGGATGGGAGAGCAGATAGGCATCTTGGAGCTTCACATGATTTTCCTGGTTTGAGGGGGGTAGGGAGAAACTTTTCAGAGCCTTCCCTCAGAAGATTAATTGAGTTGGGTACAGTCCACAACTGAATTTGACCTGTGGAACAAAGAGCCTTATTGGGTAAAACAACTTTTTTCTCATTCTATGTTTCTTTATGCTCTTATTAAGCCATGCAAACAGAAAGGGCTGGATTTTGTCAGTGTGGGTGGGCTGGGGCGTGTCAGGTGGAAATCGTGTCAGGACCCCGACTCCTAAGTGATGTGTTGAAAAAGTGGGATTTTCCCCTAATTGGGCAATTGATTTCCTGTGTGTGGGAACCACTGGCCCAATGAGTCTTTTCATACAGAAAGTCGCCTCCGATGATGTCATCAATGCTGTTGGATTTAAGGCCTGCAAGCAGCCTTGATTCTTCTGGAGACTGCAAAGGCTCTGCAATTTATATGAAGGAGTTGAATTGTGAAAAATGTCAACGATCAAGCAAAAGTGTGCTCCTCGATTTGATGAGCCCTCCCTCCAAGCTCTGGTGCCAGCTGTAATAAGGAGGTGCTGTTCCCTTCCTCAGGGAGAAAAAAGCCACCCCAGCAGACAAAAGCTGTGTGGCTACAAGTGGCCCAGGACGTCAACTCCATTTCGCTGAGCCGCAGAACCTGGCTGCAATGCAGGAAGAGGTTTCATGACCTTCTCTGCACAGGAAAAGTGAGTATGACTTACCCATCACCCTCAATCTGATCCCCATCGCCTCTCCTCACCAGCACTCTGCTTTGCCAACCTCTTCCTCCACATACCACTTGACACTTACATCCCTGCACCATTACCGATTCCCTCTCTCTCTATGGTCACATTCACTTAACTATTCGACCATGCAGCCCTCACACTCCCTATCACTGTGATGCCATGACAACAACAACTTTCAACACACAGGGAGGGTCCTTTGTATCCTTCTAAGCATCTATGCAATGGATTCTCTACACTCACTCCTTCATTCTCATTCAAACTCCACTTGTGTCTCACATTGCAGGAAAAGAGAGCCCACAATAAGAGGGAAAGAACGAGAACAGGAGGAGGGCCACCCTCAGTAGCCCAGCTCACCCCCTGGGAGGAGGCGGCCCTGGAAATTGCTGGGATCGAGGAGGATATCCAAGTGGGGGACAGACAGACGGGTGCATCACAGCAAGCTGGTGACAGAATAGTTTGGAATCTCTCTCATCGACATATCATGAGTCACTGATAATGATTCTGATGCTCTAACAGATTGACTTATGATCATCTGCAATATTCACTGTGCATGTAACCTTGGCCTCACATCTCTAACTCTTTCCTTTACTCCCCCACAGGACCATCGAAAGCCCCCGTCCCCACTATCCAGGAGGAACAGCCTGAGCTTCCAGACTCCTCAGAGGAAGCTATAACCTCTGAGGGCGCAACATCAGCAGAATTCAGCGCACCCAGCACCAGCGCAGACACTCACACCTCGGTGGGACCTTCACGAGATAGAGTAGTGTTGTCACCTGGTATATCACAGCTCAAAAGTGAGCATCAGCAGATGGTGGAGACAGGGACAGCAGTGGAGAGTCCTCGTCGGAGGTCGCAGGACTCTGCCAGCTCGGCTCCGCTGCATGTCGACTTTGTGCCTCTGGGTCCATCCAGAAGGAGAGCGGTGCTGGAACTCCAGGAACAGGTGCAGGAGTCTCTGGCAGGTTTTGTCTCCAGGGTCGCATCGAGTGTGGAGCGAATGGAGGAGTCCATCGCGAACATGAGCAGAGCCTTTGTGGAGGCATTGGCGCATGAACGCATCACTACGGAAAGGAATGGCAACCTACGTGGAAAGGATGGCTACCTCCATGGTAAGGCTGGCTACTGTAAAGGAGAGGATGGCTACGGCAGAGGAGAGGATGGCTACGGCCATGGAGGAGCTTAGTCGCCAGGGTATTGAAAACATGGTCATTGTGCAGAATAGAATGACATCTCTTGAGGAGCGATGGTCAGCTATTGAGCAAATAAACCAGACCTTCATGCAAGTCCTCTGGAGTCAGACTTCCAGTGCAGAAACGGGTCCTCATGGCGCCCTTGCAGTGCAGCAAGGTGCTGTCAAGCCACTTGCTAGCTCTGAAGTGGGGCTGACCCATGAGAGGGATGTTGGTGGCAGGGAAGTGGGGGCTCCTCTCCAAGCACTCACATGACCATGCCACAGCAAAGCCCTCGGTCAGAGCCCCACCAGAGTCCTCACCCAACTGAGATGGGTGTCTCAGCCCCTGCACAGCCGCAGGAGCAGCAGACTGTTGGTGAGCCCGCACAGGTTCGCCACCCCAGAGGACGCCCGCCAAAGGCGTCAAGACAGGAGCAGCAAGAGAGTGAGCAAGGGGCCTCCACATCGGCTGAAGCCACAGGGGAAGCACCACGTAGGAGCACGCGTAAGAGGAAGATAAAGCACAAGGGTAGTCACTTGGGTGCTGTGTTGTTTTGTTTTTGGACCAGCCATCATTGTGATTGTACTATAAAGTGTTTTGATGGCAAACTGTTGAAGTTGTGGCCTGTGTCATTTCGCAAATGGGACTTTCACATTAAGGGCTTAGGGTGCATTGCAATTGTCAGAATAGAAACATAGAAACATAGAAGATAGGAGCAGGAGTAGGCCATTCGGCCCCTCGAGCCTGTTCCGCCATTTAATGAGATCATGGCTGATCATCCAAATTCAGTACCCTGTCCCTGCTTTCTCCCCATATCTCTTGATCCCTTCAGCCTTAAGAAATATATCTAACTCCTTCTTGAATATATTTAATTAATTGGCCTCAACTGCCTTGTGTGGTACAGAATTCCACAGGTTCACCACTCTCTGGGTGAAGAAATTCCTCCTCATCTCAGTCCTAAATGGCTTACCCCTTATCCTTAGACTGTGACCCCTGGTTCTGGACTCCCCCGCCATCGGGAACATCCTTCCTGCATCTAGTCTGTCTAGTCCTGTTAGAATTTTATAAGTTTCAATGAGATCCCCTCTCATTCTTCTAAACTCTAGCGAATATAAGCCTAATCGACCCAATCTCTCCTCATACGTCATTCCTGCCATCCCAGGTATCAGTCTGGTGAATCTTCGCTGCACTCTCTCCATGGCAAGAACATCCTTCCTCAGATAAGGTGACCAAAACTGCACACAATACTCAAGGTGTGGTCTCACCAAGGCCCTGTACAACTGCAGCAAGATATCCTTGCTCCTGTACTTGAATCCTCTCGCTATGAAGGCCAACATACCATTTGCCTTCTTAACCGTCTGCTGCACCTGCATGCTTACCTTCAGCGACTGGTGCACACGGACACCCAGGTCTCGTTGCACTTCTCTTTTTCCCAATCTATTGCCATTCAGATAATAATCTGCCTTCCTGTTTTTGCCACCGAAGTGGATAACCTCGCATTTATCCACATTATACTGCATTTGCCATGCATCTGCCCAATCACTCAACCTGTCCAAATCATACTGGAGTTTCTCTGCATCCTCCTCACAGCACACACGCCCACCCAGCTTTGTGTCGTCTGCAAACTTGGAGATATTACATCTAGTTCCCTCGTCTAGATCATTTATATATATATTATGAATAGCTGGGGTCCTAGCACTAATCCCTGCGGTACCCTACTAGTCACTGCCTGCCACTCGGAAAAAGGCCCATTTAGTCCAACTCTTTGCTTCCTGTCTGCCAACCAGTTCTCTATCCAAGACAGTACCTTACCCTCAATCCCGTGTGCTTTAACTTTGCACGCTAATCTCTTATGCGGGACCTTATCGAAAGCCTTTTGAAAGTCCAAATACACCACATCCACTGGTTCTCCCTTATCTATTCTACCAGTTACATCCTCAAAAAATTCCAGTAGATTAGTCAAGCATGATTTACCCTTTGTAAATCCATGTTGACTTTGTCTGATCCTGTCACTGTTTTCCAAGTGCTCTGCTATTACATCTTTTATAATGGACTCTAGCATTTTCCCCAGAACCGATGTCAGACTTACCGGTCTATAATTCCCCGTTTTCTCTCTACCACCTTTTTAAATAGTGGGGTTACATTAGCTATCCTCCAATCCATGGGAACTGTTCCAGAGTCTATAGAATTTTGGAAGATGACCAGCAATGCATCTACTATTTCCAGGGCCACTTCCTTAAGTACCCTAGGATGTAAATTATCAGGCCCTGGGGATTTATCGGCCTTCAATTCCGTCAATTTCCCTAACACCATTTCCCTACAAATACTGATTTCATTCAATTCCTCCCCCTCATTAGACCCTATGTTCCCCGACACCTCTGGTAGGTTATTTGTGTCCTCCTTTGTGAAGACAGAACCAAAGTATGTATTTAATTGAACTGCCATTTCTTTGTTCCCCATTATAAATTCCCCTGATTCTGACTGCAAGGGACCTACGCTTGACTTCACCAATCTTTTTCTCTTCACATATCTGTAGAAGCTTTTACAGTCAGTTTTTATGTTCCCTGCAAGCTTACGCTCGTACTCTATTTTCCTCCTCTTAATTAATCCCTTTGTCCTCCTTTGTTGAATCCTAAACTGCTCCCAATCCTCAGGTTTGCTGCTTTTTCTGGCCAAATTATATGTCCTCTCCTTGGATCTTATGCTATCCCTAATTTCCCTTGTTAGCCATGGTTGAGTCACCTTATTGGTTTATTTTTATGCCAAACAGGGATGAACAAATTCTGTAGTTCATCCATGCAATCTTTAAATGTTTGCCATTGCCTATCCACCATCAACCCTTTAAGTAACGTTCCCCAATCCATCCTAGCCAACTCATGCCTCATACCATCGTAGTTTTCTTTATTTAAATTCAGGACTCTAGTCTCTGAGTCAACTACTTCACTCTCCATTTTAATGAAGAATTCGATCATATTATGATCGCTCCTCCCAAGGGGCCTCGCACAACAAGATCGCTAATTAATCCTTTCTCATTACATAATACCCAGTCTAAGATGGCCTGATCTCTAGTTGGTTCCTTGACATATTGGTCCAGGAAAAATCCCGTATACACTCTAGGAATTCCTCCTCCACAGTATTGTTACTAATTTGGTTAGCCCAATCTATATGTAGATTAAAGTCACCCATGATAACTGCTGTGCCCTTATTGCACGTGTCTCTAATTTCCCATTTAATGCCATCCCCAACCTCAGCATTACTGTTTGGGGTTCTGTATACAACTCCCACTAATGTTTTCTGCCCCTTGGTATTTCTCAGCTCTGCCCATACAGATTCCACATCATCAGAGCTAATATCCTTCCTTACTATTGTGTTAATCTCCTCTTTAACCAGCAATGCTACCCCACCTCCTTTTCCTTTTTTCCTGTCCTTCCTGAATATTGAATACCCCTGGATGTTGAATTCCCAGACTTGGTCATCCTGGAGCCATGTCTCCGTAATCCCAATTATATCATATCCGTTTACATCTATTTGCGCAGCTAATTCATCCACCTTATTATGAATGCTCCTCGCATTAAGACACAAAGCCTTCAGGCTTGATTTTTTAACATACTTAGTCCTTTTAGAATTATTATTTACTGTGGCCCTGTTTGATTTACACCCTTGATTTCTCTGCCTTCCACTTTTGCTTTTCTCCTTCCTGTCTTTTGTTTCTATCCTTGCTTCCCTTTCCTCTGTCTCCCTGCACAGGTTCCCAACCCCCTGCCATTTTAGTTTAAACCCTCCCCAACAGCACTAGCAAACACTCCCCCTAGGACATCGGTTCCGGTCCCACCCAGGTGCAAACCGTCCAGTTTGTACTGTTCCCACCTCCCCAGAACCGGTTCCAGTGTCCCAGGAATTTGAATCCCTCCCCCTTGCACCATTCCTCTAGCCATGTATTCAGCTGAAATATCCTTCTATTTCTACTCTGACTAGCACGTGGCACTGGTAGCAATCCTGAGATTACTACTTTTGAGGTCCTATTTTTTAATTTACCTCCTAACTCCCTATATTCAGTATTTAGGACCTCCTCCCGTTTTTTACCTATATCGTTGGTACCTATATGCACCATGACAACTGGCTGTTCACCCTCCCCCTCCAGAATGCCCTGCAGCCGCTCCGAGACATCCTTGACCCTTGCACCAGGGAGGCAACATACCATCCTGGAGTCTCGTTTGCGGCCGCAGAAACGCCTATCTATTTTCCTTACAATAGAAACCCCTATCACTATAGCTCTCCCACTTTTTTTCCTCCCGTTCTGTGCAGCAGGACCACCCATGGTGCCAGGAAGTTGGCTGCTGCTGCCTTCCCCCTCAACAATATCCAAAGTGGTATATCTGTTTGAAAGGGGGATGGTCACAGGGGACCCCTGCACTACCTGCCTGCGCCTACTACTCTGCCTGGTGGTCACCCAATCCCTTCCTGCCTGTGCAGCCTTTACCTGTGGTGTGACCAACTCCCTAAATGTGTTATTCACGATGTGCTCAGCATCGTGAATGCTCCAGTATGTATCCATTCGCAGCTCCAGCGCCGCAATGCGGTCTGTCAGTAGCTGCAGCTGGATACACTTCCCGCACACATGGTCGTCAGGGACACAGAAGTGTCCCTGATTTCCCACATAATGCAGGAGGAGCATGCCTCGGGGCCGAGGTGTGCTGCCATGACTTACCCTTTTATTAATTCAAATTAAATTAAATCAAATCAATACCACTAATTACACTATAATTAAATGATATACTCAAGGGCCCTTGTTTACCAGCACTCCCCGCTACACAACAGAGACCCTAGAAAGTATAAACCACAAAAATTAAGTTTGGAAAAAAGCGAGAAAGAGAAAAATACTCACCTATCAATCACTTACCTGCTTTCTGGTGACGTCACACTTCGATTACTTTTTACTTCTCTCTCTCCTCTTGTTGACTCTGTGCCTTTCGCAGGTCCGCCGCTCAGCTCCGGTCCCAGGCCTCCTCTCCACGCTCTTTTTATCCTCCTCTCGCTGACTCTGTGTCTCTCGCAGGTACGCCGCTCAGCTCCGGTCCCAGGCCTCCTCTCCGCGCTCTTTTTATCCTCCTCTCGCTGACTCTGTGCCTCTCGCAGGTCCGCCGCTCCGCTCCGGTCCCAGGCCTCCTCTCCGCGCTCTTTTTATCCTCCTCTCGCTGACTCTGTGCCTCTCGCAGGTCGGTCGCTCAGCTCCGGTCCCAGGCCTCCTCTCCGCGCTCTTTTTATCCTCCTCTCGCTGACTCTGTGCCTCTCGCAGGTCCGCCGGTCAGAGAGATAGGATTCCGTAGGTTCTTGTCCATTGTCGATGCTCTGGTAAGAAGGAGCGAGACTAAAGTGTTTGATTGTACAGGCTAAGCAAATCTGGCCAGGATGAGTGCGTCCCTTGCATCCCGGGCAGCAATGTTGTCGCGCGCTGGCGCCTTCTGGCCTGTGCATCTTCAGGTGGGTGACTAGCAGCTTGGCGCTCCTGTTGATGCTCCTGCTGTTGGTGCTGCTGTTGCTCATGGTTCTGCTGCTGCCACGGCTGCTCTGCGTCCGAATCTGATGTCCAGGAGAAAAGGAATTAAATGGTCGCCATGCTTCTGGTATATGCCTCAGTTGAGGAAGCGCTTAGTCAAGGTGGGGAGAGGGGTTTCCCAGGAGGTCACACTGCAGATGGGTGTCAGGCTCCAAACTTCTACAACACTGAGTATGCCTGCTAAAAGATCCCCCGGACCTGAAACAACAAAGTTCTGCTACCTGCAAATGATCATTGGTGAAAACTTCTTTGTAATGGTGGAGCTGCAACTGTGAGTAAGCAATCCACTTGTGAGGCTGCCAGCATTACCTGGTGTGTTCCAGAGGAGGTGTGTAGGATGGGGGGAATGTCTAAAAATCAGAATGGCCTCTCAAAATGGGATTATAGAGGCAATTAAGTGGTTGTTAAGGGCCTTACGTGCCTATCCCGCCTCTTGGAGGCGGGATGGAAAGGGGGTCAGAAAACACGCATTTGGGAAAATTGCTCGGAGGCGGAATCGGGCTGCCCGCCATTTTTTGCGATTTTAACAACTCACACGCCTCCAATCCCGCCTCCTCGGGCCTGGCAAAATCGACCCCAAACACTCAGGGGCTCTGAAGCTGCGAGTTCAGACAGGCTCCATGTGTACATTTCAGGAGCCCAATATTGGGTGCTGTAAAAGTTGGTGGAACAGCAGGCCATCAATAACACACCCATATTTTATTACAATGATGGAATGACCAAACATGCATCGGCCATTGTCCCTGGACCTATTTGATTCCTGGTATGTCACAGTGGCCCAGAATTTGCTGGAGCAGGGCCTCTCACGATGTGGTCCATTAGTTAGACTTTTTCCCTCACCCTTCAGCTCGAAATGTTTTTTGCGCTGGAAGTGCAAGCTAATAGTGGTGCGGCAAGGGCAATGGGGCACCTGGGACCTTAGTGAAGGATGGGACCAACAGTCTATCTCCTTAGCCAATGAGATTTAAGAACTGAAAAAGTAGAGGGATGACTGAGAAGGAAATAGGATGAATTAGAGTTAAATCAGGTACAGAAAGAGAAATAAAGAGAGGGAAAGAAAGATTTGGATTGAGAGAGAGAAAAAAGAGACAGAAGGAAATGTTAAAAAACATTTTTAAATGTAAATTTAAATTTTTTTAAATCACTCAGAATCATTTACTACCTGTAGGAATGAGACTCCACAGTTTCAATTGTTTCCTTTTTGGGCTGGAGAGGTTGAATGGTGTTGCAGGAACAGAAATCCCATTATTAAAAGGGTGCTTACGCTGTTAAATACCAGCCCTAACTTTCTGCAGGGAGTTTAATTGGGAATTAACGTGCAAACGCAGCAATTTATTGAATCTCACGGGGAGGTTGTGGGCGAACTGTTTTTGCGAGCCTGACGGTGGAGCGGCGCAAATGTGTGGTGATTCGCAATTAACGGGGTATCTCTTCCTCGCCACAAATTGCTGGATGATTTACACATTAATAACGGCGTGTGCATTAAACTGGCCGTTATTTTTGTCAGCAAATTCTGGCCCAATATTATGATTAGTAACCTTATGATAAAATGTATTTATTCATCTTTATTCAATTTTAAGCTTATATTTTGCACTGTTAGAAGTAGCATGTAAGGGATTAATGCCCCAGGTCATACAAGGCATGTTGTCAGCAGAAAGCTATTAACTCAGAACAGACATGTTGTCTGGGAAAGGACTGCTCAAGGTGTAAGTTAGTCTTAGTCCACACAAAGATGGTCTGAAGTATTAATTGGTTAATTAACCCAGGGGCCATTATTTGCAATTGATGTGGTTGGAAGTTCAGCTCAGGGTTGAATAAGTCAGTGGTAAAGGAACGGAGTTTGTGACGGGGGAAGACAATGATGGCTTTAGTCATCCCAATGCTTAACTGAAGGACATTACAGCTCATCCAAGACTGGATGTCAGACAAACAGGCTGACAACACATATGGAAGTTGGCCCCATGTCAGTGGATGATGCTGCCAAGAGGCAATATGTAGATGAGGAAAAGGATTGGGCCAAGGATAGATCCTTGGAAGACTCCAAAGGTAATGGTGAAGGGGCGGAAAGAGAAGCAATTGCTAAAGATGCTCTGGCTACGATTTGACAGATAAGAGTGGAACCAAGCGAAGGCAGTCCCACTCAGCTCGACAATGGAAGAGAACCCTTCGAGCTGGATGGTGTGATCGACCATGTCAATGGCTGCAGAGGTCAAGGAGGACGAGGAGGGAAAGCGCACCATGGTTACAGTCACAGAGGATGACATTTATGACTTTGATTAGAGCTGTTTCAGTGCGGTGGTGAGAGGGAATTCTAATTTGACAGATTCAAACATGGAGTTGTATGAAAAATGCACATAGATATGGGAGGCGACAACACGTTCAAGGAGAGGAAAAGGAGGATGGAGATGCAGCAGTTGAGGGGTCTAGGGTGTTTTATTATTAAGGAGGATGATTTTGCTGGTTTTGAAAGGGAGGGGGACAATATCTGAAGAGAGGAAGTTGTTTACATGTCAGGAAGTACTGGGGCCAGGAAGGGACGTTAGGTGCTCGGCAGTTTAGTGGGAATGGGGTCAAGGGAACGGGAGGCGGGTTTCAAGGACAAGATGAGCTTGGAGCGGGCATGAGAAGAGTCTGTGTGGAGTTTGCACATTCTCCCCGTGTCTGCGTGGGTTTCCTCCGGGTGCTCCGGTTTCCTCCCACAGTCCAAAAATGTGTGGGTTAGGTTGATTTGGCTATGATAAATTGACCCTTAGTGTTAGGGGGGATTAAATATGTGGGGTTATGGGGATAGGATGGGATATGTTAGGGGGAATTAAATACGTGGGGTTACGGGGGTAGGGTGGGATATGTGTACTGTGGGGATTAAAGTAGGGACAGGGTACTGGATTTGGATGATCAGCCATGATCGTATTGAATGGCGGAGCAGGCTCGACGGGCCGAATGGCCTACTCCTGCTCCTAGATTCTATGTTTCTATGTTTCTATGAGTTAGAGAAACTAGAGAAAAACACGGGTTGAGGGCTGGGGCAGGCGGGGACCTTGATGGAGGTTTACCTTGGGGGACAAGGGAAAGGAAGCAGCAGAGACAATTGAACAGATGCTCTTCATTTTAGTGCCAAAGAACTCTCTGAGCTTCTCACACGTTACTGGAAGTGAGGGTGGAGGGGGCAGAGGAGAGGGGTTTACAGAGACAGTAAGTGTGCAGAAAAGAAGCTGTGGGTTATCTTTGCTCTCTAGGATGATCCTGGAGTTGTCAGCAGTTTTGGCAGAGGAGTGTAAGGCTTGATAGTGCTTGATGTGATCCAGTCAGATCTCGTAACGGATGGCTAAACTGGTTGTGCGCCAGAAGCACTCAAGTCTCTGATCCTTGGACTTGAGGGAGTCGAAGTGGGGGCCATACTGGGAAATGACCAGCATGGGAGAGAGTAAAGAGAAAAAGAAGAGGGAGTAGTTAAACAGATTGACAGCTGTAGAAATATCATGGCGAATGGAGAGCCAAAGTCTAGGCAGTTGGAAACTTGAAAGTACAACTGTAAGTGACTTTGGGGAGAGTTTTTTCCAGGGGTGGAAGTAGAAGGAAGTGGGGTTGCAAGGGGATAGGGGGACAAGTTACATTTTGGTGAAATTTGTAAAGCAAACACAATGGCCGGAATTTTCCCCACCGAATCTGGTGCATGCGGGCCGTGTCGCGGGTCGGTACTGCGATGTATTGATCAGCCCGCTCTTCAGAGCGACCTTAGCGTAATGGCCCCTATTAAGGCAGACATGCGCACTTCCCAGCCTTATTAAATGGTGTGGGTCTGATGACGTCATCGATGACGCATTTCCAGCGGGGATATTTAAAGCAGCCTCAGCCACCTCGCATTTGAAGGTTCATGTGGAGGGAGGATCAGAGAGGAGTGTCTTGTTGCGGAGAAACAGAAAAATGTCTTTCCAAAGACACAGGCACGAGGAGGCGGGATGGCGCCGTGTTCCCGACACGTTCGCATTTTCTGCAACTTTTACTGCCGACCCGCCTCCAAACCCGCACGCACAGCAGCGGGAACATTCCGGCCAATGTGATATTCAGTCTCTAATAGAAATAAATATTTATAAACAATCAGACTTTTAAGATCTGGAATAATTGTTGGAGATCTAAATTTGGACCTTGGTGTGACACTTGTCTATCCTGTATATGTACATTTTAAGAATATAGTATAGATATTACATAGAATTTACATCACAGAAACAGGCCATTTGGCCCAACTGGTCAATGCTGGTGTTTATGCTCCACACGAGCCTCCTCCAATCCTACTTCATCTAACTCTATCAGCATAACTATCAACATAATATATGACTCGCTGTATAACAGGGTTTCACTATATGGTAGTTGGATTTCAATATGTGATGTGTGCTTGAAAGGGTATAGTGTCTGATTTCACTATGGCTTAAATTACATTTGCATCTGCCAACATCCATACATAATGCTATTCATGGTGGCATGGCATAAAAGCACAATTGTATTTGAAAATGCTCAATTTAGGGTCACACCATTCAAATAAAGGAGTTAATGGGGTTGAATTTCTGAATGGGTAAATGAATGATGAATGACTTTAAAAATAATTTTGTCAACTTTGTTTCTATTTTGTTTTGAAACACATCGTACAATGACATAAATCAAAATGCACTACAACAACAACTTGCATTTATATAGCGCCTTTAACGTAGTGAAACATTCCAAAGTGCTTCAAGGACAAAAACTGATACCGAGCCAGAGAAGGAGGGGTGACTACAAGCTTGGTCAAAGAGGTAGGTTTTAAGAAGAGCGAGAGGTGGCGCGGTCTAGGGAGGGAACTCCGAGCTTTAGGGCCTAGACTGCTGAAGGCACGGCTGCCAATGGTGGGGTGAAGGAAGCTGGGGATGCACAAGAGGCCAGAATTGGAGGAACACAGAGTTCTCAGAGGGTTGTAGGGCTGGAGGAGGTTACAGAGGTAGGGAGGGGCAAGGCCATGGAAGGATTTGAACACAGGGTGAGAATTTTAAATTTTAAACTATTATATCACTTGTGTATATCAACACCACGAAAAGTAATAGTGCTAGTTTTTCTTTCCCAAATGTTAAAAAAAATAATTTTCTATCACTTTCACAGTCCATTTGCATTCACCTGCACAGAATTTGGACAGAGCATAATAATATAAAGAGAGCATTAACCATACAATATTTTAAAGGAATAAAAATAATTAAGTACAAATTAGATGAGTTTTGGAGCTAATGTATATTGAGATATATAATCATTTCAACATTTGTTTGTAGAGCTCCCCATTGATATAGTTGGTTAGTACACTGCTGGTGTGGAACTGAGCGAATAAGATCAGGATGCTCCCAAGTTCAAATCCCAATGTATCCGAGCTATGCCTGTAGTTAGCTGATCGCAGCCAGTGCAACAGCTAACAGTTACCATTGGATTCAGTACCCCTGAATTAGGGAAGGGAAGAATCAGTCACTCTTTATCTTGAGTGTGTGTGTGTGTGTGTTTGCATACTGGGTGAGGACAGAATTGAGTTAGCTCTGTTCTCAGCCACGATGGAATAGCTTACTGATACTCGCTGGTTGCCCAGTATTCTTCAGTATTCTTACCCCAGCAAAAGTCAGTACCTTCAAGAGAGGAGGTTAGAAAAGGGATGAGAGAAACACACTTGTTTGCCATATCTTCGTGTGGGGCTGTTTCAAATTGTAGTTTTGATTTCACCTTGTTACACAATATTCCCAATCAAATGCAACTTTGAACTGATTTTAAAAACTTTGTAAAATAAAAATATACCACCAGTGAAATTTTCTTACTAACATTGTTAAAGTACAAAAGAACACTGAGTGGGAGTAATCTCCAGTCATATATCTCCGGAAGATCCAAAAGCAATAGAAACCTATCTAAAGTCAATAAGTCTTCTCAAGTCCATGAACCTAAGATAATTTACTAGCAGTCTCTAGCTGGGGTAAATGTGGGAGTCTATTGAGTTAATACATTTCTTGTAACAAGTTCAGAAATTGCTATTTTACCGGGAACCCCGTCAGATTGAGAAATGTGCCACTACTGCTGATTAGCCAGAGGTATTTCTGTGTGGGTGTTAAATGAATGGAGAAAGTGGGTCAGAGCTCAAAACATATGTTGAATTTGACAATAGATCATTGCTTGTTTTCCCGTGAAGACCAATTTTACAATGTTCTTTTGTGAAAGCCACTGAAACGTTTGAAAAATGATTTAAAAATAGATACCTCACTCAAGAAGGGTATTTTTTTTTAAATTGAGGCCTTTTGCACACATCAAGACTTTATTGTATTGCATGTGACACAAGCCAGACTGAAGGGCTGTAAAACAGTCCATGGAACAACCCTGCTGGTTTAGTTATTAAGCTTGGTTATTCTGTCACAAACACACCAGTAAAAAATTGATGCCTTGATACAGGAGACAACATTAGCTTTTTTGATTTGGAGTGAAGGAAGACAGTTCAAGAGTAAAACTACAGACATTACAAATGGGAAACATTACTTGTACCAGGAATGTGAGATGAGGAGCCTGTTTCTGTGTATTGTTTAAACAAACTGTTATTCTTGTTACACCAATTAGAATAAATATACATTAATTAAAATGAACAGTTAACTATGATAAAATTGTTTTAATTGATATACATATACTGCCACCTCTGGAACTTCACATAACTGATGGTTTAAAACTGACTTAACACTAGCTCTTGTAGCTGAAGGTGCACAGCCTCTTCTATGCAGTATTGCAAAAATTCCAAAGGTATCTATGCTGTTTTTATGAATCCAACTAAAGATGTCTGTGTCTTTGGAAATTATAATGTGGTTGATTGCCATTGATATTCACACGCAAGATCCAAACAGCAAAACAGATGTTGCTGACCGAATTGCAGAGCCAAAGATGGCAGTAGACAAAATTCAAGTCCACTTAATCTTTATGACCCCATGCTGGGATACTTTAAAAGTGTGCTGAAGACCAAATTCTCAGCTGGAAAATCTGTGGTGGACTTGTATTTCCACTGCCATCTCTGATTGTGCTGCTCAGCTGCTTTGTTTACAGTCAAGAATTTCTGTTTTGCAAAACGGAAATTCCTGATGACACTGGGGTTTTAAAGGCCATGTGTCACCAGGAGTTTGTGGCTGGAAGCCAAATTCTCTTGTTCACAAAAAATTAATTACATGCTGATGTTGCTGCTCACAAGAGCAGCCAGTTCACTAATACTTTGTCCGAGGTGCCAGCAAACTGCAGCCCGTCAGAGCTCTTAAACTGCAAATCATTTTAGCTCTTGCTTTTAAAAATGTCTGAAATGATATTCAATGTAAAAATAATGGCAGATTTAATCTGTCTACTTTGATGTTATTAAATTGGCTGCTTGAGGAGCAATGTCAGCTTGCAAGGAGTTTAGTAAACAGCAGTTTCTGGGTGGAAAGCTTAAATTCCTGACAAGATATTGGCCCTAATTTTTACCAAAATCAAAATTTGGCTATATAATAACTTGCACTGGCACTATATAGTTTCTGCAAAAATGCACAACAGCGGTATTTATAATGTGATGTAAAACTTAGAACTGCTGCAAAATTATTCGATTTATATGACCACATAATGTAGTGAATTCCACATGCGTGTCCAAGATAATAACACTTTGGTGAAGTGAGGGAAGAAGTCAAAGTGTTTTTTTACAATTTGCTCTGCTCGCTCTCATATCTTCTGAAGGTGACAACTGATGTTGGAATATGATTTCATAGGTGCTAGCAGTCCTTTAGTACATCACCTACATGGCCAGTCTTCATGTGTGACTGTGGACAGCACTGAGGTAGATTGTTGTCTGTAGCCCCTGGGCATAAAGTATTGCCTGGGTGAAGAAAATCAGATTGGGAGGATTGCATGCCCTTAATGGGGCTCATCTGATTTTTCTTCCACTTAAATGAATGGAAAGAAAATGGGCCAGGCCTCTGTACAGGTATTCAATCACACCCGAGTTTCCTTTCTACACTCCACTTTATGCCCAGGTGGTACAGATGAAAAACTAACCTAATACATGCTGTTAAACGATAGACAGCAGAACTGTCAACCATGATCCTGTCCTTGTCTAATGTTCACACTTAAAAACACTTTTAATATTAAGGTCCTGAGAGAGCAATGCTCAAATTTTTGGAGGCCCATAGGAAACCAGTTTGTAAGACTGGTATGGAAATCTTTCACGGTTTCAGATTCTACGGCTATTTGTTCCACGAATAGGACTCAGATAAGCTGCTCTCATTTAAGTTTTGGGCAGGAGCATACCTGAAAGGGGGTAGCTTTCTCAGACAGCCCCATGCTGGAATAAAAATTGGAAATACTGGAAACACTCAGCAGTTGAGGCATCATCTGTGGAGAAAGGTTCAGGACTATGACCCTTCGTCAGAACAGCCCCATGCCCGGTTGCTCATCAATAGGCAAAGGAGAGGTGATTCAGCTGCAGGATGGGCAGTTGTTTTGCACAGATTCCAGAAAATGGTCCATTCATTAGCAATGTCCGGTCACTTGGGGGACATCGAGTACCTTGATGTTGACAAATATCTTTGAACTTCACTAATCTTTGAAGGGAGGTTTTTTAGGAATTAACAGAGGAACTGCTAGATGAAAAAATAATAAGGTCCATCTAGTTCACCTTCTACCATCATAGTACAACAACAACAACTACTTGTATTTATATAGCGCCTTTAACGTAGTGAAACGTCCCAAGGCTCTGCACAGGAGTATTTTAAGACAAAAAAAAGTAGTCGCATGAAACATTGATAATGGAGTTGTTGACTAATCATGGCAATCAATCTCTATCAATTAGTCTACACATGACTCAAACATGAAGTGAGGAAAACCCCAGTGGTGGAGAGCTTTGGGAACCTTAGGTCCAAAGTCACCTGTTCCTTCCAAGCATGCTACACTTACCATGTGTCATGTCTTAAATTACTCATATACTGTATCCCAAAATGTAATTTTCTGAAATAATACCACAGACCTGTACTCAGTGTTGAATACCAGTGAGGGTGATGACACCTCAGTGGAGTGCAAGTCCATGGCACTGTGACAGACTCGGCTGCACAGCGGGGCACAAGTGCAAAATGCAGTTGTTATAGGGAATTCGATAATCAGGGGGATAGACTGGTGTTTCTGTAACTGCAGACGTGAGTACCGAATGGTGTGTTACCTTCCTAGTGCCAGGGTAAAGGATATCACTGAACGGGTGCAGGACATTCTGCGAGGGGAAGAGGAGCAGCCAGAAGTCGTGGTCCATGTTGGAACCAATGACATAGGTAGGAAAAGAGTTGAAGATCTACAGGCAGAGTTACAGGAAAAAGATTAAAGAACAGGACCTCAAAAGTGGTAACCTCTGGATTACTCCCAATGCCTTGTGCTAGTGAGTACAGAAACAGGAAGATAGTTCAGGTGAATGAGTGGCTGGAGAAGTGGTGCAGAAGGGAGGGCTTCAGATTCCTGGGGCATTGGGACCAGTTCTGAGGCAGGAGGGACCTGTACAAGCCGAAGGGGTTGCACCTGAACAAGGCTGGGCCCAATGTCCTCGCAGGGAGGTTAATTAGTGCTGTGGGGGAGAGTTTCGACTAATTTTGCAGTGGGAGGGGAACCAGGATGTGGCAGAAGAGAGGTGACACAATGTGCGTAGAAAACTAGGAGGGACGAACAGCAACAGAACAAAAAATTGTGTAGAAAGAGCAGAAATTATATGGAGGAAAAAAAGAAAAGCACACTAGTATGGTGTTGGAATGCATGTGTGTTAATGCAAGGAGTGTTACAAATAAGCTTAATGAGCTGCAGGCACTAGTTGCCACATGGGGTTATGATATAGTGGCTATAACGGAGACCTGGCTTAAACATGGGCAGGAATGGGAACTAAACATTCCTGGCTACAATGTATTCAGGAAGGATAGGGAAGGAAAAAGGAAAGGAGGGAGGGGTGGTAGTATTGATCAAGGATAACATTACAGTATTTCAGAGGGACAATATACTCGAGGGTTCAGAGACTGAATCTATTTGGAAAGAGTTAAGGAACAGAAAATGAGTGGTTACATTGCTGGGTGTTTACAACAGACCCCCAAATAGTGAGAAGAAGATAGAGGAGTAAATCTATAGCTAAATTTCAGAGAAATGTAAAAATAATGGAGCAGTAATAGTAGGGGACTTCAATTACAGGAATATAGACTGGGGGAAAAACAATGTAAATGTCAAGGAAGGTGAAGAATTCCTAAAATGTGAACAGGAGAACTTTCTTAATCAGTATGTTTCTAGCCCAACGAGGAAGGAAGCAGTGCTGGATCTAGTTCCAGGGAATGAAGTAGGGCAAGTGAGAGAACATCTGAGTAATAGTGATCATAATATTATTAGGTTCAAAGTAGTTACGGAAATGGACAAAGAATGAAAAATGAAAGGTAAACATATCCAACTGGAAGAGAGCCAATTTCAGTGATTTGAGAAGGGATCTAGCACAGGTGAAGTGGAAACAAAGATTGGCCAGGAAAACAGTAAATGTGCAATGGCAGGCCTTCAAGGCGGAGATAGTTCGGGTACAAACTAGGCATATTCCAAAAGGTAAAAAGATATGGCATCCAAAGCTGGAGCTCCCTGAATGACAAAGGAAATAGAGGTTAAAATAAAACAGAAAAAGGAGGTTCATGACAAATGTCAGGTATAGAATACAGTAGACAAACAGGCAGAATACAGAGAGTGCAGGGGGAAATTGAAAAAGGATACAAGAAGGGCAAAGAGAGAGTATGAGAAAAGATTAGCGGGTAACATAAAAGGAAACCCAAAAATCTTTTATAAACATATAAAAAGTAAAAGGATAGTTAAAGAATGGTGGGGCCAATTAGAGACAAAAAAGGAAATCTTCTTTTGGAGGCAGCGGGCATGACTGAGGTACTGTCTGAGTACTTTGTATCTGTCTTCACAAAAGAGGATGAAGTTAATGTTGCAGTAGAGGAGGAGGGAGTAGAGATATTAGATAGGATAAAAATAGATAGAATCATCATAGAATCATAGAAATTTACAGCACAGAAGGAGGCCATTCGGCCCATCTTGTCCATGCTGGCCGACAAAGAGCTATCCACCCGAATCCCACTTTCCAGCACTTGGTCCATAGCCTTGTAGTTTACGGCACTTCAAGTGCATATCCAAGTACTTTTTAAATGTGATGAGCGCTTCTGCCTCTATCACTCTTTCAGCCAGTGAGTTCCAGACCCCCACCACCCTCTGGGTGAAAAAATCCCCTCTTAAACCTCCTACCAATTACTTTAAATCTATGCCCCCTGGTTATTGATCCTTCTGCTAAGGGAAATAGGTCCTTCCTATCCACTCTATCTAGGCCCCTCATAATTTTATACACTTCAATTAGGTCTCCCCTCAGCCTCCTCTATTCCAAAGAAAACAACCCCAGCCTATCCAATCTTTCCTCATAGCTAAAATTCCCCAGCCCAGGCAACATCCTCGTAAATCTCCTATGCACCCCCTCTAGTGCAATCACATCCTTCCTGTAATGTGGTGACCAGAACTGCACGCAGTATTCTAGCTGCGGCCTAACTTGTGTTTTATACAGTTCAAGCATAACCTCCCTACTCTTACATTCTATGCCTCGGCTAATAAGAACATAAGAACATAAGAAATAAAAGCAGTAGTAGGCCATATGGCCCCTCGAGCCTGCTCCGCCATTCAATAAGATCATGGCTGATCATCGACCTCAACTCCACTTTCCCGCCCGATCTCCATATCCCTTGATTCCCCTAGAGTCCAAAAATCTATCTATCTCAGCCTTGAATATACTCAAAGATTTAGCATTCACAGCCCTCTGGGGCAGAGAATTCCAAAGATTCACAACCCTCTGAGTTAAGATATTCCTCCTCATCTCAATCTTAAATGGCCTTCCCCTTATCCTGAGACTATGGCCCCTAGTTCTAGACACTCCAGCCAGGGGAAACAACTTCACAGCATCTACCCTGTCAATCCCCTTCATAACCTTGTATGCTCTGAACCCTCACTATCTCCTCCTTGAATGCCTCCCACTGCTCTGACACTGATTTACCTTAAAGTTTCTGACTCCAGTCTACTTTGGCTAAATCACATCTCAGCTTAGTAAAATTAGCTTTTCCCCAATTGAAACATAGAAATAGAAACAAAGAAGATAGGAGCAGGAGTAGGCCATTCGGCACCTCTAGCCTGCTCCACCATTCAATGCGATCATGGCTGATCATCCAAATTCAGAACCCTGTCCCTGCTTTCTCCCCATATCCCTTGATCCCTTTAGCCTTAAGAAATATATCCAACTCCTTCTTGAATATATTTAATGAATTGGCCTCTACAGGTTCACCACTCTGGGTGAAATTCCTCCTCATTTCTCTCCTAAATGGCTTACCCCTTATCCTTAGACTGTGACCCCTGGTTCTGGACTCCCCGACCATCGGGAACATCCTTCCTGCATCTAGTCTGTCCAGTCCTGTCAGAATTTTATAAGTTTCAATGAGATCCCCTCTCATTCTTCTAAACTCCAGCGAGTATAAGCCCAATCGACCCAATCTCTCCTCATAGGTCATTCCTGCCATCCCAGGTATCAGCCTGGTGAATCTTCGCTGAACTCCTTCCATGGCAAGAACCTCCTTCCTCAGATAAGGCGACCAAAACTGCACACAGTACTCAAGATGTGGTCTCACCAAGGCCCTGTACAACTGCAGCAAGACATCCTTGTTCCTGTACTCAAACCCTCTCGCTACGAAGGCCAACATACCATTTGCCTTCTTAACCGCCTGCTGCACTGCATGCTTACCTTCAGCGACTGGTGCACAAGGACACCCAGGTCTCGTTGCACTTCCCCTTCTCCCAATCTATTGCCATTCAGATAATAATCTGCCTTCCTGTTTTTGACACCAAAGTGAATAACCTCGCATTTATCCACGTTATATTGCATCTGCCATGCTTCTGCCCAATTCCCCCAACCTGTCCAAATCATCCTGGAGTTTCTCGGCATCCTCCTCACAGCACACACGCCCACCCAGCTTTGTGTTGTCTGCAAACTTGGAGATATTGGGGGAAAAATTCAGTCGCGCCCCATTTGGGGCGCAAATATCGTCCGGGCGCAAAAATTAGCGCCTGGCGCTAATTATCGCCACTGACTGGAAACTTCACTTTTAACGCCCCGGGAGGTGAGTGGAGCGCTAAATCAGGCGCTGCACACCTGTCTTAAGGCGCAAAGGCCGAGGAGTGAGGCGCTAACTCAGAGCGCTGGCGAAGCTCATGTAATGTCAGTCAGCAATGGAACACACACACAATGGCATGGGCCAGTTCTTAAAGGGGATGGTTAATCTTGCTTTCCATCCACATCCTACTCATTGCAGCCTTGAATCTCGGCCTGGAGAGACTTGCACATCAAATGTGCTGGAAAGAACAATGGAGAGTACCAGGCAATTGCTCAGAGTGCAGCCCCCACAGTCTCTGCTAAATCAATACAAGGAATGGCAAATCAAAATGAACCTGCAAAGTGCTGCTCAGTACCCAAAACTCCTTCACACAATGTTGAATCTCTCCAGAAGTCTCTCCCTCTCTCAGAATGCGTAGTTCAAAAATGGCACCAACAATAAAAGGCAGGAAGCGGTCACCTTTAAATAGTGCTCCCCCTTTCCCTTCATGACTGCAGAACGCTCCCCTCAACCTGTCGTTGCTAGCGTCAGGCGGTAAGGCAGGGGGCGCCACTCAATATCCGCTCCGGGGCGATACCGGGGCGTTGCACACTCGAGTGACGTCATGATCTGCCGGCGCAGGAGATCGTGGCGGTAGTGTTTAGCGCCGCCGCAAAATGTCTAGTTAATTTCACGAGCGGCGCAAACTTCGCCGCGCCCAGGCGCTAGATGCTTTGCGCCCCATTAGCGCCCTCTTAAGGCGCTAACGGGAGGCGCAACCAACTGAATTTTTCCCCCATTACATCTAGTTCCCTTGTCTAGATCATTAATATATATTGTGAATAGCTGGGGTCCAAGGACCGATCCCTGCGGTACCCCACTAGTCACTGCCTGCCACTCGGAAAAAGACCCGTTTATTCCAACTCTTTGCTTTCTGTCTACCAACCAGTTCTCTATCCAAGTCAATACCTTGCCCCCAATCCCATGTGCCTTAACTTTACACGCTAATCTCTTATGCAGGACCTTATCGAAAGCCTTTTGAAAGTCCAAATACACTACATCTACTGGTTCTCCCTTATCTATTTTACCAGTTACATCCTCAAAAAATTGAGAACTTTTATTCCTAGTCTATCCTTATCCTTTTCCATAACTACCCTAAACCTAACTGAATTGTGATCACTACCACCAATATGCTCTCCCACTGATACCTTTTCCACCTGCCCAGCTTCATTCCCTAAAACTTGGTCCAGAACCGCTCCCTCTCTTGTTGGGCTTGCTACGTACTGGCTAAAAAAATTCTCCTGAATGCATTTTAAGAATTCTGCTCCCTCTATACCTTTCACACTAATTTTATCCCAGTTAATATTAGGGAAGTTGAAATCCCCTACTATTACTGCCCTATTTTTGCACGTCTCAGAAATTTGCCTACATATTTGCTCTTCTATCTCCCTCTGACTGTTTGGGGGTCTATAGTACACTCCCAGCAGTGTGATTGCCCCTTTTTTGTTTTTCAGTTCAACCTATGTGGCCTCATTGGATACAAAAAGAAAATACTGCAGATGCTGGAAATCTGAAATTAAAACAGAAAATGCTGGAGATACTCAGCAGGTCAGGCAGCATCTGTGAAGAGAGAAACAGAGTTAACGTTTCAGGTCGATGACCTTTCGTCAGAACTGGAAAAAAGCAGGAAATGGAACAGATTTTTAAGCAAGTGTAGGGGCTGGGAAAGGGGGGAAGGAATGAAAGAACAAAAGGGAAGGTCTGTGATAGGATAGAAGGCAGGAGAGGTTAAGAGACATTAAGAGATATTCAAGGTAAAAGGAGATGGTAATGGGACAGGTTAAGAAACAAAGGATGGCTCTAAATGAAGTGTAAATTGTGCTGGCGGAATGAAAGACAGCTGCCATGTAGGAGAGAAGACACAAAAAACCTCCCAGAAATACGAGAAAACCAAGGGTGTGACGAGAATGAGGAACTTAAAGAAATTATTATTAGTAAAAAAACAGTACTAGCAAAATTAATGGGACTAAAAGTCGATAAATCCCAAGGACCGGATGACCTACATCCTAGGGTTTTTAAAAAGAGGTGGCCATTGGGCTAGTGGACGCATTGGTTGTCATCTTCCAAAATTCTATAGATTCTGGAACGGTTCGTGCAGATTGGAGGATAGCAAATGTAACCCCGCTATTTAAGAAAGGAGGGAGAGAGAAAATGGGGAACTACAGACCTGTTAGCCTCACATCAGTAGTTGGGAAAATGCTGGAATCTATTATAAAGGATGCAATAACTGGGTACTTAGAAACTAATAGTAAGATTGGGCAGAGTCAACATGGATTTATGAAAGGGAAATACTGTTTGACAAACCTATTGGAGTTCTTTGAGGGTGTAACTAGTGGAGTAGACAAAGGGGAACCAGTAGATGTGGTGTATCTGGATTTTCAGAAGGCCTTCGATAAGGTCCCACACAAGAGGTTGGTGAACAAAATTAGGGCACATGGAATTGGGGGTAATATATTAGCATGGATTAAGAATTGGTTAACAGATAGATTTCAAAGAGTAGGGATAAACGGGTCTTTTTTAGGATGGCAGGCTGTGACTAGTGGGGTACCGCAAGGATCGGTGCTTGGGCCCCAGCTATTCACAATCTATATCAATGATTTGGATGAGGGGACTAAATGTAACATTTCCAAATTTGCTGATGATACAAAGCTAGGTGGCAGTGTCAGTTGTGAAGAGGATGTGAAGAGGCTTCAAGGGGATCTCGACAGGCTCAGTGAGTGGGCGAGAACATGGCAGATGGAATATAATGTGGAAAAATGTGAAGTTATCCACTTTGGTAGAAAAAACAGAAAGGCAGAGTATTTCCTAAATGGTGAAAGACTGGGGAATGCAAATGCTCAAAGGGTCCTGGGTGTCCTTGTACATGAGTCACTGAAAGTGAATGTGCAGGTGCAGCAAGCCATTAGGAAGGTAAATGGTATGTTGGCCTTCATTACAAGACGATTTGAGTACAGGAGTAAAGAAGTCTTACTCCAATTATATAGGGCCTTGGTGAAACCACACCTGGAGTACTGTGTACAATTTTGGTCTCCTTACCTAAGGAAGGATATACTTGCCATAGAGGGAGTGCAACGAAGGTTCATGAGATTGATTCCTGGGATGGCGGGACTGTCGTATGAGAAGAGATTGAGTAAACTAGGCCTGTATTCTGTTGAATTCAGAAGAATGAGAGGGGATCTCATTGAAGCATACAAAATTATTACAGGGCTTGATAGGATGGATGCTGGGAGAATATTTCCCTTGGCTGAGGAGTCTAGAACCAGGGGCCACAGCCTCAGGATAAAGGGTAGGCCATTCAGGACTGAGATGAGAAGAAATTTCTTCACACAGAAGGTGGTGAATCTTTGGAATTCACTACCCCAGAGGGTTGTAGAGACTTAGTCATTGGGTATATTCAAAACAGAAGTCGATAGATTTCTGACTAGTAAGGGCATCAAGGGATATGGCGATAGGGCCGGTGAATGGAGTTGAGGCAGAAGATCAGCCATGATCTCACTGAATGGCGGAGCAGGCTCGAAGGGCCGAATGGCCTTCTCCTGCTCCTATTTCTTATATTCTTATATCATCCCTCCTCACAGTTGTAATTGTTTCTTTAATCAATATTGCAACCAGCCTCCTTTTTTATCCCCCTCTCTATCTCGTCTGAAAACCCTGTAACCAGGAATGTTGAGCTGCCATTCCTGCCCTTCTTTCAGCGATGTCTCAGTAATAGCTATAATATCATACTCCCACGTGTCTATCTGTGCCCTCAGCTCATCTGCTTTATTCCCTTGACTCCTTGCGTTGAAGTATATACCATTAAGCACTGCCAAACTCCCTTGTTGTCTATTTTCTAGCCTTTGTTTCCTCTGCCATCCAAACTCGCTTACTAATTTTCTGCCTTCCATTTCCAGCTTTGCTTCTCTCCCTTCTGAATCTAATCTCAGGTTCCCACCCTCCTGACAAGCTAGTTTAAACCCTCCCCAACAGCACTAGCAAACCCCCCCGCGAGGATATTGGTCCTGGTCCTGTTGAGGTGCAACTCATCTGGCTTGTACAGGTCCCACCTCCCCCAGAAATGGTCCCAATACCTCAGGAATCTAAAGCCCTCCCTCCTGCACCATCTATTCAGCATTCATCTGCTCTATCCTCCTATTCCTGTACTCACTAGCATGTGGCACCGGGAGTAATCCGGAGATTACTACCTTTGAGGTCCTGCTTTTTAATCTCTTTCCTAGCTCCCTAAAATCTGCCTGCAGGACGTCATCCCTCTTTCTATCTATGTCGTTGGTACCGATATAGACCACGACATCTGGCTGTTCACCCTCCCCCCTCAGAATGTCCTGCAGCCGCTCAATGACATTCTTGACCCTGGCACCAGGGAGGCAACATACCATCCTGGAGTCACGTCACGTCTAGAAAGGAAATGCTAAGTAGGTTGGCATCACTCAAAGTTAACAAGTCACCTGGTCAAGGTGGGATGCATCCTCGGTTGCTGAGGAAGCAAGGGTGGAGATAGCAGAAGCTCTGATCACAATCTTTCAATCCTCCTGGAGGACTGTGGAGAGATTGGAGAAGCTGGGATTGTTCTCCTTAGTGAGAAGTCGCACAACACCAGGTTATAGTCCAACAGCTTTATTTGAAATCACAAGCTTTCGGAGCGCTGCTCCTTCGTCAGGTGAAGTGAAGGGATGCATATAGGCACAGCATATATAGTCAGAGAACACTGCCAGATGATTACAGTTAATCTTTCTAACTGCCCTTTATCACACCTCGGCAGAGAGATAATGGGCCAAAACTTCGGCACTTGCCGGGTGAGTACGCACTGTGTACTCACCCGCAAGGACTCCTGAAGTGCCGGTTTCCTGCATGCACTGCGCATGCGCAGGAAACCGGCACTTCCGGTATGGCGAAGGGGGCGGTTCCTAGGTGAACCGCGTGCGCATTAGAGGCTGTGCGCACGCAGCGCACTTAGGTTTTTTTTCAGGTTTCAACATGAGGGTAAGTATTGAAGAATTTACACATGAAAAAAGGAGGCGTAAGACCCCCTTTTAACAAGGTAAGTAGTTAATTAAGTATAATTTTAAATTTTTTTCAACAGGTTTATCTTTTTTAGAGACTTTAAAGAAAGGTAAGTTTATTTTTATAACTTTTAAAAAGAATTAAAAAAATTTCAAAAATAAAATTTTTTGTTTAAAGTGGTTAATTTATTTAACTATAGTTATTTTATTAATGTGATAGTTTTTAAAAAAAAATTATTTGAGGTTTAGCCGTTCTTTTGGGGGCAATTTGTATTCATAGTTTTGACAGGTCTCCTGTCAAATCTATGAATGAAAGATAGTCTGCTGCCATTCGCTCTCCATGGCCCACGTGATCCCAGAGGTCGCATCGCACTAACTGCGCCTCTGGGACACGCACACACTGCGTGCCGGCACCAGGGAGAGGCCCAGGACCCGAAGTTCCTGTGGGCCCGAAACACAACGGCAGGCACAGTAGGTAAGATCGCGCGTGATCCTTACCACCGCGGCAAGCCTCCGAGTCAAATTTCTGGGCCAATATGGCAATCAAAGGTGTGGATGGTGTCCAAACAGGTCAGTCAGGAAAACATTACATCAAAGACAACGGGTTGGGGTCACAAGGGGTCAAATGTGGCAGATGCTGGGGTCTGTATGGAAAACAAAAAACTTTTTTTGCTGGAAATCACAGCAGGTCCGGCCGCATCTGTGTAGAGAGAACAAGCCAACGATGACTCGAGTCTGGATGACTCTTCGTCAGGTGGGGTTACATGTAGCGTGACATGAACCCAAGATCCCGGTTGAGGCCGTCCTCATGGGTGCGGAACTTGGCTATCAGTTTCTGCTCGACGATTTTGCGTTGTCGTGTGTCTCGAAGGCCACCTTGGAGAACGCTTACCCGAAGATCCGAGGCTGAATGTCCTTGACTGCTGAAGTGTTCCCCGACTGGGAGGGAACACTCCTGCCTGGCGATTGTTGAGCGGTGTCCGTTCATACGTTGTCGCAGTGTTTCCATGGTCTTGCCGATGTACCATGCTCCGGGGCATCCTTTCCTGCAACGTATGAGGTAGACAACGTTGGCCGAGTCACATGAGTATGTACCATGTACCTGGTGGGTGGTGTCCTCATGTGTGATGATGGTATCTGTGTTGATGATCTGGCATGTCTTGCAGAGGTTGCCGTGGCAGGGTTGTGTGGTGTCGTGGTCGCTGTTCTCCTGAAAGCTGGGTAATTTGCTGCGAACGATGGTCTGTTTGAGGTTAGGCAGCTGTTTGAAGGCGAGTAGTGGAGGCGTGGGGATGGACTTAGCAAGGTGTTCGTCGTCATCGATGACATGTTGAAGGCTGCAAAGAACATGGCGTAGTTTCTCCGCTCCAGGGAAGTACTGGACGACGTAGGGTACTCTGTTGGTTGTGTCCCGTGTTTTTCTTCTGAGGAGGTCTATGCGATTTTTCGCTGTGGCCCGTCGGAACTGTCGATCAACGAGTCGAGCATCATATCCCGTTCTTACGAGGGCGTCTTTCAGCGTCTGTAGGTGTCCATCGCGTTCCTCCTCGTCTGAGCAGATCCTGTGTATTCGCAGGGCTTGTCCATAGGGGATGGCTTCTTTAACGTGGTTAGGGTGGAAGCTGGAGAAGTGGAGCATCGTGAGGTTGTCCGTGGGCTTGCAGTAGAGTGAAGTGCTGAGGTGTCCGTCTTTGATGGAGATTCGTGTGTCCAAGAATGAAACCGATTCTGAGGAGTAGTCCATGGTGAGTTTGATGGTGGGATGGAACTTGTTGATGTTATCGTGTAGTCTTTTCAGTGATTCTTTGCCGTGGGTCCATAGGAAGAAAATGTCGTCGATGTATCTGGTGTATAGCGTTGGTTGGAGGTCCTGTGCAGCGAAGAAGTCTTGCTCAAACTTGTGCATGAAGATGTTGGCGTATTGGGGTGCGAATTTGGTCCCCATGGCTATTCCGTGTGTTTGGGTAAAAAACTGATTGTCGAAGGTGAAGACATTGTGGTCAAGGATGAAGCGGATGAGTTGTAGGATGGCGTCTGGAGATTGGCTGTTGTTGGTGTTGAGTACTGAGGCTGTCGCAGCGATGCCGTCATCGTGGGGGATACTGGTGTAGAGTGCCGAGACGTCCATCGTGGCGAGGAGTGTTCCTGGTTCAACTGGTCCGTGGGTGCTGAGTTTCTGTAAGAAGTCTGTAGTGTCGCGACAGAAGCTGGGGGTTCCCTGTATGATGGGTTTCAGGATGCCCTCGACGTATCCAGAGAGGTTCTCACACCGGGTTCCATTGCCTGATACGATAGGACGTCCGGGTGTGTTGCCTTTGTGTATCTTTGGAGGCAGTAGAAGTCTCCCACGCAGGGAGTACGTGGGATGAGAGCGCGTAGGATGCTTTGAAGGTCTGGATCGAAGGTCTTGATCAGTCTATTGAGTTGGCGGGTGTGCTCTTTGGTCGGATCTGCGGGTAACTGTCTGTAGTGTTCCTGGTTGTCCAGTTGTCGGTATGCTTCTTTGCAATAGTCGGGGAACACTTCAGCAGTCAAGGACATTCAGCCTCCGATCTTCGGGTAAGCGTTCTCCAAGGCGGCCTTCGAGACACACGAAAACGCAAAATCGTCGAGCAGAAACTGATAGCCAAGTTCCGCACCCATGAGGATGGCCTCAACCGGGATCTTGGGTTCATGTCACGCTACATGTAACCCCACCTGATGTAGAGCCATCCAGACTCGAGTCGTCGTTGGCTTGTTCTCTCTACACAGATGAGGCCGGACCTGCTGTGATTTCCAGCAAAAAAAGTTTTTTGTTTTCCATACAGACCCCAGCATCTGCCACATTTGACCCCTTGTGACCCCACCTCATTGTCTTTGATGTAATGTTTTCCTGACTGACCTGTTTGGACACCATCCACACCTTTGATTGTCGTATTATCTCTCTGCCGAGGTGTGATAAAGGGCAGTTAGAAAGATTAACTGTAATCATCTGGCAGTGTTCTCTGACTATATATGCTGTGCCTATATGCATCTCTTCACTTCACCTGACGAAGGAGCAGCGCTCCGAAAGCTTGTGATTTCAAATAAAGCTGTTGGACTATAACCTGGTGTTGTGCGACTTCTCACATTTGTCCACCCCAGTCCAACACCGGCATCTCCACATCATGTTCTCCTTAGAGCAGAGAAGATTAAAGGGAGATCTAATAGAGGTGTTCAAAATTATGAGCGGTTTTGATGGAGCAAGTAGGGAGAAACTGTTTCCTCTCAGAAGTGGGTCGGTAACCACTTTAAAATAATCGATTTAAAATAATTGGCAAAAGAACTAGAGGGGAAATGAGGAGAACTTTTTTCACACAGAGGTCTGTTAAGATCTGGAATGCACTACCTGAACGGGTGGTGGAATCAAATTCCATAGGAATTTTCAAAAGGTTTTGGACATGTAGTCGAAGAGGACTAATTTGCAGGGGTATGTGGAAAAAGCTGGGGTATGGGACTAAATTGGACAGCTCTTGCAGCGAGCTGGCACAGTCACGGTGGGCCGAATGGCCCCCTTCTGTGCTGTAAGAGTCTATGATTCTATCTAATTTGCATTTGACTGAACCAACACTATCTGCTTCCATTATCTCCCGAGGGAGCCTGTTCCATAGATTGACCATTCACTCCCAGAAATAATGGCCCTGCTATTTACGGGGAGTAGCGTTCAGAGTGGGGTGGGGGGTGGTTGTGGACAGGAAACCCGGAAGTTCGGGTTTCCTGGATGTCCTACTGATATTTACTGCAGGACGTGATTCAAATTTTTCTGCAGGTTTCCTGCCCGACAGCCAGCCTGATTGGTCGCCCGGAAGTGGGTGACTTCTCACCCGACCCAAACCCACCCATTTTTGGGGATTAAAATTACCCAATGGCCTAGAAATTGGCCCACTTACCGCCACGAGTCACCACCATGATCTGGTCTAAAAATGGCGCCCGCCACTCTAGCGCCCTTCTGTGGCCGGGATTTGGCAGCCACCATTTTGGTGAGGGCCTTAGTGCTGTTGATAGCAGCGCTGGCCCTGGAAATGTAACTTAAGAGAAGGTGATGGCAGTCGGCGTGTAACGCCGACTTAACGCCACCTCAGCGAACTTTGACCTCGCTGAGTAGCGCTGAGTTCAGCACTGAGTCCTAAGCTCGCCATGGAAAACCCAGCGTTCAGCAGACTGATAGAGATGCTGTCAGCACCTCTTAAAGGGACATACACATCTTTCAGGTAAGTTTGCATTTAAGCTTTTGGACTGGATTTTTTAAATTTTATTAAAGTAGTGGCTTGGTGCAATACTTGTTAAACATTTATTAAGTGTGTAGGGAGTGCTGCTGAATGCTTGCAAGGCCTCAGATGGTAAAGAAAGGCCTCTGAGAAGACAGAACATACTGCGAATGCTCAGCAGGTCAGGCAACTTCTGTGGAGAAAGAAGCAGAGTTCACAGGGGAGAATTTTGCCAACCCTGGGGAGGCGGGTAAGGAGGCAGGACTGCCAGGAAAATGGCAGAATCTGGGGGTGGGTACCCATCCCGCCTTCAACCCGCCTCCGTGCCATCTTCCCAGGAGGCGGGTACCCAACCCGCGCTGGGAGCCGCCTCCCTGAGGCGGGAAGGGGATTAGTGCCAATTAACTGCTATTTTCAGCCCTGAAGTGTGGGCTTCCCGACAGCTCTGAACCTCGCCAGGGTCAGCAAGGTGGGCCGTCGGTCTGCGGGGGTCGGAGGGGTCCAGATGTCCGGTGTGCAGGTGAGTGATGAGTGCAAGTGTGGAGAGGTAAGTGTGTGAGGTGTGTGTAAAGTGTTTTAATAAGTTTTACTTACCTTTACTTCTTCCTGCAGCCTTCCTCCCTTCAGTTCTCGGGAGTCCCTCATCTCACCGGCACAGAAAGCAGAATAGCCGCTGAACTGTCAAAAGCTGCAGCCTTCTGCTTTCTGCTCAGGAGAGCTCTCTAACTGAGCCTGAGTGGAAGGGCTCAACTTAGAGGACAGATTGTCAGTGTTTGACAGCTTCACAGAGCCGTCAAATGCAGACATTTCTTCTGTCAAAAGCTCTTGACAGATGAAACGTCACTCGCTGACGTCACCAGTAACCGGCTTTCCTTTAATTGGCCTGCTAAGCCCGCTGGGCGGGTTTAACAGGGTCAATCAAGGGAAAATAGCGTGGGTTGGCCACAAGCAGGACTAAAACCCGACAAGTGGGAGTCCCGCCTCCAAAAGCTCTCCATTGAGAAAATCCAGCCCCACATCTCAGGTCAAGATGCTCCCTGACCTGCTGCGTATTTCCAGCATTTTATGGTTTTATTTCAGATTTACAGTATCTGCTCGCAGAGGGAAGAGGAAGACGCAGAAGAGGAAGATGCAGAAGAGGAGGAAGCAGAAGAGGAAGAAGCAGAGGGAAGGATGCAATCCAGACAGTCCCTTTCTGGCCGGGATATCCGGGATGATCACAACCCCAATTCTCCTTTCAACATTAGTCCCACAGCTTACCGTCCCTCTGTTACTGACCATCACAGCGTCTTCTTGGCCACAATGCAGAAATAAAAGCCACCACAAAGCAAACTTTCCAATCGAACTTATACATCTATTCATCCAATATGACATCAAGAAATCAACTCATCACCCTTATGCATTCTCTTAGTGACTGTCTTGTGTGTGCCTTTGCCTATCTTACTGATGTCACACAGTGCTACCCCAAGTGGCTGCAGCATGGCTGGTGGAAGGCTGCTGACTTTCAGTGGGGGACACTGCAAATGGCCTTGCTGGTCGACCTTGAGGAGCTGGTAACTGGGAGTGTCAAATCGAGTGATGGTGTTACTTCTTCTTCTTCACTCTCTCTCCCTCTTCTTGGTCAACCACTGGCTGGGCAGGCTGCATTGATTGGGTGTGTGAAATGAGGACGGCACAAGGGTGGAGTTGTGGTGAGGGGAGGGCGGGAAAGCAAGAGGTGCATACGAGAAGGAGGATAACGTATGAGGATATCAGCATCTTGTATCCTTTCAGCCATGCCCCTGCCAAGAATGGTCAGCACCGTATCCTCTAAGCAGGTGAGGTGAAGCTAGGAATGGGAGATGTGCCTCGTGATTGGTACAGATTGTTGGTAGGTGAGTGATTGGCCGGGGGCGGGTGCAGTCGTGCATTGAGAACTGTGTGAGGCTAATGATGCAGTTGGTAGGAGACGGCCTTTGAAGATGCATTCACTGACCTTGACCAGTGGTCTGAGGTCATGAAGCTTCTTTGGGCACTGGAGCCAGGTGGTGGGGGCGACACTGCTGGCAGTGACAGCCTCGGTGATGTGGCCCCGCATTGTTCTTTCTGGAGGGCCTCCTGGCCTTTGTGGGTAGAGGACCTCTCTTGCAGAGTTAACCCCCTGCACAAAGCTGGAGTGCTGTGTGCGAGACCCTGGGTGCCTCTTCCCTGGCTTGCTGAGCCATTTGTGTTCGTGCTGAAGCACTTTTCCCATTTTTTGAGGTACGGACGGCAATTCAGCTTTAAGAGCTGAATACTCCCATTTAGGAATTCTTTTTAATGTTAATTTCTTTTTCAGAAGGCACTTGAGCTGTAAGGGCTGAAAACTGCATATTTTTACATCATTTTTATTTTTAATCATTTCAGAAGGCATTGCCCTTTTAAGAAAATGCCAATGCATTGCCCTTTTAAGATCCCACAATGCTTTGTGAAATCACAGCCTTGCTTTCAGAGGCTGTTGAAGCTGCAATGCCGCTTGGGCACGCCACAGTGGGGCCTGATGCCGGGACGAACGCCACCAGGAGGGCGTTACACAGTGAGTTTAGCGCTGGGCTAATAATCATTAGTCCCCAGCACCAATTTTTCAGTTCTGCTAGCGCCACCATTTTCGCCGGCTGTTAACCGCCTTCAAGTGCAGGCCGTGTCCTCTGCTTGTACTGTTCTGGACAAGGTGAAATAGCCTGTCATGGTCTACATTATCTCGTCCATTTAGAATCCTAAAAACAGCAATCGTATTACCTCACAACCTTCTCTTTTCCAGTGAGAACATGCACAGAGGAGGGTTAGCATATGTGTGTTCTTTATTTTTGTAACAGTACACGAACAGAAGTTGAATTGATTGTGCCAAGTAACTTTCATCATAACACAGTGCTCTGCATGTTTTACCTACTGTGCAATAAAATAGTTTAAGAACCGAATCAAGTGACACCTCACCTAGTGTTAACTCTGTTGTACACTGCTATGAACTCTCCAAAAGACATGCTTAAGACATGGAGATCGTGTCTAGATCATTATTACTGATCCAGATCCTACTACCACGCTAGCAGATACAGGGAAGTGGCTGTCTACTTTCGTAAAAAGGCAGGCAACCAGAGCACCTAAGGGAGTGACAGACACCACTGAGCCTAGAGTAGATGCAGCAGACCCGAATTTGTAACAATCATTGCATTATGATGCATATAATCTAATAAAACCTGGGGAAGTGAGAAAGGTTAGCAGATCAGATTAGACTAAGAGTAATGTAATCAAAGGGTTTTATTTTAGCCTACTAAATTTATCCAGTGAGCAGCTGAACCATACAGGGCAGGAACATAGGAACAGGGAATAGGCTATTCAGCCCCTCGAGCCTGTTCTGCCATTTAATTAGATCGTGGCTGATCTCTACCTCAACTCCATTTACCTGGCTTTGATCTAGATCCCTTGATACCCTTGCTTAATAAACGTCTGTCGATATCAGCCGTGAAAATTTAAATTGAACCAGCATGCACAGCCTTTTGGGGGAGAGAGTTCCACATTTCCACAACCCTTTGTTTGAAAAAGTGCTTCCTGATTTCATGCCTGAATGGTCTCACTCTAATTTTAGGATTGTGCCCCTTGTTCTGGATTCCCCATACAGGAAGCACACAGGTTCAATCCATGGTCTGTGTGAGTCAGCTAATCTCAGCTAGGATAGCAGTAGGGCTGGCATAATAGTTGTCTGGGTTAGGAGAAGACAAAATAGCCAGGGTTCCTGCTGTTGGTCACCAGCTGCCTCTTTCTGCTGAAACTGTGCATGTGTGCATTTGCATGAAGACAAAATTAAGCTCGAGTTTGATGCACTTGTGGGCGAATATCCTGCTGAAACTCATGGTGACTGTGGTGAGGTACAAGAATGGAACCACAGCAGGAAGTCAACACATATAGGAGTGGAATGGAGGGGAAGGAAGAAAAGTATTTGGAACCAAACCCTTGTATGAGTCAGTGCCTTCAGGAGACGAAGGGAGAAAAATAGAAAGAAAAACGTGAGGCTTCTGGTTATAATGGTGATAAATGCAGTGACTGCCTCCCCACCCCCACCCCACCTCTCTCACCCCAGGTAATTTTATTCCTGCCTCTAAATCTAGGGTTCTGGTTAGTGAAACTATCAACTCCTCATTTAATTTTACTTTTTAAAAATGCCAGATGAAGTAAAGACAACCTCTACCCACATGTCTTTATTGCTGCACCATATTTGTTTTCTCTTACCCAGTGCAGCTTTAATTCTGTCCCTTGTCTGGCAGGACTCTAGCTGTGTGTTTAGTTGGGGTTGAGAGGAGCGCAAAAAATATACTTTTGCCCAGTTCTCACTTACTGCTGGTGAAATGACCATCATTTTAATACTGCTGGTTATGACTGCCCGATATTTTTAGGGCAGATATTTAAATATCTCATATCTGCCAGTTACTGGCAGCAGTGGTGAATGTCAAAGATGGGTGGTAGAGGATTTACCATCTGGTTTTAACATTTTCCATATTAATGTTTCTTTTCTTATTGCTTACGTGGCTCACAATAAAATCCGGTCGATGATAATTTAGAGATGCAAAGTGGGAGAAACTGCGTTAAATACGTACCACAGCCTCAAGGGCGATGCAGTGACACCAATGTGATAGCAATTCTTTATGGGAATACTTTTGATCTGTGTAGGAAGGAAACAAATTGAAAGCTTCATATGTCTTTCTTGCTCTGGATAAGTTGCTACAATCCAAGACACAAGCATAGGCATTAAACTGATTTCAATATGCAGGAAATGTTGGACAGTTAGCTTGTTGTTGAGCAGCAGTTATGTTAAGTTTTTATGGGCATAGGTATAGACACAACTTGCAGTGTGTGTTTCTTATTTAATATTAATAGGCTGTTGTTTGAGGATCATGCTATTGCTATTATTGCAAGCTTTTGACTTCAAGCTAAAATAGGTTAATGAGTTGGGGGAACATTTCTACTTGTATTACAAAAGCAAAATACTGCGGATGCTGGAAATCTGAAATAAAAACAGAAAATGCTGGAAATACTCAGCAGGTCAGGCAGCATCTGTGGAGAGAGAAACAGAGTTAACGTTTCAGGTCGATGACCCTTCGTCAGAGTTCTCTCCACAGATGCTGCCTGACCTGCTGAGTATTTCCAGTATTTTCTGTTTTTATTTCTACTTATATTCTTTGACTTGACTTAAATAACATGGGCTACAGACCACTGTGAAACCCATGCTCTCACCATCACAGGCCCAATGCCTGCAGAAATTCACTATGGTATCTTTAGAAGTCTTGTGATACCCACAGGTGGTTACAAAATTGTCACCAATGCACTAATACATTCCCTCTATAAAGCTACTTTCATATCAACTGCTTTCTGACGTCCTGAGGTCATAGAATCACAGAACCATAGAATGGTTACAGCACAGAAGGAGGCCATTCAGCCCATCGAGCCCGTGCCGGCTCTCTGCAAGGGCACTTCAGCTAGTCCCACTCCTCCGCCCTTTCCCCGTGGCCCTGCAAATTTTTTTCCTTCAGGTACTTATCCAATTCCCTTTTGAAAGCCGTGATTGAATCTGCCTCCACCATGAAAGGCACTATATAACTGCAAGCCCTTCTTCTTTTCTGCAGTGACATAGACCGAACAACCATCAGTATGGCTGCACATGAGTGACTGGACCAAGCTGACAACACGCTATGAATGAATAATCACTGCTCAATGCGACTTAATCTCATCCAATTAAAAATGATACCGACTTACCTCAAAAGATATAAAAATGAACATGACCTTCCTTCAAGGGGTAAATCTCACTCAATGAGAGCACAATATGCTTATGACAAAAAGGATGGGATTGAGCCTACCCTGCTCACATTGTCTTTTAGCACTATGATACTAGAATTCCACCCCCACCTCCATTTTTTTTTGCTCAGGTGATCATTCTTCATGTGACCCTCGACAGAGTTCGCAGAATAATTGACCGAAGAGTGCAGTACATCTGAGCAGGATGCAGTAGCCTCTCAAAGTTCTCATGCACTTTTTCCAGCTGGAGTCACTGGATGGTGATTGAGAACAGGAGCCCCTATTTAGATCAGGGCCACAGACATAAACTGTAGAACAGCTATTTGAGTATAGATCAGGAATTGAACCTGGGACCATTGTCGCCTGTATAGTTCAGTTCCACACTGGCCAGTGCAATTACAAATAGAGCCATTTGGGGAGCCCATCAGGATTATTTGCTTATATTTGTGCATCGCACAGAAAAATATATTGGCCCATGATATTCAATGTCAATGTGTCCATTTTATTGCACCGTTTTTAGGCCTATCTTAAAATCTGTAATACTGCAAAAAGTTATCCTCATGCAAATTTATGCAGTTAGTTGATTCAATTTATTTACATTTTATAAAAGCAAATAATTGACAGTTTCATTCTCCAGGGTTTTCCCAAATGGGAAAGAAATGGGAAATTAACAAGTATATCAATAGAAAAGGGGTACTGTAGCGTGATTCTTGTCATGTTTACATGACCTGTGAACTTCTGCAGTCACTTAAGAGGTCAGTAAAGTGGCTGACAGACTTCAGAGTCAATTAAGTAAAGTTATGGGTTTTGTAAATGGCTGCTAGCTAGACCTACTGGTATGTTATGCATTCAGAAGCCTTAATTTGCAATGGGCTCTAATGTTAGCGAGGTTTTTAAAGGTATAACGACAGTTCTGCAATTGAGTCAGCATCTTGTAAGAATATTATAAGGTAACTAAACTAACTACACTGTAAAGTAACTCATTCATCCATTTTACTCTGATTCTTCAGTCATCAAAGCATTCTGTCTTTAATGATTTGAATTTATGACACTGTAAATTCAGTTGTATATAAACTCTCATTTCACAGTGTTTTTTCTTCCTGAAATATTGACCTTTTCTTATAAGGTTTACTTTTTTTGCAGGTTTGAAATGTAGTGAGAGTAGGACGGGAAAATAGGCTGTGTACTTTGAAACATTAAATTGTAGGTCTAACTAAATATGTTGCCGTAGACATAAACTCCTTATGTAAGCAATAAGATTGCCGTTTATGACATGTCCTTCCTGTTTCTACCATATAGGATCTGTAGTACTGTACACATGGATTTTATTAGACTGTACCTTTTTACATTTTGATAAGGCCTTTTATGTGTATGTTCAGCTTTCCTCTCAGTTTAGTTCTATTGCCACTTAGCATCATACGACGGCTTACATGAACCTGTCATATGATGGTATCATTAATCATATCAAGGTAGTAGCAGTAACATTTGAAAGGACAGTGTTCGGCTATTAATGTTGTTACAATGCATTTGTCATATTGGAGCCAGTGTCAAATGTTGTGTACAGCACTGCCACTGTCATCTGGTATTGGGGCAAATTAACAGTTTCTCCTTTCACTAAACGGCTGACATTGCAAAGGCCCTCGGCCACTTCTTTAAAATAATAAAGGGCTTTCAGTTTTTGTCAAGTGTAATCGCTGGACTTTGGTAACTTTGCCAGCTGTAGTTTCAAACAGGCCACCAGGGATGATATCAAATGTTGGTGAAGCCTCCAAATTTAAAAGCTGCAGCATCTAATCACAGGCTGCATCACCGCAGGATGTCAGGAAGTTGGGAGCAGTTCATTTCTCTTGGATAATGATGTTACTTTAGATGGTGCTGGGACCACAGTGGTCAAAGTACTACAGAAATAAATGGAAAAAATCGGTTTATGTTTTAAATTCCAGATTTTGTTTTCCTAGAGGGTAAAAGAGCTGCCTGCAGATCAGACCCGTGGTTCATTTTCAGGTTTGTGTTGAGTTCGCCAGGATTATAGTTGGTACCTATATTTGACTTTAGTGCTCCTGTCTTAGGAAGGGGAAAATCAGCTGGAGTTCTCATTCCTCATCACGAAGGCTACTGATAGAAAATGCATATATGTGGGTGTCAGGTAAGAACAGAATTACTAATGGCTGTGATAACTGAGTGGTTTGCTAGACTACTACAGAGGGCAGTTTAAGAGTCAACCCCATTGGTGTGGGACTGAAATCACATATAGGCAGGGTTCCCAACCCTCCCGGAATGTCTGGGAGTTTCCCGGAATCAGGGGTTCCTTCCCCAAGTGTTGCCTCCAGCAGCCCCGGAGATCAACGATTTAAATTTCTCGCCGCAGTGCCCCCTGCCCCCCCCCGCCACCCGCCCCAGTCCGTGACGTCATTGGCTGCTGTTGGAGAAGCCGCCGGCTTGGTAACGGCACCCGCAGAGAGCCACAACCACGTGAAGTGCAGTTGGGAGGCGGCTGGGGAGTCGGCAATCGGGGTTGTCGGCATTCTAGGAATTGGCAACCGGGGAGTCTTGGTAATCGAGGGGGGCTATGAAATGTTGGGGGGGAGGTTCCTTGATTCCTCTTTTCACTCCCTACAGATTCTCCTCTTTCCCATCCTCGATTTCCCCTCTTCTAGCCTCCTGGTTCTTGGAACGTCTCGCACAACAACTGCTGGCGTGAAACCACGAGCAAAGATACTCAACTGCAGGGGTCCCAACCGTTATAATGTAAATGCAATAACATTTCTGAAGTCATGTGATCAGATGTCATGTTATCAGGCATCACATGGTCAGATGTCATGCGGTCAGAATGTCACATGATCAAACCTCCAGGAATGCCTCCAACCAGAGTTGGCAGCCCTACATATAGGCCAGACCAAGTAAGGACGGCAAGTTTCCTTTCCAAAAGAACATTAATGAACCAGTAGGTTTCTTTTTAATTACAATCTGACAACTTCATTGTCACTTTTACTAATAGCAGCTTTTTATTTCCAGATTTAAAAAAAAAATGTAAACTGAATTCAAATTCTCAAACTGCCATGGTGGGATTTGAATGCACGTTCTCTGGGCTATTGGTCCAGGCCTCTGGATTACTAGTCCTGTACCACAACCACTACGCTACCATACCCCACATGTCAGCAAATGCAGCATGATGACAAAAGATAAATGTGGGATTTTACTCAGGTATAATGAAAAAAATTTTTTTTTACTTAAATTGTTTCCCACTCTGTACTAGCAGAGATTTAGATGCCTTCTAACATTCATAGCATCAGGCTGCTGAATGACCGTCTGGAATCGATTTTCCTTTCTACACACGCAAAGGAGCTGATTCATTTTGAACCAATCTATTTTAAACCATTACAGCCACCACGGGTGCTTGTACAACTTCCAGTTCAGACAATGTGGCCTGGAGGTGGCTTCTGCAGGGTGTGGCTGCACCAGTTGGTGAAATCCAGCTTAGGCGGAAACTTTTACCACTCGCACACAAATGTTTCTGTGAAACCACTTAGGCACAGTCATCATTTTCATTTTTTTTTTAATTCACTGAACATGGCCTTAAACAGCTCCTGCGATGGCCCAGATGGTTAAAGCAGGGAGTAGCTGGGGTAGGCAGGCCACTGGTGGGATTTAGTTCAAGTTGAAAGTGAATTTAATATAAAAATGGACTCAGAAGTATGTTCCATTAAAAGTGCTGATGTAACAGCAGCTGTATACAATTAAGAAGATGCTGATGGTTTATGCAAGAGGAAGAGGAAAAACTAAGTTTAAAAATAAATCCCTCAATTTTATTTGCCAAACCCTCTTCTCTCCTAATGCACTGATTCATGATGGTGTACGGTTCCATGGGTGCTAGTAGTAGTTCCTTGGAACATCACCAAGTGGCTAATCTGTGGATCATGTGCGATCCACAACAGTAAATGTCAGCTGGCTATTCCGTCAAAAGGGGCATCACAGCCGATCTCGCTTCTGTCCTTGCCCAATGTCCGCTCCTATGTTCTTTCGAGCAGGAGGCATTGGATAGTAATCAGGAAAGGAAACCCTGACAGATATTTTCCCTCAATAGCCCAAGGGCACCGAGGTCAATTGTAGCATCTCAATTAAAGCCTTAGCTCAGATCAGGTAATTTATCACAGACCAGGGATCGAAGTTGGAAACAGAACCAATTTTCAGAGTTACCAAGGGGGCGATTTTCTCACTGGAGGCGGGTTTCAGTTTGGGTGGGTTTGAAACCCGCCTCCACTGATAGTTTTCAAAAAATTTGCGATGTTCCCATGATTGGCCACTTGATTTCAGAGGTGTGGGATGCCCTTGGTCAATTAGTGTTTTGGGACTGAAACCCGCCTCTGTTGACAGCACTTTTCCAGTCTGATTTTATGGCTTCTTGCTCCCTTGGCTCATTCCACAGGATTTCTGCCTATCCTGCACCACCTGCAACATATTTAGAGAAACCACTATGTCCAATTCCAAGGCAAGGGCCTCCCCGACGCTCTCAGAGAGGCGCTGCAAAAGTTGTTTGAGGGAGTGACAGCTAGCATGGAGGTGCTCTTCCACTCATCTGGGAGGAAGAGGCCTGCCAAAGAAACCTCTGTGGGTACAGCTGGCAAGGGAAATAACCTCCAGATGTGTGTGCAGATTGGGAGAATGTTTCTATGTATTGATGAAATGCCATCCCTGTTGGAAAGCATTAAAATGATTTGAAGCCAAAATGTTCTGTCCTTTTGCGTTAGGCAGCTCCACATTGCGGCCTCCGCCACACTTGAGTTGTCAGGTTGGTGGCCTGAGTGAAAGGAGGCCAGAGAGTCATGTCCATTGTCAATGATGTCCTAGGCTGGAGCCAAGGACATGTGCCAACTTGGGCAACCTATGCAAGTCTGGCCAGGATAAGTTCATCCCTTGCATCCCGGGCAGCCATGTGCTCACGTGCTGCCGCTGCCGCTGGTCGATACACCTGCTTCTCCTGCTCCTCCACCTTCTCCAGATCCTCCTCCTCCTCAGCTTCCAGATCCTCCTCCTCCTCATCCTCATCTGAGGAGGGCTGGAAGTGAGCCGCTTGCTCATCAGGAAGCTGCGCGATGTTGTGCAGTGTACAGCAGACCACGACCATTCTGGAGACCCTGTATGGTGTATACTGCAGGGCTCCACTTGATTGGTCAAGGCAACGGAAGCGCATCTTCAACAACCCAATGGTTTGCTCTATGATGGACCTGGTCGAAGTGTGGCTGGCGTTGTAGCGCTCTTCAGCCTCGTTAGCTGACCTCCTGATCGCGTCATTAGCCACTTCTTCAGGGGGTCGCCTTTGTCACCAAGGAGCCATCCGTTAAGTTGGTTTGGTGGATTGAAAAGCGGAGGAACACTAGAGTGCCGCAGGATGAAAGAGTCATGGCAACTTCCACAGAACTTGGCGCAAACATTCAAGAACTCCTTCTTGTGGTTACACACCAGCTGAATGTTGAGGGAGTGGAAGCCCTTTCGGTTGACAAAGATAGCTGGGTTGTGATGGGGTGCCCTAAGGGCCACATGTGTGCAGTCTATGACGCCCTGCACCATTGGCATGCCTGCCATATTTGCAAAGCCAACCGAACGGGCGGTTATACTTGCTTGATCCCTTGTGAACTGGATGTAATTGTGGGCCTTAGCAAAAAGGGCATTGGTAACCTGCGTGATGCAACTGTGGGCGGCCGACTGGGAGATGCCGCTGATGTCTGCTGATGATCCCTGGAAGGAGCCTGAGGCAAAGAAGTTGAGTGCAGTGGTGACTTTGACAGCAACTGGTAAGGGGTGTCCACCCGCTCCTCTGGGCGCCAGGTCATTCTGCAGCAGGCCGCAGATCTCTTGGACAGTCACTCGCGAAAGTCTCAGCCTCCTTTGGCACTGCTGCTCACTCATGTTGAGGTAGCTCACCCTTTGTCTGTAAACCTCTGTCGGGGGTATCTCCTGCGGCGAGGTGCCTCGATGCGCTGGTGCCTTCTGCCCTGTGCAGCATCAGGTGGCTGAGCAGGAGGTTGGGGCTCCTGCTGGTGTTGCTCCAGAGCTGCCTGGTTCTGCTGCTGCCCTGGATGGTCCTCATCCTCATCTGAGGTCCATGCAGAAAGAAAACGAATGGTTCCCATGCTGCTTGCAGTAGCCTCCTTTGGGGAAGTGCTCATTGCAAGCAGGGAGAGGGTCTTCCAAGGAGGTCCCACAATTGAATGATTCAAGCTGCAGCACCTCCGACTTCGGAAGGCCTTCTAAAAGTGCTCAGAGACCTTTTAAAGCCAAGGTCTGGCACCTGCAAGTAATCCTTGCTGCAATAAACGATGTCTCGTTAGACCTGCAGCTGTGAGGAGGCCACCCACAAGTCAACCCGCCAGGTTTACCTGGCGTGGTTCAGGAGGTGCGTGGAGCACTCCGAAATCGTCGAAAAATCATGAGGGCCTCTCAAAATAGGCTTAGAGAGGCCCTTAACGAGCATTTAATGATGACAAGTATCGCTATGGCCAGCTGGAGGCGGGACCGTTTCCCAACCTCCAAAACCGGCACCGGCAAAATCCTGCGGAGGCATGTTGGAGGCGGGTTCCGAACCCGACCTCATTGAATCTGATTTTCCCGCCTTTCCCGCCTCCAAACCCGCCTCCTCCGACGGCAGAAAATCGCCCCCCAAGAGTTACTTGCATATAGATACTGTGTAAGGTGGCTGAGGTTTGAGAAGTGGCTCTGCACTAAAGTCACAAGGACATTCTTATATTAGTCCTAATATTGTACAAGTTAATAAATATTTACTGAATTAATGTAAAGCATTTATTGGTATGCGTTGATTAATATCCGCATTTTGAGGGCATGAGAAAACATTCATAGTGTTAAAAGATTATTTTCAATTTACTTCTTCCAATGCTTGTGTTCTCTTAATATTCATACAAGGAATAATATTCCATCAATAATTCGTTCTTTTAAATACTATTACAACAACATTTGCATTTATATAGTTCCTTTAACGTTGAAAACATTCCAAGGCGTTTAATAGAAGCATAATCAGACAAAAGTTGTCACTGAGCCTAAAAAGGAGATATTAGGAGAGGCGGCCAATAGCTTGGTCAAAGAGGGAGGATCTTAAAAGGAGGAGACCAAGGTGGAGAGACGGAGAGGTTTAGGGAGGGAATTCCAGAGCTTAGGACGTAGACGGCTGAAAGCAGAGCACCAATGGTAGGGGATGTGTAAGAAGCCAAAGTTGAAGGAACGCAGAGTTCTTGGAGGATTGTAGGGCTGGAGGAAGTTACTGAGTTAAAGACTAAGATGGAAATTGGAACCCATGGATAAGAATTTTAAATTAGAAGCATTGGGGACTGGGAGCTAAGGTCAGCAAGCACGGGGTGATGGGTGAGCAGGACTTGGTGCGGGTTAGGATACAAGCAGCAGAGTTTTGGATGAGCTGAAATTTATTGGAAGTGGAGGATGGGAGGCTGGGCCAGAAAGCACTGGAGATGACAAAGGCATGGATGAGGGTTTCTGGGGGATGGGGGGAAAGATGAGCAACAGTACGGAGGTGGAAGTAGGTGGACTTTGTAGTGGAGAGGATATGGGGCCGAAGCTCAGCTCGGCTCGGCTCAAATAGTTTGTGAATAGTCTGATTCAGTCTGAGACAATGGCTGGAAAGGAGGATGGAATTGATGGCAAGGATACGGGGTTTGTGGCAGGGTTGAAGATGAAAGCTTTGGTCTTCCCAATGTTTAACGGGAGGAAATTGTGGCTCATCCAGGACTAGATTTTGGACAAGCAGTCTGGCAACAGAGGCAGTGGAGGGTGTCAAGAGAGGTGATGGAGAGGTAGACCTGGGTGTCTTTGGTGTACATGTGGAACCTGTCGCCACGTCTTTGGATGATGTCGCCGAGGGGCGCAGAGGTGAGGAAGAGGAAGGAGCCAAGGACAGCTCCTTGGGGGACTCCAGAGGTAATGGCACAGGGGCTATTTCTGGAAATTCTCTTGCTACGATTGGATGGGTAAGAGTGAAATCAAGGGAGAAGAGCTGCACAATGGAGGCAAGAAGTTAAATGCTGCAGAGAGGTCGAGAATGATGAGGAGGGATAGTGCACCATGGTCACAGTCACAAAGGATGTCATTTGTGACTTTGATGAGAAATAAACCTGATTGGAGAGATTCAAATATGGAGTTGTGGGAAAGCTGGGCACAAATTTGCAAAGCGACAATGTGTTCAGGAACTTTGGAGAGGCAAGGGAGCTTGGCAATGGGGTGGAAGTTTACAAGCACAGAGGGGTCAAGGGTGGGTATTTTGAGGAAGGGGGTGATAATGGCGGTGATAAGGGAGGGAGACAGTACCTGAGGAGTGGGAACCATTTACAATGCTGGCTAGCATGGGAGCCAGGAAGGAATGTTGGGTGGTTAGCAGTTTAGTGGAATTGGGGTTTCAAGGACAAGGTTAGCTCAGAGAGGACTTGAGGGGACATAGGCGAGAAGCTAGAGAAAGATACAGGTACAGGGTGAGGGAATTTTACGTGTGAACCCAGGTCCTGCATTCTCACTCCATAGCACAGCATTGTACTACTGCACAGCCTATAAGCAACAGCCATGCTTTATTTATAAAAAGAAAAATACTGCTAATGCTGAAAATCTGAAATAAAAGCATAAAATACTAGAACTACACAGCAAATCCATCGCAATGAAAGATCTACACTCAAAACATTAACTTGTCTTTTCTCGTTGCAGGCTGACAAAGTTGCTGTATATTTCCAGCACTTTATATTTTCATTTCAGCTATATTTTATTGTGCCAGTTCTGGGTACTTAGCCACATGAGGTATTGTCTTTGTGTGAATCATGATCTCATTGAATGGCGGAATCAGGCTCGAGGGGCTGAATGGCCTACTCCTGCTCCTATGTTCCTATCATCAAATCAAGATTACTTTCCTATAGCACTTCAGTTTAACAAACTAAACTGAACTGCGAATAATAAAACTAGATGAGCCTTATGAACATGGAGTCTGGTTTTGAATTTGCTGTCACTGTTTGTCTTTGTTTTTATTTTGCTGCTTAGTGTGCTACATCAACCACAAGCTTTAATCTTTTAGCCCAAGAGCGAATGGTAGGTAAGTCCATGAACCATTCCTGTCCTATCTCTCAAATTGTTGGATGTCCTGTGTACTTTTGTTCTACTTAAAAGCTACATATGTGCAATAAAGTTACATTTTAAATGAAATATCAAATCACCATTGCTACATCATTAGTGTTAATTGTGTACTGGCATGAAAATATATTTTTGAGATGGTCACAGGGTATAAATGAGATTTTTTTGGAACAAGGGCTCAGATTATTTAAGTTGTCCTAGCCCCCCTCAAGCCTGCTGCATGGAAATTTATAACTTTGGAATGCAACTGCTTTTGTTCACATTCCTAGAGGAGGTGCAATTGAGCCCAATATGACACACAATATAAGGGCATTCCAGTGCAGTGCTTCACATACACCGAGTGCATGTTGGGAATTAGATTTCAAAAGTTAGTGAACTCATTACAGGTGAGAAATCTTGCACGGCCAGCTCACCTCTGCACCTGAATGTCAAATTTGTACCGCCAGAGGGCAAAGTTCTGCGCTGGGAAGGCAAATTTGTGAGATTTACCCTGTACTTCCAAATCAGATTAATTCCTTGACCACTAAAGGACTACAGTAGTATGAGTGCACCAGATCCAAGAATTTGCATGATATATGAAGAAGTAAGCAACTCAATATTTAATTTTAAAGAATAACTGTATAGTATATAATGTGCCAAACCCATGCTGAAAAGTGTGTTGCATTTCCCATGGGGGTAACGTCATTATGATTTCAAGCTGAACATAATAATCAGCTTTATTACACAAATAAAATAATTGTTAGTGGGACACCAGTAATTTAAATGTAGGTGGAGTTTTCTCGCACTGCATTATGCTGAGATTTTGAAAATGTTTCTGTTTGAGCTTGAGGATCATATATGTTGGTACAATACTTTGTAATAAGGGCTGCTTAAATACTATAACTGACTACCTAGAATTAATTGGTTAACACCCGATCTTGCAAGAAAAACTGGTAAGCATTATTCTTAAAAATTAATTCCTGGGATATTTTTGTCGCTGGCAAGGATGACATTTATTGCCCGACCCTAGCCCGCACTTTTTTTAAACATAGTATTACATAGGCCTAGAAATTAGGCTCCCTGGCTTCCCGCGGGTGCAATGATCGCGCGCGCACCTACCTACCGCGCCTGCCGTTGACCTCTGGGCCCACGGGGCCTTCAGCTCCTGGGCCTCCTGCAGCTGCCGGCGCGCAGTGCTTGTGTATCCCAGGGGCGTAGTTAGTGTGATGCGTTCCCTGGGATCACGTGGGCCATGGAGAGCCAATGGCAGCAGACCATCTTTCATTCATAGATTTGCCTGTCAAATCTATGAATTGAAATCTGCCCCAAAACAACACCTAAACTTCAAATAATTTTTTTAAAAACATCACATTTTTAAAATAACTATAAGTTAAATAAACTAACTACTTTGAACAAAAATTTTAATTTTTGACAAAATTAAAATACTTTTTAACAGTGCTAAAAATAAACTTACCTTTCTTTAAAGTATCTAAAAATGATAACCTGTTGAAAAAAATTTTAAATTGTAATTAATTAACCACTTACCTTGCTAAAAACGGGTCTTGCGCCTCCTTTTTAAAAGCGCAGCTTCTTCCATACTTACCTTCCCGGAGAAACCTGAAAAAAAACCTAAGTTCGCTGCGTGCGCGCAGCCTCTCCCGCGCACGAGGTTCACCTCTGAACCCCTCCCTTCACGAAACCGGAAGTTCCGGTTTCCCACGCATGCGTGGTGCATGCAGGAAACCGACACTTCAGGAGCCTTACGGGTGAGTACACAGCGCGTACTCACCCGGCATGTGCCGAATTTCTGGCCCATAGTATTTACCACCAAAAAAAGGCCATTCGGCCCAACTGTTCCATGCCAGTGTTTATGCTCCACACAAGCCACCTCTCACCCTTCTTCATCTAACCCCATCAAGACTATTCCTTTCTCCCTCATATTTTTATCTAGCTTCCCCTTAAATGCATCTATGCTAGTCGCCACAACTACTCCTTGTGCTAGCGAGTTCCACATTCTAACCACTCTCTACAACAACAACTTGTATTTATATAGTGCCTTTAACATAGTAAAATGTCCCAAGGCACTTCACAGGAGTATTATAAAACAAAATTTGACACTTAGCCACATAAGGAGATATTAGGGCAAATGACCAAGAGCTTGGTCAAAGAGATAGGTTTTAAGGAGCGTCTTAAAGGAGGAAAGAGAGGCGGAGAGGCGGAGAGTTTTAGGGAGGAAATTTCAGAGCTTAGGCACGGCCACCAGTGGTGGAGTGATTAAAATCAGGGATGCTCAAGAGCCAGAATTAAAGGAGCGCAGATACCTCGGAGGGCTGTGGGGCTGGAGGAAATACTCTGAATTCTCTATTGGCTTTATTAGTGACTATCTTATATTTATGTCCCATAGTTCTGGTCACCCCTGCAAGTGGAAACATCTTCTCTACCTTTACCCTATCAAACCCTTTCATAATCTTAAAGACCTCCATCAGGTCACTCTTCAGTCTTCTCTTTTTGCCAGCACCAGCCTGCGCTCCTGTCCCCAGCCTCCTGAATCGCCCCCCCCCCCCCCCCCCGCGAAGTGCCGGCTGCGCTCCAAGAGCCCGGCACTTCTCTTGAGTGCTGGGTTCTTTTGCCAACACTCCCGATCCCCGGGGGCCCAGCTGGGCCCCGGGTCACGCTGCGCAAGGCCCCTCCCATTTAAGAAGGGGAGGAAGGCCTGCAATACCGCGGCGTGACGTGCCGCAGCACCCATGATAGTCCCTCGCAGCGCCCCAAGAGGGATGCGGGGAGCTTCCAGTAGCGCCCCGCTTCCCTCTTGGGGTGCTACCACTCAATTTCCGTCGCGGGGGCGCTAATTTTTCCGAGGCGCTAAAAGTGGCGCCCCAGCGAAATTGGAAAGGGGGAGCTACTCAATTTTTAGCCCTTAGTGTTTTGTGTATCCGTGCCCGCAGATTCCTCTGCTCCTCTACTCCATTTAGGAGTATGTGGCCTCCTTATTCTTTCTACCAAATTGTACTACCTCACACTAAATCTATATTGAAGTTCATTTGCCAATTACACGTCCATTCTGCAAGTTTATTAATGTCTTCCTGTATTTTATCACAGCCCTCCTCTGTATTAACTGCACCCTCCAATTCGGTGTCGTCTGCAAATTTTGGAATTGTAACTCCAATTCCTGAGTCCAAATCATTTATGTAAATGGTGAACAACCGTGGTCCCAGCAACAATTCTTGTGGAACACCACTTCCCGGCTCTTGCCAGTCTGAGTAACTACCTTTAACCCCTACTCTCTGTTTTCTGTTTTGTAGCCAGCTTGCTATTTATTCTACTACTTGTCTCCTGACTCCACATGTTCTGACCTTAGTTATGAGTTTACTATGCGGTACCTTATCGAAGGCCTTTTGAAAATCCAAATATATTACGTCTACTGCATTACCCTTGTCTACCCTTCTGTTACTTCTTCATAGAATTCAGTAAGGTTGGTCAAGCATGACCTTCCCTTTTTAAATTTGTGCTGACTTTTTTTAAAAAAAATTTAGTTTCTAGATTTTTTAAATTACATCTTTGAGTAAGGATTCCATTATCTTTCCTACTGTTAAGCTAATTGGTCTATAGTTCGCTGGACTTGTTCTATCTCACTTTTTAAATATAGGAATCACATTAGCTGTCTGACAGTCCTCTGGCACTATTCCCTTTTCTAATGTTGTTTTATATATATGTAATAATGCCTCTGCTATCTCTTCCCTAACTTATTTTAGTATGTGCAGATGCAATCCATCTGGACCAGGGGTTTTATCCTCTCTAAGTTTGATTGGTTTATCAATTATCTCCCCCCTTTCTATCTTAAATGTCTTTACATCTTTTTTGATCTCTTCTTCTAATGTCGTGTCCACCATGTTTGCCTCAGTATTTACCAGGGAGACTAAGCAATTATTTAATATTTCCTGTGAGTTTATTGTGTGTATCCCTTAGTGGCCCTATCCTGATTTTCTTTTTGTTACTTATGTGTCTGTAGAATACTTTACTATTTCTTTTTATGTTCTGGAATAAAAAGCTAGTGTCAGTAATGGTGACCATGAAACTGCTGGATTGTCGTAAAAACCCGTCTGGTTCACTAATGTCCTTTAGGGAAGGAAATCTGCCGTCCTTACCTGGTCTGGCCTATATGTGACTCCAGACCCACAGCAATGTGGTTGACTCTTAACTACCCTCTGAAATGGCCTAGCAAGCCACTCAGTTATACCAAACCGCTACAAAGAAGCATGGACTGCAGCGGTTCAAGAAGACGGCTCACCACATCCTTCTCAAGGGCAATTAGGGATGGGCAATAAATGCTGGCCTTGCCAGCGACGCCCACATCCCGGGAACGAATAAAAACAAATTAATTTAGTAGTTTCTCTTTGCCTTCCTAATTGTTTTTCTGACTTCTTTCCTAACCTTTTCGTATTCCTTTTGTCATCCTCTCCTTTGTTGTCTATGAACTTAGTGCATACCTATTTCTTTAGTTTTAATTTTGCCCTTATTTCTTTATTCATCCATGGTGTGTCATTATTGGCTAGTTTGTTCTTGTTTTTTAGTGGGATATATTTCTTCTGAACTCTATTGATCACCATTTTAAATGTTTTCCACTGCTGTTTTATTTTTTTGTTTGTCAGTACATTTTTCCAGTTTAGTTTCCCTAGTTCCATTCTCATCTGCTTAAAATCAGCATTTTTCCCCAATTTATTGCTTTGGTCTTTGTCTTACTTATATCCTTCTCAACATTTATCTTAAACCTCATTATGTTGTGATCGCTATTGCCTAGATATTCCCTTATGCATACTTCCCTTATCTGTTCTGATTCATTTCCCATTACTAGATCCAGGAGTGCTCTCTCTCTCTCTCTCTCTTGTTGGGCTTTTAGCATACTGGGTAAGAAAGGAGTCCTCCACACATTGTAAAAACTCCATTCCCTGTACCCCTTTCGCCTCTCTTCTTGCCAGTTTATTTGGGGATAGTTAAAATCTCCCATGATTATTATTCTATCTCCTTTACTCATTTCACATATTTGCTTACAGTAATTTTATGTTTGATACAACTGAGTGGTTTGCTCGGCAACTTCAGAGAGCAGTTAAGAGTCAACCATGTTAGTGTGGGACTCTAGTCCGGGTGAGGACAGCAGGTATCCATCCCCAAAGGACATTCATCGGTGCTGCTAATGCTTCCGAGACGAGTGCTGTTGGGATCTCAGTGTGTGATTATAGGAGCTATTGCTCCTTCCAGTGTCTGTAAAATTCTAATGGAGAGCTATGGAAAGAGGTGCAGCCAGAAAAATTAAACAGAGAAGTAAGAATGAAAGATGGATACATGCTGGCGAGAGAGAAGCCAGAATAAAGGCAGAGAGCATCCTGGCAGAAAGTAAATAACTACAAGTCTGCAGGTTCAGCAGACATCAGAGGGGTAATTTTCCAACTTTGTGTTACCAGCAAGGAGCCTTGTCTGCTGAGAGCATAGTAGAAATTTGGTGCATACTGCATATAATTTTCCCTACATTAATTGAAATGGTTGGAAAATCATGTGTGGCGCATACCTGAATTTTCAATTTGCACTGCCAATGGGCAAACCACCCTGCCGAGAGTGCAAAGCCCGAAAATATTCCCTCTGAAGTAATTATAGTGTCAGTAGTGGAACATGAGAACCATAAACAACAGAATAAGAACTACTGCTACAAGCTCAGTCCATGTTGATATAATGGTTTTTAACTCATATATAAATTATTCACTAAATTATACCAAAACTAATCTGATTATATTGGCACAAAATGAATGACTTACATTTTAGAGCAAGTATTGTATCTTCTGCTGCAAAATTCAGAAGGTCTACCTCTCTATCACACTTTGTACTTGACATTAATAACTGGGTATGGTAATTTATTCTTTTAATCTTGCCTGTGGCAATCTAAGGCCTTGAAGCTGTAATAGGGAATGCTTATAGTGAAGAGTGGTACAGAATATGTGCCACTTGGTGACATTGGAAACTTTGGCTGGTGCTGCCATTGCAATTGTGCAGGGACTGAGATTTTTGTTTAAGAAGTAGAAAAACCACATCTAAGTGTAGTGTGAACGGTGTGCACCTAAAGATACAGCAGTAGGGATGAGTTGTTTTAAAGTTAAGGAACAGGACCAGAAAAGGAGGCCAAGAGGTGGCATCAAGAGTCCATGAATTCAGCTGAAAGCAGAATGTTCTGGGAGAAGGTTGAATCGACAGCATTTAAACTTGGTAAGAAAATAACAATGCATAGCAGGCAAAAAGGCCATTCAGTCCATCAGCCCATTCTTTCCAAAGCTGTAAAACAATCTGCTCTATTGTGGTCTTTAGCCATTCCATTTAATATCCTGAGTAAGGGTTCTCAAAACATTCTCCCTCTCCCCAAAGATAAATCAGCAAAACTCCAAAATACCTCTCTCTTCTCCCATCCAACATCGTACGCTTGCTGTCTTGCTAGAACTTGGCATTTCCATGGTGCCAGCAGCTCAGGAACCATCATGTTCCACATAGCATTTAATTAGCTCCATCTGTACTTCTCATGGTAAATATCAACCTCATTCCTAACCATATATTCCTCCAGATCTTTTTTAAAGGAGTTAATCAACAGCACTAACTTACTTTACTTGGGAGTTTGATTCTTTTAGTTATAACTCCATGGGAAAAAACAATTCCTTTTAATCTCAAGACTTGCTTGAGGTTTGTTAATTTTATGCTTATGTCTCGTAGTTCTGTGCTCACAGTCCAAGTAAAATAACCTGCTTGCATCAACATTATCCCATTTCTCTTAGCACTTTAAAAACTTGAATTATGTTTCCTGTTAACTTTCTTTTTTCTAATGAAAATAAGTTCAGTTTTGTGAATATAACTTGGAGCCCCATGTCCCAGAAATATCCATGTTGCTTTTCTCTGAACTCTCCAATGGATCAATGCCTGTTTGAAGGTAGAGTGCCCAAAACTACATACATATTCCAAATTCCACAAGTGGCCTCACCAGTGAGAGAGGTGGAATAGTTTGTTTTCACTTACAGTAAAATGAGTTCAGCTTAAAGTTAGTTTTAATTGGAAAAACTTCACATAGATAGAACTTTATATATTTGTTTATATTAAGAGTGGCAGTTCCTGTTTAACCAATGAAATCGATAAACAAGAGGCAATGTTGCTGGTTAGAGCAGCACACACACATTGGGGGGAATTTTAACCCCCCACGAGGGTCGGGGGGGGATGTTAAATTGGTAAAAATGTGAAATCTGACCCTAACCTGCTGTGAACGCGCCTACTTCCGGAGAGGCAGGTCAGTGATTTTATTATGTTAATGAGGCTGCGTTCCTCGGATTTTGACAACCATTTAAATTTAATGCTGGCCGGGTTTCCCAGGGCTCGTGCAACTCGGCAGCTAAAGGGAGGCGGAAGCAGCTGGAATGTGCTTTTCCAGCACCGCTTGTGGGCCAGGAGGAGCAGGAGCGGTTCTCCCCGGCCCCTCAAGCAAACCTGCCGCCCCGTGATCAGCCAAGCCCACCCCATGATCTTCAGACCCCCCGCGATCTCTCCCTCCGAGACCCCACCGCCCCCCTCCCCCCACCACGGCCTCCGATCTTCTCGATTCCACTTTGCTGTTAAATTTGGCAGGACCTCCGACTTCCCAGTATTTCCAGGTTTCCCAGCTGCTGACACGCACCACTGCTCCTTCCCGTAAATATTGGGGCCAATGTGTTCACGATCTCAGCTGTGTTGTGGAAGGGGGAGGAAGAAGGAGGCATCAAGGAATAGATAGAAATACATAGAAGGTAAAACAGAGAAACAGGCCATTCAGCTCAACCAGTCTGTGTCGGTGTTGACACTCCATGCAAGTAAACAGTTCTAATCCAATTTACCCATCCAGTTCCCATATTCCTTCAACCATTTTTCCTTCATTCACCTATCTAAACTAATTTTGAATGTTGACATATTTTCAGCCTCAACCACTAACCCTGGAAGTGAATTCCACTGCCTCACAACTCTCTATGTGAAGAAGTTTCTCCCGCCCTCTGTTCTAAATCACTTACATTTAATCTTGTATCTATGGCCCCTTGTTCTTGACCTTTCAACTAGTGGAAACAGTCTGCTTCTATCTACCCTGTCCCATCATTTCATAATATTAGATACTTCTATCATATCACCCCGTAATCTCCGTTATTCTAACAAAAAAAGAATTTTGGAAGTCTTTGTGCGTATTTGTATTTCCTCATAGCAGGCAGCATCCTAGTGAACTTGTATTATACCCTCTCTAAGGCCTCAATATCCTTCCTATAGTGTGGAGCCCAATACTGCACTCTAACTGAAGTCTTGTTAAGGTTTTATTTAGGCTCATCGTTACATCTTTACTTTTAGACTTTATGGAGGAAAAATTGAGTCGCGCCCCCTTTGGGGCGCTAACTTCGCCGGTTTAGCGCCCTGAAAAAATTGGCGCCCCCGCGGCCAAAATTCACCGGTAGCACCCCAAGAGGGAAGCGGGGTGCTACTGGAAGCGCCCCACCTCCCTCTTGGGGCGCTGCGAGTGTCGTGTTGCGGTACTGCAGGCCTTCCTCCCCTTCTTAAAGGGGAGGGGCCTAGCCCAGCGCGACCCGGGGCCCAGCTGTGCCACCAGGGATCGGAGTGCCGGCAAAAGAGCCTGTCACTCAAGAGAAGTGCCGGGCTCACGGAACGCAGCTGGCACTTCGCGGGGGGGCTGCAGAGGAGGCCGGGGACGACAGAGGGGGCAGGTGCTGGCAGGCGGCCAGCAACAAAAATGGCCGCCCGTCACCTCCCCTTTAATTTGCGCCGCCCCGGCTGCAGGTAGGCCCCCCTGACCCCATTGGACATAGTGTCTGGCGGTAAGTCAGGGGGTACTACCGAAGATTGCGGCCAGGGCGCGAGCGGGGCGCTGCGCACGGCGATGACGTCATCGCTGAATTTCGCGGGAGGCGTTGGCGGCACCGCGCCCAGGCGCTAGTTGCTTTGCGCCCCGTTAGCACCCTCTTGGGGCGCTAACGGGAGGCGCAAAGCAACCGAATTTTTAGGCCTATACCTTTTGAGATAAAACCTAGAATTCCATTAGGTTTTTAAACCTTCACTCCAAATTTACTACAAAGACAAATACCTACACCAAATCCAGATCAAAAATCACATTCATTAATAAATCATGTCAGCATTGACAAAATAAATGACTAATCACCTTTATGCACGCCCTTAGTGCCTGTTTTGTGTGCTCATTTTCCTATCCTGGTACTCCTAAGAGGTGCTTCCTCAATGACTACAGCTTGGGAGGTGGAAGGCTGCTGATCTTCCATTGACAATACTTCAGATGGCCTTGGAGGACAACCTCGAGAAGCACTGGACCTAGAGGGCCCGGCTGTAGACTGCAGCCTCTCAGTGTGGGCTGCAGCAGTCTAGGCCGGCTGGCTGAGTGGCACCAGCAAGGCCACTGGCGGAGTGTCTGCTGAGGGAGCAGGCTGTCATGCTGAGAGAGGACAGCAGATGCCTCTCCAATGGAAGCAAGGCCATTCTCCTGGGTAGGTATCTCAGCACTCCTCAGAGTCTGCTAGACAACAGCGTGCTGGAGTAATATGACGTCCTGGAAGCCCCTTTCAACAGTGGCCCCCAAAGCCAAGATGGCAGTAGTCTGAGCTTCCATACCAGCAGTTTGTGAAATCATTTAATTTTTCCGGCATTGCAGCCATGTTCTTGGTGCAATGCTCCTGGCATTGGTGTACTCAGCAAGCTCTTCCTACTGCCTCCTGAGTAGATGCCTGGAGGGCTTCCTGTCCCCTGGGGGAGAAAAAGATGTCCCCCCTCCTCTCCACTGCCTGCACCAAGGCCTCCATGCAGCATCGGAGAATCATGGTGCCCGTTTGCTCCCTCCTTCAGCCATTTGTTCCTCAAGAGTTGTTCCACCATCTTTACAGCCAGAATACACCTTCCCTTTAAGAAGTGCTGGCTGTTCCCATTTTTGGGCGTGATCTGATTTCTAGGCAATCCTCTCACCAAATGAGATTGTTAAAGTGGTTCCAGATGTTATTGCTTCATGCACGCATATTCACTAGGAGCTAGATCAATTCTCCTCCAGTGTGTTTTGCTAAAATTTCCTCTTAACAGTTAATACAAGGATCCATAGATATGTTCCAGTGGTGAAAAAGCTATCCCATTGTGCTATACAGCTCCCTTTACCTCTTTCACTATTGTTTAGGGATGCTTATAGTTGAAACTCAGGTTTCATATTTGCACGTTGGAACCCAGACAGGATAATTTTATCTGAACCAGCTACACCAGCTGAACCAAGTTTTGGAGGTAAATCAGACCAATGTACACATGAGACTTACATCTCAGGAAACATTTAGCACATGAATTTCGAGCAAATTCATCAAAGTTAAGCGACAACTGGGAAAGCCAGAAGCTCAGTCCTTACCCAATGTGTTGGAATTGGCTCATTTCATGTTGACTTGGTTTGAAGGTCTTAACTATATGCTCTCATCATGGAGAGTTAATCATATGAACTACTGTACAAGCTGCAAGTCTGACAAAGATTTCACCCTCAGAAAAGACAGGGTAGAGCTCAATATCCCATGTGCTATTTTCACTTCGGTTGCTTGCGCCATCGTGTCTACATCATTCAACAGCTTTGTAACTGTTTATATTACAGTTAAGTAACAATTATTATTTATGGAATAATTCTTGATTAAAATGCCAAATATTTGTATTTGTTTCCATGGAAATGTTGCAATACTTGGACACATATGCCTACAGAATCAACGAATCATTCTCAGGAACTGCAGCTTTTTCCTATGGAGTTTCAGAAGTGCTATTCACCCATTCATTCTTCTTTATTACAGGGTAGATTTACTTAGTTTGTTATTCCTGATTTAATGTTAGCAATGCTTTATTAAAATATATAGAATAGCATTTTTACAGTCATTTAAGTAAATAGTGCTAACTTCATTGGTCCTTTATAAACTGTATCTGACCTTTTTACATTGAATGAGGACGACATTCTTCATTACCATTCTGACAGAACCATGAAGCATATGTTTTTGCTTACTCCACTCCCCTGCTGCCCCAAAATGTATATAGTCAAAAAATAATAGTTTCCCTGTATTTCATTCTGTGATAATCTGATTTTCACTCCCAAAAAACATATGGGATCCGAAGCTTTATAAACAGGAGTAAAAAGTACAAACTGTACAAATCATTGGTTCGGCTGCGGCTAGAATATTGTATCCAGTTTTACATAAGAACATAAGAATTAGGAGCTGAAGTAGGCCATACGGCCCTTTGAGCCTGCTCTGCCATTCAGTAAGATCATGGCTGATCTTCGCCCTCAACTCCACTTTCCTGCCTGATCCCCATATCCCTTGGTTCCCTTAGAATCCAAAAATCTATCAATCTCTGTCTTGAATATACTCAACAACTGAGCCTCCACAGCCCTTTGGGGTAGAGAATTCCAAAGATTCACAACCCTCTGAGTGAAGAAATTCCTCCTCATCTTAGTCTTAAATGGCCGACCCCTTATCCTGAGACTATGGCCCCTAGTTCTAGACTCTCCAGCCAGGGGCCCCCCTACTTTAGGAAAGATGTCAAGGTCATAGAGAGGGTGCAGAATAGATTCACTAAGATGATACCAGGGATGAGAGACTTTAATTATGAAGAGAGACTAGAGAAACTGGGACTCTCTTCATTAGAACAAACAAAGTTAAGAGGAGATTTGATAGATGTTCAAAATTATGAGCAGTTTTAATAAGCAAGACATTATTTTCACTGGTCAATGAGTTGGTAAGTAGAGAGAGTTGCCGAGGATTTCCTTGGGGGTTCTCCCGATCGGCCACTGTGATTTTGGCTGAAACACCAGATTCTCGCGTAAAAGGGGGTTTCTGCCGATCTTCTGCTGAAGTTATGGTGGTCGATTGGGGGAATTCCCAGGGAAATTCCCAGTGCGTAAGTTTAAGATCATCACCAAAAGAATGATTGAAGTGACTATTAGAATTACTGTTGTACAGAGGGTTGTTAAGATATGGAGTGCCCTACCAGAGGCAGTGGTGGAAGCCAAATCCATAATAGCTTTTAAAAGGGAAGTGAATAAAAATCTGAGAAAGAAAAATGTAGAAGGACATGAGGAAAATGCCAGGAGAATGGGACTAAGTGGATACAGAACCAACACAATGAAAGCAGAATTGGTCGCCTAAGTAGGTCCATGAAAACCCCACGGTGGAAGGAGTTGATTTCAGAAATGCCATGTTCCAGTGTTGAAAAATGAATTTTTTAAGCCAAATTACCAGGGGCCCTACCAAAAATATTCAGGAGCTGTATTGTTGAATGTCAGTATATAAATTTATGTGAAGAAAATGTGGGCTAGGATCTCTTTGAAAGATTAAAATGATTAAAACTTTGAGCTTACAGTCACGAATATCAGGACCATAAGCTTCAAATTAGCGGTGGCATATTAATGCAGTGTGCATGGGTCCTTGACTTATGGCCTGTTTATACTGGACCTGGAGGAGGAAATCAGAGATGGCAGCCAACCTACATTATTGCAATATTTACCAGTGACTGATTCCAGAGCAGCATTAACAGAATCCCTTCAGTTAAGCAGGAAATCCTGGATGTGGGCATAGCTGTGGTGAAGAGAGAGACAAAAAAAATTGCAAAACATAATAAATAAGATAATTTGCTTTCACTGTTATCCAAGGTTTTGAAAAGTTAGAAATGTCTTTAATTTGGACCATAGTGTGTAGATTACTGGCATGGGCCAAATGATGACATTACTGCAAACACAATGAGCAAAACTGCATTGCCAAAATTTATCATTCATTCCCAGATTGAACATTACAGTTTAGCAATTCGCCCAAACAACATTTCAGTAAACAAAAGCAAAATAATTGAAGGGAAAAATTTAATGGATGAAGTTGAACACTTTCGTATAATAATATTTTAAAAAATTTGGAGTCATTCTGGCGGACTCCAACCAGAAGTTTAGCGGGAGTCTGCAGGAACAGCCAGAAGTTAGGCTGGGACCTAGATACATTGGGGGATAGAGCTTCCGCCTGGTCCCAACAAGGCCACTGTCGTAACGAGAGTGGGACTAGTGGGGACACCAAAATTCTCATATCCTGAGGATTCATTGGGACCCAGTGTGTGGCTGGCATGGTATGTCTGGTCCAACCATGACTACCTTCCCGATAGTGGTGCAAGCGTGGCCCACCAGGGGGGGGCAGTCCAAGATTGAGGCTGGGCCCCTAATCATTTGGGAACAAAATATTTTTTCCACAATTTTTGAAGTAGCCCTCTAACACAGGGGACGGGGACACCAAGAAGCTTCTTCTACTGGGACTCAGCACTCCCTGCCCAGTACTCGTCCACCAGACTTTCCTGAGCCTCAGACATGACAAGTGTTCTAGATGCACTCCTAGTGATGAGGCATCCGCCGTTTACAAACAATTTAGGGAACCTCCTCCTGACCCCTTTTCTCTGTCGTAAGGTCAAGAATGGGGCTGTTCGCTAACAATTCCATATAGTGTTCAGCTCCATTTACAACTCTTCTAATAATGAAGCAGCCCATGCCAGTTTACAGCAGGCATTGGACAACACCCAGGCTTGGGTTGACAGGTACCAGGTAACATTCAAGAGCCAGGCATATAACTTTGACCTTTAACAGCATCATCATCACCAAGTCCACACTATCAACATCTTGGAGGTCACTACTGACCAGCTGCTCAATTGGACCAGCCGTATAAACACCTACAAGAGCAAGTAGAGGCTGAGTAGTCTGTGACGAGTGGCTCACCTCCTGGCCCCTCAATGTCTTGCCACCATCTATAAGGCTCAAGGTAGGAATGTGATGGAATTCTTATCACTTGCCTGATGGATGGAGCTGCAACAACACCCAACATGTTCAACACCATCTAGGACAGAGCAGTTTGCTTGATCAGCATCCTTGCCACTGAACTCATATCCACTCCTTCCATCACTGGTGCACTGTGGCTGCAGAATGAACTCTCTACAGGATTCACCGCAGCAACTCACCAAGGCTACTTTGATAGCACCTTCCTCCCCTGCAACCTCTACCACCAAGAAGGACAAGTACAACAATGCCATAGGTAACACCATCACCTCCACATTCCCCTCTAATTCACACAGCATCCTGACTTGGCTATATATTGCAGTTCCTTCATTGTCACTAGGCTAAAACCCTGGCATTCCCTACCTGACAATAATGTGGGAGCATGATCACCACAAGGACTGCAGTGGATCAAGGAAAAGGCCCACCACCATCTTCTCAGGGCAACTGGAAATGGGCAACCTATTTTAAAAAACACCTAGTCGGTAAATACAACACATTGAGCTAGAAATTCGCCTCCTTTGCGCCTCCAGTTAGCGTCTCCGGGGGTGGGGGGGGGGAGGCGATAACGACTTACCGCCTGGGCGCGGCAATAGCACCACCGCCCGCAAAATTCACCTGGCAGTTTGCAGCAACAGTAACCCCTAGCGCCACGCTCTCCTGCGCCCGTAGATCGTGGTGTCATCCGGCTGCGCAGCGCCCCGGACCCGAAATTCGGTTCTGCCCCCTGCAGCATCGCCGGCCGATTGCACCGACAGCTGCAGGAGGCGTTGGTTGGGAGGCCGGGCACTTCGGGAGCGCTAATTAAAGGTAAGGCTGCTGGTCTTCAGTAGAAATGTGTTTCCTTCCTTTAGGGTGCGTTTTGAAAATGTTTAAATGGTGCGATTGATCAGCCCTGCACTCTGTTCGAGTGCTTGGGGCTGATCGTCGAGGATCCTGACTGCCGTCGGCGACGATGGAAATCGTTCAAATGCAGAGCCTGCAGCAAAGGCCCTTCCCTTTAAGGGAGGGACGGAGCCCTTGGATCCCGGCAGCGCTACAGTGGTCACTGTGCAGCGCTGCTCCTCTACCGCAACCCCCCCTGCTTGGTTTAGCGTTCCAGAAGGGAAGTGGTGACGCTTGATTTAGCACTCCCCTTCCTTCCTGGCGCGCTAACACTGAATTTACTGAAAGCTGCGATTGATTAGCGCCTGGCACTAATTTTTTCCCGTTTTCAAAATTTAGCGCCCCAAACGGAGCGATACCTAATTTCTCCCCCATTATGTGTTACTACCAGAAGGCCTCAGCTTTGATCTTGGATCTATGCTAAGTTGGTAGACTTTAGCTGGGCAGCAGCTGATGCACTATGATTGTCCTCATGATTGTCCCTATGCCAGGGAAGAGAAAAATCAACTGGTGTTCCCATCCCTGATTACTCTCTTTGCTGGAAAGTGCTCATCTGTTAGGATGTTGAGTGAGGACAAAATTGGGCTTGATTATTCTTCGCAGTGAACAGAGGTGCTAAGCCTTACTGTGGAGTACTGGTGCAGTCAGGAGAAGAGCACATACAGCACTGTTTTAACACCTATTATTCTTTGGTACAGCTCCTTTCCTAATCCATGCTTAAGTTTTTGGAGAAGTTCTTAAGTTACACACTGGAGAAAATAAAATAATTTCATTGAAAAACCGTGTTCCTGAAAACCTGGCCCATGGTAATGTAAATATTATTCTCTAGATAAATAAAGGCACAAGCATAAAATGTGCTCTTGGAGGAAGGAGTGATGATGTCATTATTACAGACATTCTGACCAGTCCTTAGAGACCTGAAAAATGAGGAACATGATACCAACTACCTAATCATGTGGGACTCTGGAAATCTGTGTAACACTACCAACATACCACATATACCATTTGTTTACATGACAGAACTATTATATTTCTATTCCACTGGGCAATATAATGGCCTTTTACAGACCTTTGCTTAATGTCAACTGAGATTAAACAGCTAAAGTTTCAACAATAAAAATGTGAACACAGAATGACCAGAGTTGAACCTAGCATACAGCTTTGGACAAATGTCTTCTACATTACGATTCTTAATCATAATTAAATTACAATAGAATGCAGAAAATGGGAAGCTGAGGAAGTTATCAATAATTTGGTCCAAATCAAATAAAAAAGTACACAAGGACTATTTTGATTTGAAGCATTCACGTCTTAGCAACTGTAATTGCAAGGAAGAAAGCATGGAGGAGAATGGGACAAGTAATAATCTGCCTTAGTTATATAAATATTATATCCCTTTTAATGTTTCTCAGTAGATATCATGAGTGGGAAGTATACAGTTTGCGCACAAATAGAGCTAACCTTGATTGTTCACTCCTTGGGCTTATCAGGAGTTTCGAAACAGTGGCCAAAAGCACATCACAAAAAAACCCCAGATTATCTGGTCATTATCTCATTGCTGTTTGTGGGACTTTGCTGTGTTTCCTATATTACAACAGTACAAAAGTACTTAATTGGCTGTAAATAAAGCGCTTTGGGACATCCTGAGGTCGTGAAAGGTGCTATGTAAATGCAAGTCCTTTTTTCTTTTCTTTAATATATCTTTTCTCAGGTACATTGCCCAAAACTAATCCCAATACTCCTTATGGGGTCTGAACAAGCCTCTGTGCAACCGAAGCATCACTTCCTCACTTTTGTATTCCGAACCTCTTGAGATAAAGGCCAACATTAGCCTTTTTGATTGCATTTTGTACCTGTGCACTAGCTGTTAGTGATTTGTGTACATGGACACATAAATCCCTTCGTTCCTACACAGTTCCTAATCTCTCCCCATTAAGAAAATGTTCTGATTTGTCTTTCTTGGATCTAAAGTGGATGGCCTCCCACTTTCCACATTGAATTCTAGCTGCCACTGTTTTGCCCACTTAGTCTATATCACTTTGTAACTTCCGGCTCTCATCTGTACAACCTATTGTGCCTCCTAACTTAGTGTTAGCTGCAAACTTGGATATATAACTCTCTATTCCTTAAGCCAAGTCATTAATATACATCGCGAAAAGCTGAGGTGCCAGTACAAATCCCTGAGGAACACCACTTGTCACATCCCACCAGTCAAAGTACATTCCCTTTATCCCTACTCTCTGTCTCCTACCTCCCAACCAATTACCAACGCATGTCACAAGGTTACCTCCAATTCCGTGCACTTTCATTTTTGATAATTTCTTAATAATTGTCCCAGTTTCCTGGATAGATACAAAGACATCATGCAATGCTGCTGGCTGAGATTTCCAGCATCCTTGAGAGTTTTCTACATGCTGCACAATGTCACCCTCCAAAGAGACATCATCATAGAATCATAGAATGGTTACAGCACAGAAGGAGGCCATTCGGCCCATCGAGCCTGTGCCATGGCTAACAAGGGAAATTAGGGATAGCATAAGATCCAAGGAGAGGGCATATAAATTGGCCAGAAAAAGCGGTAGCCCTGAGGATTGGGGGCAGTTTAGGATTCAACAAAGGAGGACAAAGGGATTAATTAAGAAGGGGAAAATAAAATATGAAAGTAAGCTTGCTGGGAACATAAAAACTGACTGTAAGAGCTTTTATAGATATGTGAAGAGAAAAAGATTAGTGAAATCAAGTGTAGGTCCCTTGCAGTCAGAAGCGGGGGAAGTTATAATGGGGAACAAAGAAATGGCAGCCCAATTAAATGCATATTTTGGTTCTGTCTTCACAAAGGAGGACACAAATAACCTCCCAGAGATGTTGGAGAACATACGGTCTGATGAAAGGGAGGAACTGAAAGAAATCAGTATTTGCAGGGAAATGGTGTTAGGGAAATTGACGGTATTGAAGGCCGATAAATCCCCAGGGCCTGATAATCTACATCCTAGGGTATTTAAGGAAGTGGCACTAGAAATAGTAGATGCATTGCTGGTCATCTTCCAACATTCGATGGAATCTGGAACTGTACCCATGGATTGGAGGGTAGCTAATGTTACCCCACTATTCAAAAAGGGTGGTAGAGAGAAAGCGGGGAATTACAGACCGGTAAGCCTGACATCGGTAGTGGGGAAAATGCTAGAGTCCATTATAAAGGATGTAATAGCTGAGCATTTGAAAAACAGTGATAGGATCGGACAAAGTCAACATGGATTTACAAAAGGTAAATCGTGCTTGACTAATCTACTGGAATTTTTTGAGGATGTAACTGGGAAAATAGATAAGGGAGAACCAGTAGATGTGGTGTATTTGGACTTTCAAAAGGCTTTCGATAAGGTCCCGCATAAGAGATTAGCGGGTAAAGTTAAGGCACATGGGATTGGGGGCAAGGTATTGACTTGGATAGAGAACTGGTTGGCGGACAGAAAGCAGAGAGTAGGAATTAATGGGTCTTTTTCCGAGTGGCAAGCAGTGACTAGTTGGGTACCGCAGGGATTGGTCCTTGGACCCCAGCTATTCACAATATACATTAATGATCTAGATAAGGGAATTAAATGTAATATCTCCAAGTTTGCAGATGACACAAAGCTGGGTGGGAGTGTGTGCAGCGAGGAGAATAGCGAGAAACTCCAGGATGATCTGGACAGGTTGGGTGAGTGGGCAGAAGCGTGGCAGATGCAATATAATGTGGATAAGTGTGAGGTTATCCACTTTGGTGTCAAAAACAGAAAGGCAGACTATTATCTGAATGGCAATAGATTGGGAGAAGGGGAAGTGCAACGAGACCTGGGTGTCCTTGTGCACCAGTCGCTGAAAGTAAGCATGCAGGTGCAGCAGGCGGTGAAGAAGGCAAATGGTATGTTGGCCTTCATAGCGAAAGGGTTTGAGTATAGGAACAGGGATGTCCTGCTGCAGTTGTACAGGGCCTTGGTGAGACCACACCTTGAGTACTGTGTGCAGTTTTGGTCGCCTTATCTGAGGAAGGATGTTCTTGCCATGGAAGGAGTTCAGCGAAGATTCACAAGGCTGATACCTGGGATGGCAGGAATGACATATGAGGAGAGATTGGGTCGATTGGGCTTATACTCACTGGAGTATAGAAGAATGAGAGGGGATCTCATTGAAACATATAAAATTCTGACAGGTCTGGACAAACTAGATGCAGGAAGAATGTTCCCGATGGTCGGAGAGTCCAGAACCAGGGGTCATAATCTACGGATAACGGGTAAACCATTTAGGACAGAAATGAGGAAGAATTTCTTCACCCAGAGAGTGGTGAACCTGTGGAATTCTCTACCACAGAAGGTAGTTGAGGCGAAGTCATTAAATATATTCAAGAATGAGTTAGATATATTTCTTAAAGCTAAAGGTATCAAGGGATATGGGGAGAAGGCAGGTACAGGGTACTGAGTTTAGATGATCAGCCATGATCTCATTGAATGGCGGAGCAGGCTCGAGGGGCCGAATGGCCTACTCCTGCTCCTATCTTCTATGTTTCTATGTTTCTATGACTCTCTGCAAGAGCACTTCAGCTAGTCCCACTCCCCCGCCCTTTCCCCGTAGCCCTGCAAATCTTTTTCCTTCAGGTACGTATCCAATTTGCTTTTGAAAGCCACGATTGAGTCTGCCTCCACCACCCTTTCAGGCAGTGCATTCCAGATCCTAACCACTTGCTACGTAAAGAAGTTTGTCCTCATGTCGCATTTGGTTCTTTTGCCAATCACCTTAAATCTGTGTCCTTTGGTTCTCGACCCTTCCGCCAATGGGAACAGTTTCTCTCTATCTACTCTGTCTAGACCCCTCATGATTTTGAACACCTCTATCAGATCTCCTCTCAACCTTCTCTGCTCTAAGGAGAACAACCCCAGCTTCTCTAGTCTATCCATGTAACTGAAGTTCCTCATCCCTGGAACCATTCTCATAAATCTTTTCTGTACCCTCTCTAAGGCCTTCACATCCTTCCTAAAGCCCAGAATTGGATACAATACTCCAGTTGAGGCCGAACCAGTGTTTTATAAAGGTTCATCATAACTTCTTGTTTTTGTACCCTATGCCTCTATTTATGAAGCCCAGGATCCCGTATGCTTTTTTAACCGCTTTCTCAGCCTGCCCTGCCACCTTCAACGATTTGTGCACATATACCCCCAGGTCTCTCTGTTCATGCATCCCCTTTAGAATTGTACCCTTTAGTTTATATTGCCTGTCCTCATTCTTCCTACCAAAATGTATCACTTCGCACTTTTCTGCGTTAAATTTCAACTGCCATGTGTCCGCCCATTTCACCAGCCTGTCTATGTCCTCTTGAAGTCTATCACTCTCCGGCCTCACTGCTCACTATACTTCCAAGTTTTGTGACATCTGCAAATTTTGAAATTGTGCCCTGTACACCCAAGTCCAAGTCATTAATATGTATCAAGAAAAGCAGTGGTCCTAGTACTGACCCCTGGGGAACACCACTGTGTACCTTCCTCCAGTCCGAAAAAACAACCGTTCACCACTACTCTCTGTTTCCTGCCACTTAGCCAATTTTGTATCCATGCTGCCACTAACCCTTTTATTCCATCATCAGAAAGAACCTTGAGGAAGAAGAGCCCCAGGCATTGAAGGGGACTATCAAGAGTAACAGGAACAGCCTGAAGAGATAGTCAAAGAGAACCTGATACCAGCTGTGAAAGCCATTAGGCAACTCTCATACAGGAGACCTTGGAAATGTTTCCAGTGCATTATCATCTGCCTTATGACTGCCACAGCTATGTCTTCACTTACAGCAACAACAACTTGTATTCATATAGCGTCTTTAAAGTAGTAAAACATCCCAAGGCGCTTCATGAGTGTTATAAACCAAAAGAAATTGGCACCGAGCCACATAAGGAGAAATTAGGGCAGATGACCAAAAGCTTGGTCAAAGAGGTAGGTTTTAAGTGTCTTAAAGGAGGAAAAAGAGCTAGACAGGTGGAGAGATTTAGGGAGGGAATTTCAGAGCTTAGGGCCTAGGCAGTTGAAGGCACGGCCACCAATGGTTGAGCGATTAAAATCAGGATGCTGAAGAGGGCAGAATTAGAGGAGTTTAGATATCTTGGGGGGTTGTGGGGTTGGAGGAGATTACAGAGATAAGGAGGGGTGAGGCCATGGAGGGATTTGAAAACAAGGATGAGAATTTTAAAACCGAGGCATTGCTTCTCCGGAAGCCAATGTAGGTCAGCGAGCACAGGGGTGATGGGTGAACGGGACTTGGTGCGAGTTAGGACACGGGCAGCCGAGTTTTGGATGACCTCAAGTTTACGTAGGGTGGAATGTGGGAGGCCGGCCAGGAGTGCATTGGAATAGTCAAGTCTAGAGGTAACAAAGGCATGGATGAGGGTTTCAGCAGCAGATGAGCTGAGGTAGGAGCAGAGACGGGCGATGTTACGGAGGTGGAAATAGGCGGTCTTAGTTATGTGGATATGTGGTTGGCAATGTTCCCTCTAAGCTGAGCGTGTGTGCGGCTGTGCAGTAATCTGCGAGGTCCCATGCAAGCCGCTCACAAGCTTTTACACTGGAAATACCGCGCGGAACATAGTGCAGCTTACAGGGAACATGGGTGCTCGGTGGCTCATTTCAGGGTCAAATATGGCACCAAGGTTGCGAACAGTCTAGTTCAGCCTCAGCCAGATGCTAGGGAGCGGGATGGAGTTGGTGGCTAGGGAATGGAGTTTATGGCGAGGACCGAAGACAATGGCTCCGGTCTTCCCAATATTTAATTGGAGAAAATTTCTGCTCATCCAGAACTGGATGTCGGGCAAGCAGTCTGACAATTTAGAGACCGTAGAGGGGTCGAGAGAAGTGGTGGTGAGGTAAAGTCAGCGTACACCTTCAGTCTTCCACACAACTCACAGTTTTCTCATTTTTGCCACCTGAGGAAACATAATGACCCTGAAATTCGCCTCTACCAAACTTTTTCAAAAACATTGTCTATTCACATAACAACTTCAGTGCCAACAGATTGTGGGTTCAATTCCCACTCCACAGACTTGAGTATATAATCTATGCTGCCACTTCAGTGCTGGGAGTCTTTCAGATGAGTCATTAAAATGAGATCCCATCTGCTCTCTCAGGTGGACGTAAAAGATCCCACTGCACTATTCGAAGAAGAGCAGTGGCGTTATCCCAGTGTCTTGCTAGAGCAGATTATCTGGTCATTAACACATTGCTGTTTGTGGGACCTTGTTGTACACAAATTGGCTGCTGCCTTTCCCTATATTACAACAGTGACTACACTTCAAAAGTGCTTCATTGACTGTAAAGCACTCTGGGACATCCTGAAGTCGTGAAAGGTGTTATATAAATGCAAGTTCTTTCTTTCTTAACCATTCTGACTCAGAGGAGAGAATATTAACACTGAGCCAGTGGTCATACATTCGTTTCAAGTAACCTGCTGGATATCAACCCAGTATTTGGAGACCATGGGGCACCTTTTAACCCATTGGTGGCGCGATGGCATTTTAACTTCTGGATTTGGGAGCCCTGCACGGGCCAACCCCCGACAGCTGAACCGTGCCGGGAGTCATAGAATGGCCAGAAGTGGCCAAGGTAACTAACTTTATGCTGGGGACTGTTCCCTTGGGTTCCCGACTTGATTTTTGCTCCTGCCCTCTAGCCCTGAAGTCACTCCCGCTGGTGTCGGGTGGGAGACTGTCCTACGTTATTCCCTCTTGCCCCGCACCAAAATGCGTCCCTAGTTAAAATTGACTCCCATATTCTTGTCTCCACTCGCCGGGGCTGTCTGGGTGGGGCTCAAACCATACTTAATGCTACCATTAAGACAATGGCTCACTCCCAACAAAGATAATACTATGTCTTAAATGGATGAGCTTGGAACAGGTAAATATGTTTCGTTGAAGAAGTAAATACAACATGAGAATGAGTTAAAGAAACCATGAGCTAAATGTAACTTGTTACTTAGATTGGATAGCTTATGGAACAGCCTTTCATTTAACATGTTGAATGCTGACTCAGCTGAAACATTCACATAATAAATGGACAGATTCTAGATTCAGTGGGGAGTGAGGATATGGCTTGATGCCAAGGTACAATGTGCTGTATATACAACTAAAAGTATTTATTTAGTAATCCTGGATCTTCTAAATATTCTCCACTTCAGTTCTCAGTCGGAGGAATTTATGTTGTAAAAGTTTGGCTGCTTTGAATAATAAACTTTACACTCCAGTAACAGCCTCTGGTGATGTGTGGGAGTTAATTTGTATTGTGCAGGAATTTTGGCATCAAAATGTGGTTTCACAAGGGAAAGAAGACGGACTACTATTTGCAGAGGAAGTAAATTGTTTTAAAAACATGTTTGCATTTCTTATGACTGAAGCAGTTCTAAGTGGTCTTTCCATTCTACTTGGGTAAAATTCTTTCAATCCCTGTCAATACTAGCTGAAAAAAAAATCCATAACATTGAATTTTGAGCTTTGATTTTCTGATTTTAATACTGACAGTAAGCCATTTATTTATTACTGCCAGTGTTAATAATGCCAATCGGAAAATCCAGGTGCATCGAGCACTTGACTTTACACCAGCAAGGTGGCGTTCCATGGTTGCCTGTCAATCAAACTCAATTAATTTAGTTGGAAGTTTTATTAGTTCTGAGATGGGATACAAAATAGAGTGCTACGAAGTAGCAATAGAGGTGCCCACATTTATAATTTTGCTGCAAATAGTGAACTGTCAATATCATCTAGCTTAATGGAGGGAAACAGAGATCTCCCAGCTCGCCCGACTTGAATTCCATGTCCTGACTGCTGATCGTGGAGAGGCAGTGACAGCAGCACGCAACATGGTTTAAAATCCTTGCCAAGTATACTCAAGTATTTATTCTGATGTTTCACAGTTATTAAAATATAAGAGGGAGATAAGAACCTGAATAAACATATACATTTATATATATATATGTTACATCACATTGTTTATAATTTTAATAAATAATTTAGAGAATGGAATATTGTCCAAGCTTTCCAACTTTGTGGATGACACCAAATAGTGTGCTGTGGCACAATGATGCTAACCGATGTTTAATAGTCCAAAGGAATCTGGACAGGGTAGGTCAATGGGCAGAGAGATGACAGATGGAGTTCAACACAGATAAATGGTAAATCAAGAGATTAGGTAAAAGAAGCAATAATCTGGATTACATGTTAAATGACACCGTGCTTGAGATAACCGAGCAGGAGAGAGATTTGGGTTTTGGTGGATAGGGCATTAACACCGCCGGTTTGCAGATGGTGAAGAAAGCAAATAAAAGGTTGAGATTTATACTTGAGGGTGTGATTTATAAATGTAAGGAGGTGGCGTTGAAGTTGTATCTAACCTTGGTACGGCATCGCCTGAAGTACTGGGTTCCACTTTTTTCTTGTATTACTGGAAAAATATAGAATTATTGCAAGGAAACGAGCGAAGGGATACGAGGCCGATTTGTGAATTTTGAGGGCTGAGATATAACAAAAAATTATCTATTCTGGGCGTTTACTGTCTGGAGTATAGACAGGTGATGGGGACTTGACATAGGTCTTTATGATTTCCAGAGGTATGGAGAATTTGCATCCAGGAAAGTTCTTCTGTTGGGCAAAAGATTCAAAGATTAGGGAACACAATTTAAGATTAAATCATATTTTATTTATATAAAACCTGGAAGCTTTTCCCTCCTAGCTTCATTATTTAAGTGCAGCAGGTATTTTCTCCTTCTATACCCAACCTTCCCCAATCCGTGGCACAAAGCAATGATGACAAATAATGTAACATCACTCAGTGACAATGGTTCAACTGGATTCATCCTCTAGTACTCTCTGTTCAAAGTGGCAGCAAATTCAATTGTGATGATAATCCACACTATTTCATACAACTGGCTTATTTTAAATGCAGTTTAAATATATCTTTTTGGCAAAGATATGTAGAGAAGAATTCTACCAAGTAAATTGTTTCTTCATGATTTATCTGATGATAATGTTTAAATATTGTGCTTTATTCAGAATTGCATAGACCTTAAGTTGATGAATAAACTGTGTGGGTATCACAGTAACTCCAAACACTGCCAGTTAGAACGAGAACCACTGAGGAGAAGTATATATATCTAGGCCATAAAGTATATATATTAACTATAAAGGATTTTACAATGTATTGTTTAATAGGGCAATTGAAGTTTGAGCGATAGATCTCTCCTTTAAGTGAGCAATGATTCTTACTTGTTTGTATTGAAGGGGTCTGACAGTGAAATGTATACAATTGTTACTGTTTTCTGTAGAATACAGTGGCTTTATTGCATATGGAAGTTTTTATTTAGGACTACCAAAGAGCTGGCACAGGCACAATGTGCCGAATGGCCTCCTTTTGTGCTGTATCATTCTATGATTCTATGCATTCTTTAAGAAAGTTATGAGTTTAGCACAATCTATAAATTGAATGATTTCACAGGAAATTTTTTGCTCTTCCTCAAATATTAGAAACAGTATAATGAATGCAACACAGAACAAGTATCCATTAACATTAACAAAGAGAATGGTTACTTTGTGTGCTGTTCATCCTTAAGAATAAAAAGCAACAGTTCTTAAACACTGCCAAATAAATTCTCACCCAGTAGCCACTCAATAAGTGAAAGACAGAAGCAGAACTGGACATCAAACAAAATGAGAAGTTAATGGGCAATAATCTTCATTACATTTTTGTCTACAAATGCATAGTACAACAACATAAATTGTGTCAAGTGCATTCACGTGATATCAGCATGATAAATTGACTCTTTTCCCAAAAAAGGTTTTCCAAACACTTTTTTGTGAAAATAAGAGCATTAAAGACAATATCTTGTACTATTTTCAAATGCATAAAAGCAAAGCTAAAACAAAACAGGAATAGTTTAGTGATTTAGTTTACTCGATGTGGACAATAAAACGAATGGCTACAACAGAAGATAAAGTGTTTGTCAGTGTACAGAAGCCAAAGGCAGTAAGGAAACACAAATCTGATTAAGTAACAACAGAGCTCCTTCAACAAGAAGGAAACATTATCCTCCAATGACTCCCATGTGCAATTCTGGTTATAAGGAGGATGGACAAGGTAGCAGTTGGCTCAAAGAATATTGTAATTGTAAAAAGGATGATTGTGGGGCATTACGTGACAATTAGAGAGGTACCAGCCAGTTCCTTTGTATATTTAGCAACATGTTGCATGCACTAGTGCTATTAAACCTCCTTGTGAATCTTCTTGACAGCATACTCTATGGCATCTATAAGGCCCACATCCAGCAAAAGATGCACACACCAGATGTTTGCCTCCAATTATATCAAAGGTTCAGGGACAAACACCAAGAAAAAGAATAAAAGATCTTGCGTGCTTATACTTTATGGAGCTCAGCGGGGCATATAATTCAGTTAACTGAAAAACTCTTACAGAAAATTTGAATCCGCCATGGCAATTACTTAACTCTGTTAGACCTGGCTGAACACATCTGTTTTGTTTCTTCATCACATCTGGAGTTCAGCAAAGTTGTATCCACCCACTGAACTTTAGAATACTTTCATCAATTCTGGAGTAAGACACAGTGAAGTCCAAAATTACATCGAGCAGTGGACAGGATGAAATGTCCGATTACAAACAAGATTCCACCTTGAACAACATTGAAGAGATTTTGCTGGGCTGTCTGTCCTTTACAAGATCATGTCTGGAGCAGCATCACATGAGTTGTTACAATTTAAGTCAGAAACGTAAGAGCAACCACAGCTGTAGCTCAACGTTCTATGCCAGTACAAAACTCTGAATAGACTACCAGCAATGAAGTTTCAAACATTGTTTCTCCTGCCTCTGGAACCCTTTCCCAGGTAGTGTTGTCACCTGGTGCCATTGTAGATAGAAGTCCAAATGCAAATTTGGCTGTTACTTGCGGAATCAGGAGTCCTGGAGCATGTAATAGACTGCTAGAAATGTCTGCCCTGCAATTGGCACCCCAGGTCTTTCTGTGTCCTCAGAGTCAAATTCACAAGACATCTGCCCCTGGTTACAGTTACCTCCAGCTGCAAACTATTGTTATGCAATTTAATATTAAAAAAGACATGTAATTTTGTCAAAATTATCTTACCAAACTAAGCTCAGGTCTCGAATTTATGCAGGATTTGAACTTGCCAACATTAATAGCATGCCTGATATATTAGAATGTTTGTAAAAGCAAAAGAGATTTCAGTTATTGGGGTGAAACTGAAAACTAATATACTGGAAGCAGTCATTCTGAATTTCAGCAGAGCTTTGCAGTTTTTGAAATGGATGTTTACAATGATTAATGATGATTATTTATGCTTCTAACTCTTTTCAAGAACTTCTCAAGTTAATCTCTGTTCTGTGCTGAGTTAGCTGATCTGAAGCGGGGCAGCAGTTTGCTACTATAATCAACCTCAGTGACCACAAGAAGGAGGAAAAATCAGCCCGAGTTCCTGTTCCTGATCACTATCCAGTGGTTCCTGGTGCTGGAAAATATGCATAAATGGACATCAGATGTGGGTGCAATCAGGCTCAGCTGTGCTGCTCTCGGTGGTGGAATAGTCTGCTGACAGGCATTGTCCAGGCACAGAAGTGAAGAATGGATGAGATATTGGTGGGCTACATGTGGAACTGTATCCCAGTAAGAGTAAGGGCCTTCACAGGACAGGAAGAGAGAAACTGGGGGAAAAAAACTCCCTCTACTCAGCATCAACAATTATGCCTTAATCCCACATTCACAGCAACAGCTACTGCACGAATGTGGATTCCCCATTCTTTGTGGCCTCTCTGAACATGATTGACAATTTAGATCCAATCTGTGTCAAATTTGACAAGTTTTGCATCTTGGACGACAATGAACTTTATTGAGATTATCTCAACGTATTTCACTGAAGTACCATATAACTGGCAAAGACAAAAAGTGATCCTTATCATTGTGGGTTGGGTTCAGTCTCAGGTCCCAGGACGGATCAGATGCTAACTCGCTGCATTCATTAGTTCACAATCTTTACTTTTTTCAATTGTTTTATTTTGAGGCTGTAATGTTAATGCAGTCCTTAAAACATTAATCCTAATAAGTCACAAAGACATATTTGGCCCGCGACACACCACCCAATCATAAAGGTGTACTTCAGTTAAAGATCAGGATTGTGTTTTGTCAATTAACCCCAAAACCAGTGGCCGACACATTAGCTTTCTCTCTAGCAATCAGCTGGGTGCGTGCTTGGGTTTCTGACAATATACACATGTGATATCAGTTTGCTAACATTTGGAACATACATAACCAATCAGTACCAGAGCCCTAGAGGCTTCTATGGAATTCTGGGAAAAAATCTTGATCTTCTTAGGAAAGGTTCACTGGTACTGACATAAGATGCACTTGACTTTTGACCTCGATTTCAAAGGCACCTGTGTGTGCTTTTAAAATCTGCTTTGACCAATTATCCACTTTTAACCTAAATTGTTTAAACCCTGGAACACATTAACTAGGCTTAGTACACAGCCATGTCATTCTGGACTTCCTGATGTAAAGAGATCTCTTAACATGGTTAAAAGAGAATGTGGGGATGGGGCATGAGATTAATCAGTTTTCCCTACTGACAGCTCCAGACAAAGCAGTCTTTCAGCCACCTGGTTTGCATCTCACACACCTGCAGTGAGGTTGTGGATTGATTCTTTGTACTATTGCCTTGATCCTTCCATTTACAGGTACATTAAATTCCTTTAAAGTACTGCCTGCAGTCGTAAGTACCTCAATGAATTGCCAGCTAAAAAGAGCTTTTCAATTTCATCTTTAGCTACAGCTCTGTAGCACGCAAGTAAGATACTTCAGATTAAGATAAGTAACTGGTCTTTCTGTGAGGTATATGTCTCCAATTTATGCTCAATTTACTCTAAGCATGCATTTCAATAATACAAATGCTTTTATTCATTATTTTTCCCCTTTAAAACTTTTCACAAGAGCCATCACTAAAGAATTTAACAACCAGCCCGAACAATGTATGAATGAATATGAAGAATTGCACTAAAAAATAAAACTTGTGACATGGATTCCAATGTAAGTGCGCGTAATCCTGCTATAAAAGTCAAACAGTACTAAATTTAGAAAATGGTTCTGAAGGTAAGTAATGATAATATTTACAATAATCCATATCTTAATTAAAAAAGATCAGTACTCTTTTGTTAATCACGAGGGTGGTGGAAGCAGAGATGATCAATGATTTCAAAGGGAAATTGGATAGGCACTTGAGGGAAATAAACTTGCAGGACTACGGGGATAGAGCGGGGGAATGGGACTGACTGGATTGCTCTACAGTGAGCCGGCACGGACTCGATGGGCCGAATGGCCTCCTTCTGTGCCGTTATGTCTCTGTGACTCTACGACATAAACTGAAGTTCAAAACTTGTAAAAGCTTCACAGAGCTGTGGGGGTTGCTCAAGTCTTGTGGAGATTGATCTTGAATGCTCCAGAATGTCCTAGAACTTTTTGCGGGGAATTTTTGTGGGGCCAGGAAGAGCAGAAATGCTCCTCTTGGTCCCGCAATACTACTGTATCCTGCTGCCAGCCGCTTGGTGCCCTCCCTGGAAGGCCTCGAACCACCCCGCCCCCCGTTCCGTTCCCCCCCCATTTCATTACTGTCTTCTGGCTTTGCTCTGCTCTCCCATGGAGCCATTGAATTCCTGTCCCCTGGTTTGGCAAGCTCCCTGCTAGCGCCCACTGAGCACTTGGCAGCTCGCTGGAATTATGCTAATGAAACCTGTACCTGAAAATGGTCTTGCTTCAGGTGAGTGACGTGGTCCTTCCGCCGACTTCACGCTGTTCTGGGCCGAAGTTAAAAATCGCCGCCTTGGTGTTTAGCACACTAACCAAGTTATCAGTAAATCTGATCAATGTTCTTTGTTTTCAGTACACTACCTTTAACTCGATTTGTAGTTTTATGTTACAAACGGCCTTGAGTGATTCACTAGTAAAGCCCTGCAAAATCAGTCAAGCATTTTAACAACCTGAATATAGCTACTAAAATCTCAGACTGTTCAATCAAATGTGCTGAAGGACCTACCTGAAAACTTCAGGATAATGTCACTAGTTCAAGAGTGCCTGTCTGAATGTGTTAATATTCCGGATTACTAGTGATAGGTCAGTATAAACTTACTGCTGCGTTGGAGGGGTGTTATTTTAACTTGACTTGGTCTCCTCCACTTAGTGGATCCAACTCATACAACAACAACTACTTGCACTTATACAGCACCTATAACGTAGTAAAAACTCCCAAGGCACTTCACAGGAGCATTAGTCTGACAAAAATTGACACCAAGCCAAAGACAGGTGGACAGGTTTGGACATTAGGACAGGTGACCAAATGCTTGGTCAAAGAGGTAAGTTTTAAGGAGCATCTTAAAGGAGGAGAAAGAGGTGGAGAGGTGAAGAGGTTTGGGGAGGGAATTCCAGAGCTTAAGGCCTAGATGGCTGAAGGCACGGCCACCAATGGTAGGACGAAGGAAGTAGGGGATGCACAAGTGGCCAGAGTTGGAGGAATGTAGAGTTCTCGGAGAGTCGTAAGGCTGGAGGAGGTTACAGAGATAGGGAGAGGCGAGGCCATGGAGGGATTTGAAAACAAGGATGAGGATTTTTAAATCGAGGCGTTGTTGGACTGGGAGCCAATGTAGGTCAGTGAACACAGGGGTGATGGATGAACGAGACTTGGTGCGAGTTAGGATATGGACAGCAGAGTTTTGGATGAGCTCAACTTTATGTAGGGTGGGAGACGGGAGGCAAGTCGAGAGGTAACAAAAGAATGCAAGTATCGGGAATTTATGAAGATCACAGTATATTTATCCAGTGCCCTTGCAGAGACATGTGGAAACAAAGAATAACATAATAATTAAGCCTTGAAAACATATATTTTTTAAAATTCCCATTCTCTATAGTTGTACCATTGTGTATAATGGGACGAATTTCATAGCAGCTAGAAGACAAAAACAAGTGTACACTCACAAGCTTAGGCATCCACAGTTGTTTTTAAGTCCTGGTCTGCAGGTAAGTTTTTGAACACCATATTTTCCTCAATGGCTGAGGAAAGCCTGTAATGGCCTGAGTGTAAAAGTACTTCAGTGGGCAGTAGCGCTGACCTGCTGTGCCCAACCGCAGCCAGAAACCACTGCTGCCTCTGACGGCCAGTCTGATTCTGTTTATGCTGCTGTTGGACGGGGCACTGTCTCAAACAGTGTCCATAGGAACCATCTCTTTCGGTGCTGCTTACAGTGACACCTTCTTCTTTAATTTATTATACTTGAAAAAAATTCCAGGATAGCCCTATCAACCAAATTGTTTCCTTAAACATCCATATGATAGTTGTAAATTGTCATTGTGCAATCATGAAGATTGCATTCATAGTTCCCAAAACTGTTGCTTTACAGCAGTGAAAGCAACTTACATCCGACAATGTATATGTTTGAATACTGGCCCCATGATTCCAACGTTTCAATTGACCGTGCAAACTCCTGAACCCCTCTCACCTCAAAATGCTCACAGCTCATTAAAAATACAGTGAAATATCCAGCAACTGAAAAAATGAAAAAATGTGAACTGCTGAATACAATTCGAAAGAACCTACTTTCCTTTGAAACTAAGGTTTCAACTAAAGAGCAAAACAAATTTGGAACACATTTCACAATACAGGAATTACATTACTGAAATGTTTAAAATATTAAGTGAAACAATATTGTTTCTGTGTTATTCTTAAACTATAAAGGACTTGTACCTTGTTGTTTTACTTTCAGCTTTACTATTCCCCTCCACCCTCTTTCCCACCATTATCAAGCCAAAATCTGGCCCTCCTTTTCTTTGATTTCCATTCAATTTTGCTAACAATTTTGTTAACTGAAGAACAAAGCTTGAATTTTTTTTTTGATAGTGACAGTGAAAACATAATAAAGACACACACAGTGTCCTTCAAAATGTCATGAAAAACAAAGGGAAAGTTGCAGAAATTGAGCCCAAACTATTTATTATCACAATTTTTCCTTTCTGTAAGAAAATACCAGAAAGCAATATGAGCTCAACACACTGACAGGCATCAACTCCACAACTGATTGACACTTATGCTGCATTAATAGAAGAAAGAAAGACTTGCATTTATAGAGCGCCTTTCACGACCACCGGACGTCCCAAAGCGCTTTACAACCAATGAAGTACTTTTGAAGTGTAGTCACTGCTGTAATGTGGGAAACGCGGCAGCCAATTTGCACACAGCAAGGCTCCCACAAACAGCAATGTGATAATGACCAGATAATCGTTATTTAATTTTATGTTGATTGAGGGATAAATATTGGTCAGGACACTGGGGAGAACTCCCCTGCTCTTCTTCAAAATAGTGCCATGGGATCTTTTACATCCACCTGAGAGAGCAGACATGGCCTTGTTTTAATATCTCATCTGAAAGACGGCACCTCCAACAGTGCAGCACTCCCTCACATTGTCCGCATGCCCGATACGAGACTCCCAAAACAAGCGCTCTACTCGGAGCTCCGGCACGGCAAGAGAGCCCCAGGTGGGCAGAGGAAACGCTTCAAGGCCACCCTCAAAGCCTCCTTGAAAAAGTGTAACATCCGCACCGACACCTGGGAATCCCTGGCCCAAGACCGCACAAAGTGGAGGAAGGCGCCGAACACCTCGAGTCTCTTCGCCGGGAGCAAGCGGAAGCCAAGCGCAGGCAGCGCAAGGAGCACACGTCAACCCAAGCACCCCACGCACCCACCCCTTCAACCACCGTCTGCCCCACCTGTGACAGAGACTGTAGGTCCCGCATTGGACTCATCAGTCACCTGCAAACTCATTTTTAATGTGGAAGCAAGTCATCCTCGGTTCCGAGGGACTGCCTAAGAAGAAGGACTCCCTCAGTACTGCACTGGAGTGTCAGCTCAGGTTTTTGTGCTCAAGTCTCTGGAGTGGGTCTTGAATCCACAACCTTCTGACTCAGAGGCGAGAGTGCTGCCCACTGAGCCACTGCTCATTTTACAGCTCTTTTTTTTAAACACTCACAAGCAAGCTGAGTGTGGAGTCTGACCATACAGTGCACTTCTGGCCTGCAGAGACCTTATTAGACCATTGGGAGAGAGGGAGGGAAAATGGAAACTTAAAGTCTCAAATGTAATTTTGAAGCAAGGTCACGTGTTCAGTCTTGCTATGAGTGAGGTGCTCAAAAATCACTCTGCAAAGAAAACAGGAAGAGTTCTAGGGCGCCAACAACCTTAAAAATAAGGAATCCCTGGAAGATGGTCTGCAACAGTAAAACATTACTGCCTGGTTTATACTGACTTCCATTCAAAGGGAATCCAACATGAGTCAAATTTCACCCTGGCTCCACTTGAATTTTACAGATCGTCAACAAAATCAGCATTATTTCATGGAAGAGTTTGGGGAATTTACATTGTCACAGAGAACCTGGATCATACTGGAAATGGACCCACTCCACTGGCACTGATGAAAGGTCATCGACCTGAAATGTTATCTCTGTTTCTCGCTCCACTGCCTGACCTGCTGAGTATTTCCAGCATTTTTTGTTTTTATTTCAGATTTCCAGCATCCGCAGTATTTTGCTTTTGTAATAGTAGTATAATAATTCTCTTCTCTTTGGGTTCAGCACCATTCAAATAATGTTTTCGGACGCAAAAGGAATCTGAGGAGAAGTAATTATTTACAAAAATAAAATGGGAAAACTGCATTTGTTAAAATAGCAAATAAAAATTGGAAATGCACAGCAAGTCCTGTAAATGATTTACAAAATATATCTTAACTGTTTCTTTTATTTGTTTACTGAATTTCTTGTGTTTATCCAGGTGAAAGACGTCAGTGCCAGTGAAAAATCTGAATATTAAATTATAACAGGCTTGCTGCTAGAAGGGGTAAATAGCTGTGTTGGTGAATGTAATTTTCCATTAGTGATAATCCCACATTTACTGCACAGACCAAAATCAGGGCTGTCATCACTACAGCTCAACACTTATGTGATTCATCTACAACAACTTACATTCATATAGTGCCTTTAATCCCACATTTCCCACATTACAACAGTGACTACACTTCAAAAAGTACTTCATTGGCTGTAAAGCACTTTGAGACGTCCGGTGGTCGTGAAAGGCGCTATAGAAATGCAAGTCTTTCTTTTTCTTTCTTAATGTAAAAATGGGTTTGATAGGGTAGACCAGAACTAGGGGCCATAAATATAAGATAGTCACTAATAAATCCGAAGTCGCACAACACCAGGTTATAGTCCAACAGATTTATTTAAAATTACAAGCTTTCGGAGCTGTCGCCCCTTCCTCAGGTAGAGTTACTGTGAGACAATCTACCAGAATTCACAGAATATAAACACAGAGAAAATGCGATTCAATCTTTCCCTACATCAAAGACACACTAAGAGCACAGCCAAGACAATGAGATGTGTCCCAGGGGGTCCAACGTGTCAAAACACCTGCTGGCTGCATATCCTCTCCATTTGGGTTTGTTTCTTGTGTTTGTTTCTTGTGTTTGTTTTTTTAAAAAGCTGGAAAGACTGGCAACGATGTCAAGTCACGTTCTGTATCGTGACATGAACCCGATATCCTGATTGAGGCCGTCCTCATGAGTGCGGAACTTGGCTATCAGTTTCTGCTCGATGATTTTGCGTTGTCGTGTATCCCGAAGGCCGCCTTGGAGAACGCTAACCCGCAGATCCGAGGCTGAATGCCCTTGACTGCTGAAGTGTTCCCCGACTGGGAGGCAACCCTCCTGCCTGGCGATTGTTGTGCGGTGTCCGTTCATACGTTGTCTCAGTGTCTGCATGGTCTCGCCGATGTACCATGCTCTGGGGCATCCTTTACTGCAACGTATCAGGTAGACAACGTTGGCCGAGTCACATGAGTATGTACCATGTACCTGGTGGGTAGTGTCCTCACGTGTGATGACGGTATCTGTGTCCATGATCTGGCATGTCTTGCAGAGGTTGCCGTGGCAGGGTTGTGTGGTGTCGTGGTCGCTGTTCTCCTGAAAGCTGGGTAATTTGCTGCGAACGATGGTACTTTTGAGGTTAGGCGGCTGCTTGAAGGCGAGTAGTGGAGGCGTGGGGATGGCCTTAGCAAGGTGTTCGTCGTCATCGATGACATGTTGAAGGTACCTCTCTGGGTACGTCGAGGGCATCCTGAAACCCATCGTACAGGTAACCCCCAGCTTCTGTCGCGACACTACAGACTTCTTGCAGAAACTCAGCACCCATGGACCAGTTGAACCAGGAACACTCCTCGCCACGATGGACGTATCGGCACTCTACACCAATATCCCCCACAATGACGGCATCGCTGCGACAGCCTCAGTTCTCAACACCAACAACAGCCAATCTCCAGACGCCATCCTACAACTCATCCGCTTCATCCTTGACCACAATGTCTTCACCTTCGACAACCAGTTTTTTACCCAAACACACGGAACAGCCATGGGGACCAAATTCGCACCCCAATACGCCAACATCTTCATGCACAAGTTCGAGCAAGACTTCTTCGCTGCACAGGACCTCCAACCAACGCTGTACACCAGATACATCGACGACATCTTCTTCCTTTGGACCCACGGCGAAGGATCACTGAAAGGACTACACGATAGCATCAACAGGTTCCATCCCACCATCAAACTCACCATGGACTACTCCTCAGAATCGGTTTCATTCTTGGACACACGAATCTCCATCAAAGACGGACGCCTCAGCACTTCACTCTACCGCAAGCCCACGGACAACCTCACGATGCTCCACTTCTCCAGCTTCCACCCTAACCACGTTAAAGAAGCCATCCCCTATGGACAAGCCCTGCGAATACACAGGATCTGCTCAGACGAGGAGGAACGCGATGGACACCTACGGACACTGAAAGACGCTCTCGTAAGAACGGGATATGACGCTCGACTCGTCGATCGACAGTTCCGACGGGCCACAGCGAAAAACCGCATAGACCTCCTCAGAAGACGAACACGGGACACAACCAACAGAGTACCCTACGTCGTCCAGTACTTCCCCGGAGCGGAGAAACTACGCCATGTTCTTCGCAGCCTTCAACATGTCATCGATGACGACGAACACTTGCTAAGGCCATCCCCACGCCTCCACTACTCGCCTTCAAGCAGCCGCCTAACCTCAAAAGTACCATCGTTCGCAGCAAATTACCCAGCTTTCAGGAGAACAGCGACCACGACACCACACAACCCTGCCACGGCAACCTCTGCAAGACATGCCAGATCATGGACACAGATACCGTCATCACACGTGAGGACACTACCCACCAGGTACATGGTACATACTCATGTGACTCGGCCAACGTTGTCTACCTGATACGTTGCAGTAAAGGATGCCCCAGAGCATGGTACATCGGCGAGACCATGCAGACACTGAGACAACGTATGAACGGACACCGCGCAACAATCGCCAGGCAGGAGGGTTGCCTCCCAGTCGGGGAACACTTCAGCAGTCAAGGGCATTCAGCCTCGGACCTGCGGGTTAGCGTTCTCCAAGGCGGCCTTCGGGATACACAACAACGCAAAATCATCGAGCAGAAACCGATAGCCAAGTTCCGCACTCATGAGGACGGCCTCAATTGGGATATCGGGTTCATGTCACGATACAGAATGTGACTTGACATCGTTGCCGGTCTTTCCAGCTTTTTAAAAAAACAAACACAAGAAACAAACCCAAATGGAGAGGATATGCAGCCAGCAGGTGTTTTGACACGTTGGACCCCCTGGGACACATCTCATTGTCTTGGCTGTGCTCTTAGTGTGTCTTTGATGTAGGGAAAGATTGAATCGCATTTTCTCTGTGTTTATATTCTGTGAATTCTGGTAGATTGTCTCACAGTAACTCTACCTGAGGAAGGGGCGACAGCTCCGAAAGCTTGTAATTTTAAATAAATCTGTTGGACTATAACCTGGTGTTGTGCGACTTCTCATTTTTGTCCACCCCAGTCCAACGCCGGCATCTCCACATCATCACTAATAAATCCAATAGGGAATTCAGGAGAAACTTCTTTTCCCAGAGAGTGGTCAGAATGCGGAACTCGCTACCACAAGGAGTAGTTGAGGCGAACAGCATAGATGCATTTAAGGGGAAGCTGGATAAGCATATGAGAGAGAAAGGAATAGAAGGATATATTAATGAGGTTAGATGAAGAAGGGTGGGAGGAGGCTCATGTGGAGCATAAACACCAGCATGGACCTGTTGGGCCTGTTTCTGTGCTGTAAATACGATGTAAATACCTCACACATGGAGATAGACAGGAAAATGGATGTCAAGCCATGGAAGAACATGGCAAAAAGCCTGGTTGGAATGATTGGTTTTGAAAGCCTTTCAAAACCAGAGAGAGAAGTGGAGGAGGAGGGATTTAGGGAGGGAGTTCCAGAGAATGGGCCCTACTTAGAACATTAACAGAAATTCTGAGTAAATACAATCTGCCATTAACAAAGCAGAAACATGGGGGATTGATGTATTTTACAGGCTTGATGGGCTTAATGGCCTTTCCGAACACCATGCTTCTTTATGTCATATATTAAGGTTTACTCACTACAACTTCAGTGTCACCGCAAAACAGTTTCTGCTTTACAGTAACATCACAGTGGCAGTGTAAACCCAGAGCTGGGGCTTGGGCTGACTGCAGGGAGAAGCAGTGTGAGACCCCCTGGAGGACGTCCTTAACTTCAACACCACATGGAATTTAAGTGCAGGTCAAACTAGATTTAAGAAGTGCTGCATCTCCTGGACACTTTTTTGAATCTACCTGAAGTTAATTTAAATGTTTAGACAGTGCAGGTGCTGCCACCTGCTGGGAGACGAGCTCTGCGCATGTACGTAACCTCGCACGGGCCGAGCTCTCTCCTCCCAGGACAACTGGAATTCCAGACAGTTAGGAGCAGGGCATAGTATGCAGACCGGTAGCTGCAGTATGAATGCAGCACAAGATTGAAACGAGCATTTCCATGAAGCTAAATAAAAGCAGCAATGTTACTATCTCTGGTGTTTATTTAACAAAGGTAACCTTTATGGTGGTGGTTGGAGAAAAGGTAACTTGTGACAGGTGGATACCAGAGAACGTTTAAAAACCATTTATTGTTCACAGTCAAGAAATCTGTACTATATATAAAATCCAAAGTATAAGTAGCACCTCGATGCTTGCCCAATGCTTTTGAAATATAGGTGAGTATTTTACATTTCTTTGTTTTATGAGAATAGCAAATGCAAAATTGGACAATTTATACATTGGTGAAATTTATAATCCATATTTCACAGTAAGCAAAAGACCTTGAAACCACACTGTCATCACAAGAGTAATGAAGCAAGAAAATACACAAATGCCAGTATGACTTGACCCAATCAAGTCACAGAAACCAATGTACAGAAGGCACTGCCTATCAAAAAATAATAGTCCACATTATTGCCCTCAGTAAAAGAGTTAGGGGTAAAAATTCACTTGGTTGCGCCTCCCGTTAGCGCCTTAAGAGGGTGCTAATGGGGCGCAAAGCCGCTAACGCCCGGGCGCAGTGATGTTTGCGCCGCTCGAGAACTTAACTTGAGATTGTGCGGCGGCGCTAAAACTTACCGCTGCGACCACCTGCGCGCGCAGATTGTGACGTCATTCCATGGTGCAACGCCCTTGTGGCGCCCCGTAGCGGAAATTGAGTGGCGCCCCCTGCCTTACCGCCTGGCGCTTCCAACGACCAGAAGACTGGAACGCTATCAATCGCTGTGGGGCTGGGGGGGGCGCTATTTAAAGGGGGCCTCTTCCTGTCTTTTATTGTTGGTGGCATTTTTGAACTACGCATTCTGAGAGAGAGAGGGAGAGACTTCTGGAGAGATTCAACGTTGTGTGAAGGAGTTTTGGGTACTGAGCAGCACTTTGCAGGTTCATTTTGATTTGCCATTCCTTGTATCGATTTAGCAGAGACTGTGGGAGCTGCACTCTGAGCTCTTTGCCTGGTACTTTCCATTGTTCTTTCCAGCACATTTGATGTGCAAGTCTCTCCAGGCCGAGATTCAAGGCAGCAATGAACAGGATGTGGATGGAAAGCAAGATTAACCATCCCCTTTAAGAACTGGCCCGTGCCATTGTGTGTGTGTTCCATTGCTGACTGACATTACATGAGCTTCGCCAGCGCTCCGAGTTAGCGCCTCACTGCTCGGCCTTTGCGCCTTAAGAGAGGTGTGCAGCGCCTGCTTTAGCACTCCACTCACCTCCCGGGGCGGTAAAAGTGAAGTTTCCTGTCAGTGCCGATAATTAGCGCCAGGCGCTAATATTTGCGTCCGGACGATATTTGCGCCCCAAATGGGGCGCGACCTAATTTCTACCCCTTAATGTTTTCTCTTGATATAAAATAATCTCCACAAAAGCATTCAGCATGGAAGAAAACACAGGTCTATCAAATTATCACTGGAGAACATGCGATCAGCCTTTTCCTATACAAACATTGCCACCTTTGCTGCAAAAATAGCAGATCTCTGTAAAGGTTTGGCTAAATGCAGGCTAACTTCAGAAGTATTGCCTTCAAATACTTAAAAGCATGTTTAATCATATATAATGATTACAAAATATAGAAAGTGTCATTCAGAACATACCTGTTGTTTACCAGCTGTTGCTTCCTTTACATGAAAGAGAAAAAAGTTGTCCGAAAAAGCTTCCCAATCTGATTTGGACAACGTATATACAGGAGTAAAAGTCCATGCACGAGTGGTGTGGAAATGTTTGGCAGAAGATTAATTTTTATAAATTTATTAACATTCAGCAATTGTGGGTGTTCTGTGGCTTTACTGGTGTTATAAATAAATTAGATTTTCACAAAGAATACGGCATTTAAAATTATATTTATGTAAAGTGAGATGTTTATGTTTGCTTAATATATATTTTGCCCGAAGATCAAAATCATTAACATATCCTGACTTACATTGTTTGACATTTGGCTTTTGTGGTTTGTAACATGGAAAATTGTAATTAATGTAAGTTACTTAAAAACAACTGGCAATCCACTTAAGGTTTCTAAGGTGAATACAAATCTATGGAACTAACAATTGTATCTTGCAGATGGATCAACTAATTGCACTTGTCATTAATAAATTTAGATCGGTAAGTTGGGTACATTTATTAAAGGAAAGAATGTAGCATTTTTGTCAAATTAGATCATTATGGCCTAGAATTTCCTTGGAATGAGTTACGCTCCTGTTACCCCTTTTTTTAAAAATTGCAACCACCAATGGCCTGCAGGGGGAGTTACACGTGGGTTTCCTGGGTCTGCTCATTTGTATTCCCATTGGTGTAGTCATTGGTGTAAAGCCTGTGTAAAATGGGTGTAAGCAGTTGAACTGCCTGGAAACGTCCTATGCAGACAGTTCAGCCTGCACTCTTCAGCTGAGGGATAAACAAGTAATGGAGTAACAGTTCTTGGCTTTTTCACTTCATTCTCGAATAACTTCACTGCATATCTTTGCAATATTTTTGTTATACTTGTACAGAAGTATGACTACATAGAGATCATCTAGATCCACAGGGCAGCAGGGCACAGCACCAAGACAGAGAAGAAGAATGCAGAACTTCACTGATTCAGACCCCCAAGCCCTCTTCAAGGAACTCAAAGGCAGGAGCCACAGACTCCTGGGTGTGGGTGCCACCAAGCAACCCAGAAATGTAACTTGTGCCTCCCTCACCCTCAAGACTGCAAAACAGTGCTGCAAAAAGTTCAAAAACCTCACCAGGGCTGGCAAGGTAAATATTGGGCACACTCTTCCTTGCCCACCCTGGGAACCATTCTTCAGTCTCTTAAAGTAACACTTCCACAACTAACCCTTCATCCTGCACTCTAGTTAAGGAAGTCTGTAACTTGGCATCTTGCACTCTGGCTACCCAGCTTCCCTAACAGCAATTATTTACATGCACAAACCCTAAAAACCCTTCCTCTACTTTAACAGCCTCATAAGCCCACATTTCATACTTCAGCTCTCCTACACCACTTGGCACGCACTCCTCAACTGCTAGCCTTACACTCATTCACTCTATCTTCTTCCAGGACAAATTGACACACAAAGCCTGCCAAAGGCACGCCTCTAGATGGGGCATTCACACCTTTTAACCCCTCACACCCATCAAAGACCAGGTCATGGAGCTCATGGGCACTCACTCAGTTCTTGCAGTGGGAGATGGCGAGGTCAGCGGCATCTTGTTGGCGCAGTTTAGTAACTGAGCACTACACTGTGGCCCTGGAATCCCTGTGACGTGCCCCACAGACAGAACGCTCCACCCCCTTCTCTCACTCCTTCATGTCAAGGGAGTAATGCTCACCCAATTTTATCTTCAACCTTCCTTTTCTGCAGATCCACCGCAGCAACGGGAACCGCAGAAGGAGAAAAATAATGATGATGATGATGAGGAGGAGGAGAAGAAGCAGGAGTTGGGAGTGTCTTCTCCTGTTCTTCCACAGTTTGAAACTGTTCAATATCCACATCTATGGTGAGGTCTGGGCCAATAGCATTATTATGTAACATCCTGTTATCAATTTGCAAATCTTCTGTGCATTAGGCAAACATCACCTGATTTGTGCATCTAAAGTTTCACTCTGGCTCTGGTACACTCATGTTCTTCATTACTGCTGCTCACTGTTGGAATATGAGGATTTTGGAGAGGCACCATGGTTGCAGCATGTAGCCCTCGTTTTCAAGAAGCTAGCCATCAATCTTTCCTTATCCTCCAAAGAACTGCAATATGCTGGATTGCTTCAGAATTACATTCAGCCGAAGTCTGTCTGAGTTTTTCATCAATGGCCTTTACACAAGGCCTTAACAACTAAAAATCTGCTTTTTTTCCTGTCACTTGAATTTTCGTGACCCCATTTTTGGATAGCAGCAGTCTTCAGAACAGCACTAAACACAGATAAATAGTCAGTTAATCCTTTAATATCGTTGGTGTACAGCGACATCTTCACTAAAAATAGCAAACAGATGGCAATAAAGCACAACGATACCCTGCTGAATCGTTCCTCCTGGTGGCTGAACATAGAGACAGTGGTAATGATAGATTCTGCTCCAACACCATCCCTCCTTGGCAAGATGAGAGAAGGAGCGAAGTGTTGCAAGGTGACGAATACCATCGCGGAGGAGAGAAAAATAATTTTTAGCCCAGCACTGTGAATACTCTCAATAAATAATGTTTTATTTGAACCTTTATAAAACACTGGTTCGGCCTCACCTGGAGTACTGTGTCCAATTCTGGGCACCGCACTTTAGGAAGGATGTGAAGGCCTTAGAGAGGGTGCAGAAAAGATTTATGAGAATGGTTCCAGGGATGAGGGACTTCAGTTACGTGGATAGACTGGAGAAGCTGGGGTTGTTCTCCTTAGAGCAGAGAAAGTTGAGAGGAGATTTGATAGAGGTGTTCAAAATCATGAGGGGTCTGGACAGTAGATAGAAACTGTTCCCATTGGCGGAAGGATCGAGGGCCAGAGGACACAGATTTAAAGTGATTGGCAAAAGAACCAAATGCGATTTGAGGAAAAACCTTTTTACGCAGCGAGTGGTTAGGATCTGGAATGAACTGCCTAAAAGGGTGGTGGAAGCAGAGTCAATCATGGCTTTCAAAAGGGAATTGGATAAGTACCTGAAGGAAAAAAATTTGCAGGGCTACGGGGTAAGGGCGGGGGAGTGGGACTAGCTGTAGTGCTCTTGCAGAGAGCTGGCACGGGCTCGACGGGCCGAATGGCCTCCTTCTGTGCTGTAACCATTCTATGATTCTTATGATCAGACAAAAATTCGAATCAAGTTTAAAATGTTCAGGTTTTCCATTGTTTTAGACTTAATTTGCAACAAGTGTAACGGTTGACTGAAACTTAGTCAGTAAACTTGGGATGCTGTAGGTACTAATGTGGTTATTTTAAATCATGCGTTCCAGTTAACTGTGTGGTTGAGATTGACAATCACAGTTATTATTCAAGCATGTTCTTCAGTTTAAATATTTATTATTACATTGAGTTTTGTTTTCATGTATGCCTCTACTTCACCAGCTGACCCCCACATTATGAATTTGATCCAATAAATTAGTCACTGGGGTTTTAAATGATGTTATATGCAGACTCACTCATTTCTAGTGAAAGCTTGGACTGTAAAAGATAAATGTAAGATATCTAACCCAGATTGTTTTTGACTCTCAGTGACAATATATCACTAGTACAGACTCACTAGTTTTTCTCTTAACAGGTCCTTGGGAAGAGATTAGAACAGTGGAACACATTAGTCCTTGACAAGATGATTGAAACAGCACTTTCTTGTCCAAGGAAGCAGATTTTACCATCTCTGGTTCCTAACTCACTCAACTCTGTTTGAATTGTAATCTTTTAATACTGACAGTTAACATTAGGAACTTGATTTAGTAGGCTTCATATCCTGTTTTTGTTGATTTATAACATTCAAATGTTGACTGTGTTTAGAAATTGCAGTAGTAAATAAAGCCTTTTGAGCTACAGAAGTCACAGTGTGTGCTATAATGCTTGAAGTCATAGGGTCAAACCATTATTGCACACGCAAGGATAACCCCAGCTACCATAGAGGTTATAGTCTACCAAATTAAGACAAAGATTTGCCTGCCATATTCGTTTTATTATGTCCTAAGACTAATTAATTTTGAAATATACAGAATGCCTTCATTCAACTTTTGAGAGTGTTTGAGGGGGATATAGTTTAATTTTATTAAGTAAGCAGGGATTAGGTCCTGCCTTATGATGTCAGTGACTAAAGGCTTTTTTTTACATTTTCCAAATTCCTCTTCTCGCCTCCTGAAGGAACCTTTTGTAGGTGTATGGATCACAGGTGCCTATTGTCCCTGTATACTTGCCCAAATGGCCATTTTTATGTGCGTGTTGAGTCAGTGAACGGCAGCAGCTATTTGACTATGGAGAGCGTGGTAGTCAAGCCCAATTTTGTTCCCACTCAACATGCATTTTCCAGCAGAGGCCACCGGGTAACAATCAGGAGTAGGATGCCTGGCTAATCTTTCTCCTCCCTAACACAGAGGACCCTGTGGTCAAGTGTAACTCCTGACTGAGATCAGACTAGGAACTAAAGCTGGGACCTTCTGGTCTGTATGACTTAGCACTACACTGGGGAGTGCGTTATGCAATGAACCGTCAGGGAGCTAGGCAAGAGTTCACTTTCAATAAAGACTTCCTCTCATGGCCCCTGTACATCACACTGCTACTGCTGACAGTAGTTCCAGCTTTGTGTGTCAGCTGTGGCTCAGTTGGTAGCACCCTCGCCTCTGAGTCAGAAGGTTGTGGGTTCAAGTCCCACTCCAGGGACTTGAGCACATAAGGCTAGGCTGACACCCCAGTGCAGTGCTGAGGGAGTGCTGCACTGCTGGAGGTGCCATCTTTCAGATGAGACATTAAACCGAGGCCCCCTCTGCTCTCTCAGGTGGGCGTAAAAGGTCCCATGGCACTATTTCGAAGAAGAGCAGGGGAGTTATCCCTGGTGTCCTGGCCAATATTTATCCCTCAACCAACATAACAAAAACAGACTATCTGGTCATTATCACATTGCTGTTTGTGGGAGCTTGCTGTGTGCAAATTGGCTGCCGTGTTTCCCACATGACAACAGTGACTACACTTCATTGGCTGTAAAGCGCTTTGAGACGTCCGGTGGTCGTGAAAGGCGCTATATAAATGCAAGTCTTTCTTTCTTTGATGACAGTGCCATAATGTAAATGAAGAAGCGAAATCCCCCCTCAAGCTGAAAGCCATGTGACGAGGAGTGTTTTCCTGAAACCTCCAAAGACAGCAACACTGCCGTCGGCAAGCAGAAACACTGCTGGTTGCAAATGATAACTGCCATATTTTTCTGCTGCAGATGGACTGACGACTCAGCCCAGCCACATAGGCCAAAAATGAGGTTTCTTAATCACAACTCGGCATTGACCTTTCTCAACCATTAAGCGAGGTCCAGCAGCCAGAAATTAAGTCTGAATTAATGACCTTCAAACAACTAACAATGGTGCTATGGACTCTGCTCTGTATTGTAAATAGGGTAAGTTTCACAGCACCAGGAATTTCAGTTCATTACAATGCCATTTCTACTTGAACACAATAGGTTATCGGTATCAATTGGTAGGCAATAATAAAAGGTAAACCTTTGGATAGGTTTTGAATATAGGGACTGTCAGAAATGTAGATATTAATGCACTCTAGTGAGCAGGAAAATGGCTTTCCAAAGTGCATCAGAGATTCAGACACATGGGGGGAATTTTAATAGTAATGAGCGTGTGGGTTTGGGTTGGGGTTTGGAAGGGTTGTTAAAATCGACGAAAATGGCAGCGCGACCAAAAGCCGACTCCAACACACCGCCTTCCATGTTTAACTCAGGCGCGTTTGAATACGTGTATGTAACCCCCTCCAGAGAGGCGGGTTACTGCTTATACTATTTAAATGAGGCAATTTGAACAGGATTTTCACCGGCATTTAAATTTAGCATGACATGCATGGGTTTTCCGGGCTACCTGAAAGTTGCCATTGAAAAGAAGGCGAGAATATTGTACGGCAATTCATAGGGCTAATTATATGTCACGAACATGGACATATATGACAAGGCCTTGGACAACGTGGACCACTTTCCATACCTCGGGAGCCTACTGTCAACAAGGGCAGACGTCGATGACGAAGTCCAACACCGCCTTCAGTGTGCCAGTGCAGCCTTCGGTCGCCTGAGGAAGAGAGTGTTTGAAGACCAGGACCTCAAACCCGGCACTAAGCTCATGGTCTACAGAGCAGCAGTGATACCCGCCCTGCTGTATGCCTCAGAGCCATGGACCATGTACAGCAGGCAACTCAAAGCACTGGAGAGGTACCAACAACGCTGCCTCCGCAAGATCCTGCAAATCCATTGGCAGGATAGGCGCACCAACGTCGGTGTTCTCGCTCAGGCCAACATCCCCAGCATCGAAGCTTTGACCATGCTCGATCAGCTCCGATGGGCGGGTCACATCGTCCGCATGCCCGATACGAGACTCCCAAAACAAGCGCTCTACTCGGAGCTCCGGCACGGCAAGAGAGCCCCAGGTGGGCAGAGGAAACGCTTCAAGGACACCCTCAAAGCCTCTTTGAAAAAGTGCAACATTCCCACCAACACCTGGGAATCCCTGGCCCAAGACTGCACAAAGTGGAGGAAGGCGCCAAACACCTCGAGTCTCTTCGCCGGGAGCAAGCGGAAGCCAAGCGCAAGCAGCGCACGTCAACCCAAGCACCCCACCCACCCGTCCCTTCAACCACCGTCTGCCCCACCTGTGACAGAGACTGTAGGTCCCGCATTGGACTCATCAGTCACCTGAGAACTCATTTTTAGTGTGGAAGCAAGTCATCCTCGGTTCCAAGGGACTGCCTAAGAAGAAGAGGGTATAAATGCTCAGTGGTCACAGCTGCTATCTTACCTCCCACAGGGAAAGGGTTTGTTGAGACTACTTGTGTTGAGAGGCTAATTTGTGGACTTTGGAGGTATTGACACTGAGAACATCAGGATGGGTGGCATCATGGCTGCCTTAGATTGGACTTTGGACAAGGAGAAAAATGACCATCAGCAGCAGCAACGGCCTGCTGTGGAGAGACTTGCAGCTGGTCATCAGAGAGGGGAGCATTAGAGAGGGGAGCAGCAGGGGAGTTGAGATCACAGGAGGCACTATCCATGTAACAGGGTGTACAGACAGAGGTTTAGTTCCCTTGACCTCTCGGAAGAGCTGTGCTTTTGGAGGCTGAGGCTGTCACGTCAGGTGGTGGCAGACATCTGCAGCCTCCTAGAAGAAGACCTGCTCCCTGCTGGCCACGCGTTACCAATGGCTGTGAAAGTGACCACCCCCCTCAACATTTTTGCCTCCGGATCCTTCCAGGGCGCTACCAGAGACATATCCAGGATCTCCCAGTCGGTTGCACATAAATGCATAAAGCAGGTGACTGATGGATTGTTTGCCAGGGCTGGCAAAGACATCAATTTCAACTGTAATGAAACTAGTCTGAATGAGTAGACACTCGGGTTTGCGTCTCTGGCCGGCTTCCCACAGGCGCATGGTGCCATTGACTGCACACACGGCAATCCGCGCACTCCCAGATCAACCAGGAGTATTTGCCAACTGCAAGGCATTTCATTTAATCAATGTCCAGCTGGTGCGCAATCACAAGAAAAGTTTTTTGCAGACCTACACCAGCTTCCCTGGGAGCTGCCATGATGCTTTCATTCTGCTGCCGTCTAAGCTCCCTGACCTCTTTGGACCTGCAAGCAGACTTAAGGAGTGGCTGCTCTCAGACAAAGGATACCCCCTTCAAACTTGACTGATGACATCCGTGAGGAACCCAACCAATGAAACTCAAGAGCGGTACAATGACAACTATCTGACCACCAGATAGGTCAGTGAGCAAGCAATCAGCAAGCTCAAGATGCGCTTCAGGTGCCTGGACAGATCTGGAGGCGCCCTTCATTACTCACCAGCCAGGGTCTCCAGAATGATCACTGTGTGCTGTTCGCTGCACAACTTTACGCAGCAGCGAGGATTGGAGCTGCAGGAGGAACAAGCCGCTGAGCACACATCATCTGCGGATGATTCCAATGAAGACGAGGAGGAGAAGGAGGAGGAGGAAGATAGCATCCCCAACGGCACACCAGCCGCTCACATTGCTGCCCAGGTTGCCAGGGATTCCCTTATAGCTGTAAGGTTCAATTAGTCACTCCCATTGGACTGATGTAACAACCAACATCCAACAGCCACTTCCCCCCCTCCGCCCCCCAATCCCACTGACACAAAGCTGTCCTGTAACCAACCATCCACCCATTGCACATCCCCCGACTGGTCTCCATCAATAATGTTTTCCCATTCATCAACAAGCAACTGAAAAGGCAATTTGTCACATGGCAACCAAGAATGGGCAACACAGGAAAGTGGTGCAAAGTAATTGATTTTTTGTGATTCTAGTAAACTTAAAAACCTAACATTTACATCAACACCCATGTGAATACCCTTGTTGAACTATAAAGCTTTTCTCTTCCTTTTCCTACCGCTCCTACGTGGTGCAGCCCCTGTGGCTGGAGCAGAGGTAGAGCAGGCTGCTCTGATCCCTGCTCGGACTGCTGAGATGATCTTAGCCAACGACCTCTGGGTGTTGGAGCCCTTGAGGGCCCCACCAAAGACTGCTCCACCTGCACCCTTGCAGGAGCAGACTCGGCCATCGGGGGAGGAGGCAGCGTGTTGGGTACGGACTGGCGGGGGGGGGCGGGGTGACAACGGGTGAGAAGTGGGGGTGCTTTGCGTGGAGTTCCCACTTCCACATTCCCTTTCGCCATCATTCCTCTCATGGTCTCTACCACTCTGCGGGGGAGCAGCTTGGTGCAGATCAGGCCAAGGCTATGGTGTCGGTTATCCTATTTAAGGCACCAGACAAGTTGGCATCCAGAGTTTACACAGGCGTGGTCAAGGTGGACACATTTGATTGCTGCGATTGATGCTCCATGGAGTTAGCCACTCTATCCATGGAAAAAGACATCATCGCAATGCCCTGTGACATCAACCCATCCAGGCTTGAGGTGAACTACTCCATTCTCTTTGCAATTGTGGACAGTGTGCGTGGGAGGCCAGTCGGTGCGTCACAGATTTTCTGCTGCCCTTCAATGATTATCAATGATTATTCGATGCGGACTCTCCACAGCTGTCCCCGCCACCACTGTCTGCTCTTGCTCACTTGTGAACTGTGAGTCACCAGGTGAAAACCCAACTAACTGCCTAACTGGACCCACCTAAGTGCGAGTTTCTGTGCTGGTGCATGGTAAGCATGAGTCCTGTGACGGTGCACACTCAGAAAGAATCAGCTCCTCTGAGGATTCGTCATCCGGGAGGTCCACCGACTGCTGCTGTACATGTGAAGGCCGAGGTGGAGAGAAAAGATAGGAATTAGTACTGGCAAGCTAAGAATGTTGCAACTTATCATTATGAAGGTGATCATATTTCACTCGCTGCTGAAATCAAGTCAACATGGCTGAGTATTGTATGACATGTGGGTCGCTGATATGTAATTCTGTCACCAGGTATCTAGGAGGTCCCAGTCTCTCCATCTCCGATGGCTAGGGCACTGAAATGCCACTGATCTCCATCGCCTCCTCCTCGGCAGCTGTCAACTGGGAGATCTGTGGAGGACCATCTCCGTTTCTCTCCCTTTCCCTAGTGTTCTATGTTCAATTCTCCTGCAACGGGAGAAAGAACAGACCTATAAATGACTGTAATGGCATGTGTTCACCCAATGGATGGATTGCATTTGGTGATGGTGACTATCAGGGAGAGGCATCAAATTGCATAAGGATCACAGTGAGTGGCAGATGGATAGATGGGGATGCAAGGAGTGCAGAGAAAGAGAAAGATGGGTGCGCTTGCAAGGTAAGTGAGTGTGAGGAGTGATGTGATCAAGTAGGCTTGACAAGGCAGCGTGAGGGGGGGTGATGTGCACAACAGGATGTAGGTGAATGTGCAACTGTATGCACCTTTCCTGACCTGGTTAGGTCATTAAAGCACTTCCTGCACTGAATCCAGGAGCGTGCCACAATGCTCCTGCTGCTGACCTCCTCAGCCACTTGCAGCCACGCCTTCTTCATTGCTCCTGTTGCTGGGGAAGAATATCTCTCTCCTACTCCTCACTGCACCTAGCAGTGCATCAAGCTATTCGTGTTGAATCTTGCCACAGCCCATGCCCATCCTGAATCCATCACAACACTTCTCCTTCAGTTTGCTGTAACTCCTAATTCCTCCAAATTCCATCCTTGCATTGGCCCTTTAAATGCTCCAGTTGAGATCAAGTCATGAGGGTCCTCATCACGCCCGCTATCCGCATTCGATGCCAAACCCGGAAGTAAAATTATAATAGGGTGGCCCTGTAGAGATTGCACATTCCGACGCGCCTAGACTTCTTCCAGGTTTCGTACCTGATATCGCACCACCTCCCCCACCACCGCTCCGAACATGCCTTGGAGTTATCATCGGGGCCATACTTTCCCTTTCTATTGCAGAATTAATAATTAGGGATTACTCATGATTTTTATTTGAAACCGTAATGAAAATTTGGAAAGTATGAGGAGATACAAGTTGAATACTTTATCAGTACCTAAAAGTTCAGAACATGAGGAAAGACATTAAGGTCCATGTCTTAAGGCTTGTTTCTCTTGGATAAAATTTTCAAAATAAAAAGAAGCGAAACAAAGACTGGAGCTGGAAGGCAAAGCAGGAGAACTTAGGAAGTCATCATTTGAATCATAAGTCTTTACTATTCTTGATTTATTATCACTGTTTTGAATCCTGGTACATCTCTTTCATTCTCTGGCTGCCTCATTTTAGTTTTTGCTTTGTTTTGTCTCCCCTCTTTTGTTTTTGTTATCTCTTTGTCCTGATGCATTTTTAAAAGGAAAATTAAAATTCTGTATTCTAAAATGCATTCCTTTCTTAGCCTGGATCATTTAGCAATTTTTCTCAGTCTTCCACATTGAAATCAGAGACAGAATTTAGAGGAACATATTCCAAAAAGTAGTAATGAATTAACTGGTGAGCAAGGCTGGTAAAAAACACAAAACAGGCCCTCAGATTTATTTCTCGCGCTATTTTGTTGCTCCAATTGTAAAAGGGAAAAAGACAAATGACAAATACAAACTTTAAGGGCTTGTTAAGGGCTCTAGTTGTTTTAGGACAATGATAAGTACCTCCCACTCAGATCTGCCATTAGTTGTATGAATAGGCAAGATTTTGAAATTTTAGCACACTATTATCTGGCAGATTTCAGGGGGATGGAGGGGATGAGGTCATCAGAGCTGACCTTACCCCTGCTGATTTTTCCCCTCCTTAACCTTGGAGAACTGAGGCCAATTGTAGTAACCCAACTGCTGCCCAGCAGAAACCAGTTCATTCACATCAGCATAAGAATTCTTTATACTAAATTCTATAAATAGTCGTATCTAATCATTGTACTGATCCCTTTCTATAAATTCTGCAATTCAAAATAACTTGGAGCTTCCACAATGGAGAAACAGTTTAGTTCAAGCCATATCGACCAGACAGTTGCAGATTCAATCCCAGTTCTGTGCTGAGTTGTGGTGGCAAACTTTCTGCTCCATATGGTTGAGGACAACATTGGAGTGGTGCCTTTACCCATTAGACCATCATGGAATTTCCAAGTGATATTGTTAGTAACAGTAGTTTGCTTTATCATCTGATAAACCAAGCTCTGTTTGGCATCTAATTACTTTGGCTCAAACTTAGATTATTTTGGGGTGGGATTTCTTCTTAAGTAGATAGTAAAACAAAATACATAAACAATAGGATCAGATGCATTTTTCTCTCTCAAATATTTATCCACTTCCCTTTTAAAAGCTATAATGGGTTCTGTTTTTATCCCTGTTTGTGGTAGAGCATTCCATATCTGAACAACCTATTTGGAAAAAAAATTCTCCTAACCATTGGTGGTGGCTAGTGGCAAAAAATGTTGCCCATTCACTTAATTAAAGCCCTTCATAATTTTGAACATCTCCTATCAGCTATCCTCTTAACCTTCTCTGTTCTTATGGAAAGACTCCCAGTTTCACTAGTATCTCCTCACAACTAAAGCCTATCATCCCTGATATCATCTGAGTGAACTTCTGCAACCTCTTTATGACTTTAATATTCCTTGTAAAATAGGGTGCCCAAAACTGGACAGGATATTCGAACTGCAGCCAATGATTTGTAGAAGTTTATTGTTACCTCTTTGCTTTTGTATTCTATCTATAAAATCACTGGTGAATCTCAGCAGTTCTTACCATCATTTCCGAATGGAGTACGAGCACTACACAGAAAGAAGGTCCTACATGAGGAAAAACCGAAAGAAGAGTTGAGCTCATCCCCCACCCCCTTGGATTGCACTCTTTCCAGCTGATCATGGAATAGCACTGAAACAGCAGTGGAGAAGCTTACAGCCAGACTGTCCTCTAGCCCCTAGCTGGTGTTGAGCAGCATAATCAGAAGAAGATAAATGTGGTTAGGGTTAGGTTGGAGAGTCAATGAAGGTAAATTTGAAAAAAAAATGTTTACACATATTCTTCAGTTACCATGATATCGAGGGCAAGCGATCCATCTAAAATCCCCTTTCACCTCATGGGAAACAGATGCATGCTGCAAAAAAAACTGCACGTTCAGAATAAGCAGCTTGTGAGGTTTTGAAAAATGGTAATTACTTGTCCAACACACATTTTAGGCAAAAGTCCAAGAGAAGCTATTTTGAACAAATATTTATAATAACTACATTTCTCATAACCAACAGTTGTTCAGAAATTGTGTAAATGATAGAATGGCATTTGCAATTTATACCTCACATGGTTTCATTTTTGACATTTAGGGTGGGTTGACCTGTGTATATTGTTGGGTAGTTATTAGTAAAGCATGCAAGTCTGCAGGGAGGATTCGGAACCGAGTGCAGTGATATTTTGTGCCAGACAGTGTGTTTGTTAAAACTCTGCATCTCTTGCACGAACTGCGAAAGTTCTGCAGGTCAGAAGACCAAAGCAAACAAATAACAACTTTTTCCTTTAAAGATACTCCTGTTACTTCTGATCAAGTTTTAACTCGATGGTGCGCACATTTAACTCATTCACTACACACTGCTATTGGGAGCTCACTTTCTACACCTGCTTCCAATCTATACAATGGTTGCTGGGAATCGGAGGGTGCAGGATGAAAAATTAGGTTTTAGTAATGCACGAATTAAAAGAAATTACATATGATTTAAAAAATAAAAATACGCTGCCAAGAAGTCAAAAGAATTACAGGCAGCAATTTAAAATGCAGACACTTTGTAAAAAACGTAAGGGAACACATGGACTTGTAATGTAACCATATTACTATATGTGAAGGTATGTGTTTGTTTGGATATGAACACACCAAAATACTGAAACCTGTGATTAACATATGCATTCTCATACACTATTGCCTAGATAAACAACTAGTTTATTCCAAACTGTACAGCTGGGGGCAGAATTCCTGTCTTCATGTGACAGTGTCTACCTTCCAAAGCATCAGAATGCTGAAAATGTTCATAAATATAAACAGTAATTTAGTGCAGTGAATAATGGAGAGATTGAAATGATGGCAGTGCAGACAAAACATCCGTAGTAAATCAAACACGTACACTAACATCTCTCAAAGGAAACGCCTGCTTCTGTAAAGTATAAAGTAAACTTTCCCACACTAATTGCTATTCAGGCTATATCTATGGCAAATATATTTGAAAACATGCTTTGTTTGAAATTTAAATGTTGGAATTTATTTTATTTGTCAAGACTCAAGTTTAAGAAGAATTTTTCACATATGGACAGAAAATGTGTACATACATAAAACAACAATGTCAGGAACAGCTTGTATTACATAAAATTACATAGAATTACAGCACAGAAACAGGCCATTCGGCCCAAGTGGTCTATGTGGTGTTTATGCTCTACACAAGCCTCCTTCCACCTTACTTCATCTCACCCTATCGTCATATCCTTCTATTCCCTTCTCCCTCATGTACTTATCTAGCTTCCCCTTAAATACATCTATGCTATTCACTTCAACCACTCCCTGTGGTAGTGAGTACCGCATTCTCACCACTCTCTGAGTAAAGAAGTTTCTCCTGATTTTTTTATTAGAGTTATTAGTGACTATCTTATATTTATGGCCCCTAGTTTTGGACTCCCCCACAAGTGGAAACATCTTCTCTACGTCTACCCTATCAAACCCCTTCAGAATTTTAAAGACCTCTAGCAAGTCACCTCTCACTCTTCTCTTTTCTAGAGAAAAGAGTGCACCCTGTTCAGTCTTTCCTATAGTTTAATGTGTGTACTGTATTATACCACACTTCATAAAATTATTTTCATGTTAGCATCACCAGGCTTTATTCTGTAATTTTAAAATGTTCTACTTGATAACATTTTTACCAGTTACCTTTTCCCTTAAACCTGTATCCTGGTAATACCATGGCTAAATTTTAGTTATCCATTGTTGCATTATAGTTATTTTCCTTGATTATTTCCATGGCTATGTCTATTAGGGATCAGAAGATGCCAAACAAGGACATGTTTCTTCAGCGACCTTTAAACCTGTGATCATCTTCTCACAGCTGCATGAGGAAGTGTACCTCAGTGAGTGTCACAACAACTCCTGCTAAAATCAAGTCACCTCAAAACATAGAAGCAAGCCACTGTTTGCACAGCCAGCTCCTCTAAACTTCTCTTATCAAGCTCATCGTTCCACCATTCTTGTCAGTCTGTCAAAGCAATGGATGTGGCGGGTCTAAAATCTTGTCAGGGGACCAGCAGTGATGTGACAGGTCAATCCCACCAGTCAGTTAGTATCTCAGTGGTCCAACATCCCGCAGAGTTTTATGTGTATAGTGTTCATCAGCAGCTGTGTTAGCACAGCTTTTCCTGCTGACAATCCAAGCGTAATAGAGTCATAGTGGCGGCCATTCAGAAGGCACTTCAAACCCAAAAGAAAATTGATGAGGCGTGTAACACAGCATAACCTCACAATTAATCACACATTTAAAGGACTAACATCTCCAGCTGCTTCGTATAGTTAATGCTGGATATGACCAGCATGTCCCAAGAACAATCTTCCTAAATGCTAATATGAGCTAATTGGTCACGAGCTGTCAACTCTTCAGACACTATCGCACAAGCAGCTTCCTTTCTACTATAATGTTTTCTACTTTTAACAAAGGTTTAGGAAAATCTGATGCCTCTAATGTCAAAAAAGAAAGCATTAAATACTATTTTGTTGTATGAACTGTATAACTGATAGTTCAGTGGTACTGAAATGCTCCATTCTTAATCTGCAACTAACAAATAGATCTAAAATGAGTAAAATATCTGCAGCATAAAACCAGTATGGAAAGCCTCAATATGCAAATTTTCTTCTGAATCAATGATCTCTTGAAATATGCAAAATATTAGTAAAGGGCAGGTAATTCTTCACAGGTATATCTAGTCACACCTCAATCATGCAACATAAACCAAACTTCAATTCACCCATTTCATTCACAATCCTCGGCTAAAAGAGACTCAACCCCAATGTTCCTTGGAAAAATGTTTGTTCAAGACATTTTGTACAATAAAACTGTAGCTAAAAAAAGCACTGGAATAATAGAATTTTAAAAAACAGGGCTCGGGATAAACCAGCCACAGAATGTAATAATATAAATTGGATTCCTTTGGTATTGCTCATGCAAAATCTTGTGTCGGGAGCACAGTTTTAATAGTTAACTGCTAAACGGGCCTGTCCCTTGAAGGCCCAAGTTGTAGCTGCCTTAAAACTCATGAGGTCAATTCAAGGGCATTTGTATCTGCTTATAAAACTCCAGGTCAACAACTGGTTTCTTTTTATATATTATAAATCTTATATAGGCACACACTTTCTGTCAATTATAAATTCCTATGTCCACATTTATAATTGAAACTACCTCTGCAAACTTGTCAAGAGGTCGAGTAGTGCAATGGTTATGTTAATGGACTAGTGATTGAGAGACCCAGAATAATAATCACAGAGAATGTGAGTTCAAATCCCACTGTGGCAGTTTGAGACTTTGAATTCAGTTTTTTTTTTAAATGGATGTAACCATGAAGCCGTCAGATTGTTGAAAAAAAACAACTGGTTCACTACTTCCTTTCAGGAAAGGAAATCAGCTGTCCTGACCCAGTGTGGCCTATATGTGACTCCAGTCCCACACCAAGGTGGTTGAACCTTAACTGGCCTCTGAAGTGGCCTCTCAAACCACTACAGGTGGTTCAAGACCTTCTCAGGGCAACTAGGGATGGGAAATAAAGGCCAGCTTTTTAAAACAAATGCTGTAATTACACTGTCCTGCCAGAGGCAGTGCTGTAGTACCTCAGTTTTGTGACTCTGAGCTCCTCAGACTGTACTGCAGAACAACTCCTACGTGCCAACCAACTCTACTTCTCCACTTCCCAAATTATCGTATATTTTGTTATTTAACTATAAGCAAGATCAAATATCATATAAAAATAAAGACATATTGATTGACTTTAAAATGGTGATTGAATGGTCTGCATGGCACGGTCCAATTATCCCCAGCCTTCTAAACCCTCTTCATCTGGAGACTACATTTGGTCTTTACTCCCCATGTGCAACACCACGGCACTTCGACCAATAGTTCAAAAATCCCTCATTTTTGTTTGCCATATTTTGCACCTAGTTTTCAAAGCACATAGAAGGAGCTAATGAAAATCTGGAAAACATGCATCTCGTTTTCAAAGTTCATCTAATAAGTTGCATCACAAGCATAACTCCATTATTACATAGTTTAGGCAAATTATCCTAATAAAAAGAATGATGCTGCAGAGCTTTCAATATGGGGGCCTTCAAGTAATACTGCTCTCTAACATTATGTTTGCGGGGGGGGAGGGGGAGACTCCATGTTAGTTCAAGTTACAAAAGTCACATCGTGCTGACGTTAACAAAATGATTTTACAAAACATTTTGCTTTACTTCTATGGGTCAACATCAAGACATCAAGGATGAACACCAAAGGGTGTTTGCCAATGCGATAGAAAAATAATGAGTATGAATAATAAAACCACCTTCAAACAGGTTTGAAATATTCTCGAGAAATGTTACAAAAAGCTACCATAGTAAGATTACCAGGCAGTTGAAAATAGCAGGACTTCACAGGTCCTTGCTCTTTTTTTGAAAAGCAACATTGTCTTTATGGTCCTTGTGCACCTTGGTTTGAAAATAGGGTATTGTCACAAATATGTACAAAGATCAATATGCAATAAAACTGAATATTGCGAATAGTTTTTCAAGAATCGTTTTTTAAAGTTTTTTTATTAGTTGTTTTTCTCAAAAATGAGGCTAAAATAAAGCCCTCCCTGTGTGGGGAGCTGTTTGTGTGATCCTGCCTCCTCACAGTCCATGGTGCAGCACATTTCAGTTTTTCAATGCGCTATGCCACTGGGAAGACTGTAACATCATGGTTTTTTTTAATTGATCACATTTAGATTTATGATGCATTAGTATTGTAGTTCCTAAGATTGAAAAAAAATGTTTTTGGTAATGAAGCCACATAATTTATTCTAGAATGCAAATGAATAAAGTTTGACTAAAATTTTTATGCAAAGCTTCACATTGAGAATAGGTCACAGGTCAAAAGGGCTGCAGCACATTAAATTAATGGCATTTAATCGATTTCCTGTCACTGCACTTCTGCAGGTGCTCTGTGTGACAGGCTGTGTACACCATTCTGTCATCAAACAGCTGACAAGGAAAAGTAGTGGGCAGCAATCAGACTGAGCTTTATGGGATAGTTCAGGCTGCCATGCTCGTACTGTTTGTTTATGTTTCAGTAGGAAACCATGTGACCAGTCAGTACATTGTTATTGTTAGAGGTTTAATGATGGGGTTTCAATTTTCAGGAGGACCAACATGGTTTGTTTAAACAGAGAAGGTCCTACTAAGGTCAGACCATGACAGCTCATTAAGGAATTGCATGTTTATTCCATATGAAAAAGGAAACTGGAGGTTTTAGTTCAGCTTGGCCTTCCTAGTACAAAAGCAGTGGAGATAGCTCAAGAAAGTTACTGCTAGGAAAAGTGCAGCGCTTTTATCTTCAGTAATCTCTCTTATAGACCAGTTATATTGCACAACTTGATCTGATGTAAAATCTCATTGATCAAATTTTAGGCGAGAGTTTTGAGACCACAACCAGGATCGATTCTCACACTGCTCAGGCTGCACATTGGCTTCAGGCAGTCACTCCTTTGAGAATTTTTAAATAATGTTAGCAGAAAGCTCACTGACCTGTCAGCTGTTTGGTAACATTAAAAATGTAACCAGCATGCAGATGATGGTGGACAGACGTCTGTCTGCGTATGCACTCTTCCATGCACATGCAGAGCTCTGATTTGCCAAACAAGATATCGATGTGCAATCAACAGTATCGATGCGGAGCTGACATTATAACTTGGGTATGCTGGGCCTATATTGCTCCCAGTAGGCACTGGTGACAAATCTGCAGTATAATGATACTTTGAGATTCAGAAAAGCATGAAGACTAAAAAATTCCCAAAGAACAGTACAAAAGGTAAGTTGGTGACCAAGGTGCTGAAAGTAACTCTTCCCGCCTTTCATAAATGAGTCTTTGAATTTCCACAGCTATTTATATATAAGTTACATTGGTAATTCTTGCATAATTATAGACAGTAACAAGATTGTGTTTATATTTTACATACGGCCACAGTTCCTCCTTTAGCTTTTAAATACATTTTTTTTTACAAATGATACATGACTTGTTTTTAATTAACAGGCAAGCTAGAATGCAAAGCTCACCACGTTGTTGCAGATGAGGAGTACATGTATGCAGAGAATGCTTGTGGTCTGGCAGGTTGGACACAAAAAGATACTTCTGCTATTTGTTGCATGGGAGCTGAAGCAGATGTTGGGGCTCTGGGTTGGCACAGGCTCCAGATGCTGGCAGGGAGTCATTCCACACAGGCTGCAGGGTTCAGAGGAGGAGTATCCAGGGACCATTTGTTCATAAACACAGCTGAGGGCCAACAACCTGCTCTATGCTTTCCTTGTGCTGCGCTGTAGGGTTTTTTTTTGCGTGCAATCTCTCTAGGAGAGGAAAAGCAGGCACACACTGCTCCTGCAGCCCACGCTCTCCAGAAGTAATTAAACAGTTTTGCTTAACCCTGTTAGCCCGTCATTTGTTATTTTCATTCTCTGATGTCCACTACTTGGGAATGTAGGAACGCCTGAAGCTGTACTGCTGGGTTGTGGAATTAGGCTTTAATTGAAATGGAACATTGTGGAAATTATACAAAGTGTTTATAATAGAAGTTTCTGGTTTACTGAATCCTTTCCATATAACAAACAATGAGGGTCGACATGCATGGCAGGAAATAGAGGATAAGTATGTTACTGATATGAACATGTTACCAAATCCTTCCTCTATTCCGAGTGACATCTGTGTTCTAATAAAAACATTCCACCGTCAAAATACCAGGAAATTCAGAAAGTATCTGCGTTCTCTTCAGGCTACGCTACAATGAGCGTTCTTGGCTTACAAAGTAGAAAAATATGGAAAACATAAGCCAAGTGTGTATAAAACACCATTCATTATTACATCTTTAGGAGTAAACCTCAGAAGTAATTATGTTCTTAACGTTTAACATTAAGAAATTCTTTTATTTAATTGAAAATGAAAACAGCATAAAATATAAACTATTGCATAAAAATGCTATTGATATAAATATATGTGTGTGGGAAAGTAAAATGCTGTATCGAATATTCTGGCTTTCCTATCAGGTTCAACATAATTAAGATAATCCAGTGAAATAAAATTCTAGCAAATGTCTTTCTTTTTCATATGGCAATAAAAAGCACTTCTCACATTTGAAATGCTAATATAAGCAAATATATAGAAAACTTTCACAGGTTGGTAGATTACAAGTTAGATTTTGTAAATTTAAATATGTTTGTTTTAAATTATAGTTTTTGATAGGACAATGCAAGTAGGTTGTTTTAGTTTGAAGCATGCACTTTGCTTTAGGGGCAACTGTTTTGACCTCTCTTTCCGCTTTCTATGAAATTCTCCTGACTTTTCAATCCTTTTCGCCATTAGCTGTGTCCTTCTGCTAGCTTCTTTCCACTTTTCACACCATGGCCTAGAATTTGGATCATGCAGTGCCTGTTTTTCACAACCGTTGCATGCTGCGGTCAGGCAAACAGCAGCCAAGCCAACGGTCTTTAAAGGGAATTAAAATGTTTTACTTACCTGAATGTTGAGCCAGAGGAGCACGAGTGCTCCTCCAGGCTCCACATTAACACTGCGAGCCTTCACCAGCCACCACGTCCTGCCCCCCGCACCTCCCAATCTCCCTCCGCCCCACCAGACTCACGGTAGGTCTGGATCCGGCGTCCCCACCAGATGATCTTTGTCTTCTTCGCAACCGTCGCACTGCCTCTTCGATGTGACTAACGTCCCCAGCACATTGAACATACGAACAATGACGAACAGATAAAGACCCTCCGGTCCATCCAGCCTGTCCCACACAAGGTATCACAATATATACAATCTCCACCCCACCCAAAACCATGTGATCACCTGGGAGAGGCAAAAAAACAGATAAAAACCCAGGCCAATTTGGGGGAAAAGAAATCTGGGAAATTCCTCTCCAATCCATCTAGGCAATCAAAACTAGTCCAGGAGATCACTCTGGCCCTGAATTCCCTGCAGTACCTACCTTTTGTAAGAGGTGATGTCTGCCCCAGCCAGAAACAGATCCAGCTCTCGCTTGAAGGAATTCAGCGAATCGGCATCCACAGCACAAGACACCAGCCTGTTCCAGAGGTCCACTAGTATCTGGGAAAAGAACCACCTCCTGACATCTAACCTAGATCTGGCCTTATACAACTTAAATTTGTTAACTCTGGTCCTCCCTAATCTATTTAATTGGAACAAACTGTCAAATGGAACACAATCTATTCCCTTCATTATCTTATAAACCTCAATTAGATCCCCCCATAGTCTACGCTTCTCTGAAGCGTAGACTCCCAACTCTTTTAGCCTATCTTGATAACTAAGATGCTTTATACTGGAATTAGTCTAGTGGCCCTCCTCTGCATCCTTTCCAAAGCTTCAATATCACATCAATTTAACATCGTCACTAAGAGAGTGATGAGAAAGGTTAGGAAAAAATGTCTTTTCACTGGTGGTTATTGGAGCATGGACTGCTTTGCCAGAGGGAGTGGTTGAGGCAAGACCATTACATATTTTAACAAAATATTGCATAAACATTTGAAGCCGAGGAAGGGCTATGAGAAGAGTGTGGAACAGTGATGACATATGGGAAGTGCAGTATGCTTGGGAGGAACGGGTGACTTTGGGCCTGTGGTCCATCACTGAGCATTTTCCTTGCCTCATGTCTGGGTCTGATGTCGACTAATTGATAGAGATTGATTGCTATGATTAGTCAAAAAGCTCCATTATTGCATCATGCGACTACCAGATGCATCTAGATTGTGAACGAGAAGGACCTTGGTTTTTTATAATCTAGCAATTCCTATGGTCCTATACAATTAGTTTGGATTTCTGTAGCAAAGGGCTGCCACAATGGGCCAAATGGCCTCCTTCTTTGCTGTAAATATCGATTGTTCTATGGTTCTATGGTTCTATGGTTCTATGTGCGCTTCACAGTAACAAATGGTTTAAGGAATCTGAATAATTACTGAGCAAACAGGGAAAGGATATAGAAGCCCTGACACAGATAACAGCAAGAAAAGTGACCCACTTGAAATGGGAGCCAAGAAATACCAGTCTTATAGGGCAATAGCCTTATTTGAGATTGCTGAAGTGGACGTTGATGTTCTTGCAGTGAGACACAAAATAAATTTTACTCATATAAACTCAGTGAAAATATATATATTTTTTTTAATTTGTCCTTGGGATGTGGGAAACACCGGCAACACATCATTTATTGTCCATTCTTAGTTGCCCTGAGGGCATTAAGAGTCACCCATATAGTGTGGGCCTGTAATCACATGCAGGCCAGACCTGGTGGGGGAGTGGCTGATGGACATCGGTGAACCTAATTGTTTTTATGACAATACAACAGCTATCGTGGTCATTTTTGCTGGTCAACCCACAAATCAGCAGATTTATTGAATTTCACAACTTGCCATGATGTGATTTGAACTTACAACCTTTGGGTTGTGCTAGGCTACCATTCCTATCTGTGCAGTACATGCAACAAAATTGTAACCCTAATGTTTATAAATGAGTTTGTGATTTGGGCCCAAATAGCCCACCGAGGAAATATGCCTTGATGTTTGAGTATTTCCCAATGTCTAAATATTTTAGAAAAAAGTCTTACAAATATCAGTGGAAAACACATTTAGTCATGAATATAATCTTATAATCTTAGTAGGACCTCACAATGTAATAAGACCACAAAAAACAGATTGTCCAGTAACTCAATAGTAACTCATCTCATTTCTGCTTGTGGAACCTTGCTCTGCACAACTTGGCTGCGGCATTTGCCTATATAAAAGAATGACTGAACTTTACAATTAATTCACTGGTTGTGAAGCACTGTAGGAAATCCTAAAGATATGATAGGGTGCTTGTCACGACTAGGGATTATTGGTTATTTGACCTAGCAGGGATTTACTGATTAAGCTATATAATGTTTCTGCTATGAACTCAGGTTTAAGATTTGAAGATTTCCTTTAGTTGATATTGGTAAGACTTTGAAGATTCTCAAAGGTCCAGCATCCTTTCTGTCACCTTAACAAGGAGAGGCAGTTTTACCATTGAGACTAAGAGGGGATTGATATGTTAATAAGCTCACCTGGGTGTTATTGAGCTAGCTACTGTTATCCATAACGTTCTGGCAATTCATTATCTTTTTTTAGACAGCAGTAGGCATTCACACATACAATGGTGGGAGAAACTGTTTTCCTGTGTATATAGCATAGGGTTATCTTATAGGACTTCACTTTTCCACATCACGACTTCACTTTTGAGAGAGCAGTAGCTGATTTAATTAGCAGACCTACAGCTCAATCCCCAGACAGCGAGAGAGTCAGAGGTCAAACCACTAACTTTGTGCCCTGAAAATGTACAAAAGAACAAAGATCCACATGTTTATGGTGAGATGGTAAGATCTGCTGAGAGACAATGGGTAAGGTCTAAGCCAGTTTACCTTAAGCAGAGAGCTGACCAGGCCCAGAGCAAGCCTTGCTCTGATTCAGTGATAGGGCTGACCAAAAATAGATGTTAATTAACCCATTAACTGGGGCAGGGTAGAGCAGTTTGCTGTTTTTCTTATTTACAAGGAGAGATTGAAGTTAACTTGAACTAAACTATTAATCAGTCTGCCTTTTGGAAGATTGAAGACATGCACATGAGGACACATGTGGAGAGTTATAATATCTAGTCCAGGGATGTCAAGTGTACCGGATCCGGCCTGCCAAACAGTTTCATCTGGCCCAGGGTGTGCTGCGCCATGCTGCGTGTTTGCAATGTGTGATATGCCTCCGTGAGCCGCCCAGGTGTATGACTCACACGTGCATGTGATGGTCCTGACATCACGGTTACACATTGGAACACGATGGCTCAGTAGAGACACAGTGACTGCGAAGCTGAACAGTTTTCCACGTTTCACACTGCAGCTGAGTGAGGGCTAGGAAAATATTTAGTGTAATAAGCTGAAAATGTAACAAAGGGCCACAATCCTGACTAATGGCCCGTGCAAGGTTCACTCTGGAATACTGCAATATTCTGCACTGCAGAATGATGAGACATGGGCCTTGATTCTCTTCTGAATTACTGCCCATTTTCAGGTGTATTCGGATGGTAAACAGAATAAAATACCTTCTTAAAGGCTACCACCACAAATCTGCCAAAATCTGCACCTGCATTCCCCGTCCAAAAAAAATTAATTTCTCTTCAAGGCCCTTCAGGATGCCATTTTGTGCAATGCTACTGAAGGTTGGTGTTTCTTTGTCTGCAAAGCAAACTTTTCAGTACTTTCGGGGTTGAGGTGGGACTTTTGCTGCTACTCAGCTCTGCTCAAAGTACTGCTTTAGAATCTAGAGGTGGAATTCTCAATGGGAATATTTTTATTTTGATGTTATGAAGAGGAGGAGGACATGGGAGAGGCTAGGTTGGAGACTTTTAGAGACTGGCATCACTGAATGTAGCTCTTACCTACATGTAGTAACTCACTCACAAGGGCCTACAGGCCAAGAAGGTCTTAATTAGGCATCCTCACAGCATGAGGAAGATTCAGAAGAAAGAGAGGAAGTGGAACAGCAGCCAGCTGCCAGACCAAGAAGAGCACAAATTATCGCCCAAAACTTTCAATAAATACAGTTGACTCACCAAATAAAGTCACTTCATAGGTGTTTGTTCTCTCACCCTCACAAAGTCCCTCACTGCCCAAGACCTTTGCCAAGGTCCTGCAGAAGACAGAAGTCTATTATTTCTCCTGCCATCAATGAATTCCCAAATGTTGAAAACATACACAGAAATGAACTCACAAAATGTGCTCAAGCTGTCTTTAAACATCAACATTCACCAGGAAGTGACAACAAAACGATTCTCCCTATTTACAACTAATTACTTACTCTAGTTGCTAATTAACTACTCCTGCCAAGTGTTTCCTGAATGACTTGAGGCAGAGCGGTGGGTGGCTGGAATGGTTCCTTTGGAGCTTTAGAGATCTGAGGAGACGCTTGTTTCTGGTAGCTGCTGTCCCAGAGGGACCAGCTGTCCCAGAGGGACCAGCTGCCAGCAGCCTGATACTTGCCTGAGGAAGAGAGTGTTTGAAGACCAGGACCTCAAACCCAGCACCAAGCTCATGGTCTACAGAGCAGCAGTAATACCCGCCCTGCTGTATGCCTCAGAGACATGGACCATGTACAGCAGGCACCTCAAAGCACTGGAGAGGTACCACCAACGCTGCCTCCGCAAGATCCTGCAAATCCATTGGCAGGATAGGCGCACCAACGTCAGTATTCTCGCTCAGGCCAACAACCCCAGCATCGAAGCTTTGACCACGCTCGATCAGCTCCGATGGACGGGTCACATCGTCCGCATGCCTGATACGAGACTCCCAAAACAAGCACTCTACTCGGAGCTCTGACACGGCAGAGGAAACGCTTCAAGGCCACCCTCAAAGTGCAACATCCCCACTGACACCTGGGAATCCCTGGCCCAAGACCGCACAAAGTGGAGGAGAAGCATCCGGGAAGGCGCCAAACACCTCGAGTCTCTTCGCCGGGAGCAAGCGGAAGCCAAGCGCAAGCAGCGCACGTCAACCCAAGCACCCCACCCGCCCGCCCCTTCAACCACCGTCTGCCCCACCTGTGACAGAGACTGATGAGTCCAATGCGGGATCTACAGTCACCTGAGAACTCGGTTTTAATGTGGAAGCAAGTCGGTTCTGAGGGACTGCCTAAGAAGAAGACGACTTGCAGTACAAGGAGTGCCAGGCCCTTTCTGAAGTACCATCATCTGCAGGCATTGGAGGGTGCATTAAGGAAGTGGGTTTACTGCCTGAGGAAGGAGCAAATCGATAGCTCCGAAAGCTTGTGATTTCAAATAAAACTGTTGGACTATAACCTGGTGTTGTGCGAACTCTCCATAAAGACAGTGGCATCTACGCCCACTCTTTGCAGTCCATTGGTGCTGGGCACAGGCTCAGAGGTGGTGCTAGTCAGTGTCATCACAGACCGTATAGTCCCAATGAGGCCTTGGAAGACATCTGCAAGTGTGGTTTTCAGATTGACCCCCAAGGCATCTATTGAAGTATTGGCAGCTGTTGTTCCAGAAGTGACCAAAGTCTGTAGAAGCTGTTCCTAGCATTTTGATGCTGCAGGTATCTCCCAACTGTCACAGCCTCCAGAGCGTTCTGCAGCTTATGAGACACTTCCTGCAATGTGCTGCAGATGCGGATAGTGGACTCCTCCCAATTATCCATCATCTCAACCATATGTGTGGTAACCATCTCCACCACCTGCATCTGAGATCAGTGCTCCTGAATCATTTTTCTTCTTAAGACTGGGCCCCCGAGATCTGGGTCCCTAAGCTCCTCATCTGAGGGCACAGTGGAGGAATTCCTCCGTGAAGGAATGGCATTCTCCCTCTCTTCCACTCCTAGGTTATCATTCTCACTAGTGTTCAGTGACTCACCTGCTGACAACCCTTCTGACTGTCTAATTCCTCATGCATGCAGGCAAGCTAGCAGGACGGAGTTGGTGAAGATGTGGCAATAGCCGTGGATCTGGAAGTGCCTGGGTGGTCATTTACGTAGCTGGCATTATTTCTCCAAGGCACCATCTATAAAGTGAAAGACAGAAGAGCATTAGCTATGCACACAGTGACATTGTCCCTTGAGAAATAGTGAGTGAGTGTAAGGGCATTGCAATACTTGAGAAAGCTAATGGCCTAGAAATTCCGTTCCCTACAGGTGTGTACGCGCTGTGTACTCACCCGTAGGGCCAACGGAAGTGCTGGTTTTACGCATGCACTGCACATGTGCTGGAAACCGGAACTTCCGTTGTCTGAAGAAAGGGCTTCCCAGGTCAAACGCCTGCGCCGGATAGGCAGCGTGTACGTTAGAAACTTCAGTTTTTTTCCACACTGGCTTGAGTCCAGGTAAGTCGGGAACAGCTGCGCCTAGAAAAGCAGGCGCAAGGCCTGCTTTTAGCAGGCTAATAGTTTAAGAAAGTTAAAAAAAAAAATTTCCACTGATTTATCATTTTAAAATACTTTAAAGAAAGGTAAGTTTATTTTTAGCCCCGTTAAAAACTTTAATTATTTTTTTCAAAAATTTTAATTTTTGTTTAAAATAGTTAATTTATGTAATTTATAGTCATTTTAAAAATGTGATTTTTAAAAAATTTATTTGAAGTTTTACTTATGTTTTGGGGCTGATATCTATTCATAGATTTGACAGGTCTTCCTGTCAAATCTATGAATGGAGATTCCCTGCTCTGATTGGCTCCCCATGGCCCACGTGATCTCAGGGACGCTGCGAACTACCTGCGCCCCTGGGATACGCATGCCCTGCACACCGGCAGTTTGAAGAGGCACAGCAACGGAATTCTGCGCCTCCCGGGAGCCCTCCGGTCCAGGCGCAGATCTTTCCAAATCGCAGCCCTCCGCCCGCGGGAGGGCTGCGAACGGAATTTCTGGGCCAATATTACATATGATAAGCCTTACCTAGACTTTAACAGGTCACCTCCAACCTCGCCCTCTCCAACCAGTTCTCCTGTACACCTGCCTATTAAATCTAACACTTCCTCTTCCTTTAGACCCAGGGTTTTCACTGATCGTGATTTCCCCCAGTTGTACTTCTATGGCACTAGTTGTAGATTATTTATTCCATTGGATGGAGAGAAGACAATGTTACAGGCCTGTAAGTGTCACGGAGACTTTCCCATATGAGGTCGTGCATGCTATGATGATGTTTTGTCTCTTTAAATGAAGTATTCTTGAAAACTAGCAGAAGCCCTTGTTGCAGAGAATGGTTTTGCGTAAAAGAAGGTGCTTGATTATTTCAGAGGTTACTCTTTACAGAATTGAGTTTACTTCGCATCCAGATGCTGGGAGAGATAGTGTATGATAGATTAGGAGCTGAATATGTAGGGAAATATTTGAATAGATTTTGTCTGTGTTGAAATTGTGAATTCTGGGAGATTCTCTCACTGCTAACTTACCTGAGGAAGGAGCGACAGCTCCGAAAGCTTGTAATTACCTTGGCCACCCTTGTGAGGTTATTGAACATTTTTCTACACTGAGTGGCAGTTCTTGGGATAGTGGCGGTTATATTTAATGTTTCTACCACTTCCCTCCAGACAGCCTATGCCACTCTTTTACAGGGCCTTCTGCCCTCAGTCCCCATCAGACGGTCCTTCCGAGAGCTCACTTTTGCATTGGAAAATCTGGCGGCTGACACTCCAAGGCTGCTGTTCCTTCTGCCATCTTGCTGAAAAGTGATGCTGCCCTTTAACTGGCTGAGGTCTTTTAAACGATGCACCAGAATGGTACCTTGATCCCGAATCATAAGAACTAAGAAATAGGAGCAGGAGTATGCTATTCGGCCCTTCGAGCCTGCTCCGCCATTCAATAAGATCATGGCTGAGCCCAACTGTCTAGCCTTTGGCCCTCCATTTACCACAACATTTCTGCAGTTCCCGATCTGCTCAACCACACCCTCACCACCACCTTTGATGTCCTAGTCCCCATTAAAACCATTACTGTTTCTCACCTTGGCCGTTCCACGGTGCGGCCCTCATCTTTGCTCCATTAAGTCCAAGGGACGCAGACTTGAACGGATATGGCGGACAACTGGTTTAGCCATTCACCGCCAGATCTGGCTGGACCATATAAAGCACTATCGGGTCCTGCTCTTGTCTGCCAAAACTGCTCACTACTCCAGAATCATTCTGGAATGCAAAGATAACCCCTGGTTTCTTTTCTCTACTGCAAACCGTCTTCTTAAACCCCTCTCCCCTGTCTCCTCGACCCTCGCCTCCAACAACAAGTGCGAGGAGCTCATGAACTTCTTTGCCACTAAAACTGAGACCAGTTGATAAGCTGCCTCTTCCGTTCCTTCCCCTAGCCCACTGGGCCAAACTTCCTCTAAGGTTCCCTCCTGCCCTAGCCCTGAACTCGCATCTTTCTCCAGTTTCTCTCTGATCTCCCCTCTTGTCCATGAGTCCCACTTCCTGCTCCCTCAACCTTATTCCCACTAAACTGATGAACACCCAACTTCTTTTCTGGCTCCCATGTTAGCTGATATTGTTAATGGTTCTGTCTCCTCAGCTACTGACCCCCCACCTACTTCAAAGCTGCCGTCGTAACCCGTCTCTCAAAAAAACTCTTGGCCCCTTCGTCCTTGCAAACTATCGCCCCATCTCCAAACTCCTATCCTCTCCAAAGTCCTTTAACGTGTTGTCACCTCCCAAATCCGTGCCCATCTTTCCCGGAATTCCATGTTTGAATCCCTCCAACTGGGTTTCCGCCCGGCCACAGTACCGAAAGTCACAAATGACATCCTATGTGACTGTGACAAAGGTAAACTAACCCTCCTCGTCCTTCTCGACCTGTCTGCAGCCTTTGACACGGTTGACCACAACAACAACAACTTGTATTTATATAGCACCTTTAACGTAGTAAAACATCCCAAGGTGCTTCACAGGAGTATTAAAAGACCAAAAAATTTGACACCGAGTCACATAAAGAGAAATTAGGACAGGTGACCAAAAACTTGGTCAAAGAGGTAGGTTTTAAGGAATGTCTTAAAGGAGGAAAGAGAGGTAGTGAGGCGGAGAGGTTTAGGGAGGGAATTCCAGAGCTTAGGGCCTAGGCAACAGAAGGCACGGCCACCAATGGTTGAGCGATTATAATCAGGGATGCTCAAGAGGGCAGAATTAGAGGAGCGCAGATATCTCGGGGGTTGTGGGGCTGAAGGAGATTACAGAGATAGGAAGGGGCGAGGCCATGAAGGGATTTGAAAACAAGGATGAGAATTTTGAAATCGCGGCATTGCTTAACCGGGAGCCAATGTAGGTCAGCGAGCACAGGGGTGATGGGTGAACGGGACTTGGTGCGAGTTAGGACACGGGCAGCCGAGTTTTGGATCACCTCAAGTTTACATAGGGTGGAATGTGGGAGGCCAGCCAGGAGTGCGTTGGAATAGTCAAGTCTAGAGGTAACAAAGGCATGGATGAGGGTTTCAGCAGCAGATGAGCTGAGGCAAGAGCAGAGACAGGGTGATGTTATGGAGGTGGAAATAGACGGTCTTAGTTATGCTGTGGATATGTGGTTGGAAGCTCATTTCAGGGTCAAATATAACACCAAGGTTGCGAACAGTGTGGTTCAGCCTCAGACAGTTGTTAGGAAGAGGGATGGAGTCAGTGGCTAGGGAACGGAGTTTGTGGCGGGGACCGAAAACAATGGCTTCAGTCTTCCCAATATTTAATTGGAGAAAATTTCTGCTCGTCCAGAACTGGGTGTCGGACAAGCAGTCTGATAATTTAGAGTCCGTGGAAGGGTCGAGAGAAGAAGTAGTGAGATAGAGCTAGGTGTCATCAGCGTACATGTGGAAACTGACGCTGCATTTTCGGATGATGTCTTCCTCCAACACCTCTCCACTGTCGTCCAGCTGGGTGGGACTGCACTCGCCTGGGTCGAATCTTATCTATCCAATCGTAGCCAGAGAATCACCTGCAACGGCTTCTTTTCCCACTCCCGCATCGTTACCTCTGGTATCCCCCAAGGATCTATCCTTGGCCACCTCCTATTTCTCATTTACATGCTACTCCTCGGCGACATCATCCGAACAGCGTCAGTTTGTTTGTTAAATTCTCCAGTACTATTTCTTTATGTTCCTCATTCTCACTAGACCCTCAGTTCCCACCATTTCTGGAATTTGTTTGTGTCTTCTTCCATGAAGACAGATACAAAGCATTTGTTTAATATCTCTGCTATTTCCTTATTCGCCATTATAATTTCTCCTGTCTCTGCCTGTAAGGGACCCATGTTTACTTTCGCTAATCTTTTCTTTTTTGCATATTTATAGAAGCTTTTACAATCTGTTTTTATGTCTCTTGATAATTTACTCTCATTTTATCTTTTCTCTCTTTATCAATTTCTTGATAATCCTTTGCTGTATTCTAAAATCCCACCCAATCCTTTGGCTTACTACTCTTATTGGCAAAATTATAAGCCGCTTCCTTTAATCTAATACTATCTTTATCTTCTCTTGTTAGCCACGGTTGGACCAATTTTCCTGTGGGGGTTTTATTCCTTAAGAGAATGTATATTAATTATGAATTGTTTCTTTAAATGTTTGCCATTGCTTATGTACCATCATAATCTAGTTTCCCAATCTACTTTAGCCAACTCGCCCCTCATACCTATGTAGTTTGCTTTTTTTCAGATTTAAGACTCTAGTTTCGGACTTAACTAAATCACTCTCAATATAAAATTGTATATTATGATCACTCTTCCCCAGAGGCTCCTTTACTACAAGGTTATTAATTAACCCCATCTCATAGCACTATACTAGATCTAAAATAACTTGTTTCCTAGTTGGTTCCTCGACATACTGATCCAGAAAGCTATCTTGAATGCATTCCATGAACTCGTCCTCTGTATTATTACTACAAATTTGGTTTGCCCAGTCGATATAAAAATTCAAGTCCCCCATGATTACATGCACCTCTAATTTCCTGATTTATATTGTGCCCAACACTACAACTACTGTTAGGGGGCCTATAAATTAATTCCACCAGTGTTTTCTCCCCCTTGTTACATAGAAACATAGAAGATAGGAGCAGGAGTAGGCCATTCGGCCCCTCGAGCCTGCTCCGCCATTCGATGAGATCATGGCTGATCATCTAAACTCAGTACCCTGTACCTGCCTTCTCCCCATATCCCTTGATACCTTTAGCTTTAAGAAATATATCTAACTCATCCTTGAATATATTTAATGACTTCGCCTCAACTACCTTCTGTGGTAGAGAATTCCACAGGTTCACCACTCTCTGGGTGAAGAAATTCTTCCTCATTTCTGTCCTAAATGGTTTACCCGTTATCCGTAGATTATGACCCCTGGTTCTGGACTCTCCGACCATCGGGAACATTCTTCCTGCATCTAGTTTGTCCAGACCTGTCAGAATTTTATATGTTTCGATGAGATCCCCTCTCATTCTTCTATACTCCAGTGAGTATAAGCCCAATCGACCCAATCTCTCCTCATATGTCATTCCTGCCATCCCAGGTATCAGCCTTGTGAATCTTCGCTGAACTCCTTCCATGGCAAGAACATCCTTCCTCAGATAAGGTGACCAAAACTGCACACAGTACTCAAGGTGTGGTCTCACCAAGGCCCTGTACAACTGCAGCAGGACATCCCTGTTCCTATACACAAACCCTTTCGCTATGAAGGCCAACATACCATTTGCCTTCTTCACCGCCTGCTGCACCTGCATGCTTACTTTCAGCGACTGGTGCACAAGGACACCCAGGTCTCGTTGCACTTCCCCTTCTCCCAATCTATTGCCATTCAGATAATAGTCTGCCTTTCTGTTTTTGACACCAAAGTGGATAACCTCGCACTTATCCACGTTATATTGCATCTGCCACGCTTCTGCCCACTCACCCAACCTGTCCAGATCATCCTGGAGTTTCTCGCTATCCTCCTCGCTGCACACACTCCCACCCAGCTTTGTGTCATCTGCAAACTTGGAGATATTACATTTAATTCCCTTATCTAGATCATTAATGTATATTGTGAATAGCTGGGGTCCAAGGACCGATCCCTGCGGTACCCCACTAGTCACTGCTTGCCACTCGGAAAAAGACCCATTAATTCCTACTCTCTGCTTTCTGTCCGTTGTTGTTTCTTAGCTCCACCCAAAGTGATTCTACGTCTTGATTTTCCGAGCAAAGATATTTTCTCTCTACTGTCTTTATCCCATCATTTATTATCAGGGCTACCAACCCCCCACCCTTTTCCATTTTACCTATCTCTTCCTAAAGTCAAGTATACTGGAATATTTAGTTCCCAACCTTGGTCACTCTGTAACCATGTCTCCGTAATGACTATTAGATCAAACCCATTTATTTCTATCTGTGCTATTAATTCATCTATTTTGTTGCAAATGCTTTGCGCATTCAGATATAGTGCCTTCAGTTTTAACTTTTTTCTATTTTTCACTGATGTCACCTTAGTCACTAATGCCCTATTACCTTTGTTAAGCTCTCTGTCCCTTCCTAACCCACTCTGCTTATATTTTACCCAAATCACTACTCTGCTCTACAGCCTTGACATTTCTCTCACTGCTTTTGAATTTACCCTTTCCTGAATCCTCCCACCCCTCCCCTTCATTACTTTAAAGCCCTATCTACCGCCCTAGTTATTTGATTCACCAGGACACTGGACCCAGCCCGGTTTAAGTGGAACCAGACCCAACAGAACAACTCCCTCTTTCCCCAGTACTGGTGCCAGTGCCCAATGAAGCAAAACCCCTGCTTCCTACACCACTCTTTGAGCCACGCATTTAACCTTCTAAACTGTTTGAATCAATGTGAGGTAGATTATAGCTGAAGAATAGAATGCTTTCCATTTCAGCCACTCAGTCAGAATGAGCATCAAGTACTCCAGGTTAGGTGTAGCATGGTTAGGTACTGACTAAAATTTCCTCTACTTTTCTCAGCAGGGTATTCCAGCCCCACCTCCTACTGCACCAGTGTGACAAATCTCCATCTCCCACACCAGCCATCCTGTGGCTGATCGTTGCCAAATAATGGTTTTGTGCTTTAGATCCATGCCACTAGAAAATGGATTGAGTCTACACATCATGTTTTGGCATTTTCTGACTATTTTTCCATGGAAAGGATTAACTTTGCCTTTTTAAAAGCATAATGTATTCATATGTCTACGATAGGTAGTTAAGTTGCTAACGAGCTGGGGTTGATGTTGTTGACCCATAGACTGTAAAGTAATAAGCAATTCATTAGACTGCCTTGGCAATGGAAAAACACCTCATGCCCATTGTACTGGATAGTCTTTGATCACATTGGCTGTGAACAGAGGGGACAAGAGAGTGACAGAGACACGAGAGTTGGGGAGGTGGTGAATTTTGACTTTGGGTGATAGCATAAGACGGCCAATATCGATTCAGCTGCCTGTTATACATCTGTCCTGATTTTAATTTCCATTCAATGAGCGATGTATAATGGGCAGGTTGATCAATAGCGCCTGTTTTACACTATCACTCAAAATCAAAATTACCCCCATGTACTTACTCAGTTTATTTGAAACAGTATGCGGAGAAGCAGTCACGCAGCAAACACTGCAAGAAGGGTGGAATGCAGGAGAGAGTAGTCAGAAATGACTTTTTTTGTCAAACAAGATGACCTGCTGATGTGGAAAAGTGTAGTGTGTTCATTATTTTGTATTATTATTCAAAATCAAGTTTAAGTGATTGAACTAAGTGAATCTGATCATATCTGTTGCTCTGAATGCTTACCAGTTGTGAAATAAAGCAGCTTAATGGTTCGTATTTGGTTTTGTTCACCAACTGATTTCTCAGTCCACCTTTGAAGAGATTGATAAAGGACACAAATATCCAGTGCTATTCACAAGGGGATACTATTGTTACACCCCTGGGCTACGCTATTGTACAAGTAGATATAGGCTAGCTGAGCCAACTTCCATAAAGGTAAAATGTTCAGAAGCCAAGAAGATATCTATGACAGGACCAAATTTTTAACAATTGGTGGCAGCTACCAGGGACACTGAATTTTATTTTATTCGTTCATGGGATGCGGGAGTTGCTGACAAGGCCAGCATTTATTGCCCATCCCTAATTGCCCTGGAGAAGATGGTGGTGAGCCGCCATCTTGAACTGCTGTGGTGAAGGTACTCCCACAGTGCTGTTAGGGAGGGAGTTCCAGGATTTTTACCTAGCGACGATGAAGGAACGGCGATATACTTCCAAGTCAGGATGGTGTGTGACTTGGAGGGGAACTTGCAGGTGATGGCGTTCCCATGTACCTGCTGCCCTTGTCCTTCTAGGTGGTAGAGGTCGCGGGTTTGGGAGGTGCTGCCGAAGAAGCCTTGGCGAGTTGCTGCAGTGCATCTTGTAGATGGTACACACTGCAGCCACGGTACGCCGGTGGTGGAGGGAGTGAGCGAGTGAATGGTTAAGGCGGTAGATGAGGTGCCAATCAAGCGGGCTGTTTTGTCCTGGATGGTGTCGAGCTTCTTGAGTGTTGTTGGAGCTGCACTCATCCAGACAAGTGGAGCGTACTCCATCACACTCCTGACTTGTGCCTTGTAGATGGTGGAAAGGCTTTGGGGAGTCAGAAGGTGAGACACTCGGCGCAGAATACCTAGCCTCCAGACCTGCTCTTGTTGCCACAGTATTTATGTGGCTGGTCCAGTTAAGTTTCTGGTCAATGGTGAACCCAGGATGTTGATGGTGGGGGATTCGGCGATGGTAAGTCTCTCGCTTGTTGGAGATAGTCATTGCCTGGCACTTTTGTGGCGCGAATGTTACATGCCACATATCAGCCCAAGCCTGAATGTCGTCCAGGTCTTGCTGCATGCGGGCATGGACTGCTTCATTATCTGAGGAGTTGCAAATGGCACTGAACACTGTGCTGTCATAAGCAAACATTCCCACTTCTGACCTTATGATGGAGGGAAGGTCATTGATGAAACAGCTGAAGATGGGTGGGCCTAGGACACTGCCCTGAGGAACTCCTGCAGCGATGTCCTGGGGCTGTGATGATTGACCTCCAACAACCCAACCATCTTCCTTTGTGCTAGGTATGACTCCAGCCAGTGGAGAGTTTTCCCCCCCCCCGATTCCCACTGACTTCAGTTTTACTAGGGCTCCTTGATGCCACACTCGGTCAAATGTTGCCTTGATGTCAAGGGCAGTCACTCTCACCTCATCTCTGGAATTCAGCTCTTTTATCCATGTTTGGACCAAGGCTGTAATGAAGTCTGGAGCCGAATGGTCCTGGTGGAACCCAAACTGAGCATTGGTGAGCAGGTTATTGGTGAGTAAGTGCTATGATAGCACTGTCGACGACACCTTCCATCACTTTGCTGATGATTGAGAGTAGACTGATGGGGCGGTAATTGGACGGATTGGATTTGTCTTGCTTTTTGTGGACAGGACATACCTGGGCAGTTTTCCAAATTGTCGGATAGACGCCAGTGTTGTAGCTGTATTGGAACAGCTTGGCTAGAGGCGCGTCTAGTTCTGGAGCACAAGTCTTCAGCATGACAGCTGGGATGTTGTCGGAGCCCATAGCCTTTGCTGTATCCAGTGCGCTCAGCCATTTCTTGATATCACGTGAATTGAATTGACTGAAGACTGGCTTCTGTGATGGTGGGGACATCAGGAGGAGGCTGATATGGATCATCCACTCGGCACTTCTGGTTGAAGATGGTTGCAAACGCTTCAGCCTTGTCTTTTGCACTCACGTGCTGGGCTCCACCATCATTGAGGATGGGGATATTCATGGAGCCTCCTCCTCCCGTTAGTTGTTTAATGGTCCACCACCATTCATGACTGGATGTGGCAGGACTGCAGAGTTTTGATCTGATCTGTTGCTTGTGGTATCGCTTAGCTCTGTCTATAGCATGCTGCTTCTACTTTTTAGCATGCATGTAGTCCTGTGTTGCAGCTTCCCCAGGTTGGCACCTCATTTTTAGGTACACCTGGTGCTGCTCCTGGCATGCTCTTCTACACTCCTCATTGAACCAGGGTTGGTCCCCTGGCTTGGTGGTAATGGTAGAGTGAGGGATATGCCAGGCCATGGGGTTACAGATTGTGGTGGAATACAATTCTGCTGCTGCTGATGGCCCACAGCGTCTCATGGAGCTGCTAGATCGGTTCTGAATCTATCCCATTTAGCACAACACGATGGAGGGTGTCCTCAGTGTGAAGACGGGCCTTTGTCTCCACAATGACTGTGTGGTGGTCACTGCTCCCAATACTGTCATGGACAGATACACCTGCAACAGGTAGATTGGTGAGGACGAGGTCAAGTAGGTTTTTCCCTCGTGTTGTTTTTCTCACCACCTGTCGCAGGCCCAGACTGGCAGTTATGTCCTTCAGGACTCGGCCAACTCAGTCAGTAGTGGTGCTACCGAGCCACTCTTGGTGATGGACATTGAAGTCCCCCACCCAGAGTACATTCTGTGCCCTTGCTACTCTTAGTGCTTCTTCCAAGTGGCGTTCAACATGGAGGAGTACTGATTCATCAGCTGAGGGAGGGCGGTAGGTGGTAATCAGCAGGAAGTTTCCTTGCTCATGTTTGACCTGAAGCCATGAGACTTCATGGGGTCCGGAGTGAATGTTGAGGACTCCCAGGCCCACTCCCTCCCGACTGTATATCACTGTGCCGCCACCTCTGGTGGGTCTGTCCTGCCGGTGGGACAGGACATACCCAGGGATGGTGATGGAGGAGTTTGAGACATTGGCTGAAAGGTATGATTCTGAGAGTATGACTATGTCAGGCTGTTGCTTGACTAGTCTGTGAGACAACTCTCCCAATTTTGGCACAAGTCCCCGTGAGGAGGACTTTGCAGGGTCGACTGGGCTGGGTGTGCCGTTGTCGTGTCTGTAGCTGGTGCCTAGGTCGATGCCGCACGGTCCATCCGGTTTTATTCTGATTACTGTTTTTCGTATCAGTTTTTTACAACTGAGTGGCTTGCTAGGCCATTTCAGAGGGCAGTTAAGAGTCAACCACATTGCTGTGGGTCTGGAGTCACATATAGGCCAGACCGGGTAAGGACGGCAGATTTCCTTCCCTAAAGGACATTAGTGAACCAGATGGGTTTTTATGACAATCCGATAGTTTCATGGTTACCATGACTGATACTAGCTTTTCATTCCAGATTTATTTAACTAACTGAATTTAAATTCCTCCACTGCCGTGGTGGGATTTGAACTCACGTCTCAGGATCATTAGTCCAGGCCTCTGGATTACTAGTCCAGTAACATAACCACAATGCTACCATTCCCGCTGGTAATGAAGGTGATTCAAAACTTTTAAAATTTAAAAGTTGATTGGAACAGAAACAAGGAGATTAAAAAAATTGTCCAGATCAAACGAAGTCAAACTTGAATTAGCAAGGAACACAGAACAAGGGGGAGAAATTCAGTATCGCCCCGTTTGGGGTGCAATTATCGGCCGGGCGCAAAGTTTAGCGCCTGCCGCTAATTATCGCCTCTGACTGCAAACTTGGCTTCTATCGCCCCTGGAGGTGATTGGAGCGTTAAATCAGGCGCTACACACCTCTCTTAAGGCGCTAACGCCGAGGAGCGAGGCGCTACCTCAGAGCGCTGGCGAAGCTCATGTGATGTCAGTCAGCAATGGAATACAGACACACTAGCGCCGGCCAGTTCTTAAAGGGGAGGGTCGATCTGCTCTCCATCCACACCCTGCTCATTGCAGCCTTGAATCTCGGCCTGGAGAGACCTGTACATCAAATCTGCTGGAAAGAACAATGGAGAGGCCCAGGGAAAGAGCTCAGAGAGCAGCCCCCACAGTCTCTTCTAAGTCTCTTAGGGCGCTAACGGGAGGCGCAAAGCAACCTGAATTTTTCCCAAGTGTTTCAATTAGAAATTGAGCAGTCTATGTTTGTGCATGGTCAGTGGAAATCCAAAATTCAGAGAAACCAGAGCATCCATTGTATGCAGCCATTTCATTCAGTTGCAAACATCTTCAATCTACTTTACCAAATCAATTGCAAAAATGTTGATGGCTTTAGTGCTGTCCCCAGAAGTCAGTGTATTAATTCTGTGAGCAGCTATTGTTAATCTGTGCTGGTGAGGTGGACATACAGAGGGGGAAACTGCGTTCTATTTTTTGGTTATTCTCTAGTCTGAGTTGGAAAAATTAAACATCAAAAAGCAAATAATCAAACTTACTTTGGAATGTCTTTTTTTGCTGGGCTCTCATGCTGGGGATTAGAATCCAAGGTTTTTTTTTGTTTTTCCTTGTTGGATCTTGTTCTGCAATACCACCAACTATCAGTGTGGTTAGTTGTACATCTTCACCTGGCAGTGAAACCAGCTCTGTTATGTTGCTGCGAGAGAGGTTTTTAGTCATAGGCTTGCACAGCAGGCAGAAGCCTTCATTTTCTGCCCGAACCATGGACCAAAATATTTGAGCATCGTCGTGCAAATGAAAAGTTTTCCGACAAATATGTTGGTCCTTGTGAAAATGCTTTAGAAAGCATGTTGAATATGTATAAAAATAATATTGAATAAGTCAAATTAGAGCAGAAGTCAAACAGTAGAATATTTAGAATATTTCCAGTATTGTTTAAAACTAGTCTGTTTGACTTCATAGAAATCTTTCAAAGTGACAAACCATAACAGACCTTTTGACTCCCTTAACATTCTTCTGTTTTTGAAGCTAACAGACTCCTAATGTGAACCTTAAAGAAACAAGACCTATGGTTTCTGCGAAGAGATATTGTTTTGCTGAGTCCTGCTTATCTAGTGCACAAAAACATACTGAACTCTGGGATAAGTATGTGCTATATCCAGCTGTTTAAACAGCGAGTAATTAAAACAATTCAGTTTGAAAAGTAATATCCCCTGACAGACTGTAACTATTTCATATTACACGTCCAAAAAAAGATACAGCAAATTTGTGGTATTCTGTGCCCAAGAGGTTAGCAGACGGTATGCTGCTGTGGTACCCGGGATCTTGCACAAAAACATTTGGTACACATCTTTAGTGACTGGTAAAATGACTGTGGATAGAACTAGTGCCTTCAGGGTGTAAAATGGCCAGATTTCCAGGTCCCAGCATCATACAGAACTGCACTCGGCTCATCCTGTATTTTGAAATGAATGACTTGCAGAAAGGCTTAAGTGCACTTAGGGACAGAGAAAAACTGCAGAGATTTTAAGTGTAATAGAATCATAGAAACTTACAGCACAGAAGGAGGTCTTTCGGCCCGTCGTGCCTGTGCCGGCTCTTTGAAAGCGTTATCTAATTTAGTCCCACACCCCAGTTTTTTCCCCCCATAATCCTGCAAATTAGTCCTCTCCAAGTACATGTCCAATTGCCTTTTGAAAGTTCCTATGGAATCTGCTTCCATCACGACAAAGATTTTAATTTAAATTCATATTAATCTTCTGACCATTCAATTGTGGTAGCAGCTATTTTGAGATTTTATGGAATCATAAAAATCCATTTCATAAATACAATATCTGTTTATAAATGACTACCTCCCATAGTGATTAGGATTTTACTGAGCCATCAAAGTTAGTTCCAATGGGAATGTTATTCTAAGATTTAAATAGTGGCCAAGGCAGGCAGCCAACTTGTTTTAGGCAGCAACTTTTTGTAATTTTAGTGCCTTAAGCCAGACCTAGAACCATTTTAAAATGCGGAGATGCCTGTTGTTGGCCATTTCTTAATAAAGAGTTTATATAATAGGAAGAGTTGCAGAGAGATAAGGTTTTAAATTTTATAGCTTGGGCTTGACACATTTCAACAAATTCTTGGCAGGAATGCAATTTTTCTTTTAACAAGAGACAGCTCTTAATCACTCTTATAATGAACCAAACACACTGACATCAGTGCTTAGGTAGCAGACACGATCTGTAGGATTCCCTTGGCTATTATCACTGGAATTCCTTCTTACAAAGCAAATGGATTCCATTCAGGGCTATATGAAAGAGCTTTAAAATATGGTTTTAGAAATAAATAATGAGTGTATAGAATAGATCTGGAGGCAAGTCCTTAACATTCAAAGCCATTATCTCTAGAGCTTCCTTCTTCAGTAACGTTATATATAATGGACCCGAATTTGCTGCCAAAATAACGGTGAGTTTAATGGTGCTCACCGTTATTAATGTGTAAATCATTCAGCAACTTGTAGCGAGGAAGCGATACCCCGTGAATTGCGAATTATCACAAGTTGCTGGTTGATTTGTGCCGCTCCACTGTTTGACTCACAAAAACGGCAGCTCGCCCTCAACCTCCCCGGGAGTTTCATGCAATTGCTGCATTTGCACATTAATTGCTAATTAAATTGCCGCAGAAAGTTAGGGCTTGTACTTAACAGCGTAAGTGCCTTTTTAATGAGCAGATTTACGTTCCTGCAATGCCACTCAACCTCTCCAGCCATAAAAGGGAACAATTTAAACTGTGGAGTCTCATCCCTACAGGTAGTAAGTTGTCATTAGAGATTTTTAAAATTTAATTGAAGATTACTTTGGGGGCGATTTTCCCAGCCCCGAGGAACCGGGTTTGGAGGCGGAACAGTTGGCAAAATCGCAAAAACTGAAGGCGGGTTCGGAACCCGCCTCCGTGCAATTTTGCCAGAGGCGGGTTTGATGGGTGCGATTCGGTCCCGCCTCCATCAGTCGAGAGAGGTAGTTAAGACCGTTAAATAGTAGTTAAGGGCCTCTATAATCCTATTTTGACAGGCCTTCGTTATTTTACCACATTTTCAGCATGTTCCACGACCCACCTAAACCACGCCAGCTAAGCCTGGCGGGTTGACAAATGGGTGGCCTCCTCACAGCTGCAGCTCCACCATTAAAATAGAGCTTTCATCAGGGAGCAGTTGCAGGTGGCAGAACTTTTGTTGCAAAGGTCTTTCAGCACTTTTAGCAGGCCTACCGAAGTCGGAGGTGCTGCAGCTTCTATCTCTCAACTGTGGGACCTCCTTGGAAGACCCTCTCCCCGCTTAGACTGAGCGCTTCCCCAACGGAGATATCTGCCAGCAGCATGGGAACCATTTATTTCCTTTCATCACGGACCTCAGATTCGGATGAGGAGCAGCCACGGCAGCAGCAGAACCAGGCAGCTCAGCAGCAACAGCAGCAGAAGCGCCAACCTCCTGCTCACCCACCTGATGCTGCACAGGGCAGAAGGCGCCAGCGCATGGAAGCACGTCGCCGCATGAGATACCCCCAACATAGGGTTTACAGACAGAGGATGAGCTACCTCAACATGACTGAGCAGGAGTGCCAAAGGAGGCTGAGACTTTCGCAAGAGGTTGTCAGAGACATCTGCGCACTGCTGCACCAACACCTGGAGCCCAGAGGAGTGGGTGGACACCCCTTACCAGTGGCTGTCAAAGTCAGCACCGCACTCAATTTTTTTGCCTCAGGCTCCTTCCAGGGATCATCAGCAGACATCAGCGGCATCTCCCAGTCGGCAGCCCACAGTTGCATCACGCAGGTTACTGATGCCCTTTTCGCAAAGGCCCACAATTACATCCACTTCTCAAGGGATCAAGCAAGTGTAACCGTGCGTTCAGTTGGCTTTGCAAATATGGCAGGCTTGCCAATGGTGCAGGGCGTCATAGACTGCACATATGTGGCCCTTAGGGCACTCCATCAGAACCCAGCTATTTTTGTCAACCACAAGGGCTTCCACTCCCTCAAAGTACAGCTGGTGTGTAACCACAAGAAGGACATTTTGCATGTTTGCGCCAAGTTCTGTGGTAGTTGCCATGACTCTTTCATCCTGTGGAACTCTCGTGTTCCTTCGCTCTTCAATCCACCAAACCAACTTAACGGATGGCTCCTTGGTGACAAGGGCTACCCCTGAAGAAGTGGCTAATGACGCCGATCAGGAGGCCAGCTAACGAGGCTGAGGAGCGCTACAACGCCAGCCACATTTCGACCAGGTCCATCATTGAGCAAACCATTGGCTTGCTGAAGATGCGATTTCGATGCCTTGACAGATCAGGTGGAGTCCTGCAGTATTCAGCAGCCAGGGTCTCCAGAATGGTCATGGTCTGCTGTGCACTGCACAACATGGCACAGTGTCATGGCTTGCAGCTTCCTGATGAGCAAGTGGCTCGGTTCATAGCCTCCTCAGATGAGGATGAGGAGGAGGAGGAGGAGGACCGAGCGCCGGCGTATCGACCAACAGCAGCGGCAGCACACGAGCACATGGCTGCCCGTCATGCAAGGGATGCACTCATCCTGGCCAGATTTGCATAGGTTTCCCATTTTGGCACATGTCCTTGGCTCCATCTTAACACATGATAGACAATGGACATGACCCTCTGGTCTCCTTTCACTCTGGCCACCAACCTGACCACGTAAGTGTTGCAGAGCCCGCAATGTGGAGCTGGCTAAGTCGAAATAACAGATGCCATCACGCCAACAGTTTGCCATCAAATCATTTTTATACTTTCAAACAGGGATGGCATTTCGTCAATAAACAGAAACAATCACCCAAGTGGCTACCCCTATGACTAATGGTGCTTTATTTTTCTCTTATGAGTGCTCCTACGTGGTGTTCCCCCTGTGGCTTCAGCAGAAGTGGAGGCCCCTTGCTCACTTTGATGCTGCTCCTGCTTCGACACCTTTGGCGGGCATCCTCTGGGTTTACGAGCCTGTGAGGGCTCGCCAAACATCTGCTCATCCTGCGGCAGTGCAGGGGCTGAGACGCCCATCTCAGTTGGGTGCGGACTCTGGTGGGGCTCTGACCGAGGGCTACGCAGTGTCATGGAAGTGTGAGCACTTGGAGAGGAGCCCCCACTTCCTTGTTCTCTGCCACTAACTTCCCTCTCATGGGTCAGGTGCACCTCAGCGCTTGCAAGTGGCTTGAGAGCACCTTGCTGCACATCAGGGGGGCCATGGGGACCCGTATCTGCACTGGCAGTCCTACTTGAAAGGACTTCCATGAAGCTCTGGTTTCTCTGTTCAATAGCAGCCCATCGCTCCTCCAGAGATGTCAGTCTATTCTGAACAATGACCATGTTTTCCTGATTCTGGCGCTTATTTCCTCCATGGCCGTAGCCAGCCTTTCCACGGAGGTTGCCATCCTTTCTGTGGTGCTGCATATATGCGCCACTGTCTCCCCAACGTCACTGGTCATGTTAGAGTTGGACTCCTCCATCCTCTCCACACTCGCAGTGACCCTGGAGACAAAACCTGCCAGAGACTCCTGCACCTGCTCCTGGAGTTCTAGCATCGCTCTCCTTCTGGATGGACCCAGAGGCACAGGGTTCACATGCAGCGGAGCAGAGCTAGGAGAGTCCTGCGCCCTCCGCCGAGGACTCTCCACTACTGTCCCTGACTCCACCACCTGCTGATGCTCACCTGTGAGATGTGATACACACGGTGACAACACTAATCTAGGTCCCGAAGGTCCCACCGAGGTGTGCGTATCTGTGCTGGTGCTGGGTGCGCTGACATCTGCAGACGCTGCGTCCTCAGAGGTTGCAGGTTTCCCTGAGGAGCCTTGCTGCTCAGCCTCTTCCTCGTCGACAGTGGGGTGGGGCTCTGTGGATGGTCCTGTGGGGGAGTAAAGGCATGGGTTAGACATTTGACGGAAGTGTGGCATGCACATGCAATAGTGCAGATGCTCAAGTGGCATTCTAATAATGTACACCAGCAGCCATTTCAGTCACTCAAGCAGTGTAAATGAGAGGCAAAACTATTCTGTCACCAGCTTGGTCTGCATCGCCCGTCTGTCCGTCCCCCACTTCCACCTCCACCTCTGCGCCAGCGATGTCCAGGGCCGCCTCCTCAGCCTGGGTGAGATGGGCTAGGGAAGGTGGCCCTCCTCCTGTCTTCGTTCTTTCCCTTCTATTGTGGGCTCTCTTTTCCTGCAGTGAGGGAGACAAGTGGAGTTGGAGTGAGAATGATGGAGTGAATGTAGAGAGTCCAGAGCATAGATGCTTAGAAGGAGACAAAGATGGAGTGAGGTTCCATGTCTAAGGGCCTTCCCTGTGCATTCTTAGTCATTGTCATTGCATAACATTGAAAGGGAGTGTGAGGGCAGCATAGTCGAATAGTGAAGTGATTGGGTTCATAGAGTGAGAGGGATGGTGAAGGGTGCAAGGGTTGTAAGGGTAAAGTGGGATGTGGAGGAGGAGGTTGACAATGCAGAGTGCTGGTGATGAGAGGAGAAGGGGAGCAGAAGGAGGGTCAAGCTGAAGGTATACTCACTTTGCCTGATCTTACAAGGTCATTGAACCTTTTATGGCACTGTATCCATGTTCTGCTGCACACTGATCTAGAGGTGATGTCCCTTGCCAGCTGTACCCACACAGCCTTGGTTTCTTTGGGAGGCCTCTTCCTCCCAGATGAGAGGAAGAGCACCTCCCTGCTGGCTCTCGCCCCCTCAACCAGCATTCCCAGCGCCTCATCGGAGAACCTCGGGGAGGCCCTTGCCTTGGAGTTGGCCATTGTTGAAGCAGATAAAAGTTTGGAGGTGGTGCAGCATCGACCAAAAACCAGTGGAATGAGCCAAGGCAGCAAGCAGCCCTTAAACTAAGCTGGATAAGTGACGTCAGCAGAGCCGAGTTTCAGTCGCAAAACACTAATTGACCTCTGAAATCAACTGACCAATTAGGGGAAAAAATCACAATTTTTTCCCACCTCTCAGTGGAGGCGGGTTTGGAACCCACCCAAACTGAAACCCGCCTCCAATCCGCCTCCATTGGGAAAATCGCGCCCCTTGACTCCAAATCTTCCTTTCCCTCTCTTTATTTCTCTTACCGTACCTGATTTGACTCGAATTCATCTACTCTAATTCATCCTCCTTCTCTATCATTCCTTGAGTGAGGGAAAAAGTCTAACTAATGGAGCACGCTGCAAGATGCCCACTCCAGCAAATTCTGGGCCAATATATTCTCCACTGAAAATGTTTCCTTATATAGAGCAGAGTTTCAATAGCTCCCGCAGATGATCCGAGCCAGAAAGTCAATACATGATGTGACACTATTCCTTTAATTCCTGAGGTGATCTTACAATTGCACGCTTTATTTAATAGTGGTGACTGTTTGTGAGGAGAGCGAGAACACATGGAAGGGCATGAAGTTGCGGTACTTACGAGATAGATACCCACTAAACATGCTCGATAAAGTTAGGGCTTGGCCATTCAAGTGTAAGTGAATTTTTAATGGGGTGATAAGTCTTAATTACTGCCAAACAACCTCTCTGGCACTGAAAATTAACTTTTCCAAGTGTGGAGTCTCATTCCTTCAGCTTTTAATTATTGTTAGAGATTTTTAAAAATTTAAATAATTTTTAAAAACTTTTTCTTTGTCATTTTTATCTCTCTCTCTCTCTTAATCCCATCTTTCTTTCCCTCTTTATTTTGCTTCCTGTACATAATTTTACATTGAATTAAATAGTCCAACTTACACACGCTGTTGTGGCTCTCTAATTACCACAAGTTCCAGTGCAAAAGTCCACAGAAAGTCTGTGCGTAAGTGCAAGTGTAATGAATAGTGAGCGCCGTTCGTTTGCTGCTGACCGCAAAATCTGGGCCAACGCTTTGTGCCCTAATGAACAACACTAGTCCAGCAAATTAAGATGTTAACACTGTTTATCAACAGCACAGCAGTAATAACATTTTGTTCCATCTGTCCTAATGAACTGTAGCCAAATGCCAAAAGTAATGAATTCTGGATAGTTTTTGTATTGTGGATTCATACCCCTGGAGTTGGGTTAAGACTGTACACATTCATTTTATTCATATCCCTTACTAACCGTAAGTGAGAGATCGTTAACCCATCAATCCGAGCTAAAGGTGAAATGAATATTCTATTTCTCTGTACTAAGCCAGTTTTCCATGAAAAAAATCAGTCATATTTGCATCTACAATATTGTGGGGTAAAAATTGGACCTTGTTGCACCATAAAACAGGAACAACAAACACCATTTCTGGAGACCAACGCCTCAAGGACGTCTGAAAGACATCCAACCCGATATTGGGTCGAGGTATTTTCAGATGTCAGGGCGGCCACTAAGACAGGCGTTGGCTTCTTGCATATGCTAATGAAACATAGAAAAATAGAAACATAGAAGATAGGAGCAGGAGTAGGCCATTCGGCTCCTCGAGCCTGTTCCGCCATTTAATGAGATCATGGCTGATCATCCAAATTCAGTACCCTGTCCCTGCTTTCTCCCCATATCCCTTGATCCCTTTAGCCTTAAGAAATATATCTAACTCCTTCTTGAATATATTTAATGAATTGGCCTCAACTGCCTTGTGTGGTAGAGAATTCCACAGGTTCACCACTCTCTGGGTGAAGAAATTCCTCCTCATCTCAGTCCTAAATGGCTTACCCCTTATCCTTAGACTGTGACCCCTGGTTCTGGACTCCCCCGCCATCGGGAACATCCTTCCTGCATCTAGTCTGTCTAGTCCTGTTAGAATTTTATAAGTTTCAATGAGATCCCCACTCGTTCTTCTAAACTCTAGCGAATATAAGCCCAATCAACCCAATCTCTCTTCATATGTCATTCCTGCTATCCCAGGAATCAGTCTGGTGAATCTTCGCTGCACTCCCTCCATGGCAAGAACATCCTTCCTCAGATAAGGCGACCAAAACTGCACACAATACTCAAGGTGTGGTCTCACCAAGGCCCTGTACAACTGCAGCAAGACATCCTTCCTCCTGTACTCGAATCCTCTTGCTATGAAGGCCAACATACCATTTGCCTTCTTAACCGCCTGCTGCACCTGCATGCTTACCTTCAGCGACTGGTGCACAAGGACACCCAGGTCTCATTGCACTTCCCCTTTTCCCAATCTATTGCCGTTCAGATAATAATCTGCCTTCCTGTTTTTGCCACCAAAGTGGATAACCTCGCATTTATCCACATTATACTGCATCTGCCCAATCACCCAACCTGTCCAAATCATACTGGAGTTTCTCTGTATCCTCCTCACAGCACACATGCCCACCCAACTTTGTGTCGTCTGCAAACTTGGAGATATTACATCTAGTTCCCTTGTCTAGATCATTAATATATATTGTGAATAACTGGGGTCCTAGCTCCAATCCCTGTGGTACCCCACTAGTCACTGCCTGCCACTCGGAAAAAGACCCATTTATTCCAACTCTTTGCTTCCTGTCTGCCAACCAGTTCTCTATCCAAGTCAGTACCTTACCCCCAATCCCATGTGCTTTAACTTTGCACGTTAATCTCTTATGCGGGACCTTATCGAAAGCCTTCTGAAAGTCCAAATACAACACATCCACTGGTTCTCCCTTATCTATTCTACCAGTTACATCCTCAAAAAATTCCAGTAGATTAGTCAAGCACGATTTACCTTTTGTAAATCCATGTTGACTTTATCCGATCCTGTCACTGTTTTCCAAGTGCTCTGCTATTACATCTTTTATAATGGACTCTAGCATTTTCCCCACTACCGATGTCAGGCTTACCGGTCTATAATTCCCCGTTTTCTCTCTACCACCTTTTTTAAATAGTGGGGTTACATTAGCTACCCTCCAATCCATGGGAACTGTTCCAGAGTCTATAGAATTTTGGAAGATGACCAGCAATGCATCTACTATTTCTAGGGCCACTTCCTTAAGTACCCTAGGATGTAGATTATCAGGCCATGGAGATTTATTGGCCTTCAATCCCATCAATTTCCCTAACACTATTTCCCTACAAATTCCTGATTTCATTCAGTTCCTCCCTCTCATTAGATCCTATGTTCCCCGACATCTCTGGGAGGTTATTTGTGTCCTCCTTTGTGAAGACAGAACCAAAGTATGTATTTAATTGGTCTGCTATTTCTTTGTTCCCCATTATAAATTCCCCTGATTCTGACTGCAAGGGACCTACGCTTGACTTCACCAATCTTTTTCTCTTCACATATCTATAGAAGCTTTTACAGTCAGTTTTTATGTTCCCTGCAAGCTTACTCTCATACTCTATTTTCCTCCTCTTAATTAATACCTTTGTCCTCCTTTGCTGAATCCTAAACTGCTCCCAATCCTCAGGTTTGCTGCTTTTTCTGGCCAATTTATATGTCCTCTCCTTGGATCTTATGCTATCCCTAATTTCCCTTGTTAGCCACGGTTGAGTCACCTGTTTGTTTTATTTTTATGCCAAACAGGGATGAACAAATTCTGTTGTTCATCCATGCGATCTTTAAATGTTTGCCATTGCCTATCTCCATCAACCCTTTAAGTAACATTCCCCAATCCATCCTAGCCAACTCGCGCCTCATACCATCGTAGTTTCCTTTATTTAAATTCAGGACCCTAGTCTCTGAGTCAACTACTTCACTCTCCTTAATGAAGAATTCTATCATATTATGATCGCTCCTCCCTAAGGGGCCTCGCACAACAAGATTGCTAATTAATCCTTTCTCATTACATAATACCCAGTCTAAGATGGCCTGATCTCTAGTTGGTTCCTCGACATATTGGTACAGGAAACCATCCCGTATACACTCTAGGAATTCCTTTTCCACAGTATTGTTACTAATTTGGAGCCTAAGGCCTGTTTTAGGATCGATGAGTGAAATTGGGCTGCTCTGAACGAAGCAGGCGCGACCCCACTCTGCTCAGATTTTCTTGGCGTGGATGCAACCTACCAAGTGGCCGACACCAGAAAAGGTGAGCGTTTATTTAGGTCTGACATGGAGCCACGAGGCGCTGGAGTGCTCCTCCCCGCCAGGTATAAGCGGGTCGGCAGCTGGTGGGAAAAAAAGAAAGACTTGCATTTATATAGCGCCTTTCACGGCCACCGGACGTCTCAAAGCGCTTTACAGGCAATGAAGTACTTTTGGAGTGTAGTCTCTGTTGTAATGTGGGAAACGCAGCAGCCAATTTGCACACAGCAAGCTCCCGCAAACAGCAATGCGATAATGACCAGATAATCTGTTTTGGTTATGTTGGTTGAGGGAGAAATATTGGCCATAACACATTTGGGAAGGATGAAGAGGCCCTACAATGAAGTCAAAAATTTCCTTTGTGGTGCCAGGAGGAGAAGGAATGCACCTCCAGGTCCCACAAGGAGAGTTGCGCCTCCCCCCCTCAGACTCTCCCACCCATCCTTCCCTCCTGGAAGATCCTCCTGAAAACCCCTCCCCGTTACTTACCTGGAGGCAGGCAGGGTGACAAAGGCCATTCGATCAGGCAGCCATTCTGCACCCTCTTCACACCTGTTCCAGACGGGATGTTTATTGGCAGCGTTTAAATGAGGCCCAGCAGGTAAAATCGCCATGGCCTCCTGTTGCGCCTAGCGGGAGGAAAATTAACTCACCGCTGCGGTTTTCCGCTGGAAACCAGGTCAGAGTTAAAATCCACCTGATTATCTGTACCGGTTTGGTGGTTTAATTAGACTTAGCTTGGATTCTTTTCAGATATTGACAGATGGGAGTTAAATCACACCCAGTAGATTCATTAACCTGTTTGCTGACTACAGTCAGTGCATTTATCAACAAAACATAATTGTGGTGCATTAACATGCACTTTGAGAAGGAATATTTGTTTCAATTTCCAGATATATTTAATGTGCAAAGTTAGATATTCATTTAAAGGAATGTCTTCTGAAATTAATTCCCACTCAAAATTACAATACTTTCCAAATGTAAATGCAATCTTCATGGGAGTCTGGACTCAGATTTGCCAGGTTTTCTGACTGAACAGCGCCAGATTTTAAGGGAATAGCCTGCTCAAGAATTGTTCCTGGGTTTTCATTTAATGCAACAACAACAACTTGCATTTAATGGTGCCTTTAATGTCAAAAAAACATCCCAAGTGCTTCACAGGGGAATTTTTTTTATCAGTGACTGAAATGATCCCCCATTAGAGAAGCAGGACTAGAAGTAATAATGAGAAGTTAATAATACTGGTGGGGCCATCAGCATTTGACTTGGTGGCTTTTAACTGAACTGTGTAAAGACTTCATAACTGATAAGCAACAAGTGAAGAGTTCTCTGATAACAAGTGAAACGACCATTGGAATTAGGGTTGCCAAACCTCCCGCGTGCTGCTGCCGGCAACTCGGGAGAAGTGTTTGTTGCATGGTTAGTTCGTGCATGCGCGTAATTGGGAGTGTCGGCGCTTGCAGCCAATCAGCTGGTTGCCCCCCCCCCCCCCACTAATCGATTTATCCCTCAATCATCATCACTAAAACAGATTATCTGGTCATTATCACATTGCTGTTTGTGGGAGCTTGCTGTGCGCAAATTGGCTGCTGCGTCTACACAACACTGACTACACTTCAAAAAAGTACTTCATTGGCTGTAAGGCACTTTGGGACGTTCGGTGGTTGTGAAGGCACTATATAAATGCAAGTCTTTTTTAACTTGGGGAGGAATGTCATTTTTTTTTTTAAACGTGTTGAAAGAATTAATGGTGACCCGGGAGAAAATTACTTTTGTACGCGTGCTTCGTGCCTGGGCGCCTTCATGGTCCAAACTCTTAATTCCTGCCTCGCGCCAAGCCAGACAGAGAGAGCGAGAGAGAGAGATTTGCAAGGGAGGGAATTGTAAATCCAGTGCAATCTACAAATAAACAAGACCTATTATGTAGAGACGGCTGAAAACACTCAGCAGGCCAGCAGCGTCTGTACGGAATGGAAAATGTCAATGTTTCAAGTTTAGCCCTTCATGTCGGTATTACAGATAAACAGCGTGCAAGGAGGAACGTAGCAAGGGTCGAGGGAAACGGGCTGGAGGAACACATACACAAGAAAAAAAAATGGATTGGGTGGAGAAGAGACTGTCAGAACTGATAATGGCATAAGACAATAGGTGATATGGAGAGAGAGATGAGGGAGATAAAAGGCATATACGAGATGCAGAGAATGTGTGAATTGTTAAAGCAGGTTAGCTGAATTACTAGGGGGGAAAGCATGCAAACCTGGCAACCAACTCCTGTTATGTGCCCAATCAATTCAACAGCACATTCGTTGTTCTTTTCTTATGTCTCTCCTCTGTTTAAGTACAGGTTTAAGAAGAAAGAAACTGCACTCAACTACAAGGGATACAACCTTTATAAAGTGGGTGCAATAACATTTGCAAACTGCAGCAATTGGGTATCACATGATTGGGTGTTATGTGACTGGGTGTCATGTGATCAAATCTCCAGGAATATGTCCAGCCAGAGTTGGCAACCCGAATTGTAATGCAAAGAAGTGTCACAAGGGTATAGGCTATTTGTTTCATGTTAATGCCATTTCAATTTAAAATGTAAACTGCAATTTTGATGTACTGAACTTTGTCTGAGCTATTACTTTGTGTGTGTGTAATCAGATTTTGAGTGCCCAATTGTTACTGTGCACACACAACTGAAAGGTTTGGGTTTGCATTCTAATAAAATGGTAATGAAAGCATGCTGTTCGGTACTAACACTGTCTTCCAATGGTGAGTGTGGATAGAGCTACTTATTATTCTGGATGAAAACTAATACAGAAGTAACACATTTCTTGTGTAAATTGAAGTGTGAAACAGACTCTTATTGATTAAAAGCATGAAAGTGTTGACAGGACCACACTGGAGCAGAGCATGAGCAATTAGGGAGTAATTGTCTCTTAATCCCAACCTGTTTTAAATTCATCTATAGGTATCGCTTATAAATTATTTCTAAAGTAAAAAGTTAAAAACTTGTACAACTAAAAAAAAATGATTTCCTTACTATCACATTTTATTTCTATTGCTTAACTCAATTTTTTTTTGGATTGAAGCCCATTTTAAGATGAATTGAACTGCTGAATGAACGCAGCTGCATTCAGAACTTTTAATAACTCCAGGCAACAGGCCTGGCTGTGTATTGCTTGGATTAAGTGTCCGTTTTGACTAACATGACATGTTTAAAATTTTTTGCAGATTTATTTAATGGAATTTTAATTTACAGGGAGGTCAATGACAATACCATCTGAGGCATCTATTTGTCTGACAGATCGACAGGCCCAGATTGACCCGGGTCCATTTTCTTCATGCTTTTGGATTCGATAAAAGACAAAAATGGACTCATTTGAAAGAAGAAAAATGACATTGTATCCATTAGCTAATTTGCCCCTTATATTCTTACTTCTGCTGCGGTTACCTGAGACCCTACCTCCTACACCCTCACACCTGCTAGACAGACACTTGAGGTACTGCGGCACATCCTTCCAACTGTAAGGGGCCAAATTTCCAGCTTATTGTACTGTCCCCCGGGCTGCTCACATTCCACATTTTGTTTCTAGCATGAAGGATGTTGTTTTAAATCATAATAGTAACCAGGCTGTAATCACATTATAGCACACATGGAGAACTTGCAAAGATCATGTGTTTCAGATTTGACATTCTGATTTATGGTTGTGTGCTCCAGTTACACAGCTGCAATCTCATTTCCGAACAAAGATGGTTTTTATTTTTCTATTACTTTGCTCCAGCCCTTTCCTTTCAGTGGGGGGAAATGTACACCACCAGTTAAAGTCATAATACAAGCACAATTATGCTTATTCTTTTCACTTGGCAATAACACTACGTACTCTGTAGTACAATGACAGTACCTCTTGATAAGCAGATACACTTACAAATAATTATTCAAATCGGTCCAAAAGTACCTTTTTACACAAGCTAATCTTTGCCGAAAGTGGGTTATAATTTTAAATGAACCCAAGGAAAAAATATACAGTGCTATGTTCTCTGTACTTATGAGCCCTTCCTTGATGAAATTTACTTTATTATTTGGGCACTAATTAGAAGATTGGCCTGAGCAAAGCACACTCAAACTGATCTGATTTTAGATTGACCATATAAGGAGTTTGCATTTAAATCCACAAACAACAGTATCAGCCACAAACTGGCTGTTTGGGGAGTGTTCCATAAATTAGTAGAAGGGGTTGCAGCCAAAATCAGTTACTAAAAACAAGAAAGAATTTTTCTTACTCGCTAGTGGTACATTTGCATTCCACAAACAGAACCACTTCAAGTAGAAGCTCTGTATGCTGGTATCCGCCCTGTTTACACTATGGGGCGATACCAAAACACCTGTGGTAAAAAAAAATTGCACAATTACTTAAAAAAGTCTCAATTGCAACTTTAATTTTCTAGCCTCAGACCTCCCTTGATGTCAGCAGAAATTTTATCCAGGCCAGCAATTCAAAAACCACTCAACCCACCTGCAGCTCGAAGAAATGGCAGCCTGTGGCAGCTCACGTTACAAGAGGCAGCATTTAGGTTTGCCCCGGGTTTAATTTGGCTTAATCAGTGGGGGAAAGAAACGCTTCCAGAGACGGGTGCCCATATTGCATCTCCTTCATGTTACAGTGCTGTCCCTGGAGTAGGGCTGCCCATGGTGTCTGGGCTATAATGTAAATGAAGCATAATTCATCCACCACTTCATAGTTTCACACATGTCCTGCAAAATTGAGAATCCTTCACATTCAAGAAATGTATACAGAATACGTCCAGATTATTTTTATGTGACAGAGCATTATGTTATGGGGTCAATTTTCTGAGTCCCCGTGCCATTGGGCAGTCAGCAAATTTCAGAGAATTGATTTTCCAGTATCAGTTGGCTCTGTTCAAAGCCTTGCTGTCAGCAAAATGATATTATAAAATTGACCTTCATACGCCATTAATACGATAGAGCATCTTCCAATGTAAGTATCAGGTGAAAGTCCATACAGGTCAGCAGTGGTGAAAGTACATTGTGGATTGGCCTTTATTGGGCAGGGTGGGAGGTCAGTCTGGCTATGGTGGCCACAGGCAGACCCCCACATCCTGTGCAAGCTCAGGTGACAGAAACTGTTCATCTTTACTGCCAGCGGCACCCTGTGGTCGGGAGGACCCCGGGAACTCTTTCCCAAAGAGGGTTTTGATGCCTCCTATGACATCATTTAATGGAGATTCCTCTGATGTCTAAAGCCGCATCTGAGTCAATCTTGTATAGCAAATGGGACATGAATCTTCTATTATTAGTTTTCTGGGGCTGCCTCCAGGCAAAAGATAATGGAAAGACAACAATTTAATATAATCAATGACTATATATTATTGTATACGTTCAACTAGAATACTCTAAGATCAAATCTTTAGGCATCGGCATCTTGCTCTAAGACATAACCTTTTACTTTTTAAATTGAAACCAAAAATATAATTTTGGCTCAGTGTTTTTTTTCTCTGCTAATTTTCTCCTCTCCTTTCCTGAAGGCGTTTACTCCTTACTGAATAACGTCCCACAGACACCAGGTGCTCTCAGGTACTTCACTAAATTACAATTATGCATGTGTAAGCTTTCACAGTGTTTGTAAGCCAGCTATTTGACCACAGAGGGTAAAACAGCTGAGTCCAATCATGTTCTTACCCAACATCCATTTCCAGCAGGGATCACAGACTAGCAATCAGGAGCAAGATCCATGGCAATTCCCCTCCCTAACGCAGTGTACAAAAATGAGAAGTCGCACAACACCAGGTTATAGTCCAACAGATTTATTTAAAATTACAAGCTTTCGGAGCTGTCGCCCCTTCCTCAGGTACCTGAGGAAGGGGCGACAGCTCCGAAAGCTTGTAATTTTAAATAAATCTGTTGGACTTTCACCTGGTGTTGTGCGACTTCTCATTTTTGTCCACCCCAGTCCAACGCCGGCATCTCCACATCATAACGCAGTGTAGGCCCTGAAAGGCAATTGTAGCACCCATACTGCTACCCAGCCGGAGAACAACTAACTCAGCACAACCCATTCACTGAACATGGGATCTTCCTGCTCCATGGATATCATGTTATTTTCCTGCATAATTAATCCTCTCTAAGTACCCTAATATATTAGGCTACAAATTGATGCACACAATTGACAGAAAAGCTGAGACAACCCTCTCCCCCACACAGTCCTCAGGCAAACTGTAATGTGCACCAAAGACATTCTCAGTAGAGCTGCCACCTTTTGCAAAGCCTAAAACAGAAGAGGGAGAAGGAAGGGGTGGGACTGGAGTACAGTACTAGCAAATTCAAACAAAATACTAATTATCTTGATAGCTAATTCCTACGCAACAAAAGACAGAAGTGAGTGGAAAAATAAGGTTTATTATTTATATTTAGTTTGCAGTTTTGAAATTTTCAAATAGCCTGCTTAAAAAGGAATGATTGCCTGTTCCAAACTAGATGGTGAGCAATCCCTTTTTGGGAAGAGGAGTCTTCACCAGCACAAAGTCTGCCAAAATGAGGTAGTGTTATCCTTCTCTGCAGAGGCAGGGGTGTAGGTGTTGGTGGGAAGGCATGGAGCATCTCTCAGGTAGCCTGGCCTGCCTAGCAACCCTCGGCAGCTCCTCCTCTTCCTCAGAAGATCCCTATTGTCCAACCCACTGGTTCCAATAATGCAAGCTCAGGGCAATAAATAAATAAACAGTGATAACTGCAATAAAGGCTCATGGAAGCCTAAGTACCAACAGTAAATAAAAAACAAAAAAGGCCTTTTAAAAGGCTTAAACCACTTCTCTGTAAAATCTTCAGACCTGTTAAAGTCAGGTCTTCTCGAGGCCTCCTTCCTGCTAGGTTTCCATAAGCATGTTGGGGACTTTGGGGGCGATTTTCCCAATGGAGGCGGGTTTAGGTTTGGGTGGGTTCCAAACCCGCCTCCACTGAGAGGTGGGAAAAATGTGCGATTTTCCCCTAATTGGCCAGTTGATTTCAGAGGTGTGGGCTCCCCTGGGCCAATTAGTGTTTTGGGACTGAAACTCGGCTCTGCTGACGTCACTTATCCAGCTTCATTTAAGGGCTGCTTGCTGCCATGGCTCATTCCACTGGTTTTTGGTCGATGCTGCACCACCTCCAAGCTGTTATCTCCTTGAAGAATGGCCAGCTCCAAGGCAAGGGCCTCCCCGAGGTTCTCGGATGAGGCGCTGGGTATGCTGGTTGAGGGGGCGAGAAAGCAGGGAGGTGCTCTTCCCCTCATCTAGGAGGAAGAGGCCTCCCAAAGAAACCAAGGCTGTGTGAGTCCAGCTGGCAAGGGATATAACCTCCAGATCTGTGTGCAGATTGGGTGATTGTTTCTGTTTATTGATGAAATGCCATCCCTGTGGGAATGTATTAAAATTAGGTGATGGCAAACTGTTGGCGTGATGGCATCTGTTATTTCGGCTTAGGCAGCTCCACATTGCGGGCTCTGCGACACTTGCGTGGTTAGGTTGGTGGTCAGAGTGAAAGGAGGCCAGAGAGTCATGTCCATTGTCTATCACATGTTAAAAAGGAGCCAAGCACATGTGCCACAATGGGCAACCTATGCAAATCTGGCCAGGATGAGTGCATTCCTTGCACGACGTGCTTCCATGCGCTGGCGCCTTCTGCCCTGTGCAGCATCAGGTGGGTGAGCAGGAGGTTGGGGCTCCTGCTGCTGTTGCTGCCATGGATGCTCCTCATCCGAATCTGAGGTCCACGGTAAAAGGAAATAAATGGTTCCCATGCTGCTGGCAGATACCTCCGTTGGGGAAGCGCTCAGTCCAAGCGGGGAGAGGGTCTTCCAAGGAGGTCCCACAGTTGAGAGATAGAAGCTGCAGCACCTCCGACTTCGGTAGACCCGCTAAAAGTGCTGAAAGACCTGTGGAACAAAAGTTCTACCACCTGCAACTGCTCCCTGATGAAAGCTCCATTTTAATGGTGGAGCTGCAGCTGTGAGGAGGCCACCCACTTGTCAATCCGCCAGGATTAGCTGGCGTGGTTTAGGAGGGTCGTGCAACGCACTGGAAATGTGGTAAAATAACGAAGGCCTGTCAAAATAGGATTATAGAGGCCCTTAACGACTATTTAAGAGTCTTAACTACCTCTCCCGACTGATGGAGGCGGGACCGATCAAACCCGCCTCTGGCAAAATTGCACGGAGGCGAGTTGCGAACCCGCCCTCCATTTTTGCCATTTTGCCAACTGTCCTGCCTCCAAACCCGCCTCCTCGGGGCTGGGAAAATCGCCCCCTTAGAGTCCAGCACAGCAGTGAGCCAAAATGTGGTGAGGAACTCTTCCGTGCCCACTGCTTCTGTGTGCCATTATAGCATCTGGTTGTTCCGTATATGAGTCCAGTGTTCTGGCAACAAGCACTCTTCTGGCAACCCAGTTCTAAATTTGTCCTTTACTATCTTGAACATGTGCCATCTTGTCACACGATCATAAAATCACAAGATTAATCCAGAAAGACCTTACACTTCCCCCATTGCAGCATCTCATTTTTTCTTAAATGATTGTAGAATTTTTGTCACCAGCACTGCATCTGGAAGTTTATTCCATGTGCTGGTCATTCTGTGTGAAGAAGACCTTCCTGCTATCAGTCATAAATTTGTCTTTTACCAGTGTGAGTCTGTGGCCTCGATTTTGCCAGTGTGGCCGGGCTGGGGCGTGTCAGGTGGGATTCGTGTCAGGACCCCGACTCCGAAGTGAAGTGTTGAAAAATTGCAATTTTCCCCTAATTAGGCAATTGATTTCCAGCATGTGGGAACCCCTGGCCCAATGAGTCTTTTCATACAGAAAGTCGCCTCCGATGACGTCATCAATGCTGCTGGATTTAAGACCTGCAAGCAGCCTTGCTTCTTCTGGAGACTGGAAACGCTTTGGAAATTGTATGAAGGACTGCATTTACCGACCATGTCCACCAGCAAGCAAAAGTGTGCACCTCGCTTTGATGAGCCCTCCCTCCAAGCTCTGGTGCAGGGAGCAAGATCTAATAAGGAGGTGCTCTTCCCTTCCTCAGGGAGAAAAAAGCCACCCCAGCAGACTAAAGCGGTGTGGCTGCAAGTGGCCGAGGAGGTCAACTCCATATCAATGAGCCGCAGAACCTGGCTGCAATGCAGGAAGAGGTTTCATGACCTTCTCTGCACAGGAAAAGTGAGTATGACTTACCCATCACCCTCAATCTGATCCCCATCGCCTCTCCTCACCAGCACTCTGCTTTGCCAACCTCTTCCCCCACATCCCACTTGACACTTACATCCCTGCACCCTTACCCATTGCCTCTCTCTCTATGGTCACATTCACTTAACTATTCGACCATGTAGCCCTCACACTCCCTATCACTGTGATGCAACAACTTACAACACACAGGGAGGGTCCTTTGTCTCCTTCTAAGCATCTATGCTATGGATTCTCTACACTCACTCAAACTCCACTTGTGTCCCTCATTGCAGGAAGAGAGAGCCCACAATAAGAGGGAAAGAGCCATGACAGGAGGAGGGCCACCCTCAGTAGCCCAGCTCACCACCTGGGAGGAGGCGGCCCTGGAAATCGCCGGGATCGAGGAGGATTCCCAAATGGGGGACGGACAGACGGGCGCATCACAGCAAGCTGGTGACAGAATAGTTTGGCATCTCTCTCATTGACATTGCATGAGTCACTGATAATGAATCTGATGCTCTAACAGATTGACTTATCATCTGCACTATTCAATGTTCATGTAACCTTGACCTCGCATCTCTAACTCTTTCCTTTACTCCCCCACAGGACCATCGAAAGCCCCCGTCCCCACTGTCCAGGAGGAAGAGCCTGAGCTTCCAGACTCCTCAGAAGAAGCTGCAACTTCTGAGGGCGCAGCGTCAGCAGAATTCAGCGCACCCAGCACAGACACTCACACCTCAGTGGGACCTTCGCGAGATAGAGTAGTGTTGGCACCTGGTGTATCACAGCTCACAAGTGAGCATCAGCAGGTGGTGGAGACAGGGACAGCAGTGGAGAGTCCTCGTCGGAGGGCGCAGGACTCTGCCAGCTCGGCTCAGCTGCATGTCGACCCTGTGCCTCCGGGTCCATCCAGAAGAAGAGCGGTGCTGGATCTCCAGGAACAGGTGCAGGAGTCTCTGCCAGGTTTTGTTTCCAGGGTCGCTGCGAGTGTGGAGCGAATGGAGGAGTCCATAGCGAACATGAGCAGAGCCTTTGTGGAGGCATTGGTGCATGAACGCATCACCACGGAAAAGATGGCAACCTCCGTGGAAAGGATGGCTACGGTAGAGGAGAGGATGGCTACGGCCATGGAGGAACTAAGTCGCCAGAGTGTTGAAAACATGGTCATTGTTCAGAATAGACTGGCCTCTCTTGAGGAGTGATGGTCAGCTACTGAGCATAGAAACCAGACCTTCATGGAAGTCCTCTGGAGTAGGACTTCCAGTGCAGAAATGGGTCCTCATGGCCCCCCTGAAGTGCAGCAAGGTGATGTCAAGCCACTTGCTAGCTCTGAAGTGGGTCTGACCCATGAGAGGGATGTTGGTGGCAGACAACAAGGAAGTGGGGGCTCCTCTCCAAGCTCTCACACAACCATGCCACTGCAAAGCCCTCGGTCAGAGCCCCACCAGAGTCCTCACCCAACTGAGATGGGCGTCTCATCCCCTGCACAGCCGCAGGAGCAGCAGACTGTTACCGAGCCCTCACAGGTTCGCATCCCCAGAGGACGCCCGCCAAAGGCGTCGAGACAGGAGCAGCAAGAAAGTGAGCAAGGAGCCTCCACATCTGCTGAAGCCACAGGGGAAGCACCACGTAGGAGCATGCGTAAGAGGAAGATAATGCACAAGTAGTCACAAGGGTAGTCACTTGGGTGTTATGTTGTGTATATTTTTGAAATGTCATCAGTTGCTTGTTGTGATAAAAATTTCTGACGGCAATCTGTTGAAGTTGTGGCCTGTGTCATTTCGCAAATGGGACTTCCACATTGAGGGCTTAGAGTGACTTGCAATTGTCAGTATGGTGGTCAGAGTGATAGGAATCCGCAGGTTCTTGTCCATTGTCGATGCTCTGGTAAGACGGTGCGAGGCCAAAGTGTTTGATTGTGCAGGCTAAGCAAATCTGGCCAACATGAGTGCATCCCTTGCATCCCGGGCAGCAATGTGGTCGCGCGCTGGCGCCTTTTGGCCTGTGCAGTTTCAGGTGGGTGAGCAGCAGCTTGGTGCTCCTGTTGATGCTCCTGCTGTTGGTGCTGCTGTTGTTCAGGGTTCTACTGCTGCCGCGGGTGGTCTTCATCCTAATCTGATGTCCAGGAGGAAAGGAGATAAATGGTTCCATGCTTCTGCTATATACCTCAGTTGAGGAAATGCTCAGTCAAGGTGGGGAGAGGGGTTTCCCATGAGGTCACACTGGAGATGGATCTCAGGCTCCAAACATCCACAACAATGATTAGGCCTGCTAAAAGTTCCCCCAGACCTGAGACAACAAAGTTCTGCCACCTGCAAATGATGATTGTTGAAAACTCCTTTTTAATGGTGGAGCTGCAGCTGTTAGTAACCAATCCAATTGTGAGGCCGCCAGGATTACCTGGCGTGTTCCAGAGGAGGCGTGTAGGATGGGGAAATGTCTAAAAATGAGAAAGGCCTCTCAAAATTGGATTATAGAGGCAATTAAGTGGTTGTCAAGGGCCTTAACTGCCTATTCCGCCTCTTGGAGGCAGGATGGAAATGGGGTCTGAAACCCCGATTCTGGGAAAATTGCTCGGAGGCGGGATGGGGCCCGCACACCATTTTTTGCAATTTTACCAAATCCCGCCTCCTCGGGCCTGGCAAAATCGAGCCCAGTGTCTCCTTCTACAACTCTTGCAACTGAATTTGAAATAATTTTCCAGATTTACTTTCCCATTCCGTTATATACCTCAATAAGATCAAGTCAAAGATACCTCCTTGTTCAAGATTTTCTCATCTCTCTTCATAGCTTAGACTCTTGGTACTAGGGATCAGCGCTGTTGTTCTTCTCCTAGAGCTGTCTCCAGTGCTCAAGTATTACTTTTATGACCAGAACTGGACACAGTACTCAAGCTGTAGTCTGACTAGAATGCTAAATAGTTTGACATGTACTGTACTGTTTGCTAAATAGTTCGTCATTCTATTTGCTTTGTTCATACATGTCAACCTAGAAAACTAGCAAAAGCTGACCATAGAATCATACAGCACAGAAGGAGGCCATTTGGCCTATCGGGCCTGTGCCAGCTCTTTGAAAAAGCTATCCAATTAGTCCCACTCCCCTGCTCTTTCCCCATAGCCCTGCAAATTTTTATTTTTCAGGTATATATCCAATTCCCTTTTGAAAGTTACTATTGAATCTGCTTCCACCACCCTTTCAGGCAGTGCATTTCATTCCAGATCATAACTTGCTCCCCTCTGTTTTTTTTGCCAATTATCTTAAATCTGTGTCCTCTGGTATCCGTCCCTCCTGCCAGTGGAAACAGTTTCTTTTACTCTATCAAAACCCCATATAATTTTGAACACTTCTATCAAATCTCCTCTTAAACTTCTCTGCTCTAGGGAGAACAATCTCAGCTTCTCTTGTCTCGCCACATAACTGAAGTCCCTTGTCCATGGTATCATTCTAGTAAATCTCCACTGCACTCTCTCCAAGGGCTTGTCTTCCTTCCTAAAGTGTGGTGCCCAGAATTAGACACAATACTCTAGCTGGGGCCTAATCAGTGCTTTATAAAGGTTTACCATAATTGCCTTGCTTTTGTACTCTATAGGCTGGATTTTCTCAGCCCCGAGGAGGCAGGACAGCCGGTAAAGTTGCAGAAAGTGGGGGCGGATGGCAAACCTGCCCCCATCCCGCCTCATTGCCCTTTTGCCAGGAGGCGGGAAGTTGTCCTGCTTTGGGTCCCGTCTCCTCGAGGCAGGTAAACAGGTAGTTAACAGGCAGAAAAAAGGATTAGTGCCATTTTACCTTTTCAGGTGAAGGCTTCCCGACCTTGGAGAACCCCGCCGGGTTGGAGGAGTCGAGTAGGAGGTCTGCGGGGGTTGGAGGGGCCTGAAAGTGAGATGTAGAGGTGAATGATGGGTGCAAGTGTGGAGTGGTAAGTATGTGAGGTGAGTGTTAAGTGTTATAAAATGTTCACTTGCCTTTGTTTCTGCCTACAGCCTTCAGCCGTGGTGGTTCCGGAGTCCCGACATCTTCGTTGTAGATTTCACAGACTGGCTGTTGGATCCTCCGAACCAACAGTCATCTGCTTTCTACAAAGTTGAAAGGTTTGATGAGTCCTGAACACAAGGGCTCATCAAATTACACAGAATTTCAGTGTTTGACAGCTTCAAAGAGCTATCAAACGCTGACATTTCTTCTTTCAAGAAGTCTTGATAGATGGCACGTCAGATGTTGACGTGCTCTGTCAATGACTTCCCCCTAATTGGCCTGCTGAGCCCGCAGGGCGGGCTTAACAAGGTCAATCAGGGGAAAATCCCTCTGGTTGGCCAGAATATGATGGAGGCGGGACATTGACCAGACAAGCAGCAGTCCCGCCTCCAGCACGTCTCCATTCACAAAATCCAGCCCTATGCCTCTATTTATAAAACCCAGGATCCCATATGCTTTTTAACAACTTTATCAACTTTAGCAGCTTCAAAATATTTTTGTATGGGTTACCCCTAGGTCTCTCTGTTCCTGCGCCCCCTTTAAAATTGAACCATTTAGTTTATATTGCCTCTCCTCATTCTTCCTCCCAAAATGCATCACTTTACACTTCTCTACGTTAAATGTCATCTTCCATGTTTCTGCCCATTTCACCAGTCTGTCTATGTCCTTCTGACGTCTCCTACTATCCTCCTCACTGTTTACTACATTTCCAAGTTTTGTGTCATCTACAAACTTTGAAATTATGCCCTGTATACCCAAGTTTAGGTCACTAATATATATCAAAAATTGCAGTGGTCCCAACACCAACCCCTGGGAGAAACCACTGCACACTTCCCTCCAGTCTGAAAAGCAACCGTTCACCACTTATCTCTGCTTTATTTCCTTTAGCCAATTTTGTATCCATTCTGCCACTGACCCTTTAATCCCAATGGGCTCCAAATTTGCCAACATCTATTATGTGGCACGTCTTTTGTAAGTCCGTTAATAGAACATCAACTGAACTACCTTAATCAACCTTCTCTGTGCAGGTTTGGCCTAGCGCCAGTTTCAGGCAGGCATGCTGGACAACTACAGGGCTGCCCTTGCCAATATGACATGTGGCACACTTCCGGCGTGGAAGGAGTGTGCGTACGCTACACGCCATATTGGTCCTGCAGCGAGGTTCCACCAGTTCAGTGACAGAAATCTTCAATAAAGTCAGTTAATGCATTTGCACCAGAACATTCTCCTTATCTCAAACAAGGAGCTGCAACTAGAATTGAAGAAAATATACCTTCACATGAAACATCTGGCATACATGCCCCAGAAAGTTCCTTTAAGGGAAATTAACTTTTTTAAAAAGCTGTATTTTAGCAGCTTGTAACATACAAGTTCACTGGGGAAAAATAGTAGATAAAAACACCTGTAACTATGATTCTTAGAAACTGCAAGCTCATCTTAAAACTTTTCTATCCCAAGTTTGTGCGCAACCAACAGTGGAAGAAAAATATTGGTTCTATCAGCTTTCTTTTGGGAGTTTTGAGCCTTAAGGCCTCTTTAACTTCAACTCCTTGCTGCTAGGTGTGCTCTTTAAATTTCTCCTGTGCTAAAGTAGGCTGCTTTGTTGACCTCACCCCAATCCTTCCAGCCCTCCTCTTTAACATGCAGCTGTAGGCCCATGATCAGTATTTGCCCTGCCCGATTTCTCGCCCTCCCAAATGGCGAGCTGCCTATAAGCATCATCATCATTACTGGCAGCTTGCCTTTTCAAGTTAATGGGGCCTGACCACAAACACCAATCGGGCCTCCTGCTGCTGTCATCGGGCAGGCGGAGTGGTTGCCCTGTCCAGCACTCACCCAACATACGCTCCACATAAAAAACAACCCCAATGCCTCATATGAATTCCTCTGTCAATTTGGGATATCACCTCCTCGAAAATCTATGAGGTTAGTCAGGCATGTGCTACCCTTTGTAAAGCCGCCTTGGCTAGCATTTATTTGGTTATTTTCATTCAGATACTCTTTAATTTTATTCCTGATTATTGAGTCCACTAGCTTTCTGATTACTGAGGTCAGGGTAATGGGTCTGTAATTGCCAGGGCTTTCACCCTTTTTGACTATGGAATCTAAATTTGTGTGTTTCCACTCTGTTGGGACCTCCCCAGTGTTCATTGATTCTCTTAGAATGACAATCACTGCTTCACAAATGTCCTCCTTTGTTTCTCTATAGTTCATCTGTCGCAGAGGATTTATTGGTTTCATAGTATTATAGAATTTTACAGTAAACAGGAAGACGTTTAGCCCATCGTGCCTGTGCTGGGTCACTAAAAGAGAGATCCACTTCCCTTTTAAAAGCTATTATAATTATGTGTCCACTACTGTTTCTGATAAGGTATTCCATTACGGAACAACCCTCTATATAAAAATAATTTTTGTAACTTCATCCTTCATCTTTTTGGTGATGTTGTTAAATTTATGTCCTCTAATTACTGACTAGTGGAAATAGTTTCTCCCTAATTTACCTTATTTAAATGCTTTATAATTTTGAACACTTTGATTTCCTCTATTCTAATGAAAAGGGCCCCCGTTTCTCTAGTCTTGCCTCATAACTAAAGGCTCTTATCCGTGCACCCTCTCCATGGCCTCGACATCCTTCCTAAAGTAAAGCACCTAAATCTGGATACAGTATTCCAATTGCAGCCTAGTCAATAATTTGTATAGGTTTCACATTACCCCTTTGCTTTTGTATTTTATGCCACTATTTATAAACCCTCAACTCCCATATGCTGTTTATTTTTGCAGCTTTTTCACTTTTAAAGCTTTATATATCTGAATCTTTAAGATTCTGCTCCTCTTAAAGTGTTAGTTTAGTGTATATTTCCTCTTATTCTTCTCCCTCAAACGTTATCACCTCATATTTCACTGCATTAACATTCATCTAAAATCTGTCTGCCCAATATGCTGAACCAGTCTATGTCCTCTTGGGAGTTGCTTACAGTTCTCTTCACGGTTTACCACACTCCTTTTACTGTGTTGTTTGCAAATTTTGATATATCCAAAGCCTAAAGTACGCAAAGCCTAAAGTACTGGTTCCAACACTACCCCTGGCAGACACTACTGTTTACACACCTGCAGTTTGAAAAACATCCATTAACCACTACTTTCTGTCCTTTTGCCAACTTCCTATCCATACTGCCCACCCTGCACTTGCCAAGAAATAGTCATTTAGCATATTAACTATTTCCTGTGCATCCTCATGTTCAACTCCACTTAAGACACTTGGGGGGCTAAATTCGGTTGATTTGCGCCTCCCGTTAGCGCCCTAAGGGCGCAAATGGGGTGCAAATCAACTAGCGCCTGAACGAGGCGCCGCTAACGCCTCCAGCGAAATTCAGCGGGAGGTTAGCGGCAGCGCTAACCGTTAGCGACGTATGGCACTGCGCCGCCGGCGATGACGTCATCGCCGTGCGCAACACCCCGTTCACGCCCCAGCTGTAATATTGGATGGCGCCCCCCTGACTTATCGCCGGACGCTATGTCCGACGGGGTCAGGGGAGCCTACCTGCAGCCGGGGCGGCGCTAGTTAAAGGGCAGGTGGCGGGCAGCCATTTTTGTTGCTGGCCGCCTGCCAACACCTGCCCCCAGCCCCCGTGAAGCCCCTCCGTGGGGTGCCAGCTGCTCTCGTTTGCCGGCACTTCCGATCCCTGGTGGCCCAGCTGGGCGCCGGGACACGCTGCGCCAGGCTCCTCCCCTTTAATAAGGGGAGGAAGGCCTGCAGTACCACGGCGCGACTTGCCGCAGCGTGCTTCCAGTAGCGGTCCTCCTCCCTCTCGGGACGCTACCTGGGAAAATCGGTCGCGGGGATGCTAACTTTTTTGGGGCGCTAAAATTAGGGCCCCGGCGAAGGTATATCCAATTTTTACCCCTTTGGGTTTTAACTTCTTCCAACTATACTCTTCTCATTATACTTTTGGAAGATTCTTTTGGTATTATGCTGGCACATTGCTATGTCCCTTTCCAGTTTTTTCTTGGCACTCTATGGATGCCCATCAGGCACACTCCTGGTGCAGTTCCACCCCTTAAATGGGCTAGTAGAAGGCGGAGAAGTAAATCGTAGAAGAGTGCAGTTGCAGGCCTTTTAGGCTCCTACAGAGGAGTAGCCAGCAGGCCCCGAGGTCTGAACATTGTCAGGGAGGAGAGAAGTTATTTCACAGATGGTTCCTCTTCAGTCTTTAGTCTACTCTAGCACCTGCACAGACCCTTCTGGTCTGTGCAAGTCCCAGAGCTCACCCTTGCACCAAGTTCCTTCAGAATGCCTCTGCTGGGGAGGAAACGGAACCAGGAGATCAGGAACACACCACCACCCCCTCCCCATCCTCCACCTCATTAAAATCCCAACACTGGGCCTACACCTGCTCCAGGCACAGATAAAGGCTCAGGCCTAGGCCCAGTACTGCCTAACAAGGACATCCCAAGAAATCTATGTTGGGTGGAAAGGAGTGGAGACCAGAGATTATGGGTTTCTGCTCCCTTTTCTTCATTGGAGCTCTTGGGGAATCACCAAACACACTTCTTTCATCTGCTTCTGTATAATTTTGTACTCGGTACTCTTACATCTCTCTGCAAGCTTTGTCATTTTTTTCCCCTAATCAGTCTGTGGACATGATCGAGGGGGCTGTGGCAGTGGAACATAGGGCAGGATCTTGTTCCATGAGTCCTGTGCGGCCTTGTCCTCAACATCCTTTTCTTCAACAGTAACATCCTCATTGTCCACAAGGAAGAATTTCCTTCCTTTCTGCTCTTCATGATCCTATGCACCCTGTTGCACTGATGAATCTGTAGGAAAGTCTGGCAACAGATACATCTCTTCTATTTTGTTCAAAGTGCAGCGAGTGCACACATGGAGGGCCTCAGAATGAGTTGTGAACTAAAGCACAGCCATTACAAGGCAGAAGCCCAACAGAAATAGGTCCGGTACCAGAATCCACTCCCAAAATTGCCAGTACATTGATTTACGACGGAAGCTCACGAAGAATGGCAAGTAAATTTGGGGCCAGCATTTTAAGTAGGAAAAGTACATTTTCACTGTTCGCAATTGGTCCATTGCTTGTAAAATTTTACTGACCGCTAAAATTGACTTTTGCATTCACACGTCATCACCATGCTCTGATGAAGTGTGAATATTATCAGAAACTAGAAACAGTAACAATGGATGGAATGCCAAATATTTCCTATGTGGGAAAAAAACAACTTTTGAGCATTTGGTTATTGATTGTTCAAATTAAAATTAAATTTTTTGTGTTCAAAGTTTTTCTTCCTTTCATTTATAATGCAATTCATGTTGTACCCTGGTATAATTTTTAACAGACAGCTATTACAGAGCGGCTTTAAAGCCATATATATTGTATATCAATATCCAACTCCAAACAAAAGAGGAACCGGGGGGTTAAATAGTTCCGTCCATTCACAGACTAATAATTTGTAAAGTACCAAATTTAATAGATGTTATCTCTTTTTTACACTCTATCCTCCATGTTCCCTTTAAGTGCCAATTCATTTTAATAAAGGCATCCAAGCCTGTGTTTTTGAACGGAAGCATTAACTTGAAATGCCAAAGGCAGTTAGTTTGAAAAAAGGCAATATTGTTTAGCTTAAACAGCATAGAATTTTTTTATGGCCCAAATACTTCCCTTATTATATACAGATGCCAGATGAACGTCATTGTCATTGACGGGGTTTTGCAGCTCTGCTGCAGTAATGAGCTCCAGAATGGCCCATTATGTGGGTCAAACACAAGCCTGCAGCAGGATAGTTTTCCAGGTCTGGTTAAAGGTTAATGCAGCATGTTTCTATTAAATTATTTTCCCTTCTTCTAACCCTCCCAGTGCTAATTTCTATTAAAGACACACTATCCCTATTTGATAATTAGAATACTCGGTTTAAAAACAGATTAATTAATTTTCAAATTGAAGTAATTAATCCACAAAGTGCCTCTGCTGTATAGCTCAGCCTTCTGAACTTTAAGGTGTTCAAAACTAAATCTATTTTTTTTAAAAAAGATAATCAATGCTGGAAAAAGATTTAACTTTTTCTTCCTGGGGTCCGGAAATAAACATCACATTGCAACATTTCAGCCGAATATTAAAAGAAGCTACACGAGGATTGATATCCAGTGAAATTTATTGTTGAAGGGATTCCACTTTGGCCAAGGTTACTGCAACGTAAATAAGGAGCAGTTCAGAATGGTCATCAATCAGACAAGAATGCTCAGGGGAGCAATTAATACTCCAAGTATACCTTTTCCATAACAACAATCAGTTTTTTTACACAAGGGAGAAAGGTGAAATGAGAGCATTCTGTACTTTTGCAAAGTAGATGACACTGATTCAGAAAGCACAAACAAAATGTTCACAAATTCTAAAAATATTTGACTCCATATTTGGGTTAAATCACATTGAACCCAACCCCGTTGAAATGGAGTCATATGGGAATGGCTAACCTCTCTGACCCATTTTCCCCACCTTCCGCCCCAAATTATTACCACCACTATTTAACTGGCTGGTTGAGCACCACTAAGGTATGCCTGAGGCAGATACTGCATTCAAGAGGCCATTTTATTTGCAGCAACTGACGGTTGGTGTTACTTTGCCTACATATCAAACTGTTTGGTACTTTGGATGTTCGTCAGGAATTTTGCTGCTATTTTTATGTCAGCTCTGCAAAAGGTACAGTTTTGGACTGGGGACATGATTTCCGAATGGGAATTCCTTTACTCCTATGTTATGAAGAGAAGAAAAATGAGAATATGGAAGAGGTTAGTTTGGAGGCACTTAGAGTGAGACATCACAGGAGAAGCTTGTTTGCTACATGTAAATATAAACTCAAGAGGGCTTACAGATGCATGTCACTGCCTCAGAAGGCGGTGTTTCCCCCCAGAGGCAATTGGGCAAATATGTCAGCTGCTGGCCAAAGAACTGCAGGCCACTTCCACCTGGAGAGCCGCACTGTCTGTACCAGTCAAGTTCACTCAGGCCTTAAATTTCTTTGCCACTTGGTCCATCTATGCTGTATCTGAAGACTATTCACCCCCCTTAGTCAGTGAGCAGCTCCCCAAAAGGACTCCATTGTATAAACTGATGCTCTATTCAGGCCTGCTGCACTGTTCATTTCCTTCACAATGGAACCAGAGAACAAAGAGAGAGAGCTATCCAATTCTATAGACGGGCAAGTATCCTACAGGTGCAAGAAGCAATTAATGCGCATGACACTCATAGCCCCGTACAAGACCCCACTCAATTTTGTGAACAAGAAAGGGTTTCATTCCATTAATATGCAGCTAGTATGTGCTTATGTGATGCCAATCACCTTATCTTGCACATGAATGTCCACCAGCCAGGAAGCCGCCATGGTGCTTTCAGCATGTGACAGTCTACCATAACAGCCATCATGCCTCAAGCTTATACATTAGATTTGTTAGCAACATAGGAACAGGAGTAAGCCATTTAGTCCCTCGAGCCTGTTCTGCCATTCAATGAGATCACAGCTGATCTGTGACCTAACTGTGTAGTCACCTTTGCCCCATATCCCTTAATTCCTTTAGTTAACAAAAATCTATCAATCTCAGATTTAACATTAACAATTGGCCTCACATCAATTGCTGTTTGCGGAAGAGAGTTCCAAACTTCTACCACCCTTTGCGTGTAGAAGTGTTTCCTAACTTAACTCCTGAAAGACCTGACTCCAACTTTTAGACTATGTCCCCTAGTCCTGGACTCCCCAACCAGTGGAAATTGTTTCTCTCTATCTACCCTATCAGTTCGCCTTAATATCTTGAAAACTTTGATCAAATCACCCCTTAACCTACTAAATTCCAGGGAATGCAACCCTAGTTTGTGTAATCTACCCTTGTAATTTAACCCTTGGAGTCCGGGTATCATTCTGGTAAATCTACGCTGCACTCCCTCCAAGGCCAATATAGCCTTCCTAAAGTGTGGTGCCCAGAAGTGAACCTAGTATTCCAGGTGTGGTCTAACTAGGGCTTTGTATAGCTGTAGCATAACTTCTACCCCCTTTGTATTCTAGTCCTCTAGATATAAAGGCCAGCATTCCATTAACCTTTTTGATTATTTTCTGTACCTCTCTATGTACTATGGACCCGCAAGTTTCTTTGGACCTCCACTCTTTCTAGCTTTACACCATTTAGAAAGTACTCTGATCTATCCTTTTTAGGTCCAAAGTGGAGGGAGTTCCCGAGTTTGGGGCCTAGGCAGCTGAAGGCATGACTGACAATGGTGGAGCAATTAAAATTGAGGATGCATAAGTGGCCAGAATTGGAGGAGTGTAGAGATCTCAGAGGTTTGTAGGGCTGGAAGAGGTTATAGAGGGTCAAGGCCATGGAGGGATATGAAAACAAGGATGAGAGTTTTAAAATTGTTGTGTTGCCAGACTGGGAACCAAGTAAGTCAGCGAGCACAGGGTGATGGGTGAACGAGAATTGGTGCGAGTTAGGATACGGGCAGCAGAGTTTTTGATGAGCTCAAGTTTATGGCGGGTGCAAGGTGGGAGGTCGGCTAGGAGAGCATTGGAATAGTCGAGTTTAGAGATAACAAATGCATTGATGAGGGTTTCAGCAGCAGATGAGCTGAAGCAGAGGTGGAGACAGGCAATGTTACAAAGGTAGATGTAGGTGGTCTTGTGATGGAGCGGATATGTGGTCGGAAGCTCATCTCAGGGGCAAATCGGACACCAAAGTTGCGAATGGTCTGGTTCAGCCTCGAGGCCAGGGAGAGAGATGGAGTCAGTGGCTAGGAAACAAAAGACAATGGTCGAAGCTGAGAACAGCCTCTCCATGTGGACAAAGCCAGGGGACAGGAATATAGATAGAAGGGAATAATCAGAATTAAAATCAGTCTCTCCATAGGGACAGAGCCAGGAGACGGGAATGTTTATGTTACCTCTAGACTTGACTATTCCAATGCACTTTTGGCTGGCCTCCCACGTTCAATCTTCCATAAACTTGAGGTCATCCAAAACTCTGGTGCCCGTGTCCCAACTCACACCAAGTCCCATTCATCCATCACCCCTGTGCTCGCTGAACTACATTGGCTCCCAGTTAAGCTATGAAGGAATAAGCCATATTCAGAAAAATACACCATTCTATGAAAGAATTCTGGTCTTATTAAAACATGACAAACTAGGTCTGGAAATCTAGAAACCTGGCTATGAAAAGCTGTATTGTTAACAGCATTCAGGCTATTGAGATAAGATAAGTTGTTGACACTGAATCAATAACCTTATTGAAACAGGAGGTTGGAGGCTCCCGACGGTCTGAATCTTTGGGAGCAGACAATGGTACACCCTGTTAAGGTGTTCAAAGTTACACTTCGTAAACAGGCACATAAAATTAAGAAACATATACCTTCGTGGGAATGGTATCAAGTGGGGGAGGCACCTGCCGTCAAACCGTTTTTGTGTTAAACTTGGAATACCTAGAGGGGAGGAGAGACACGATTCTGTGTTACAACCAGCGGAGGTGACTAAGAATTGCATAGATCACCCTGGTTGAGGTGTTTTAATTTACACTTCGTAAAAAGACACAAACAGAAGGCCTTGGTAAAAATGACATCAAATAGATGCACCTGCTGTTACACCGTTTTTAATGGTGGGCTTGGGACACCTGGGGTAGAGACATAATTCTGTATTGCTACCAGCTGAACTGACTAAGAATTGCAGAGGTCAGCAGAAAAATGACTAGAGATAATTAGCTTACATCAGCAGAAAACTTCAAAGGAAATACCACTGAAAAAGGGTATAAATATTGAACTTTCAAATGGGATAATAGATTCGCTGTAAAGGGGCAAAGCGATTCTCAGCTTCAGAGGCAGGCTCTGTAAGTCTACAACTCTTTGTATCTCGGGGATCAACGGTACTGTATTTGATTTTGGTGGATATTCTGAATAAGACTAAGCTGTAAAACTGTAGCGAAGTTAAGATTTGAGAATAAGGATCTCTGATAATAAGATTGTAAAAGCTTTCTCTTTTTGGAACTGTTAATGTTGCGATTGAATCACCAACTGTAATTACATGTCGGTTCTTTAATAAATCTATATATTTTTAGAATTGTCTCACATAATACTTCTATATCAAACTCGCAAACTCAAGCTCTATACACTCTTTGGTGAGGAGTTGAAGAATTCTGGGGGAGTTTTCCAGACCCTCATAATATCCGGAGCGTTACAGTCTAGCTAAACTTATTAAAAGTGCTATCTGGAGGACGGTAACATCTTCAGGTTGTTCCTTTCCTTTAGGGAGAGATGGTCCAGACCTTTAGACCCAATTAAGCATCTTTAGGATTCGGCTACCTCAAACTTTAGTTGAAAGTGAACATCTGGGGAATACGCCTGATCTGGGGTAGCCCTAAAGGGGCTAGGACTAGTAATTATCCCTTCAAAGCAATGCCTCAATTTTAAAATTCTCATTCTTGTTTTCAAATCCTTCCATGGCCTCAACCCCTTCCTATCTCTGTAATCTCCTCCAGCCCTACAACCCGCCAAGTTATCTGTGCTCCTCCAATTCTGGCCTCGTACATTCCCGATTTTAATCGCTCCACTATTGGCGGCTGTGCCTTCAGCTGCCAAAGCTCTAAGCTCTGGAATTCCCTCTCTAAACCTTTCAGCCTCTCTACCTCTCTTTCCTCCTTTAAGGCGCTCCTTAAAATCTACCTGTCATCTGCCCTAATATCTCCTTATGTGGCTCGGTGTCAAAAACTTTTTGATAACGCTCTGTGAAGCGCCTTGGGACATTTTACTATGTTAAAGGAGCTATATAAATACAAGTCAGTTGTTTGTTGTTGGAGTTGTTGTATATAGGTAGAAGGGAATGATCAGAACTGGGAACAGCCTTTCCATAGGGTCAGAGCCAGGGGAGGGAATATAGAAAGAAGGGAACAGCCCCTTGAGATGGACAGAGCCATCCATACAAGGGGAATATAAAGAAGTGAACAGTCTCATTGTGTCATCTCAGCCCAGCACATCAGGGGAGTCCTGAACGTCCCTAATCTCCAACATGACCTAAATCAAGGGTGTAAACTTCCTTTCCCAGCAGTATTAGACCACGCATTTCATCGCTGCTCACAGATGGTCTCACAATAATCTGTTGATTGGTCATCAAGACTACCCAGTGTATAGGAGCAGGAGAAGGCCATTTTGCCCCTCAAGACTGTTCTGCCATTCTATTAGATCATGGCAAATTTGTACCTCAACTCTATTTATCCACCTTTGCTCTATATTCCTTGATATCCCTTACCTAACAAAAATCTATCGATCTCAGTCTTGATAGTTTCAATTAACCCAGCACCCACACTTTTGGGGACAAGAGACCCAGATTTCCATTACCACTTGTGCCTCCTGATTTCACTCTTAAATGGCCTAGCTCTAATTTTAAGATTATGCTCAATTGTTCTCCACCATAGGCTTCTGACCCAAGGCTTTCGATCTCCCCAAGGCCTCCGATCTCCCTCCATCCCTCCTCTCCGCTCCCCGGCTGCGGCCTGGTTCCGCAGGCCTTCCTGAACAACGGCCAGTCAGCTTTTCATTCGGGCTGGCTGCCGGCCGGGAAACGGAGACAAAAAATTTAAATTTGGCAGGACCTCCGGGTTACCGATTTCTGCCATCCTACAACCCCAACCCCCCCAGCTCCCTCACCGACAACCCCCACCCCATAAATATTGGGGCCATAGAGTACAAAAGCAAGAAAGTTATGCTAAACCTTTATAAAACACTGGTTAGGCCCCCAGCTGGTGTATTGTGTCCAATTCTGGGCACCACACTTTAGGAAGGCTGTTAAGGCCTTAGAGAGGGTGCAGCGGAGATTTACTAGACTGGCACCAGTGATGAAGGACTTCAGTTATGTGGATAGACGAGAGAAACTAGGGTTGTTCTCCTCTGAGCAGAGAAGGTTAAAGGGAGATTTGATAGAGGTGTTCAAAATCATGAAGGGTTTTAATAGAGTAAATAAGGAGAAACTGTTTCCAGTGGCAGAAGGGTCAGTAACAAGAGGACACAGATTTAAGGTAATTGGCAAAAGAACCAGAGGTGACATGAGGAAAAAGGTTTTTACACAGTGAGCTGTTATGATCTGGAATGCACTGCTTGAAAGGGTGGTGGAAGCAGATTCAATAATAACTTTCAAAGGGAATTGGATAAATACTTGAAAAGGAAAAATTTACAGGTCTATGGGGAAAGAGCAGGGGAAAAGGATCAATTGGATTGCTGTTTCAAAGAGCCGGCAAAGGCATGGTGGGTCGAATGGCCTCCTTCTGTGGTGTATGATTCTATCATTCTAAGTGGAAACATCTTCTTTATGTCTATCCTATCAAACCTTTTCATAATCTTAAAGACCTCCATCAAGTCACCCCTCAGCCTTCTGACTTTGTGATTTGTGTATCTGTACCCCCAGATCTCTCTGTTCTACTTCATTTAGACAAGGTGTAAGTGGTCGCATCAAAATGCACCACCTCACAGGAATGCTTGTTTTGGTGTGAGGGAGAAAGAATAAGTTTCAAAAGGTTAAAGTATTTGGCAATTTGTACTGTAAACATTTCAGAAATTGTTTTAAATGGAGCTAAAATAAACTTTACTTGGACCATCGCAGGAAGACCAGATTTTGCTCAGTCAGCAAATAAGGGATTTATGACTCATATCAATGTAGTGATAGTTTTTATTCAAATATTATCCCCCACCATCAACATCCTGGGGTTCACCATTGACCAGAAGCTTAACTGGACCAGCCACATAAATACTGTGGCAACAAGAGCAGGTCAGAGGCTGGGTATTCTGCAGCGAGTGTCTCACCTCCTGACTGCATAAAGCCTTTCAACCATCTACAAGGCACGAGTCATGAGTGTGATGAAATACTCCCCACTTGCCTGGATGAGTGCAGCTCCAACAACACTCAAGAAGCTCGACACCATCCAGGACAAAGCAGCCCGCTTGATTGGCACCCCATCATTGGCCTTAAACATTCACTCCCTCCACCACCGGCGTACGCCCACATCCCATGAACGAATAAAAAAAAATAATGGAGCCCTAAACAATCAAAAAATGCTTGTTTTTTCTGGACCATTGTAGGATAATCATGTGACTAGCAACTTTACACTGCAATGGAAGCAGCATTGGGTCCACACAACTAATGGCAGCCAATATAAATCAGGTATAAATAAAGAAAAGAATAAAAACTCACTCCTGACTATGTTGCTACAGTGCTCCAATACTGTATTTGTGTAATTGTAAACCATCTCTCAACTTGAAACGGTATCTTCACCCAGCCATCATTTACTTTCCTCAAGAGTTGCATGATGATGTAATTGACATCTGACATCACCTGCCCCTTACTGTTTATTCAGTAATTTACCACACATGTGCCAACCCATTCTTACTCATGTGAGTGGCCCCTGCTATGAAATGTAATGCAAACAGGACCACAAGCAGGCAATATTAAAATCAAAGTGGAATGCGAAGCAGGATGAGGGGCCAGTCAGGTTATGAAAATGAGCTTTAAAAATGATACAATCCTCTATCAAATACCCTCTGTATAAACACAATACAGCATGCAGACAGCATCATAAACTGTGAGAGCAAAGCTTAAGTGGTTCCTACAATCCTCAAACTCCCTAAATGGAGTTATAGCCTGCACTTACTTGTAGCCGAATGTATAGACAATTTGTTTCATTTACCCTATAAATTGAAGATGACCATAAAACACTGAATTAGACAGTAAGTTTGCAGCCTCAGGTCTCTGGGGACAGCAGTAAGTTCTCCGATTAAAACATAAGTCACTTCTTTGGCTAAAGTTTAAGTTTTACTTATTTAATCTTCGTTACTGCCAGACCTAAATAAAATCACACAACTGTCTTTCTATTCCCAATGTGTAACTGTTTATAGAAGTCTGGTGTGTTTTGTCAATGGATGACTGTAATGCACTACGATTAAATAAAAGACTGTTTCGCTACACATATTTATTTGTCCATATTTGCTAATCCATTAAGATGATAAAAATTGAAGTGACATAAATCAAGGAAAGCAGCATAATCTAGCCACTACAGTAGAAAACGATTAAAAATCGAAGAGTCTAGCAGAAATGAGTGTCCCAGGCTATTCAACTACAGTGGATATCACAGGTCTGCCTGTCTGATCATGTCCTCACTCAATGCAAGGACCTTCCTGCTTGGTATGGCTCAGTATAAAATTAGTTGGTGAGTTATAGGAACATAAGTCGGCCATTCAACCCATTGAGCCTGTTCGGCCATTAAATTAGATCATGGCTGATCTGTATCTTAACTCCATCAACCCGCCTTGGTTCCATAACCCTTAATACCCTCACATAACAAAAATCTATCAATCTCAAGTTTTAAAATGATCAATTTACCTAGCCGCAACAGCTTTTTGGGAGGAGAGTCCCAGATTTCTACTGCCTTTTGTGTGTAAAAGTGGTTCCTGACGTCACCCCTGAACAGCCTAGCTCTAATTTTAAAGTTATACCCCCTTGTTCTAGACTCTCTCACCAGAGAAAATAGTTTTAAAAGTACCTGCTGTTAAGAAAAAGAAAACAATGGCCCAGATATTCCGATCCCTACGGGTGGGTACACACTGTATACCCACCCGTAGGGACATCAGAAATGCCGGTTTCAGGCATGCACAGCGCATGCGCTGGAAACCAGCATTTCCAATCTGTCAAGAATGGTCTTGACAGATCCTCCGCCTGCCCTGGAGAAGGGCCTCTGCGGGCGGATAGTTCCGCTTTTTGGAGACCCTCCACCTGCAGAAAACCCTTACAATTCTTGTGCTGGTAAAAGCAGGTGAAAGGCCTGCTTTTACCAGGATAAGAGTTGAAAAAAAGTTAAAAAAAAAATTCTCACTTACCTTTTTTAAAAGTATTTTTAAATGATAAATCCGTTTATTTTTAGCCCCGTAAAAAACTTTAATTATTTTTTTCAAAAAATTAAATTTTTGTTTAAAATACTTAATTTATTGTAATTTCAAGTCATTTTAAAAATGTGATTTTTAAAAAAAAATTATTTAAAGTTTTACTATGTTTTTTCATTGATCGCCATTCATATATTTGACAGGTCTTCCTGTCAAATGTATGAAGGGAGATTCCCTTCTGTGATTGGCTCCCCATAGCCCACATGATCCCAGGGACGCTGCGAACTACATGCGCCCCAGGGATACGTGGGTCCTGCGCAGTTCAAGTTTGGAGAGGCCCAGGAGCGGAAGCGTGTGTGTCCCGGGAGCCCTCAGGTAAGGGCGCAGATTTTTCCAGATCGCCCGCCGGGAGGCCTGCAATCGGAAAATACGGGCCATTGGACTTTACAATCAAATGGCAAAGGGTATGGGAGCCTAGTGGTTATGGTACTGGATTAGCAATCCTGGTGCCATCAGTTCAAATCCTCCCATGGTAAGTTATGAAATTGAAAATTCTGATCATTTGTGGGCTAGTACCAGAAAATACCATTGCACTGTTATAAAAACACAACTGATTCATTAATAACTTTCTAGGAAGGAAACCTGCTACCCCTACCTGGTCTGGTCCACATGTGACTCTTGTCCCGCACTCCGTGATTGACTCTTAAGACCCTCAGAGCAACTTGGAATGGGTAATAAATACTGCCCTTCTTTCCTTCATGAATTTGCTCTCTGGAGCTGCCTATTCAAGGGTAGCGCAATGGCCCATGGATCCCTGCGTGTGCGGAAGTGTATCTGGGATCACGTGGGCCTGGTGCTCCAATCATCAATCAGAATTAGATTTTAGATCATTTCAGTATAGAATCCTGTAATCAGATTTAATTACAATTACTTTACAGGATTGGAATTTAATTCCTAATTAGCTTGATTCCACCAACTTCACCACATCTTAATTCTGTTAGTAAAAATTAAAATTTGCTGCTAATTATCATCATTAAAGCACCAATCTTTGTAGAAACAAGAAAAACCCATTTGTTACAGATACAGCAGTATGTAAGAACAGAGGAGCAGATTATACTTTGTGTATGTTTAGTTAACTAAATTGAGTTATGAATGGAATGGCGATCTATGGATCAATTCAAACACCTCGAAAGGTACACTCGGATCGCAGAAAATCAAACAGTCCGATTTTCGAGATGAAAATGTTAAAACATGCCTGAGGTATCCCCTTACGCTGATGCAAATGGACGCAGAGCCTGTTTGCACCAGCCGTAAAATTTCATAAGTAATTGCTGGGCAGATTAGCTCAACTCTGCGCCAGCAGTTGGGATTTGCAAGGCGTTGCGGATGATCTGTCAAGTCGTAACTTGACCGATCACAAGTTCGGGATTTAGCGCAAGCGCATGTGGAAATCACAAACTTGCAGTCCATTTCAAAGGCGGTATGACGGCGAACTCTCAGAGTACACTGTCATACCCACCGCAAATTTTGGCCCAGTATTACTTTTGGAAAGGTTTCGTAAACTATGCCTGTATCACTTCACACTCGGCCTTATTTATGGCTTAGAAGAGTCAAGGTGATTAGTGCTCTGTAGCCGCACTGTAACTTTGTACAGAACTGTAATTCACAAAATACATTTTTATGTAAGACATTTCATGATACAACACAGGTGCAGATCAGTAGCTGGCCACAGAGATGCAACCATACTGGAAATCTGCATCAGGGAGGAAAGACTATAAAAAGGCCCCATGGGAGTGAAATAACTACTGTGCTATGGTTCAAAATACACAGAATTTTGAGTGTAAGTACATAATTGTCCTTTTCGTTGCTTCACGTTGAGTAGAAATTTCCCTTCAAATTATTGTTGTAGCATGTTTGAGCACACTCTCCAAAATGTTAGCGTACATCTAATTTACCAGTGAGCTCCAGCAACACAATTTATAGTGCTTAAAAGATGTGAGACATATTTGATGAAAGTTATAATTATGGTGTGTAAAGACCACCAGAAAAAGTAATGCCACATTTTCTACTCCAGGGATCAAATGGAAACTGACTCAAGTTTTCTTTTTTTATCTTTTGAAAAAGGAAGGTATGATTGGGTAAGAGATTATATTGTAATCACTTCTTCAGTTAAAATCCTTTCCTCAAGATAACAGCCCATTTTTTCCACCCTTGCGGTTCTTTGTAAACACCTGCTATTGGCTCTGCCATATTTTTGATCAGTCCTGCTTTGCTTCCTACCATTCCTCCAGCTTACCTCTTTGCCTCACAAGAGAGTTCTCATCACCAAAAGCAAACATATTAAATCCCTCACTGCTTGTGTTTGGACATACACGCAGAAATAATCTGGAGATCTGACTGGGCCAGCACGTGCTTTTAAATAGTGTTTTGGTGGACAGATCATATGCAGTTTCTATCTCCTGCCACTAAAAGTCTGCACGGTCACCGACAATCAGTAACTCAACGACTCATTAAAAAACTGGGAACAATTAGAGGCATTGTTCTGCCATAGTAGCCACCTGTTGATCTCAGCCTTCCACAAGAGAATGGGGTTAATCTCACAGACCAGTTAACATGATCAACGCACTGCCCTTATACAGAGCAGCTGTGAACAGTGGTGAAGGGGGTGGGTGCGAAGTGTTGCAGAGGTCTTTTTTTAAGTATAAAGCTTTGGATGGATGTGGGCCTTTTCATTAAGAAGTAAAACCATGATAAAGAATTGCATCTGGAACAAGGGTAGTACTTGCAAAAATAAATCCTTCATCTGTTGTTTAACATTTGCCACAGACAAAGCAATTCAGAGGAGTTGGTTTCACTTAAAAATCACAGTACAATTGTTGTTGCCTCTCGATAGTTGACAAGAGCAGTGAAGGTAAATTCTCCAGCAAAATCTTCAAACAGAGGTGTAATTATAAAAACATTTCTGTAATGAACCATAATCTTCTGTTTCTAGTGGAAAATTTTAGAATTCATTTTTAGATGGTTCTCCTTTGCTGTTTGAGATTAAATCTCAAAACTCTCCAAATGGTTTCATCTAGGCAGTAGACGAAACAGATGTAATCTTGCAAGATTTCAAGCTTTTGAGCCCCAAATTGCAGTAAACATAGTTCATAATCATAAACTGAAAGGTAATTAAGGTTTCAGTACCCCTACTTTATATTCCCATCTGCTTATCCTTTATAGACTTTTTTTTTTCTAACCAAATTTTGATGCTTCAGAACTAGCAAAAATACTGGATTGCCATTCTCTTTATGCTTATTTAAATTTTAATTAATGTATCCTACTGTGGATGTTTTAAGAAAAGTTTGCTCAACTATTTCAAAGATTACTTTCAATGAGCATTATAAATATTAAAAATGTTATAATTACCAGATAGAATACATAAAATAGATTGATATTAGATGTGTTTTGTACAGCCTTTTCTTCTTTTGAAATATGATGGAACCTTGATTATCTGCCATAATGGGGAGGACCCCTCCCCAGTGGAAATGGAGTCGCAAATTACTGTATATATTACAGTAAAACAAAAAAGGTCAGTTAGCATCTGTAAAGAGAAAGGACAGGTTATGACATTTTGGGTGTGTATCCTTCAGCAGAATAGTTGTGATGAAGGGTACATAAGAAAACATCTTAACTTGTCTTTTTTCTCTTTACAGATGATGACTGACATGCGGTGTATTTCTACCAGTTTCTGTTGTTACTGTATACTGCTGATTGTTCTATCTTTCCGCGTTTGCCTGGCCACCTCAGTCCTCTCCAGTAGCGCTCACCCCAATTATTTCTGACAGCAAGATCAGCTAACACTGCAACAGATAATCCACCGATCTGATAGCTCACAATTACCCTATGCATCGGCCCGTGAATTCAGCCTCACTGGCACAGTAGTCCATTTTAACCTGGCAGGCTCTATATTTATTTTAAAGTCTGGAGCTGAGCACTGCAGAATCTGCCAACGGGATCATTGGAAGTATACACATATTGGGGTAGATTTTGACTTTGTATAATAGTGTAAAATAAGTGATAGCGAATCAACAGACTGTTTTACGTCTCTCCCGATTAATAAAAAATGGGAGAGATTTAAAACGGGCTGCTGATTTCCTATTATCCATTTTACACTATTGCATAAAATCAAAATCTACCTCATTGTCTTTAGTGCTGATCTGTGTAGCTGGGGAACTGTGGTTGGCATTGGGAAATATATACCAACATAGGAACAGAAGTAGGCCATTGAGCCCCATCAAGCCTCTTCCGCCATTCAATCACATCACGGCTGATCTGTACCTCAACTTCATTTACCTGTCTTTGTTCCATATCCCTTGATACCTTTACCTAACAAAAATCTATCGATCTCAGTCTTGAAAATTTTTATTGATCCAGCATCCATAGCTTTTTTGGGGGAGAGTTCCAGATCTCCATTATATTTTGTGTGAAAAAGCGCTTCCTAGTTTCACTCATAAATGGCCTAGTACTAATTTTAAAATTATGCCCCCTTGTTCTGGATTCCCCCACCAGAGGAAATAGTTTTTCTGTAATTATCCCTGTTGAATTCCTTTATCATTTCAAAAACCTCGATTAGATCACTTCTCAACCTTCTGAACTTAAGGGAATAGAAGCCAAGTTTATGCAAACTCTCATCATTTATCCCTTTAAGCCTTGGTATCATTCTGGTGAATCTGCGCTGTACCCCTTCCAACGTCAATATATCTTTCTTAAGGTTCCATAGTAAAGCTGAACACAGTATTACAGATGGGGTCTGACCAAGGCTCTGTACAACTGAAGCATCACTTCCTCACTTTTGAATTCCAACCCCCTTGATATAAAGGCCAACATTCCATCCACCTTTCAGGTTTTGTACCTGTGCACTAGCTTTTAGTGATTTGTGTACATGGACACCTAAAACCCTTTGGGGGCTAAATTCGGTTGATTTGCGCCACCTGTTAGCGCCTGTGCGCGGCACCGCTAATGCCTCCCGCGAAATTCAGCGGGAGGTTAGCGGCGACGCTAACTGTTAGCGCTGCGTGGCGCTGCGCCGCCGGCGATGATGTCATTGTCGTGTGGGGCCCTGCTCGCACCCCGGCTGTAATATTGGGTGATGCCCCCCCCCAACTTACCGCCGGACGCTATGTCCGCCGGGGTCAGGGGGGCATACCTGCGGCCGGGGCGGCGCTAGTTAAAGGGGAGGTGGCGGGCGGCCATTTTCGTTGCTGGCCGCCTGCCAGCACCTGCCCCCGTTGCTGTCCCCCCCCCCCCACCACTCCTCGACTGCCGGGCTCATTTGCTGGCACTCCCGATCCCTGGTGGCCCAGCTGGGCGCCGGGACGTGCTGCGCCAGGCCCCTCCCTTTTAACAAGGGGAGGAAGGCCTGCAGTACCGCAGCGCCATGTCGCGCCGCGATATTGGCTCGCAGCGCCCCAAGAGGGACGCGGGGCACTTCCAGTAGCGTCCCTCCTCCCTCGCGGGGCGCTACCTGGGAAAATCACCCGCGGGGCACTAACTTTTTCGGGGCACTAAAATCAGCGCCCCGGTGGGGCCGCTACCCAATTTTTACCCCTTTGTTTCTCCACAGCTCATCATCTCTCACCATTAATATTCTGATTGTCTTTCTCGGATCCAAAGTGGATAACTTTACACTTCCCCACATTGAATGCTATCTGCCATAGTTTTGCCCACTCACTTAGTATGTCCAAGTCCCTTTGCAACTTTATGTTCCCATTCATACAACTTGCTGTGCCTCCTAACTTAGTGTCATCTGCAAACTTGGATATACACCTCTCTATTCCTTCATTCAAGTCATTAATACATATGGTGAAAAGCTGAGGCCCCAGTTCAGATCCCTGATGAACACCACTTGTCACATCCCCCCAATCAGAGAACTAACCCTTTATCCCTACACTCTGTCTCCTACTTCCCAACTAATTACCGACCCATGTCACAAGGTTACCTCCAATTCTGTGCACTCTCATTTTTTCTAATGATCTCTTGTGCAGACCCTTTTCAAATGCCTTCCGGAAGTCCATATAGATAACATCCATAGACACTCCCCTATCAACCATGCTAGTGACCTCCTCAAAAAATTCAATTAGATTAGTCAGACATGACCTACCCTTCACAAATCCACGCTGACTTTCTTTGATCAACTAATACTTGTCCAAGTGCTCAGTCACTCTGTCTCTGATGATAGATTCCAGTAACTTCCCCACAATTGATGTTAAATTGCCATATCTGCAGTTACCTGGTTTCTCCCTCCCTCCTTTCTTAAATGATGAAGTGACATTGCAATTTTCCAATCCAAAGACAGAATTCCTGAATCTAGAGAGCTTTAGAAAATTATGACTAACACATCTGCAATCTTCTCACCTTTTACACATTTTTGCTAGTTCTGTCAGGTCATTGACTGGCACTCTCGATGACATAATTGGGCTCCAACTGCAATTTTAACTGTGGCCTGAGCCATTAGCTTAGCCTACCAAGTGAAGACTGCGGGAAGAGGACCCGGGATCAGAGTAGGCCCAAACAGGTCATTTCTTTTGCTTTCCTTGTGGGGCCAGAAGGAGCAGGAGTGCTCCTCCATGCCCCACAAGGAACGTTTAGGCCTCTCCTGCTTTCCTGCCTCCCCTGTTTAGGCTTTCCCCCGTTCCTCCCGCGAGATCTTCCCAAAACTACCTGCCTATAACCTGCCTTGTGGAAGGTGACCGTAACTTTGGTGGTGGACTCCTGACTCCTGACTCCGCCACCAGCCACGCTCCACCTTTTTAGGGCAGGCAGATGACCAGCAGCATACAGATGAGCCCAGGAGTTAAAATCACCCGGGCCTTACGTTGCCAAGATCGTGAAGGTTTGGCGCTCGCCTCACCCCCTGCCCACCCCATTCCTAATCCCGGTTAAAATCGGTGCTGTACTAAATCACTGGGCAATGTAATAAATAAGCTTGCCGCCTCCTGAACACTCTCCTCACATACCTCAGGAGCATTGCCACTGACATTATGCATGTGTCAGGCTACTAAGCTAATGGGAATGTTGAGGCAGCTTCGAATGATACTTAATCAAAAATAGCTGAGGTTGACTCTGCATCTCTGATACCATGATCCCCCAGTTCCACTGTAAATGGAATATAATCAGCTAACATAGAATCTTACAGCACAGCAGGCCATTCAGTCCATCATGCCTGTGCTGGCTCTTTGAAAGAGTTATCCAATGAGTCCCACTCCCCTGCCCTTTCCCCATAGCCCTGCAATTTTCTTCTCTTCAAGTATTTATCCAATTCTCTTTTGAAAGTTACTACTAAATCTGCTTCCACCAGCCTTTCAGGCAGTGCATTCCAGACCATAATAACTTGCTGCGTAAAAAACGAATCTCCTCATCTCACGTGTTTCTTTTGCCAATTTCCTTAAATCTCCTCCGGTTACCTACCCTTCTGCCAGTTGAAAGTATATTGTATACCAAATAAATGCATCTTTTTTGGAATTGTACTTTCCTTTTTAACAATTTATCTACTAGAAAAAAAAAATTATCTCCATTTTTGATTGGACTTGGAGAAAGTAATGGTTTGTACTCTTTCATAGCAAATAGAAATTAATAACAGGATATTTTTTCTACTGCTCTGGTTCTCAATCTCAACTAGTTGCAAGCATTACCACCAGCTATTAGCACTGAGTAAGTAATCCAAACTGGCAGTAAATATACCATGAACAATTTTACCACCCAGATAAAAGCTTAGAATTGGTATGTTATCTTCAGTAGCAAAGCCCTGGCCTATATCACAGTCTCTTTAAAAGGGGGGCAAAGTTTACTTATTTTCCAAAGTACTTGCATTAATAATAGCGCTAATAGAGACCCAACCAGGCACAATTCCACGGTGCTCAATCTTGTAGACTATCTATTGTAAATTAAATGGTAATTTAATGGAAAAGTGGGCTAAGAACAGTCATCTCTGACAGTGTCTTTCAGCTTCTGGAGACGTGGATCAAGCAATCCCTGACAGAGGTAAATTACAAATCAAAAAGTATTCTGCTAATCCAAGCACAATTATCTTCACAGAAGCCTGTTGCACTATTTGCCTGGGAATCTGTTTGCATGAATATTTCAAAATTGCTCAATCTATCATTCCATATGGAACACATCCTCTTATTATCTTATCTCACAAATAATCTCACATTTTCATATATTTCAGAATTTTTTTCAGGTGAATTATTTCATAATGAACTGAAATTGGTTTAATCCAACATGGTGGATAATTCTGTAACATGAACCTAGAAAATTCATTAAATTGTCCGAGGCATTCAAATTTGACAAAAAAAAAAGCTGACTGTGTAAATGACTATTTCATTCTTATAAGTTGTCTCTATGTTGGAAGATTTTAATCAGGATCAAATAATTTTAACATTTGTGAAAGGGATTTTGCTGAATAATTGGTTAATGATCCAGCCATGCCAAATGGATCAAAAATATTTAGAACTAATCAATTTATCTTAAAAAAAAACACAAATCCCCTGTGCCTCAGAGAAAACAAGACTAGTGTCAAACTCAGTCAGTCTGGCTTCAGTGCACAGAGTGGATCACCTGTGGTTTGGGATGGAAATGCTTTATTTAAAGGGTTAGCTACAGTTATTGAAGCCAGCTCCTGTGCTACATTGAAATCCATTATTGCTTCAGCTGTGCATCAGTCACCTGCAAAGTGGAAAGCCTCTGGGATTAGATGACGTATTTTTGTAGCAGTGAAACGGTGGAAAACTGGAAGATGCAAGAATTAAAAGATCGACAAGGATTAAAAAGCAGAAACAAATCGTTTTTCTTCTGTAATTGTACAATTTACAAAAAAGTGTTTTTGTTGAGAGTTAAGTGAAAACTAGCTTCAAAAAAGGATCTACATATGAACAATAACCTATCATACATAGGCATTGATTGTACCAAACTATTATAATCCTAATTTATTCTTGATAAAGTCAAGATTTTGCTTATTGGCCATATGTGGATTTATGTATGGCCATTTCACACAAGCCAGATGAAAGGAATATATGTAAATATAAGACATGCGCAGTGAAGGAGTTTCAAAATTGGCAATCTGTGGATTTATTGCTAAATTTAAAATCCTGTTGTAATTAATGGAAAACATAGCTAGAGAACTACTCTAATAAGGTGAATATTAGCAGAGCTATGATGAATCAATCACCATTGAGGTTTGGTATTATCTAATTTCATTTTAACTACATGAAATTTCTCTTATTTTTGATCATTATTTTTATTTTATTTCCACACTGCTCAGCTCAAATCCACAATCTCCTCAATCGGAAGGATGGGACCACCCATCCTGGGGTATATTTTCATCTGTTTTCCTTTTATTGAAAAAAATGACACAGGCATAAACTGGTGTTCCACACTTTACACTCATTTAGTTTTTCACTAAAAATAGAGAATAGAGGAAAATATATTAACATATAGTTATTTCCATGGATGCCATCAGTGTCACTTGTTGGTCATTCAATCAGGTAAAATACATGAAAGGCACAGGAAGACTGAGCAACAGACTTCAACTTTCTGCTCAGTATAGAGTTTGATGTGTAGCACAAATTAATTTGAAATGCATAATGATACAGTACTGTGGCAGCTGAGAATTGGAGATTTAAACCACTGCGCATAGAGAATAATCGTTTTTTGGTTTGTTTTTTGAACAAGTGATACAAAGCAAAATTTACAGAAGATAAAGTCCTTTCATAATTACTTTTTGTACGTCAGTTATTCTTCAGAATGCTGTGAATGATGTTGGAGATTATAATCCTATAGTGACAAAAAAATGGTAATTTTGTCATGCATTGTGTATACACAATATCATACTTATTATTCAGTATGTACAAGTAAGAGGCATGTCACATTTCATGTACTTTGAAGCTTTTTAACCTCTCTTTATAAACCTAATAAAAAGGAGAAAAATGGTTGCACATTGACTTTACAAAAACTAGTGCAATGTTACATTTAATTCCCCAAGATTCGGTATCATCCTCATTGCCCTTCTCTGAACTGCACCCCCCCCCCAAATCCAACAGTATTATTTTATGAAGCTGGGGGCGGGGGGTGGAAATTTTCAATTGATGGCTACCCATTTATCATCTAAAATATGGGGTATGGGGAGAGAGCGGGAATATGGTATTGAGATAGAGGATCAGGCATGATCATATTGAATGGTGGAGCAGGCTCGAAGGGCCGAATGGCCTACTCCTGCTCCTATTTTTCTATGTTTCTATGTTTCTATGAGCGGCCAGCAGTTTAAAATCAGGGGGCACCTCGGCCACCCCGGTGGCTCCAAAGACACACCTGATGTAATTACAGAGGAAGATATAGAGATACAGGAGCAGGAAGGACAGCAGGATGCCGAGGTTGCTGAGGGAGAGCAGAGGCCACAAGAGCTGTATGCCAGCAGACCAGTGAGGAATGCTTTGGTTGAATTGTAATAAGAAACGACAATGAAGACCACTTGGGACCTCTGCCAAGTCTGGAACCATTGGTCAGAGGTCCCAAATTATATTCCTCCCATTTCTTATTATTTTCCCTTATGTTGACCGTGATCAAAGTTTGCCAATGAACACAGAGAAAAGAGAAGTAGAGCCTCCGAGGTGCCCTCACAAGAAGCCAGTGTGGTGAGTAACTTCCTTTCCAAAAATAACACTAGTGCTGATTGGTGTGTCACGTTAGATGGAATTTGTGTCTCCTCTTCTCAATAATAGTTCTGAAATCCTGAAGGATTAAACTAAATCACCATATCAATGCAGCACTAAAGTATCACTGGTAGTGGCATTAACAGTATCTAGCAGCAATAAACCTTTGTCCAGAATGTGTGATAAGGATAAAATGAGGATTAAATCAGGATTTTAATACTGAATGCTTTCATGTTTTATTAAAAAAAATGATCAAGGCCCTATTTAAATAGATTGTTTTCCTACAGCATGTTGCCATTTATCTGCTGACAGATTTATGTTTTAATCTGGTGTGATTATAATGAATAATTAGGGTATGTCATCAAAATTACTGCTACAGGGCAGTTATCTATCATAGTGGAAACCAGATAAGATCATATCACTAGGACAGAGTGAAACTGTCGTCATAAGTAGTACAAGTGATTTCTTGTAGCACGTAATTTGTTATTGTCGAGATCCACTCACAAGCTGGCACTTCCACTGTCTCCGTGACTTGCAGTAAAACATACAAGTACTTAAATTTGTAGAACTCACACCAAATAATTTCCCCATGTCATAAACAATTGATCTCACTTTGTTTTCCCTAGTACACCAAATGGTATGATGATTGCAGCAATGATTCACCAGACTGATACCTGGGATGGCAGGAATGACGTATGAAGAGAGATTGGGTCGATTAGGCTTATATTCACAAGAGTTTAGAAGAATGAGAGGGGATCTCATTGAAACTTATAAAATTCTAACAGGACTAGACAGACTAGATGCAGGAAGGATGTTCCCGATGGCGGGGGAGTCCAGAACCAGGGGTCACAGTCTAAGGATAAGGGGTAAGCCATTTAGGACTGAGATGAGGAGGAATTTCTTCACCCAGAGAGTGGTGAACCTGTGGAATTCTCTACCACAGAAGGCAGTTGAGGCCAATTCATTAAATATATTCAAGAAAGAGTTAGATATATTTCTTAAGGCTAAAGAGATCAAGGGATATGGGGAGAAAGCAGGGACAGGGTACTGAATTTGGATGATCAGCCATGATCTCATTAAATGGCGGAACAGGCTCGAGGGGCCGAATGGCCTACTCCTGCGCCTATCTTCTATGTTTCTTTGATATTAACTGATTAGCAAATGTGACCAAAGAGAAATTGTTATTCTGGTCATCGAGTCAGAGAATAATGTGACTGGTGACTCTTAAAAAAAATTAAAACAGTGCTATGACAAAGGCTCCCATTCCTTAGCCATTATTCCTTTGTCCTTCCTTAATGTGAAAATTAACATCATCACCCCCTTCCTTAAAAAGCCCTCTGCTGACCATTATGTTCTTTCTAAATAGCACCCCATTTCTAATCACACTTTCCTCTTTAAGGTCCTCCAACATCCTATTGCCACCACCTCCATGCTCACCCCTCCCATCACTCCCTGTTTGAATCTCTTTGGTTCGGTTTCCACCCTGCCAACAACACCAATAATATTCTTGGTCATTGTGACCATTGCATGTTATGCCTCCTTGTTCTCCTCCATGTTTCCATGTTTGATCAGCTTCCATATATATACTGACAACAGCCAGCTCTACTCTCTAAAACCCTTAGATCCACAACCACAACTGTGCTGCCTGAATGCTTCTCCAACACAATTGTATATGTGTCAGAATTTCTCTAACTTAACATGGTCAAGATAGAGGATCCTGCTATAAATTCCTTACTCTCATCAGACTCCATTCCCCTTCCCAGCTGCTCTCTCTCTGGTTGAACCCAACAGTGTGTAATCTCAGTGTCCTATTTTACCTTGAGCAACATCACCCATCTTCACCTTACATCATCACCACTGATGAAATCCTCATCAATGACTTTGTCAGTTCTAGGCTCGACTTCTTCAATGTTTTCCTTGCCAGCCTGCCATGCTCCACCCTACATAAACTTCATTCTCATGATGTGGGCAAGGCTGGCATTTACTGCCCATCCCTACTTGCCCTGAGAAGGTGGTGATGTACCTTCTATTAATACAACTGAGTGGCTTGCTATGTCACTTCAGAGTGGAGTTAAGAGTCAACCACATTAGTGTGGGATGTGAGTCACATACAGGCCTGGCCACATAAGGACAGCAGGTTTCCTTTCCTGAATAACTTTAGTGAACCAGTTGAATTTTTATGACAATCTAACAGCTTCATGGTCAGTTTTACCATGTCTTTTATTTCCAGATTGTTTAAAGTGAATTCAAATTCTCAAACTGATATGGTGGGATTTGAACTCACATTCTCTGAATTATTAGTCCAGTAATGTAACCACTGCACTACCACATCCCAAACTCTGCTGTCTGCATCCTATCACACACCAAATCCCGCACGTCACCATGTCCTCAACAACCTCCACTGGATCTCCATCCCCCAATATATTGAATTTTAAATCCTTATCCTTGTTTACAAATCCCTCCATGGCCTTGCCCCACCCTACTTCTGCCACCTCCTCCAGCCCATTGTGCCAGCTCACACCCTCCATTCTTCTGACTCTGGCCTCCTTTGCATCATTCCTTCTTCAGTTCCACCATCAATGGCAAAGCTGTCAGGCATCTGGGCCCTACGTTTTAAAACTCTCTCCCTGTACACCTCAGACTAACTGCCTCTCTTCCCACCTGCAAAGATCTCTTCAGCTATACCTTCTGTCACTTTTATTACTGCTTTCCAGGTGTTTGTGCCTCTGTGATATTTCCTATGTTAAAGGTGCTATATAAATAAAATTTGTTACTATTGAAGCTCGCATTGATTTTTTGCTGGAGTAGATATTGTATCTGCTGCAGTCTGAAGTTTCCCAGTGGTTATAATATTAGCTGTGAAAATTGAAATTTCAAAGCAGAGGCTTACAAGAACTGAGCTGCCTGAAAATTCCTGAAAGGGTGATGAGGCCACTTTAAACACAACCAATATATTTAGCATCTTTTAAACCTCCAGAAACACCTAGGACTGCATGTTTTAGGACTTAGCCAAGAGATAAAGCCTCAAATAGACAGTAATACTGTTGTTAACTATGGAATGAAGGGTTTGTTTTATCTGATTTAATGAAAGTTTTGGGGCAGCAGCTGGCTAATGCCTTTTCACACCCATACCTTATCTATTATGGACAGGAAGCCGAGGACATAATCCTCTGGAAAACTGAATAGTCCCTTTTTTTAAAAATCTTTGAAAATACAACACAATGTTTAGCTCACATTCATATAAAAATTCATTACATGTTTTAATAATTTAAAAATAATTTCCATGGTTAAAAAAAAAACAAGGCTGGACGGGTTGCACCTCAACAGGGCCGGAACCAATTTCCTCGCTGGAGTGGGGGGGTTTGCTAGTACTGTTGGGGAGGGTTTAAACTAATTTGGCAGGGGGATGGACACCAGGATGTAACATTAGAAAGGGGAAATAAAGTGCTCAAAGGATTGGGAGAGACAGAGAGCACTAAAGTAAGAAATAGTAAGGTATTAGGTGGGCTCCAACTAAGAGAGAATACAGGATGGTCTAAGATGGGTTTACAGTGTATGTATGTGAACGCACCAAGTGTAATAAACAAGGTAAGTGAGCTGCAAGCACAAATAGCCACATGGGAATATGATGTTGTGGCAGTAACTGAGACCTGGCTCAAAAAAGGGCAGGATTGGGTATTAAATATTCCTGGTGATAAAAGTGTTCAGGAAAGATAGGGAAGGAAAGATAGGAGGTGGTGTGGCAGTATTGGTCAAGGAAAATGTTATAGTGCTGGAGAGGGAGGATGACCTGGAGGGGTCAAGGACAGAATCTATATGGCTGGAGTTAAGAAATAATAGAGGTGTCATTACACTACTTGGTGTATTCTATAGACCATCAAATAGTGGGAAAGATATGGATGAGCAAATTTGCAGAGAAATTACATAGAGGTGCAAGAACTATAGAGTAGTAATAATGGGGGACTTCAACTATCCTAATATAGACTGGGATCGTAATAGTGTTAAGGGCAGAGAAGGGGAAGAATTTCTGAACTGTGTTCAGAACTTTCTTGATCCGTATGTTTCCAGCCCGACGAGGGAGGAGGCATTGCTGAATTTGGTTCTGGGGAATAAGGTAGGTCAAGTGGAGCAAGTGTCAGTAGGTGAACATTTAGGGAACAGTGAACATAGTATCATAAGGTTTAGATTAGCTATGGAAAAGGACAGGGAGCAATTTAGAGTAAAAATGTTTAACTGGGGGAAGGCTCATTTCAGTGGGATGAGAATGGATCTGGCCCAGGTAAACTGGAATCAATGGGCTGCCTTTAAAGAAGAAATAGTTCAGGTACAGTTGAGGTACATTCCCACAAGTGGGAAAGGCAGGGCAACTAAAGTCATAGCTCCCTGGATGATGAAACAGATAGAGAATATGATGAAGCAGAAAAGAGCGCATATGATAGATGTCAGGTTGCAAATACATTGGAGAATCAGGCTATATATAGAAAGGTCAGAGGAGAAGTGAAAAATAAAATAAGAGGGGCAAAGAGAGGGTATGAGAATAGAATGGCAGCCAACATAAAAGGTAATCCAAAAGTCTTCTATCGGCATATAGATAGTAAAAGGGTAGTAAGGAGGGGTGGGACCGATTAAGGACCAAAAAGGAGACCTATGCATGGAGGCAGAGGGTATGGCTGAAATACTAAACGAGTACTTTGCAACTGTCTTCACCAAGGAAGAGGATGCTGCCTTAGACATAGTACGGAGATGCCGGTGTTGGACTGGGGTGGACAAAAATGAGAAGTCGCACAACACCAGGTTATAGTCCAACAGTTTTATTTAAAATTACGAGCTTTCGGAGCTGTTGCCCCTTCGTCAGGAAAAGGTACAATGAGGGAATCTATTACACAGTATATAAACACAGAGAGCAATTTGTCTGCAGAGATACAATCTTTCAGGGAGGCATTACATCAAAGACACACCAGAGCACAGCCAAGACAATGAGGTGGGTCACAGGGGGTCCAACGTGTCAAATCCTGCCGTCTGCAGTTGAGCTTTTAACCTTTTTTTTTGTTTTTTGGGGGGGTTTTTTGTGGTTTTTTTTAAAAACTGGAAAGACAGACAACGATGTCGAGTCACGTTCTGTAGCGTGACATGAACCTGAGATCCCTATTGAAGCCGTCCTCATGGGTGTGGAACTTGGCTATCAGTTTCTGCTCAATGATTTTGCGTTGTCGTGTGTCTCGAAGACCGCCTTGGAGAACGCTAACCCGCAGATCCGAGGCTGAATGTCCTTGACTGCTGAAGTGTTCCCCGACTGGGAGGGAACAATCCTGCCTGGCGATTGTTGCGCAGTGTCCGTTCATACGTTGTCTCAGTGTCTGCATGGTCTCGCCGATGTACCATGCTCCGGGGCATCCTTTCCTGCAACGTATCAGGTAGACAACGTTGGCCGAGTCACATGAGTATGTACCATGTACCTGGTGGGTAGTGTCCTCACGTGTGATGATGGTATCTGTGTTGATGATCTGGCATGTCTTGCAGAGATTGCCGTGGCAGGGTTGTGTGGTGTCGTGGTCGCTGTTCTCCTGACAGCTGGGTAATTTGCTGCAAACGATGGTACTTTTGAGGTTAGGCGGCTGCTTGAAGGCGAGTAGTGGAGGTGTGGGGATGGCCTTAGCAATGTGTTCGTCGTCATCGATGACATGTTGAAGGCTGCGAAGAACATGGCGTAGTTTCTCCGCTCCCGGGAAGTTCTGGACGACGTAGGGTACTCTGTTGGTTGTGTCCCGTGTTCGCCTTCTGAGGAGGTCTATGCGGTTTTTCGCTGTGGCCCGTCGGAACTGTCGATCGGCGAGTCGAGCGTCATATCCCGTTCTTTCGAGGGCATCTTTCAGTGTCCGTAGGTGTCCATCGCGTTCCTCCTCGTCTGAGCAGACCTCCTAGACCTCATAGGCCTCCTAAAACCGCATAGACCTCCTCAGAAGGCGAACACGGGACACAACCAACAGGGTACCCTACGTCGTCCAGTACTTCCCCGGAGCGGAGAAACTATGCCATGTTCTTCGCAGCCTTCAACATGTCATCGATACTTAAAGTAGATAAATCACCAGGAGCAGATGGGATGCATCCTAGGATGCCGAGGGATTTGAGGGAGGAAATCGCGGAGGTACTGGCCATAATATTCCAATCCTCCTTAGTTACGGAGGTGGTGCCAGAGGAGTGGAGAATTGCAAATGTTACACCATTGTTCAAAAAAGGGTGTAAAGATAAACCCAGCAACTACAGGCCAGTCAGTTTGACCTCGATAGTGGGGAAGCTTTTAGAAACAGTAATCAGGGACAAAATTAACAGTCACTTGGACAAGTGTGGATTAATTAAGGAAAGCCAGCACGGATTTGTTAAAGGCAAATCGTGTTTAACTAACTTGATTGAGTTCTTTGATGAGGTAACAGAGAGGGTTGATGAGGGTAATGCAGTTGGCGTAGTGTACATGGATTTCCAAAAGGCGTTCGACAAAGTGCCACATAATAGGCTTGCCAGCAAAGTTGAAGTCCATGGAATAAAAGGGACAGTGGCAGCATGGATACGGAATTGGCTAAGTGATAGGAAACAGAGAGTAGTGGTGAACGGTTGTTTTTCGGACTGGAGGAAGGTATACAGTGGTGTTCCCCAGGGGTCGGTTCTAGGACCACTGCTTTTCTTGATATATATTAATAACGTGGACGTGGGTGTACAGGGCAGAATTTCAAAATTTGCAGATGACACAAAACTTGGAAGTATAGTGAACAGTGAGGAGGAGAGTGATAGACTTCAGGAAGATATAGACAGGCTGGTGAAATGGGCGGACACGTGGCAGATGAAATTTAATGCAGGAAAGTGTGAAGTGATACATTTTGGTAGAAAGAATGAGAGGACTAAATGGTACAATCCTGAAGTGGGTGCACAGAGAGACCTAGGGGTATGTGTGCACAAATCGTTGAAGGTGGCAGGGCAGGTTGAGAAAGCAGTTAAAAAGGCTTACAGGATCCTGGGCTTCATAAATAGAGGTACAGAGTACAAAAGTGTGGAAATTATGAACCACCTGTATAAAACACTGGTTCGGCCCCAACTGGAGTACGGTGTCCAATTCTGGGCACCACACTTTAGGAAGGATGTGAAGGCCTTAGAGAGGGTGCAGAAAAGATTTACGAGAATGATTCCAGGAATGAGGGACTTCAGTTATGTTGATTGACTGGAGAAGCTGGGGTTGTTCTCCTTGGAGCAGAGAAGATTGAGAGGAGATTTGATAGAGGTGTTCAAAATCATGAGGGGTCTGGACAGAGTAGATAGAGAGAAACTGTTCCCATTGGCAGAAAGGTTGAAAACCAGAGGACACAGATTTAAGGTGATTGGCAAAAGAACCAAGGCGACGTAAGAAAGAAAGACTTGCATTTATATAGCGCCTTTCACGACCACCGGACGTCTCAAAGCGCTTTACAGCCAATGAAGTACTTTTGAAGTGGTGTCACTGTTGTAATGTGGGAAATGTAAGAAAAAACTTTTTTACGCAGCGAGTGGTTAAGATCTGGAATTCACTGCCTGAAAGGATGGTGGAGGCAGATTCAATCACGGCTTTCAAAAGGGAGTTGGATAAGTATCTGAAGGAAAGAAATTTGCAGGGCTATGGGGAAAGGGCGGGGGAGTGGGAATAGCTGAAGTGCTATTGCAGAGAGCTGGCACGGGCTCGAGGGGCTGAATGGCCTTCTTCCGTGCTGTAACCATTCTATGATTCTATGATCTATGCAGATTGTTAAAATGCATTAACAAGATGTAGGAAGCCTTTTTTATTAAACAGCTAAGAAGGCCACCCAGAGGGGTGGTGGGGTGGGGGCAGGGTTTACAGTAATACTCTGTCTTTAAGAAATCTTTAAAAAGCAATGTCACTCAAGGCAAGCCGATCAAAGAAAGAGACCATGAGTGCAATATTGCTTACAAATCTGATTATGTAAATTATCCAAATAGAAGTTACACACATCAACAGAAACCTTCACCAGAACTGAATCATAAGTGAATAAAATTGCCATACATTAGAAGTGGTGTTAATTTTATTCACTCTGTAGAACTATGATATATTCCACTCATTGGATGTAAAATTAATTGTAATGGAATTTAAACGCGGTGAAAAGAATGCCTTGTGCATGCCATACTAAAGCAGTTAGTCCACTTAATGCAAATCTAGTCCTTTAATAATATATCAAATAAGACTTTAGGAGCAGCTGCAGCCCCGAATACACTAAAAGACTAATTAAGCTATCATATGGGTAACATGGAACCCTCTGAAAAAATAGGTGTGTACTGCAGCTTACAACATGTCTGTCACGAAACAAAAACTTCCCCAAGAAAAGGTTTAGCAATTATTGCACACTTTTATAGTGAAAGACTGTCTTTTGTTCAAATTGAGATCATTGTAATGCATAGGTAAAATGACTGTATTAAGAGACAAAATGATACGAGAGATCTTGGTCTAAAGGATTCTTACTCAGTTCAGAAAGTTACTGGTTCATTAAACTTTATGATTTACTGGGATAAGTAGATGGGAGTACTTATGCCATGGAATATTCTTGTTTTAAGACAATATTATCGCAAGTGGTATGCTTTATAACTAAAGATGATTCTACACAAGTGAGTATTCATTATTCAATGCAAAGTAAAGCAAGTTAACCCCTTCCTCCCCATCTCTTCTGAAGGTAACAACTCATGCTGGGCTAGGGCCTCATGGGCAAAAGTAACCCTCTGCTAACTTGCCCAACTGTCTGTTTTTCATAGGTTAGCCTAGAGAGTGAGCATCAACAGGCTATTTGACTATGGGCTGCATCATAATAAAGGCTGATCATTTCTTTGCATAATGTACATACATTGCTCCCTTTGAAGCTGAAGAATTGGAGATGCTGTTGTAGAACATGGACCAAGTCAATGCAGTCACCCAGCTCCCTTGTAGCATTCTCCGATTGAAGAAAAAGTTTGCAAGGTGAAGGTAAGTGTGTTCTTCACTTTTGTACATATTTCTTGTGGGGCCGCATCCGGCATGGCACAAACCTAAGATGAGAACTTCTGCACTCTCTGGGAAGTACCTTTTGAAACATCATACATAATCATTGCCCTCTTGCACAGAAACTTTCATTGTGCCAAAGCTGCACAGCACACCTTTCTTGAAGGTGAAGATACAAACTGAGGAACAGGAAACGGAGACATCCAAGCCGAGATGCTCCTCTACTGTTAGGGGCTCTCTCAATTCTTATGGGATCTGCAGTCATGGATGCAGATGATAGCCCTGGACTCCTAAGAGACACCCACCTAGCGTTTCTTCTCATTCAGATAATGTAGACACAGTGGAATGCCACACAATTAAGGCATCAAGGCTGTTTCGTGAATAATGGCAACTGACAAGCATAATTACATTTCTGTGATCAGATATACCTGAACAGTTAGAGTGCAAATCCTTCCTGTTCATCAAGGTCATGGGGTTGATATGAGGAGCCCTGATGCCCACATGGCTACCATGGGGGTAATTTTAACTTTTGGCGATAGCGTAAAAAAGGCAATATCAGATTGGTAGCCTGTTATACACCTCTCCCGATTTTCCTGTCCATTGAAATCAACAGACGCTGATCCGATATCTCTCATTTTACACTATTGCCAAAAATGTTGATTACCTCCAGTGTCAGTTGTGGCTCAGTGTGTAGCACTCTCGCCTCTGAGTCAGAAGAATGTGGGTTCAAGTCCCACTCCAGAGACTAGAGCACAAAATCTAGGCCAACACTCCAGTGCAGTACTGAGGGAGAGCTGCACTGTCAGAGGTGCCATCTTTCAGATGAGGCGTTAACCCGAGGCCCCGCCTGCCTTCCCAGGCGGGTGTAAAGATCCCATGACACTATTTCGAAGAAGAGCAGGAGAATTCTCCCCGGTGTCCGACTAATATTTATCCCTCAACTAACATCACTAAAACAGATTATCTGGTCATTATCACATTGCTGTTTGTGGGATCTTGCTGTGTGCGATTTTGGCTGCCCCGTTTCCTACATTACAACAGTGACTACACTTCAAAAAGTACTTAATTGGCTGTAAAGTGCTTTGGGATGTCCTGAGGTCGTGAAAGGCTCTATATAAATCCAAATCTTTCTTATATGTGAAACTTTGCATTGAAGGAACCTTGTCACCAAGTGAAAGCTCTGCAATCTGTCCAGCTGATAGCTCATTTCGACAGGAAAACTGATGAAGGTGTTGCCCCTTGCAGACGTAGTAATTGTCACTTACTTTGGCATATGCTATCAGAATCTTTTACCAAACTAGCTAATGTAGAGAATCTTTTGTTCTAGAGGGACAGTACAACTACCAGATACCAGAAAGGTCATCGACCCGAAATGTTAACTCTGTTTCTCTCTCCACAGAAGCTGCCTGACCTGCTGAGTATTTCCAGCATTTTCTGTTTTTATTTCAGATTTCCAGCATCTGCAGTATTTTGTTTTTGTAGCAGATAGCAGACTGGGAGCTGGCATTTGGAGTGACTGATGGCTTTGTAAGGCACGTATACCTGCTTTCTGCAGGCATATGTTCCACAGGCCATATGACAGTACCTCTGGCGGAGCCTGGGAACGCCCCCGGTAATGCTCCTGAACTGAAGTCAAGATGCCGGGGATGCGCATCCAAGCCCCATTGGAATTTGCTGGCGCTTTATCATTAGGTGGAAACCCATCAGATCTGGATTCTGCACCAACTTTTGGTCCAACCACTAATCCTCTCTCTGAATTCTACCCCTAGAAGCAGAAATTCTGGGCTAGAATGTTTAGGTGCAACAGCTCCTGTGTTTCTGGGCAGTTGCTTATAAAGCAACTTTTATGATACTGCTTCAGACATAATCTTACTGAAAATTGACAGTTCAGCTGTTGGAGGGGTAATTTATGACATAGAATAGGCCCTTCTCATCAAGTCCAATGCTTTGAATGGCTTTGGATTGTAGAGAGTCCAGGAGCGAGGGGTGCAAACCAAGAATGTGGAAATATTAAATTCACAGCTGTCCTCAGAATTATTGTACAATAATGCTGAAATATATTTTTCAACAGAAGAAATATCAAACTAATAATGCAAATAGCTTTCAACATACAATTTGAACAGCTAACGCAATTCATTGTGGGTATAATTTTTTCATATTTGCGAGGATCTCTATTTCAGTTATAGCATCAAAATACTCCTGCCCAATCAGCGAATTACAATTAAATCTTTCCTAACTTCCTATTGTTCTTTACTAAAAGTAATTTTGTGTAGTCTGCTGGGGCAGAGATTATAATGTGCTTCACATCTCAAAAATTGGTGGCTTGAATATAAAAATGTTTATGATTTCAAGATCCAACCACAAAGAGGAGGAGTATTGGCACTTCTTTCCAAGGCTACTGGGTGAAGTTAAGCATCTCATATCAGAGTGAAAAAGAAACTGACTGTCTGCATCTTGCTGCACCAGAGGGACATCTCAACCAGTAAAACACAGAATGGTGTGGCGAAATGTGTCTGTGGATATAAGTTTAAGTATACAATGCAAACTCCCTCAGGGTATAGCAATTGTAATGTCTGCCAAAAAATGAAACTAGTTTTAACTGAACAATCTGAAGAGAAGGGTCAAGGCAGCAAGACAGCACTATGGTTAAAAAGAGATGAGGGAAGTTGAAAATATATCAAAAAGTTATGATTAGCTGACTTGGAGTTTGGGTTTTGAGAACTCTAAGTTTAGGAAAAAGGCAAGACAGAGACCTCAGGAGCTTTACAGTTTGAAGATCCTGTAAAAGAATGAGATAGAGTAGGAATCTTGATGTAAATACAGTGAGGTGGTCATTTGGTGATAAAGGCAAAAATGTAAAAAAAAACTACATTCAAAAACTGAATAAAAACAAATAAAAATGTTAAATTTAGAGACCTTTTCAAATAGTATTAATTAGTGTTTATAGTGCTGTGAAATCTTCACAGATTTTTGTATCTGCCACACACACCACCTTCCTGGCTGACTGGACAGAAATGAGAGGCCAGGGTGAGGGAATTAAGGGAAAATATTAACAATGGGTAGGATTCACAAAAAAACAAAAATGTTATACCCCTTAGAAAGTACATATTTCTTTGTAGCACGAGTTGAGCACAATCATCATTTGAGGCACAGATTCCTCAGTGTTTTATAATAGGGTCGGTTCTTCTGACCAACTTGCATACTTCTAAACAACAGGAATTAAAATCATGACTTCAATAAACTTTATTACAATTCCTTAACGAGTACCCTTTCAAGCCTGCTCCCCTGTTAAAAAGAAAAACATTCATTTCATGCTCACTGGGCTGACTAATTCCAAGGGATGTTGCAAACCCTTATTCTAAGTGAACTGGGAAACATGATTTTTTTTTCTGGGAAATCATATCAACAGTTGTAAATGAAGCCTTCATTGAATATTTTCAGAACTCTGTCATTTGCAGGTGCTAGAGGGATTTGTTCAGAGGATGCCTAGAATACTTTTGTAAGTAAAGAATGATTATTAACTGCTGGTGTGAGTCCTTTGTGCCACTACCAGCTATTAGTTGTTGGCTCAAGCCCAGGAACGTCCACTTTGCAGTGGATTCTGCCACCAAGGGAAAGGTCATTAAGGGCTACTCTTTATTCCTGTTAGTACGTTCCAGCATAATTAGCAGAAGTTGTTCTCCAGATGGTTTCCTTCCTGTCAGCAAGTACCTATGGTTTAATGATCTGTCTTGGATTCCTCATTTCATTGGGTGAGGTTTGGAGCAAAATTATACACTTTGATCCACCCTTTGCTAATTCTTTCTTAAGAATTCATGAGATTGTGGGAATTAATAGTTGATATAGGAAGAGAAAGAGACTGCACAGCTCACATTGCAACAGGCTCTTTTGACATATGATAGTTCTAAGAAACGTTTGTGCTCAGTATCATTTCACTAAATCCTGGTTACAAATTCTTATCAAGCTAACTTGAAAGGTTTAACATAATTAAATTTTGGAAATGCTGTGTGCACTTTACAAGAGATTTCAAACCCACTTTTTTCTTGGACTCATTACTCCTCATGGGTAAAATGTTAACCCTTCAAGGCCAAAATGTCCTCAGCAACAGAAAGCATTTCCGCATTTGTGATCACATTTTGAACTTCTTATTTATTCGTTCCTGGGATGTGGGCATCGCTGGCAAGGCCAGCATTTATTACTCATCCCTAATTGCCCTTGAGAAGGTGGTGGTGAGCTGGCTTCTTGAACCGCTGCAGCCCCTGTGGTGAAGGTACTCCCACAGTGCTTTTAGGGAGGGAGTTCCAGGATTTTGACCCAGCGACGATGAAGGAACAGCTATATTTCCAAGACAGGATGGTGTGTAACTTGGAGGGGAACTTGCAGGTGGATGGTGTTCCCATGTGCCTACTGCCCTTGTCCTTCTAGGTGGAAGAGGTCGCAGGTTTGGGAGGTGCTGCGAAGAAGCCTTGGCGAGTTGCTGCAGTGCATCTTGTAGATGGTGCACACTGCAGACACGGTATGCCGGTGGTGGAGGGAGTGAATGTTTAAGGTAGTGGATGGGGTGCCAATCAAGCGGGCTGCTTTGTCCTGGATGGTGTCGAGCTTCTTGAGTGTTGTTGGAGCTACACTCATCCAGGCAAGTGGAGAGTATTCCATCACACTCCTTACCTGTGCCTTGTAGTTGGTGGAAAGGTTTTGGGGAGTCAGGAGGTGAGACACTTGCCACAGAATACCTAGCCTCTGACCTGCTCTTGTTGCCACAGTATTTATGTGGCTGGTCCAGTTAAGTTTCTGGTCAATGGTGACCCCCCAGGATGTTTACGAACTGTATTTCATACAAAGCTTTTTTTTGGCAAATTATATATGATAAAACTATAAATGTCTTGGTGTAAATTAAGATGAATTATTTTTACATTTATCACATTCAAATGAGAGGGAAAGGAATGAAAGATTACTGCTAGGTAAATCGGTACCAATAGGATTATGATTAAAAGAATGAAGGGGGAAGTTAGAAGAATTTTTTTTCCCACACAAAAGTTTTAGAATATGGAATGAATTATCTATGACTATTAAGGCTGCGACTATGACATAATTTAAAAGGAAAATGGGGAAGAATTTCAAAAGGAAGGATATGAAAGGAAGGGCACAGAAATAGGATTAAATTAGATGGCCCCAGTTGAAAAGCTAGCACCCGCAATAGCCCAATAGGCTGAGTGGCCTCCTTATGTGCTGTAAATTCTGATTCCATTAAATTTTTATTTTCTCTTTCAATACAGACATTTTCAGTTTCAAAAAGTATCCTTTTTCACATTGAGCTCAATAGTATGATGGTGGGCACCCAATTCCTGAAAAATTGAGCTCAGAAACCCTTGGCCTTCAACATGTCCACAGCGCATCCCAATGCAGGTGACCAGCACAAAAGGAGCCAGGAACCTGTGCACAAGCTGTGTACTTGGCTCATTAGGCTCTTACTTCTATGTTAATTAACCAGCTGTCCCGTAATATAGCTGGAATGTTTAAGCAACACTGCAGCTGCACAGTGCCCATCTGGAATGGGTCCTGAAGGGGAGGTCAGTATTAAAATGAGAAGTAGAAACTGGAACATTTGCTCTTTGCCCCTCTTGTCTCCGAGCACGAATGTCTCCTGTGCCCAATGCCTACATGCCCATTCTCATCCCTCCCCACTGTGGCTGGTGCCCCACAATATGCCTGGAAAGTGCCCAGTGCACAATGGGCAGCCAGCAGCTTTTCACTGGAGTGATGCCCAATAATGATGCTCTTGGAATTTTGTGAAAGATACACCCAGAATGCCAGTAAATTATGCTAGTGGATGACCTTGCATTATCTGTTGCTGTGGTGCTCGACCCTCATTATCGGCCCCAATAGCTACAGAATTACTTCCTGTAAATCTCTGTATTTTTCCAAAAATGCTTAACCCCAGAACTATATACAGTGCTTGGAATATACACTCGTTTCACTTATTTTAGGTATTCCAGTGTCACACACACCATACCTTGGTTATTACAATACTACCAAGAGGTGGGCATGGGAAACTTGCCTTCCAATTTTTTCCATCCTTCTTCTGTTTATGGAAGTTCCTCATAGGAACAGGAATAGGCTATTTATCGAACCTGCTGTTCCATTTTGCTCGGAATGCAGCTGTATCTTCTTAAACAAAATTGCCTGTCCTTTCTCCATATTGCTTAATACCCTTTCTCCCCACGTACCTATCTCCCTTTTTAAAAACAGAAATGATTCTGCATGCATGGCCTTGTAGGGAAATGCATTCCATATTTTCACAAACACCTCTGTGTGAAGATTTTTTAAATTCAGATTTGCTTTAACTGCTTTAATTCTGACTGTGTAATATTGTAGATTCCCTCATTGTACCTTTACCTGACGAAGGGGCAACAGCTCTGAAAGCTTGTAATTTTAAATAAATCTGTTGGACTATAACCTGGTGTTGTGCGACTTCTCATTTTTGTCCACCCCAGTCCAACACCAGCATCTCCGCATCATTAATTCTGATTGTAAGATTATGACATAGTAATTGGACCTCTTGTGCCCGTTTTTCAGGCCAATTTGGGGGGGCAACAGCTTGTGCCCCAATGATGCCTGAAAGATGTCCAACCTGAAATTGGATCGGGCAATTTTTCAGGCATTCAGGGTAGCTGCATAAGGCCCCTTGCATATGCTAATGATGGACCTAACGCCTGTTTTAGGACCCCTCTGAGAAACTGGGCTGCCCTGAACGGACCAGGCACAATCTGTTCCACTCAGGTTTCGCTGGCGTCAATCTGTCCTAGCAAGCAACCACCACCAAAAAGGTAAGTAAAAAATGTTTTTTTAATTTAGATCTGGAGCCAGGAGAAGCAGGAGTGCTGCTCCCAGCTCCACAACACTCTCTCTCTCTCTCTCTCTCTCTCTCTCTCGGGCTGCCGCCAGCTGTGTTCACATGAGGCTGCTGCTGGCCTAAAAGTCACTCCTGCAGAAAGGCGAGTTGCCTGTGGCAGCGTGATAGTCACCAGCGGCTCACCCAGATATATGAAATCAGGCCCAAATTCAGGTTAGCCTTGAGCCTTCCCTTTCGGGCATACATTGCAGCCGTATAACCACATTTGCGCCCAAAATCTGGCCACAACAAATTTCTATCCCTATGTCCCTTGTTCTAGATTCTCCTATGGGAAAAAACATAGTTTCCTTTCTACCTTGGCTATTCCCTTCATCACTTTAGATACCTCAATTAGCTCACCCTTTAACCCCCTTATCTCTAAGCAAATATAACCGCAGTTTATCCAATCCCTCATTATCATCTCATCTCTAGAAAACTACCTCTTCCTCACTGCCAGACCTAGAGCATATATTTAATTCATCAGAACTGCAGAATATTTCTCAATCCAAAATATGCGCAGAACTAAATTTATGATTTTTAAACTTACAATATTTAGAATTTTTGTACAGAAATGCTCGTCATTCTCAGTCAACCATGTGAATTCTAAAAAAAATGCAAATGGATCATCTATTTCCTCTTGTATCACCAATGTTTGTATCACAGATAACAAAATGGAAGTACTGTACATATATCCCTTATTGCCACAGCATGGCAGATGGTATAAAAAATTACTAAATGTGTTTAGATCTTGCTGCTGTGCAATGGTTGAATTCATCTGCACATTTCCTCATCTGTATATAGTCTGTAATCTGCCTGGTTTTATGACAGGAACTTGACATATAGCTGCAAATCTCACCCAATGAAACCCAATCCACTTTGTAAATGCTTTTATTGACTGTTGAGTTTTCTGGCTTACCTTATTCCAGTAAATTTCCAAACACAGGCTCTTCTATTTATTTTTAATTTACACTCCCTTTCCCATAGTCATTTACCACCATATAAATATAATATTTATATTTTGATGTTTAATTGCTGTCAAAATTTATGAATTATCATTTCATTCTTTTGTTGGCACGTTGGAAATATGCTACATTATATGCTACATTATATAAGTTTAATGTTCTCAGTAAGAATGTTTCTCATTACCTGATGGGCTACCTATTCTCACTTCTCTTCCACTGCTGATTAAACTGGGCACTAGGAGGTGCCCAAGAGCTGTGTGGGTTCAAGTTATTCTTAGATTTTCCCTCTCTCTGAGGAAGCACCTCATATCTGTTTATATGTGATGCCTCCCCATATTGCCTTGTGGACATTGGGAATGATCTTGCACCCTACTGCTCTGTAGTGTTCACAATAGTACAATTACAGACTGCTTTTAAAACAGCTTCATCTACCTGCTCCACTTTACCCAAGATGCATCTGACCCTTTAAAGTCTAAATGATAACTTGACAGTACCTGGAAACAGAGCCTTATTTCATTATCTCGACTCATTTGGACTTTCACAAAACCATGGTTGGCTTTCCCCAGCAGATGAATAAATGCCTTTGAAAGCGGTGAGCAGTTTAGAAAGTAAAAGGGAGATTTAAATATTTCAACAAGCAGAATTATTACCAATGGCGTCCTTCATACTAAATGGCAGCTTCACCATCTGTTTGCACATAAATCTACATTAACAATGCTGACATTACACTAGGGGTAATAAAAATATGACAAACAGGCCTAATGTCTTAAGCATGATAGCTGCCACACTCAATATTCAGAGCCAGGCAATATCATAAACGATGATCTCTGTGGACTTGTCCTGACCTAACAGAGATTCAAAAAAAAGCATAGAAAATTAGTAGCAGCCTTAGCAGTTTTAGCAAAGCATACCCTCTTGTTTTAGTGGGGTTCAGATACATAGCTGCATGTACAGGATTTTGCTCTGCCTGTGAATCGGCCAAGCATGACAGAGTAGGATTCAATCCCAGACAACTATCCAGGATAAATTTGACCCCAACAAACATCAATGTATCTGCTGCTGGAGTGATCATGAAGTAGGTCACAGTACAAGTGAATTTTTAAAATTCTGAGTTGGGTGGATGAATTATTACTTTTGTATTTCACCAATAGTGCAACACACACCAACATGAAGGGAAATTTCAATTAGGCTCACTTGATGTCATCTCCTATAGGGGGTGCTGCTGTCAGTTCCTTCATCCTCAAGCAGAGAATTCGGCCACAAACATCATCCGACTATATTAACACTAACGAGAAGTTCCTTTCCTCCGCCCCAGTTTTCTGCCCTTGTCACTCATGTCTGATCTTTTTAATGACTTCTTCATTCCGGCACAGTTAGGAGCCTTATCCTCTGTAGCCAAGATTCCAGACATGTTTAGGCAGAAAATCAGGGAAAAGGTCAAATTATTATGTTTCTTTAACTGGCTGACACTTGAACAAGGTACAGTACTAGAAAGCATTGTTTTACCAGTTGTAGGAGTTACAAGCACTGCAATTCAACAAAACTGTATTTATCTGCTGCATTACTTGTATTTCACATACATTTGTGGTTGGGGGGGGGGACTTTTAAGTCATCTATATTAAGGGGCAAAATTCGGTTACGTCCCGTTTGGGGGCGGTATCCAATTTATCGCTGGAGATTTTGCGCCCAGCGCAGAAGTACCACCCCAGCCGCTAAATTCGGCTTACTGCCCCGGTGAGGAAGCGGAGCGCTATCTCGGGCGCTCCATTTCCTCTCGGGGCGGTGTCGGGGGTGCAAAGCGCGGTAACGCCGGAGCGCTACACGGCCGTTCCGCGTACCGCTAATACGTTTCAGCGCCCCTCACCTTCCGTTAAAGGGGAGAGACACTGCGAGCTCTGCAGAGCCTCCGATGGCCCACACTAGCCCACCAAGACGTGGTGCCGGGCTGCGAGATGGCAGCCACAGACCATGCCAAGGGCTGCCACAGAGGGCCGACCTGGGGATCGGCCCAAAAAAACTAAAATGGCGGCGCGGGTCGCGGCGGCACCTCCCTTTAATTAGCGCCCCATAAGCGGAGGTCGGCCTGGCTCACAACCTGGGAGCCTGGCACTGACACTGCCTGCAGAAGCCTTGTGGGGCGCATCCGAATTTCTGCCGCGGGGCGGTAAGGGGTTGCGGTGCACGATGATGACATCATCACCAGCGCCGCAGCGGCCAGGGGTGCGGCGCTATCAGCTAGCGCCTCAGTAGCGCCCCCACCCGGGCGATAAGCTAACAGCAGGCGCAAAGGAGCCGAATTTTGCGGCCTAAGTCTAAAAGCGATTTGATGAGATTTTATTTTCCTCTTTTGTTGTGCTGTGAGGCACATGTATTTTTCCCCTCATGCCTCTAAAGCATCTTGGGATGCTTTTCTACATTAAAGGCATCACATAAATGCAAGTTTTTGTAATTTACTTCATGTAGCTGTATACTTCTGAGTTTTACGGAGTTTACCTTAAATTGTGCTTGGAAAGCCACACTCTTATGTTTACCACTGTTTTCTTTGGAATTAGCATTTGAAATTAACAAAAAAAATTGCTGTTAGCAGACCATGACATAAATTGCTTGGGAGGCTCTCATCCTCCTGTGAAAACTCTAGACTCGCATGTGATTTTTTGAGATAATGATTAGAGTGTGTGTATAAAAAAAATCTCCATAATTGTTTACTCTGGAAATTCCCTTTTAAATGTAAATTAGCCTCTGTTCGCAACTCCTTCCCAATTGGCAGCAGTGTTTTATGCTCCACTGTCCACTTCAATTAACATAATGACAATTTAGGCAATCCTGTCACCACATTGCAAAAGTATGGAAGGTAAGATTGAGCAGTTTAGCTAGTCTGAAATGAAGTTTATTTGTTTTGTATTATATTTCCATTTCCTATAGTAATTGGTAGCTAGTAATAGCTCATGCACTCTGAGGTCTGAAACAGGTTTTGTGCGTTTCCTATGATTTTGCCAAATCTTAACCACACTTAAATTTCTTCTGAATACAATGCCCTTCTTGCCAACAATACAGTTAGGTTTGGCAAGCTTTGTTTCTTGAAATATGAAGAAATTATGAAGATTAGTTTTCATTAAAAACATTTTAGTCTGAAGCATGTTTTTCTCACTGAACCATTGTGTCCTACTCTCATTCTTCATTTAATTTGTACTTTAATTCAGTACAGACTGGGTAACAGTGCCAACATCTCCTGTGTTTGACTGCAGCTTAGATCTTTCTCTTTATTGTGATGGCTTGTATTCTAAATCAATCCAACACTGTTTTAGTGCTCTGAATCTCATCATTCAAACTATGTCAATATTCCAAACCTTGGTCAGTTGTAAACAGGAAGAAGCCAGAGGGAATTTCCACGCAAATTTTTAAACTGACCTTTAAAGAAAGCGCTACAGTAATTTAAATTATTGTCTTGATCAGCCATGATCTCACTGAATGGCACAGCAGGCTCAAGGGGCTGAATGGCCCAATCTGATTCCTAAGTCTTAAAAATTTATTGGGCAATCAAGTGGAAATTGTGGGCATTAAACGATGGCTTCAGGAGTTGCGGTTTTAAAAAAAAAATTAGCTCCTCTACTGGCTCAGTTTTTCTTCAAGTAATGAAAAATCAAGGTGAAGGGCCAAGGCCCATAGTGTAGGCACAACTAAGGTTGGAAAGAGTGAAAGAGAAGGCAAGGCAAACCAAGTGGTAATGATGGGCAGTGCCAAGAGAGGCTTTAAAATTATGACGATTGTAGGAGGAGGAAAAGATTGTGTGTAATGGATCTATAATGACAAGCAGGTCTCAGGTGTGATTCCTGGTTTGTGCTGTGTGAGCTGATCTCATCTAGGATGGCAGTAGCTGTGTTACAACCGGCTTTAGTGCTCCTGGCTAAGGTAAGAGAAAATCAGCCTGGGGTCTCTGCTCCTAATCACTATCCAGTTAATACCACTGAAAAATATGCCTGTGTGAATACTGTGAGGACAGGGCCAAGCTCAGCTCTGATGCGCCCCCCCCCCCCCCACCCCCCACAGTCCAATTGCCTAGTAACATTCACGCCCTGAATTTACATGCATTTTGAAGTGATTTAAGTGCATAATTTGAGTGAGGTGCATTCTGGGTTAGGACCCGTTTCCACTGAGTTTTTGCCCTTTAATGGCTGTGCTGGTGCTTCCATAGTGGTCTGGAACCTTCCATATCTGCACTTTCTAATACTGCTGGGAGCTCATTATAATATATTAAAATGACGATGATTGGCTTTGGGATACAGAGAACCGTGACTTGCGTGTCCAGTACACCAGTTAAAAGAGGCTTACATGTTCAGGTGATACTGGCAGAAATGCTTTACTTTGGAGCCTGCACCCTGAAGAAACTTTGAGGAGTAATTACTGGAATGGCAAAATCGCTTGTGGAGATTTTTTATTAATATTTTCATCTTAAAAGAGCTGACCTTGCCTCTGACAGCCTGAGGATCTGTCAAACCACTAGGAATTTTTCCCACCCCCACAAAGGAAGTGGTTTAAGTTATAGCTATGAGATTCCCAATGGGCATTCCTTCTTTGCGATTTTACAGGAAGAGGAGAAAGAACAGTCTAGAATTAGATAGAATTTACATCACAGACACAGGCCATTCGGCCCAACTGGTTTATGCTGGTGTTTATGCTCCACAAGAGCCTCCTCCCACTCTACCTCACCTCACCTTACCTTATCAACATATCCCTCTATTCCTTTCTCCCTCATGTACTTATCTAGCTTCCCCTTAAATACATCAATGCTAGTCACCTCAACTATACCGTGTGGTAGCAAGTTCCACATTCTAATCACTCCGGGTAAAGAAGTTCTCCTAAGTTCTTTATTGGATTTATTAGTGACTATCTTATTTTTATGATCCCCTCACAAGTGGAAATATCTCTATGTCTACCATATCAAACCCTTTCATAATCTTAAAGAACTCTATCAGGTCACCCCTCAGTCTTCTCTTTTCTAAAGAGAGCCCCAGCCTGTTCAATCTTTCCTGATAGTTATAACCTTTCAGTTCTGTTATCATCCTTGTAAATCATTTTTGTACCTTCGCCAGTGCCTCTATATAATTTTTGGAATATGGAGTCCAGAACTGTGCACAATATTCTAAGTGTGGTCTAACCAAGGCTCTATACAAGTTTAATGGATGGAGTAAAGGAGAGTGAGGCAGCATTTGAGAAGGATGTGCTCTGCAAGACACCCACTCCACAAAACATTTACAGACCGTGAGGAGCTTATGAAGAGACTGGAGAAGAGCTCTGCGTGAGGAGCGCTCCGCGTGAGGAGAGCAAGCTTCACCAAATAGGCTAAAGGAGAGCTGTGCCACCTTCTGCATGAAGACCTGCAGCCAAGATCATCTGCTCAGTGGCTCTAAAAGTAACCATGACACTCAACTTTTATGCTACCAGCTCATTTCAACATTTCAAGCAGCCATAAAGGACCTGTGTAATATTACCCAGGATGCCATTCGAGCATGCCTTCATTAAATAACTGACACACTTCTTAGGCGAGGTGGGAAATTCACCCAGTTTGCCACGACAGGAAGGCATTAGCGTGACAGGGCCACATTTTTCTGGGTTCCCCAAAGCGCAAAGACAACAACTTGTATTTATATAGTGCCTTTCATGTAGTAAAACATCCCAAGACGCTTCACAGGAGTGTTAGCAAACAAAAATTGACACCAAGCCACATAAGGAAATATTAGAAATAACAACAGAAAACGCTGGAAAAACTCAGCAGGCCAGGCAGCATCCGTGGAGAGAGAAGCAGAGTTAACGTTTCAGGTCAAAGACCTTTCGTCAGAAAATATTAGGACAGGTGACCAAAAGATTGATCAAAGAGGTAGGTTTTAAGAAGTGTCTTAAAAGGAAAAGAGAGAGGCTTAGGGAGGGATTCTAGAGCTTAGAGCCTAGGCAGCTGAAGGCACGGTCACCAATGGTGAAGTGATGAAAATAGGGGGCAATAGGTGGCACCCAAGTACCATTGCGAGCTCCTCCCATTAATCCCCTCAACTTTCTTTACAAAATAGGCTACCGCTCGTTGAACGTCCAGATTTGTGTGTGACCAGCTCCAAAGATTTCTCCATGTCAATGCTAGATGTGCTGGATGTATCATGGTACTTTTGTCCTCAGGAAGTCTGGCCTGTGATGACAAAGCACACCTCCTGCTGCCATGGACATAACCAGAAACTGAGAAGTACTACAAAAAGCCACATGCTTCTACAAGAGTTGTAATTGGGAAAATGAAAGTCTTAAAGGGGTGCTTTCGCTGCCTTGACTGATCTGGAGGGGGGAATACCAATTTAAATGACCTGACCCCCTCCCCCCACTCCCATGTTATGGATCAGCAGTGTAGGCCATCAGCGGACAGCAGTACAGCCTCTGGGGAGCAGCACCAGCGTAAATAGCCCATGCACTTTCAGGGCTCACGATCTTGACAGACAAAGAACAGTAACTAGGAAGGAAAAAGTGCCCCTCATACCATACTCCAGTATAAATCAGTGCCTTTAAGAGCAGAAGGGAGAAAAGGGAAAACATCTTTAGCTTTCATCTTTAACACAGCTACAAGAATAGGTACTTAATTTTTGCACCCTGTCTTACCCAGGTGGTTTAGGGTGGTGTGGGTTTAGTATGAGATGTCAATTTCTGATCATCTTTATATGACAAAATCCGAATTATAAACTGTGGCCTTATATTCAGAAAGGGAAAAAAAACATGCAGGAAATCAACAGTTATACATTGCATTTTATAGCAAGTGTTTGTCTAGTCAATGTATCAAGTAAAGGAGTGATGCAACTGATTAACTTGGAGGGTAGCATTCTGCAGAAGGCTTGTTAAGAGGACAGGAAATTGACAAAAGTTCATGATTATGAATGGATGATTGAACGAACGACGTCTGCCGCAGTGATTACCTACTGCTAACTATTATATATTTTTTGACCTTGTACATTGCTGTTGGAAAGTTTAAACGTTGTGTTTCGGGTCAATGTGCAATGCCTTTTACAGCCTGGAAGGATTTGGGAGATTTCTGATAGCAAAGGTGTTCACCTGCATTACTCAAACTGCTGGGTGTGTACTAAAGTAAACTTGACAATATTTTAAAATTAAATATCAACAACCAAGATATTACTGTCCAATACTAACAAACTAGAAAACAAAAATTGAAGCTTTAATCATATTGCACAATAAGACCAGCCACCAGGCGATAGAAATTGTTGCATTATTTCTGGTGTCTCCTGACTCTGGCGAGGATCAATTCACAAACTGAGTTTGGAAATAGAGAGATTGTATAACACACACTCAATTCAAATGTAAACACAGACTGCAATAAACAGTCAACATGGTTTACAAGTGATAGGTCATGCCTCAGGAATCTACTGGAGTTCTTTGAGGAGTTAGCAAATGGTGCATTTACACTCCAGAGATATATCGTTGGTGCAAAGCATCCCACTGCCACTAAACTTGGAGTGTAACTTAGTCGTGAAGGCCTGAGCTGACTTGGAAGAAAAGTGTAGTGGACTCCCTCCTTCAGCCCTGGCTCAGTGGGTAGCACTCTCGCCTCTGAGTCAGAAGGTTGTGGGTTCAGAGTCTCACTCCAGGGACTTGAGCACAAAAATCTAGGCTGACACTCCAGTGCAGTACTGAGGGAGTGCTGCACTATTGGAGGTGCCATCTGCTCTCAGATGGATGTAAAAGATCCTATGGCATTATATCATAGAAGAGCAGGGGAGTTATCCCCGGTGTCCTGGCCAATATTTAGCCCGCAATCAACATAACAAAAACAGATTATCTGGTCATTATCACATTGCTGTTTGTGGGAGCTTGCTGTGCGCAATGGGCTGCCGCCTTTCCTACATTACAACAGTGACTACACTCCAAAAGTACTTCATTGGCTGTAAAGTACTTTGGGACATCCTGAGGTTGTGAAAGGCGCTATATAAATGCAAGTCTTACTTTTTTTTTCCATTTTGGGCCCTAATCTAACACCAGATTAAGGTTGCATTTACACTATAACTGAAGCAAAATCACTTCACACTAATGCTATAGTTGTAGTGTGAATGGATCCTTAATTAGTGAATGAATCCTATCCACTGGATATAATATACTTAGTTGTTTAGAAGTTATTCAGTACAGTTTTTTCTTGAGGCTTTTAAAGAAAATAGAGGCATCTTGATGGTTTTGGTCCTTTAACAGCGATGGTCTTAACTTTCATTTTTTTTATTTGTTCCTGGGATGTGGGCGTCGCTGGCAAGGCCAGCATTTATTGCCCATCCCTAATTGTCCTCGAGAAGGTGGTGGTGAGCCACCTTCTTGCTGCAGTCCACGTGGTGAAGGTACTCCCACAGTGCTGTTCGGGAGGGAGTTCCAGGATTTTGACCCAGCGACTATGAAGAAATGGCAAAATATTTCCAAGTCAGGATTGTGTGTGACTTGGAGGGGCCGAAGCCGGTGCCGAGGTCAATGCCGGGTGGTATGTCCGGTTTTATTCTTATTATTGTTTCTTGTAGCGGTTGGTTACAACTGAGTGACTTGCTAGGCCATTTCAGAGGGCAATTAAGAGTCAACCACATTGCTGTGGGTCTGGAATCACATATAGGCCAGACCAGGTAAGAACAGCAGATTTCCTTCCCTAAAGGGCATTAGTGAACCAGATGGGTTTTTACAACAATCAGATAGTTTCATGGTCACCATTACTGATACTAGTTTTTTATTCCAGATTTATTTAATTAACTGAATTTAAATTCCCCAGCTGCCGTGGTGGGATTTGAACTCACGTCTCTGCATCATTAGTCCAGGCCTCTGGATTACTAGTCCAGTAACATAACCACTATGTTACTGTTCCTGACTTTAATGTAAGAGCAACACCTATGAAGTTGTACTGTTTGAGGGCATTAAGATAGTGGGTGTAAGGATCTTGGTGAGATGGGAGAAGGGTCTGTTGGTGCACTGAGGAGGGGAGGGATTCTTCAAGTGAACCTGCGCTGGATGATTTGCTGCCTCACAGCCCTGGTAGGCAGCTGGCGGGATTGGTGGCCCTTGCACTTTGTCGACATCCTCATCTTCATGGTGCTCTTCCTGCTCCTGCACTGTCTCCTCTCTAGGTGCTTCGAAGGGTTTCCCTTTTGCAGGGCAAAGTTATGGAGCATGCCGCAGACGACCACGAATTCGGAGGCTCTGTCAGGGCTGTACTGCAGAACACCTCCAGACATGTCCAGGCAGTGGAATCTCTGCTTCAGAAGACTGGTGGAGGCATTACTCTGACTATAGCACTGTTCAGCATCTGTGCTCAGGTTCCTGACAGGAGTCATGAGGGACATGTACAGGGGATACCCCTTATCCCAATCATCCAGTCTGGGGGCGGGGGGGGGTGAAGTAAAGGGACATTGAGGACAGGCACAGGACAAAGACTTCATGATTGCTGCGAGGAAACCATGCACAGATCTGTATTATGCGTTGCCTGTCATCACAAACCACCTGGACAGTCAGGGCGTGGAATCCCTCCCTGTTCACGTATATGCCAGGGTCTTCATGAGGAGCATGCATGGCAGTGTGCATGCAATCTATGATGCATTGCACCTGTGGGAAGCCTGTTATCCTGGCGAAGTTCGCAGCTCTTTCATCTTGCTTTGCTGCCTCCAAGGAGATGAATTGGTTCCTCTTGGAATAGGAGAAGCGATCATGTGAGTTGGAGACAGTCCATGACATTGCAAATTGTATCTGTTCCGTTGGAAGAGGTTGTGTGACCCTTGTCATTTGATATTTTCTTTCATTCAAAAAGAAACAAGTAAAGAGCAATCCTGCTCCTCCCAGCCCCATAAAACAAACTGAAAGCTTAGCTTCTGGGCTGCTCTTCACCAGGACCGGCAGCTGATATCGGGCGGAGTGTGCACAACACACACTACACCCAGTACTTGCCAACAATGATAATCAGAATCCTATGCACATCATCAGACCCCATCCCCCTCCCTTCATCACTTACTGATGGCTGGTGAGCTGCCTGTTACTGTCTGCAGCTCCCCGACTCGATAGAAATGAGGCCCAAGGCCTAATTGTAGATGTACCTCAGGTCATTCAGGCACAGGAATCAGTCCCTGCGCACCGCCCACCCCGCCCCGTGCACCCACAAATGGGCACACCCAAATTTCTAGGCCTATTACCCTGTTTTAGTAAGAAGTGTTGTGAGGTCAAAGCTAATGCAAAATAGAGGTAGTTTTACTCTGCCTCTAATCATATTGTAACTGATCTATGTAACTTGGTGCTGACACTGGGTATTTAAAATGGAAAATGTTCCTTCTCCAGTACTAACTTGTCTCAACCACAAGCACAAAGTTAGTTTTTTTTAAAAAACATGCAAGGACATGAATTTGTGCAGCTGGTGTTCGCAGGATTCTCCTCAAGTGCATCATAAATTCAGCAATTCTGTGAAAAATAGGTTACCGTGGTCTAGTAGATGTTGCCTTCAGAGGTTAAGTTATAAGTGTGTCGTGGAGTGCAATGGCTAACCACACATCACGGTAAACAGCCAGTGCCATTCCTGAAATAGAGCCATTTGGCAATGTAAGGTCATCAGAAAAGTCATGGCTTTGCTTTTTAAGCTGCAGTTTAGACAGATCGGATCACATCTATCCATTGCTCACCTTAGGTACCAACATAAATCCCTTTGTAGCTGCAATTCATTACTTCAATATTAATAAATATGGAACATTTCAAGAAGAGGACCATTCACTTGCCCATATGCAAAAAAAAAGTGTCATTAATTTGCACACACCTGCATACTTATTGTGACTTTTGATTTGCAATTTAGGTGCTATACTGGTAATGAAGGGGGATGTCACAGAATTACAACTGACTAGGAATGTTTGTAATATTTTTAAGTATAATGTCAGGACAGTCACCCCTCACTTTGATAATGAATTGTATGCACACACACATAGAAACAAAATAAGATATAGTACCCAAATAGATTATAACTGTGTTGTTCTTAGGTAATATTTGTGAATTTAAATTGGTAAATCAGGAGGAGGTGAGAGAAATAACAGAACAATCAATGCAGAATTTATTAATTATTCATTCTTCTGTAGTGTTGCAAACTTAAGCATGACCATCTGTGTTACACTACTTGTAATCAATTTTACTTTCAAAGCTAGATTAGACAATTACTTCTCAAACAATTATTTAAGTAAAATCCTAGACTAACTGGATAACTTGTATTAAAACAATTAAAGGACTTGTGTTCAATTAAAAAAGTGGGAAATAAATTTAAAAATGCAAGGTAAACTGCCAGACAGCTCCTCTTAATTGCTGCTAGGACATCAAGGTCCTATTGGGTAAAAAAATGTAACTCTTCCTCCCTGAAGGAAATAAATTGAGAAAAACATCCCGTGTCCAATCTTTTTTAAAAAAAACAACCAATGTTATTGACATGTACGATACAGACAAGGTTAGGTGACTAAGGATTTTACAAACTCTAAATTATCTAAAGTCTACATAGCCATTGTGTTCAAAGAGACTAATACATGGTCTAGTTTAGTATAATCTTAGTTATAAGGAGCTGTAGTATATTAATCACAAATAGGCTCTGGAATTTATCTTGAATAAGAGCACAATAATTCACTTCAAACCTGAATTTGAAATTTCAAATTGAAATAAAGCAGTGAGTAACAGAGAGTGGAACTGGTACAGGAGTAGATGGAAGCAGAGAATGAGACTGGAGAAAGACAATGAGGGGGGGATTGGGAGTGGGAATGGATAGGAGTGGAGTGGAAATAGTAGCTAAGAACAGATGGACTTGTAGGGAACTGTGTGTGTGAGAAGCAGCAAATTAAGCAAGGTCATAAAAGAGCAGAAGTGGGTGTGAAGAACAGAAAAATCAGGGGCTGTGGTGTCGAGTGGCAAAGTTGGGGACAGTGGCGATGAACGCCAACGTCAGCGGTTGGCCTATTCAATGGTAGATGTGAAGAGGCAGAAGCAGATGTAAAGAATAGCAAAGTTGTGGGCTGCAGTGAGGAGCAATGCAGTTGGAGGATAGAGAAGTAGTAGAAGACGGGGAAGGCCATGGCAGGAAGCAGCAGGTGGAAGTAGGCCGCAGTTTGAGCAGCAGTCCAGTGGTCAAGGAGAGGTCAGTAGAGGTTAATGTGTTTACATGGGGTATGGAGAGAGAGCCTTAGAGAAAGTGTAATGCAGGAATGGAGCGAGAAGGTGAGTGAAGTAGACAGAACGGCAGTAGTGGGGAATGGCTGCACCTGAGAGAAGCAGAAATGAAACGCCATGGTTGCAAGTAGCAACACATTAGACTTATTGGGGCCAATTTTCAATTTTGTTCAGCCAACTGATGGAGCTCGCCGGTTGCCTACTTTTCAAGAGAGCGAAGAGGCCCAAACCATTTTGAGCTTAGGCTTCATTAAAACCTCACCGGCGAGCTGCACACCCTGAACAGGCGTCCCGCTACAACAAAGATAAAATCTACTCGTCTGAAATATTTTTGCTCAAAATTTCGAAAATTCCCTTCTCTTGCTTTCCCTTACACACTGCACATCGGAGAGCTGTTTTCATTTCCTAACTATAAAAAAACTTATATGTAATGGTAATAAAAATCCATGGGGGAGAAATTGGATAGCACCAGCCTGCCCATACTCACCCTCTGAACTAGAAATGAAGCAGTTAATAATAAATACAGAACTAAATCTGAAAATCTTCAAAATGCTTTCAGCAAATGATGCCCATTCAATGATTCAGTCATACTCCTGCTCCTCCTGGCCCCACAGAGGAAAGTAAAAAACTTACCTCAGAAGTCATAGAAATTTACAGCACAGAAGGAGGCCATTCGGCCCATCGTGTCTGTGCCGGTTGAAAAAGAGCTATCCAGCCTAATCCCACTTTCCAGCATTTGGTCTGTAGCCTTGTAGGCTACGGCACTTCAAGTGCATCTCCAAGTACTTTTTAATTGTGCTAAGTGTTTCTGCCTCTACCACCCTTTCAGGCAGTGAGTTCCAGTCCCCCACCATTCTCTGGGTTAAAAAATTTCTTCTCAACTCCCCTCTAATCCTTCTACCCATTACTTTAAATCTATGCCCCCTGGTTGTTGACCCCTCTGCTAGGGGAAATAGGTCTTTCCTATCCACTCTATCTGGGCCCCTCATAATTTTATACACCTCAATCATCTCCCCTCAGCCTCCTCTGTTCCAAAGAAAATAATCCCGCCGATCCAATCTTTCCTCACAGCTAAAATTCTCCAGTCCTGGCAACATCTTCGTAAATCTCCTCTGTACCCACTCCAGTGCAATCACATTTTTCCAGAACGGCAGCTGGGGAAATTAAATTCAGTTAATGAATTAAATCTGGAATTAAAAGCTAGTATCAGTAATGATGACCATGAAACTATCGGATTGTCGTAAAAACCCATCTGGTTCACTAATGTTCTTTAGGGAAGGAAATCTGCCGTCCTTACCTGGTCTGGCCTATATGTGACTCCAGACCCATAGCAATGTGGTTGACTCTTAACTGCCCTCTAAAATGGCCTAGCAAGTCACTCAGTTGTAACAAATCGCTACGAAAAATAATAATACGAGTAAAACCGGACGGACCACCCAGCATCGACCTCGGCACCGGCTACAGACACGACAACGGCACAGCCAGCCCAGTCGACCCTGCAAAGTCCTCCTCACCAACATTTGGGGACTTGTGCCAAAATTGGGAGAGCTGTCCCACAGACTAGTCATGCAACAGCCTGATATAGTCATACTCACAGAATCATACCTTTCAGCCAATGTCCCAGACTCCTCCATCACCATCCCTGGGGATGTCCTGTCCCACCGGCAGGACAGACCCAGCAGGGGTGGCAGCACAGTGATATACAGTCGGGAAGGAGTGGCCCTGGGAGTCCTCAACATTGACTCCAGACCCCATGAAGTCTCATGGCTTCAGGTCAAGCATGGGCAAGGAAACCTCCTGCTGATTACCACCTACCGCCCTCCCTCAGCTGATGAATCAGTACTTCCTCCATGTTGAACACCACTTGGAAGAAGCACTGAGAGTAGCAAGGGCACAGAATGTACTCTGGGAAGGGGACTTCAATGTCCATCACCAAGAGTGGCTCGGTAGCACCACTACAGGAACGAGCTGGCCGAGTCCTGAAGGACATAGCTGCCAGTCTGGGCCTGTGACAGGTGGTGAGAGAACCAACACGAGGGAAAAACCTACTTGACCTCATCCTCACCAATCCACCTGTTGCAGATGCATCTGTCCATGACAGCATTGGTAGCAGTGACCACCGCACAGTCATTGTCGAGACGAAGTCCCGTCTTCACACTGAGGACACCCTCCATCGTGTTGTGTGCCACTACCACCATGCTAAATTGGATAGATTCAGAACAGATCTAGCAGCTCAAAACTGGGCATCCATGAGGCGCTGTGGGCCATCAGCAGCAGCAGAATTGTATTCCATCACAATCTGTAACCTCATGGCCTGGCATATCCCTCACTCTACCATTACCATCAGGCCAGGGGACCAACCCTGGTTCAATAAAGAGTGTAGAAGAGCATGCCAGGAGCAGCACCAGGCATAACTAAAAATGCGGTGCCAACCTGGGGAAGCTGCAACACAGGACTACATGCATGCTAAAAAGCAGAATCAGCATGCTATAGACAGGGCTAAGCAATCCCACAATCAACGATCAGATCAAAGCTCTGCAGTCCTGCCACATCCAGTCGTGAATGGTGGTGGACCATTGAACAACTAACGGGAGGAGAAGGCTCCATGAATATCCTCATCCTCAATGATGGTGGAGCCCAGCACGTGAGTGCAAAAGACAAGGCTGAAGTGTTTGCAACCATCTTCAGCCAGAAGTGCCAAGTGGATGATCCAAATCGGCCTCCTCCTGAGGACCCCACCATCACAGAAGCCAGTCTTCAGCCAATTTGATTCACTCCACGTGATATCAAGAAACGGCCGAGCGCACTGGATACAGCAAAGGCTGTGGGCCCCAACAACATCCCGGCTATCGTGCTGAAGACTTGTGCTCCAGAACTAGCCACGCCTCTAGCCAAGCTGTTCCACTACAGCTACAACACTGGCATCTATCCAACAATGTGGTAAACTGCCCAGGTATGTCCTGTCCACAAAAAGCAGGACAATCCAATCCGGCCAATTACCACCCCATCGTTCTACTCTCAATCATCAGCAAAGTGATGGAAGGTGTGGTCGACAGTGCTATCAAGCAGCACTTACTCACCAATAACCTGCTCACTGATGCCCAGTGTGGGTTCCGTCAGGACCTACTCGGCTCCAGACCTCATTACAGCCTTGGTCCAAACATGAACAAAAGAGCTGAATTCCAGAAGTGAGGCGAGAGTGACTGCCCTTGACATCAAGGCAGCATTTGACCGAGTCTGGCATCAAGGAGCCCTCATAAAACTGAAGTCAATGGGAACCGGGGGGGAAACTCTCCACTGGCTGGAGTCATACCTAGCACAAAGGAAGATGGTTGTGGTGGTTGAAGGTCAATCATCACAGCCCCAGGACATCGCTGCAGGAGTTCCTCAGGGCAGTGTCCAAGGGCTAACCATCTTCAGCTGCTTCATCAATGACCTTCCCTCCAACATCAGATCAGAAATGTGGATGTTCACTGATGACTGAACAGTGTTCAGTGCCATTCACAACTCCTCAGATAATGAAGCAGTCCATGCCCGCATGCAACAAGACCTGGATGACATTCAGGCTTGGGCTGATAAGTAGCAGGGAACATTCGCGCCACAGATGTGCCAGGCAATGACTATCTCCAACAAGCTAGTGTCTAACCACCGCCCCTTGACATTCAACAGCATTACCATCGCTGAATCCCCCACCATCAACATCTTGGGGGTCACCATTGACCAGAAACTTAACTGGACCAGCCACATAAATACTGTGGCAACAAGAGCAGGTCAGAAGCTAGGTATTCTGCGGCGAGTGTCTCACCTCCTGACTCCCCAAAGCCTTTCCACCATCTACAAGGCACAAGTAAGGAGTGTGATGGAATACTCTCCACTTGCCTGGATGAGTGCAGCTCCAACAACACTCAAGAAGCGCGACACCATCCAGGACAAAGCAGCCCGCTTGATTGGCACCCCATCCACCACCTTAAACATTCACTCCCTCCACCACTGGTGTACCGTGGCTGCAGTGTGTACCATCTACAAGATGCACTGCAGCAACTCGCCAAGGCTTCTTCAGCAGCACCTCCCAAACCTGCGACCTCTTCCACCTAGAAGGACAAGGGTAGTAGGCGCATAGGAACACCACCACCTCCAAGTTCCCCTCCAAGTCACACACCATCCTGACTTAGAAGTATATCGCCAATCCTTCATCATCGCTGGGTCAAAATCCTGGAACTCCCTACGTAACACCACTGTGGGAGTAGCTTCACCACACAGACTGCAGCGGTTCAAGGCGGCGGCTCACCACCACCTTCTCAAGGGCAACTAGGGATGGGCAATAAATGCTGGCCTTGCCAGCGACGCCCAGATCCCATAAGCGAATTAAAAAAAACTTCTCCAATTGAATTCCATTTGCCGATGTTCCATCTGGATCCTGTCGTTTTCCATTTTAGTCTGTTCTCTTGAGCAGGCAACAAACACGGCCACTTGAAGTCAGCGGGGTCCTTCTTTAAATATGCAGATCGAGGTCTGATGCTGTCATTGGGCCCCGACCGTTATTTTAACGGTGGCCTGAGCGGGCAAGCCATTGATATCTTCCTGCAGTCTACTGCTTTCTTTCTTACTATCAACCCCACGGCCAAATTTTGCATCATCTGCAATGGCCTCTTCTGCCTTGGGTTTACCAGCAGGAAAGCCACAGTGGCTTGCCCGCTCAAGCCACCGTTAAAATAACGGTCGGGGCCCAATGACATCATCAGACCTCGATCTGCATATTTAAAGAAGGACCCCGCTGACCTCAAGTGGCTGTGTTTGTTGCCTGCTCAGGAGAACAGACTAAAATGGAAGACGACAGGATCCAGATGGAACATCGGCGGGTAAGTCACCCGGTTGATATTAACTGCCTACCTGCTCAGTTTCCAGCAGCCGGGCAGGGTTAAAACAGACGCCTTCATCTCTGGTTGGAAAATTGACAATGGCATTCGAGTTATCAGGTCACAATCGATACATAATGCACTTCAAGAACAAACTTTCTCTTAAAATTTTGAACGTAATGGCCTAGGGTTTTGCCCCTCCCTCACTTTGATTGCTGTGCATCTCTGCTGGGGCAGGGCTCCCACCCACCCTGGAGTTGCCCCATTGACTCTATCCATGCTTCCAGCCCTGGCGTCATTCACATGTGGGAGGTGGGGTACCTGGCCTCCACTGTGGAATCCTACCAGTCTGGAGGAGGGGGATTGCTGCTGCAGGCCTCAGGGGAAGACCACAGCAGGAGAAAAAGATGGCCAGTGAACTGCCAGTTTTATAAACATTTTGGTAGGAGCATTTTCCTTTTCAGTGATGGGACCTGGACATGGCCACACGCTAAGAACGCAGGTTGCCTGTCCATTTTTATCTGGAGTCCTCTCCATTGACCACTGAATGCTAAATGCCAGGGTCTAATGGATACCTCATGTGTTCAGTATTTGAAGAGTTAAAATCATGGGAAAATGTTTCCCTGATTTGCATGTGTTCACACACGCCACCAATATATAGGCGGGAAGGAAAACAGCAGGGATGAAGCCGAGTGCGTCCCCGAATGGCTTTCTGCCTCTACCCACCCCAGATCTGTTGAAAAGCCGGCAGTGAGGAAGCAGAAAGCCTAGTTCACTATTTTAAATTATGCAGCTCTTTTCACTTATCTTTTGTTTTGACGTAAAGATCTAAATCTTTCAAGATGTGTTGACTGCCACTGATCAGCTCCAAAGACTGGTTTTAATAATTGTGCTAAAGTACTTAAAACCAAGGGCTAGAACTAAATCTGTCAGATTGATGTATGAATGATTTCCCTTTTGTGTACATAATGATGGCAGCATTAGGTACACTGAAAATTTCCAAAGCAAATGTTCATTAAACACTTGGGAGCAAATGCTCAGTCATTACCTACATTTTTCTAGCACCTAATTTTGATTTTCAGTTGTCATATCTGTTACCTTCCACACGCCTACACACTAGATACATTCTTTTGTAATTCCCAAGCATTGTACAAATTCCGAGCCTTAGTTGTTAAGCTTTGTTTTTTGCTTCCCCTTTCACATTGGCTTAGCTCCATGTTAGACTGTTTCAGCCTTGCCAGCCAGCAAGTGGATAACAATTCTTCCAGAATTCACAGTGGCTGGAATTTGGGTATATTTGAATCATTTCACCAGAGTAGTAGCGAAAGTACTTACTTTAACTCTGTATGCCAAGTAGGCGGTCACTTAACAACTGGGGGGGGAAAAAATCCATCACACTTGGAATGACCAGAATATTCACTCATTCCACTCCACTCACCCCCAACATCTCTCACGGATTAAAATGTCCATCTCAATCCATGATAAGCATGCAATAGTTCTGGCTTCATTGTCAGAGGGGACACCAGAACTTAATAGAGTTCATAGCCATTCCATTTTCAATAAAGGTAGGAGATCTATTTGGAAGGGGGAAATGGGATTCAATTTAAAAGAGAGGGGACAGGGAATGCACAGGAACGTGACTAATTTGAAAAGGAAAAGTGGGAAATAGAATAGCAGTGTTAACTAGAATAAAAGCAAAATGGAGTTTTTGTCTAAAAGAAACTTGACTAAAGCTTTAGTTGCAAGGGCATTGATTTCAGGCAGTCATACAAAGGAATACTGTATGACTGCCTGTCTGATGGTCCACAGGAATTTGGTAGATGGGCGTAAATGAAAAAGTAGTTTACCAACAACTTTAGTGAACATACTGGGATTATAATTGCAATCATTTTGAAGGCATAAAATACAGTTGGGCATACAGTCATACTCTTAATTTGAAGTTTCTCAGTTTGAAAGATTTATAATTCTTAAGATTGAAGATGTTTTAGCATTTACTTTTGGTGGCCATTGTGGAACGTGGAGCAGATGCACAAAGTTTTTTTTGGATACATTTTCTTTTATTATTTAAAGAAGGGGTCTTTAGAAAAATTATTAGGCAAACATTTTAAGATTGTGGAAAGAGAAGAGCTAAAAGAAATGTGCACTCTTTTTGTCATGACGACATGTGCAAATGATGCACATTAATGCACTTTGTTACTGTGTGTTTGCAAACAAATGAAAACAGGTTTGTTAAACACCTTTTCATGAAGATCTTTCAAAATACTTGTCTGTGTCTCACTGGACACGAGATTTTAATTTAGTTAGAAGATCTGCAGATGTTTTAAAAAGGTACCTTACAACACTGTTGATGTAAAGCTTCTGGTATTTTTGCTACCCTGCACCAGTACGAGGGAAAATAACTTAAAAATCTTTTTTAAAGACAGCTGGTAGTTTGCTAGGAATGCTGACCCACCCAGCGTTCTCCCCTGGACTCTGGCAATGGTCCCTTACTATTGATGCGGAGGGCGAGGGGGTGGGTGGAAGAGTCAGTCAGAGGGTACAGTCAGGTTTTTAAGTAGAAGAGTTTGGCACAAATTATTTTCATAGGGTGGAAAATCAGAGCAGCTGTCTTCTATATTCCCCTTTCTTCTCATAATGCTCAGAATATTTCAAGTAAATTTTGTGAAAATAAATTCAGCAGGAAATACCTTTATTTGAAGGTCCATAAGAATTACATTGCAGAATTTATATTGAATTCTGAATTTCAATGGGAAGCACCTGAATCTTCTTTCTGGTTTTACCTGACTAAGATTCAGGGGGTTATTTTGGGGAAAGGGTGAAACAGGCGCTAAGTGGGTGCTGTGCTAAGAGACATCTGTTGAAAAGTCCGGTTTTAGCCCGCAATTTTGGAGCTAATGCTAATTACCATGAATTAAATGTGCCTGGAGGCACTAAAACGGAGACCTACATGTTTAGCACTCAAACGCAGATTAGGAGCAATTTTCCTGGAGCGGTACATGCAGCCTCCACACACGTCCTTCCACTGAAGGTGTGGAGTGCGTTGGCTGACGGACAACGGCACGTATCAGGATGGCTCAGGGATCAAGGGAGAGAGCTCACAGCTTCTCGAGGTGGCACTGGAAGTCCTGGTGGAGGAGGTACAGCAGAGGAGGGATGACATCCCTCAAGGGGTGGGGGGGGAAGGAAACCATAGAAGCAACTAATGTGGTGGATGTGGGAGGAGATCGCCAAGCAGGTCACAGCCAGGAGCACTGCCCCCAGGACATGGCTCCAGCGCCACAAAAAAATTGACAGTTTAACACAAATGGTCAAGGTAAGATCCCATCTCACAAACACACTTCTCAATAACTGTACCGTCACCAGCATCACAACCTCAATACACTACCTCCATCATCTAACTATACACTGACATTCACATAACCCACACTAATGCATCCTTCACAAGCACTGCTCACACCTCAGACACATCTCACAGCTCTTCAACCATGTGAGGCATCATACACACAAACATACCTGCCAATACACTCATTCACAGTCACCACGATTTCTCTTCCAGGACAAGATAACACGTAAGAGGCACGAGCAGGACCTGATTGGGGGAGGGAAGATCACGCCCCTTGAGGAGGCAGTGCTGGCGGTAATCAAGAGGGGAGTTGCAGACGCTGTGGCCACAGGCAGAGCAGGGGACATATCGCCTAGAGGTATGTGGCCACTCCAGTATCCTTACATATCCACAACAATTCCTGATCCCCAACTCCCCAAACCTGTCCTCACTCACAAGCTTCATATGGTCTCATCACACACATCCTCCTATAGTGGCCACACGCACTGCACACGAACCCTTCTCGCCCCCGGAGGAACTGTAAGAGCCACTTCGCCCCCACCTTTCTCCCCCCCCCTCCCCCCCCGAGGAACAGGAGGAGGAGAACGAGGAAGAAGGCACTGCGTCAATCGCCATCACTGTCGCAGGCACCAGCTCAGAAACTGGCACCACGCGCAACTTAGAGGTTAGGGTTGAACAGGGATCCTCACAGTGGCACGCACCAAGCATGAGTGGGCAGCAGCCACGCCGGGTGGTCGGGACACCACAGGTGCCAGCTTGCCGGGGGGCAAGGTTGCATACCAGTTTAGCTGTAGAGGAGTCAGATGAGGACCTCACAGGGCCAAGCTTCAGAAGAAGGCTGATGGGTTTGACAAACCAAATGTTTGGTGCAATAGACAGCCTGCCTGAAATTTTATGAAAGCCCGTGGCTTGATGCAGAGCCTGGAACCCATCCTCTCCAGCATGGAGAGGCTGGCCAATTCCATCCAACAACCTGTGGAGCCCAACATCATGCAGCGTCTGGTGACGGAGATTGCAGCTTCCACTGCAGTCATAGCAGCTTCCATGGAACGCCAAACAGCTTCCATTGCACTACTGGCCTCTTCCATGGAATGGCAAAGTGCTGCAATGGAAGCACAGGCAGCTGCCATGGTGGCTCCGGGCTCGTCGGTTGAAAGTGGCTTGCAGAGTGCCTCAGCTGCCCAGAGATCTGTCCTCCAGCAGATCACTGGGCTGGCTGAACAGACGCCCCGAGGACATTCCTGCTCCCTCCCCCGCCATTCCGCCATTGCCCTTCAAGTTGTCTTTCAGCCCAGGCTGCTGAAGCCCATGCGGAAGTTGTGCAGCCTGAGGTGAGGCCATCATGGCCCACAGCCTCTTGAGGGCATCGCAGGAGGACATCTGAACTGCCCTCTTCAAACTCTCAGCTGCCATCCACCTCGGGTGCTGACACCATTCGGGATGTACTTTGTAGAAGCACCAGAGTAGGTAAGAGAACTTATAAGATAGCCACTAAGGGTAAGCACCAGGCTGAATAGTTTAATATTTGTAAGTGCTGCTGGTTGTGTCATGTTTTCATTGTTCATTTTTGCTCTAGATAAAGAATGATTATGGTAATTGAGTAGTGGTGGAATTGGTGTTTTTTTTTTTATTGTGTTCTTCATGGGGAAGGGGTTGTAAGGACTGAGTGCAGATGGTGGACTTCTTGATGGATCCTCAGTTGTGGAAGGTAAGGCCTGTGGCAACAATGCTCCAAAGGCTGATGGTGGAGAACGCCTCTCAAAAGCAGTTTTCTTCAATTAGATGGCGGTGAGCGTCCCTCCCAGGTGCGGGCCATTTACTTGGAACCCTAGTGCTCCCCATGGTCCTCCTCGTCTTCCTCCTCATTCTGTTCTCTCTTCTTGTGGCGCCTGAGCTTGATCATCTGGCACAATTGCTGGTGGTAATGGCTGGTCTCTCATGATCACCAAATTGTGGAGCATGCAGCAAGTCACCACGAATCTGGAGCCCTCTTCGCTCTCTTGTCCCTCCTCTCCCTCTCTCCTCCAGCAGTGGTGCTGCTCTGGCACAAGGTATTAAGGGATATGGGCCAAAGGCGAGTAAATGGAGTTAGGTCACAGATCAGCCATGATCTCATTGAATGACGGAACGGGCTTCAGGGGCTGAATAGCCTACTCCTGTTCCTATGCCTGGCCTCATCTCCTCCTCTCATTCCTCCTCCAGACCAAGGGGGACCCCTAGCAAGATCCCCATGACCAACCGCTCCCTTTCTCCTGTGACTCCTAGAAGGTTTCCAATAAGGTAGAGTAGCACAGCACTCACTCTCTTTAGATGAAGCCCTCAGAGAATTTCCATAATAAATGTTGTTAAGCGTGTTGAAATCTTGACAAAGTGTCCAAGAAAGTCTCCCGATGTATCTCAAAAGTCCTCGTCAAGCGCAGTGTAGTCAGTCAACCTTAATCAGCAAGTGAACAGTGAAAGCTGAGCATGGCTTTAAGTAGCGCATGCAATCCTCACCAACAAATTCTTTACTCCTGTTTAGCTGGTTGCTGTTAGGAGAGGTTGGTAATTGCTGAGCTAGCCAGCAAAATGTCATACAGCCTCTTTAATGAGCATTAAGAGCCAATTTAATTGATAATCAGAGGCTTAATAATCCTCGGGGCGGTCGTTCCTAGCACGCACTTAAACTCCTTTACCAAGATGGCAACTAGCGCTAAAGGCGGACCAACCAGACGTTGCAGCTCAAGATCCCAACTTAGCCACCTAGGTGACTCTTTAGCGCCTAAACTATCGGCACTACAGCGGGGAAAATACCCCCTAAGTCTTTGTTTTGAATTGTAGCTTACAGCCATGAAAAAGAATATCGATCTCCTTAAATCATAATATTCCAGCATTTATATCAGTAATAAAATGAGTTACAATTTCTTCTAATCACCAGTCAGGATAGAAATAACAAAAATAGAAGGTAATGTTTACATTTGGAACAGACGTAATGATTGCAGCTAGTAATGAGTTAACAAATTTCAACAATAATTTTTTTTAAAAGACAAGGAACTGGGTATTTGTCAGAATAAACTTTCATTTCTGGGCCACCAGCTTAAACCCAACCCAGACAGATGGGATAAAGGATTTCTCTATTCGTAGCCAGATAAAGGTCAAACGTGAAATGTATTTGGACAATCCCAGTCCCAGTGGATGGGAGTCCACAGCATAAAACTCCTTTCAAATTCACTATTAATTGGAACTAATTAATTTGTCAACCTCACTCTGGGGCCACGAGGAAACAGTGAGTGTGGAAAAACAAACGTGCAGTAGGAATTCTCCTCTGAGCTTGGGGTTCAGCACATTGTTTGCATATTGGTGGCTGGGGAACTCTGCAAATGTTTACAAATGTTCCATTCCCCAGCACTCTCATCCTTCATCTTGATGAGTGTATATATTTTCATTCCCCCCCACACCAACCAAAAAAAAGGAAATCCAACTTGCTGCACTGCCAATGATTATATTCTCTATAATACCCAAATATAAACACTTTAATTACTGAAGTGAAGGAATCAATTAAAAGTTCAGGCAGGGACTACGTAGTCGTTGCACAATCTTCTACTATTTCCTGTGTGAAAAAAACAGCTGTAATTCTTTGTCCAACATCTGTCACATACCAGCTGTGCACTAAAATTATAACTGTTTAAAGAAATAACAGCAGTTTAGTTTATACAAGTATATGGAGCAAAAAGTGCCTAATAAATGGTAGAAACAAGAATTGAAACATAGCACTTGAGGAACGATTGCTATTTCAGGCTTGTTGAAACATGGGGCAGTTTGATAGAACCAAGCCTAACCTGACCTTTGCTTGGGTCATTCTTGTACAGGTCAGTTTTCCCAATGGGAAATGGAAAGATGAGCTAAATTTTCACTTTGCTATTGAGCCGGAGGAAGGAGTAAGCATTTTAGAGGTTCGGATCTGACCCAAATTTGTTGGGAAGCCATTTGCTCATCACAAATGCTTTCCGTGATTCATTTTTTTTAATGAATCTAGTACTGTATGCGCCTCTCGTCTCTATGACCTTAACTACTTAAAAGTAATGTTGTAAATCTTGTGTTTCATCGTTCTGTTCAGAATCAACAACAAGGAATTCAAAAGAACATTTCTACCCAAGTGTCACTTCCTCTCATAAAACATTGGAATTCTTTCATGTTTAAGAGGTTTTATTACCATGTAGTTGTTTATGGGTTTTGTTCCCTTGTTAGTTCAATAAAGCACTGTAGAATTCGGGAACAAATTCAGCAATGTTAATCTCAATCAACATTAAAACTCCTTAAATGAGTAATTTTCTAAATATCTGGATAAATTATCTTTATGTGACCTGAGTCAAAAGAGTGCAAGAGTGTTGAATAGTTCATACTTAGGAGATGAATTATTGCTGAAGGATTGGTACTTCCTTTAGTTCAACCACAATACGGTTAATCAAATATCAATTCATTACAGCTTTGGCAGTTGAATTTATGTCATGCACACCACAAAAAAATACCCAAAGTTACTTCACACACAAAAAAATCAAAGGAAAAAGGAACTGTGACATAGAAAGGATCATTTTATCTGCCCAGTAGTTAGTCATTTATGACTTATTGGTCTCTTGATTCTTGTCCCTAGGTGTTTAATGACAGGTTTTGAGAACTACCACCAGTTCTTTCTCAACCAGTATTTTCTAATCTACAGGTTTAGTAGGAAAAAAAATCAAGACTCACTGAATTGTGTCTTGAGTTGATCTTGTTGCAATTCACAGCATGCATAAACAGACAGTCAAAAGTTACCTAAAACCAACTGATCACATTTCAAGATGGAAGTGGAATTGGTAGAACTGTGAATTAGCAAACCAATGTTTAATTTCTGGATTGCAGTCCAAATCCCATTGTAGACCAATTGGATGAAAGTCTCTACTGGCTGAAATTAATTCAGAAATTCACAGCACAAACTGACCAAAAATTGAGCATAAGCTGTAAAAGAATTCAGAAGAATGCCTCATATGGGTATAGTAGGGTGCTTTTCTTAGTTTGGGAGCAAAGTATATTGCTGGGGCAGAGTAAAGACTAATCCTTTCTATATCTGACCTGAATGTGCTTGTTGCAAATATGGGTACAAAAAGACTGTACCATCGTCTAGAACTGACATCCTTCCCAATTCCCTCCAATTTGGACACCATTGCCTTCCAGTGGCCATTCTTCATAGATAGCGAGTGTTGGCAGCCGATTCCATCATGGGAAGGGAACAACACAGATGATCCTAATCCTGTTCTCGCTCAACACCCAAACAGATGCAGTTCCATTAAGGATTCCTGGATAGAAGTGAGGAGCAAGAGCCATGACAGATTTTCTCCTCTTTAGCGCAGGGGGGCCAAAGACAATTGTAGCTCCCTACTGCTACCCTGGTTGAGATAAACTAACCAGCACAAACCAAGGATCAAACCTCTGGTCTTTATATCTCAGTAGCACACTGCCTTTACCAATTAGACATCTCTGCCTAGAAATTAGATTGCACTGCACCCCTTTTACAGGCATAGAATGGCTGCCTAAGGATCCAATAAGGTGGCGTTCGCTCATTCCGCTCCGGAACTGTGCCGCCCACCATATTGTTTAAGGCTCCTCTGTAGGTATCCAGAGCGTATTCTTGAAAAATAGGACCTATGCATATGCAAATCGGGGGCCAAACGCCTGTTACAGGCCCCTTTGTGAAATTCAATTGCGAATGACTGCAGCATGCACCATACTTGCTGCGATTAGTTTCTTTAGGCCCTCAGCAGCCAAACCAGCGGTTCTTAAAGGGACCACTAAAGGCTGCCATCCGAAAGGTAAGTTTGAATTTGTTTTTTTTTTAAACTTAGCTTATTGTGGAGCCAGGAGGAACAGGAGTGCTCCTCCCGGCTCCACATTAAATCTGTGGGCCGCTGCAGACCGCCGGTCGCCCATCGCTTGCCCTCCTCCCTGCTCCCAATTTCCTGTCCTCAAACCTTCCCATGGACCACGATCAGTTCTGCCTCCCACGACCAGTGAGCTGTCTCTGGCACCTGCAGCTGGTTGGTTCTATCCTAATGAGGCTGGTGGTCGGGCCACCGGTCCCCATCAGGCACATGCAGCGTGAGCTGTGCTGAATTGTGGCGCGATCCAATTCCTAGGCCCCCATTTTAAAGAACACAAACATTCACCAAAAAAAAGGAAGGAACATGTTTTTTAAATGCAGAGTTTTTTAAATCAAAAACAGATGCTAAAGTCTGAACTATTGACCTGGGAGTACAGCAGAGGCTGTAAAACAGGACATTTGCATCAGGCTTATGTGGAGGTTTCATTTGTTCTTTGAACACGGTTTGTGGGTTGAGAGTTGAGACTTACTCTCATTTAATGTTAGTGTACTAGCAGATCTGTGCAATGTTACTCAGTGCATGTTCTGTGATTTCTGGTTTGATAAACTAATGCACAATTGAGGTATCAATCCAAACGCACTTGCAACGCTGCTAAGCCATTTGATTAGCTGTTCGCCAGGCACTTGAGAGAAGTCAAACCTGCAAATGTTGACCAATTTTCTTGTATAGTATGTATGATGAATCAGCTGATCCTTCTCTTATTCCTTGGTGCAGTCTGTAGTCTTAAAGTGTAGCTCTTAAGATGACATGTTACATGTAAAAAAACATGAGCCTCAAATACCCATAGAGACGGGTGTTTCTCTGCCAGAACTAAAAATTAACAGCCAGAGCTTTATCTGGTAGAACCCTTTTGATGTAAAAGTCTTCTTTTTTTTAAGCAAGTCAAGCAAACAAAATGTTAACATCGTCACACCTTGGTAGACAACAGAATAATGGTCTGTAACAGTTGTATTTCCTTACTGGCATTTTAAATTGCACATTGTTCATGATGAATATCTCTTGATTTTTTTCAGGACATCAAGACTGTATAATTGAAATTGGCAGGTAATTTAATAACTCCCGACATGAGCCAACTGAGTAGTCCTGGGTACAAACCATAAGGAGCAAGAGAAACCTTGCATTGAGTTCATATCATCCTGACACAACAGAGGTGAAAGCATAAATTTGGGAACCAGATGCACTGTATTTTTACCACTGGGATTCGTGTTCAAATCTAGCCCAAACAGAATGAAAGTCACCTCCTCTGCTGACTGTAAGGTCATATAAAACGTGGGTTTGGTCAGTTTCAGCTAGTGTGAGTTTGGCCAGTTTCAGTTCAGGTCCTAAGTGAGTGTGGACTCCCAGCACAAAACTATCCTAAATTTGGTACAAATTAGACATTTCAGTCAGAGAAGCCACAAGGATAGTTGGTGCAAAAAAAATGGAAAATGACACACAGGTGCAGTAAAGGGTGTTCCCTTGAGTTTGGGACTCAGGTATACTGTTAGGGAAGACAAAAAGGGGCCTCATTTGATATTCAACTGTTGAGAGTACTAAATGCTGACACTACAGGCTGAATGCTCCTTTTCCGGCCACTTGCGTGCACCCATCCAGTGGGAGCAGGGGGAAGGAAAATTGAGGTCAGGGTGGGGAGATGACAGTAGTCTTCGATGCTCAATTTTCCCTGTTATTTCAACTGCTATACTTCCCGATTTGGAGTTAGAGAACAGCTGCTTGAAGGATTACAAAACATTTAAGTAATACTTAATTTCCTTGGCTTTGTTTTCTAAAAACTTTTTGGGCAAGTAATATCTATTTTCTTCTTATTTGCAAGAACACTGGCATTATAAATATTCGAATTTCTATGAAACCAGTATTCAGCACTGACCTTAGATCATCTGATGTGAAAACATTATTTAGGTTTGGAAAGCACCTTTAATGTAGAAAAATGTCTGAAGGTGCTTCACAGAGGTGCAAGGGAAAAAGTGGACAACAAGCCAGAGAGGAAGAGATTAGGACAGTTATCAAAAGTGTGGTCAAAGAGGTGGGTTTTAAGGAGGGTCTTAAAGGAGGTGGGAAGTGAAGAGATTTCGGGACGGAATTCCAGAGTGTGGGGCCTCCAATGGGGCAAAAGGAGGCAGCATGCACAAAAGGCTGGAGTTAAAGAAATGGAGAGTTTGGGAGGGGGAGGGGGGAGGGGGATGGTTGTAGGACTGGAGAGCTTGCAGGGATAGGGAGGGATGAGACCAGAAAGGAATTTAAACACAAGGATAAGAATTTTAATTTTGAAGCATCGAGGGACCAGGAGCCAGTCTAGATCAGCGAGAATGTGAGTGATGGGCACGTAGGACTTGGTGTGGGATAGGGTATGGGATGCTAGAAACATGAATGTTATGCATCTCTTATTAAAATATGTAAGATTTTTATTGCTTACCTTTCAAATTATCCCTTTTACTTTCCACATTATCGTTGCATTCCTGTCCTGATTTTCAGACAAACTAATAGCAGATAGTGAGGTATGATATAGTAATGGGTCAGTTCTCTGCCTGGTCCCTTACTGAAACAAAATACAATGGGCCAAAACTTTGGCACTTTCCGGGTGAGTACGCGCTGTGTACTCACCCGCAAGGCCTCCTGAAGTGCCGGTTTCCTGCATGCACTGCGCATGCGCGGGAAACCGGAACATCCGGTCTGGTGAAGGGGGCGGTTCATAGGTGAACCGCGTGCGCGGGAGAGGCTGCGTGCACGCAGCAAACTTAGGTTTTTTTTCAGATTTCTCCGGGAGGGTAAGTATTGAAGAAGCTGCGCTTTTAAAAAGAAGGCGCAGGACCCGTTTTCAACAAGGTAAGTGGTTAATTAATTATAATTTTAAAATTTTTTCAACAGGTTTATCTTTTTTAGATACTTTAAAGAAAGGTAAGTTTATTTTTAGCACTGTTAAAAAGTATTTTAATTTTTTCAAAAATTTAAATTTTTGTTTAAAGTAGTTAATTTATTTAACTTATAGTTATTTTTATAAATGTGATGGTTTTTTACAAAAATGTATTTGAAGTTTAGCTGTTCTTTTGGGGCCGATTTCAATTCATAGATTTGACAGGCCTTCCTGTCAAATCTATGAATGAAAGATGGTCTGCTGCCATTGGCTCTCCGTGGCCCACGTGATCCCAGGGGCCGCTTCGCACTAACTACGCCCCTGGGACACGCAAGCACTGCGCGCCGGCACTTGGAGCAGGCCCAGGAGCTGAAGTTCCCGTGGGCCCAGAGGTCAACGGCAGGCGCGGTAGGTAAGTGCGCGCGCGATCCTTACCCCCGCGGCAAGCCGGAGAGGCGAATTTCAGGGCCAATATTTAAAAGTACAATGTGTTTCGAGCAAACAATCCTATTGTTAATGAGGTGTTACGGTATTGTCAGCTGGGAGGGATGGGGGTTGGAGGCGAGAAGCAGCGTATATCCTTTAAGTGATATTTTTGTTTTAATGAAAGACCAGATGTCTTGGGCTGGGTTTTCAGCTAGAGGTCAATTTTGTTCTTGCAACGTTGCTCCCATCGGCAAAATAGACACCTGGATCTGGGAGAGCTGGAAGGTTAGAATAAATAAACATGTGCAGAAATAAACAACTAATAAAAGGGCAAGAGAGTGGGAGTGAGTGAGAAAACAAGAGAAAAAAGGAGAAGAAATGAAGGATCAAGGAGATGTGAAAGCCACCAGTTATAGTACATTTAGTGCTTTTACTCCGATGACAATGCGGAATAAATTAGCCAACTATTAGGGAACACTCTGCATAAAGTCTAGTTCGCCAGTCATTGGTTACTCTGAGGAGGACTCGGAAGAACAGAGGATGTACGTACATAGGAGATAAGAATTAAGGATGCAGCCATATCCATTTGGAAAGCACTAGATATCAAGGTTGAATTATCTGGTATTATATTCCAAAGGGCTGCCAGGTTCATTCAATCACTGAACATGTGGAGAGACAGTTTGCCACAATTTCTATATTGCTGCGTGCATTAGTAATCATAGATTGTATGGTTTGCACTTGGACTCCAGCTTCATCTGTGCAGATGGATAAAATAATTCAAGATGTATGCATCCTATGTTTTTCTAACTGCATGTTAATAGTTCGCAACAGATGCATTTTCTACACAAATATGCATACTTCATGGATGTGAAAGATACTTTAACACAAAACTCTGTTGTAGATCCCCTGCAACCTTTCAAAAATAGGCAAGATGCACCATCCACAATTTGGATTCAGAGAGCAACTTCTACTACTCCAGTCCTCCTCCACTTGTTCTCCTTCCTTTGTAGTTGGATGCAGCTTTTTAAAAAAAAAAATCCACCTTAAATTAAAGCTTTTGCAGACCTTGTACCCGTACTTTTAGATCTTAAAGATTGTGTTCATCCACTGAACAACCTCTTCCCACAACTCCCTCTTCTTGTGAGGACTCAAATTTACTTCCGTTCCAAAAATAGAACTGATCATCGTCTCTTCTCCCACAAGGTCCATTTCCGCAATTATTATTATTCTCAAATTCACCATTTCCCAATCAGTATTACGGACAATTTTACTACACATTTACTTATAGGATTGTGGGCTTCATTTTCAGTTCAGATAATTAACCATAATTGTACTTACAGGCATAATAGACTGGCTTAACTTACTGCCTTCACTACATTACGAAATAACTGATCAAAATATTGCACACAAGTAGTTCAGTGTTAACTAAACATAGTTGCTACCTGAAATGTCTTCACACTTACAAGACAAATATCTAAGGCCTGTTTTCCTGAAAATATTAAACCATTAGATAATATATACATTTACATTAAGACTTAGTTGCATCTTCCAATTTTTTGAGAAAATAACATATCTGTAGTATTAGCTTGCGCTTAATATATCCAAACTATTGAAATATTGGTTTGGTAAATAGAGCTCAAGAAATTACAGCAAACAAAAGTCTAAGGAACTGTTCTACAGCTTATAGTTTGGAGATACAAGGATTTTGAAAAGATTGAGATAACCAATATCAAAAAGTACAGCAATACAGCAGTAGCTATTAAAAGCCTAGAAATGATCGTTTCCCACATTACAACAGTGACTATACTTCAAAAGTACTTCATTGGCTGTAAAGCGCTTTGGGACGTCCGGAGGTCGTGAAAGGCGCTATATAAATGCAAGTCTCTTTCTTTCTTTCTAAGGCTCAGACTAGAGAGGTGCAACATGAAAGAGCTTCACACAGACCTGAAAAATATATTTTTTTAAATTCTTAGTAAAATGTTTAACAGTAACTTTTGTATTTATTTCACCAAACTGAAATTTTGCTTCCCTTGTTTGTTCATTTTCGTTAGCTCTTACCTCAGAACTCTTACACAACATTCTTTACCCAAGGAAAGGCAGACCACAAGTTTGGCATCCACATGGTTTCATGCTCATCAGGACAAGATGGCTTAGTTCACTTAGAGTTGACCCTGTTGAAAATGGATGAACCGTAACGTGAGAATAAGTTCCCAAATATCTTAACCTCAGTGGAATATCTGTAGTACTTAAATCAACCTGCTTAAATTTCTACTTACATTTCTTAAGCAAAAAATGTCCTGAACATATTAATAACATTTAGGATTAGTTAAAGAGGGGTGGGAGGAGGTTCATGTGGAACATAAACGCTGGTACAGACCAGTTGGGCCGAAAAGCCTGACTCTATGTAACATTTGTATGAGGAAATTTGTGTTAATGATGATGAGGTTTAGATATAGTTTCAGAAATTATAGCCCCAAGTTGTACGAGGTTTTTTGTTTTAACCAAGAGGCTATGATTTGTTGATTAACCCTGCTGCACACATACAAGTTACTTGCTGCTAATACAGTAACCCAAATCTGATAACAATACATCATTAGATTAGAACAGGACAAACTGAATGGAGTATCAACTTGTCTCAGTTGATACTTGAGGGGGTTCAAATCCTGTTCCAGGACTTGAGTATATAATACAGCTGTCACTTCGGTGCAGTACTGAGGGAGTGCTGCATTGTCTTAGAACACTGTCCTTCAAATGAGCAGTTAAACCCAGGCTTTGTCTGCCTACTCCAGTGTTAAATATCAGGCAGGTGTTAAATATCCCATGGCACTATTCAAAGGGAAGTTTCATGAAAAGTTTCATTTGTAATGGTTACAGAACAGGACTAAAAGTACAAAAAAGTTGAATAGTGAAAGGGCTTTAATAAGTAAATAAATTACTGTTCTACTTTGTTATTCAGAAAAAACCTGCCTAACCTTCCTCAACCAATGCCACCAAAAACGCATTAGTAATTCATCTCGTTGCTATGTGGGATCTTTCTGTACACAATTATGCTTTCCTGTCTAACAATCACTACAATTTTAAAAATATTCATTGTGAAGCACTTTTGAGATATTTCTAAGAGACATAAACCCTGACTTTAACCTGGAGCGGGATTCAATTGGGCGGGGATTGGGGATTGGGGATGGGTGATTGCCAAATCCATCCATCCCGAGCAGCAGGTGGGAGCAGAAGTTCAGGTGTCAGCAGGCCACCCACCGCCGGCATCAAAGAGAGGCTCGTCAGTAAGTAGATAAGTCGGGGGAGGTGATTTCGGGAAGGTCTCGTGCGTGAGGGGAAAGGGAGTAGCCCGAGAGAGCAGAGGCCTAAACTTTCCTTGTGGCATTCCCGCTCCTCCTGGCCCCATAAATAAAAAAAAATCCACCTTGCCTTAAATGGCCTGGTCCGAATTCTCATCCCGCCATCTTCACCTGATGGCAAAGCCACGACAGCTTCCCCACTCAGGCCACAGTTAAAATTAGACTCAGGACCCGGTGGCGCCATCTGCATATTTAACACCATTGGATTCAGTCCTTGCTGCCTGCTAAGAAGACCAGATTAAAACGGATCACGGCAGGAACAATTTAACTGCCCGCCCACCCAGATTCTGCCCCAACAATAAGGAAATATTTGAAAACAAGGCACTTTGTTCAGGATTTTCAAATGGCAATTTCAAAAATTATTGGCAAAATATGTAACCAGATGTCTTAGATGTTTATTATATCATTGCATTGCTGCTAAATACTGGTAGAACGACAGTTCATGAAGTTAATGCCATTTGGCACTGTTTAGTCCATATGCTGTAATTTTATTGGTGGGAGTGTTGCATTTCTGCAATCCAGAGTCATGAAGGGCAGGATCCCATTAATATGACCCAGCAAGCAACAGAAATTGAATTTTAGGTCAGAGAGTTAGCTTCGCTCAGTCAGTAATGTTTTGTCCCAGAATCAGAAGTTTGTGAAGTTTAACCCCATTGCAGGACTTCAGCACATTAACCTAGGCTGACATTTCAGTAGGGTACTGAGGGAGGGAATGCTGCATTGTTGGAGGTGCTAGTTTCATACGATATATTAAATTGAATTCCACCTGCCATCGTCTCTTCAGATGGATATAAAAGATCCCGTGACACTATTTGAAGAAGAGCGGGGAGTTCTTCTGGTGTTGACCAAAAACAGAATTGGTCATTCATCTTATTTGCAGTTTGTGGGATCTTGGCCATGTGTAAATTGGCTGCTGCATTTGCCTACTTGGGAGTGATAATGCTGATATATGAAGTACTTTGCGACCTCCTGAGGCCATGGTGAGATGTTATATAAATGCAAATTCTTTCTATATTAGAAAAGAAAGACTTGCATTTATATAGCGCCTTTCACAACCTCAGGATGTCCCAAAGCGCTTTACAGCCAATGATGTACTTCTGAAGTGTAGTCACTGTTGTAATGCAGGAAACACGGCAGCCAATTGCATACAGCAAACTCTCTCAAACAGCAATGTGATAAATGACCAGATAATCTGTTTTTGTTACGTTGATTGAGGGATAAATATTGGCCAGGACACCAGGGTAACTCCCCTGCTCTTCTTCAAAATAGTGAGAAGTCGCACAACACCAGGTTATAGTCCAACAGTTTTATTTGAAATCACAAGCTTTCGGAGCTGCTGCTCCTTCGTCAGGTGAAGTGAAGGAATACGAATCGGCAAAGCATATATAGACAGAGAACAATGCCTGTGCAGCGTACAATGTCAGACGACTACAGTTAATCTTTCTGACTGCCTTTTATCACACCTCGGCAGAGAGACAATCAGGTCAGTCAGGAAGGCATTATATCAAAGACATAGCAAAATACAACTAAGACAATGAGGTGGGGTCACAGGGGGTCTAATGTGTCAAATGCTGCAGTCTGTATGGAAAACCATAAACTTTAAACTTTTTACTTTTTTTTTTACTGGAAATCACATCTGTGAACAAGCCAACGACGACTCGAGTCTGGATGACTCTACGTCATGTAGCGTGACATGAACCCAAGATCCCGGTTGAGGCCGTCCTCATGGGTGCTGAACTTGGCTATCAGTTTCTGCTCAATGATTTTGCGTTGTCGTGTGTCTCAAAGGCCGCCTTGGAGAACACTTACCCGCAGATCCGAGGCTGAATGTCCTTGACTGCTGAAGTGTTCCCCGACTGGGAGGTAACAATCCTGCCTGGCGATTGTTGCGCGGTGTCCGTTCATACGTTGTTGCAGTGTCTGCATGGTCTTCAAAATAGTGCCATGGGAGAGCAGACGGGGCCTCGGTTTAACGTCTCATCCGAATGACGGCACCTCCGACAGTACAGCACTCCCTCAGCATTGCAGTGTTAGCCTAGATTTTTGTGCTCAAGTCTCTGGAGTGGGACTTGAACCCACAACCTTCTGACTCAGAGGCAAGAGTGCTACCAACTGAGCCACGGCTGACATTATGTTGGAAGTACAACCAGTTACCAGCTGCTTTGTAAAATGAAAGCTGTAATTTTACCAGCAATTGATATGCCAGTGGAAGGATGTGGGAACACATCCATTTTTTTTTTTTAACATGCTAAGTTTCCAAGTACAGCTGCTCTGTCAAAAGAAGGCAGGGGTACAGTCCTGGAGCAATAACAAGACATTTCTCCAGAGGGAGGGAAAGTTGTACAATTTATCTTAAACTGCTCTATTATGTCTCCTCAGTCACCTAAGAACATCTGTACCCAAGCTTTTGCAATTGGCCACCAGAGAATGACTTGGCAGAGGAAAAGGGAGAAAGCAAGACAGCTTCAACAACAACAACAACAACTTGCATTTAAATAGCACCTTTAACGTATTAAAATATCCCAAGGCACTTCACCGGAGCGTCAAACACAATTTGACACTGAGCCACATAAGGAGATATTAGGGCAGATGACCAAAAGCTTGGTCAAAGAGGTAGGTTTTAAGGAGCATCTTAACGGAGGTAGAGAGGCAGAGAGCTTTAGGGATGGAATTCCAGAGCTGATAGCCCAGGCAGCTGAAGGCACGGCCACCAATGGTGGAGCAATTAAAATCGGAGATGCGCAAGAGGCCAGATTTGGAGGAGCGCACATATCTCGGAGGGTTGTAGGGCTGGAAGAGGTTACAGAGATAGGGACGGATGAGGCCATGGAGGCATCTGAAAACAAGGATTTTAAAATCAAGGCGTTGCTCAACCGGGAGCCAATGTAGGTCAGTGAGCACATGGGTGATGGGTGAATGGGACTTGGTGCAAGTTAGGATACAGGTAGCAGAATTTAAAGACAGGGACCAAGAAAAACATGTTGTAATATGAACTAATCTCTTTGGTCCAGAACTTCCTCGGAACTGGACCCACGTCACCACCGTAATTTCACCAGAAGTGCGTCTGAAATCCCGTTTACGCATGTTTCTGGCAAAGTTACAGCAGCAGAGAAGAAATTCCTTCCCTTTGTTGCTGTGATGGATCTGCAGGAAAGGATGGCATAAGGTAAAGATATGCTGCCTGTGGTCGCAAACCAGTTGGACGTCAAGGGAGTGGAATCCCTTTCTATTCAGAAAGATGCCAGGATGGTGCTTGGGAGCGTGCAGGCAATGTGGGCGCAGTCTAATTCACCTTGGACCCGAGGGAACCCTGCCATGTCCATTGGAAAAGAGATGTAGTTGTACCTCCTGGCATAGAGAGCCTCGGTGACCTCCCTGATAAAACAGTGAACAGCAATCTAGGAGATATTGCTAATCTCACCTGTTGCAGCCTGGAATGAGCCTGTTCATAAGAGTTAAGGGCCACAGTGACCTTGACAACAACAGGCAGTGCTGTCCATGCCCTGGTTCGAGGTTCAAGGTGTGGTTGCAGCAGGTGACAGCCTCCTTTGTGAAGCCAAGGCCCCTGAGACATTGCTCCTCAGTGAACTTGAGGCAGCAGAAGTGCTCCCTGAAGACCCACTGTGAGTATGAGCTCCTGTGCATTGCCCTCCTTCTCCCAGCTGCTCCTGCTGTCTCCAGTCTGCTTCACTGTTCCCTCTTGACCTCCAGCCCCAAAGGCAGATCTACCAGACCACCGATGACTGCAAAGAAAATGTTTTGAATGCAGACAGCACCAGCAAAAATTTCTTAGGAGGTCAGAAATCAGTTGTAGAAGACAGAAAATAGGCCAAAGAATGCCCCAAAATTAACCAGCAGCCTAAAAGGACAAACCAGCAACTAACCTGTATGTAGTGAATGAGCCCTTTTAAGTAGCGCTGCTGAATGGTCCTTGATGCCTGTTAGTGCCATGAGTTGCTGAGCGAGTTTTTCCCATGGCGAGTTAGGTGCTGGGGCAGAACAATTTTGCAAAACATCCTACAAGCAACAAGCATCCGATGCGGAACAAGTTTTGCTGCTTTGAGGTGTGCCGCACTTTAAGAGTGTAGGCAGCCTCCATGCTGCCTTTGAAATGGGTAATGATTTGCGTGCACACCACCTGCTATATTGAACTCTTAGGCGCCTGTAAAACAGGCACTATCAAACTTCTAGGCCAATTCTACATGGCTAAATCCTACTTCTCCTTGTTACAAAAATTAAGTATTTTTGTCTAAGTTTTTAATGGCTGTCTCTTTAAAACCCAGTCATTGTGCTTCGAGAGTTCAAAAAACAGCTAAATCTAAAGGAGCCAAAAGTCGGTGGGCCCAACATCCTGGCATAAGTGCCGGGATACATCCACCCATAACATGCAGTACTGACCCCTCCAAAGTATTTGGGATCAGAGGGAGCTTACTTCATTTAAATATGCCCAGTGAGTGCCCACATCATTAGGGACACATCTTGTGTGCCTGCCAGTTGAGGAGGCCACGAATTCCATCAGAAGCTGCCTACCTATCTATGCCCCTTTGGATTTCAGTGTCTGGGGCAGATAGCAACTCAAAAAGGGCTCCATGGAAACTGAACTGTTTTAACAGAAGGCTGGGACCTCATTTTGTCCCTCCCATCAGACTCCTGCTGAACTTAATCAGCGAGTGCGCTGGAAATTTTCAGCCCCAATGTCTTTGACCAAGCCTATCTGGAGACAATGTTGTGAAGTTTGTTGTTATGGTCTCCCTGGTAACAGGCTTAAGAGGGGCATAGCACATCATTTTCATATATACACAGACATCATCACTGGTTCAGTTTATGCTTGACTAACAGTTCCCTTTTGAATTTGAGAGGCCAGTTTTCAAAATCCATGAGATTCCAATCATTCCTTTCCAAGATATAAAAAAAAAGTATCTGCTCTCTTCACTATGAGAGTTGATTCCACAAGAGAGGGAATTCTGAAATCTCTGAAAAGAAACTAGGAGATATTTTTGGAAAGAACAGACAGATTGAAAATTCCTGAAAGCCAGGATTAACACATTTTCCACTTCCACAGAATTGTGGCTCATTTTCGGCAGCGCAGGACTTCTTCCCGCCACAGAGAGTCGCCTATGACCCGAGCCAATCTTCGAGCCTTTGAATAACAGAGACAGGCTCCGCCGGGGAATCCTGTTGAAATGAGCTCAGAGTTTTGCTGCCTTGAGGCGTGCCGCACTTTAAGAGTGTCGGCAGCCTCCATTCTGCCGATGAAATGGCTAATGATTTTCAAATTACTTTTTTGGGTCTGCTCACTCTGTCACTCAGAGCATTTGAACAGGCCTTACCATTCCGGAAACATTCCGGGTCCATCCCAGTGACCTGAGAGCACTGGATGCCTGGGCCGAACAGGTGTCCCTTGTGCCCAGTATTCCAGTAAAAAGAAAAGGGTCTAAAATTGTTAGAGGACATATTTCACTCACTTACACGCTGCTTCAATATTCTGCCCATATATGGGTGGGTGTACTGAACAATGCCGGTCCCAGGGAGGGGGAAATCGTGGGGTGGGGGGGAGGGAGTGAGGAGGGCGGTGGATCACAGTGACGTACGGCCCTGAGCTGCCACCCCAGATCCACGAAAAAAAATCAGTGCGAAGCTGTGGGAAATCTAGGGCACGGTATGTAATTAAAAAATAATTTACAAATGTTTAATTTTGTTTCTGCAATTGCGACTTAGTATTTTGCCTACTCACAAAGTTAGATAAGACATTCTACTGTAAATATATAATTGCTACATCACTGTCAGATTATTCAGTTGTTCATCAATTGTGTGATAAATTTGCTTCATATTTTAAACTTTAATCGATATTTGATATGAATGCTTTTGAAAACGGGAAGATGGATCTATAGAGGCATGAGAGTCTAGGACCTCGAAGCAATTGCCAAACAGGTTTGCTGTTGGTTTACACAGGTACATCAGCAACAGCTTATCGAGATCTCAATAAGAATAGAAGCTTTGTAGAGTTGGGACTCACCCATGAGAGTGATCGAAGATATGAGACATTCTATGATCCCCTTTAGTAGTTTACCAATTTAGATCCTCATAGAAGCACCCATACTTGCTTAAAATGAATAGAGGACACTGCTTTTTAGGTATTCAAATACCAATCTCTCTTCGGCAGTCCCTCGGAACCGAGGATGACTTGCTTCCACACTAAAAATGAGTTCTCAGGTGACTGAGGAGTCCAATGCGGGACCTACAGTCTCTGTCACAGGTGAGGCAGACGGTGGTTGAAGGGGCGGGTGGGCGGGGTGCTTGGGTTGATGTGCGCTCCTTCCGCTGTTTGCGCTTAGCTTCTGCTTGCTCCTGGCGAAGAGACTGGAGGTATTCGGCGCCTTCCTGGATGCTTCTCCTCCACTTTGTACGGTCTTGGGCCAGGGATTCCCAGGTGTCGGTGGGGATGTTGCGCTTTTTCAAGGAGGCTTTAAGGGTGTCCTTGAAGCATTTCCTCTGCCCACCTCGGGCTCTCTTGCTGTGTCGGAGCTCAGAGTAGAGCGCTTGTTTTGGGAGTCTCATATCGGGCATGCGGACGATGTGACCCGTCCATCGGAGCTGATCGAGCGTGGTCAAAGCTTCGATGCTGGGGATGTTGGTCTGAGCGAGAACACCGACGTTGGTGCGCCTATCCTACCAATGGATTTGCAGGATCTTGTGGAGGCAGCATTGGTGGTACCTCTCCAGTGCTTTGAGGTGCCTGCTGTACATGGTCCATGTCTCTGAGGCATACAGGAGGGCGGGTATTACTACTGCTCTGTAGACCATGAGCTTGGTGCCGGGTTTGAGGCCCTGGTCTTCAAACACTCTCTTACTCAGGCGACCGAAGGCTGCACTGGCACACTGAAGGCGATGTTGGACTTTGTCATCGACGTCGGCCCTTGTTGACAGTAGGCTCCCGAGGTATGGAAAGTGGTCCACGTTGTCCAAGGCCTTGTCATGGATTTTGATAATCGGGGGGCAGTACTGTGTGGCGGGAGCAGGTTGGTAGAGGACCTTTGTCTTACGGATGTTTAGTGTAAGGCCTATGCTCTCGTAAGCTTCGGTGAAGGTGTTAACGATGGTTTGGAGTTCGACCTCCGAGTGTGCGCAGACGCAAGCGTCGTCTGCATACTGTAATTCGATGACAGAGGAAGGGACGACCTTGGATCTGGACTGGAGGCGATGGAGGTTGAACAGTTTCCCGTTTGTTCTGTAAATTAGCTCCACTCCAGCGAGGAGCTTACTGAGGGTGAGATGGAGCATTGCCGCAAGGAAGATGGAGAAGAGCATTGGTGTGATGACACAGCCTTGCTTGACCCTGGTCCGTACATGAATTGGGTCTGTGGTGGAACTGTTGGTCAGGATCACGGCTTGCATGTCATCATGAAGCAGGCGGAGGATGGTGACAAACTTTTGAGGGCAGCCGAATTTGAGGAGGACACACCATAATCCCTCACGGTTGACAGTGTCAAAGGCCTTTGTGAGGTTAAAGGCAGCCATGTACAGGGGTTGGTGCTGTTCCCTGCATTTCTCTTGTAATTGGCGCGCGGTGAAGATCATGTCCATTGTGCCCCTTAGTGGGCGGAATCCGCATTGCGACTCTGGGAGGAGCTCTTCAGCCACTGGGAGAAGGCGATTGAGGAGGATTCTTGCGATGACTTTCCCTGTGGCAGACAGCAGGGAAACTCCTCTGTAATTACCGCAATCAGACTTGTCACCTTTCTTGAAGATGGTCACAATTACGGCGTCTCTGAGATCCCCTGGCATGCTCTCCTCCTTCCAGATAAGAGAAATGCATGAATTTGCACTAGTGCTTCTCCGCCATGCTTTAGCGCCTCGGCAGGGATTCCATCTGCTCCTGAGGCCTTGTTGTTCTTCAGTTGTCGGATGGCCTTTTCAATCTCATGCCGGGCTAGGGGTTGTGCTGAGATGGTGGCGGGTAGCATGCTGCGGGATGGAGTTGAGGACACTTGCGTCGAAGACAGAGTCTCGGTTAAGGAGATCTTCGAAGTGCTCCTTCCAGCGGGCACTGACTGTCCTCCCTGTCCTTGATGAGTACCTCTCCGTTCTTGGACTGCAGTGGGGTAGGACCTTGGGCTGTAGGTGGTCTTGACTGCACTAAAGAATTCACGCACGTCGTGGTTGTCCGCTAGCTGCTGGATCTCCTGCGCTTTCTCCACCCACCACCTGTTCGTTAGGTCACGAGTTTTTTGTTGGACCTTGGCCTTCAGGCGTCTGTAGAGCTGCTTTCTTGCTCTCGAGTTCTGTTGCTGTTTCCAGATCAGGAATGCCTTGCGCTTGCGGCTTATTAGCTCCTGGATCTCCTGGTCGTTCTCGTCGAACCAGTCTTGGTGTTTCCTGGTCGAGTGACCGAGCGTCTCTTCACAGGTGCTGATTATGGACGCCTTGAGTGCAGACCAGGCGCTGTGGACACTGTCTCTCTGAATCACTGGGAGTCGTCAGGTTGTTTGTGAGGCGCAGGCTGAAAAGGGCTTTCTTAGCGGGTCTTTGAGTGCTCCAGCGTTGATTTTCCTGCGGCATTGTTTCTGTTGCCGTCGCTGTTTTGGGGCTACATTGATGGAGATGACAGAGCGGATTAGGCGGTGATCTGTCCAGCAGTCGTCAGCTCCTGCCAATATTGCAATGATGGTAACAGAGCCAATGATATGGGAAGTGCACACTGCCACAAATACCCCAGGTTTTATTTTTGCACGAGAGGAACTGGGTGAGACTGGAGCTACTGTGGAATCGGTTGGTGGAATCAATTTGAACTAGGTCACAAGTTGTAACTGAAGTGTAAGATTAATGTGGAAGAAATAGGAATAGCATGGTTTGGCCAGTCTGAATTAGTTTGCATTAAATAGTTCTAGATTGGACATTTTGGAGGAGAAATTCAATTTGTGCTCCTCCTGGGCTGACAAAAATACTCCGACCCAGTGCAGGCGTGGTCGAGGCCCCCATCCCCAGGATTGCTTCCCCCTCCCGGACTCGACCTGCTGGCCATCCCCGCACGAGAGCCTGCCGGGTCCCTGCCCTCCCCCCCAGGCTGCAGTGGGGTGCCCATTTGGCATCTAAATGAAGCCCGAAGCTGAATTTGGCTCAAACCTTAGGCAGTCATGAACCAGCCCATGGAGCAGTTGCTCCGCTGACTTCATGCCTGTTTTGGGTGCAGGTTGAATTTCTCCCCCATTGTATTGCGCTTGTTAACATTTTGCCAGAAGTCATTCTGAACTCTGGGAGAGCTGCAAAAGCATTTCCACATTCATTTAAAAGGAGAAGCATCAGTAGCCAAGCCATAGAGACCAAGAAAACCCCCAGTTTAATGCCTGGTCTGCGCCGAGTTAACTGACCAGACTTTGAGACTTGCAGTACTATTGGCTCAACACTCCTGAATCAGGAAGGTGGGGGAGGGGGAACATTCGGCAGGGTTCCCAATCATATTCCTGCAGGAATTATGTGTGTGCAGATGTTGGATGAGGACAGAATCAGACTCAGCTGTGATGTGTGCCCTCTGAACCAGCCCCCGCCCAAAATAAACAGTGTTGAATACTCTGCTCATACAGCCAGTCAAGACACACAGGAGTAATGGGCACCTGGGCAAGGCACCAGAAACAATCAGTGCTCAAGTAGGCATATTGCAACGAGAAGTCTGTACCTTCAGGTGGAAGGATGGCGGGCAGGGGAAGAGGGAGGGAAGGGAGGAGAAAGGAAAAGAAACATTTGGTGAAAAACAAAATTAATTTTGTCAACAAATACTAAAAATTATGAAACATTCTCTGCTCTCAGATTTCTGCACATCTATTTCTTAAATATTTAGTTAAGGAATTATAGAAAGCACAAATTAGACTTGGATACCTGGAAAAAGCAAAGCGTGTCAGTACAGAAACAGTTAAAAATGGTGGCTGCAGCCAAAGTTGTGTACGACTGAAAGTGGTTACTAGACAATGCCATATGTAGCATCATCACAGGACATGATGTATCTAACTACGTGATAATCAGTTATCACAGATGAATAAACACACTGGACGGTGCAAAGCATTTCTCTCATATCAAATAACTAACACTTCGAAAAATGTTTGGGGTTTAAAATCCAGTTTTCAAACAATCAGGTTTCTTGAAAAGATTTATGGAAGCCCAGTAGTATCATTGTTGCTTTCTGTCCGATTATTGAACTTGTGGAAAACATACATTTTACAACAGCTTCCCTGCACATTAAATTATCCTCCCCAAGTACGTGAGCTGCTGCTAATAATATTAAGCTGTGGTTATGTTCCTTATGGTAATCTATTTGTGCATTTTTTACATAACCTTTCCCAGGAGGTTTAGACTTCACTCCGTACGATCAGCAAATGCCACCATTACTTGGACATACATTCGGAGCATAAAGTGCTTCACTAGAATACAGAAAACCCACCTAACCTACAGGTAAAATTCAACCCACTTATCAAATCAGTTCAAAATATTTCACTATTGCGTACACATAGATCTGTCCTTAATATCATCAAGCGGAAATAGTTGTGCTTTATTCTCAACTTTTTGCCTAAAACGTTAACAGTCTGTATTCAGGAATCTAGGCCCCTGAAATTCCTGGCCTCCCACTCTGCTGGTGGAAGTGCAGCAGCGAAGGCGACATTTAAAGGGCTGCAGCACATTAAAAGGGACCAGAGAACTGGAGAAGACACAGAGATGGCATCTGCAAAAAAAGCAAAGAAGATAGCCTCAAACTTCACAGAACATAATGGCCCGGAATTTGCGGTCCTGATGATGGCGAACCGGCAGCATTCGCCATCATTCTGCCTTTGAAACTGACTGCAACTTCAGGATTTAGCGCATGCACAGCCTAATGTGGAAATGCAGAAGTTGCGGTCTATCATTCACTGCTGCTCCACAGGCTGCACTGTGCCCTCCCCCTCCCCCTCCCCTCCAGCACCCCCCGCCCCCAGAGCCAGCAATCAGTGTAATCTGTCAAATCATGGAAACTGACGAAAACTTTGGCTCTTCCGTGGTAATTACGCTGTTAAATACCCCATTAAAAGATAGACCCTTTTGGATTAGGTGTAACTGGGGTTTTAACAGTGTATTGACTGCTAGAGAAAGGTTATAGCTCTGAAAAACATTTAATTTTGTGGAGTGTCAAATTTAAAATTAAATTTAAGAAATTAAAAATCAATTTTTTTTTTAAGTTTGTTTATCTTTATTTCAGATTTGCCTTTCCCGCATGTGAGACCCAAGCTTTGTTTTACTCTCTCTAACATTTAAAAAAAGTTAGAATCAAAAGGAGCTTACCCACTTCCTGGTTCGCTGTCTGTGAAAATTCTGCGTTTTGACTGGCTGCTTAGACAGCTTGTTGACGTTACAGCAGCTCTTCGCTGGGAATCCCTATTAACTTCCGTCGATTTCAATTACGCGTCGGAAAACCGGAAATTCTCGACACTGCAAACTCTGGGCCAATGTGGATGTACTGCTGGGTGAAATAAGGCAGAAAAAGGAAGGTATTCTTGGATCTGGAGGGAAGAACCCTGCCAATGCAGCTGCCCATGTGATGTGGAAGGAGGTGGCAGTCAGTGGTACCTCCATTACCCCAAAGACCCCCTTGCAATATTGGAAGAAATGTAATAACCTGACATGGACAGCCAAGGTAAGTGGCATGCCAACTCCAACCAAGTGCCAGGACTGCCCGGCGAGTTCCTCAGAGAGGTCATTACTCTCTGCTCTCAGTGATTAGGAACTGCACTTGAGGTTTACAGAACTTATATTGCTTCATACACCAGTGTGTCTCTCATGTGGATCCCCCACTTCACCAACCCCCATATCTTTCCGTGCATCTTAGGCCATTGAAGGTCCTCATCTATGTTCAAGTGTCAGTGCAGCTCCTTCCATTTCATTACATACTTTGAAAGCGATCACTCTCTTGAGATAAAACTACAATAGAGACACAGAGAGACATCTGTGGAACTATACCCCACATGTCAGTACCTTCAAGCGAGAAGAGAAAACTAAAGGACAAAACTGCAAAAGGTCGGCCCCCCTCCAATCCAATAATGCTCGATTTACCCTTTCAGTTTAAAAAAAAAAAATTCCTGCTGACAATTTTTTTTGCCTCCACTCCTCTTGTGGAGCCAACACCACCTTGCTGGTGTACAGTTCTATACTCACTCATTATCCTCTACCACCTCACCCTGTTGTTCACCACTGCACCGCATGTAAATGAGTGCATGGAGCAGGTCCTGGGAACTCACCCAATTTCCCTCCCTTCCACCACTGCTACGGTCAAGGTCAGGAGAGGTATGGCAGTAGACCTGCTTCAGAGAATTTTGGAGGGAGAGAGCCCAGTAGTGGGATCCTTGGTGTCTCTCAAGGCCCCTCCCACCACTTCTTCAAAAGGTCCTGTGTCAGATGGAGAGTTATCTTAAACTTTAAAAAGTAAAATCTGGAGCATTCCTGCCCCTTTAAGTGGCCATCTCTTCCTTGCGGTACCACAGTTGGTGTCATAAGAACATAAGAATTAGGAGCAGGAGTAGGCCAAACGGCCCCTCGAGCCATTTAATAAGATCATGGCGATCTTCGACCTCAACTCCACTTTTCCGTCCGATCCCCATATCCCTTGATTCCTTTGGAGTCCAAAAATCTATCTATCTCAGCCTTGAATATACTCAACGACTCAGCATCCACAGCACATTGGGGTAGAAAATTCCAAAGATTCACAACCCTCTGAAAGAAGAGATTCCTCCTCATCTCAGTTTAAAAAAGGTTGGCCCCTTATCCCGAGACTATCCCCCCTAGTTCTAGACTCTCCAGCCAGGGGAAACAACCGCTCAGCATCTAGTCTGTCAACCCCCCTCAGAATCTTGTATCTTTCAATGAGATCACCTCTCATTCTTCTAAACTCCAGAGAGTATAGGCCCAATATACTGAATCTCTCCTCATAGGACAACCCTCTCATCCCAGGATGTGTCCTGCTGCAGCACCATCTGGATATCCCTCTTCGGCAGTGCAAGGCTACCTTTTCATGGTAAGGATCCCACCTGGAGCCTGACCTGAATAGATAATGACCCCCAACACCGAAAAATGGGTCGGGGTTCACAACATGGTCGGAGACAGGGGTGGAATTCCCAATCCAACCATCCTGTGGTGGGAGAACGAAAATTCAGACTTGTGCATCAGTAGGCTATTCAACAGTAAAAGCTGCTGGATAGCAATCAAGAGCAAGAACTCTGGATGAGTTTCTCTAATCCAGGTACAGCACGGGCCAACTAAACTACCCCTAACAGAGATCGTCTAAACTATCAGAGCCCAGGATCAAACCTGGAGCCTTCCTGGTCAGTGTAGCGCAACTATTTATTGGATAAACATCACTGGGCCTTTGGGGAGGGTTTACTTCCACTCCCCCACCGCCCCCCCCCCACACCGTATTCAGTTTCTTAGTCACTTGAAATGGTGCGAAATGCAGCATGAACTGTCAGTTGTATGACAAATAAGTTTTACATTTATTTTATTATGTCATTTACTATCATGCTGCAAGAGAAATTGGATTTTACAGTTAACTATTGATATGTAAACATTTTCTCCTCACCACAATGTTGAAACAGCATTCCCAACTTCCTCTCCAAACATTCCTGAACAAGTATAGTCATGGAGGTCTGTGTGATTAGGTTGCCACTTCTGACAATCTTTTTCTTTCAGATCTTGTTAACAGAGATGATTCTATTCTATCTTTGTATCATGGAACCATAATCAGGGTACTAAGCACATGGAAATGGCAGCATCGCCTTTTCATACGCTTCACTCTCTAATTGGTAAGTAAAACATTGTTATTTGATATGTATGCAGCTCCTGCCGGACTCACATTTTTAAATTCTATATTTATACATAGGCATTTAGCCATTGCATTTCAATAATTCTAGACCCAATTTGAATGCTGCTTATATTTCAGTTGTCGTAACACTGCACTGACCCAACAGAATACTAGCATAGACCAAGGATAAATTGCCATTTTCCCCCTTTTGACCATGACTGCTATTTAGACTGGCAATACATGTTTTATGGTGTCAGGTGTCAAAACAAGAACAACTATAAAAAAGAAAAATTGGAATACACCTATTGTATTTGTATATTATTAGCATATAAAGTTCTAATTTCACCTGAAACAGCTGCAATGAAGCAAAGAAGACACCCCCCCGCCAATTAAATCAAAAGTATTTTGACCATATGCTTAATTTTCCAGACTTTCCTAACTGACAATCTAGATTAGTCAGTTCTGACAACCATTTACTCAACTCAACTTGACACACACATCTCCTTTCGTAACTTGGAATCCTGAAATGTATTGCTTTTTTATTAAGCTGGCGAAAACAAAACTTATCACTTGCTTTTAATTAAATTAGAAAATGTTGGATTATTCTCAGTGCTGGAATGAGTTTGTATGCCTTGGCTGAGGGAGTATTGTCTTCTGCAACACACACAACTTCCTACTTTTTTTGAGGGCAAATTCCTAATCAAAACACACCCCCCTTTTAGGAAACCCGCCTCTCCTCACATGACCATATCACGTCCTCAGCTATATTTCAAATAGACCAGCCAAACGCCTACAACTCCTAACTAATTGTTCCTGGTCCTTTACAAACATTACATAGTTCAGTTTATTCTTTTTCCATTAAAAAAATGAGGAAAGGATTAAGTTATTGCCACAAGTCACTTGAGATCCAATGGAAAGAATTTCTGGGAAGTCCGGCATTATGTAAGGAATGTTTGAACTTTACTTGTAATGTGGTCTCTTCCTATTGAATGAACAATATGGCAGACATTGAATGAACAATATGGCAGACAGACTGCTACAGAAATAGCTACTGCAATCATATATTGAATGAACACTTCCATTCCCTATTTGGTCTGTTTCCCCAAGTCACTGTCACCATTGGTGCTTTTTCCCAATTGTCCATAGGTTTATTAATGTCAAGAAGGAAGCTCTCTCTGCCAAGACCAAAGGCTAAATCCAAGGCTTTGAAGGCTAAGAAGACTGTCTTGAAGGGAGTTTATAGTCACCAGACAGAAAAAAAATAAAGGCTGCACCTACCTGGAGGAGACAACAGACATTCAGACTGAATTGGCAACCCACATACCTCAGAAAGAGTGCTCTCGAGAGCAATGAGCTGACTACTATGCTATCACTACCTGCCCTCAGATTTCCTATTTACTTTCTTTGTACGTCACCATAGGAGCTGTCCATCAGACCCCATTTTAATTTAACATTTAGTCCTGACGCCCTGTATACATTGCCATGGGAGATTAACTAGTACACTAGAGAAATGGATGACACATTGATCAGATTATTATAACTACTAATTTTGAAAATAAAAAGGGATTATCTGAACTACAGACTTCAATAGCAATCTGGAAACTATACAAATATTAAGGCCTGGAATTGTAACTGACAAGAGTCCAAACTAATTTACTTTTTAGTACATGTATATCCCAAAGAATTATGCTAAATATTAGTCGGGCAGATGAGCTTCCCTTATTGTTTTAATGATTATGAGGGACTTGACTTTGGAAAGGTGAATTTGTGGCAACTCCTACCCTTGAGGAAGGGTAGGGTAAGTTGGGTATATAAAGCAAAGCTTAGGAAGTTCTTTAGAAGGAGAGGAAGACCACTAGAATTACTGATTTGTGTCACTGTTACCAAATATCCATTTGGAGCCTTGTCTGGAAGAACATATGTCAAAGGACAAAAAAAGACTAACTAGTCCTTCAAGGCTGTCTCATCCTGACATGTTGCAACCTAAATGTAACATCAACTTGCTTCCCACCCCCACCAGTCACGTCGTCTCCTGGGAGAGGCAAAAAGGTCAATTTAAGAAAAAAACTCTTGGAAATTCCTCTCTGATCCCTGAAAGCAATCAAGCAAGTTCCAGGAGATCACAAATATCACCAATCCCAGTTAACTGAACTACCTTTTTAGAATTTGAGCTGTCTTACACTTGCAGGAACTTGTCCAGCTCCCTTTTAAAGTCTGCAGCAAATTCACACTCACCGAATGTACAGTACTAACAACCTATTCCAGAGGTCAACAACTGTGAAAAGAAGTACTTCCTGGCACCTTAACTAACTCTATGCTTGCACTACTGCCCCCTACCCTCTGCTAATCTAGTTCAAACAACCTGTCAATTTGGACAGATTCTAATCCCTTCATTATTTAAAAACCTCAATCATATCTCTTTGAAGTCTATATACTTCTCCAAAGTAAAAAAAAAAATTCCCTAGCCTATCCCAATAACTTAGGGCCCTTAGACAATGTATTCATCGAGTCACCCTCCTCTGGACCTTTGCTAGGGCCTCAATATTGACTGCCATGTGAAGAGACCTAAACTGTCCACAATATTCTACATGTGGCTGGTTTTATATTTAATTGTCCTAGCTCTGCACCCTATTAGTTTCACGAGCCTTGCTACACTGGTTATGGATCTTCAGGCCTGGGTTTTCCTTAAAAAAAAAACTGCCTGTTTTCTGGCAATCTGGCAAGTAACATGAGGCAGGGAGGCCTTCCTTTGAAACTCCGCCCCAAAAATGGTTGCTGCAATTTACATTCCGTGACCCTGAGCTACCCACTGGAAACATGTCCTGCCGAGTGCAAATGAGAGAGGGGGTGTGGCCAGGTGGCCCCATGAGATGCCCCATCATTTCCGCCCACTTACTACACATGCAAATCACCACCACTATAAAGGTGGCAGTGTTGAGCAGGTGGGAAGAAGTTGGGCAGATGAAAGGTCACACAAGAGTGGGATTCTGCAACACTGTCGCTGGGTGTCACTTCCAATATTAAGAAGTTGCTGTGTCTGAGCATTTAAAGATATTTTGTGAAACTTGCTGAGAGTTTAAAGGGAGCTCTGCATAGTGAAATAATGATTCCTCTCTGGATGTTCCATTGTTCCTGTACTTTGAGAAGAAGAATGAGGCTGAGGACATGAGGAAGAAAAGATGGGAGCCAGGAGAGTGTGGCATCATGAATGCAGGCAACACCTGACCAACAGGTATCCATTCCACAGCGGCTTCATACCACGGACATCCTATCTGCAATTTTCCAGAAGGCTGTGTTTTCCCCCAACACCACGACAGAGATACGCCAGCTGTTGCAACCTGGCTTGCAGCCTCTCTCCAAGAGGGCTGTGGCTGTGAAGGTTACAACAGCACTTAACTTTAATGCATCCAGATGCTTCCAGGTGGCTTCTGGTGACTTTAGTCACATCAAGCAGTTCATCGTATCATTATACACGTCATGGATGCTTGGTTCACGCACGCCTCTGAGTTTATTCAATTTTGCATGGACCCAGAAAAGCAGAGAGAAAGAGAGCCATCCTCACAGGTGCAGGGCATCATTGAAGCCACCTATGTGGCTACAAAGGCCCATTTGAAAGCCCCATGAACTTCAAGCGGAAGGGAATTCATTTTCTGAATGTCCAGATAGTGAGTGATGCTAGCCACCTTGTCATGCATGTCAATGTGTGCTACCCAGAGAGCAGCCATGATTTGTTTATTCTCAGGCAACCCAGAATACTTGCATTGCTCAACAGAGCAATGTGACAAGATGGCTGATAGGAGACCAGGGTACCTGCTTCAGCCTTGGATGATGACTCCGTTTAGGCCTCTGAGGACAGTGCCCAAAAACAGGTTCCAAGAGCCCTTTGGTGCTGCCAGGATCATAGTGGAACAGTCTATTTCCATTGTCTGGACAGATCGGGGGAACCTTGCAGTATAGTCCAGGAAGGGTTTAAGAATTGTAGTGACTTACTGCATCCTCCATGATTTGGCCATTACAAATGGATTGGACCTTCCAAGCACAGAAGGTAAATAGCAAAAATAGGGTGGAGACATACTCATGACAAAGACACCCAGGAGAGAGAGATGGGCCCTGACATCTCACTGCCAGTAGGATGTGCCATCAGGCAGGAGATCATCACCAACTTCTTTTTAATAAAGAGGGTGCCTTCCAGCTGCATGACACAATGAAACTCTTGATCCCTTGCCTTGATCTCAGACAACCATTCAGCAAATCTGTAATACTAATATCCTCCTGGGAGAGGACAGTGACAAACATTAATCAACATACAAGAGAGGAGGCTTCCTGGAAAATACACATACATCAAACTGCCAGGTTTGTACATATTTACTACCATCACATGCCTTCATTATGCCCTACTACTGCTGCTACTTATCACCGTGACTACCCTTTGTGCCAAAAGCTATTTTCACTTCGGAACCTAACCCTCAGTTTCAGAAGCTTGTGAGGTTTGTGGCCGAGACTATCAATGGAGCCCTCAGGGAGTGAGATGGCACTCATCTCAGTGATGCTGATGTCCTTGCAGGACAGGCTTCCAATGTCATTTCATTTGTACATACAATACCTACCAGGCCCAGACCAGAAGCTCGCTCTTGTGCTGGCATTGGAGGGGGCTGCATTGATGCAGGAGCATTGCCACTGCCGTGTGAATTAATGGCATCTGCAACCATTCCTTGGGCACAGGCTCAGTTGGGCTAATGGTCTTCATCGGAGCAGGCCAAATAGTCCCAATTAAGTCCTGAAAGCCCATCATGTGCTCTTCAGGGCATCTGTGGAAGCAGTCATTGCTGCTACTTTGGAAGCGACAACTGTCCTTAGAGCCTCTTCCTGAGGCTGCATTAATCTCCTGGACTGCCACAGTCACCAGGGTGTTCCTCATGCCATGCTAGCTCTCCTTCATGGTTTTCCAGATGTGGGTTGTGAACTGCTCGAATTTATTCACCATTAGCGACACCAGAGGAGAAACATAGAAGATAGGAGCAGAGTAGGCCATTCGGCCCCTCGAGCCTGTTCCGCCATTTAATGAGATCATGGCTGATCATCCAAATTCAGTACCCTGTCCCTGCTTTCTCCCCATATCCCTTGATCCCTTTAGCCTTAAGAAATATATCTAACTCCTTCTTGAATATATTTAATGAATTGGCCTCAACTGCCTTCTGTGGTAGAGAATTCCACAGGTTCACCACTCTCTGGGTGAAGAAATTCCTCCTCCGTCTCAGTTCTAAATGGCTTACCCCTTATCCTTAGACTGTGACCCCTGGTTCTGGACTCCCCCGCCATCGGGAACATCCTTCCTGCATCTGGTCTGTCTAGTCCTGTTAGAATTTTATAAGTTTCAATGAGATCCCCTCTCATTCTTCTAAACTCGAGCGAATATAAGCCTAATCGACCCAATCTCTCCTCATACGTCATTCCTGCCATCCCAGGTATCAGTCTGGTGAATCTTCGCTGCACTCTCTCCATGGCAAGAACATCCTTCCTCAGATAAGGTGACCAAAACTGCACACAATACTCAAGGTGTGGTCTTACCAAGTCCCTGTACAACTGAAGCAAGACATCCTTGTTCCTGTACTCGAATCCTCTCGCTATGAAGGCCAACATACCATTTGCCTTTTTAACCGCCTGCTGCACTTGTATGCTTACCTTCAGCGACTGGTGCACAAGGACACCCAGGTCTCATTGCACTTCCCCTTTTCCCAATCTATTGCCGTTCAGATAATAATCTGTTTTCCTGTTTTTGCCACCGAAGTGGATAACCTCGCATTTATCCACATTATACTGCATTTGCCATGCATCTGCCCAATCACCAAACCTCTCCAAATCATACTGGCGTTTCTCTGCATCCTCCTCACAGCACACACGCCCACCCAGCTTTGTGTCGTCTGCAAACTTGGAGATATTACATCTAGTTCCCTCATCTAGATCATTTATATATATTGTGAATAGCTGGGGTCCTAGCACCGATCCCTGCGGTACCCCACTCGTCACTGCCTGCCACTCGGAAAAAGACCCGTTTATTCCAACTCTTTGCTTCCTGTCTGCCAACCAGTTCTCTATCCAAGACAGTACCTTACCCCCAATCCCGTGTGCTTTAACTTTGCATGCTAATCTCTTATGCGGGACCTTATCGAAAGCCTTCTGAAAGTCCAAATACACCACATCCACTGGTTCTCCCTTGTCTATTCTACTAGTTACATCCTCAAAAAATTCCAGTAGATTAGTCAAGCATGATTTACCTTTTGTAAATCCATGTTGACTTTGTCCGATCCTGTCACTGTTTTCCAAGTGACTGCCATGCTTTATAAAATAGTCAATCTGTATGGTGAAAAAGTTAAGCCATTGCAGGCTGAAAAGTAACAGTTGGTTGATCAGACATTGTAATATTCAAGATACAGTGGGGGTAAAATTGGATAATGCCAGCCTGCATGAACGAAGCCCGAGGCACACTTGAGCCTTGAGCCTCATTGGTGAGCTGTGGATATCTGCTGCGTGTATCCTAGCAGCTTGCTTGCAAAGCGGCGAGGTAATTGGGGTGGGCGGGGGGGTGGAAGGCAATCAGGAGAGGAGGGGAAGGCGATCGGGAGAGAGGGGTGACAGCGATCGGGGCAGGGCGACGTAATTGGGAGGGGGGAGGCGAATGAAGGGTGAAAGCGATCAGGAGGGGGGAATGGGGGGATAGGGAGAGGGGGGATAGGGAGAGGGGAGTTGGGGGGGAATAGGGAGAGGGCGATATTTAAATTGAGTTGTACCATAGCTAGAATTACCAAGCCAAAACCTATGGGGTAGAATTTTTGTGGGGGCTCTCCCTGGTCTCTCCCCATAAATTCAGCAGAAACCCCAAAGAAACATTGAAAACAGACATTTACTCCACTTCTTCAGAGTTTCTGCTAATCTTCTGTTGAAGCTACGGCAGCAGATCAGGAGAACCCCCATGGAAATTCCAGGCATATTACTTTTTGTACATTAGAAGTCCTTATAATAATGATGATGGATATAAAGGATGCATCATAAAGTAAGCGACTTTGCAATAATCTATTTTTCCATCTCCATGATTTTTTTACCATTTATTACAATCCCTAGTGGCATTGTTTGGTTCCTTTTAAAGTCACCATTGGAAAAACAAAATTCATTTACTTTTTTTTTGGGGGGGGGGAAAAGAAAAATAATTATGTTTTCTGTGAAAGAAGGACGGTCAAATCTTCATGGGTCATTTTTTGTTTGCGCATTTTGAGATTTGGGTTAGCTGCAATTCATTTTTTCTCCACTTGTACAATTAATGTGATCTAGTTGAGCATGGTGCAAATAAAGCTGAAGAAGATTTGGGAGAGAAAATAATTTATTTATTATTAATGCTAACACTGTTCTTCCCACTACACACACAATAAGTTCCCTTTTCAAGACAAAGAAGAGGTAATCCAGGTTCCCTGAAGCATTACAGCTGGTGAAAGAGGAATAGGTTTAAACATGTCAGGTGCTTCTGACATTATTGACTTTAGTCTCAGCATATAGAATCATAGAATGGTTGCAACACAGATGGAGGCCATTCGGCCAGTCGAGCCCGTGCCGGCTCTCTGCAAGAGCACTTCACCTGCCCTTTCCCTGTAGCCCTGCAATTTTTTTTCCTTCAGGTATTTATCCAATTCCCTTTTGAAAGCCATGATTGAATCCACCTCCACCACCCTTTCAGGCAGTGCATTCCAGATCCTGACCACTCGCTGCGTAAAAAAGTTTTCCCTCATGTCGCCTTTGGTTCTTCTGCCAATCACCTTAAATCTTTGTCCTCCGGTTCTCGACCTTTCCGTCAATGGTAGTTTCTCTCTATCTACCCTGTCCAGACCCCTCATAAGAACATAAGAAATAGGAGCGGTAGTCGGCCATTCGGCCCATCGAGCCCATGAGTGAAGAAATTTCTCCTCATCTCAGTCCTAAATGGCCGGCCCCTTATTCTGAGACTGTGACCCCTGGTTCTAGACTCCCCAGCCAGGGGAAAACATCCTCCCTGCATCTACCCTGTCAAGCCCTGTAAGAATTTTGTATGTTTCAATGAAATCGCCTCTCATTCCTCTAAAATCTAGAGAATATAGGCCTAGTCTACTCAATCTCTCCTCAAAAGACAATCCCCCCAACCCAGGAATCAGTCTGGTGAACCTTTGTTGCACTCCCTCAAGGCAAGTATATCCTTCCTTAGGTAAGGAGACCAAAGCTGTACACAATACTCCAGGTGTGGTCTCACCAGGGCCCTATATAATTGCAGTAAGACGTCTTTACTCTTACACTCAAATCCTCTTGTAATAAAGGCCAACATACCATTTGCTTTCCTAATTGCTTGATGTACCTGCATGTTAACTTTCAGTGATTCGTGTACAAGAACACCCAGGTTCCTCTGAACACTAACATTTCCCAATCTCTCACCATTTAAAAATACTCCGCTTTTCTATTTTTCCTACCAAAGTGGATAACTTCACATTTCTCCACATTGTATTCCATTTGCCATGTTCTTGCCCACTCACATAGCCTGTCTATATCCCCTTGAAGGCCATCAGGTCCAGGGGATTTATCAGCTTTCAGTCCCATTAATTTCTCCAGTACTATTTTTTTACTCATAGATACATAGATACATAGAAGATAGGAGCAGGAGTAGGCCATCCGGCCCTTCGAGCCTGCTCCGCCATTTAATGAGATCATGGCTGATCCTCCAATTCAGTATCCCGTCCCCGCCTTCTCTCCGTAACCCTTAACCCCTTTTGCCTGTAGAAATATATCTAATTCCCTCTTAAATATATTTAATGAGCTGGCGTACACTGCCCTCTGTGGCAATGAGTTCCACAGGTTCACCACCCTCTGAGTGAAGAAATTCCCCCTCATTTCTGTCCTAAATGGTTTAGCCCTTATCCTTAAATTATGTCCTCTAGTTCTGTTCTCACCCGCCAAGGGAAACATTCCTTCTGCATCTAGTCTGTCTAGACCTGTCAGAATTTTATACACTTCTATGAGGTCCCCTCTCAATCTTCTAAACTCCAGTGTGTACATCCCTAAACTACATAGTCTCTCCTCATAGGTCAATCCCGCCATTCCTGGTATCAGCCTGGTGAATCGCCGCTGCACCCCCTCCATGGCAAGAACATCTTTCCTCAGATGAGGCGACCAAAACTGTACACAGTACTCGAGGTGTGGTCTCACCAGTGCCCTGTACAGCTACAGCAAGGTATCCCTGTTCCTGTATTCCAACCCTTTTGCTATGAAGGCCAGCATACTGTTTGCCTTCTTGACCACCTGTTGCACCTGCATGCTCGCCTTCAGTGACTGGTGTACAAGAACACCCAGGTCTCTCTGTACTTCCCCCTCTCCCAATTTATTGCCATTTAAATAATAATTTGCCCTCCCGTTCCTGCACCCAAGGTGGATAACTTCGCACTTGTCCACATTATAGTGCATCTGCCATTTATCCGCCCAATCACCCAGTCTGTCCAAATCGCTCTGGAGCTTCCTGGTCTCCTCCTCTGAGCCCACCCCCCCTCCTAGTTTAGTGTCGTCTGCAAATTTGGAAATGCTGCATCCGACTCCCTGATCCAGGTCATTAATGTAAATTGTGAACAGCTGGGGACCCAGGACAGATCCCTGCGGTACCCCACTTGTTACTGCCTGCCATTCAGAAAATGAGCCGTTTATTCCAACTCTCTGTTTTCTATCTGACAGCCAGTTCTCTATCCACGTCAATACTTTCCCCTTTATCCCATGAGCTTCAATTTTCCATGCTAATCTTTTATGTGGGACCTTGTCGAAGGCCTTTTGGAAGTCCAGGTACACCACATCTACTGGCTCTCCCCCATCTATTTTACCAGTTACTCCCTCAAAAAATTCCAATAGATTAGTCAAGCACGATTTACCCTTTGTAAATCCATGTTGACTCTGTCCTATCCTGTCCCCATTTGCTAAGTGCTCCGCTATTTCATCCTTAATGATGGACTCCAGCATTTTGCCCATAACTGATGTAAGGCTTACAGGTTTGTAATTACCTGCTTTTTCCCTACCCCCCTTTTTGAATAGTGGGGTAACGTTAGCTACCCTCCAATCCATGGGCACTGTTCCCGAGTCTAATGAATTCTGAAAAATCATACTTAGTGCATCCGCTATCTCTAGGGCCACCTCCTTCAGTACCCTAGGATGCATGTTATCAGGCCCTGGGGATTTGTCCGCCTTCAATCCCTTTAGCTTCCTTAACACCATATCCTTAGAGATATTGATTTGCGTCAGTTCCTCCTTTGCCAATGTCCCTATTTTTCCCGATATCCCAGGGAGGTTTTTTGTATCTTCCTTCGTAAAGACTGACCCAAAGTATGCATTTAGTTGGTCTGCCATTTCCTTATTTCCCGTTATATATTCCCCCGTATCTGACTGCAATGGACCAACTTTGGTTTTCACCAGTCTTTTCCTCTTGATGTACTTATAAAAGCTTTTGGAGTTAGTTTTTATATTTTCCGCCAGCTTGCTTTCGTAAGCTATTTTGCCCCTCTTGATTAAGCCCTTTGTCCTTCTTTGCTCTATCTTAAACTGTTCCCAATCTTCCGCTCTGGCGCTTTTTTTGGCTATTTTATACGCCCTATCTTTGGATTTTATGCTGTCTCTAATTTCCCCTGTTATCCACGGTTGAGTCACCTTTTTAGATTTCCTTTTATGCCAGATTGGTATAAACAATTTTTGCAATTTTGTCATTCTATCTTTAAATGCTTGCCATTGTTTATCTACCTCCAGTCCTCCCAGGAACGTTGTCCAATCAGACCTACTCAGTTCCCGTCTAATGGCATCATAATTCCCTTTGTTTAAATTCAGGACCTTAGTCTCTGAGTCAATTTCTTCGCTCTCCATTTCGAGTGAGAAATCGATCATGTTATGATCGCTCTGACCCAAGGGTCCCCGTACAACAAGATTACTAATTAGTCCCTTCTCATTGCACAGTACCCAGTCCAATATAGCCTGTTCCCGAGTTGGTTCCTCGACATATTGATCCAGATAACCATCCCTTAAACACTCAAGGAATTCCTCCTCCTCATTATTTTTACTGATTAGGCTAGTCCAATCTATATGTAAGTTAAAGTCACCTATGATGACAGCTGTGCTCTTATTGCACGCTTCTCTAATTTCCCTCGTGATGCCCTCCCCAACCTCTATTTTACTATTTGGAGGTCTATATACCACTCCTATTAATGTTTTTCGCCCCTCGCTATTTCTTAGCTCCACCCATATAGATTCTGTATTAACTGAGTTAATATCCTTCCTTTCAATTGCATTTATCCCCTCTTTTACCAGCAATGCTACCCCTCCTCCCTTTCTTTTTTGTCGATCCTTCCTAAATACTGAATATCCCTGTATGTTAAGCTCCCAGCCCTGCTCACCCTGCAACCATGTTTCCGTAATCCCAATTAGATCATAATTATTAACCTCTATTTCCACAGCTAATTCATCTATCTTGTTCCTGATGCTTCTCGCATTAAGGTATAAAACCCTCAGGCTTTTTTTATGCTCACATTTTTTATGAATTAGTTTGGCCCTTTGTTTTTTGTTCCTCACATTTATTTCTGTCTGCCTTTCACTTTCCTCTATTTCACTACATAGGTTTCTAGCCCCCTGCCATACTAGTTTAAATGCTCCCGAACTGCTTTATCAAAAATTACCCCGAGAACATCAGTTCCATCCTTGCACAGGTGTAGACCGTCCCTTTTGTATAGGTCACACCTACCACAAAACTGGTTCCAATGCCTCAAAAATTTAAAACCCTCCCTCTTACACCACTGCTCAAGCCACGTATTTAGCCTAACTATCCTGTTCTTTGTACTGTTACTAGCACGTGGCACTGGTAGTAATCCAGAGATTACTACCTTCGAGGTCCTACTTTTTAGCTTTGCTCCTAACTCCCTAAATTCTACTTGTAGGACCTCTTCCCTTTTTTTAGCTACGTCGTTGGTACCAACATGTATCACAACAACTGGCTGTTCCCCCTCCCCCTCCAGAATGTTCTGCACCCGCGCCGAGACATCCTTGACCCTTGCACCAGGGAGGCAACATACCATCCTGGAGTCTCGGTCGCGACCACAGAAACCCCTATCTATTCCCCTTACAATCGAATCCCCTATTACTATAGCCCTGCCACTCTTTTTCCCTCCCTTCTTTGCAACAGAGCCAGTCATGGTGCTATGAGCCTGGCTGCTGGTGCCTTCCCCCGATGAGTCATCCCCCCCGACAACAGCACATAAGGCGGTGAACCTGTTGCTAAGGGAGACAACCCCAGGGGATTTCTGCACTACCTTCCTGCCCTTGCTCTGCCTTTTGGTCACCCATGTACTATCTACGCTGGCCTTAACCTGCGGTGTGACCAACTCACTAAATGTGCTATCCACAACCCTCTCAGAATCGTGGATGCTCCAAAGTGAGTCCATCCGCAGCTCAAGGGCAGTCATGCGGTCCCACATGAGCTGCAGCTGGACACACTTCCCGCACTCATACTAATTTCTTTCAGTTCCTCATGATTTTGAACACCTCTATCAAATCTCCCCTTAACCTTCTTTGCTCAAAGGAGAACAACCCCAGTTTCTCTAGTCTCTCCACATAACTGAAATCCCTCATCCCTGGAACCATTCTCATAAGTCTTTTCTGCACCCTCTCTAAGGCCTTCACATTCTTCCTAAAGTGCGGTGCCCAGAATTGGACACAATACTCCAGTTGAGGCCGAACCAGTGTTTTATAAAGGTTCATCATAACTTCCTTGCTTTTGTACTCTATGGGCTCGATTTTGTCAATGGGGACGTGATGGAGGCGGGACTCCCACTTTTTGGGTTGTAGTCCCGCCTCCATCGATTTGTGGCCAACCCACGCTACTTTCCCTTGATTGACCTTGTTAAGCACGCCCAGCGGGCTCAGCAGGCCAATTAAGGGACACCTGGATACTGGTGACGTCAGCGATTAACATTTCATCTGTCAAGAGCTTTTGACAGATGAAATATCAGCGTTTGACAGCTCTGTGAAGCTGTCAAACACTGACAATCTGTCTTCTAACTTGAGTCCTTCTACTCAGACTCAGTTAGAAAGCTCTCCAGACCAGAAAGCAGAGGCTGCAGCTTTTGACAGTTCAGCGGCCATTCTGCTTTCTGTGCCGGTGAGCTGAGGGACTCCCGAGAACTGAAGGGAGGAAGCCTGGAGGAGAAAGTAAAGGTAAGTAAAACTTATTGGCCCAGAAATTGATCTCGCTCTGTTCCCGCGGGGGTAAGGCTTCCCCGCGATCTCTCACTCCGCGTTGGCTTTTTCAGATCCAGCTCGCACGAACTTGATGTTCCAGACATCAGCTGGGCAGTGCTTGCGTATCCCACCGGCGTAGTGAATTCGTGCGAGCTGTGGGATCACGTGACTCAGTTAGAGCCAATGGCAGCACACCATCTTCCATTCATAAGTCTCACAGCATGGCTGTGAAATCTATGAATCTTACACCCCCCCAAAATAACAGCTAAACCTCAATTAAATTTTTAAAAAAAACCATCACATTAATAAAATAAGTATAGTTAAATAAATTAACCATTTTAAATAAAAAATTAAATTTTTGAAAAAATTTAAAATCTTTTAAAAAGTTGTAAAAATAAACTTACCTGTCTTTAAAGTCTCTAAAAAAGATATACCTGTTTTAAAAAAATTCAAAAAAATACTTAATTCACTACTTACCTTGTTAAAAGTGGGTCTTACTCCTCCTTTTTCCATTTCTAAAATCTTCCGTCCTTACCTGCGCGTCCAAAGCACGAAGTGCACAGCGTGCGCGCAGCCTGTAGCGCGCACGCGATGCACCGAGGAACTGCCCCCTTTTCCAAAGACCAAGTGCCGGTTTTCAGCGCATGCGCAGGGCATGCAGAAAACCGGCAATTGGAGAGAGAATACGCGAGAGTACGCACTGCGTACTCTCGCGCAGCGGGATGAATTTTTGGCCCATTAAAACACTTTACACACACCAAACACACTTACCTCTGCACTCATGCACCCATCACTCACCTGCACACCGGACATCTCGACCCCTCCAAGCCCTGCAGACCGACGGTCCGCCTCGCTAACTTGGCGTGGTTTGGAGCCGTCGGGCTGCCCACACTTCAGAGCTAAAAATAGGGATTAGCAAAAAAACTGCCTGTTAACTACCTGTTAACAGGCAGTTAATTGGCACTAATCCCCTTCCCGCCTCGGGGAGGCGGCTCCCAGCACAGGTCAGGGTACCCGCCTCCTGGGACATTGGCATGGAGGCGGGTTGGGGGCGGGATGGCTACATGCCCCCCGAATCTGCAATTTTCCCACCACTCCCACCTCCAAACCTGCCTCCACAGGGCTTGGAAATTCGAGCCCTATGCCTCTATTTATGAAGCCCAGGTCTCACTGTTCATGCACCCCCTATAGCATGTCCCAGATAGCAAACTGACAGATTCAAACTCAAAATATGTCCATAGTTTTAGATGTGTATGTTTAATCTAAGACACTGAAAATGTATTATATCATTTAGAGTTAAATCTGAGCAAAGAACAGGGTGGGTGACTATTTTGGCCCGGATTTTGTGGTGGGCACTGATGATGAACTGTCAGCATTCGCCATCATTATCCCTCTGAAATTGACAGCAACTTCAGGATATAGCGCATGAACATAAGAACATAAGAAATAGGAGCAGGAATAGGCCACTTGGCCCCTCGAGTCTGCTCCGCCATTCAATAAGATCATGGCTGATCTTGGGCTCAAAGCCACTTTCCCGCCCGCTCCCCATAACCCTTCACTCCCCTATCTTGCAAAAATCTGTCTATCTCCATCTTAAATGTATTTAATGACCCAGCCTCCACAGCTCTCTGGGGCAGAGAATTCCACAGATTTACGACCCTCAGAGAAGAAATTCCTCCTCATCTCAGTTCTAAAAGGGCGACCCTTTATTCTAAAACTGTGCCCCCGAGTTCTAGATTTCCCCACGAGGGGAAACATCCTCTCTGTATCTACCTTGTCGAGCCCCCTCAGTATCTTATATGTTTCAATAAGATCACCTCTCATTCTTCTAAATTCCAATGAGTATAGGCCCAGCCTGCTCAACCTTTCCTCATAAGTCAACCCCCTCATCTCTGGAATTAACCTAGTGAATCGTGTCTGAACTGCCTCCAATGCAAGTATGCGTGCGCATCGAAATGCGCAAATCCTGAAGTTGTGGTCAGTCATTCACTGCTCCGATACAGGCTGCGCTGTGGACCCCACCCCCCATACCTGGCATTCAGTGTAATCAGTGGAACAGACAAAAACTTGGGCTTTTCCATGCTAATATCGTAGTTAAATACTCCATTAAATGTTAAGCCTTGTTGGAATAGGTGTAACTGGGGTTTTAACAGCGTATTGACTGCTAAACAACTGTTCTGGCACTGAAAAACTAATTTTTATATTTGTGGCGTGTCAAATTTCTCCATTTGCAGCGGTTCAAGATGGCGACTCACCATCACCTTCTCAAGGGCAATTAGGGATGGGCAATAAATGCTGGCCTTGCCAGTGACACCCACATCCCAGGAACAAATGAAAATAAATGAAGATCATATTTACTGAAATTCTCCATTTTCTCAATGTAGGGCTGTATAAATTGGCCCATTATGAATCTTTAAAAAGGGTATTTAATATTAAAATGGAAACAATCCCAGAAACAGAATTACATCACTGATGCAACACTGTTAAATAATGATTCCATGATCCACGATGCCAATGCTAAGCAGTACTGGGCTATCCAAGCATTACCTTTTGAATACTCCTACAGCAGTAACACAATTTCCATGCAATATTACGAGGAAGAGTGGGAACCAGAAATCACCATCGCATAGTACACCAATGGCCACCAAAAAATTGTAAAATGTTCAAAAGATTGTGAGAAATTACAGATGAGGAAGGGCACTCAGCCCATCTTGATTGATCCATCGTGAATGAACCTAAAGTTTCCTCCCATTGTGTCATGTAATTGTTTATCACTCTTTGTGTGAACATAAGAAATAGGAGCAGGAGTAGGTCATTTGGCCCTTCGAGCCTGCTCCGCCATTCAATAAGATCATGGCTGATCTTCTACCTCATCTCCACTTTCCTGCATTATCCCCATTATCCCTTGGTACCTTAATATTCAAAAACCTATCGATCTCTGTCTTGAATATACGCAACGACTGAGCCTCCACAGCCCTCTGGGGTGGAGAATTCCAAAGATTCACCACCCTCTGAGTGAAGAAATTTCTCATCTCAGTCCTAAATGGCCGACCCCTTATTCAGAAGAAGCACCGCCTGACATCAGTCCTAAATTTGCCTTTTATTAGTTTGAAGCCGAGTCTCCTTGTCCTAATATCGCGCTTTAGTTTAAAGTAATATTCCACATTTACATTTTCCATACGATTTACTATCTTACACATCTCTACATCGCCTCTCAGACACCTCCGGGATCAGAATGACTTTGTATTATAGTGTAAAATGGGTTATAGCGAATCGGCAGCCCATTTACATCTCTTCCGATTTTTATGTCCATTGACTCCAGCAGATGCACTATATGGGCAAGCTCCACATATCTCCTCTTGCCTTTCCAACAGTTACTCACGAACTCTCACCCTCTCTGCAGGACAAAATAGCACATAATGCAAGGGAGAGGATCAAGATCGGGGGAGGAGTACCTGACATCATGGCCCTCGTCCAAACAGAGCAGGATTCCCTGGAGATTAGAGGCCTGGGTAAAGCCATAAGCCCTGGGCAGATGAGGCTGGTGGCTTATCTGAGCAGGGTGTCTGCGTATTACTTGGAACCTTCCATTCACCTCCTGCAAATATTCCGCAAGCTTGATCATTTCAAGCTGCATTCTGAAGATTGTCAGCTGCTAATGTAAAGCTTCTCAGTGCCATCCTAATTCTTTTCTCTTGGTCCTTTCCAGCACCTAGACCCTGCTGAAGAAGACACCTGAAAGGAGGACAATCCTCCTGAGGATAATGATGCCATTTATGCTGGCTTCAGGCAGGAGTCAGTGTTGGGCATGTAAATGGGGCCCGGGGGTTAAAATCTACCAAGCTGGCTGCTCCAGCAGGCTGAACGGTTCGCTGTCCACTTTGGCCTCCACACCCTCAATCCCCACCCAGAGTTAAAATCTGGGATTCAGTCTTCTCCGTGTTGAATATAACATACCATTGTCATTTGATTGATGCATGTTATTTGTAACTAGCCAAGCCATGCAGGCTAGGAAGGTCTCAGGTTTGATCCCTGGGGCGGGGGGGGAGGGGGGGGGGAGGGGGTAGAAACAGTAATGGATCTTGCCCTTGATATTAATCCAGAACCCTCGCTAAAAGTATGAATGTGTGACTTCAGTGTCAAGCTTGGCAGTGAAATTGCCTGGAGTCAAATAGCTTTCCCAGACACTCTGTCAAGGTTCAAAGATGAATAATTGCTATTTTGGCTGGAAGGCAATCAGCACCACAACAAGGACTCAATGCTGAGAGGAGAGGTAAACGCGGCAAAGAAAAAATGTCTGACTGAGAATTCCATAACCGCATAATGACGTTGGCTTAAAAATCCCATTCATGCAAAGTACGATTAGATGAAGTCAGATGACATCTATGAAATGTACAAACACATCATGTAATATGTGCCATTGTGCATCACTACATCATGCAATTTAATTTAGCTTTTGGGCATAGCTCTGAAACTGTACATTTACAAATAATTGATCTGTTCTAAAATTTCCATAGTTGTCTACAAAGGATTTAGGAGTTTGGGTTGGAGACAAATCAGAATTACAAACTGGCTTATGTCGCTGCAACGTACACAGACTTAATAAAAGATAGACGAATGTGTTCCTCATTGTAGTGACTTAGTAAATGCAATATTTCAATGTACTTCAAATGATTAATGTCTATTTTACTGAAATTACAGTTATATGACACAAAAATTAGGTTTTACTGAAAACAAAATTCTTAGTCCAAGATGAAGTTTTCAAAAGCATTTCTATTTAATTATTCTTCCAATTATTTCACTAAACACCATTGTGTTATTTGGTTTAATTCTGGCTTTTACTCACCCCCCCCCCCCCCCCACCCCCCAACCCACCATTATAATAAAGTGTTTTCTCTTGCAGGATAGGTCAAAAGTGGGCTCTGTTATTTGTCAATGATATTAGAGACTTTTGATGAATTCTGGCCCACAGTGAACTCTGGATTAGATCACCATTTATTTAATAACGGTCTACAATTAATATTTAGAAATTTGCAGAGTACCCAGAAGGTGACAGACCCAGAAGGAGCCCTATTCTCAAAATGAAGGCCACTTGATATTATCATCAGTAAAGGATTTAGGGGATCATTATTGGCTGGCTTCAGGAAACAATTAACAGTAACTTGGCAGCAATAACACTGCTCTCTTTGCATGCTCGAGACACTGCACTAAGTAGGCTGAACATCCCTTTCTGCCCCTGAACAGGATGAGACTGGCTTATCAAAGAATAACCTTCAGGGCCAATTTGACCTCAGGGGAGTGTTGCATCAGTCAAGCTACATTCACATGTGCCAGTTATCTTGTATTGAAGTTGAATTCAACGTTATACTGTTAAGAACATTTTTCAGACGAGTTGATTAGTGCAGTTCAACTGAAGGAACAAAAAGAAACATAAGCTCCGATTTTAACCCCTCACCCCTCCTGCGCCAGACGAGAACATAAGAACATAGGAAATAGGAGCAGGAGTAGGCCATACAGCCCCTTGAGCCTGCTCCGCCATTCAATAAGATCATGGCTGATCTTCGACCTCATCTCCACTTTCCTGCCCGATCCCCATATCCCTTGATTCCCTTAATATTCAAAAATCAATCGATCTCTGTCTTGAATATAATCAACAACTGAGCATCCACAACACTTTGGGGCAGAGAATTCCAAAGTGACACAACCCTCTGAGTGAAGAAATTCCTCCTCATCTCAGTTTTAAAAAGGCCAGCCCCTTATCCGGAGACTATGCCCCCCAGTTCTAGACTCTCCAGCCAGGGGAAACAATCTCTCAGCATCCACCCTGTCAATCCCCCTCAGAATCTTGCATGTTTCAATGAGATCACCTCTCATTCTTCTAAACTCCAGAGAGTATAGGCTCAATCTCTCATCATCGGACAACCCTCTCATCCCAGAACGGGGCATGCAAGAGGTTAAAATAGGAGCAGATTACTTACCTCTACATTCATGCTGCACTCCCACTGGCTGTTATTTGAACACCTGGGTTTTGGGAGGCATGCGAGGCCCTCACTGATGACATAATTCAGACCCCGATGTGAATTTAACTTTGGGCCGCACGACTCTCGCCGAGTGTGGAACGCGCCTGGCAAAGTTGGTGGAAAATTCATCCAGGGCCAGAAGAGGTAAACTTGTTAAAATTTTTATTGATTTATTTGTGGGCCAGGAGGTGCTCTTCCAGGCCTCACAATGAAACCTTCAACCTCCCCTACCCGGGCTTCCCCAGCCGTCTCTGACCCCCGACCCCAAACCCCATGACTTATCTTAGTGCCAGGAACTGTTACACCTAATCCCCGGTGGCAGGCTCCAGCTGCCCGAAATGCCGCTCCCGCTTGCCGGCCTCCACGTCATTGCCACTGGATTCGGGCGGGGTTAGCGTTTACTAATTTAAATAAGCCCCGGGAGTTAAAATGGCCCGGGCCTCACGCCGTGCGAGCCTGTCACTTGCTTCAGTCCCCAGGTGATACACTTACGGCCCCAGTTAAAAATCGGCATTTTAAAGTAATATTCTCTTTGTACTTATTCAGTGCTTACTTTTGAAATGATCAAAGCTTTAGTCAGGGCAAGTGGTCTGTTGTGTTGCAACATCCTGTGATCGTCAGCCTACAGCCCAACTTTAGCCATTATTTTCTGTACTCACCAGTGTCAGCATTCTGTCTTTCTCAACCCACAAAGCATGAAGGAGCTTTCCAAATGGTCACTGTAACAACTGCTCAGTCAGCATGCATTGCACTTACTGACACTTGACTTCAAACTCGTTTTAAATCGTGCTGCTGAACTAAGTGAGTTCCAACTTTCTTAGCAAGGAAATTTTCAGTTAGTTACTGTAAAAGCTGCTTGGGCAGTCGATAAACATTCAGCTCACTGATATTATTTAAAATTTAAATTCAAGTACCAGTAAGCAGGGGAAGTGGGTTAGACATTGACCTTTCACCTATGAGGCCTAAGTTCAAGTCCAGTCCAGGTTAATGGGAGAAGTCTCCACGGTCTGTTGGTTGCAAGGGTCCTATGCCAAATGAGTTCCAAATGAGTTTGGGCAGTCTCAATCCAGTTCCTAGTGGGCATGGGCCTAAAGCACAAAACTGACTCCAATTTGGCATTAGTTGCCAAGGTCACTTAGACAGACCTATTGTGGTAAATGTGCCACTCTAAATCTGCATCTGGCTGTGCTATACCTGCCAGTGTTTGATGCGGATAATGAATGCCTAAAATGGAAGGTGTTCTATTCTCCAGCACTAACAACCCTCACTTTAATGATCACAAAAATTAAATTTAAATATAAAGTGCCGGAAAGTGAAGCACATGCTGATGGCCAGGGAAGCTGTGACAGTAACCAGTTAAGACAATTCCTTTACTCTTGGGTGGGCTGAGAGAGGCAAAACAATGGCACTTAAAAAAAAAACATGCTGCCAATTAAAGTGCCAGCGAGAGGAAACTCTAAGAAAATTATCCCTGCAGCTGCAACACTGTGGTACAATTTACCATTTTTTTTTTGGGGGGGGGGGGGCGCGGGGGAGAAATATGCCATGGTGAGGAATGTGAGTGCTGAAGAACTGGAACGCCTTTCCACGCTGGCAACGAGTCTCAATACACACTCTCACATAGGGGACAGCATGAGCCAGATGTAGAATAAAAGCTCACTATACGCTTCCTCAACAGACTATTATGATCATGCAAGGTTATAGTCCAACAGTTTTATTTGAAATCACGAGCTTTCGGAGCGCTGCTCCTTCGTCAGGTAAAGTGAAGGAATACAAATCAGCAAAGCATATATAGACAGAGAACAATGTGCAGCGTACAATGTCAGACGACTTTCTGACTGCCCTCCATCACACCTCGGCAGACTGGCCTGATTGTATCTCTGCCGAGGTGTGATGGAGGGCAGTCAGAAAGTCCTCTGACACTGTACGCTACACATTGTTCTCTGTCTATATATGCTTTGCTGATTTGTATTCCTTCACTTTACCTGACGAAGGAGCAGCGCTCCGAAAGCTCGTGATTTCAAATAAAACTGTTGGACTATAGCCTGGTGTTGTGCGACTTCTCATTTTTGTCCACCCCAGTCCAACACCGGCATCTCCGCATTATGATCATAGAAGAGCATCCATACTGCATGGCTGTGAACTTTTCAATCTCTCATGCCAGTCAGCCACTCCAAATGAAAGGTTTCCCCATTTAGTGCTGAATGATGAGCTTTTAAGTGCTGTGGGCCTGCACTCACCAGGAATTGGGTTCAAATATCTAAACTGTTATATCATGCCCAGCCAGGAAAGAGAGGAGGAGGCTTCCCATTACCTCAGACTGAGCTGAATTTAAACTGAGGTGTAAAGGTCAGTGTGCAACAGTCAGCTCAGCCGATCTCTTCTCCATAAAATGTGAAGCGACAGAAAAAAATTATCCTACTGATTCCAAAGAAATCAGTTTCAACCTGTAAAAATGCTAAAAAAAAGTTATGAAGGGTTCCAAGAATTAAACCTTGCCCTCATTGTGCAACATTGCTTTGTTTGCTCTTCTCATCCTGAGTCCTTGCTATATTCAAATAGAATAAAGGGTTAAAGGGATCCAAATTAATTCCAGTTGAATTTTAATAAGGTTTGTCTTATGGGATCAAACTCATGGAGGTTTTTCTGGAAACCGTTGCTCACAGATGTTGCTTCCGCTCCTCTCCATTTTCTTCCCTGCCTCCTGAAGATGACAACTCATGATGGTATGTGGTTCCAAGGGTCTCAGCAACCTTCCTGTACCTCCTCCAAATGGCCAGTCCTCGGTGTTAGCCTCAACAGCAAGTGTCACCAGGATACTAAACATGATACCGTCACTGTCAAGTTCTTGCCCTGCCCTTAAATGACACCCACGGCAGATTTTCCAGAGAGGTCACTGAATAGCAACTAGGACTGGGAACCTGGGTGGGATTTTCCCCCCTTGTTAACACCAACGTTAATTGTAGAACCCATGGCTGCTCCAGCTAAGATCAGATATCTGAGCTTCGTCATCTGCAAGGTTCAGTAACATGCCACTCACTGAGCCATCCACACACGCACGGATGTGAATCCTGTTTTTATAGAATAGTTGTGATTTCTGAAGCAGTGTTTCATCACTTCTGCATGCAGCTACTTTACGCATCACATAGGTGCAGCACAGACTGAGCAGACACCCTTTGCCCGATCCACATCTTCAAAACCCAATCTTGAACTACAAAAGAAAACGTTTAACAAAATAAAAAGTTTAACAATTTTTAAAAAGTAGCTTTCATCACAATATTTATGATGCAAAAGCTCACTCCTCCCCATTGGAATTTCCAACCTTTCCCATGGTGTTTCTGTCCCATCCCACAATTACCCCAATCCTAAACTGGCTGCTTCAAACCACAGCTATCCAAAATCACTCTTCAAGCTTACTGCTTTGATCCTCAGACCTCCACAAGTTTAGTATTTCTTTGTCCAAACCACATACCTTCCTACTAGACACTCAAGTCAAGCGACAGCTTTCCATCAATGTACACACCAGCCTATCCCTCCATCCTGTGGAACAAAATTAGTAATATCATTATTTTTTTTTTAAAGTACAAAGTTTTAAACCTTAATACATTAGTACCATATTTATTTGGCTTATGAATTATATCTGTATTAGCCCATCTCCCATGGCATTGTGCACAGTGTGTCAAGACGGGAAAGCGGTGAACAGTTTTATCTTAATGTTCCCAAAGAGAGTGATGACATTAAAACCTAAACCAGTGGACAATGGAGAATATTTCCAGTAATGGAAATTAAACATTAAATGAATAAATTTGATAACTTAAATTACATCTAAATGTGTTTTTTTTTATTAAACCGCAACAGGAAGAAAAAAAAAATCAACCAACACAAACCACACGCATCACCGCTCACTGCCAAGAGTGAAAGGTTACTGATGAACATTGCAGCACCGCTGAGCAGGCACCAGTGAATTAATAAGTTATTAGAGCACCAGCCGCCACTCAAATCAATAAATTCGTACAGCAGCAAGCACCAGCAAAATAATAAAATGAATTCAGAAGTGGGTCCGACAATGGAATTAAAAAGGTTAATGGAGAAGTGGGCATCATGGAATTAAGAAACTGCTACAAAAGCAAACACCAAAACATTAACTGAGAAGCAAACAGCAGCAATTTAATAAATGAATGGGAACTAGATGCACCAATAAATGAATGAAACAGCAGGCACTGAAAGATTAATGGAGCAGCAGGCAATAAATTAATAGAGCCTTTGGCACCTCAACAAATCAATAATTTAATCCAGGGGTAGAGTGGTGTTGTGGCTATGGTGCTGGACTAGCAACCTAGCGATCTGGTGTTTAAATCCCAGCATGGCAAGTTGTGAAATTCCAGATTGCCATAAAAACCTACTGTCCTTCAGAGAAGGGAACCTGCCAATCCTACCCAGTCAGGCCAACACATGACGAGGTTCATCCTATGCAGTTATTCCTAAATAACCTCTCAAGTGGCCTAGATCAGACTGTTGTATGAACAGTTGCTTCAAGCTGGAAGGGTGACCACCACCTTCTCAGTGCAACTAGGGGTGGGAAAATAAATGCAGCCTTGCCTGTGTCACCCACAACCCAAGAACAAATTTCAAAAAATGAACAGAGCAGTAGACACACCAATAAATCAAGAGGCACGCCAAATTTAAATTAAATGGAGTAACGGGCGCCCATGAATTAATAGAGCAGCAGCTACAGCAGTGAATTAAAATAAAATTAATAGAGCAGTCGATACCAGCAAATTAGTAAATGAATAAAGCAGACATCAGCAAATGAATACAAAATTAAAAGAGCAGCAGACACCAGTGAATTATTACAGAAGCAGCCACAGTGAATTAAGATCAATAGACGCCAGTGAATTACAAAATTTGTACAGCATGAGTCCCAGCAACAGATCAATAAATTAATGGAGCAGTGGGCAGAGCAAATTAATTCCCCTTCCTACCTGTGCTGCCACTGCCTCCTTCCCCCACAGCCGCTAACTAACTTCAGTCAGGTTTTACTGGCAGTTTATTTTTTGAAGCACTACGAGTACTTATCGTATATTTGCTGGCTATAAAATGTAAGTTAAAAAAAAAATCTTTTTAGTTTGTCACGGTACTTAAACAGTTAAATGCATTGGCCCGTATTTACCGATGCCTACGGGTGTGTACGGGCTGTGTACACACCCGTAGGGACATCAGAAATGCCGGTTTCAGGCATGCGAAGCGCATGCGCTGAAAACCGGCATTTCCGATCTGTCAAGAATCCTCTTGACAGATCATCCACCTGCCCTGGAGAAGGGCCTCTGCGGGGGGAGAGTTCCGCTTTCTGCAGAACCTCCGCCCGCTGAAATCCCTCAAAAATCTTACGCCTGGTAAAAGCAGACGTTAAGACCTGCTTTTACCAGCATAAGAGTTTAAAAAAAGTAAAATAAATAATTTTTTTTCCACTCATTTATAATTTTAAAATACTTTTAAAAAAGGTAGTTTATTTTTAGCCCCGTAAAAAACTTTAATTATTTTTTCAAAAAATTAAATTTTTGTTTAAAATATTTAATTTAATGTAATTTTAACTCATTTTAAAAACGTGATTTAAAAAAAATTTATTTAATATTTTGATGTCTTTTTTCAGTGATCCCCATTCATATATTTGACAGGTCTATGTCAAAAGTATGAAGGGGGATTCCCTTCTCCCATTGGCTCGCCTGGTCCACGTGATCCCAGGGACGCTTGCGAACCGCATGCGCCCCTGGGATACGTGGGCCCTGCGCATTTCGTCATGGAGAGGCCCAGGATCGGAAATGGCCGGACCTCGGGAGCCTTCAGGTAAGGGCGTAGATTTTTTCCCTTGATTGTCTCTTAGGGGAAAAACACCAACAATAAGTTTACATGGATAATTTAAAAAATCATATTTCAGAATTCTATTATTAAAACTATCTAGTTTGTTTCTCCTATAGCTACCAGCGTTTCCATCCATCTATGTTAGATTATGTTCTCAAATAAAAATTAAGCATTTGTTGATGGTTTAAAATGTGAAAAATTACCTGAGTTTGATTTGAAATTAACGAAGCACAAAGGGCCATGATTTTCTATAGCAGGACATCTAATGGCATCTGTCGCTGGTTAAACTTGCCCATGCACGTTTAGTTTTTCAAACTTATTGCATGGCAAGTTGCTGAAAGTGCGAGCTGATAATGTCACAGCGAGGGAAACAGAGCATCTGGGACATGCATGAACCAATCAGATTGAAGGATTGTGAAATTAACAGCGCAAGGACTGAGAAGGAAGTGTAAATTAGAGTGGGTGAACTCAGTGTCAAATCAGGTACAGAAAGATAAATAGAGGGAAAGAAAGTGAAACAGGAAAAGTTTTTTTTTAAGTTAATTAAAAAAATTTACATTTTTAAATCTCCAACAATAATTAAAACCCGAAGGAATGATACTCCACACTTGTAATAGTTAATTTTCATTGCCAGAGGGGTTGACTGGCAGTAATTAACACTTACCACATTGTTTAAAGGATACTTAGGCTGGTATGACAAAGACTTAATTTTCTGTGACGAGTTTAGTTCGTATCTATCGTGTAAATACAGCAACTTCACGCCATTCAGTGCAATTCAATGGTGAGATGCCGTTTATGCGAAGCTAATGGTGTAGTGGTGCATCTCCGCCAGCAACTTTTGGATTTCCATGTTTAATCCCGTATCTGCTCTCACCTGAAGTTGCAGTATTGTTTGCGCAAAATAACGGTGAGCGCCATTAGCCTCACCATTATTTTGACACCAAATTATGGGCCAACGAAACATAGAAATGCTGTGACAGGATGAGGTGACAACCACTATTTGGAAAATCCAGAGAGAACTGCACTGATGCATGTGGGTAACATTGTGCAATATACATGCTCAGATTGCTTGGGTGGAGCTGCCAGCTGCCTTCAACAGTTCTAGGGGGGGGAAAAATCCAGATGAAGCTCAGGATTTTTAGACAGGTGGTGTCCTTGAGGTAAAAATTTCAGTGAAGGTATTAGAAGATACAAAAGGCACTGCAATGAGTAAATCTGTCATGTTAATGTGAAATATGTAATTTTTTGATTTATTTTGTGTAAAACCTTATGTTGGGGATTACAAATGTTTGTACTGAGGAAAGAGATGGCAGACCAAAGAACTTGGAGTTATTTTTGTTCAGTCAGTTATTCAATTGGTTCACTTTCTCCTTCATTATTCCGAGGGAAGTTGACTTGTCATTCAGGATTGGTTGTTTGCATAAGTTCTTAATAGTTTCCAGCTGCTTTTCTTGCTTTTGATTCAAACATCCCAAGCTCTTCAATTCTGGTTTGCTGCTGCTGCTTTACTTTAAGCCAAACAGGAAAAGAAAGCAAGCAGAAAGTGTTACACTTGCAGGAAGTGCATGCTACACACAAGAAACACACACATTCACTCACTCAAATACAGAATCTTGCTTCTAGCTCATACCTATCACACTTCGGAGTGTCAAACTGTTTAAAAAATAGAAGTGCCATTATTTCATGCTGGTTTCTTCTGACTTGAACCAGCACCTGCTAATCTGTAAACTTCCCTCCTCACCAACAATTAACCTTTCATATATTAGCACTAATAATCTGGTCATTACCTCATTGCTGTTTGTGGGAGCTTGCTGTGTTTAAATTGGCTGCCCCGTTTCCTACATTGCAACAGTGACTACACTTCAAAAGTGCTTCACTGGTCGGAAAACGCTTTGGGACATCCTGAGGTAATGAAAGGCGCTATATTATTGCAGGTCTTTCTTATCTTAATAGACTGAATGATTTACAGTAGTTAGACTTTGTGACCTTAAAACAGCAGCCAGCTGAAACTTAGCTGCAGCTCAGCAGCACAATAATACATTATGTGCTACATGGAATAATGCTCCTGTTAACATCAACAAATCATCCAACGTACCTTGACCCATGTCGATTCCTGCATAACTGTCAAGGAAGAATAAAACTGCAAATAATATGAGTAAAGAATGAATGAGAACCATTGACTTTAGAAATATAAAGTTTCAGTGTAAATAGGGCGGAGAAGCTCCCAAACTCAAATATACATTCTTCCCACCATATTAACAGGAAATTCCTATGAAAAGATGGACGTAGAGCGAATACACTACTTGGGGATAAAGTTAAAAAAAAACAATGCTGGCATACGCCAACTGCAGTCCACCAGAGACCAAACTTACAAAGTGGCATCACACATGTGTGAAAGGATCACAGCAGCAATTGGTCACTCTCTGTGCATGTCATATCATTTACTTCAAGATTCATGTCCATATTGACAACGGAATTCCTCACACCAATCTTAATGTATCTCCCTCAATCATTCTTATTTTAGAAGTTTGCAAAATCATATGGAGAGCCCAAGGTAGTGAAAAGTTGCTTTTCCCAGAACTCCCGGAGTAGCGTCACTGATTGAGAAAGATCATATCTGAGTCACGAGAAAATATATGCAAAACACTGGAAAGAACATAATGGGTACACTATCTTCTTTCAAAGTGATGTATGAACTGCAACAGTACAAAATATTCTTGTGTATTGTAAAAGATATTACAGCACAAGAATACATGTTACTAACAAAAGCAAGTAGTGCAACTGTATCTGGGTCACCTGCTTGAATATAATACATTACTCTGAAATCTATATGCAGAAATCAAATTAATGAAGCTGGTTCAATGCTGCTAACAAAAGATAGGATTTAGTCTTTCGATATCTGCCCCTAATCCTCACAAGCAGACTGGATAAAATATTACAATGAGTGAAAAAGTTTGAAGCAATTTTAAGAGTTAAGTTATTACAACAAGTTGGGAAAATTCTGTGTATGTATAGAGAGATGTTAAAGAGCATAGGGGTGAAACTGGGCTTAGTAGCACCTGTGTTTTGGGTGCTATGAGGCCCTTTAGGGTTCCATAATGGCATCCACACCGCGCGCGCACACTTCTGATGCAAAGTGCGCCAGACGCCGTAAATATGAAGAGCAGGCAGATCATGATGTCAATCAGCGTGCAATGCTGATTTGACACCAGCGCTGCCATTTTGGAGCTCCTCCCAAATAGACTGGCTAAATTTCAGAAGCCTTGAAGTCAGCAAAAAGTACTTCAGCACTTGCCACACCATTCCCTGTAGACTTTTGAAACAACTATGGAAAGCACCATAAATGTGTAGAATTGTAGCAACAGCCCGAAGAAATAAACAAGCAACTAACCTGTAAGTAGTTGAAGATTCCTTTAAATAGCCTTTAACGTCGTGTCCAGCTGTGCGAGGTTGAGAGAGGGCGTCGGCTGGAGCACTGCTGCTAAAACACATCCATGCCTTTGTCATCTCTCGACTCAACTTCTCCAATGCTATCCTTGCTAACCTTCCAACTGTTACCCTCCATGAACTCCAAATCGCATCACCCACATCCAGTCCCACACTAATAGGATTCACTGGTGGCATTCACTGTCTCTCCTTGCATATGAATTGGCCATTAAGTGAGGTGACCACACAATAAGGCAATAAATTTAGGAAAGAAAAATAAATCGTTGGAGGGGAAGAAAGTGGAAAAGTCAGTATAACAACCTACATTTATATGGCAATGTTTAACATAGGAAAATTGCAACACAGTGCTTCACAGAAGAAAAGGAGTGGGCACCAGAGTTAGGTAGAGTGGAGGGGCGGGGGGGTGAATGCAATGGAAGCCAGAGTCTGGGCACTGGAAGGCACAGGTGGAGATGTAAGGCTGGAATATTTTGCAGTGGTGGAGTGGATCAGAGCCAGGTAGGGATTTGTTGATGAGGGCAAGGATTTCAAATTCATTCTTGGAGGTGGGGGGCTGGCATTAGAATAAGAGGCAGGACATAGTCATCCACCAGAATATCCATCAATTTCACCTCATGTGCGCCCAATGTAAAGAACACCTGCATTACATACTGGCATAGGTAGAGTTATAGTAGTTTGACTTGTGGAATCAGTGAAGCAACCAGGTCAGACTTTGTTGGCAAGTGACTGACAGCTACCTCAATGGTCTAGGAAGCAGGCGCACAAAATAGGTTCATCTCTGTAGTGGCAAGTCAAGGGTTAATCTAAGTTCTGTTGTTCAATCTATGTGGACAAATATAACAGAAATGTCTCATTAATTCTGGTCGCGCTCAGTGGGGCCGCTCTACAGGATTTTTTTGTTTTGGCACATGTGCACTTTTAGAATAAATTATAGAGCATTTCAATATAGAACAAATGTGGCCACAAGATCCAGAAACCATTTACAATGTGCTGCCTTCAAATTGATACCTTCACAAAACACTCGATAGATAGAAGTGTTTGAAGCCAGGACTCCTTCATTCGAACAAGACCATGACCCTCATAATTTATTAAAATAAATCAGTGGAAAACAAAAACAAAAATAATCAAACCAAGTAAGAATGAAGCTCACCAGGGTGAAGGCTGCCCCTTCCTCCCCTCTGAACATCAGCTACACTTGCTCCCAAACATTGGCACTAGTTGATTGTGGTACGGGAAACGATTGTGAAAATGAGTGACTAAAGATTGTACCCAATGTTAGGAAATTAGGAGCTTTTTAAATACTAAATGAAAACTTAATTTGTCTCACCAAAATTACATAGATTTTACAGCACAGAAACAAGCCATTCAGAACAAAATAATCCAGGCGTGCACTCCTGTTGCCACGGTTTATGCTCCACACGAATTTCCTCCCACTCTATTTACTTCCTCTCACCCTATCAACATATCCTTCTATTCCTTTCTCCCTCATGTACTGATCTCTCCTCCCCTTAAATGTATCTGTTATTTGCTTCAACCACTCAAACTGAAAAGATTCATTGTGAGTCTACTTCCAAAAGAAACAAAATAAGTTGCAACAGCCAGGATCATAACCAGGTTCCAACACCTGTCCAATCACAGGAATGCAGTTTACGTACACTTGGTAAACACTGCTTGAATTCTATGTAAAGTATAACACTATAGATAGCGTTTTTAATGTGGAAGCAAGTCATCCTCGGTTCCGAGGGACTGCCTAAGAAGAAGAGATAGGCTCTGCTACTCTAATGATGAGAGAAATGCTAGATCCATAACGTTCCAATACTTAAATGGGCTCTCAAGCTTAGCTTTCATATATCATTCGAAAAATTGATAAGGTCCCCTCTCCAAGAAAAGAAATAATCACGAGGAATTACATTTTGTTGCACATTTAAACCACTTTATATATGCTATGTCAGATGGTAAGTGTAAAAGAGCAAAGAGACAATGGTGTGGACTTTGGCTTTTGGGTGGCCGAATGGTGGAGCGCATTGGTTTGTCGCCCATTCTGGTGGCGAAGAGGTCTGTGATTTTGAGGCTCCGGTCGCATTTATATTCGGCACGCGAGCTGCAGGAAGGCAAACGGGCGTCCCAACGCAGCTCGGCAGATTAAAGCCTGAAAATCGGGCTGGAGCTGCTGCCAGTAAGTTGTGGGGAAGGGGGTGGAGTCGTGATCGTGGCGGGTGGAGGTCCCTCCTGAGGCAGCAGCAGACCAGATTAATTTTGTGGGCCCCAGGAGGAGTAGGAGTGCACCTCCGGGGCCCACAAAAAGAATTCAAGGCTTACCTTTAGAGGGCCTCTTCTCTTTCATCACTCATGGAACTGATCAAAGCCTGCACTGCACAGTCTCCGACCAGTTCCTACCTAAAATGTCAATCAGGGTCCTATTTACGACATAGGTACCAGATTTTCATATTAAAATGGGTCTATCGCCTGAAACATGTTGTGCCGAGCATTGTCCGAGACCAAGATCAAGCTATCACACTCCCTATCACTCTGGTGTGCTCCATGTGCTTATCCAATAACCGCTTGAAAGTTCCTAAAGTGTCCGACTCCACTATCACAGCAGGCAGTCCATTCCACACCCCAACCACTCTCTGAGTAAAGAATCTACCTCGGACATCCCTTCTATATCTCCCCCCATGCACCTTATAGTTATGCCCCCTTGTAACAGCTGCCTCTACCCGAGGAAATAGTCTCTGAACATCCACTCTATCTATCCCCCTCATCATCTTATAAACCTCTATTAAGTCGCCTCTCATCCTCCTCCGCTCTAAAGAGAAAAGCCCCAACTCCCTCAATCTTTCCTCATAAGACCTCCCCCCCAAACCAGGCAGCATCCTGGTAAATCTCCTTTGCACTCTTTCCAATGCTTCCACGTCCTTCCTATAGTGAGGTGACCAGAACTGCACACAATATTCCAAATGTGGTCTCACCAAGGTCCTGTACAGTTGCAGCATAACCTCACGGTTCTTAAACTCAAACCCTCTGTTAATAAACGCCAACACACCATAGGCCTTCTTTACTGCTCTATCCACTTGAGTGGCAACCTTCAGAGATCTGTGGATATGAACCCCCAGATCCCTCTGCTCCTCCACGTTCCTCAGAACCCTGCCGTTGACCCTGTAATCCTTATTCACATTTGCCCTACCAAAATGAATCACCTCGCACTTATCAGGGTTAAATTCCATCTGCCATTTTTCGGCCCAGCTCTGCATCCTATCAATGTCTCTTTGCAGCCTACAACTGCCCTCCACCTCATCCACTACTCCACCAATCTTGGTGTCATCAGCAAATTTACTGATCCACCCTTCAGTCCCCTCCTCCAAGTCATTGATAAAAATCACAAACAGCAGAGGACCCAGCACCGACCCCTGTGGCACACCGCTGGTAACTGGTCTCCAGTCCGAAAATGTTCCATCCACCACCACCCTCTGCCTTCTATGAGATAGCCAGTTACTTATCCAATCGGCCAAATTTCCCTCTATCCCACAACTCCTTACTTTCTTCATGAGACGACCATGGGGAACCTTATCAAACGCCTTACTAAAATCCATGTATACGACATCAACTGCTCTACCTTCATCTACACACTTAGTTACCTCCTCAAAGAATTCAATCAAATTTGTTAGGCAAGACTTACCCTTCACGAATCCGTGTTGACTATCCCTGATTAAGTTGCCCCTTTCCAAATGGTCATAAATCCTATCCCTCAGGACCTTTTCCATTATCTTACCAACAACCGAAGTAAGACTAACCGGCCTATAATTACCAGGGTCATTCCTATTTCCTTTCTTGAAGAGAGGAACAACATTCGCCACTCTCCAGTCCTCTGGCACCATCCCCGTGGACAGTGAGGACCCAAAGATCAAAGCCAGAGGCTCTGCAATCTCCTCCCTTGCCTCCCAAAGAATCCTAGGATATATCCCATCTGGCCCAGGGGACTTATCGACCCTCAGGTTCTTCAAAATTGCTAAAACATCTTCCCTCAGAACATCTACCACCTCCAGCCTATCCACCTTTATCACACTCTCATCCTCAAGAACATGGCCCCTCTCCTCGGTGAACACTGACGAAAAGTATTCATTCATCACCTCTCCTATCTCTTCTGACTCCATGCACAAGTTCCCACTACTGTCCTTGACCGGCCCTACCCTCACCCTGGTCATTCTTTTATTTCTCACATAAGAGTAAAAAGCCTTGGGGTTTTTCTTGATCCGACCCGCCAAGGACTTCTCATGCCCCCTCCTAGCTCTCCTAAGCTCTTTTTTTAGCTCATTCCTTGCTACCTTGTACCCCTCAATCGACCCAACTGAACCTTGTTTTCTCATCCTTACATACGCTTCCTTTTTCCTCTTGACTAGACATTCAACCTCTTTTGTGAACCATGGTTCTCTCACTCGGCCATTTCCTCCCTGCCTGACAGGGACATACCTATCAAGGACACGCAGTAATTGCTCCATGAAAAAGCTCCACTTTTCGTTTGTGCCTTTCCCTGATAGTTTCTGTTCCCATCTTATACTCCCTAATTCTTGCCTAATCGCATCATAATTACCCCTCCCCCAATTATAAACCCTGCCCTGCCGTATGGCCCTATCCCTCTCCATTGCAATAGTGAAAGTTACCGAATTGTGGTCACTATCTCCAAAGTGCTCTCCCACATACAAATCAAACACTTGGCCCGGTTCATTACCCAGTACCAAATCCAACGTGGCCCCACCTCTTGTCGGCCTATCCACATATTGTGTCAGGAAACCCTCCTGCACACACTGTGCAAAAACTATCCCATCCGAACTGTTTGACCTATAAAGGTTCCAATCAATATTTGGAAAGTTGAAGTCACCCATGACAACTACTCTGTGACCTCCACACCTATTCATAATCTGCTTTGCAATTTCTTCCTCCACATCTTTATTACTATTTGGGGGCCTGTAGAAAACTCCTAACAACGTGACCGCTTCTTTCCTATTTCTAACTTCAGCCCATATTACCTCAGACGGCAGATCCCCCTCGAACTGCCTTTCTGCCGCTGTTAAACTATCCTTGATTAACAATGCTACTCCTCCACCTTTCTTACCAACTTCCCTACTCTTACTGAAACATCTATACCCCGGAACTTCCAACAACCATTCCTGTCCCTGTTCTAACCATGTCTCCGTAATGGCCACCACATCGTAGTCCCAAGTACCAATCCACGCTCCAAGTTCTCCTACCTTATTCCGGATGCTCCTTGCATTGAAGTAGACACACTTCAAGCCATCTTCCTGTCTGCCGGTACATTCCTGCGACCTTGATACCCTCCTCAGTACCTCCCTACACTCACCACTGGCTCGTGGACTACAGCCCTTTTTCCCATCCCCTGACAAATTAGTTTAAACCCCCCCGAAGAGCAGGCAGACACTTTGGACACCCAGTAGGAGGCCCCTTTAAAAATGGAGCTGGCCACATAGCTGGTGTTAATGGACAGTAAGGCTACTGACCCCATTTTACTGCCCCATTAATGCCGGGCAAGGACATTCAAAAACGACCCTACTAAAACAGAAATAAGCACCATATTAAAAAAAAGTAAAATGAGTGCAACCTTAAGAAGTGTATGGCACCCATAGCATAGTAACAAATCCCCAGGACCAGATGGTTTCCACCCCATGGTTTAAAGGAAGTAGGTAAGCACATTGCTGATGCCCTAACTATAATCTTCCAAGTTCTCTTGATTCAGGAACCATTCCTTTAGATTGGAAAGTTGCGCATGTCACTCTGCTATTTAAGAATGGTGAGAGAGGGAAACCAGCGAATTATAGACCAGTTAGCCTAACATCTGTTGTCTATAATTAAGGATAGAGTGACTGAATACCTGATCAGAGAGAGCCAGCGTGGATTTGTGAAAGGTAGGTCATGCCTGATGAATCCAATTGAATTTTTTGAGGAGGTGACTAAAGTAGTGGACAGGGGAATGTCTATGGATGTTATTTATATGGACTTCCAGAAGGCATTTAATAAAGTACCACATAAGAGACTGTTAACTCACGTAGAAGCCCACAGAATTGAGGGCAAATTATTGACCTGATTAAGAAATTGGCTGAGTGGCAGGAGACAGAGAGTAGGCATAATGGGCAGGTATTCAAATTGGCAGGATGTGACTAGTCGTGTCCTGCAGGGATCTGTGTTGGGGCCTCAACTATTCACAGTATTTATTAATGACTTAGATGATGACCTAAAAAGGATAGAACAGGGTACTTTCTAAATGCTGAAAAGCTAAAAACAGTGGCGGTCCAAAGATACTTGGGGGTCCATGTACATAGATCATTAAAATGTCATGAAGAGATACAGAAAATAATCAAAAAGGCTAATGGAATGCTAGCCTTTATACCTAGAGGACTAGAATACAAGAGGGTAGAAATTATGCTGCAGCTATACAAAGCCCTGGTTAGACCACACCTGGGCCGCAGTTTCCCCTACCTCGGCGGGTCCGGTGCGTTCAGGGTCGGTGGTGGGTCCCGACCTCGCTGCTGGCTCCAGCCCGCTGTCCAACGTCATTTTACATTGATTGGGCTTGTTAAGCCCGCCCAGCACATTTGCCGGCCAATTGAAGGAAGCGAGTCTGATGAAGTCATTCGATGACGCGTCATCAGCCGGTTTCCTTAAAGGGACCATGTGCAAATTTATTTTGACAGTTGTGCAGTCAGTGTTCTACAGCATTGAGGTGCTGCAAACACTGACAATCACTGCAGAGGTGCATGGCTGCACCCAGGCTCTCCCATGACTCCCTCCATATGTTTATGGAGCAAGTCACAGCACGCAGGGAGGTTCTCTTCCCTTCCAATGGGCGGAAGAGACCTCCCCAGGAGATCAATGCAGCCTGGTTGCACGTTGCAGAGGAGGACACAAGCAGGGATATCAGGAGGACCAGGCTGCAGTGGCGCAAACCTTTCAATGATCTCAGTAGATCACTAAACGTTATTGCATAGCCACACTCAACCTCATCCTGCTGTGCCCCTCATCACATCCCCATCACTCTGCCTTCCCTACCCTACTCCTGCACATCTTTACTCACACCAACTTACCTTGCACCTCCACCCATCCCTCTCTATCTACATTATCACTTCCCCATCTCACTAGCCACCCCTCACACTCACCCTCATCCTAGTCAATCATACCAACTAACAACACACAAGGGTAGGCACATGTGTGTTTTAGCCAATGTTCACATGAAGTTTCTGTTAATATGCTGTCAAACATTGTAATCTTTATTTAACACTTTGCGTTCTTGGACAGATTTGCGTGCACCTTTGGAAGTGGCTTAGTGAGTTGCACTGAATGGTGAGACATAACAGTACCCCCCGCAATGGTGATGAGTGTGAAAGGAATGGCTTGGGCATTGTAGGGATGCTTTATGGTGTTGGTGTGGGGTGGTGCCAACCTGGTGCATCATGTGGCAGCCAGTATGTACAGCGTCAAGTGAAGTAAATCAGGCCATGGTGAGGCCATCCCTGGCAGCAATGTGGTCGGGTGCTGATACCCTGTGTCCTGTGCAGCATCAGTTGATTGCGGAGAAGGTTGGTGCTGCTGGTATACCTGGTGCTGCTGGTGTTGGGGCTGATCGTGGTGGGATTCTGAGGACCAAGCTGAGATAATTTCATGGGCACTGATGCTGATGTAATAGATGGCAGGTGAACTTGAGATGACAGAAGCGAAGTCATTGATGACAGAGGTTGCTCCAATGAGGTGACATTGGATACAGAGTTTACTCCAAACATTTGCAACCTGCATAAAGCTCAATCTGTCTTCCAAATGCAATAAGCAACAGCTTCTGAGCTTGGAAAGTGAACAGCTGTGAGATGGGAGCTTTTATAGCACATTTGCAGCTGTCAAGTAAAAAGATGATTTCATGATAACACAACTCCCGACCTGCTTACCTGACGTGATCCCTGAGCAGCGTAGACCCCGTGGGCGACCTCGTAAAATTCAAAGTGAGCTCAAAATACCTTTTAAGTGGCTCTTAACAAGGTCATAATGACCTAAATTGCTTCCCCCGCCACTGCGTGTCGGGTCTGTTCTGCATTGACAGACCCGACATTTGGGAAAGTCACATGGCAGCGGGTTCCCGACCCGCTGTCCCAAAAATTTTTTCCCACCCAACCCGCCACCAAACGCGCCCGCTGACCCCCCCAAAAAATTCCCCCCATGGAGTTCTGTGAGCTGTTGTGGGCACCACACTTTAGGAAGGATATATTGGCCTTGGAGGGAGTGCAGCGTAGGTTTACCAGAATGATACCCGGACTCCAAGGGTTAAATTACCAGGCGAGATTACACAAACTAGGGTTGTATTCCCTGGCATTTAGAAGGTTAAGGGGTGATTTGATCTAAGTTTTCAAGCTATTAAGGGGAACTGATAGGGTAGATTGAGAGAAATTATTTCCGCTGGTTGGGGAGTCTAGGACTAGGGGGCATAGTCTAAAAATTAGAGCCAGACCCTTCGGGAGTGAAGTTCGGAAACACTTCTACTGGCAAAGGGTGGTAGAAGTTTGGAACTCTCTTCCACAAACGGCAATTGATGCTAGGTCAATTGTTAATTTTAAATCTGAGACTGATAGATTTTTGTTAACCAAAGGTATTGAGGGATATGGGACAAAGGTGGGTACATGGAGTTAGCTCGCAGATCAGCCATGATCTCATTGAATGGCAGAACAGGCTTGAGTAGCTAAATGGCCTATTCCTGTTCCTATGAGCACATTAGGTAATTCCTAGTTCATTTCTATTTAGGTAATCCTTGTTCATTTACATTTAACTATAGCTATGTAGTTTACAAGTCATTACAAGATTTAAAATGTAAAGTTACATACATTAATACAATTGCAATTGCTATATTAGATGTTGAGCTCAATGAAAGACAAAAATTAAAATTTTCAAATCGCCAGGATTTATTCATTGTAAAACATTAGTTATGATTATAAAATGTTTGCCAGAGCTCAGCAATTTGTGATGAAGGATGATGTGTTTGTCAGCGTTACTGTTGTATTTTGATTTCATGTCATCTTTACATCAAATATGAAAGTTAGGTAAGTCAGAGTTACCAGGTTCCTCACCCAGAGAGGATTTCATGTCAAGTCAGTGATAGGATAAGATTCATTAAATTAGCAAATAAAGCTCAACATTGTGCCAAATAAACCTGGCCTGGAATATAAAGCAATTCTCAAGGGTGCATTTCAAGAACATCAGTGTACATTATTGGTTTGCAAGACCACCGCTGCAATGATGAGGGATTCCACTGACATTCAACCTCAGCATGAAATAGCCCTGGTGTGGAAATTAGATATAGCAATTTTACCACAAGAACTCATTTTAAAAATCCAAACACTTCACTTATTATAATAGTTTAATAGATTGGCAATGAAAATTTTCAAAAATATTCTGGGTTGAACTGGAGGATAGATGCACCAATTGGGACTTAAAAAGCAATGTAATTCTGTTTTGATCAGACCTGGAATTATCAAAATCATATTTCAACTATGAAGTTTTGTATTTGTATGCTTTAGTTATCTCAATCTAGGCAGTTCCCTTATCTGTAAGTGTTCAAAACTGAGTGTTCAGTTTTTGTCATGCCAATCAACTTTATATTTCTCAAGCCACCTATTAAAATCGTACAAAAACAAGTGCTGAATTGACACTGACAAAATTCACCATTAATGCAAGAGATAGCAAGCATTCATTTCGAGCTCAACAAGCTAACTAAATGGAAACCATTCACAGTCAATAAAAAAAAGTAACATTTGTAACAAATAAATTACTCATCTTAGCCAAAAGGAATCAACTTCAAGAGTGTTGCTAATGTACAAACATAATGGAGTCGACTTTAACTCGGGGCGTGATCGGGGCCCCCAAATCAGGGAATGGAATGAGGCCGGGACAATTTTAAGGGCTGGGCCTTATTTTAATATTGGACAGCTGTTCCAGCCCGAAACCAGCGGGAAGAACGTCAAGGCCAGCAGGCGGGAGCGGGAATTGGGGCAGGACCCTGATGCCACTGGGAATTCAAGGGAATGGTGCTCGGCATAAGTGCTGGGGGCGGGGGAGGGTGGTTGTTGCAGAGCCTATGACGGTTGGGGGAGGCCCAAGGATTCCTCGCGAGACTTGGAGGAGCGCTCGTGCAGACCTCCCCACCCCCGGATTGCAGCAAAAATATGTCACGATGCCGATGAAGGGAACGCTTTCTAAATGACTGGTATGTTGACAAAGTTGATAGCATCATTGCTTTAATGTCCTTTTCCTATTAATTCATCAGGGTACCTCAGATGCTTTCATTTTTCTGATGGACTGCAAGGTTCAGTTCCTGATTAGAACAGCGAAGCTCACGTAACATTAAACGGAGCCCCGCCATACTCAATTAGTCATGTATTGTGAAACTCGCAGCATCACCTACAAGCACAGCACCATGAGAATTTTGGCACTTTCATCTTTGTGTCGTGGATGCAAATCCAGTCCAAGCTGCTTCGATGAAAGTCATCTTACTGCGAGGATCGTATGTGAATTGAGTTTCGGAAGTTTCAATACAATTTCGTGTAGCCACAAATCTTAACAAAAAAAAACTTCCCCATTAATTGGGCATTAAATTGTCAGGCTTAACATGAAAGGTAGTAATTTATCTTTCCTGTCAGTAACTTCCCTATAATTAGCTCTTCCCGTGGGGAAAATTGGTTGGGGAGTTGAATTGCAATGTGGACTAGTAAGGAATGTGAAGTTGGGTACACCACAGCCAAACATTTCAGCTGAAGTTCCCATGCCAGAGATATCGACTGTCCTGAGAATGATCCTGTGTCCAGCATCCCAAATCTGTGTTGCTATGGGTACCCGCATGGGTCCTAGCTATGCCTGGCTTTTCGTGGGATATGTGGAACACTCTTTGTTCCAGTCCTACTCGGGTCCCCTCCCTCACCTCTTTTTCCGGTACATTGATGACTGTATTGGTGCCGTCTCCTGCTCTCGCCCTGAACTAGAACATTTCATTCACTATGCTTCCAATTTCCACCCTTCCCTCACCTTCACATGGTCCATCTCCGACTCTTCCCTTCCCTTACTCGACTTCTCCATCTCCATCTCTGGGGATAGGTTATTGACTAACATTCACTACAAGCCCACTGACTCCCACAGCTACCTGGACTACACTTCCTCCCACCCCGCCTCCTGTAAGGACTCTATTCCATTCTCCCAGTTTCTCCGTCTCCGCCGCATCTGCTCTGACGATGCCACCTTCCATACCAGTGCTTCCGACGTGTCTTCCTTTTTCCTCAACCGAGGATTCCCCTCTACTGTGGTTGACACGGCCCTCAACCATGTCCGTTCTATCTCCCGCACTTCTGCCCTCACCCCTGCCCCTCCCGAACCACGATAGAGTTCCCCTTGTCCTCACCTTTCACCCCACCAGCCTCTACATTCAATGGATCATCCTCCGCCATTTCCGCCACCTCCAGCGTGATCCCACCACCAAACGCATCTTCCCCTCACCTCCCCTTTCAGCATTCCGCAGGGACCGCTCCCTCCGCGACACCCTAGTCCACTCCTCTACCACCCCCAGCACCCCTTCCCCTTCGCCCGGCACCTTCCCATGCAAGCGCAGGAGATGCAACACATGCCCTTATACCTCCCCTCTTCCCACTGTCCAGGGCCCCAAATACCCCTTCCAGGTGAAACAGCGATTTACTTGTACTTCCTGCAATTTAGTATACTGTATTCGCTGCTCACGATGTGGTCTCCTCTACATTGGGGAGACCAAACGCAGATTGGGTGACCACTTTTCGGAACACCTCCGTTCAGTCTGTAAGGGGGACCCCGAGCTCCCGATGGCCTGTCACTTTAATTCTCCGCTCCACTCCTACTCTGACCTCACCGTCCTCGGCCTCTTACATTGTTCCATGGAAGCTCAGCGTAAGCTCGAGGAACAGCACCTCATCTTTCGTTTAGGCACCCTACAGCCCTCTGGATTCGACATTGAGTTCAACAATTTCAGACCATAACCTCGGCCCCTATCACATTTATATATTTTTTTATTTTATTTTTTCATCCACCCTTTTGTTTGGCCCCCTTTTTTTTCCCTCCCAGAAGCTGGCAGCTGTCCTTCATTCTGCCAGCGCATCTCACACTTCATCTAGCCTCAACCTGTCACATTAACACCTCCTCTTGCCTTGATTATCTCTTAATGTCTCTCAATGTCTCTTAATCTCTCCTGCTTTCTATCCTACCACTGACCTTCCCTTTTGTTCTTTCATCCCCTCCCCCTTATCCCAGCTTTATACTTGCTTTAAATCTATTTCATTTCCTGCTTTTTTCCAGTTCTGACGAAAGGTCTTCGACCTGAAACGTTAACTCTGTTTCTCTCTCCACGGATGCTGCCTGGCCTGCTGAGTTTTTCCAGTGTTTTCTGTTGTTATTTCCCAAATCTGCTGTATGCTTTGTGTCCTTGTAGTATCAGCTCAAGTATGGTTGTCAGATCTACAGATCCCAATGCAATTTGTTATTAAATGGAAAGGCTTCTTAGAATTATTGAGATTAGATAGCAATCTTCAGGGGATGACAAACCACTGATCTATGCTACCATGGAGCACATTATTGTATTCAGTGAGTCCTCAGACCACTGCTTTCTAGCAAGGACTTCCTATCAGATTTATTTTTGCCAGAGGATAAGAAGGGTTGTTTGAACAATTTGTAGAATTCCTCTGATATCTAGATTTTCCCTGAAAGAGAAGAACGAACTTGCATTTATATAGCAACTTTCACGGCAGAAAAATGCTTTACAGCCAATGAAGTACTTTTGAAATGTAATCACTGTTGTAATGTAGGCAAACAGCAGCCAATTTATGTACAGCAATGTCCTACAAACAGCATGAGATAAGTGGCCAGATAATCTGTTTTAATAATGTTGGTTGAGGAATAAATATTGACCAGGATTCCCTTGCTCTTTTACATTCATACAAGAGGCAGACAGAGCATCAGTTTTAACATCTCATCTGAGAGATAGTACCTTCAAACAATGCAGCACTCCCTCAGTACTGCACTGAATGCCAACTTAGATTATATACTCAAACCTCTGGAGTAGGGCATGAACCCATGGCCTTCTGATTCAGACGCGATAGTGCTACTGAGCCAAGGCTGACGCATTATCAAACTGTAAACCACTGGTGAAGTTTTCTTTCTAAATACCTGTCACTCGTCTTCACCCTTTCCTTATATACTGACACCTGATTCATCCTGTTTACATATTGGGGGACTTGTCATAGGGCTCCACTAACTGCTATTATGGATTTAATTTTGCTTTCTAAAGCTGCCAGATCTTGCTACCATGGATTTGCACATTTTGTTGGGTGTAGGGTTGTGTTCCAAATCCATGCCAGCTACTCCTTGGTACGATTCATATTCACTTCCTGCCAAATCATCAGGTTTAAAGCAAAATGAAGAGAGCTGAACTATCTCTACAGGCTTAACTCTACACAAAGATTAAACAATAAATGAAGCCACACCCAATGACAGTGACAATTGAAATCCAAACAGCCAAGATTCAAGACAACCTATAAATGGAGTGCATTTACTCCATCCCCCTCACTCCAGGTAGTTTATATCAAATGTATCAAAAATTTGTACACTTAGTAGCTTAAGCATTTCAATGTCCAACTATCAAGTGTTGCTCTTCAATCTGTAATGACTTTATATTTTTAAACATTTATCTGCTGATTTTTAAAATAAGATTTTACAAATTCATCAGAAATGTGTCCTTTGTATAAAAATATTCAATATCACATATTAAACATGCACAACCGTCACTCGGAAGAGATCTGACAATTCTAACATAGCAATAAATCTAAGAAAGCAGCCTTCACACAATTAAAAAATATCCTACCTCCCTTGGCTCCTTGATTTTGATGAAAAGACAATTTCTTCTTGCCACTCCTTTGACCAGCCCAAGTTGCTAGTAGAAAACTGCTGCTCACGCCATCTCTCTCTGTTGATTAAAAGGTACTTTTATTTGGATGCCAACCCTTACCCTACATAAGCACCAGACAACAGGGTCTTAACTTCTTACAGGCAAACCTCCAAACACAGTTATGTACATGCAAAACAATGGCCCGGATGTTCCGATCACAGGCCTCCCGCGGGCGGAGGACTGCGATCTGGAAAATCTGCGCCCTTACCTGAGGGCTCCCGGGATGTGCACAGTCCCGATGCTGGGCCTCTCCAAACTGCCGGTGCGCAGGGCCCACGTATCCCAGAGGCGCAGGTAGTTCGCAGCGTCCCTGGGATCACGTGGGCCATGGGGAGCCAATCAAAGAAGGGAATCTCCCTTCATACATTTGACAGGAAGACCTGTCAAATATATGAATGGAGATCACCCCCAAAACATAGTAAAACTTTCAATAAATGAAAAAAAAAATCAAATTTTTTAAATGACTTGAAAGTCTAATAAATTAACTATTTTAAACAAAACTTTAAATTTTTGAAAAAAGTAATTAAAGTTTTTTACGGGGCTAAAAATAAACTTACCTTTTTTAAAGTATTTTTAAATGATAAATCAGTGAAAATTTTTTTTTTTTACTTTTTTCAACTTTTATCCTGGTAAAAGCAGGCCTTACGCCTGCTTTTACCAGGCGCAAGAATTGTAAGTGTTTTCTGCGGGCAGAGGGTCTCCAAAAAGCGGAACTCTCCGCCCGCAGAGGCCCTTCTCCAGGGCAGCTGGAGGATCTGTCAAATGCTTTCTTGACAGATCGGAAATGCCGGTTTCCAGCGCATGCGCTGTGCATGCCTGAAACCGGCATTTCCGATGTCCCTACGGGTGGGTACACAGCGCGTACCCACCCGTAGGGATCGGAATATCTGGCCCAATGTATTTAAATAACAGGCAGTAACAATGATACAACTCTCTCTCACATATGCACACACACACACACACAGTGCCATAGTTGGGAGGAGCCACAACTCCCCTTATGCCACAGCTCAGTTCTTATTGACCTTTGCACCGTACAGCATTTATAAGTATCTTCTACATTGGCAATATCAATATCTGAAGGACTGTTTTCATTCTGCCCTTTCATTTTAGAAATCTTTGAGATCACTTTAGAATTCTGCACCAAGTACGCAATACTATAGACCATCTCTGTTGGAAGTCCCACCAGCTGACCACTCCAAAAAAATTTCACAATCTATTACGATCCCTTTCTAATCTCCGACTCCAGTCCCTGATCCAGCTTATATTGAAATTCAGCAAAATGTCAAAATTTTGGAAGATCTAAGCAAGTAAGGTGGTGGGGTGAGCTATAATCAGTAGTATATCAAGCATAATATTTTGTGTTGAATTCCTCCCAGCCTGTACTCCATGGATGACTGGGCTTGTCCTAATGCATCTATCACCAGAGATTATACAGTCCGGGAGAAGCGCAGAGAGATTGAGAACTGCTCAGTCCTTCAATAAAAACAGAATGCAGACTAGCTAATGTCATTAGCGCAAAATGTGGATGTATGTTGCAGAATGCAAGACAGGATACTAATCACTTCCTGAATATGTCAAAGACCACGCTACTGATCATGAACAAAAGTAATTCCCACTCCACCCAGTCAAATGCGTCTGCTGCATTTCATGAGAGTATTAGGGCAAGAGTATTGGTGTTGTTGGAATAATGTACCATATTCTACATACAACTCTTGCTCGTAACCTGTATAAAGGCATTTTGGTCTGCGTGCACTAGGCTGGAGTAACTGCATCTGTCTGGAGATGAAGATCTTACCTAGAATTGAGAAGGAATATAGCATGCAATATGCACAAAAGGATTCTTTTTGTCTTCGATACATTAGTGCTACCTTGGCTGCCCTGAAATAGTATCTGGGAAGGGTATTCATCTGCAACTTCTGGTGGCAGAGTCTCAGGAAGAGGAATATCAACTCAGGGAATTGGTCCTTGTAGAATTTAACTTAGGCCCTGGGACTTTCTTGGTTTGGAGGCTTTTTACTGAATCTCCTTGGCTAAGATTGAGAAGTCAAGTAACAGTGCACTTTCAAGGAAGAGATGGAGCAAAGGAGGTTGACTGGGTAGATTGATGGATATTATTAGCTTTTAAAAAAAAAATTAGATCATTTACTTCTTGGCCCGGGTTTTGCGTAGATAATAGCAGTGAGGCTAACGGCGCTCACTGTTATAACATGCGCAGTTAAACGTGGAAATCCCGAAGTTGCTGTCAGAGATACCCCGCTCCTCCACAGGGTGTGCTATAACATTCGTGCCACACAAGTGCCAGGCAATGACTATCTCCAACAAGTGAGCGTCTAACCACCGCCCCTTGAAATTCAATGGCATTACCATTGCTTAATCCCCCACCATCAATATCCTGGGGGTCACCATTGACCAGAAACTTAACTGGACCAGCCACATAAATACTGTAGCAACAAGAGCAGGTCAGAGGCTGGGTATTCTGCACCGAGTGTCTCACCTTCTGACTCCCCAAAGTCTTTCAACCATCTACAAGGCACAAGTCAGGAGTGTGATGGAATACTCTCCACTTGCCTGGATGAATGCAGCTCCAACAACACTCAAGAAGCTTGACACCATCCAAGACAAAGCAGCCCGCTTGATTGGCACCCCATCCACCACCTTAAACATTCACTCCCTCCACCACTGGCGTACCGTGGCTGCAGTGTGTACCATCGACAAGATGCACTGCAGCAACTCGCCAAGGCTTCTTCGGCAGCACCTCCCAAACCCACGACCTCTACCACCTAGAAGGACAAGGGCAGCATGCGCATGGGAACACCACCACCACCACCACCAAGTTCCCCTCCAAGTCACACACCATCCTGACTTGGAAGTATATCGCTGTTCCTTCATCGTCGCTGGGTCAAAATCCTGAAACTCCCTCCCTAACAACACTGTGAGAGTACTTTCATCACATGGACTGCAGTGGATCAAGAAGGCGGCTCACCACCATCTTCTCAAGGGCAACTAGGGATGGGCAATAAATGCTGGCCTTGCCAGCGACGCCCACATCCCATGAACGAATAAAATAAAAAGTCCTCGCTGACAGACTCGGCACTGAAATCAATGCAATGGGGTTCTTGCCCACTAATTCCCCATTAAAGACGCCTGAAAAAGTTAGGGCTGTTGCATTCAGGAGTAAGTGAATTTTTAACTGTGTGATAAGTGATAATTACTGCCAAAGAACCTCTCTGACCCTGAAAATTTAATTTTACAAGTGTGGAGTTTCATACCTTCAGAAGTTAATTTTTGCTGGAGATTTGAAAAAAAATTAAAACACTTTATTTAACTTTATCTGTCTGTCTCTTATATCTCTCTCTTAATCCCATCTGTCTTTCCCAATCTTTATTTAACTTTCTGTACATGATTTAAATCTAATTTATATTTCCTGCCTAATACTTCCTGGTTTAGACTCTGTGTGGCTCAGTGAGGATTCTCAGAGATTGATAGATTTTTGGATATTAAGGGAATCAAGGGATATGGGGATAGTGCAGGAAAGTGGAGTTGAGGTAGAAGATCAGCCATGATCTTATTGAATGGCGGAGCAGGCTCGAGGGGCCAAATGGCCTACTCCTGCTCCTAATTCTTATGTTCTTTTGTTCAATCTGATTGGTTGAAGAGCCTCGCAGTTGCATTCCCTGCTCAGATGCAACAGATACCCTGCGCATTGGATCAGATGCTGGATTTGAGCACGTCACATTTAGACCAGTAACATTGCATGCTGTACCGCTAAAAGAAAGTCTTGCATTTATATAACATCTTTCATGACCTCAGGATGTCCCAAAGCGCTTTACAGCCAATAAAGTACTTTTGAAGTGTCGTCACGGTTGTAATGTAGGAAATGCAGCAGCCAATTTGTGCACAGCAAGGTTCCACAAAAAAATGACCAGATCATCTGTGTTCAGTGTTGTTTGAGAGATAAATCTTGGCCAGGATACCAGGGAAACTGCCCAACTCTTCTTTGAAATAGTGCCATGGGATCTTTTATATCCACCTGAGAGGACAGACGGGGCCTCGGTTAAACATCTCATCCAAAAGACGACACCTCTGACAGTGCAGAACTCCCTCAGTACGAGTGTCAGCCTAGATTATGTGCTCAAGTCTCTGGAGTGGGGCTTGAACCCAGAATTCTCTGACTCAGAGGCAACAGTACTACAACAGAAATAAAAACAGAAAATGCTATAAATACTCAGGTCAGGCAGCATCTGTGGGGAGAGAAACAGTGTTATGTTTCAGGTCGATAATCTTTCATCAGAACTGGAAAAGGTTAGAGATAAATCAGGTTTTAAGTAAATGTAGAGGCAGAGAAAGGGGGGAGGGGAGGAAAGAACAAAAGGGAAGGTCTGTGATAGGTTGGAAGGCAGGAGAGATTCAATGACAAAGGCAAAAGGAGATGGTAATGAGACAAGTAAAGAAACAAAAGATGGGTCTGGAGGAGGTGTAAATGGGAATAGCAGAATCATCGACAGCTGCCGTCCGAAAAAATGGAGGCAGAGGTTATGATCTGAAATGGTTGAACTCAATGTTAAGTCCAGAAGGCTGTAAAGTTCCTAATTGAAAGATGAGGTGCTGTTCCTCGAGCTTACGTTGAGCTTCATTGGAACAACGTAAGAGGCCGAGGCCGAGGCCAGAGGGGTCAGGGTAGGAGTGGAGCAGAGAATTAAAGTGACAGGTGACCGGAAGTTCGGGGTCACGCTTGCGGACTGAACGGAGGTGTTCCGCAAAGCGATCACCCAATCTGCTTTTGGTCTCCCCAATGTAGAGGAGACCGCATCGTGAGCAGCGAATACAGTATACTAAATTGCAAGATGTACAAGTAAATCGCTGTTTCACCTGGACAGTACTACCACTGAGCCACAGCTGATGTCTAGCTGTGATGTGATGAATAGGTGGACTCGCATCCATTGTAATAAAAGGTGTCTTTTCTATAATAAAAACCCTGGATGTGTTGGCAAATTGACGATTAATTTAGTTGGTCGTACCCCAGTTATTTCACTAGAACAGTACTCCAGAGGAAATACGCACTTTGTAGAATAGAAGACTCAAGTTCAGGGTGGGGGGAAAGAACAGTTTCCCAGCACCACAGGCACCCACCAACTTTACCTGTCAGTCACACTGGTAAACAGCTGTGTTGAAATTCTACAAAAAACTAAAAAGAAAATAGAAAGCTTGAAAAACACAAAATGCCACAAATACCTTGGAGGCTTCTAAACCCCTACAAATTGTTTGCAGCTGAGATTATTCTCCATTTCAGTTTCTCCTTCTGGATCCAAGTAATTGTGAAATAGCATCCAGTGCACAGCATACACCCAAGCAAGCCTCTCCATAAATTCCAGATTCTTCTTAGTCACATGAGCTTGCTTTTACATTCAGGGAAACAAAAGAGCACATGTGACCAACTCACCAATGTGACAGAGTTTATGCATACAATGGAAATAAATGTAAATTGGTGCATCTTAAAAAGTCAGAGGGCAAATTTATCTGAACTGCTCAAACTTTCTTTGTAAAGATCTGAAGGGGAAAAGTTGGAATCTTTCCCAATGGATCTGATTTGCCAGTTAGTCCTACTGGCCACTAAAGGTTGAGAGGGGGTGGAGAAATGGTTCTTTTGTTCCTACGTGCAAAGTCAAGAGAGGAACGTTTAGCAAGTAATAGGAAATGTCCAACTACAAAATGTAATTTGACAGTTTATTTAAACGGTATAGTATAGACAGAATGTTAGATGGAGCAGGTGAGAAACCAATTGTTGTCATCCATGTGGGAACAAATAACTTAGGTAGAAGTAGACCAGAGGTCCTCCAGGCTAAATTGAGGGCATTAAGAGGGAAGCTTAAGGGAAGGACATCAGGTGTAGCATTTTCTTAAATACTACCCGTGTCATGTGCTAGTGAAGAGAGGCAGAGGGTAATTAGGTAGACCAACGCATGGCTAAGGCTTTGGCGTAGGAAGTGAGAGTTTCAGTTCCTCAAACAATGAGATACCTTTTGGAATAAGGGGAGCCCATAAACACTTTGCCTAGAATTAATACATTGTAACAGAGGTTAACTAATACTGCGGGTATGCTATAGAACTCCAGGCCAGGGTGAAAGCCTAGATCTGGAAGTGTGGGATGTGATAAGGAAGGCGACTAGTATAGGACTAATTATAGTGGTTGGAGATTTCAACTTACCAGAAATTGACCGGGACAATAATTTCTCTACTGGTATGACATAGAACAGATTTCTTTAGTTAATGGAAGACTGTTTTATGACTCAGTTTGTAAAAGAGCCAACAAGGGGAGAAAACATCCTGGATTTGATTATGAGTAATAGGGACAATCAAATCTCCAACACAAATGTGGGTGAGACTTTAAGTACCAGTGACCATAATGTGATCATATTTGACATTACAAGAATTGGAGAGGTTACTAAGACCAAAACAAAATCACCAAATTTTAAGAGGACCAACTTGGGTGCTTGAGAAGTCTTGTCAGAGTGGGTGTGACAGGTTTGAACATGGCTAGGAGAGTGGAGAAACTATGGTGTTTCTTCAAGGATGTGATTCTGAATGCAGTGGTCCAATTTGTATCCATGCAAAGCAAAAGGTACCAAGCTTAAAGGCACACCTGCCTAGTTGAACGGGACTACCAAGCAACTCAGAGAAAAAAAAAATTAACGACACGAAGGAAAATGGCACGGAATTAAGACAGATGCGATACCAAAAGACATGCCTGCAGTGTAAAACGGGCATCAAAATAGCAAAGAAAAATTTCAAATTAAATTTGGCAACAGAAGTGAAGGATAATAATTTTTTTTTAGTTCTATTAAGAGAAAAAGAAAAACAAGGGATGGAGTTGGCCAATTGAAAGTGGGATCAGGTGAGGGCACAACAACTAATGCTGCATCGGCTGCAAAAGTGTTAGTCAAGTTTTTTGCCTCCGTTTTTAATCAAGGAGGAGACAGGCAACTTATTTGATTCGGAAAGGGAACTAGAGTGTGTTGTAGAGGTAAGTTGTGATACTATTCACATTATTACCAGCACGGTTGCTGAACAGTTATGCAAACTTATGGTAAATAAATCTCAGGGGCCAGATAAGATGCATCCAAGGATCCTGAAGGAAATAAGGAAGGAAATGCAGGAATTATGGAACAAATCTTCCAGATATCGCTGAATACTGGAGAGGTGCCTGGGGACTGGAGAAAGGCAGATGTTACTCCTATTTTACTTTTTTTTTTAAAAGGTAGCAAAAGTGGCCCAGGAAACTATAGTGAGTTTGATGTTCATTGTGGGTAAAGTTATGGAAATCCTTATTAAAGATAAGGGCCCAAAAATTCGTCCGTTCCCGGGTGAGTACACAGTCCGTACTCACACGTATTCATTCCCGAAGTGCCGGTTTCTGCATGCACTGCGCATGCGCGGGAAACCGGAACTTCCGGTATGGTGAAGGGGGCGGTTCCTAGGTGAACCGCGTGCGCGCTAGAGGCTGCGCGCACACAGCACACTTAGATTTTTTTTTCAGGTTTCAACGCGAGGGTAAGTATTGAAGATTCTACGCTAGTAAAGAGGCGTAAGACCCCTTTTGAACAAGGTAAGTAGTTAATTAAGTATAATTTTAAATTTTTTTCAACAGGTTTATCTTTTTTAGATACTTTAAAGAAAGGTAAGTTTATTTTTATAACTTTTAAAAAGTATTTTAATTTTTTCAAAAATTTAAATTTTTGTTTAAAGTGGTTAATTTATTTAACTATAGTTATTTTATAAATGTGATGGGTTTTTTTTTAAATTTATTTTAAGTTTAGCTGTTCTTTTGGGGCCGATTTCAATTCACAGATTTGACAGGTCTCATGTCAAATCTATGAATGAAAGATGGTCTGCTGCCATTGGCTCTCCATGGCCCACGTGATCCCAGGGGTCGCATTGCACTAACTGCGCCCCTGGAACACGCAAGCACTGCGCGCCAGCTCTTGGGAGAGGCCCGGGACCCGAAGTTCCTGTGGGCCCAAAACACAACGGCAGGCGCGGTGGGTAAGAGCGCGCGCGGTCCTTACCCCCGCGGCAAGCCGGCCACGCGAATTTCTAGGCCAAGATCCTGGAGCATTTAGATAGAAATAAAATCATAAAAGATAGCCAATATGGGTAAATGAAAGGGAAATCTTTCCAATCTAACCTACTGGCTTTCTTTGAGGGTGTGACAAAGGTGCTTGATAGGGATAAGTGATGTGATGTACTTGGATTTTAGTATGGCATTGGAAAGGCTGGTACTAAAAATAAAGAAAGCAGGATTCAGTGGAAATATTTTACAATGAATATGCAATTGTTTGATTGATAGAATCCAGAGGGTGGTGGTACAGGGAATGTCATCAGCCTAGGAGAATATTACCAGTCGGGTCCAACAGGGTTCTACTTTGAGACCTTTTTTGTTTAATATCTTCATAAATGATCTGGAGCTAGGTGTCACAAGCACAATGGCTAGATTTGCAGATGATACAAAGCTACTGATGGTTGTAGACTCCAAAAGGTGAACAGGAGGATTTGAATATACTTGAGACTGTCTGACAGGTGGCAGATGGACAAAAAAAAAAAAAAAAAAAAAATCGAAGAAGGGACTATTATTTAAATGGAAAGAAAATAATGTGCATGGAAAATGAGAGAGATCTGAGGGTCCTGATTGACAATAAATTGAAGTTTTTAAACAGCAATGCTCGTTGGCAGTGATCAAAGTAAATCCGATTTTTGAGATGTATTAAAAGGCCAATATTTAGCCAAAATAGGTAATCCTGCCACTTTATAAATTATTGGTGCGACCACACTTAGAATACTGTGTACAGTTCTGGTCACCACAGTACAAAAAGGATATTGCAGTTATTGAAAGGATACAGAAGAGAGCAAGCAGAATGAATGAGGGGATAGGGGAATTGTGTAAATTGAGCATATTCTCACTGCTAAAGAGAAGGTTGAGGGGTGATATGATTGCCGTTTACAGGATTCTACTAGGATTAAGATTACGGCCTAGATAATGTAGTCCATGACAAGCTGTTGTACCTTGTACAGAACAGCAGAACCAGAGGACACAGCCTGCGCTTGAAGTGGGGTAAATTCAAAATTAATCTTCAGAAACATTGGCCCCGATAGTAACTCCAAGGTGGGTTGGGAGCGGGAGGGGGTCTGATATCACATGGGAAACCCGGAAGCAAGTTCAGCGTGTCTGTCTGTGACATTTTAATGCAGGCAACTCATTATAATTTTACTTCCGGCTTTGGCGTCGAATGCGAGGCAGTGGGCGTGTTGCAGCCCCACATGACATAATCTCAGTTGGAGTATTCAAAGGGCCAATCCAAAGATGGAATTTGGAAAAGTTGGGAGTTGGAAACAAGAGAAGAACTTTGACAATGGATTCAGGATGGTTAAAGACTGTGGCCCACTTTAATGTCTCCCTTGATGTGCTGCTGGGGGCGGTGAGGAGTCAGAGAGAGATACTCTTCCTCAGCAATGGGAGGAAGAAACCTGCTGCTGTCACAAAGAAGGTGTGGCTGGAGGTGGCCCAGCAGGTCAGCAGCAGAAACAGTGTGCCACGCTCCTGGATTCAATGCAGAAGGCTCTTTTAAAATGACCAAAGCAGGTCAGGAAAGGTGAATACAGTTGCACATTCACCTACATCCTAATGTGCACATCATCTCCCTTCCCCAACCCCACTGCCGAATCAAGCCTACTCCATCACACCACTCCTCACAACCACTTACCTTGCAAGTGCACCCATCCCTCTCTCTCTATGCACTTCCTCACATCCCCATCTATCCATCCACCACTGCCACTCACCCTCATCCACTGTTTTTAGCATTTCACCATTTAGAAAGTACTCCGATCTATCCTTTTTAGGTCCTTGATGACCTAACACTTGCCTATGTTGAAATCCATTTGCCACAGTTTTACCCTGATTTCAGCAGTGAGTGAAATATGATCATCTTCATAAATGATAAGTTACAACATTCTTACCTTGCCAGTAAAAATGTATATATTTTTTTCTCCGACAGGGCCTTCATGTGTGCAGCAGGAGTCCATGAACTTCGTGGACAACGAATCCTCAGAGGAGCGGATTCCTTCTGAGGGTGCACCGTTACAGGACTCATACTTACCAGAAGACTTGAGCACAAAAATCTAGGCTAACACTCCAGTGCAATACTGAGGGAGTGCTGCACTGTCGGAGGTGCCGTCTTTCGGATGAGATGTTAAACCAAGGCTCCGTCTGCTCTCTCAGGTGGAGGTAAAAGAACCCATGGCACTATTTCGAAGAAGAGCAGAGGAGTTATCCCTGGTGTCCTGGCCAATATTTATCCCTCAATCAACATCACTACAAAACAGATTATCTGGTCATTATCATATTGCTGTTTGTGGAAGCTTGCTGTGCGCAAATTGGCTGCCGTGTTTCCTACATTTCAGCAGTGACTACACATAATTGCCAGCCCTGGAAAACAACCCGTCAGTCACCTGCCTTATGCATTTGTGAGCTGCCGACTGGGAGATCCTGGATATGTCTCTGGCCGAGCCCTGGAAGGATCCACAGTCAAAAAAGTGGAGAGTAGTGGGCACTTTGAGAACCTCTGGTAACACGTGGCCACCAGGTCCAGCGGGGAGCAGGCCGCAGGTGTCTGCCAACACCCGACGCAACAATCTGAGCCTCCGGAAACTGCTGTTCCGACAGGTCAAGGAAGTTCAGCTTCTGCCTGTACACCCTGTTTCACCCTGTGCCTGCTGCGAGCTGCACCCCTCTGCTGTCCCCCTCTCTGCTGTCCAGCTGCAGGTCTGTCAACAGCAGCCTATTGCTGATGGTCATACTGCTCCTCTTAGGAGGTCCAATCTAAGGCAGCCAAGGCGCCACTCATCCCGAACTGATTCAGAAAACCTCCAAAGTGTAGAAGGTAAACTCTCAGCAAAAGTACTGTGAACAAACCCTTTCCCACTAGTAGGTAAGAAAGCAGCTGTGAGTACTGAGTATTTATTGCAGTATTTGCATGAGTTTTAATCAGCCCCCTCAATTGCCGGTGTTCTAGCTTTGCTTTCAATGACGAGTTTCAGGAAGCCCAGGAAACTCGTGGATGTGATGTTAAAGTTAAAAGTGTGTTCAAATGTCGCTCCAATTGAGCGATTATAGTTAATAGGCAACCTGCTTCTCTTGAGGGGGTTGCGTGCGACCAGCCTAACGCGCCAGAGTTAAACACGGAAGTCGGCGGGTTGGAGCCAGTTTTCCGACGTGCTCGTATTTTTGCTGGATTTAACCCCGTGCCCGCGAGCTCCTCCATGTTAAAATTTACCCCGATTATTTCAGTGAGAGTGGCCAATCTATGGAACAGGCTCTTGAGAGACAATGGAAAATATAGGCCCAAAAATTCATCCCGGTGCGCGAGAGTATGCACTGCGTACTCTCGCGTATTCCCTCTGCAATTGCCGGTTTTCTGCATGCCCTGCGCATGCGCTGAAAACCGGCAATTGCTCTTTTGAAAAAGGGGGCGGTTCCTCGGTGCATCGCGTGCGCGCTACAGGCTGCGCGCACGCTGTGCACTTCGTGCTTTGGACGCGCAGGTAAGTACTGAAGATTTTAGAAATGTAAAAAGGACGAGTAAGACCCACTTTTAACAAGGTAAGTAGTGAATTAAGTATTTTTTTGAATTTTTTTTTACAGGTATATCTTTTTTAGAGACTTTAAAGACAGGTAAGTTTATTTTTATAACTTTTTAAAAGATTTTAAATTTTTTCAAAAATTTAATTTTTTATTTAAAATGGTTAATTTATTTAACTATACTTATTTTATTAATGTGATGGTTTTTTAAAAAAATTTAATTGAGGTTTAGCTGTTATTTTGGGGGGGTGTAAGATTCATAGATTTCACAGCACGTATGTGAAACTTATGAAACACTTGGTAAGTGTAGCATGCTTGGGAGAAACAGGTGACTTTGGATCTATGGTTTTCAAAGCTTTCCACCACTGGGGTTTTCCTCACCTCGTGTCTGGATCTGTTGGAGACTAATTGATAGAGTCTGATTGCTATGATTAGGCAATAACTCCATTATCGTTGTTTCATGTGACTACCAGGATGGTAGAAGAAGAACTAGACGGACCTTGGTCTTTCTTCATCTAGCAAGTCCTATGTTCCTATATTTGTTTGAGATAACTTTATAATCAGGTTAAAATATATAGAATTTCAGAAATTCAAACCTTTCATAACAATTGTATTCAGTTGCTGCTCACTGTATACTCATAACTGCTCATTCTTATTGAAGACATACATTTTGCTCAGATTATTGGGACTATATTTACAGCCAAGGTATATAATTTTGTGATACGGACACCAAGCACTGAGTCATACCAAGCATGCACTTTATCATCTTTCAGCGTAGTTAACTAATCTCAACACAAAAAAAAATTCAACATAACCTTGTTTATATTAATGGAAGCATATACTTCAGTGACAATACGATACAACATTTCTTTAAAAAGTACTAACATTGCTGTATGGCAACAAAGAATAAGTGATGTAATTGACAGCATGAATTAAGGAAAGTAATTGGGAACATAGGAACAGGGGCAGGCCATTCAATCCCTCGAGCCTGTGCCGCCATTCAATGAGATCATGGCTGACCTGTATCTCAACTCCATCTACCCGCCTTGGTTCTATAACCCTAAATAACCTTGCCTAACAAAAATCTATCAATCTCCATTTTGGAATTTTCAATTGACCTAGGCTCAACAGCTTTTTGGGGAAACAGTTCCAGATTTGCACTACCCTTTGTGTGAAGAAGTGCTTTCTGACATCACTCCTGAAAGGCCTAGCTCTAATTTTAAGGTTATGCCCCCTTGTTCCGGACTCTCCGACCAGAGGAAATAATTTCTCTCTATCTACCCTATCAAGGTAATGATTCTGCCATTCCCATTTACACCTCCTCTAGACCCATCTTTTGTTTCTTCACTTGTCCCATTACCATCACCTTTTGCCTTGCACCATCCTCACTTTTGTCATTTAATCTCTCCTGCCTTCCACCCTAGCACAGACCTTTCCTCCCCTCCCCCCTTTCCCTGCCCCTACACTTACTTAAAACTTTGTTACATCTCCAACTTTTTCCAGTTCTGATGAAAGGTCATCAACCTGAAATGTTAACTTTGTTTCTCTCTCCACAGATGCTGCCTGACCTGCTGAGCATTTCCAGCATTTTCTGTTTCTATCAAATCCTTTAATCATCTTAAACACCTCAATTAGATCACCCCTTAATCTTCTGTACTCAAAGGAATATGAGACTAAGTCTATGCAACCGGTCCTCATAATCTAACTCTTTTAGCCCCAGTATCATTCTGGTGAATCTGTGCTGCACTCTCTCCAAGGCCAATATATTCTTCCTGAGGTGCGGTGCCCAGAACTGAATGCAGTTCTCCAGATGGGGTCTGACCAGAGCTCTGTACAACTGTAACATAACTTCCACCCCTTTGTATTCCAGCCCTCTCGAGATAAAGGGCAACATTCCATTAGCCTTTTTAAATTGTTTTTTGTATCTGTCCACTAGCTTTTAGTGATTTCTGTACTTGGACCCCGAAATCTCTGCTCATCCACAGTTCCTAGCGTCTAGCCATTTAGAAAATACTCCGATCTATCTTTCTTAGGTCCAAAGTGGATAACCTCATATTTTCTCATGTTAAACTCCATCTGCTACAGTTTTGCCCACTCACATAATCGATCAATGCCCCTTTGCAAAATTCAGATCTTGTATCCGTCTCTTTCACACCAAGGACCTCAACCATGGGGATCAAGGGGTATGGCGAGAAAGCAGGAATGGGGTACTGAGGTAGCATGTTCAGCCATGAACGCATTGAATGGCGGTGCAGGCTCGAAGGACCGAATGGTCTACTCCTGTACCTATTTTCTATGTTTCTATGTTTCTATGAAAGCAACACCTAAGTGAACAAGAATTCTTTAGATTAAATGCCCTGAGAGGGCCTTTATAAATAATCATGAGGGAATAGCTATATCTCAAGTTTTCACGTGCAGTATACTACCAGGGATGCTGAAACTGCGTCACATTACAAATAGCCCAGATTTCTTTCAGGACCACAATGCTGCTGGTATGATTTTAAATGTCTTGACTGTTCTTTAGGTAATTTAGGGTTAAAGTTCATCCTTTACCACACAACTCCCCCACCCTGTCAATGTTCTCCCCTTATCTCCACAAGGATTAACTCTTAGCTGACGCAAGTGGCAGTTATTCTTGTGTCTACCGAGGTAACAATGTTCAGCCTGTTATTTGACTGCAAAAGACTGCACTGCCAGGGTGATCTTGTCCTCATTCCACGTCCACACATGCACAGTTCCAGTAGGGATCACTGGATAGCAATCAGGGCACAAACAATAGATCGACTTACCCTACTTGATCACAGGGGTGCTGAGGCCAATTGTAACCGTTTTACTGCCATTTGCGCTAACTCACCACAGGCCATAATCAAACATGAGACAATCCTAGTCTGTATGACTTAGCTGCTCAGTGGAAAAACTCATTGAGCCACTGAGGGAGTCTTGTGTGGATAAACTGAATGTGTTTTGTTGCTTAAAAAATAAGTAAGTCCTCCTGAAGAAGATGCAGATTTTTGTACAAGTTCCCTATTTAAAAAAAAATTACTCTAGAAATATGAAACATCTCCATTTACATCAACCTTAAATCCTAAAACATGGATATTACTTTAATAAATGTTTCCACGCCATCACTAGAAATAATTAGCGCAGAATCCAGTCATGTCAAGTAACCCTGAGGTTAAACTGCTTCTACTTTGCTTCTTCATTTTCCCAGGTCATGCATCAACTGCAGTTAAGAAAGTGGACGAGGAAACTACTCCCAGGGATCTGACCATGGCTCCTTGAATTATCTCCCAGAATGTGCACAGCCCAGGGGCGGAAGGAAGAACAGGAGAGAAAAAAAAGAACTGGAGCCTCTGTCCACCCTTTGTGGTGCCATGTGCTAATGCTCATACTAAAAAAAATTGACAGAGTACAAACTCTTTTTCAACTTATCAACAGTAAACAGTAGGTTATATAAAAACTTAATTTTGGATACAAAATGGTGTCATTTTAAAAAGATAGTTTAGTAAATTTAGAGCTATAACCGCTGCCAATTTAACTCCATGTATAGCAAGGCTACTCTGGGTGTGGCTGCTATTAAAAGCAGCTGGAAGCCTGCAATGGGCAAAAATGCTATGACTCTTTTTCCCTATAATATACTCCAGATGCTATATTCATTTATATCTCAAATGCTTCATAGCCCTTTAAATACTCTTACATTTAAAGTAAAACAGTCCCAGTTACCATACTTATTAACCACCAGATTACTCCGTTATCAACACCTCTTTCTGTGCCCAAGGCATTGCTGCAACCCTTGGGTACATACACTGGACTCTTTCTCTCGAAGTACTGCACAATGGTGATACAGCCCTACTGACTACCCAGAAAAAAACCTGGAACATAACACACGTAACAAATGGATCCTTCGACTCAGCCGATAGAAATTTCTGGATTACAAATACACCTTGCAAACACAAGAAAAGTCAATTATTAAAATGAGTTCTAATTTAGAGGATACACCGGGCATTACAAAACACACACAAGGATACCTGTAGGAGGGTTTTTTTTTCATAGAACATGACAGAAAATGGCACGACAACAAATTATTTCACAGCAACAAAACCAGAGCCAGTACACAACCCACCATCAATGACGCGACTGCAATGCGTGCCCGAAGAGGTCAGCCCGAGGATTGCCAGAAATTGGTCTTAAGTACCATGAAATCAGTGAGCTGTGGGTGCCAACTGGGCATCCCAATGCAGCTCGCTGGTCGGGCCCAGAGCAAGATCCACTGGCTCAGGCGTCAGCAGTGGCCCTCAGGTAGGTCCTGGTGGGGGGGTGGGGAAGACAAACGTGGGCTGGCAGTGGCCCACAGTATTGCACTGGAGCCAAGGGCAGCACTCCTGCTCCAACTGGCTCCACATTAAGGTAAGTGAGAAAAAGTTTACTTAACCTGTCTTGGGTGATTTCCAGCAATCCCTTTTAAGGACCACTGGTTAGGCTGCTAAATTCCCCCCCAAAATATATTGTCAATAGTTGCATGAGCAATTTGGTATTAAATTCCACGCACCACCACCCCCCACCCCACCCCCACCCACCATACCCCAAAGAGTTATTAGTAGATGATTAGACTAGCAAGAATAAATAGGACTTCCATAATCCCTGCAGTCTAAAGATCAGAGATTCCCACAGGTTGCAAGAGAAAGACTGGGCCCTCTCCAGACATCTCTTCAAATATTGCAAGAATACAGCTTTTATGTACGTTTCTTGTGTGTATAAGGAGTAGACAAAATCAAAGACTGGTTCAATTTAGAACAGACCACTCTTGCAGATTAGAGACAAATATTCTCGGTTTCCTATCAACGAATACATCAGTCAAGCATTGCTACTCATGACAAGAAATTCCCCTTCCAGTTTCTGAACTGTTCTGGTAAAATGACAATGTAACCCAACCCTGTCTATTTTAAAACACCAGTGTATTCATGGTCTCAATTACCAAATGTGCCTCATCAGAAGCAACTCTAAAGAGATTCATTTGCTAACCTGAGCACCTGGTTCACTAGTTTCTGGAGATATAACGTTGTCTTGCAAGCGTCAGGCATTTAAAATCTTGTCCGAAACAATACTGCAGTTTGAATTATTGGTCATGTTGCAGTTATCAATTCCTTCTCTCCTCTGCAGGGTTTGAGAATATTTAAATAAGCATTCATCTCACTAAGAACTGAATTAATTTTACTTTGGGAGTAGGAAGTAAAGAAATAACTTTTCATATGTAAACAAAGATTTTTACTCTGTTAACAATAAAAGATTTTGATTCTATGAAATGTCAACCAGTAAGAAAATTAAAGGGTCTAAATGTTGTACAAATTATGCCAACGTATTCTACAATAATGATTACATAGACTTCTAAATAACAGAATACTCAAGTCCCAGTTAGAGGATGCGGCCTTGACGCACATTTAAATTCAACTTCTCTCTACGCCCAAAGTTTCAATAATTCTCACAAGAAGGAGCATTTCAAAAGAAGCAGTATATTCGATTTCAGGGGATAATAAATAGCAACCAACTAAATAAATACAAAATGAGATTTGCTATAAAGATTGCACACCAAGCACAGCTCCAGACAGTTGAAAAGGAGTTACATTAATGGTAGCTATGGAGATGTCCTATCACAAGCATAGACTCACTGTCCAACCACAGGCAGCAATAAACCAGGAATAACAATTAAGGATAAAACAGAAAACCAAACCCACTGCCTATTAAAGTGAATATATTGCAGACCATATAGATCATACAAGTAGGGGTTTTGGACCCCTCCCAGTGGCAAGAGCATTGTTCACACCATAAATTTGTGGACAACGTGTATTGCGTGGTAAAATGGCAGAATAAAAGTGAAAAATCCTAGTAAAAGAATAATTTGCGATTTTCTTTTCATAAACAAGTGAAATGTTTGTGACTAACATAATATTAGGCCACAATGACTAAGCACATACATCTGCTTTTGCCTACAGGGACACGGTTTAGTGTAGCTCACACTTAAGTCTCCAGGCTTTATTACAGTGATATTAATAGAGTCCCAGTTGTAGTTTTGCTACATTCAATGCTATGAATATGGGGCTTTTAGTCCACCTGGCCTGGAGAATGAACTGTGCTTAAAATGATTACAACCCGTTATGATATTTAGAATATATTACGAAGAGCAACGAGACCAAAAAATAATGTTTTTTTAAGCTTTGATTCCATAAATCAGTTAATGCTTAAAACTATAATTGACTAATTAAAAAATCATATCAAGCAGATACATTATAAAAGTTTACCATTGGTTTTCCCAGTGGCTTAACTGAGCTATACAGACCAGACAGGTCCCAGATTCAATCCCCAGTCTGTGAGCAGTTACTTCGGCTGCGATTTCGCCTAGCGAGGCGGGTCCAATGCGGCCGGGGTCGGTGGCAGGGTGCAACCCCGCTGCTGGCTCCATCCCTCTGTGTGAAAAGAATTTTATGTTGATGGGCTTGTTAAGCCCGCCCAGCACTTTCCCCAGCCAATTAGAGGCATAACAACACAGAAGGAGGCCATTTGTCCCATCGAGTCCGTGCCGGCTCTCTGCAGAGCAATCCAGTCAGTCCCATTCCCCCGCTCTATCCCTGTAGCTCTGCAAGTTTATTTCCCTCAAGTGCCTATCCAGTCTCCCCTTGAAAACATTGAGTGTCTCCGCTTCCACCACTTCCGTCGGCAGCGAGTTCCAGGTCCTCACCACTCACTGCGTAAAAAAGTTTTTCCTCACATCCCCCGTATCTCTTGCCCAAAACCTTAAATCTGTGTCCACTAGTCCTTGTACCATTAACTAGTGGGAACAGCCTATCCCCGTCTAGCCTATCCAAACCAGTCATAATCTTGTACACCTCTATCAAATCACCCCTCCAGCTCCTTTGCTCGAATGAAAACAAATCCAACTGCTCCAACCTGTCCTTGTAGCTAAAATCCCCCATCCCCAGAACCATTCTGTTAAATCTCCTCTGCACCCTCTCAAGTGCCTTCACATCCTTCCTAAAGTGTGGTGACCAGAACTGGATGCAATACTTCAGTTGTGGCCTAACCAGCGCTTTATAAAGGTTCAGCATAACTTATCTACTTTTGTACTCAATACCTCTATTAATGAAGCCCAAGATCCCATATATAATTGAAGGAAGCGGGTCTGATGATGTCATTTAATGACGCATCCTCAGCCGGTTTCCTTAAAGGGACCATGCGCAAATTTATTTTGACAGTTGTGCAGTCAGTGTTCTACAGCATTGAGGTGCTGCAAACACTGACAATCACTGCACACAGGTGCACGGCTGCACCCAGGCTCTCCCATGACTCCCTCCATATGCTTCTGGAAGGAGTCACAGCACACAGGGAGGTCCTCTTCCCTTCCCATGTGCGGAAGAGATCTCCTCAGGAGATCAATGCAGCCTGGTTGCACATTGCATAGGAGGACACAAGCAGGGATATCAGGAGGACCAGGCTGCAGTGGCACAAACCTTTCAATGATCTCAGTAGATCACAAAACGTTACTGCAAAGCCACACTCAACCTCATACTGCTGTGCCACTCAACACATCCCCATCTCTCTGCCTTCCCTACCGTACTCCTGCACATCCTTACTCACACCAACTTACCTTGCACCTCCACCCATCCCTCTCTATCTACATTATCACTTCCCCATCTCACTAGCCACCCCTCACACTCACCATCATCCTAGTCCAATCATACCAACTAACAACGCACAAGGGTAGGCACTTGTGTGTTTTAGCCAATGTTCATGTAAAGTTTCTGTTAATGTGCTGTCAAACATTGAAATCTTTATTTTCATCACTTTGCGTTCTTGGATAGATTTATGTGCACCTTTGGAAGTGGCTTAGTGAGTTGCAGTGAATGGTGAGACATAACGGTACCCCCCGCAATGGTGATGAGTGTGAAAGGGATGGCTTGGGCATTGCAGGGATGCTTTATGGTGATGGCGTGGGGTGGTGCCAACCTGGCACATCATGTGGCAGCCAGGGTGTACAGCGTCAAGTGAAGTAAATCAGCTATGGTGAGGCCATCCCTGGCCTCCCGGGCAGCAATGTGGTCGGGTGCTGATGCCCTCTGTCCTGTGCAGCATCAGCTGATTGCGGAGAAGGTTGGTTTTGTTGTTGGTGCTGCTGGTGTTGGGGCTGATCTTGGTGGGATTCTGAGGACCAAGGTGAGATAGTTTCAAGGGCAACAATGCTGATGTAATAGATGGCAGGTGAGGTTGAGATGACAGAAGTGATCTGTCATTGGTGAGAGAGGTTGTTCAAATGAGGTGACACTGGATAGAGAGTTTGCTCCAAACACTTGCAACCTGCATAAAGCTCAATCTGTGTTCCAAATGCAGTAAGCAACAACTTCTAACCTTGGAAAGTGAACACCTATTTGCAGCTGTCAAGTAAAGAAATCATCCCATGCTGACACAACAGCCGACCTCCTTACCTGACGTAATCCCCGAGAAGTGGGGAAGCCGGTGGCGAACTCCAAAAATCTAAAGGTAAGCATAAAATTCTAGTTGATTGCCTTTTAACAATCTCTCTAATGATGTGAATTGCCTCCCCCGCCACTTGGTGTCGGGTCTGTTCAGCGGTTTCCCTACCCGCTGTCAAAAACAATTTTTTTCCCTCAGCCAACCCCCCTCCAAATGCCCCCGCTGACCCCCCGAAAAATTCCCCCCTTTATCTCAGCTAGGGCAACAGTAACGATGCGGTGATTGGTGATGCACCCCAGGTTAGGGAGGGAAACAATTGGCAAGGGCTCATGTTCACTGTAATGTGACCCCTTCTGGAAGTATTCATATGGATGAGAAACAAGGATGTGGTTCAGCTGTGATATGGCCCCACTGACCTTCATGGTCTAGACTCAGAAGAATGATCACTTGGGCAAGTATGAGAGGAAAACCACCACCCATTGAACTGTACCCGATAAAATGATGCTCCCTGCTTTGTATTTAATTCCGCATATGGGAATGGAGGTACGTATAGTTCATATTTAGTATGTCTTTCTGACAGACTTTATTCGGATTGGGCTGCAAAAGGAAGATACTTCTTCCTCCCTCCTCTTCCAGAGTATTTTATTTATTGCACGTGGAGTAGTGTTCCTGCGACCCAGCCAAGGCAACCATTTAAATGTAGGTTGGTGATTAGACTGCAGCTGTGCATTCCTGACCATCGTCAGTATGACTCAGTTTCCCCAAGTATAAAATGGGACAGTCATTCACACGATAGCCTCACTGTCGAATCAGTCAGTCCAGTTTGCCTGGAATGGCACAAATGGGTAGATTAGGCAATTTCCTCATTTTAACAAAATGGGAAAAATATTTAAGAACCAATACCCTCATTAAAATTAAGAATTTATGCATATAGCTTCTAACATTCAGAGGTTATAAATTACAGGGAAGAAAAGAACCCCATACACAAAAACGAAACAACCCACATTGAGGAAAGTTATACCATGGTTTTTGCAGTATTACATTCATGCAATTTATAGCCCTAGATACTGCAAGCTCTATTGAGAAAAATTGTACCTCTGTCAGACTCACCAACATGCAATGTGTAGGCAGCTAGATGAGCAAAGCGACCTTCCTTCATTTTAACTTTACATTTAACTGACTGTGTCATTTCAAGGAGAAGGCAATCCCCTCCCTCACTGAAACCATGCCCTCTAACCCCACCATCCCTCTCCATTGCTATTCATCCACACATGCTACTAACTTTCCTTTCCCATATCCTCAATTGAATACCCTACTTACACTCCATTTAGGGTCACACATAAAATATGGGTGAAAAATTCAACTTTGGTGCAGGTGCAAAATGGGCGGTAGCGGATTGGCCTCAGTGATGACTGTGTCCTCACTTCACACACCGAATTTAAACTCACTCCGCTCAGCTCAGTGGGGACGGGGGCCTCCAAAATGGAGCGGCTCAATTTTCTGCTCCGTTCCCGCTGATTTCAAATTTGAAGGCCACTGGTTTAGCAGTGGATGAGGCGCCTGTGAAGAGCAGGTAAATCCAGGTCGGCAGCTGTCAGAAGAAGAGGAAGCCCTCCAAGGTAAGTGAAAAACCTTCCTTCGTGGGGCCCGGAATACGTCTGCCTGCCTGCCAGCCAGCCAACTGCCACTTTCTGCCTGGAGTTAAAATACAATGGGCCTCAAACTTACAAAAGTACAAGGTTTTGCACTCTCGCTGTCCTCTGCCCATCCAAAACCTGCTGGGGGTCAAAATGTATCTCACACATTCCAGCAGGAGTTACCAGATTACAGTCAGGAACAGGAAGCCTGGCTGATTCCCGCCCCGTCCAGTAGCACTGAGGCCCAGTATAGCACACCCACCACTACCGTGGCTAAGACTAGCTATTTCAGCACAGACTAACCTAGAATCTTTCTGATCTGTATGGCTCAGTTCTACACTGGCTAGGGCATTTACCAGCTGAGTCATCAAAAGACTAAACTGGGGTTTATTAGCACACAATAAATTAATTATGTAGAAATAAAGAGAAATAGTTTTTTTTAATTCTATGATAATAAGCAAATATAAATCAGTATAATTGTAACTGGACTGCAGTATATTTTTCCTTTTTTTTTTAAACAGTCTCTTGGATAAATCAGTTTCAGAGCTGACATCACAGCAACTCCCATTGGCAATTTAATTCAGTGTTCAGCTGACAGGAGGTGCACCCAACACAAAGTAAGATGGCCTATCCTGTTGTTTCCTCTTCCTCTCTCACCCGCAGTTTGAATGTTAGCCAACACAGGAGACCAGGCTCAAACCACAGACCAGAAGAGTGCACGACAAACTCTTGAACTCCTTTTTAACTGGGTCGTAAGAATCTTTAACACTACCTATTTAGAACAGGAGTCCTTTTCAGAATTTAAACAGAGTCCAGCAACTCCCATTTGGGGCAGGAAGAAGTAGAAATTGGATGAATGGATGCTGAAGCACTAAAGCAGACCACACTACAAAATAGCATCAACAACGAAGAGATCTATAGTCCAAATTGTCCTGACTACAAGTTGAACCATGGAGGCAAAAGGCATCAGTAAGAGACTAAAATGCATTTGCTAAGAGGTGGGGAGGAACTAAAAGGTATTTTTTAAATAAGCAGATATAAATATTTTGATATGCAATGAACATAAGCTGACGTGGCTTAAGAGGTAAGGAAAATATTGTGACTTCTGACTTCTACTGGAATTACTCCACCACTAACAGTACCTTCTTCCACTTAGCAGAAATGTTGGAAAACAAGTGGCTAGCATTGACTAACTCCTCAGTTTGTGGCTCAGGAGGGAGCTCTACACTGATCTGTAAAGGTTATTTACATATTATGACCTATGTAAAAAAAAATATGAATAGTTTACATTCAAGCCAAAATGAACAGATGGCAATACTGCGGTCTTTTTACTACAGTAAGAAGTAAAACTGATATATTTCCAAGGACAGAATCTGCAGATTAACTAAAAAGTTATTTATACTCCAAGATGGCCGTACAAACACATTTTAGTAATAACTGGTTCTGGGGTGGAGGTTTATGACAGACCTTCAATATCCTGAAACTGTATTTAGTAAAAAAATAAGCTTATATTTGAGACATGTATCCTTAGGATTCCAAATGACTGCCACATTTTCTTCAAACATTTTGGTCATACATATTGAGGAGACAGCTTTTTGAAAAACACAAGTGGATTACAGAATACAGTTGGTTTGTTAAAACTACAATATAGTTTTGCAAGTAATTTGTAGACTACCACCTATGAGTTTGGAAACAAAGTGGTGACTAAGAAGATGGGGGGAAAAAGTGTAAAAATAAGGTCAATGAAAAGAAAGAAAATAATTCTGAAAAAATGAACTGTACATAACAGTGCATCAGTAGGAAAATCCTTCAAGGTGTTGATGGTCAGAACTCAATAGATTTTGTCTGCGCTAGAAAAATATACAGATTGAAGCTGCTTAGTGGCTATGTCACAAAATGGACTACAAACGGAGCTTAATTTCTCATTTCTTTGCTGTGATGCAGCAAGAATATTTCTGAACCACTGGCGAGCATTCATTTTAGATTGGAGCCAAAAATGGAACACAATCACTCTTACTGAACTGAACCAAGTAGTTTTGGACCTTGGCAAGAATTAGTGTTGTTGCTAATGTGTTGACAGGTAGAGAGCTGAAACAGCGTAACCAAGGCCCCAGAGGGATTCTGTTAAACCTATTATGTCTACAAAAATATTGGATGATTTGCAACATGTACATATGATTTTATTTCTCTTTTGTTGCTGTATGCTAATTAATATTATAAACATTAACCTGCCAGCAAACTGTCTACCTTGTAGCATTTGGCTCTGTTCACTGGACAGGATTCAACAGTGATTAAACCTGCTTCCTTGCCTACTTCTTGCAGCTCATACAGTCTATTTCACTAAAATAAATGGCTGATCAGTGATTATATCCATTGACAATATAGAATGCAATATTTTATAAATTACTGCACTTTATGAGCATATATGTAGCAAATATAGTGTAAGAAATGGATAGCTTTCATCTAGAACACATCCAAAAAACTGGCGGTTCATATATACAAGAGTAACAAACCACTTATTTTATGTAAGTGGGGTGGGTCATTGCTCTGGAAGTCTTCAAACATTTTAACCATCCTACTACTGTATGATCCATAGTGCCAACCCTAGTCAGTAAAGTAAGAATTCTCTTATTAAAGCCTACTCAAGAACATTATTTTTATTGTGCGGAGATGCCGGCGTTGGACTGGGGTGGACAAAAATGAGAAGTCGCACAACACCAGGTTATAGTCCAACAGATTTATTTAAAATTACAAGCTTTCGGAGCTGTCGCCCCTTCCTCAGGTAACTTTACCTGAGGAAGGGGCGACAGCTCCGAAAGCTTGTAATTTTAAATAAATCTGTTGGACTATAACCTGGTGTTGTGCGACTTCTCATTATTTTTATTGACACTAGTTTGGTGATTGTGGTGGTAGGAGAGGAGGAATGGGAGAAAGAGGTGTTGAAATCAGGGAAAAGCACTCATTGCTACATCATTACCAGTAAATAATTATTTTAAACTCATATGAATACACTAAAATGACTTTGGAAAAATGCACATACATATAGAATAGTGTATACATTTAAAAAGGAAGGAAATAGAATTTGGAGGTGTGCAAGGAGACATTTTTTAATTCACAATTTTTTTTTTTAAAGTACCAGCTTTGGTGCTTTTGTCTAATCCAATCCTCAAAAGGGTTAATGGAAGTACTTTCACAGAGTTAGAAAAATAAAGACTAAAGTACTGTCTGTACTTTTGCATTTTATTATTCTTGCCATAAGTATGGGAACAGTCAACCAGATGGTAAAATGACTGCTCCTTCACTTTGCAAAATGTTCACATTACCAAAGAAATTAAGAGCCGTACTAGAAAGGAACATAAATTACTCAGCCATTGGAATTGATGTCAATCCTTATGACAATGAGAAACAGAATTCTTACACAGAAATGATCATTTAGAAATTTTTGTGGCTTGGGAAACTAAGAGAGGTTGTTAGTCAAACTAACCTCAGCTGAAAGCAAAATTGTTTCCTCCTGTATTACACAAGGAAAGACAAGCGGTATCTTGAGCTACAACAGCTTTTTCAGAATCCACAAAATGAATTCAATGTATGCAAAAGAGCCTACATAACAAAATGGAAACTATGTGATTAATTCCTATAATCTTTGCTGTAACCAGCCTGGAATCTAAACACAAGACTATGACCATGTGGAACCTAGAATAGATGTACTTTGCAACAAAAAGAAAATCAGCCATTCATAATATCTGAGAGTCAAACTGTAAGAAGTTCAGGGAAAGGATGTTCACTTTGCAAAGTAAGTATTTTTATAACAAGCTATTGACACTAATTTGTTTGATAGTATAAGCGTTACCCACCAGCAGGTCAGCTACTGTCTGGAAAAGAGCTGGATTTATAAAGTTGGCAAACTCAATGCATGACCTTAATAAAATGCAATGTACTCCTTCTGCTTCCATTTAACACAGTATATAGCCACAGGTACAATATTACACAATTTTGGCAGAATGCTTGCATAATGTTGTAACACATAACTGTATTTTCAAGCCATATTGAACTTTTGAAGGGATGCACATCATTAGTATGGGGCAATATGCACAAATGTAATAGCCCTTCACTTGGAATATGCAACATTTGAGAATTAAATGTATATAAAGCTGCATGAGGGGAACAGGTCTGAAATACAAGCAACTCTTTCAAACTTCAGGATATGTTGTTTTCATGAATTGGGCAGAATTCCAAACCAGAAAATGCAGAGAAACTCCCAAAAACTTGGCTTAGAACAGAGATGCAAAATGTTATTTTTGCCTTTGCAAACTATTGTGTATCTCAATAATTGGTTGGTAATATAATTTATTGCTAAGATGGTCTTTAACTACCACATGCAAAGAGTTAAAGCGCCCAATTGATGAGTCTGGTGAACTGACATAGCAGCAGTGAGGACGGATTAAATCAGAAACCTCAGTAGGGTGGACACTCACAGATGTTGGTTTGGCTAACCAGCACTAGTCTGTGGCAATGCCAGAGTTTTTATTCAAGTGAGGGTTACTGGGCAGAAACACACCCAAACTTTATACTGTATTTGTAAAAGGAATTGCCTTATCATCTTGAGCGGATTGCAGTGATCTTGATTGTTGGTTGCTAGAATTCAAAAGGACATAGTGGGGAAATTCAATGCAAATTGTCTGTTCTGAGATGCTGTGAAGTGAAAGAGGCAGATACTGAAATGTAGTTACTGTGCTTGTTAAAAATTCAGTGTTATCTCACATGATGCTTTTAGTTCCTTCCACAATACACTGATGGAGTTATCGTGAAGCACAAGGTTGTCCCAAATGGAGCCAGTTAGCTAACCCAGTTCTCAGCTAACATTTCTAAATTGTAACTAACACATTGATTAAAATGCGTTGTCAATTTCAGTTGAGTATTCAATTTACACGTGGCTAACATGCAGAGTTCATCAGTTCCATGATTCAGTACAGACACTAGCAAAGGAAACGGGAAGTAAATGTTTACTTGCTTTTTCCAAACACAGGGAAGAAGGAAAACTCCCAATGCCGGCTGATTTCCATGAAGAACAACAGAATTCACAAATCGTTATGAAGCAGCATTAATCACACATACTGTTCACAGGCCATTGAGTCAGAAACTTCCTTTTGGTGTAGATCTCAATCAGAAAGGTACTTCAAAGCTATAATAATTAAGATTCACTGCAGCTGGCCTTTAAAAAGAAAAAAAGACAAGCAAGAAGTATTATCTTGATCAAGTCCATTAAACAGTTTATCTTCACTTTGGTAGGACAGTTCCTGAGGAACATTATAGATAAAAAGATTTATCTTTTGTAGATCATTTTCCTGCAGCCCACACAGAGAAACCTTATGGATAAAAAGGTTAATAGCTTTTTATGGATGGTGAATATTAAATCTTAAAAACATAGAGCTTTGCTGTTTAGTAAAATATCTGTTCTTGGGCTAGAGTCACTCCCAGTTGTCTTAGTAATTATTTTCACATGCTGGTGGGGTATTTTATAGGTGGGAAATGTTTTAGTTTTACCTTTGAAATTTGATGATTACTATTAAAAAGATAAAACAATGCAAGTTTGTCATAATTGAGAACAAGACCAATGAAGAATGGCTGCTTTAAAAGAAACAATTCCCAAAATAAGGTGTCATTTTTATTCAATAGCTGTTAACGTTGGGTTTAAAATCAAATAAAATCCAAGGATTAATGAGCACCAATCACTTCTTCACTTTTAATGACAAAACAGTTTATTGTATATGGCATCAACACACATCACAAAATCTCTAACTAGTATTGTACTTAGAGATGCAAAAAAGTAGAGCAGCTTGAAAATGGACCTTCAGTTTTCATTATACACCAACACTTAGCCAGTTTCTAAAAATGGAGGCTATTAAAATCTTAAATACTAAAACGATAGCTCAGTAAGAGAAGGGTGGGTGTTGTCCATTTGAGGCAATAGCTATTCTTTATAAATCAGTCTTTCATCTTATTGTTCCATACATTTAAAAGGATCATTACAGCAAGATATTTTTTAAGAACCACATCATTAGACATTTATTATTTCTTATCAGATTACCAAGTGTAAACCCCATCTCAATTAATGTTTAGTAATGGATAAGGAATGCACTAACTGTACTAGGACAACAAAATTCTGAACAGTTCATTTACATAAGTGAATTCAAAGTAAAATGTAGTCAAGCCTTTGCAGCCATATAAGTACAACCAACAAACAGAATGTTTGGAGTTCATGTTTTTCAGCAAGGATATAGAGAATACAAAAATAGTTATGAGTGGATAGGTTTTTATGCCCTCCTCTCATCTCCCCCACCATCTCCCTTTTCTCTTCAATTAAATTAAAGGATTAAAAAAAGTGTCCACATCTGTGAGCCACTTCAACAATAGTATTAAGGCAATTTGAATGGCTCGTAACTCTCTCACTGTACATGCATATCACCTCAATCCTGCTTCCCCCAACATTTTGTGCAAGTTTCTTCCTATGTTCTCACTCAATGCAGACTTTCTGGGGGCATTGAGGGGTGTGCTTACTCATTAGCAAATCAAGTCGATGATTTTACCACTTCATAACACAGAGACATAGAGGTTAACTAAAGCAAACCATGATCTGGAAGTCCTTTTGAGGAATCTCTTGGATGGGAGCTTTATATAACGAGTGAAGTTGATTTGAGTCTCATTATACTGACTGGAAGCAATTCCATTTTCCATTTATGCATACTGTGGCATAGGGGTACCAGTAATGTGGTTGCATGGCATTGCAAAATTCAAAGGGGTGTCGAAATAAGCATTGTACTTCATGAAAACTTTTCCTCAAGTTTAAATATTGTCCATTTGCAAATTCAGCTTTGAAGCATTCTCAAGTGATATCAGGAAAGGTTTTCCTAGGTTATTAAAGCTAATATGTAAAAAATTGGCAAGAGAGAGAGGAAGAATGACCTTTCACCTCCAAAATATCTAAGTCTTAATATCCTGAGGGAAGCTTTAGTCATCATTAAAAAACACACACAAGGAAGCACATTTGAACTTGCTATTTGAAGTAAATAAAAGCTACTCTTAAAACTTTAGCTGAAGATACATCATAGCTTTCAGTGGGCGATTTGAAAACATTAATGAGATGTCTATTTGCTGCTCTACTCATTTACAAGCATTTCATTTTAGAATTGACTATTACACAAGTAAAAAAAAACTTGAATTTATATAGTATTACCACACGGACTGCAGCGGTTCAAGAAGGCGGCTCACCACCACCTTCTCAAGGGCAATTAGGGATGGGCAATAAATGCTGGCATTGCCAGTGACGCCCACATCCCATAAATGAATAAAAAAAGTCTATTGTCATCATGCTCAAGCATTGCAAATGTTTCACATGCAACAAATTACTTCGCGTTGCAGTCACTGCTATGTTGGTAAATGCGCCAGTCATTTATGCACCACAAGATCCCAATGAAATGAATGACCAGTTAATCTGGTTTTTTTGGTGGTGTTGGTTGAGGGAGAAATGTGGGCCATAAGAATTTGCATTAGTGAGTTTGGAAATTAATTGATAGATAATGTGGTAGGTATGCACTTTCTGCACCACACACAGACTTTTAAAAAAAAATGTTCCCAGCCTTATTTTATTCCACACTCACCGGTAAACTTTTCTGAATGTTCAGAAATCAGACAGGCTGCTGACTACTCCTCATTCTCTTCCAATGACACGGTGCATTCAGCTGACAACCACCAAACTCCATGAAAATAGCCTGTGGAATATAACTTTAAAAATAAAGGAATAAATATGAAAGTACAAGAGTGACATTTGAAGACCAGCCCATTCCAGTTTGACATTTTATCTGTGTGCCTGAGAGGGTTTGGAAACATCTTACAATTAGACTTATGAGCAAACTTCCAAAGAACTTCATGTAAGCTAACTTGACAGGCGGTGAAGCAGGAACACAAGCTTTTAAAAAAAAGTTATTTTTGCAAAATTAGAGAATTTATTCTGTGGGCAAGATTGGTAATTAGCTCCCCACAGTTTAATTAAGACAAACCTAATTCTCATACATTTCTATAGCATTCCACATGTGCGAGAAGACATCGCAAAGTGCTTTACTGGAAAGCGAGGTTACTGAGCAGAAGTGAAAAAGGAAAACAGAGAGGTTAGGTTGGACCTAAGGCAGATCAAAGGAGTTTGAAGAGGTTTTTGAAAGCAGAGAGAGAGCGGTGGTAAGGCAGAAGGAACAGGTTGTTCCAGCGGACTGGAGTGTTAGTGGTTGAACAAACAGTCATCAATAGTGTAGAGGGGAACAATGAATAGCCTGATGTTAGAAGGAGTACAGGGTGCATGTGCGGACACAAGACTGTAGATGTCCAATTTAGTGTGCGGCAAAGCTATAGCGAAACGTGAAAGTGAATTCTGCCAACTCATTGAGGCATGAGAGGCTGATGGAGTGCAAGACTTTGTATGGGTGGGGACATGGACTGCAGCGTTTTGAATGAGCTGTAACTTGTGGAAGGTTGAGGTGGATGGGTCAGACAAGTAAATGTTTGAGAAGTCAAATCTTAAATTGAAAAGGCAGAAGGAGGGTTTTGGCCACAGTCAGAGAGACAGAGAGATAGAGGCAGATGCAGGTAAGGGCCTGAGCTTAGGGTCGGACAGTCCACCAAGGTTCCTGAGGTGGCAGCTGGTGAGGTTGATGGAGTCAAGACCAGAAGCACAGGAGGATGGCTTTGATTTTATCAACATTAAGCTTAGAGAGATGTTGGCTCATCCAGGTCTTGATGTCAGTCGGACTGTTTAAGAATGAAGCAACAGCCTTTGGATTGATGGAGGAGATACAGCTAGATTTTATCAGCATATATGTGGAAGCTGGCCTCATGCTTCTGGATGATATTGCCAAGGGGTAGCATCTAAATGATGAAGGGGACTAAAGATGTCACCATTGTTGTACCCTGGGCAGGGTCCATGTAAGCAGAGGAGGAGATGTAATTGGAGCAGGTTTAATGCCTGCACTGTGACAGGTATGAGTAAAACCAGGAGAGTTCAATGCCACCCAGAAGTGGACTGCAGAGGAGAGACATTGGAGGAGAATGGAATAGTCAATGCCAACAAAGGGGGATGGAGAGGATCTTGAATAAGGAATGGTGGAAAGCATAGTTACACGACAACAATGTATTCCAGAATTGTGAAAAGAAAGCTATGATTAGGTAAAGGCGGTAGATTTAGAGAAGAGAGGAGGTTGGTGATGGTGGTATTGAAGGAGGTGGGGGACAATGCCAAGGGAATGAGACATATTAATGATGTTAGCAAGCATGGGGCCGAGGAGGGTACATTGGGTGGTCAGGGATAAAAGGAGCAGATGGTAGGCTTTGTGGACAAGGTGAGTGGCCCGAGGGGGGAAAATGGTTGAGAAACAGCTTTGAACAGAGATAGGCGCGGCCTGAATTGAGTGAAGAGCAGAAGGAGGAAGCAGCAGCATTTATGCTGAGAGCCTTTACAAGCGCAAAGGATTTCAGTAAAATATCATAACATATGCAAATCTGTAGCACTTGTGAATTAGGAGCCTTCAACACTCGTGAAAGAAATGCAAGAACTCATGATCACCGAGATGTATTTTCTGACTCCATTGAAGAGAGACAGTTAAACTCCATTCACTTTTCTACTGGGGGACGCCAATCTACTACTACAGGATAACCCACAGAGCATCAAAAAGGAAAATGGATAATTCCCCCCCAACACCTCCCCCCGCCCTGCACCCCCCAGCACCCCACTCATTATGGTTAGTGAATTTGCACCTCAGCCAGTCCTGGGGCTCAAAACTGAAAATATGTGTGTGAAATGATGTCTTAACTATAGCGCCATACAGCATTGTTTCCATTGGAATAGAACAGTGAATTAGAATAAAAATATTCACAGATTTAAAATAAAGTATCTGAACTTTGGGAATTTTGAAAATAGGATGCTTCCATTAATAAACCAAAGTCGTCAGAAATAATTAAAGACAGCTACAGAGTGTGGCATTTCTTTTCCCCCCTCCTCAATCAACAGGTGGCTTTCTAAGAATTGAAATACTCATGTGAATTTTTTGTTTCCCATAACATAATGGGAGGCCTACATCTCTGGAACTAGTCCATTTACCTCACGTCATAACCACAGAAGAGGCAGGCTGCTGAATGTTTAGATTTGCATGAGTTGGCCGTGTCCCTGTGTGCGTATTACTAAAGGAAAGGTTTGTGATGTGTGCCAGGACTTACTGCAAGATCAAAGCTTGGAGCAGCTCATAATGAAACAAGATGGTAAAGCCCAGAGAATAAAGGAAACAAAGGAAATGTTTAGGAGATAAGGATCTGTCTCTGAAATGACATTCATCCAGACCAGATCCGGTGCAGAAGTTAAATCTAAAGTTCATAGACAATAATTCAAAGAGATCAGATTCAAAGCTTTGTTGATCTTCATCTCACCGCTACCCTGCTGTTGTTGCCACCATCTTGCATATATGATGGATATAAATTATGTTCAACAGAACATGCATTATTTAGTGTAAGAGTCAACAGAAGCATTTCAACCACATTTAGATAATTGAAACAAAGAGTAATATTTTTTTGACTAGCAGGATGCAGTATCTAATTACATAAGCAATACCAGAGAAAGCAGCCATAATTAACACTTAAACTGCAGGGCTTTAATTGCCAATCTGTATCAACCTACGTGGTGTGTTCCAAAAAGATCCTAAATAGATTTGAATACATTAGTAAAGAAATCCATCCAAATCGTAAAAATCAAACTACAGTGATGATTTGATAATTCAAACCACAAGTTTTCAAAATGTTTATATAGATAGCAACACATATGTTGTGTGAAATTCAGCCAGCTTCAGAATAATGAAAAGCAGATTAACAGGTCACAGCAAACAATTTATGTCCCATTTAAAGAAATCTCATAGAACCTCTGTTAAAATTGAATCACTTCCTGTGCAAAGCATTTTTACGAGTGTTGGAGCAAGAGCACGTTGAAGGACTGGAAGTAAAAACATCTCCCTAATTTAGGGGATTATTAGAACAAATAGTTTACTACAAATGTGATACAATGCTTTTAGAGTCAATAAGTCAACAAATTCTTCTCATACAAGGTGAACTGTTGTATGAAGACCTTAATAACTTTATCAATTCAGTAAAAAGCAAGTTACTTTTGTGGCAAGAATGGCAAGAGCAAAACTGGCCTAAATTATAAAAGTGCATTTCGGAAAACATTAACTTTCTACTTGCTAGGGGTCAGAACCAACAAAATGCAAGGTTTTCAATTAAAACAAATAATGAATTATTGAAGCAAAACTGCTTCACAAGAAACATCACTGAAACCAAAATCAAAGCCAAATCTTACAAAAACAGTGTGATTAACAATAGTGTGTTTAATACAGCCATTTTAGTAATTTTTCTACAAGACTGTTGTTTTGTAAACCAAAAATAAATCACATTGGTAGGAATTATGTTAATATTTTAAGATTATACTAAGTGATATGTTTTATTAGAATAAATGGAATGTGTAGCTCATTTGAACAGATTTCCAAGTATGCTTTCTTTTACCAAGAAAAAGAAAAGGAAAACAACCTTGCATTTATATACCACCTTATTTGGTCCTTGAGTGATTCAAAAGTGCGTCATATCCAATGTTGCTTTGTAGGCAAATGGGCCAACCAATCTTCACACAAGGTTCCTCGAACCGCAAATGAGACAAATGACTAGTTAATCTGTTTTCCATAGTAAATGCTGCGGGGGGGGGGGGGGGCGTCAAGGAGGATAAAGAACTATAAAATCCAAGGTTGCCATCACATAACGCATCAGTGACTGTCTGATTGAATGCAAGAGATTTAGGACAGAGGGCATGAGAAACTTTTACACAGAGGGCTGTGAAGCTATGGAATGCACTACTGAAGTTAATGACTGAAGCACAGACTATTTAAGAATATTTTGGAAAGGTGGTTGAAGGAAAGGGGAACAAATCACTCAACGGAGTTGATTCTAACTCCCCGAAATCGGCATTAACGGAATAGTAATGGCCTCAAAATGGAAGCAGAGCAGACACATGGGGCGCGATCTTGCCAGCCCTAGGGAGGCGGGTATGGAGGCAGGACTGCTGGGAAAATGGCAGAATTTGGGGGCGGGTGCCCAACCCGCCCCCAACCCACCTTCGTGCCATCTTGCCAGGAGGTGGGTAGCTGATCTGCGCCGGGTCCCGTCTCCTTGGAGGCGGGAAGGGGATTAGTGCCACTTATCTGCCTGGGTCACCGAGGCGAGTAGTGGGTCTGCGGGGGTCTGCGGGGTGCATAAGTGCGCTGTGAAGGTAAGTGATGGGTGCAAGTGTGGAGAGGTGAGTATGTGAGGTAAGTGGAAAGTGTTAGAAAAAGTTTACTTACCTTTGTTTCTTCCTGCAGGCTTCAAGAGTTGGGGATGCGGAGAGTCTCGCACCTCCGCGGCAGAGATGACAGATGGCCGTTGCATTCTCCAATGCAACAACCATCTAATTTCTGCAAAAGAAAGAGGTTTGATGAGGTCTTTAATTCAAGAACTCATCAAACTACAGAGAATGCCAGTGTTTGACAGCTTCACAGAGCTGTCAAACGATGACAATTCATCTGTCAAAAATTCATACGTTGATGTTTTCTGTAACCGGCTTTCCCTTAATTGGCCTGCTAAGCCTGCTGGGCGGGCTTAACAAGGTCAATCAAGGGAAAATAGTGTGGGTTGGCCAGAAGTTGATGGAGGCGGGACTGAAACCTGACAAGTGGGAGTCCCGCCTCCAAAAGCTCCCCATTGGCAAAATCCAGCCCATGGGATTCGGACTACTACCTACGTGGAGGATAAACACCAACAGAGACTGGTTGGGCTGAATGGCCTAGTACTGAGCTGTAATTTCTATATGATTTCATGTACTTCTATGAAGGGGACAGGAGATGTGTTTCATAGAAGAGATGAGCTTGGAGGAAGTGGACGGAAAGATGGGAGAGAAGGTTCAAAGCGATGCAGAGTGTCAGCATAGGATGTGTGAGGGGTTTGGGAGGTGGTTGGTGGGGGAAAGGAGGGGGGACGGCAGTCATGGCACCTGAGGAAACTGTGCAGATCATTTTCAAACTTGGAGATGAAGAAATCCACGAGTTCCTTGCACTTTAGGTCAGAGGAGAGGGTGCAAAAGCTGAGGGATAGGGATTTGAGGAGCCAGTTTTTTCATAGAGACAAGGAGTCCTGAGTCATTCTTGCCTTTCAGGATAGGAGGCGTTGACTGTGGAGAGAGAAATGTGGCAATGCTTGATATGATCCAGCCAATTCGGCAGTGAACAACTGGCTGAGCGCCGGGTGCACTAAAATTTATAAAGATGGCGCTGTACAGAGGAACAATACGGGTGGAAGATGGATAATGACTTGATGAAGACTTTCAAGTCAGAAATGAGGATGGGCTGTTTAGGCAGCAGCATTATGATGGAGTGCCAGAGGAGGAGAAGTTAGAGAGTGAATTGGAAAAAAAAAAGCACAATTTTCAGAATTGAATCAGTAATTAATGAACGAGTATGTGATATTTTAATCTGGCTTTAATAAAGCACACCTTCCTTGGTTGACAACCAGGCACATAGATTTGTCAATTTAGCCTGCATATAAAGAAAGATCAATTATTAACAGCAATTGTCAATCATAAAAACCTTTTTGCAAACAGAAAAAAAGACATGCAAAAATGCTCCGAGTACATTACTTAAGCTTACTTCATGCTGCTATTGAATTCCAGTAGCAGCAAGCTTTCACAGTAGTCAATTACATATGCGTTAATGATTTGTTAGTTCCCAGCAAGCTCAGTAGATGGGGCATTCATGTGTACGTGTGCACCTGTGTGGTGGTAGTGGTGGTGGCAACGGTGGCGGTAGTGGTAGTGATAGTGGTAGTAGAGTGCTTGTTTTGGGAGTCTCGTATCGGGCATGCGGACGATGTGGCCCGTCCATCGGAGCTGGTCGAGCGTGGTCAAAGCTTCGATGCTGGGGATGTTGGCCTGAGCGAGAACACTGATGTTGGCGCGCCTATCCTGCCAATGGATTTGCAGGATCTTGCGGAGGCAGCGTTGGTGGTACCTCTCCAGTGTTTTGAGCTGCCTGCTGTACATTGTCCATGTCTCTGAAGCATACAGGAGGGCGGGTATCACTACTGCTCTGTAGACCATGAGCTTGGTGCTGGGTTTGAGGTCCTGGTCTTCAAACACTCTCTTCCTCAGGCGACCGAAGGCTGCACTAGCACACTGAAGGCGGTGTTGGACTTCATCATCGACACAGCAAGAGAGCCCCAGGTGGGCAGAGGGAACGCTTCAAGGATACCCTCAAAGCCTCCTTGAAAAAGTGCAACATCCCCACCGACACCTGGGAATCACTGGCTCAAGACCGCACAAAGTGGAGGAGAAACATCTGGGAAAGAGCAAGCAGAAGCCAAGCGCAAACAGCGGAAGGAGCGCACGTCAACCCAAGCACCCCACCCACCCGCCCCTTCAACCACCGTCTGCTCCACCTGTGACAGAGACTGTAGGTCCCGCATTGGACTCACAGTCACCTGAGAACTCATTTTTAGTGTGGAAGCAAGTCATCCTCGGTTCCGAGGGACTGCCTGCCTAAGAAGATAGTGGTAGTAGTGGAGGTGGTAATGGCGGTGGTGGCGGTAGTAGCGGTGATAGAGGGGGATGGAAAGGAAGGGAAATGAATTTGATACTCTATCTCACCTTGTAATTAGTCACCTAGCTGGTTGACTACAAAACTGAGTAGGCTTCAGAATCAGAGGAAATTGAGCTGCATTGACACTCCCTCCCAAGTGGCACATTGGAAGTGAACAGAAAAAAATAATTGAGACATTTATTGTTAATGTAGTTTGTGTGTGGAGAGTGTACAAAAACATTTTAAACCTACACAACCCCATAGGAAAATAATGTAATTAAAAACTAGTAGAGTTAGTCAATATACCAAAATTTAAAAATGGTACTTCTTACTATTATTGCAATACTGATGAGAAGTAGGTGTAAGAGAACATGTAGTTTTAGGGCTCCAAGAGACAATCCAAAGTGATGTGCCATTGTGCGCTAAGATAGGGTGACACAGGAGTTCTCCATATTGGGGAGAGGGTGGGGGGGAAGGGGAGAGAAAGAGAATAAAAGAGAGGGGTGAAAGAGAATGAGAAAGATTTCCATTAAGTGCTTTGAGTAACAAAACTATTGTTTATAAAAAGGTTTGATGGTTTTGTTACATACAGTACACAGAGGAAATAATCAGATAGACTATCAAGGGATGAATTGAAATGCAAGTCAACCTGGACTACTCATACACCTCTGATTAATGGCATGCAAATCAACACTGATAGAAAGCTTGCTGTAGGTTGGCCAGCCATCTTTTTGTCCACAAAATTGTGTATGAACTTATGGGAGAAGTGAAAGTAGTAAATTTAGGCTACACGTATAAAATACACATCATCACTTTGGCCACTTTATTTGTCACATGCTTTCTTCAGCTGGGTAAAAAAGCTGATGACCTACTACCAGGAGACCACCAACACCATTCTTTGGCTAGCTGCCAGACTATGTATAAACACTTCCTAGCTTCATCAGCCTCTTTCCCTACAGGAAATCCATGACTCAACACCTTAAAATGGTGGCATGGTTGCGATCAGTACCTTACTATATGGGGAAATCACAGGTACAAACTACTGTCATATCCATGCAATTATTCCATCGCTGGGACTTTCCTCAGAGCTCCACCCACTCCGCTACCATAACATTTGGTGCAAGTTCGGCAGAAAGCCCGTTTACATGCGTAAACAAGGTTTCCACTGAACTTCCCCGAAGTTACGGCAGTGGAGCGGGAGAAGTCCCGAGGAAATTCTTGGGGCATACATATTGCACGTAAAATTAAATACCATCGAAACGGTACCAGGAAATTTTGGCTCCAATATGATTCATAAAGACAAAAAACCTTTCCATTGCAACAGCCAGACACCAAGCACATCACTTATCAGTTACTGCTCCAGATCCACAGAAGTTATTTCACAGTTTATTTTTAAAAGCTGACTCAGCGGTACTTTCATGGTGTACTTAGAATAAACTGAGGCAAGCTGACAAATACCACCAAAAATATTTAAAGGGATAGCGTCTACACAAGTTTGACAAACCTTCTTTTGTTTAGGAAGGAAGAATAGCAATATATCATTATTATGATGACAAATGCAAGTGACACACTGTAATTCATGTCATTGTATCATTTGTTCATAAATAAAAAATGCTGTGCCAAATACTGTTTCTGAAGGCACTGCTTTTTAACTCATAAACAGAGGAAACCATTATAACCAACTCACTACACTATTTTTGGGTTAAGCAATTGGTCCACATGTTGACGACTTTTAGCATGCAGTGGTCCACCACTGCACACTACTCATATCATCATCTGCAATGAATAAGGTTTGCGTATAATCACACTTGCATTCAACAAAAATAGCTACATCAACACGTGTGGTCAAATGTGTTGGGAAAAATTACCAGTGTCCCTTTGTTCCATTGCTATGATTTCACTTGAAGTAGCATTCTGGATTAATCATTTCTATACCTCATGAGAGGTCACCTCTTAGTGACCTCTCTAGATTGGGGAGCCGAATTTCTCCGGTCATTCGCTCTGTCCACTGACCAAGCATTACCCTTGGGGCTCTCCTTTGCCCTGCCTCCAAGGCTTGATTGTCTTGGTGACTATAACTGGACAAAAAACCCAAGATGCAGTCTGACTATACCACTGCAGTTTTTGAATAGCATCATCATGCAGCTTGTACTCTGATTTGGATATATAGCTCAGTATTTTATTTACTCTGCTGATTGCTGCTCCACGGTGACTGGAAATGTTAAGTGTCATGTCTAATATCCTTAGATCTCTTTCAACCTCAGCTATTATGATGTAATGTCATCCATTTTTTCTAATGTGCAATACTTTACCCTTACCTATACTGAATTTCATCAGCTACTTTTCTAGTTATTATCTGCTGCTTGACTGTCCGGCCCCTCCCAGTTTGATATGGTCTACAAATTTCATTAGTTTGTATTAATTTCTGAAACCAGATCATTAATGTAGATTAGAAAATTGAAGGCCCAACACCGATCCCGGAGGCACTCCACTCAATATGCACATCCAACCCTACCGCACTCTCCTAGCAAGCACCTACTACTCTCCACCCCTCAGCCAATAACTTCTCTCGACTCCCAGGGTACCAGAAATTTATCTTTATAAAGTAGCCCATTAGGACTGGCACACAAATACCTTAAGGGGGAAAAATTTGGTTGCTTTGCGCTTCCCGTTGGCGCTGATGGGGCGCAAAGCCACTAGCGCCCGGGCGCGGCGATGTTTGCGCCACTCGCGAAATTGACCAGACATTTTGCGGCGGCGCTAAACACTACCGCCATGATCTCCTGCGCCCGCAGAATGTGACGTCAGTCGAGCGTGCAACACCCCAGTAGCGCCCCGGACCGGACATTGAGTGGCGCCCCCCTGCCACTAGCAACGACAGGTTGAGGGGAGCGTTTTGCAGTCAGGAAGGGACTGGGGGAGCGCTATTTAAAGGCGACCGCTTCCTGCCTTTTTTTGTCGGCGACATTTTTGCACCACGCATTCTGAGAGAGAGAGACTCCTGGAGAGGTTCAATGCTGTGTGATGGAGTTTTGGGTACTGAGCAGCACTTTGCAGGTTCATTTTGATTTGACCTTCCTTGCATCAATTTAGAAGAGACTATGGGGGCTGCACTCTGAGCTCTTTTCCTGGGTCTCTCCATTGTTCTTTCCAGTAGAATTGATGTACAAGTCTCTCCAGGCCAAGATTCAAGGCTGCAATGAGCAGGGTTTTGCTGGAGAGCAAGATCGACCCTCCCCTTTACGAACTGGCCGGCGCCAGTGTGCCTGTGTTCCATTGCTGACTGACATCACATGAGCGTCGCCAGCACTCTGAGGTAGCGCCTCGCTCCTCGGCGTTAGTGCCTTAAGAGAGGTGTGTAGCACCTGATTTAGCGCTCCAAGGGGCGATAGAGGCCAAGTTTGCAGTCGGAGGCGATACTTAGCGCCAGGCGCTAAACTTTGTGCCCGGCTGATAATTGTGCCCCAAACGGGGCCATACAAAATTTCTCCCCCTAAATGTCTTTTTTGGGTACAAACCACAACCAGATATCAGAAAATTGGAAGCAATACCCCCATGATTTTCTGATATGTGCTGGCAGCAGGCAATGTTCCTCACGACTGTTGTGGACTCACAAAGTTACTTCCTATATGTTCTTTTCCCACACAGTCTATTCTTACAGCCTCTGAATTCAAACAGAATGAACACCAGTTAGTATCAAATCTGTGTGTAGTTTAGGGCTATGGACTTGGGTTCAGTGGGAATTGACTCAAGACTGCCCAAATTAATTTCATTTACTTTAGAACCGTTATCAACCATCAGTGAGATGAGACCTTAATCTCTTCTGTCTGGACAGGAATCAAACCCAAATCCCATACGAGTGGGCCACCCAGTCTACCCTTAATGATAGCAGGAGATTTATTTTTGTTTATTCCTGGTGCAACCCCTATTCAGAGATGGCCTGGTATTTTAGTCACATTACATTTGTGGTAGTTTGTTCTTGATGTCGATATTGTAACAGAAGTAGTATTTCCAGATTGTAAAGAGAAGTAGTATTTCCAGATTGTAAAGAAAAAAGGGTAGATTTTCCTCTTCAGAGCCTGGGCGGCAATTTAGTGGGGTGAATCACTTGCCATTTGTAGAACCCGGCTGATTTTCATTACATTGATTTCAATGGGTATGTTCTATAAAGGGCAGGCAATCCATCCCACCAGATTACTACCAAGTGGTGAAGGTGAAAATCTTCCCCAGTATTACAGAAGGTATAAAATATATACCAGCAAATCTCATACTACAGTACATTCACACTTTGCCATCCAGCGGAGCTCCAGTTTTCAGAGCATTTGAGTAGCTGCAAAAAAACACAAACCACAAATGTCTATTTTCTGTCAGTTTGTGAAAGAGATGCTGATACTGTTGAGTAACAAAGAGGTTTCTCCCCTCTTCCAAACTCCTCCAGGAGACTGGTTCTTTGCAATTCGATTGCCAGTAGCTGCCTTTCAGTACTTAACCCAAGCATTCATTTTTTACATGTGAGTGCAGACAGTGAATGTTGACAGGCCTATCTACCACGGAGGACATTACAGCCAAGCTGTATCTTATTGTCACCCAACAGCGACACATGCTGCCTGACCTGCTGACTGTTTCCAGCATTTTATGTTTTTTTTCCCCCAGATGTCCAGCATCTGCAGTAATTTGCTTTTATTTTTAAATACTAAATTATATAGAATTATATAGAATTTACAGCACAGACACAGGCCATTCGGCCCAATTATGGTGGTGTTTATCCTCCATACAAGCCTCCTCCCACTCTATTTACTTCATCTCACCCAATTGTCATATCCTTCAATTCCTTTCTCCCTCATGTATTTATCTAGCTTCCTCATAAATGCATCTCTGCTAGTCACCTCAACCACTCCACGTGGTAGCGAGTTCCACATTCTCACCACTCTGAGTAAAGAATATTGGATTTATTAGTGACTATCTTGTATTTATGGCCCCTCGTTTTTGACTCTCCATCTGCGAATAAACAATTTAAAATAGGAATAAAAGTAATGCCGGAGGAAAACTTTTTTTTAAAACATTGTTGCAGGAAGGACTTGGAATAAACATTTTGGAATTATTGGTAATTGATAATCTTATTCCACAGTAGCCACAGGATAGCTAGTATGGGAAATGGAATTGCTCCTGATTAATCAGGTATGCTAAATCTCTGCACAAATGAGAAGTAACATTTAGTAGATTACAGTTGACTCGCAAGTGGAAGTAGTTATCGTGAATCTATGTTTTAGAACATGAGAACAAATAGGGAAAGCACAAGAAGTGGAAGCAGTGTTCATATTTTTGGTTTTAGAAATGGTGTTTTCTAAATTGTTATAGTTTGGTGTTATTGTTATAATATAGCTCCTCGTGACATTTCAGCAGCTTTATTACTGTATTTTGTGTGTTTCAGCAAAATGGTGTGTGGCCAGTTATTTCCCTGAACTGGCCAGTGATACATTTCGTCCTCTTGTCCAAATCACATTTCTCATTACCCCTGCCTCATAGCAATATGTTCATTATACTTTCTGTATTATCCAGAATGGCAACTGAAAATGTATTGCACAGAAAACAGTTGCATCCAGTTCAGTAGATATGCAAATGTCCTGGTGCAGCCATATTTAGTGATTGTCGGGGGGAGGGCAATTGCAGTCAAATTCTGATACTGCATGCCTGGCCCAAAATGACTGGCCTTCAATTTCTAAAATTCACAGTAAAATCAACAGCAGCTGCTTTCAAAGGGCAACAAAAACTGAAACTGAATTTACAGCTTGTGGGAGAACTGAAAGGTCAATTACTGTCATGGGGAGATTTGGTTTCTGTTCAGCTGAGTAATGCGGAGCGTAAATTTCACACAACCCACCTTGGGTTCTGAAGACAACTCCCATCAGAGTTTTTATTTTTTGTTGCTGGGGAAAGGAGGAGAGAAAGAGGGTCAGTTAACAATGTACAAGTGCTAGGACTAGCCAACTGAATTTCTTATTACTCCTTCTCCTTCCTCCATACCTCAACTGACAGTTGTAAGTTAAAACAGAAAAAAAGTAAAACTTGGAGCTCCATTTTTGGCTCTGTTGATTAAGACATGGAGTAGCTGGACCGTAGACTGGGACGATTCCAGGTTCAATTCCTGGTTAGTATAATGTTGTGGCGGATCGCCACCTAAACGGGCATTATTCACTTTTCCGTCCGTGGACAATATATCGATGCACCTTCCCTTTAAGACACCTTAACTTTAAGGCAGGAGTGGGCGGGGCCTCAGGATTTTTCCAGAGAATTCTGGGAGCAGTCTGTTCAGCCATTTTGTGCCATGCAGTTGTATTAAACAAGTCTCTTGTTTTCCACACATGGATTCAGCCTTATTTCGTGTTTCGCGGCAGCCTCAACATTGGTGACCCCGACGCTCAGAACGTATTCCGAGCACTGCAATGGCGGACACGAACGCAGTTTCCGTGAAACTGCCGGAGTTTTGGGAAAACCAGCCCGAAGCCTGGTTTCTCCAAGCTGAATCTCGCTTCCGGCTGCGAAACATCACCACAGATGGGACGAAGTACGACTACCTCATCACATCACTCGGTAGCGCCACAGTTTCGAAGGTTTGGACAGCGCTGTAGAACCCACCAGAGGAAGGCAAGTACGCACATCTCAAGACAGCGCTCCTTAAAAAATTTACGGCCTCGGCATATCAGCGAAACTGCCACCTCCTCGACCTTCCAGGCCTCGGTGATGCCTCACCATCAGACCTCCTCTCCCACATGCTCTCCCTCACCGACGAGATCCCACCCGGATCCCTCTTCCGCACGCTGTTCATCCGCCAGCTCCCTCTCAGCATCCGCCCAGCGATCGTGGCGTCCGGCCTCACGAACCTGGAAGCCCTGGCCGATGAGGCCGACAAGCTGCTGTCCGCTCACTCCAGCCGCGACGTCACTCCGGACCTGGCAGCCAATGCCTGGGCGCGCCCCTCACCGGCCACCATGCGGCCACAAGGGCCTGCCACCAGGCCCACGGGGCCTTCACGCCCCACTAACCCGGGCCACTGTTACTACCACACACGGTTCGGCGCCAGGGCACAACGGTGTACACCTCCCTGCTCTTTCAAGTCCGCCCCCGTACCAGCCCCCGCGATGGCCGTGGGACACGCAGGCTCCCTGTTGTCCGTCACGGATGACAAAACCGGCCGCCGGTTCCTGTGCGACACTGGGGCTCAGCACAGCATCATCCCGGCCTCCTCCCTCGACATCCAAAAGGGCGAACGAGGACCGGCGCTGGCTGCTGCTAACGGCTCGGAAATCCGGACGTATGGCACCCGGACAGTTACCCTCGACCTCGCTGGTCGCCGCTACTGATGGGAGTTCATCACTGCCAAGGTGCTCTCCCCTCTCATCGGCGCAGATTTCCTGTGCGCCCACGGCCTACTGGTAGACATCCCCCGTCACCGTCTCGTGGACACGAACACCATGTCCCCCATCCTGGGCGCCATGGCCCCCCGTCAACCCGCCGACATGGCGTCACAGTGCCACGCCCGGGCCACGGATGACTACTCGGCACTCCTGGCCGAATTCCCGGCACTTACCAATCCGACCTTCTCTGCGGAGGCCGCCAAACATGGGGTGGAACACTTCATCCCCACCACAGGCCCCCCAGTGTACGCCCACGCCCGCAGGCTGGACTCGACCAAACTGGAGATTGCGCAGACCGAGTTTGCCACCATGGAACAGCTCGGCATCATCCGCCGCTCCAACAGTCCCTGGGCCTCCCCACTCCACATCGCCCCCAAACCAGGCGGAGGTTGGCGCCCCTGCAGGGATTACCGCCGCCTCAACGATGCCACCACCCCTGATCGGTACCCCGTACCGCACATCCAGGACTTCTCGGCTAGACTGGCCGGCCGCTCAGAATTTTCCAAGGTCGACCTGGTGCGCGGCTACCACCAAGTCCCCGTCCACCCCGCGAACGTCCCCAAGACAGCCGTAATCACCCCCTTCAGATTGTTCGAGTTCCTGCGGATGCCCTTCGGCCTCAAAAACGCGGCCCAGGCATTCCAACGGCTCATGGACTCGGTCCTTCGGGACCTGAAGTTCCTGTTCGTCTACCTGGACGACATCCTGGTAGCCAGTTGCTCCAAGCAGGAACACCTCGAACACCTTCGCATCCTGTTCGGGCACCTCAGCGACCACGGGCTCATCCTCAGCCCAGCCAAATGCCAGTTCGGCCTGGATAAGATCGACTTCCTCGGCCACCACATCACCCATGCTGGGGCCATTCCCCTGCCCACCAAGGTGCAGGCCGTCCAACAATTTCCCCGCCCCACCACCATCAAAGGCCTCCAGGAGTTCCTCGGGATGGTGAATTTCTATAACCGCTTCATCCCCAAAGCGGCGTCCCTCATGAGGCCCCTGTATGAAGCCCTCCGGGGCAGGAGCGGCAAGATGGCGGTCGAATGGACGGCAGACGCGTCCGCCGCCTTCGACTCCACCAAGACCGTACTCGCCAATGCCACCCTGCTCACGCACCCACGGCCCAATGCCAGGGTAGCGCTCACCACGGACGCCTCCGACAGTGTCCGAGTTCACCACGGACATCCAACACGTCTCCGGCCGAGACAATGTGGGAGCCGACTGCCTCTCCCACCCCACCATCCACGCCGCACACCTGGCAGTCGACTACGCTCAACTAGCAGCAGACCACATCACCGACCCTGATCTGCTCTCCGCACCCACCAACCTACCAGGGCTATGCCTGGCCGACGTCGCCTGTGGCCCGACCGCAGTCACGGTCAAGTGCGACATATCCCTATGTCAACCTCGGCCTGTCATCCCAGCGTCCTGGTGCCGCCGGGTATTCGACATTCTCCACAACCTCACCCACCCCGGCGCCCGCGCATCCATCAAATTGGTAGCCAACCGCTTCGCTGGCGCGGCCTTCGCAAGGATGTGCGTACTTGGGCCAACTCCTGCCTAGCCTGCCAACGGGCCAAGGTACAGCAACACACGAAAGCACCCCTCGAGGAGTTTACCGTCCCCTCGCGGAGATTCGACCACATCCACGTGGACATCATCGGGCCCCTGCCGCCGTCGCAAGGCCACACGCACTTGCTGACCATCGTTGACCGCACCACACGCTGGCCCGAGGCAATTCCACTGACCTCTACCACCACTGCCGACATCGCCAGAGCCTTCGTCAGCACCTGGGTAGCACGGTTCGGCGTCCCCTCCGACATGACGTCGGACAGAGGTCCGCAATTTACCTCTGAACTCTGGACCGCCGTCGCACGCAATCTCGGGGTGACCATTCACCGCACCACAGCGTACCACCCCCAAGCCAACGGACTGTGTGAGCGGTTCCACAGATCCTTGAAGGCATCTCTTCGAGCCAGCCTCCAGGACGGCGCCTGGACCGACCGACTTCCGTGGGTCCTCCTCGGCCTGTGCACTGCGGTTAAAGAAGCCCTCCACGCATCGGCAGCAGAGCTCGTGTACGGTCAGCCGCTGCGCGTACCCGGCGAGTTCCTGCCCACTGCCACGACACCCTGGTCAGCCGACCAGCAACGCCACGACTTCGCCTCACCGGTGCTGCAGTTCGCCCGGTGCCCATTGCCCGACACGGCGAATCCACCTCACACGTCCCACTAAGCCTGCACCAGGCACGGTTTGTTTTCGTCCGGCACGACGCCCACCGCGGACCCCTTCAACCCCCGTACGACGGGCCCTACAAGGTGCTACAGGCTGGGGACAAATTTTTCACCCTGCAAGTGGGCGACAGGACCGAAAAAGTGTCGGTTGACCGACTCAAGCCAGCACACTCAGAGCCCGGTGAGCAGGTCCCTGTAGCTCGTCCACCTCCACGCGGCCGACCTGCCCTCAAGCCGGTTCACCCAGCTGCTCCACGCTCGGCCGTTCCACGTCCACCGGCGTCCTACAAGAGCCGCTCCGGCCGGCCCATCAGACCGCCGCACCGTCTCGTCCACACCTCCTAAGCGGATTCTGGGGGGAGCTGTGTGGCGGATCGCCACCTAAACGGGCATTATCCACTTTTCCGTCCGTGGACAATATATCGATGCAACTTCCCTTTAAGGCACCTTACCTTTAAGGCAGGAGTGGGCGGGGCCTCAGGATTTTTCCAGAGAATTCTGGGAGCAGTCTGTTCAGCCATTTTGTGCCATGCAGTTGTATTAAACAAGTCTCTTGTTTTCCACACATGGATTCAGCCTTATTTCGTGTTTCGCAGCAGCCTCAACAATGTTATCTTATCTCAACCAGGATAGCAGTTGGTTAGGGAAGAGAAAAAAAAATTCCAGGTCCCTGCTCCTGATCAGAGTTTCAATAACTCCTGTTGGAAATGCACACAAGTGAACAATCAGGGGAGGAACAGATGCATCTCATGGAAAATAGCTTGTCAGCAATTTCAAGGCTCACGTATGAAGAATGAGCACTTGGATGAAGTAACAAAGGGTGCCCAGCACACATGGACTCATACGCCAGAGAGTCAATACCTTCAGGAGGGGAGGGGAATGAGGAGAATTGGCAAGAATTTTGCTGGGTCTTGGCTGAGCACTCAGCACAATGCACAGTAATATGGAGCTCCCATTTATCACAAGACTAGCATTGGCAAAAGCTGGGTACTCAAAATCCACAACATAAAACTTGCCACCCTCCCACTTAATCTTTGGTACAGTTGATAGTACAGACTCCATAACTAATGTTACTGTTTTGAAATACCTTAAAATGCCAGTAAGCCTTGGAAGATAGTAAAATTACAGTATATTAAAAAAGCTAACAAGAACGCTGAATATATTCACGATTTGCTGCTCAATTGATATGCAACAGAATGTGCCTTTCCATTCAACAACAACTTGTATTTATATAGCGCCTAGCGTAGTAAAACGTCCCAAAGCGCTTTACAGGAATGTTATAAGACAAAATATTGACACCGAGCCACATAAGAAATTAGGGCAGATGATCAAAAGCTTGGTCAAAGAGGTTTTAATTTATTTCAATTTACAACATTTCCCTATCAACACAAATAAATCCATCTATCCTGAAGTACAGAACATTCTACACCCACTAGGCTGCAAACAAATCCAGTTCTATCTGTCTATTAAATGATCCACTGATGGCTTGTAAAAAGTAGATATGTGAAATATTTCTACACATTTCAAGACTTGTACTTTACTTGTTTTTTGGGGCGGGGGTGAAGACAAGGGAGTGTGTGGGGTGACACAACCACTAACCTTTCCACATATTAAATACATCAAAATCAAGTAGGAACAGAAAATGACTTCAAGATGAAAGGGAAACACAGCCTTAGAAAAATTATAACATTCATTTGCTACAGCTTTCTAACCAGCTATGTTCTGGGACATTCCAGGAATTGTAACCAACTTTATTATAAAGCTCCATAACATGGGGTGCCAACCTTCAACTGTAACATCAATGCAGATTATTTTATTTACTCAGTCTCCAAATTACTTTCCTAACCTTCTCCAACACTGATCACTGCTGTCCAGGGTAACGCTAATGGCCCAGAAATTCCATTCGCAGCCCTCCTGCGGGCGGAGGGCTGCGATTTGGAAAGATCTGCGCCTGGACCGGAGGGCTCCCGGGAGGCGCAGAATTCTGTTGCTGTGCCTCTTCAAACTGCCGGTGTGCAGGACACACGTATCCCAGGGGCACAGGTAGTTCGCAGCGTCCCTGGGATCACGTGGGCCATGGGGAGCCAATCAGAGCAGGGAATCTCCATTCATAGATTTGACAGGAAGACCTGTCAAATCTATGAATAGAGATCAGCCCCAAAACATAAGTAAAACTTCAAATAAATTTTAAAAAAAACATCACATTTTTAAAATGACTATAAATTACATAAATTAACTATTTTAAACAAAAATTTAAATTTTTGAAAAAAATTAAAGTTTTTAACAGGGCTAAAAATAAACTTACCTTTCTTTAAAGTATTTTAAAATGATAAATCAGTGGAAATTTTTTTTTTTTTACTTTCTTCAACTATTAGCCTGGTAAAAGCAGGCCTTGCGCCTGCTTTTCTAGGCGCAGCTGTTAAAGACTTACCTGGACTGAAGCAACTGTGAAAAAAACGGAAGTTTCAGCCATACGCGCTGCCTATCCGGCGCAGGCGTTTGAGCAGTCAAACCCTTTCTGCACAGAATGGAAGTTCTGGTTTCCAGCGCATGCGTAAAACCGGCACTTCCGTTGGCCCTACGGGTGAGTACACAGCGCGTACACACCCGTAGGGAACGGAATTTCTGGGCCATTGGTTCGTAGTGTAGGCAATCGGGGCTGATGCTACTCCTATAGTGCACATCCTCAGGAATTAATGCCCAATTCCGTTACTTACTCTAAAACCAATTTAAAAGGTTTTTGTTAAAAAAAAAACACAAAACAGGATTTGTTTTTCTGCCAGTAGCAGCAAAAGCAATAGTTCCAGTTACAGTGGTCTACTATCCTGTGGATGAGCAATTTGGTACTTAATACCAGGGCCACCTCCCTCCACATGGCACGAGTGACCTTTTGAGCAGGTTTCCTCCCACAAAAACCCAGCAGTCTGTCTCTCCTCTGCTCGATTTCATCCAGCAGGATTTGCAGGTCAGACTCTGAAATTCTGACATCTTCTCTGCCTCTGTGTCGTGCCCTGCTGCCTTCCTTGCCTGCCTCTGCCAGGTTCTCCAGTGTTCGGCATTCTTATCAGGTGGCCCAAAAGTAGTCATCAGACATCCAGTCAAGTTAGCTGGCAGTCAAATCACGAAGCCTTTCGTTTTCCTCCGTACCTGCTGCTCTCTCAGGCCAATATTGCAATCTTCAGCCAGAACTGTTTTTTTAAAGGCTGCAATCCAATTCCAAGCAACACAGCACGTTGGTCCCGTCTTACACAGAATATATGCCAGTGAAGGTTCCAATTAATATGCAAATGAGCTGACTCACAATAAAAAAGACATGCATTTATATAGTGCTTTTCACAACCACCGAATGTTCCAAAGCGCTTCAAAAAGTACTTCATTGATTGTAAAGTGTAGTCACTGTTGTAATGTAGGAAACACAGCAGCGAACTTGCGCACAGCAAGCTCCACAAACAGCAATGTGATAATGACCAGATAATCTGTTTTTATTATGTTGATTGAGGGATAAATATTGGCCAGGACCCCGGGGATAACTCCCCTGCTCTTCTTCGAAATAGTGCCACGGGATCTTTTACGTCCACCTGAGGAGCAGATGGAGCCTCGGTTTAACATTTCATCCAAAAGACGGCACCTCCGATAGTGCAGCGCTCACTCAGCACTGCACTGGGGTGTCAGCCTAGATTTTTGTGCTCAAGTCTCTGGAGTGTGACTTGAACCCACAACCTTCTGACTCAGATGCGAACATGCTACCAACTGAGCCACAGTTGACACCTACTCTGACAATATTCTGATGTCAGCACCTCTCCAGGCCATCGGTTGGCACAACTCATTTCCCCATTCGCGTAAATACGGCACAACTCATCAAATGGAATTTCAGGGAATCTGTTTCTCTTTACCTCTGTGTCCTCTTTTGTTCCGCTTTGTCTTCTTGCTCCATCTTTTGTTCTCTCTCTCTATCTCTCTCATTCGTGGGAAGTACAGGTGTTGGTCAGCAGGGAGACGATCCGGCCAGAACTGCAGGTTGTGGAGGGAGGGGGTTACAAGTAGGATCCAGCCAGGACTGCAGGCTGAATTTAGGGGTGAAAGGTGAGGCGTACATGGCACCAACAGAAAGCAATGTGAAGCAGAAGGCGCTCCAGCCACTCCCATGCTCACACTCTGCTTCCTCCCATCCCACCGACAACATATGTCCTCCTGTCACACTGCTCCCCACCACCTTACTGTAGCCCCCTCCCCCGTCCCATCCCTTCCAAACTCTTGTTGTCTCCCTCACCTTCACCCAAAGCATTCTGCCACTGCTACCCCTACCCTCCCGGGGCCTGCTGCCTTGTCTTTGCCAGTCTCCCAGCAATGAGCACTGTACAGTTGGCAAATACATTCCTCCCATATCCTTGCCCCGTATTTCCCTCTCCATGCCCCAGCAGAAGAGGCCCAAGGGACGCAAGGAGAAAGGGGAGTGAGAATTAAAGAAATTAAAAGCTGAACAAAAACTTATTAAAATGTAGTTTGTAAGTTTAAAATAAAACAACTGCAGGGAACAGTGGTCACAGGAACTTAAAAGTAAATATAAATTAAGCTAAAAATTCTTACTTGCAGCGCTACCTAGAGCTAAGGACCTGGGAGATATTGCTTGAGGAGCAGCAGCACCACCTAGCTTTGGAAGAACTGAAAGGTAAGTATACATACCTTACAGTCTATAGAAGTTAAAAGTAATACCCAGGTGCAACACCCAGGTGTGACAGGTAGGGTGAGAAAATCATAACACAGGAAGTAAAATCTAAAATGGACAGGAAGTGAAAGCTATACACAAAATGTTAATACATTTCCTGTAGATGCTCACAGTGAGTTGGAGGATACAATGTTTCATTCAGAGCTATAAATTTACAGTGACTGAATAAGTCAAATCCCATTCTTATTAAATAGTATTCTGGGATTTTTAGTTAAGCTTTAGATGTTGACTTGTACAACTCTCCATAAATGAGTGACGATATATCTTCATCCATCCATTTAATTATTATCTCTTACTAGTATTAAAGTTGAGAATACACAGCAAGATGACATACAAGGTGTGCCAGTTGGAGTTAGATATTTAGCAGTACTGAGTAGGGATAGTGGTGTTCAGCTGAACTGGGGCAGTTCTGTGCTTTGGTAGTCTGGACAAATGTGAGAAGTCGCACAACACCAGGTTATAGTCCAACAGTTTTATTTGAAATCACAATCTTTCGGAGCGCTGCTCCTTCGTCAGGTGAACTTCACCTGACGAAGGAGCAGCCGCTCCGAAAGCTTGTGATTTCAAATAAAACTGTTGGACTATAACCTGGTGTTGTGCGACTTCTCACATTTGTCCACCCCAGTCCAACACCGGCATCTCCACATCTTGGTAGTCTGGGGAATAGTTCTAGGTTTCGGCAGCACTATGAAATGGTCCTGGGCTTTGACAGCTTGGGACAACCCTATGGTCTGGCAGCACCGTGAAGAGGGCACCTGTGGTTTGGCAAAGTTGTGGAGGGTAAACCTGAGGATTACCAGACAGGGGTGGAATGTGGGGTTTAGCACACTCCTTCTGCTTGTCAGCAGTGAGGTGAGAGAACAGGATTAACAGCGCTGTGGGGGGGCGGGGGGTGGGGGGGAAGATCTGGGGAGGTCCAAGGTCTAGCAGCAGTGGCTTGACCTCTGCAAACATCGAATTCGGTGGATTATTCTTGGAGGTGTATCTCTGTATCTGTCTTTCTTCAATCTGTGCTTCTCTCAGGTATCAGTAATTAGAATGTTACATTTTCTAACTGTCGACAAAACTTAGGTGATCACTTTGTTTGTTGTGTATCTCTGTGTCTGTCTGTCTCTCTGCCTCGCCCTCCCTCTTTCACTATCTCCCTCTCTCTATTTGTATATGTCTCTGTCTCTCTCACGGGTGTCAGTAACTATAATGTTTACATTTTCTATAAAAAACATTATTTTTATGATTTTTTATTTTTCTTGTGGGGCCAGGAGGATCAGAAGGCTCCACCTTACTGCAGCCCTTTCCCCTGTCCTATCCCCCTTTCTCCCCCCCATTCCCGCCAGTTTTAAGCCACAAACTGATCAGAGATATGCAGATGAGGCCCGAGAGTTAAATTCACCTGGGCCTCACGTTGCTGAGATCAGGATGGTTTGCCGTCTACCTCGGCACCAGCCTGCCCGATTCCCGCCCACCTCGGCACCAGCCTGCCCGATTCCCGCCCACCTCGGCACCAGCCTGCCCGATTCCCGCCCAGAGTTAAAATCAGGCTTATTCTGTCTGTGTGTCTCTTTCTCTTAACTTAATAAAATACTCAATAAAATTTACACAAATAAAGCTTTTTAAATTTCTAGCTTTCCTTCAGATAATTTTGAAAAAACAATTAGATTTTGTTAAGAGACTGAGAGTGAATCATTCAATGATTTGGCTAGCTTAACTACTACTGATACATTCTCGCAAATTGTACACACACAGTCAGATTGCAGAACCGGAGTTACCATTCTGGGCAAAAATATCAGTCCAGATTTTGCTGTCACAATAACAGTGAAGCTAATGGCGCTCGCCAGTTATGCATAAATGCTACAGCAACTTCAGGTGAGATGTGTGGTTAAATGCCAATATCCAAAAGTTGCTGTCTGAGTTGTGCCGCTCCACCGTTAGCTTCATAAAAATGACATTTTGTTGTCTGCCTCACCATTGAAATGCATTAAACGGCATGAAGTTGCTGTATTTGCATGGTAGATACGAATTAAACTCACTGCAGATATTTAGCGTAGAAATTATAAGCGTTAAGTACCCTGCGAATGACGTGATAATTGTTACCTACTGCCAATCAACCTCTGCCAATTAACTATTAGAAGTGTGGAGTCTCATTCCGTCAGGTTGTGAATTGTTTTAGGAGAATTTAAAAATGTAATTTTTAATTTTTTCTTAATTTTCCTTTGTCTCTTTTTTTCTCTCTCAAGCCAATCTTTCTTTCCCTCACTTTATTTCTCTTTCTGTACCTGATCTGACATTGAATTCACCCTCCTTCTCAGTCCTTCCTGTGCTTATTTCCCAATCCTTAAATCTGATTGGTTAAGGAGATACCCTGTTGGTTGTCCTGTTCACTCAGGTCCCAGATGCCCTATTGCCCTTGCTGCGCCTTTATCAGCTTGCTCTTTCAGAAACTTTGTGGGCAAAATTTTTTTGAGCTGAACTGCGCAGGGGCCAGTCTAACGAACGGCAGATGCTGTTAGATGCCCTGCCACAGCAAATTCTAGCCCATCAAGTCCAAACCAGACTTTTGAGAGAGGTTGAGGCCTTTCAAGGCAAGCTTTTAGGAAAGCCTGTGGCCTCACTAAAAACTTCAATGAAGGTATTAAAATACAAAATGAAATTCAATTGATAAATATAAAATCATATTAAGTAATTTTTTATTTAAAACTTTATTTTAGAAATTTCAGTTTCTAAGAAAATGATGATTTTTTCCCCCAAAAAGTATTGTGATTCTATTGCTTCATCAACAAACCATGACAGTGAAAGTTGATGTACAGTTTTCCGATTATAAAATGTTAACATAGGATTTGTCTATTGCAATATGTTGATACATAAGGTTTCCATTATAAAAATGTGACACAAGGTTAATGTGTACAGAAACTGTCTGCGATATGCAAGATTTTTTAATCATATATAGATATATAACACATTACTGCATGAGCCATTGGATAATCAGGAGTAGGGACACTGCCTAATGTTCTCTCCCTAGCCCAGAGTGTGAAGACAAATTCCAGTGTCCTTATTGTTAGTCCAGCTGTGATCAGCTAAGCATAGAACAGGAATCAAATTTAGGATTACTTTTCAAACATTCTCTGTATATGGGCATTAATTTAAAAACATAAGAATTGCATAATTGCAAGTAAATGGAGATAGAAATTTTAGCTGTTGACAGGAGAGTTTTTAAAAATTAGTTCATGGGATATGGGCGTCGCTGGCAAGGCAAGCATTTATTGCCCATTCCCTAATTGCCCTTGAACAACTGAGTGGCTTCCTAGACCATTTCAGAGGGCAGTTAAGAGCCAACCACATGGTTGAGGGTCTGGAATCACATATAGGCCAGACCAGGTAAGGATGCAGATTTCCTTCCCTAAAAGGACAATAGTGAACCAGATGGGTTTTTACGACAATCAGGTAGTTTCATGGTCACCATTACTGATACTAGCTTTTTATTCCAGATGTATTTGATTAACTGCATTTAAATTCCACAGCTGCCGTCACTAGTTCACAATGTCTCCGGATCACTAGTCTAGTAACATAACCACTACGCTGCCGTTCCCTGTGAATATATTGACCAGGTTATTATTTTTGGCTCGAGAAAGGGTTAAATATTTGAAACTCCCTAGCCCACAGCCCCCTCAGCTATATTTGAGAGCAGCACAAAGCCTGACAAGTAAATACACTTTTACTAGTCAACGAGAATGCAACACTCCAGAATATTTAGAAATAAAATCAAACCACAGAGCTTCACATTTCCAATTGAGCGTGGATAGCCACTCATGGTCAGAAACAACAGCAAACTAATGACTGACCTGGATCTTTTCTATGCAGCAAGCGTTGACAGAAACACACGGCTAGTGAATGACCCCTTACAGTTTTCTCACCATGCTAAATATATCTTGCACAATGCATTCTTTGTTACATGTTTATAAATGAAACCTGCAGTAATTTGGCAGCAGTTGAAATTCCTCTTGTCTCCTAATCAGTTCAATCAAACCCAGCAGTTTAGAAGAACCTGGGAAATCATTAATGGAGCACACCTGTTTGGTGGAATAATGTGAAGAAATTGAGCCAATTTTTATTCCTTCAACAGGTGAAATTCTTCCAAGAATTGCACATTTGAAAAGGCTGCAATGTTCCCAGTGTTTAACTTAATATGATCAGGTCCAAATAAAAGCATTCCTGATCCAAACATAATATAGTTAGAATCAGATATTGGATCCGAATGTACAAAAATCACTTGCCATTCATCACCATTAGAAATAATTCCTAATCCAGGCATACATACCTGTTGCAAATATAAAATGATCCCTTCTATTGTTGACACCACTGTACATCATCAGGCCAGGCACGTCACCTATCTTTCACAAAGCTCTTTAAAGAATTAAAGTATGTAGGAGGAGTATTTATAGATTCTACATTTATATGGAATAATCACCATTTGTAAACAAAGACTGCAGTCCCTATACCACAAATAATGTAAATAAATGCAACCAAGAAAGTCAAACAGATGTCTGTTCCTTTAAGAGACTTGAGACCAGAACATTGTAATCTTCCTTTTCTGTATCTTCTTCAGTATTTTCACGAGTGGAGGCATCTCAGCACAAGATTCTGTCAAGAGATCCACATAGCCACTGCTTTTTGATGTGCATAATGGAATAAAGGCCTTATCAGTAACACTTGAAGTCTTCAAAGATAGTACTAAATATTTATATTTATCTATTGTATAAAAGTTTTGAGAGCATCTGTCATACTTCAAAGTATCAAAAGTATATATAAAAGACATTTCATGTTTTTTCAGACCTGGAGCTGGAAATTTACAAGCATGTTTTAATTTGCAACTTCCTTCGCCAAATAGTAATTAAATGTGATTGAGCTCCTCTGTGTTTACTTGCAGGAATTAGACTTTGTAGTCTTAAAGTAACAGGACTACTTAAACACAGCTTCACCTTACCAGCAGAAGACACACTGTATATTGTATGGAATATGGTGAGGTGAGAGTGACTGCCCTTGACATCAAGGCAGCATTCGACTGAGTGTGGCACCAAGGATCCTTAATAAAACTGAGATCAATGGGGATCAGGGGGAAAACTCTCCAGTGGCTGGAGGCATAACTAACGCAAAGGAAGATGGTTATGTTGCTGGAGGCCAATCATCTCAGCTCCAGGACATCGCTGTAGGAGTTCCTCAGGGCAGTGTCCTATGCCCAACTATTCTCAGCTGCTTCATCAATGACCTTCCCTCCATCATAAGGTCAGAAGTGGGGTTATTCACTGATGATTGCAGAGTGTTCAGCTCCATTCACAATTCCTCAGATATTGGCCCAAAAATTAGTGCCTCTACGCGAGAGTACGCACTGTGTACTCTCGCATATTCTGTCTCCAATTGCCGGTTTTCTGCATGCACTGCGCATGCGCTGAAAACCGGCACTTGGTGATTTCAAAAGGGGGCGGTTCCTAAGTGAACCGCGTGCGCGCTACAGGCGGCGCGCACGCAGTGCACTTAGTGCTTTGGACGCGCAGGTAAGCATGGAAGATTTTACACATAAAGAAAGGAGGCGTAAGACCCTCTTTTAACAAGGTAAGTAGTTAATTAAGTATTATTTTGAATTTTTTTCAACAGGTATATCTTTTTTAGAGACTTTAAAGAAAGGTAAGTTTATTTTTATAACTTTTTAAAAGATTTTAAATTTTTTCAAAAATTTAATTTTTTGTTTAAAGTGGTTAATTTATTTAACTATACTTATTTTGTTAATGTGATGTTTTTTTTTAATTTAATTGAGGTTTAGCTGTTCTTTTGGGGGGGTATAGATTCATAGCTTTCACAGCACTTGATTGTGAAAGCTATGAATGAAAGATGGTGTGCTGCCATTGGCTCTAACTGAATCACGTGATCCCACAGCTCGCACGAATTAACTACGCCTGTGGGATACGCAAGCACTGCCCAGCTGATGTCTAGAACATCAAGTTCGTGCGAGCTGGGAATGAAAAAGCCGGCGCGCAGTGAGATATCGCGGGGAAGCCTTACCCCCACACGAACGCTCCCTCACTAATTTTTGGGCCAATGAAGTAGACCATGCCCTCATGCAGCAAGACCTGAACAACATCCAGACTTGGAGGGTAAGTTGTAAGTAACATTCGCGCCACACAAGTGCCAGGCAATGATCATCTCCAACAAGAGAGAGCCTAACCACCCTCCCTTGACTTTCAATGGCATTACCTGGGGGTTGCGATTGGCCAGAAACTCAACTGAACCAGCCAAATAAATGCCGTGGCTACAAGAGCAGGTCTAAACCTGGGTATTCTGCGGTGAATGGTTCACTTCCTGACTCCCCAAAGCCTCTCCGCCACCTACAAGGCACAAGTCAGGAGTGTGACAGAATACTCTCCACTTGCTTGGCTGGATGCAGCTGCCTTAACATTGAAGAAACTTGACACCATCCAGAACAAAACTGCCCACTTAATTGGCAGCCTATCTGCCACCTTTAATATCCACTCAGTCCACCTCAGTCTCAGCGTACCGTGGCTGCAGTGTGTACTATCCACAGAGGGCACTGCAGCAACTCACCAAGGCTTCTTAAACAGCACCTCCCAAACCAGTGACCTCCACCACCTAGAAGGACAAGGGCAGCAGGTGAATGGGAACACCATCACCTCTAAGTTCCCCTCCAAGTCACAGACCATCCCGACTTGGAAATATATCACCGTTCCTTCATCGCTGCTGGGTCAAAATCCTCAAACTCCCTACTGAACAACACTGTGGGAGTCCCTTCACCACATGGACTGCAGCAGTTCAAGGCAGCTCACCACCACCTTCTCAAGGACAACTAGGGATGGGCAATGAATGCTGGACTTGCTAGTGATGCCCATATCCCTGAATGATTCTTATGAATTAATACTCCTGTCATTATAAAACAGCATATCAGTGTCTGTTATAATGAGCTATTAGTTCATGTTCTGAGTGTTCAATTATAGCAAATTGTTTCATCCTTGGTAACCACATGACCATTGATGCATTATAAAGATTTGGTTAGGGTTCAGTCCCCACGCTCTTGGCCCAACTCAGTCTCTTGCCTTCTGGCTTTAGATTTGACTTCTCCCACCCCAGCACAATCTAGCATTCCACTCCTGCTCCCTCTGCATCCCCAGCCCAGGTCACCAGACTGCCCACCACCACGGCCTCTCCTGCTTCCAGGCTGCCTGGCTCCCTTTTTGAACCATAGCTCTGGCTAGTTTATAGGAACATCGGAACAGGAGGAGGCCATTTAGCCCCTGGAGCCTGTCCTGCCATTCAGTGAGATCATGGCTGATCTGTGACCGAACTCCATATACCCGCCTTTGCCCCATATCCCTTAATACCTTTGGTTAACAAAAAGCGATCAATCTCAGATTTAAAATTAATGATTGATCTATCATCAACTGCCATTTGTGGAAAAGAGTTCCAAACTTTTACCACCCTTCACTTGTAGAAGTGTTTCCTAACTTCACTCCTGAAAGGTCTGGCTCTAATTTTTAGGTTATGTCCCCTAGTCCTAGACTCACCAACCAGCGGAATAGTTTCTCTCTATCTACCCTATCAGTTCCCCTTAATATCTTGAAAACTTCGATCAGATCACCCCTTAACCTTCTAAATTCCAGGGAATACAACCCTAGTTTGAGTAATCGCTCCTTGTAATTTAACCCATGGAGTCCAGGTATCATTCTAATAAGTCTATGCAGCACTCCTTCCAAGGCCAATATATCCTTCCTAATGTGAGGTGCCCAGAACTGCTCAGAGTACTCCAGGTGTGGTCCAACCAGGGCTTTGTATAGCTGCAGCATAACTTCTACCCCTTTTATTCAAGTCCTCTAGATATAAAGGCCAGAATTTCATTAGCCTTTTTGATTATTTTTTGTACCTGTCCATGACATTTTAATGATCTATGTAAATAGACCCGTAAGTCTCTTTGGACCTTCACTGCATCTAGCTTTTCACCATTTGGAAAGCTCTCTGATCTATCCTTTTTTGGTCCAAAGTGGATGACCTCAAACTTGCCGACATTGAAATCCATTTGCCACAGTTTTGCCCATTCACTTCATCTGTCGATATCCCTTTGTAATTTTATGCTTCCATCTACACTGCTTACAATGCCGCCTATCTTTGTGTCATTGGCAAACTTGGGTATGTGGCTCTCTGTCCCATCATCTATGTCGTGATGCAGCTATGGGCCTGCAAAGACTTGGACCAGAGTCTGTGGACTCAGATTGTCCACAGGGCTGGTGTGGAGTACAATCTAGTACTGAACTGTTCCCTCACACTCACTAGAGCTCCTGGCCAATGTTCCCTCTAATTTTATTTCGGTTGCGCAGTCCCTTTAACGGGTTGCGCGGCCCATTCAAAATTTCGTGCATGTGCAAAATCTCCCATTCAAAAGCCGGTAAGAACCCTGCGCGGGACCTCCAGACAGCTGTGCGGCCGCACAGCTTAGTGGGAACATTGCTCCTGGCCCATATGAACATAGAAGGAGGAAGGCATCTGAACAACTGAAACCATGTAAACCATTGACAACCTCTCCTACCCACATAATTTCCTGACAGAGGGGGTGAATTTCCTTGCTGTGATTGATGCCACGGTTATGTCAGTGGAAAAAGATTTGCACCTGCCTGTGGTTGGGAGAGGTATTTACACAAAAGTTTCCTGGGTCACCTCCTCATACCTTTTGGTGTAGTGACTGGTGTAAATCCCATGAAAGCGGGTGTAACCTGCTGAAATGTATGGAAGTTAAAGTGCAGCTTATAAAAAGATAATTCTGGCTGTACAGTTTAGCAGGAGACAGGGGAATAACAAGGTAAGGAAGAAGTAGTGCTTGGCTCACTCACTTGATTTTCAGAAAACTTCACTGCATGTTTCATCAATCATTTTCTCATACTCTTCAAGAATGTCTATAAATAGGAACTATTTGAAGAAGTAGCCAAACGAGGCAGTACGTCTTGGCTCTCAGCGCAGAAGAAGAACATTGGATTTTACAGATTTGGACCTCCAAGTCCTTCTGGAGGAAATAGAGCTAAAAAGACACAGACTGCTGGATATCCATGCCAGCAAACCTGACAGGAATCAGTTTTAAAGTACACTGCTCTTCATTTTATACTCAATGGTCCTACAACCTAACATGCTACTTTCTGCTGTCTCCCCGTCAGATCTTAATAATAGCAGTCCAAGCTATGAAACTTTCAGTCTAAAAGAACAGCACAATGGAACACCACAGAGCAGAGAACTTGACATATCTTTTTGATCTGGGCCACCATCTCCCCCAGTAGTGCAATGTTTTTGTTTAATTTGAGGGATAGCCAGCCATCAGTCCCTCAACTGCAAAGGCGAAGAAATCCACCTCCTTTAATTAAAAAAAAATTTGTAGAAATAGTGCTGAGTGAATACTACAGTTCAGGATCCAGGACTCCTTAACCATGTTAACCAGTTTTAAGTATATATGCAATTTTCAACAAGGCAAGAATCTCTTTTTGTTGAATGATCCAAAGAAATGGAAGCTGAGAGCAGTAAGTCTGACTGGGTTCGTTTACCAAAATAGTATCCACTACACTGATAAGTAGATACTACGCTGTTTAAAGAGTACTATTTAGGCTGTATTTATATTGTTACTTTTGTGTCAATATAAAGTGGTTTTGGATGCACATCAACCCAAAAATGGCAGTATAATTCAAAAGATTACTGAGCACACTAAAACCCTTAGTTGTGAGATCCCCTACAGGAGGCTGTGTCATACAGCTTTCAGTTCCCAAGGCATGCAGTATACATCCAGCTTTACAATTGTAAGGCATTCTGTTTAAATACAACTTCACATTTTAACAGTTACAAGAAGAGGGAAACTTTAAAAAAAATATTTTGCTTGTGAGCAAGGCCACAGGAGATCAACTCACAACTATTAAAACTACAGAGAATAATAAATATCTGAGAATTATCACGAGGCAGTAATCTGATCAAGAGATTCAAATAACTTCAATCTGAACTCTGGGATGAGATTACATACTTGAAATCACTCCAGGGCATTCTATTTTTATAACATATTATGAACATCATGGGATGATTTAATTCTGATTTGGATTTTGTGACAACAGTGGTTCTTAATGAAAATGCCGAGGGCCAGTCCATTGCATGTATCCGGTGCACAATGAGATCCAAACAGAATAATTTGTGAATGTGATGATTACCAGGAAATAACATGGCGAATTAATTTATAATGAAAAGACAGTAAAAGTAAAAATAAATCCTTAACTGAGGGATGTATTAATGATGTATGATAGGAATGGGAACATTTCTACTGTTAGACTTTTGAGTTTTACCCTTGATATTTTTCTCAGATTCAGAATCTCAGACCATTCCCATAGGCAAGCCCTAACTCCCTGTGGCCTGGAGTATGCCTTTACCTTCACATAAGAACTTAAGAACATAAGAAATAGGAACAGGAGTAGGCCATTTGGCCCCTCGAGCCTGCTCCGCCATTCAATAAGATCATGGCTGATCTTCTACCTCAACTCCACTTTCCTGAACTATTCCCGTATCCCTTGATTCCCTTAATATCCAAAAATCCATCGATCTCTGTCTTGAATATACTCAACGACTGAGCCGCCACAGCCCTCTGGGGTAGAAAATTCCAAAGATTCACCACCCTCTGAGTGAAGAAATTTCTCCTCATCTCAGTCCCAAATGGCTGACCCCTTGTTCTGAGACTGTGACTCCTGGTTCTAGACTCCCCAGTCAGGGGAAACATCCTCCCTGCATCTAACCTGTCAAGCCCTGTAAGAATTTTGTATGTTTCAATGAGATCACCTAAACTCTAGAGAATATAGGCCTAGTCTATTCAATCTCTCCTCATAGGAGAATACCCCCATCCCAGGAATCAGTCTGGTGAACCTTTGTTGCACTCCCTCTATGGCAAGTATATCCTTCCTTAGGTAAGGAGACCAAAACTGTACACAATACTCCAGGTGTGGTCTCACCAGGGCCCTATATAATTGCAGTAAGACGTCTTTACTCTTATACTCAAATCCTCTTGTAATAAAGGCCATTTGCTTTCCTAATTGCTTGCTGTACCTGCATGTTAACTTTCAGTGATTTGTGTACAAGGACATCCAGGTCCCTCTGAACACCAACATTTCCCAATCTCTCTCCATTTAAAAATTACTCTGCTTTTCTATTTTTCCTACCAAAGTGGATAACTTCACATTTCTCCACATTATATTCCATTTGCCATGTTCTTGCCCACTCACTTAGCCTGTCTATATCCCCTTGAAGTCTCTTTGCATCCTCCTCACAACTTACATTCCCACCCAGCTTTGTATTATCAGCAAACTTGGATATATTACATTTGGTCCCCTCATCCAAATCATTGATGTAGATTGTGAATAGCTAAGGCCCAAGCACTGATCCTTGCAGTACCCCACTAGTTACAGCCTGCCAACCCGAAAATGACACGTTTATTCCTACTTTCTGTTTTCTGTCCGTTAACCAATCCTCAATCCATACTAGTATATTACCCCCAATCCCATGAGCCCTAATTTTGTTTAATAACCTCTTGTGTGGCACCATATCGAATTCCTTCTGAAAATCCAAATACACATCCACTGGTTCCCTCTGATCTATTCTGCTAGTTACAACCTCAAAAAACTCCAACAGATTCATCGAACACGATTTCCCTTTCATAAATCCGTGTTGACTCTGCCCAATCCTATTATTATTTTCTAAGTGCCCTGTTACCACGTCCTTAATAATAGATTCTAGCATTTTCCCTACTACTGATGTCAGAATATCTAGTTCATTTATAGTGATCCCAAGAATTAAACAGAAGCTTCTTCTTACTGTATTTCAGCTACTCCTTATATCACATAGCCTCACATGATCTTCCTTGAGTTTGGAAGATGGTGGAGTAAACATTTTACCAGTCCGTGGCTTATGTTATAAACTGCTAAATATATTTATTAAACAGTAAATGGATCAATGAACAGAAGCAATGACACACTGTAGATCTCCAGCATTACAGACCTAATAATCCCTGCTCAAAAGATAGAAAATAACAAATAGTCACATCTGCTAAACTCAGGGTGAACTGGACCAGACACAAGGCCCCCAAATATTATCCTTTACACAGTGGTTTGCCATTGATCATCCACAGAGTCTCTCTCTGGCTTAATCTACCTCTCTCTGATGGCTTCATACAGATTACCTGTATATGTCGCTTGGAGTGAAAAAAAAGCTGCCAATCAATCGGCTTAACACCATTGTTAAAGTAATGCTGATGCAAAACCTAAGTTAAAATGTCTATATTCTGGGGCTATTGTGTACCAAAACAAACTGGGCCACTTTCCATGAGTGTACCTGGCCTTTAGCCCCATATATATCATGATAGAAAGAAATAAGTCAAAACCACGATACATCAGTAGGATTAGTTTTGGACTGCTCTACTAAAGATCCAACAAAGACATGATAGGCCAAGTGGCTTCCTTGTGTGCTATAAACTTTTATTGTTCTATGGCTCACGGTAGCAACATTTTTTCTTCCTGCTTTCCTTTTTAAATATTTTACTTTGTGTACTTTTGTTGCAATTACTGTGGATGAAAGCACTAAACTTCAGAGGGAGACTGGTCGAATAGTTAGGAAAACAGAGGAACTTGCTTGCACCAGGTCTCCACCATTTGTGGAACTTCTGTCCATCCTTTACAAACCAAACAATGGCCAGGGGACAGAGCCAGGGTCGAGAACTCCCTACTGTGGGGGTTCCCACTCCTTAGGCTGGACGGAACACGCACACCAATAGAAGCAGCATACCAAGTGAGTGGAAGTGTACCGCCCTCCACAGGAGTACAGAGAGGGAGTAAATGGAGACAAAGGAATGGAATTCCTAAAATGTGCCCAGGACTCCTTTATCAAGCAGTAGGGAATAGTAATATAGTGGTTATCTTACTGCAATAATAATCCAGAGGCCTGGACTAATGATCTGGAGACGCGAGTTCAAATCCCACCACACAAATTCAGTTAATTAAATAAATCTGGAATAAAAATCTAGTATCAGTAATGGTTGTAAAAATTGTAAAAACCCATCTGGTTCACTAATGTCCTTTAGGGAAGGAAATCTGTTGTCCTTACCTGGTCTGGCCTATATGCGACTCCAGACCCACAGCAATGTGGTTGACTCTTAACTACCCTCTGATTGGCCTAGCAAGCCACTCAGTTATAATAAACCACTACAAGAAACAATGGGCCTGAAATTGCGATCGGAGGCTTCCTGGGGGCGGATGCCTCCAACCTGTAAAATATCTATGAATGTACCTGGTGGCCTGGGAGGTACGGAGGCTTGCGATCCTGGGCCTCTCCGGGTCCGTGCAGGCAGAGCCCCACGTCTACGCCCCTGGGATCACGTGGTCTGGCCCAACCAATAAAAGAAGGGAATCCCCATTCATACTTTCCATACGTACGCAACTCCCAGAAGTATGAATGGGAATCACTTAAAAAATACACAAACACATTGAAATCATTTTTTTTAAATTACATATTTAAAATGAATTAAAATTCCATTTAATTAAATATTTTAAACGAAAATTTAATTTAAAAAATTATATGTGTTAACAGGGCTAAAAATAAACTTACCTTATTGGACAGGGTTTTTAACATATAAATGAGTGATAAAATTTTATTTTTCTATTTTTTTAAACTCTTATGCTGGTAAAAGCTGGCCTTACGCCTGTTTTTACCAGGCGTAAGAATTTCACAGGTATTCAGCGGGCGGAAGTTGGGCAAATAGCGCAACTCTCCACCCACAGAGGCCCAACTCCCACGGATGCGGAGGATCTGTCAAGAGGATTCTTGACAGATCGCAAGTTCTGGGTTTTAGTGCATGCGCTTCGCATGCCTAAACCTGGAACTTGCGCGGCCCCTGCGGGTGCGTGTGCACCTCGTACGCACCCGTGGGGGTCGCAAAATACGGCCCAAAAAGAATAAAACCGGATGAACCACCCAGCAACAATCTCTGCACTGGCTACGGATATGACAATGGCACACCCAGTCCTCCTCACTAACATCTGGGGACTTGCGACAAAATTTGGAGAGCTGTCGCACAGACTAGTCAATCAACAGCCTGACATAGTCATACTCACAGAATCATACCTTTCAGCCATTGTCCCAGACTCCTCCATCACCATCCCTGGGTATGTCCTGTCCCATCGGCAGGACAGACACACCAGGGGTGGCGGCACAGTGGTATACAGTCGGGAAGGAGTGGCCCAGGGAGTCCTCAACATTGACTCCGGACCCCATGAAGTCTCATGGCTTCAGGTCAAGCATAGGCAAGGAAACCTCCTGCTGATTATCACCTACTGCCCTCCCTCAGGTCAGTACTCCTCCATGTCGAACAGCACTTGGAAGAAGCACAGAAGGTAGCAAGGGCACAGAATGTACTCTGGGTGGGGGACTTCAATGTCCATCACCAATAGTGACTCGGTAGCACCACTACTGACCGAGTCCTGAAGGACATAGCTGCCAGACTGGGCCTGCAGCAGGTGGTGAGAGAACCAACACGAGGGAAAAACCTACTTGAACTCGTCCTCACCAATCTACCTGTCGCAGATGCATCTGTTCATGACAGCATTTGTAGCAGTGACCACCCCACAGTCCTTATGGAGACGAAGTCCTATTTTCGCGCTGACGACACCCTCCATCGTGTTGTGTAGCACTACCATTCAACAGATCAGATCAAAGCTCTGCAGTCCTGCCAAATCCATACGTGAATGGTGGTGGGCAATTAAACAACTAACGGGAGGAGGAGGCTTCATGAATATCCCCATCCATAATGATGGTGGAGCCCAGCACGTGAGTGCAAAAGACAAGGCTGGCGCGTTTGCAACCATCTTCAGCCAGAAGTGCCGAGTGGATGATCCATATCAGCCTCCTCCTGAGGTCCCCACCACCACAGAAGCCAGTCTTCAGCCAATTCGATTCACTCCATGTGATATCAAGAAACAGCTGAGTGCACTGGATACAGCAACGGTTATGGGCCCGACAATAACCCGGCTATTGTGCTGAAGACTTGTGCTTCAAGCGACACTTACTCACCAATAACCTGCTCACCGATGCTCAGTTTGGGTTCCGCCAGGACCACTTGGCTCCCAACCTCATTACAGCCTTGGTCCAAACATGGACAAAAGAGCTGAATTCCAGAGGTGAGGTGAGAGTGACTGCCCTTGACATCAAGGCAGCATTTGACCAAGTGTGGCATCAAGGAGCCCTAGTAAAACTGAAGTCAATGGGAATCGGGGGAAAACTCTCCACTGGCTGGAGTCATACCTAGCACAAAGGAAGATGGTTGTGGTGGTTGAAGATCAATCATCTCAGCCCCAGGACATCGCTGCAGGAGTTCCTCAGGGCAGTGTCCTCGGCCCAACCATCTTCAGTTGCTTCATCAATGACCTTCCCTAAGGTCAGAAATGGGGATGTTCGCTAATGATTGCACAGTGTTCAGTTCCATTCGCAATTCCTCAGAAAATAAAGCAGCCCGTGCCTGCATGGATGACATTCAGGCTTGGGCTGATAAGTGGCAGGTAAGATTCACACCACACATAGCCGAGCAATGACTATTTCCAACAAGAGAGAGTCTAACTACCTCCCCTTGACATTCAACGACATTACCATCGCTGAATCCCCCACCATCAACATCCTGGGGGTCAGCATTGACCAGAAACTTAACTGGACCAGCCACATAAATACTGTGGCAACAAGAGCAGGTCAGAGGCTGGGTATTCTGCAGTGAGTGTCCCACCTCCTGACTCCCCAAAGCCTTTCCACCATCTACAAGACACAAGTCAGGAGTGTGATGGAATACTGTCCACTTGCCTGGATGAATGCAGTTCCCCCAACAACACTCAAGAAGCTCGACACCATCCAGGACAAAGCAGCCCGCTTAATTGGCACCCCATCCACCACCTTCAACATTCACTCCCTCCACCACCGCGCACTGTGGCTGCAGTGCGTACCTTCTACAAGATGCACTGCAGCAACTCGCCAAGGCTTCTATGACAGCACTTCCCAAACCCACGACCTCTACCACCTAAAGGGCAAGGGCAGCAGGCGCATGGGAACACCACCACCTGCAAGTTCACCTCCAAGTTACACACCATCCTGACTTGGAAATATATCGCTGTTCCTTCATTGTCCTTCACCAAATTTCTGGATCTCCCTCCCTTACAGCACTGTGGGAGTACCTTCACCACACGGACTGCAGCGGTTCAAGAAGATGGCTCACCACCACCTTCTCAAGAGCAATTAGGGATGGGCAATAAATGCCCATATTACGGAACGAATAAAAAAAGTTAGTAGACCGACAAGGGCAAGTAATGAAATAAATCAGGTAGATGAGCTAAATAAGGTATTTAATAAGTTCTTTGCATCATCCTTTACGAAAGAGAAGGATATCAAAGAGAAAGAGAATTCTGATATAGTTGAGAACAAGATGAGCAATACTATGATGGAAAAAAGGAAGATTTTAAAGTTAGTAAGGCTAAAGGAAGACAAAGCGCCAGGGCCCAACCAGGTCCATCCTAGGATGCTGAGGGAGATGAGGGAGGAAATTGCAGAGGCTCTAGAAATGATGGGGGTGATGTTAGCCCAACCCTGTCCAGGGTGGTCATGTAGCCATCAAGGTAGCTTTGTCAACAGGGAAAACATTCACTTCATTAATGCCCAGACGGTCTGTGACCACCACAGGTGGTTAATACAAGTCTGTGAAGAGGTGGTGAAAAAGCAGATGTGCTGACATCCTGAGAAAGGTCTATACATGCTGCTCCTGTTGCGCCTCTGCCACATCCATGGGACGGCAGCTGATAGAAACATAGAAACATAGAATCTAGGAGCAGGAGTAGGCCATTCGGCCCGTCGAGCCTGCTCCACCATTCAATACGATCATGGCTGATCATCCAAATCCATTACCCTGTCCCTGCTTTAATCCCCACAGTACACATATCCCACCCTACCCCCGTAACCCCACGTATTTAATTCCCCCTAACATATCCCATCCTATCCCCATATTTAATCCCCCCCTAACACTAAGGGTCAATTTATCATAGCCAAATCAACCTAACCCGCACATTTTTGGACTGTGGGAGGAAACCGGAGCACCCGGAGGAAACCCACGCAGACACGGGGAGAATGTGCAAACTCCACACAGACAGTCACCCGAGGTCAGATTCGAACCCGGGTCTCTGGCGCTATGAGGCACCAGTGCTAACCACTATGCCACGTGATCACTCCCACTGATCTGAGGGAGAGCAGACTGCAGGAGATCAGTGATATCTTTACAGCCCCAATTGATGCGGTTCACCAGTCTATCGATCTGGTGTGCCAATCTCTCCAAGGCGGAACACACATTGGAGCTCAGAGTCTGGATGGCAGCCATTTGAGCTTCCATCAAACCCAGAAGAACTGGTAACACAGACTCCTGTTGTGAGGGCCCGACTGCAGCATTCCTGGAATTGGCCACATGCTCCAAGGTCGCCTGCAGTGCTGATGCTGAGCAAGAAGCAAGGTGTAAGTAGGCTGGGAGGTGTTGAATGGAAAGTGGTTGGAGTGTGAAGTGAGGAAGGATGGAATTCCTGATTCTGCAATGGTTACAATTTGAGACCAGAACACTGTTAGTGGCTGCAATGAAGGGAGTAAGGAAGAATGTGTATTTGTAAGGGGAATGAGATGTGTAATATTGTGCCCATGTAATAGATGGTGAAGGATGTGGTGCTGGGGAGGGAAATGTTCAGAGTGCTGGGGTGGGGGAAGGACTGTTACCATATGTTTTTGAGAGAGATGAGGAAATGAAGAGCTTTATTCACCTTTGCTGCTCTTGTCAGGTCATTGAAGTGTTTCCTGCATTGGATCCAGGTCCTGGGGGTGATGCTCCTGAAGCTGAGCATCTCTGCCACCTCTCTCCAGGCCTGGTATATATCAGTCCTGCAAACTTCTTCCCACTTGAGGGAAAGAGAACGCCCCTCTTTGCTCTCACTGCTTTCAATAGGGCCTCCAAGAAGGCATCAGAGAATCTTGGGGCTTGCTTCCGACTCATCTTCCAGTTTGCAGCACTAAAAGACAGCAATGTCAGTAAAGAGAGTGCAACCTCCCTTTAAGAGGTGCATTTCCACTTTAAGTAGGGCTCTGGAGGCGTGCCGGGAATTATACCCAGAAAATGGGCAGTCTGCCAATTGGGTGGGAAGCCCACCAATCAAATGTTAATGAAGCTCAGGAGTTAAATTACCCTGGACCTGAAATGTATAACGGCAGGTGCGTTTTGCCCCCACCCCACCCCCACCAGCCTGAAACCCACTCCGGGTTAAAATCTGCCCCTATGCTTCAGGGCTCCTTTGAATGTGGGTGTGCACCAGAAGACTGGCGAGTGGCTAATGTCGTAGACATTTTTAAAAAGGTCTAATGTAAGTAATTAGAGGCCGGTTAGTTTAACATCTGTGGGAGTGAAGTCTTTAATTAAGGATGAAATTACCACGTATCTAGATAAAGAGAAAATAGTTAGAAGTAACCAGCACAGATTCCAAAAGGGATGATCATGCTTGACAAACCTTATAGAATTTTTTGGGGAGATAACAGGCAAGGTAGATGTGGAAAATGCAGCGGATGTAGTGTACATAGACTTTAGGACAGCCTTTGACAAGGTACCACACAGGAGATTATTAGAGAAGATTAAGGGTATAGAATTAAGGAAAAGACGGCAAAGTGGATTAAAAATGGATTAGAAAGGAGAAAAATGAGTAGGGGTTAAGGCAGTTATTCGGAGTGGTGTCCCACAGGGTTAACTTCTGGCGCCACTTCTGTTCACTGCGTATATCAATGATTTCGATATAAGCCTAGAGGGAGTGCTGTCAAAATTTGGAGATGATACCAAAATAGGAGGTATAGTTAATTCTTTAGAAGACCAAAGGAAACTGTAAAGGGATATTGATAAGGTGGGGGAATGGGCTAAAAGGCAGATGGAATTCAATGTTTTAAGTATATTTTTGTAAAAAAAAATTACAGCAGTAATTATACTCTGATTAGAAATAGGGACGGTGCTGTGAAAGGGCAGAGGGACTTGGGAGTGCAGATTCATAGGACATTAAAGGCAGCACCTCAGGATGATGTCTGTAAAAAAAAACGAATTGAATTCTAGGTTTTATCACAAAAGGTATAAAATATAAAAACCAAGAGGTAACGATGCGCTTATATAAAACCTTAATAAGACCGCAGTTAAAGTATTGTGTGCAATATTGGGTTCCACACTATAGGAAAGACATTGGCCAAGATTTCCCCTACCTCGGCGGGTCTGGTGCGGCCGGGGTTGGTGGTGGGTCGCGGCCCTGCTGCTGGCTCCATCCTGCTCTGGAAAATGAATTTCCGTTGATAGGGCTTGTTAAGCCTGTCCAGCGTGTTTCCCGGACCAATTAGAGGAAGCGGGTCTGGTGACGTCATTCATGACGCGTCATCAGCCGGTTTCCTTAAAGGGACCATGACCAACTTTCTATTGACATTTGTGCTGTCAGTGTTCTACAGCATTGAAGTGCTGCAAACACTGACAATCACTGCACAGAGGTGCAGGGCTGCACCCAGGTTCTCCCATGACTCCCTCCATATGCTTATGGAGGGAGTCAGAGCACGCAGGGAGGTTCTCTTGCCTTCCGATGGGTGGAAGAGACCTCCCCAGGAGAACAAAACAGCCTGGTTGCACATTGCACAGGAGGGCACAAGCAGGAGGACCTGGGTGCAGTGGCGCAAACCTTTCAATGATCTCAGTGGATCACGAAACCTTACTACAAAGCCACACTCAACCTCATCCTGTTGTGCCTCTCATCACATCCCCATCACTCTGCCTTCACTACCGTACTCCTGCACATCCTTACTCACACCAACTTACCTTATACCTCCACCCATCCCTCTCTATCTACATTATCACTTCCCCATCTCACTAGCCACCCCTCACACTCACTCTCATCCTAGTGCAATCATACCAACTAACAACACACAAGGATAGCCACTTGGGTGTTTTATGCAATGTTCATGTAAAGTTTCTGTTAATGTGCTGTCAAACATTGAAACCTTTATTTTCAACACTTTCTGTTCTTGGACAGATTTCTGTGCACCTTTGGAAGTGGCTTAGTGAGTTGCAGTGAATGGTGAGACATAACGGTTCCCCCCGCAAAGGTGATGAGTGTGAAAGGGATGGCTTGGATATTGTAGGGATGCTTTATGGTGTTGGTGTGGGGTGGTGCCAACCTGGCGCATCATGTGGCAGCCAGGGTGTACAGCGTCAAGTGAAGTAAATCTGGCCATGGTGAGGCCATCCCTGGCCTCCCGGGCAGCAATGTGCTTGGGTGCTGATGCTCTCTGTCCTGTGCAGCATCAGGTGATTGCAGAGAAGGTTGGTGTTGCTGTTGGTGCTGCTCGTGTGCCTGGTGCTGCTGGTGTTGGGGCTGATCGTGGTTGGATTCTGAGGACCAAGGTGAGACAATATAAAGGGCACCTATGTTGATGGAATAGATGGCAGGTGAAGTAGAGATGACAGAAGCATTCGGTCAATGGTGAGAAAGTTCTTCCAATGAGGTAAGAGTGGAAAGCTTGCAGAATCTGTGCTGGAAATGGACTGAGAAACAGCTTGTGGCTGAGGAAAGTGATGATCTGTCAGGTGGGAGCTTTGACTTGACATTTGAAGCTGTCAAGTAATCAGCTGGAGCAATGACCATTCAACTCCTGCCTCAGGTTCACAGATGTGGTCCCCGAGTAGCGTGGACCCCATGGGTGAGCAGTTAATGTTAAAAGGTAAGGTTAAAAGCATTATTAAGAGTCTGTCAACAACCCAATAATTGGTTTAATTGGGTCACCCGCCTCTCCGGGTCGGGTCAGATCGGAGATCACACACGCATCCTGACCCGCTGTCAAAAAAATCACATTTCCCACCCGACCCGCCACCGATCCCACCCGCTGATCCCCGAAAAATTCCAGCCATTAAGACTGTGGTTGAGGTCACGACACAGATTCACTAGGATGTTGCCAAATCCTTGAAAAATTGGGGCTTTTTCATTCGAACAATGCAGATTATGGGGTGATATGATAGAAGTGTTTAAATAATGAAAGGTTGGGACAGGGTAGCTAGAAGAAGATTGCTTCCAGTACTTAAGTGATCTGGAACGAAGGGCTGTAGATACAAAGATCAAATATAAGAGATTTAGAATCGAGAGCAAGAGAAATGTCTTCATACTTTGAGAGTTGTGAGGCTGTGGAATTCACTTCCAGGGTAAATGGTTGAGGTAGAAACTATGTCAACATTCAAGATTAGATTGGATAGGTGGATGAAAAAAAAGATGGGTACAGGGCGGGTAAATGTGATTAGGACCATTTGCTAACATGGGGTAAATGCTGACATGGACTGGTTGGGTTGAATGGCCTGATTTTGTGTTGTAAGTTCTATGTATGAAAGGTAAGATTTGGGAACAGTGTACATAGTAACTGTTGTTTATGGAAACATTTCAGCTGCGTGACAGGAAAGAGTTTTGCGGCCCAATTTTATTCAAAGTGTTAATTGGAAATGTACAATACATTATTGTTTTGTGACTTTATATAGTGTTTGAATTAAAATAGCGGTTTAAATTTGTCTGTGTGTGGACCTCCTGCAAATATTGGCACAATCCTGGGGACGGCTTGACCTAACTTCATAAGACAATACCTGCTCAAAGAAAAACAGTGCTATAACTGCAGAAAATATTTGGTTTTTTTTCATTCGTTTATGGGATGTGGGCGTCGCTGGTAAAGCCAGCATTTATAACCCATCCCTAATTGCCCTTGAGAAGATGGTGGTGAGTGGCCTTCTTGAACCGCTGCAGTCCGCGTGGTGAAGGTACTCCCACAGTGCTGTTAGGTAGGGAGTTCCAGAAGTTTGACCCAGCAATGATGGAGGAACGGCGATATACTTCTAAGTCAGGATGGTGTGTGACTTGGAGGAGAACTTGGAGGTGGTGGTGTTCCCATGCGCCTGCTGCCCTTGTCCTTCTAGGTGGAAGAGGTCGCGGGTTTGGGAGGTGCTGCCGAAGAAACCTTGGCGAGTTGCTGCAGTGCATCTTGTAGATGGTACACACTGCAGCCACGGTATGCCGGTGGTGGAGGGAGTGAATGTTTAAGGTGGTGGATGGGGTGCCAATCAATCAGGCTGCTTTGTCCTGGATGGTGTCGAGCTTCTTGAGTTTTGTTGGAGCTGCACTCATGCAGGCAAGTGGAGAGTATTCCATCACACTCCTTACTTGTGCCTTGTAGATGGTGGAAAGGCTTTGGGGAGTCAGGAGGTGAGACACTCACCACAGAATACCTAGCTTCTGACCTGCTCTTGTTGCCACAGTATTTATGTGGCTGGTCCAGTTAAGTTTCTGGTCAATGGTGACCCCCAGGATATTGATGGTGGGGGATTCGGCAATGATAATGCCATTGAATGTCATGGGGCAGTGGTTAGACTCTCTCTTGTTGGAGATAATCATTGCCTGGCACATCTGTGGCGCGATCATTACCTGCCACTTATCAGCCCAAGCCTGAATGTCGTCCAGGTCTTGTTGCACGCAGGCATGGAATGACTCATTATCTGGAGGAGTTGTAAATGGCACTGAACACTGTGCAGTCATCAGCGAATATCCCCATTTCTGACATTATATTGGAGGGAAGGTCATTGATGAAGCAGCTGAAGATGGTTGGGCCTAGGACACTGCCCTGAGGAACTCCTGCAGCGATGTCCTGGGGCTGTGATGATTGACCTTCAATCACCACAACCATCTTCCTTTGTACTAGGTATGACTCCAGCCAGTGCAGAGTTTTCTCCCCCGATTCCCATTGACTTCAGTTTTACTAGGGCTCCTTGATGCCACACTCGGCCAAATGCTGCCTTGATGTCTAGGGCAGTCACTCTCACTTCACCTCTGGAATTCAGCTCCTTTGTCCATGTTTGGACCAAGGCTGTAATGAGGTCGGGAGCTGAGTGGTTTTGGTGGAACCCAAACTGAGCGGGTTATTGGTGAGTAAGTGCCGCTTGTTGGCACTGTCGATGACACCTTCCATCACTTTGCTGATGATTGAGAGTAGACTGATGGGGCAGTAATTGGCCGGATTGGATTTGTCCTGCTGTTTGTGGACATGACATATCTGGGCAGTTTTCCACATTGTCGGATAGATGCCAATGTTGTAGCTGTACTGGAACAGCTTGGCTAGAGGCGCGGCAAGTTATGGAGCACAAGTATTCAGCAAGATAGCCAGTATGTTGTCGGGGCCCATAGCCTTTGCTGTATCTGGTGCGCTCAGCCGTTTCTTGATATCACGTGGAGTGAATCGAATTGGCTGAAGACTGGCTTCTGTGATGGTGGGGACCTCAGGAATAGGCCGATATGGATCATCCACTTGGCACTTCAAGCTGAAGATGGTTTGCAAACGTTTCACCCTTGTCTATTGCACTCACGTGCTGGGCTTCACCATCATTGAGGATGGGGATATTCATGGAGACTCCTCTTCCCGTTAGTTGTTTAATGGTCCACCACCATTCACGACTGGATGTGGTAGGACTGCAGAGCTTTGATCTGACCCGTTGATTGTGGGATCGCTTAGCCCTGTCTATAGCATGCTGCTTCCGCTTTTTAGCATGCATGTAGTCCTGTGTTGCAGCTTCCCCAGGTTGGCACCTCATTTTTAGATATGCCTGGTGCTGCTCCTGGCATGCTCTTCTACACTCTTTATTGAATCAGGGTTGGTTCCTGGAGGTTTCCTTGCCTATGCTTGACCTGAAGCCATGAGACTTCATGGGATCCGGAGTCAATGTTGAGAACTCCCAGGGCCACTGTATAGAACTGTGCCGCTACCTCTGGTGGGTCTGTCCTGCCGGTGGGACAGGACATACCCAGGGATGGTGATGGAGGAGTTTGGGACATTGGCTGAAAGGCATGATTCTGTGAGTATGACTATGCCAGGCTGTTGTTTGACTAGTCTGTGGGACAGCTCTCCCAATTTTGGTACAAGTCCCCAGATGTTGGTGAGGAGGACGTTGCAGGATCGACTGAGCTGGGTGTGCCGTTGCCATGTCCGTAGCCGGTGCCAAGGCCGGTTTCATTCTTCTTATTTTGTTTCGTAGCGGTTTGTTACAACTGAGTGGCTTGCTGGGCCATTTCAGAGGGCAGTTAAGAGTCAACCACATTGCTGTTGGTCTGGAGTCACATATAGGCCAGAGCAGATAAAGGACGGCAGATTTCCTTCCCTAAAGGGCAGCTGGGTTTTTATGACAATCCGATAGTTTCATGGTTACCATTACTAGCTTTTTATTCCAGATTAATTTAAATTAACTGAATTTAAATTCCCCAGTTGCCGTGGTGGGATTTGAACTCACGTCTCAGGATCATTAGTCCAGGTCTCTGGATTACTAGCCCAGTGACATTACCACTATGCTACCGTTTCCGTATACAACAACAAAAATAACATGCTACTAAGTTGTCAAATACAGAAAAGTACAGAAATCTGATGCCCCCACGGCAATTATAACCACCAGGTCTCATTAACATGCTGTCTGCCAACTTCCCGTCCAGAGGACTCTGTAATCTTTTTCTAAAATTTAAAGAAAGGCTCTCCATAAGCCAATTAATTGGGAAGAAGAGGTATGGGGCTTTAATGGAAGGAGAGGAGCTTGTTACTGGACCCTCTATCTCCAAAATTCTACTGGAAGGATTGCCACTGCAGCCCAGGACATACTGCCAATCCTCTTCTCATTGTCCCTGGGATCAGCAGGGGCAGGGGCAGTAAAGAGAGAGATTGGGAAGATACTTGGGCTCCACTTCCCTGTTGTCATTTACATGTAGGAGGGCAGTCTGGGTCCAAGCAGACTACTTCCCTATGGTGAGGGAGGTATTAAGGGTAGAAATGTGGTAGTAGGCCTCATCGGCACTTGTCCTTCATTTCCTACTGCCTAATTTTGGGGCAGTATAGCCCAGGAAAATAAAGCCTATGCTATCAGCACAAGAAAGCAGAGTACCCTCTGCTTTCTTGTGCTGATAGCATAGGCTTTATTTTGGGAAGCACCTTTGATTTGAACTAATAGACTGAAAAGATGATTAGAAAGTCAAAAAGGAGTGAAACCAAGATCCACCTCCATCTCTCAACCACTCTCCTATATAATAGAACTGAACTGTTTTAGAACAACAACAACAACTTGTATTTATATAGCGCCTTTAACGTAGTAAAACGCCCCATGGTGTTGCACAGGAGTATTTTAAGACAACAAATTTGACACCGATCCACATAAGGATAAATTAGGGCAGGTGACCAAAAGCTTGGTCAAAGAGGTAGGTTTTAAGGAGCGTCTTAAAAGGAGGAAAGAGAGGTAGCGAGGCGGACAGGTTTAGGGAGGGAATTCCAGAGCTTAGGGCCTAGGCAACAGAAAGCACAACCACCAAAGGTTGAGCGATTATAATCAGGGATGCTCAAGAGGGCAGAGTTAGTGGAACGCAGATATCTCGGGGGGTTGTGGGGCTGGAGGAGATTACAGAGATAGAACAGAACCATTATAATGATATCTTCCAAATGTTCCTCATTCAGGAACAAACATCACAAAAACAAGTGGCTTGGAATAAAAGTGGTACAAGAAAAATGTGGAAAATTGCCCAGGTAGGTCTTGTCCACAAAAGGCAGGGCAAATCAAACCCAGCCAATTATTGTCCTATCAGCCTACTCAGAATCATTAGCAAAGTGATGGAAGGAGTTGTCAATAGTGCTATCAAGCAACAGTTACTCACCAATATCGTGCTCACAGATGCTCAGTTTGGGTTCCGTCAGGACCATTCAGCTCCAGACCTCATTATAGCCTTGATCCAAACATGGACACAAGAGCTGATTTCCAGAGGTGCGGCGAGAGTCACTGCTCTTGGCATCAAGACAGCACTCAACAGAGTGTGGCACCAAGGAGTCCTAGCAAAACTGAAGTCAATGGGGATCGGGGTAAAACTCTCCACCAGCTGGAGTCATTCCTGGCACAAAAGAAGATGGTTGTGGCTGTTGGAGGCCAATCATCTCAGCCCTGGAACATTGCTACAGGAGTTCTTCAGGGTAGCCTCCTAGACCCAACTATCTTCAGCAGCTTTATTAATGACCTTCCATCCATCATAAGATCAGAACTGGCATTTTTCACTGATGATTGCACAATGTTCAGTTCCATTCTCAATAATGCTGTGTAGTTTATCTTTTTTTTAAGCTGTCAGCGTCTTTCTAACGCAAAATTCTCCCAGTGATAATTTACAATATATAGAAAACTTAGTTAAATATACAAAACTAAGTATAAAGGCTTTGGGATCATGTATGTAGATGTAATCCTATGTATGAAGGTTTGGATTTCAGTCAGCGAGTCTTAAATCTTAGGAACAGGCTAGGGAGATGGTGGAAGTAGTTAGCATTAATTCATTCAAATGCAAATTAGATAGATTTCTTTCAGAAAATAATATTTTGGGATACAGTAAATGAGTAATTTGAGACATGATATATGGTAAGTGTAGCAGACATGGTTCCCAATGCTTTCCATCACTGGGGGTTTTCTCTCCTCGTGTCTGGGTCTGTTGTAGACGAATTGATGATTAATCAACCATTATCATTGTATCTTGCGACAACCAGGATGGTAGGTGGTGAACTAGACGGAACTTGGTCTTTTTTTGTCAAGCAATTTCTATGTTCCTGTGGATGGAAGGCTACGGTGTTCTTTACTGTAACACTGAATCTCACTTGTCAAGATGATGAAAAACAACAGCTTTAATTAAGTAAAAATAAACTCAGTATACTGAGTCCCTGCTTTCTCCTCCCTGAGGAGATGCAGAAAAACCTCAATTTCTAGGGGTGTGTCTGGTTGTCATGGTCATGCATGTTAACAGCTATGATTAACTCTATTGAGATGTTTTTCTCCCTCGATTACCATTTCTAAGACAGTCCATCTTCCCTTGGCCCCACTGGATCAGCAGAGAGGCTTCCAACCCTATGTTGGTGGTTTAAAGTGTTAGAATCACATCCAAGAGAATATTGCCTCAATTTAGATCAACTGTTGCAGGTTATTGTGGCAGTAAACTAGACTCTCATCAGTTAATGTAAAAGAGGTCTAACATACCACTGGGCCATCAGGCAGTCGCAGAAGTCTTCAAATCTTATTGCTAATAACATGCTAGCCACCATTACTTCAGGAAAATTTGTAAACTGACTCCAACCAAGATTCTGCCACCTAATGTAAATTTCAAGTGTGTTTGGGTATCTTGGAATTTGTTTTCTGACAAAAATACTCGATCTGATACCATCTGAAATATGATCCTTGTAAAGACCTCACTGTGAGAAGGTTGCAACTGGGATTTCTCCAAGTCATTAGGGCTCTTAATCATGTAAATATTTTCACAGTTTAAGAGGCCATGATTTAGGTTTCATCTAACATATGACCCTGGACTAGTCAGTCATCCAAACATGTAGCCTTGTAGACATGCATGCATGGCTATTAGTAGCAGACATTTTGTAAAGACTCTTTATCTGGACATTACATCAAAGGGTAATACTTTGCATTGATGTCAATTATACAGCACTCGGAAGCACAGAAGTAGGTTGTGCCTTTCCCTGGTGGGTGGGTGAAAATAGATAGGTTTGAGGTTTATGGTTGAAAGGCATTCACTGGGAAACACTGGATACTTATTGGGAAGGTGAACGCATCTGGGTTTTTTTGAGTGACAACGAAGTCGTGAGAATAAAATCTGCTGCTCACTTAGCCATCTTGTAGCTTGGAATGTAAAAAATGTCTCACTTTATTTAACAGCTTGTTTCCTACGGTGGGAAGAAACAGTGCACCATAGCCTACATTATTTGACTATACACTGGTAGTGGGGAACTTCACCCATCAAGATGCATATTAGAAATTGTGGGCATGCTGCCACCATTTTTCCATTGTGCCCATTATTTTCAAATATGCTCTGATGGTGGTTGAGATGTCCTGCTATTATAGAGGAGATGGGGCAGTGCAAGGTAGAGGAAAGGCAGGTGAGGCAGCATTTCAGGAGGCATTGCCCTGAAAGATATTGCCCCCCTCCTATGCCAGCTACTACATGAAGATTGCAGTCGCAATCGCCTGTCCGCACAGCTCCGCCTGTGGCTGCCTTTACAAGAGTTGTCATTGAGAGGACCATTAAGGTTTTAAGGGGTATTTTCACTGCCTTGATCAGGAAGGGCTTTGCAATATCCTTCAGATCGAGCTGCACAGTTGCAGCTTGCTGTGCCCTGCACATCTTTGCCATTCAAAAAAGCTTGAATGTGGATCTCCCTGGGGAGGTGGCCCTAGGATGGCAGAATAGTATGGAGTACAGCACCAGGAGGATCGTCATTTGAAGAACTCCTCTGTGACAGCCACAAGGAGCATCAGAACTCAACTCATCACTTAAGTGTTCTCATCTGTTTAACATAGTCTACCATTGTCATCTCTGCTAACACTCCTTCTCCCCTACCATCAAATAAATGACAAATCCTTCGATCCATTATCCTTCCTACAATATCATATCACATCACATCTGCTTTCTTTGGCCCTCCATCATAATGCAAGCCTTAACCATCTGATTGAATAGGTCTGCACAAAATAATGCACTGTTTCCTGTATGACCCTAATCTATATGAAAAACAGAGCACTGCATAAGTGCAGATTCTCCTTTAATACAATTGAATCAAAAGCCAATAACTCTTGCCCCTTATCTTGCTTCCTTGGGTGTCTAAATGTATCTTTATTTATCTTATTCTGGTGCATCTCCGACATGCAATATGAGGGCTCGATGCTTGGCTTTTGCTGCTGTCCTGAGCAATGGAAAGGTTCATCCAGGTCATCACCATTCCACTGGGCTTTGGATCGGTGTCCCCACTGAGCAGTGGGCTGGCTGGTCTAATGGCAGCTATCAGATCCTGAAAATCATGAGAGAAACTGTAGCCTACATTCTGGCCCCCAGGGTCTGAAAGCCATTAAATTTGATACATGGGAAACATGTTTTATTGTAAACTCATTACAAGGGTCTGCAGTACCTGTACCACAAATTACTTAAATTGCTTTCAGAATTTTTTTTCGTCTGCCATTTTTTTCTAATTAAATTTTCCACTGTCTAAAATAAAACAAACATTATATATTTCACATCAATATTATTAAATGTTTTCAGTGAATTGTCTTTTAAAGCCTTTATGAACATTTTACAGCCTCTCAAAATCCTGGGCTTGGATTTGATATTTTTTTCCAGGGTTATGACTGTGAACTGAATTTCAATGTTGCAATCTAAGTATAGGTTGCATGCCTAATGTCCCAAGATGCTTTTTATATAAACATCAGCAATTGCATTAATTCGAGGTGGGGGGTGGGGGGGGGAAGAGAGCGAGAGTGAAAGAGAGAAACTGGAGCCAGAGTGAGGGGTTGAGAGATCGAGAGAGAGGGAGAGAGATGGAAATTTTATGTTAATATTACTTCAATTTCCCCCCAAAAATCCAGTAGCCTTAAAGAACCTATTCTGCTCTATTTATAATCCACATCTGCCCAAATTGGACAGTAATCTTTCCTCCTTTACGGCAATAATTGGGCAAAATATTGAATGGCCTCCTTCTATGCTGTATCATTCTATAAATCTAAATTGGCCACAAATTTCTCTATATACAAGACAAACGTCTATAGAATGAATGAATATTGAATAATATTTCTATTTTACTAGGGTAACCAGAAAAGTAATTCAAATTTAACTTCAGTTCAGTCCAACAGCACGTAACATATTTCTGAAGCACTGAATCTTGAAAAGTTCTGCTGTAATCACAGTGACATTTATCTTTGATGTTTGTGTTCTGTAATTTAGAGTGTAGCAGAGGATATCTTGAGCAAAGTGATTATTTGTGTCTCGGAAGAGGTGGTATACCACTGGGAGGACACAACACATTATATAAATACTTTGGCCATTTCAAATACTTCACTAAATTTATCAACTGGCAAAACTCTAAGCGATAGAAATCCGGGCTTGCCCACTTTTGGGCACATGACGGGCTTTTGGGCACACGGCGGGCGCAGGGTAACATCCCTGTGCCTGAATGGTGAGGCCCAAGGTACCCTGGATCTGTATGGCTCAGTTCCACACTGCACAGTGTCCTTACCAACTCAGCCATCAGGGCAGTGAAATACCCCAACATTTTATTCACCTGATGGCCTACATTTTGATAGCATTTTCAAGTCTCTGATAGCAATTACTCCTAGATTGCTTTCTTGCCTTACCTTATGCACGGATTTCCCTTGATTTTGTAATTCGCATTGCAATTTTATAGAACTAATATGTCATGCCTTACAACTTCCAATATTAACTTTACTTTGTAATTAACCTGTTCCTCTCTTCCTGCTCCCATACCATTACCTCTGGAGTCCCCTAAGGATCTATCCTTGGCCCCCTCCTATTTCTCATCTACATGCTGCCCCTGGGAAAACACACGTCAGATTCCCCATGTAATCTGACAAAACCCAACTCTACCTCACCATCATTTTTCTCGACCCCTCCATTGCCTCGGATTTGTCAAGCTGCTTGTCCGACATCCATTATTGGATAAGCAGAAATTTTATCCAATTAAATATTGAGAAGACTGAAGCCATTGTCTTCTGATCCCCAGCTACCAACTCCATCACCCACCCTGGCCACTGTCCGAGACTGAACCAGACAGTTTGCAATCTCGGCATCCTATTTAACACTAAGCTGAGCTTCCAACCCCATATTCTCTCCATCACCAAGACTGCCTACTTCTACCTCCGTAATATCGACCATCTCCACCCCTGCCTCAGCCCATCAGCTGCTAAAACCCTCATCCATGCTTTTGTTATCTCCAACTCGACTATTCCAATGCTCCCTTGGCCGGCTTCCTACCTTCCACCCTCCATAAACTTGAGCTCATTCAAATCTCTGCTGCCCATATCCTAACTCACACTAAGTCCTGTTCACCCATCGCCGCTGTGCTTGTTGACCTACATTGGCTCCTGGTCCAGCAATGCCCGAATTTAAAGTTATCATCCTTATGTTCAAATTCCTCCATGGCCTCGCTCTTCCCTATCTCTAACTTTCTCTAGCCCCATGATGCCCCCCCCCCCATAACCTGAAATCTCTGCACTCCTCCAATTCTGGCCTATTGCACATCACTGATTTCCATCACTGCACCATTGACGGCCCAAGATTTTTAAAAATTCATTCCTGGGATGTGGGCGTCGCTGGCAAGGCCAGCATTTATTGCCCATCCCTAATTGCCCTCGAGAAGGTGGTGGTGAGCCACCTTCTTGAACCGCTGCAGTCCGTGTGGTGAAGGTACTCCCACAGTGCTGTTAAGTAGGGAGATCCAGGATTTTGACCCAACAACGATATATTTCCAAGTCAGGATGGTGTGTGACTTGGAGGGGAACTTGGAGGTGGTGGTGTTCCCATGCGCCTGCTGCCCTTGTCCTTCTAGGTGGAAGGGGTCGCGGGTTTGGGAGGTGCTGCCGAAGAAGCCTTGGCAAGTTGCCGCAGTGCATCTTGTAGATGGTACACACTGCAGCCACGGTACGCTGGTGGCGGAGGGAGTGAATGTTGAAGGTGGTGGATGGGGTGCCAATCAAGCGGGCTGCTTTATCCTGGATGATGTTGAGCTTTTTGAGTGTTGTTGGAGCTGCACTCATCCAGGCAAGTGGAGAGTATGCCATCACTCTCCTTACTTGTGTCTTGTAGATGGTGGAAAGGCTTTGGGGAGTCAGGAGGCGAGACACTCGGCGCAGAATACCCAGCCTCTGACCTGCTCGTATAGCCACAGTATTTATGTGGCTGGTCCAGTTAAGTTTCTGGACAATGGTGAACCCCAGGATGTTGATAGTGGGGGATTCGGCAATGATAATGCTGTTGAATGTCAAGGGGCGGTGGTTAGACTCTCCCATGTTGGAGATAGTCAGTGCCTCGAACTTGTGTGGCGCAAATGTTACTTGCCACTTATCAGCCCAAGCCTGAATGTCGTCTAGGTCTTGCTGCATGCGGGCATGGACTGCTTCATTATCTGAGGAGTTGCGAATGGAACTGAACACTGTGCAATCATCAGCGACCATCCCCACTTCTGACCTTATGATGGCGGGAAGTCTTAATTTCTGGAATTTCTTCCCTAAACCTCTCTCTCTCTCTCCCCTTTAAGTCACTCCTTAAAACCTACTTCTTTGACCAAGCTTTTGGTCACCTGTTTTAATATCTCTATGTGCCTGTGTCAAATTTTGTTTAATAACACTCCTGTAAAGCGCCTTGGGATGTTTTATTACATTAAAGGCACTATATCAAGGCAAGTTGTTATTATTCAGTTGCTAGATCTTCACAGATTTCTTTGAATTCTATCCCTTTCTTCCTAAGATTCTGCATTCCAACAATTTCATATTGTCAGCAAACGTAGAGATTCTGGGAAGAACATTCCGAGGCCCTGCACTAGCATTAGTGTCAATGGACGAAACATTGTGTTATTAAGCAAAGCACCTGTGATTTTCCAATAAGTCACTTGTCATATGGAAAGCTCACTGTTGGCTCAGGGCTTTTGAAAGTTCCACTCTCTACTTTTAATATCTTCAAAATAATTTATTAGCTTAAACAGTACCACTAGGAATTTCTACAGCAGTTCTCCTCATCAGCTGCTGTAATTTTGGCAGAAGATCGGTAGAAGCCCCGGATAAACAACGTAAACAGGACTTCTGCCGAAGTTACAATGGCCAATCGGGTGAACCCACTAAGGGAATTCCCAAATGTACATGTCCTAATATAGACTTCTGCACTACTTTATTGATCACTACCCTTTCTTTCCTAATAATGAACTAATTTCTTATCCAATTTATTACTTTTTACTTTATCTCAGGTGTTTATTTTATCTGCAGATCTATTTTGAGACACCTTCTGAAAAATCAAAATATAGAACATCCACCACATTGCCATCATCTACCAAATCTCTTGTATACGCAAAGAATGTCAATATCATTGTTGGCTTAACTTCCCTTTCATTAGCACTTGCTTGATTGTTTAGCTTTTATTTTTATTGTATTTTCACAAATTGGCCCCCCTGCAGTGCATGCTGATGTTTTTTCCTTTTGTAGATGCCAAGTTAACAGGCCTATCATTCAAAGGAATATGTTGTAATAGTTTAGGCTTTTTCCCAATGCCTTTGTCATGTGTTCATGGTAAAAAGGCAGTTTCCAAAGCAGATAAAATCTGCTATGAACCAGAACCTGCATCCTCATGCTTACTGTAATGTGGTAGCATATTCAGGCATCAAAATTTATTGCAAAATATTGTTCACTAGAGATCACATAAGATGCCCACCATATTGTCCTGTCTCTCCTGAAACACAGAAAATGTGAACCAGCAGTTCAATGTGTATAGGTTGAAACTTGATCAAATTTATTTACAAGTTAAGTAATACACAGAAGTCAATTGATACTTCAAGATACTGAAATAGCAAAATAATTCTAAATAATAAAATCAGAACCATCCAAGTGGTTAATATACCCTCCCTTTCTTAATTCTTTTATGCAAGTTGTTGTTGAATCAGTCATGCATCCTTCCTTTTCCTTCAAAGAACTATGTGACATTTGATTGCTTCAAGATGAAAGCATAACACTTACTTCCCAGGAATCATGCATGGTGTGCATTATTTTCTGGTGGGGTTAACGTACTATTTGAGCGTTGATGGAATAATAGCTCTTTTTAGTTAGGTGCACTTTAGGATTATTGGTAGGCACACAGAAAATTCCTCGTACCTATCTACATAATAAAACTGTAACTGCCTCTACTGCTGATGCTGTTGAATTGTATGTAGGTGGGGGCAGGGTGAAACAGAGCTTCAGTTACCTTCTTAATGTAGCAGTTAACAGCATAGCAGTGACTCCTGTGATGTCATCTGTAGATGATCACTGTGACATAAAGATTGAGGGCAGTGGTTACTTTCACTGCCACAGGGAATGTAGTGTGGATGGTTCACTGGCCCAGCACATCTTTGTGAATCTAATGGCACACACAGCACCTCTGCTGAGCTTGAGCCTTATCATGCATTATTTTTCATGATGTCCAGTTCCCTGACTCTGGTGCAATAGATCCACTGTTTGGGGTAGTTTGTTGCTGTACGTCATTTGCCTCTTATGCTCTGTCTTCCTAGGCCACCCTTTCACCTTGCCCCTGCTAAACTAACAGATAACCAATAATGCATCTTTGCTATGATACTGAAACTTCCTCTGCACTATTCACTGCCGTGAGTACTATGAAATATTTCCCTTCATTAACAACAGTAACTAAAGGTCTCACCTGGTGCTGAGAACTCACTTTTTGTTTATATTTCACACACTGACATACAAACACACACAAATATATAAATACATACACAATTCTGTATGATTTTCCCTAGATTGGCTTTTAGAGCCATTAACAAGGGCATATTTTACACTAATTCTTGTCACATTATAGGATGGGAGCAAGACTCAGCATAGTGTCCACTATAAATGGAGAAATTAGTTTTGTTTCCATTTACTCAGGTTTCATTTTTCATTCTTCTTTCACATGGCAGCTTGAAAAACAACATTAAATATCAATGTCCAAGTACATCATCCACTCTATGGCCTCTGGTGATACAGAGGGAACATAAGAAATAGGAGCAGGAGTAGGCCATTTGGCCCTTCGAGCCTTCTCCGCTATTCAATAAGATCATGGCTGATCTTCTACCTCATCTCCACTTTCCTGCACTATCCCCATATCCCTTGATTCCCTTAATATTCAAAAATCTATCGATCTCTGTCTTGAATATACTCAATGACTGAGCCTCCACAGCCTTCTGGGGTAGAGAATTCCAAAGATTCACCACCCTCTGAGTGAAGAAATTTCTCCTCATCTCAGTCCTAAATGGCTGACCCCTTATTCTGAAACTGTGACCATTAGTTCTAGACTCCCCAACCAGGGGAAACATTCTCCCTGCATCTAGCCTGTCCAGCCCTGTAAGAATTTTGTATGTTTCAATGAGATCACCTCTCATTCTTCTAAACTCTAGAGAATATAGGCCTAGTCTACTCAATCTCTCCTCAAAAGGACAATCCCCCTATCCCAGGAACCAGTCTGGTGAACCTTCGTTGCACTCCCTCTATAGCAAGTATATCCTACCTTAGGTAAGGAGACTAAAACTGTACACAATGCTCCAGGTGTGGTCTCACCAGGGCCCTATATAATTACAGTAAGACATCTTTACTCTTATACTCAAATCCTCTTGTAATAAAGGCCAACATACCATTTGCTTTCCGAATTGTTTGCTGTACCTGCATGTCAACTTTCAGTGATTCGTGTACAAGGACACCCAGGTCCCTCTGAACACCAACATTTCCCAATCTCTCACCATTTAAAAAATACTCTGCTTTTCTATTTTTCCTACCAAAGTGGATAACTTCACATTTCTCCACATTATATTCCATTTGCCATGTTCTTGCCCACTCACTTAGCCTGTCTATATCCCCTTGAAGCCTCCTTGCATCCTCCTCACAACTTACATTCCCACCCAGCTTTGTGTCATCAGCAAACTTGGATATATTACATTTGGTCCCCTCATCCAAATCATTGATGTAGATTGTGAATAGCGGAGGCCCAAGCACTGATCCTTGCGGTACCCCACTAGTTACAGCCTGCCAACCCGAAAGTGATCCTACTCTCTGTTTTCTGTCCGTTAACCAATCCTCAATCCTTGTGTCAGCTGTGGCTCAGTGGGTAGCACACTCGCCTCTGAGTCAGAAGGTTGTGGGTTCAAGTCCCACTCCAGGGACTTGAGCACATAAAGCTAGGCTGACACTCCAGTGCAGTGCTGAGCGAGTGCTGCACTGTCAGAGGTGCCGTCTTTCAGATGAGACGTTAAACCGAGGCCCCGTCTGCCCTCTCAGGTGGACATAAAGATCCCATGGCACTATTTCGAAGAAGAGCAGGGGAAGTTATCCCCAGTGTCTTGGCCAATAATTATCCCTCGATCAACATAACAAAAACAGATTATCTGGTCATTATCACATTGCTGTTTGTGGGACCTTGCTGTGCACAAATTGGCTGCTGCATTTCCTACCTTAAACAGTGACTCCACTTCAAAAGTCCGGTGGTTGTGAAAGGTGCTATATAAATGCAAGTCCTTCTTTCATGCTAGTATATTACCCCCAATCCCATGAGCCCTAATTTTGTTTAATAACCTGTGTGGCACCTTATTGAATCCAAATACCACATCCACTGGATCCCCCTTATCTATTCTGCTAGTTACATCCTCAAAAATCTCTAACAGATTTGTCAAACACGATTTCTCTTTCATAAATCCGTGTTGACTCTGCCCAATCCTATTATTATTTTCTAAGTGCCCTGTTACCACGTCCTTAATAATAGTGAATTTTCCCCACTACAATCTAGGGAAGGATCTTAGCAAGCAATGGCTCATAAGATGCTCCATAGTTTGGATAGGCTCTCCACAGTCACACATTGGGCTATCCTTCATCTTCCATTTAAGTAGCAGATGGTCACAGCACCCGGATGAAATTCTGATACGGTTCCTAGTGACCTATGTTTTACGTGGCACCGTGAAGCCAGGTGATGGACCTGTGGGGTACATGAGCAGGTCATGAGTCTGGACGCCGCTGGTTTCCCACATCTCCTGCCACTTGACATTAGGTAAGAGTTCTGAGGTTTATCATTAAAAATATGTATTAAAATTAATACACAGTGAAAAACACCCCTGTCCCCTAAATAAGAACACTGGAAAGGGCCATGAAATTATTTTTGCTGTTTTAAAACCAAAAGTGAAGGACTTCAATTGAAAAAGCCCTTAACTTGCAGTACTACCCTAACAAAGCCCTAATGCCATTTGTGGGTCACAATCCCTGCCCCCTTTCCCACACACCCACCCACCTGTGGCCCTCAGGAGACTTGCTGCTCCATGTGTCTCTGGGCCTCCATTCACAACCGGCCAGTGCAGAAAAAGAGATAGCAGCAAAAGTTAGTGATTAAATCTCTACAAGAGTAATAGCAACCAAAACCTCATTTGAACACCAAAGAAAAACAACTACAGTATATATAGCAACAGTTTCAATAGTAAGGTGTTCAAAATTAGATTGGAAGCCCACAGAGGAGGTATTAGGCATCACAAAGAATAACTGAGAATGCTTTCCAGGACACTTAACAGAGTAATCCTAAATGTCTCCTGGAAATAAAATAAGAGGTTTGTACCTGAAGGTAGATAGTTGGAAAGCCCTTTCGAAAATATTGGTACAGGGATGTGACGGTAAAAGGAATTAAATATCTAATGTTGTCTGTTACTATATATACACACCATTGAGCAAATATGCCCCATGCCTTTCTTTGTGTTGCAATACCAGGTCAACAATGTCCAGCCCACTTTGGTGTAAAAGATGAGATGACTGAGGCACTTCCAAAGGCATATTAATGAATCACTGAGCTCAGACATCCATCCTTCAAGAAAAGGAAATTTTGGGGTGGAGACAACGTCGTTGGACAAGACTAGAAGTTGGAAAAGTTGTGTGGCTGACACTAGCTCTCATGTCGTTGTCAAATAAGTGAAAGCATCATCTGCCACGTCTCAGTGGGCAGAAATACTTTTCCTGCCAATCACGGAGATATGGATACATGTTAAACTTTTAGTGACTATTGAAACCTTGCTTCATTAGCAGCATCTTAATAAATACCTTTTGGAGAGGCTAGTAAAAAAGTGAAGAATGTCTAGTGGCTGTCATGAGTAGTGAATCAGTTTATTGCTGAGAACACAGCCATAAGAACAGAGCCCATTTTATTTCTTTAGTTGTGCAGAGTGGTGACTTTTGCAGAGCTACAATTAATACCTGAAATAATACACACAGTGGACAAAGTAGTGAGAATGTTCCAAGGTCCCATAAAAGATCAGTTAAAATTTTGACCAGAGGAAAATAGGTTCCAGTAACAAATTGCCATAGGGAAAGAGGCGGCGCGATCTACTATTGCAAGTTGTCTGTCCTAACTAGTGGTCTCAGCCATAGCCATGGAATGTTTAGCACCAGAGGAAGCTTTCATGGTAAACTGTACAAAGGGAAACCTTCCTATGAAAAGCTATGGTTGGGAACTTCCCTTATAAAGTTACCAGACACTCCCAGATAGTCCAGAGAATGCCTAAGGTCATGTGTGAAGTGACAACGGTAGACAGCAGGATTTTGAAGCAGTCTGAAAAGAGACCTTAGATGCCCCTCTTTAAAAGAACACCATCAATATATTAAATTGTTTGGCAGGTTGACATTATGGGGTAACCTTTCGACTTTGCAATCCCAACAGGGAGCTTTACCTGACAGAAGTGCAATTGGAAATTAGGTCATGTGCTGTACACAATTTTCCAATAGTCAGAAGATCATCTGCAGCATGTACCTGAATTTCCAGTATGCATTCCTGTCAGAAAATGATATATTGGCATGTGTTTACAACAAATAAAAAAGGTTTGCGACACACTTTTTCCACAGTGATTGGCTGATGGAAGGTTCACTTGACTGGAGTAAGTATTGTATGCCAACTTTCTTTGCACCCGAAGGTGCAATACTCCCTGCTATGAGACGCTCCACCTAGCAACCCTGCCAAGAACTGAAAAAACATGGTGTGCACATTAGTGTCTCTTAATTCCAAGACTTAAACTCATGACCATCTGGTTGTAAAGCCAGTACTGTTACTATTGGGATACCATAAAAAAAAAGATCAAGAATCATATAAACTCTAGATCATATTTCCTGTTTCCACATTCTTGTCCTAGTTTCACGTAAGAGCTAAGACCATAGGTCAGTGGAAATGAAGAGATCTGGTTTGTAGTAGGCACTTGGTTTGTGTCATAACAGCACCCATTAAATGTCAAACATTTTTTCTAAATTAGTGCACCTCAGCTAGTCACAGATAACTTAAATTCAATATGCACAAACCTAAACCTTTTCATATCCAACCCAGATGAAAAATAGTCTGTCATTAACCCCTTGGATATTAGCATTGATTTAATCCTTTCACACCCGTTTTGCAACATTTCTCTTTCTTATTTTTACTTCCCTATAACACAGCTGCCTCTTTTCAGTTCTTAGTTTTCCATTAAATTTTATTTTAGTTTGTTACTATCCTTTTTATTTATTACTATAAGTCTGTTTAATGTCAAAGTCCATATCATAAATTTGTCTGTCAAAATACATATATAAATGAAATAGCTCCAGGGTTGAACTTCCAAATTCCATTTGAATCTAATATAACCTGTTTGGATTGGTTCAGACATCAGATGAAAACGCTGTTCTTTTGTTTATGAAAACAAACATGAGTTGCACTCTTAAAAACCCAAAGGTGGATTAACAGACCTTGGCAGACCTTGGCAGGTTGTCCTGTAAAGGAATCTGATTCGAGATTTTTAATTTCAAACTCATCTGATTGTGCTCATCCCTAGAGGGCTCCACTGGACTTGTACATCACCAGGGATATATACCAGTCAATCCCTGGATCATATGCAGTTCAGGTCTTGTTACTTCAATACTTGGATCATGGGAACTGAGCATTATTAGCTTTAAAGCAGCTGGTTATATTTTCGCAAGACTTGCCTTCACTTTTTATAAGGGTTTCTACCTTTAGAATTTTATTGGCAATATAATTATCAATAGCAATCATCAAAATAGGCTGAATTGACTTAAGTGGTTCCAATCTATTAAAGTCAAAATGCATGAGATTCATATGGATCATTTTGTCCACATAATTATTCATTTTGCATACCCAAAGTTATTTTAATATATTGCCGCCATGAAAAGATCCTAAAAAGCTGAGACAGGTAGGTCTTTTCGGTAACGGAAAATGTTTTCTGTAGTAAGCTATTCTCAATTGCATTGTGCAACTGAGAATGACATCTTGAAGGAAACAATTTATCAAAATCATCAATCTACCTCTAAATATATACTGTACAGTATAATTTTTTGTTGGCCCCTGAGTTAAAGCTTTGATCGCTTTGAACCCTAGCATATAAATTCCAAAAAGCATCTTTGGAAGTTATTCAGTTACTGATTAAACAAGGTTAGGTGGAGTTGAACTGACCTGTCCACTGTGAAGGATGTGCAAGCCTGCTCCCTGGTCTGTATAATCTTCATAGCTTTGCAAAGCACCAACCTAAATGTCACTCCATTGAGAAGAGAGAAGTAGAATTTATGAAGATCATTAAACACCTCCACATGTTGTGATGTGCACAGCTAGCAGAATGGCAAGCATTTACCGCAAATCTCCAGTAGGAACAAGGGGTCTTCGCCAACTTGACATGTCCACTGTTAGCTAGTATCAATATCTCACTTTTGGAATAAAAAGTTTTCTGAACTGCTTTCCCCTTCAAATTCATTATTTTTGGAAAAATGTAATCAAATCAAATTTCTAAACTTAAATGGGTGAAGTTAAATCATCAATTGGAGCTAAAAATCAAAAGTAGCAGTCCCATCTAAAACTATGGGTTCAAATCCCAGTTAGTGGTCATTTACCCTTATTTATTTACTCATGTTCCATCATTCTTACAATTGCTTGTCCGATCTTTCACACTTCATGCCAGTCAATCCACAAACTAATGCCATAGCTACCAAAACCAGTTAAGAGACCGCAGAATACTTTACCATTCCATCAGCTGAAGGATCAATCTTAAGCCTGAAAAAAATGCTTACCATAGAACTAGCAAGCAAGGAAAGGGACAAAAAATGAAATTTAAAGAACTGTTTAAGGATCATATAATTTCACGCCCAACCCAGATGTGAATTAGTCTGTCATTAATCCCACTCCACCCCCAGTTCAATAGCTTTGGGGAGGTACTGAGTGGGTCGCAGTTGACCATGGAATCATATTCTAGCACAAGTCACCACTATCAGAAGTGGAGAAAATAAGGAACAACTTGGATAGGATAGGAAGAGTTGATGTGGTAAATCAGACTGGTGTGAGGCATATTTTTATCTCCGGTTTCTCCTTCCTGTTTTTGAAATTACCCCACAATACCGATTGATTGTTGTTTTTATCTGCTAGAGTACACTAGCGGCTGCACAGAACAATTTTTGACATATATGAATAAAACTATAGAATGACAATACAATTTAGGAAGGCAAGAGAAGATTTTTTTTTAAGTGCAATGTATAGAGAGGAACCTTTTTTTTAAACTGAACCTATCAGTATAAAATATTCTGTGACAGACCATCAGAATGTACCTCCTGCATAGAGACTTCCATCAACTATTTATTTTTAGCCTGGCTAAACGTCTGTAGAATTACCATTATATTCAACAGCAGTCCTAGAATTGCAGTACTTGAAGTTGTAAAGTTATCTAATAATTCCTATCAGAAAAAGACGACAGCAGCAGCAAACACAACAGCATGCCAAATCCTGTAATACTGCAATATCAAAGATCATGGGGTACGGATTGATTTCATAATAATCAAGACTTTTTCCTCTCCTTCCCCCGCAAGTGCTGACACTGTACTGGGCTACATTCCTATGGGTACTGGCCACCTCCCGTAACTTGGCAAGTAATCAAGACTGAAACTGACTTTTCTCGTCTCTAGCCCAGAGGCACTAGGGCCAATTGTAGTCCCTATATCACCATCCTGACTGAGATCAGCTGACACAGCACAGACCAGGAATCAGACCTAGGATCTTTCTGGTTTATATGGCTCAACTCTACATCAGAAATTGCATTTATCAGCTGAGCCCCAAGTGAAGGAAATTATAGATAAAACATTAATAAGATGTAATAGCAGGATCTTCATCTATTTGTGTTAGGAATATCCTACTATTGCGGTCTTATGAAGTGATGTTTATTGTAAAATCATAGCAGGTTCATTTTGTCCCAGTGACATCTTTAGGATTATTAATGACATTCCAGGAACTAGAACTGGGATATACAGGTGTATTTAGTCCTGTCTATCTTTTACTTACAAGTAAGGAAATAGACAGTCCTATGCTTTTAAGGATTAATCCATACTTTTTAATAAAATGCTGATCAATAGTATTAATATATATATATTTGGGTAAATGCACAAAAATCATAAGAAATGCTTTGTTTTTACACATGAAAATTAATGGTTGTTAGAAAAGAGTATTCCATATAAGTCATTGTATATTTTCAATTCTTGAGCCCATTTAGATAAAAATCTGAATTGTCCTCAAATATGTGCATAGCAGTGTGTAAAAACAATAGTTATACAACTCAAGGCACCTTTGCATTCTTATTGTGATGGGTCACTATGCTTGCTACCTGTGGGAGACAGCTATTTTCATGATTAGCTCATCACATCATCATGTGCTGCCAATACCAGTGAACCTCTCCCCATTCCTGTCCTCAAATGCTTTGGTGATTACAAACTCGAATGCATAATTCAACAGCAGTTCAAGTGTTCATCACCATAATAACAAGGCAAGCAGGATAACAGAAAAGCACATCACAAAGGGCAAAAGCTTTTGGGTCCATTAATTAGATGACAACACTTCTGAACAAAACCAGCAGCAAATACTTAGGTAAATTCTGAATGACATTAGCTGAAGAAGTTTTGAATGAGGTGTGTGCAAGTACATTGAAGAAGTAATGTGAGGAGCTGAATGTGGGAAGGTCAATGAAGCAGCTTAAGTGTGATGACATTTGTGACATTATAATGCATTGATAGGCTTAGTGTTTCTGTTGAAAAAAAAGCCAGACATTTCAACATTGATGATTTCAAAATAAAAGGGAAACACAGATATCTTGTCTAAAGGGAAAATTATTTACATGCAACAACTGACAGCAACAAAATCAATCATGAACAAGGATTTTCTTTTTTATAAAAATGGCTTACTTGGTAAATATAATTTGTTTAACTCATTTTTATGCACCCTCCCCCCCACCTCTTCTTATCTCACTCTGGGCATGGATACTTGCCTGCAAATATCTTCCTTCAATGGGAAGAGCAGGCTAGATATGTTGGAATTCATCTGACCGTAAAATCCATAATCAAAAGGCGGAGACGGTATCATTTTACACTGAGAAATAAAATACTCAAACTATTAGGGCTGTTTTTCACAGTGCAATTCACCCAAAATCGACCAAACCAGTGCAAAAGATCACGGAATTTCAAATGCAAGTTAGGTCCAGCGCAGATCGAGTTTCCTCAATCTTTTGCACTAGTTTAAAAAACATTGCACTAGAAACCAGCCCCGCCCACAAAACTGGCCGGGCCCCCATATCGAATTAATCACCATTGCAAGTTTCCGCTAATTGCGCCCATTTGCGGGCCTTCGAGAAGGCTCTTAAAATTAAGCTTTTTTTTGGTGCAAGGACCATAGGCACGTTTTAAAAGCTTTTAAATATTTTTCTTCTCAAATTTACTAAAGAAACTGACCACTGTACACCAATGTAACTAGTAAATGGCTCTGTATAGTTTTTAAGTCATTTTCAATTATTTAAAATTCGGTTACTCACAGCTGGCGGACTAGATACTCCACAAAAAATAAGCATTTTTAATTGATAAACCGATTTTCAGCTGTATTTATAAAATTGCACCAGGTTACCACTCAAATATATCAAGGAACAGACTGTAACAGCTTCTATAGGTATGTAAAAAGGAAAAGATTAGCAAAAGTAAATGTGGGTCCCTTACAGGCTGAGACAGGAGAAATTATAATGGGGAATAAGGAAATGGCAGAGAAATTAAACAAATACTTTGTGCCTGTCTTCACGGAAGAAGGCGCAAAAAACTTCCCGGAAATAGTGGAGAACCAAGGGTCTAGCGAGAATGAGGAACTGAAAGAAATTAGTAAAAAAAAAAGTACCGGAGAAATTAAGAGGACTGAAAGCCAATAAATCCCTTGGACCAGATGGCTTACATCCTAGGGTTTTGAAAGAGGTGGCTATAGAGATAGAGAATGCATTGGTTGTCATTTTCCAAAATTCCATAGATTCTAGAACGGTTCCCACGGATTGGAAGGTAGCAAATGTAAACCCACTATTTAAGAAAGGAGGGAGAGAGAAAACGGGGAACTACAGACCAGTTAGACTGATCTAGCATTAGTAGTAGGGAAAATGCTAGAATCTATTATTAAGGACGTGGTAACAGGGCACTTAGAAAATAATAATAGGATTGGGCAGAGTCAACATGGATTTATGAAAGGGAATCGTGTTTGACAAATCTGTTGGAGTTTTTTGAGGTTGTAACTAGCAGAATAGATAAGGGGAAACCAATGGATGTGGTGTATTTGGATTTTCAGGAGGCATTCGATAAGGTGCTACACAAGAGATTATTAAACAAAATTAGGGCTAATGGGATTGGGGGTAATACACTAGCATGGATTAAGGATTGGTTAACGGACAGAAAACAGAGAGTAGGAATAAACGGGTTATTTTCGGGTTGGCAGGCTGTAACTAGTGGGGAACCGCAAGGATCAATGCTTGGGCCTCAGCTATTCACAATCTGCATCAATGATTTGGATGAGGGGACCAAATTAATATATCCAAGTTTGCTGATGATACAAAGCTGGGTGGGAATGTAAGTTGTGAAGAAGATGCAAGGAGGCTTCAAGGGGATATAGACAGGCTAAGTGAGTGAGAAAGAACATGGCAAATGGAATATAATGTGGAGAAATGTGAAGTTATCCACTTTGGTAAGAAAAATAGAAAAGCAGAGTAATGTTGGTGTTCAGAGGGATCTGGGTGTCCTTGTACACGAATCACTGAAAGTTAACATGCAGGTACAGCAAGCAATTTGGAAAGCAAATGGTATGATGGCCTTTATTACAAGAGGATTTCAGACGTCTTACTGCAATTATATAAAAATGAGAAGTCGCACAACACCAGGTTATAGTCCAACAGTTTTATTTGAAATCACAAGCTTTCGGAGCTGCTGCTCCTTCCTCAGGTGAAGTAAAGAAATACAGACTCGACAAAGCATATATAGATAGAGAACAATGCATGTGTAACTTACAATGGCAGACGACTATATTTAAATCATCCTGACTGTTTATCTGTCGAGGTGTGACAAAAGGCAATCAGGTTAGCCAGGAAGGTACCACATCAAAGATACAACTGAGACAATGAGGTGGAGTTACAGAGGGTCTAACGTGTCAAAAGCTGGAACACTACAGACAGCTATCCGCAGACCCGACCAAAGAACGATAAACTTTAAAATTTTTACTTTTTTACTGGGAATCACATCTGTGAACAAGCCAACGACGACTCGAGTCTGGATCACGTCATGTATCGTGACATAAACCCAAGATCCCGGTTGAGGCCGTCCTCATGAGTGCAGAACTTGGCTATCAGTTTCTGCTCGATGATTTTGCGTTGTCGTGTGTTTCTAAGGCCGCCTTGGAGAACGCTTACCAGCAGATCCGAGGCTGTATGTCCTTGACTGCTGAAGTGTTCCCTGACTGGGAGGCAACACTCCTGCCTGGTGATTGTTGCGCGGTGTCCGTTCATACGTTGTCTCAGTGTCTGCATGGTCTCGCCGATGTACCATGCCGCGGTGCATTCTTTCCTGCAACGTATGAGGTAGACAACGTTGGCCGAGTCACATGAGTATGTACCATGTACCTGGTGGGTAGTGTCCTCATGTGTGATAATGGTATCTGTGTTGATGATCTGGCATGTCTTGCAGAGGTTGCCGTGGCAGGGTTGTGTGGTGTCGTGGTCGCTGTTATCCTGAAAGCTGGGTAATTTGCTGCGAACGATGGTACTTCTGAGGTTAGGCGGCTGTTTGAAGGCAAGTAGTGGAGGCGTGGGGATGGCCTTAGCGAGGTGTTCGTCGTCATCGATGACATGTTGAAGGCTGCGAAGAACATGGCGTAGTTTCTCCGCTACGGGGAAGTACTGGACGACGTAGGGTACCCTGTTGGTTGTGTCCCATGTTTGCCTTCTGAGGAGGTCTATGCGATTTTTCGCTGTAGCCCGTCGGAACTGTCGATCGATGAGTCGAGCGTCATATCCCGTTCTTACGAGGGCGTTTTTCAGCGTCCGTAGGTGTCCATTGCGTTCCTCCTCGTCTGAGCAGATCCTGTGTATTCGCAGGGCTTGTCCATAGGGGATGGCTTCTTTAACGTGGTTAGGGTGGAAGCTGGAGAAGTGGAGCATCGTGAGGTTGTCCGTGGGCTTGCGGTAGAGTGAAGTGCTGAAGGCGGCCTTAGAAACACACGACAACGCAAAATCATCGAGCAGAAACTGATAGCCAAGTTCCGCACTCATGAGGACGGCCTCAACCGGGATCTTGGGTTTATGTCACGATACATGACGTGATCCAGACTCGAGTCGTCATTGCCTTGTTCACAGATGTGATTCCCAGTAAAAAAGTAAAAATTTTAAAGTTTATCGTTCTTTGGTCGGGTCTGCAGGTAGCTGTCTGTAGTGTTCCAGCTTTTGACACGTTAGACCCCCTGTAACTCCACCTCATTGTCTCAGTTGTATCTTGCTATGTCTTTGATGTGGTACCTTCCTGGCTGACCTGATTGCCTTTTGTCACACCTCGGCAGATAAACAGTCAGGATGATTTAAATATAGTCGTCTGCCATTGTAAGTTACACATGCATTGTTCTCTATCTATATATGCTTTGTCGAGTCTGTATTTCTTTACTTCACCTGAGGAAGGAGCAGCAGCTCCGAAAGCTTGTGATTTCAAATAAAACTGTTGGACTATAACCTGGTGTTGTGCGACTTCTCATTTTTGTCCACCCCAGTCCAACACCGGCATCTCCGCATCATGACTGCAATTATATAGGGCCCTGGTGAGAGCACACCTGGAGTATTGTGTACAGTTTTGGTCTCCTTACCCAAGGAAGGATATACTTGCCATAGAGGGAGTGCAACGAAGGTTCACCAGACTAGTTCCTCAGTCATTGAGTATATTCAAGACAGAGATCGATAGATTTTTGAATATTAAGGGAATCAAGGGATATGGGGACAATGCAGGAAAGTGGAGATGAGGTAGAAGATCAGCTATGATCTTATTGAATGGCGGAGCAGGCTCGAATGGCCAAATGGCCTACTCCTGCTCCTATTTCTTATGTTCTTATGAATATTTTTTAATGCAGCAAATTAAGTTGTAAAACGCTGCCCGATTGTGTGGTTTGTGGAAGATTTTATGTTCGGCAATATGCAAATGAGTTTGAGTGGAAACTTACGGGACAAAAAGCACTTAAAACTAGCACAATTCTGAGTGCAATTTGCACCTGGATTGCTGATTGTGCCTAAAGCAGAAACTCTTGGCCTTAAACTTGTGTTTTTTGTTCATTTTCACAACAAAAGGAATAATACCCATACCTGTTCATTTAGTAGATGATGATTAATAACACTGAATGCTTAACAATGGATATTAATATGACACAACTCACGTTTACAGTGTAGCTTTACAAAAACATCAACAACAACTTGTATTTATATAGCGCCTTTAACATAATAAAATGTCCCAAGGCGCTTCACAGGAGTGTTATAAGACAAAAAATTGACACCGAGCCACATAAGAAATTAGGGCAGTTGACCAAAAGCTTGGTCAAAGAGGTAGGTTTTAAGGAGCGTCTTAAAAGGAGGATAGAGAGGTAGAGAGGCAGAGAGGTTTAGGCAGGGAATTCCAGAGCTTAGGGCCTGGGCAGCTGAAGTCACGGCCACCAATGGTTGAGCGATTATCAGGGATGCTCAAGAGGGCAGAATTAGAGGAGCGCAGATATCTCAGGGGGTTGTGGGGCTTAAGGAGATTACAGAGATAGGGAGGGGCGAGGCCGTGGAGTGATTTGAAAACAAGGATGAGAATTTTGAAATCAAGGCGTTGCTTAACCGGGAGCCAATGTAGGTCAGCGAGCACAGGGGTGATGGGTGAACGGGACTTCGTGCGAGTTAGGACACCGGCAGCCGAGTTTTGGATCACCTCAAGTTTATGTAGGGTAGAATGTGGGAGGTCAGCCAGGAGTGCGTTGGAATAGTCAAGTCTAGAGGTAACAAAGGCATGGATGAGGGTTTCAGCAGCAGATGAGCTGAGGCAGGGGCGGATATGGGCAATGTTACGGAGGTGGAAATAGGCAGCCTTAGTTATGCCACGGATATGTGGTCGGAAGCTAATTTCAGAGTCAAATATGACACCAAGGTTGCAAACAGTGTGGTTCAGCCTCAGACAGATGGTAGGGAGAGGGATGGAGTCAGTGGCTAGGGACGGAGTTTGTGGCGGGGCCTGAAGACAATGACTTCAGTTTTCCCAATATTTAAATGGGAGAAAATTTCTGCTCATCTAGTACTGGATGTCGGACAAGCAGTGTGTCAATTTAGAGACCGTGGAGGGGTTGAGAGAAGTGGTGGTGAGGTAGAGCTGGGTGTCATCAGCATACATATGGAAACTGACACCGTGTTTTCGGATGATGTCGCCAAGGGGCAACATGTAGATGAGAAATAGGAGGGGCCAAGGATAGATCCTTGGGGGACCCCAGAGGGAACGATGCGGGAGTGGGAAGAGAAGCCGTTGCAGGTGATTTTCTGGCTACGATTAGATAGATAAGAATGGAACCGGGCGAGTGCAATCCCACCAAGCTGGACGATCGTGAAGAGGCGTTGGAGGAGGATGGAATGGTCAACCATGTCAAAGGCTGCAGACAGCTCGAGAAGGATGAGGAGGGATAGTTTACCTTTGTCACAGTCACAAAGGATGTCATTTGTGACTTTGATGAGAGCCGTTTCGGTACTGTGGCAGGGGCGGAAACTGATTGGAGGGATTCAAACATGGAGTTGCGGGAAAGATGGGCATGGATTTGAGAGGCGACAACATGTTCAAGGACATTGGAGAGGAAAGGGAGGTTGGAGATGGGGTAGTAGTTTGCAAGGACGGAGGGGTCAAGGGTTGGCTTTTTGAGGAGAGGGGTGATGACGGCAGATTTGAAGGAGAGGGGGACAGTACCTGAGGAGGGGGGGACAGTACCTGAGGAGAGAGAACCATTAACAATGTCAGCTAACATGGGAGTCAGAAAAGGAAGTTGGGTGGTCAGTAGTTTAGTGCGAATAGGGTCGAGGGAGCAAGAAGTGGGTCTCATGGACAGAATGAACATGGAGAGGTCAAGAGGGGAGATCGGAGAGAAATTGGAGTTCAGGGCTAAGGCAGGGGTGAACCGTAGAGGAAGTTTGGCCCGGTGGGCTAGGGGAAGGAAGGGAAGTGGCAGAGGTAGCTGACGGATGGCCTCAATCTTAGAGACAAAGAAGTCCATGAGCTCCTCGCGTTTGTTGTTGGAGGTGAGTGTGGAGGAGACAGGGGAGAGGGGTTTAAGAGGACGGTTAGCAGTAGAAAATAGTAGCCAGGGGTTATCTTTGCATTCCAGAATGATCCTGGAACAGTGAGCAGTTTTGGCAGACAAGAGTAGGACCTAATAATGCTTTATGTGGTCCAGCCAGATCTGACGGTGAATGGCTAAACCAGTTGCCGCCATATCCATTCAAGTCTGCCTGTTTATTACTTTTTAATTATTTAGCAGTTTGTAATCAAAGACAGAAGAGTTATTTTGATTTTTTTTTAAATAGTACTTGCATTTATGCAACAACTTTCACGGTAAAACTTTACAAGGCATTTTACACACTTTTTGAAGTACATTGGCCGTTGTTATGTAGGCAAATTATTTGCTCTTATTATAATATTATACGTGATTGTGTATTGCACTGTGTGATAACCAAACAATCACTCAGTTGCATTACAGGAATGTACATGGTCACATTACAATATTTTTTTTTGTAGTATTGTTTGAACAGTTGTGCTTAGCGCAGCTTTGAAATTGAGGTAACATATATATTTTAGAAATGTCTTGCAGTGTATGCTGGTATGTGCCTTATATTATGGTTTGGTCCTTACATTGCGTGACCTTGGTGTGCTTTCCCTTATAGTCACATATGATTATTTTAATTCCCTAGTTGGAGAGTTAGTCTGATTATGGCCTTTGGGATCTGTCTGTTTCTCTTCAGCTTGCACCCTTTCCCCTGAATAGCAGACAGTTAGTGTGGTTTGTTGTTTATCTCCTCGCTGTCATCCCATGTCTCGTTGCATAATGTAAGAAGGAAATATATTGACAGAAATTTATTAGGTCAAGGTATACAGAGTACACAATTTTCTATCTTTCAGAAAACTTCTACAGGAGCTACACCCACGCGGTGCAAGAGGGAGGCTTCTAGGATGCCAGTGTAATGGAATGTATCATTCTTTATGCAGCAACTGAGTGGAGGCAAGGCTCCAGTGAGAGTTTTGATCCAACAAGTAATGCTTATCAAGTGCTACAATCAGAGTTTTATCGTAGAATGGTATAGCAAAGAAGCAGGCCACTCTGCCCATCGTCTGTGCCAGTCATTTTCTCCATGTGAATGATCTAGTCTAGTCCCACACACCTGCTTCCTCCCTACATCCTTTAATATCCCTCTTTATCAGATAATTATCTGGTTCTTGTTTAAAAGATTTGTGGACTCTTCTTCAACAACAATTTGTAGCAGAGAATTCCACATTCTAACCAGCCTCTATGTAAAAGTTTTTTTTTTAATCTAACCTCCCCTTTAATTATTTTATTTGATTATTTTGAAGTTGTACTCTTGGCATGCCTATGACCTGTAGGGCTTCTTCCCAATATTGTATGTATAGGCACAACCTACATATGTCTAATATATTACCCTTTAACACCTGTGCCTCTATATGCCAATTTGGTAGGAGTCCTGTGCAGTACAATCTGTCCTAACCTTGAGAAGTTGCACAACACCAGGTTATAGTCCAACAGCTTTATTTGAAATCACAAGCTTTCGGAGCACTGCTCCTTCGTCAGGTGACCGAAAGCTTGTGATTTCAAATAAAGCTGTTGGACTATAACCTGGTGTTGTGCGACTTCTCACTTTTGTCCACCCCAGTCCAACACCGGCATCTCCGCATCATGTCCTAACCTTGGCAGATCATCCAATTCGATGATCAAATTACACCCAGCTTGCAGGCCATTAGAAATTTAAATCCCTCTCTGCCTTCTTAGCAATGCTGGATGCCAGGAGCACAATAGCATTCCTGACACCTAGCATTGTTAAGATGCTAATGATGCAAAATACATAAGATTTCAGAGTGTTTATTGACACCACTGTGTCAGCCAATGAGTTGCACTATGTCAACCAATGAGATGGAGGTGGGGTGGGATTTACAGGAGGACTCACAGCAAACAGTCTATTTACTCAGCAAACAGAGCTTATTTAAACAGCGCACTACAGCAAACAGTCTACAGAGTCTATTTAAAAAGAGTCCTTACAAACTACAGCAAACAGAGCTCATAACCAAAATTACAGCAACATTTCCCAATAAAAGCAGGGTGATTTCGCCAGCAAAATGCAATGAGTGGAGAATAGTTACATAAAAATTATATGCATAAAATCAATCCCAGTCACGTACAGCAGTACAGTCTCTAGGCGTGATTGATAGGGTAACTAACTAATCATCTCCATTCTGGATGGGAATAGTGGCTTTGACATTTATCATTTCATTTGAATACATCCAGCTTAATAGGGCAGGTATTACCAGCATCCACTGTCACTACTGGTGGGAAATCCTGGGAACGGTGTGGGAGGCTGGGGAGCCAGATTAATTGCTTTTCCCCACATTTGCCCACACAAAAAATTGCCCCGAAAATTCAGAAAATCCAGCCCATTCTTTCAGCACATATGAAAGTAAAGAAAACATAGAATGAGAAATGGCCATTTAGCCCAACAATCTTATTCCTTCCACAGGCCACATACAATCTATCTGATGGACCCTACCCAACAAGAAAGATTCTGCAATGTTTTTCTCTTGGACTTTCAAAAGTAATTGGATGAAACTCCTGAATTGGGTTAGAACTATTAGTTGTCACCTACAGAGGATAGTAGAAGTGTGACATTTGCAGTCCATCAGCTTGATCTGACTTTCAACTTACTGTACAAACCATCAGTGCTCATATTGGTGTCCATTTCTCCTACATGTCCTTTTTCCAGAGCTCCTATGGGTTGGATCATGCAGCCTGTATTCATGGACACGAAGATTATGTAGAATTTGTGTCTTCACTTCATTGGGTTTATGTGGGAGAAGAGGAAGTCATCAAATACCTTCAGGATCTTGAGGTCCTTAACGAGGATTCTGGGTGGGTAGCTGTAGAAGTTGCTCCTCTTAAATGGTGGCATGTCTGAAGATAAGGGCAAGGGTGCATTGCAGCCTTGTCAAACAGTGTGGTACTCAACATAATCCTTGCCTTTACCACTTGTAGATGTCATTCCCTCCCTTCCTTACCCAAGGAAGATGCCTGGTTATCTCAGTGTATAAAAATGTTTCAGCCCTAAATTGACCATGGAATCTTTTGCCTTGCCTGTCCCAAAGGGATCCATGGATGATCCAGGAAATGTTTCCCAACAGTTCCATAAGCAGACATAAGAACCAAAACTTGTGCCTTTACTCACCGGTGTGTACTGGCTTGTATGCCCAGATTTCACAATCAACCCCTAATCACAGTAAATTGGCTGCTGGAAAATATGTGGACTGCCCACCTTCGATCCATTCCACTGGTGGAAAATAACATGGTGCCAGACCAAGCTAAACTACTGAGTCAGATTTATTTAGAGATGGAAGAATGTACAAAAGCAAAAAAGACATAGCAAGATACTAATACAGTATAATAACCATTATAGGAATTAGTCTGTCTATTTAAAAACAAATAAAAGACAAAAGGAAAGAAATTCAACTCATAGATTAACAATGTAAATTGCTAAAATAGCCTTTGAAGTGGATTGTTTCACCCTAAAGTCAGTGAGCCTGTCTTATAGATTGTGCACTTGACAGATCTTCTCTTTTCCATTTGTCCCAGTAATTTTCCACCTTGGCCAAGTTTATTTTCTGGGCTTCCCCTTAAGATACTATTGGAATTACAAAGCTGGAGCTTCAATAAGGAGAGGGTTCCCATCATTTTACCTCAGGATCGCTGTTAAAAACATCTACATCATCCTCCACAGGTAGCCCCCTCTGCTGGGAACAGTTATGGAGCATGCAGCAGATGACAGTGAATCTGGAGACTCTCTGGAGGGCCATATTGCAGGTTGCCTTCAGACCTAACCAGGCAGCGGAACCTCGGTTTCAGGATGCCAACGGTTTGCTCTATCAGAGCTCTGGTAGAGGTGTCGTTCTGTCACAGCCTCCCAGATAAAGCAGAGCCGCTCGACATACTTCTCCTCAGTTAACTGGAGGTACCCACAACAGGGATAGAATGTGGCATTCCTGTTCCAAGCTGTTTTGTCGAGAAACAATATTACATACAAGCTGAAAAGGTGTGAAGTTAATCAGATTCACAACAATTTCCAGAATTACAACACTTAAGCAAAAGTTTGAGCAGATGAAGTTGATAACAACAATACGTCAGCTACACGAGCAATCAATGTGTAGAACTTGAATGGAAACTGCGGGGGGGGGGGGGGGGGGTGGAAGTATTGGAAAGAGGAGCTGGCTGAATGTAAACTCTCCATAGAATGTAAACTCTTTAGACTTGGTTATGAACCTACAAACCTGATAGATACTCATCACTTCCTTTCCAAAAGATATTACGCAACTTACAGTTTTCCTTGCTTTTTTACAATATCAATTTGTAAATTAGAATTATGCCACTTCGAACTGTAAAGTAGCATTCTAGTTACAAATTCTTAGAATTGTCAGTAATTCTAACAGACTGCTTCAAAATGCTCACTTTATTTTATCATTCCCCTCTTCTCCACCTCCCATAGGCCAATCTCTTCTACCTCATGGTGACCCAATCTTTACTACCCTCCTTCAGCCTGAAGAGTGGGACATTCTGAGCTGTAATCTTCTGGTCATTATCAATGTTGGCCAACAAGACACAAGCTTTGAGGAAGCAGGTTAAAAATCCTGCCAACTATTCCTGCCCACAATATGGGGGAGGGGGCTAGTGTTGGGAAATGCTCGATTTGAGTACAAGCCAAGAAATATTTCTGAAAAAGCACTACTCATAGAGGGTGTCCAAGTTTAAATACTTTAGAGCTGGATGTAAGACAAGGTCCCTCGTGCGCTGCCCACTAAAACGACCAGGGCACTATACCACTATTTATACTTCAGAAAATAGATGAGTAAATGTGATTTATACGTGAACTTATAAATCAATGGGAGGAACAGTGAAAGATGAGATGTTTCATTGTATGCAATAGGATTACAAGAAAAGTTGTTTATAACCAGACTAGAGTGTAACAAAAATTTCTATAAGACTCCTAAATAAAGCAGAAATTATAGCCTGGTAACTGTTTACTTAAACCATGGATTCTCCTTATTGTCAGCTCTTTCATTATCACCTTTTCTTGATGCTCAATATTCTTGATAGACCTCTATTCAATTCCAAATAATAATAATAAATTTTATAATCAATGTCCAATGTGGCTCAGTTGGTAACACCCTTGCCTCTGAATCAGAAGGTTGTGGGTTCAAGTCCCACTCCAGAGACTTGAGCACAAAAATCTAGGCTGACACTCAGTGCAGTGCTGAGGGAGTGCTGCACTGTCAGAGGTGCTGTCTTTCGGATGAGATGTTAAACCGAGCTGTCTGCTCTCTCAGATGGACGTTAACGATCCCATGGCACTATTTCGAAGAAGAGCAGGGGAGTTATCCCTGGTGTCCGGGCCAATATTTATCCCTCAATCAACGTCACTAAAAAAAGATTATCTGGTCATTATCACATTGCTGTTTGTGGGAGCTTGTTGTGCGCAAATTGGCTGCCGCGTTTCCTACATTACAACAGTGACTACACCTCAAAAAGTACTTCATTGGCTGTAAAGCGCTTTGGGACATCCGGTGGTTGTGAAAGGCGCTATATAAATGCAAGTCTTTCTTTTTTATTGGCATTTCTTAACACATACTTTTATACACATATACACATTGTTGTTTGCTTGTCATTGCCAGATGCAAATGTTCACAGCTCCCTCAATGTCCCTGATAGCTCAGTTGGTAAAGACATTGTATAACTGAGTCATACAGATCAATAAGTCCCAGACTCAGTTTCCAGTTTATACAGAGTTAGCCAGAGTGGCAGCAGGGTTGATACAATTGGCTTCAGAATCCTTGAACTAGGGAGAGATTCCCAATCCTGATCTCTATCCATTGACACCTGCTGTAAGGTACATATTCCTGGACAGCAGGCAGGGACAGATTCAGGATAGCTGTGATGCCCCCACAGTGAAATAGCCTGCAAACACTCACTGTCTAGGGTTAAACGAGAAGAATGACACTCATCTGAGGTACTGTGGGTGTGCAATGTCCCAGCACAAGTCAAAAACTTCAGGAGAGGAGGAGGGGAAGAAAATTGATATATTTTAATTTGACTCAATGAAATTTCATCCAGGATTCAAGGATTATTAGTTTGACAGTTAGCAAATATTGTTTAAACTAAAAAGGTAAGTTGTGTATGTAAATAGCAAAAAGATATTGGGGAATTGTAAAATACTCTATGTGAATGACAAAGAACTCATAATTCTCAATTTTAAAAAGAGGTACTTGAATTAACTTTTAATTTACTCTGCAATTTTAAATTGTTTTAGCTCCCCAGTGGCCAAGTGGGTAGAGCACCACCTAGAGTAGCACTGTTCCATACAGACCACATGGTCCCAGGTTTGGGTGAGCTATTCTCAACACACGGGGCACTTCTGGGTTATGGGGGGGGGGTCAGGGGTGAGGGGGGGGGGGTGGGGGGAAGAGAGGGACTCAGCGGGATCCCCATTGCTGATCAATGAATCCAGTTTGCAAGTCTGCATGTGTGGACTCCGGGTGAGGCTTGGCTGTGATTTGCCCCACGGTCAAATGGTCTCCCAATACTCACTGTCTGAACTCAAACATGAAGAATGTCCTCTGATACCTAACCCAAGTGACCATTCTTCATCTGTGAGCTTCGACAGTGAGTGTTGGCAGGCTATTTGACCCCTGGGGCCCTGGGGGTTATCACAGCTCAGCCTGATCCTGTTTTCAGCCAATGTCCACACACATCTGGAAGAGAGTCATTGTATAACGATCAAGAGTGGGAACCAGTAGAATGTTTCTCCTCCCCAACACAGGGCACTAAGGTCAAACAACTTTATTTTAACAAAATAATATTTTAATAGTGTTTAATTCTGATTTTCACCAATAAAGCTTTTAATTTTCAGTGCCCATTTTATTTGATAAATTGACACAAAACAATGAGAGCTGCTGTTTATTTGCAGTGTTTGGGGTATTGCAGAATGTATAATGGAATTTTTAAGTAGAATTAAATAGTTATAGACACACACATGGGACTGATATGAATGGAAACTGTATCAAGTCCAGATTTGTCCAAATTGCTCTTTTACTACTTAAATGCGGATATAGCTTTAAAAAAAAAGCAGTTCAGCTATGGGGAATAGTTAAATAAACACCAACATTGTAGAGGTAGTTTGGAACTGTCCAAAAATGCATCAATAAAAGGTATGAAAACTAATGTATAGTCCTCCCATATGTGCTAACTGCATGTCATTGAATACAAAATCTGTAAGCTTCAAATAGTTTTTTTTTGAGAAGGACAGTCTGGAGACCTGTGAGAAATAAACTTCAGAGGCCCAGTTCAAGGAGCTGTAGAGTAGGTGAAAGAACAATAGGGGAATTTCCCCAGAGATTGAGAGAACCTAGCAATAGCAAAGCAGTTCAAATAAATACTGCAAGGTGCACCATTAGAGATACATTGAATTTCTGTAGGTCTAAAAATAATAGTCGCACGGAATGTGTGTGCACAAATGGCTTGTATATGTTAAACAACTTTGCTTCAATCAGCATCAGATTTAACCAAAACCATCGAACCATGTTCTATCCTCAATCCTTGACTCTCATCAATAAGTTGACCTATTCGCCAGCCCCAAAATATAACAAAATTAATTACTTCACACTTCACTATATTGAAATTCATGCCCACTCTACAAGCCTGTTTATGTCTTCCTGGGAATTCCTCCACATTATTTATTAGCTATATTGCTCAATTTGGTATAATCTGCAAATTTTGACACCATACCTCCAATTTATGAGTCCAAGGGGGAGAAATTCAGTATCGCCCCATTTGGAGCGCAATTATCGGCCGGGCGCAAAGATTAGCGCCTGGCGCTAATTATCGTCTCCGACTGCAAACTTGGCTTTAATCACCCCAGGAGGTGATTGGAGCACTAAATTAGGCGCTTCACAACTGTCTTAAGGCGCAAAGGCCGAGGAGCGAGGCGCTACCTCAGAGCGCTGGCGAAGCTCATGTGATGTCAGTCAGCAATGGAACACAGACACAATGGCCCCGGCCAGTTCTTAAAGGGGAGGGTTGATCTTGCTCTCCATCCACATCCTGCTCATTGCAGCCTTGAATCTCGGCCCGGAGAGACCTGTACATCAAATCTGCTGGAAAGAACAATGGAGAGGCCCAGGGAAAGAGCTCAGAGTGCAGTCCCCACAGTCTCTTCTAAATCAATACAAGGAAGGGCAAATCAAAATGAACCTGCAAAGTGCTGCTCAGTACCCAAAACTCCTTCACACAGCATTGAATCTCTCCAGAAGTCTCTCTCTCTCTCTCTCTCTCTCTCAGAATGAGTGGTGCAAAAATGTCACCAACAAAAAAAGGCAGGAAGCGGTCGCCTTTAAATAGCGCTGCCCCAGTCCCTTCCTGACTGCAAAACGCTCCCCTCAACCTGTCGTTGCTAGCAGCAAGCGGTAAGGCAGGGGGCGCCACTCAATATCTGGTCCGGGGCACTACCGGGGCGTTGCGCACTCGACTGATGTCACGATCTGCCGGCGCAGGAGATTGTGACGGTAGTGTTTAGCGCCGCCGCAAAATGTCTAGTTAATTTCGTGAGCGGCGCAAACATCGCCACGCCCGGGCGCTAGTTGCTTTGCGCCCCATTAGCGCCCTCTTAAGGCGCTAACGGGAGACGCAAACCAACTGAATTTTTCCCCCCAAATGTTTTATTATCTGATCTTTTAGCAAATATTCCAGTGTCTTTCCTACTACTGATGTTCAGGTAACTGGTTACCCTGGGTTAGTCCTATCTCCTTTTTTGAAGATAGAAATTAAATTTGCTGTTCGCATGTTTTTGAGTCAAAACTCATCGCTGTGCCTAGTTCAGTTCAAATGAACTTTACATTAGTTAGTTTGGATTTCTATCCCAATTAATCCTCTGGATGGAATAAAAGAATTCATGTGACGAGGAGAAATCAAACAACACTACTAATTAAATGTATCCAGTCAGATACCAGATCCTTCAGGAGCCAAAAAGTATTCAGAGCTGCTGCGTTTACTTTTATACAATAATAATAGAAAGAAAGAAGTTGCAATTACATAGCACTTTTCATGACCTCAGGATGTCACAAAGTGCTTTAAAGCTATAAAGTCCTTTTGAAGTGTGGTCAATGTTGTAATGTAGCAGTCAATTTGTGCACAGCAACAACTACAAACAACAATCAGATAAATGACCAGATAATCTGAGTTTGTTGTTGTTGTTAGTTAAGGGATAAATGTTGGTCAGGACAACTTCCCTTCTTCAAATAGTGTCATTAGATCATTTACTTCACCCAAGAAGGAAGACAGGACCTCAGTTGAACACATCATCCAAAAAACAGCACTCCCAACATTGCGGCAGTCCCTCAGTACTGCATTGATACGTCAGCCTAGACATTCATGCTTACGACTCTAGAATTGACTATTCCAATGCTCTCCTGGCTGGCCTCCCATCTTCGACCCTACATAAACTTGTGCTCATCCAAAACTTTGCTGCCCGTACCTTAACTCGCACCAATTCCCGTTCACCCATCACCCCTGTGCTCTCTAACCTACATTGGCTCCAGGTCCGGCAACACCTCAATTTCAAAATTCTCATCCTTGTTTTCAAATCCCTCCATGGCCTCGCCCCTCCCTATCTCTGTCACCACCCCCAGCTCTACAAGCCTTTGAGATCTCTGCGCTCCAACAATTCTGGCATCTTGCGCATCCCTTATTTTAATCACTCCATGATTGGCGACCGTGCTTTCAGCTGCCTTGACCCCAGGCTCTGGAATTCCCTTCCTAAATCTCTGCCTTTCTACCTCTCTCACCTCCTTTAAGATGCTCCTTAAAACCTACCTCTTTGACCAAGCTTTTGGTCATCTGTCCTGATATCTCCTTCTGTGGCTCGCTCGGTGTCAAATTTTGGTTGATAACACTCTTGTGAAGCACTTTGGGACGTTTTACTACATTAAAGGCGCTATATAAATGCAAGTTGTTATTGCTGTAGAATGGGGCTTAAATCCACAACCTTCTGACTCAGAGTCAAGAGTGCTACCACTGAGCCAAGGATGACACCTGTGGTACCTTTTCAGTTAGTGGTCTGAATTCTGATTCACGAACAAGAATGCCTTGTTTAGAAACTTTCATTATAAAGATGCTGTCACTGAGAGTAGCCTGTTCAAGAGTGGTAGAATATAGTGAAGCTCCAATAGCTACACTACCAAGCTGCATATTGTGGATCTACAACTCCCCTAATTCCCCACACTTCCTAGCTATACAGCGCCACTGGAAAAATCTGGGAACAAGTTTGCCTGTTCACCTCTCAACCCGAGTTGGTGAATGGCAGAGCGAGACAGAGAGAATAAGGGAGAAAACAATAAAGATCTTTCAATCTTTGTTAATACAATGATACCTAAACAAGATGGAATTCCTATTTATGTAATATAGGAGTTCAACAATTTTTCCCCTTCTTCTCTAGAGGAGAATGGAAAAAATCTCATTCTATCTCCAATGTTATTATAAAGCCTTGTGATATTAACCAATAAGATGTTATTAGGTTCTCAAGAGCCAAAATTGTTGTGGATGGATTAAACCCAACATATCTTTTACAACAAAGTTCTGAAGAACCTCTGTAACAACAATAACAACAACTTGCATTTATATAGCACTTTAAACATAGTAAAATGTCCCAAGGCGTTTCACAAGAGCATTATCAAACAATATTTGACACCGAGCCACATAAGGCAATATTAAGATAGGTAACCAAAAGCTGGTCAAAAAGGTAGCTTTTATAGAGCAACTTAATGGAGGAGAGAGTGGTAGAGAGACAGAAAGGTTTAGGGAGGAGACGCCAGAACTTAGGGCCCAGGCAGCTGAGGGCACTGCCGCCAATGGTGGAGCGATTAAAATCAGGAATGTGCAAGAGGCCAGAATTGGAGGAACGCAGAGATTTTGGAGGGTTGTAGGGCTGGAGGAGGTTACAGAGAGGGAGGGTTGAGGCCATGGAGGTATTTAAAAACAAGGATGAGAATTTTAAAATTGAGGTGTTGCTGGATCGGGAGCCAATGTAGATCAAAGAGCACAGGGGTGATGGGTGAACGGGACCTGGGTAGGCAGGGTACACATGAAGTCATGTTTCTCTTCAGACTGTCCATCTTAAAACATGTATGTTGACTGAAATTGGACATAGTGGCCCCAATATTCCTGGGTTATGAGAGAGCTTAAGTTCAATCTTTAAATTCACCCCCCGCCCTCCCCAGGGAGGTATGTCGGAAGGAGTTCTTGGGCTTTACCAGGGAATCCCAGCCTTTAAGCTCTTGAAAGCCCTCAGCGGGACTCACACCCATTGAGGCCTGGCATGAAGCTTTTTGAGGTCGTCTGAAGGCCCTAAACCTTTACTAGAATACGAAAATCAATCCTGTGGGAGCAGAAGACTTAAAAAAAATTATTTGTCCCAGTTGGGCCTTCAAGGGAATTCAGACAAAGACAAGGCACTGTTTCACCTTATGGTGAATTGGATCGGTTTAGGCTGATGTGCCCTTGAAGGTGCCAGAGGCCCATCCCAGATATGCAAATGACTCTGTCCCAAGACTTGGGATGTAGTATCTGGTCTGAGGCTAGGGTGGGCAGGGGATCCGCACACTGCCGCACATACGCCTGCAGAGAAAGCCCCCATAAATTTCTAGTCAGTTCGTGTCGATTACTATTCAAACAAATTCATAATTGAAAAAATGTGATCAATCTAATGTTCATTAATCTGCAAGTAGTTTCAAAGACTTGATTGGCTTTCTGGATTATTCATTAGCAACAAAACAACAATGTAGGACCTACAAAAATAAGATAATTTATTTGGATAACTGGTTGGTGAATCAGATCGGGATAAAGCCACTTAATAACATCCAAACTTAATATGAAAAGTAATAGACTTCAATAAAGAAATACCTAAAGGATGGGTTTTGCCATGCTGTGAAATGATTTGGAAAGCTACTAACAATTCAGAAGCTAATCTAATCAATTGCTGCGATGACACAGAGATGGGAGGGTTGTCCGGATTGGTAGCAACAACAACAACTTTGATTGATATAGTGCCTTAATGTAGAAAAGCACCTCAGGGTGCTTCACAGAGTGGTAAAAGTAAACTAAAACTATCTACTAGCACTTGGCTCTGTTTGGCATTTTGTGTAAGTATCTGGAAGACTTGGGTGACGCACTCCAGTTTTCTGGATATTCCATTAAGAGCCTCAAGCGGAGCTTGAGAGCATAGATGATAAATAATGAGTTAATGCATCTGTTAAAATAGCAGATAAAAGTGTGCATTACAAACACATTTACACACTAATATTGCAAACAGTAAGCTCCAGTTTGTGATCAGTCTATAGAAGTTATTTGATATTGAACATTGAACTAAAGTTGGTTAACTTGTGCTGAACAATGTCTTTCCCTCACAAGTGTTAATCTTGAGACATTAATCATCTTCCTCTCAAGTATATCTTCGAATGGATCAGGTACAAAAGATAATCAATTTGTTTATTTCCCTATCTGCAAAGTCGCATATATTGGCCCAGATTTTGCGTAGGTAATAACGGTGAGGCGAACAGCGCTCACTGTAATAACGGAGAAAATCAGACAGCAACTTCCGGTGTCCACACATGCGCAGCTAAGCGCGAAAATCCGGATGTTGCTGTCAGAGATACCCCGCTCCTCCACAGTGTGCACTGTAACAGTCCTTGCCGATTGATTTCAGTGCTGAATCTATGTAATGGTGTGAAGTTGGAGTACTTGCCCACCAATGTTCCCTGTAAGCTGCGCTTTGTTCTGTGCGGCCTGTTTCTTTTAATGCACGGTCCCTTTAAATTTCTGTGCCTGCACAGTATTTACAATGTAAAAGCCGGTGAGCGGCCTGCACGGGACCTTTGAGATTACTGCGCAGCAGCGCACCTTATGGGGAACATTGTTGCCCACTAGTTCCCCAGAAAAGACACCAGAAAAAATTAGGGCTGGTGCATTCAGGAGTAAGTGAATTTTTAACGGCGAGATAAGTGATAATTACTGTCAAACACCACCTCTGGCCCTTAAAATTTTATTTTACAAGTATGGTGTCTCATTCCTTCAGAAGTTAATTAGTGTTGTAGATTTAAAAAAAATTAAAATGGAATATTTTTTTTTACTTTTTCTGTCTGTCTCTTTTATCTCTCTTACTTAATCCCATCTGTTTTCCTAATCTTTATTTTGCTTTCTGTACACAATTTAAATCTAATTTATACTTCCTGCTTTATACTTCCTGGTTTAGACTGTGGCCACGATTTTTCCTATCGATGCGGCTTGGGGCGGGACAGCTGCCTTCCGGGTTCCAGTCCAGCCCCCAATGACATCAGATGCGATTTTGCATTAATTGGCCTTGTTAAGCCCACCCTGCAGGCTTGCTGGCCAATTAAGAGGAAGCCGGTGTCAGATGACGTCAGTTGATGATGCGTCATCTGCCTGTTTTCTTAAGGGAGCCACGCACAATTTTTTTTGACAGCTGATTTTTCAGTGTTTCACAGCGTTGAGGTGCTACAAACACTGACAATCACTGTACAAAGGTGAGTCCTTGCACCCAGGCTCATCAGTGACTCCCTCCTTAGACTATAACAGATGGCAGCTACAGGTGAGGTTACAGAAGCGATCTGTCACTGGTGAGAGAGGTTCTCCCAATGAGATAGGACTACACATACAATTCAAAACTTATTAACTACAGAAAAGTGTAACAGCATTAAAAATGATTTTCCCAACATTTACTTACCTCTGAAACTCACCAGTGTACCATTGGATCCTTCACACCACTTCTGCAGCTGTCATCAATGCAAAAACATTACAGCAGACCCACAGCATGACACACTTACCTGGCGTGGTGTCCAAACATCGGGAAGCCCGCAGTAGAACTGTCAAAATTGCAAAAAGCCTCTTAACTGCCTGTTAACAACCTGTTAACAAGCAGTTAAATGCCTATAATCCTCTTCCCGCTGCTTGGTGTTGGGTCCATGCACAAATCGGGGACCCGACACCCGGGAAGATTGTTTGGAGGCGGCTTGACAGCGAGTTCAGGACCCACTGTCAATCTTTGCAATTTTGCCGGATGTCCCGCCTCCAAACCTGCCCCCTGAGCGCCGGCAAGATTCCGGCCATAGTGTCTGATTGGTTGAAGAGCCTCGCTGTTTCTTGCTCACAGATTCCACAGAGCCCCTGTAGAGGGTGCCGTGCTGTATCAGAAGCTAGATTAGAACAAGGCTCCGCTCAAAACCCACAAAAACTTTGTGGGCAGCTGTCAGTGAGGTCAACAGCAAGCACCGTTCCTTCGCCGCTGACCGCAAAATCCAGACCATTAACTCACGCCAGCCAACAAGACCATTCCTAATGTGTGATGTACAGTTGTTGGAGTTTAAGGTGAAAGATCCATCATCCTACAAGGAATCACTAATTCAATTATCACTTAGAACAAAGCTTCTGCATCTTAGTTGATTTATGTAAGAGGCTTCCAGCATCCACAGTATTTTGCTTCTGTTTTATGTAAGAGACAACCTACCTGCCTTCAAGTAGGCAGATTAGAGTGGATTTTCCTCAGATTAACTGCCTGAAAACATGAGGTCCCAGGGCGGAGAAGCAAGGAAAATGTCATCTGAACTTTCCTCTACTTCCACTGGAGGCAGACTTCTTTGCCCACTGCACCCTCATCACACCACATGAAAATGACCGTGGTTGGGCAGGGTTTATGCAGGGCCTTATTTTCTATCCCTACCACCCATTGACCATCAGCAACAACCAATGCCTCAGGGAAGAGTCTTTGAGGCATTGGTTGTGGTGGACTGAAGATGATCCATACCTGAAAGCCACAAGGAACCCAGTAAATATGTTTTTTTAGTAATATTATTTCAAGCCTTTTAAAAAAATATTAAGGTCCCTGAAATTCCTGGGTTGTGGGGGTAAAAATTTGAAGCAGGACCTGGCTTTGCCAGGATGCTGCCCCATTAAATTTTGGTAAGGGGGAGAAGAGGGTAAATCTTCCAACTGCCCACGTCAAGGGGGCATCTGAGGGAGGGCCTGGGCTATCTTGGGAATTCTGCCCATTCTGCCCAGATAAACTCTTGCCAGCCGAGTGGTAGTGTGAACATAGAGGCTTCTTGAAAGACCCAAAACCTTCCCCAGATTAAAGGTAATCAATCCCAAAGGGAAACAATTACTTTTTGCCTGTAGACATAATAGCTCCCCTTGAAGCTGAAGTCTTATCCAGCCATGTTTGTTCTGTAGCCCGGAATGGCCTCAGGACATCTCAGGCAGAGTGGCTCTGCCTTGCAAAGATCCATTTGTATGGGTGCCACTGAAGTGCTCTTGCAGGCACTGGCAACACACCCTGCACATGTAAATAATGCTGTCCCCACAATTTGGGGCAGATTCTGAGTTATACTGCATGGGCAAACAGGAATCCTGCTCCACTGCATTAGCGCAAGTGGGACACGATTCCAGGAATTTAAGTTTCTTTAATTTTTCTAACAGTTTATTTAAATACATTTAAGCATATTTAATAATTTTAAAGTATTTTTAAAGCCTTTATTCATTTTTTTTTTTCAGTTTTAGAATTGCAGACTGGGCCTTGGGATCAATGGAGTCCTTTAGGCCTCCCCTTGATCCTCTGATTTGAGGAAGAAAAATTGGAGGATCTGCTGGCTGTTACGAGTTCTATGTGAAATGAGTTTGAGGAGTCTCAATCACGTTCCTATTGGGCATGTGACCATAGTACAAAACTACCTCTAATTCAGCACTAATTGGCAACATCACTCACACAAGTTCAATGGGAGCTAGAAGGTGCGATGGTAAATACCCAATCCAATATAGTAGAAATAAGAACACAAGAACATAAGAACTAGGAGCAGGAGTAGGCCATTCGGCCCCTCGAGCCTGCTCCGCCATTCAATGAGATCATGGCTGATCTTCAACCTCAACTCCACTTTCCTGACCGATCTCCATATCCCTTGATTCCCCTAGAATCCAAAATTCTGTCTATCTCAGCCTTGAATATACTCAACGACTCAGCATCCACAGCCCTTTGGGGTAGAGAATTCCAAAGATTCATAACCCTTTCAGTGAAGAAATTCCTCCTCATCTCAGTCTTAAATGGCCGACCCCTTACCCTGAGACTATGCCCCCTAGTTCATAGGATATATCTGTAGATTTCCTACCAGATGTTCCATTAAACTGATGGGAAACTAAACTGCTAGAAGCTCCCACCAGATTTGTTTTTGAGAGTTTAATTTCTAAATGTGCTCAAAAAGGTTTGAAATCAACCTGTAAATGAACTCTTTCAATAGACTGGTTCCAAAGCTGTGAACATACTGTATTTCTTCCCAGCATTCTCTCATTTAAGAAGACTTCCCAAAAGGTTCCTGAGAATTCTTAAATAGGTTTCAAATCTCTTGATAGTGGCATGTGAATGGGATAACTTTACAACATTCTACTGCAATCCTTTAGAGAACCATTAAAATGAGCCCATTTCACTCCATTTTATAGCTAACTAATTAACCCATTAGGTGGCAAGTAGTCAACAATTGATGCAAGACAAATACCACAGCTTTACTATACAATGTGTGTTGTGGTCACTTCCATAGTTGTGTTCACGCCCAATTTTTAATTAACACCCCATTAAATGCTTTCAATTGCTTTTATATTGTTCTGATGCCACTGGCTGCTGACAGGTGGATCTTGTTCAGCCAGCAGCAACCAATAGCTAAGCATGCTGAATTGTTTAAGACTATTGCTCTAGTAAACCCATTTTGGATGTGGTCTTTGTGTCTGCTGCCCCTCTTCCTGGGGCCAATAAACACACTGCTCTGAAAGGAGCATGATCCCAGTAGTAGCATGATCAAATATACACATGCAGCGATTCCCTGCAGTAGTCACTTGTTGCTGACTTCATGATGGCAGTACTTCACGCATGCACACTAGCCAAATTGTCATATCCAGGCTGTACCTGCTCAAACTACCAGAGTCAGATTATACAGAGACTGGCTGCACTATTAAGATGTAAATGCAGGTGACGGGCTCAATTAAATTGCTCTCCCAAGATTAAATCTTCAATATATAAGCAGCCTTCGGTCCTTATTGTCCATACAATCTTTGGTAAAGACATATCGCTGATACGGTTCTTTCTGAACTGCAAAATTACAATATTTCAGCCCTACCTTTGAGATGTGCAGATTTCTTTACAAAAGCCAGTCTGATCAGCAGTTTACCTATTTTTGTTTACTCAGTCATTGTAGCAGTATCTGCAGCAAAAATAACAATCACATTGCTTAGCTATCACAGAGGGCAGCCTCCAAGACCCTGAGCTAAAGGAGCTCTAGTATAAAAGTTGCTATGGTCTGTGCTAGGTTAAACAATCTCAGCTGTCCAAGATTAAGGATGCCCCCATGCTTGTGTTTCTCCTCCTGCACAGAAGCTGAAATGTGGAAATGCTGGATGGGGAGAGCATCAAGTTCAGCTGTGAAGACCCTCATGATTAAAATAACTTACTGAGAATCACTGTCCAGGGTTGTAAAAGAACATTGAGTTGTGCGAGGTACTGGAGAGATGCTGCTACCTGAAGAACTGTACAGGATAATTCGTCACCTTCATTAGAGCTATCTCACCCCCCTGCCCTCAACCCCATTATCTTCCAAAGGCAGTGAATCGTGTTGGGATACAGTTCCATGGATGTCAGCAGCCCTCCAATGCCCCACCCAGGTTGACATTCTTCAAGTCAGTCAGTCATCACTCACTGTCTAGACTATTCAATGTAATGGGCATCAAGCCAAGTTTGATCCTGTCCTCACCCATGTTCGCCTGTGCACACTTTCCAGCAGGAGTTACTAAATAGTGATTAGGAGCCAAATCTGTTTTCTCGCCCCAAGCTTGGGAAAACACAGACCAATTATATCACCCTGTGTGAGATCCACTGCCTGTCGGAGGTGCCGTCTTTGAGATGAGACATCTGACCAAGGATCTTTTTGATCTATGTGACCTAATACCCAAACAAGATGGTATATTTACTAACTGAGCCATCATAGACAGCCAATCTTCAAGTTTGAAGGGAAAGGAGAAAAATTGAAGTGAAAATTTAAAAGTATATCCAGTGGGCAGTTATAGTGCGAAAAGCTCAAAACAACCCAGGCTTTTTTCTAACGAGATCCTGGAGTACATTTTCAACTTGCTGCTCAAATGTAAAGCTACCATTGCATAGCCGCCGCATACATTATAGAAACCAGTGCCACCCAATTTTCAATTCCACTGATTTCAAATTGAAAATCTACCTCAATGTCGATATCACATTGAACTACAGAATTTTACATCGAAACAAGCCTCCAACTCTCTACTTTAGTCCTTTGGTGCAGGAGTCACTGGATCAATGTCCCTTCGGTTGTGGCATGTCCACATGGGATCCTATGCCATTAACATCTATTTAGAGATGATATCTATTTAATCAACTTGTGCTCTATTAATAAAATGGGAAAAGAAAAGAAAGACTTGCATTTATATAGTGCCTTTCACCACCTTCGGATGTCCCAAAGCACTTTACAGCTAACAAAGTACTTTTGAAGTGTAGTCACTGTTGTAATGTAGGAAACGTGGCAGTCAATTTGCGCACAGCAAACTCCCACAAACAGCAATGTGTTAATGACCAGATAGTCTGTTTTAGTGATGTTGGGTTGAGGGATAAATATTGGCCAGGACACTAGGAGAACACCGCTGCTCTTCTTCGAAATAATGCCGTAGGATCTTTTATGTCCACCGGAGAGGTTTAACACTCGGTTTGACAACTCATTCGAAAGACTTCCCTCCGACAGTGCAGCACTCCCTCAGTACTGCATTGGGAGTGTCAGCCTGGAATATGAGCTCAATCTCTGGAATAGGGTTTGAACCCACAACCCTCTGACTCAGAGGCAAGAGTGCTAACAACTGAGCCGTGGCTGAAACTGTAAGTGAGAAACTGAAAAAGAATATGAAACATAATATAGGTGGCTCCAAACAGTTATGGGCTAACTCATTTATCGTGCTTACACTCCTATGGTTCATCTGTCACAGTGAATGAATATTTTACTCATTGTATAATTTAATATATGTATTCAGTCATATAAGTATGAAACGAAATGTACATAAATGTAAAAGAAAGAAAGACTTGCATTTATATAGCACCTTTCACGACCACCGGACGTCCCAAAGTGCTTTACAGCCAATGAAGTATTTTTGAAGTGGAGTCACTGTTGTAATGTTGTTATATTTTAAGGACAGGGGGTAAACCATACTGGAAATGATAATTATACAAAACATTTTCCAAAATTTCTGCTGTTGTAGCATACCTCCCATGAATTAATTTTATTTGGAAAAACTGCTGTAAAAATGTTGAACTCATCACTTGCTGTGTATCTAAAGCAAGCAAGAATTCATGATCAATATGTAATTCCTGTTGCATTGCAGCAAAATTATCGTGGATTATCGCAACATTTAAAGAAGCAATGTATATAATATTCCCCTGTTCAATATTTCAGTCTTTGAAAAATTATAACATACAACACAACAGCAAAAGCCTGACATCGAGACAGTCAATCAGAAATGAACGCCCCTTCATACTGGAATGAAAATGGAGAATCCCAGTAACATATACTGAGACCAGGGACATATTCCCAGCATCAAGTATTCAGGTGCAGCATTAATGGAGCTACCCTACTATATACTCATGCTCTTTTTGTTAATGGCCTATGGTATAAAATAGATACATGTTATTGTGATACTTATTAGATATTGTGTGTGTGTATGCAATATGTCTTCAGAATTTTTTTTATGATGCAGTCAATGTAGTGGCAGTACAGGGAGGAGAACTGGTTGATAGTGGAGGGAGTGGCACTGGAAAGAGGTTATCAGGGATTTGGGTTGCTAGTTTACACTGACAGGCATTTATGCACATTCAATTCAGCACTGGCAATGAAACCCTCCCTTGGGATGGTTCTTGGTTTCACGGTTGCCAATTCAAAGCTCTGAAGTCAGTCCATTTAAAGTAGCAACGAGAGAAAATGAGCATATAAACAGGAAAAGACCCTTTGGTTCATCCAGCCTGTCCCACACAGTTGTGTATCACAATACATACAAAACCATGTGATCTCCTGGGAGAGGCGAAAAGCCAGATAAAAACCCAGTCCAATTTGGGGGGGAAATTCCTCTCCCACCCCCCTAGGTGATCAAAACTAGTCCAGGAGATCACTCTGGCCCTGAGCTCCCTGCAGTACCTAACTTTTGTAAGAGGTGATCGCCGGCCCAGCCAGTAACAAGTCCAGTTCTCGCGTGAAGAATTCAGCGAATTAGCATCCACCGCATGAGACCTCAGACTGTTCCAGAGGTCCATTATTCTCTGGGAAAAGAATCACCTCCAGATATCTGACCTAGATCTAACCTTATAAAATTTAAAATTGTGACCATTGGTCCTCACTCACTTGTTTAATTGGAACAAACTGTCAACTCGAAGACAATCTATTCCCTTCATCATCTTATAAACCTTGATCAGATCACCCCAAACTCCACGCATCTCTAAAGTGTAGAGTCCCAATTCTTTTAGCCTATCTTGATAACTAAGATGCTTTAAACTGGGAATTAGTCTAGTGGCCCTCCTCTGTACCCTTTCCAAAGCTTCAATATCACCCACCACGTGAAGAGACCAGAACTGGGCACAGTATTCCAAGTGAGGCCTGACCAAGGTCTTGTACAAGGACAAAATAGTATGCTTTTTCTTATAGTCCATTGTCCTATAAATGCACCTCAACACCCTATTCACTCTAGTTATCGCTTCAAGGCATTGTTCATGAACCTTTCGAGATATATTCACTAGAATGCGCAGGTGGCTTTCTTTCTCTACCTGCTTTAGTGCTTTTCCCTGAAGGCTGTTTGCATATTCAGCATTCACCCTGCCCACATGCATAGCACTGCACTTTACCAAGTTGAACATAATTTGCCAGTCACAAGCCCAATCCACCAACACATCAAGATCTGCCTGAAGCAGTCAGGCATCATCTACAGCACTAACACTCGCACACATCTTATTATCATCTGAAAATTTGCAGATCATGCCCCCAGCACCTATATCTAGATCATTAATAAAAATAGTAGAGAGCAATGGTCCCACCACTCTAAACAGACCCAAATCCATCTAGAACTACTTTCTACCTACAGCCTTCCTGCAAGTTCTCAATCCAGCTCAAGATATTACCATTAATACCAGAGGCTTTGATCTTGTAGGGAAGCCTTTTGTACGGTACCTTGTCAAAAGCTTTTTGGAAGTCTAAGTAGACAATGTCTACTGGGCTTCCCTCATCCACCACCTTGGTGACTTCTTCGCAAAATGTAAGACATGACCTTTTTTTGGAAGCCATGTTAGGTGTCCCTAATATGTCCCTCTTTTATCTAAGTAATCATATATTGCATCCTTAATGATTCCCTCAAGCATCTTTCCTATTACTGATGATAAACCAATGGGCCTATATTTATCCGGGTCCGTCTTGTCTCCTTCCAGTCTATGGAAACCGTCCCAGAGTGCAGTGAGCTATAAAAATACAGGCAAAGGGCTCGCACAGCAAGTGTCCCATCTTCCCGAGGACCCTCAGGTGGATATCATCCAGCCCCGCTGCTCTATTTTCAGGTTCTTAATTCTATCTAAAACAATATGTTCATCTATGTTAATATTACTAGTTTTATTATAATTAAATTCTAACAGTTGACCGATGCAAAGTTCTCATTTAATATTTCCGCCATACTCAGTAAGTCTTTGTAACCTGTCCTTGACCATCCTTCAATGGCCCAATACAGTCTTTGACAATCCTCTGACTCTTCACATAACTGAAAAAGATTTTCCCATTATTTCCACAATTGTCTTCAATCCTTGTACATTATCGTTTTAGCTTATTTAATAGCAGCCTTAGTTTTCTTTAGCTGTTCTTTGTACTTAACTCTGTTCAGTTGAATATTAGATGCCTTTAGATTGTAGAAACGTTTTTGTATACATCTTATTTGTCTTTGTGCCTCTGTGCCTCTCTTGGTGAAGGGCCCATCGAGACACTCATCGCTGCTTCCTTACGAGCAGCAACCCAACTGTCCCATCCTACTCTCTCGCCGACCTTCCCACCCAGCACGCCCACTGGGGACAAATCTTGCCAAGCTCCTCCCCGTCCAACTCATCCCCTACCAGCGCTGACCCTGTGGACACTGGCAGTGGGTCAGCCATCACCGACCCTCTCCGCATCTCCCTCCAGAATGTCCGTTCGCTTGTGAACAAGGCCCTTGCTATCCATGAGCTTATCGTGGATGATTGCATCGACATCATGGCCCTGACGGAAACTTGGTTGTGGGGTGATGACACCTTACCCTTAAATGAAGCCTCCCCGCCTGGCTATCCCTTCCACCACTTGCCCCGCTCAGACCGCCGTGGTGGCAGTGTGGCTCTCATCATCAAGTCACACCTTGGTCTGTCCCCCTACTCCTCCGGCAGTTTCTCCTCCTTTGAGCATCTCTCCTTATTCCACCCCTCTCACCTCTCATTTAAAATTCTCGTTCTCTACCGCCCACCCAAATACCATAAAAATTTTATTACCGGGATATCTTCACTGTTCTCCTTCCTCAGCCTCTGCACCGAACGACTTCTCATCCTCGGTGATTTCAACCTCCATCTCAATTCATCATGCTCTCTCTCCTCTGAGTTCACTAGCCTCCTATCCTCCCTTAAGCTCTCCCTCCATGTAAACTCCCCAACCCATATTCACGGCCACCCCCTCGACCTTGCCATCTCTTGTGGTCTCGCTACACTCCATCATGTCAATCGTAGATAAGGCCATCTCTGACCACTTCCTCGTATCGCTGTCTACCCACATCCCCCTTCCACCACCCACCACCCCCCCACCCCCGCAACCCCCAACCCTACATCCTTCTGTGTCCGCCCCTGGAAAAAACTCTCTCCCAACTCTCTTACAACTGCACTTATGAAATCCCAACTGTCCAGCCTCTGGCCCTCCATTCACCATAACATTTCTACAGCTACCAATCTGCTCAACCACACCCTCACCACTATCTTTAATACCCTAGTCCCTATTAAAACAATTACTCTCTCTCACCCTGGCCGTTCCCCCTGATATGGCCCTCATCTTCGCTCCCTTAAGTCCAAGGGACGCAGACATGAACGGATATGGCGGACAACTGGTTTAGCCATTCACTGCCAGATCTGGCTGGACCACATAAAGCATTATTGGGTCCGGCTCTCGTCTGCCAAAATTGCTCACTATTCCAGAATCATTCTGGAATGCAAAGATAAACCCCGGCTTCTATTCTCGAATGCTAACCATCTTCTTAAACCCCTCTCCCCTGTCTCCTCCACCCTTACCTCCGACAACAAGTGTGAGGAGCTCATGGATTCTTTGTCTCTAAGATTGAGACCATCCATTCAGCTGCTTCTGCCACTTCACTTCCTTCCCCTAATCCACCCGGCCAAACTTCCTGAGTTTCCCCCTGCCCTAGCCCTGAACTCACATATTTCTCCCGTTTCTCTCCGATCTCCCCTCTTGACCTCTCTGCGCTCATCTTGTCCACTTCCTGCTCCCTCGACCCTATTCCCACCAAACTACTGACCACCCAACTTCTTTTTCTGGCTCCCATGTTAGCTGACGTTGTTAACGGTTCTCTCTCCTCAGGTACTGTTCCCCTTTCCCTCAAATCTGCCGTCATCTGCAATTCCATGTTTGAATCCCTCCAATCAGGTTTCCACCTCTGCCACAGTCCCGAAACGGCTCTCATCAAAGTCACAAATGACATCCTTTATGACTGTGACAAAGGTAAACTATCCCTCCTCATCCTTCTTGACTTGGCTGCAGCCTTTGACATGGTTGACCACTCCATCCTTCTCCAACGCCTCTCCATCATCGTCCAGCTGGGTGGGACTGCACTTGCCTGGTTCCATTCTTATCTATCTAATCGTAGCCAGAGAATCACCTGCAATGGCTTCTCTTCCCGCTCCCACATCGTTACCTCTGGTGTCCCCCAAGGATCTATCCTTGGCCCCCTCCTATTTCTCATCTACATGTTGCCCCTTGACGACATCGTCCGAAAACACAGCGTCAGTTTCCACATGCACACTAACGACACCCAACTCTGCTGCCCGTGTCCTAACTCGCAGCAAGTCCAGTTCGCCCAACACTTCTTTGGCCAAGCTTTTGGTAATCTGCCCTAATTTCTCCTTATGTGGCTCGGTGTTGAATTTTTTGTCTTATAATACTCCTGTGAAGCACCTTGGGATGTTTTACTATGTTAAAGGCGCTATATAAATACAAGTTGTTGTTGTTGTTTGTACAATAAGATCTAAACTGACATGGGAGTGGGAAAGGTGGTATTCTGAGCTCCCCCACTGGTTATGTGAGTACATGCAAAACCCGGTGTGGCAGTGAACTATACATTCTAGGCAAGTCCCACATTTGACTTCCAATCTATGCTGATTTCACTATTTACACTCTAGCTTCACACAAAGAGAATGGTCATTTGGGTGAAAGTTCAGAGGGGAAGTGTAAAAGAAAATAAGAGGTGCAAAGAGAGGGTATGAGAATAGAATGGCAGCCAACATAAAAGGTAATCCAAAAGTCTTCTATCGGCATATAAAGAGTAAACAGGTAGTAAGAGGGGGGTTGGAGCGATTAGGGACCAAAAAGGAGACCCATGCATGGAGGCAGAAGGTATGGCTGAGGTACTAAATGAGCACTTTGCATCTGTCTTCACCAAGGAAGAGGATGCTGCCATACACATAGTAAAGGAGGAGGTAGAGGAGATACTGGATGGGATAAGAATTGATAAAGAGGAGGTGCTAGAAAGGCTGGCAGTCCTTAAAGTAGATAAATCACCAGGACCGGATGGAATGCATCCTAGGACGCTGAGGGAAGTGAAGGAAGAAATCGCAGAGGTACTGGCAATAATTGTCCAATCCTCCTAAGAAACGGGGGTGGCGCCAGAGGACTGGAGAACTGCAAGTGTTACACCCTTGTTCAAAAAAGGGTGTAAAGATAAACCCAGCAACTATAGGCAGGTCAGTTTAACCTCGGTAGTGGGGAAGCTTTTAGAAACAATAATTAGGGACAAAATTAACAGTCACTTGGACAAGTGTGGATTAATTAAGGAAAGCCAGCATGTGTTTAACCAGCTTGATCGAGTTTTTTGCTGAGGTAACAGAGAGGGTTGATGAGGGCAATGCGGTTGACGTAGCGTACATAGATTTCCAAAAGGCTTTCGACAAAGTGCCACATAATAGGCTTCCCCGCAAAGTTGAAGCCCATGGAATAAAAGGGACAGTAGTAGCATGGATATGAAATTGGTAAAGGACAGGAAAGAGAGAGTAGTGGTGAACGGTTGTTTTTCAGACTGGAGGAAGGTATAAAGTGGTGTTCCCCAGGGGTCGGTACTAGGCCAACTGTTTTTCTTGAGATACATTAATGACTTGGATGTGGGTGTACAGGGCATAATTTCAAAATTTGCAAGCGACACAAAGCTTGGAAGTATAGTGAACAACGAGGAGGATAGTGACAGACTTCAAGAGGACATAGGCTGGTGGAATGGGCAGACACGTGGCAGATGAAATTTAATGCAGAAAAGTGTGAAGTGATACATTTTGGTAGAAAGAATGAGGAGAGGAAATATAAACTAAAGGGTACAATCCTAAAGGGGGTGCATGAACAGAGAAACCTGGGGGTATATGTGCACAAATCATTGAAGGTGGCAGGGCAGGTTGAGAAAGCAGCTAAAAAAGCTTGCGGGATCCTGGGCTTCATGAATAGAGGTATAGAGTACAAAAGCGTGGAAACTATGATGAACCTGTATAAAACACTGGTTCGGCCTCAACTGGAGTATTGTGTCCAATTCTGGGCACCGCACGTTAGGAAGGATGTGAAGGCCTTAGAGAGGGTGCAGAAAAGATTTACGAGAATGATTCCAGGGATGGGGGACTTCAGTTACGTGGATAGACTGGAGAAGCTGGGGTTGTGCTCCTTAGAGCAGAGAAGATTGAGAGGAGATTTGATAGAGGTGTTCAAAATCATGAGGGTCTGGACAGAGTAGATAAACATAGAAGATAGGAGCAGGAGTAGGCCATTCGGCCCCTCGAGCCTGCTCTGCCATTCAATGCGATCATGGCTGATCATCCAAATTCAGTACCCTGTCCCTGCTTTCTCCCCATATCCCTTGATCCCCTTAGCCTTAAGAAATATATCTAACTCCTTCTTGAATATATTTAATGAATTGGCCTCAACTGCCTTCTGTGGCAGAGAATTCTACAGGTTCACCACTCTCTGGGTGAAGAAATTCCTCCTCATCTCAGTCCTAAATGGCTTACCCCTTATCCTTAGACTGTGACCCCTGGTTCTGGACTCCCCTGCCATCGGGAACAGCCTTCCTGCATCTAGTCTGTCTAGTCCTGTTAGAATTTTAAGTTTCAATGAGATCCCCTCTCATTCTTCTAAACTCTAGCGAATATAAGCCTAATCGACCAAATTTCTCTTCATACGTCATTCCTGCCATCCCAGGTATCAGTCTGGTGAATCTTCGCTGGACTCCCTCCATGGCAAGAACATCCTTTCTCAGATAAGGTGACCAAAACTGCACACAATACTCAAGGTGTGGTCTCACCAAGGCCCTGTACAACTGCAGCAAGACATCCTTGCTCCTGTACTCGAACCCTCTCGCTATGAAGGCCAACATACCATTTGCCTTCTTAACCGCCTGCTGCACCTGCATGCTTACCTTCAGCGACTGGTGCACAAGGACACCCAGGTCTCGTTGCACTTCCCCTTTTCCCAATCTATTGCCGTTCAGATAATAATCTGCCTTCCTGTTTTTGCCACCAAAGTGGATACCTCGCATTTATCCACATTATACTGCATCTGCCATGCATCTGCCCAATCACCCAACCTGTCCAAATCATACTGGAGTTTTTCTGCATCCTCCTCACAACACACGCCCACGCAGCTTTGTGTCGTCTGCAAACTTGGAGATATTACATCTAGTTCCCTCGTCTAGATCATTAATATATATTGTGAATAACTGGGGTCCTAGCACCGATCCCTGCGGTACCGCACTAGTCACTGCCTGCCACTCGGAAAAAGACCCATTTATTCCAACTCTTTGCTTCCTGTCTGCCAACCAGTTCTCTATCCAAGACAGTACCTTACCCCCAATCCCATGTGCTTTAACTTTGCACGCTAATCTCTTATGCGGGACCTTATCGAAAGCCTTCTGAAAGTCCAAATACACCACATCCACTGGTTCTCCCTTATCTATTCTACCAGTTACATCCTCAAAAAATTCCAGTAGATTAGTCAAGCATGATTTACCTTTTGTAAATCCATGTTGACTTTGTCCGATCCTGTCACTGTTTTCCAAGTGCTCTGCTATTACATCTTTTATAATGGACTCTAGCATTTTCCCCACGACTGATGTCAGGCTTACCGGTCTATAATTCCCCGTTTTCTCTCTACCACCTTTTTTAAATAGTGGGGTTACATTAGCTACCCTCCAATCCATGGGAACTGTTCTAGAATCCATAGAATTTTGGAAGATGACCAGCAATGCATCTACTATTTCTCGGGCCACTTCCTTAAGTACCCTAGGATGTAGATTATCAGGCCCTGGGGATTTATCAGCCTTCAATCCCGTCAATTTCCCTAAAACCATTTCCCTACAAATACTGATTTCATTCAGTTCCTCCCTCTCATTAGACCCTATGTTTCCCGACATCTCTGGGAGGTTATTTGAGTCCTCCTTTGTGAAGACAGAACCAAAGTATCTATTTAATTGGTCTGCCATTTCTTTGTTCCCCATTATAAATTCCCCTGATTCTGACTGCAAGGGACCTACGCTTGACTTCACCAATCTTTTTCTCTTCACGTATCTATAGAAGCTTTTACAGTCAGTTTTTATGTTCCCTGCAAGCTTACTCTCATACTCTATTTTCCCCCTCTTAATTAATCCCTTTGTCCTCCTTTGCTGAATCCTAAACTGCTCCCAATCCTCAGGTTTGCTGCTTTTTCTGGCCAAATTATATGTCCTCTCCTTGGATCTTATGCTATCCCTAATTTCCCTTGTTAGCCACGGTTGAGTCACCTTTTTTGTTTTATTTTTATGCCAAACAGGGATGAACAAATTCTGTAGTTCATCCATGCAATCTTTAAATGTTTGCCATTGCCTATCCACCGTCAACCCTTTAAGTAACGTTCCCCAATCCATCCTAGCCAACTCGTGCCTCATACCATCATAGTTTCCTTTATTTAAATTCAGTACCCTAGTCTCTGAGTCAACTACTTCATTCTCCATCTTAATGAAGAATTTTATCATATTATGATCGCTCCTCCCCAAGGGGCCTCGCACAACAAGATTGCTAATTAATCCTTTCTCATTACATAATACCCAGTCTAAGAGAGAAACTGTTCCCATTGGCAGAAGGGTCGAGAACCAGAGGACACAGATTTAAGGTGATTGGCAAAAGAACCAAAGGCGACAGAAGAAAAAACTTTTTTACTCAGCGAGTGGTTATGATCTGGAATGCACTGCCTGAAAGGGTGGTGGAGGCAGATTCAATCACAGCTTTCAAAAGGAGCGTTGGATAAGTACCTGAAAGAAAAACATTTGCAGGGCTACGGGGAAAGGGCAGGGGAGTGGGAATAGCTGAAGTGCTCTTGCAGAGAGCCGGCACGGGCTCGACGGGCTGAATGGCCTTCTTCCGTGCTGTAACCATTCTATAATTCTATGAAATACTGGATGGCTGCAGGTTCTGTTGGAACTGAATCCCCACATGAGTTAGCACTTACGAGAACACAAGAAAAAATTATGGGGTAGGGGGAATAAATCCAATCTTTGTTTGGTCCTATAAATATGCTATCAAACAGAAAGATTAAAAATCCAGTTAGAAAGTGGAGGAAGAAATAAAATGTTCATTTAAGAAATACAAAAGGAGTAAAGCAACAATCCAATAAATTATGTATAATCTTCAGTGTACCAAGAACTTCTTACAATTATGATTGGATGAATATTATATTGGGACTCAGGTTCAAATCCACCCTTATCTAACAATCCCTTTCAGCTGATCCAATGGGCAAATCTCATTGCTTTTTGGCTACACTGCTAGATGAAATGATTCTTTTAATTTCAAGTGGTGGCAAAGAGTTGAGATATTCTCAACCTAAACACCTTGCCTATTGAACAATATGGAATAGCATTAGTTGCTATGGAGTTACTGATAACCTCGACAGCCCACCCTCCTAGCATATGGACAGCTTTGAGATGAAAAGGCAACCAAAATCATAAAAATTGAGATTTTTTTTTTATTCCACAAAGAGAAAATTATTGCTAACATGCTAGTTCCTGTAAGTTATTTTTTCACATGGTCTCTAACACCAAAGAATGTCCACTCATAATATTTTTAAAACACTTTACCAGCAATGTTCAAGTGGGACTTCAGATAGTTGATTCTGAATTCCTGACATTGATTAGATTGTACATAATCTTTGCTCAAATAGGCCCCTTTCTAACAATTAAAATCTTATCTACAGCCATTCCATCTGATACATTTATACCCACATAAAAGGTTTGCTCTTCATTTTTACATATTTTAATAGTTATATAGTGTAGTTCACCCTTAAATGACCAGGGGGCAGCTTGTGTGTCTATCCACAGGTGTGCTTGTATGGCTAACATTGTTTTACCTTATACAATGAACAGCCAGAGAAACCAGCTCGTACAGCAGGGTATTGTGAAATCAAGCAGACTAGGCTTCATGTAGTTGTAGTTCCACAATATATTGCTTTTTTAAAGCTAATTTTTTTTTTAACAAAATAGTTCAATGGACTTTGTTTTTGCTAACTGTTAATGCAGGATGAGTGAAAACTTAACATAGCATCTAAATGGGATGAAGCTGATTTAAAGCTGTCTGAACGTAGCAGTTTGTTTTCCTAACTGCTCCAAGTAGGATGAGGATAAAGCTTTCCCCACTCCACCCACCCCCAACCCCACTTATTCTCCCACTTCTGAAATGAGTGACCAATTACTTGGATATGGCCCCACAGATACTGGCAGCCATCCAGTACCTTTCTCCATTCCTACTCTTGATGTGTACCCTAAATAATGTGTTGACAGACTATCTGATTGTGGGGGGCATCACAGCTGAGCCTGAAGATTCATTTTCCACCAAGGGTCAGCAGAAACCAATCAAGAATCTGGCCATTTTATCCTACTCTAATCCACAAGACTGAAGCTGACTGTCAGTCGGCTGAAACTGGCTAACTCAGCACAGATCAGGGGTCAAGCCCAGGACCTTCTGGGCTGCATGGTACCACACTACACCATATTGTGAAAACAGAAATTTTTCAATTTGTGATGTAATGATTTTTGATAGTGTTATCTCATCAGCATTTGTGGCCAATAACAATTCCATTGTCATAAGATTGTCCGCTTAAAAAGGAATACTACCATTTTAAACCTCAACTTTCATGCATATGAAGGAGGCACTTGTTTAAAGAGGACATTACAATATATACCCAGCTATATCATTTCTAAGGAACTGACTGTAAATTATATTGTTCAAAATAACTGCAGGAATAACCTCAAGAATGGTAACCCTTTAGTGTGAATATCATTATGCAATGAAGAAGTGCACTGGCAGTCAGTCAGTATCCACATAAACAATTGTTGCCAACACAAAACTGAATACCACTCTAACACTTGTACAGAGTGATTTCAAGGTAGCATTCTTAACCTTTCAGTTCAGTTATAAATTAAATGAGCAAAATTGTGATGTCTTTTGACCCTCCTAATTACATCTCTATTTTGAAATAATTCATGTATCTACTACTCTCTATAATGTTATACTGTTAATACAGGTTGTATCATCCATACATTGTTACAATGCATTTCATCACCTGCACACCTTTGCCGCAGAATACGTTCCAGTAATTTTTCCATCTATGTGGAGATGCCAGTGTTGGACTGGGGTGGACAAATGTGAGAAGTCGCACAACACCAGGTTATAGTCCAACAGTTTTATTTGAAATCACAAGCTTTCGGAGCGCTGCTCCTTCGTCAGGTGAAGTCTTCACCTGACGAAGGAGCAGCGCTCCGAAAGCTTGTGATTTCAAATAAAACTGTTGGACTATAACCTGGTGTTGTGCGACTTCTCACATTTTTCCATCTAAGCAGTCAAGCAGTTATTGAGAGTTGTCCTTTTGGCATCACAAGCCCATCATTCTCCAATACTAACTGACTTTTCATCTATATCATGCCACGATGCAAGAACAGCCATTTTTCACAGAAGAAAGCAAGAGAAAAAAGTGCTTATATACATTTGCACAAAATACCAAATGATTTGGGGATGTATTACAAGTGTTGGTTTTGGTCTGCTGGCCAACACCCAAAACCTACTGAGGACTAGATACATGCTTGAAGTTCACCTCCAGCCATCCACTATTATCCTATATAAATTCTTACCAGGAAAGAAGTGTCAAAAGACAAATGGTGCTTATTTATTTAAAATGGCTCATTTATTTACTGACTCATAAATATGCATGTCATTAACTCACACACATACTTTCCTAATCCATTTTTTCTTCAAAATGAGTAACTGCAGGCATTATGTTTGCAATCAATCATGCACCACAGGTTTATTTCTGTAGATTTGGATTCACCAAACTGTAGAGATTTTTAAATATCAACTAACAAAGACAAACGTTTTATAGGTACTGTGCTGTTCATTTTGCCATCTATAATGTATGGATCACCGGCACTCCATGAGATATCACTGAAAATGACCATTCAGGCATTACTTTCTCTTAACATTCTGGAATTTGTCACAAAATGAAAATTTGACATTAATACAGGTATAGAATTTTTGTCAAAACACAACACAAATCTCCCACACTGAAGATTGGTGCAAACTGAGCTGAATGTAAATGTGTACATACAGTTACCACCATGTTCATGAGGAATTATGGCCACATTTGCATCTTATACTACAGTTTCACTGCAATTGTCAGTCTCAAATCTGTATGTGCAGGATTATACCACATGGCTGGAACTCCAATTCTTCAGCCCAGGAGAAACCTCGGTATGTTACAAGCATGTGCAGGGCTCCTCTCTGACAGTTAAAACTTAAACATTTAGAGAGGGAAGGTAGCAGTGTCAGCATTGCCTGAAGATTTAAATTTACTGCAGGTAGATTTAAAAAGTGTCCTAAAGGTCCAAGGTACCTCCAGGACAGTTTTTACACCTGGTTTGATACCAGACTGGAGTTATATACCAAGCCCTGGCTCTGCATTTATACTACAGTTTAGCACCCGTGGAAACTGCTGATGCTAAAGTTGTTGTCCAAATGCACTTAAAAGCATCCGGCTAGCCTTGAAAATAAAATCTAAGACCTGATGTTAAATAGAAGAAACTGAAGACATATTAATAGTGGGATTTTGACACTTTACATGTGAGGAAGAAGAAATTAAACAGAACTGGTGATATTTGAATGCACTCATTACCCAGACCTGTCAACTTTGTCATGTGAGATCTTAGTGAAGTCTGATAAAATGCATCTCAAATTCAAATACAGAATTCTAGCATGCCATACCCTTTCTTCAGATCTCCAGATCTAAGCCATGCTATTTTTTAAAGAGATAACTATTGTGTGTTTATTAAAATTAAATAAAGGATACTGCAAATTAAAGCATTTGATTGAGTTCTTCCTTTGAGCTACAGGACAGCATTAGAAGGGAATCCAAGTGAGTTTGGAGTTTCTGGACTTCAATTCAACTCATGAATTCTTTATTCGAAATGTAGCAGTTTAACAAGGGTGCACTTGTTAGTGTTCGAATGAAGTTCCAATTTTGAAATTACTTCTACATTATATTACACGAAAGTGACTTGTTTATTGTTCATTAATTATGCAAATTAAGGTATACGTGATAAATTCACACAGGAAAAGTAAATTTAATCGAACTTAATTTCAATACAAGATTTTGCATTTTAAATGTTATAAAGCAAATATTTCCCTGCAAAAGTCTACTGTGACGGTTTATAGGCTTGAAATGACCTAGCTTTCTACATGTTGGAGCCTGTTGAATGGAATCAAATTGGAACAAAGAAACGATTTTGAAACTGAAATGATTTACAAACTAATGATTTGGTTTGGGTGTGTATACTTCTATAAGCAAGACTGGAAGAAAATGAGACTCGTGCAGATATATTTTAACGAAGGCCAAAGCTGAAATACAAAAGTGTAATGTTACAATCAGTTAATAGCTTCAAACGTTTTCTTATGGCGCTAAGAAGTCTAGAGAGGTATGCACATATGCAGGAAGGCTGTCGCTTCATTTCCTGAAGCGTTTTAATAAATGTGTGCTTGTTTTCCATGTAGCTCAGAGAATTGAGTGTTGGGGTAATGAGCTACCAGACAATTACCATTCCAGATTTTGTAATGGCAGGGCGATGTTATCTGAATGAAGCCTATCAGTTGAAATGTGTGTAATTGCACTGTCAAGCAGCTGAAAAGCACTCCCCTTCAGCTTATTGCCACTTCAAAATGAAATTCTTTCTTTGGCATGGCTATGCCTGATATGCAGGCATCAAAGAGGAGGCAGCAGGTCGCAGCCTCGGGCCATTCACCTTTATAAAGAGAGATAGTACAACGACTGCTGGGCAGAAGGGAGAATTCGGAGAAATGATCTCTTTCCGGCCGTTTTTGAAGCATAAACGCTGTAACCTGTAGTCTAGCTGCAAACAATAAAGGCCATCTTCCTCGCACGGACAGTTGGAGATGATGGGCAACATGAATTTCGGTTGTGAGTGGCCCGCTTGCGCTGGAAGTGTCAGAGGAGGCTGAGATCTGGGGAGGCGTTGCTGGCTGTGCAGCTGGAGCAGCTGTGGCAGGGTGGGTGTTCTCGCTGCTCTTATTCAGTGAAGCGGTACCTTCTGGATTGTTTCGGTTTGTTTTGGAGAAGATTATATATATATATATATATATTGTATAAATATGCAGCGGGGGCACTAAGGCAAAGAGGCCATGTTTGGAGATCGTCATCATGAAGAAAATAAAGCTGAAAACGTTTCTATAAAATTCAATTGCAACTGAAGGTTATGTAAGACTTAACCCCCCACCCCACATTCAGTTTCCAAATCCAGTGAGAATAATTTCGCTCCTATATTTGCATTCTAGGCAGAAGTGTTAAGAATCAAAATGTGCTCTCCGGCATTGTAGGACAGGTCAGCAACAGTAGCAGGCCTGCAAAAGGACTTAAATCAAATTGTGGATTAAAATCTAAATTTACAATCTGGCAAATCAGTGGGGTTATTGTCCTTGGAAACAGACATACCAGAGCCGTTCATCTACAAACAAAAATGATTAGCTTGTTTACTAGCTGTCATTAAATATTTATAATTCATATTTAAAAGCACAGCCAGACCACACACAAGCTTTGAAGGTAGAAACCAGGGACACTTAAACACAGAAAAGGCGTCTTTCCTCCTTGTAGTATTTTTAAGCAGCACCAAACTCAGACTGCAAGTGGGTACTTCACCAAACCAACATTTAAATCCACTCCTACGGTATTTTTGTCTAACAAAGGCTAGCATTTGAACTCATTTTAAACACTACAGTAAAATTTATAATAATCCGCAAATGTTAAAATTACATTATGTTCTTAAAAATCCACGTATAATTCTGATGCCGAATGACAAAATCGTGAAAGGAATAAACTTGACGTACAATTATGCTGCTCCTATTCATTAAAAAAAACGAACAAAGTCACTTGTACAGGGAGACCCAAGGCAGAATCAGACTACTTAACGGCTAAAGTAAGTTTCAAAATATTTCAAACTTGAAAGTTGACTCCCTTCCCCCTCCCATGGTGTACAGTTTAGGAGATATAATGTGGAACGAAAACAAATGTTTCCTGAGGGAATGCAATCATCAAATCCTTTTTAATGATTTATTCAAGTTGGCCACAGTTGAAAACTAACAGGGCCGTGAGTAAATTGCGGAGCATGGATGCCTTTGCCTGAGGGGCTGATCTGCTCTCTCCACCTGCACACTCCAGGGAGCGCAGGCTTAGGCAACTCTTGCAGTTTTCTTTTGGAGTTTTAAAGCCTGCTAGATCCCTTTTGGGCCTAACCAGTCTGCATTTCAACATCTCCAAAAAATTAAGCCTACATGCAGCCTTGATTAACATCTGCTAACCCTCTCGCTACCTTCCTTCCATTCGTTTGACAATGAATTGCTCGGAGGCAAAACCTCTTACAGTCATGGGCGGAGTGGGGGGAAGAGAGAATGGACAGAGATTAAAGGGTAAAAATCGTAATACAGTAAACCCCGGTGACAACTTGCTATTACTGAAAAGGGATTTCAACAAATTTAAGTTTAATCACGGGAGAAATTCGGCTTAGCGTTAGTTTAGGTACAAGAGGAATCACTTTTAACAGGAATGTAACTTATGCTTATCGGGTGACTGTCTGTGTGGAGTTTGCACATTCTCCCCGTGTCTGCGTGGGTTTGCTCCGGTTTCCTCCCACAGTCCAAAAATGTGCGGGTTAGGTTGATTTGGCTATGATAAATTGACCCTTAGTGTTAGGGGGGGATTAAATATGTGGGGTTACGGGGATAGGATGGGATATGTTAGGGGGAATTAAATACCTGGGGTTAAGGGGATAGGGTGGGATATGTGTCGGTGCAGGCTCGATGGGGATTCTGTGTGAGAAAGCAGGGACAGGGTACTGGATTTGGATGATCAGCCATGATCGTATTGAATGGTGGAGCAGGCTCGACGGGCCGAATGGCCTACTCCTGCTCCTAGTTTCTATGCTGTGGCAAAACTTGCTTTTTGATCTGCTTTCAGGTGCTCCTGCCACAGGGTCTGAAATGCCAGTGACTTGAATGACAAACAAGTATGGAAACAGTAAAACAGATCAAGTCATTTGGATGTGATATTTCTCCACATCTTTTTCAACGGGACCCTCCTCTTTCGGGCTATTCACTGTTCTTTGGCGAACCAAATCACCTATTTACACCTATTGTCTTAGCACAAGGACTGGATTTGTTGACATTTTTCATATGTATATGTTAACCTCCGTTCACAAATCAGCTTCTTAACAAAAGAATGACAACGCTTAAAGCGCTTCCTTTAAGAGGAAAAAGGGGGACTCATTAAGTACTCTGCCTCGATTTCTAATTCCGCATACACTTACACACTGTGAACTTACTCTTAAAAGTGAAAAAATAATAAATAGTACACTTAATGAACATTTATGAACATTTTTTCTATATTCCAATTTAAACATATACATTCTAATATACAGTTAACAAAGACGTTGTACAGAAATTTATTTTACGTTTAAAATATGACTCACTTTTATTTTCCTTTTATATGTAGTTATAAATATATTTTGTCAAAATATATGATCATATGGTCAACATTTGCACATAAGTCATAAATAATGTAATGGTGAACGCCTGTTACGAATAGTGTCCAGACATTATAAAAAGTCAATTATTATTATTATTTTTCAGCGGCACCCACATCCCTCCACAACCATCTCTTGATAGTTTTTCAGAACAACTTTATCATATTCGTCCAAGTAGAGCATTGAGATGGGACTGAGTTCTGTCGGGACGCAGCAAGCCTTGGGGATGTTGGAATTTACAGAGTTTACAAGAGTTTGCACGATGGCGTGGTTAGTGGAGTTCAGGTGGTCCGCCAGTGGGAACGGGCAGTCCCCGTGACAGTAAAAAGCTTGGTAACCAGGCGGAGCCACTATCCAGTCATTCCAGCCCACATCGCTGAAATCCACATAGAGAGAGTGCCTCCTGCAGTGCGATTTGTTTTTCTTGCGCCTCTGGCCTTTGCTGCTGCGTTTCACCCTCCGGGTCAGAGCGTGTCCTTTGCCATCGTGGCTGAAAGTTACAAGCAAGGGTCTGAGCTGGGACCAATCGCCGTGCCTCTGGTGCAGCGACCTGCTAATCCTTACGTGCGTGCCTTGCCGGCTTTTCGTTTCGTTCAGGTGGACCACCTCGACGGCCAGACCGTGGTTGGGTTGTTTCTGCATGGTCCATCTCAGCACTGCCGGGCTCACGTCAAAGCTCTCCCATCGTGTCCTGTTCTGGTGGACCAGCCTGGTGTCTAAGAGTCTGGTAATGAGGTCGCCCTTCTCGCTGGGGGCTCTCATAATCTCATAAACATTGATGCGATGGAATCCTTCGTTCCAGTTCAAAACGCTGTCGATTTGCTCCCGGTACAGCCTGAGTTCTGCAGAAGAGAGAACCTCGTTCTCGGGCACCACGCTGATATTAAACACAAAACGAAGCTGGGAGTCTTTCCTCTGCCCTGGCATCAGCTCCAAGTGTTCTGTTACGCAACAGAAATGAAAGACAACCCTTAAAATCGGATTCACCCACGGAAAATAAAAATGCCACTGGACCAAAACAAAATACCCGTACTTTGATCAAACCAGACTCAGGAGGAGAACAACAAAGATAACGCTCACCTTGCAAAACTAACGCTCGACTAAAAAAAAAGTTGTGTACAAGAGAAATGAATGCAAACTACAGTTCCCTACACGAGCTAAACACTAACTGCGAATGGCGGCTGGGTTCAGAAAATACTTTTGTCACCTGCCAGGAACCCCCTCCCTCCCTCCCCCGCCAACATCTAAACTGAAACATGAAGTATAAACGCTGCAAGTTGGAGAAGTCTAAAACTCCATATAGATGCTGCACCCATCGATTAATGTCAAATAAGCTTTTAATTTAAACACTTGAATACATACAATCCACGTTTTAAAGTTACATACATCTTTGCATGGTGTCCTAAAGAAGACAGGCAACAAACATCGTCTCCCGCAGCCCTAACCTTAAACAGAAACCCAATGCAATGCAAGACATTGCTTATGCATACATTTCACTTTAATCTCCCGCCATGTTCTGTTAGTATTACTCCATCTATCATAACTGCTCGAATCAATACCACAATCTCAATGCTTCTCGTACAGTGATTGCAGGTCCAGTACCTTCATGATGAAAGCTCCTCACGGTGTTGGCCCGGCTGGTGGATCTCTCGGGATATTCGAAGCTAATGTCGTGGGTGATCTCGTCCCCGGACTGTAGCCTGTAGAGATCCAGCATGTACTGGGGGACGACGGCAGATTTGCTGGGCTGTGGGCGCCGTTGCAGTCCGAACATGTTGAGTAAAGTGGCCTCGAATTCCCGGAGCAGTTCATGGTTTTGCGGAGAGCGACGTCCACCCGCCTGGTTTTGCTCAGCAAACTTTTTCCTTCCTTCCTCCGGTATCAGACTAGCATTACCTCCCAGTAAGACTTGGCATAATAAAATTACCATCAGCATTCGGTTACCAGGAATCATGGTGTCTCTGCGGAGCAAAACAAGCAACAAAAAAAACTGAATGAGAATTAAGAGTAATCTTCAATCAACGCCCCAGAGAGAGCGCACGACACAGAGAAAGAGAGTGAGAGAAGAGGTATAATTACTTGGTCTCACTCGGTTACAGTTAAATAGCCCATAATCAGCCAGATAGCACCATCCTGTTACTCTTTGTGTTTTCACTATCTTAGTAATTATTTTAAGCTGGTTTCTTTGGAAGCAACAAGTATAAAATCCTGTAACGGGCATCTCCCCAAACGGCTCATGATTTTTTGAGAAATGGAAAAAAATAAAGCCCACAAAAGTCGTGCTAAAAGTTTTTATTTTAAATGTGTTCACACTTTCACATGGGCTACTTTGATAGCCTGGGGTCTGTCGGTGCAACACTTCCTTAATTGCTTATTGACAATCAAGGCACAAGTGCAAAACCCCCCGAAACATACTCTCACCCAACACACAGCTATAATTAAATCATGTAGGGAAGGATCGCAAGTACAAGAGAGCAATCAAATAAATAGTTAAAAAAACACACACACATCGCTACAGTATGCAAACAGGAATATGAGATCCCTCCCAACCTATTAGAGAAGTATAAAAAGGTCTACTCACTGACAGAAAACAAGGCAGATGAAAACAGTCCATGATTCTTGACAGCCGATCTTGGACAAGTTCTTGAAAAGCTCAGGGACTCTGGAGCTGGCTGCTCGGCTACGTATTATCGAATCCCTCCTGGAACAACATTTGAATATAATCAGCAGAGTCTCTGCTTCCTCCGCGACGTCAGCCGGCCCCGCCTCAGCTGCCAATCATCCTCGCCGGGCCCGCCCCTCCTGTCAATCACCGGGGAGAGCCCCGCCCCTCGCTCCGAATCCCCGCCCCTCACTGCGCTCACGAGCGCCTCTGGGGAGGAGGCCCGCCTCACCTGTCAATCACCGGGCAGGGCCCCGCCCCCCGCTCCGCTCACGAGCTCTTCTGGGGAGGAGCCCGCCCCATCTGTCAATCACCGGTCAGAGCCCCGCCCCCCACTCGAGCTCTTCTGGGGAGGAGCCCGCTCCACCTGTCAATCACCGGGCAGAGCCCCGCCCCCCCCCCCGCTCACGAGCTCCTCTTGGGAGGAGCCCGTCCCACCTGTCAATCACCGGGCAGAGCCCCGCCCCCCGCTCACGAGCTCCTCTGGGTAGGAGCCCGCCCCACCTGTCAATCACCGGGCAGAGCCCAGCGACCGAATCGGACACTGAAACAGCACGCACAGGGGGTAGCGCCGAGTATGAATAGCGCTCAACAGCACAGGCACATGGATTTCAAGCGAACGAATCCGCTGCAGACGGACACGCAGGATCCAGCACCACCGATTATCGAGTTGCAGAGGATCCCGCGTGAAATTTCCTCCGAAATGAGCCCGCATTTATGCTACCTGCTTCGCCACACAGAAGTACTGAGTCTCACACGAGACAACATCCAGTGAAGGACCGTGTATATATATATATATATATATATACACACACACACATACACTATTACAAAAGGCGGACACACAGCCAATAGATGCCACAAGCGCAGAATTTGATATCAACGTGCACGCATTCTTATCAAGCGCATGAAACTGGCAACACAGAATTTCACAAACTTCGAGTCACAAATTGTAGCAAAACGTTTAATTTATTCCTGAAAACAGCCTCTCACCGGCAAGTTTTAGTGCACAAATCCAAACAGTCCACATCCACACCTCCAATAAGAAAACTGTTGTAAATACTGCAATCGGCAGATCAAAAGTACGAACTCCGGTATCGTCGGTGCAAAATCCTACAATCACGCGTTGTGTTCGATTACACATATCGTTATTTCTACAACGCTACAGCAAAACATAGAACATCCCAATTATTTACCAAACGACGACCAACACCCACTTTCTCTAAAAGCTGTATCAAAATACTCCTAAAATGCATGCAAAATGTATACAACAACTATTAGCCGAATTCACCCATAAGAAAAACGATGCCAATTACACAAACGTTTCAAAGATACAATAGGAAATAACTCAATAAACGTCAGCGCATTTTTTACTTCCAGGTAGGACATGAAACTGACTCGATGTTTACAATTAAAGCAGGCATCTCACCTCATAGGCATGAAAGCACAACTTGCCAGATATTGCCGAAGCTGTATTGCTGTAGTCATTATCAAACCTGTACTACATACTCATTAACTTGAAATCACACTACAAACTGACCTAGTAAAGATCTAAGCAACGATTTGAACACTTTGTCGCATCAGAACACGTTTAAGGTGTCGTGGATGTTTTATACAAGATCCTAAAAGCACAATTTGTCCCTTATCTCCAAAACTGCAATATTAATCGTACTATATTGAGCACAGCATCCGCAGTAACCTTTGACTTAATGCAGGGTCTGCTTCTGGCACTGAACTTTAAAATAAGTTAAACCAGATAGATCTTTATTGGATCAGTCAATCGATGTTCAAAACATCCAGACGAAATATGTGTTTGCTGTGAAGTGAATTTTGCAAATGCAAGGCTGACAAATAGCGCCCTCGCGTTTTGTTACGTGGAGCACGTGTGACTACAATAATAAGAAACCGACATACAGCTGAAATAACCAGTGTCAATTTATATTGATTAATGCTCAGGGCTGCAAGATACAACAATCTCAGTATTACCACATACATGATCAACAATGTCTTCATCGAAGTTAAAGACGACTCACCATAGATTTATCGCATATACTCCAAAATAATCGCATCTAATTCATTTGCATGATTATCGCTAGGTATAACTTGACAACAACTTGATAACTTGGTCCAATAAATTCAATGTATCTGAAACGGGCTGGATTAACGCGCTACGGAAAGACGCACACACACAAAACCCCATATTAGATCCATTTTAAGAAACCGAGCTGCAACTATCAGTCAATCCGACTAATATGTGGCCGCCCAGTTCATGCAATTTGTTGGAAAGTATGTACGTCATTGTGGTATTTTAACACGAGTTCATAAAGCCTCACTTATGCGATCTGTATAATATTCCACTTCCTTCCTGCTGAAGTGGGTAATAGTTGTACATCCAACAAGCCACCGGAGATCAGCGTGTGTATACCGAATATATAACAAGTAGCATATTTCCCTCTTCCAATTTTCTTTAAACTAGTTCAGTCTCGTTTTTATTAGCAAACAACACGTTTGGCTTGGGAAGATATGTATTTTATTCAGAATCCACACACACATGTGATTGAGTTCTTCCGGAGCGACAGAAATATCCCGTGAGCAAAAGAAAGTACACTGAAGGAAAAGGGAAGGCAGCAAATTCAGTCACAAATACAATTCATAGCGGTGGAAGGAGAAACAGATAGAGTTCAAAACAAAGGATGGTAAAAGTGCACGAAGACAGTTTTGCTGGGTCCCAGAAGCCGCAGTATGATTAATGAAGGTGAAAGAAGTCTTTACACCAGATGAAAGGCTCTGCTTTTAAATGTCCTAAATAATCGGGCACTGTGAAGTGTGCATTGGAAGGTGCAAGATAAATTTGCAGAATATATACATTAGTTCGGAGTCTAAGCTGTTAACTTAAAAAAAAACTACAGAACAGAGACAAATAGTTAGTTGCCACTTATTCCCACCAACATCTTTATCACTTTTAAATATAGTTCACGTTTATGCAGTCATTCTTAGGGCTAGTCAAAGTGGTGAATCCTTTATTTTCAAAATTGTGTATGGGTAGAGGAGAGGAAAGCAAGGCTTGAGGGTAAAGTAAAATCATCAGAACAACAACAACTTGTATTGATATAGCACCTTCAACGTTGTAAAGCGTCCCAAGGCACTTCACAGGAGAGTTATAAAGCAAAGTTTGACACCGAGCCACATAAGGAGAAATTAGGGCAGGTGACCAAAAACTTGGTCAAAGAGGTAGGTTTTAAGGAGCGTCTTAAAGGAGGAAAGAGAGGTAGAGAGGGGGAGAGGTTTATGCAGGGAATTCCAGAGCTAGAGCCTTGGCAGCAGAAGGCACGGCCACCAATGGTTGAGTGATTATAATCAGGAATGCTCAAGAGACCAGAATTAGAGGAGCGCAGATATCTCGGAGGGTTGTGGGGCTGGAAGAGGTTACAAAGATAGGGAGGGGCGAGGCCATGGAGGGATTTGAAAACAAGGATGAGAATTTTAAAATCGAGACATTGCTTAACTGGGAGCCAGTGTCGGTCAGTGAGCACAGGCGTGATGGGTGAACGGGACTTGGTGCGAGTTAGGACACGGGCAGCCGAGTTTTGAATGACCTCAAGTTTACGTAGGGTGGAATGTGGGAGGCCAGCCAGGAGTGCATTGGAATAGTCAAGTCTAGAAGGACATATGTTTTATTATTTTTATTATTATTATTGACTGTGATAAAGGTAAACTATCCCTCCTCATCCTTCTTGACCTGTCTGCAGCCTTTGACATGGTTGACCACTCCATCCTTCTCCAATGCCACTCCACCATCATCCAGCTGGATGGGACTGCACTCGCCTGGTTCCATTCTTATCTATCTAATCGTAGCCAGGGAATCACCTGCAATGGCTTCGCTTCCCGCTCCCACACTGTTACCTCTGGTGTCCCCAAAGGATCTATCCTTGGCCTCCTCCTATTTCTCATCTACATGTTGCCCCTTGGTGACATCATCTGAAAACACAGCGTCAGTTTCCACATGTACACTGACAACACCCAGCTTTACCTCACTACCTCTTCTCTTGACCCCTCCACGGTATCTAAATTGTCAGACTGCTTGTCCGACATCCAGTTCTGGATGAGCAAAAACTTTCTCCAATTAAATATTGGGAAGACCGAAGCCATTGTTTTCGGTCCCCACCACAAACTCCGTTCCCTAGCCACTGACTCCATCCCTCTCCCTAACATCTGTTTGAGGCTGAACCACACTGTTCGCAACCTTGGTGTCATATTTGACCCTGAAATGATCTTCCGACCACATATCTGCAGCATAACAAAGACCACCTACTTCCACCTCCGTAACATCGCCCGTCTCCGCCATTGCCTCAGCTCATCCGCTGCTGAAACCCTCATCCATGCCTTTGTTACCTCTAGACTTTACTATTCCAATGCACTCCTGGCTGGCCTCACACATTCCACCCTACGTAAACTTGAGGACATCCAAAACTAGGCTGCCCGTGTCCTAACTCGCACCAAGTCCCGTTTGCCCATCTCTCCTGTGCTAGCTGACCTACACTGGCTCCCAGTTAAGCACCACCTCGATTTCAAAATTCTCATACTTGTTTTCAAATCCCTCCATGGCCTCGTCCCTTCCTATCTCTGTAATCTCCTTCAGCCCCACAACCCCCCAAGATATTTGCGCTCCTCTAATTCTGGCCTCTTGAGCATCCCTGATTATAATTGCTCAACCATTGGTGGCCGTTCCTTCTGTTGCTTTAGCCCCAAGCTCTGGAATTCCCTTCCTAAACCTGTCCACCTCGCTACCTCTCTTTCCTCCTTTAAGATGCTCCTTAAAACCTACCTCTTTGACCAAGCTTTTGGTCATCTGCCCTAATTTATCCTTATGTGGCTCGGTGTCAAATTTGTTGTATTAAAATACTCCTGTGCAGCGCCTTGGGACGTTTTACTATGTTAAAGGTGCTATATAAATACAAGTTGTTGTTGTTGTTGTTATTTATTAGTAAATATACTTTACATTCTTTTAAAATATTTCTTTGCATTTTGTTTTCCCCCATTGCTTTTCTTGCAGATGCAATGTACGTTGGAACAGGAAACAGGAGATGTGTATACAGTTTTAATGGATGTTCATCTGCAAAATTGGAAACCATTATTGATGATTCATTGAGAGTACCAGTCAATGTGAAGCCGTTACTAAAAAGGATAATCAAGTACTTGGCTGAATCTTAAGCATATTTGACTATAATTATTTAAACTATTTTATGTAACTAATTATTCAATCTCTGGAATATTATATGCAATTTTCAGCATCCTATCTCCAAAAGGACATTGATGTATTTACATTGATGCATTGAGAGAGTTCAGAGAAGAGCAATTAGGATGAATCTAGGACTTAGAGCTCCAAGTTATTAATATTTTCTCATGTTATTAAGACACTTAGAAATGATCTTGTATTCATTGGCAAAAAATGGAATGAGTGGGATCCAGCTCTTTAAAATGCTGAGAGGTGTATATAATATAGCAGGAATGTTATTCAAATTAGAGGCTACAAAATTAACATGAGAGACTGGAGATTAGACATGGGGAATAGACTCCATGCTAAAACAGTTAATGCTGTGTTAACATCTTTGAAAAAAGAGTTGTATAAATATTGGGTTAGGAGTGGGATTAAAAATTATAAGGATGTATAAATAGCTATGATGAAATACTCTGTGGAACATGATAATTCTTCAGATACTGAGGTTATGGAAATGAAACCAACTGATCAAGGATAGGTAATATAGATGTAGGGTTGGATGAGTTTCATTCGATTTGCCTTGGGGTGTGGCGGACAGGGAGAAAGATTACAGAATTTTTCCATCAGGAAGTTAAATGAGTTCTGTAGAATCCAAAAGAGTTGGATACATGAGATGTCCCAAATGGCCTTTTTGTGTTCAGTGCAACAACTTACACTTCGATAGTGCCTTTAAAATAGTGGGTAATCAACACAGAGCAGGAAATAAGGGAAGGCAGTGAGGGCAGGTGACTGGAGGCATAGTCAAACAGGTAGATTTTGAGGAGGCTTTTAATGATGAGGAGAAATGCAACAATGTGGAAGGGCTTTAGGAAGAGAATGCCAGAGTGTAGAGCCATTAAGGTTGAAGATTCTGCCTGTGATGACGGATTGGAGGGAGAAGGGATGCACAGAGGTCCAGATTCAGAAGAGCAGAGGGTGAAAACTGGAACATAGGGCAGGAGGAGGTTGCAGGAGTAGGATGGAGCGAGGCGTTGGAGATTCTGTAAATAATTAGTTTTATGTTCTCATGGTAAAAGGCATTCCTCAGCTGGGAGGGAGGGCAGGTAAACTCCTCCTATGCCCTGCAATGCTGTACTGTATCAATCTACTAGTGAATGAGATTATCTGGGTGTCACTACATAAGAACGCAGGAGTAGGAATACGACCCCTCGAGCCTGCTCCACATTCAGTAAGATCATGGCTGATCTTTGACCTCAACTCCAGTTTCCCGCCACTAGTCCTATATTTTTCGCTCTTTCTTAAAGTAAAGAAAATCAGGGCCTTCCCATATAGAGAATCATGGATTATACAGGGTACGGTAGCATTGTGGTTATGTTACTGGACTAGTAATCCAGAGGTCTGGACGAATGATCCAGAGACATGAGTTCATAATCCCACCACGGTAGCTGGGGAATCTACTGTTCAAGAAGGCGGCTCACCTTCTCAAGGGTAATTAGGGATGGGCAATAAATGCCAGTGATGCCCACATCAAATATGTTGTGCTGCCCAGCAATTCACCTGATTTGAAAACTGCTGTGTTTAGTGACATGATAATGTAATCATGTTATAGATTGCAGCTGCCTCTCCAAATTGCTATTCAAACAAAAACGCAGCAAGGCAGCACAGTGGTACAGCAAGTTGATGCTCCAACGTAAAGGCACTTTTGTAGCCTTTACATCTGCAATTCTCCACAATGAGATTAAGTTCTCAGCACTATCACCAAAGGAAGTTGATATCAAATTTTCAATATTAATGCAAGCTCTAAGATAAGCGGACAGGCATAAGAACATAAGAAATAGGAGCAGGAGTAGGCCAATTGGCCCCTCGAGCCTGCTCCGCCATTCAATAAGATCATGGCTGATCTGATCCTAACCGCCAATCTACTATCACAGAACCATCTCCTGAACCTAACAGAATTGGACACACGAAATAGGAGCAGGATCAGGCTACACAGCCCCTGGACCCACTACGCTACCCACAGGGCCATGACCGATCCGAACCTAGACTCATGTCCAAATTCCTGCCCGCTCCCCGTAACCCTTAATTCCCTTTACTTCTAGGAAACTGTCTATTTCTGTTTTAAATTTATGTAATGATGTAGCTTCTACAGCTTTTTGGGGCAGCATATTCCATGGACCTACCACCCTCTGAGTGAAGTAGTTCCTTCTCATCTCAGTTTTGAAAGAGCAGCCCCTTATTCCAAGACTATGCCCCCTAGTTCTAGTTTCACGCATCATCGGGAACATCCTCCCCGCATCCACCCGATCCAACCCCTTCACAATCTTATATGTTTCAATAAGATCGCCTCTCATTCTTCTGAACTCCAATGAGTAGAGTCCCAATCTACCCAACCTCTCCTCATATGTCCATCCCCTCATCCCCGGGATTAACCGAGTGAACCTTCTTTGTACTGACTCGAGAGCAAGTATGTCTTTTCTTAAGTATGGACACCAAAACTGTATGCAGTATTCCAGGTGCGGTCTCACCAATACCTTGTACAACTGAAGCAATAGCATTGAAGCACAAGGGATTCCCCAATTGAAAGGGTAGGCAGGGAAATTCCTTGTAGGCCTCTGCCAATGTATTTAATACACAGTTTGTGCTTCCACCCAAGAATTAGCATTAGCACTTGGGGAAAATGGTGCACAAGGTTGCCCCATCCAATGGATAGGATCTTCAAATGCTCACTAACTTAAGTAATGGGCCAGAAATTCGGCTCCCTGGCTTCCTGCGGGTGCAAGGATCGCGCGCGCACCTACCTACCGCGCCTGCCGTTGACCCCTGGGCCTGTGGGGGATTCGGGTCCTGGGCCTCCTCCAACTGCCGGCGCGCAGTGCTTGTGTATCCCAGGGGCGTAGTTAGTGCGATGCGTCCCCTGGGATCATGTGGGCCATGGAGAGCCAATGGCAGCAGACCATCTTTCATTCATAGATTTGACAGGAAGACCTGTCAAATCTATGAATACAGGTCGGCCCCAAAACATCCCTAAAACTACAAATAAATTTTTTTTTTAAATCACATTTTTAAAATAACGATAAATTACATTAATTAACTATTTTAAACAAAAATTTAAATTTTTGAAAAAATTAATTTCACTTTTTAACGGGGTTAAAACTAAACTTACCTTTCTTTAAAAGTAATTAAAAAAGATAAATCTGTGAAAAAAATGTTTAAATTTTAATAAAATCAACACTTACCTTGTTAAAAGAAGGCCTTGCGCCTCCTTTTTCAATGTGCATCTTCTCCGTGCTTACCTTCACGGAGGAACCTGTAAAAAAACCCGAAGTGCGAGGCGAACGTGCTGGCCCTCCGGCGTGCGCGTTCGACCTCTGAACCCCTTCCTTCAGGGGAACGGAAGTGCCGGTTTCCCGCGCCTGCGCAGTGCATGCATGAAACTGACATTCGTTCCGTCCACGGGTGAGTACACAGTGCGTACTCACCCGTGGTGAGCCGAATTTCTGCCCCAATATTTTAAATTTGCATTTCCTAAATTTTACTTCAAATTCAGCAAGTCTCTCAATTCCTCATTTGAGAGTTCACCATTTCTGGCATACAAAGCTGGCAATACATCCTCTGTCAGTTCTAACACCTCCTGACTTTTTCCAGATGCTCACAGACTCTGATGATGCATACACTCAATTCATCCAGTTAAAGAGAGCCCCACCCTTGCTATACAAATCTTGGTCATAGAGAACATTAATATGGTGATGGATGGGGAATCCAACATTGCTTGAGGACAGTAAAAAGACTGTTAATTCAAAGCTATCAGATTTTGTGGGACCATCACAGTTTAACATTCCTAAAGCAAGAGAAGAACTCAAATTCCCATAAAATTATTGAAAATAATACCATATGTACTTGCATATAGGCTGACCCTACACCCCAAATTTGAGCCCTCTATGGAAAATAATAACTACTAATAACTCGCATATAGGGCACACAAATATTTTATTGTGCTTAAAAATCACTGCCTATATTTTCAAGTAAACATGGTTGACTGTGGGAGGGAATTTAATACTCAGTTTGTTTCACTGATAAATGGTATTCAATTGTTCTGTACTGAATATTTTGCTTAACACAACAGGTAGCAATACAAATACTAAAGCAGTATATAATATTGTACATTTATGGAAATTTAGATTTAATTCCTTGGAAGCTATTACAACAGATGCTAACTTAAAAAATAGTGCAGCTGGCTTTTTCTATTATCTCCAATTATGGAAGAAGGATTTGTAGTATAGCAGTATTCCAGATGGATTTACAGATCACCAGTTTTACAGTTCTGTCCTTTTTGCTTAAATAAACAAGCTAATATTTTAAAATGTTATTATAATTTTTGCTATGAGTAGAGAGCAATTCCTTGTGTAGTGTCTAAAGTGTAATAGTTACTGTTACACCCAGGTATCTACACTCTGTGTCTAACCATGCAAAGAGGGCAGGATTTCTGTACCCGTGTGGGAATACCTTATATGAGACCATGCACCTCTGTTTTGCCAAAGTTATGTTTGTAACCTGAAAGGTGGCCCAAGTCATTGATGACTTGGAAGATGACAGGGAGCAAGGATGTGGGGCTGGTCACATATAATAATACATCTTTAGCATACAGCATTATTTTGTGTTCCGTCTCACCAGCCTGCAATCCTTGGACGTCTGAATTTATCCTTTTGGCTGTTACCAAAGATTCTATGGTCAAGGCAAAAAGAGTGGGGATCTCTAAAGGGAGAATGCAGGCGAGGGGTAGCCACTAGTATATACTGTGGAAAGAAGTTTGGAATATAAGATCTTAATGCACTGTCTGAATGTCTCGCCAAATGCTATTTTCTCAGGCATGGGTAGAAGAAATTCCCAGTTATTGAATGTCATCTCTGCATCTAGGGAGAGCGTTAAGGCAGGGGTTTTGTTATTACTGCAAGGATGTACCACATTAATTATCCATCTGGTGTCGTCTCCTCATTGATACTCCTGGATCACGCCCATTTGGTCTAAGTGGAGTAGTTTGTATGCTATCGTGTCCAGTCTGGAGGCTCAAACTTTGGTTGGTATTTTATAGTCATTATTGAGCATGGTTGAATATACATGAGGTGGGATATTTGCCTTTCTATCAGTTTGATTGTCATTTTACTGAGCGGGTCCAAGAAGCTACTTACATCTTGTACAAATGGAATAATTTCAGTAACATTGGTGTTAGCTTAGAGGGTCAGACTTTATAGAATTCAGCAGGGAACCCATCAGGCCCTGGTGGTTTGCCAAACTGCAGCCAACCTATTGTTGCTTGGATCTCCATTGCCTGGATTGTGCAATCATGACAAGCCACCGTCTGGTGACAACCGAGGTGGGGAGGCTCGCTAAATAACTTTGTTTTTTTCCGCTAGGTAGCTTGAGATCCTGAGTGTATAAACTGAAAACTCCCTGTTGATTTCATTGGGGTAAGAGGTGATGATGACATTTGCTTTTCTAATGTATGCAATGGTTCTACTCTGGTGAAGGATGCATGTGTGAAACTTGATAATAATGTTTTGCTCTAGTGAAGCAGAGGAAGTTCCCTGCACCCACAGTAAATTGTTTAACTCCCCTCTAATCATAATCTGACTTGTGTCTCGTGCTTGGCCTCCAGATACATTATTCTGTGCTTAAGTTCTCTATAGCTCTAACATTTTGTACTGTTTTAGCTGCAGCATAGATGATTATATGAAAAGATTATAAGGACACAGAAACCTTTGATCACCAAGACGGACAGGGTTGTGGCGTCACAATCGTGCCTTGGCTGGGGGCAAAAGGCTGGTCAGAATGAGTTTCAAAGTGACTGGGTCATGGTCTGAGATGGCTACAAGCCCTATTTCACAATTGTGAACTCTATACATGTGGGCTTTCATCACAAAGAAGTAATCTATTCCAGAGTATGATTTATGTGAATTTGAATAAACAACGCCACCAACTTGCATTTATATAGCGCCTCTAAAGTAGTAAAACGTCCCAAGGCACTTCACAGCAGCATTATCAAGCAAAATTTGACACCGAGCCACATAAGGAGATATTATGACAGGTGACCAAAAGCTTGGTCCAATGGTGGAAGATTAAAATCAGGGATGCACAAGAATCCAGAATTGGAGGAGCGCAGAGATCTTGGGAGGATTGTAAGACTGGAGGAGGTTACAGAGATAGGGAGGGGGGTGAGGCCATTTTAAAACAAGGATGAGAATTTTAAAATAGAGGTATTGGATCGGGAGCCAATGTAGGTCAGCGAGCACAGGGATGATGGGTGAACGGGACTTGGTGTGAGTTAGGATATGGGCAGCAGAGTTTTGGATGAACTCAAGTTTACGGAGGGTGTAAGGTGGGAGGCCGGCCAGGAGTGCGTTGGAATAGTCTAGTCGAGAGGTAACAAAGGCATGGATGAGGGTTTCAACAGATGAGCTGAGGCAGGGGCAAAAACTGGCAATGTTACTGAGGTAGAAGTAAGTGGTCTTGGTGATGGAGAGGATATGGGGTCAGAAGCTCAGCTCAAGGTCAAATAGCTTGAATCCTTTCTTTGCAGAGTGCAAGGCCTGTCTAACGTCCAAAAGGTTGTTGCCGTGGTTGTTCTGTCTGTGTGACTTGGTACCCTGTACCTGCCAGAAGCCTGTCTAGTGAGCGGAGTGTTCAATTCCAGATCTCATCTATTATCACCATGCCCTTCATATCAGGGGGTGAGCGTCAAGAAAGATTTAGGTAATGAGGCATAGATGTTAACATTATATGGAAAAGGTAAATCCAGAAAGTTACTTCAAATAAATTGTAAGAGTAGGACAAAGAGACACAGGTTCAAACTAGCAAAAGGCAAATTTGGGATTAATACCAGGAAGTTCTTTTTCACATCAACAGTAATCAATACACGGACTGGACTTCCAGATAGCGTAATGGAGATGAAAACCCTGAAATTATTTAAGAAACAATTGAATTCTGCAATGGAGAGACTGTAGGGTCTTTCTGGATAGATGAACCAAGATGTCTCAAATGGCTTTCCTTACCTGTAATTACCTTGACTAAAGTTTCAACAGAAGGGGAGGGAGAGGTAGGGTTGTAAGTGACAGAAAGCAATTTTGATAACAGATTGGATATGTGGAAGGGAGCCAAACTTAGGGTCAAGCAGCACAAATCGTTCAGCACTTCCTGAGGTCATAGCTGGTGAGTTCGATGGAGTCCAGACCAGAGGCATGGAGGTGCTGACAGAGACAGATGGAATTGTTTTAGTTTTGCGGACATTGAGCTAGAGAACATTAATTCATCTAGGTCTTCATGTTAGACAGACAATAGCAGAATAGAAATAACCTTTGAATCAATAGTGGAGGCAGAGAGCTGTGTATCACCAGCATACATGTAAAAGCTGACCCCATGCTTCCCGATGGTGTCACCAAGGGGTATTAGGTGCCAGCCATAGCTCAGTAGTAGCTCTGTCACCTCGGAGTCAGAAGATTGTGTGTTCAAGTCCCACTCCAGAGACTTGAGCACATAATCTAGGCTGACACTCCAGTGCAGTACCGAAGGAGTGCTACACTGTCAGAGGTGCTGTCTTTCGGATGAGATTTTAAACCCAGGCCCCGTCTTCCCTCTCAGGTGGACATAAAAGATTCCAAGGCACTATTTCAAAGAATAACAGGGGATTCTCCCCGGTGTCCTAGTCAATATTTAACCCTCAACCAACATCACTAAGACAGATGATCTTGTTATTATCGCATTGCTGTTTCTGGGAGCTTGCGGTGCGCAAATTGGCCACCTCATTTCCTACATTACAACAGTAACTACACTTCAAAGTACTTCATTGACTATAAAGAGCTTTGGGGTGAGTAAAGCTGCTATATAAACACAAGTTATTTCTTTCTTCTCTTATGTAGACAGTGAAGAAGAGGTACACTGAAGACAACCAACCAGAGGAGAAACTGTTGAACGCAATATAGTGCATGAATTGTGACAGATCCAAGTGAAATCAGGAGAGAGCAGCGCTATAAAGGTAGACATTGGAGGAGGATGGAATGGTCAATGCTGGCAAAATTAGTGGAGCAGTCAAGGAGGATGGAGACAGAAAGCAATGGTCTCAGTCGCACAGGATATCATTTGTAGCTTTGATCAGTGCAGTCTCAGTGCTATAAGTCAGGGAATCAGATTAGTGGGCCTCAAATAAAAGATGAGAGTGTAGTTGCAAAGCAACAACGCACTCCAGAACTTGAGAGAAAGACAAGGCTGGAGATAGTGTGGTAGTTGAAGAGAGTGGAAGGGTTAAAAGTGAGGCTTCTTGAAGATGGGCAGGACAATGACATTCTTGAAGGCGGTGCGGACAGTGCTGGAAGATAAAGACAGGTTGATGATATTAGCAAGCATGGGGTTGAGGAAGTGAAGTTGGCAGTCCAGGAGCTGGGAGTCCAGGAGCTGGGATGGGAGAGGATCAAGGCAGCATATGGTAATCTTCTTGGATGAGACAAATGTGTTATGAGCTGAGGGGGAGATGGGGAGAAATGACAGAAAACTAGATGGGGGAGGGCTTGGTTGGGTGAAGGGTGGGAAGGAGAAGAACTGAGGGACAATTGGAAAAAACAGCATTAGCTATGTGGAGGGCTGAATTTAGGGTGTAGAGGTGGGAAGTCTGAGCTAGCGGTTGTGATAGGAAAGAGGATTTTGGACTTGTTCCTACTCTGCAGGATGATCTTGGAGTACTAGGGAGTTCTGGCCAAGGACGGGGAGAAATGGTGCAGCTTGAGGCCTCCCAGCCAGATCTAGGGTGGACAACCAAGCTAGTGGATTGCCAAGTGCACTCAAGCTTACGGTCTCCAGATTTGAGTCCACAGAGCTGGGTGTAGAGGTTCATCCAGGATGAAGGTGTCAACGATGGAGGTGAGACGGTTGTGGAGAAAGTCAACGGAAGCATCAATGTTATCATGAATGGCAGGCCACAGGAATGGATCAGAATTTGAGAGAATGCTTGGGAGTGAGATGAGGTTGCTTTTTCCAAGAGGTGGAAAGTGGCAAAGGAGAGATGGAAGGTGCGGTATAGGGCAACATGGAGAAGGAGCCAGAGGAATAGGGGGATAGTCTTAGGTGAGATTTTGCAAGAAGTTTGGGCATGGAACAGGATGGAAGTGATGCCAGAGGGGAAGCAGTCATCAGTCGCGAGCCAGATTTCCGTTAAGCCCAGAATGTCGATTTACTCCTCCAGGATAAGGATATGAACAGGGAGGGCTTGTTCACAAGTGACCAAATGTTTTGCAAGCTGTTGCATAATGGAAGGGTGTTTGATGATTCATTTGATGAGTGGAGTTGGAGGAAAAAGGCAAAGGCAGACTCATTGGGGGAGTGAAAAAGGGCATTAGGTGAGTAGGTTGGCGGGGGGTGGGGGTGGCAGGTTAGATTATCTCCAGAGGAGTAAAGACAACATAGGAGGTGTTAGGAGAGAGGAATGAGATAGATAAAGAGAATCACAGCCAGCAGAAACCTCCCGCCCCTATCGAATCCCCCACCCAATGCAAGTGGTATGCTAAATGGAGAGAGTCTGGTATTACAGATTTTCACCCCTTTTTCCAATTGGATAAGTCCACTTTGCGCTCAGTTTCAATTCATTAATATTTATGTATAAATACACACACAAGCACATACGTCATAAGGTGAACAGACATTTCATTCTAACAGCTTTTTTTAAAAAACACAATTGCAGGCAAATATTAAAAATCAGATGTAAACTGTCGCTTTAGAACTCTGTTTTGATCTGGCTTCTTATATTGTATATTCCAAAAGGACACTATCTGAACCTTTTACAGTTAAACAGTTTAAATAAACTTGTACAGAATACGAGCTTGATATTAGTGAAGTGACAAACTTTGGTGGGAGATAAAGCCTACAAGATAAAAGTAATGTAAAATTGGCAACTATTGAAAATAAAATATTATGCCAGTTTAGTTGAGTGGTAGCACATTTATTGGTGTCAGAAGTTCGTGGGCTCAATACCCTTAACTGGGACTTAAGCACATTAACTAGGTTGGCACTTCAGTGCAGTACTGAGGGAGAGCTGCATTGTCGGAGGTTTTTATCTTTCAGAGGTCTGGCTTTTCAGATGAATGCAAAAATCCCCATGGCACTGTTTAAAGGAGAGTTCACCCGGTGTCCTGACCAACATTTATCCCTCAACCAACACTACCAAAATAGATAAATTGGTCATTTGTCATTGCTGTTTGTGTGCAAATTGCCCGCTGCGTTTGCCTACATAACAGCAATGAACACACTTCAGAAGTAATTCATTAGCTGTGAAGCACTTTCAGATATCCTGAAGACATGAAAGGTGCGAAATAAATTGAAGTATTTTACTTTTATGCTGCATCAGAAACATAATTAGGACTTTTGCGTTTTGAGTTCATCTCCTGAATTCAGGTACAAAATGTGAAAATTGCTGCACGCAAATAAAGCGGTAGATGGAATTCAATATCAGTAAGTGTGAAGTGATATATTTTGGTTAAAAAAAACTAGCAGTAATTATACTGAGAAGGGGTATTTGGGGTACAGGTTCAGAGTATATTAAAAGTAACACCTCAGGTTGATAAAGAATTAAAAGGAGCTAATAGAATTCTAGATTTTATTATGAGGTATAGAATATGAAAGCCAAGAGGTAATGACGAGCTTATATAAAACCTTAAGATCTCAGAGTACTGTGTGTTGTACTGGGCTCCACACTATAGGAAAGATATTGGGCCAGAAATTCGGCTCTACTCACCCGTAAGGCCACCTGAAGTGCCGGTTTCCTGCATGCACTGCGCATGCGCGGGAAACCGGAACTTCCGTTCCCCTGAAGGGAGGGGTTCAGAAGTCGAACGCGTGCGCGGGAGAGGCAGCGTGCACACAGCGAACCTCAGTTTTTTTTTCAGGTTTCTCCGGGAAGGTAAGTATGAAGAAGCTGCACTTTTAAAAAGGAGGCGCAAGGCCTGTTTTTAACAAGGTAAGTGGTTAATTAATTACAATTTAAACATTTTTTCAACAGGTTTATCTTTTTTAGATACTTTAAAGAAAGGTAAGTTTATTTTTAGCACCGTTAAAAAGTTTAATTAATTTTTTCAAAACTTTTAATTTTTGTTTAAAGTAGTTAATTTATGTAACATAGTTATTTTAAAAATGTGATGGTTTTAAAAAAAAATGTATTGTAAGTTTAAGTGTGGTTTTGGGGCCGATCTCTATTCATAGATTTGACAGGTCTTCCTGTCAAATCTATGAATGAAAATGCCCTGCTAGGATTGGCTCTTCATGGCCCACGTGATCCCAGGGGACGCTTCGAACTAACTGCGCCCCTGGGATACGCAAGCACTGCGCGCCGGCAGCTGCAGGAGGCCCAGGACCCGAATTCCTCGTGGGCCCAAAGCACAACGGCAGGCGCGGTAGGCAAGTACGCGCGCGATGCTTGCACCCGCAGGAAGCCGGAAAACCGAATTTCTGGCCCATTAAAGCTTGAGAGGGTACAACCCAGATTCACTAGGGTTCCTCCTGGTATGAAGAAATACACATGCGAAGAAAGACTTGAAAAATTGGGGCTTTTTTCATTAGAACAGTATGAATTATGATATGATATGAGAAGTGTTTAAAATTATGAATGAATGGGACAAGGTGGATAGAAGCAGATTGTTTCCAATAGTTGAGGAGTTTGGTAGTGTAGTGGTTATGTTGCTAGACTAGTAATCCAGTGGCTTGGTCCAATCGTCACAGACAGTGTGAATTCAAATCCTCAACCATGGAAGTTGAGAATTTAAATTTGGTTTAAAAAATCTGGAAATTAAAAGCTGGTACCAGTAAAAGTGACCATGAAGCTGTTGGATTGTTGTAAAAACCCAACTGGTTAACTGATGTCCTTTTGGGATGGAAACCTACCGCCCGTACCCAATCTGGCCTAGTGTCAGTTATGGCTCAGTTGGTAGCACACTCACCTCTGAGTCAGAAGGTTGTGGGTTCAAGTCCCACTCCAGGGACTTGAGCACATAAAGCTAGGCTGACACTCCAGTGCAGTGCTGAGGGAGTGCTGCACTGTCAGAGGTGCTGTCTTTCGGATGAGACATTAAACCGAGGCCCCGTCTGTTCTCTCAGGTGGACGTAAAAGATCCCATGGCACTATTTCAAAGAAGAGCAGGGGAGTTATCCCCGGTGTCCTGGCTAAAATTTATCCCTCAACCAACATAACAAAAACAGATTATCTGGTCATTATCACATTGCTGCTTGTAGGATCTTGCTGTGTGCAAATTAGCTGCCGCATTACAACAGTGACTCCACTTCAAATAAAAAAGTACTTCATTGGCTGTAAAGTGCTTTGGGACGTCCGGTGGTCGTGAAAGGCGCTATATAAATGCAAGTCTTTCTTTTCTTTTTATATTTGACTCCAGTCCCACACCAACTGCCCTCTGAAGTCAACTGAAGGCCAAGCAAGCCACTCAGTTGTATCAAACAGCTACAAAGAATCGGACTACAGCGGTTCAAGACAGCAGCCCACCACCACCTTCTCAGGGCAATAAATGCTGGCCTTGCCAGTGATGCCTACATCCCAAGAATGAATTTTAAAAAAAGGATTGAGGGGATGTAGATACAAAATTGAATGCAAGAGGTTTAGAACAGAGAGCAAGAGAAATCTCTTTATACAGAGAGTTGTGAGGCTGTGACATTCACTTCCAGGTTAGTAAAAGAGGCAGAAACTATGTCAACATTCAAGATTAGATTGAATAGGTGGATGAAGGAAAAGGGCATAGAGGATTTGGGCCAACTGTAACTTCAACGTATTCTATGTACATGATTTGTTGAGTCAAAAATCAATGTTTGTAATCAGAAAAGAGGTTTCAATTCGGAAAACAATTTGAGGGAACAAATTAAAGTTAAGTAAATAAACCTTCTTCACCAACTATCACGCTAAGAGGAATTGATACGCATCACCTCCCTCATGAAATTTTATTCAGCCATCTGTATGTGATGCAGGTGGTATTGTACATCAATATTGCCCATTGGTATGGAAAAGATAAAGTGCTCCCTGCGTGAAACAGAGGAAGTGATCGTGTGCATGATACCAGATTTACCCGATGCTGGCGTTGAGGTTTCTAGGTTTTAATCGGGTTTTACCCAAATTTTGGAATTCATCTTTTGGAGGTAATTATTGGGTTTCACCCCAAACTCAGAAGGCTTAAATGTAAATCATTTGAAATTAGAAATTTGGAGAACCAAATAGAGGCATAAATTTTAAACACTTTTCTTAGATCTCTCAACACTTTTTATGCTGATCAAAACTTTTTGCTGTTGAACAAATTACACTTAAACTTTTTTCAATATTTTACAAAAAGAATATGTTGATAGTAAGCTTTAGTTATGGCTATTGAATAACTATGTCCTGTTATGGTTCTGGATATTAATAAAGGATAAATACCATTGCTTGTGTGCTATGATGTGAAAACAGTAACACACAACTTCAAATGCATGCACAAATTATACTCGAGACTTCACTGCAAACACTTGTTAGCTGTTTGGTACAGTATAGTGATGTTGCTTTGTGATAGTTGTGTGGAATTCTAACAAACCAGCAGGCTGTTCTGGAACAATATAGCTCGCCACTATAACGTTATCACCGCAGTCTAACCTACACTGCTCCGTTTCTATCATCTCATAGTTTAGTCCTTTAGTGAATTGAGAATTTCCAAAAGCTTGGGCCTGTATCTAGATGCTCTCCAGATCCAACCAATGCTGCTCTGCATAAGAGTTAAACAGCTCCTTTAAGGGTATGATAAGGATGTCTCAGTCATGCACAGATTTCCCTGCACCATCAGACAAGAACAACTGTTTCAGAAAAATAATACATGGTACAAAAGTTCAAGGCTACACCACGAACTTTGAAAGCTACGTACGAGGTTTAAATTTCTGGTGTCAACACAAATACGATGCACCCTGTAGACAGATGATGTCAAACTCCTGAACTAGTTTTGTTTAAACACAGAAAGTCCTACTCCTCCCAGTCCCATCAAAAACTCCTGATTTCCCCAGGGGACAAGATATCTGAAGGGTGCATTGTAGCAGGAGGAGTAATTCAGAGCCATCAAAGAGCATGTGTATGATGGACAAGCCCTTATCCAGGAGAACTAGTTTAGGCCCTAATGAGAAGTTAATTGCTGCTCTTGATATTAGATACGGCAAGAATTTAAATGCCTAAACAAAAGGAAAGAACTAACTACAAAGCACTAATTTTCAAAAAAAAACGCTAACAAGTGCTGAAACATCTTATTAAAGTAAACAAGTTGAACCTGTGCTGCCTGCCTCAAAACTTGCTTCTCTTAACATTACGCTTCTCCTTCAAGAGGTTTTATTGTTACTAATGGTGAGCCAAACTATCAGAGGTTAGATTCCTGATTTAAAAGATTATCTTTTGAAGCAGAGATAATTCTACAACTCTGAGAGTTTAATGACTCCTTCAACCAGTTGTGCAAGGTTCAGAGGAAATACATCTTTACCAGAATAAAAATACCTCTTTCCGAATGTTACAAAAGCGATTACACCACAGTTACACATCTCTTTGGTATTTTTAGTGGGAAAGCACTTATTTTTCAATAAACGTTTTCTATTTTTGTAAATAAATTCATGAAATCTCATTGATTCTCCTTGTCATGAATTCAAGGTACACATTCAACTTTTTTGTAATAAATGTTCACAAAACCACAATTAAAGTTCACTGATAAGTGCTCTCAATATACTTAGCATCACACAAAGAGTGCGAACAGCTTCCAGAAATGGTTTAGTGGTAAAGGTACCACATAAGCTGTGTAGAGTAGAAGGTTCCAGGTTTAATTCCTGGCCAGTGCTGAATTAGATTATAAAAGAAAGACTTGCATTTATAGAGCGCCTTTCACGACCACCGGATGTGCCAAAGCGCTTTACAGCCAATGAAGTACTTTTTGAAGTGGAGTCACTGCTGTAATGTAGAAAACGCGGCAGCCAATTTGCGCACAGCAAGCTCCCACAAACAGCAATGTGATAATGACCAGATAATCTGTTTTTTTAGTGATGTTGATTGAGGGATAAATATTGGCCAGCACAATCTCAGCCAGGTTTTATAATTGGCCTCAGTGCACTTGGCTAAGGAGGGAAAAATCAGCCACGGTTCTCACTCCTGTTTCTGTCCAGTGACCCCCGCTGCTGGAAACAGCACATGTGGGTGATGGCTGAGAATCATTGTGATATCTGCCATGCTGAATACTCAGCTGAAATCGACTGCCACATTTTACATTTTATGATTATTTAAATGACTGTTTTAAATTTATATCTTTTAGTGTTTATTTTGGTTATATAATTTACAAGATCTACAAGAAACGTAACCAGCCTAATTATAAACAAAACAGGAAAAAAGAGAGCATAGGAAAGAATAAGTAAGGGAGGACATTGATGGCAAGGGAATGAATAGAGCTTTAGAACATGAGTCTAAAAAGATGGTTAAACATAAAGTGAGAGGGAATCCTATTAAAAATGAGTTAAACTGTCTGTACAGCAATGCACACAATGTCCGTATAAAACAGGGGAGCTGGAGGCAATCATGTGTTGTGAGGAACCAGACATGGTAGGGATTACTGAGACATGGCTACAGAAAAATCAGGACTGGGAATTAAACATTGCAGGGCATAACCTATTTAGAAAAGATAGAGAGGGAAAAAGGGGAGGTGGAGTAGCTGTACTTATTAGGGATAACATAATCGCAGTAGAAAATAGTGATGCAGCTATCAGCAAGACAAAAATAGAATCCATATGGATAGAAATAAAAGATAATAAAGGATCAATCACACTAATAGGTGTAGTCAACAGACCACCTAATAGTGGAAGGGAGGTGGAGGAAGAAATATGCAGACAAATTAGAGAAATGAGTAAAAAAACATAGAATAATAATCATGGGGGTTTTCAACTACCCCGATATTAATTGGACAGAAGAGGTAGGTAAAGGGGTAGGTAAAGGGTTCCTGCAATGTGTACAGGACTCCTTTCTAAGCCAATATGTAAAAAGCCCAACAAGGGAGGATTCTCTATTGGATCTGGTAATGGGGAATGAACCAGAGCAGATAAGAGAAGTAAAAGTAGGGGAACATCTAGGCAATAGTGACCATAATATAATACAATTTAAGATGATAATTGAGAAGGACAGAAGTATGATGAAAACCAGGGTAATAGATTGGAGAAAAGCTGATTTTGAGGGGCTGAGAATAAAACTTGGGAGAATAAATTGGGCAACAATATTGGCAAACAATGATGTAGAACAGCAATGGGGAACATTTAAAAAGGTGTTCAACAGAGTGCAGGAACAATATATTCTGCTAAAAGGAAAGAACAAACTAAACAATAATGACACTCCATGGATGAATAAAGCCATAAGGGAACAATTGAGGGCAAGGAAAGAGGCATACATTAAGTACATAGATAGCAGGGGAGTGCATGATAAGGGAGAATACGAAGAGATTAGGTGAGAAGTCAAAAAAAATTAGGAAGGCAAAGAGGAACAATTAAATTAAATTATCAAGGAACATAAAACAAAATAGTAAAATATTTTGCAGGCACATCAATAAAAAAAGGAAGGTTGGGATGGGAATAGTGCCAGAACTAGCCTTGCCTCTAGCTAAGCTGTTCCAGTACAGCTGCAACACTGGCATCTATCCGACAATGTGGAAAACTGCCCAGGTATGTCCTGTCCACAAAAAGCAGGACAAATCCAAACCGGCCAATTACCACCCAATCAGTCTACTCTCAATCATCAGCAAAGTGATGGAAGGTGTCACCGACAGTGCAATCAAGCAGCACTTACTCACCAATAACCTGCTCACTTGCTCAGTTTGGGTTCCGCCAAGACCACTTGGCTCCCGACCTCATTACAGCCTTGGTCCAAACATGGACAAAGGAGCTGAATTTCAGAGGTGAGGTGAGAGTGACTGCCCTTGACAACAAGGTAGCATTTGACTGAGTGTGGCATCAAGAAGCCCCAGTAAAACTGAAGTCAATGTGAATCGGGGGGAAAACTCTCCAGTGGCTGGAGTCACACCTAGCACAAAGGAAGATGGTTGTGGTGGTTGAAGGTCAATCATCACAGCCCCAGGACATCGCTGCAGGAGTTCCTCAGGGCAGTGTCCTAGACCCAACCATCTTCAGCTGCTTCATCAATAACCTTCCCTCCAACATAAGGTCAGAAATGTGGATGTTTGCTGATGACTGCACAGTGTTCAGTGCCATTCACAACTCGTCAGATAATGAAGCAGTCTATGCCCGCATGCAGCAAGACCTGGACGATGTTTAGGCTTGGGCTGATAAGTGGCAGGTAACATTCGCGCCACACAAGTGCCAGACAATGACTATCTCCAAAAATCAAGCATCTAACTACCGCCCCTTGACATTCAACAGCATTTCCATCGCCGAATCCCCCACCATCAACATCTGGGGGTCACCATTGACCAGAAACTTAACTGGATCAGCCACATAAATACTGTGGCAGCAAGAACAGGTCAGAGGTTAGGTTTTCTATGTCGAGTGTCTCACCTCCTGACTCCCCAAAGCCTTACCACCATCTACAAGGCACAAGTAAGATGTGTGATGGAATACTCTCCACTTGCCTGGATGAGTGCAGCTCCAACAACACTCAAGAAGCTCGACACTATCCAGGACAAAGCAGCCCGCTAGATTGGCACCTCATCCACCACCTTAAACATCCATTCCCTCCACCACCGGCGTACCGTGGCTGCAGTGTGTACCATCTACAGGATGCACTGCAGCAACCTGCCAAGGCTTTTTCAGCAGCAAACCCCAAACCCGCGACCTCTACCACCTAGAAAGACAAGGGCAGCAGGCGCATGGGAACACCACCACCTCCAAGTTCCCTTCCAAGTCACACACCATCCTGACTTGAAAGTATATCGCCGTTCCTTCATCATCACTGGGTCAAAATTCTGGAACTCCTTCCGCAACAGCACTGTGGGAGTACCTTCACCACATGGACTGCAGCGGTTCAAGGTGACAGCTCACCACCACCTTCTCAAGGGCAATTCGGGATGGGCAATAAATGCTGGCCTTGCCAGCAGCGCCCACATCCCATAAAAGAATTAAAAAAATTAAGGGATAGACAGGATAATACCACAGGTAACAATAGAGAGGTGGCAGCAATATTAAATAATTATTTTGCTTGAGTATTTACCAGGGAGATAGAACAGGTGGACATGACATTAGTATTAAGATAAGTGCATTTAAAATAAAAAGAGGGGATATATTAAATAAACTAATCAAACTCAAGGAGGATAAAACCCCTGGTCCGGATGGATTGCATCCATGCATTTTAAAAGAATCTAGGGAAGCGATAGCAGAGGCATTACTACACATATTTAATAATTCATTAGAAAAAGGTGTAGTGCCAGAGGACTGGCGGATAGCTAACGTAATACCTATATTTAAGAAGGGGGATAGAACATGTCCAGGGAATTATAGACCAGTCAGCTTAACATTGGTGTTAGGAAAAATAATGGAATCCCTACTAAAGGAGAAAATAGAAGAACATCTAGAAACCAAAAACATAGTAATGAATAGTCAGCATGGATTTCAAAAGGGAATGTCTTGCTTGACCAACCTCATTGAATTTTTTGAAGAGGTAACAGAGAGAGTAGACAATGATAATGCAGTGGATTTTCAAAAGGCCTTTGATAAGGTACCCCATAAGAGACTGATGAACAAGGTCAGAGAATGTGGAGTCAGGGGACAAGTAGCAGAATGGATAGCTAGCTGGCTTCAAGACAGAAAGCAGAGAGTAGGGGTAAAAGGTAGCTATTCACAGTGGCAGAAGGTGGGTAGTGGTGTTCCACAAGGATCAGTGCTGGGACCACTGCTGTTCACAATTTATATTAACCATTTAGACTTTGGAATCAAAACACAACTTCTAAATTTGCGGAGGACACCAAATTGGGGGGGATAGTCAATACTGAGGAGGACTGCAACAAATTACAGGAGGACATTAATAAACTTGCAGAATGGGCATATAATTGGCAAATGAAGTTCAACACAGATAAATGTGAGGTCTTACATTTTGGTAGGAAGAATAGGGAGGTCACGTATTACTTGGAGGGTGCGAGTCTAGGTGGGGTAGAGGAACAAAGGGATCTCGGAGTACAAATACATAAATCACTAAAAGTTGCACCACAGGTTAGCAAAGCCATAAAAATAGCACACCAAGCACTAGGGTTTATTTCTAGAGGTATAGAATTGAAAAGTAGGGAAGTTATGCTAAACCTGTATCGAACCTTGGTTAGACCACACTTAAAGTATTGCGTACAGTTCTGGTCGTCATATTATAGAAAGGATATAGAGGCACTGGAGAGGGTGCAGAGAAGATTTACAAGGATGATACCAGAAATGCGAGGGTATGCAAATCAGGAAAGGATGAACAGGCTGGGTCTCTTTTCTCTTGGAAAAAGAAGGCTGAGGGGTGACCTAATAGAGGTCTTTAAAATTATGAAAGGTTTTGATAGAGTGGATACAGAGAGAATGTTTCCACTTGTGGGGAAGAGCATAACTAGAGGCCATCAATATAAGATAGTCACCAAGAAATCCAATAGGGAATTCAGAAGAAACTGCTTTACCCAAAGAGTGGTGAGAATGTGGAACTCGCTACCACAGGGAGTGGTTGAAGCGAATAGAATAGATGCATTTAAGGGGAGGCTAGACAAGCATATGAGGGAAAAGGGAATAGAGGGTTCTGCTGAAAGATTTAGATGAGGAAAGACGGGAGGAGGCTCGAGTGGAGCATAAACGCCGGCATGGACTGGTTAGGCCAAATGACCTGTTTCTGTGCCTTATATCCTATGTAGTTTGTGTTTATGTGTACATTGGTGTGTGAATGTATTTGGTGTTCTATCTGTTTTATATATATTGGTGTGTGATAATACATCCATTTCCATTTTACTGTGTGAATGACTGGCATATGTTTTGTGATCTGTTGTCAGATGTTCACTTTTGTGTTTTAGAAACACCATTAATCATGATATTGTTTTGTTTTTTAATGTGTATTTTGGTACTTAGAATGGTGTTAAAAGTTCACTCTTTGGATGTATGTGTGGTGTTGTATGTAGTTTAAAAAAATGTTTTTGTTCTGATGGGGTGTTTGTTTTTAGGTGCGCTTATAGTCTATGAATTTTTCATTCTTTTTATGTTCTTTCAGGATTTGGTCATTTGATGAGAGGACATGTCTACAGGAGAAACAAGTTCAGGTTCATTTGCATGCTGACAATTGGCTGCTTGTGGACGATGAGTGGGGTCGATAATATTATGACGCAAGATTGGTAGTCCCAGTGAATATGAATTGGAAGTAATTTCTAGTGCTGAAGAATGTTTGAGTGGTGTTGGAAAACATAGAATGGATATTTGATCATGGCAGCAAAGGTGGCGAGTGTCTTTGACATGATGTGCATGGAGATGACAGTGATGTACAATTGCCCGACATATTCACCGCTAAAGTTACTCTGGATGCACTTGGGTGCCATAGAGTGAGTGATACATTGTGGCAGAAGAGGTGGCAAGAATGTAATTGTAAAGTTGTGGGTGGTGGTGCCAGTGATGTCTAATTCCTTGAAGTGTCCATTGTTCCTAACCCGCACCAAGTCCTGTTCACCCATCACCCCTGTGCTCGCTGACCTACATTGGCTCCCAGTTAAGCAACGCCTCAATTTTAAAATTCTCATCCTTGTTTTCAATCCCTCCATGGCCTCATCCCTCCCAATCTCTGTAATCTCCTCCAGCCCCACAACCCTCTGAGATATCTGCGCTCCTCAAATTCTGACCTCTTGAGCATCCTTGATTTTAATCGCTCCACCATTGGTGGCTGTGCCTTCAGCTGCCAAGGTCCTAAGCTCTGGAATTCCCTCCCTAAACCTCTCCGCCTTGCTACCTCTTTTTCCTCCTTTAAAGATGCTCCTTAAATCCTACCTCTTCGTCCAAACTTTTGGTCATCTGCCCTAACGTCTCCTTACATGGCTCGGTGTCAAAGTTTGCTCCTGTGAAGTGCCCTGTGATTTTTTACTACATTAAAGGTGCTATATAAATACAAGTAGTTGTTGTTGTTGATGAGTGATTTTGGGAGCTGCTGAGGGCCACATTTTCCCCACAACCTCACCCCAAATGCAGCCTTGCAGCTGCCGATTGCTCCTTTCCTTACCGTACCACCCACCAACTCCATCTACGAGGAAAAAGGGGAAAAAAAGACAAAATAGAAGAGAGAGTAAAGCAAAAAGAGTTAAGGAGAAAGAAGCAGAACATAAAAGAAAAAGAAGCTGAAGGGGCAAGACAGAGAGAAACATTATGTATACACAGTTCAGGTTCACCACAGATCAGTAAAGTTTGAAATTTTATTGTATCTAGATTGTCTTGTGATAGATAGGGGATTCTACTGGTAGGGGTAGATTTATTTACTCTTATAATTGAATGGTAGGTCATCAGCATAACCCACCCGTAGCTTTATAAACTATTTCCCCCCCCCATTTTCTGCCTAGTGAAATATAAATTCTGTGCTTCATTTTAAAAATTTCAATGCCACCTAGTGGCCATAAAATATTGCCAGATTCTCATTGCACAAGACACTATCCTTTTATCACTGTAATTAATATCTTCAGCATATGGAGTATATTAACATGTTCCAAATGCTTGTTATTAAATGCAGTTTAAAAACAGTGAACAAATTCATTCTTCACCGGAGTTGCAAACATAAAGACTCTCTATAATATACTACAAGTATCACATTAGAGACTGGTACCTGCTTAGGATGATGTGGAGCCAGTGAACCCAAGTTATACTACCAGCTCTGCACTGACGTTTGGTGAGGGAAGCAGAGTTCTGCTCACCGGCATTCAATGGTTTGAGGTGGTCTGTACCACTTAATAAAATATGACGCACCATCAGCCTGATGACCTCAGTCCCAGTGATATTATAGTTTTTGCACGAATACTGGACCTTGTATCAAAGTCATTGACAAATACTTGATCTGTAGGCATGGGGTCCAGGATTAATTAAGTTCCCTCCCAATTCCTCCCGAAGTGGTTTGTGTAGTTTACAGTGGTTATACTGTGAGCAAACACCCGCAGAATAATATAAATATAAATCAGGTCACAATACACAGTGACGTGTATAGTTACGCTCCATAAAAATTACATTGAAGAGTTTGAAGAGAATAGATTTCATTAAAAGGAAGAGCTGCTCCAGTTTACAATGTACACTATAGTCAGGACATGAATCAGATGGATGCAGCTTGTGCGCTGCATTTTTGGCCCATGCTAAAGAGACTCATGCCATCTTTATACAACAATAATTGGTGCGGTGCCAACAGCAGTTTACCAGCGATGAAAGCTGGAACAAGCAGTCATGATTTACACTGTTGTGGAGTGGGGCACAGCAGAGCCCTGTGAACAGCACTGCTCTTACTGGCCTCCAAAGGCTGGTAAGGTTTTACTGATTGAAAACAGCCAATAGGACAATCCTTAGAAAGTGAACGGGTTTTTTTAAAAAAAAGAAAGAAATTCTAAAAATGAGCTTCATATTAGCTGCAGGTATATTGTGTCAAATTGAACCAAAATGATGCAAGACCATCTCTATGAGGTGATTACTCCTGCTGGGTATTCTGCTAAGAGTGGCTCACCTCCTAACCCCTCAGTCATCTGTAAATGGCTGGTGAGTATTCTATCACACTCTTAACTTGAGCCTTGTAGATGGCAGAGAAGCATCGAGGGGTCAGGAGGTAAGATATTCGTCATAATGTACCCAGCCTCTGCCCTGCTCTTGTAGGCACTGTTGATATGGCTGGTCGAGTTAAGCTTCTGGTCAATGATGAACCACCTGCCAGGATGTTAATGGTGGGGAACTTGATCATGGTGGTGCTGTTGAAGTTCAGAGGGAGCTGGTTGTGCCTTTCTGTTGGACTTAATGGCACAAATATTATCTGCCACTTGTCAGCCCAAACCTGAATGTTGTCCAGGTCCTGCTGTGGGCTGCTTCATTATTGAAGGAGTTGTGAATCGAGCTGAACACTGTAGAATCCTTAGCAAACAGCCCCACACCTGAACTTATGACAGATGGAAGGTCATTGATGAAACACCTGAAGATGGGCAGAGGATGCTGCCCTGAGGAACTCCAGCAGTAATGTCCTTGGGGCTGCAATGATTGACCTTCCAACAATCATAATAATCTTCCTTTATGTCAAGTATGACTCCAGCCACTGAAGGATTTTTTTTGCTATACTTGGTGGAATGCTGCTTTGATGTCAAGGTTAGATAGTTTCACCTCTCCTCTGGCATTCAGCTTTCATTTTCATTTCTTAAAAAGTAATGTATTTTCCTACAAAGAAATTATAATTGTTTCACTTGGGAGACATTCAGCTCTACAGTTGGGTGCTATTAGGGGGCTATCAGGGCCTATAGCCTTTGCTATTTTATTGCACTCAGCCTCTTCTTAACATTGCATGGAATGTACCAAATTGGCTGGCCATTGGTATCTATGATGGTGGGGACCTCACAAGGAGGCAGAGTAGGATTGTCCACTTGGCACTTTTGGCTAAAGACACTAACAAACACTTCAGCCTTGACTTTCGTATGGTTGATTATCCACCACCATTCCCAATTGAATGCGATGGAGATACAAAGCTCTGATCTGTTGGTTGTGAGACCACCTAGTGCTGTCGGTAGCTTTTTAGTGGTCTCACTGTGAAGACGAGACTTTGTCACTCCTACCAATACCATCATGAATATGTGTCTGCAGTAGGCAGGTTAGTTATTCCCTCATGTTGGTTCCCTCACCACCTGACAGAAACCCATCTGGCAGCTATGATCTTCAGGACTGGGCTAACTCATTCAATGATGGTACTACTGAGCCACTCCTCGTATTGCACATTTAAGTCCTCAGTGCTTCCTCCAAGCGGTGTTCATCATGGCGTACTGATTCTGCAGTTGAGGGAGATAGCAGTAAGCATTAATATGTAGGAGGTAACCTTGGCATATTTGACCTGAAGCCATGGGACTTCATGGGGTCCAGAATCAATGTTGAGCACTCCCTGGGCCACACCCACCAATATACATCACTGTGCCTTAACCCATGGATTGTGATACAAGAGTCTTGTGTGTGATAGATACAGATATTAGAGATAGATATATATATATATCTATATGGTTGTTTTACAACTGAGGGCATTAAGAGGCAACATATGTTGTAATACTAGTGTCACATGTAGGTCAGACAAGATAGGGGTGCCAAGTAATGCACCAGTTGGGCTTTTATGACAACCTGACTATTTTTCTAGTGCTACCTCACACATTATGATGGTGGAATAGAAACTCTTGAGTTGCTAGTCCAGAATAACTATCGTACCATACGTTTGGTTGTCAGCCGTGGCTCAGTGGGTAGCTCTCTCGCCTCTGAATCACAAGGTTGTGGGTTCAAGTCCCACTCCAGAGAGTTGAGCACAAAAATCTAGGCTGACACTCTAGTGCAGTGCTGAGGGAGTGCTGCACTGTCAGAGGTGCCGTCTTTTGGATGAGACATTAAACCGAGGCCCCGTCTGCTCTCCCAGGTGGATGTTAAAGATCCTATGGCACTATTTTGAAGAAGAGCAGGGGATTTATCCCCGGTGTCCTGGCCAATATTTATCCCTCAATCAACAACACTAAAAAAACAGATTACCTGGTCATTATCACATTGCTGTTTGTGGGAGCTTGCTGAGCGCAAATTGGCTGCCATGTTTCCTACATTACAACAGTGACTACATTTCAAAAGTACTTCATTGGCTGTGAAGCACTTTGGGATGTCTGGTGGTCGTGAAAGGCACTATATAAATGCAAGTCTTTCTTTCTTTACCCTCCATGTTAGCTGATCTTAGCTAAAATAGCAGTAGGAACTCTACAATTGGTCTCAAAACCCCAGGTTAGGGAGAAAAAAAAAATCAGACAGAAGTCGCATTCATGATCACTATCCAGTCCAGTGGCCCTGCCAGATAGTGCACATTTGGACATTGGATGGGAACAGGATTGGGCTCAGCTGTGATGCTACCCATGGATGAAGAGCTTGCCAGCATTTAGATTCACATGAATATTAGCTACTTGGGAGAGGTGGCGGAGGGTGTCCAAAAGCTATAGAACTGGCCCACAACAGAAGTGAATGATTTGAGGAAAGGAAAAAGGTAAAGAAAAAATAAATGGCCCAAACAATTGTACTATGAAAGTCTACAACCTCAAGCTAGAATTTTGCTAGGATTAAATGTAGTTTTGGAGTGAATTGTCCAAATTCTGCTGATCTATTGCCAGAATGCTAGTGCAACAATTTTTTTAAATTTATGGTACAGTAGTAAATTTAGATGAATAAACAAATCCAAGTCAAAATCCTGCTTAAAGACCTATAACTGAGCTCCTAGATCTTTGTAAGTGAGGCTAGCAAGCTCTGAGAGCTGGGGAAAAGACACCTTAGAGAGACTGAAGTCAAGCTTCTGGTGGAAGAAGCACTTTAAGTGCCTGATACCATACTTGGCTCATGGAAAGCACACAGCTATATCATGTGAGCTTCATTCAGCTAGGCAACAATTGGCTCCTATTCTTCCCATCCAACAAAAACAGCATTTCCCAATTAAAAAGCGATGGAATTACTACAAGAAATATTCAAATGATGTCAAGAGACCTTTAAAGAGAAACTCCTAAAATCAGACATTATAACACAAAGTTCTTTTACAGCTTCCTTACAAGTACATAAATTTCCATATTTAGTCCTAAATATATAAAATATCCATAGAATTCACAGTGATGTCGTTTGCCATTATAGATGATGTAGGGATTATCTGGTGTGCCTCAAATACTAGCACTGCAGATATCCACAAACACACAGTTGCATTGTTTCTGATGAGGAAAAGGGTGATGTGGTCACACCACCACCATCAAGGGCATGAATGTTCTGCATTTGAAGAACAAAGTTCCAACCAGTCATTGTGAAGAGGAATCAACCCTAGAGACCTCCACAGAGCAACTGGCATACATATTTAAGTGATATAATGTGGAAGAGAGGGGAGGATACTTCAGCCTTGTGGTCAGTATTTATAGCAGCAGTACCCTCAGACTTCCTGGAGCTCCAAGAGGCAGGAAAATTCCAACTTAGTTTGTCATTGAAAGAAATATAATATGTTATCCAGACTGTCTTCAAAAAGATGGATGCACACTGAATGAAATGTATACAACTATACAAGCTGTTGCTATACAGTGGCCCGCTGACATAACTCATCTCCTCCCAAGCACCCTGCTCTGTGCTTTTTTTCATGCATCATAATGTTCTTTTTTGTAATTAAAATAATTTTCATTGTGGATATGGATGCCTCAAAATTATGAATAAAATTGGTCCAGACAAATTGTTCATACTGAAAATGAGTTCAAAATCTAGGGAACATAAATTCAAAATGAAGAAATCTATACAATTCAAAGTCTTGTGTATTCCAAGCAACATAAATTAAATGTCTAATTTTCTTGACAGAAGCTGCCTGACCTGCTGAGTCTCTCCAGTGTTTTCTGTTTTCGTTTCAGATTTACAGCATCGCCTATATTTTGTTTTCTGTTCACCTTGAAGTTCTGCTCCTCTTTGACGTGATTTCCATTTGTTTATTTTACTCTGTTCACCTTCTTTGCTATCCCTTTTCTTGTTTGTGTTTGATGATGTATTTGCCAAGACCCGTTTTCACAGCCACATCTCTTTTCTCAGCACGTCTCCAGCTCAGACTCATGCCATGTGGACTCCGGTTTAAAGTTCATCCTGTTTCAGATCCACCCACGATCACCAATATCTTTGTGATATTAAACGTTCCTCGAACCACTGCTCTCGCCACTTCACGAGATCCACCCTCTCCTCTAGGGGAACCCGTATGGGTCTTAGTTACACTTTTCTTTTTGTCATTCCAGTCCTACTCAGGTTCTCTCCCTGACCTCTTTTTCTGTTACATTGATGATCGTATTGGTGTTACTTCCTACCCTCGCCTGAATCTAGAAAACTTCATTAATTTTACTTCAAATTTCCACCCCTCCCTTACCTTTACGAGGTCCATCTCTGACTCTTCCCTTCCTATCTGTGGGATAGGCTGTCCAACATCTACTACAAGCCCACTGACTTCCACAACTACCTGGATTATACTCCCTCCCACCCAGGTTCCTGTAAGGATAAAATTCCCTTCTCCCAATTTCTCGGTCTCCATTGCATCTGTTTTAATTTTGCCACCTTCCACGCCAGAGCTTCTGAAATATCCTTTTTCCTCAGCCGAGGATTCCCCTCCACCATGGTTGATAGGACCTTCAAACAAGTCCATCCCATTTCCTATTTTTCCGCTCTTAACCCTTTTATCCTCTCTCCGAACAGTGAGACGGTCCCTCTTGTCCTCACCTTCCACCCCACCAGCCTTCACATTCAGCAGATCATCTTCTGCCATCGCCAATGCAATCCCACCACCAAAAACATTTCTCCCTCCCCTCTCAGCATTCCAAAAGGGACCACTGTGACACCCTGGTTCACTCTTCCACCCCCCTCACCACCTGTTTTCCTTTCCCTAGCACCTTCCCAGGCAAATGCAGGAGATGCAACACCTGCCCATTTTCCAACTCCCATACCACTGTCCAGGTCCCCAGACCAAGACACTCCTTCCAGGTAAGACAGCAATTTACGTGTACTTCCCCCAACCTAGTATACTGTATTCACTGCTCACGGTGCGGTCCTCTGGTGGGGAGACTAAATGGAGATTAGGTGATTCTTTTGCCAAACAGCTCCATTATGTCGCAAGTTTGACCCTGAATTCCCTGTTGCTTGCCACTTCAAATCTCCAGCCCATTCCCACTCTGACTTCTCGGTCTTTGGCCTTCTACACTGTTCCAATGAAGCTCAACGCAAATGCAAGGATCAGCACTTCATCTTCCTTCTAGGCACATTTCAGCTCACTAGCCTTAATAATGACTTGAACAACTTCAGACCTTATATATAGTTTCCATTCTAGTAGATACTGGCAACAGGGGATGGGTGTGTACCAACATTTTTGGGAATGGGGGAGGCAAGCGGGTTGCTGCTATGGGTGGGCACCTCCAAAGCCCCCTTGTCAGAACACTGCGCTGGTAGGGTGCTCTGCATCTCTGCTGTCAACCTACTTTTTCTTCCAACAGACTCCTGGGTCGCTGGAACCTGCACCACTTTGGAGGGGGCGATGATGGCTGTTTTGAAAAGAAGAGGGACAGTACCCAAAAAGAGAGAGAACCATTCACAATGTCAGCTAACATGGGGATCAGGAAGGCAGGGACAGAGGCGGGCGAGGTTAGAGGTGGAAGTATGCGACATTGGTGATGGAGGAGGTATGCGGTTGAGAACAGTCTGGTTCAATCTGAGAAAGTTGAAAGGGGGATGGAATCAGTGGTGGGGCTGAAGATGTTCAATGATTAATTGGGGGAAATTATGGCTCATCGAAGACTGGATGTCAGATAAGCAGTTCGATAGCACAGAGGTAATGGAGTGGTTGAGAGAGGTGGTGGAGAGGTATAGCTGGGTGCCTTCAGCATACATGTGGAAGCCGACCCCATGTCTGCAGATGATGTCGCCAAGGGGTAGCAGTTAGATAAAGAAGAGGAGGTGGCCAAAGATAGATCCCTGGGGGACTCCAGAGGTACCGGTACAGGGGCGAGGAGCAGCCATTGCTAGATATCTGGCTATAATTTGATAGGCAAGAGTCCCACTGAGCTGGACAATAGAAAAAGTGTTAGAGGAGGATGGTGTGGCCAACCATGTCAGAGGCTGCAGAGAGGTTGAGGAGGGAAAATACAGCACAGTCACAGAGGATTAGCACTATTTCAGTGCTGCCTTGGGGTGGAAACCTGATTGGAGAGATTCAAACATGGAGTTGTGGGAAAGATGGGCATGCATTTGGGAAGGGACAACATGTTCAATGACTTGAGTAAGGGAAGTTGGAGATGGAGTGTTAGTTTGCAAGGACAGAGGGGTTGAGAGCAATGTTCCCCATAATCTTTTTTTTGGGTGGACGCTGTGCGGCCCATTCATATTTTCACACATGCGCGAACTTTAACATTGCAAAAGCCTGTCCCGGGCTGCGCAGGACCAGCCGCGCAGCTTATAGGGAACGTCGGTTGAGAGTGGTTTATTTTTGAGTAGGGGGTGATAACGACTGTGTTGAAAGGGAGAGGGACAGTACCGAGAAGAGAACACCATTTTCTAATACAATACTGGACAGAAAGGACAGGACTTACAGACAGGAGCCTGTGGCACAGTTTGTGAACCGGCAGCCTTCCGGTCATAAAGAAAAGTTGAAGGGGTAGAAATGCATCTTGGGTGGTAACGCAAAATGGGCGCTAGCGAATCCACTTCAAATGGAAAAGAAAATCGGGCGGAGTTTGAAACGGCCGTTGATTCATCGTCACCCATTTTGCGTTCCCACACAAAACCCATTTCTTCCCCCAGGGTTTTATACGTACAATCAATTTTGTGGTTGGATAAAGAAAAAAATCTCTCGCAGATACAGCTGGCTGATTGAGAAGGAGGGAAATCAAGTAGAAATTGAACTTTTGAAATCACTTGACATTTTGTACCTTACGATACTTGAATAAAAGCTCAAGCATGTGATCTGAGCTTTCCTCGTGCGTGTCACTGAATTCTGCAGCATTAGATTCAACATTGTCTCAATCTTGCTCACTTTAGAGTCCCATCTGTTGGTGCCGCTACCAGTCTACTCTGCCATCCGATACTGCCACTGAGGTTTCTACCTGCCCACTCCTTTCTGCCACCTGTCAGTGCCTCCATTGGCTCACTCCCAATCACACCTGCTAGTGCTGCCAATGGTCCATTCTGTATTGTAGGCTGTGCTGCGATCCAAAATGATGTGACTTCAACAATCAGGTGGTTTCTCAACAACCATGTCAACAGCACAAATGGTAGTCAAAAAAGCTGACCATCCACTCCAAAAATGGACAATTGGCAACTATGCAGCCTATGCCCAATGTGCAGCTGCCCAATAGGCACTCACTATTGCATTATTGGCATCCAAATGTTGTGCCAGCTTGGATCAGCTAACACAGCACAGACTGGGGGATACAACCTGGTCTACATGGCTCAAGTATTCACCGGATAGGCTTGCTGTCACTGAGAGTCCTTTTCTCTAATTGGATACTTATTTTAAAAAGTGGTAATCATTAAGTCACAAAAATAGCTGTATGTATTCCACTTTGCTATTAAAATAAACTATTTTTTTTTAAATGGTAATTCTATTTTGGGAATTTCTCTAATTATTTTGCAGACATGACGTAAAACATTGTAAAGACAGCTATGAAAGTTCTCCTGTCTAGAGGGCCTCTCAGTGTCTGAAGAAAAGGCGAGTGGCAGGGCAGGATGGGTCCACTTAGCACGGCAGTAACAAGTCAACTCTGGGCACTGCAGCTCTTTAAACTCAGAAAATGGCAGCTCAGATTAGGTTGGGAGGCATCATGAAGTAAATAAATTGTATTTACTTTAGATATATTAAGAGGGATTTTCACTGTGGGTGGACTTTTCTAGCAGTTGCCATACGTACCAGATTTTTTTTTTTTTTAAACTGGCCTCCATCCAGCAAACCTATTTTTCACTGTGTGCCAAAATAAGTGATCATGGCCTTGCGTCTGTGTGGGTGTTGGAGTAATTGGGGCATGTCGGCAGAAATTTTAGCCTGTTCATAATTTTTCCTTTCCGAAACAGGTGTGGTGATAAGGGTTGCTTTGTTTTGTCCTTATCGCCACTTTGCTTAGTTTAAGAAAAAACAAAATAGGCACTGTCCTCAGAGCGGCAGAACCTCAGCTGTGTGAATTCATAGCCACAGTGCGAGGTGGAAAACGTCCACAATCTTTTTTGGCTTCTATTTTTAAAAGCAGCTCGGCACTTCACTTTGGGGCAGGTGCACATTTTAGTTTGCACACTGTAACCATTTTTACATTGATAACGCGCCATTAACGTTAGGAGCATTGTGCGCCTGCCGCTGATGGCAGGCCCAAGATATTAAGCAGACAAATTCTTTGGCTCCAATTGTGCCTAGGACCAAATTGTTCATGGGTGCCAAGAATAAAGGTTAGAGCATGGTAAGTGAGCCTCTTTCTATTGCCTTCCAATGGGGGACCAGTGGTGCACATGAGCAGTGAAAAGGGAGAAAGATGCTTGGAGGTTGCAGATCTCTGCTTGAATGCCAGATGTGAGTCCCAGCAGTGATGTAAAGGTGCTTTATGCCATTATAGTTTTCATTAAATCACCTGACTATACCAGCATTAAATAAAAAATATTGAAATCAGAATTTTACCAGCAGCTGAAGAAAATGTAGGGTTTCGCAGTCCCAAGATAGCATTGCTGACCCTTTTGATTTTTGTGTAATACTATTGCGTGCTGTCCATTATAATGGCACTTATGTTGAATTTGTATTACAGAACCTCTTCCACTTGAAGTGGTTTTGTAATAATCTTGGCTGCTGCTTCTTTGGAATCCCCACCAATTATACGACAAAGCGGATTCAACAACACTGGCAGTTGTTTTACAGTTGCAATTTCTAGCCACAGATCTTTCCCAGTGTTTAAAGAGCTAGCAAGTGGGAAAATGCACTGTTCTTAGAACCTCCATTTCCAATGACCCAAGAGTCGAAGGCTCCCCTCACAAGACTGCTAGACCCCCAAGACCCCCAGGTCCCCCTTCTGGACCCTTACAGGTCCCAGGGCTAATCCCAATAAGTTAGTGACCCACGATAATACAAGTTGTTAGAACATTCCACATCTTATAAATTCTCTGACTTACCATGAGCAACAACACGGAGATTTGCTAAGTGCAAAGTTCAGTTTTCACCCATTTATTGCTGACATCGATGCTCATTCTAGACCCCAATCACTACAATGCATACCATGTAAAGCATTAAAGGATTGATAATTGTAAACTAACTACTATGGGTTCAACAAGTGATAATAATTAACAGCTGATTACTGGGAAATAATGCTGTTACTATGTATTTTTTCTTTCTAATGATTTAGTATGCAGTCTCTTTAATTTTGCTTTTACTCTGCAAAGATGCATGTTGCTCGCTCACTGTAAATGTACTGTTGATTACCATTCTCAAATTCTCATAAATAATTTTGAGTAATGGTAGAGAGCTGCACGAGAGAAATAAATGAGTGACATGAAGATTGCAACCTCATGATTACAAGGACTTAACCTATTTCAAGTATATGGTACATATTTTTACATTCTGGTCTTTTAAATCAATGTCTACTGATCGATGAGTACAATGATCAATGGCCAATGCTATTGTGCAAATGGGTACTTGGCATGGCAGGATCCCGGAGGAGTTTCTTGTTTTTCCTTCCAACCTGCAGCGAAGGACCTGGTGTCCATTTGGCATCTTTTCCCGTGGCATGACTATGATTTGAAACTCACCATGTGGGGATCCACAGGTTTAAACCTGCATAATACAAGAAGAAATACCAGTATTGATGCAGTGTAAATTGGTGAATAACGAGACACTTTATTCCCCTTCAATTTTCTCCCTTTATGTCCATTCTCCTCTCCTAAAGATGCAAAAATGTGTTAGGGACACAGTCCATTGAATTGGCAACCTTTTGGTACCTCATCTCAAGTGACCAATTTTTATGTGGGCCATAGAGTGAACCTACCCAATTGGCACATAGAATGATCCTATGAGTGAACCTATCCAATTGGTGCAGAGAATGATCCTATTTGGAGGTATGTCACTTGTGAGTTCGTGTTCAAATAATGATCATAGTTTTCCTTTGAACCAGTTTGTTTTGCGGTATTCCTTTGATAGAGTTTTGTAGTTTCTTGTATTCGTAAACGAGTGAGAACACACCAAAAACGTAGAGAAATAAATTCGAACCTTTGAGTAATGGTCTTTAACATTTTGATTTTTGCTTTCTCTTTTTCCTTCTCAGTCGGTTTCTTTTGTACCAGTCTGCCTCATTACTCTTGCAACTCAGCTCCCATCCTGTTTGTCAACCTAATTGCCCATCTCCCCTTGTTTTAAAATGGCTACCAAGATTTTTGAAAAAAACCTGTCAAGTCACATATTTTTGAAGAAGTTCCGAGCAACACAACAGTGCAAAACTCCATAGCCTGAGCAGTGCATTTTCATGTTTTCATGCCCTTATTTCTATCTGCCTCAAAGCTCCCTTTAAATACCAGAATCCTCAGTAGATCCAAGAGCATTAAGCTGGGACCTCAGTTTTTGAAAGGAAAAGGCATCTCACGCACATCTCCATGAAGTATCCACTACATTACACCCATATCAAACAAGATCCTTCAAAATGAGCAATGAGCTATATTATTTGTTATACTGCAAAATATATTCTTCAGAGATTCGAAAGCCATATTAAGTTCAACATCTGGAAAAGTGCATTGCAAATTGTTGTCTGCTTCACAAGCAAAGCAAGAGGCAACATCAAAAGTTAAACTGTCTTTTGAAACACTGACATTTAATGCAAGGATGTAAATCATCTTTGGAGCACAGCAGTTATAAAATGTTGAAGTGCATTCAGCAGGAGACATAAAGGACAGCAGAAAAAGTTAAAAAGTGCTAATATCCCCATGCAAGCTTCTGTCTGAGGATTAAAAGGAGAGGCTTAAATGCCAAAGCAAAATGCAGCTGAGTACAAGTATGTAAATATTACTCTAGTGTAACATTAAATAAAAGTTTTAGTGCAATTATAACATTGAAAACTTCCAATTAATGTTTGAAAATATGTATTTTTCCTAACTCACTCCACTGTTGACTCACACATCTCGATTTCTTCTTCATTCAGGGTTCCGAACTTCACCACTCCTTCATTGATGTTTGATTGGCAGAAGGTGAATTCGAGTAGATGAGACTAGTGTTTCTGTGCAACACTTCATGTAGTAATAAAAAAAGGAAACTAGAAAAACTCGGTGAGAATCGATGAGTTTGAGTAATGCTTGAAGGAAAATTGGCCGAAGCAGCCTCTGCCTAACTAACGCTGCAGCTGAATCTTAACTTGCATTTTAAGAATGTGCTTCAATCATTACAATTAAATACATTTTTAAAGTAAATGCTGAGCAAATTATATTTTCAAATAAAAAATTACAGTATATTGATTTCAGGTAGAGTTCTTCTGCGAAATTATGAAAACAGTTTGTTTGTCAGAACTGCAAGAAAATAACTAAAGGGTTGAGTTTCGAGCGTGTGGAATACAACGCTTCCAATACAATGTATCAGACCACTGCTGAGGATGTGTGTTACTGGTTACTGACACAGGTTTCAGCTGTTGCTAATTGGTATGCAAAACTAAAGCACCAATTAAGTTTAATAAGTTGGGAGTGGGATTCCAATTAAAGCATACCACATTGCAGTTTCCAGTTTTAAAGGCCCTGCATTTATTATCTTTAGGTGCAGCTTAGAGCTGCCACTATGAATGAACACTCTACCAAACACAGCAATGTGGATTTTCATCTTATAATGGCTACCATTATTCTTTCAGATGTGGTGCAATGTGAACAGGAAGCAGGGGTACCCAAGCACAGGACTCTCAGGAGTAGACCATATCCAAGGCAGAAAGAGTGACTGTAGGGCCAGAATGTTGTACCTAGGACAAATGAAGGAGCAGTGTTCAAGGAGCCAGTTATTGAACTGTATTAAATGATAGCAAATGTCTTATGTGTCTCCTCTGTGATCAGAATTGCACTCTATATGGCTATAAGTGACACAAGTGTCCTGATCCTTTTCACCAACAGCTCAATCTAATCCTCTGCACCTTTATAGGTGCAGGGTGCCGGTGGTGGGAACAGAACACTTCTGGCACAGTCCAACTTTTCTGGTATGCCTGCATTGGTCTCCCTCTTCTTCCTCCAAAAAGCTACAATATAGGGGCATTCCTAATGGGAAACCCATTGTGGCACAGTTGGGGCTGGATGGAAGAAAAGAAAACTGAGAGCAATTGCCACAAAGGTTCCTAAAAATCTGAGTGGCGGCAGAATAAAAACATTAAAAAAAAACAAGAGAACCTTTGCAGAAATGGCCTGAAAATTGTTGACTGATTATTCTTACTATGCTCTTGCAATCCCAGCAACCCTGCTGCCCATTACACATGGTCATAAAAAGCACTCAACAATGGGCAATAGCACGCAGGATGAAATGGCATCATTCCTTCTTCATTTGAATATTACAATAAAGCTTCCATCTGTTTCAATTGTCTGATCAGGTCAGCCTGATTTATGCCTGAAAATTGTGAGAACCCAATTAGAAGATTTATTGTATAATGTCCATAGGTGGTAGCTAGTTTTCCAATTCTCATTATAGACCGAACTTTCCTGTCATCTAAGGTCCAGTAATTGTTTTTATTCGTTTATGGGATGTGGGCGATGCTGGCAAGGCCAGCATTTATTGTCCATCCCTAATTGCCCCTGAGAAGGTGGTGGTGAGCCGCCTTCTTAAACCGCTGCAGTCCGTGTGGTGAAGGTACTCTCATAGTGCTGTTAGGTAGGGAGTTCCAGGATTTTGACCCAGCGACGATGAAGGATCGGCGATATATTTCCAATTCAGGATGGTGTGTGACTTGGAGGGGAACTTGGAGGTGGTGGTGTTCCCATGCGCCTACTGCCTTTGTCCTTCTAGGTGGAAGAGGTCGCGGGTTTGGGAGGTGCTGCTGAAGAAGCCTTGGCGAGTTGCTGCAGTGTATCTTGTAGATGGTACACACTGCAGCCACGGTACGCCGGTGGTGGAGGGAGTGAATGAATGTTTAAGGTGGTGGATGTGGTGCCAATCAAGCGTGCTGCTTTGTCCTGGATGGTGTTGCTATCCTTGAGTGTTGTTGGAACTGCACTCAACAAGGCAAGTGGAGAGTATTCCATCACACTCCTTACTTGTGCCTTGCAGATGGCCCTACAGTCACTCTTTCTGCCTTGGATATGGTCTACTCCTGAGAGTCCTGTGCTTGTGCACCCCTGCCTCCTGTTCACATAGCACCAACTGGCAGACACTTCCATTTTAACCTCAGTCGCCCTTCAAGTCTCTTTGCACCAAATATTCCACTGTAACTTCCTTTGCTGATGAAAGCATTTTAAGCTCTTGTTGCTTACCACCAACAGACGAGTGTACTGACAGCTGAAGGTCAGCTTCTGCTTTATTTTCATCTTACTTACTTTACCACACAGATTGTTGTCCCTCCTGAAAGGTTCTACTGGTGGTGGAAATAGCATCGAGCTGTTTCGTAATGTCTTTCTTTGTTGCATGTGGAAATGGGTGAAGGTGCATTCCTGGCATGAAATTTTCTGTGGTACTAGTTCAAAGAAAGGAAAGGAAAGGACATGAATTTATATAGCGCCTTTCATGACCTCAGGATATTCCTAAGCGCTTTACACCCAATGAAGTACTTTTTGAAGTGCTGTTACTGTTGTAGTGTAGGGAAACACAGTAGCCAATTTGCAAACAGAAAGATCCCACAAACAGTAATGAGATAATGATCAGATCATCTGTTTTTAGATGTTAGTTGAGGGATGAATATTAGCCAAGTAGCTATTCAGCAACGATAGACAATGCAACATCATTAAGATGGGTCTTGCTTGACAATTCCTGAGTTATGGCTCTGACCAATTTGTTTCCCATCAGGATCAAAAGACTCATATCCTGAAATTCTCTACTTAACACCAAGAGAGGAGAACCATCACCACAAGAACTGCATTGGTTCAGAGAAAAAGCCCACCACTACCTCCTCATGGCAACTAGGGATTGGTAAGAAGTACAGTGTGGCAGTGTTACCCAAATCCTGAGAACAAATTTAAAAAACATGCTACTTGTTAAGATGCGAAACTGCAATAATTGGTTTACTAAATTTTACAACGCGTATAGGAACATAGGAACAAGAGTAGACCATTCAGCCCCTCAAGCCTGTTCTTCCATTCAATGAGATAATGGCTGAACTGTATCTTAACTCCATCCACCTGCCATGGCTCCAGATCCTTTTATAACCTTGTCTAGCAAAAAATTTATCATTCTCACATTTAAACTTATTAATTGAGCTAGCATTTACTGCTTTTTGTGCGAGAGTGATTCACATTTCTATTACACTTTGCGTGAAGAAGTGATTCCTAACTTCTCTCCTGAAAGGCCTGGCTCTGATTTTAAGGTCAAGTCCCCTTGTCCTAGACTCCCCCACCAGCAGAAAAAGTTTCTCTCTATCTGCCTTATCAATTCCTTTCAAAATCCTGAAAAACCTAAATCAAATCACCCCTTAACCTTCTATATTCCAGGGAATACGAGCCTAGTTTATGTAATCTCCCCTCATAATCTCACCCCTGGCGCCCTGGTTACATTCTGGTGAATCTGTGCTGCACTCTTTCCAAGGTCAATATATCCTTTCTGAAGGTGCGGTGTCCAGAACTGCACACAGTGCTCCAGATGCGTCTAAACAGGGTTTTATGTAGCTGTAGCAAAATTTCCTCCCCTTTATATCCTCGCCCTTTAGTTATAAAGGCTAGTATTCCATTAGCCTTTTTGATTATTTTTTGTACCTCACTATTACATTTTAGTGGACATGGACCCCTAAGTTTCTTTGGACCTCCACTGTTCCTAGCTTTTCACCATTTAAATAATACTCAGATCTATTTTTTTTGGGTCCAAAATGGATATCATAGGATAACTCACAGGAGATTGTGTATGTTCCAGTGTGTTTGCTAATTGATCTGCTTGCCCAGAGAATTCCCCCCGCTGAAGGCCCGAATCACCATTATCCAAAAATGCCACGTCTACGTGTCTTGTCATGTAATTGCTAATTGGATAATAAAACAAAGCAGTTTTCTACCTGGAGTAATTAGCTAAAAACGCCCATTTTTCCAGGGTTTTTGCCGAATGGATGCTGAAATTATGGCAGAAGATTGGGAGAACCCTGTGGAAATTCTCCCTTTTAGTGAGCTCAAAAGGAGTTCAAATTCCAAGCATTCTTGAATCTGAAGTATGCCACTGGAACATCCGTTCCCTGCCCTACCTATGAGTAGATAACACTTTTTCTAATTCTTCAAAGAGAGCTTATATGAATGAGCATACATAAAAAGACAAGTTCTAGCATGTATAGGGATTTACATATATGGTTATTAAAATGTATAAATAATATATAAAGATATCCCATGATATAGAAAGAAAATACCTGGATGGGCAGGTTTGATAGACTAATGGCCTTCTCCTCCCTGAAATACAGTATTATTATGTAAAGGAGACTGCTTGAACACTCCATATAATTGCTAATGTTTAACTAAATGTGCTCACCAGCTGGTCATGAAAACACGCATTATGACAATTGCTTATATTAACGGTGACAGATGTATATTTATTTAAAGTATAAAACAGCATTCTGGATGTGAAGTACCATGTATTAAAGAAACACTGTCTTCATGAAAATGCTTCACAAATTTTTTTTGGGGGCAAGGAAAAAGGCCATGTAGCAGCTGCATCACCGTTATTTCATACTCGACACAGTGATGAGTTTTGACACAATTTATATTATTGTGTTACTGGTTTGCAGACAAGTGAAAAGAAGATAATGCCCCTTAAATGTTGGTTTTTTTCACTAAGCTATATAAAATACAATTTGTTTCACTATTACTGCAAGAGAAATTTAAACACTTTGGGGGAAAAATTCAGTATCGCTCCGTTTGGGGCGCAATTATCGGCCGGGCGCAAAGATTAGCGCCTGGCGCTAATTATCGCCTCTGACTGCAAACTTGACTTTTATCGCCCCTGGAGGTGATTGGAGCGCTAAATCAGGCGCTACACATCTGTCTTAAGGCACAAAGGCCGAGGAGCGAGGCGCTACCTCAGAGCGTTGGCGAAGCTCATGTGATGTCAGTCAGCAATGGAACACACACACAATGGCCCCAGCCAATTCTTAAAGGGGAGGGTTGATCTTGCTTTCCATTCACATCCTGCTCATTGCAGCCTTGAATCTCGGCCTGGAGAGACCTGTACATCAAATCTGCTGGAAAGAACAATGGAGAGGCCCAGGGAAAGAGCTCAGAGTGCAGCCCCCACAATCTCTTCTAAATCGATACAAGGAAGGGCAAATCAAAATGAACCTGCAAAGTGCTGCTCAGTACCCAAAACTCCTTCACACAGCGTTGAATCTCTCCAGAAGTCTTTCTGTCTCTCTCTCTCAGAATGCGTGGTTCAAAAATGTCGCCAACAAAAAAAGGCAGGAAGCGGTCGCCTTTAAATAGCGCTCCCCCAGTCCCTTCCTGACTGCAAAACGCTCCCCTCAAACTGTCGTTGCTAGCGGCAGGCGGTAAGGCAGGGGGCACCACTCAATATCCGCTCCGGGGCGCTACCGGGGCGTTGCGCACTCGACTGACGTCCCAATCTGCCGGCGCAGGAGATCGTGGCGGTATTGTTTAGCGCCGCCGCAAAATGTCTAGTTAATTTTGCGAGCGGCGCAAACATCGCCGCGCCCGGGCACTAGTTGCTTTGAGCCCTATTAGCGCCCTCTTAAGGCACTAACGGGAGGCGCAACCAACTGAATTTTTCCCCCTAAATATACATAGCAGTCCAAAACTTTCAATAAAGGTGATATAAAAGATGATTCACAATATTATGAAAAGAAAATGAGAATAATACACACAAAGTAAGTCTATAACCATTTCAGAAACACAATGGCCCAGAATTTGCGGTCTGGATGATGGCGAACTGGCAGCGTTCGCTGTCATTCTGCCTTTGAAACTGAACGCAACTTCGGGATTTGGCGCAGGCGCATGTGGAAATCCTGAAGTTGCGGCCTGTCATTCACTGTTCCGAAACAGGCTGTACTCTGTGCCCCTGCACCCCCGCCACCCCCAACAGAGCTGGCAATCTGTGTAATCAGCCAAATCATTGAAACTGACAAAACTTTCAGCTCTTCCGCAGTATGGACGCTGCTAAATACCCCACTAAAAGTTAGACCCAAAGGGATTAGGTGCATTGGGGATTTTAACAGCGTATTGGCTGCTAAACAAATGTTAAAGGGCCTGGAAAACTAATTTTAATTTGGTGCAGTGTGAAATTTGTCCAATTTAATAAAAATTAAAATTTTTAAGAAACTTTTCAAAAAGAAATTTACTTTTTTTAAAAAGTTTGTCCATCTTTATTTCAAGTTTGCCTTTTTCCCCTTGTGTGAGCCCCAATCTTTCTTTTGTTCTCTCTAACTATTTAAACAAAATAGAATTTTAAGAGCTTACTCACTTCCTTGTTCGCTGTCTGTGAGAATTCTGCCTTTTGATTGGCTGCTTAGACAGCCTGTTGACGTCACAGCAGTTCGAACAAGGGAATTCATAGGAACAGGAGTAGGCCATTGAGCCCCTCGAGCCTGTTCCACCATTCAATGAGATTATGGCTGATCTGCGACCTTTAGCCCATATCCCTTAATATCTTTAGTTAACAAAAAGCTATCAACCTCCGATTTAAAATTAACAATTGATCTAGCATCAATTGCCATTTGCGAAAGAGAGTTCCAAACTTCTACCACCCTTTGTGTGTAGAAGTGTTTCCTAACTTCACTCCTGAAAGGTCTGGCTCTAATTTTTAAACTATGTCCCCTAGTCCTAGAATCCCCAACCAGCAGAAAGAGTTTCTCTCTGTCTACCCTATCTGTTTCCCTTAATATCTTGAAAACTTCGATCAGATCACCTCTTAACACCCCCACTACAGTCCGTTGAATTGAATTAAAGGTCGGAAAACCCGAAGTTCTCGACACAGGGATTGGGAGATCCCTGTGCGGAGCGTAATAAGGAGCCAGCAGCGAACACCTTCACTTCGCTGCTGACTGCAAATTCTGGGCCAATAATTTATTGTCTTTCATCTATTGTCTTATTTTCAAACACAAACCGGAATATATTTAGACAAAGTAGTATTTTCACAACACTAATTAGACCATTATCCTGTCTGATCAGAGTTTCGATATTTGCCAGGTGCACTTTTGTGTCTATTGACACCACTGTATCAGCCAATGAGTTGCAACTGTGTCAGCCAATGAGTTGGAGGCGGGGTGGAACTTACAATAGGACTTACAGCAAACAGTGTATTTTACAGCAAACAAAGCAAACAGCAAAGCAAATAACGTTTATTTACAGAGTCTATTTAAAAAGAGTCTCCAAGAACTGCAGCAAACAGAAATCATGGCCGAAACTGTAGCAACTTCTCCCGATAAAAGCAGGGTGATTTCTCCAGCAAAATGCAGTGAGTGGAGGATAGTTACATACACATTTGTGCAAAAGAATCAATCCCAGTTACTTACAGCAGTGCGGTCTCCAGGCGTGATTGATGGGGGGAATTACCATCATCTCCCTTCTGTCCGGGAATAGTGGTGTCAATATATGCAGCCACTTTTGTGACCAGGTTAGATCATTTTATTGATTAAGGTACCACTGTTATATTTATTTTAATGTACAATGAAATTGTACTAACTAAAAAGAGTCCAAGGAAAGCTTTATTGTGGTATTGTGTAACAAAAGTAAATTTTCCATCCATAGGTAATGAGCTAGTTTGGCAAAAACATTGAGCTCAAGTATTATGCACGGGTGGTGAACAAGAGAAACTTGTTTGAGTCACTTTATAATACATATTAAAGTATACTATTTGTATTGGGCAATATCTGTTCAAAACTAGGCATGGGGGCTTTATTGATTTGAAATAGACCTTGAGACTGTTATCCCATAACTGCCTAAACTCAGTAAAAACTGTTGAGCATTGTGTAAGGCGTATCATTGCCTGATTTACATTCCACCTCTAGTCTGGTTAACTTCTGCCCTTAATCATTCATGTGGTTTCACATTCCTATATTGTAACCAACCAAGCCCAGCTTGTTCTTGGATTGTTAAAGCAATCCAGAGTTCAACTGCTGTCACAACAGTGAGAAAATCATGTCATAGTGGTAGTTCATGGAAATCAACATAACCTTTAGTAATAACAATAGAAAGGAAAATTCAATCGAAACTGAACTTGATCTGGCCTTAACCAGAATTCTAACGGGAGATTTTTTGAAATTGCAGGCTCATAACATATCTGATCTAAGTTTATACTTTTGTATTGGGATTCCCCTCTTCGGAGTTTTTAAAAATTGTTTATGGCATGTGGGTGTCACTGGCAAGGCCAGCATTTATTGCCCATCCCTAATTGCCCTTGTGAAGGTGGTGGTGAGCCGCCTTCTTGAACCGGTGCTGTCCGTGAGGTGAAGGTACTCCCACAGTGCTGTTAGGGAGGGAGTTCCAGGATTTTGACCCAGTGACGATGAAGGATCGGCGATATATTTCCAAGTCAGGATGGTATGTGACTTGGAGGGGAACTTGGAGGTGATGGTGTTCCCATGCGCCTGCTGCCCTTGTCCTACTTGGTGGTAGAGGTCGCGGGTTTGGGTGGTGCTGTCGAAGAAGCCTTGTCGAGTTGCTGCAGTGCATCTTGTAGATGGTACACACTGCAGCCACGGTACGCCGGTGGTGGAGGTAGTGAATGTTTAACGCAAGAACATAAGACGTAGGAGCAGGAGTAGGTCATTTGGCCCCTTGAGCCTGCTCCGCCATTCAATAAGATCATGGCTGATCTGATCTTGGCGTCAACTCCACTTCGCTGCCCACTCCCCATAACCCTTGACTCCCTTACCTTTCAAAAATCTGTCTATCTCCACCTTAAATATATTCAATGACCCAGCCTCTACAGCTCTCTGGGGAAGAGAATTCCAAAGATTCACGACCCTCTGAGAGAAGAAATTCCTCCTCATTTCCGATTTAAAAGGGTGCCCCCTTATTCTGAAATTATGCCCCCCTAGTTCTAGATTCCCCCACGAGGGGAAACATCCTCTCTGCATCTACCCTGTCAAGCCCCTTCAGAATCTTATATGTTTCAATAAGATCCCCTCTCATTCTTCTAAACTCCAATGAGTATAGGTCCAACCTGCTCAACCTTTCTTCATAAGACAACCCCTTCATCTCCGGAATCAACCTCGTGAACCTTCTCTGAACTGCCTCCAATGCAAGTATATCCTTCCTTAAATAAGGAGACCAAAACTGTATGCAGTACTCCAGGTGTGGTCTCACCAACTCCCTGTACAGTTGTAACAGGACTTCCCTACTTTTATACTCCATTCCCTTTACAATAAAGGCCAACATTCCATTTGCCTTCCTAATTACTTGCTGTACCTGCATGCTAACTTTTTGTGATTCATGTACAAGGACCCCCAGATCCCTCTGTACCTCAGCATTTTGTAATCCCTCCCCATTTAAATAATAATTTGTTTTTTTATTTTTCCTACCAAAGTGGATAACCTTGCATTTTCCCACATTAAACTCCATCTGCCAGATTTTTGCTCACTCACTTAGCCTATCTATATCCCTTTGGAGGTTCTTTGCGTCCTCCACACAATTTGCTTATCACCTATCTTTGTATCATCAGCAAATTTGGCTACATTACACTCAGTCCCTTCATCCAAGTCATTAATATAGATTGTAAATAGTTGAGGCCCCAGCACTGATCCCTGCAGCACCCCACTAGTTACAGTTTGCCAACCTGAAAATGACCCATTTATCCCGACTCTCTGTTTTCTGTTTTAAGGTGGTGGATGGGGTGCCAATCAAGCGGGCTGCTTTGTCCTGGATGGTGTTGAGCTTTTTAAGTGTTGTTGGAGCTGCACTCATCCAGGCAAGTGGAGAGTATTCCATCACAATTCTGATTTGTGCCTTGCAGATAGAAACATAGATAGAACAGTACAGCACAGTACAGGCCCTTCGGCCCTCGATGTTGTGCCGAGCATTGTCCGAGACCAAGATCAAGCTATCACACTCCCTATCACTCTGGTGTGCTCCATGTGCTTATCCAATAACCGCTTGAAAGTTCCTAAAGTGTCCGACTCCACTATCACAGCAGGCAGTCCATTCCACACCCCAACCACTCTCTGAGTAAAGAATCTACCTCGGACATCCCTTCTATATCTTCCCCCATGCACCTTATAGTTATGCCCCCTTGTAACAGCTGCCTCTACCCGAGGAAATAGTCTCTGAACATCCACTCTATCTATCCCCCTCATCATCTTATAAACCTCTATTAAGTCGCCTCTCATCCTCCTCCGCTCTAAAGAGAAAAGCCCCAACTCCCTCAATCTTTCCTCATAAGACCTCCCCCCCAAACCAGGCAGCATCCTGGTAAATCTCCTTTGCACTCTTTCCAATGCTTCCACGTCCTTCCTATAGTGAGGTGACCAGAACTGCACACAATATTCCAAATGTGGTCTCACCAAGGTCCTGTACAGTTGCAGCATAACCTCACGGTTCTTAAACTCAAACCCTCTGTTAATAAACGCCAACACACCATAGGCCTTCTTTACTGCTCTATCGACTTGAGTGGCAACCTTCAGAGATCTGTGGATATGAACCCCCAGATCCCTCTGCTCCTCCACGTTCCTCAGAACCCTGCCGTTGACCCTGTAATCCTTATTCAAATTTGCCCTACCAAAATGAATCACCTCGCACTTATCAGGGTTAAATTCCATCTGCCATTTTTCGGCCCAGCTCTGCATCCTATCAATGTCTCTTTGCAGCCTACAACAGCCCTCCACCTCATCCACTACTCCACCAATCTTGGTGTCATCAGCAAATTTACTGATCCACCCTTCAGTCCCCTCCTCCAAGTCATTGATAAAAATCACAAACAGCAGAGGACCCAGCACCGACCCCTGTGGCACACCGCTGGTAACTGGTCTCCAGTCCGAAAATGTTCCATCCACCACCACCCTCTGCCTTCTATGAGATAGCCAGTTACTTATCCAATCGGCCAAATTTCCCTCTATCCCACAACTCCTTACTTTCTTCATGAGCCGACCATGGGGAACCTTATCAAACGCCTTACTAAAATCCATGTATACGACATCAACTGCTCTACCTTCATCTACACACTTAGTTACCTCCTCAAAGAATTCAATCAAATTTGTTAGGCAAGACTTACCCTTCACGAATCCGTGTTGACTATCCCTGATTAAGTTGCCCCTTTCCAAATGGTCATAAATCCTATCCCTCAGGACCTTTTCCATTATCTTACCAACCACCGAAGTAAGACTAACCGGCCTATAATTACCAGGGTCATTCCTATTTCCTTTCTTGAAGAGAGGAACAACATTCGCCACTCTCCAGTCCTCTGGCACCAACCCCGTGGACAGTGAGGACCCAAAGATCAAAGCCAGAGGCTCTGCAATCTCCTCCCTTGCCTCCCAAAGAATCCTAGGATATATCCCATCTGGCCCAGGGGACTTATCGACCCTCAGGTTCTTCAAAATTGCTAAAACATCTTCCCTCAGAACATCTACCACCTCCAGCCTATCCACCTTTATCACACACTCATCCTCAAGAACATGGCCCCTCTCCTCGGTGAACACTGACGAAAAGTATTCATTCATCACCTCTCCTATCTCTTCTGACTCCATGCACAAGTTCCCACTACTGTCCTTGACCGGCCCTACCCTCACCCTGGTCATTCTTTTATTTCTCACATAAGAGTAAAAGGCCTTGGGGTTTTTCTTGATCCGACCCGCCAAGGACTTCTCATGCCCCCTCCTAGCTCTCCTAAGCTCTTTTTTTAGCTCATTCCTTGCTACCTTGTACCCCTCAATCGACCCAACTGAACCTTGTTTTCTCATCCTTACATACGCTTCCTTTTTCCTCTTGACTAGACATTCAACCTCTTTTGTGAACCATGGTTCTCTCACTCGGCCATTTCCTCCCTGCCTGACAGGGACATACCTATCAAGGACACGCAGTAATTGCTCCATGAAAAAGCTCCACTTTTCGTTTGTGCCTTTCCCTGATAGTTTCTGTTCCCATCTTATACTCCCTAATTCTTGCCTAATCGCATCATAATTACCCCTCCCCCAATTATAAACCCTGCCCTGCCGTATGGCCCTATCCCTCTCCATTGCAATAGTGAAAGTTACTGAATTGTGGTCACTATCTCCAAAGTGCTCTCCCACATACAAATCAAACACTTGGCCCGGTTCATTACCCAGTACCAAATCCAACGTGGCCCCACCTCTTGTCGGCCTATCCACATATTGTGTCAGGAAACCCTCCTGCACACACTGTGCAAAAACTATCCCATCCGAACTGTTTGACCTATAAAGGTTCCAATCAATATTTGGAAAGTTGAAGTCACCCATGACAACTACTCTGTGACCTCCACACCTATTCATAATCTGCTTTGCAATTTCTTCCTCCACATCTCTATTACTATTTGGGGGCCTGTAGAAAACTCCTAACAACGTGACCGCTCCTTTCCTATTTCTAACTTCAGCCCATATTACCTCAGACGGCAGATCCCCCTCGAACTGCCTTTCTGCCGCTGTTAAACTATCCTTGATTAACAATGCTACTCCTCCACCTTTCTTACCACCTTCCCTACTCTTACTGAAACATCTATACCCCGGAACTTCCAACAACCATTCCTGTCCCTGTTCTAACCATGTCTCCGTAATGGCCACCACATCGTAGTCCCAAGTACCAATCCACGCTCCAAGTTCTCCCACCTTATTCCGGATGCTCCTTGCATTGAAGTAGACACACTTCAAGCCATTTTCCTGTCTGCCGGTACATTCCTGCGACCTTGATACCCTCCTCAGTACCTCCCTACACTCACCACTGGCTCCTGGACTACAGCCCTTTTTCCCATCCCCCTGACAAATTAGTTTAAACCCCCACGAAGAGCCGTAGCAAATTTCCCTCCCAGGATATTGGTGCCCCTCTGGTTCAGGTGCAAACCGTCCTGTTTGTACAGGTCCCACCTTCCCCAGAATGTGCTCCAATTATCCACATAACTGAAACCCTCCCCGCTACACCATCCCTGCAGCCACGTGTTTATCTGCACTCTCTCCCTGTTCCTCAACTCGCTAGCACGTGGCACCGGCAACAAACCAGAAATTACAACATGGTTTGTACTGGCTCTCAGCTTCCAACCTAGCTCCCTAAATTCCTGTTTTAAATCCCCGTCCCTTCTCCTACCTATGTCGTTGGTACCGATGTGTACCACGACTTGTGATTGTTCCCCCTCCCCTTTGAGGATTCTGAAAACACGGTCCGAGACGTCACGGACCCTGGCACCCGGGAGGCAACATACCATCCGTGAGTCTCTTTTGCTGCCACAGAACCTCCTATCTGTCCCTCTGACTATTGAGTCCCCAATAACTGTTGCTCTCCTGCTCTCCCCCCTTCCCTTCTGAGCCACAGTGACGGACCCAGCGCCGGAGATCCGGTCACCATGGCTTACCACTGGTAAGTCGTCCCCCTCAACAGTATTCAAAGCGGTATACCTGTTACTGAGGGGAACGACCACAGAGGATCCCTGCACTGACTGCTTCCTCCTAGCCCCTCTCACCGTCACCCATCTATCTTCATGCTTTGGAGTAATTACATCCCTGAAGCTTCTATCTATGACCTCCTCTGCCTCCCGAATGATCCGAAGTTCATCCAGCTCCAGCTCCAGTTCCCTAACACGGTTTTCGATGGTGGAAAGGCTTTGGGAAGTCAGGAGGTGAGTCACTCTCCACAGTATACCCAGCCTCTGATCTGCTCTTGTAGCCACAGTATTTATGTGGCTGGTCCAATTAAGTGTCTGGTCAGTGATGACCCCAGGATATTGATGGTGGGGGATTCGGCGATGGTAATCCCGTTGAATGTCAAGGGGAGGTGGTTGGACCCTCTTTTGTTGGAGACAGTCAATGCTTGGCACTTGTGTGGTGCATATGTTACTTGCTACTTATCAGTCCAAGCCTGAATGTCGTCCAGGTCTTGTTGCTTGCGGGCATGGACTGCTTCATTTTCTAAGGAGTTGCTAATGGAACTGAACACTGTTCAATCATCAGCGAACATCCGCACTTCTGATCCTATGATGGAGGGAAGGTCGTTAATGAAGCAGTTGAAGATGGTTGGGCCTAGGACACTGCCCCAAGGAACTCCTGCAGCGATGTCCTGAGGCTGGGATGATTGACCTCCAACAACCACAACCATCTTCCTTTGTGCTAGGTATGATTCCAGTAACTGGAGAGTTTTCCCCCTGATTCCCATTGTCTTCAATTTTACTAGGGCTCCTTGATGCCACACTCAAATGCTGCCTTGATGTCAAGGGCAGTCACTCTCACCTCACCTCTGGAATTCAGCTCTTTTGTCCATGTTTGGACTAAGGCTGTAATGAGGTCTGGAGCCAAGTGGTCCTGGCGGAACCCAAACTGAGCATCAGTGAGTAGGTTATTGGTGAGTAAGTGCTGCTTGATAGCACTGTCGATGACACCTTCCATCACTTTGCTGATGATTGAGTGTAGACTGATGGGGCATTAATTGTCTGGATTGGATTTGTCCTGCTTTTTGTGGACAGGACATACCTGGGCAATTTTCCACATTGTCGGGTAGATGCCAGTGTTGTAGCTGTACTGGAACAGCTTGGCTGGATGGGTGGCCAGTTCTGAAGCACAAGTCTTCAGCATGACAGCTGGGATGTTGTCGGGGCCATTGCTGTATTCAGTCCGCTCAGCCGTTTCCTAATATCACGCGGAGTGAATCGAATTGATAAAATGGGAGAAAATAGAATATGAGAGTAAACTAGCAAGAAATATAAAAATAGATTGTAAGAGCTTCTATAAGTATGTAAAAAGGAAGAGAGTAGCAAAAGGAAGCATTGGTCCCTTAGTGGCTGAGACAGGAGAAATTATAATGGGGAGTAAGGAAATGGCAGAGATATTAAACAAATATTTTGTATCTGTCTTCACAGTAGAAGTCACAAAAAGCATACCAAAAATAGTGGGGAACCAATGGGGCTAAAAAAGTGAGGAACTTAAAGTAATTAATATCAGTAGATAAAAAGTACTTGAGAAACTAATGGGACTAAAAGCCAACAAATCCCCTGGAACTGATGGCCTACATCATTGGGTTCTAAAAGAGGTGGCTGCAGAGATAGTGGATGCATTGGTTGTGATCTTCCAAAATTCTCTAGATTCAGGAACAGTCCCATTGGATTGGAAGGTAGCAAATGTAACCCCGCTATTCAAGAAAGGAGGGAGAGAGAAAACAGGGAACTATAGGCCAGCTAGCCTGACATCAGTCGTCGGGAAAATGCTGGAATCCATTATTAAGGAAATGGTATCAGGGCATTTAGAAAATGATCAGGCAGAGTCAACATGGTTTTATGAAAGGAAAATCATGTTTAACAAATGTATTAGTTTTTTGAGGATATAACTAGCAGGGTAGATAAAGGGGAACCAGTGGATGCAGTATATTTGAATTTCCAAAAAGCATTCGATAAGGTGCCACATAAAAGGTTGCTTCGCAAGATAAGGGCTCATGGGGTTGGGGGTAAAATATTAGCATGGCTAGAGGATTGGTTAATGGACAGAAAACAGAGAGTAGGGATAAACGGGTCATTTTCCGGTTGGCATACTGTAACTAGCGGGGTACCGCAAGGATCAGTGCTTGGGCCTCAGCTATTTACAATCTATATTGATGACTTGGATGAAGGGACCAAGTGCAATGTATCTAAGTTTGCTGGTGATACAAAGCTAGGTGGGAAAGTAAGCTGTGAGGAGGACACAAAGGGGGAAAAATTCAGTTGGTTGCGCCTCCCGTTAGCGCCTTAAGAGGGCGCTAATGGTGCGCAAAGCAGCTAGCGCCCGGGCGCGGCGAAGTTTGCGGCGCTCGAGAAATTAACTAGACATTTTGCGGCGGCGCTAAACACTACCGCCACGAACTCCTGCGCCGGCAGATCATGACGTCACTCGAGTGTGCAACGCCCCGGTATCGCCCCAGAGCGGATATTGAGTGGCGCCCCCTGCCTTACCGCCTGACGTTAGCAACGACAGGTTGAGGGGAGCGTTCTGCAGTCATGAAGGGAAAGGGGGAGCGCTATTTAAAGGTGACCGCTTCCTGCCTTTTATTGTTGGTGCCATTTTTGAACTACGCATTCTGAGAGAGAGAGGGAGAGACTTCTGGAGAGATTCAACGTTGTGTGAAGGAGTTTTGGGTACTGAGCAGCACTTTGCAGGTTCATTTTGATTTTCCATTCCTTGTATTGATTTAGCAGAGACTGTGGGGGCTGCACTCTGAGCTCTTTGCCTGGTACTCTCCATTGTTCTTTCCAGCACATTTGATGTGCAAGTCTCTCCAGGCCGAGATTCAAGGCTGCAATGAGTAGGATGTGGATGGAAAGCAAGATTAACCATCCCCTTTAAGAACTGGCCCGTGCCATTCTGTGTGTGTTCCATTGCTGACTGACATTACGTGAGCTTCGCCAGCGCTCTGAGTTAGCGCCTCACTCCTCGGCCTTTGCGCCTTAAGACAGGTGTGCAGCGCCTGATTTAGCGCTCCAATCACCTCCAGGGGCGTTAAAAGTGAAGTTTCCCGTCAGTGGCGATAATTAGCGCCCGGACGATATTTGCGCCCTAAATGGGGCGCGACTGAATTTTCCCCCCAAAGAGTCTGCAAAGGGACATAGATAGACTAAGTGAGTGGGCAATAAGGTGGCAGATGGAGTATAATGTGGGGAAATGTGAGATTATTCAATTTGGTAGGAAGAACAGAAAAACAGAATATTTTTTAAATGGTGAGAAACTATTAAATGTTGGTGTTCAGAGAGATTTAGGTGTCTTCGTGGGGAATGTCACTCAAAGGGTTGACGGTGGAGAGGCAATGGCAAACATTCAAAGACCGCATGGACGAACTACAGAATTTCTTCATCCCAGTTTGGCATAAGAATAAAACAAAAAGGGTGACTCAACCATGGCTAACAAAGGAAATTAGGGATAGCATAAGATCCAAGGAGAGGGCATATAAATTGGCCAGAAAAAGCAGTAACCCTGTGGATTGGGAGCAGTTTAAGATTCAACAAAGGAGGACAAAGGGATTCATTAAGAAGGGGAAAATAGAATATGAGAGTAAGCTTGCAGGGAACATAAAAACTGACTGTAAAAGCTTTTATAGATATGTGAAGAGAAAAAGATTAGTGAAATCAAGCATAGGTCCCTTGCAGTCAGAATCAGGGGAACTTATAATGGGGAACAAAGAAATGTCAGTCCAATTAAATACATATTTTGGTTCTGTCTTCACAAAGGAGGACACAAATAACCTCCCAGAGATGTTGGGGAACATAGGGTCTGATGAAAGGGAGGAACTGAAAGAAATCAGTATTTGTAGGGAAATTATGTTAGGGAAATTGAAGGGATTGAAGGCCGATAAATCCCCAGGGCTTGATAATCTAAATCCTAGGGTACTTAAGGAAGTGGCCCGAGAAATAGTAGATGCATTGCTGATCATCTTCCAACATTCGATGGAATCTGGAACAGTACCCATGGATTGGAGGGTAGCTAATGTTACCCCACTATTCAAAAAGGGTGGTAGAGAGAAAACGGGGAATTACAGACCGGTAAGCCTGAGATCGGTAGTGGGGAAAATGCTAGAGTCCATTATAAAAGATGTAATAGCTGAGCACTTGAAAAACAGTGACAGGATCGGACAAAGTCAACATGGATTTACAAAAGGTAAATCATGCTTGACTAATCTATTGGAATTTTTTGAGGATGTAACTGGTAAAATAGATAAGGGAGAACCAGTGGATGTGGTGTATTTGGACTTCCAAAAGGCTTTTGATAAGGTCCCGCATAAGAGATTAGCGTGTAAAGTTAAGGCACATGGGATTGGGGCAAGGTATTGACTTGGATAGAGAACTGGTTGGCAAACAGAAAGCAAAGAGTTGCAATAAACGGGTCTTTTTCCGAGAGGCAGGCAGTGACTAGTGGGGTACTGCAGGGATCGGTCCTTGGACCCCAGCTATTCACAATATATATTAATGATCTAGACAAGGGAACTAGATGTAATATCTCCAAGTTTGCAGACGACACAAAACTGGGTGGGCGTGTGTGCTGCGAGGAGGATGCCGAGAAACTCCAGGATGATTTGGACAGGTTGGGTGATTGGGCAGAAGCGTGGCGGATGCAATATAACGTGGATAAATGCTAGGTTATCCACTTTGGTGTCAAAAACAGAAAGGCAGATTATAATCTGAATGGCAATAGATTGGGAGAAGGGGAAGTGCAACGAGACCTGGGTGTCCTTGTGCACCAGTCGCTGAAGGTAAGCATGCAGGTGCAGCAGGCGGTTAAGAAGGCAAATGGTATGTTGGCCTTCATAGCGAGAGGGTTTGAGTACAGGAACAAGGATGTCTTGCTGCAGTTGTACAGGGCCTTGGTGAGACCACACCTTGAGTACTGTGTGCAGTTTTGGTCGCCTTATCTGAGGAAGGATGTTCTTGCCATGGAAGGAGTTCAGCGAAGATTCACAAGGCTGATACCTGGGATGGCAGGAATGACGTATGAAGAAAGATTGGGTCGATTGGGCTTATACTCGCTGGAGTATAGAAGAATGAGAGGGGATCTCATTGAAACTTATAAAATTCTGACAGGACAGGACAAACTAGATGCAGGAAGGATGTTCCCGATGGTCGGGGAGTCCAGAACCAGGGGTCACAGTCTAAGGATAAGGGGTAAGCCATTTAGGACAGAAATGAGGAGGAATTTCTTCACCCAGAGAGTGGTGAACCTGTGGAATTCTCTGCCACAGAAGGCAGTAGAGGCCAATTCATTAAATAGATTCAAGAAGGAGTTGGATATATTTCTTAAGGCTAAAGGGATCAAGGGATATGGGGAGAAAGCAGGGACAGGGTACTGAATTTGGATGATCAGCCATGATCGCATTGAATGGCGGAGCAGGCTAGAGGGGCCGAATGGCCTACTCCTGCTCCTATCTTCTATGATTCTATAAGAAAGTTAGCATGCAGGTACAGCAAGCAATTAGGAAGGCAAATGGCCTGTTGGCCTTTAATGCAAGGGGGTTGGAGTACGAGAGTAAGGAAGTCTTACTACAGTTGTATAGGGCTTTAGTGAGACCACACCCGGAGTACTGTGCAGAGTTTTGGTCTCCTTATCTGAGAAAGGGCATACATGCTTTAGAGGCGGTGCAACGAAGGTTCACTAGATTGATCCCTGGGATGAGAGGGTTGTCCTATGAGGAGAGATTGAATAGACTGGGCCTATACTTTCTGGAGTTTAGAAGAATGAGAGGTGATCTCATTGAAACATATAAGATTCTGAGGGGGATTGACAGGGTAGATGCTGAGATATTGGGGGTGATTTTGCCAATAGGGAGCTTTTGGAGGCGGGACTCCCACTTGTCGGGTTTCAGTCCCGCCTCCATCAACTTCTGGCCAACCCACGCTATTTTCCCTTGATTGACCTTGTTAAGCCCGCCCAGCGGACTTAGCAGGCCAATTAAGGGAAAGCCGGTTGCAGAGAACGTGTGACATTTCATCTGTCAAAAATTTCTCTGTAGTTTGATGAGGTCTTGAATTCGAGACCTCATCAAACCTCTTTCTTTTGCAGAAATGAGATGGTTGTTGCATTGGATAATGCAACGGCCATCTGTCATCTCTACCACGGAGGTGCGAGACTCTCCGCATACACACCGACTGAAGCCTGCAGGAAGAAACAAAGGTAAGTACAATTTTTCTAACACTTTCCACTTACATAAGAACATAAGAAATAGGAGCAGGAGTAGGCCAATCGGCCCCTCGAGCCTGCTCCACCATTCAATAAGATCATGGCTGATCTGATCCTAACCTCAAATCTAAAGAACACAAGAAGTAGGAGCAGGACCCGGCCACTCAGCCCCTGGGCCCGCTCCGCCACCCACAGGGCCTTGACCAATCCGAACTCAGCTTCATGTCCAATTTCCTGCCCGCTCCCCGTAACCCCTAATTCCCTTTACTTCTAGGAAACTGTCTATTTCTGTTTTAAATTTATTTAATGATTTAGCTTCCACAGCTTCCTGGGGCAGCAAATTCCACAGACCTACTACCCTCTGAGTGAAGAAGTTTCTCCTCATCTCAGTTTTGAAAGAGCAGCCCCTTACCTCAGATACTCACCTCTCCACTCTTGCACCCATCACTTACCTTCACAATGCACTTTTGCACCCCCCCCCGACCCCCTGTTAACAGGCAGTTAAGTGGTTGTAATCCCTTCTCACCTCCAAGGAGACGGGACCTGGCGCGGGACGGCTACCCGCCTCCTGGCAAGATGGCACGGAGGTGGGTTGGGCACCCGTCCTCAAATTCTGCCATTTTCCTGGCAGTCCCGCTTCCATACCCGCCTCCCCAGGGCTGGCAAGATCACGCCCATTGTGTCCCCTGGCTGGAGTGTCTAGAACAAGGGGGCATAGCCTCAGGATAAGGGGGTCGGCCATTTAAGATCGAGATGAGGAGGAATTTCTTCACTCAGAAGGTTGTGAATCTTTGGAATTCTCTACCACTGCCCGGATTTCTGTATAAAGGGAACATTGGTCAGAGGAGCATCTGCTCTGCCTGCCCGATGATATCAGTGCGAGGTCTGATCGATTTGAATGATCTGGCCTTAATAGTATTGTATAGTAGAGCTGTCAGAGCTAATTGCACTGTTTATAGGCAGCCTATTGTTTGGGAGGGCGGGAAATCCAGTGAGGCAAACATTAATCTTTATAAAGCGCTGGTTAGGCCACAACTGGAGTATTGCGTCCAGTTCTGGTCACCACACTTTAGGAAGGATGTGAAGGCCCTTGAGAGGGTGCAGAGGAGATTTACCAGAATGGTTCCAGGGATGGGGATCTTACCTACAAGGACAGGTTGGAGAAGCTGGATTTGTTTTCATTAGAGCAAAGGAGGTTGAGGGGTGATTTGATAGAGGTGTACAAGATTATGACGGGTTTGGATAGGCTAGACTGGGAAAGGCTGTTCCCACTAGTTGATGGTACAAGGACTAGGGGACACAGATTTAAGGTTTTGGGCAAGAGATACGGGGGGGATGTGAGGAAAAACTTTTTTACACAGCGAGTGGTGAGGACCTGGAACACGCTGCCGACGGAAGTGGTGGAAGTGGAGACTCTCAATGTTTTCAAGTGGAGACTGGATAGGCACTTGAGGGAAATAAACTTGCAGGGCTACGGGGATAGAGCGGGGGAATGGGACTGACTCAATTGCTCTGCAGAGAGCCGGCACGGACTCGATGGGCCGAATGGCCTCCTTCTGTGCCGTTATGACTATGACTCTATAATCATGGGCCCACAGTGGAACACTGAAGGGAAGGACGGACAGATTGGGAGCGGCTGGGGGGGTGGGGACTGGGGGGTGGGTGGGGTCAATGGAGCAGCTTATTTCAGTGTTGGAGACATTTAAAGAGCACACCCAGAAGCAAGGAGATGAAGTTAAGAAAACCTTAAGGCTCAAAACCCTGAAAGGAAAAATGACTTGCTTCCAGCTTTTCTTTACTGCAACTAATGATGCCTTTAAATAATGTTGGAAATGGCTGCCCCACAATTTATATTGCCCATGATATGCGGGTTGAGGAAGTAGCAGTGGCAGTGCTGATTGACATGAAAATCGTGTTGGTGTCATAACTGTGTCATTTGACTCCTATTTCAATATTTTAATTAGACCCCCACCTTTTTCCAGTGGGAGCACTGGCTGCCTAAATTGAGGCCCGTCCAAAAATCAGAACAGGTGGATGTCCAGCAGTGAGTTAACATTTCTTTTGTTGCAATTTTCATCTCGCTACCGCCCCGTTCACCCCATTAACAGGCGTAAACATCAGTAAGGCAACAATTGGCCCCAGTCTCTTAAAGCGAGGCAGGAGAACATCGGCCATTATCTGCAAACTGATCAATGGTCCAGTTCTTATCTTGAGCAGTACCAGTAACGTTTAAGCAAATGCCGTGCAGGTACAAATGTGAAAATGAATAAACCTAAAACTGTTAAAAAGAACTGTAGCAACACAAGTTTCAGAAATCAGCTGTTCGCAGCATTCCTAGGAGATTGGAAATAGAGCCAGAATTCCTGCTCCTGATTGCTATCCACCTCTGGAAGCGCACACATGTGGATGGTAGATGAGGTCAGGCTGTTGGTGTACACATTCAAATAGGTCACCAACACTCATTGTCCAGGCTCATCGATGAAGAATGGTTACTGAACTGAGGTACCAGAAGGGCACTCCATGTGGAGCTATACTTTGGCATGATTCACTCCCTTAAGGAGAGGAGGATCAAAAAAAAAATTGGATGGAAACAAATGCTAGTTTACAGTATGCAGTCAGTAGTTTGCTTCTAGACATTAATGCATTCACCAACCTGGTGCATTAAGGTTAGTGTAAATTATGTGACTGCACTCAAATCTATTGCAATGCAGCGTGTGAATTGTTCACCTGTATTTGCGGCTGGTGAAGGGGTAAAATTCAGGAAAAGCCTTTCAGATTTTGCTAACCATCATAAAAACACTAAAATACCTCAGTGTGTCCCTTTTATGATTTACAATAAGATTCCATTATTTTGTCCAACTAATCCACATTTTTCCTTTCCGTATCTCTTTTCCTTTAGTGCTGTCTCCCCATGCCATTGCACTGTAGACAATGGGTTTGTTGTTTGCATAGACCTTTACTGTTTGATACCAATGCAAGCCCATGGATTCATTTAGGAAAGCAGATGGACTAAATTTGTTGGTACTTTACTAGCCGGCTGGCTAAGAAATATCTGAACAACATGCATTGCTGAACATAGTGGAGAGTTTGGAACTGAGCTAACTCAAAGCCACAATCCCTAGAGGTACAGAAAGAACATTGTGACCACTACACTGAGGCCACTTTAAGTACTTCTTGTTCTCACAGTGTACCAATGGTATAAAAACAGTTGAAAACAAAAATAAACTCTCAAACTGTAGCCTGCAATTTTCTAAAATGCTTTCCATGGAAATACTTAAAAATTAATTGTTTTGCATTTTGCTTTCATACCTAGGAATGCTCCCAAACTGAGATTGCCTTGTTTATTTCCACTAATGTTGTTAGTGCCACTCCTAGTCGAGTCAGCAGGAACTATTTTGGTGATGGGGAAGGTCAATTCCCATTACCTTTTCTTCCCTCTTTCCCTCTTCAGCCAAGTAATTCACCCCCACTCCGTGCCATACCTGAAGGATCGGAGTCAACATTGGCAACTTATTGTCCAGCCCATGCCTGGGTGAAGTGTTACCAGAAGTCACAACTTAAACCAGAGTCTCCCAGTCCATGGTCCAGTACAATGGTACAGTGTAATAATGGGCTACTTGCTTACCTTTGTAAACTAAAGTGAGTGTACACAGGTTACTTCAAACTAATTTTAAATCTCTTTACCTTTGAAAAATAGATACATCCATATGGGAAAAAATTGTTCCATTAATCCCAAACCACCATCATGTTTTGCAGGCATCTATTGTGCTTTTATTTTGGTGATAACTTGGGAGTTAACATATTCAGATAGCTCTGGCCATTACGTTGTTAATGCCATGCTCTGGGACTTGAGCAAGCTTTTCCCCAGCTAAAGAAACATAAATGTTCAGCTGTGATAGAAGTTTGTGAGTTCTCCTAACATAAATTAAGCTGATATCATCACCATCAGTGGACCATAAAACTGATTTATTATAAATACTGTTCTCATTTGTTTACAGCTTAAATTCTTTGGTTCTGGTCAATTAGCACATTAGCCATCTCTCAAAGTGACAGGTGCTTAAATGCATGTTACAAAAGCTTTCGGAGGCAAAAAAAACGGAGAAGCAGGATGAAAATGTGTTACAGAGAAACCAGATATAATGAAGAGAAAAAAATCTGCTGATATCTCCACTGCTGAAATATTTATACCACATGAGTGCACTTACTTGCAAAGGTGGAGGAGCTGTTAAAATCTTTCACCAATTTCCTTTGTTGTAATGTGGCTTTTGGAAAAATTCTTAGATAAAGCTAGAAAAGTGAAGGCGTTGTCTAATTTTTGAAGACTCTAGATGCTGAGCTCTTAAAGATTCTTTTTCCACCCCCTACCACCACTTCTACAAGGACCTGCAGAGGTTGAACTCTGTAGATAAAGATCATTTGGGAACTGGTACTAGGATCTTAATGTTGTTTAAATTAAACTCTGTTTCAATGGACTTGCAAAAGATCATTTTGGCAAAAGACAATGGAATTTAGTGAAAATTTAAGGCCAGTCAGCTCTTCTTGTCATTTTGTTTTGGTCGTAAGCTCACATTATACTGTACCCTGAATGTAAGGAGTACATATACGCATCTTATTTGTTCAGCTGGATCCATCAGGCCTGTGTTTCTAGTCTGATCCAACATATAAACAGATTTAGTAAGTGGTTGCCTTTTCCCCTCCCCAGTGAGATTACCACTTAGGAAAGAGTGTGGTAGAATTAATGGAAGGCCAGAAATTCCACTTTTAGGGCCAGCCCTGATGGGAACCACATTGCCACTCACTAAAAATGTAGAGAAAAAGGTGATGGATACCAAAAGAAGTTGACAGTTATTTGACCCTAGGTCTATTATCTCATTACTGAAGCTATGAATCTAAAACATCTGGGTTAGCATTTCGAAACCTTACTCCTTTCAATCAGAAACTAATTATCTGACCAATATAGATTAAATAGTAACCTACAATCTAAGACACATGAACTTTTCCCTTTGAGTTGTTTTGAGTGCAATTTTTCTTTTTAATAGTTTTAATAATGTGACAAGAGAAGCTGAAACTATATATGCAGTTAGAAATGCATCCATCACAACTGGGTTGGTACTGAGTCACACAGAACAGGAAGGTCCCATGTTCAATCTCAGCCAGTGCAGTGGTAGAGCACTTGGTGTCCTTGTGTTGAGGGAATAGCAGAATTCAATTGGGATTCCTACTTCTGATGACTAGCCAATCAAAGAGGACTCTTGTTGGAGTACAATTCCACCTCACACAAGTGGCCATTTTTCATGTATAAACCTAGGCAGAGTGTCAACATGATATTAGATTGTGTAGGGCATCACAACTATACCTAATTTTGTCTTCATCAATGTTTACACACACACACACACAGTGATCAGGAGTGAGTCCTGAATTATTTTTTTTCCCTCCCTACCCCAGGGCACTACCAATTGTTGCACCCCAAATGCTGTAGTGACTGATTAAGTATGGATGAACAACAACAAATTGCATTATGTAGCACCTTTAATGTAGAAAAACATCCTGAGGCACTTCACAGAGGTATAATCAGAAATAAATGGATGCTGAGCTAAAGAACGAGATATTAGAAGAGATGACCAAAAGCTTGGTGAAAGAGGTTGGTATTAAGAATAGTTTTAAAGGAGGAAAGGGAGGTGGCGAGGTGGAGGAGCTTAGGTGGGGAATTCCAGAGCTTGAGGTCTAGGCAAAGCAGGATTGAAACTGGGATGTTCTGGCTTGGATTCTCTGAATTAATATCACACCACATGGAGCTTTTGAGGATCTTTTTGAGTTTGTTTATTTAAACACTAAGTACTAGTGATATAATCAAGAGTAAAAGTTTGAAGGAATTCTTGAGCCCAACACTGCAAGAGAATGTTCATGTCTTTCTACAACTGAAAATTATGATCACTGAAGCAATCATGGGTGAATTACTGCAGCCCCAAAATTCCACAAGGCCATTTGTCCAATGCTGCAAGTATGGGACTTCTACCCACTAATCCACTCCGAACCCCTTCACACCAGCTTTCAGACTCCAGTGGTTAAAATGAAGGCTTCTGTCACTCAGAGCTTTCAGGGTCTGATAGCTGCCCGTAGTCTAGCCAGTCCGCTGATCAGCGGGGACACAGATGCAGAGCTCAATGGAATGGTGACAGCTGGAGATTGCATGTTGCTGCCATTTTTCAGGAAAGCAGCACACAGCAAGCATCCGGCCTTCCCCTTCAGAGCACCACAGAAGTGGCACACAGGAGGTGACACCTGGCTGCCCAGCAGAAGCTCCAGAGATGCAGCCTACAGCATGTTGCTCCCAGGAGCAAGTTGCCATGAGAGGAGGACAACCTCTGTCCAATTAACCTTTCGTACCACAAAAGCAGCCAGCCACCTTTCGTGATTCTAGCCCTCAAATTGCACCGAGGAGAAGCAATAGAATAGGAGAAAGAAAGGCATGTTCAGGCACCCAGGAAAAACACACTGTGAAGATGGTGCAGGATGGCTAGTGATTACTGATGAAATTGTTGCAATAAATGAAAAGGTGCACAAATTTCATGCTCAGTTATTCATGGAACCTATAAAGACTTATATGGTCAGATAGGGACAAAGAGGTCTGGGGTGCTGTGAGGTTCTAGGATATGTACTGTACTGAAGGGGTTATAATTTCGCAGAAGTGAAGGAATGGGGTATTTGCAGTAGTGACAAAAAAAAGCTATTAAATAGGTAAGAGCACTTCAGATGCCTCTTGCAGTCGTCACAACAACAACAATATTCATTTATATAATGCCTTTAACATAATAAAAACAGCCCGAGGCGTTCTCTGAGGAATTCTTGGAGTGACAGTCTCATGTTGATCCACTCCAAGTTCCTACAATACAACAATGACTACATTTCAAAAAGTACTGCATTAGCTGTAAAGCGCTTTGGGACATCCTGAGGTCATGAATGGCACTAAATAAATGCAAGTTGTTTCTTCTTTAAAGTAACTGGAGACACCTCCCAGCAATCTCCATATCCAGGCCTTTATGGATGGCAAAGTTGTGCAGGACACAGCAGGTTACAATTATGCAGGATACACACATCGAAGCATACTGCTGAGCCCCTTCTGAGCTAACAAAGCAGCAAAAGCACCCAATTAAAATCCCTAACATAATTTGGGGAGAGGCATGTGCCTCACTGTAGCACCTCAGCTTTCTTGCCACTCGCAGAGGGGCCATACTCCATTGTGGCAAGGGGTATGTTTCTTCACCCACAAGGCATGTGGGTGCTTGACTATCTTCCTTGAAGAGCTTAGGGAGGGCAGAATTCCTGAGGATGAAGGCATCATGACATGATGTAGAAAATTCTTCGTATGCACAATCTGGTCATTCAGAGAGTTGAACGCCTTTCTATTCAGAAAGTTGAAGGGTTTAATTGTAGGAGCTTGAATTGCAATGTGCATCCCATCTATTGCAGAAACATGGCAGACAAGGGGTCATAACACAAATTACATCCCAAGTACACTGTATTTACACCCCAAATTCACTGGAAAATTTAAGTAAATTTGGGCCTATAACCTTACTGACATTAATTCAGTTCTCAGACACTGTCACTAGCTCCTGTGAGCCATTTCACCACATCATGTTATCAGCCTAGATTGTTTAAACAATATATATTTTTAAATCAATAGAAAGCTCTCTTATGGTTCAGCATGTTTATCTAATGAGTACCTGAGTCATAAAGACCAGGAATGTCCCAGGTTCAATCCACAGCCTGTGTTGAGTTAGCTGTTCTCAGCTGGGACAGCAGTAGGGGAGAAATAATCATTGACCCTGGGTTAGGAAGGGGGAAATTGGCAAGGTTTTCACTCCCGAGTGCTGTCCAGTGACTCCAGCTGAAAGTGTATGTGCATGGACCTCTGGTGAAGACAAGATCATGCTCAGCTGTCATGTTCCTCACAGTCAAGCATCCTGCCAAGACTCACACATAGGCGATGGCAGCTGGGTCAGGTACCGAAGGACGGTCATTACCCACGGAACCATGCCTCAGCAAGAAGCCAAAGCATTCAGGAGGGTAAGGGACCAGAGAAAATTGGCAGAGAAAGTTGATGAGAAAAGGAAAAAAATGTTAATAGAAAGAAACAAAAAGGATATTACAGTTAATTGTGATTCTTTGTATACATTTTGGTTTTTTAAAAAGAAGCCTTAATTGTGAAATCCCCTAATCTTGCCTATTTTAACTATTTATTTATGTTGATTTAACAGGGCTTTGCTGTAGTTCCACAAAGGACTACAGATTGTGTTTTGCAGAGTTAAACATTTTATCGCATCAAAATCATATTAATATTTACATGACATTTTGGCAAAACAATTTGGAAACATCAGGTCGTATACTCTCAACCACAATTTATTTTCTAAATTCTGTTTTTCATTTGTTAAAGTTGTCAAATGTGTGCTGGAATACCCCTGAGACTATAGTTCATTGTCTGACTTGGAAAAAATTGCACAACTCATAAGTATAGCAAACTAGATGGAAATCAAAATACACACAACGAAGTTTGAGCTTTTTTCACTGAAGTCCTGCTGCAATGTATTTGGAAAACACTAAGTGAACCACACACAGTAATGATTTTGTTCACAGCATGAGCATTGACTACAATTCATTTTGTTCCACTTAAATGTGTTATTACATCCTAGAAATCTAGTAAAACACCATATTTGATGATTTCTTCCCATGAAGTAGTTAAAGGTTAAAATAGATTTGCTAGACGTCATACAGTAAATCAGGGAAAAAAAAGTGTAATTGGAAATCAAGAACATAATTGGTTTGTTTTTAAGAGGAAGAAGCTCCATTAGAGTCAATACAAAATGTAACTTTTGAAAATGTAGATATTGGTTGTCAGTGGGGTGGGGTTCACAGCAGAGAGAAGCTCTAATGGGCTTTACCATGAAGTGGTGGGTAAGTGCCTGATCTCAGCTGTATAGTTGTGGAAAGTCATAAGAACATAAGAACATAAGAAATAGGAGCAGGAGTAGGCCATTTGGCCCTTCGAGCCTGCTCCGTCATTCAACAAGATCATGGATGATCTTCTACCTCAACTCCACCTTCCCGCACCATCCCCATATTCCTTGATTCCCTTAGTTCCCAAAAATTTATCGACCTCTGTCTTGAATATACTCAATGACTGAGCATCCACAGCTCTCTGGGGTAGAGAATTCCAAAGATTCACAACCCTTTGAGTGAAGAAACTTCTCCTCATCTCAGTCCTAAATGGCAGACCCCTTATTCTGAGACTGTGACCCCCGTGTTCTAGATTCCCCAGCCAGGGGAAACATTTTTCCAGCATTAACCCTGTCAAGTCCCTTAAGAATTTTATATGTTTCAATTAGATCACCTCTCATTCTTCTAAACTCTAGGGAATATAGGCCTAGTCTATATGTGCGGGTTAGGTTGATTTGGCTATGATAAATTGACCCTTAGTGTTAGGGGGGGATTAAATATGTGGGGTTATGGGGATAGGATGGGATATGTTAGGGGGAATTAAATACGTGGGGTTACGGGGGTAGGGTGGGATATGTGTACTGTGGGGATTAAAGCAGGGACAGGGTACTGGATTTGGATGATCAGCCATGATCGTATTGAATGGTGGAGCAGGCTCGATGGGCCGAATGGCCTACTCCTGCTCCTAGATTCTATGTTTCTATGTTTCTAGTCTACTCAATCTCTCCTCATAGGACAATCCCCCCATCCCAGGGACCAGTCTAGTGAACCTTTGTTGCACTCCCTCTAAGGCAAGTATGTCTTTCCTTAGGTAAGGAGACCAGAAATGTACACAGTACTCCAGGTGTGGCCTCACCAATGCCCTGTATAATTGTAGTAAGACTTCTTTACTCTTATACACTAATCCCTTTGTAACAAAAGTGAACATACCATTTGCTTTCCTAATTGCTTGCTGTACCTGCATGTTAACTTTCTGTGATTCATGTACAAGGACACCCAGGTTCCTCTGAATGCAAACATTTCACAGTCTCACCATTCAAAAATATTCTGCTTTTTTGTTTTTCCTACCAAAGTGGATAACTTCACAGTTCTCCACATTGTATTACATTTGCCATGTTCTTGCCCACTCAGTCAACCTGTCTATATCTCTCTGCAGTCTCTTTGCGTCCTCCTCACAGCTTAGTTTCCCACCTAACTTTGTATCATCAGCAAACTTGGATTCGTTACACTCAGTCCCTTCATCTAAGTCATTAATATAGATTGTAAATAGCTGAGGCCCAAGCACTGATCCTTGTGGTACCCCGCTAGTTACAGCCTGCCAACCCGAAAATGACCCATTTATTCCTACTCTCTGTTTTCTGTCCGTTAACAAATCCTCAATCCATGCTAATATATTACCTCAATCCCATGAGTCCTAATTTTGTGTAATAACCTCTTGTGTGGCACCTTATCGAATGCTTTTTGAAAATCCAAATACACTACATCCACTGGTTCCCCTTTATCCATCCTACTAGTTACATCTTCAAAAAAAACTAACAGATTTGTCAAACATAATTTCCCTTTCATAAAACCATGTTGACTTTACCTAATCATATTACGATTTTCTAAGTGCCCTGTTACCACATCCCTAATAATAGATTCTAGCATTTTGCATACTATTGATGTCAGGCTAACTGGCCTATTGTTCCTCGTTGTTTCTCTTCCTCCTTTCTTAAATAGCGGGGTTATGTTTGCTACCTTCCAATCCTTGGGGACTGTTCTAGAATCTAGGGAATTCGGGAAGATTAACACCAGTGTATCCACTATCTCTGCAGCTACCTCTTTTAAAACCCTAGGACGCAGGTCGTCAGGTCCAGGGGATTTGTCGCTACTTAGTCCCACTAATTTCTCCAGTACTATGTCTTTACTTATACTGATTTCTTTAAGTTCCTCATTCTCTCCAGTTCCTCATTCTCTCCTTGGTTCCCCATTATTTCCAGAATGTTTTTGTGTCTTCTACCGTGAAGACAGATACTCAGGCCGCGATTTTGCCAGTGCTCAGAGTGCGGGTTTGGAGGCGGTTCCGCTGTCAAAATCGAAATGATTGACAGCGGGTTGGGAACCTGCTCCGAACCCGCCTCCATGTAAGTTTCCAAAGTGTCAGGTCTGCGATGTCAGAACAGACCCGACACCAAGTGGCAGGGGAGGCATTTAAGATAGTTAAATACTTGTTTTGCCAGCCTATTTCTATTTTACCACATTTTTAATGGGGTTCACGTCGTTCGGAGATCACGTCAGGTAAGTAGGTTGGGTTCTCTATGTCTCTCATTGCTGTGAATAGGTGACAGCTGCAAAAGTGATATGAAAGCTACCATTTGACAGCTGGTCACTTTCCAATGTCAGAAGCTTGAGCCTTCAGGACTTGGAAGACACTTTTGAGCTTTATGCAAGTTGGAAAAGTCTGGAGTAAACTCTCTATCCACTGTCACCTTCTTGGAGCAAGCTCTCTCACCATTGACAGATCGCTTCTGTCATCTCAACTTCAGCTGCCATCTACTCCAGCAAGGAAGTTATGTCTCAACATTCACTGGAACTCACTAAGACACTTCTAAAGGTGAGCACAGGTAAAGTGTTGAAAATATAGATTTCAATGTTTGACAAGACATTAACAGAAACTTCACATGAACATTGGCTAAACCACCCAAGTGCCTACCCTTGTTGTTAGTTGGTCTGATTGGACTAGGATGAGGGTGAGTGTGAGGGGTGGCTAGTGAGATGGGGAAGTGATAATGTAGATTAGAGAGGGATGGGTGGAGGTGCAAGGTAAGTAGTTGTGAGTAAAGATGTGCAGGAGTACGGTAGGGAAGGCAGAGTGATGTGGATGTGATGAGTGGCACAGCAGAATGAGGCTGAGTGTGGCTTGGCAGTAACGTTTCGTGATCTACTGAGATCATTGAAAGGTTTGTGCTACTGCAGCCTGGTCCTCCTGACGACATCCCTGCTTTTGCCCTCCTCTGCAATGTACAACCAGGCTGCGTTGGTGTCCTGGGGAGGTCTCTTCCACCCATGGGAAGGGAAGAGAACCTCCCTGCATGCTGTGACTCCCTCCATAAGCATATGGAGGGAGTCATGGGAGAGCCTGGGTGCAGCTGTCCACCTTTGTGCAGTGCTTGTCAGTGTTTGCAGCACCTCAATGCTGCAGAACACTGACAGCACAACTGTCAAAATGAATGTGGACATGGCCCCTTTAAGGAAACCGGCTGATGACGCATCATCAAATGATGTCATCAGACCCGCTTCCATTTAATTGGCCGGGAAACGCGCAGGGTGGGCTTAATAAGCCCAATCAGGGGAAAATCATTTGGAGAGAGCGGGCTGGAGCCGAGAGCGGGACCGGGACCCGCCAACCACCTCTCCTGCCGCGATCCCGCCTCCGCTGGTGAAATTGCGGCCAAAGTATTTGTTTAATGTCTCTGCCATTTCCTTATTGCCCATTATAATTTCTCCCGTCTCTGCCTATAATGGGCCCACGTTTACTTTCACTAATCTCTTCCTATTTACATATCTATAGAAACGTTTACAATCTGTTTTTATGTCTCTTGCTAATTTACTCTCATATTCTTTTTTATCTTTCCTTATCAATTTCTTGGTCCTCCTTTGCTGAATTCTAACATCCTTCCAGTCCTCAGGCTTACTACTTTTTTTTGGCAACATTATAAGCCTCTTCCTTTGATCTAATACTATCTTTAACTTCTCTTGTTAGCCACGGTTAGAGCACTTTTCCTGTGGGGTTTTTGTCAAAGCAGACAGGAGATGCTTTCTTGCACAGAGGAAAGGAATATCAGACAAAGAATCATCTCAGGCTGTTCATGAACACCTCCTAGCAGCCCATTACAGAGCAGCACCAGCAAACAACTAGATACAGCGTCACACTACTGCCCATTAAGGGAAGACCCTAAGGAACCTAACATATGGAATAGAGCTAACAGCAAGCACAAATATGCCAAACAGGAAATCGTGGTTTAAATTCCTGGCTGTGGACCTTTCCTGACATTGAGATACTTAGAGATAAGAAAGAAGAAAGAAAGAACTTGCATTTATATAGCACCTTTCATGACCTCAGGACATCCCCAAGCTTTACAGCCAATGAAGTATTTTTGAAGTGAGGTTACTCTTGTCGGAATTGGAGCAGCCAATTTGCACACTGCAGGGTCCTACAAACAGCAATGAGATAATAACCAGATACTGTAATATGTTTTAGTGATGTTGATTGAGGGATAAATATTGGCCAGGACACCAGGCTCTTGCCTGCTCTTCTTTGAAATAGTGCCACGGGATCTTTTACATTCATCTGAGAGGGCCGATGGGGCCTCGGTTTAACATCTCATCCGAAAGCCGGCACCTCCAATAGTGGAGCACTCAGTACTACACTGGAGTGTCAGCCTAGATTTAATGCGCAAGTCTCTGGAGCAGGACTTAAATCCACAACCTTCTGCCTCAGAGTTGAGAGTGTTACGACTGTGCCACAGCTAACAGCTAATATACAATTTACAAATGTTGTTGCATTGTAATTTGGTAAGAATGTTTTTTAATTGAAAACTATCTGCATGTGAGATACATTCTAACAAAGTCCCAATGAGAAAAATTAAAGAACAAAAACTGATTCATAAATATAACTTCTCCATTTAACTGCATGATATTCAGATATGAATTTTCTGGCAAAATGTTCTTATTGTAAAACATTGGCACTTTTGACTAAAACTAAAAGACAGAGGGAAGTGAGATAAAAATGATCAAACATCGTACAAAAATTTGATTGCAAACTACAAAAGAATTAAAATGGCCCAGTTATTACCTTAATATTATACAGAGCTCTATTATGCTGCTACAATTGCCCGGGGCAAGTTATGGTCATCAAATTCCATTCCTTTTTTCAGCCATGACTATGAAACACAATGCAAAGCTTATTGTTATAAATATAGCAACTGATGCTTGCATCATTTTACAATCCTTCATTAAACATATGAATTAACCCATGCTCATTTCAAGTTAAGTCTTTCGCTTTTCCCCTGTAATTTGCAAGAATTCAGGTCGCTTTAGATTCCAGGTTTGTATGCTGGTTTGTCAGGGTCAGTATTCAGATCCTGTTATGTACTTATTTGACTAGTGTATGCAAGTCAAAATAGCCACCTTTGTGAATCATGCTCCTTAAAACCAGTCGATAGAGATGTAGAGCAATTTCACTTAGATTTAAGGAGCATTCATAAGACTTGATTCCAGTGAGAAAGAAAGATTTTAAGAGAAGAGAGCACTATCCGTGGCTAACTCAGGAAGTAAAGGATGGTATCAAATTGAAAACGAAGGCATACAATGTTGCCAAGATTGGTGGGAGGCCAGAGGATTGGAACATTTTTAAAAACTAGCAAAGGATGACCAAAAAAAAATAAAGAGAGAAGATGAATTATGAGAGTAAACTGGCAAGAAATATTAAAACAGAAAGTAAGAGCTTCGACAGGTATATAAAAAGGAAGAGAGTAGCTAAAGTAAACATTGGTCCCTTAGAGGATGAGAATGGGGAATTAATAATGGGGAACGGGGAAATGGCAGAGTCTCTGAACAAATATTTTATATCTGTCTTCACGGTAGAAGACACTAGCAACATCCCAATAATGGATAATCAAGGGGCCACAGGGAGGGGGGAACTAATGACAATCACTATCACTAAGGAAAAAGTACTTGGTAAAATAATGGGGCTAAAAGACGACAAGTGCCCTGGACCAGATGGCCTGCATCCCAGGGTCTTAAAAGAAGTGGCTGCAGAGATAGTGGATGCATTGGTTGCAATATACCAAAATTCCCTGGACTCTGGAGAGGTCCTGGCGGATTGGAAAACCGCAAATGTAACACCCCTATTTAAGAAAGGAGGGAGACAGAAAGCAGGAAACTATAGACCAGTTAGCCTAACATCTGTCGTTGGGAAAATGCTGGAGTCCTTCATTAAGCAAGCAGTAGCAGGGCATTTGGAAAATCATAATGCAGTCAAGCAGAGTCAGCATGGTTTTAGGAAAGGGAAATCATGTTTAACAAATTTGCTGGAGTTCTTTGAGGATGTAACGAGCAGGGTGGATAAGAGTGAGCCAGTGGATGTGGTGTATTTGGATTTCCAGAAGGCATTCGATAAGGTGCCACATAAAAGGTTACTGCATAAGATAAGAACTCACGGAGTTGGGGGTAATATATTAGCATGGATAGAGAATTGGCTAACTAACAAAGCAGAGAGTCAGGATAAATGGGTCATTTTCCAGTTGGCAAACAGTTACTAGTGGGGTGCCACAGGGATCGGTGCTGGGGCCTCAACTAATTACAATCTACATTAATGACTTGGATGAAGGGACCGAGTGTAATGTAGCCAAGTTTGCTGATGATACAAAGATGGGTGGGAAAACAAGTTGTGCAGAGGACTCAAAGAATCTGCAAAGGGATATATAATCAGGCTAAATGAGTGTGCAAACATTTGGTAGATGGAGTATAATGTGGGAAAGTGCGAGGTTATCCACTTTGGCAGGAAAAATAAAAAAGCAAATTATTATTTAAATGGAGAGCGATTACAAAATGCTACAGTTCAGAGGAACCTGGGGGTCCTTGTGCATGAAACACAAAAAATTAGCATGCAGGTACAGCAAGTAATCAAAAAGGCAAATGGAATGTTGGCCTTTATTGCAAGGGGGTTGGAGTATAAAAGCAGGGAAGTCCTGCTACAACTGTACAGGGTATTGGTGAGACCACACCTTGAGTACTGCATACAGTTTTGGTCTCCTTATTTAAGGAAGGATATACTTGCATTGGAGGCAGTTCAGAGACGATTCACTCGGTTGATTCCAGAGATGAGGGGTTTGACTTATGAAGAAAGGTTGAGCAGGTTGGGCCTATACTCATTGGAATTTAGAAGAATGAGAGGTGATCTTATTGAAACATATAAGATACTGAGGGGGCTCGACAAGGTAGATGCAGAGAGGATGTTTCCCCTCGTGGGGAGTCTAGAACTCGGGGGCATAGTTTCAGAATAAAGGGTCGCCCTTTTAGAACTGAGATGAGGAGGAATTTCTTCTCTCAGAGGGTCGTAAATCTGTGGAATTCTTTGCCCCAGAGAGCTGTGGAGGCTGGGTCATTAAATACATTTAAGGTGGAGATAGACAGATTTTTGCAAGATAAGGGAATGAAGGGTTATGGGGAGTGGGCAGGGAAGTGGCTTTGAGCCCAAGATCAGCCATGATCTTATTGAATGGCAGAGCAGGCTCGAGGGGCCAAGTGGCCTATTCCTGCTCCTATTTCTTTTGTTCTTATGCCATTTTCACTTGCATACAGTGATTCAACGGATGCACCAATGCCATGAGAATGCTTATCCTGCCGTCTATTAGACTACTATGTGCATTACAACCTCTGTCCCCACTGGACTGCCGTGGATCAGCACCCCCATTATGAGGTTACCTACCACAATCCCAAGTAGATTACCAAAAACAGATGAGCACACCAACTCCCATAAGACCGCTGGGGGAATCAGATGAATGCACATAACCAGAAGATCAGCTATCCCTCTAACCCAATTTCCAGACACAAGATGGATGCATTGCTACATGTTCTCCTACTAGATTAATAAGTTTCAGATGAATGCACAAGGCCACAAATTTCTCCCACACGACTACCAAGAAATGGTTGGGCCTTTGCTAACATTAAAAGTTAACTGGCATTTGGATGTCAGGGAGGAAAGCTTTGCACATGTGTGTCTGCAAGTATGCTTTCCTTGACTAGAGAGTGAAATGGAGACAGCAGTATAAATCAGTATAACTCGGGCCTGCAGGCTTTGCAACACTCTCAGCAAGTACCAATCTCAAACCACTATATCATCACCCTCAGAACTATGGATATTATTTTGGTATCTGGAGACTGAGGTAAAGTATATGCAAACTTGTCTTTAGCCAGTCCAAAAACATCTAAAAGTAAATATCAGAGAATTGTAGATAAGAAAAATAGACTGGAAACATACAGATAAAAAACACAAGGAAAGAACATTATCTAATCATTTCCTAGTCATGAATAAATTCATCAAATCTTAATGGTTATTTTTTATGCTACTTCTCAGAAGAAGTGTTTTATTTTTTTGTGGAATTTATTTTTTGCTTTCCCCTGACATTACACAAGTCGTATTGATTAACAGCTGCTTCATGATTTAATAATTGGTATTTGCAAGTCAGTAGAGTTACAATCAATCCTTGTTTAATATCTGCACTCCAAATATGTTAAAGCAATCAAATGAAGTGCATCTTGCTGCACTAAAAAAACATTTTCATTGCATATGTTTTTTCAACTAAGAAATAATGTTCCACCTAGATTCAGTAAACATAAATTTTATACACTGAGCAATAAGCTGGAACAAAAATCTTGCTACGGAGGTTATATTTTATTTCAATGCAAAGGATCGTAAATCTGTGACAATTACTTTTTTGAAATGAGACTCTATGGGGAAGGACTTTCAAATGCTTATTTCTCGCCTAAAAAACAGATAACTGGCAGAGGGAAAATCTGGTGGGCACCTTGGAAACCCATTTATCTGCCTGATTCAGTTTTAAAGCAGACCTTTAAATGGGCACCCAGCACATCTGCCCAAAACAGGTGGGAGGCTGTTTAAATAAACAAATCGGCATCCTACGTCTGTTGTAAGACCCCAATTGCAATTTTAATGTCCAAATGAGCATACGCCATGACGTAAGAAAACTACTAGGCACTTGGTCTAAGCGTTAAACAAAGCTTTAATCAACTGTTTTACAACATGGAAGTCTAGTTGTGTCCTTCACTAGTTCCTGTTAAGAATGTCCTGCGCAAGCTGGGCCCGTGCCCAAGTATTTATACTCTCCCTGGACAGCGCCACCCGCAGGCCACTCAGTATTATTTCACAAGTCTTTCTTTCATGAATGACAGATTCATGTCACGCCATGTGTGCTAGTTCCAGTTGTACCGAGTGTTGAGTGTTGCAACCAGTGGTCCTTAATGGTGCCGCTGGAAGCTGCTCAGCAAAAGGTAAGCTTTTGTTCTTTTTTTTTACAAATTTTTGGCCCGCTGCTGGCCCGTTCTCACCCTGATGTCCCGGGATCCATTCAACCCCCCAGTAATGGCCCTGCTTGCCGCTGGCTCTGTGCAGAAGCCAGCCAATCATCCCACAGTCCAAATCTGGCACACTGTAGCAGAGCGCCCGATTGGTGCCCGCAACTTGCTGGCAAACTTCAAATGAGGCCCAAATCTGAAAATGGTTTGGGCCTTGCGTCTGCGGCTTTGGGCGGGTGCCTCAGTTTTGTGCCCAATGTGGGCCAAAGTTAAAAATCCCCCAATGGGGTAGATATTAACTTACACCGTGGGGGTGTAAAAATGGCAGTAGCGTAGCAGGCGTCCGTTATATACCCCGCTGGATATTCCTTTCCATCAGCTTCAATTAAAGGAAAATCCATCAGGGTGTATAACAGGCAGTGGATGCGCTACAGCTAGTTTTCTGCCCCACGGTGGAAGTTAAAATCCAGCCTGAGAGATTTATACTCCTGTATGGGGCTACTCCTGTAATGATGTTGTCTTCTAGATGGAGTCATAGATGCATTTCAGGGGAAGCTAGTTAAACAAATGAGGGAGAAAGGAATAGAAGGTTATGTTGATAGGGTTAGATGAAGAAGGGTGGGAGGAGGCTCATGTGGCGTATAAACACCAGCACAGACCAGTTGGGCCGAATGGCCTGTTTCTGTGCGGTACATTCGATATAATTCTATTGTCCTTCAGAATTCCCTACCAGCTGAGCAATTTCTCCAAAGACAGTGAACCCAGCGGCAGCAGCGTTATCAGTGCATTCCTATCAGCTATTGCTGTCAATTGTCGCTCTGCTCCCCCTTTCCACTGCTGTGATATTTAAATGGCAACATTCCCTCTCAACTGCTGACTTCAGTCCAACTTCCTGCTGATGATTTAAATCAGAGGCATAGCAGCAGGATAGATATAAGGAGAGGAGCTTTAGAGTTGTAATGAGAAGTCATTACAGAGAGCTGCCCTTTAAATATCACAATGCTAGAATAGCAACAGGTGATAGGAATGCATTGGTTAAAATTAGAAACAACAAAGATAAAAATGTCATTGTGGATCCAGCTAATATTAACCTGAGAATTTTGGTGTATGTAAACTCTTTAATGTTGATCCTCAGGGTCATAATTTTTTTCAGATTTGTTTGGGTGAGGTTTTTGGGTGGTAATCTTATTTGTGAGTATGATATATATATTCCAAGGCTACAATACTAGGACTGCAGACTTGGTAACCCCGATTTTAAGCCCCCGTGCCCAACGAGAGTGGGACATGTTGGGGGTTAAAATGGCGGCATCCGTGCCAACTTTGCACCTTTTGCTATTTTGACAGGCACGTTTCGGGCAGCATGTCAGGTCTTTGCCCCAGGCAGCTATGGCCTAACTGAAATATAAAAGTCGGGCTCTGGTGATGTAATTTGGAACCCGATGGATTTTAATGCGCAATGGCGTGTTCGGTGCCCGATGCCGGACTCGTCAGCAGCCCTGGGTGCCAAGGAGCATTAGGCCCTGAAGGGGACCAAGAAGGTTGGTGACGTAAGAAAACTACTAGGCACTTGGTCTAAGCGTTAAACAAAGCTTATTCAACTGTTTTACAACATGGAGGTCTAGTTGTGTCCTTCACTAGTTCCTGTTAAGAATGTCCCGCGCAAGCTGGGCCCGTGCCCGAGTATTTATACTCTCCCTGGACAGCGCCACCAGCAGGCTGCCCAATATTATTTCATAAGTCATTTCCACATGAATGACAAGATTCATGTCAGTTGGTTTATCTTAATTTTTTGAAGCTTTCCTTCTGGGCCTACAGGAGCAGGTGTGCTCTCCCAGGCCCCACAAGGAAGCCTAGGGGGCCTCTCCTGGCCCAGGCTGTCCCCCGACAACGATTACATCCAGAACCTACCTGACGTACTTACTTGGCAGTTGGAGACGGCTCCTGTGGGTCGCCAGTGGCGGCCTCCTGCTGTGCTCACCCCGCTACTGCACGCTGGCCTCCACATCATTCCCACCGGGTTCGGTTGGGAGTCACTTCTTTTGTATGACAATGATGCCCAGGAGTTGCCATAGAGGGAGTGCAGCGAAGGTTCACCAGACTGATTCCTGGGAAGGCAGGACTGTCGTATGAGGAGAGATTGGGTCGACTAGGCCTGTCTTCACTCGAGTTTAGAAGAATGAGAGGGGATCTCATTGAAACGTATAAAATTCTGACAGGGCTAGACAGACTGGATGCAGGGAGGATGTTTCCCCTGGCTGGGGGGGTCTAGAACGAGGGGTCACAGTTTCAGGATACGGGATAGGACATTTAGGACTGAGATGAGGAGAAATTTCTTCACTCAGAGGGTGGTGAACCTGTGGAATTCTTTACCACAGAAGGCTGTGGAGGCCAAGTCACTGAATATATTTAAGAAGGAGATAGATAGATTTCTAGATACAAAAGGCATCAAGGGGTATGGGGAGAGAGCGGGAATATGGTATTGAGATAGAGGATCAGCCATAATCATATTGAATGGCGGAGCAGGCTCAAAGGGCTAAGTTACAATGGCCTCGGCCTTATGCCGGTGAGTCAGGGGAACCTACAGTTCGTTGCTCAGCCCAGGTTAAAATCGGGGCTGGTGTTCCAGCTCTGTGTCATGTTCCACTTATGTAACATTGCTGGTGCCGAAGATAGATACAACACTAACAGCAACACTGCAATATAAATAAGGTTCTGCTAATTCCTCCAGCACCATGAACACCCATTTCAGGAGCTGTTTTTCCCTGCATGCACTAGAGACAAACATAACAGCCCCAGCAGTGAATATCATAGGCTGCCATTTATTAACAGCTCACCACCACCTTCTCAAGGGCAACTAGGGATGGGCAATAAATGCCAGCCTTGCCAGCAATGCCCACATCCCGAGAATGAATTAAAAGAAACGTGTTGTGCCTGAATTTATCTATCTGGTAGCACAGACTAGTGATTCATTAACTAGTGACTAAAATTGTAAAATTACAAGGTGACAGGATACGCCCCAGTCTGGTAGGCAGGTTAAGTGCCAGTGACACCTTAGGGTGCAGTCCATCACTGAAGAAACAAAGGTTGAATCAGCTTTTAAACGGACCACAATCAGACTTGTGTGTGCAGTATAACCCAGTGAGAGCTGAATCAGCACCCGTGCAGACTGGACCCACCTGAGGAGTTTGTTTCATGCCAGCTCTGATTTCAACATTTATCAATACGGCCATGTTAAACTGTTCCTTTCCCAGCTTCTAATTTCTTTATTCCAACCACTTTTAGGTTTGATCCAGTAGAAGCTATTACCAGTCCACTCAAATGGAAAATTTTGCACTCAGCATATATTTCAATAACTCTGATAAAGCACTGAAAATAAAAATGAGAAAAAAGCAACAAAAATCTCAGGTACATATTTGTCTATTATACTGTACCTACATTTTACCAGTTACATTTGCGACAAGTAAAATAAGAAAATCACTTTACTGACATGAACAGCAATACACAGAAATGTTCATTCTATCTATCAAATAACATTGAAACTGTCCAATCAGGGGTGAAACGATGAAACTCTGCAATGTTTTTCTGCACTTTATTTAACGTGAATTTTATCCTCCATTAATAATAAAAAAGAAAGCACCAAAAAAAGGCTAGAAAAACAGCAAAAGTCGGAAAAGAAATATTCAACGAAAACCAGAAACTCTAAGCATGCTGCAGCTACCAAATGCCACCTACTGCTCCGCACAATCCCATCACATTATAAAACTAAAATAATCAAACATTTGCTTGTGCGTGCAGCACACAGTATATGCCAATAGATAGGAAAAGAAAACACAGAAGGCATCAAGATTTCAGTGTGAAGCCGGCAATTCCACACACTGAGCTGGATTATGGCAACAACTGAGCCATAAATTGAAAACAGAGAGGTCATTTTCTGATTTCACAATTCTGGTAAGAGGCTTAACTGCTGGAAGTGCAAAGTTGGAAAATTAACCCTCAGGATTCTAATATTTGATTTCAACCAACCTGTGGTAGACCATTTTCCCTATTGGCAAATTTAAAAAAACAAACTGACTCACCAGCTTGGAAATAACGTCTAAGGTATCACTGATCTGTTGCTTCATTTTTAGCATTTGGCTGTATTTATTCCCTTGTGGCCTGTTACAGTACTTCCTAATTATAAAGACGAAGGGGGAGAAATTCAGTATCACCCCGGCGCAAAGTTTAGCTTTTAAACAGACCACAATCAGACTTGTGTGTGCAGTATAACCCAGTGAGAGCTGAATCAGCACCCGTGCAGACTGGACCCACCTGAGGAGTTTGTTTCATGCCAGCCACACCCTGCTCTTTGGAGCCTTGAATCTCGGCCTGGAGAGACCTGTGCCTAAATCTTCCAGCCAAGGACTATGGAGAGAGTGAGAGAACGAGCTCAGCGCTTCAGCGAGCGGGCCTTGGAGGCTCTGGTTGGCGCGGTGCAGCGCTGAAGATCTATACTCTACCCTGAGAGTGGCAGGAGGTCTTTGCCGCGCGACTACAGAAGAGTGTGGAGGGAGGTGGCTCAGCACGTCTCCTCCAGGAGCATGGTGACCAGGACCCATACTCAATGTCGCAAAAAGTTCAACGACCTCACTCGGGTCGTGAGGGTGAGTGGCTTTTTTTCAATACCTCTCCATCCCTCTATCCCAACCTCACTCTATGGCGAGAGGGTCTTAAAACCCCAATGCCCAACACTCATCCAACACCTATGGCCCTCTCATGAAACACACATGCACATTCCACACCTTGCATACAGTAAGGGCTATTCAACTATGGGAGGCACATCAGGCAAGACCATGGCTGCATACATTAAGGGCTATTCAACTATGGGAAGCACATCAGGCAAGACCATGGCTGCATACATTAAGGGCTATTCAATTATGGGAGGCACATCAGGCAAGACCATAGCTGTATATTTACTCATACGCTGTCCTTTTTCTTGCAGGCCAAGCTATCTCATAATAGGAGACAGCAGCTACGGACGGGTGGAGGGCGGCCTCAGCTGCAACCCCTCAGCGATCTTGAGGCGCGCGTCCACAGGATTGTGGCAAGCCAGGTGATCGGTCCCGTCACCCCTGGAGAGGCCGACCCCGTTCGGGACAGCAATGGTAAGGTCATCACCTTTTTCTCCTCTCTCATTCCACTTGTCCCTCACAACACCAACCTTTGACACTTTCAATCCAACTTACTAAATCGCTGCACTCCTTCCTCCCTTACTGTCCCCCTGTCCTGACACTAAGGCCACTCTTGTACCTCCCTGCTTTCAGATGGTGATTCACCAGCTGAGGAGACGGACCCTGAAGCTGCCAGTGGGAGTGAAGCCGCAGGCGAGGAGGAAGAGGAAGCCGAGGAAGCCCATGCCCACACTGGGAACACGCCTTCCCTGGAGGGGAGCAGGGGGGAAGGGTTTGATGAGGGTGAAGCTCCAGGCCTCAGCGAGCTGCAGCAACGCGATGTGGCTAGGGAAGCTCGGGGGCCTTCTCCCCGGAGGGAGAGTAGGCCAGCGAGTCCTGCTGCACTGGACGCAGAGGAGGAGCGGCTCATCGCTGAAATGAACACCCAGGCGGTGGACATGCACACTCAGCTCATGGGTGCAGTGGGAAGGGTGCCCGAATGCATTGATGCACTGGCAAGGAGTGTGGAGCACTTCGCTGTAGCACAGGTGGATGCCACGCTAAAGCTTAGTGCTGCAATTCAGTCACTGGCTGCCGTGATCCAATCTCAGACTGGTCTCATGCAGACTCAGATTGAGGCCACGCAAGCACTGACTGCTATTGGCGATGTCCCCAGTAGCTGCTTGAAAGGAGCCGGTGGCATAAAAGTTCAGAGCCACTGTGACCTTCACTGCCACCGACAGAGACGTCCTGGTCCTCAGTAGAGGCTGCAGATCTGGCTGCAGCAGGTGGCAGAGCTCAGTGACCACCACCTTGCTGAAGTGCAGCCTGCGCAAACACTGCTCCTCAGACAAATTAATGCAGGAGAATTGTTGGCAAAATAACCCTGGGAGGGTAAGGTCTCCTGTACAGAGGCCTGTTGGCCCTCCTCCGTCTGGCCATGATTGCCACTCTCTCTCTGCGTCTATGTTACCTCCGATTCTGCAGGCGCAGGACGACGCCCCGAATCAGTGCAGCCCCCACAATCTCTTGCCAATCAAAGTAATGAAGGTCAAATCCAAAAGTACCTGCAAAGTGATGCTCAGTAGCCAAAACTACTTCACACAGCGTTGACTCTATGCAGAAGTCTCTCCTTCTCTCTCTCAGAATCTCTCTCTCTGTCAGAATGAGTGGTGCAAAAATGTCTACCACAGAAAAAGCCAGGAAGAGGCCGCCTTTAAATAGCGCCCCCCCCCAGCCCCACACCGACTGGGAAACGTTCCAGTCTACCTGTCGTTGCTTGCGCCAGGCGGCAAGGAGGGGAGCGCCACTCAATATCCGGTCCGGGGCGCCACAAGGGTGTTGCACGCTCGACTAACGTCACGATCTGCGGGCGCAGGAGATCGGGGCGGTATTGTTTAGCGCTGCCGCAAAATGTCTGGTCAATTTCGCGAGCGGCGCAGACATCGCTGCGCCCGGGCGCTAGTTGCTTTGTGCGCCATTAGCGCCCTCTTAAGGCGCTAACAGGAGGCGCAAACCAACCGAATTTTTCCCCCCAACTCTTTATCAATACCAAAGATGTCCTTTACTTTTCCTTTTTCAGGATTAATTACCTCTGGTTAACGTTCAAGTAACAGTTTTTTATGAGCAAAGACAACATTTAGATGAGGTGTTTAAAAAGTAGTACACGTAGAATACAAGAAGGTCTAAGATAGGTTTACAGTGCATGTGTATAAACGCACGAAGCGTGGTAAATAAGGTAGGTGAGCTGCAGGCACAAATAGCCACATAGGTTTATGGGGGGAAAATTGGGTTGCTTTGTGCCTCCCGTTAGGGGGGACTGCAAACAGGGCGCAAAGCCCCTAGCACCCGGGCACGGCACCACTAACGTCATCGCCATGCGCAGCACCCCGCTCGCGCCCCGGCCACAAACTTTGGTCGCGTCCCCCGACCTACCGCCAGACGATATGTCCGACAGGGTCAGGGTGGTGTTTCTGAGGCCGCGGCGGCGCTAATTAAAGGGCAGGTGCCGGGTGGCCATTTTTTTGGGGCCGCCTGCCAGCACCTGCCCCCTCCCGCTTCTTCATGCGGGGTGCTGGCTGTGATCGGTGAGCCCGGGCTGTTTTCCCGCTCCCCGGTAGTCCAGCAGGGCTCCGGTGCGTGCTGCGCTAGGCCCCTCCCCTTTAATCACGGGAGGGAGGCCTGTAATACTGCAGCACTACGTGCTGACACGCGTGGTGCTGTTACACGTAACGCCGCGATATTAAATGGTAGCGCCCCAGGAAGGAGGGGGAGCATTTCCAGTAGCCTCCTCCTGCTTGGGGCGCTACCACTCAATTTATGGCATGGGGGCGCTAACTTTTTCAGGGTGCTAAAAGTAGCACCCCGGCGAAGATAGTGCCCCAAAGGTGGTGCGACCAAATTTTTCCCCCATGATGTCATAGCAATAATGGAGACCTGGCTCGAAAAAGGGCAGGATTGGGTACTAAATATTCCTGGATATAAGGCGTTCAGGAAAGATAGGGAAGGAAAGAAAGGAGGTGGGGTGGCAGCATTGATTAAGGAGAATGTTACAGTGCTGGAGAGTGAGGATGTCCTGGAGGGGTCAAGGACAGAATCTATTTGGTTAGAGTTAAGAAACAATAGAGGTGCCCTTACACTACTAGGTGTATTCTATAAGCCACCAACTAGTGCGAAGGATACAGAGGAGCAAATTTGCAGGGAAATTACAGAGAGGTGCAAGAACTATAGAGTAGTGATAATGGGGGACTTCAACTATCCTAATATAGACTGGGATAGTAATAGTGTAAAGGGCAGAGAGGGGGAAGAATTTCTGAAGTGTGTTCAGGAGAACTTTCTTGATCAGTGCATTTCCGGCCCAACGAGGAAGGAGGCATTGCTGGATCTGGTTCTGGGGAATGAGGTGGGTCAAGTAGAGCAAATGTTAGTAGGGGAACATTTAGGGAATAGTGATCATAGTATCATAAGATTTAGATTAGCTATGGAAAAGGACAGGGAGCAATCTGGAGTAAAAATACTTAATTGGAGGAGGGCCATTTTCAGTGGATTGAGAACAGATCTGGCTGGGTAAATTGGAATCAAAGATTGGCAGGCAAAACTGTAATGGAACAATGGGCTGCCTTTAAAGAGGAGATGGTTTAGGTACAGTCAAGGTACATTCCCATGAGGGGGATAGGTAGGGCAACCAAAGCCAGAGCTCCCTGGATGACGAAAGAGAGAGAGAGTAAGATGAAGCAGAAAAAGGGGGCGTATGACAGATGTCAGGTTAAGAATATAGAAAGTTCAGAGGAGAAGTGAAAAAGGAAATAAGAGGGCAAAGAGAGAGTATGAGAATAGACTGGCAACTAACATAAAAGGGAATCTAAAAGTCTTCTAAGGCATATAAAAAAAAAGACTTACATTTATAGCACCTTTCATGACCACCGGACGTCTCAAAGCGCTTTACAGCCAATGAAGTACTATTTTTGGAGTGTAGTCACTGTTGTAATGTGGGAAACGCGGCAGCCAATTTGCACACAGCAAGCTCCCACAAACAGCAATGTGATAATGACCAGATAATCTGTTATTGTTATGTTGATTGAGGGATAAATATTGGCCAGGACACCAGGATAACTCCCCTGCTCTTCTTCGAAATAGTGCCATGGGATCTTTTACGTCCAGCTGAGAGAGCAGACGGGGGCTTGGTTTAAAGTCTCATCTGAATGACGGTACCTCTGACAGTGCAGCGCTCACTCAGCACTGGAGTGCCAGCCTAGCTTTATGAGCTCAAGTCCCTGGAGTGGGACTTGAACCCACAACCTTCTGACTCAGAGGTGAGTGTGCTACCCACTGAGCCACAGCTGATAAATAATAAACAGGTAGTAAGAGGAGGGGTGGGGCCGATTAGGGACCAAAAAGGAGACCTACGCATGGAGGCAGAGGCATGGCTGAGGTACTAAATGAGCACTTTTCATCTGTCTTTACCAAGGAAGAAGATGCTGCCAAAGTCATACTGAAAGAGGAGGTATTTGAGATACTGGATGGGATAAACATTGATAAAGAGGAGGTACTAGAAAGGCTGGCTGTACTTAAAGTAGATAAGTCACAAGGACCGGATGGGATGCATCCTAGGATGCTGAGGGAGGTAAGGGTGGAAATTGCAGAGGTACTGGCCATAATCTTACAATCCTCCTTAGATACGGGGGGTGGTGCCAGAGGACTGGAGAATTGCAAATGTTATACCATTGTTCAAAAAAGGGTGTAAGGATAAACCCAGCAACTACAGACCAGTCAGTTTAACCTCGGTAGTGGGGAAGCTTTTAGAAACGATAATCCGGGACAAAATTAACAGTCACTTGGACAAGTGTGGATTAATTGAGGAAAGCCAGCACGGATTTGTCAAAGGCAAATTATATTTAACTAACTTGATTGAGTTTTTTGATGAGGTAACAGAGAGGGTTGCTAAGAGCAATGCGGTTGACGTGGTGTACATGGACTTCCAAAAGGCGTTCAACAAAGTGCCACATAATAGGCCTGTCAGCAAAGTTGAAGCCCATGGAATAAAAGGGGCAGGGGCAGCATGGATATGAAATTGGCTAAGTGACAGGAAACAGAGAGTAGTGGTGAACGGTTGTTTTTTGAACTGGAGGAAGGTTTACAGTGGTGTTTCCCAGGGGTCGGTACTAGGACCACTGCTTTTCTTGATATGTATTAATGACTTGGACTTGGGTGTACAGGGCACAATTTCAAAATTTGCAGATGACACAAAACTTGGAAGTATAGTGAACAGTGAGGAGGATAGTGATAGACTTCAAGAAGACATAAGGCTGGTGAAATGGGCGGACACGTGGCAGATGAAATTTAATGCAGAAAAGTGCGAAGTGATACATTTTGGTAGGAAGAACGAGGAAAGGCAATATAAACTAAAGTGTACAATCCTAAAGTGGGTGCATGAACAGAGAGACCTGGGGGTCTATGTGGACAAATCGTTGAAGGTGGCAGGGCAGGTTGAGAAAACGGTTAAAAAACATACGGGATCCTGGGCTTTATAAATAGAATACATGATGTGGAGATGCCGGTGTTGGACTGGGGTGGACAAATGTGAGAAGTCGCACAACACCAGGTTATAGTCCAACAGCTTTATTTGAAATCACAAGCTTTCGGAGCGACTTCACCTGACGAAGGAGCAGCGCTCCGAAAGCTTGTGATTTCAAATAAAGCTGTTGGACTATAACCTGGTGTTGTGCGACTTCTCACATTTATAAATAGAGGCATAGAGTACAAAAGCAAGGAAGTTATGATGAACCTTTATAAAACACTGGTTCGGCCACAACTGGAGTATTGTGTCTAATTCTGGGCACTGCACTTTAGGAAGGATGTGGAGGCCTTAGAGAGGGTGCAGAAAAGATTTACAGGAATGGTTCCAGGGATGAGGGACTTCAGTTACGTGAAGCTGGGATTGTTCTCCTTAGAGCAGAGAAGGTTGAGAGGAGATTTGATAGAGGTGTTCAAAATCATGAGGGGTCTGGACAGAGTAGATAGAGAGAAACTGTTCCCATTGGCGGAAGGGTTGAGAACCAGAGGACACAGGTTTAAGGTGATTGGCAGAAGAACCAAAGGCGACATGAGGAAAAACTTTTTTACGCAGCGAGTGGTTAGGATCTGGAATTCACTGCCTGAAAGAGTGGTGGAGGCAGATTCAATCGTGGCTTTCAAAAGGGAATTGGATAAGTACCTGAAGGAAAAAAAGTTGCTGGGCTACAGGGAAAGGGCGGGGGAGTGGGACTAGCTGAAGTGCTCTTGCAGAGAGCCAGTACAGGCTCGACAGGCCGAATGGCCTCCTTCTGTGCTGTAACCATTCTATGATTCTATGATTCTACGTCAAGCATGTAACTTTTAAAGAGTTTACGCTCCCTGGCCCCGATTTTTGACTTTAGCATATATCGGGTTGGAGCAATTGCAATGCTTGCCCGATGCAGTTGGTGAGAGTCCCAATCACTTGGATGGTAGCGCCTCATTTAAATTTCAATTTGAGCAGCTTGCGGTGGGCGGGGGTTGGCGGGGGGGGGGGGAGGAAATCTGTTGGAAAGCAAGCAGGAACCTGCAGCGCCGTATTAAACTGAAGAGCTGGGCTGATCGGGGTGGGCGGATGGAGAGAATTATTGACGGGGCGCGGATTGGCAGCAAGGAGGTGGGAGAGCAATTATTCTCATCCTGAAGCTCAGAAAGTGCCAGATTGAGTTCTTGCCAGACCTGCTTCCAGTGAGCCCTTTAAGGGATGCTGGATATGGCCCGATTTACATGGTATGCTGAAGCTCCAGCCTCTTTCCGGCAGAATCGTTTGCCACCTAAATCGAGGCCTGCTCGAAAATCACAGAAGGTGGTTATCACGTGGGAAGTCGGCCAGAAGTCGATTCTTGCAACTTTTGTCTCTCACGAACCTGCTGCTGAAAATCGAGGCCTCTATATCCATTCGCAAAGTCTTCTCATTGTGACTACATTTATGCTGAAAGCTTTTCTGGAGTCTGTTAATTGTACTGAGGTCACTGTATATTCTGCCAAGAAAAGTTAAAAACTGTTGTAACTATTCTACAACTGTTCAGAGGGCCAGCACTAGTACAGTCTTGTACATACAGCTGCATTCACACATTAATGGCAGCAAATGTCATCTATGCTATGAATAAATCAAACTTTAATGAAAAGCAGCATCTTCCAATGAAAGAAAAGAAAGACTTGCATTTATGTCAAAATTAAGACATTTAATCAATGCTACATGTAGTAATTGCCAATTTCAGTTTTTTAACATAAATATCAGAGCCAAATATTAGCAAATTATACTAGAAGTATTAGTGTATGAGGTGTGGGATAGATTTGTTATTCTGCACTTCATTTGTGTTGTATATTCAGCTAAAGGGACCAAGACCACTTCCTCAGTGGTCACAACTATTATATTCGCAAACTATACGAACTGCTATAATTTGTCATGAAGCAAGTTTCATTTTGCACCATGGAAACATCAGCAACATTGTATTGAGAGAGAAGCTGTCATTGTGGTCAGTTCAACCAATCGGAATAACTGCTTCAGGCCAGCAGAGGAAAGCAAGCCCAACCAATAGTGAGCAGTTTCAACAGGGCACGTCATGGCAAAGGTCAAGCAGCATCCAACTGGGTGGAGAGCGGGGGGGGTGGTCTGGAGCGTCACGTTGTGTGAGTCAACATTCTCAGGAATCACTCTGAAGTCAAAGTACCGCTCAAAATGTTACCGGACAAAATGCTAGAAGCTGCACTAAGATATGTTGTGTCTGATAAATTCATGCCAGAATTTCAAATTTTGGTGAAAGAGAAAGACTGCAAAGTTTCACACTGAATGGTGGCAGATGTTAGTTAAGTAAATATACACATGAGGTACATTTACCTATATTGGCCTAGGTTGCCCTGGTATTTCCAGCACAATTCGCCCAAAATTGGCCAAACCAGCGCAAATGATTGAGGAATTTCAAGCGCAAATTATGTCCAGCGCAAATCGAGTTTCCACGATCTTTTGCACTGGTTTAAAAAACATCATGCTGGAGCCGGCCCCGCCCACAAAGGTCGGCGATTTCTATTGGACAACACTGATCTAGACTCCTCAACCACTGGAAACAGTCTGTTTCTGTCTACTCTGTCCCATCCTTTCTTAACATTAAATACCATAGCCGGAATTTTAACATCAAAGGGTGATGGGAGCGGGTGTGCGGTTTAAAACACTGAAATTGACAGCGCGCGGGAAACCGGCTTCAACCCACCGCTTCTGCATTTAACTCAAGCGCATTCAGCGAGAAACCCCCTCGGGAGAGGCGGGTTAGCAACTTAAAGCAATTAACAGCTATTTAAGAGGCTATCAAGAGCCTTTTTTACCTGGGGTTTAAAGTTTTACTGTGTGTGCGCGGGATTCCCGGGCTTCCTGGACCTTGCCAGTGAAAGCAAGGCAAAGCACAGTGACAATTGAGGGGGCTGAACAAATGACAGTCAAAAAATCCGATAAGTACCGAGACCTCACACCAGCTCCCTTGCCTAAGGGAATGGCTTTTGCTCACAACACTTATTCTGAGCGTTTGCTTTCAGGAGTTTGCAGGCGATTTCTACAACTTTGGAAGTCGCTGTCAGTACAGTGGAGGTCACTCTCACTACATTGGAGAATTGTGCATCTGATCTCCACTTTACATCTGTCATATATCAGTATGGGTGTCGCTTATGCGGTTTCACCTTGGACCTCAGATGAGGACTAAGATGAGCACCAGCGGCAACAACACCAGACACACCAGCAGGAGCAGCAGCAGCCTTCTCCTCACCGACCTGCCGCTCCACAGGAGAGAGGGGATCAGCACAGGGGTGCAGCTCGCAGGAGACGATACCCCCAACACAGGGTATATAGGCAGAGGATCAGCGTCCTGGACATGACTGGACAAGGGCAACACGGTGGCATAGTGGTTAGCACTGTTGCCTCACAGCGCCAGGGACCCGGGTTCGAATCCGGCCTCGGTTGACTGTCTGTGTGGAGTTTGCACATTCTCCCCGTGTCTGCGTGGGTTTCCTCCGGGTGCTCCGGTTTCCTCCCACAGTCCAAAGATGTGCGGGTTAGGTTGATTTGGCTACGATAAATTGACCCTTAGTGTTAGGGGGATTAAATACGTGGGGTTACGGGGATAGGGTGGGATATGTGTCGGTGCAGGCTCGATGGGCCGAAATGGCCTCTATCTGCACTGTGGGGATTCTGTGACTGAACAGCAGTGCTTCAGGAGGCTCAGGCTATCGCGTCAGATTGTGGCAGACATTTGTAGCTTGCTGGAAGACGACAAGCTGCCAAGTGGACCTGGAAGACATGCATTACCAGTGGCTGTCAAAGTGACCACCACCCTCAACTTCTTCGCTTCAGGCTCCTTTCAGGGATCTGCAGGAGATATTTGCAGGAATTCACAGTCGGCCGCCCACAAATGCAGCACCCTGGTGACCAATGCCATGTTTGCCAGGGCAGGCAGTTGTGTACACTTTTCCACTGATGAAGCCAATGATAATGAGCGGGCGCTCAGCTTTGCGGGTCTGGCTGGCTTCCCACAGGTGCAGGGCATCATCGACTGCACACGTGGCCATGAAGGCACCCCATCATCACCCACTCCCTCAATGTGCAGCTCATCTGCAACCACAAAAAGATCATCATGCAGGTGTGTGGCAGATTCCCAGGGAGCTGTCCTGATTCATTCGTCCTGCACCAGTCCACCCTCCCTCAGTTCTTCGCACCCCCAACAAGACTTAGCAGCTGGCTGCTTGGAGACAAGGGCAATCCACTGTAGACGTGGCTGATGACACCCCTGAAGAGGCCAAGTACTGAGGCTGAAGAGCACTACAATCAAAGCCAGGTGACGGCAAGATGTGTAATAGAGCAAGCAATCGGGATGCTTCAGATGCCTGGACAGCTGAGTCCCCACTTCTATATCCCCTCTCACCATCATCCTTCTCACGGCCCACCCGCACTTCCCTGCTAGCAAGGAGCTGGAGGAGCCCTTCAATATGCATCAGCCAGGGTCTCCAGAATGATTGCGGTCTGCTGTGCTCTGCACAACATAGCGCAACAGCAAGGATTGGAGCTGCTGGAGGAGCAAGGCACAGAGTGCAGAGCCACTGCAGAGGAGGAGGAGGAGGAGGAACTTGATGTGGACATGGCACCAGCAGCGGCGCACATTGCTGTCCAGGATGGCCTCATACTGCACGATTTAGTTCGGTTGCACCAATCTGGCACCCAGATGCTGAACCTGCTTTCCCACCACCCCCTCCCAACCGCAAAGCAGTCCTACAATGACCAAACCATTCCTTTCACAGACACCCATTGCTCACAGTTAAGACATGACTTACCATTCATTACAACTGACAAGGCCACTTGCCAGGCAGCAGGCAAAAATGGGCAAGACAGGAAAGTGGAATAAAGAAATAATCTTATGTGTCTCCAAATATCAACATAACCTTAACAGTGCAACATTGCCTAACACACCATGGGGGAAAAATTCAGTTGGTTGCGCCTCCCATTAGCGCCTTAAGAGGGCGCTAATGTGGCGCAAAGCAACTAGCGCCCTAGGCGCGGCGATGTTTGCGCCGCTTGCGAAATTAAATAGACATTTTGCGGCGGCGCTAAACACTACCGCCACGATCTCCTGCACCGGCAGATCGTGACGTCAGTCGAGTGCGCAACGCCCCGGTAGCACCCCGAAGCGGATATTGAGTGGCGCCCCCTGCCTTACCGCCTGCCGCTAGCAACGACAGGTTGAGGGGAGCGTTTTGCAGTCAGGAAGGGACTGGGGGAGTGCTATTTAAAGGCGAACGCTTCCTGCCTTTTTTTGTTGGTGACATTTTTGCACCACGCATTCTGAGAGAGAGAGAGACTTCTGGAGAGATTCAACGCTGTGTGAAGGAGTTTTGAGAACTGAGCAGCACTTTGCAGGTTAATTTTGATTTGCCCTTCCTTGCATCGATTTAGAAGAGACTGTGGGGACTGCACTCTGAGCTCTTTCCCTGGTTCTCTCCATTGTTCTTTCCAGCAGATTTGATGTACAGGTCTCTCCAGGCCGAGATTCAAGGCTGCAATGAGTAGGATGTGGATGGAGAGCAAGATCAACCCTCCCCTTTAAGAACTGGCCGGCGCCATTGTGTCTCTGTTCCATTGCTGACTGACATCACATGAGCTTCGCCAGCGCTCTGAGGTAGCACCTCGCTCCTCGGCCTTTGCGCCTTAAGAGAGGTGTGAAGCACTTGATTTCGCGCTGCAATCACCTCCAGGGGCGATAAAAGCCAAGTTTGCAGTTGGAGGTGATAATTAGCACCAGGCGCTAATCTTTGCGCCCGGCCGATAATTGCACCCCAAATGGGGTGATACTGAATTTTTCCCCCCCATGTGCATACCCTTGTGCATCTAGAATTCTTTCATTTTCCTCTTCCTATTACTTCAATGTTGTGTAACCCCTGTGGCTTCAGCAGAGGTAGAGGCAAGCTGCTCACTTCCCTGCTTTGACTGCTGAGATGCTTTTGGCCAATGTCTCTGGGCTTTGGAGCCCGTGAGGGCTCCGCCAAAGACTGCTCCTCCTGCACCTGTGCAGGGGAAGGATCGCCCATCAGGAGATGAGGCAGCATGTGGGGCTCTGACTGAGTGGGGCGGAGGGGAGGCAACGGATGAGAAGTGGAAGTGCTTTGAGCCGAGTCCCCACTTCTATGTCCCCTCTCACCATCATCCTTCTCATGGCCCACCCGCACTTCCCTGCTAGCAAGGAGCTGGCGAGTACTTTGCTGCACATCAGTGGGGCGATGAATGGCAAGTCTAGGTTTTATCCATCCTTGCTAAGGTGGCATTCAGAGTGTGTAAGCTGTTGGTGAGGGCAAGCATGCACTCGTTTGAATGTCGCGTTTGGTGCTCCATGCAGGTGGCCACCCTTTCCATGGACGAACACATCATAGCCATGACTTGCAACATCATGCCAGCTTGAGATGGACTCCTCCATTCTCCCTGCAAGCGAGCACATCGCGGCTGGAAATCCTGCCAGAGCCTCCCACATTTTTTGTTGCTCCTCCAGAATCATCTTCTTTGTCGACGGCCCCGAGATTCAGCATCTGCGTCCAGCTGAGCAGAGCTTGGTGCGTCCTGCTCCCTCTGACATGGACTCTCCACTGCTGTCCCTGTCTGCACCATCAGCTCTTGCTCACATGTGATCTGTGAGACACCAGGTGACAACACTACTATCTGACTTAATGGTCCCATCGATGTGTGTGTATCCGCGCTGGTGCTTGCTGTGCTGCTTGCTGTGCATGCGTCCTGTGACGGTGCACCCTCAGAGTAAGCGACCTCTTCTGAGGACTCTTCTTCCTCCTCTGGCTCAGCTGGCTGTTGGACACTTGATGGGCCTGTGGAAGATTAAAGACATGAATTAAAACTGTTATGATAAGAATGTTTTAAGTGAACATTATGCACATGATCATATTTCGCTGGCTGCTGACATCAAGTCAACATGAGTGGCTCTTGAACACCATGTGGCTGTGTGATATTTAATCCTGTCACCAGGTAGCTCCCTGTCTCTCTATCTCCCACTGCCATCAAAGCAGATACTCCAGTTATCTTAAGTGGCTCCTCCTCTGCTGCAGTCAGCGTGACTATGAGTGGAGGGCCACCTCTGGTTCTCTGCCTCTCCCGGGTGTTCTGTGCTCTCTCCTCCTGCAAGGAGGGAAACAAGAGACCTTTGAGTGAGAGTCATGGAATGAGTGGAATGGATGGATGGACAGCATCTGTAGAGAGACGTTACATTGCATTAAGATGAGGGTGAGCGTCAGTGGTGGATGGTCAGATGGGGATGTGAGTAGGTGCATAAAGAGTGAAGGATGGGTGTACCTGCAAGGTAGGTTGGTATGAGGAGTGACGTGCAGGAGTAGGCTTGGGAAGGCAAAGTGAGGGGATTGGGGTGACACACACATCAGGATGTAGTTGAATGCGGCATTGTACTCACCTTTCCTGATCTCATAAGGTCATTAAATCTCTTCCTGCATTGTATCCAAGACCTCAGCACCACACTCCTGCTGCTCACTTCTGCCGCAATCTCCAACCATGTCTTCTTGGTGTCTGAGGCTATCCTCTTCCTCCCATCAGCAGGGAATAGGACCTCCCTGCGGGCCCTAACTCCTTGTAGCAGGAGTTCCAGGGAGGCATCACTAAATCGAGGGGCAGGTTTCAGACGCTGATACTGCATATTTTGTTCTCCAACCAAACCAATCTCTCTCCCATCAATGTCTCTCCAACCTCCAACTGTTATATTTGCATTTCTCCTTGAAATACCTGAGCTGAATTGGACCCACGCGTGATGTCATCACGCCCGCTCCCGTTAATTGGTCGGAAACCTGGAAGTCAGATGCAAATGCAGTGGCTTCGTTAAAAAGCCACTGCCAAATGAGCCGCTGAAACCTCCGGGTTCCCCACGCGATCCAGGGCTTCCCCACTGCTAGCGCATCGGAAGGTAAAAATTCCGGCCCATATTTTAAATACAGTCCCACTTTTTAAAGCTTTCTTTGTATTTGTATTTCCTCATACCAGGCATACTTAATGAACCTTCCTCAACATCCTTCCTATAGTATGGAAACCAAAACTGCACAGAGTACTCCAACTGTGCTCTTACTAAGGTTTGCTATAGATTCACAATTACATCTCAACTTTTATATTATCCACCTTTTGCCATAAAACCCAATATTCCTTTAGCTGGTTTTTAGGTGGGCTTATGCCATATTTCTCCCACATTACTGAGTTCTCAATCTCAACCATGTTCCATGGGGAAGCAATGGGTCTCCAACTTTTGATAAGACTCCATTAAAATTGTATAAAGAAAATTAAAACATGGATTAAAAGGTAAAGGTTTTTTTTACCTCTTTTTCCTTCCCATGTTCTCTGAAGGTATTAATTCAGTTACTAATTGCTCAAATCAACAGAGCCAATGGAGAAAGCAGGGGGTCGGAGGGGGGGGACACGCATTTTCCTGGCCTTTGTTCCTGGAGAATGCCCATTTTCCAAGCACAGAGGTCAGGAAAAAGGGACAGAGATCTGCTTCGCCAGTTCTCCACTTCCTTTATGTTGCTCTGCGATTTCCATGGCATCCCTGGGGACACAAAGCTGGCCTTGCGCCTGCAGTAGGTACAGGCCAATCACATAGAAGTAAATAAGGTGGAAGGGGGCATTCTGACCTCCTGCATCACTTTCCTTCAAATTGGCCTATAGGGCAACCAATCAGAGCAGTACCCAAAGAAATCAGGGGATGGGCAGCACCTGAACCACCACGGACAGCACCTGTGGGAATGTTGGGAACAGATCAAAGAGAAAAGAAGGGAAGGGATTGAGTAGACTAGGCCTCGATTCTCTGAAGTTTAGAAGAATGAGAGGTGATCTCATTGAAATGTATAAAATTCTTAGAAGGTGTGACAGGGTAAACGCAGGGAGGGTGTTTCCCCTGGTGGGAGAGTCTAGAACTAGAAGTCACAGTCTCAGGATAAGAGTCAGCCATTTAGGACTGAGATGAGGAGAAATTTTTTCACTCTGAAGGTTGTAATCTTTGGATTCTCTACCCCAGAGGGCTGTGGATACTCAGTCGATGAGTATATTCAAGACTGAGGGCGACATAATTTTGGGCACTAAGGGAATTGAGAGTTATGGGGATAGGGCGGGAAAGTGGAGTTGATGTAGAAGTTCAGCCATGATCTTATTGAATGACAGAGCAGGGGCCCTATGGCCTACTCCTGCTCCTATTTCTTGTGTTCTTATGTAAGGTATTTATTTTCTTCTCTATCCACCCCCTCCCTCCGTCCCACCACCAGTGATCTTCAGACTTCAGGACAATTAAAGATGGACAATAAATGCTACCATGCCAATGTCACCCACATTCCAACAAATAGAAAAAAGTAGTAGATGTTTTGTTGTAAGTTTTTTTCAAAGATTGAACAAATGGTTGATAAAGAATTATTAAGGGTGTTTGGATTTTGACAAATCTTTCTGATTATTGGATCAAGCCTACCTCCCCTATAACACATATATTCAGGTACTAGAATGCAGCCAGGTTCATTATATATTTATGTGAAATATTGTTACGTTCACCTGATAATCCAAATTGAAAACAGAAAACTGAGAAGCACTGCAATCAAATGGAATGCTCACTTTTTATTCTCTGCTTAAAAAAGCACTAATGCAGAGCTTGAATCTGGCAAGAGAAGATTTAATTGACTGATCTCACAGTACCAGTAATTAGGTTTTTGTCTTTAAAAATAGGGACGTTCTGTTTATATGTGATATCTTCTTATGAAGGGGATAAGTAACCCACCATGGACTTTTCTCATGTTTATATTTTATATTGTGGTCTTTGTTTTTGGACAAGTGCTTTATATCTCTACTTAATTGCAAATAAATATATTACCTATTGTAGTCTGTAAACTGATCTTAGTTGAATATTTTAAGTGAGTGTGATAGCTGGTATGATACTATGTTTAATATTGTGAATAGATTACTAGAGTGGTAATTGTTAACCCTCAGGACATGCAATTCTGCAAGGGCTGATTACTGAAAAGGTACAGTTTACAGATTGTCGGGCACAGAGTCTGCTTATTGGGACTTCTGTGGATCCATTAGAAAGATACAATTCTATAAAACCTCAAAAGTACTAACAATTATATATGATATAATTTTGTAGCTAAACAGCAAATATATGTTATAAATGTGGTTTATTATGTTTCCAACAATTCCCTTGATTATTATGAATTTATGGCTTAACAAAATACAGGTGTATAAATAGTGTGGTGTAACAGATTAGCACCATGATATTAGTACTCCACCAATGGTTTCGAGGAATGGAACTCTTTAACTGCCTCAACACCTATTACCTGTACATTATTAATGGAGAGGGTATTTTAATGTCAGTCTAAATTGCAGGAACAGCAGCCAGCTATTGTCAATAGCTTTTACTGTCGTATGAATGTAGCTTTTCTGAACCAACGCATAGGATTTACATTTTTTTCTTATCTTCTTTGAGCCAGTGGATAAGTATATTGGTTCTCTTTATTTCACTACATGACTTACTCTATTATGAGTGCACTTTATAATCAATCTTTATGGCTGCAAATTGCATGCCTGAGCTGATGGAAAATAACAAAGGTACAAGTGTGTGTGAGGCTTTGGATTTGTTATCTTACATAATTGTTTCATTGTCTTTTAGCTGCACGAAAGGACAATTCGAAGGCATTAAATTTACTTCTGGATATCAACTTTTAAAAACTACAATCTTCGCTTGCTACACATTAGCGGTCAGTGGCACTGTGCCACTAATTTGACATATGAACGTACACTGAGGCTGCTTACGTGGGGCAGGATTATGATCCAAGAATCTGTCAAACAAAATTCAGACATTTCCTTTGTGCACTATTGGAATTTCCCCCAGAATTAACTGTTCTTAAAGTGATAGCATCAGCTCTAACGACAGCTTTACAAAGCAGTCGGCAGTGTCATTTACAGACAGGTTTTATAGCACATTGCCAGATGTCATATAAATACTAATATGTTTTAATATCTCCAGATCATAAACATTGCCTTATATTTACATGCATCAACCTATATTAACTTTTATGACGTTTTCATATAGTTTATAATATTTGAGGTTTTAAAATGATGGTTAGCAAATATATTTATGTTAAAGCCTTCACTACAATACCAATAACATCTAAACATATTTGGAACAAATCACAGCCGACATCGGTAAAAGTAAAACTGCCCCCTCCCAATAATATACTTTAAGAAGTACCAACATCATAAAATTCAATTGATATTTCTCTTTCCATCAAAGTATCTTGCTCGTGCTTTTCCCTCCCCAATACATCACTCCCACCAGTTATAATGTGTTGCTACTATGGATTCTCAATTTTTAAGACTACTTTTAAAAGTAAGAATTGGAAGTCATGTAAGCAATGCCAGGGAGCCAACTGTACTTAACTATTGATCCTGATGAACTGCAGCCCTGTTCATATTTTACGGGTATGTTACTTTCTATTTTTTTCTCTCTGTTTACCTCCCTTTTTGCTCTTTCTAGGCCTTGTGCCTCCTATGGCAAGCTGGTGGGTGACCTGCTCCCAGGGCTCATTTAAACCTTTTTTTGTAATGTTTGTTAGGAGATATATAACAGTGCTGACATTTCCCTCAGAATTTCCCTTTCTCTTTGTGGGGAAGTGTATGGACTCTGCTTGGCAGTTCTCCGAAGCGATGCAGCTGAGATTGGCAACTCAGTAAGGCAACAGATGGAACCTGCATTCCACCATTTTGTGCCACCAAACATTTGTGCGGAGTCATTGTGCCAGTTTTACTTATATTTAGGGCATGTTTCCCCCCTGTCCTCTCTTGTGGTCTCCATCCCCATTTGAGGAAGTCAGCAAGTGGCTTTCTTCTAGGTCTCTGCAAGTGCCACTCTTTTACTGTTTCTACTTTTTTCAACCTTGGTGACATCCTACACTATGAATCTTGGCTCTTTGCTTGGTTCTTAATAAAAAATATCTCAAGGTCTGGTTACTAGATGGTGTACAAAACCAACCTAGATAAATCTTTCCTTCAAATTTCCTTATGGGAAATGTCTGACTTCTGCTCTGTGTCATCCCACTGAGCATCAAGAGCAGTCACTTGCCATGTGAAAAATCATAGGCAGGAACCTCTGTCCTACCTCCCCATCGTGCCCAAGCCAGGTGGTTTAATATTGAGTGATAAATCCAGTGGTCTAAGAAAGAGAATTGGCCCCAAAGATTTAATAAGGAGTGCTGATAAAAATGGTTTAGTGATGAGTAATGGACCTAGTGCTTTAACGAGGAGTGCTAGTCCCAGTGGTCCAATAAGGAGACATGGCCCTAACGATTTAATGAGGAGAGATGGCCCGGTAGTTTAACACAGAGTGCTGGCACTAAATTTTCGAATCATTCTTCTTCCCTGAATTGTTCAACCACACTGCTCCTATAGTCCTTTTTAAATGATTGTACTTGTACTCTTCTGCTAAGCATATGTTCAACAATTGGCACATAACATTTTTTTTTACAGACTGCAGTCTAGTATTGGCATTTACAACATCCGCATGTTGGTACTCGAAAGCAGTCCATAAGAAGTTGTTATCCACCAGCAGTTAACATTAAACCATCAGGGCCAACAGTAAAATGTTATACAATACTTTGGGGAGCAGCATGTGGTAATTTCAATCATCTTGTTATACTGCTCCCCTGTTATAGAATGGGTTTTGGCTTTCTCCCAAACACCACATTATAATGAGGGTTTGCTATATATGTCAAAGTATTAAAGAATTACCCACCCCCTGTTTAGAATGATTGAACGTTGGCATTTCTCTGACATACTTCACTGATGCTGCAACATATACTTCAGCAGTTAAAGCATTGATGTGAAACACGATTATGAGAATGTCCTGAGAGTTCTACGCTGCCTGCTATTGTTAAGTCTGCTCTGAATTTCTGTCCTGTCCTGTCCTACTTTTAACAACAGTTTTCAAATAGGAAATTGTTTGTATAAGATTTAGTGTTTCAAGACTTTGAAAAATAAAAACTTTTCTTTCAGTTTAATATTATTTTTCCAAAGATCTTTTAAAGGGTAACTACCAGCTACTTTATGACTGTGTCCTTCAGTTTATAGAGTGCAGTATAAAACATTTTAGTGAAAATTGCACTTACAAATACTTCAATTCTATTTCTTTAACAGATGCAATTATACAGGATTTCTTACAAGGGCTGTATTTTCCCCTTGTGTTCAAGTGTAAATATTGACTTCCGTATGTTTTTGTATCACACAATCTTCTCCTGGAACAGTGACCCTTGTAAGTACTGTAGTTTAAACTGAGTTTGCCATTGCTTGCTGGTTCAGAGTAGTTGGTGCATTCATTGGGCAATAGAAAATCTGTTCCTTGTCTGTTGATATGCCAGCCAGATCTTTCTGCACTACCAATATTCATCAAGGTCAATTTTGGGAGACATCTGTCCTTTTTACAATTGAGTCCAACTATTACTTTGTCTTGTGAATGGAAGGTATTTAAGTTTTACAGTTTGTAAGGAGAAGAAAACTTGGCCACCGTCCAGCCAACAACATTATGGTTCAGTACAACAAAAGTACTGGGCCTAGAAATCTGATCGGGCCCAGAATTGGGGGCAGGGAGCGCACTGCACATGCCTGTTACAATTGACTCAGGCAGCACGCAATATTTGTGCTGCCTGATCATTTTAATCACACAGGCGTGCAGCCAGTGCTACCTGCACTACTCATTGGCTGCACGCCTGTAGAGGGGGCTGGATATTGGGTGTCTGCGATGCCACTTAAAAGCAGCCAGCACCTCTTAAAGGGGAGGTGCACTCTGGCTGCAGACACCAGGGAAACTCTTTTGGAAGCAGAAATATGGTGAAGCAAGTGCTGAGAGAGCACCAAGGTTCTTGGATGCTGCCTGAGAGGCCCTCATGCAGGCAGTGGACAGGAGGAGGGATATCCTCTTCCTCCAAGGGCGCTTGAAGCCCTTCAGGCATCAACTACATCGGCAATGGGAAAAGATCGCAGAGTTTGTGAATGCCAGGAGCCTAGCACCCAGGACATGGCTGCAATGCTGGAAGACGTTCAGTGACTTTACCAGAGTTGTTAAGGTAAAAATGCTGCTTTCTTACTCTCTGCTCACACCTCCACCACTCACAGCCTCACAATTCAAAAGACTCACAACACTTACAAGACTCCCCTCTCCCACTATCCTTCATTTTCCTACAATCACTGCACCACAAGAAATGCAGGACCCCAATTTAAATAACATTTTCTGCCCGTTAAATAATCCAGATGTGCGCTCCTGATGCCAGCGCATCCACCTTGATCAATATGGCAGGCAGTGCACTTCTGACTGGCAATGTGCGCGTGCTTCCTGTGCACCATATTGGGATCTCAGTAAGCCAGTTAGTGCACAGCGTGGCAGAATTTCTAGGCCCTGATCTTTACCTTATGTCAACCCAGCTCATTCCTTCCATGCTCCATGTTTGAAATGGCCTGAGCCGTGGGAGACTAAAGTAAATGAAGATAAAAATCTAAAGATTATTAGTAAATCCCCTGACAGCTCTGTGGATTAATGTATAGCATGATGTAGTACTAAGCCACAAAGGCAAGGAAAGTTCTAGGTGCAGGCTTTGCTCTGTGCTAACTTAGCTAATATCTAGCCTAAAGCAGTACAAATAACCTCACTGCCCATGGGCTAAACATAAAGGGGTTAATTTTCCAACAATGCTCCTCCAGTGAGGGGCCTTGCCTGCCAGGAGAGCATATTACAAATTCGGGTATGTCCAATCATGGTCAGGAAATTGTGTGCAGTGTGCACCCAAACTACTGATATCCATTCCCAGCAAGTAAGGCTCCTCTATGGAAGCACAATGTCAGTTAATCTATCCTATGAAAATACAACTGGTGTTTCTCCTCCTGACCACTAGTCAGTGACCTCTGCTGCACTGAACATTGATGTGAATGTCAATTGTGGTTCGGACTAGGATTGCCCCCAAAGTCGATTAGATTGCCAATACTTACCACCTATGCCACACCTAACAAATGGTCACTTGGGCACGGTACCAGAGAGCTGCTGGTGCCCATCTAACTGTACCCCTGCTTGAGTCACCACCTTCAAGCAGAGAAAAAAGACAAAATTTGGGAAAAGCATATCAGTGTTTCCAGAAGACCTCAATAAACAAACATGGTTCTTCCCTAATTATAATCTCATGAAGCAGTGGAAGCCTTAAAAAATTAAAACAAAACTGCCTTCAGTGACAGTACTTAAACATATTGTGACTTTCACATTAAGCAATGTGACAAAACAAGTTGAAAAATCTTTAACATTACAAAGAAGCAATAAGAAATATCACAACTTGATATGTTTTTGTTTATTTATAGGTTGTGTTTTCATGTAGCTGTCTCCTGCACATTTTACACCTTCCTTCCATTCTGAAGAAGGTGTTGTTGACAACTGTCACTGCAGAAAACAGGATTTTTAGTCCATTATAGTTTGCTTAGTTTCAATTTGCTTAATTATGATGTTTGCATGAAGCGCTCATCTTTATTTTGCAAATTTCCTGCCAATGCCTCCAATTCTCCGATCCTTCCCTTGCCATGCCGCTGCCTCTGATTTACCTTCTCTGTCACTTGCCACTCAGTAGCTCAGATTTTCCGTGTCTCAATCACTCTATCTATCATTCTGCCCTCCCACCTGCATATTCAATTTTTCTATTTCCAGTCTCATTCTGGGCCCTGCTCCATGCTGCTGTCATCCTCCTCCCCTCGCACCCTGTCCAAAAGGTTTCTGCTCCGCAAACGCGCCAACATCAAAAGTGAGGGAAAGCTGCTCTGAAATGGGGCTACACCAATCTCCTTAGCACAAAGAGCCTTTGCTATTATAATTCAGAGAACAGCTCCTATCTTATCCTCTTCTACACCATCGCTTGTTAGTTTCCTCTTTGCGTATGTACATTCATTCATATATTGTAAAAGGAGCACTCAAGGATAAGGTCATACATATCAAAAATGTACCGTTCCATTTAAACTTTTAAAATATATGTAAGTTAAGCAAAAAGTGTTTTAAAACTCGTACAAGGTCATCAGCCTAATAAGGCCATGGTTTTCATTATATTTTCAAAGTGGAGCAACAGAAATATGACAAGTCTTCACAAAGTTCAGTCCCCAGCACCCTCTGCTATTCGGTTCATTCACTGCCTTTATTTAACAATAAGTACAGGCAAAATGCATAAGGATGCTTCCTGCTTGTACATGCAGAGTATTTTTCTCCATCTTATTTTTTTATTGCCAGACTCAGGTGGGAGTGCAGCGGATGGGCTGGAAAATAGGCTGGGATGTGGATTGCTGGGAGTTCCCACAGTGCAGTGAGCATCCACTCACCCCTTACAAGGCCAGAGACATGGAGGGGCCAGGGATTTTGTCTGTTGGGAGTCACCATGAACGCAGTCTAGAAGAGAGTGGTCTGGGGGGGGGAAGGGTGTGACAGCTTTTCTCCCCGACCTGAATAGAAAGACATATTTTGTTGCATCATGAGGCAAGTGGGCACACAAGATGCACCTGTACTGATGTAGGTGCCCACTGCACATATTTAAATGAGGTCACACACTGACCACATATGCTCCACCAGAGTCACTGGCAGAGATCACTGGCAGGTGCGGCTTCACTGCTAGGACCACATCCTCATAGTATATCTGGCATGGGCTTGATTGTTGCATGTAGTAAAGGTACCACTCTTATGAGGAGTTCAGCAGCAGACAATATGCATTGAAATCAACACAATGATTTTGTCATTCCCATATGAGAAAAATTTGATACAATTCTAAAAGTGGACTTTGAGTTCCCCATGGTTTTACAGATAGAAAACAAATCTCTTCATGGGATCTTGTGTTCAGCTGGCCATTAAATTTAAAGGCTTGTTTCACTCCAGAATGCATTTTGTAGTGTATCAGAATGGATTGAATATGGGAGTGACTTTACAGTGAAAGCACTTCTCCTTTGAGCCATACCAATGTTAAACACTTCTCTTTTGAGCCATACCAATGTAAACATGACACAATGATTGATAGGTGATGCAATGTCAGTGCGACTTCTCGGACTTTCTAGAAAAGCGCGCACCAAAAAGGGTGATGTCAGAGACATATAAATATATCTGTTTTACACAAGCATGCTTTAAGACTAAATTGTCATCATGCATTGTCTGTATATTTTATTGGAGGTACTCCAGTGTCAGATTCTAGTCAAAATGGGGCCTGTCCTGGCCTTTATCAGGCCTAGTATCTGCATTAAGCTGTAACTTTTTGGTATAAATGCATTGCAGTTTCGGATACTAGTATAAACTGGATTTGATAAGATACAATGAGTATTTGGAAACAGGGGGATTGTATCATACTCAGCACTTACGGAGATGTTTGCACCTCCAAAAACGTATCTATGTGATAGTTCTTATCATTACTTCAGCCTCGTAAGTGTGCAAGTTCCAGAGGATCAAGTGGCTCTCAGAATATTATGTTGTGCCTGTGTGATAAGCAAACGTCGGAAATTAGTTATCAATTTGGAAGTGACAGCTGTGTTTATCCTGAGTACCACAAATTGTATCAGAGTTGCAATCGGAAAGCAGTTGTGTTTTGCAACTGGAAAGAACCAAAGCTTTTTAGCAACAGAAAACTTCATTATAACACTATTGAAAACCAAACGGTCAATCCCTTGCCTTTGGCAAGGTGCCATTATCTAGCTTAAGCATGTAATCATCTAGAAAAATGTATAATAACAAGGAAAAATGTACAGGTATTTTCTTGAAATATCATTTGTAAAGACGTAATTTATAACAGTGATTTTTTGTGTTACAGACTCTTGGCATGTAAGGTTAACAAGAACTTGCTGTTCTTTTGCCAGCCCAGTTAATCAACAGGGCCTTGTGTAGACCATGGCTGATACAGTCTATACAACAATGCAAGCCTTTTCTACCCACCAGTGCCATTAAGATAGCAGAGCAGCCTGCTATTTAATCTGTCATTGTTCTTATTGGCAGATATTGTTGCTGTCACTGCACCACATCAAAACATTTTTGCTATCAGATTATACAGCTCTGTGCTATGCTTGATTGCCTTGTCATCTGACAATGTTAGCTACTATTGTAAAACTATGCTAAAAGCTCTTTGCGAGTGCCCTGAAAGAACTAGTTTACCTTCAAAAATGTCAGGACAGGTGTACACACAGTGGATTACATTTACTGCCATAGGATTAGATATAGCACACATCTTAAGTAAAAATCCTTTTGTCACTGGAAAAAAACATAAACTCTTGTGCTTAGAGTAACTCTGGGCCTGCAGTGCCCAGACCACTAAGCTGTAAGAGGTTGACGCGAAAGCCAATCTCCAGAAAAAGACGTTTTGACATTTCCTGATGAGATACAGAGTAGCTTCATGTGTTTAGCATTCCATACACCCTTTGTTAAAAGTTCTATAGATCTTTTCAAACTCCCACAAAAAGATTTATAACTATCAGCATAAATGCCTGTGGGGGTTATACTTCAGGGAGAAACTTTAGGGCCATTGTGCTTCAGCACACCTGCAGATACTGTATACATGGAGGTACTGGCCACAAAATGAAAGCTTCTTGGCATAAATGTCATTTCCCTACATCTTTGGAAACAGTTTAGCTTGTAATTGAAGTTACAGAACCATACAAAAGAGACAGTATCCTCACTGTTGTCCTAGGCAACCTGTAAATATCAAAAATCAAATATATTTTAGCCTTGTCATCACATACAGGTTTTGTTAAATGAATTGAAGCAAAATGATAAAAATAGAAGGCACTGCCAAGCATCCCACAGAAATAACATATTAAAACAATTTAACTGGATGTTTAGAGAACAAATGTACATTTTAAAAACCAAACATCTGGGGTGGCCCATTAATTCGAACACTAAATCATTGAACTCTCAGATATGAGAACTGCATTTGAGTCCCAGTCTTGACTAATGGAATAGTTAATGGGTGCCAAATCAGAGCTGGTACAAATAATTCTGTTTTTATTTCACTGCTGAAAGCGTCGGAGTGATCCTGGTCTCCATTTACACTCAAAAACAAGTGGTATCAGAGTATCAGTTAAACTCAGCTTCCGTCAATTGCAGAACTCACCTAATGCCCCTACTGGGAAACTCATGGCGGCTAAAGCTCCCATTTGAGACTGGCAGGAGTCTCATGAATACGTGCAAATCAGGGTCATGCGATGACATTAAGACACCAATGTGATTTCCCAACCTAAGCGCCCACCTAATATAATTTCCTGCTCCTTCCCTTTGGGCGAAAAACGGGCAGCCGATTCGCAAGTGCCCATTTTTCGCCAGGAAATAAAAGTTAAAATGATCCCCATTATCTGGTTATTTGTCTCATTGCGGTTTGTGGGAGCTTACTGTGTGCAAAATTAGCTACCACGTTTCCCTACATTACAACAGTGACTACACCTCAAAAGTACTTAATTGGCCATACCAGGTTATCATTTTCAGGAAATAAGTAAATGCGAGACTGAAAGAGTTAAGTAGAAAGAGAAGAGGTAGGTAAGATACCACAACAACAACATAGATAGCACAAACCCTGCTGCGACACCAGACCTCCAGCTTTGCCATATCCAATGCTGACTGCTGCATCTCTTTTCATTATGTCAATGGCGACCTCTTCCATAAGGGTGAGTGTTTGTAGAGTGGCAGGTCCTCCTTCTATGCTGGTTGTTTCCTTCTTGCTGTGTGCCAGTTTCTCCTGCAAGAAAAGTGGAAGCAGGCAAATATGTGCCCTTGGCAAGGGCTTTAAACCTTTGCCATGTATGAGCCAGCTTACCATAGTGTGTGATGACAGGAAGAAGCAGCAACAGTGGCCTAGAGGGGGAAGTAGTATGAAGGTAGTAGAGGCTTTTGACAGTGCAAGTGAAAGCAGAAAGCAGGTGCAGTGAAGCCTTCTCTCCTGACTATGGGCAACCATGGAAAGAGGACCATCCTCCTATTACGAACTTGTTCTACTAGCATTTCTATGAATGGAGCCAAAAACCTTGGAGCCCTACAGTAACTTTTCTTGCCCCCAGACATCTTCTTGCAGCTCCACAATATGCCTTTCCTGTTTGGCCACAACAACTCACCTTCCCTTTAAGCTGCTGCAAGCCCTTGAGAACCTGCAGTAGCACCCGATTTCCTGCCTTCTAATTGGCAAGTTGCCTATGGGAATTGCCAGATTGTAGGTCTAGTTTTGAGTAAAAAATGAGAAGTCGCACAACACCAGGTTATAGTCCAACAGATTTATTTAAAATTACAAGCTTTCGGAGCTATCCTGCCCCTTCTTCAGGTAAAGTTACACTGAGTGAATCTACAAAAGTTCACAATATAAACACAGATACTACAGAGATACAATCTTTCCTTACATCAAAGACACACCAAGAGCACAGCCAAGACTAGTTTTGAGTACACACATGATCCATTTACCTCAGCATTAATCTCGTCTAGAGATTCTGTCGTTCACACTGAATTGTTTTGTTTACTGCTCGCATATTAACACAAAGGCATGTATCATTAAGATTCTTTGGTTTGGGGATGATTGCTGGATGTGACATTCAAGATGTTAAACCATCTGTTCCTTTAATTATATCACTATCAATCAACTCTTTTAGCTTTGCTTCAACTTCCTTCCCTAGAGAAAATGGTATTTTGCCATGATGCTGAGCAACAAGACTAAGAGGCTTGTCAATATGCAGTTTGACCTGCTTGCCAATACCAAGGAAGAGTTGAGAGAATTCCCTGAAATTAGCATCCTCCGATGCTGGTATATTAATACTACACACTGCACAAGGTCGTTTAATGAGTTGTAGTGCTTGAGCTGTATGAATAGCAAGTAAGCAACGAAGCTTTCCATTCATGACAAACTCATCTGCTGAAACATCTTGCTTGCCAGACTTGATGTGCACAAAAACCAAACCAAGCACAGGAAGAGGTGTCTTTGTACCAAGTGGAAATAACTGGATCTGTGCGTGGCAGAGTTTTACTCAAGATTCAGAACCAGTACCAATAGATTGGTAACTGAATTCATTGATAATATGCCCTGGACGGCCAGAAAAACCTCATGAAAATATTCTCTTGCTGGTAGTTTGCTACTGATTACCAAACAATTCACCTTCCCTTTAAGCTGCTGCAAGCCCTTGAGAACCTGTTCTTATATGGCAAATATATATGTCCTCATCTCCAGAGCTGCATAAAATAGTTTCTGTTTCAGTACCTTGCTGCAAGGTGTACAGTTTTAACTGGTTATAATTTTGCAGATATGTTCCTGGTCCACAATGTTTCATTGGATGTTTTTGTCGTGGTCTATGGTTAGGTGATTGACAACACCAGGAGGTGTGATTTTGATTCCTGCATGCACGATATTCTTCACCCTATGCTGGACAATCCCAGTATGGGGATAATTTCTACTGCAATAAGATATGATTGGAGTTACGTTGCTTTTGTCTTTCTGTGATGCGATTTGTGCTTGATGTTTATCTGATTGATGGCGACTTATTGCTTAATGCTTAAATCTGCTACCTGGCATTCAATGAAATATTAACCTGAGAGAATATTTAGAGCAATTAAATCAAATCATGTTCAATTAAATCAAACATTTTGGCCTGATCTAACAGCTTATCTAAGGTGTAGTCTTTCTCCAGGGCTCAGTAGTGCTAAATTTTAAATGACCATCCTTTTGTAATCTGTGTTTTGATTCCCTGACCTGCATCAGTGAAATTACATTTTGCTGCCTGTCCATGTAAGTGTGGGCACCTACAGATTACATTTTCTGTTGAAATATGAATGAGTCATGCATTTCGCTTGGGAGTGAAATCATCAGTTCGGTTTAGCATTATCATAGTCTGCATCATTTTCAAATATCCTACAGTATTTCAAATATATCTTGCAAATGCTGTCCCCGCTAATGCAAAAGCAAAGCACTTTCACTTAGTAATAGTGGAATCAAAAGGGCTGTTTTCAGCAGTTGAGGAAAATGGTCTGTAGTTGATTGGCCGCCCCTGATATAGCCAACCCAATTTTCCTCTCGATTCACTTCAATGGAAAGGAAAATGAGGTGGCGTGTGTAATGGGCAGCCAATACATTAGCGCCCGCTTTACTGCCAACGGTGCAAGTTAAAATCAGCCCGAAAATCTCTCATGGCACACTCGAACTGTTTCACCCATTTATCCAACGTCAAAGGGACTAAAGCTGGGTTATTGTATAGGTCAAATGGGGATTAATGATGGATCGATGGTTAGTGACTCATTCTGCAAATACATGGGCTTACAGCTAAGCATGGCACAGGTAACCTACAGAAGTAAATTAATCATACTCCATCCATCTATTTACTGCAGTTTTAGTTACAGTGGCTTCTATTTATGGCAGGTGCATCTATTTAAAGTTGTTGGAGACATGTAGACTCAACCACATTTCCAGAAATTCCATCTGACCTTACATATGCTGGGGTTATAAATGGTGCATAGCTTTGGTGGGGATAATTTTCAGAGTTACCATTTGACCAGAAAATGACAATTTTGGCATTAATGGTATTTTTGGAACCAGTACTATTATGCTGCATTTTCTGACAATGGTTTAACATAGTAGGCAGTTATTACCACTGCAGAACGAAAGTATTAAAGGACAGATCTCATCTGAACATATCAGTTTCAATTCTCTGTACTTTGAGATTATATACTCCAAGTGTATATCCAAATCCAATGAGAATTGGGGATTATTGCACTGTTCCAGCCACGAATGTCATGCACATGGGAGGAATGATGATTGTTGTGCTGGACAAAGAGAGCTGAGATTGAGATGGAAAAAGAAAAGGAGGGTTACTTTTAAAAGATTGTACTGATGTATCACACCAGGATGAATTGCATGAGCATTATAAATTCCAGATCTGCTCCTAATATTCTCTCATGTCTCTTATGATCAGGAGTTTAGCTCTACTGTTCAATATCTCCTCATAAAATAACATGACCCGGAGGTATAACAAAAGCTCCTTACAATAGGGACTGGATACCATAATCTTGCAAGTGCATCTTCCGTAAGGTGGACTGATTAACACCGTAGTAAGATGAGGCCAGCTACAAATTGTCAAGCTGCTTCATCTGATATATTAAGTGAAGATAGAGAGTAAGAGGTAAGGCAAATGTCATCTTTCTTAAACTTAATTCTGTCCCTCCTCGCAATATTAAAAAAAGCCACATTATCCCTGTTAGCAGGTTGTGCTCCTGTTACTTGAAAGAGAATTTTTTCCCCAAAGTTGCTTAGATTAAGGAGCTATCTAATTGAGGCGTTTAAGATGACTAAAGGATTTGATAGGGTAGATAGAGAGAAACTATTTCTTCTGTTGGGAGAGTCCAGAACAAGGGGGCATAACTTTTAAATTAGAGTTAGGCCATTCAGGTGTGAAGTCAGGGAGCTATGATCTAATTGAATGGCAGAACAGGCTCAAAGGGCTGAAAGGCCTATTCCTGTTCCTATGCTTTTTGTTTTGAGGAATGAAAAATATGGTCTGAGGCTGATGATCACCAAATGCAGGCCAACCAGATATCATCAGTCACACAGTGCTCACAGGCCATTCTAAAGATAACCTTTGTGATCTTGAAGCTTTAACATTTGATTGTCTTGAAGGTATCCTGCAGTAAGCACAGTACAAAGTATGCTGACCTTTTCTTGTGTATTATATTTTGCATAGCCTGGCAAACTGGAGGAATATCAATCTTAATTGTAATAGCCCCACTGCTGCCTTGATGGGGTACAACTTGAAGTAAAAAGAACACTGACCAGAGAAGGGTACTGTATCAAATCATTGTTAATCTAAGCAGTTCTCACTAGACAATCACAAAAAAATGCAACACAAAACCGTGTTTGGATGAGCCTCAGTTCATAGCAACATCTGTATTTGCTGGCTACTCTATTATCTTTACAACCATTGGGCCTATTCATTCTTTGTTGTTTATGAAAATTCCTGGTGTCAATGTTGCAGTTGCCATTGCTCTTTCAATTCAATGGGTTGTGTATGAAATTATTGAATGGCTAAATAATACAATAAGTTATATGGACTAATGTATACTGAAAAGAGGGATCCAGGGCTTTAATTCACTCCAACGCACTCCTGGCTGGCCTCCCACATTCCACCCTACGTAAACTTGGTCATCCAAAACTCAGCTGCCCGTGTCCTAACTCGCACCAAATCTCGTTCACCCATCTCCCCTGTGCTCGCTGACCTACATTGGCTCCTGGTTAAGCAGCGCCTTGATTTCAAAATTCTCATCCTTGTTTTCAAATCCCTCCATGGCCTCGCCCCTCCCTATCTCTGTAATCTCCTTCAGCCCCACAACCCCCCGAGAAATCTGTGCTCCTCTAATTCTGCCCTCTTGAGCATCCCTGATTATAATCGCTCAACAATTGGTGGCCGTGCCTTCTGTCGCCTAGGCCCTAAGCTCTGGAATTCCCTGCCTAAACCTGTCCGCCTCGCTACCTCTCTTTCCTCCTTTAAGATGCTCCTTAAAACCTACCTCTTTGACCAAGCTTTTGGTCACCTGCCCTAATTTATCCTCATGTGGCTCAGTGTCAAATTTTTTGTCTTAAAATACTCCTGTGCAGCGCCTTGGGGCGTTTTACTATGTTAAAGGCGCTATATAAATACAAGTTGTTGTTGTTGTTGTTGAAATATTCAGATAATTTTACAGTGATATTATAATCTTATGAAACCACAACACAGGTAGTTCATAATCAACAGCTGAAATCCAAGGTTTGGTTGCCAACTTTTGCTTCCCATTCCATGTTAAACATTGAAGAAAATTAAATTATTCCAGGAGCTTCTGGAAAAATCCTTATTTACATTGATTTATATTCTCTTATTCTGAACTCCATAGGTAAATCTACAAGTCTACCACTGGCTTAGAGTGGGAATCTCCATGGGCATAGTTTATTGCTTTTTTCTGTTGAGTACGCGCCCATACACTATATTGTGCATGTCTGACACTCCACATGTATGGAAATCATACATGTTAATCATGTTTGTTTAGCGTGGCAGTTAAGAGCAGACAGTGAGCCAGAGGGAATGGATGTGGTAGATGAAACAGGCAAATGCTTCAGGCAGCAATAGGAGAATGTGGCCATAGATTTTCCCAACTAGTATTAGCATTTTCAGCATTTTGTGGTTTGTAATGGATTTTTATCTTCATAACAAAATATATTTTTCTGGCAAGTCTTAGCACTCTTTTCATTTTGATAGGGAAGGTTTTCTGTCATGGTTGTCATGTGATGTAGATCATGGACAATGCCACTGATTTACACATCAGGAAATAATGGATGTGCTCCCATGATGTTGCGTTGTGCGTGGCCAGCCAATCAGCTGGCTCTCTGCCAGTAGTGTGCATCTGTAAAATCAGCCCATGTAAGTTAAACTTCATTTTTATTAGATGAGATTCCAGGATTTTTGCAGGTGTTTTGATCGTGATTCTGTCCACTTTTCCCTGAAGTCTGTAAGCTAGTGGCTTTCATCATAGAGTATCAATGCTGATAAGGATGTGGAAATTCAGAATGAGGGTTTCATTCTGCAGCAGTTATGCGCAGAGACTAATACTGTGAACTGAGTAATCTTCTTCCGTTCCACATACGGCCAGGTGACAAACTGAAGTCCCAAAGCTGCCTGTCAATTTAATTGCTTGATTTAATTGGGTGGAGTTTTGTTACTTCTCAACTGTGTTACTGGATGGAGAACCAGGCTTTTTAGCTGGAGTCTGGAGGAAGAAACTGGCCAATTCATTTCTTTCATGGTTCTGACGAAAGGCCATCGACCTCAAATGTTAACTCTCTTTCTCTCTCCACAGATGCTGCCTGACCTGCTGAGTGTTTTCCAGCATTTTCTGTATTTATTTCAGGATTCCAGAATCTGCAGTATTTCGCTTTTGTTTTTATTCTTTAATTTAACCTGTTTGTATTGCACCTCCAGTTGGCAACTGCAAAGAAGTCTGCAGCCAGGGAATCATGTGTTCCTATTGAATAGGGTTTCTAAAGACAAGAATCAGTAACTGGAGAGAAAATAAAAGGGGCCTAAAATCCACAGTAGAGTGCTCAGTTGTGCCCGCCCAGGACCTCTGCAACTAACCCTGCCAAAGTTTGTGGGGTCAGGGAGACGTTTACATAACAATAGCAGGCACACATGTCACAAGGGGCACATCTAGGCCCCCCACCATAGGAAAGAGGCCAGAAAGTTCGACAAAAGTTGATAGGCTTAGGGTGTTCACGGCACCCCTCCCAGAAAAATTAGGAAACTGCCCCCCAGCAGCCTTCTGTCGGGTGGGGAGGCAGCATTTAAATATTTACAAAGAAATACAGGATCTCTTTAAGGGTTGAGGCCACGGTCCCTGCTAAGATCCCCAGTGGGCTTCCGACAGTGGTCAGCATGTTGGTCCCTCTGTTGACCCTAGGCCTTGTCCCTTTGAGATGTAGCAACGTGGAAACTCTCAACACAGGATATCCCTAGCCCCGAGTCCTGTTACGCCAATGTCCTTGTTTGGGGAGAGTAGAGGCTCTGCCCCAACAAGCAATCGCAGAAAACTCTGATATTAGGCCAGGACCTTGCATATCTGGGCCCAGCTTAATTCCAAGTGCATTCCTGCTGAAGTTATGGCAAGAGTGTGCCAGAAATGCTCTAGACTTTTGGCCCCAATAATATGAAGCTGTACTAAAGAAATTAAAGACAGAATAAAAAGCTATTTCATAAGATCACAAAAGAGATAAGGATAAGGAAGGCCATTCAACCCAGCTTTGTTCATTCATCCAGAAAGTACTTAAAGTCTTTCAATCAGAGCATCTAACTGTTTCTTAAAAAATTCTAGGATTTTGTATCCACAACCATACCTAGCTGCCCATTCCAGGTGCTAAAACCATAGAAGTTTACAGTACAGAAGGAGAATATTTGGTCCACTGTGCCAGCTCTTTGCTAGAGCAATCAATGCATTCCACTGACCTGCTCTCTCCCCATATCCCTGTGTGGGTAATTTTAACCCAACCCGCCCAGTAGGAAACTGACGGGATCGGAATCGGCGCCCACTCCACCCCATTTTACACCCTGCCCAATTTTACTTTCCTGCTAGATTGGATATGTTAAATTTACCCTTGCATTTTCCTCATCTTCAAATGTATATCTACTCTTCACTTAGAAGATACAATGGTATCTGGCTCAACCACTCCTATTGCAAAGTATTTCGTGTTTCAACAAAACTCTGCATAAAGAAATTTCTTCTTCCCTACCTCCTCACTCTATAGCCACATAGTAACAGGAGCAGGCCATTCAGCCCCTCGAGCCTGTTCCGCCATTCAATTAGATCATGGCTGGTCTGTATCTTAACTCCATCTACCCGCCTTGGTTCTGTAACGCTTAATACCTTTACCTAATAAAAAATCAATCTAAGTTTTAAAATTTTCAATTGACCTAGCCTCAACACCTTTTTTGGGGGGGTGGGGGGAAGAGAGTTACAGATTTCCACTACCCTTTGCGTGAAGAAGTGCTTCCTGACATCACCCCTGAATGGCCGAGCTCTAATTTTAAAGTTATGCCCCCTTGTTCTTCACTTCCCCCACCACTGGAAATAGTTTCTCTCTATCTACCCTATCAACTCTTTTAATAGAATCTTACAGCACAGAAGGAGGCCATTCAGCCTGTTTTGCCTGTGCCCGCTGTTAAAAGAGCTGTTGAATTTAGTTCCACACACCAGCTTTTTCCCCATAACCCTGCAAATTAGTCCTCTTCAAGTACATGTCCAACTTCCTTTTGAAAGTTCCCGTGGAATCTGATTCCACCACCCTTTCAGCGAGTGCGTTCCAGATCTTACCAACTCTCTCTGTGAAAACATTTCTCCTCATTTCCCCTCTATTTCTTTTGACATTTAATTGAAATCTATGACCTCTGGTTACCGACCCACTTGCCAGTGGAAGCAGTTTCTCCCTCCTTGCTCTATCAAAACCTTTCATAATTTTGAATACCTCCATCAGGCCTCCCCTTAACCTTCTCTGCTCTAAGGAAAACAGCTTATTCAATCTCTCCACATAACTGAAGTCCCTCATCCCTGGCATCAGCCTGGTAAACCTCCTCTGTACCTTTTCCAAGGCATTGACTTGCATCCTAGAGTGTGGTGCCCAGAATTGTACACAATACTCCAGCTGAGGCCTAACCAGTGATTTGTAAAGGTTTAGCATGGCTTCTTTGTTTTTGTATTCAATGCCCTTATTTTTGAAGCCAATATCCCATATGCTTTCTTAACCGCCTTATCAACTTGCCTTGCCACTTTCAAAGATTTGTGAATATGCACCCCCCAGGTCCCTCTACTCTTGCATGCCCCTCAAAATAGTATCATTTAGATTATACCGCCTCTCCATGTTGTTTCCCAAAGTGCATCACTTCACACTTACTCACATTAAATGTGTCTGCCCATTTCACCAGTCTGTCTATGTCCTCCTGAAGTCTGCTACTATCCTGTTCACTATTTACTACATTGCCAAGTTTTGTATCATCCGCAAACTTCGAAATTGTACTCACTATACCCAAGTCCAGATTATTTATATATAACAAGAAAAGTAATATTTCTAATACTGACACTTGGGGGACCACACTGCATATTTCTCTCGAGTCAGAAAAACATCTGTTCACCACTGCTCTCTGCCTCCTATCCCTCAGCCAATTATGTACCCAAGTTACCACCATCCCTTTAATACCATGTGCTTCTATTTTCCAAATAAGTCTATTATGAGGTACTTTATCAAATGCCTTTTGAAAGTCCATATATACAACACTATTGCACTACCTTCATCAACCCTTTCCATTACTTCATCAAAGAACTCAATCAGGTAAGTCAGACAGGATTTGCCTTTAAAAATCTGTGCTGGCTGTTCCTTATTAACCCTGCTTCTCCAAGTGAGAATTAATTTTGTCCTTGACAATGGTCTCAAGTAGTTTTCCCACTACTGACGTTGGACTGATTGGCCTGTAGTTACCAGGTTTATCCCTCTCCCCATATCATCTTAAACACCTCAATTATATCACCCTTTAATCTTCTACAATCAGGGAAATACAAGCCTAGTTTATCCAACCTGTCCTCATAATTCAACCCTTTTAGTCCCGGTATCATTCTGGTGAATCTGCGCTGCACCCCCTCCAAGACCAATGGCCCGGAATTTGCGGTCGGGATGACAGCGAACTGGTATTGTTCGCCGTAATTGCGCCTTTGAAACTGACCGCAACTTCAGGATTTGGCGCAAAGTTGCGGTCAGTCATTGATAGCTCTGAAATAGACTGCACTGTGCCCCCCCACAGAGCCGGCAATCTGTGTAATCAGCCAAATCATTGAAACTGACAACAACTTTGACTCTTTCGCAGTAAGTACGCTGCTAAATACCCCACTAAAATCTATCGGTCTCAGCCTTGAATATATTAAACAACTCAGCATCCATAGCCCTTCGTGATAGAGAATTCCAAAGATTCACAACCCTCTGAGTGAAGAAATTCCTCCTCATCTCAGTCTTAAATGGCCTACCCCTTATCCTGAGACTATGCCCCCCTAGTTCGAGACTCTCCAGCCAGGGGAAACAACCTCTCAGCATCTACCCTGTCAATCCCCCTCAGAATCTTATATGTTTCAATGAGATCACCTCTCATTCTTCTAAACTCCAGATAGGCCCAATCTACTGAATCTCTCCTCATAGGACAACCCTCTCATCCAAGGGATCAATCTAGTGAACCTTCATTACACCGCCTCTAAGGCAAGTATGTCCTTCCTCAGATAAGGAGACCAAAACTGTGCACAGTACTCCAGATGTGGTCTCACCAAAGCCCTGGACAATTGTAGTAAGACTTCCTTACTCCTGTACTCCTGGCAGACAGGAAGCAAAGAGTTGGAATAAACGGGTCTTTTTCCGAGTGGCAGGCAGTGACTAGTGGGGTACCGCAGGGATCGGTGCTAGGACCCCAGTTATTCACAATATATATTAATGATCTAGACGAGGGAACTAGATGTAATATCTCCAAGTTTTCAGATGACACAAAGCTGGGTGGGCGTGTGTGTTGTGAGGAGGATGCAGAGAAACTCCAGTATGATTTGGACAAGATGGGTGATTGGGCAGATGCATGGCAGATGCAGTATAATGTGGATAAATGCGAGGTTATCCACTTCGGTGGCAAAAACAGGAAGGCAGATTATTATCTGAATGGCAATAGATTGGGAAAAGGGGAAGTGCAACGAGACCTGGGTGTCCTTGTGCACCAGTCGTTGAAGGTAAGCATGCAGGTGCAGCAGGCGGTTAAGAAGGCAAATGGTATGTTGGCCTTCGTAGCGAGAGGATTCGAGTACAGGAGCAAGGATGTCTTGATGCAGTTGTACAGGGCCTTGGTGAGACCACACCTTGAGTATTGTGTGCAGTTTTGGTCGCCTTATCTGAGGAAGGATGTTTTTGCCATGGAGGGAGTGCAGCGAAGATTCACCAGACTGATACCTGGGATGGCAGGAATGACGTATGAAGAGAGATTGGGACGATTGGGCTTGTATTCGCTAGAGTTTAGAAGAATGAGAGGAGATCTCATTGAAACTTATAAAATTCTAACAGGACTAGACAGACTAGATGCAGGAAGGATGTTCCCGATGGCGGGGGAGTCCAGAACCAGGGGTCACAGTCTAAGGATAAGGGGTAAGCCATTTAGGACTGCGATGAGGAGGAATTTCTTCACCCAGAGAGTGTTGAACCTGTGGAATTCTCTACCACAGAAGGCAGTTGAGGCCAATTCATTAAATATATTCAAGAAGGAGTTAGATATATTTCTTAAGGCTAAAGGGATCAAGGGATATGGGGAGAAAGCAGGGACAGGGTACTGAATTTGGATGATCAGCCATGATCTCATTAAATGGCGGAGCAGGCTCGAGGGGCCGAATGGCCTACTCCTGCTCCTATTTTCTATGTTTCTATGTTACTCCAACCCCCTTGCAATAAAGGCCAACATGCCATTTGCCTTTCTAATTGCTTGCTGTACCTGCATGCTAGCTTTCTGTGTTTCTTGTACGAGGACACCTAAATCTCTCTGAAACCAACATTAAATAGTTTCTCACCATTTAAAAAATATTCTGTTTTTCTATTCTTCCTACCAAAGTGAATAACTTCACATTCCCTCACATTATACTCCATCTGCCACCTTATTGCCCATTCACTTAGCCTGTCTATATCCCTTTGCAGGCTCTTTGTGTCCTCCTCACAGCTTACTATCCCACCCAGCTTTGTATCGTCAGCAAACTTGGATACATTGCACTCGTCATCTAAGTCATTAATATAAATTGTAATTAGCTGAGGCCCAAGCACTGATCCTTGCGGTACCGCACTAGTTACAGCCTGCCAACCGGAAAATGACCCGTTTATCCCTACTCTCTGTTTTCTGTCCGTTATCCAATCCTCTATCCATGCTAATATATTACCGCCAACCCCATGAGCCCTTATCTTGTGTAGTAATTTTTCACGTGGCACCTTATCAAATGCCTTTTGGAAATCCAAATATACTACATCCACTGGTTTTCCTTTATCTACCCTGCTAGAGACGGGATTGAAGGCCGATAAATCCCCAGGGCCTGATAATCTACATCCTAGGATACTTAAGGAAGTGGCCCTAGAAATACTAGATGCATTGCTGGTCATCTTCCAAAATTCTATAGACTCTGGAATAGTTCCCATGGATTGGAGGATAGCTAATGTAACCCCACTATTTAAAAAAGGTGGTAGAGAGAAAACGGGGAATTTTGACCGGTAAGCCTGACATCGGTAGTGGGGAAAATGCTAGAGTCCATTATAAAAGATGTAATAGCAGAGCACTTGGAAAACAGTGACAGGATCGGACAAAGTCAACATGGATTTACAAAAGGTAAATCATGCTTGACTAATCTACTGGAATTTTTTGAGGATGTAACTGGTAGAATAGATAAGGGAGAACCAGTGGATGTGGTGTATTTGGACTTTCAGAAGGCTTTCGATAAGGTCCCGCATAAGAGATTAGCGTGCAAAGTTAAAGCACATGGGATTGGGGGTAAGATACTGTCTTGGATAGAGAACTGGTTGGCAGACAGGAAGCAAAGAGTTGGAATAAACAGGTCTTTTTCCGAGTGGCAGGCAGTGATGAGTGGGGTACTGCAGGGATCTGTGCTAGGACCCCAGCTATTCACAATATATATATATAAATGATCTGGATGAGGGAACTAGATGTAATATCTCCAAGTTTGCAGATGACACAAAGCTGGGTGGTCGTGTGTGCTGTGAGGAGGATGCAGAGAAACTCCAGTATGATTTGGACAGGTTGGGTGATTGGGCAGATGCATGGCAAATGCAGAATAATGTGAATAAATGCGAGGTTATCCACTTCGGTGGCAAAAACAGGAAGACATTATTATCTGAACGGCAATAGATTGGGAAAAGGGGAAGTGCAACGAGACCTGGGTGTCCTTGTGCACCAGTCACTGAAGGTAAGCATGCAGGTGCAGCAGGCGGTTAAGAAGGCAAATGGTATGTTGGCCTTCATAGCGAGAGGATTCGAGTACAGGAGCAAGGATGTCTTGCTGCAGTTGTACAGGGCCTTGGTGAGACCACACCTTGAGTATTGTGTGCAGTTTTGGTCGCCTTATCTGAGGAAGGATGCTCTTGCCATGGAGAGAGTGCAGCAAAGATTCACCGGACTGATACCTGGGATGGCAGGAATGACGTATAAGGAGAGATTGGGTCGATTAAGCTTATATTCGCAAGAGTTTAGAAGAATGAGAGGGGATCTCACTGAAACTTATAAAATTCTAACAGGACTAGACAGACTAGATGCAGGAAGGATGTTCCCGATGGCGGGGGAGTCCAGAACCAGGGGTCACAGTCTAAGGATAAGGGGTAAGCCATTTAGGACTGAGATGAGGAGGAATTTCTTCACCCCGAGAGTGGTGAACCTGTGGAATTCTCTACCACACAAGACAGTTGAGGCCAATTCATTAAATATATTCAAGAAGGAGTTAGATATATTTCTTAAGGCTAAAGGGATCAAGGGATATGGGGAGAAAGCAGGGACAGGGTACTGAATTTGGATGATCAGCCATGATCTCATTAAATGGCGGAACAGGCTCGAGGGACCGAATGGTCTACTCCTGCTCCTATCTTCTATGTTTCTATGTTACATCCACAAAAAACTCTAATAAATTTGTTAAACACAATTTCCCTTTCATAAAACCATGTTGACGCTGCCTAATCCTATTATGATTTTCTAAGTGCCCTTTTACCACTTCCTTAATAATGGATTCCAGCATTTTCCCGACGACTGATGTCAGACTAACTGGCCTGTAGTTCCCTGTTTTTTCTCTCCCTCCTTTCTTGAATAGCAGGGTTACATTTGCTACCTTCCAATCCACTGGGACTGTGCTAGAATCTGGGGAATTTTGGAAGATCACAACCAATGCATCCAATGTCTCTGCAGCCACCTCTTTTAGAACCCTGGGATGTAAGCCATCAGGTCCAGGGGATTTGTCGGCTTTTAGTCCCATTAGTTTCCTAAGTACTTTTTATCTACTGATATTAATTACTTTAAGTTCCTCACTCTTCTTAGCCCCTTGGTTCCCCACTATTTTGGTATGCTTTTTGTGTCTTCTACTATGAAGACAGATACAAAATATTTGTTTAAAGTCTCTGCCATTTCCTTCTTCCCCATTATAATTTCACCTGTCTCAGCCTCTAAGGGACCAACGCTTACTTTTGCTACTCTCTTCCTTTTTACATACGTATAGAAGCTCCTACAATCTGTTTTTATATTTCTTGCTAGTTTACTCTCATATTCTATTTTCTCCCTTTTAATCAATTTTTTGGAGATCCTTTGCTGATTTCTAAAGCTCTCCCAATCCTCAGGCTTACTACTATTCTTCACAACATTATAAGCCTCTTCTTTTAATCTAATACTATCCTTAACTTCTTTAGTTACCCGCGGATGGATCACTTTTCCCGTGGAGTTTTTTTTCTCAATGGAATGTACCTGTCCACGAGCTTTTAGCGATTTCTGTACTTGGACCCTTAATTCTCTCTCCTCCTCCATAGCTTCTCACCATTTAGAAAATACTCTGATCTATCTTTCTTAGGTCCAAAGTAGATGACCTCACACTTTCCCACATTGAACTCCATCTGCCACAGTTTTGCCCACTCTCTTAATCTATCAGTGACAATTTTAAATTGATGAGCCCCCATCACTGACTTACAGACTTTACCTATTCAGTCTATCAAAAGCCTTCAAAAGCTCCATTTATTTAAACAAGGTGTGTATCTACACTGGCCCAAACCACAAGCTATTAGGAAAATGTAACCTGGTGTATGAACATGCTAGTTATCTTTAAAGTCTAGAATTTCAAGTTCTGAAACAGGGAGGACAGCTAGTCCTTGAACTTCGAGCATGCCAACAATTAGAATTGATCAAAAGATTTGATGCAGTCACTAATAATAAACGCTTAAAAGTGACAGAGAAGCATGCTGATGTACTTAAAGGCTTGGGTTGCATTGCAGGAAAATGGAGAATACAACTAAAGGCAGATGCTTCCCCCTGGCCCACCAAGCTACCTTGTTAACCTCCCCAGCAATCGTGCCGCACCCGCCTTCCCCCTTCCCCAGCGATCCGTGCCTTCCCAATCTCCTCCCCACCTGTGATCTCCTTCCCAGCACCCCACTCCTCCCCGGCCTGCGATCTTTTCCACGCCCCCCCCCCCCACCGAGAGCTTATCAACTGCCCCCCCCCCCACGATCATCTCCACTTCAGCACCCCACCCCCAATCTTCTCCACGGCCCCGCCCCGTGATCTTCACCAAGACCCCCCCCCACCCGATGTCTCTGGGCGCACCCCCCCCTCCAACCGATGTCCCCCTGACACACAATCTTTCTGGGCCCCCCCCAATCGATGTCCCCCTCCACCCCTGATCTCTCCCTCCCTCCTCTCCGCTCCCCGGCTGTGGCCTGGTGCCACAGGCCTACCCATCCAACCACTTCTCTGAAACAACAGAATCATGAGCGGCGAGAACCCCTGCCTCTGCCACAACACTCATTTCATAAGGGTGGCGGGAGCGCATTGCATCTGTGATGCATGAAGGACAGAGCTGCTGATTACTTAAGGCTTGGGTTGCATTGCAGGAAAATCTTATCCATTATCCATATCCATTTCCAGGTTTCACCTTGCATTCCAACCACTTTAACCTTAAGGAGCAACCGTTTGTGTGGAACTTTGTCAAAGCCTTTTTAGAAGTCTAGGAAGTCTTTTAGGAAGTCTTGGGTGTCAGCTGTGGCTCAGTGGTAGCACTCTAACCTATGAGTCAGATGGTTGTAGGTTCCAGTTCCACTCCAGAGACTTGAAGATAAAATCTAGGCTAACACTCCAATGCAGTACTGAGGGAGTGCTGCACTGTCGAGGTGTCGTCTTTTGGATGAGATATTAAACCGAGGCCCCGTCTGCTGTCTCAGGTGAACATGAAAGATCTCACGGCACTATTTCTAAGAAGAGTAGCGGAGTTCTCCCAAGTTCTGGCGCTTTGGGACATCCAGAGATTGTGAAAGGCCATATAAATGCAAGTCTTTCCTTTCTAAATCATGGTGTAGAGCTTTTCACTGTCAACATGGGATGTTACTTCCTCACAAATTCAGCGAGGTTGGCCAAACAGGATCTCCTGCTTCTGTATGTTGTATTAGGTTATTGTCATATAGTTAATCTTCAAGTATATTCCGAATAATTCATTCCATCATTTTATCTGGTATTGATGTGAGAATGAGTGTTCACTGATTGATCTGCTCTGTCACCTTCTTTGAAAATCGGTATCGTGTTCGTTGGTTTTCCTACAAGTATCCAAAACAAGTGACAGTAAATGGTACAACAATTACTCACAAGTTTCCAGCCTGTGATTCAGCTCATGAAATTTTTGAGGGAGCAAGTTGTTTTGCAGAAACATATCAGCATTTGTTCTCTTAGCAATGCACCATATGCTGTTCTAATTTGCAATTCTTATGGAGAACTGATCAGGGTTTCTAATGTATTTTGCAGTCATGTAACAGGTCCATCTAAGGCTGCTCCAAAATAAAATATGTTCCAATATGGTGGCAGTAAAAAAAAAAAATTCCACCTGTTTTCTTTACAGAAGATCTAGTGTTATTTATTTTGGAGATACTGAAATTCTGGCAGTGGAGATGAGGAACGTCCAGTTCACATATTCAGACAACTGGCCTCGGCTTTTTCTTCCGCTCCTTAAAGTTCTTACTCTAGTTTAATGGAACTTCAAGATTGCAGTACATGTACACAAATCAAAAGATTTAAGAAATCATTCTCCACTATAAAGAATTTCCAAATGGTGATCCTTCGTTACCTTTTTTAATATAAATTTGAATGTTGCCGTCCAGCCATAATGGCCCTGTAAATTGCACCAGACGGGCCTTGTGTATTAATGGAGCGGCCCAAGTGCCCCCTCCCCTGATATTCAATTCCTGGCCACTTGTTTTTCAGGCATGAAATGGGCGGCCGACAGTTGAAAATCGTCCCGAGTATCAGCAGACTACTTGACTGTGGAGTGTAAAACAGGCAGGCAGGTTATGTTACTGGAATAGTAATCCAGAGGCTTGGACTAATAATCCAGAGAACGTGAGTTCAAATGCCACTGTGGCATTTTGAGAATTTGAATTAAGTTTTTAAAACTAAAAATTAAAAGCTGGTATCAGTAAAAGTGACCACAAAGCTGTTGGATTGACGTAAAAACCCAACTGGTTCTCTAATCTCCTTTAGAGATGGAAACCTGCCCACCTTACCTGGCTGGCCTGTATGTGACTCCAGTCCCACACCAAAGCAGTTGATTCTTAACTGCCCTCTGAAATGGCCGAGCAAGCCATTCAGTGCAGAGTAACTAGGGATGGGCAATAAATGCGGACATTGCCAGGGATGGCCACATCCTGAGAATGAATTAAAACAAGCCATTTCCGGACATGCACACAAGCACGGAAATCACTGGATAGCAAGTAAGTCTGTATTGTTCCTCCCTTGCTCATCGACACTGAAGCATCCTATTCATTTTACTAGCCAAGATCAGAAAACTGTGCATAGACTGGGAATCAAGCATTTTGGCCTGTGTACTTGGGAAGTGAAGTCAACACTGTCTACAGTACTGACATTGAGAAGGGCAGGATTCAATTTCTAACACTCTCAAATCATCTGACATTATTGTCAAGCACCAGAGAACTCCAGAAATGAGATTGGAAAATCTAATGGTCACAAGTAACCCACTACAGGGTACAACCATCCCCATCACCAAGCTGAAATAAAAGATGTGTCATTGACTAATTCCAGTGTTAATAATAAATTATTGCACTGTGCAGTGCTTTATTGCTTGAGCTCATCCAAAACTCTGCTGCCCATATCTTAACTGGCACTAAGTCCCGTTCACCCATCACCCCTGTGCTCACTGGCCTACATTGGCTACCGGTCCGGCAATGCCTCGATTTTAAAATTCACATCCTGGTTTTCAAATCCCTCCATGGCCTCGCCCCTCCCTTTTTCTGTAACCTCCTCCAGCCCCACAAATCCTCCAAGATATCTGTGCTCCTCCAATTCTGGCCTCTTGCGCATCCCTGATTTTCTTCGCTTCACCATTGGTGGTCGTGCCTTCAGCTGCCTGGAACTTAAACTCTGGAATTCCCTCCCTAAACCTCTCCACCGCTCTACCTCTCACTCCTCCTTTAAAGGCGCTCCTTAAAACCTACCACTTTGACCAAGCTTTTACTCACCTGTCCCAATATCTCCTGAGGTGACTCGGTGTCAAATTTTGTTTGATAACACTACTGTAAAGCATCTAGGGATGTTTTGCCACATTAAATGCACGATATAAAGGCAAGTATTAGTTGCTTGGCACGTGCTCGTGAAAGGGGACAGCGTCCTGCTTGCCTCTGCTGGGAGGCCCCTACACAAAGAGAGAAAAAAATGTCTTATCATGGTGCATGCTTGAAATGGTTCTGCACACAGTATCATTGTCAGTACATTAAGTGCCATGCTGCCACTGAGCAGATAGGTCTGCATCTTGCTGAGTGAGTGAGTGTGAAGGGGAAGCAAGACAAATATGTTTAAGAGAACACTTGCCTTGTTAAGCTGGTACATCCAGCCCATGATTTTTCCATCCATTCTGTGCCTCTGTCTGTCCCAGGAGTACAGAAAATGAAAAGTTACTCTGCAGTGTGTATATTTAAACTGGGATTTTTCATTTGGATCATGCCCAATTTCCGGCAGGTTCAGGATGGGCAGGGTTAGGATATCAGTTGGGGAGCGACTTCCTACCGACCAGCATCACTTCCAGGATTGTCTACCAAGAAGGGACAGTGAGCATTGAATGCATCCACCCAAATATGGACAGGCATATTCAAATTACTCGGTAATGACAGAGTGTTGTCTTTCATCACATTTTCCTTCATTACTGCAATAGCGACACTGGACACAAGGAACAACAGCAGGTTCAGGGGCAACCAGCATTGCTAAATCATGTGGAAGGGGATTCAAATTTTAAAAGGTCCCGCAACCCTGCAACTTTTTACCTTTTGAAACAATTGCCCTTCCTCCTCATCTGGCCGCACTCTGCTGCTTCAGATGCCCAAGACCTGCGGCAGCCATTTTCCTTCCCTCTCCCCAAAGGCAAACTCCCTGGTACAGGCAGGAACTCTTCCAGTAGCCCACTCACATTATATTAATAGACTGACCCCGAAAAATTCACCAGGGTCAGTGGCAAAGAAGATCCACTGACTTTCTGGCAAAGTAGAAAATCTAGCCTCAATGCCAGAAAGGTCATAGAATAGAATCATAGAATGGTTACGGCACAGAAGGCGGCCTGTGGAGCCCGTGCCGGCTCCCTGCAAGAGCACTTCAGCTAATCCCACTCCCCCGCCCTCTCCCCGTAGCCCTGCAAATGTCTTTCTTTCAGGTACTTATCCAACTCCCTTTTGAAAGCCGTGATTTGAATCTGCCTCCACCACCCTTTCAGGCAGTGCATTCCAGATCATAACCACCCGCTGCGTAAAAAAGTTTTTTCTTATGTCGCTTTTGGTTCTTTTGCCAATCAGCTTGAATCTATGTACTCTGGTTCTCGACTCTTCTGCCAATGGGAACAGTTTCTCTCTCTCTACTCTGTCCAGACCCCACATGATTTTGAACACCTCTATCAAATTACATAGGATTGCATAGGATATACCACACAGAAACAGGCCATTCGGCCCAACCAGTCCATGCCGATGTTTATGCTCCACTCGAGCCTCCTCCCGTCTTTCCTCATCTAAATCTATCAGCGTAACCCTCTATTCCCTTCTTCCTCATATGCTTGTCCAGCCTCCCCTTAAATGCATCTATACTATTCGTTTCAACCACCCCCTGTGGTAGCGAGTTCCACATTCTCACCACTCTTTGGGTAAAGAAGTTTCTTCTGAATTCCTCATTGGATTTCCTAGTGACTATCTTATATTGATGACCTCTAGTTATGCTCTTCCCCACAAGTGGAAACATTCTCTCTGTATCCACTCTATCAAAACCTTTCAGAATTTTAAAGACCTCTATTAGGTCACCCCTCAGCCTTCTTTTTTCAAGAGAAAAGAGACCCAGCCTGTTCATCCTTTCCCGATATGTATACCCTTGCATTTCTGGTATCATCCTTGTAAATCTTCTCTGCATCCTCTCCAGTGCCTCTATATCCTTTCTATAATATGACGACCAGAACTGCACGCAGTACTCCAAGTGTGGTCTAACCAAGGTTCGATACAGGTTTAGCATAACTTCCCTACTTTTCAATTCTATCCCTCTAGAAAGAAACCCTAGTGTTTGGTTTGCTTTTTTTATGGCCTTGCTAACCTGTGGCGCAACTTTTAGTGATTTGTGTATTTGTACTCTGAGATCCCTTTGTTCCTCTACCTCTACCAATTATATGCCCATTCTGCAAGTTTATTAATGTCCTCCTGTAATTTGTTGCAGTCCTCCTCAGTATTGACTATCCCCCTCAATTTTAAATGCACTTATCTCTTTACTCATCTCATCATCCAATGTCATATCCACCTGTTCTATCTCCCTGGTAAATACCAAAGCGAAATAATGATTATGACCATATTCCAATCCCAACCATCCTTTTTTTTATTGATGTGCCTGTAAAATATTTTACTATTTTGTTTTATGTTCCTTGATAATTTAATTTCATAGTTCCTCCTTGCCTTCCTAATTGTTTTTTTGACTTCTCTCCTAAACCCTTCGTATTCTCTCTTATCATGCACTCTCTGCTGTCTATGTACTCAATGTATGCCTATTTCCTTACCCTCAACTGTTCCATTATGTCTTTATTCATCCATGGAGTCTCATTAGTGTTTAGTTTGGTCTTTCCATTTCGCGGAATATATTTTTCCTGCACTCTGTTGAACACCATTTTAAATGTTTCCCATTGTCGTTCTACATCGTTATTTGCCAATATTGTTGCCCATTTTATCTTCCCAAGTTCTATTCTCAGCCCCTCAAAATCAGCTTTTATCCAATCTATTAACCTGGTTTTTGTCATATTTATGTCCTTCTCGATTATCATCTTAAAGCGTATTATATTATGATCACTATTGCCTATATTTTCCCCTACTTTTACTTCTCTTATCTGCTCTGGCTCATTCCCCATAACTGGATCCAATAGCAAATCCTCCCTTGTTGGGCTTTTTACATATTGGGTAAGAAAGGAATCCTGTAGACATTGTAGGAACTCCATTCCCTGATCCCCTCTCCTCAATCTTCTCTGCTCTAAGGAGAACAACCCAGGTCATATTAACAAAGCAGGCGTGGGTTATAGGCAGGTATAGTGGTAGAAATTGGGGCCAGTATAATATGTGGAAGACCATAAGATTGTTTATTAAGGGCCACATTTAAGTAGAAATCCTGTCAATCAAGGTCCAGAAAACAGAATCTTTGCTTCATGCTAATCGTTTGTTCTACTAGAATTCGGGTGCAGGCATGAGCTTTGTTTTATTTCTGTTCGGATCAGACCACCGCTCCCAACCCCCTCCGGATTGGACCACCCCCTGGAATTGGACCCACCCAGGATCGGACTCCCCAGAGGTCCAACCCCCCACCCCGACCCGGGGCCGAGGATCAGACCCCACCTTGGGATCGGACCCCACCCCCCAGGGTCGGGGATCGGAGCTCCTGTGGCCTGCTGCGGAGTGCTCCTGCCCGACTGAAAGTCAAGCCTGTCAATCAGGCTGACTTTCGGGCGCTGTTAAAACACCACAGCATACGGGGAAGCCTGGACTTCAGAGTTTCCCATCCGAAACTCCATCTCCCCACCTACGTATCCAGGCCATAAGTTCTGAAGACCACAGAAGAAAAGCCCAGCAGAATCTATTTCAAACTGACAAGCAGTGCAAATGGGAATGGTGACATAGTGGTAATGTCACTGGGCTAGTAATCCAGAGGCCTGGACTAATGATCCAGGAAACGTGTGTTCAAATCCCACCACGGCAGCTGGGGAATTTAAATTCAGTTAATTAAACAAATCTGGAATAAAAAGCTAGTATCAGTAATGGTGACCATGAAACTATCGGATTGTTGTAAAAACCCATCTGGTTCACTAATGTCCTTTAGTGGAAGGAAATCTGCTGTCCTTACCTGGTCTGTCCTGTATGTGATTCCAGACCCACAGCAATGTGGTTGACTCTTAACTGCCCTCTGAACTGGCCTAGCAAGCCACTCAGTTGGAAAAAACTGCTACGACAAACAATAAGAATAAAACCGGCCGGACCACCCGGCATCGACCTCGGCACCGGCTACAGACACGACAACGGCACACCCAGCCCAGTCGACCCTGCAAAGTCCTCCTCACCAACATCTGGGGACTTGTGCCAAAATTGGGAGAGATGTCTCACAGACTAGCCTAACATATTCATACTCACAGAAACATACCTTTCAGCTAATGTCCCAAACTCCTCCATCCCACTGGCAGGGCAGACCCACCTGGGATGGTGGCACAGTGATATACAGTCAGGAAGCAGTGGCCCTGGGAGTCCTCAACATTGACTCCAGACCCCATGAAGTCTCAAGGCTTCAGGTCAAGCACGGGCAAGGAAACCTCCTGCTGATTACCACCTACTGCCCTCCCTCAGCTGATCAATCAGTACTCCTCCATGTTGAACACCACTTGGAAGAAACACAGAGTAGCAAGGGCACAGAATGTACGCTGGGTGGGGGACTTCAATGTCTATCACCAAGAGTGGCTCGGTAGCACCACAGCTGGCTGAGTCCTGAAGGACATAGCTGCAAGTCTGGGCCTGCGACAGGTGGAGAGAGAACCAACACGAGGGAAAAACCTACTTGACCTCGTCCTCACCAATCTACCTGTCACAGATGCATCTGTCCATGACAGCATTGGTAGTAGTGACCACCCCACAGTCATTGTGGAGACGAAGTCCCGTCTTCACACTGAGGACACCCTCCATTGTGTTGTGTGGCACTACCACCTGTACTAAATGGGATAGATTCAGAACAGATCTAGCAGCTCAAAACTGGGTATCCATGAGGCGCTGGGGGCCATCAGCAGCAGAATTGTATTCCACCACAATCTGTAACCTCATGGCCCAGCATATCCCTCACTCTACCTTTACCATCAAGCCAGGGGACCAATCCTGGTTCAATAAGGAGTGTAGAAGAGCATGCCAGGAGCAGCACCAGGCATACCTAAAAATGAGGTGCCAAACTGGGAAGCTGCAACACAGGACTACATGCATGCTAAACAACAGAAGCAGCATGCTATAGACAGAGCTAAGCAATCCCACAATCAACAGATCAGATCAAAGCTCTGCAGTCCTGCCACATCCAGTCGTGAATGGTGGTGGACCATTAAACAACTAACAAGAGGAGGAGGCTCCATGAATATCCCCATCGTCAATGATGGTGGAGCCCAGCACATGAGTGCAAAAGACAAAGCTGAAGCGTTTGCAACCAGCTTCAGCCAAAAGTGCCGAGTGGATGATCCATATCGGTCCCCACCACCACAGAAGCCAGTCTTCAGCCAATTCAATTCACTCCACGTGATGTCAAGAAATGGCTGAGCGCACTGGATACAGCAAAGGCTATGGGCCCCGACAACATCCCAGCTATCATGCTGAAGACATGTGCTCCAGAACTAGTCGCGCCTCAAGCCAAGCTATTCCAGTATAGCTATAACACTGGCATCTATCCGACAATGTGGAAAACTGCCCAGGTATGTCCTGTCCACAAAAAGCAGGACCAATCAGATCTGGCCATTTACTGCCCCATCAGTCTACTCTCAATCATCAGCAAAGTGATGGAAGGTGTCATCGACAGTGCTATCAAGCAGCACTTACTCACCAATAACCTGATCGCTGATGCCCAGTTTGGGTTCTGCCAAGACCAGTCAGCTCCAGACCTCATTACAGCCTTGGTCCAAACATGGACAAAAGAGCTGAATTCCAGAGGTGAGGTGAGAGTGATTGCCCTTGACATCAAACCAGCATTTGACCGAGTGTGGCATCAAGGAGCCCTAGTAAAACTAAAGTCAATGGGAATCAGGGGGAAATCTCTCCACTGGCTGGAGTCATACCTAGCACAAAGAAAAATGGTTGTGGTGGTTGGAGGTTAATCATCACAGCCCCAGGACATCGCTGCAGGAGTTCCTCAGGGCAGTGTCCTAGGCTCAACCATCTTCAGCTGCTTCATCAATGACCTTCCCTCCATCATAAGGTCAGAAGTGGGGAATGTTCGCTGTTGACTGCACAGTGTTCAGTGCCATTCGCAACTCCTCAGATAATGAAGCAGTCCATGCCCACATGCAGCAAGACCTGGACAACATTCAGGTTTGGGCTGATAAGTGGCAGGTAACATTCGCGCCACACAAGTGGCGGGCAATGACTATCTCGAGAAATCGAGCGTCTAACCACCACCCCTTGACATTCAACGGCATTACCATCGCCGAATCCCCCACCATCAATATCCTGGGGGTCACCATTGACCAGAAACTTAACTGGACCAGCCACATAAATACTGTGGCAACAAGAGCAGGTCAGAGGCAGAGTATTCTGCAGCGAGTGTCTCACCTCCTGACTCCCCAAAGCCTTTCCACCATCTACAAGGCACAAGTCAGGAGTCTGATGGAATACTCTCCACTTGCCTGGGCAAAGCAGCCCGCTTGATTGGCACCCCATCCACCAACTTAAAAATTCACTCCCTCCACCACCGGCGTACCGTGGCTGCAGTGTGTACCATCTGCAAGATGCACTGCAGCAACTCGCCAAGGCTTCTTTGGCAGCACCTCCCAAACCCGCAATCTCTACCACCTAGAAGGACAAGGGCAGCAGGCGCATGGGAACACCACCACCTCCAAGACCGCCTCCAAGTCACACACCATCCTCACTTGGAAGTATATCGCCATTCCTTCATCGTTGATTGGTTAAAATCCTGGAACCCCCTCCCTAACAGCACTGTGGGAGTACCTTCACCACATGGACTGCAGCGGTTCAAGAAGGCGGCTCACCACCACCTTCTCAAGGGCAACTAGGGATGGGCAATAAATGCTGGCCTTGCCAGCGAAACCCACATCCCATGAACGAATAAAAAAAAACATAAGGCACTAGATATATGTAAATTTTTCTTTAGTTTCCTGTTTTCAAACAGAGGGACTCCAAATGGAACAGTTCTAAAACTTTCTCTTCTAATCATATCAAAGCAAAAGATACATAGTGACATTTCCTCAGTGATCCTGCCCCAAATTGGGCAGGGTCACAACGGAAACAGTGGAAAATGGGGCCAAAGACCTATTGCCACCTCCCGTCCCTACCTTGGAAGTTTCACCCCACCACAAAACTGCCTCGAAGAGGGAAATCCAGCCCATATTCTACTGAATCTAATAGATTAAAAGCTAAAGTTAAAAGCCAAAATGATATTCTTAGTCAAATGCCAGGATCTTTGTGATGTTGGAGTTGGTGCTCATATTGAATCCATGAGCCAATACTCTCCATTTCATTACCTCAGGAATACTTTTATTGGGGGAAATCCAATAAACAAAATCTATGCTGGGCCCTGGGGAAATCCACTTTGGGTAAAATATTAAGCATCTGGATGCACCTCCTGTGGGTACTTGACTGTCCCACGGGCTCCGTCTGTTTCTTGCCTAAGGTCTCATGTGAGTACCAGCACTTGGGTCATAAACTGTCCACATCCTGTCATTTTTATTGTCAAAATCCAATTCATGACCCTGATCAGTACTAAGAAAAGACTGAGAAGTGCTTTCACTACAATTTTGTAGATGATGTGGAAACTATTTAGGCTCTAAGTCTAAGTGTTTCTTCACAAGTGGGTTGTTTTATAACACTAAGTAGTTCTGCTCCAGTGCAACTTGGTGAAAAATCACAAAATTCAGGTAGACTCCAAAGTTCTTTAATGTATCCAGCTGTGCTGGCACTAGCTACAGAAAATAGATTTGTAGTTTGATTCTACAGTACTATTACAGCTCAGGACTAATAAGAACAGTTGTAAAACTAATTTGAACAATACTAGTGAGAAAAACCATGAAACAGATATGCAAACAGCACAAGCATTAAAAGCTGAAAGGAAAATTGAGGATAAAGTTACAAAAATTGAAAGGTAAAGTGAAATAACTGTATGCTGCCATAATTTAAATGGGTACTATAGAAATAATATGCTATCACGGCACAATCCTGGGCTTTCATATCCCAGATGGCACAATAAAAACAAAATTAGTCCCACAAAATACCAACATGAATTTGATCTATCATTTTTAAAAATTCCAGTAACAGAATTACAATACAATACCTGTATTATAAATATTACTTGTTAATTCGCAAACCACTAACTATAAAAACGTGAAAGATCTATCAGCACAGTCTGCTATAAAGTGCATTTTAGTTACATAAATTTAAAACATTTTCCCTGTTCATGTTTTCAGTGGACAGATAGATACAAATCTAAATTTTCTTTACCTATAAATTCTGTAGTTAGAAATAAATAATTCTAAACTTGGTAAATTTGTTGCTATGAGGTGTTAGCTAAATTCAAACATCTTCGCTGCAGATTTCTGACAGCGAATACATTAAAATCTTCACATTTAGATGTTACAGATTGCATCCTTATCATACTTTTTCACAGAAATGTGTTTTTAATGACACAGTATGTTAATCACTGGAGAGTATCCAAATCTTTAAATGACACTTAATATATCAAAAAGCCTGAGTGAATGAGCTGAAACTCCAGAGTCTCGCTGTTTAACAGGAGGAAAATGCAGGTCTATTTTCAGTATCACAATAGGGATGCACCAAAATAGCAGCACTTACAATTCTCAAACTGTTTATAATTCAACAACAGAACTTAAAAGTTTCAACAAAATGTTTCCTATTCAACAGAGGTGTCACTATTTTATGCTATTACAGTGCACAATTCATAAACCTGAGCTATACTGTTGGCTATGCCTTACTGCACCTTGCACTGAGCTCAATGGCAAAGGGGCTCTGCACAAGACCAAAGACACACACGCAGACCTCTACTCCCTGGACAGCTCAGGTTATGAAAGTGAGCAGAAGTATCGATTCTCTCTAAAGTTAGAAAGATTCCATACTGAGTCTATAAAGTGAGTAAGAGATTCATTCGATCATCTGGGACGTTTTAAAGGTGCCTTCACACTGGGCTGTCGATATACCGCACCTGGAGCAAAGCTCAATTGCTGTGAGCTCACCTACTACAGGTTATCTCACACCTCTTGACTTCATTGTGCTCAAGAGCCAGATTAGCACCTGACTCCTGCATTACATTCCCGCTTTCAAATCAATGCACATCAAAAACTGCTTCACTTCAATGCATGATAGTATGATGCCAGTCTATTAAACCCCACTCTGGTAAGTGTTTTCCTTCATCTGTACACTACAACAAAATTAATTAAACTGCTCCCACGTCCAACACTTAATTATCTCCCTGAATTATGAAAGACCTCACAATATTTTCTGACTTTTTATAAGTAAATGCAGTCGTTCAAAACTTTTTTTACACATCATTTATCTCATTAACTTTACCTGCCCGACAAATTGATATACAAGTAATAAAAAAACAAACAAAATTCTCACATTTCAACAGAATGCATTTTGACCACAAAGTCACATACTACATGCAAGGCTTGTAGGATGGATTCTATTTACATGTTTGCAAAAGATGGTTAATTAAAAGTGGAGAACCATACCACTATCTCACATTTTCCAACAGCTGGCCTCATCAAAGGAGAACGAGTGCATATTGAAGGAAGCAAGCAATTAAGTTGCACAAATAGTGCGCTCATTGAACTGCAACTGACTTTTATCATGTCAAAGACCATCTGAACACAGAAGCAATAAAAAGATTGTTGCCATGACCACCACTGAGAACTGACTGCAATAAAGATGGATTGCTTCCTAAATCAATGTTACTGATTCTATGTATCTAGTAGCTATAAAAGATAATTTTGACATGAATGTAGCATCAAAATGAAGTATTTTAATGTCTCTTTGAAGGATGCAAAATATATTTTGGAGGTTTAATTCTAATTATTTCCTCCCTTGGGAGATTAATGTTGAGTTTACATTACAAAACAGTTCTGTAATAGTTTTGGCTGCCGGTGCTGTGCAATGTAACCCATTTATATTATGGGGCAGATTCAACACCACCAGCAGCAACAAGAAAACCACTTTCATTTCTGTCCCCTGGGTGAGACGGTCCTTAGAGACCAGCGATAGGAGAACTCCATTATTAGCCTGAACGAATGGCATGAGCCCGCTGGCTGCCCGCAAACAGAAGTACGGGGCATCCAGAACTCACAGTTACATTATTGCTTCAGTGCTACTGCTTCTAGAGACACAGACATGAACAATAGTTTGAGGGGCATCTTGTTGCCTCCAGAGGCAGTTAGTTTACAGCTTTGCTGCTGCTGAATTTGAGGAAGAGCCCATTCTGTGTGAACCTTTGAAAAGATCAGGTTCCGTGGAATGGCTGGTCTTTTCTCATTATATGACTTATGTTTTTATAGTTAACTAGCAAATTGCCTGTGGCATTATCCAATCAGTTGATAATTCTTTTTTAATATATAAGATGGCGACAGAGGTGAAAGAAAGGCTTCAGAAACTCACTCCACAGAGGCACCTATTATCCAGAGCCTGCAATCACATTATGACAGTTAACATAGTTTGACCGGTGGCGGGACTTTATTTGGCCATCACAGATATTTATATTTCTCATATTGGTGAACGTGCTTCACAGCGTAAATGTTTCACTATCAGGAAGGAACAACGCTGAATCTTTAGAGGTTATTTTCAAAATACTTGCAGCATGAGTACACTTCAGTTCACCCTCTCTCTCCCATGCCCTCTCCAAGCTCATCTCACCATGAGGACCTGCTCTTGCTCTCTTGTCACCATTCCCATTAAACTCCTGACCAACCAACTTCCCTTCCTGGCCCCCACACTAACTGACCTCCTCAGGCACTGTCCCTCTCCCTTTCAAAACCACCGTCAACAATGCCATTCTCAAAATAATCTATCCTTGACCCCTCTGTTCTCACTAATTCTGCCCCATCTCCAACTTTACTTTCCTCTCCAAGGTCCTTGAATGTGTTGTCACCTCCCAGATACATGACCATCTCTCCCACAACTCTCTGTTTGAACCCCTCCAATCAGATTTTCCACCCCTCTCACAGCACTGTATTGGGCCTAACCAAAGTCACAAGCAGCATTCTCTGAGACTCTGATTGTGATGTATTATCCCTCCTCATCTTCCTTGACCTCTCTGTAGCCTTCAACACTTTCTATTATGCAGTTCACCTCTAACACCTGTCTTCTGTTGTCCAGCTTGGTGGGACTGGCCTCACTTGTTTTCACTTTTACATATCCGATCATATTACCTCCAGACTCAACTATTCCATTGCTCTTCTGACTTGCCTCCTATCCTCCACTCTCCGTAAACGTCAGTTCATATCGATGGCTTCTCTTCCCATCCATTGGCGCTCTTCTCTTCCTCATCTCCATGTTGCACCTTGGTGGTATCATCTACAGACATGGGGTCAGCTTTCACATGTACAATGATGACATTCAACTCCAACACTCTGCACCTCTCTTGACCTCTCCACTGTCTCTGTGCTATCAGACTGGTTCTCCGACATTTAGTCTTGGTCAGCCATAATTTCCTCCAACTAAACATTGGGAACACCAAAGCTATCGTCTTTAACCCCCCACCACCCCGCCCAACCCCCGCCCCTAACAAACTTCATAACCTTGTGACTGACTCCATCACCCCACCCCCACCCCACCACCGTCTCAGGCTGTACCAGCATATTCACTATGTCAGTGTCGTACTTGACCCTAAGCTGAGCTTCCAACCCCACATCCTCATGCATTACAAAGGCCTCCTACTTCCACTTCCGTAACATTGCCCACTTTCACCCTAACTCAGCCCATCTGCCACCGAAACTCTCATTCATGCCTTTGTCACCTCCAGACTCATTTACTAAAATGCTCTCCTGGCTAGCTTACCACCTTCCATCCTCCATAAGCTTCAGCTCATTCAAAACTCTGCTGCCCGTATCCTATCCCGCACTAAGTCCCATTCACCCACCATCCCTGCCCTCGCTGACCTACATTGGTTCCTGATCCCCCAAAATCTTAAATTTAACATTTTTTCCATGTGTTTAATTCCTTCCATAACTTCACCCCTCCCTATCTCCGTAACCTCCTCTAACCTTACAACCCGCCACCAAACTCACCATTTCTCTGATTCTGATCTCCTCCCTTCCTTTGCACCAGCATTGGCAGCCATGCATTCAGCTGTCTAGACCGCATGCTATGGAATTCCCTCCCTAAGCCCCTCTGCCTCTCCACCTATCTCACCTTCTTTAAGATCCTCTGTAAAGCAGATCTCTTTGACCAAGCTCAGCATCTATTTTTCCTTATGCCTCTGTAAAGCTTCTCGGAATTATTTTCGACATTACAGGTACTATCCAAATGCAAGTTGTTGTTGTTGCCGTTGTCATTGTTGACGACCTCCAGGTTTGGACTTAATTCCTGTCCAGATTGACAGATCAAAAAATTATTCTCTCTGCCACCTGTAAAGTTTGATATGAAATGAGCTTGTGCAGTCTCAAGTCATTTCCTGCTGGATGTGAATAAACAACCTCAAACTGGCCAAAAATCATCACTGACACTTAAGGAGAAATCTCATTTTGGATAGCCCGTAAGAATGCTTGGTGCGGGAAATGGAAAATTCACACTGATCCTCTGGAGGACGTTCTTTTGAGGTCTGAGTTAAGGTGCATTGTTCGAGTAGTGGTGCTTTGCCCTCTAGTTAACCAGGGCAAATCTGGCCAGTGAGTTATGAACACCGATGTTGAATGTGTAAAATGGAAAGTGTTCTGTGCCCAGCACAGGCATTCCCCACCTTCATGAGCATAAACATAAGCCCTTCAAAAAGAGTTACAAGAAAGGAATATATTGCATATATAAGTCGACAATTACAAGAGCTTAAGAACTTTTTTTTGAATCTCCAGGTTAAAATGTCAGAATGCTATAATTTGGGAAAATTTTCGTGCGAAGGTGTGCATGAGCTACAAAGAAATAGCCGGAAAGAAGGCATGGCTTGAGAATGCTTGGAATGTCGAGCCTGTTTAGGAACTCTGTTTATTCACACCTGTGTGCCAGAATGCTGTCATCTCAGGAGTGGCCCCTATTACAAGAGGGTCAAGCACCAAGCAGACCTAATTAAAAGCTCATTACATGAGACAATTTCCATTAGCATGCCAAACTCCATGTTAATCCATTACCACCATGACTCTCTTCCAAAAGCTTTAAATTCCAGCTCCACCCCCAAGGGACTGCAAACCAGGGAAAGCCAGAAATTGCTCTTTTCATTCAGTGAACATCAGTTATTCAAATCTTAAGGCTCAGTTTCTGGATTATTTCACATTTGGGATGATTTACTCTACCTTTTTTCAGAATGAATGAAAAAAAGAGGCCAGAGTGTCAGAATTCAAGTTCTACAAGCAGCACCTGCACTGAATGAAAAAGGCAAAACAGCAAAGCAGAGGTGGACCTGCTGAGTATTGATTACATGCTTTATGTCCAAGCTCTTAAAAAGGGAACTTGTATTACAATATAAATTTTAATATATTCTATACATCTAATTTACACTTGCTTTCTCATTCTTTATTGCATCCTTTTAATTTTATTTGTGTTTTTTATCACTCCTTAATCCTTTAATACTGTCAGTGATACCTAGGAAATTGCAGTGTTACCCCTCGGAGTTTCAAAAATTTACATGATTTCCTCAGGATAAATTCTGTGAATCTCTGAGGTTGCAAATCTGTCGCTACACACAAAAATTAAAAAATAAATCTTAGTGGCACACGTTGTTACAGCATACGGCAATTACTCACAATCTTCCTGTAATTAATTCAACAAAACTCCAGGGCTAGAAATTTGTCTAGGCCTGTTTTCAAGCGCAGAATTGACAGCGCACTGGGAGCGCACATCAGGGCCAGAGGCACGAAACGCACCCAAAACTGGGCCTCAGTGCTCATCAGCATATTTTCAGTGAGCTGTAGACACCAATCGAGTGTCCAGAGGCCAGGACCAATTTGGGCTGGCTGTCCCGTCGACAGTGGCCCTCAGTCAGGTTGTGGGGGGGGGTGGGGGGTTGGGGTTTGGTGGGAGGAGAACAGGAAGCTGGGGCGATCATGGGTCGGCAGCGGCCCTCATAAGTAGGCATCCTGACTCCACATAAAGGTAAAATTAAAATAAAAACCTTTTCATTGGTGGCCGCTGGTTAGGTCACAGTGTTTGCTGGAAAACCAGAGTAGAGCATGCCTGACGCAAGATCCTTAAATAGGCATTAAGCCACTCATTTTCATATGCAAGCGGCCAAACGCCCATTTAAGACGGCTTCCTGAGACGCCGGAATATCATCCGAGGCCAATATGGTGTTGCAATTGAGCATTTTTGACCCGAAAAGCAGGCAAAACGAGGTCCAATTTCTAGGCCCAAAACCTTTCTCATTGTTATTGAACTTCTGTATTTCATGTACCTGTGCAAATCCTATCCCACACTATCTTAGGGTGAACCAATTTTCAAGGCTCCCATATATGGTGGAACATTTTCTTCACAGTATGACAGAATCTAACGGGGGACCTTCAACCTTGTTAAGTTTAAGGTCAGTAAATGATACTACTGTCTGAGCAAAATAGCCAGTTTATCTGAAAAAGGAAAACGAAAAGGCGTACTGTCAGAACTCAAGCAAGCTGAAATGGATCAAAGTAAACAGAGACATCTAAAAGCTTTTGTAAGTTAAAAGTGGCCCTCTGTTGTCCGTCTTGCCTCATTAACTGCTGATAGAGGTACCAGCTTAGCCTTCTGGGATACCTAACACCCAAAGTCTGTAACAAGATGAACTCTGGGTTATTTCAACTTGCAGGTCCACATTCAAGCTTAGCTTTAAACACCTTCTTGACCTCAACCTTTTACATAATATCCATGCTATTAACCAGCTGAAGGAATGATAGATGTGCCCCTCAGAAGACCTGCCAAAAGTTGGTCATCATCAGAGTGTAAGAGATCAATATAAGCTTTGCAGAAAAATGTTAAGCTATCAATTGCAGGCATCATCCCCTGGGTTTTCCTTTCCCTTCCTTCTTTCTTTAGTAAAGTGAATAGAATGAGATGGAGATCTCCCTCCTGTCCTAGGAAACAGTATCATTATCCCAGTGTGATAGAACCATTCAGTAGGGAAAGCGGTCTGAAACTGAGAGGCCTGTCTACCAGAACTGCAAATGCTGTTCCTTTGACTAGGACCAGAAGGATCTCAGTATAGTGTAATATTACAGCTCTCTCAGACAGGCTGCAGGCCTGCTCCTAAAGAGCCCATCTGGCACAGGCAAAGAATAGCAATAATTACAAGCTGATGATGGACATGGAAAAAAAGAACCACTGAGCTAGCTTTCAAGAACTACAGGCCAGGACTGTTGGGAAATTACAGACTGAAGCCCTGTCTAGTTCAGACCTTTTGGTGTACTTAATCACAGATTTTAAACATAGCAATAAACACTGTTAAATTTTATTAGCCAACTTTTGTGACAGAATTAGTTTTTTTATTGTTATCTTAGGTGACCATTTTTATTAGGTTTTAAAAGATAAGCCTATACTTTCATTAATAATGAAAGAGATGTAAACTAGTTGCAATAATGGATAGTGCAGGAATCCGAAACAGTACTTTTACATAGTTGCATACACTACGGTTCAAAAGAGTCTATAAATCCTTCCACTGGCCGTTCAAAAAATTATTTGTCTAAATGTTGTAGGTTAACCATCAAATACAGATGCCCATTATTAAAGCAGTGTTTTACTACAGAGATTACCTTTTCAATTTAGTTGAAAATATATGGAATTTTATATGAAAGAAATGCATGTGAGCAAGGACGTCATGCCGATTTTGTTTTTATAGATGGATCACAGATAGGCTAACAGAAATGAGTACTGTCCTTTTAACTTTACAGTCAATAAAATTTACGTCTGTCTGGAATACTGTGATTTCCTGTAATTAATTTTATATTGCCCATCTCCATGGTACATATACAACAATCTAGGGTTTTTGTGAAACACAAATACAAAGCTGCCTTACATTAATTCTTTTAGTCATGGGCTGCATTTACCACAAGCAAATCAACTCTGAGGAAGGTTCACTTAAAAAACAAATCCACACATTGTTAAACCAAATATTGGACTTAACTTGAATATGCAATGTACCCGAGACTGAATCATATCCTAATTCAATAATAATTGTGTATTCATGGACTCACAGCCCCCTTCAACAAAAGGAAGAATACACCTGCTGTGCTCTTACTTTGAAAGTCAGAATATTGCAACAAAAAAAGAGCTGCATTCAGGAGGCCACAAGGACTTAACTAATAACAATTGACTGTTTTTCATGAGCTTGTGGACAGAAAAAACTTAACTCCCCTCTTTTCTCAAGCTACTCAGATAACTAATTCTGTGCATATGTTCTCCACGGTTATCTAAAATGCCCTAATTACATTGCAAGAATATTTCCATGGTGAATCCAATATTAATCCAGTTATATAGAATCATAGAATAGCACAGCACAGAAGGAGGCCATTCGGCCCATCGAGTCTGCGTCAGCTCTTTCGAAGAACAATCCTGTTAGTACCACTCCCCCGCTCTTTCCCCATACCACTGCAATTTTTCTCTTTCAAATATTTACAGTAAACCTTTTCTTCTTCAATACTCTCTGCTCCTGTCCTGAAAGCGAAGATGACTCCTGCTGGAATGTGGTTCCATGGCCACGAGCAGCCCTTATCTGCCTCAGCCAACCGGTGAAACCTCACGTGAGCAATGACAGTAGGAGCTGACGGGCTATTCATCCATGCTGGCACTGCTACAGAGCTCAATCCTGCCTTCATCTGATATCCACACACATGGATAGCAATTCGAAGCAGAATCCTGACGGACATTTCCCTGAATTATAGTGTTCCCAGTGCTACACTGGCTGTGATCAGCTCAATCAAGATAAACCAAGGAACAAACCCAAGGCTCACCTCTCTGGCATGGACCCTTACTTAATGGATTGGGGAATTGTGCACAGAGGTTAGTGCAATCAATTCATGCCACTCCTGATTTTCTGATGAGTTAAATTAGTCACCACGGCAAATTGGGAGCCCTGAACTCTACCGATTCTCAATCCACTCTGCCATTGAGTGAAACACTGAGCTGGGAGCAGAACCTCACAAAATTTACCCTCAAAGTGCCTAATGGTCTGTCTATCTCAGTATCACACCAGATGATGCAATTAATCCCTGAGCCATGCGAGGTGTACATAGTAAAGCTTCTCTTATAAGCTACAGTCATAAAAGTGGAGAAACCCCACTCCCGTATCTCATACTGGTGTGAGTCCAGTACAGTTGCGGTGTAAATGCAGGCCTGAAGTAACGCTGCTGTGGGTTTGCCTTTGATCTTCTTGCTTATCTTCAGCACTAAATAGAGTAAGCTTTAGCATCCAACAGATACCATGGGGAACCCAAGCAAAAACTGCAAGTTTCCTCCACACAATTTTGTGCACATGCAGCAATGTGAGCCTGCTGTTTACTGAGCTTCAACACAAACAAAGCATCTTTAATTATTTGATAAACTTCTACTGGCTGAGTTAACCTTTTTAAACTACACCAATTGTAATTGCCATTGAAAGACACAAACCAGAAAGTACCCAAGGTCTTATCAAAATACAAACAAGTCAGTGAAGCAGCTGCACCGTTCTGTAAATAATGAAAGGGTCCAAATCATAAGCCAGGTAGCTGCATTGAGCTGACTGTTTCTACATACTATTTTTGAACATAGATGTAATAATTTTTCCATTTGCGCTTTGTAAAGAGATCAGAACTCGATTGAAATATAATCAAATTCAGACATATGCAATCCTATTAGCAAATTCTTAGCAATCTCGTGATTAATCCAAATTGTTACCAAATCCTATTTTTGCTCCTTACATAGTCCTGATGTATTTAATCATCTTGTATACAAGCCTGGCAATGTCATGCAACTTTTTTTTAACTCATCAATTTATTACTTATAAATCATTTCACACTACTTACATCATTCTAATTTGTGCAGTACCCGATAACTTAATCTGGCAGTATGAAAATCTGGTCATTGGATTAGATCTGAAAGTCTAAATTTACCAATTAAATGGTCAACAGGCTAACTAAAAGATGTGTTGCAGCATTAGTGAAAAAGCAGAAATACTTGAACAGATAAGAAAAATCAGACTTGAAATTTCAAAATAGAAAACTCTACCATCAGGTTGCCATGATTACAAGTGCAATATCAGCTCTAAATCACGATTCTCAAAAAAGGCTCCAAAAACTGGTGGCACACAGTTAAATCTACTTTTAATATCTAACCTAATCCCACTATGACTCCTCTAAGCAAACTGGCTGCCGTGTTTGCCCACATACAATAGTGACTACACTTCAAAAGTATTTAATTGCAAAACACTTTTTGACATCCTAAAGACTTGGAAGGCGGAATATAAATACAAGTTCTTTCATTCTCTTAAGAACAGAGTCATAGGCTACAGTTCTGTGGATATCTTCTTGAGCACCATATTTGTTGAAAGGTCATTTGAAATTCAAGGTCAGGTACCAAAGTCCATCAAAGTATAGTAACTCAATCAGTCAAATCAAGATTCAGTCACAAGAATGTTAAACATTTGCAAAAATTCAATCCTAAAACAGTTAATTCACCTAATAGTATAGATGCCCTATCTAAGGAACTGCCTGCATCTCTGGGTCATCTGTATCAACTTTCCCTATTAGTTGGTCTTCATTGGAGTGGAAGGTAGCAAACTTCCTGCCCATCCCCAGAGTCAGATTCTGATAAGAAAGTCACAGAGATTCATCTTAATTTCCCTTCAGTCAAAGCTCATGGAAACTATAGTGAATGAGAAGCTGTTGCAACATTTCATTCAAAACAATCACAGCAACCTCCTATCTGGTCACCAATTTATGTTCAGAGCAATTTGATTGATCTGCAATGCTTTCAATCTCATAGTCCAGCAGTGAGCATGATTCTCTCAATCCCCACCACAACATCAGAGCAGTACCTCTCAATATTTCTGAAGCCTTTGATAAGGTACAGAATCACGGGTTTATTGAGAAGCTGGCCTCTTGAGCCACATCTGGTGGGTGAGCTGCTGAGCTAGCTATACAACTTTCTCAGAAGGTGCAAAAAAGAAAACATGATAAATGAATATTCATCTTTTTTATGATGGATGCAATCAAAGCTAAAGCTGTTCCCTTTGCTGCTGACACCACTATTTACAAAGTTGTTGAATATTCATCTGAAAGAAAACTGGCACCCAAATCACTGTAGTGGACAGCAGCAGAATAATAATAATTCTTGAATTTATATGGCGTCTTACCACTTTGAAATGTCTTAAAACACATTGGGGGAAAAATTAGGTTGCTTTGCGCCTCCCGTTAGCGCCCAAGAGGGCCCGAACTAGCGTCCGGGCGTGGCGCCACCAGCGCCTCCCATGAAATTCAGCAGGAGGTTAGCGGCGGCAGTAACCGTTAGCGCCCCGTGGCGGCGGTAACTGTTAGGCCCTGTGGCGCCGGCAATGACATCATCACCGTGCGCAGCGCCCTGCTCGCGCCCCGGCCGCGATCTTCGGTGGCGCCCCCCCGACTTACCACCGGATGCTATGTCCGACGGGGTCAGGGGGGCCTACCTGCAGCCGGGGCGGCGCTAGTTAAAGGGGAGGTGGCGGGCGGCCATTTTTGTTGCTGGCCGCCTGCCAGCACCTGCTCCCGTTGCCGTCCCCAGCTCCCATGAAGCCCCCCCCCACCCCCGCGGGGTGCCGGCTGCTCTCCGTGAGCCTGGCACTCCTCTTGAGTGCTGGGCTCGTTTGCCGGCAATCCCGATCCCTGGTGGCCCAGCTGGGTGCCGGGAGGCGCTGCACCAGGCCCCTCCCCTTTAAGAAGGCATGGCGCTGTGGCACGTAGCGCCGCGATATTCCCTCACGGCGCCCCGTTTCCCTCTTGGGGCGCTACCATTCAATTTCGGCCGCAGGGGTGCTAATTTTTTCGGGGCGAAGTTAGCTCCCCAAAGGGGGCGCGACTCAATTTTCCCCCCATTGCATAATAAATCTCTTTGAAGTGCAGTGATTATTGTTACATAGGCAAATGCTGCAGCCGTTCTACTACAGCAAGGTCCCACAAACAACATTGATACAAAAAAACTGTTAATTTGTTTTGGATAGTATAGGACAGTGGGCAGTCAGATGGTGTATTATATTTAGTGTCTTTATGTTTATGTTTCCGGGATATCATGGGCCAGAAATTGGACCTCGTTGCACCCGTTTTACGTCTGATCCGAAATTGGGTCGCATGATTTTTCAGGCACTCCTGGAAGCCACCAAAAACAGGCATTAGGCTCCTTACATATGTAAATAAGGGTCCTAATGTCTGGCTTCGGACTCCTCTGCCAAATTGGGCAGCGCGGAGCGACCCAGGCGGCCTAAGCAGCGGCCACCACCGTGAGGTCAATTTAAAAAACGTTCCTGTGGAGCCAGGGTGATCAGGAGTGCTTCTGCAACTCCACAGTATCCTGATTGCGTCCCCCCAAGTTGTTCTCTCCACTCCCCCTCCATGACATACCTTTCTGCCACTTCCATCGAGGTAAGAGGCCTGAAATTTATCTATTTCAAATAGGCGAGTTGCCTGTGGAGGTACGACAGGTACAGGCAGCTCACTCAAATAATATTAATGAGGCCAGACGGCTAATTTCAAGCCGGCCTCGGGCCTCCAGGCTGGAGCACGCACCTATTTCAGGCCTAAAAACGGGCCCGAAGCAATTTCACCCCCTAAGTGTTCCAGTGCGTCTTCAGGAAAATTGGGGTATGTGTGAAAGACATGATACCCAGTTCAGATCACAAGGGAGGGTCTTATTGTTACACCTCTGGGTTACGCTATCATATAATTAGAAATTGGGCAGTAGAGTCACACGCCTAAACCTAAGACAATCAGACCACTTAGGGAGGTGACCAGCACCACTATACCCAGGCATGCCCCAATTCTGTAACACAAATCGAATATCAAGCCTAGGACTTTTTGGTCTGCATGATGCAAACACTTAGTGGATAAGCTTGGTGCGCCATTGGGAGTATAGATTTGATGAAGATTGCCTGCTTCATGTCATGCTCCATTAAAGAAGTACTCTTTGACAAGATTATGACAGAACACGCACAACAAAAGTTGCTAACACGCAAGTCCGACCTTTGCGTTTATGCCAGAAACATAAGAGCTGCTTCAGCTGCACCCCAACATGTTGTATGAACTTAAAAAGGTTAAACAAAATACCAGCACTGACACGGCGAGCACTGGAAGCATAGAACCAAAGATGTTTACAGCACAGAAGGAAGCCATTTGGCCCATTAGAACTGTGCCAGTTCTTTGCTAGAGCAATCCAAAACTAATCTTATTGCCCCGCACGATCCCCATATCCTGGTACTTTCCTCTGCTTCAAATATTTATCCAATTTTCCCTTAAATGATGCAATGGCCTCTGTTTTCAACCACTTCCTGTGGCAAAGCATTCCATCTTGCATCAATCCTCAGCATAAGGATATTTATCCTAACTTCTCTACGTACTCTCTTAATGACAATTCTAAACTGATGACCTCTCATCACTGATTCTCCAACCAGAGGGAATAGTCTTTCTCTATTCATTCTATCAAAACCTTTTACAATGTTAAAACATTCTCTGCTTCAGTGGAATTAATCCCAGTATCTCAACTATATTTGTTGTGCCCAGAACTTTAAAACCAAAGTTAACCAGCATTTGCTAAACCAAGGTTATTAGAGAATGCATGGAAGATAAGTGAGTTAACAACTGATACACTGAGGACTGATTTTCCCACATTCTTCTGTGCTCCTACTGATAAATAGGGTTAAGTTGGGGAAACATCTGTCCTTGTTGATATGTCAACTAACGCACAAACCTGAAAAAATCCAGTTGTCTGAATATTTGGAATCTAGAAGGCATGTCCAAACATAGAAATATTGAAGGCATTGAAGTATTAAAGGAATGTCCTGTGTATATATTTTAAATATAATTTGCTTGGAAGTTAGAATTTTGAAGTGAAATAACAGTGGGGATCACAACATCTAGTATATCTTATTTAATGTCAAAATATTATGTAGCATTTTTCATTTAGGCAGACAAAAGGAAGAGATACAATAAAAATACTGACTTCATCCTGATAGTAAAACAATACTAATTATATATTTTTAAATATTTATAAGTTTGTTGAAAAATATGTATTTGTTTCTGAATAAAAGCAGATGGTTTTGTCAATGTAATTTTATCCTTGATACATTGTTAATCATTAAGATTTTCCCCGTGCTAGGATACAGGTTTACACATACTTAAAGAATGAGTTTCAAGATCTAACTGCAAATGAACAATACGCAAGAATAGACCGGCTTCATTAACTTAGCTTTTGATAATCTCTTTGCTCTAATACCTTGTATGCTTGTGCAGAACTAAACAAATATATGAAAAAAGGCAGAGGCAACAGCCAATTGAAGTCATATGTCACACTGAAATGAACTGTAAGAGGGGCCTACTTTTAACATTGCACTGAAATACGTGGTAACACACCATCAGGATGGTTCCCAAAGAGATACATTTACAAAGCCTAGTACTAGGGAGACTTGTTTAGTCTCCTGAGATATATGTCATCTTGGTGTTCACCAATGAGACCTCTGCTTTTCCCAACTATATATGTGTATAATTATCTTCCCTGATACCTGAGACAGTTTGCAGCAGTCTTCTTATTACTGAACAATCTAAACTATCCCCGAAGGCAAGATTTAATACCAGAATACAGGTGGCTGCCCTTTTCAGCCTTTGGAAACCAGAGGTCTAGTTAGTTTTTTTTTTAGACAAATAAATTATTTTATTCATTTCCCTTCTTGTAAGAGAGAACAACTTTATGTTGATATAAAATGAGGCCAGAAGTGCAGGCCCCCACCTATTTCCTAATATATGTATACTCCTGCAGAGCTGAGGATCAAGCCTGGACATGGAAACTTAAGTAACATAAAGGCCAGCAAAATATCTTTCAAGGAACCTGGTTCTAATTTGAAGTGTTCTGAGTCCTGGCAAGTTATGCATGTGTCATGGATTCTCACTGGGCTTGATCAGATAAAGTGCAATTTGTGTAAGTGTGTATTGCATACACACACTCCAGAAATCTATGCCCTTAACTACTGGCATGCAGGCACAGTGATTGTTACATTTGCTGATAGCTTCTCTAACCTCTTTTGATCTTATGGCCTCTGCTCAGGAAATTGCATTCTATTTGCCAATGCTTTCAGATAAATTAAGCAGAGTGGGTGCTGTACATTGTCACCAATTTTGCTCTTTTTACTTAAGATGACAAGGCATCCAACTCTCTGAGCCAGACCTTACTCTGCAAGCTGTTAGCATTTTACTTCAATAACAGAGCTCTTGAAATTCATTTTATTTGCAAGGACATGCATTTCAAAGTTTGCCTGCCCTTTTCCTCCCCAACGCCCCCTCTAAGCCCCCAGCTGAATTCAAGTAATGAGTGGCCATGGAACTCATTGCCCTTTATCTTGCTGGGGTACGTGCACCTTTTGAACTGCCATCTGCAAGTGTGCTGATGTACTAACTTGTTAACTATGCCATACTGTGAAGGAAATGGCATGATTTAGATCAAGTGTTCAGGACGGCTGTTCATAAGAAACACTTGAGCCAAGCTGTTGCAGTTCAGGATGTGCCCTGGGGAGAGAGGCTTCGTTTCGGGTCACGCTCTTGTCTTGTATGAGGGCAAGCACAGAGTAAAGAAATCACAGTATTATGCCAAAGCTGTGAGAGGAAAAACATTAAGAACCCAGAGAAGTGAAGCTGCCAAATTAACTTCTCACCTTTTCAATCACACTCCAGAGGGTAGACGCCTGAAATTTATGCTTCTGAAATAAGCTCAGTTTACATTAAGGAAGACGTTACTCCACTTTTATAGATTATAACTAGCCTTGGCTTCACTCAATCAATCCAAACTTTACAGCTCATTAATACTTACTTTGTTACCTGCATTATTTAGGCATAATAATATAATGACTTTCGTGCTCAGCAAAAGTCTGGAACCATTTTTAGGAAAACCATTAAAATTCTAACGTTACACAAAACACAGCTAAATTAAGAGTGAGTATTGAAACCGTTCCAAGAAAATAAAGTAACTAGAATCTATCTTGGGTTAGGTCCAAAGCAAGAACTACAAATGAGTTCAAAATTCAATATGTGATATGAGCTTTGTTTAGTTCATTGAAATGAAAGTAGGTCTTGAACTCTTTAGCCTTTTAACTGTGTTGTTGAGCTTGAACATTCATTGTATTTGCCTAGTGAGTATATAAATGGATTATTACAGCTATTCTCTCAAACAAATTCACTTTCCCGCACACTCTAAATCTGTTTAGTCATATTTAATGGTGTCAATTATTGGAACAGGCTCAGGCTATGAATTTCTTACTAATGGCTTTAATAACATTAGTAAATGAAAAGCAGATGACTCTAAGTTGGCTTACTTTGAAAAGACATATGAGTATTTCTGTTTTTAATTTATATACTCTTCTACATCTGGAATTCCTTATAATTAAAACTAAAAGCTCAACTACTACTTCCACCTCTCAAATGTTGAAAAGATGAATACAGTAATAGGCTTCTAAACAGTTGAAGTACACAAAGGTTCACTTTTTTTTACTGAGTCGCCAGGCAGAAGATCCATGTTAACTCTTCTCTTCAAATTCAGCTAAAGATTGCAAGTCATGTCCGTAAGTGCTTGGAAGAATGAAAGAGTTAAAAAGCTTTAAAATGTTATGCTGTCAATGTTTAAAAAGTCACTTTTGCTCCTAACATAAAGTTGAATTCCCCTTTTTATAACTTTAACTTTAAACAAACATTTCTAATGCAGCATGAAAGAACTAGTATTATTTCCCCCCCATCTAAGGTTTCCCGTGAGAGGAGTCATGCTCTGTTAAGAGGGCAGGTGGTTACCCCTTCTGACTGGGTCTTCATTGATATCACGCTGCACCAGTTAGTACACAAGATGCGGCTTTAATCATTTTCTGATTTTTCTTCTTTTCCTCAGAGAAATCATCTCACCGCTATCTCACAAAGAGACCTGGCGCATGAACCATTAGGCTACACTTCTTATGGCTCCATGGGGTAGTGTGTAAGAGTCACTGAGGCAAATATTGGACCAGTGCTCTTAATCTGCTAATACCATCTCCTTTTTTAACTGTGTTTTCCAGTCTGCACTGAAATTCCATTTTATTCAAAAGGGATTTGTACTGTACAGTAATACTGCACAATGATAATGCTGAAACCAACACTCCAAAAAGTAAATGTACAATCGTTTTTCGATAGTTCCCATCATAATCTTTGTTATAACAAATGTTTATCTGCAATTCAGATGATTTCAAAAATAATTGATACTGCTACATAAGGGACATTAAGGGAATGTTATTGCTCTGCAGTACAAACCATATTGGCTATATCTCTGTTGCTTTTGCACACTTGTTGAGAAGAAAAGTATAGAGCACTATTTAGTAGTTTGTAAAACTGCCTAATGATGTTTTTGTAAATGATGTGTTTGTCTAATCTTCTCTGTCCTGATTGATACCTCATGTGGAGGTATCCATAAGACCTAAAAACAGCTTGTATTCCCTAATATCACTGCATTGTCTACATTTTTACATCAGGAATAAATTAGGATACCATCTGGCTTAGCAAAGATAAACTTTCATGATAAAGAACTCTGCTCAGTTTTCCATGCCTCACAATTCAATCAAAGCATCAGATAACAAAGTTTTTATTTTGACATAAATACTGGGGATTTTTTTTGCAGACTTTTTCATTTGGTAACTAGATTTTTAAACTTAGTAAGTCATATGAGAAGTGAGGCGAGCACATAAGAGCATTTTAATGTCCTTAAAGCGGTCAATGTTTAAACTAAAGGCATTTATTTTCCACCTGCTTGTGCTTGTTCTCTGGCAACCATTCAAGCTTGCTGCCATTAGTAAAATCTAGATGTTGAAAAAAATACCCCTTGCAAGGCTGGATAATCAGTGGAATAAACACCTTGTTAGAAAATTGAAATGACACATTCAAATACAACAGGTAAAGCATTTTGTAAGTACTACTAAAAAATCATAATGACTTTTACAATTTGGACTTATATTAATGGTATAACAATAATGACCTGAAAAGTGTACCTTAAGTGGTAATACCAAATGAATTCATACATTATATTCATTATAGCTTAATTAGTAAATCTATCATGCTGAGAATTGTTACTTGGGGCAGTTGTGCCAGGCGAGAACTATAGAGGCAGCAGTTTTTTTAATGTTCATATTCTTAATGATGTTCACTGTTTCGTAAAATTGATGATTGGCATCTAAAAACACAGCAAGGCAGTCCAAAGCTGCTGCCAAACTCACTGCGTCCAACTGAGCAACTGCCTTGTGTTTAGGCATTATGGAAGAATGCTCCTGTGAAGCGCCTTGGGACGTTTTACTATGTTAAAGGCGCTGTATAAATGCAAGTTGTTGTTGTTGTATCCATCTAAAGGGTATAAAGGCCAAATACAGGTTAAATTCAAAAAAAATCTTTTTGGATATAAAAATGTAATAATAATACTTATATAGTGCCTTTTCATGATAAAACATGCAAAGAGCTTCACACAATTACTTTTGAAGTGCAGTGGCTTGTTATGTAGGCAAAATGTTTATATCAGGCATTAATGTCTCACCTGTTGTTTGTTCCTGCCATTTATATGCTACAAGTTCTATCCTGAACTGGGTATGTATTGGCATGTTCAAGATGTTAAACATAGTTTGATAAAACACGAGACATTTAGCACGCTAGTGTTCCATATCATGTGGTACTGAGCTATACAGGAAAGTTGCTGAATTGACCCCTGTTATGTGTTGAATAATTTGATCTCAGCCAGGGTGACTGTGGGTACACTAGAATTTGTCTCAGCATCCTTGGGTTAGGGAGAAAAATATTGCTATTTGATAACCTAAAATTGCCTATCGCCCCTTTAGCCATATCTTGAGCTCCCGAATCTTCCTATCCTTTCTGTGCTTGCACATGGCTGGGGGAGTAATCTGGAGATTACCACCCTTGAAATGTCCTTTTCTAGATTGTTGGCTCCTACCTGCAGCACAATGACTAGCTGCTCTTCCTCCTCTTCCATAATCTTTCCCAGTCCTTCTAAAATAACCCTTACCCTAGCATCTATGAGGCAACACAGCATCTGGGACTCTTGGTCTAGACTGCAAAAAACAATGGCCACCTCTCCAATTATCAAGTCTCCCATTACTACTGCATTGCTAACTGAGTTGCTCATCTCCCCCCTTGAGCCATCTCAACTTTTTGGTGCCCACTTGAGAAGTGGAAAACTGAAAGACATGAACGAACGAATTTGCATTCACACAGCTCCTCCTCACATCTCTTGGGACATCCCGACGCCCATTACATACAGTGAGTTACTTTTTGAGGTACAGTAACTGTTGTTATGTGGATAAGTCCAGCTTCCTCAATGGTGTGCAGGGTAAATGTACTATAGGGTATTGTACTAAGCCATATGGGCTACGGTTGATCTCTGGTTTGTGATGAGCATCAGTTAGAACACTCCAATTGGCCTCAGTTTCCATGGGCTAGGAAAAGGAAAAAGCAATCACTGTTTCCGCTCCAGACTACAATCCAGTGCCCTCTCTAGAAAAGTGCACATCAGGAGGCCAGCGAGAACAGAATCAGGTTCAGTTGTGGTGTCCTCCAAGATGAAATAGCTAGTCAACTTTCACTATTGAGGCTCCTACATGAAGAATGGCCATTTGGGTGAAGGTACCAGAGAACTGTCAGCACCTGTAGATGGGTACCCTTGCATTAGTCAATGTCTTCAGCAGAAAAGAGTTAAAAGTGAAGGCAACTCACAAAAAATAGAAGCTACATATATGTGTTAATAAATAGAAAATCTTTGATAAAGTTAAAAAACAAACTTCCAGAGTTTCAATGGTATTGATAAACATACGGGGGTAGAAATTCGACTTGGGCAGCAGAATAAAACTGGTGATAGCGTATCAGTGGAAAAGAAATTCGGGCTGAGTGTAAAATGGACAGCCAATTGGCTTCTGCCTGTTCTACATGACAGCCCAAGACAAATTTCTACCTCATATAACTTTTCACAGAGCTTCACAATGACATAACAAATTCACATGCAGCAATATCACTACAGCATTATGTTGACCTACAAATGAATATAAGATTTACAAGCAGGATAGCTGCCATGATTTGTAAGAAGCACTTTGGATGGAATCAGAATGGTGGAATTATCCAAGATCACCTGCTCCCAGAAGAAGTATAACATTGGTTGGAAGATTCTAAGTACTTACGAAGTTTCAAAGGAAAACAGTTTAGATTTTTCTAATTTTCCTTTACAATGTATACATGGTGATGGGACTTTAAAAAAATTAATCTTTCCCATTTTCTAAACAAAATGCGCAGGTATAATTTAAGACTTATACTGGAGATTGCATTATCCCATTTCCTGGAGTCTTTCTACACATCAGAACTATTCCGCTATCAGATCCTCATTCTGAGACACAGGAGGATACACACACAGTTTACTACATTTAAGGACAAATCAGAGATTAAGAATTTGCATTTAAAAGTAAGTTTGATCCATAAAAACTTTCTTAAGCAATTCATTCCCATCTGCAGCAAGCTATATCACTTAAAAACAACTTACCTTTTCAGCCCCAGTGCACCCCAGTGATCTAAAGTGACCTTGCACCTTTAGTCCTGTAGTCTGCACAATAAATCATCCATAATGGTCCAAAGTCCACATAACAAAAGCCTCAGAATGAGTTAATAGCCTGATTTTAAATTGTAAGAGGTATCATCTTTCTAGGTTGTGACATCTAGGATCATCCCAATGAAATATTTTAACTGTTCAATTAAATCCAATAAGCATTGCTTTGCTATTAAATACATATATACATAGGTATAAGTAGCGTTCCCACGGCGTTGCTTCTGGGTTTTCCGGGATCTGCAACGCAGTTTCTGATTCTTATCATGGCACCACAGCAGCCTTAAATATGACAGCAGATTAATCATTGCTGTAATACAGTAAATTTACTGAAGCAATGTATCTGACTGACATGAATGAAAAATATTACATATATTACTGATACTTAAAGATGCAGGACTTGTAGATACGAATAAAGATTTGCGTTTAATAATAGCGTATCACATCTCTTGGAGAGGTCTCAAAAGTGTTCTACACAATGAATGAAAAGCAGTAACTTTTATGTGGAGCAGTGCAGCAGCCATTTTGCACACAGCAAGATCCCACAAATAGCAATGAAAAATGGATGGGCATTTAATCCGTTTTTTGGGACTGATGGTTGGGCAAGGATTGTTGGCCAGGATACTAGGAGAACTCTCTGCTCTTCTTTGCATAGTGCCATGAGATCTATAGACAGGGTCTTAATTGAATATTTCATCCAAAGGGCAGCATCTTGAACAATGCAGAACTCCTTCAGTGCTGCATTGGAATGTAAGCCTAGATATGTGCTCTGCTCAAGTCTGACATGCAGCTTCAACTCATACCCTCTTGACTCAAAGGCAAAAATGATACAAATTGAGACAAGCTGACTCTCAAGATAAAATATCAAGATGTCTGAAAAAATGGTTTGAATGATTTGATTGGTTTGTTTTGTGGCATTTTCTGGTTCCTGATTGGTAGCTTGGCAAGGTAAGTGGTTTGATTGGCCTGGTTTGTGTGAGATCCTGATTCATGATTGGTAGGTTTGTGATTACTGACTACTGGTTTGTGATTGGTAGTTTTTTTCCCTACCTATGTGTACTTAAATGAATCGTATTATTAGCTTAACAGATGGTGTTTATTTGAGCCAATTATGTAAGTGTGCTTATGCTTTCCTAAGCATTACAGGCTAGCTAGACAGAAGACCTTTAATTAGACAGACAGAAAGCTTTGCAGGTGGAGGAGGAGGAAAGAAAGATGGACAAGGAGGAGAGAGAAAGGGGAACGGGGAGGTGAGTGGGGAGGGGAAGAAAGTGAAGGGGAGCCGAAGGCAGTGGGGGAGGATGGTACGGGGAAAGGAGAGCAGAAGGAAAAAAGGAAAAGAGGAAGTGTTAGAGGAGGAGGAGAGGAAGGGAGGCGAGAAGGAGAGTTGAGAAGGAGAGGAAGAGGGTGACGGAGATGGAGAGGGCAGGGAAAGGGGACCGAGAGAGGAGATATGAGAGAAGGAGAGGAGTCAGAGACAGGTGAACGTAGAGGGGTATGAGGGAGGAGGAGGGATACAAGGGAAGAGGAGGGGTAGGGAAATGAGAGGTAGCCAAGAATCAGAAAATCATCTCAGGGAGGCTGCTGCAGATGTTTGGAGGGGGGAGGAGCATCAAAAGACTGCTAATGGAGCCAGAGGCCCCAATTTTTTTCCATGTCATGAAGTGATCTTGATGCGGAGATGCCGGTGTTGGACTGGGGTGGACAAAAGTGAGAAGTCGCACAACACCAGGTTATAGTCCAACAGTTTTATTTTAAATCACAAGCTTTCGGAGCTGCTGCTCCTTCGTCAGGTGAAGTGCAGGAGCAGCAGCTCCGAAAGCTTGTGGTTTCAAATAAAACTGTTGGACTATAACCTGGTGTTGTGCGACTTCTCACTTGTGAAGGGATCTGGGGGAAGAAAACTTAGTCAGCAAGGGGGTGGGTCCGAACACATGCTCATTTAGAGAGGGAGTTGAAAAATGTGCTCAACTGGGGGGAGGGAGAAACATTCCCATTGTGGTTGAGAAGGCGGAAAATTGGTGGGGAAGGATAGTCAAAGCTTACTGTTTCAGATCCTTTACGCTAGTTTCCTCAACATCCTTTGTATCATTACTGGGCTCTGGATATTGACATTTAGCCTGGTTTCAGGTCTTTCATTACCTGGCTACAGATACACCTTCAGGTTTTTCAAGTGTGTCTATGCTACTGAACCAAGCTCTATTCGATGCTGGCTCCGTTAAACAGCATCACACCTTTTAATTTCTGCTCAACCGACTTCATCACTGACAGTTTCATGACCTTTCCATTCTTATTGAGCAGGGAGGAGAGGAATAAGAGTCGAAAACCTCCTCATGGTGGGGGGGGGGGGGGGGGGGGGGGGCGAGGTGTTGAGGGCCAAACACTCACTTAGCTGGGAGGTAGGCTGCAGGACACAAACTTACTCAGCAGGGTGGTGTGGAAGATTAGAGAGACAAAGGTATTATGCGCATATATGCTGGTTCAAACGCCTGCAGCTTCAGAACCTTCATGCTATTTCTCTTCTGCCACTTCCCTGCCACTACAATGTCTCCGGATTTAGTGGAGCCTGACATTTTTTAGATTTCGTCTTCTGTGCCTTTTTTTCCTCTTGGCATCTCACCCGTGCTGTCTTGATTGTGCTTACGTGGACCAATTATTTCAACTGGATAAGTTAGGGAAGACCAAGAATTACACGTATAATTATGTAAGCACAGAACTAGGTTGTATGTTAGGTGTCTCTTCTTTTCCCAGAGAATAGGCTGCTGGCTCATGGTTCACTGTATTCCTCTAAAGAGAGAGAGCTGTACCTGTTTCTGACTAGTGCAGAGATCACCTCTGACAAGAGGCAAGTACCATGTAATATAAATCAGGGTCAATGGGATCACCTGAACTAGTTGCGATCATCTAAAGGCGTCGAAGAGAAACTTTCAAGATGTCCGAGGCAATGTGCCCTCTCATTTTTTTTTCGTGCACGCTCCCTTTAAATTTGCTGCGCAGTATTTCTTCCAGAGGCAGGAGCTGGTGAGCGGCCTGTGTGAGATCTCGCGATTGGTGCGCTGCCACGTACCTTAGGGGAAACATTGGTCCTAGGTTTTTGTAAAGAAAGAACGTACATTTCTGTGGCGCCTTTCACTACCTCAGGACATGTCAAAGCACTTTACAGCCAATGAAGTACATTTGAAGTGTAGTCAGTGTTGTAATGTAAGAAACATGGTAGCCAATTTGTGCACAGCAAGGTCCCACAAAAAGCAATGAGATAATGACCAGATAATCTGTTTTTTTTAGAGGTGTTGGTTGAGGGACACAGGGGAGAACTCCCTGCTGTTCTTCAAATAGTGCCATGGGATCTTTTACGTCCAACTGGTTTATTTGTTTTTTCTCCCTCTCCCAGGAGATTACATGGCTCCGGGTGGGTAGGGAGTGTCTGTATCGGAATGGATAAGGCATCACGACTATATGGGACAGTCTAGATGGACCAGTGGTTCTTTTCCTGTCTGCCATTTTTGTATGTTTGTATGTGTGCCCACCATTATACTTTGTTGTCTCTGTGCTCGTCCATCAAAGTGATGAACATATGCCCTGAAGCAAAATCCTCAGAGACCATGGCCAACGGCGAGATCGGCGACAGAGACTATAAATATCGCCGTCTGGTGCACCGATCTCGCCATGGATAACGTACTCTTTATGTTGCTGGTTTTCTAATTAGAATACGCCGTTGCAAGCATAGCGGCAAATCAGAAGCGGCGCAGCCAATGAATGATAGGGTTCACAGGCTGCCAGGTACGCTTTGGTCACTTTCCTGTCAGTTTCAAATGCACCCCCGAAGTAATAAAAAAAGGTTACTAAACTATTGTGTGAACAAAATTCTAAAAACCTCCATAAATAAACTAAACCTTCTAGTGGTTAAAAAAAAGTTTTACCTTAATTTGTTTTTAACATACCAGCACCAAGCATGACTCCAGTAACTGCAAGCGACTATCATCATGGACTTCAATTAATAGGCTACATGATCTCAGTTTTAAATCCAGTTGATAATGGGAAGTCAAGTATGCACTGATTGAAGGAGCGCTGTGTGTTTTATATTTTAGTTCATGAGCTTTAACCGTCTTTCCAAGAATGATAATGACAAAATCAAAAGTGATTACAGACTCGGCGATGATTTTGGCTGAGGAACTTTGGGAAATGTAACAGGCTCCATTTCAGGATGAAACCTGCGATTTCCACGCTTATTTCTTTCTTTTGGGGAATGTGGAAACTTGACCCTGCAATTGTTTTATTTTGTTTCCAAAAAATATACAGGACAGAGATGCATTTAATTTAAATGGCACTTTACACACATTACTGTTGAGGTCCAATGGTGTTTGCTAGTTATTTATTTTAAGTTGTAGTGTCCCTTTTCAAGTCTTGAGATTTCTGTCCGTTTCCTATTTCCACCTCTGTAACATCGCCCGACTCCACCCTTGCCTCAGCTCATCCGCTGCTGAAACCCTCATCCATGCCTTTGTTGCCTCTAGACTTGACTATTCCAACGCACTCCTGGCTGGCCTCCCACATTCTACCCTACGTAAACTTGAGGTCATCCAAAATTCTGCTGCCCGTATCCTAACTCGCACCAAGTCCCGTTCAACCATCACCCCTGTGCTCGCTGACCTACATTGGCTGCTGTGCTAATGCTCCTGTGAAGCGCCTTGGGATGTTTTACTACGTTAACTGCGCTATATAAATACAAGTTGTTGTTGTTGTTTCACTGCTGCATCCTTTAAATCAATAAATCTCGCCCCTGCCAGGCCACCAGCACCATTATTTTCAGTCTAAGTGGCAGCAGCATAAAAACTACCTTAAATACAGAACAATTGCGAACGCCATTGATTTTAGTGGGGAACGGAGCTATGATAATTACCTTCTGACTGTTTTAGGCGAGGGTAATGGTGGATGGCACTTAAGTCCCAGGAAAATATGGAATGGCATAATTAATGGTGCGAGTCACTTACTCCATCATTTCTCTTTCTTTTGCGCTGGCTGCCCCAGCCTGTTGCTGAAACCCTCATACATGCTTTTGTTAGCTCCAGACTCAACTGCTCTATTACTCTTCTGGCCACCCTCCATAAACTTGAGCTCATCCAAAGCTCTGCTGCCTGTATCCTAACTCGCACCAAGTCTCATTCACCCATCACCCCTGTGCTCGCTGACTTGCATTGGCCTTGATTTTAAATTTCTCATCCTCGTGTTCAAATCCCTCTATGGCCACACCCCTCCCTAACTCTATAACTTCCTTCAGCCCTACAACCCTCCAAGAACTCTGCGTTCCTCTAATTTTGGACTCTTGTGCATCCCCCACTTCCGTTCGTCACTGGAGGTCATGTCTTCAGGTGTCTAGGCCCTAAGCTTTGAATTCCTTCCCTAAACATCTCTGCCTCTCCACCTCTCTCTCCTCCCTTAAGACTCTCTTAAAACCTACCTCTTTGACCAAGCTTTTAGTTACCGGTCCTAATATCTCTTTCTTTGGCTCGGTGTCAATTTTTTCTGATTACGCTCCTGTGAAGTGCCTTTGGACGTTTTACTACGTTAAAGGCATTATATAAATGCAAGTTGTTGTTGTTGTTTAAGGGCCCCTATGCCATAGATGTGCCATTATAAGGCCTCAAGTTTCCAGGATTATCTGGGCCATTACCATGAGCCATTGCACACTATATTCTTGCCTACAACACACATTATACTGAGATGACTTTAGGAACTGCTGCTACACAGCCAAATCAACTAAAACTGCTAGATACCACGCTGGCAGTCAGAATATGCAGCAACCTTTTTTTCAAAAAATTAAGTAAATCTAAAATGTCAGAAACAAAAGGCCATGGAGCAAGCAGAACATATAATAGGCAGTAATGCTTGTTTACTACTTGTGACCTCATTACTCCCATCTCAAACTGGTATAATCTTATGTAGTTGTTCACTTAAAGACTGTCATGCGTACTCTGTTGATACTTGCCCTAATCGGGAGTGAGTTTAATTTTCATGTAAGAACACACCATTGAGTTTCTTCTTATTGCAGATCTTCCAACTCACCTTCGTTTTAAGACTGAAGATCTTTATTTCTGCACAATTTATCTCATTACTTGGTTTACTGGTATACTTTGTACCAAAGAGAATAAGTAAACAATTTGTAGTAATCGAAAACGTCTGGAAGCCTAAACCCACCCCTAAATCGCCAGAGAATTTGGCAACGCCTCACGTCTTCAGTACTTGGCTGAGTCTTCACCCTCATAACATTTTCTTCAGGTTGTAAGATCTGTTATAGTTTAAATTGAAAGCTATGTATGTGTTTTCCATTTGCATTTCTAAATGAATCATTGTGTAACTCCCCTGAGATACAAAGAACTAGAAAAAACACTTCTAAATGTTTTTAACTTAAAATCTGTTACTGTAGCCTTTTGTTACAAAACAGTGAAGAAGGGGTTAAATGCCGAAATGGTTCGCTGCAGAGAGCAGACTCTTAGTAGGAAACTGGCTTGCACTGAACACTAATTAGTAGGAGTCTGTCATTTCTCCTGTTGGAAACAAACTTTGAGGGGAAAAATTAAGAGAGAGAAAGGAAACAGAAGCAGAAGTGATTGAGGTCAGTTCATCAAGAACTGAAGAAGAGGCAAGAAGAAATCTGGATTAGATTTATAACAAAGACTTACAACATTACTCCAAAGGCTAAAGATATTCTACAGATTCCTACTGAAGACAAAAAAAGTTTGACAGTAGAAACATGAAATTAGAAGACAAGTTGGAAGGGACCACCATAAGAAGCCAGAAATCAAACAATAACTTTCCAAAGAAAGGCTACAAAGGACAACAGAAGTTTAACACAAACATTAGAAGAATTTGTTATGCAATTTTCCGTAGGCTTGCTCGCGTTTGCACTGGTCCTTTTGAAATTTATTTTGGATTTTAACATTTAAAAAAAGTGAAATAACAGCTAAAAGTAGAAAGATGGATAATAAAAGTAAAGAAATAAAATTTAAAAAACTCTTATTCTGTGAATTGTCTTTAAATTAATGCAATAAAAATGTGATTTATGGAATTGATATAGATCAGGGAGAAATAAATTACTCACCAGCTATACAGTGCATAATGTAAACTGTAGAATTTTCTTGAAAAATGGGACCAGATGAATTTCTACCCCAGTGACTCCCAAAAATCAATTGCACCCAAATAGGCATAGTAAGGATTAATAACAGCAGGACCCACAGGATAAAAGATCATCACATGTGACAGAGCATTCCCAAAACTTTACCGAAGAGGATGAAGAGATATTATGCAGGTTTTAAATCGATATCTGAAATACAAATTGAAAAATGTTTGCAAACTCTTTCATGAACTACCCACATAAAATTTAGCACCGAAAGAAAAATCTTTCTCATATTTCAAAATGTCCTGAACTTAAAAGTGTTGGTGAAAGAGAAGAAATAGAAAACACAAAAAATATAAACCATCTTTCCAATTTTTGAAATTACGAAGTAGGCCTATTCACTACTCTGTGAGGAGGAGAGAAGAGAAGGGCGATACAATTCACCTGCTCACGAATGAGTTGAATTTGCCCAATAACAGGAGTCAGCTCATCTGACTATTTTTCTACTGCTCCTGGAACATTGCTCATGACAAGCCAGGAGCACTGGAGGGTTAACGGCCTCACTTTCTAGCGGCAGCAGACAGTGAAGGGCTGCAGGCAGCCTCTTTGGTACCAAGCTTTTATAAGGAGGGAGCAAGAAAAGGAGAGAGGGAAAAAGCAGTAAGGGGAGAAGGTAAAAGGCCAGCCAGGGGAAATTTTTTTAACAGGGGTCTCCCCTTCCGTGCTGTCTGACTAGAGGTCATGCACAGTCACATTAGGGGGAAAATCTCCGAATTTAAATAATTTTCATAGCCCTAACCAACCTTGCACAGAGTTTGTATGAAGGCTCCCAGCATCCTTTGTGCAGGATGGTTCCTCTGGACTGCGCTGAGCCCATCAGGTACATTGAAGGCCTCAGACGGCTGTGTCCGATAACACAGGAAGCACTATGCACAACGACTGCCCTTCTCACACACTCTTTCATCGTGCCAAATCTGCATGGCACACTTTTCTTCAAAGTGGAAGTGACAATCAAGCTCAGCAAACAGGTGCTGGGTGTCCAGGTCATGCTGCTTCTCTGCTATTAGGACTTTTTCAATGGGATCAGCAGCCCTAGATGTAGAGGATAGCCCTCATCTGCTAAGAGCCATCAAGCCAGTGCTTTTTCTGCTCCAAATAATGTCGATTGAATGGACGGCCACACAATAAAGGCACCATACCTGCTTCCTGGATAATATTTCTGTGGTCAAATGCCACCTGAATGTTAATTGAGTGCAAACCCTTTCTCATTATGAAGGTCTGGGGTTGATATGAAGATCCCTGATGCCACATTGATACCATGTGTGACTCTGCACAAAAGCAACCCTGCTATCTGTTTGATGAACCATGATCTAATTAAATGGCGGAACAAGCTCGAAGGGCTGAATGGTCTACTCCTCTTCCTATGTTCCTATGTGAAAGCTCCTGTTCCTATGTTCCTATGTGAAAGCTCCTGTTCCTATGTGAAAGCTATGTGTCATTCTTACCACCAGGAAAGCAATGAAGGTGTTACTCTTGCAAACACAGTGGTTGTCACCTCCCTAATCTGTGAGGTGGCTTTCAGGTTGGGTATCGCTGTTCCCGTTCACTCTTACTGAATAGAAGTTTAACCTGTTGTTCTGGTTCATTCTTACTGATCTCAGGTTTAGTTTGTCTTTCTGTTTAATTGTTACTAATGTGAGTTGTCACTGTTCTGCTGTTTTGGTTTACTCGATCAGCTTTTCTCAGACCATTTCAAACCTTTAAGATGTTTTGAAGCAATTGCTTTGGTTCCTTCTCAAGTGTTGACCACATCCTCTTATAATATATTATCTCGGTTTCTGTTAATTTTGCTCGGGTACATGCACTCTCACTATATCTCCTGGTAGCAGGAGGCTTCAAGGAAGAAGTCCTCAGTCATAGTACATCTTTTGCTTATTTTTGTTGTGTTTGAGCTGGTCTGAAACGCCTTTGATGATTTTTGTTTTGAGCAAGGATGTGTGTTGGTGATGTTAACTCACACCAAGTCCCGTTCGCCCATCACCCCTGTGCTCGCCGACCTACATTGGCTCCCGGTTAAGCAACGCCTCGATTTCAAAATTCTCATCCTTGTTTTCAAATCCCTCCATGGCCTCGCCCCTCCCTATCTCTGTAATCTCCTCCAGCCCCACAACCCCCCGAGATATCTGCGCTCCTCTAATTCTGCCCTCTTGAGCATCCCTGATTATAATCGCTCAACCATTGGTGGCCGTGCCTTCTGTTGCCTAGGCCCTAAGCTCTGGAATTCACTGCCTAAACCTCTCTGCCTCTCTACCTCTCTTTCCCCCTTTAAGACACTCCTTAAAACCTACCTCTTTGACAAAGTTTTTGGTCACCTGCCCTAATTTCTCCTTATGTTGCCCGGTGTCAAATATTTTGTCTTATAATACTCCTGTGAAGAGCCTTGGGACATTTTACTACATTAAAGGCACTAGATGAATACAAGTTGTTGTTGTTGTTGATTGAGGGATAAATATTGGCCAGGACACCGGAGTCAACTCCCCTGCTCTTCTTTGAAATAGTGCTGTGGGATCTTTTACATCTTTCTGAGAGAGCAGACAGGGCCTCGGTTTAACATCTCATCTGAAAGACGGCACCTCCGACAGTGCAGCACTCCCTCAGTACTGCACTGGAGTGCTGCCTAGATTTTTGTGCTCAAGTCTCTGGAGTGGGACTTGAACCCACAACCTTCTGACTCAGAGGTTAGAGCATGAAGTGCTTCACCACAGGGTGTATTTCTGTCAGACACTATTGCATCTATTAAGGAAAAAGTGACTAATCATTCGAAGCAGAGGAAAATACAGGGCTAAGTGGTAAGCGCAGGGCAGTGGGATTAGTTTTGGTTTGTTCTACCAAAGAGCCAAACAGACACAATGGCCTGAATTTTAATCTGGAGGCGGGTTGGGAGCGGGGGAGTTCGGAAGCGGCCAGGAAACCCGGGAGGCCGGGATTCCCACAGGCCCTGCCGAATTTAACGGCAGGGCCTGATCTGCATTGGAAACCTCTGTTTCCTGCCCGCAGCCAGTCAGATTGAGAGGCTGGCCGGCTGCGGGCAGGTAGGCCTGCAGCAGAGAGGAGGGAGGGAGGGAGGGATCGCATGGGGGCCACGGAGTGATCGGGGGGGGTGGGTGAGCCAGGTGAGCATTGGAGGGCCGGAGGAGGAGTGGGGGGGTGGGGCAGGGCGGGGTCCAGGTGAGCATCGGAGGGCTGGGAACGGCTGATCGGGGGGCCGGGTGATCATCTGGGGGGCAGGAGCAGCAGATCGGGGGGGGCCAGGAGCAGCATGATTGGGAGGCCGGAGCAGCATGGGTGGGGGGAGACCTCGTGGGGTGATCGGAGGCCCGGGGAGTTATCGGAGGCCTGGCGGGGAGGGATTGGAGGCCTCGTGGTGGGTGGGGGGGGGGGGTCTCCGATCACAGGGGGTGGGTTAGGCGGGGACGCTGGATCCAGGAGGCAAGTGTAAAGGCACTTACCTCCTGGATCCAGCAGTCCTCGCCTTACTTTAGCCACAGTTAAATTTAAAATGAAGGCTAAGTCTGAGGCAGGCTGCCTCATTCTAATATTTAAATGGACGACCTGCCTCCTGGGAGCGGGTTGGCTGCCCACCCCTCATCCTGCCTCTGTTAAAACCGGAAGTGGGGAGGGGGGTTGGAGGTGGGTTGGGGTCGGGATTCAGACTTTTAACACTTTAACCTCCCACCCGACCCCAACCCACCCATTTTTTCGGGTTAAATTCCCCCCATTAGGTCAATTGGTTCCTCTTCTGTACTGTAAACTTCTATGTTTCTATGGGATACTGTATTTTGCAAGTTGCTGCTGGCAATGTGCAATCACATTTAAACTCTCAGTATTAGTTAACATTTTGAGTTTTAAAAAATCTTGAAAAGTAATCTGTTATGATTAATTATTGAGTTGAATAAAAATCAAATAATTTTAGTCCCAGGATCTGCTCAGACTGTCACGTGGTTTCAATGCTTCTTTGCAAACTTTCTGTACGTGTTGCATGTCGGACATCAGCAAACTGCATGTGCAACTTCTCCTTCTGATGTCATTGGGACGCAACTTTGCTATATCAATTAGGCCCCCGCTCCTCTGGGGCAGGTGGCCTTCCTGTGCCTGAATGCAGGGAAGTTAAGATGAGGGCCGGGAAGGTGATGGGACACGATACGAAGCCCCCCTCCCGCCATCTTAACTGGCCCACCACAGCATTCCCACCGGGCAGGCCAGTTAAAATCAGGCCTTTCCAGTCAACGCACCAGCCACGTACAGCTCTAGCTTTCTTGTTTTCTACTGTCAAACTGCACTTTTGCAAATTAATAGCATGCTCCGTAGTCTTGGGGTTTCATGAAGCATTTTTTCATAATCATCTCAATGGGTTTAGGATCTCTCTCCACCACAAAATTTCGAGCGTACACCAATTAGTGCAGTTTTTGCACCCAAATACTAAAGCTGCAAGTTCTTTCTCTATTTGGACACACTTGAATTGATGTAAATGCTCATCAGGCATGCACTATGGGGTTGTTGCTCCTGTAGTGTGTCCATTCCTGAACTGAAAACATTGATGTTAACCCTCACTGGCTTTCATCGCCAGATGTTGTAACCCTTGAAAATTCCCACCATGCTCATCAATACAACGTAAGCAGCTTTCTTAGTGGTTTGTGACATCGAACAAATTAGGCAGGAATTTGCCGAAATGGTTCATCATGCCAAGATACTGTTGCGGGTCTTTTTTGTTGTTTGTTTTTTTCATATATTTTATTACTTCCAGCTTTTTTTCTTGTCTACTTCAACTCCTTCTGGTGTGTTTCCTATGGATCTGACTATTTATACTTTGTGCACTTTTTCATATTTAGCTTCATATAGCGTTGTGGCATTGGATAGTCAAGAATGTATGTCCTCTACGGTCTGTATTAAATAATGTTATCTTTCTACAGCTTTATTTATATCTTTAGAGTTGAGGCATATTCTCGTTCAAGCACTGTTTGGCTTGACTAATGTCACTCTACTTCTGATCCACTGGCTTGGTTCTTTGTCTTTTTTTATTGCACCAAGTTTTTCCATTCTATCTAGCCCATCATGAACCTTTTCATGAAGTGTGTCTGGCACTTTCCTTGAAGAATGCATTATTGATTGAGCATCTGCCTTTAGTTGTATTCTCTGTTTTCCTGCAATGTGACCCAAGCCTTTAAGTACATCAGCATGCTTCTCTGTCACTTTTAACCATTTATTATTAGTGACGGCATCAATTCTTTTGATCAATTCCAATTGTTGGCATGTTTGAAGTTCAAGGAATGGCTGTCCTCCCTGTTTCAGAGCTTGAAATTCTAGACTTTAAATATAAATATCATATTCATACACCAAGTTACATTTTCTGATTGGCTTGATGTTTTGGCCAGAGTATATTACCAACTTTGCATTAGATTTGCTTAATTTTGTGCTTAGCTTCTTGTAAACTGACTGGCAGCACATTACATTGAGCTCCCATTTCTGTCATTTATCTTGAGGTCAACTGCCCCTTTAACATCATCTCCTGCGTGAATCACATTCAAAAAAATGGTTCATTCTCATTCTCAGAGTCCTCCTCCACTCTATGAATTTTCTTTTCATTCATTGCTTGCCTGATGAGGATTGCTTTTCTTTGGCTTGCATACTTAGGAAAAATAGTTCTATTTTTTACACTATATACATGTTTGGCTATACAGTATCCCTCTCATGCAATTTACCACAATTCAAGATCTGTTGTTGACCAGCTAGATCTGATTTTATTCATTAAATGAAGTGGCATCACTGCTTCACTCACATTACTTATAGCACTTCGAGTATCACGTAAGTGTTCTAATTGTGTCTTGCTGGCTTCTGCTGCTCGACAGGTATCAGCTGCTTTTTCTTACTAATCTAGCTTTGAATTACTTATCTATTATTCCAATTTCAATTCTGTCTTTAATGAGACTGTCTCTGAAGGGCTCACACTCACAAGACTTGGCCTATTCTTTAGAAATCTATAGCATATCCATCAATGTTTTCTCCTTGAGCTTGAAACACATGTTTTTCATCTGTAATAATCTTCTGAGGTGTGAAGTATTCTTCACATTTGTCCATGAATGCCTTTGTGTTCTATTTATCCTCTTCCTCAGCATGCATAAATAAATTAAATTATACCTCTTTTGATTCCTCACCTATCTAATGTATTGAAGTACTGGCCTGCACTTTGTCTGTTTTGACTGGTATGCCAATTACTGATCCATACAAATCAAAGCCTTGCTTCCATTTTCTCGACATTTTTGCTCATTTCTTTCTAGTCTCTAATGACCTGACAGTTTTAAACCTCCCATTTCTATGCCAGTTCTAAACCATGTCAATGTCTGTAGCCTATTTGAATATCAAGTATCTGCAGCATATCTCAAGATTTATCCGAAATGTCTACTTCCTTCTGTGAGCACATGGGCCTCGAATTTCCTCAGGGCCTGTGGCTGTATGCTGGCAGATGAAGACTGGCAGGGCAGGATGTGGAGCAGGAGCCAGTAACTCTGTGTCTCTATCCCAAGGAGCAGACCGCAGGAGTTTCTTCAGGGGGCAAGTAGAAGTTTTATCTGCCCCCAGAAATCTGGCCTCATTAATAAATGCAAATCGGGGTCAATGTTGGAAGATGCTGCAGGCCTGAGAGGCCTGCAGTAGTAGCAATGGCAACATTGGTTGGGCCATCTGGCAGCTGTTGGAGAACAGCAGCCAAAAGGCCTCCAGCCAATCCTTGGCCCGATGACCCTAAAAGGCAGAAAAGGGACTTACCTGCAAGGCCGCTGCCTAACCTTTTCTGATTTCCAATCATAAAGGGACTGGGTGCCAGGCCTTAAGGCTTGTTTCTTCTGGAAGCCCCTCCAAATTGAGACCAGACTGATGAGGGGCCAGGAAAATGAGGCACGAAGGCCAGAACACTCACCTCTACTTGTACAATTTGTTGTTGAGATGTGGGTAACATTGGCAAGGCATATTTATTGCCCATCCCTGGTTCCCCTGTGAATATTAGGAGTCAATCACAAAGCGTGGGAATGGAGTCACATATAGATCAGACCAGGTAGTGGCAGCAAGATATCTTCCCTGAAGGACATTAATGAACGAGTTGGGTTTTTATAACAATCCAGCAGCTTTCATGGTCATTTTTTGGTGCTAGCCCACAAATGACCGGATTTACGGAGTTCTTGCCAGGGTAGAATTTGAACTCACCTCTGAGTTGTACCATAACCACTAGCCTACCGTACTCACTTCTGTAACTGCCCCTGCCTGTGCCTATTGCAGGCATAGGCAGTCAGCTCTGCCCCCTCAGGGCAAAGTCTTAGAACTTCCAAGACATCAGCAAGGAGCCGGAGACCTGACATCATTGGTCTCCGCCCCATTTCCTGTTCTTAGCGCTCAGGCAGTGAGCATTCTCCACACTAATCACAGGACAATTGCAGAACGTTCTAGGAGTGAAATTTGCATCATAGAGAAAAGAAAGAGATATAAACAAGGACTTGTATTTATATATCACCTTATCAAGCCCGCAGAACATCCCAAAGCGTCTCAGAACCAATGAATTATTAACTGGAACATTTCAAAATATGGTGCTGTGTTTCTTTTCCAGAGTGATATATGCCAAAATAAGTGACATTTTTAATCCAACTGAGTGAGTTTTATTGCATATTAGTGAGACTTGATAGGTTTGTACATGTGATAACCAAGCTTTGCTATATATTATTGAGATGCATATTGTAGAAGACGTCATGAACTTTACAACAATGTTATTTCTTACTTATGAGTCAATCTTTAAAAATAATGAAAAACTGTATATAGCATTTACCAGATTTGAAAGACTCAAGCATGTGCTTGCTATCATTTTCTTTGGTGAATCGAGTAGCTTCCTGGGGGCAATGCACCTGTGTCATTTGCCAAAGGTTTTATTGCATGCTATTTTATATATGGATGAATATTTTAAGTCAATCCTTACATTTTCTTACAATCCCTGCATTTCTAATCACTTTGGCAATGTTATTAATTTTACATACAATGATGGCCCATCCTTTCAAGGGCTTTTTGCTGTGGCCAATGGTGTTTTAGGAACAACAACAGAAAGTGCTGGAAACACTCAGCAGTTCAGGCAGCATCGAGGAGAGAAAAATAGAGTCAACGTTTCGGGTCGAATCCTTCGTCAGCTATTGTATTGGTGTTTTAGGAACTCCTGCTCCTCCTGGCCCACAAAGAAACCTTTTTCATAGAATCATAGAATCGTGGAATGGTTACAGCATAGAAGGAGGCCATTCGGCCTGTCGAGCCCGTGCCAGCTCTCTGCAAGTGCACTTCAGCTAGTCCCACACCCCCACCCTTTTCCCGTAGCCCTGCAATTTTTTTCCTTCAGGTACTTATCTAATTCCCTGTTGAAAGCCACGATTGAATCTGCCTACACCACCCTTTCAGGCAGTGCATTCCAGATCCTAACCACTCGCTGCATAAAAAAGTTTTTCCTCATGTCGCCTTTGGACCTTCTGTCAATCACCTTAAATCTGTGTCCTCTGGTTCTCGACCCTTGCGCCAATGTGAACAGTTTCTCTCTATCTACTCTGTCTAGACCCCTCATGATTTTGAACATCTCTGTCAAATCTCCTCTCAATCTTCTCTGCTCTAAGGAGAACAACCCCAGTTTCTCCAGTCTATCCACGTAACTGAAGTCCCTCATCCCTGGAACCATTCTTGTAAATCTTTTCTGCACCCTCTCTAAAGCCTTCATATCCTTCCGAAAGTGTGGTGCCCAGAATTGGGTACAATACTCCAGTTGTGGCCGAACCAGTGTTTTATAAAGGTTCATCATAACTTGTACTCTATGCCTCTATTTATAAAGCCCAGGATCCCGTATGCTTTTTTAACTGCTTTCTCAACCTGTCCTACCACCTTCAAAGATTTGTGCACATATACCCCCAGATCTCTCTGTTCATGCACCCCCTTTAGAATTGTATCCTTTAGTTTATATTGCCTCTCCTTGTTCTTCCTACCAAAATGTATCACTTTGCACTTTTCTACATTAAACTTCATCTGCCACGTGTCCGCCCATTCCACCAGCCTGTCTATGTCCTCTCATAGAAACATAGAAACATAGAATCTAGGAGCAGGAGTAGGCCATTCGGCCCGTCGAGCCTGCTCCACCATTCAATACGATCATGGCTGATCATCCAAATCCAGTACCCTATCCCTGCTTTAATCCCCACAGTACACATATCCCACCCTACCTCCGTAACCCCACGTATTTAATTCCCCCTAACATATCCCATCCTATCCCCATAACCCCACATATTTAATACCCCCCTAACACTAAGGGTCAATTTATCATAGCCAAATCAACCTAACCCGCACATTTTTGGACTGTGGGAGGAAACCGGAGCACCCGGAGGAAACCCACGCAGACACGGGGAGAATGTGCAAACTCCACACAGACAGTCACCCGAGGTCAGATTCGAACCCGGGTCCCTGGCACTGTGAGACACCAGTGCTAACCACTATGCCACCGTGTTGCCTCTCGAAGTCTATCACTCTCCTCCTCACTGTTCACTATACTTCCAAGTTTTGTATCATCTGCAAATTTTGAAAAGCAGTGGTCCTAGAACTGACCCCTGGGGAACACCACTGTATACCTTTCTTCAGTTTGAAAAACAACCGTTCAGCACTACTCTCTGTTTCCTGTCACTTAGCCAATTTCGTATCCATGCTGCCACTGTCCCTTTTATTCCATGGGCTTCAACTTTGCTGGCAAACCTATTATGTGGCACTTTATCAAATGCCTTTTGGAAGTCCATGTACACCACATCAACCGCATTGCCCTCAGCAACCCTTTCCGTTACCTCATCAAAAAACTCAATCAAGTTGGTTAAACATGATTTGCCTTTAACAAATCCGTGCTGGCTTCCTTTAATTAATCCATACTTGTCCAAGTGACTGTTAATTTTGTCCTGGATTATCATTTCTAAAAGCTTTCCCACCACTGAGGTTAAGCTAACTGGCCTGTAGTTGCTGAGTTTATCCTTACACAGTTTTTTGAACATGGGTGTAATATTTTCAATTCTCCAGTCCTCTGGCGCCACCCCCATATCCAAGGAGGATTGGAAGATTGTGGCCAGTACCTCCCCAATTTCCACCTTTACTTTCCTCAGCATCCTAGGATGCATCCCATCTGGTCCTGGTGACTTATCTATTTTAAGTACAGCCAGCCTTTCTAGTACCTCCTCTTTATCAATTTCTATCCCATCTAATATCTCAACTACCTCCTCTTTCACGATGAGGTAAGTAAATTTTTTTAAAGTTTACTTACCTTTTTGGCCCTCTTCTGGACCTGCAGCTCCTTCGCCCCCAGTGCTCGTAGCGAGGCTGCCCCCGGGTACTAAACACGGCTGCCGAGAGTTCAAATATAGTCAGGATCTCAATGACATCATCAGACCCTGAGTTATGAACATCAACGAGGTCTCGCGTGCCTGGTGTGAGGACCTCACTGGCTGGCCAGAACGCACCTGTTAAACTGGTGCGAAACCACCGAGGATCGAGTAAGTAGGCCGCTACAAGCATTTTAAACCCCCCCCCCCGCCCCGCCACCCCGGACACTCCATTCCTCTGGGCGTGGGGCGGTTAAATTCAGGGCTATGGATCTGGCCTTTCTGGATTTTAAATCCTTAGAGGTGGATTCCAGAAGCTACTGAGCAGATCAAGTTATAGATGCAAAATAATCTGCAGTGAAGAAGTTTAAGTTTTGGGAACCTCATTCCTTCAGCAAAAATGAGATTTTAAAATAAATCTTTAAATTGATTAGATGGTGGGAAACTTTTCAGGTACGGACCAACAGTGCAGAACCTCCACCAGTGCAAATCGAAAAATTGTAAGAGTGTCTGCAGTTTTCTGATTTGTGTTTGTGGCAGGCGAGGTGCACTTTTGGAAAACGTAGTCTGATATCTCAGCGGTTCACTCAAACTATCTGATTTAGCAATCATACAAACATACTTGAACTTAAGTTTCGGTTTTCGAGCAGTCATTTATCATAGAGCTATCAAACTGCATTGCTCATAATGCACCTTTATTTGTTTTAAATTATCTATGTAATGCGTTATTTAGTCAGTTAGGTTATACCAACAACAACAACAACAACTTGTATTTATATAGCGCCTTTAACGTAGTAAAACGTCCCAAGGCATTTCACAGGAGTATTTTAAGACAAAAAATTTGACACCGAGCCACATAAGGAGAAATTAGGGCAGATGACCAAAAGCTTGGTCAAAGAGGTAGGTTTTAAGGAGCATCTTAAAGGAGGAAAGAGAGGTAGAGAGGCGGAGAGGTTTAGGCAGGGAATTCCAGAGCTTAGGGCCTAGGCAACAGAAGGCACAGCCACCAATGGTTGAGCGATTATAAACAAGGAAGCTAAAGAGGGCAGAATTAGAGGAACACTGATAGCTCGGGGGGTTGTGGGGCTGAAGGAGATTACAGAGATAGGGAGGGGCGAGGCCATGAGATTTGAAAACAAGGACGAGAATTTTGAAATCGAGGCGTTGCTTAACCAGGAGCCAATGTAGGTCAGCGAGCACAGGGGTGATGGGTGAACGGGACTTGGTGGGAGTTAGGACACGGGCAGCCGAGTTTTGGATGACCTCAAGTTTATGTAAGGTAGAATGTGGGAGGCCAGCCAGGAATAGACAAGTCTAGAGGTAACAAAGGCATGGATGAGGGTTTCAGCAGTGATGAGCTGAGGCAAGGGACGATGTTACGGAGGTGGAAGTAGGCAGTCTTAGTTATGCCGCGGATATGTGGTCAGAAGCTCATTTCAGGGTCAAATATGACACCAAGGTTGCAAACAGTATGGTTCAGCCTCAGACAGATGTTACGGAGAGGGATTGAGTCAGTGGCTAGGGAACAGAGTTTGTGGCAGGGGCAATTTAGAGACCGTTGAGGCGTTGAGAGAAGTGGTGGTGACGTAGAGCTGGGTGTCGTCAGTGTACCTGAGGAAACTGACACTGTTTTCAGATGATGTCGCCAAGGGGCAGCATGTAGATGAGAAATAGGAGGGGGCCCAGGATAGATCCTTGGGGGACACTAGAGGTAACGATGCGGGAGCGGGAAGAGAAGCCTTTGCAGGTGATTGTCTGGCTACGATTAGATAGATACGAATGGAACCAGGCGAGTGCAGTCCCACCCAGCTGGACGATGGTGGAGAGGCGTTGGAGAAGGATGGAGTGGTCAACCATGTCAAAGGCTGCAGACAGGTCAAGAAGGACGAGCAGCGATAGTTTACTTTTGTCACAGTCACAAAGGATGTAATTTGTGACTTTGATGAGAGCCGTTTCGGTACTGTGGCAGGGGCGGAAACCTGATTGGAGGGATTCAAACATGGAGTTGTGGGAAAGATGGGCACGGATTTGGGAGGCGACAACATGTTCAAGGACTTTGGAGAGGAAAGGGAGGTTGGAGATGGGGCGGTAGTTTGCGAGGACGGAGGGGTCAAGCGTTGTTTTTTTGAGGAGAGGGGTGATGACGGCAGATTTGAGGGAGAGGGGACAGTACCTGAGGAGAGAGAACCACTAACAATGTCAGCTAACATGGGAGCCAGAAAAGGAAGTTGGGTGATCAGCAGTTTGTTGGGAATAGGGTCGAGGGAGCAGGAAGTGGGTCTCATGGACAAGATGAGCACGGAGAGGTCATGAGGGGAGATCGGAGAGAAACTGGAGAAAGATGTGAGTTCAGGGCTAGGGCAGGGGGAAACTTTAGAGGAAGTTTGGCCCGGTGGGCTAGGGGAAGGAAGGGAAGTGGCAGAGGCAGCTGAACGGATGGTCTCAATCTTAGAGACAAGGAAGTCCATGAGCTTCCCACACTTGTTGTCGGAGGTGAGGGTGGAGGAGACAGGGAGAGGGGTTTAAAGAGACGGGTAGCAGTGGAGAATAGGAAGCCGGGGTTTACCTTTGCATTCCAGAATGATTCTGGAATAGTGGGTAATATTGGCAAACGACAGCAGGACCCGATAATGCTTTATGTGGTCCAGTCATATCTGGCGGTGAATGGCTAAACCAGTTGTCCGCCATATCCGTTGAAGTCTGCGTCCCTTGGACTTAAGGGAGCGAAGATGAGGGCCATACCAGGGGGAACGGCCAGGGTGAGAGAGAATAATGGTTTTAATAGGGACTAGGGCACCAAAGGTGGTGGTGAGGGTGTGGTTGAGCAGATCGGTAGCTGCAGAAATGTCGTGGTGAATGGAGGGCCAAAGGCTGGACAGTTGGGATTTCGTAAATGCAGTTGTAAGAGAGTTGGGAGAGAGTTTTTTCCTGGGGCGGACACAGAAGGAAGTAGGGTTGCGGCGGGAGCTGGGGGGGGTGGGGAGGTGGAAGGGGGATGTGGGTGGAGAGCGATACAAGGAAGTGGTCAGAGATGGCCTTATCTGCGATTGACACGATGGGAGTAGCGAGGCCACAAGAGATGGCAAGGTCGAGGGGGTGGCCGTGAATATGAGTTGGAGACTTTACATGGAGGGAGAGATTAACTGAGGATAGGAGGCTAGTGAACTCAGAGGAGAGAGAGCATGATGAATTGAGATGAAAGTTGAAATCACCGAGGATGAGAAGTCGTTCGGTGCAGAGGCTGAGGAAGGAGAACAGTGAAGATATCTCAGTAATAAAATTTCTATGGTACTTGGATGAGCGGTAGAGAATGAGAATTTTAAATGAGAGGTGAGAGGGGTGGAATAAGGTGAGATGCTCAAAGGAGGAGAAAGTGCCGGAGGAGTAGGGGGACAAACCAAGGTGTGATTTGGTCATGAGAGCCACACTGCCACCATGGTGGAAGGTATAGCCAGGCGGGGAAGCTTCATTTGAGGGTAAGGTGTCATCACCCCTCAACCAAGTTTCCATCAGGGCCATGATGTCGATGGAATCATCCACGATAAGCTCATGGATGGCAAGGGCCTTGTTCACAAGCGAACGGACATTCTGGAGGGAGATGCGGAGAGAGCCGGTGATGGCTGCCCCACTGCCAGCGTCCACAGGGTCAGCGCTGGGGGGGATGAGTTGGATGGGGAGGAGCTTGGCAAGATTAGCCCCCAGTGGGCGCACTGGGCGGGAAGGCCAGCGAGAGAGTAGGATGGGACAGTTGGGATTGCTGCTCGAAAGGAGGCAGCGACGAGTGCCTCGATGCGCCCTTCGTAGGATGCCAAGAGAGGCACAGAGGGAAGCAGTAGGCTTATCTAAGAGGGAGTCAAGCCTCTTATAGTTAAGTATAAACATCGCTTTCTGCCCTATTACAAACATTTCATTGTTTGCTGTCTGTTAAAAATGCCAGAAGTTAATTTAAACAAGATTGCTAATACAAGTTTCAACAAATAAAGGATCACAGCTGCACATAAGAACAAAAAAAAGCTTCTTCAACTATATTTTCTGTTCTGTTGGTTTTCCAGCTGAGTTTCTTTTTGGGTGTTCAGATTATAGAATCTATAACAGCATGCTGCAAAATAGAGTGCGTGGAATGCAAAATATATCGCTCAGTGTTTACAAATCACATGGATTGACACAAATCTAGGAAACACCTGGTCCTATAAGAAACGCTTTTCTCAGCTTCTCCTGATGGCTTCCTTGCCCAGTGTGGAACTGAACCATACAGGCGAGTTATCAGGTTTGAGCCCTGGTCTGTGCTCAGTTATATAAATGATTTTAGAGGTAGTGGCAGTGAGGGTGCTGCAACTGACCTTAGTGTGCAGGGATAGGGAAGGGAAAATAAATATCAGGCAAGGTATGCACCATTGGAGAAAAAACCAGCATCCAGAAGACAGAGATGACAGATAATATTAGAATAAGTCCATTTTCAGAAACTTTAGTCTTTAAGTCTTCAACAAAAAGACAGGTTCATCCAGCTTCCATGCCCCTGCTCCTAAGTACTGGGGATTTAGCTGCTTTGCCAAAGGAATTTTTGCACTCTCGTGAGGGGTCCAGGGAGAGCAGCACTCAAATGAAGACCTGTGACCTCTGTGCGTCACTCTCACTTATTTATCTTATTCCTGTTGCCACTTCAATCAAGGTTAGTTTGAGGTCAAAGAGCCATGGTTCCCATTGCTAGAAGGAAGGGAATCTGTCTCTGCACATTTAGTTGTAAGTGGAGACCCAATGACATGAGACCCATAAAAATCTGGGTCTCCCATGTTGATGGATCTTTTCAGGTTAGGTGCTTTTTATTAAAGAGTCCAAGCTGCCACTGATGTGGACTGTTGAAATGTGATATGTTCAGGAGAGCAGGCTGCGAACTTAGTCTGATGGAAGGTGCTGACTCCTTGATAGGATGTAATTCTAAAGCATAGTCAGTATTGGCAAATGATTTGGCGATGCGGGTATCACATCTGACCTGTAGGGATTACTAGAGACCAATTATGAGCAGGCACTTGGTTGACTTTTCCCTCACTGAGATCAGCTTCTCATCATGCGGTGCATTTACACACGGAGCCACCAAGACAGCGCCAGAAAACTGTTTCTATATAAATCTACTAGAGCTCTCCTTTAGTATATTACAGCTAGCTTAGAACACTCTACACAGAACTTTAAATAATATCAAAGAGAAGAACCATTGCTATGAAAAACAACAGTAAGCCATTCGGAATGTGCAAATGGTTTGGACCTGACATGGATTTTCAGTTTCTAGTCAATACATTAAATGTTTTTTTTTAATTAACCACAGAAATGAAAAACGCTACAGCAGCCTATTAAGGACACTACTTAAAGAGTAAGGTACAGTATTTTTTTTTTTTTTTTCACTGATGGCTGTATACACAGATGTAGCACTATTTTTGCTCAGATGTTATCATCTTGTGGTATTTTTGCAAGGAAATTTTATTTCTTCACCTGAAGAATCACATTAAAAAAAATACAGCTCCCTGAATAACTGCATTTGATACTTACAATGTGCTACTTGTGAATCAGAAATTAAAATGCTACCAGGAAATGAGGCTGCAGTTCTAGCGTACTAATATGTGATCTGGTTGGGGGCAGGTTGCTCCTGAACAATGATATCAAATACCATACAAACATTGCCATTTGCAGCTGAAAAGGTAAAAGTAAAGTGATTCCATCTCTATGAAGATTACTGAATTTCACCAGGTTCTCCATCCAAAACAGATATGCAATTTCTGAGCTTACCTGACCTGCTTGCTTTTGAAGTGCTCCTGGGGAATTTACAGAAAGATTCTCAGAAAGCAGTTTGCTCTGGGTTTCAGGCTAGGACTTATGATGGCAGAAGAGAAAGAAAAGAAAAGGTCAGCTCCCCAATGGCCTGAAATCTTAATGGCGTGAGAAGAATTTGTCCTGTTCAAATATAAAAAAGGGAACTATACAGCAGGATGGCAAACTGGTGACAGAAGGGTGAAAGAAATTGAGATTCAAGAGAAAGGATCATCTGACAGTTTATCCTGAAAGAGTCCAGATGAATCTGAATGGACCCTAGTACGGTACCTCTTCTGCGGCAATTCTCATTGACCTGGCTCCAATCTTGATGCCGAGAATTGGAGTCCTTTATAGTTGCAAAAGGAGTCAAGATTTTGGGTTAATATTATAAACTTTGAAACCAATTTATTTTTTTCCTCCCCACTTTTCTCTGCCTGCTTTGTCCTCACCTGAAGGCATTGAGTCCTTGCTGGGGTAAGGCTCCACAGATGCCAAGCAACCTTTGGTACTTTGTCCAGCTGGCCATTATTCATAATTTAGTCTTAATTGTAAGTACCAGCAGATTAGTTGACTGTGGGGCACGACAGAGCTGAACCTAAATCTTATCCTATCACCTGGCAACCATACACACACTTTCAGCAGGGGTTGCTGGATGGCAATGAGGAGCAAAATCCCTGACCAGTTTTCCCCCATCTTAAACCAAGGTGTTGACGTCGACTGCAACACCCTTACCTGCAGTCCAGTTGATATCAGCTAACTCAGCACAGACAAGAGACTGAACCTGGGATCTCCCTGGTGTGTATGGCTTCGCTATTCCTTGGACAAACTTGCTGGAAAACAATGGAAATAGATTTTGTCTGAAGCTGTTTATGGGAATCGTCTAGAAAGCATGCTATAGTCATATGTTACATAGAACATGTCTTTCTGTAGACATATTAATCCTTTATCTTTAAAACTAAATTAATATCTAACTATAGTAAATCCATAATTTCACTCCGTAATCTTGACTATTGTGGAAGTTTATTAGATCATAATAGTTTCACATACTATTGATTAGCAAGACTGATTACAGCTCTCTGGAATGATAAAATATCACTTGGATTTCCTCAATTATTCCAACGAAAACTGTTCCTACTGAATTGGTAGAAAACTGTTTTATATGTTGTCATATTAGGAATGATAACCTGCCCTGCAGTAATTTCAATACCTACCAAATGCTATGTAGATGGTATATGTTCGTATGTTTGACTTGGTGAAAAATTGATGTCAAGCAGTAATAATATGGTTCTCTATTATGCCACATGGGTTTAATGGGAATGTAAAATTTTAATGCCAATGATTCAATATCTATTGAGACATTTAGTTGATCTCCCATGTCTCTCTTCCTGTAACTATTTCTCAGCCATGCTATAACTTTGTGTCTTTATCTCCAACTTTTTTTTTACAATTTTGAATGTAAGGGATATTAATGCTGTATGACTCTTTTTTTAAGTCTCTCTATTTCTACTCTCTTCTGTATGTATCCCGCTGTCATTGTATGGTTATATATGCTTATTGTCTGGTTCATATGTGCTTATTTAATGATGTACCCAGTTTCCATGTTACCTTTGTTAAAGTTCAAAGTACATAGCAAATGGTAGCCAACTTAGCCCTAATCAGGATCCGATGGGAACCGGCTCTTTGGGAGCTGGTGCAATAATAGCGGTGAGAAAGAAACTCGAGTGTTAGGGCTGGGGTCTGAGACTGGGTGGATTAGAGGGCCTAGAGCCGAGGGTCAGCAAGTGGGATGGAGTGGGCAGAAACAGTGGGGAATTGGAAGAATTGGGGCTTCAGCGATGGTTTGTGATCAGAAAGGGCAGTGTTGAGGCATGACAGCACTTAAGGAAAGGGGGCTGAGACATGGTGAGAGGAGGCCTGAGTTCTGATAGCAGATAGGGGTGGGTGGGTGGAGGTGGGAGGAAGTTAAAATCCACGATGCTGAGGAATCTAAACTACATGTGAATTGGACTTAAAAGACTCACTTAGAGTAGAACAGAAGATGTAAGTGAGAAGAATAAACGTCCTTTCTGAGGCAACTGGCAAAATATTACAGACAAATAAGATACTATTCTGTAGACAAGTAATGCACATATAACTTACCTGAAGGAAGTAGTGCCAGATCTGGTTCTAAGTCACAAAGTAGGAGGCCACTGGGAAATAATGATTATAACCTAATTAGGTTCACATTAAATATATAACAAGAAAAGGAGAAGTCCAAGATAAAGTTCCTGGGAGTCGAAATTAATCTATTTCAGTGGGATGAAAGGCGGCCTAGTCCAGATTCATTTGCTGGAAAAATGGCAGATGAAAGAACATAGCAACAGTGGAAGATAGTAGTTGGCTATGGTACAGGCTAAATACAAGAACAAATTGCATTTATATGGCACCTTTAATGTCGGAAAATGTCCCAAGGCACTTCACAGGAGCATAATCAGACAAAAATTGACACCGAGTCAAAGAAGGAGATATTAAGATATTAGGACCGGTGACTAAAAGCTTATTCAAAGAGGTAGGTTTTAAGGAGGTCTTAAAGGAGTAGAGAGAAGTGGAGAGGTGGAGAGGGAATTTCAGAGCTTAGGGCCCAGATGGCTGAAGGCACGGCCGCCAATGGTGGGACAAAGTGAGTGGGGGGTGCACAAGAGGCCAGAATTGGGGGAACACAGACAAATACATTCCGGTTCCGATAACGGGATATATCAAATGCTGGAATTCCATGGGTAAATAGAGAAAATAGAGCAAGAACAAGGGTTAAGAAAGATAAATATAAGGGGGAATAAAATAAAAGAAAAAATTATTGAAGGGAAGTAAAGGTGGAGATGAGGAAGACTAAAAGGGAGAAACTGGCTGAAGAATAGGAAACAATGAGCTCTTATTGGAGGAGTTATGCCAGAGTGGGGGTAGTACTGACTGGGTGGCCTCAGGGCTCAGTGCTGGGACCACTACTGTTTCCAATTGGCATAAATGACCTGGATTCAGAAACTCAATGCAAAGTGGTCAAAACTGGGAGGAGCAGTGGAATTCAGAGACACAGCTCAGAAATTACAGACTGAGTTGAACAGAATATGTAAGTGGGTATAACAATGGCCGGTGAAATTTAATGCAAAAAAGCCCATTTACATCTCTCCCGATTTTTATTTCCATTGACTACATTTTACTTCTTCCCTCTCTATTTGGCTCTCTGCATCCAAGAAGAAAGGTAGGCAATTTGTTATCCAGGTTTCCACCGAGGCTGCCATGAAACCAACCAGAGAAATGCATGAGTGAGTAACAGACTCTCTTTTCCCTCACCTACCTTCCGGTGGGCAAAAGCCTAGCTTCGAGTCAATGCCTCCCCACGGTTGAATTTGAAAGTGAGGATATGCTGAAAAGTCAGAGGAGCATCGCGCCTTCTGAGTCATAATTCCTCAAAGCATTTCTCAGCAACAATGTACATTTATATAGCTCCTTTAAAGTAGCAAAAATATCCCAAGATGTTTTACACAATCAATAACTTCTAGAAGTGCAGTAACCTTTATTAGGTAGGCAAACACAGTAGCACTATCTCCCAAACAGTTATAACATGAATGACCAATCAGTATGTTTTAGGTTGTATTGGTTGAGGAAGGAATGTTATCCAGGATATCAGGATATTTCCAGCACTTCTTCAAGTGGCACTATGGATCTTTGTTGTCTACCTGAATCATAAGAACAGGCAGACAGGACTTTGGCCTAATGTCTCGTCCAAAGGATGGCACTTTAATGCAGCATCCCGTCATCGTGCTTACAAGCCCGTGTAACTAGTGCTGCCAATCCGAACATTGCTGGCCTGTACTGATGAGCAGAAAGGTCACTCTGCTCAAGACCAGACTCAATATGGCAAAGCCGATTTAAATAGCACCGGCGAAACCGACCTAAATTTGCTACTAGCAGTAATTTCAGTCCGTGGCAACAAGCGAAACCTCTGCTGAAGGTGTTTCACTGCCTCCAACTGAAACAGTGTCAGGTCAATTACTCCGGGGAATTTGGAGGCATCCCCACAAAATGTTGATTTTTGGTGCACTTTCTGACATTTTGGAGTCTACTGTAGTTCTGCCTTTCAAGCCAAAATTAATTTCTCCTGCAAGGGTTACAGATATTTTAAATATAAAATAAAATATAGTTGTATAGACTTCAGTACAACTTCTAGTAAATCTGGCCTCCGATACATCATGTTAATTTGTGAACTGAAATCTTTTACAACACACCCTTTCAAAAATACCAAACAGTAGTGCATTCTGTGTGCACAAAGAATCTGGCTCAACATTCACATCTGTCCCACTCTCCGACCCCAGGGGAGCCCAGAGGGAGGTGTGGGATTACATGAATTGAGAGCATGCTGATTTAACTATTTTAAATAAACAACTTTTATTTTCATGTAGCTTCAGGAGGGCGAAGGGTGAGCCAATATCATTGAAGTAAAAGCATTCAACAGAATTCTGATAAAAGGTCACGTGAACCTATTTTTTCCTCTTTTAGATACTGATCAACCTGCTGTATGTTTCATTTTCTAACATGAGGTTAGAAATTGCTGCAAGTAGTAATAACAGATGAACGGTTCACTTACTCATATGCTATTTCTCTGCCCACTATTTTAACAGAGGAGTTAAGCTAGTTAAAATAAATGGGTTAATGCCCTTTAGTAAAATAGTGGACAAAGGAAAGTCATTTGAATTTATTAAGCATTTAGCTATTATCATCAATAGTCATTACTGGCCTATATCGCACTTTTGACTCGATTAAAAAGGTTTATTTTCTTTTACTGGAAGTAAAACCATTGCAATAATTTTTTTTTCAACTAAAATGCCCAAAAACCTGGTTTGCAGCCATTGGGAGCTGACTTTTTGTTCTCAGGTGGATCTAATTGACTGCCTCCAGTGTAAGGTTTGCAGGCCTAGAAGTTTGATTGCTCCCGAAAACGAGCAGGCCGGGGCTGGCGCGCGCCTCTTCACGTAGTTGTAGGGACCGTGTGAAATTGGTGCTGGCAGCTCATTGTCATGACCCAAGCGTGCAGCCAGCGCTACCCACGCTACTCCGACATTCACTGCACCACGCTTCACTACATCTCCTTCTACTCTTACACTGCACTTCCTACTCTCACCACACTTGCAAACCTCACTTCTCCACACCTGACATCTTACACACTACATACAAACTATTCCATCGTGATAGGCACCTTCTCTAAGCACTTCCAAAGTTGTCACTGACTCACTCCCTTCTTTCTTGCGGGAAAAGGTCGCACACAACTTGCGAGAGGAGGGCGTGACCAGAGGAGGCCGAGCCCTCCTGCACATCCTCTCCCATGTGAAAGAAAACATGCTGGCCATCACGGGGAGGGGGAGAGACATGGCCGCGGCGAGTGTCAACGCTGGAGGAGACATTGCGCAGGGATTCTTCGCACCTTCTGCTCTTTCTCCCTTCTTATTTCTATCTCACCGAACACACTCTGCACGGCAAACTACAGCTGCTCTCACCAGTCACTTTTCTCTCTGCTCTCCCTTCACACGAAAAACTAACCCTTGTCCCTCTCTTTCATTTCAGGTGCTGAAAATATGATTGCCCGTTCTGCCACTCCAGGAAGATGAGGCCAGCCTTCCTGAAGATACAGCATCTCTCGATCTGACACTAGCAAGCACCAGCTCAGAGACTGGCACCACGTGTACTGTAAAGGGTAGGCTTGATAAGGGGCCATGACGTGGTGAATCACTAGCCCTAAGTGTGTAGGAGCTTGGGGAGGGGGATAAGACACCAGAGGGTGAGATCACAGACGGGATTTTCCCGCTGCTGTGCGTGCTGGAGTGGAGGCGGGTCGGGCATGAAAGTGGAAATAAATCACTGCGGGTTGGGAACCCGCCATCATCCCGCCTCCACGCGCCTTTAACTCAGGTGCGTTTGCGAGCACGGCAGCGACCCAAACGGCAGAGGCGGGTGACCCAATTTAGATCATTATCAGCTTGTTGTCAGACCCTTAAGCCAGACCTCGGCAATTTCACAGCATGACCACGGGAATCACGCAGCTCGGGAACCACGTCTGTCAAGCTGAGGCGGAAGTTCAGTGGCCATTGATCCAGCTCATTAATGCACAGCATGGAAAGTGCAATAAATACTGCCACCTGACACCTGCTTACTTTCCTAAGTGAAATGCTGTTGCTGAGTGCATTTTCAGCACAGATTTAGGTTTCTAGAGGTTGCAAGTGTTTTCAGCAAATTTGGGAACCACTGTATCCTCATTGCTACAATCTATCACACCATTGACGATTACTTCTCTCATCTCTACTTGACCTGCCATCTATTATATCAGCATGGGTGCCATTTATACTGTCTCAGCTTGGTCCTCAGAATTAGACCATGATGAGCCCCAACAACAGCAGCAGCAGGCACACCAGCAGCAGCAACAACAACACCACCAACCTCCTCCCCAATGACCTGATGTTCCACAGGACAGAGGGTACAGAGGGCAGCAGTGCAGGGCTGCACCGCGCCGGAGCCGATACCCCCAATACAGGGTGTACAGGCAGAGGATGAGCTTATAAGAACGAACATAAGAAACAGGAGCAGGAGTAGGCCAATCGGCCCCTCAAGCCTGTTCTGCCATTCAATAAGATCATGGCTGATCCAATCTTGGCCTCAACAACACTTTCCCGCGCTCTCCCCATACCCCTTGACTCCCTTGTAGTTCAACTGTCTGTCAATCTCCGCCTTGAATACATTCAATGACTCCGCCTCCACAGCTCTCTGGGGTAGAGAATTCCAAAGATTCACGACCCTCTGAGAGAAGAAATTCCTCCTTTATCTCCGTCTTAAATGGGCGACCCCTTATTCTGAAACTATGCCCCCTAGTTCTAGATTCCCCCACTAGGGGAAACATCCTCTCAGCATCCACCCTCAGAATCTTATGGGGGAGAAATTCAGTATCGCCCCAGTTGGGGCGCAATTATCATCCGGGTGCAAAGATTAGTGCCTGGCGCTAATTATCGCCACTGACTGCAAACTTGACTTTTATCGCCCCTGGAGGTGATTGGAGCGCTAAATCAAGCGCTTCACACCTGTCTTAAGGCGCAAAGGCCGAGGAGCGAGGCGCTACCTCAGAGCGCTGGCGAAGCTCATGTGATGTCAGTCAGCAATGGAACACACACACAATGGCGTGGGCCAGTTCTTAAAGGGGAGGGTTGATCTTGCTTTCCATCCACATCCTGCTCATTGCAGCCTTGAATCTCGGCCTGGAGAGACCTGCACATCAAATCTGCTGGAAAGAACAATGGAGAATACCAGGGAAAGAGCTCAGAGTGCAACCCCCACAATCTCTTCTAAATCGTTACAAGGAAGAGCAAATTAAAATGAACCTGCAAAGTGCTGCTCAGTACCCAAAACTCCTTCACACAGCGTTGAATCTGTCCAGAAGTCTCTCTCTCTCTCTCTCAGAATGCGTGGTTCTAAAATGTCACCAACAATAAAAGGCAGGAAGCGGTCACCTTTAAATAGCCCTCCCCCAGTCCCTTCCTGACTGCAAAACGCTCCCCTCAACCTGGCGTTGCTAGCGGCAGGCGGTAAGGCAGGGGGTGCCACTTAATATCCGGTCCGGGGCGATACCGGGGCGAAGCGCACTCGACTGACGTCACGATCTGCCGGCGCAGGAGATCGTGGCGGTAGTGTTTAGCGCTGCCGCAAAATGTCTAGTTAATTTCACGAGCGGCGCAAACATCGCCGCGCCTGGGCGCTAGATGCTTTGCGCCCCATTAGTGCCCTCTTAAGGCGCTAACGGGAGGCGCAACCAACTGAATTTTTCCCCCTATATGTTTCAATAAGATCACCTCTCATTCTTCTAAACTCCAATGAGTATAGGCCCAACCTGCTCAACCTTTCGTCATACGTCAACCCCATCATCCCAGGAATCAACCTAGTGAACCTTCTCTGCACTGCCTCCAATGCAAGTATATCCTTCCTTAAATATGGAGACCAAAACTGTACGCAGTACTCCAGGTGTGGTCTCACCAGCGCCCTGTACAGTTGTAGCAAGACTTCCCTACTTTTATACTCCATACCCCTTCCATTAGCCTTCCTAATTACTTGTTGTACCTGCATGCTAACATTTTGTGTTTCATGTACTAGGACCCCCAGATCCCTCTGTACTGCAGCATTTTGTAGTCTCACTCCGTTTAAATAATAATTTGCTTTTTCATTCTTCCTTCCAAAGTGGATAACCTCACATTTTCCCACATTATACTCCATCTGCCGAATTTTTGCCCACTCACTTAACCTATCTATATCCCTTTGTAGACTCTTTGGGCTGGATTTTGTCATTGGGGGCAGCATGTCAGGTGGTCGGCGTGTCAGGACCCCGCCTCCGATGTGAGGCGGGACAAAAGTGCGATTTTGCCCTAATTGGGCAATTGATTTCCAGCGTGTGGGAACCCCTGGCCCAATGAGTCTTTTGATACTGAAACTCAGCTCCGATGACGTCATCTATGTAGCTGGATTTAAGGCCTACAAGCAGCCTTGGTTCTTTTTCAGCCTTACAACTTTATCAACATACTTCTGAGGGATTCCTACTGCAACTATGTCCGGCACCAGACCAAAGTGTGCACCCCGATTCGATGAGGCCTCCCTCCAAGCTCTGGTGGAGGGAGCAAGAGCAAATAAGGAAGTGCTCTTTTCTTCCTCAGGGAGGAAAAAGCCTCCACCAAAGCTGTGTGGCTGCAAGTGGCACAGGAGGGGAATGCGATTTCAATGTGCAGCAGAACCTGGCTGCAGTGCAGAAAGAGGTTTCATGACCTTCTCCGCACAGGAAAAGTGAGTATTCCATCCCCATGACCCTCAATCTGATCCCCATCGCCTCTCATCACCAGCACTCTGCTTTGTCAACCTCCTCCTCCACATTCCACTTCACCCTTACATCCCTGCACCCTTACCCATTCCCTCTCTGTATGTTCACATTCACTTAACTATTCGACTATGCAGCCCTCACACTCCCTATCACTGTGATGCTATGACAACAAATTATAACACACAGGGAGGGCCCTTGGTCTTGGCACCTCACTCCATCTTTGTGTCCTTCTAAACATCTATGCTATGGACTCGCTACACTCACTCCTTCATTCTCACTCAAACTCCACTTGTGTCCCTCATTGCAGGAAAAGAGAGCACACAATAAGAGGGAGAGGGCGAGGACAGGAGGAGGGCCACCCTCAATAGCCCAGCTCACCACTGCAGAGGAGGCGGCCCTGGAGATCATGGGAGTGAAGGAGGATGCGCAAGTGGGGGACGGACAGACGGGCGCATCAGAGCAAGCTGGTGACAGAATAGTTTTTCATCTCTCTCATTGACATTGCATGAGTGACTGATATTGATTCTGATGCTCTAACAGATTGACTTATGATCATCTGCACAATTCAATGTGCATGCAATGTTTATCTCACATGTCTAACTCTTTCCTTTACTCCCCCACAGGCCCATCAACAGCCCCCCTCCCCACTGTCCAGGAGGAACAGCCTGAGCTTCCAGACTCCTCAGAGGAAGCTGCAACCTCTGAGGGCGCAGCGTCAGCAGAATTCAGCGCACCCAGCACAGACACTCACACCTTGGTGGGACCTTCGGGACATAGAGTAGAGTTGTCACCTGGTGTATCACAGCTCACAAGTGAGCATCAGCAGATGGTGGAGGCAGGGACAGCAGTGGAGAGTCCTCGTCGGAGGGCGCAGGACTCTGCCAGCTCGGCTCCGCTGCATGTCGACCCTGTGCCTCTGGGTCCATCCAGAAGGAGAACGGTGCTGGAACTCCAGGAACAGGTGCAGGAGTCTCTGGCAGGCTTTGATCCAGGGTCGCTGCGAGTGTGGAGCGAATGGAGGAGTCCATCGCTAACATGAGCAGAGCCTTTGTGGAGGCATTGGCACATGAACGCATCACCATGGAAAGGATGGCAACCTCCGTGGAAAGGATGGCTACCTCCGTGGTAAAGCTGGCTACTGTAGAGAAGAGGATGGCTACGGTAGAGGAGAGGATGGCTACGGCCATGGAGGAGCTTAGTCGCCAGGGTCTTGAAAATATGGTCATTGTTCAGAATAGAATGACATCTCTGGAGGAGCGATGGTCAGCTATTGAGCATACAAACCAGACCTTCATGGAAGTCCTCTGGAGTAGGACTTCCAGTGCAGAAACGGGTCCTCATGGCCCCCCTGAAGTGCAGCAAGGTGCTGTCAAGCCACTTGCTAGCTCTGAAGTGGGGCTGACCCATGAGAGGGATGTTGGTGGCAGAGAACAAGGAAGTGGGGGCTCCTCTCCAAGTGCTCACACAACCATGCCACTGCAAAGCCCTCGGTCAGAGCCCCACCAGAGTCCTCACCCAACTGAGATGGGCGTCTCAGCCCCTGCACAGCTGCAGGAGCAGCAGACTGTTGCCGAGCCCTCACAGGTTCGCAACCCCAGAGGACGCCCGCCAAAGGTGTCGAGACAGGAGCAGCAAGAAAGTGAGCAAGGGGCCTCCACATCTGCTGAAGCCACAGGGGAAGCACCACATAGGAGCATGCGTAAGAGGAAGATAAAGCACAAGTAGTCACAAGGGTAGTCACTTGGGTGTTCTGTTGTGTTTATTTCTGAAATGCCATCCGTGAATTGTTGTGATAAAAAAGTTTGATGGCAAACTGTTGAAGTTGTGGCCTCTGTCATTTCGCAAATGGGACTTCCACATTGAGGGCTTAGGGCGACTTGCAATTGTCAGTATGGTGGTCATAGTGATAGGAATCCGCAGGTTCTTGCCCATTGTCGATGCTCTGGTAAGAAGGTGCGAGGCAAAAGTATTTGATTGGGCAGGCTAAGCAAACCTGGCCAAGATGAGTGCGTCCCTTGCATCCCGGGCAGCAATGTGCTCGCGTGCTGCTGCCGTTGGTTGATGCGCCTCTGCAAGCTGTTCATTGTCGCTCTCCTCCTCCTCCTCCTCATCCTCACCTGAGGAGGCTATGCGATGAGCCACTTGTACCTCAGGCATCTGCAAGCCACGATGCTGTGTCATGTTGTGAAGTGCACAGCAGACCACGACGATTCTGGAGACCCTGGCTGCTGAGTACTGCAGGGCTCCACCTGGTCTATCAAGGCATCTGAATCACATCTTCAGCAAGCCGATGGTTTGCTCGATTATGGATCTGGTGGAAATGTGGCTGGAGTTGTAGCGCTCCTCAGCTTCGTTGGATGGGCTCCTCAACGGCGTCATTAGCCACATCTTCAGGGGATAGCCCTTGTCTCCAAGTAGCCATCCGAAAAGTTGGTCTGGCGGACTGAAGAGTGGAGGCACACTAGACTGGCGCAGGATGAAGGAGTCATGGTAACTGCCAGGGTACTTGGCGCAAACATGCAAAATTTCCTTCTTGTGGTCACACACCAGCTGAACGTTGAGGGAGTGGAAGCCCTTGCGGTTGATAAAAATACCTGGATTGTGATAGGGTGCCTTAAGGGCCACATGTGTGCAGTCAACGACGCCCTGCACCCTTGGAAAGCCTGCTAGATTAGCAAATCCAACCGCACGCGCGGTTATACTTGCTTGATCCTTGGAGAAGTTGATGTAATTGTGCGCGATGGCAAAGAGGGCATCGGTTACCTGCATGATGCAAGTGTGTGTGGCCACCTGGGAGACGCCGCTGATGTCTACTGTTGATCCCTGGAATGAACCTGAAGCAGAAAAGTTGAGTGCGGTGGTGACTTTAACGGCCACTGGTAAGGGATGTCCACCCACTCCTCTGGGCTCCAGGTCATGCTGCAGCATTGCGCAGATGTCACCCACTACCTCTCGCGAAAGTCTGAGCCTCCTTTGGCACTGCTGCTCAGTCATGTTGAGGTAGCTCATCCTCTGTCTGTAAAGCCTGTTTTGGAGGTATCTCCTGTGGTGACGTGCTTCCATGCGCTGGCGCCTTCTGGCCTGTGCAGCTTCAGGCAGGTGAGCAGCAGCTTGGCGCTCCTGTTGTTGCTCCTGCTGTTGGTGCTGCTGTTGTTCAGGGTTCTGCTGCTACCGCGGCTGGTCTTCGTCCGAATCTGAGGTCCAGGAGGAAAGGAAATAAATGGTTCCCATTCTTCTGGTATATGCCTCAGTTGAGGAAGCGCTCAGTCAAGGTGGGGAGAGGGGTTTCCCAGGAGGTAACACTGGAGATGGGTCTCAGGCTCTAAACTTCCACAACAATGAGTAGGCCTGCTAAAAGCTCCCCCAGACCTGAGACAACAAAGTTCTGCCACCTGCAAATGATGATTGCTGAAAACTCCTTTTTAATGGTGGAGCTGCAGCTGTTAGTAAGCAATCCACTTGTGAGGCCACCAGGATTAAATGGCGTGTTCCAGAGGAGACGTGCAGCATGGGGGAAATGTGTTAAATTCAGAAAGGCCTCTCAAAATGGGATTATAGAGGTACTTAACTGGTTGTTAAGGGCCTTAAGGTCCTATCCCGCCTCTTGGAGGCAGGATGGAAATGAGGTTTGAAACCCCGATTTTGGGAAAATTGCTCGGAGGCAGGCTGGAGGTGGGATTGGATCCGCCCACCATTTTTTGGCGATTTTAATACCTCACACGCCTCCAAACCCGCCTCCTCGGACCTGGCAAAATCGAGCCCTTTGTGTCCTCCTCACAACTTGCTAACCCACCTATCTTTGTATCATCAGCACATTTGGCTACAGTACACTCGGTCCCTTCATCCAAGACATTAATATAGATTGTAAATAGTTGAGGCCCCAGCACTGATCCCTGTGGCACCCCACTAGTTACTGATTGCCAACCGGAAAATTACCCATTTATCCCGACTCTCTGTTTTCTGTTGGTTAGCCAATCCCCTATCCATGCCAATATATTACCCCCAACCTCGTATGCTCTAATCTTGTGCAGTAACCTTTTATGTGGCACCTTATCGAATGCCTTCTGGAAATCCAAATACACTACATCTACTGGCTCCCCTTTATCCACCCTGTTTGTTACATCCTCAAAGAACTCTACCAAATTTGTCAAACACGATTTCCCTTTCATAAAACCATGTTGAATCTGCTGATTGTCTTATGATTTTCTAAATGTCCTGCGATGACCTCCTTAATAATGGATTCCAGCATTTTCCCAATGACAGATGTTAGGCTAACTGGCCTATAGTTTCCTGCTTTCTGTCTCCCTCCTTTCTTGAATAGTGGCATTACATTTGCGGTTTTCCAACCTGCTGGGACCTCTCCAGAATCCAGGGAATTTTGGTAGATTACAACCAACGCATCCACTATCTCTGCAGCCACTTCTTTTAAGACCCTAGAGATTGTTTTAAGTTCCTCCCTCCCTATAGCCCCTTGATTATCTATTATTATTGGGATGTTTTTAGTGTCTTGTACTGTGAAGACTGATCCAAAATAATTGTTTAGAGTCTCTGCCATTTCTCTATTTCCCATTATTAATTCCCCAGTCTCATCCTCTAAGGGACCAATGTTTACTTTAACTACTCTCTTCCTTTTTATATACCTGTAGAAGCTCTTACTGTCTGTTTTTATATTATTTGCTAGTTTACTCTCATACTCTATCTTCTCCCTCTTTATAATTTTTTTAGTCATCCTTTGCTGGTTTCTAAAAATTTCCCAATCAACATGACTGAGCAGCAGTGCCAAAGGAAGCTCAGGCTATCGCGTCATGTCGTCACAGACATTTGCAGATTGCTGGAACAAGAGCTGCAGCCCAGAGGACCTGGTGGACACACTTTACCAGTGGCTGTCAAAGTCAGCAGTGCCCTCAACTTCTTCACCTCAGGCTCCTTCCAGGGATCTGCAGCAGACATTTTCGGCATCTCGCAGTCAGCCGCCCACAGATGCATCACACAGGTCACCGATTCTCTGTTCAACAAGTCAGCCAATTATATCAACTTCACCACTGATGAAGCCAGTGTTACGGAGCGGGTGCTCAGCTTTGCGGCTCTTGCTAGCTTCCCACAGGTGCAGGGCGTCATCGACTGCACACATGTGGCCATCAGGGCACCCCATCATCACCTAGGAGTGTTTGTCAACCACAAGGGCTTCCACTCCCTCAATGTGCAGCTTGTCTGCAACCATAGGAAGAAGATCCTGCATGTGTGTGCCAAATTCCCAGGCAACTGTCATGACTCTTTCGTGCTGCGCCAGTCCACCCTCCCTCAGGTCTTCGCACCTCCAAACAAACTTTCCAGCTGGCTGCTTGGAGACAAGGGCTATCCACTGAAGATGTGGCTCATGACATCTTAAGGAGTCCAAGTACTGAGGCTGAGGAGATATATAATGAAAGCCACATGTCCACCAGATGTTTCATAGAGCAGACAATAGGCATGCTGAAAATGCGCTTCAGATGCCTTGACAAATCTGGAGGAGCCCTTCAGAATGCACTAGCCAGGGTCTCTAGAATCGTCGTGGTCTGCTGCACACTGCACAGCACAGCGCAGCAGCGAGGATTAGCGCTGCATGAGGAGCAAGGCTCTGAGCGCACAGCCTTTTCAGAGGAGGAGGAGCATCAGCTGGAAGAGGAGGAGGAGGAGCAGGAGTAACCTGAGTTCCAGATGCCACCAGCACTGGAGCACATTGCTGCCTGGGAGGCCAGGGATGGCCTCATCATGGCCAGATTTACTTAACTTCCTGCATTACACCCATATGGCTGCCATATGCTGCAGCAGGACCCCCTCCTGCCTCCACAGCAACACCATAAAGCATCTCTACAATCAAGCCATTCCTTTCACACTGACCACCATTGCTGGAGGTAACATTATGTCTCACCATTCACTCCAACTTACTAAGCCACTTATAAAGTTGCAGACAAAATTGGCCATGACCAGAAAGTGGTGAAAATAAATAGTTTTCTATGTGACATAAGAGTAACAGAACTTAACAGAAACATTTATTTAAACACCCTTGTGCTTACCCTTCTGCATCTACTTGTGTGTCATCTTTCTCTGAAGCGTGCTTCTACGAGGTGCAACCCCTGTGGCTTCAGCAGAGGTAGAGGCAGGCTGCTCACTTCTCTGCTGCGAATGCATAGACACTTTTGGCGGACGTCCTCTGGGTTTTGGAGCCTCTGATGGCATCGCCAAAGTCTGCTCATCCTGTGACTGTGCAGGGGTAGACTCGGCTATCGCGATCCGAGGAGGCATCTGGGGCTCTGACTGAGGGGGAGGCAATGGGGGAGAAGTGTGAGCACTTTGAGAGGAGCCCACACTTCCATGTCCCCTCTCACTCTCATCCCTCTCATGGGCCACCTGCACTTCCCTGCTAGCAAGGAGCAGGAGAGCACCTTGCTGCACATCAGTGGGGCCATGAGGACCCATGTCTACGCTGACATCCCACCTAGACAGGAGGTCTATAAGCCCCTGCCATCTATTGTCCATAGATAGCATGTGCTCCTGTGAGTGGCGCATTAGCTGCTCCATGCAGGTCGCCATACTTACCATGGAAGAGCCTACAGTCACCATCGCCTGTGACACGGTGGGGCTCATGTTTGAGATGGACTCCTCCATTCTCTGAACATTTGCAGACATCGTGGTCACAAAACCTGTCAGAGCCTCCTGCACTTCTTCCTGCCCCTCCAGGATCGCCTTTTTCTGGATGGCCCCGAGGCTCAGTGTCTGCATGCAGCTGAGCAGAGCTGGGAGTGTCCTGCGCCTTCCAGCGAGGAGTTTCCACTGCTGTCCCTGTCTCCACCATCTGCTCTTGCTCACTTGTGACTTGTGACACATCAGGTGACAACACTACTCTATCTTGCGTAGGACCCACCGAGGTGTGCGTATCTGCGCTGGTGCTGGGTGCACTTATGTCTGGTGACAGTGCACCCTCAGAGGCTCCTCTGAGGAGTCGTCTTCATCTTCCTCCTGGACATTGGGGGAGGCTCTTGATGGAGCTGTGGGAGAGTAAAGAGATGATTTAGAAATGTCATATGAAGAATGGGTAACGATACCATTATGCACATGATGAACATTCACTGGCTGCTGACATCAATCCCCATATGAGTGACTGCTGTCTGCCATGTGGCTGTATGAGATGTAATTCTGTCACCAGGTTGCTGAGATGTCCCCCTCTCTCCATCTCCCATCTCCAGCTGCTCTGCAACTCCTGAGGCGTCCAGGGCAAATTCCTCTGCTGGAGGTAACGTGGCCAATGATGAAGGGTCACCGCTGGTTAGAGTCATAGGGGTAAAAATTCAGTTGGTTGCGCCTCCCGTTAGCGCCTTAAGAGGGCGCTAATGGGGCGCAAAGCCACTAACGCCCGGGCGCAGCGATGTTTGCGCCGCTCGGGAACTTAACTAGAGATTGTGCGGCGGCGCTAAACTTTACCGCTGCGACCACCTGCGCGCGCAGATTGTGACGTCATTCCATGGTGCAACGCCCTTGTGGCGCCCCGGAGCGGAAATTGAGTGGCGCCCCCTGCCTTACCGCCTGGCGCATCCAACGACCAGAAGACTGGAACGCTATCAATCGCTGTGGGGCTGGGGGGGGCGCTATTTAAAGGGGGCCTCTTCCTGTCTTTTATTGTTGGTGGCATTTTTGAACTACGCATTCTGAGAGAGAGATGGAGAGACTTCTGGAGAGATTCAACGTTGTGTGAAGGAGTTTTGGGTACTGAGCAGCACTTTGCAGGTTCATTTTGATTTGCCATTCCTTGTATCGATTTAGCAGAGACTGTGGGAGCTGCACTCTGAGCTCTTTGCCTGGTACTCTCCATTGTTCTTTCCAGCACATTTGATGTGCAAGTCTCTCCAGGCCGAGATTCAAGGCTGCAATGAACAGGATGTGGATGGAAAGCAAGATTAACCATCCCCTTTAAGAACTGGCCCGTGCCATTGTGTGTGTGTTCCATTGCTGACTGACATTACATGAGCTTCGCCAGCGCTCTGAGTTAGCGCCTCACTCCTTGGCCTTTGCGCCTTAAGACAGGTGTGCAGCGCCTGATTTAGCGCTCCACTCACCTCCCGGGGCGGTAAAAGTGAAGTTTCCAGTCAGTGCCGATAATTAGCGCCAGGCGCTAATATTTGCGTCCAGACGATATTTGCGCCCCAAATGGGGCGCGACCTAATTTTTCCCCCATAGAGTCATAGAGTTATACAGCACGGATAGAGGCCCTTCGGCCCATCGTGTCCGCGCCAGCCATCAAGCCCTGTCTAATCTAGTCCCATATTCCAGCATTTGGTCCGTAGCCTTGTATGCTATGGCATTTCAAGTGCTCATCCAAATGCTTCCTGAATGTTGTGAGGGTTTCTGCCTCCACAACCCTTTCAGGCAGTGAGTTCCAGACTCCAACCACCCTCTGGGTGAAAAAGTTCTTTCTCAAATCCCTTCTAAACCTCCCGCCCTTTACCTTGAATCTATGCCCCCTTGTTATAAACCCCTCTACTAAGGGAAAAAGCTCCTTAGTATCCATCCTATCTATGCCCCTCATAATTTTGTACACCTCAATCATGTCCCCCCTCAGCCTCCTCTGCTCCAAGGAAAACAAACCCAATCTGCCCAGTCTCTCTTCATAGCTGAAGCACTCCAGCCCGGGTAACATTCTGGTGAATCTCCTCTGCACCCTCTCCAAAGCTATCACATCCTTCCTGTAGTGTGGCGACCAGAACTGCACACAGTATTCCAGATGTGGCCTAACCAGTGTTTTATACAGCTCCATCATAACCTCCTTGCTCTTATATTCTATGCCTCGGCTAATGAATGCAAGTATCCCATATGCCTTTTTTACCACCTTATCCACCTGTTCCGCCGCCTTCAGGGATCTGTATACTTGCACACCAAGATCCCTCTGACCCTCCGTCTTGCCTAGGGTCTTACCATTCATTGTGTATTCCCTTGCCTTGTTAGTCCCTCCAAAGTGCATCACCTCGCACTTTTCCGGATTAAATTCCATTTGCCACTGTTCCACCCATCTGACCAACCCATCTATATTGTCCTGCAGACTGAGGCTACCCTCCTCGCTATTTACCACCCTACCAATTTTTGTATCATCCGCGAACTTACTGATCATACCTTTTACATTCATATCCAAGTCGTTAATGTAGACCACAAACAGCAAGGGACCCAGCACCGATCCCTGAGGTACCCCACTGGCCACAGGCTTCCAGTCACAAAAACAACCTTTGACCATCACCCTCTGCCTTCTGCCACTGAGCCAGTTTTGTATCCAATGTGCCAAGGCACCCTGGATTCCATGGGCTCTTACCTTCTTGACCAGTCTCCTGTGCGGGACTTTATCGAAGGCCTTACTGAAATCCATGTATACCACATCCACTGCGTTACCCTCATCCACACACCTAGTCACCCCCTCAAAAAATTCAATCAAATTAGTCAGACATCATCTTCCCTTGACAAAGCCATGTTGGCTAACCCTGATTAATCCTTGCCTCTCCAAGTGGAGACTAATTTTGTCCCTCAGAATTTTTTCCAATAATTTTCCTACCACTGATGTTAGGCTCACTGGCCTGTAGTTCCCCGGTTTTTCCCTACTCCCTTTCTTGATTAGCGGTTCTCCAGTCCTCTGGTTCTCTCCCTCTCCCTCTTTGTTTTTTATTCGTTCCTGGGATGTGGGCGTCGCTGGCAAGGCCAGCATTTATTGCCCATCCCTAATTGCCCTTGAGAAGGTGGTGGTGAGCCACCTTCTTGAACCGCTGCAGTCCGTGTGGTGAAGGTACACCCACAGTGCTGTTAGGGAGGGAGTTCCAGGATTTTCACCCAGCGATGATGAAGAATCGGTGATATACTTCTAGTCAGGATGGTGTGTGACTTGGAGGGGAACTTGGAGGTGGTGGTGTTCCCATGCGCCTGCTGCCCTTGTCCTTCTAGGTGGTAGAGGTCGCGAGTTTGGGAGGTGCTGCCAAAGAAGCCTTGGCGAGTTGCTGCAGTGCATCTTGTAGATGGTACACACTGCAGTCACGGTATGCCGGTGGTGGAGGGAGCGAATGTTTAAGGTGGTGGATGGGGTGCCAATCAAGCGGGCTGCTTTGTCCTGGATGATGTCGAGCTTCTTGAGTGTTGTTGGAACTGCACTCATCCAGGCAAGTGGTGAGTATTCCATCACACTCCTGACTTGTGTCCTGCAGATGGTGGAAAGGCTTTGGGGAGTCAGGAGGTGAGACACTCACCGCAGAATACCTAGCCTCTGACCTGCTCTTGATGCCACAGTATTTATGTGGCTGGTCCAGTTAAGTTACTGGTCAATGGTGACCCCCAGTATGTTGATGGTGGGGGATTCGGCGATGGTAATGCCGTTGAACGTCAAGGGGCGGTGTTTAGGCTCTTGCTTGTTGGAGATAGTCATTGCCCGCCACTTGTGTGGCGTGAATGTTACCTGCCACTTATCAGCCCAAGCCTGAATGTCGTCCAGCTCTTGTTGCATGCGGGCATGGACTGCTTCATTATCTGAGGAGTTGCGAATGGCACTAAACACTGTGCAGTCATCAGTGAACATCCCCATTTTGACCTTATGTTGGATGGAAGGCCATTGATGAAGCAGCTGAAGATGGTTGGGCCTAGGACACTGCCCTGAGGAACTCCTGCAGCGATGTCCTGGGGCTGCGATGATTGACCTTCCATCACCACAACCATCTTCCTTTGTGCTAGGTATGACTCCAGCCAGTGGAGAGTTTTCCCCCCGATTCCCATTGACTTCAGTTTTACTAGGGCTCCTTGATGCCACACTCGGTCAAATGCTGCCTTGATGTCAAGGGCAGTCACTCTCACCTCACCTCTGGAATTCAGCTCCATTGTCCATGTTTGGACCAAGGTTGTAATGAGGTCTGGAGCTGAGTGGTCCTGGCAGAACCCAAACTGAGCATCAGTGAGCAGGTTATTGGTGAGTAAATGCCACTTGATAGCACTGTCAACGACACCTTCCATCACTTTGCTAATGATTGAGAGTAGACTGATTGGGCGGTAATAGGCCGGATTGGATTTGTCCTGCTTTTTGTGGACAGGACATACCTGGGCAGTTTTCCACATTGTCGGATAGATGCCAGTGTTGCAGCTGTACTGGAACAGCTTGACTAGCGGCGCGGCTAGTTCTGGAGCACAAGTCTTCAGCACAACAGCCGGGATGTTGTTGGGGCCCACAGCCTTTGCTGTATCCAGTGCGCTCAGCCGTTTCTTGATATCACACGGAGTGAATCGAATTGGCTGAAGACTGGCTTCTGTGATGGTGGGGACCTCGGGAGTAGGCCGAGATGGATCATCCACCTGGCACTTCTGGCTGAAGATGGTTGCAAACGCTTCAGCTTTATCTTTTGCACTCACGTGCTGGGCTCCACCATCATTGAGGATGGGGATATTCATGGAGCCTCCTCCTCCCGTTAGTTGTTTAATGGTCCACCACCATTCACGACTGGATGTGGCAGGACTGCAGAGCTTTGATCGGATCAGTTGATTGTGGGATCGCTTAGTTCTGTCTATAGCATGCTGCTTCCACTTTTAGCATGCATGTAGTCCTATGTTGCAGCTTCCCCAGGTTGGCACCGCATTTTTAGGTACGCCTGGTGCTGCTCCTGGCATGCTCTTCTACACACCTTATTGAACCAGGGTTGATCCCCTGGCTTGATGATAATGGTAGAGTGAGGGCTATGCCAGGCCATGAGGTTACAGATTGTGGTGGAATACAATTCTGCTGCTGCTGATGGCCCACAGCACCTCATGGATGCCCAGTTTTGAGCTGCTAGATCTGTTCTGAATCTATCCCATTTAGCACAGTGGTCGTGCCACACAACACGATGGAGGGTGTCCTCAGTGTGAAGACGGGACTTCATCTCCACAATAACTATGCGATGGTCACTGCTACCAATACTGACATTGGACAGATGCATCTGTGACAGGTAGATTGGTGAGGACAAGATCAAGTAGGTTTTTCCTCGTGTTGGTTCTCTCACCGCCTGTCGCAGGCCCAGACTGGCAGCTATGTCCTTCAGGACTCGGCCAGCTCGGTCAGTAGTGGTGCTGCCGAGCCACTCTTGGTGATGGACATTGAAGTCCCCCACCCAGAGTACATTCTGTGCCCTTGCTATTCTCAGTGCTTCTTCCAAGTGGTGTTCAACATGGAGGAGTACTGATTCACCAGCTGAGGGAGGGTGGTAGGTGGTAATCAGCAGGAGGTTTCCTTGCCCATGCTTGACCTGAAGCCACGAGACTTCATGGGGTCCGGAGGCAATGTTGAGGACTCCCAGGGCCACTCCTTCTGGACTGTACACCACTGTGCCCCCACCCCTGGTGGGTCTGTCCTGCCGGTGGAACAGGACATACCCAGGGATGGTGATGGAGGAGTTTGGGACATTGGCTGAAAGGTATGATTCTGTGAGTATGACTATGTCAGGCTGTTGCTTGACTATTGTGGGTTCTCTTCTCCTGCAAGGAGGCAAAGAAGAGAAGTTTGAGTGAGAGTGATGGAATGAGTGTAAGGAATGGATGGGTTACATCTGTAGAGGGTGACTATGAGGGAGTGGGGTGCCAATGCCAAATGGCCTCCTTGTGTGGTGTTACTTGGTATGATTGTATTAGGATGAGGGTGAGTGTGAAGGGTGTTTCGTCAGATGGGAATGTGATAATGTAGATAGAGAGGGATGGGTGAACGTGCAAGGTAAGTTGGTATGAGTAATAATGTGCAGGAGTAGGGTTGGGAAGGCAAAGTGATGGGGATGTGATGAGAGGCACAGCAGGATGAAGTTGAGTGTGGTTTTGCCTATCCTGATCTAATTAGATCATTGAAGCGCTTCCGGCACTGCACCCAGGTTCTCCTGATCACATCCCTGCTGTTAACCTCCTCTGCTATCTCCAGCCAGGCTCTTTTGGTCTGCTGGGGAGGTCTTTTGCGCCCATCCACAAGCATATGGAGAGAGTCATCTGAGAACCTGGGTGCAGCCCTCTGCCTCTGTGCAGTCATGTGTTCAAGGCTTAACAAGACCCAAATGCTAAAATATAGTGCCTGCACACTCCTAGATGAACCTTCAAATGCAATGTGGCCAAGGCTGCTTTAAATATCCCGGCTGGAAATGAGTCGTCGATGACGTCAACAGACCCGCACCATTAAATAGGGCCGGGTAAAGGCAGGTCTGCCTTAATAGGCGTCATTAAGGGAAAGTCGTTCTGAGGAGTGGCATAAAATGAGGAACAGGGCCCCGAGCCGCCACGCCGACCGCCCACACCCAACCCACCCAGGTAAAGAAAATTACAGCCCAGAAAATAGCTCTGCTGCAGAGAACTCAGATGCTCAATTTGAGGGACCAGACTACCAAAGAGGGCTGATGGGTATACACCAGGAAATTCTGGAGTTACTGCCAGTGAGCTAGCGTGCAATAGCTCAGAACATGGAGGAGTCCAGCTTCAATTTGTGTCGAAGCTTCGCGCAGAGCACGGAGACCATTCTGTCCAGCATGGAGTGAGTAAGTTGTCAGTGAGTGACGCCCACCATGATGGAGCCTCTGCTGACAGGTCTGACAGTTTTTATGGCAGCTAACAATGCTGCCATGAATGCTCAGACAGCTGCCATCTTGGCTCTGGGGACCAGTGTTGACCGGGGCTTCCAGAGCATCACATCATTCCTGCACCCTGACTCTGTCCCAGCCTTGGCTCCATGGGAAAGGCACCTGCTGTCCTCTCTCAGGATGACAGCTTCCCACCTCCTACACCGCCAGTGCCCTTCATAGTGACACACAGCTAGCTGGGCTGGTCATGCCGAGATGCTGCAGTCTGCAGATGGGCCCTCAAGGGCCACAGCTGCTTAATGTTGTTCACCACGTCTGAAGTGAACTCAATGAAAGCTCAGTAGCCTTCCACCTCCCAAGCTGTAGCCACTGGGATAACACTTCGCAGGAGCACTAGGATAGCAACAACAAGCACACAAACAGGCACTAACGGCTTGCACAAGGGTGTTTCTTAATTATTCCTGTTGAATATCATAGTAAGGTGAAATTGAGTTGTGCTGGATTTGGTGTTGGTGTTAATATTTGTATTGAAGTGAGGGCAAGATGCACAAGGCTGGACTGAAGGAAAGCAATCATATGGTTTTACTAAGGAGGATTGCAGGACTGTTGGTGTATTGGGATGGGATGGATGGTTTAGGTGAAGCGTTCTTGGATGAGCTATTCTTTAAGAGCTCTGGCAGTGAAGGGCACTGGTGGTTGATGTTGCTCCTGCTCTTTCTCCTCTTCCTCCTCCTGCACTTCTTGCTGCCCAGGTGCTGGTAAGGGTTGGTCCCTCATAATGGCAAAGCTATGCAGCAGAAGATCACAAATCTGGATACATGGTTGTACTGGAAAGCTCCTCCAAAACGGTCCAGGCAGTGGAAGCTTTGCTGGAGCATGCCAACTGTCGATGACATTTCTGGTGGCAGTATGGCTCTCATTGTAGGCCAGCTCTGCAGCTGTGCCCAGTTTCCTCAGAGCAGGCATGAACCATGTCTGAAGGGGATAGCCCATTGCAGCCCAGGAGCCAGCCTGTGGCCTGCCGCAGTGATGGAGAGGTGGAACTGGGTGTCATCAGCATACATTTTGAAGCTGACCCCATGTCTTTGGGTAATGGTGCCAAGGGACAGCATGTAAAGAAAGAAAGGAACTTGTAATTATATAACATCTATCACAAGCTCAGGCCATCCCTTCACAGCACTTCACAGCCAATGATTACTTTTGAAGTGTAGTCGCTGTTGTAATGCAGCAAGCACAGTATGACAGCTGGATACCACAGCCCACTCGCAAACAAATCACTAATACAATAGCCAGCATCTGCAAACAAACCAATTGTCTATATCATACATCATAGTCAAAAGAAAAAAAACTTGTAGTTATATATCGCTTTTCACAACCTCAAGACGTCCCAAGGCGCTTTACAGCAAATGAAGTACTTTTGAAGTGTAGTCACTGTTGTAATGTAGGAAACGCAGCAGCCAATTTGCGCACAACAAAGTCCAGCAAATAACAGTGACAATGACCAGATAATCTGTTTGATGATGTTGGTTGAGGGATAAATATTGGCTAGGACACCCCTGCTCTTCTTTGAACAGTGCCATGCGAACTTTTACATCCACCTGAGAGGAAAGACAGGACCTCAGTTTCACGTCTCATCCAAAAGACAGCACCTCCGACAGTGCAGCACCCCCTTAATTAATGATTCAAACAACCTTCAGTCCCACCATCTAACCAACCTGATTCATTGAAACGGACAACCTCCAACCCCAGTGAAAATAGATGATTTTTATTTTGTTGAACACTGACATGTAAAATGCTGACAGCTGGTATGTATGTCTTAATGTCAAAATGGTTGGACATCACCATCTATTTTGCTGGGGACCTGGGAAGGAGACCGAGCAGGATAGTCTACTTGGCATTTTGGCTAAAAATGCTTGCAAACACTTCAGCCTTGTCTCTCACTGTGTTCCACTGTAGAGCCTCCTTCTCCTATTAGTTGCCTGATTGTCCACCATTATTCTCGACTAACTGTGATAGAGCTACAGAGCTTTACTCTGACCAGTTGATTGCATAACAACTTAGCTCTGCTTAGAATCTGCTGCTTTTTGTGTTCAGCATGCAGGTAGCCCTGTATTGTTGCTTCACTAGGTTGGTAGGTACCTCATTCTAAGGTATGCCTGGTGCTGCTCTTAGTATGCCCTCTATACTCCCAATTGAACCAAGGTTAATCTCCAGCTTGATGGAGATGAAGGAGTGTGGGATTTCCAGGTTATGTGGTAATATACAATTCTGCTGCTGCTGATGGCTCACAGCGCCTCTTGGATGCCCAGTTTTTGGCTGCAAGATCTGTCCTTAGTCTGTCCCACTTCACATGGTGGTAGTACCACATTATACGATGGAGGGTATCCTCACAGTGAAGACGAGACTTTGTCTTCACAAGGACTGCGGTGGCCATTCCTACCATTGCCATTATAGACAGATGTGTCTATGACAGGTAGATCGGTGAGGGTGAATCAAGCAGGTTATTTCCGTGTGTTGGTTCCCTCACCACCTGACACAGGCACAGTCTGACATCTAAGTCAAGACTAAGACAACTCAGTCAGCGGAGGTACTACCGAGCCACTAGGTGGTGAGCATTGTCGTCCCCCACCCAGAGTGCATTTTGTGCCCTTGCTTCCCTCCACACCGCAGGACATACCCAGGGATGAAAGATATGACTCTGTGACTATGTCAGGCTGTCCCCAGATATTGGTGAGAAGGATTCTGCAGGGTCACCTGGGCTGGGATTGCTTGAATCTTCTAATCCGATGCAATGTTTCTTTAATTGTTCTGTTTTTATCAGTTGATTTACAGCTGAGTGACTTGTTAGGCCACTTCAGAAGGCTTTAAGAGTCAACTACTTAGGGGGGAGTTTTCCCAGCCCTGGGGAGGCAGGTATGGTGGCGGGACTGCCGGAAAATGGCAGAAACTGGGAGCGGGTACCAAACCCACTCCCAACCCGCCTCCGTGCCATCTTCCCGGGAGGCGGGTCCCCGAGTCGCGCAGGGACCCATCTCCTCGAGGCGGGAAGGGGATTAGAGCCAATTAACTGCCTGTTAACACGTAGTTAACAGGCAGTTTTGAGGTTTATCCCCATTTTACGCCTGCAATTGCGGGCTTCCCAACAGCTGCGAACCTCACCAGGGTCAGCGAGGCGAGCAGTGGGTCTGCGGGGGTGAGAGGGGTCGAAGTGTCCGCTGTGGAGGTGAGTGATGGGTGCAAGTGTGGACAGGTAAGTATAAGAGGCGAGTGTAAAGTGTTGGAAAAAGTTTCCTTACCTTCGCTTCTTCCTGCAGGCTTCAACCTTTGAGGATCCAGAGGTGCCTCATCTCAACGGCAGAGATGACAGAATGGCTGCTGCATTCTCAGATGCAGCAGCCATCTGCTTTCTGCTGAGGAGAGAGGTCTTGGTGAGCCTTCTGTGCAAGGACTCACCTTAGAACAGAGATTGTCAGTGTCTGACAGCTTCTTAAAGCTGTCAAACGCTGACAATTCATCTGTCAAAAAAGTTTCGACAGATGAAGCGTGATACGCTGATGTCATCTGTCACCGGCTTTCCCTTAATTAGCCGGTAAGCCCGCAGGGCGGGCGTAACAAGGTCAATCAAGGGAAGATAGTGTGGGTTGGTCAGACGTCGCTGGGGGCGGGACTGAAACCCGAAAACCAGCAGTCCCACCCCCAACGCGCCTCCATTGACAAAATCCAGCCGATAGTGTGGGACTTTGAGGTAACATTCGCGCCACAGAAGTGCCAGGTAATGACTATCTCCAACAAGCGAGAGTCTAAACACCCCCCCTTGACATTCAACGGCATTACCATCACCGAATCCCCCACCATCAACATCCTGGGGGTCACCATTGACCAGAAACTTAAGTGGACCAGCCACATAAATACTGTGGCAACAAGAGCAGGTCAGAGGCTAGGTATTCTGCAGCGAGTGTCTCACCTCTGACTCCCCAAAGCCTTTCTACCATCTACAAGACACAAGTAAGGAGTGTGATGGAATGCTCTCCACTTGCCTGGATGAATGTAGCTCCAACAACACTCAAGAAGCTCGACACCATCCAGGACAAAGCAGCCCGCTTGATTGGCACCCCATCCATCACCTTAAACATTCACTCCCTCCACCACCGGCGTACCGTGGCTGTAGTGTGTACCATCTACAAGATGCACTGCAGCAACTCGCCAAGGCTTCTTCGGCAGCACCTCCCAAACCCGCGACCTCTTCCACCTAGAAGGACAAGGGCAGCAGGCGCATGGGAACACCACCACCTCCCAGTTCCCCTCCAAGTCACACACCATCCTGACTTAGAAGTATATCGCCGATCATCGTCACTGGGTCAAAATCCTGGAACTCCCTTCCTAACAGCACTGTGGGAGTACCTTCACCACACGGACTGCAGCGGTTCAAGAATGCGGCTCACCACCACCTTCTCAAGGGCAATTAGGGATGGGCAATAAATGCAACGCCCACATCCTATAAAAACAAATTAAAAAAAACTGGAGTCATGTGTAGGCCAGTTTTTAACGACTGTCCGGCAGCTTTCATGATCATTTTTCTGGTGCATAACTTGCTATGGTGGAATTTGACCTCATGATCTCTGTGTTGCTAGTCCAATACCATAATCAGTCAGCTACCCTCCCTTGTTTTTAAAAACTACATACATATAAATTATGGAACAAATGCATACACCCAACTTTAATATTACAAGCCAGTGGAGGAGTGATGGATTTGAATAATTCTTTTGGCTGCATATATAAACCAGAATGAGACCCAACAAGGCCTGACCGATTGGCTGCAGCGGAAACATACGGCTCTTTTATATTGCTGGGCGCAGGTTCTTTGCACTCGGTTCCCCAAGCATGTGCCTTCCACAACCGGCTGCGAGCCACATGCTAAATTGTTGGGACTCGTTAAGACTGGCTGCCTGGAAGACACATTTTTAGCAGGTCTTCTGGGTCTTTGCAATTTTATACAAGGCTTACAGTCAGCTGTGCAAAACCTGTGTTTGGAGAGCTCAGTGCCATTAGAGCAATAGAAAAGTGCCTAGAGTTTCAATTTGATTAAGCTGGCTTCCTTTTATCACTATATACAAAGCTTTAGCCCAAAGTAAATAACTCTGCGTCTTTTACCCTGAAAACATTATAGGAACATTCAGTCGCAAATTCAAAACAAATGCAAATTTCTCAATTACAGATTGCAGCAGTAGTATCAATTAGGCTATTAATCGTTAATATTGCATTTAACTATGGCACCAAAAAGCAGATCATGTTTAATATTAAAACAAAAGAGACAAAAACAAATGAACAGCCTCATCAAGCAGATTAAGCAGATTTGTTCTGTGCTAACAAAAATTGTTTGTAATACATTCATTAGCTAATAGCTAACTTGCCTCAAGCACTTGAGTTGTGAACACAAAGGAAGATAGGCTTATCAACTGTTTTGCTAAGAAGCCAAAAAGGCAGCATTGAGATAACTAGACAACACATGATTCTAGGACAAATAAGTAAAATAATTGAAACACCTATTATTATTTAGGTATCTTTGATAACCTCTGTCCACCAAAATTCTCTGAGTTTTGTACAATCAGACCTCAGCTCATTGTCTGTTGAATGCTATTTTTTTTGCCTATGCTATACAAAATTTTTCTTCACTTTTTTCTAAATTATATACGTGACTTTAAACATTGTATAATAGTTGCTAAATCATCACTGGTAGAAAACTTACAAGCATGCATAGTAAACAAATCATCTCCTTGGCTGTTTAACATAGTCTGGCATTTAACAATTTCCATGATTAAGTAGTTGTTGGAGTCACAAATAATCAGCCAAAGGCCTAACCTAATGTGTGGCATTCAATTCCTCCATAAAGTGAGATCAAACGCAATTCAAGGAATGTTAATACCTTCCAGGATCAATGAAGTGTATAACAATAGAGAGAAACTGGTAAGTGTAGGTAATTAGCAATATATGGTATGGGAGGTCATCAGTAGCAGTCTAACTGAAATTCAATTTTCCCTGGAGAGCAGAGGTGACATAATGTCTGATTTACTCATACTAAAGGAAATAGCAATAGCTGTGTTCTCTCCCCGCCCCCCACCCACTCACACAAAAATTCAAAAATGTTGCAATGTTTGACAACATTTTAGATAATCATGAAAGCGAGATGTCATTCAAATCGCAACAGTTTGGCTGCAGCAAAATTTAAGGGTGTATGTTTGGGCCTTTAATTTTGACTTTGGATAATATTATCTGAATATTTTCAGGTTTCTGATGGTCCAGACTTCAGCTTTAGAGAGCAAACCCAATTGAGCACCTTATATTAGGTTAATTCACTGAAGTCAAGTTACACAGCTACACAAAAAAAATTGGAAACACTCATCCTTATAAAAATGTACCTTTGGACAAAAATAATGGATTGTATCACTCACCCTCTTATCTCCTCTCCCAGCAGGAAGTGTTTTACCTCCACTCAGCTTCTCTCTCAGACAGCCTAGATAAGATCAAGAATTCATCATCTCAGGAACTGTGCCAAATCACTAATCGCATTCCCTTCCTATTGTGACAGATCAGCCCACCAATATACTGCATCACCTTTAGGGTCAAAAAAGGATCCTTTTTTTGCTTTGCTTCCCCCTCCCCACCTAACACCAAGTCATAAACATGTCTAGCCATAAAAAGTCCGAATATCTGTCAATGCAGAGTTTTTTCATTTCCTTTGTTAGTGGTCGGAAATACTTTACACTAAATTATGAAAAATTACTTGAAGACACAGCTTTTCCCATTAACAGCCATTCCAATGCTGCCTATAGGATAAATACATGTATACAGCCAGTTTTTAGATAGAGAATCAAAGCCTTGTCAACTACACATAGTGTATATATACTGTGTAATCGATTCCCTCACTGTACCTGTACCTGAAGAAGGAGCGGAGCTCCGAAAGCTCGTAATTTTAAATAAAACTGTTGGACTATAACCTGGTGTTGTGCGACTTCTCATTTTTAACTACACATAGCACATTCTTGCCCTATATTTGCCGCCCAGTCTCTTCATGTATCATTCCCCACAGGAAATACAAACTTTTAATTTTGTAGGCCAAATTCCAAAAATGGATGCATTTAGGCTGAAAGTTTGGGACGGATTTTATTGGAGCAGGAAACGGCACCAGTGAGTTAATGTCCCACCTGGAGAGGCAGCACGAGGCCACAGCAATTTTAACCACTGGGCCTCATTTAAATGCTGCCAGTCAACCTCACGCCCAGAACGGACGTGAATAGGACGAAAAGCGGCTGCTAGCAAGCGAATGTCGGGCAGCCATATTGATGTAATAGGACCCTGATTTGCATAAATTCATAAGGCTCTCGCCTACTTTAGCCGGGCACCTCATCCACTTGCAAAACCCTGCAGGTTAATATCTGAAATGGTGGAGATCTGAGTGGGTAGTAATCTTCTTGTTTATAACTGGCCACCCGTACAGTTTCCGCAGAGGGCAGGTAGGATTAAAATCATCCCCTTTATGTTTATGTTTTATCCTTAGAAAAATAATTTTAACACAGAAGGTACTTTATTCACATCAGCTACAATTTTAGTCAATACATCTACTGGTGCATTGATATTTGCAGAGGCCAAAGATGATTTTCATTTTTCTGACATTAACCTGGAGAAGGTTTTTGCCAGCCCAGGTGTGAATGTTGCAGCTAAGTTGGAGACAGTAACAGACAGTGGTTGTTGGAGGAGGTGGTCAGGTAGAGCTGCATAGATGTGAAAGTTGACTGTGCTTTTGGAAAACATCAATAAGCGATAGCATCTAAATGATCATGAGGAGTGGGCCAAGGAAGGAACCCTACAACAGGGGAAGGTTTCAAGGGGTCCGCCAGTGGCTCCCTGTCTCCAATGCACAGACAATTTAAAGTCGATTTAATGCCGATCCCCAAAGGTTCCAGTATCCAGTGCACGGAGTTTTATCTTCCACCCCCGAGTCACCGATCAACACCGGCACAGTATCACTTTAGTCCCCGGCCCCGGCCCCGCAAAGGGCGTGAGGTCCGTCCTGTTGTCAAGGAGTCGACGTCCAGTCTCAGCGGTCGCGTTCCGCTCGGCTCGTTAGTAACGGACAAGAGGAGAAGTGAGAGCTGCACGGCTGTCATCACCATCGGTCTCATCAGCTCCAGTGACACTTCAACCTTAGTGACTGTTGACTAACTCCAGTATAACTCTACTAATCTCAGTGAGTCTATTAACTCCAGTATAACTCTACCAACCTCGGAGACAGTCTATTAACTCCAGAATAACTCTACCAACCTCGGAGATAGTCTATTAACTCCAGAATAACTCTACCAACCTCGGAGACAGTCTATTAACTCCAGTATAACTCTACCAACCTCGGAGACAGTCTATTAACTCCAGAATAACTCTACCAACCTCGGAGACAGTCTATTAACTCCAGTATAACTCTACCAACCTCGGAGACAGTCTATTAACTCCAGAATAACTCTACCAACCTCGGAGACAGTCTATTAACTCCAGAATAACTCTACCAACCTCGGAGACAGTCTATTAACTCCAGTATAACTCTACCAACCTCGGAGACAGTCTATTAACTCCAGAATAACTCTACCAACCCCGGAGACAGTCTATTAACTCCAGAATAACTCTACCAACCTCGAAGACAGTCTATTAACTCCAGAATAACTCTACCAACCTCGGAGACAGTCTATTAACTCCAGAATAACTCTACCAACCTCGGAGACAGTCTATTAACTCCAGAATAACTCTACCAACCTCGGAGAGAGTCTACTAACTCCAGTATAACTCTACCAACCTCGGAGACAGTCTACTAACTTAAGCAGAACTCTACCAACCTCGGAGACAGTCTCAACTTCATGATAATTAAGTATGCAAAACAAAAATAATAATAAATATATATGTTTAATTGTATAACTAATTTTATACAGAAAAATTACTTGTGTTGTGTTATAGGGGGTCCGTGGGATTTTTTATAACATGGGAGCGGGGCCTCAGAAGCAAAAAGGTTGAGAACCCCTGCCCTACAGTGCAAAAGAGATGGCCATGCAGACGATGTAATGTCTATGGTGCAAGTAGAAAGAGTGGAACCATGAGAGAGCAGTGGTGAACTATGGAGGAGTTATTCGAGGAGGAGGGTGCAATTGATAGTGTTGAAGGCAGTGGAAAGGTCAAGGAGGATAAGGAGAGCCAGCAAGCCACAGTTGCAGTTACAGAAAATATCATGAGTATCTTGGACCAGTACAGCCTTTGTGCTGTGAGAGGGGTGAAAGCTGACTGGGGGCTTTGAACATGGAGTGGTGGGAGCATAGTTGTGAGGCAACCATGTGTACCAGCACTTTAGAAAGAAGGGGGAGTGTGGCAGTCATTGGAGAAGATAGATGGGCTATGAGTAGCTTTTTAAGGAAGGGGATGATGACAGAGGATTTGAAAGATGTACGGACCAAGCCATAGAATACGGACAAGTTGAAGATGTTGGTAATCATGGGGCTGAGAAGGGAAATTTGGGTGTTAAGGAGTGGGATGGGAGGGGGTCATGTAAGTAACTGGAGATCTTCATGGAAGATGTAAGTTCTGTAAAGCTTATTGCAGAGCTGCAAAACCGTGGAATGTTACTCAAATCCAAGCTCATCTTCTTCCCCTACATCTGATCTGTCACCAAGACCATTTTTTTTTGCATTCACAACATTGCCCACCTTTGCCCCTACCTCTCCCCTTCCACCATCAAAACCTTAAGAAATATGTGTTAGATTTCTCCAACACTATTCTTGTTGGCCTCCCTGCTTCTACAATTCTGTCATCCTGAATGCCCATGTCCCCAACCCCACTGCATTCCCATCAACCTGAATCTTACCAAGCTCCACTGATGTCCCAGCGAATCAATTTGAAGATTCACATCCTCACCTTCAAATCCATCCACGATCTTGCCTCTCTCTAGCCTAGCGATCTCCTCCAGCCTTATGCCCCTGCGCGCAACCTCTGGTCCTCCAACACAGGCCGACTTCTTGCTCCCCATTTCCTTTGCTCCATCATCCAGAGCCACTACATGTACCACCTTGACGCTGCCCTCTGGAATTCGTTCCCTCGTCATCTCCACCTAGTGACCTTCCTCCGTGCCTTTGAAAACCCCAAGTCTCTTTTCGCCGAATGTGCCTTTTTCCCTCTTCTGACCCTTTTCCCCCCTCGCTATTCACTGCCTGATAAGGTGCCCTGAAATATCTCTTTTTACATTATTGTTGTAATAAAATGGATCTAGTTTGAAATCAGATTTATCTGCATACAGTTGGTGCAGTCCAGGAAAAACTAAGATGTTACTGACCCAGTTAAATGGAAATCAGCCTAGATCAGGACCTGGTACATTAGACATGTGATGCCAAAGGTTTAATGAAGCCGTCCATACACATTTAGACCATATAATGTTTAGATTTTAATTAAAACACTACGCTGTCTCATAAACGTTAGATACCCTGCAACCAAGACAATTCTCATAATGCAATTTTTAGTCTTTCCCATAAACAGTTGCATATATATGGTGGAATTACAATCAAGTTTTAGATTTTACTTTCCAGGCTCATTTTTTTCCTGCTTTTCCTGTTGCTGATTTCCCTTTATTTCTCATCCATTCTGCTTTTGTGTCATGCACAGTTCACGGTTTTCTTTCACCCTCATTTGCTCCCATACAGTTTTACAAGCCAGCAGTAAAACGCAGAGAGATATCTGAAAATAGAACATGATCCACTAAATATGTATAAATATGACCACTACAAATATCAACACCAACTAATGGACGTAGTGGTACCTGGTGTCATTGGAGTGCGATACGAGTTTACTGGCATAAAACAACGAACTCTTAGGCTCTATAAATTACATTTTGAATTGGCAAAAATAGTAAAATGTTTAAAACATACCTTTGCCAAACATATCCAAGGCTGAGTACCTTACATGTTAGTACTTATTGCACTAATACTCCCTTTTGATATTTCAGATTGCTGTGGAGCCTTGGGTCACATATTAAAAGCTGCATAGAGTTGGCGCCCACTACATATGCATTACATATATCAGAAACAATACACCGATTGTTATCAAAGTATATACAAGGTGGTGATTACTTCACTGCTTGTAACACCCTTCTATCAGTCACAAGACCCATTCGCCCTTCCTATTTAGTATTGGGCTGGACATTCGATGAATCTGATTGGATGAGCCAGTGATTTTACTCAAGTCGGCTCGTAATCATAAGGAGCTCTTCATAAAGTATGCAAACCAAAAATCACAATTTCTGACCCCTTCCTGTTGTCCAAATGATTTTGACCTAAAATAAAGAGGCCTAGATTTCCTGCTCAGGTTATGCGAGCAGACTTGGATGGCAAATTCATCAGAGTCGCTGCACTAGCTCTCGCTTTCTCTGCCACTTCTGAGATTTCCTGCCAGAAGTGACAAGGAATATAAAATATGCCGGGCAGGCCGATCATAATGGTATACAAATGATGGAAATATATCAGTTGATATGTTTTCCATCATTTGCATCATAGCAACGCTGGAACCATGGTACACCTGTTTGCCCCGGTAACCGTCATTGCGATTTGCAGTGGAGGATGGATTTGAAGGTTAAAAGAAGAAAGAATTTGCATTTATATAGCACCTTTCATAATCTCAGGACATCCCAAAGCACGTTACAACAACAACAACTTGCATTTATATAGCACCTTTAACATAGTAAAACGTCTCAAGGCGCTGCACAGGAGCGTAATCAGACAAAACGTGACACCAGGCCACATAAGGAGATATTAGGACAGCTGACCCAAAGCTTGGTCAAAAAGGTAGATTTTAAGGAGGATCTTAAAGGAGGAAAGAGAGGTAGAGAGACTGAGAGGTTTAGGGAGGGAATTCTAGAGCTTTACAGCCAATGAAATACTTTTGAAGTGTAGTCACTGTTGTGGGGAAAGTGACAGCCAATTTGTCCACAGCAAGCCCCCATAAACAGCAATGAGATAAATGACCAGATAATCTGTTTTAGTGATGTTGGTTGAGGAATAAATATTGACCACCGGGAGAATTCCCCTGTTCTTCTTTAAATAGTGCCACGGGATCTTTTACATCCACCTGAGAGGGCAGATAGGGCCCCACTTTAACGTCTCATCTGAAAGTCGGCACGTTGACAGTGGAGCATTCCCTCAGTACTGCACTGAAGTGTCAGTCTGGATTGCGAACCCATGATCTTCTGACTCAGATGTGAGAGTGCTAGCATTGAGCCAAAGCTGACACAAAGGGACAAATAGCCAATGCAATGAATCGACTGTAAGGTGTCTTTTTTGAACATTTTAATTATTTTTAAACTTTATCAGTACAGAGACCACAGCCACAATACACTGCAGCAGATCTTCAAGAAATTGCCACAGGGCTGTAGGTGTGGCCAACAACAATGGAAAATCCAACGTCGTTTTCATAAATTACACAGGTAAATGTCATGCATTTACTTGCATCACAGAATGTTTAAGCAAACAATAGGACTACAGTATCAGTCAGTAGGCACCTAGCAATTTTAATGAATCCCCTAGTTCCTCCCTCCCACAAACAGACATAGTGAGATCTTGCTCCTAGTCATTCATGTGCAGATAAAATCTGTAAACTGCTGAGGCTTCACACTCTTGTTGATGATGTCACTTAAAACCTTCAAACTATGTCTCCCTTGTGTCACCTGTGGCTCAGTTGGTAGCACCCTTGCCTCTGAGTCAGAAGGTTGTGGGTTCTAAACCCCATCCCAGAGACTTGAGCACAAGAAATCTAGGCTGACACTCCAGTGCAGTACTGAGGTTTTCCTAGGGTATGATGTTTTCCTGCTTCTTTCACTCACTTCTTAGACAATTCCAGTATTCGGGACACTGTTGCCGCACTTGACTCAGGGATCGATTGCCTGCTTACCTCTTTTTTGTGCTTCATGTGCTGCTGCTTTTGTGATCTCTTTGTGGCATTGAGGGAAGTAAATATTGTTTCAAAGTATTCTTCACTGAAGTTTTACTTGTTGGGTTTATTGCAATCTGGGAAGGTTATGGCACCATGGGGGAAAAATTCAGTATCGCCCCGTTTGGGGCGCAATTATCGGCCGGGCACAAAGTTTAGTGCCTGGCGCTAATTATCGCCTCCGACTGCAAACTTGGCTTCTATCGCCCCTGGAGGTGATTGGAGCGCTAAATCAGGCGCTACACACCTGTCTTAAAGTGCTAACGCCGAGGAGCGAGGCGCTACCTCAGAGCGCTGGCGAAGCGAGAGGATTCGAGTACAGGAGCAAGGATGTCTTGCTGCAGTTGTACAGGGCCTTGGTGAGACCACACCTTGAGTGTTGTGTGCAGTTTTGGTCGCCTTATCTGAGGAAGGATGTTCTTGCCATGGAGGGAGTGCAGCGAAGATTCACCAGACTGATACCTGGGATGGCAGGAATGACGTATGAAGAGAGATTGGGTCGATTAGGCTTTTATTCGCTAGAGTTTAGAAGAATGAGAGGGGATCTCATTGAAACTTATAAAATTCTAACAGGACTAGACAGACTAGATGCAGGAAGGATGTTCCCGATGGCGGGGGGAGTCCAGAACCAGGGGTCACAGTCTAAGGATAAGGGGTAAGCCATTTAGGACTGCGATGAGGAGGAATTTCTTCACCCAGAGAGTGGTGAACCTGTGGAATTCTCTACCACAGAAGGCAGTTGAGGCCAATTCATTAAATATATTCAAGAAGGAGTTAGATATATTTCTTAAGGCTAAAGGGATCAAGGGATATGGGGAGGAAGCAGGGACAGGGTACTGAATTTGGATGATCAGCCATGATCTCATTAAATGGCGGAGCAGGCTCGAGGGGCCGAATGGCCTACTCCTGCTCCTATCTTCTATGTTTCTATGTCAGTCAGCAATGGAACACAGACACACTGGCTTAAAGGGGAGGGTCGATCTTGCTCTCCATCCACACCCTGCTCATTGCAGCCTTGAATCTCGGCCTGGAGAGACCTGTACATCAATTCTGCTGGAAAGAACAATGGAGAGACCCAGGGAAAGAGCTCAGAGTGCAGCCCCCACAGTCTCTTCTAAATCGATGCAAGGAAGGTCAAATCAAAATGAACCTGCAAAGTGCTGCTCAGTAGCCAAAACTGCTTCACACAGTGTTGAATCTCTCCAGAACTCTCTCTCTCTCTCTCAGAATGCGTGGTGCAAAAATGTCGCCGACAAAAAAAGGCAGGAAGTGGTCGCCTTTAAATAGCGCTCCCCCAGTCCCTTCCTGACTGCAAAACGTTCCCCTCAACCTGTCGTTGCTAGCGGCAGGCGGTAAGACAGGGGGCGCCACTCAATATCCGGTCCGGGGCGCTACCGGGGCGTTGCGCACTCGACTGACGTCACGATCTGCGGGCGCAGGAGATCATGGCAGAAGTGTTCAGCACCGCCGCAAAATGTCTGGTCAATTTCGCGAGCAGCGCAAACATCGCCGTGCCCAGGCGCTAGTTGCTTGCTGCGCAAAGCAACCAAATTTTTCCCCCCCATATCTCTTTGTAGTCCATGTTCGGCTGTGGGTTCCAGTCAGCTTGTTCCTTTACTGAGTATTTGATTAATTTTCAAGATCTTTTAGTTTTTTTAAGGCGTTCCTAATATTTTTTTAACTAAGCCTATTTTTCAATGTTTTCCCTCTAGTGTGGTTATAAAGGTAGTTCTATTTTTTTTCCTTTAGGTGGCTCTGTCACGTAAAATTATGTCACATAATGTTATGCCCACGGTGCACCTACAGGTGCAATACCTTTGAAATGTTGCAACCATGCAGCATTTTTAATATATAATGGATTAGTCAATCTCCTGGGGCATTGCATATGGAGAATTAAGACCAAGTACAGTGTTTAGGTCAAGCAGAGATAGAGGGCAGAGGCATACATAGAAATACGTAGAGGTTATAGCACGGAAACAGGCCATTCGGCCCAACCAGTCCATGACAACGTTTACCCTCCATGTGAGCAAATAGTTCGAATCACATTTACACATCCTATCTATTCAACCCCTTTTCTTTCATCCACCTATCAAATCTAATCTAAAATGTTGACGTAGTTTCTGCTTCAATCCAGGTGAGGAATGGGGAGAAAAGGGGAGCGACGGGCTGGGGAAAAGTGGAGAGGGAGAGAGGTGAGAGGGGAAAGGAAGATGGGAAAGGAGAATAGGGCAAGGAGCGGGGGAGAGGAGGAGGACGGGGATGGTGAAGGTGAATAGGAGAAGGGGACAGGGAAGATTGAGGGAGAGAGGGGAGGGAGAAGAGGAGAATGGGACACAGTGAAAGGAGGTTGGGAATGGAAGAGGGGATGGTCTTCCCTCCTCCAGACCCTGATTCAAGGGGAGGGGAATTGGTGCCTTTCCCATATTTTGTTCTCAATGGAGGCGTATAGTAGGCTACATTTTCCTTCCCAGCCCCAGCATTTCCTCACAGCGTGGATTTGGGGATGTGGTTAGTACCCTTTGCTGATCCACCCCTGGATTCTGCTCCCACCAAAAAGATGGGGGGTTATTATAGCAAACTGATCTTAGTTGCTCGAAGTTTTTGATTTTTCCTCTTAGTGGGCAGAGAGCTTAGCTACTGTCCCCGTCTAACTCTCTGTCACTTCATCATCCAATTTTTAAACTTTCTTTTTGGAGTGGAGGTGGAGGAGGCAGTTGTATTAGAGTCAGAGATAACACTGATCGGTCTGCACAACAAAATACACAGGTCCTGGACGCTCAGCACGCACACAAAGTGATGGCCTCGGATTCTCGAGCGCAGGTTGGGTGTCAGATTGGGACTCAACCCCGGAGATTTTTAAATACAATTGTTTATTTTAAGTTCTCTGGAACAATAGTTCAAATCAATAAGTATTGCGAGAATCTTCTAATATCACCTGCATGCAAAGAACATATGCAATCAGAGGCGAACTGGAGAAATTTAAAAAAGAGGTGTCGGGGCCATGGGAAGAGGAAGCAGGAGAGCTTGAGGATCCTTCCTATACTTTGCATTCTAACATTCTATCATTAACACTCTCACACAAGCTTACAAAAAGCTGCTGCACCATTCCTTGTTGCAGCATTTTGGGTTTCACAATCATTGGCTGAACAGAATTTTGTCAATTGATAGTATTTGACGCTATGCTGCGAGAAGGGTTCTTGAGGACACACCAGGTGGGCCAGACATGAGACTGTTTATTCTTGCAAGTTACTGTAGCTTTGAGACAATGATGAGAAGTCACACAACACCAGGTTATAGTCCAACAGATTTATTTAAAATTACAAGCTTTCGGAGCTATCGATCGCCCCTTCTTCAGGTAAAGTTTCTCATTTTTGTCCACCCCAGTCCAACGCCGGCATCTCCGCATCATTGAGACAATGAGAAAGACCCTGGGGGTCAGTTAGCTAAAATGATCATATTATGAGAAGCATTTCCAGCCATTTAAATGAATAGACAGAAAATCACAGGCAGTGCACCCACGATTTTCCAATAACCTGTCCGCTGCGTGTAAGGCCCTGCTGGTGGCACGGGACCTTGGAAAATGTTACCCGATGGGATGCTATATAAATCCTCCACTTCTATTGTGTGAAGTACAATAAATGTGGAAGAGGCTGAATTAAACCTTTTTTCAAATTAAACATTTAAAACTATGTACAATTATTTTGAAATGATCCAAATGCACATTACCAGTTTGTATTATAATCAGTCCATCGCAAGCTATCAACAAATCCAGTTGGTCTCTCACTCGAACATTATTGAGTAAATATGAATATTTCAATAATCATAACATGTCGGGGCTAAATTCGGTTGATTTGTGCCTCCTGCTAGAAGGCGCTAATGAGGCGCAAATCAACTAGCACCTGGGCATGGCGCCGCTAACGTCTCCTGCGAAATTCAGCGGGAGGTTAGTGGCGGCGCTGCGCCACTGGCGATGACGTCATCGCCATGCATAGCGCCTCGCTCGCGCCCCAGCTGTAATATTGGGTGGCGCCCCCCGACTTACCGCCGGACACTATGTCCACCGGGGTCAGGGGGGCCTACCTGCGGCCGGGGTGGCGTTAGTTAAAGGGGAGGTGGCGGGCGGCCATTTTTGTTGCTGGCCGCCTGCCAGCACCTTCCTCCGTTGCTGTCCCCGGCCCCCATGAGTGCCGGGCTCGTTTGCCAGCACTCCCGATCCCTGGTGGCCCAGCTGGGTGCTGAGATGCACTGCGCCAGGCCCCTCCCCTTTAATAAGGGGAGGAAGGCCTGCAGTACCGCGGCGCAATGTACCGCATCGCATGGCGCTGCGACACGTAGCGCCGCGATATTGGCTTGCAGCGCCCCAAGAGAGACGCGGGCGCTTCCAGTAGCGCCCCTCCTCCCTCTCGGGGTGCTACCTGGGAAAATTAGCGCCCCGACGAAGGTAGCGCCCTGTAGTCTTTTGGTATCTTTAAAGCGATTATATCTTTACAATACCCATTTCCTTTTCAAGTTTTTAACATTTTAACACAAATTTGGGCCAATTGTATCTTTAGTGTGGTGCCATAACACTTACCATTCATTTGTGAGAAATATTTTGGAGAACAACCTCCAGTCTGGCTCCTCCTACACAAACTGTCCCCTTATCCCACAGTTACCTAATCTAGTCCTATGTGGTCTGTTCCATTTCAATGAACACTAGATATATGGGTATTTAGGCTGAAGCGAAATGTAAACTCATTTTGCTTTTATCTCTTATTTGTAACTATTAATTGAATGCTTTCAGCTGTAATGTGCTATTACATCCTAAAGTGTTGCCATGGTAATAATTTTTACTGGCCATTAAAATAAAGCAATAAAATGTACATTCAGCAGTAATATGCCATGTTATAGTTTTGTTCTGTGTATATTCCTAATAAATTCAATTGGGCAAACAGTTAATAGCAATTGGATGGGGTTTTTAGTGAACTTTATATTTGATACAATGTTTACCAAACTTTTATTTTAATTCATTCAAGCTTATTCGCTGTTAATGGCTACTAGTCTCCGAAGAGCTTTGGCACAATGGTATCTGTATTTTGTCCATGAAAATATATCGGTTGTTGTAACACTCAAAATACAATCCAGAAAATACCATTTACAAGGAATCTAAAAGGAATGGAAATTCAATAACCAAGAAGTTCATCTGACTGCATTTCACATTTAAGTGACTTTATGAACCTTCAGAAACACATGATTATACACTCTAACGTGCAAGATGACTGACCTGTGACGTCATGCTTTTTTCCCCCATTTGGAAATAGTAATGGTGTTGTTTTAAAACACAAATATAAGAAAAGCTAAATAATACATGCCTAGCTACCCAGCACAGACAACCTAGATTTCATGATTGCCGTTATTTTAATGCCATTTAAAATAAACAAGTTAACACCAACATTAAAATAATGTCAATCATCAAATCCAGGATGCACAGTTGCTGAAACAGGTAGTACAGTGGTTATGGTATTGGACTAGCAACCTAGAGATTGTGAGTTCAAATTCCACCATGGCAAGTTGTGAAACTGAATTCAACAAATCTGGTAGCTTGTGAGCTGACATCAGAAAAGTGACCAAGAAAGCTGCCATGATTGTTGTAAACCAACTGATTCACTAACATCCTTTAGAAAGGGGAACTGCCATCCTATTGAAACTCTTTGGTTGACACATAATCCCCTCAGGGCAACTAGGGATGGGCAATAAATGCTGCCTTTCCAGTGTCACCCACATACTAAGAACAAATAAAGAATTATTTAGGACAGGAAAACATTATTTTAAAATTCTAATTTCTAGGCCCAAGGCGGTGTCTACTGTTTTAGTACTACTTCTTTTAAACTGCCAACACAGTTCCAAGAGTCAGCTAAAGTAATGCATGTACTCCAACTCCACAATTGAGACAGGACAAATAGACAAACGTGTCTGCCGTCACCATGTCACTGGCAGTAAAAGAAAGGAGAAAAAAAGAGCCTGTCAATCAAGGGAAGAAATGAAAGATATGAAAAAGGCCTCAGTTTGGATTCTACGTGAGTAAGGGCATTTTCCCAGGGTACACAGAGCTTACAAAGGGCACATTCTAGTTGCGTATGCCCCGTAGCATTGGGGATTCTCTATATTCACAATCTACAGCATTTACAGATCTATGTTTTCAAAACTTGTCTACTAATAGCATTTGACCTGTACTGCTGTCTTGTAATTGTTAAAACTAACTTGGTTTAAATATGACCTTAGCTTTCCTTGGGGCCTGAGTAACTACACCAGATGGATAACAGACACTTTCAACTGTATGTCAAAATAAAGTTCAACGCACTCACTGAAATAAACACTCAGTCAGCTTCTGACAGTTTACGTCAACTGGAAAAGCATGATCCATAAACACAGGCTAATAAGCTAACAGGTGCAAGCAGGGCACTATCATGCTAAGAAAAAGTGCAGTATGCTTGTGATTGAGCTGCATGTGAAAATAAAACAAGCACTTAAAAGTATCTTAATATTACTATAAAGGGTATTTAAAATTACTTTTTTCAGGCAAATATTTAAAATATACTCGGGGATATCCTCATTGTGGCTCAGTAGGCCAAACATACCAGAAAGGTCTGAGGTTTGATCCATGGTCTGTGTTGAATTAGCCAATTGTTAGACTGAGAGTACAGTAATGTTACTGGACTAGTAATCCAGAGGCCTGGGGTAATAATCAGAGAATGTGTTCAAATCCCACCATGGCAGTTTGAGAATTTTAATCCGGTTTTAAAAGAAAATCTGGAAATAAAAAGATGGTGTCAGTAAAAGTGACCATGAAGCTGCTGGATTGTCGTTAAACCCCAACTGGTTCACTAATGTCCTTTAGGGAAGGAAATCTGTCGTCCTTACCCGATCTAGCCTATATGTGACTCCAGTCCTACACCAACATGGTTGACTCTTAACTGCCCTCTGAAGAGACCCAGCAAGCCACACAGTTTTAACAAATTGCTAATAGGATTGTTGGATCACCTTCACCACACGGACTGCAGCGGTTTAAGAAGAAGGCTCACCGCCATCTTCTCAGGACAACTAGGGATGGGCAATAAATGCCAGCCTTGGCAGTGATGCCTGCAGCCTGAAGACAAATTTTACAAATTGGCCTCGACATCCCCTTGCAGACGGAGGAAGGAGAAGAAAACAACTGAGCTTCCCATTCCTGATCAGTACCCATGAATTCTGCTGGAAAGTGCCTATGCATGAACACTGGATCCCCTTTGGGGTTGTGATAGCCTTTATGATTGAATAGCCTGCTAGCACTCACAATACAGGCTTAGATATGAAGAATGGTCACTCGGGTGAAACACAAAAGGGCTGCTGTCACCCATGGAACTGTACACCACCATAAATCAGTAAAGGGGAGGTTAAAATGAAAGTGGCTGCTGTGATGCAAAGCCTTTTAAGGCTTATGTCAGGATACTTTAACTACAGATGAATGCATCATTGAACTTCCTTTATATTCACTGTTTACAATATTCACAAGCTGCATTTTCTACATAAGGTAGTTCGATCAGAATCTCTCACACAGTATCCACTGTACCTTTTGTAAGAAAGAGAAAGAAATCAAGGCATCTGCTTCCTGTGCAAAAATATTATGCAATAATGACTTGGGAAAACATTGGTGATATTTATATCTACACCAGAATTGTAAAGAAAACATTATGCATTTTTTTTCTTTTCATCACACCATTCCCCCAAAGGCTAGGTACACAGGAGACATCTGAATGGGAGCACGAAAAAAAAACCAGGCCAACTGACACTGGAAAAGTAATTTAAACATATTGTCCAATGTACAAGTTTCACCCCTGCAGGCCAGCACTAACCCTTTCAGCACCTACTATCCATTTCTACTTGCAATGCACAAATACTACATAATATTTAAGTTTTACTACATCAGGAAGGGTATTGTGATCTGTCCAAAGGTCTATTTAAACCAGCTTTCCTAACTGTTGGTTGATACTTTGGACTAAACCAATTGATTCATCTATGAAAAACAAAGAGTTGTCATCTTAGAACTATATCTAACTAGTGGTTTATAAGAACATGCTAGGGAATTTTTAACAATCTGTTTTACACATTGCCCATCTGTGAAAGAGACTTTGGAAATGTTCCTTTACCTTTTAAAGAGTTGCTTATTGATTTGTTATCTCTTTTTTTGCTTTCTCTTATGCATTTGAGGTTTTTTTTAACCAAACTATGCTCTGTTCTCTCTCCTTGTCTGACACCCAGTAAGTGTATCCAATGTACTATTACCACAATCTACTGTATGTAGTTATAGTTAAAAATGTCTGCAATAATCTCAGAGAAACACCTATCACCCTCTCACCACCATCATTTCCTACTATTTTAAATCTCAGTGATTTTTTTGTCTGATAAAGGTTGGTAGAACAATAAAATTCCGTACAATGTTTCCAGGCTTAATATGTTGTTCCCCGTTCCCCCTGGCTGTTCCCCCTGGTACGGCTCTCATCTTCGCCCCTCAAGTCCAAGGGACGCAGATTTGAACGGATATGGCAGACAATTGGTTTAGCCATTCACCGCCAGATCTGGCTGGACCACATAAAGCATTATCGGGTCCTGCTCTCGTCTGCCAAAATTGCTCACTATTCCAGAATCATTCTGTAATGCAAAGATAAACCCTGGCTCCTATTCTCTACTGCTAACCGTCTTCTTAAACCCCTCTCCCCTGTCTCCTCCACCCTCACCTCCGATAACAAGTGTGAGGAGCTCATGGACTTCTGTGTCTCTAAGATTGAGACCATCCATTCAGCTGCCTCTGCCACTTCCCTTCCTTCCCCTAGCCCACTGGGCCAAACTTCCTCTAAGGTTCCCCCCTGCCCTAGCCCTGAACTCACATTTTTCCCCAGTTTCTCTCCGATCTCCCCTCATGACCTCTCTGCGCTCATCTTGTCCAAAAGACCCACCTCCTGCTCCCTCGACCCTATTCCCACCAAACTGCTGACCACCCAACTTCCTTTTCTGACTCCCATGTTAGCTGATATTGTTAACGGTTCTCTCTCCTCAGGTACTGTCCCCCTCTCCCTCAAATCTGCCGTCATCACCCCTCTCCTCAAAAAGCCAACCCTTGATCCCTCCGTCCTTGCAAACTACTACCCCATCTCCAACCTCCCTTTCCTCTCCAAAGTCCTTGAACGTGTTGTCGCCTCCCAAACCCTTGCCCATCTTTCCCGCAATTCCATGTTTGAATCCCTCCAATCAGGCTTCTACCCTTGCCACAGTACCAAAATAGCTCTCATCAAAGTCACAAGTGACATCCTTTGTGACTGTGACAAAGGTAAACTATCCCTCCTCGTCCTTCTTGACTTGTCTGCAGCCTTTGACACGGTTGACCACTCCATCCTCCTCCAATGCCTCTCCACCGTCATCCAGCTGGGTGGGACTGCACTCGCCTGGTTCCATTCTTATCTATCTAATCGTAGCCAGAGAATCATCTGCAACGGCTTCTCTTCCCGCTCCCGTATCGTTACCTCTGGTGTCCCCCAAGGATCTATCCTTGGCCCCCTCCTATTTCTCATCTACATGTTGCCCCTTGGCGACATCATCCAAAAACACTGCGTCAGTTTCCACATGTACGCTGACTGACACCCAGCTCTACCTCACTACCTCTTCTCTCGACCCCTCCACAGGTCTCTAAATTGTCAGGCTGCCTGTCCGACATACAGTTCTGAATGAGCAAAATTTTTCTCCAATTAAATATTGGGAAGACCGAAGCCATTGTTTTCAGGTCCCCGCCACAAACTCTGTTCCCTAGCCACTGACTCCATCCCTCTCCCTAACATCTGTCTGAGGCTAAACCACACTTTTCGCAACCTTGGTGTCATATTTGACCCTGAAATGACCTTTTGGCCACATATCCACAACATAACAAAGACCACCTATTTCCACCTCTGTAACATCGCCTGTCTCCGCCCTTGCCTCAGTTCATCCGCTTCTGAAACCCTCATCCATGCCTTTGTTACCTCTAGACTTGACTATTCCAACGCACTCCAGGCTGGCCTCCCACATTCTATCCTACGTAAACTTGAGGTCATCCAAAACTCAGCTGCCCATGTCCTAACTCGCAGCAAGTCCCGTTCGCCCACCACCCCTGTGCTCGCTGACCTACATTGGCTCCCGGTTAAGCAACGCCTCGATTTCAAAATGCTCATCCTTGTTTTCAAATCCCTCCATGGCCTCGCCCCTCCCTATCTCTGTAATCTCCTCCAGCCCCACAACCCCCCCGAGATATCTGCGCTCCTCTAATTCTGCCCTCTTGAGCATCCCTGATTATAATCACTCAACCTTTGGTGGCCGTGCCTTCTGTCGCCTAGGCCCTAAGCTCTGGAGTTCCCTGTCTAAACCTGTCCGCCTCTCTGCCTCTCTTTCCTCCTTTAAGTCACTCCTTAAAACCTACCTCTTTAACCAAGCTTTTGGTCATCTGCCCTAATTTATCCTTATGTGGCTCGTTGTCAAATTTTTTGTCTTAAAATACTCCTGTGCAGCACCTTGGGACGTTTTACTACGTTAAAGGTGCTATATAAATACAAGTTGTTGTTGTTTTCTGTAACCTATCAGCAACAGTATTTACAGTACCAATATCTTAAGGGTTGTAAGACACTACAATCTTATGTAACTAGGATCAAATTAAAAAATGAGAACACTGACATGTTTGAACAAGACTCAGCTGTGGATACAAGCCTCACTCATGAACTTCAGCACATAGTCTAGACTGACACTTTAGTGCAGTGCTGAGGGAGTGCTATATTGTTGGATATGTTGTCTTTCAGTTCAGATGTTAAACCGAGGTCCCATTTGCCTGCTCAGGTGAACGTAAAAATCCCCATGGCACTATTTGAAGAAGAGCATAGGCCAGTACCCTGGCCAACATTCATCCTTCAATCACCACCACCACCATCTTATTGATGTTTCTGTGCGCAAATTGGCTGTTGCATTTATATAGCACCTTTAATGTAGAAAAACATCCCAAGGTGCTTCACAGAAACGTAATAAGATAAAATGGTTGCTGAGCCAAAGAAGGAGATATTAGGAGGGGTGAGCAAAAGCTTGGTCAAAGAGGTGGGTTTAAAGAAGGGCCTTAAAGGAGGAGAGGGAGGTGGCGAGACAGAGGGATTTAGGGAGGGAATTCCAGAGTGTTAGGCCTAGGCTGCTAAAGGCGCGGCCACCATATGTGGGGCAAAGGGAGTAGGCTACAGTTGCAGGGAGGAGTGAGGTCGTGAAGGGGTTTAAACAGGAGAATAAGAATTTTATATTGGTGGCGTTGGGGGACCAGGGGCCAATGTAGATCAGCAAAGACAGGGGTGACAGATGAGCAGGACCTGGTGCGGAAAGGAAATGGGCAGCAGAGTTTTGGATGAGCTGAGCTTTAGAGAGGGTGGAGAATGGGAAACTGGCAAGGAGATCATTGGAATTGTCGAGTGTGGAGGTGACAAAGGCATTGATGAGGGTTTCAGCGGCAGATGGGCTCTGGCAAGCGCGGAGGTGGGCAATGGAGGTGGAAATAGGCGGTCTTTGTGATGAAGAGGATATCTTGTGAGAAGCTCAGCTTGGGGTAAAATAGGCTGCCAATATTGTGAACAGTGTTGTTCAGCCTGAGACAAAGGCTGGGGAGGATGATGGAATCAGTGGCAAGGGCACAGAGTTCATGGCGGGAGTTATAAGACAATGGTTTCAATCTTCCTAATGTTTAGCTAGAAGAACCCATCCAAAATGGAATATTGGACAAGCAGTGTAACAACACAGAGGAAGTGAAGGGGGCGAGAGTGGTGGTGGACAGGTAGAGCTGGGCAATGTGTCATTCATTTAAGATATCTGTAAAAGATGTCATTGACACTGAGCAAGATCTCGATTCTGTTGAAGTTTGTACGGTTTGATTTGTAAAATAGCAATATTCCTTCACTATTTTAACAATTTTTTTTGGGGGGGTGGGGGGGGAGTAGTTTGCTCTGTAACTGTCCCTGCCATTCTCCGCCTGAGATCTCGGGCTTTCAAAAAATGTAGAAACTCAAATGACATGGTTGTTTCTCACCACCCCCATGCCTCCCACCCCCGTGCAAATTATAATGGAGATCAGATTCACGAAAGCAACAATAATTTGAAATTGTGCTTTCCTGGCTGGGATGTTTGAGGAAATGCTTCTCTTCATGAAGTAGTTGACCATGGCGGGGGTTAATTCCTCCTTTCTCCCTCATGACACTATTCGAAAAAGAGCAGGGAGTTCTCATGGTGTCCTGGCCAATATTTATTCCTCAACCAACGCCACTAAAAACAGTATCTGGTTATAATCTCATTGCTGTTTGTGGGAGCTTGCTGTGCGCAAATTGGCTGCTGTGTTTCCCCACATTGCAACAGTGACTACACTGCAACAGTACTTCATTGGCTGTAAAGCGCTTTGGGACATCCTGAGGTCGTGAAAGGTGCTACAAAAGTGCAAGCCCTTTCCTTTTTGGTGGTGATTGGTAATAAGAATTTGCATTTATATAGAACCTCAGAGGTTAATGAAATTGCTGATCAAAATTTAAACTAGGCATCCAGGAGCATTCATAGTTTAATTAGTTTATGTTATCATACTTCGCCAAACCAAGTTCTGTTGCATTAGGTACCACCATTTATCATTTATCAAAGCCTCCTTGAAAAAGTGCAACATCCCCACTGACACCTGGGAATCCCTGGCCCAAGACCGCACAAAGTGCAGGAGAAGCATCCGGGAAGGCGCCGAACACCTCAGGCTGGATTTTGAATGACCCGTGGAGTCGGGTTTGGAGGCGTGTGGGGGTTAAATTTGCGGGGTCGGGTTTTCCGACCCCATCCCGACTCCATCCCGCCTCCACGCAATTTTGACAAAATCAGTCGCGGGGTTCCTGACTCCGTCCCGCCTCCAAGAGGCGGGAGAGGCCATTAAAGCCCTTAACAAGGTCTAAATTGGCTCTGTAATGCCATTTTGAAACGTTGTAGCTAGTTTAACCCTTTTCTGACGTGAAGCACGCCTGGTGTGAAACACTCCAGTGAAACCTGGCGGGAGCACAAGTGGATAGCTGACTATCGGCTGCAGGTCCACTATTACAACGGAGATGTGATGAAGGTAGTAGTAGTAGTATTAGGTCTGAAAGTGGCCTCTGATGCTGTTGCATTGAATGTCTTCAGAGACTGCCTGGGAGGACTTGCTTGCAAAAAAACTTCTCTCTCTCTCTCTCTTTCCCCCCCATTTTTGCATCCAGGTCCACTCACATCAAAAGCCAGGCAGGTCCTCTCTCACCAACAGTCTCTGAGACTAGGCAGTCAGCAATGATGACATTATCAGAGGCGACTTTCAGACTGAAAACACTAATTAGTTCATGGGTTCCCACATGCTCTGACTCAATTGCCCAATTAAGTGAAAATTGCATCAGGCATCCACATTAATCTGGAGTCGGGGGGGGAAGCACGAAATGCGGATTACGCGACCCCAACCCGACCCCAAGACAAAATCCAGCCCCTCGAGTCTCTTCGCCGGGAGCAAGCAGAAGCCAAGCGCAAACAGCAGAAGGAGCGCACGTCAACCCACACACTCCACCCACCCACCCCTTCAACCACCGTCTGCCCCACCTGTGACAGAGACTGTGGGCTGGATTTTGATACTGGGGCGGGTTGGGGTCGTGTCATCCACTTTTCGTGTTATCCACCCGACTGCAATTGGATGTGGGAGATTGATGCAATTTTCACCTAATTGGGCAATTGAGTTCCAGCATGTGGGAACCCATGAACCAATTAGTGTTTTCAGTCTGAAAGTCGCCTCTGATGATGTCATCATTGCTGCTGCATTGAAGGTCTTCAAAGACTGCCTGGCCTTTGCTGAGAGGACCGGCAAAATAAGCAGCAGCTCTAAGTCTGCTCCCAGATATTTTTACACCACCACTCCCAGATATGTCTCCTCTCTATCCATCCATATATACATCCATCCACATAGCCATCCATATATGCATCCCCATAGCCAGCCAGCCAGCCTGCCTGCCTGCCTCAACTATCCATATCCAAATGTGCTCCCGCCAGGTTTCACAATCGTGGTTCAGAACAGGCGTGCTTCACGTAGAACAAGGGTTAAAATCACAAAGGCCTTTCAAAATGGCATTATAGAGCCAATTTAGTGCTTGTTAAGGGCCTTAACAGCCTATCCCGCCTCTTAAAGGCGGGACGGAGTCGGGACCAGCAGACACGATTTAATGAAAATTGCGTGGAGGCGGGATGGAGGTGGACTTGTGCCCGCCCGCCAGTTTTCGCCATTTTAACCCCCCACACGCCTCCAAACCCGCCTCCACCAGTCAATGAAAATCCAGCCCTGTAGGTCCCGCATTGGACTCATCAGTCACCTGAGAACTCATTTTTAATGTGGAAGCAAGTCATCCTCGGTTCCGAGGGACTGCCTAAGAAGAAGAAGAAGATTTAAATATATTTTAACAAAGCATAAAATCTTAACAACAATGTAAGTTTTAATCATTTTAACAACTTTTAGCACAGTAGAGCCCAGCAGATAAAGTTTCATTTTCTAGTAAGCCAAACAAATCAGAGGTTAAAAACATCATAATATAATTTGTTAACACAGGAAACAAGTGTGACATGTTAATGCCAGTTAACGGGTAAAAGGTCCCATTTCACCTTCATCCCCTTCCGCATTTACATTAGTTATTAAATCAACTGATTTAAAAATTTGGCAAACATAAAAAGAGAAAGTTAGCCCAGTACAGCAGTGGCACAGTTTTGGCTATTCCGCTGTTTATGGGGATTCTCAACCTTAATTAAAACAGGGTGAGTTGAAAGGCTATTACTGCATTAGTCAGTTTTTGTTTGCGTCCCCTTAATAAGATAACCAACAAAATCTGTTGAAAAGCATATGTAGCTAAAGTTCCTGCCTGGGGCGGCCCAGTACTGCAATCCAGACCCTACCTCCTGCCTTCTGACGGAGGTCACAGATTAAAGTATCAGAGCTCTTTGTCACTCATCTGATATTTCAGCTAACTGATTTTCATCGGTTCCAGTGCTAGATAGGGGTGCCACGTGGATGTAAGACATCTCTGAGAGATGAAAACTGATATTTTTCCGCACATCTCACCTAAATATCTTGTCTGGCTGGCTGGTCAACTGCCCACACTATCCCTCCCTCTCAACCACAGGGGACTTTAAGTAGTGGTAAATTTACTAATAGGAGAGGAAAAAGGAAGGTGGTGCTTTACTTTTATATAAGTTCTGACCATAAAATGTTCTTGAAACAAACCAATTTTTGTCTGCAATTATATCAATGTACCAGAATAACAAAACAAAATAGATATACACATATTTTCAAAAGAGGTGGGTGGTCTGTGTAGAATTGTAGTGCAAACATAGCAGGGCACAAATAAAAACAAACCAGAAATGACCTATTGTTCCAGACTTTAAGACATAAAGCCTAACATATGTACAATAACATATTGTATATAAGTTTTCACAAGCTACTGAGTCTCTTTACTTCCCTTATTGTTATTGGCTCTGCTCAAGAAAGCCAGTTCACTTCTGGGTTTCCTGTTTAATCCTGAAAAGCTTGTTCTCATTGTTTACGTCATTCGAGCAATACTATTCTTATAAAAAATGAACGGCTTAACCTTTTAACTGCTGACATAAGTCTTATTTAGTTCATGTTAATATTTTAATGTGACTTAAAATTTCTTTCAGGCACCTTAAGTGGATAAATAGTAGCTCTAATGTATTAATTATGTGTTACTTAAATCCAATAAACGTTCAATGTTTTATACACAAATTCATTCCAAATACTTGAAACGTTGTATGAAGAAACATGCTCGTTTTTGTCTTAACTAAAGAGCTTGAAACACCAGGTGTCCTGTGAAGCGTCTATGTCTAGATGAAGGGGTAAATAACAATCATTAGAACCTTTATACCACTAAAAGTAATCTTAAAAACCCTGAAAGGCACTTCCTGCCACCAGACTCTTCTGACACTAACCAGCTCCTACTGACTGGAAATAACCACTTGAGGAGCCATCACTTCCTTTACTTATCAACTTCTGAAGAAACAAACCTACATGAAGAAAAATTACTTAACTGCCTAATCCAGCTCTTTACACTTAAACTGTGTGCATTGCTGTTTACACTCTATGCAAACAATGCCACTGCTTTCATGTAATGCATTCTTTCAGGGCTGCAGGATTCCATGGTAGCATTCATGCTCTCAACTTCAATCTATTCAGGAGCTTTCTTGTGTATACAAAACAGACTGCAATACTTCTACGCACTTTGAAGGATTCCAACCAGTGACAATTGACTTTCTCAAGTACACTTCATCATTCACAGTCACAGTTTTAATTTTATTTACTTGCATCTTATAATACTTGTTTAAAATGCAGAACAATTCCTTTTCTTCTCCCCCAACTCCAATTTTCTCCCCTTTTGAAAGCAATGATTCATGGGTACAGTTCCATGGTTGCTCGTCAACATCCAGTTCTTCACCCAAATGGTTATCTTTCATGTGCGAACCTTAATAGTGAGTGTTGCCAAGCTATTCAATTGTGAGGGAGCATCGTAGCCAAGCCTGTTCGTGTCCTCATCCACACATGCAAACTTTCCAGTATAGGTTACTGGTTAGCAATCAGGAGCAGGAACACTCGCTATTTTTTCTCCTCCCCAGCCCAGTGATACTGTAAGCAATTAGAGCATCCAGTCTAGTAAAAAGCAAAATACTACACCCAAAACGTTAACTTGTTTGTTCTCCCCACAGTCGCTGACTGACCTACTGTGAGTTTCCAACATTTTCTCTTTTCGTAGCATCCATACTGCTTCCCCACCGAAGATCTGCTAACTCAGTACAAACCAGGGATTTGATAATAAATGGCCGTGGTAAATAAATTGAACCATGTCAACAGTGTGATCTCTGTGATCCCACCTAAATAAATTGTTAGTAGATTCAGCTGAATGTTGCAGGAGTCAAATCCTGCCTATGCTTACAAAAATAAATGGCATACTGTAGAGCAAATGGAAGAATGAACCCTGAAGTTGTTTCAGTTCTCTGTGGAGCTAAAGACAAAATGATAAACTCCATGGATTCTAATGGAAAGGAATGGGATTCATTCTGGGAAATTGGCATCTTCCCATGCAAGCACACAAGATGCAACACCTGCCCATTCCACTCTTCCTTCCATATGAGCAATTGACTTCTACTTCCTCTAACCTCGTACACTCTATTCACTGCTCATGGTCTGGCTTTCTTTACACTGGGGAGACCAAATGCAGATTGGGTGACTGCTTTGCCAAACACCTCCATTCTGTCGCAAGTGTGATCTCAAGCAAACTGTGGCTCGCTACTTGAACAACCCCTCCCATTCCCATTCTGACTTTTCTGTCACTGGCCTCTCACCCTGTTCCAAGCTTCATGAACAATATCTCATCTTTCTCCTCGGCACCCTGCAACCCTCTGATCCGAACACGGACTTCAGTACCTTCCGATTTTAGTTACATCCTTATTTTCAAATCCGTTTCAATTTCATACCTGACCCCCAAGGTTTTCAATGTTCTTCATCTCTCCAATTTTCCTCGGATCTCTGACGTCCGTAGCTATTTACATGTCTTTTGTTTCTCTAATGTCTTATTTTTTCAATGCTTTTGTCCAATACCTGATCTGTTACTTACGTTTCCTCTTTGGCCCTGATATTTACTCGGGGCCGGGAAGAGAGTGGTGGGGGGTGGGGGGCGGGGGGGGGGAGGATTTTCAGACAGGAAACCCAGAAGTAAGGCTCTCCCGCATCTCCTACAGAAATTAACAGCAGGACGTCTTTTAATTTTTCAAACAGGTTTTCCCCCCCGACAGCCAGCCAGATTGACAGATTAACTGTCTGTCGGGCGGGGGAAAGCAGCCGGGGAGCAAATGTCAGGTAAGTCTGACATCGCGGCAGGGGAGGAGGGCGGGGGCGGGGGGTCGGGCATCATGGTGGGGGTCGAACATCATGGGGGGGTCTGATCGCATGGAGGTAAGCTTGTTGGGCCCGGGGAAAACATTCCTGCTACTCCTGGCCCACAACCAGTGCAATAAAGGCACTTACCTCATGGATCTGGCCCTTCTTGCCTCCTTTTACCTGCCGGGATGCCCAAGGCCCTGGAATCCCATGTGCGAAAACTAAAAATTCAGTTAAAAAGGAGGCACGCAGCCTCCTTAAAAGATTTTAGTGACCGACTCGCCTCCTGAGAGTGGAGAATGACTGATAAAGAATGACAGGCAAAAGGTATTAGGGTTTCTATTGTGACTTTTGGGCAACCAACTGGCAGAGCATGCTGGCCCATTTCAGCGGCAAAGAGGCTCCCACAATTCTGAGGCTCCGCCCCTCATTAAAATCTGGCAGGCGAGCTGCAGGGTGCTAAACAGAGGCCTCAACATTGGGCCTGGGCGAATACCATCAAGTGTAAGTTACGGGGGTGGGGTTCACGATTGTGGAGATTGGGGGTCCAGGGCAGCAGTGGTCCAGATTATTTTGTGGCTGCCGGAGGATCATTTCTAACCCAAAATGACAATCAGGGTCTTACTTACGTCAGAATACTCCAATTTCCATATTAAAAGGGACCTATCACCTGAAACAGGCAGATGCTTTGAACACCCGGTGGTAGACCCCTTTCAAAATGGAGCCAGCCGCATTGCCGGTGTTCACGGGCAGTAAGGATACTGACCCCATTTTGAGGCCGTAAGGGTTACTGCCCCATAAACGCTAGATGAATCCAGTGACAATCAACCCCATTGAGTCAATGTTTGCTACAGAAGATTTGCCTCCTTTGACAGGCTATATTTAAAATATAATTTACCACATCAATAATTTTACCAGTTTCACTGGACGAAGTCTTCATCTTGGCCTACTTTTGGCCCAGCGATTGTTTCCATAACTTAAGTCATTTGAGCAACTGATGGGAATTGTAAGGATTGCCAAAAAAAAGAGAGTGACTTTTTCAATACTCATTAATAAAGAGAGAATATAACAATATCTAAAGAAGACTGGTCCTGTGTAAAAGATAAGAAATTGATATTATCTGGATATACAAAGAAAATAGTGTTGGAATACAAATACATTCCTCTAAAGTTAACAAATGGACAAATGGATTATAGGAGGCAGCTCATCTTGAGAAGATAATATTGTGCTTCTTAAATGTTTTCCTAAAGGCTAATAAAGAAACATGGGAGTCTGTGTGTAGTCAGATGGGAATGTTCGTAGGAGAGTTTGCAGCTGGTGAAAGTGTTTAACCAGACCCAGGATCAAAAGGTTAGATCTCAATTATGCCTATGTCAGCTATGGCTCAGTTGGTAGCACTCTCACCTCAGAGTCCAGATGTTGTGGGTTCATGTGCCCACTCCAGAGACGTGAGCACAAAAATCTAGGCTGACACTCCAGTGCAGTGCTGAGGGAGTGCTGCACTGTCAGAGGTGCCGTCTTTCGGATGAGATGTAAAACTGAGGCCCTGTCTGCCCCCTCAGGTGGAAGTAAAAGATTATTTCGAAGAAGAGCAGAGGAGTTATCCCCGGTGTCCTGGCCAATATTTATCCCTCAATCAACATTACTAAAACAGATTACCTGGTCATTATCACATTGCTGTTTGTGTGTAAATTGGCTGGCATGTTTCCTACATTACAACAGTGACTACTCTCCAAAAGTACTTCATTGGCCGTAAAGCGCTTTGGGACGTCCGGTGGTTGTGAAAGGCGCTACATAAATGCAAGTCTTTTTTTTCCTTTCTTTTACAAGATGGGATGATCTACATTTGAAATCAGTAGCAATAATGAAAAAGTTAGTCTACAATACAAAACACAATAGGGAGGATGGTCTGAAGGAGTAATCATGGCGCATGCATAAAAAATATAGGAATTCAAACACATCGAATTCTGTGAAAAGGGAGGCCAAGACACAGAGAATTAAAGGGAAGAGGTTCATTGTGAAAAACAGATGAAACAAGCTATGGTACAAATAGATAAGGTAAAAATGGCCACTGCCAATGGCTCAATAAACTTATTCATGAGTAGCTGAGCCATACAGACCAAGAAGTTCCAAGGTCCAATTTTCAGACTGTGCGAAATTAGCTGATCCAGCCAGGGTGGCCGTAGGGGTCCTGCCACGCCCCTACGTTAGAGAGGAGAAAATCATTTGCAATCACACTGTTGATTACTATCCAGTGAACCCTGCTTAAAGTGAGGACAGCAGCAGGCTAGTTATAGAAACATAGAAACATAGAAGCTAGGAGCAGGAGTAGGCCATTCGGCCCGTCGAGCCTGCTCCACCATTCAATACGATCATGGCTGATCATCCAACTCCAGTACCCTGTCCCTGCTTTAATCCCCACAGTACACATATCCCACCCTACCCCCGTAACCCCACGTATTTAATTCCCCCTAACATATCCCATCCTATCCCCATAACCCCACATATTTAATCCCCCCCTAACACTAAGGGTCAATTTATCATAGCCAAATCAACCTAACCCACACATTTTTGGACATTTATGATGCCATCCCCTCTGCCTACTCCCACAACTGAATGATGTCTGTGGAACCATATCTCAGCAAGGAGTCAACTCCTTCAGGAGAGGAGGCGAGAAGGGTAAAAAAAAAGGTTAAAAAAAGGAAGAATTTAAAAAAGCAAGATAATGCCTTCAGACTGAGCTTGGAATAAGCAGTCTCTCAAAGCGGCTCATAAATTGCTCAACTTATTTAAATATTGCAATCAACCCCACTCGGGGTGGGATTATTTATTTATTTATTTTTCTCACCGTTTCTCTCATATTGAGGTACATTTCCACAAGTGGCAACGTCCTCCGCATTCAAGTGGCGAATGCTTATGTGGTAAATTTTCACCTTTAGCACTTTCACACGTGCTCGGAATTAGAGTACGGAGCTGACTTCCCAATATGCACCCTAGCGCACCAGAAGAACTAAAAATTAAAGCTTATCCCTATGTGTGAGTTTATACAGCAAGTGCCTGATGGCATTTTGACTGTGTGTGACTCTGTCAACAAATGATGTACACTCATGTGCTCTTCCCAAAGAGGTTACTGGATAGCAGACAGGAATGGATATCTTGCTTGATTTTCCTCTCTTTAGCTCAGGATGGTAAGCCTGAACGTACTGACCACTACCCCCAAACACTGCCCCAGTTTAGATCACTATAAGATCAGATATTAAACTTGGGGCCTGCCCAGATAGTGTGTCTCAGTGCCACAGCACACAATGTACTTACCTACTGTGGCACCAGGATGCATGGGAAGGTTATTCTAGGCCAATTACACTTCGACTGTTGAGCAAATGAAAACAGACCTACCATGCTGAGGGGAATTCTGAATGTTGTGGGCTTCTGCCATGTTTAAAGCATTTATTTCAGATGCTCCACATACCCAAGAGACAGAGAGAGATTGAATTTTCACAGGGGTTCTCCCAATCATTTGCCATAACTTTAGTGGAAGATCCACAAAAAACCTCCAGAGAAACGGTATTTACGCCATTTCTCCAGGGTATCTGCAGATCTTCCGCCAAAGTTATGGCAAACAATCGTGCAAACCCCCATGGAAATTAATGACGGAAATGTTAAAAAACATATGTCAGACCTTAAGTGGAAAGAAACTTACTATGTATACACTTGCAAATCCTGCAGCTACCCCAGTGTTCAGGAGGAGCAGGAGCTTAGATTGGCCACACCATCCCTGGGCAAGTGAGAGACAAATAAGTCATTGTTCCCAGCCCAGATTACAATTGCTGCCAAGTCTTCTCTTCTTCTTAGGCAGTCCCTCGGAACCGAGGATGACTTGCTTCCACACTAAAAATGAGTTCTCAGGTGACTGATGAGTCCAATGCGGGACCTACAGTCTCTGTCACAGGTGGGGCAGACGGTGGTTGAAGGAGCAGGTGGGTGGGGTGCTTGTGTTGACGTGCGCACTTTCCGTTATTTGCGCTTGGCTTCCGCTTGCTCCCAGTGAAGAGACTCAAGGTGTTTGGCGCCTTCCCGGATGCTTCAAATAAGTCCACATGGGCATCACATTAAAATGATTGTTGTCACCTTAGCTAACATTTGTAGTATTTAATTGATTTACTCAAAACACAGACCTACTCACACTGGTTATTATTTTGTTGTCTCGCTGAATCTAAATTCCACTACGTACTGCTGGTATACAACAATACTTTGAGCAATGTGAACATTCAGGATCCTTGTATGCATATATGCCAACTGCCTACATTTCACTTGGACAGGCCCCAGGATTTCCTCTGGTCCCGCACTGCCGCAATGCGTACAGGAGGTTGGGACCTCCGCCATGTAGTGGGGTGGGACTTCCACACTAGATGCATCTCTTATCCCGTCCCATATATGGGACTAAGGGGTATTAGTATTTTGGGCGGGCACTATCACAATGTATGGCTCAGCTGGGGGACCTGCCATAGGTAGTTGGGGGGAAGAAGTTGCTGGGGCATTCTGCTGCAGGGTAGGTTGGCCGGCTGTGCTTGAAAAAAAAATTTTTTTTTAATTGTAAGTCCTGTGAGTAGTTGCTATGGAGAATTTCCATTTAGAATTCTCACTGCCCCGAGACTCGTAGCACCGCTGGACCCCAGGGACACACAGGCATCCTTTGCACCCAGTGTTGCTAGGGCACAAATGCCAGAAAATACATCATCATTTTACCTCCACTTAAAAAAACAAATGTTGATGGGTGCAGAAGCGGGGCTGTATGGGAATTTGGCCACCCAATGTTTTGTCATTAGTGTTCACACTTGAAAATCAACTTCGCTCCGAGCTCCGAGCTCTGACCTCGGTACCATTCCCAGCTCTTAGCTCCTGCTGCTGCGGGGGATTGAACACTACTGCATGCAAGGCGAGGAATTGCTGCCTGCAGAGTGTGGCAGCGGACAATTCCCGGGTGCAGCAACAGTTGAGGAGAGCGCCAGCGTGAATTGAGAGGTGGGAAGAAAGTGTCAACGTGAACATGAGTGGGGAAGGGCAATCCCAGCATGAAATATGGGCAAGGGGGGAAGAGTGCAAGCTTGGATTAAAGGGGGAGAAAGAGAAAGGTGCCAGCTTGAACTGATGGGAGGAAAAGAGCAGCAGCTTTAACTTTTTTTTCATTCGTTCATGGGATGTGGGCATCACTGGCAAGGCCAGCATTTATTGCCCATCCCTAATTGCCCTCGAGAAGGTGGTGGTGAGCTGCCTTCTTAAACCGCTGCAGTCCGTGTGGTGAAGGTACTCACACAGTGTTGTAGGGAGGGAGTTCCAGGATTTTGACCCAGTGACGATGAAGGATCGGCTTCTTTTTCCAAGTCAGGATGGTGTGTGACTTGGAGGGGATCTTGGAGGTGGTGGTGTTCCCATGCGCCTGCTGCCCTTGTCCTTCTAGGTGGTAGAGGTCGCGGGTTTGGGAGGTGCTGCCAAAGAAGCCTTGGCGAGTTGCTGCAGTGCATCTTGTAGATGGTACACACTGCAGCCACGATACACCGGTGGTGGAGGGAGTGAATGTTTAAGATGGAGGATGGGGTGCCAATCAAGCGGGCTGCTTTGTCTTGGATGGTGTCGAGCTTCTTGAGTGTTGTTGGAGCTGCACTCATCCAGGCAAGTGGAGAGTATCCCATCACACTCCTGACTTGTGCCTTGTAGATGGTGGAAAGGCTTTGGGAAGTCAGGAGGTGAGTCACTCACCGCAGAACTCTGACCTGCTCTTGTTGCCACAGTATTTATGTGGCTGATCGAGTTAAGTTTCTGGTCAATGGTGACCCCCAGGTTATTGTTGGTGGGGGATTCGGTGATGGTAACGCTCACTTGTTGGAGATAGCCATTGCCTGGCACTTGTGTGGCGCGAATGTTACCTGACATTGGAACCGGTTCTGGGGGAGGTGGGACCAGTACAAACTGGACGGTTTGCACCTGGGCAGGGCCGGGACCGATGTCCTAGGGGGAGTGTTTGCTAGTGCTCTGGGGGGGGGGGGGTTTAAACTAAAATGGCAGGGGGTTGGGAACCTGAGCATGGAGACAGAGGAAAGGGAAACAAGGATAGAATCAAAAGACAGGAAGGAGAAAAGCAAAGGTGACAGTCAGAGAAATCAAGAGTTTAAATCAAACATGGCCACAGTAAATAATAATTCTAAAAGGTCTAAGAGTGTTAAAAAAACAAGCCTGAAGGCTTTATGTCTTAATGCGAGGAGCATTCATAATAAGGTGGATGAATTAGCTGCGCTAATAGAGGTAAACGGATATGATATGATTGGGATTACGGAGACATGGCTCCAGGGTGACCAAGGCTGGGAATTCAACATCCAGGGGTATTCGATATTCAGGAAAGACAGGCAAAAAGGAAAAGGAGGTGGGGTAGCATTGCTGGTTAAAGAGGGGATTAACACAATTGTAAGGAAGGATATTAGCTCTGATGATGTGGAATCCGTATGGGTAGAACTGAGAAATACCAAGGGGTAGAAAACGTTAGTGGGAGTGGTATACAGATCCCCAAACAGTAATGCAGAGGTTGGGGATGGCATTAAAAAGGAAATTAGAGACGCGTGCAATAAGGGCATAGCAGTTATCATGGGTGACTTTAATTTACATATAGATTGGGCTAACCAAATTAGTAACAATACTGTGGAGGAGGAATTCCTGGAGTGTATACGGGATGGTTTCCTGGACCAATATGTCGAGGAACCAACTAGAGACCAGGCCATCTTAGACTGGGTATTATGTAACGAGAAAGGATTAATTAGCAATCTTGTTGTGTGGGGCCCCTTGGGGTGGAGCGATCATAATATGATAGAATTCTTCATTAAGATGGAGAATGAAATAGTTGACTCAGAGACTAGGGTCCTGAATTTAAATAAAGGAAACTACGATGGTATGAGGTGCGAGTTGGGTAGGATAGATTGGGAAATGTTACTCAAAGGGTTGACGGTGGATAGGCAATGGCAAACATTCAAAGATCGCATGGATGAACTACAGAATTTGTTCATCCCTGTCTGGCATAAAAATAAAACAAAAAAGGTGACTCAACCGTGGCTAACAAGGGAAATCAGGGATAGCATAAGATCCAAGGAGAGGACATATAAATTGGCCAGAAAAAGCAGTAAACCTGAGGATTGGGAGCAGTTTAGGATTCAAAGGAGGACAAAGGGATTAATTAAGAGGGGGGAAATAGAGTACGAGCGTAAGCTTGCAGGGAACATAAAAACTGACTGTAAAAGCTTTTATAAATATGTGAAGAGAAAAAGATTGGTGAAGTCAAGCGTAGGTCCCTTGCAGTCAGAATCAGGGGAATTTATAATGGGGAACAAAGAAATGGCAGACCAATTAAATACATACTTTGGCTCTGTCTTCACAAAGGAGAACACAAATAACCTCCTAGAGATGTCGGGGAACATAGGATCTAATGAGAGGGAGGAACTGAATGAAATCAGTATTTGTGGGGATAATGCTAGAGTCCTTTATAAAAGATGTAATAGCAGAGCACTTGGAAAACAGTGACAGGATTGGACAAAGTCAACATGGATTTACAAAAGGTAAATCGTGCTTGACTAATCTACTGGAATTTTTTGAGGATGTAACTGATAGAATAGATAACGGAGAACCAGTGGATGTGGTGTATTTGGACTTTCAGAAGGCTTTCGATAAGGTCCCGCATAAGAGATTAGCATGTAAAGTTAAGGCACATGGGATTGGGGGCAAGGTACTGACTTGGATAGAGAACTGGTTGGCAGACAGGAAGCAAAGAGTTGGAATAAACGGGTCTTTTTCCGAGTGGCAGGCAGTGACAAGTGGGGTTCCGCAGGGATCGGTCCTAGGACCCCAGCTATTCACTATATATATATATATTAATGATCTAGACAAGGGAACTAGATGTAATATCTCCAAGTTTGAAGATGACACAAAGCTGGGTGGGCGTGTGTGCTGCGAGGAGGATGCCGAGAAACTCCAGTATGATTTGGACAGGTTGGGTGATTGGGCAGAAGCATGGCAGATGCAGTATAATGTGGATAAATGCGAGGTAATCCACTTTGGTGGCAAAAACAGAAAGGCAGATTATTATCTGAATGGCAATAGATTGGGAGAAGGGGAAGTGCAACGAGACCTGGGTGTCCTTGTGCACCAGTCGCTGAAGGTAAGCATGCAGGTACAGCAGGCGGTTAAGAGGGCAAATGGTATGTTGGCCTTTGTAGCGAGAGGGTTTGAGTACAGGAACAAGGATGTCTTGCTGCAGCTGTACAGGGCCTTGGTGAGACCACACCTTGAGTATTGTGTGCAGTTTTGGTCGCCTTATCTGAGGAAGGATGTTCTTGCCATGGAGGGTGTGCAGCGAAGATTCACCAGACTGATACCTGGGATGGCAGGAATGACGTACGAGGAGAGATTGGGTCAATTGGGCTTATACTCGCTGGAGTTTAGAAGAATGAGAGGAGATCTCATTGAAACTTATAAAATTCTAACAGGGCTAGACAGACTGGATGCAGGAAGGATGTTCCCGATGGCGGGTGAGTCCAGAACACGAGGTCACAATCTAAAGATAAGGGGTAAGCCATTTAGGACTGCGATGAGGAGGAATTTCTTCACCCAGAGAGTGGTGAACCTGTGGAATTCTCTACCACAGAAGGCAGTTGAGGCCAAGTCAGTAAATATATTCAAGAAGGAGTTAGATATATTTCTTAAGGCTAAAGGTATCAAGGGATATGGGGAGAAGGCAGGGACAGGGTACTGAGTTTGGATGATCAGCCTTGATCTCATCGAATGGTGGAGCAGACTCGAGGGGCCGAATGGCCTACTCCTGCTCCTATCTTCTATGTTTCTATGTTTCACTTATCAGCCCAAGCCTGAATGTCGTCCAGGTCTTGCTGCATGCGGGCATGAACTGCTTCATTATCTGAGTTGCGAATGGCACTGCACACTGTGCATTCATCAGCGAACATTCCCACTTCTGACCTTATGATGGAGGGAAGGTCATTGATGAAGCAGCTGAAAATGGTTGGGCCTAGGACACTGCCCTGAGGAATTCAGCAGCGATGTCCTGGGGCTGAGATGATTGACCTCCAACCACCACAACCATCTTCCTTTGTGCTAGGTATGACTCCAGCCAGTGGAGAGATTTCCCCCTGATTCCCATTGACTTTAGTTTTACTAGGGCTCCTTGATGCCACACTCGGTCAAATGCTGCCTTGAAGTCAAGGGCAGTCACTCTCACCTCACCTCTGGAATTCAGTTCTTTTGTCCATGTTTGGACCAAGGCTGTAATGAGGTCTGGAGCCGAGAGGTCCTGGCGGTACCCAAACTGGGCATCAGTGAGCAGGTTATTGGTGAGTAAGTGCTGCTTGACAGCACTGTCGATGGCACCTTCCATCACTTTGCTGATGATTGAGAGTAGACTGATTGGGCGGTAATTGGCCAGATTGGATTTGTCCTGCATTTTGTGGACAGGACATACCTGGGCAGTTTTCCACATTGTCGGATAGATGCCAGTGTTATAGCTGTACTAGAACAGCTTGGCTAGAGGCACGGCTAGTTCTGGAGCATAAGTCTTCAGCACGACAGCTGGGATGTTGTCGGGGCCCACAGCCTTTGCTGTATCCAGTGCGCTCAGCCATTTCTTGATATCACGTGGTGTGAATTGAATTGGCTGAAGACTGGCTTTTGTGATGGTGAGGACCTCAGGATTAGGCCGATATGGATCATCCACTCGGCACTTCTGGCTGTAGATGGTTGCAAACGCTTCAGCTTTGTCTTTTGCACTCACGCGCTGGGCTCCACCATCATTGAGGTTGTGGATATTCATGGAGCCTCCTCCTCCCGTTAGTTGTTTAATGGTCCACCACCATTCACGACTGGATGTGGCAGGACTGCAGAGCTTTGATCTGATCCGTTGATTGTGGGATCACTTAGCACTGTCTATAGCATGCTGCTTCCGCTTTTTAGCATGTAGTCCTGTGTTGCAGCTTCCCCAGGTTGGCACCGCATTTTTAGGTATGCCTGGTGCGGCTCCTGGCATGCTCTTCTACACTCCTTATTGAGCCAAGGGAAAGAGTGTGCCATCTTGAACTGAGGAGGGGAGGAGTATCAACTTGAATGGAGAGGGAGAAGAATTCCAGCATTAACTGTGGGTGACAGTAATAAGAGTCCCAGTTTGAATGGAGGGGAAGGAGAGAAGAATGTCTGGATGAACTTGGTGTTAGCATAAATGGGAGTGGTGTTCGAGGAGAAAGAGTGCCAGCTTGAACTGAGGGAGGGTGTAGAAGTTTGCCAGCCTTGGATTAAAGGGGAGAGGGGGAGGAGTACCAACATAAATTGTAAGAAAGAAGAATGCTAACAAGAACTCAGGGAAGCAGGAGAAGGTGCCAGCAGTGTAGAGAAGAGTGCCAGCTTGAATTTGATTGAAGAGGGAAAAGAGTGCCAGTATGAACTGGGAGGAGGACGATGAGAAAGATGAGAAAAGTGCCATCTTGAACATAGGGAGAGGGCAAGAAGAGTGCTAGCATGAAAGGGGGGAGGAGGGAGAAGACTACTTCCATGTCACTGTGACAACTGCATAAACAATTTAACAATCATATTTAGCAACAGAGTGTAACAAAACATATCCACAATAGGCGACAATTTCTCCACAAAAAAAGAGGGGAAATCTTCTAAATTTTGATCACAATCTTATGTTACACAAGTGATGGAATGTTAGCTATACTTGCAGCTTGAGTTATAATATCCCACGGCCTACTGTAACAATGCTATAAGTCTATATCCAGTGCACTTTCTGTCAGCATTTTGAGGTTGTATCCATTTTTTGTCAGCTTTTGCTCGTTTTCCAGGTTGGCATGTAAGTGTATGAGTTGCTGCTAAATCTATGGAGGCAGCAAAACCTGCTTATCATCATTTCCTCTCCAAAAATGATCAGTTCTGTCAAACAAGAATAACTGCTCAGAACATCCAGTTAAAATTTACTACTGGTATTCCAGTGCTTTGTTGAAACAGATGGCATTTAATCAGCAAATTATGTGGGCAGTTTACCAATATCCCTCAGGAACGGAGGAGTGTTTCAATTCACTTTTGTCTTATCTATTGACACAGCAGGCTATGCAGTAATCATGTAGCATCACAAATCAAGCTTTTTGTCTTCACTGATCATGTCATCACAAGCAAACTTAACAGTCTTTCATTTAACATGGCTAGAAAAAGCACTCGTTTCCTAACTGCTTCGTTCTAGGGATGTAATACAAAGCTGGTTTCTGACCTTTAGATCTTTAATCACTTCAGATAAATAATGACCTTCGACTCACTGAAGCTGAAACTCCACGGGGGTTCCGCTAGCCTCCCGTCGTAACTCCAGACGGAGACCAATGGAACCCCCACGAAATTTCAGCCCCATTTACACAATTAACTGCATGTGTTATGTGGCCAGAATCTGAACCTTTTTCTGATGTTTTGTCCCTCAATTGAAGGCATCGATTCTTTGCAGGAGTACAATTTCACAATCACTGATCATCCTCCAATACTTTGCCAAAGTTGCTAATCTTCCTCTGGGAGCCTTTGACCGTGAATGCTGGCGGGCTATTCAGCTGCAGTGAATATCAGAGCCCGGTCCTGCCTTCACCTGACCTCTACACATGCACACTTTCAGCAGTGGTCCATTGAAAGCAATCGGAAGCAGGAACCCTGGACATGTTTTTCTCTTCCTAATTCATGGGCATTCAGACCAACTGTACCACCGAGACCCCTGAGATCAGCCAAGTCAGGAATGGAATCTGGGACTTTCTTATCTCTATGGCTCGCATACTCATTTCTTAACCAGAAGCAATCAGGAGAGATGGAGCCTGAAATTCTTCAAAAGTTTTGATAGAGAACCCTGGGTGAAAGGCAGGGACCCACAGGGCAGGCCACCAGCAAGATTGAAAAGGCAAGTGAAGAAGTGGTATTTAGGTGACACCAAATGTGGGTTTCAATGGTCCTGATTATAGAAGGAAAGATTGGGAAACAATGAGTTATAGTAGGAGACTGTCGAGTTAATTTCTGGTCACCACTACAGATGACAGCTTCATCTTAATATTGAAATCTATTTTAATGAGATGAATATTGGCACAATCACAATTTCTCATTATCCTCACTGGGAATATGCTGAATGCGCCAGTAGTAAATGGGCAATGGGGCAGGTATGTTCTGGCCTGTGATTTGCTGATAAATATCTGAAAGTGGAATTTCCCTCTAGCTCTATGCTAGGTTATTTTCACTGTTAGTTTTTGTCAGGTTATTTTTCTTAGGTTTCTCCCCAGATATTTTGGCTGCTAGATTTTCAGTTGCTGTTACTCTAATTGTGAATAAAAATGGGCTTTTCAATGAGGTTCCCTCTAATTTGTGTTATTTAGAGGATGTTATTAAGATGATGAAAGGATGGCATTTAATCAGCAAATTATGTGGGCAGTTTACCAATATCCCTCAGATGTAGCGGATCAAAGGCATCCTTGGCCTGCCTTGCTTATGAAGCCGCACCTGCAGGCAAATGCAACCTAGCTTGGAATTTTGCAGGAAAACCGTCTTCCAATTTGGGTCACTCGGGAGACAGTGACTGAGTTGTGCCAGCTAACCTCCACCATAGGGACAGTATGGATTAGGATATTGCCTCTTAGGGCAAAGCCATATCGGATGCATCTAGCTTTCCCTTAAAATGGAAGAAGCTGTGGCAGAAGCTGTGTGTGTCTGGCTCATTCCAAGCCACAGGGACATCAGCAATATTAGTCAATCCACAGTTCATAAAGGTATCAAGTTGGTGATTGATGCTGCTGATTGATTGTCAGGCCAAATAATTTCATCACTTTCCCACAAGAAGTCTGTGAGGTAACTAGCTGCCCCTTGGGATTGAAGAACCCTCTGTCTCCCTATGCTGGGTCATAAGTTGACTCTGTAACTGCTTGTGGCCCATCTGATGATGCCGTGGCTGCCTGGATCTGCTTGCTTCTGCCATAGCTTCTTCCATTTTAAGGGAAAGCTAGATGCGTCCGATATGGCTTTGCCCTAAGAGGCAATATCCTAATCCATGTCTACTCCAGCCATGCTCTGAGAACTCAATCATCATGAAAGCAAAACTCTAGGCAGCAAGGAGGGCAATGAAGCCCTCAAGGATGGCTCAGCCATGTTTTTGTTTTCTTTCATTATGTTCTTGGGATGTAAGCGACACTAACAAGGCCGTGTTTATTGCCCATCCTAGTTGCCCTGAGAAGGTAGTGGTGGGCCTTCTCCTTGAATCACTGCATTTCTTGCGATGATGTTGCTCCCACAATGGCGTTAGATAGGGAATTTGCAGGATGTTCACCCGTAGACAATGAAGGAACTGTGATATATGTCTGTCAGGATGGTGTGACTTGGAGGGGGATTTGGAGGAGATGGTGTCAACACAAAATTCCTGCTCTTGTCCTTCTCACTGGTAAATGTCATAAGGGAGGAAGGTGCTGTTGAAGTAACTTTAGATAGTTGCTGCAGTGCATTCTGTAGATCATATGTACTGCAGCCACAGTGCACTTATGATGGAGGGGCTAGATATTGAGACTAGTGGGATGAGGATCATTAAAATGTATTTCTCTGTTCTGGATGGTGTCCATGTTTTTGAGTGTTGCTGCAGCTGCACCCATCCAGGTGAGTAATGAGTATTCCATCACATTCCTGGCTTGAGCCGTGTAGATGGTGGGAAGGTTTGAGGGATCAGGAGTTGAACCAGTAGTTGCAGGGTACGCAGTCTATATCCTGCTTTTATAGCTATAGTGTCGATATGGCTGGATCAGTTAAATTTCTCGTCAATAGTGACCCGAAGATGTTGACAGTGGGGGACTCTGCGTCGGTAGTGCCGTTGAAGGTCAGGGGAATGCTTTCGCTTGCTCGAGATGGTCGTTATCTGGTATTTATGTGGCACAATTATTATCCAGGTCCTACGGTAAGCTGGCACGAACTGCTTTATTGTCCAATTTTTATGCTAGATATCTTCTCAGGTTCAGCATCATCGGCCACTTGAATAAGCAAATCTCGCATCCCCTACAATCTGGAGCTTACCTTAACCTGCCCAACATCTAGGCAAACAACAGCAAGACCCAGAGATCACAACAGAGAACCCTTACCCTGTACTCCAGATGCCGGAATGTATCATGCGCCATCACATAATTCTCCTCTCTTTGAAAAGCAGACTGAGCATACATTCTATCAGACTGAGACTCAGGCTCTAAACCAAACAAAATGGTTTATTTAAATAAACAGGTAAATGAACAGTATACAGTATAAAAAAATGAATCATACAGTGCACTACTTTCCTCAATACATATAATACCACTCATTGGGGGAAAAATTAGGTCGCGCCCCATTTGGGGCGCAAATATCGTCTGGACGCAAATATTAGCGCCTGGCGCTAATTATCGGCACTGACTGGAAACTTCACTTTTACCGCCCCGGGAGGTGAGTGGAGCGCTAAATCAGGCGCTGCACACCTGTCTTAAGGCGCAAAGGCCAAGGAGTGAGGCGCTAACTCAGAGCGCTGGCGAAGCTCATGTAATGTCAGTCAGCAATGGAACACACACACAATGGCACGGGCCAGTTCTTAAAGGGGATGGTTAATCTTGCTTTCCATCCACATCCTGTTCATTGCAGCCTTGAATCTCGGCCTGGAGAGACTTGCACATCAAATGTGCTGGAAAGAACAATGGAGAGTACCAGGCAAAGAGCTCAGAGTGCAGCTCCCACAGTCTCTGCTAAATCGATACAAGGAATGGCAAATCAAAATGAACCTGCAAAGTGCTGCTCAGTACCCAAAACTCCTTCACACAACGTTGAATCTCTCCAGAAGTCTCTCCCTCTCGCTCTCAGAATGCGTAGTTCAAAAATGCCACCAACAATAAAAGACAGGAAGAGGCCCCCTTTAAATAGCGCCCCCCCCAGCCCCACAGTGATTGATAGCGTTCCAGTCTTCTGGTCGTTGGATGCGCCAGGCGGTAAGGCAGGGGGCGCCACTCAATTTCCGCTCCGGGGCGCCACAAGGGCGTTGCACCATGGAATGACGTCACAATCTGCGCGCGCAGGTGGTCGCAGCGGTAAAGTTTAGCGCCGCCGCACAATCTCTAGTTAAGTTCCCGAGCGGCGCAAACATCGCTGCGCCCGGGCGTTAGCGGCTTTGCGCCCCATTAGCGCCCTCTTAAGGCGCTAACGGGAGGCGCAACCAACTGAATTTTTACCCCATTGTCTCTCTGCACACAGACTTTAAAACAAAAGCTCACTTCTTATGCTATGAAAAACGCTGCAGTTTCAATTTGGCTTAGCTTCTCTACTGGACCAGCACAAACTAAAAACACAGAATCTTTCTATTGAATGAAAAGCTGAAAACTGATTCTTGAGTGAAACAGACTTCCCACATAAATGCAATCCAAACCCCTTTGAAGTTATACGGAAACAAAAGGCTGCATTTCCCTTATCAATATTAAATGTATATCCAATATTTGACAATGCCATACGATGCTAGTCAGGCAATGTGAAATCTGTGGCCTCCAATTTCACCATGACCAATTCCCTCTCAGTTCTCAGGCCCTACCATGTCCACTTCATATTTATTGAGGGATCTAAAATGATTGGGTCTTCTTCCAGTTCTGATCTGCTCCTTCCTTGTTTTGCATCACTTCTAGCTGAAGCAGAGAAATAATGCGAAGATTTTGAAAGTTTGAAGAGTACATAAAAAAAGTGAAAGCCAAGTGGCCACTCTGCATCTCAGCTTGTGTGTGAGTAAATTAACGTGCATCGTGCAGGTTCGTTGTGTGGTAAGTTTGTTTTATGGGGGTCACCTTTCCACAGTTCAGTTTGAAGTGGCAGAATAAAGTGTGCCCTGCTACATTATGGGCATACATGTAAAGCATTAGGCTTAGCATGCAGCCTCAGACAAGGTGCAACAGGATGAGAGGAAAGTGTTAGCAACTTGGATACTTTGCTCATCAATTCAATATAGTGAAATGCTGGTCAACCTTACCTTGTTATAGTCCAACAGTTTTATTTAAAATTACGAGCTTTCGGAGCTCCACTCCTTCTTCAGGTACCTGACCTGTACCTGACGAAGGGGCAACAGCTCCGAAAGTTCGGAATTTTAAATAAAACTGTTGGACTATAACCTGGTGTTGTGCGACTTCTCATTTTTGTCCACCCCAGTCCAACACCGGCATCTCCGCATCACAACCTTACCTTGGCAGACAGCCTGAGGCACTAACCTTTTTCCTTATCTGCTGCCACACCCACTGAATATTTGAGACTGCAATGACTGTGGTATTTCCTGCCAAGCAGCTTGAATGTTTCTTCTGTAAGGAGGGTGCCCTGTGATGCCAAAAAAAGCAAACCTCCCTTGCAGCATTTCTTCCACAAGCACTTCCAATCACGCCTCAGAAAATGAAGTTGATGAGCATCTTTCTCCAACCATATCTCCTTTTGAGCCGTACAGGTGAATCAGCCCCTTTAAATAGGAGCAGCAACTTTTAAGAGCTCTGTCTACATGCTATTTCCTGTCCCCATTCTTGCCCCGCCCAGTGACAACACATTCCCAATCCAGGCCAGGAATTCACTATGAACAGCTAATGAGGCTGCCTTTGGGAAATCTCGCGAGATTGCCCTGGTGAGAATTGTGCTTGCTACATTGAGTTACCGCCAGTTTAATATTGGGGCCAGAAAATGTTCCCTAGGATGAGGGTGCAGGGATCAGAAAGAGAATGTAAGAGGACCAAGTGAAAAGTTGACAGGGGTAATGACTGTAGCAAATAGAGACAGACAAGGACAGTTATGACAGAAAGAGAGATTGGAGGCTGGAGTTCAGATGACAAGCTGCATCCATAAGAACCATATGCAAAAACAAATTAGAGAATACTGAAACAGATTAAATATCGTTGGGTCAGATTTTACTGCTGATGGTAATACAATTTTCAACCTGATGGCAGTGAAAAAATTGGGTGATCATCAAGCTTCCCATTCATGTTTGATTGGGAATAAAATAATTCAAAACAAATGAGGGAGCAAAGCAAAAAGGGGAGATTACTGGTATTTCGCTTCCACTTTTTCTGTAGTGTAGAAGAGCGACCGGGAAGATACCAGTGAAAGATTGGATTTATCCCAGCTAGGATAGATCATGACCCTATCTCAGTCTATCCCTCAATTGCTGCTCTGTTATCAGCAAAACAGGACTCCAGCATGATCGCCTCCGTTTTTTGGTTAAGTAAAATAAAAGTTGATCAGTCCAGTTACCCCTCAGGCACACAGACTGCCCACTATACTCCAGCTAAAACTCCTGCTGCCACACTTAAAACATTATCATATTTGAATGTTTTATGGCACCACAAAAGGAAAACAATAAAAATGTACATTAGTGGCTTTACTACTGGCAGATGTGCACTATGGTAAAGGCTACTCCAGTGACATATGACAGCATGAATAACTAGCTCAAAATCATATCGCTAGTTTATAGACACTTCCCAAATCTCTGTTACCTATCATTTCATGCTCATGTGCTCAAGATGAAAAACATTTAGCACATAATGGAGTATATCCTTCAGTTGCAATAAGTGCAACAAAAAATTCAGTCTGATTAACTCCATTCCAGAACACTAATGTTAATCTGCTATTTCTGCACAGTCATGGCTTAATAGCAAGGTGCACCACAGGAGAATACATAAAGAACAAATTACACCCTTTACTACTCAAAATCTACATTTCAGTAAATGGCTTATTGAATAGGTTTCCGCTTTGAAAACAGATTAAAACTTTCAATTTTCCCTCAATAAACTACAAAGTTACATTTTGAGGTCAGGGGACACTTTTTAAAAAATAAAATAAATGATCTGAGACATTTCAATGCAGATATAAAAATCTACCTGTTAGGAATTGATTTTAAATTCAGCTACAGAGAGTTTGAATGATTTGAAGATTTCTTTAAATATGAACGTACGTTTTCTCTTCAGTGCTGTTCCCTCCCCCCACCTTAATATCATACAGTCCTATAAAAGGGGCATACTTAGCTCTAAATTTCAGTTTTGATGACATTTTAACCTGTCTTTTCTCTTTATAGGTGCTAATGGATCCGCTGTGTGATATCAGCATTTTCTATTTTAGCGTGGACTTCCACAGTTGCAATCTTTCCTTTTTATCTCATTGGTTCATCTCTTCAAAAAATAAATTAGGATCATCAGAAATTCAAAATGATGGTACGACACCAACAACTTGTATTTATATAGCGCCTTTAACATAGTAAAACGTCCCAAGGCGCTTCACAGGAGCGTTATCAAACAAAATTTGACACTGAGCCACATAAGGAGATATTAGGACAGGTGACCAAAAGCTTGGTCCAAGAGATAGGTTCTAAGGAGCGTCTTAAAGGAGGAGAGAGAGGTAGAGAGGCGGAGAGGTTTAGGGAGGGAAGGTGGAGCGATGAAAATCGGGGAGGCGCAAGAATTCAATCATTTGACAGCAACTGAAGTATCAAAGTGGCACTCTAATAATTATTAGTTAAAAGTACTTTGTAGTAAAAGACAAATTACTCAGCAGCCCAATAAGGATCCAAAAGAGAAATGTAAGTTATTTTTTCAGATGTTACCCTGCATCATTGTGATGAAGGCCACACCCAAAATACTAACCCATGTTTGTCTTGCAGATGCTGATCAACCTTCTGTGTATTGCTACCATTTTTTTGTTTTATTTCAGATCTCCATAATTCACAGTCTTTCTTTTTATATTTTCAAATGTATTTTCATTGTCGTTTGCCCTTTCAGAACTTACATGTAGTCTGTGTGCATACAGGGTGTAACGTCAAGAGCTTTAAAGTATTCATTGTTCATTCATTTTCTCAGAAGAGCCCTGGTAAAAGTTGTGTCTGTATGAATGCATAAACATACAAAAGCATGAAATAATGAATGTAGAGTCCTCCTGCTTTCTGATTGGTTTCTGTTAAGCACATGATGGATTACACCATATAGTTAGCATGAGCCAATTAGATCACAGAACTGTAAGGAAGAAAGGGAATATGAAGACCTGGTGCCCAGACTTGACTCCTCTGCAAATTTTGTATTGCTGTTGATGAATGTCATGACTATCCAGATCTCAGCTAGACTTTGCATTTGCGTCCTCTACTGATTTTGTTTTGTGTGACCCAACTCTGCAGTTTTCTCGCTTGTTTCTCCGACTCTACAGCCATGCTTCTCACATCTGAACCAAGCTCTGGAGGCCCCTCAGCACCACACGAGCACCGATGAACATTGCTACAGAATATCTAGTAATTTCAAAAAAATACAAAGTAAATATTTTTGACTCAGTGGTAGCACCCTTGCCTGTAAGTCAGAATGTCATAGGTTCAAGCCCCACTGTAGAGACTTGAGGATATAATCGAGGCTGACACTTTAGTGCAGTATTGTGGGAGTGCTGCATTGTCAGAGGTACCTTTTGCCTTGCACCTGTTGTCTCCTTTCGATGCAACTTGGGGGCGGGACAGCTGCTTTCCGGGTTCCGATCCTGCCCCCAACGACGTCCGATGCACAGACGCTATTTTGCATCAATTGGCCTTGTTAAGCCCGCCAATTAAGAGAAAGCTGGTGTCACATGACGTCAGTTGAAGATGCGTCATCTGCCGGTTTTCTTAAAGGGGCCACACCAAATTTTTTTTGACAGGTGATTTTTCAGTGTTTGACAGCATTGAGGTGCTGCAAACACTGACAATCACTGTACAAAGGTGAGCCCTTGCACCCAGACTCTCCAGTGACTCCCTCCTTAGGGTAGAACAGATGGCAGCTGCAGGTGAGGTTACAGAAGCGATCTGTCACTGGTGAGAGAGGTTCTCCCAATGAAGTGGGACTACAAAACTTGTTACCTACAGAAAAGTCTAAATACATTAAAAATGATTTCCCCAACATTTTCTTACCTCTGATACTCACCAGTGTACCATTGGATCCTTCACACCACTTCTGCAGCTGTCATCAATGAAGAAACATTACAATAGACCCACAGCATGACACACTTACCCTGGCATGGTGTCCGGACGTCGGGAAGCCCGCAGTAGACCTGTCAAAATTGGAAAAAGCCTCTTAACTGCCTGTTAGCAACCTGTTAACAAGCAGTTAAGTGCCGATAATCCTCTTCCCGCCGCTTGGTGTCGGGTCCATGCGCAAATCGGGGACCCGACACCCGGGAAGATTGTTTGGAGGCGGCTTGACAGCGAGTTCGGGACCCGCTGTCAATCTTTGCAATTTTGCCACCGGTCCCACCTCCAAACCCGCCCCCTGAGCGCCGGCAAAATTCCCCCCCCAAATCTCTCCTGTCTTCCATCCTATCACAGACCTTCCCTTTTGTTCTTTCCTCCCCTCCCCCCTCTCCCTGTCCACTTGCTTAAAAACCTGTTACATCTCCAACTTTTTCCAGTTCTGACGAAGGGTCATCGACCTGAAACGTTAACTCTGTTTCTCTCTATACAGATACTGCCTGACCTGCTGAGTATTTCCAGCATTTTCCGTTTTTATTGTCAAAGGTACTGTCTTTCAGATGAGATGTTTTACCAAGGCCTCATCTGCCCTCTCAGGTGGACAGGTGAATTCTGCATCATTATTTGAAGAGCGGGGGAGTTCTCCCCAGTGTCTTGGCCAACATTTATCCCTCAATCAAGATCACTAAAACAGATTATCAGGTCATTTATCTCACTGCTGTTTGTGGGGTCTTGCTGTGTACAAATTGGCTGCCACATTTCCCTACATTACTACAGTAACTACACTTCAAAAGTACTTCAATAGCTGTGAAGTGCTTTGGGACATCCTGGGGTTGTGAAAGACGCGATGTAAATAAAAGTTCTTTCTTTCTTACATAGAATAGCATTTATTATTGAATTTTCAGATCTGCAACATTAACTTTCAGGGTAGCAGATGGAATTTTAACAATGTTTTGTTCTATTGAGTGATTGACTAATGATGTATTAACATGGTTCATTATTACTAACTTCAACAAATTTGTCATCTAAGGTTATCAGACGCTTGGGGATTACCTAACAATGAGAAGTGTATAAAGGTTTAATTAATTACACCACAAAAACACAAATAGATTACAAAGGTCAAAGTGGTCATTGGAAACCAACAGCATATGACCCACAAGCTTGCTTATTTAACTGTCTGCGTGCACACTCAGACATGAAAGGGTGTGTGCCAGTGATCCACCCTGGTCATCACAACCCAATACAATTCTCTCTTCCCCAAGTAGACCGACCAAATTTGGTTACGTGATTGTACAAAATACATCATTTATAATTTTTAGTGTCCTTGTAATAATGAGTATTATAATTTCAAATTGATGCATGTTTGTGTTCGATTAAATGATCAGTGAATTAGAAGCAACAGAGGATACGGTGGCAAGCTAAAGGATTTTTTGTTCTAATTGTGTTCTCTGAGGTTTCCCATGGAAAGAAAACAATTTGTTTAGACAGTGAGGAATAACAGCGTTGAAGTATAAAATGCTTTCCCACACGCCATCCATTAACAACACAATCTATCCAATTTTTTAGAAGGTATATTTTATTTCTCATCAAAAAACAAAATTTTGCATCTCTTTTAAGTCACTTGCATACTATGCAAATAATTTAATCACGAGCCAGGCACTTGAGCTGGACACCAACCTGTGCAAATACTGCTTTATATGAAAAAGCTGAGAGTTGGGTACCAGCTGTATGGGTTCACTCATCCACCCTCTGACAGCTACTCACCAATGCCAACTGAGACCACAACTATAGATTTGCTTCATTCCCAAAATTCATTATCAAACCAATATTTCAGTTTGTCTGATTTTCATTAAATGTTTTTAAATTAAATACATTTCCACATTTAAAGTGATTTCCCCTCCAAAAAAAAACTACTACAAAGGATACAATAATGAGAAAAAACATCTGTATTTACAACTGATTTGAAAAGCCCCAATCCAATTAGTTGTATTTATCTAGCATTTTGTTTATTATACTCCCGTTCTTTGACCCTTCAGAACAGACACTGTTCATTATACTAGATGCCAAACTGTTTTGTGTCATGGACCCATCTTCCAGAATTTAATCAACTTGGCCTAAACAGGAGTTGGTGAGAGGAGACATTTGACTCCTTATTTCACCATCTTCGGGATGAGATCCATGCTTTAGTATCCAGCAGGAAAGACATTTTTGTGAGGGTATGAGTACTTCCCTTTTGTAAGTTATTTTCTTCCCTTCTATGGTGTCCCAGGTTGAAAGGACAGGTGGCTTACCTGCTCCCAGTGTCCCATCTATGTATGAAAACAGCCTGGTGATGACTCCACCATTGAGTCTCCACCCCCTCCCTTTCGAGACGTGCCTGATATCCACTTGGTACTTTCCCATGGCAAAGAGACTGAGACTGGAAACTCAAGGTAGTGGAGAGATCCATGGTTCTCCAGCAAGTGCACCACTGCACCGAAGTGGAGTAATTTAAAGTCCTGGGCAACCTGCTCACGCCTCCCACATTTCACTGACGTGGTGCTCTGAGGGAAGGCCGGAGACCCTGGTATGTGCTGCTAACCTGACAGACGGCAGTAATAGGCAGGTGGACTTCAGCTGTGCCCTGGTCTGTGGTTCCAGCAGAATGGCTGGTCAAACGGCAGCTATCAGATCCTGAAGCCCTGAAACACTGCGTTCAACACGGTCTGGAAGCCGCAATTCATGCACCAGTCCATTCTGTCCCCCAGAGCCTCCAGCGCTGCAGTCTGTGCTTCTGTGGAGGTGGAGGCACCGACGGGTCCCTGGCCACTTCTTAGCTGGGAATTGCTGCAGATTTCAATGAAGGTGCCACGTTGATGCTTTCAAGGAACAGAAACCTTTTGTGATGTTGGCATAAAGGAGAGCTGTAGACTAGAGAGTCAGACCTGTGAGTTGCCGTACATCCTCGGAGACTGACCTCAGAGCCTGCACATAAGTGTGATGTTTCTCAAACATCCTTTTTTTCAAGCGAGTACTCATGAGTTCTGGGTCCCACAAACTCTGAAGCTCTTGACAGCCTTCTTCTCGGCTTCCGCTGGGAAGGTGGCACTTCCTCACCCACTCCCCCATCATCTGGGTCCTTAGTGCTCTGTGAATCACCCCGCATCAGATCCTCACTGCCTAATTCCCCGGGTGTAAGTATCTGAGCTGGTGCCTGGGAGTGAGGAAGCCAGTGTTATACACGGTGAATTGGGAAGATGGGCAGCATCACACAGCTGCACGGGGAAGGTATTTCAGTTCTCATACTCCTCTTCCTCATCATCGTCATCATCATAGTCCTCCTACTCAACCCTCGTTGCTGTGGTGGATCTGCAGGAAAGGAGAGTAGAGCTAAGAATGGGTGAGCATTATCCTCTTGGGATTAAGGAGATAGAGAAAGGAAGTGGAAGGTTATGTCCGTATGCTGCCTCACAGGGATGCCAGGGCAGCAGTGTAGGTGCTCAGTCACTAACCTGTGCTATCAAGATACTTCCAACCTTGCAATATCCCACAGCAAAAGCCAAGTGACTCACCATTACTTCCATGGCTTTCTCCTCGAAGGTGGTGTAGGGTTTAAAGGTGGGATGTCCCCTCTGGTGGCCTGCTTTTGGTCAGCAATGAACACTTATCCGCATATACAGATGGGAGGGGAGGTCATCTAAGCTATGACCATTGACTCCTCATGAGAATAGATTTTAGTGCAGAAGCAATAGAAAGGGTGGGGGAAGGGAGAGGTTAGAGGCTTCCCCCAGGCTCATGACTAGTACCATCTTTTGTTTCTCATTCTTCATCTCATCTTACTCATTCGTTCTCTTATAAACACACATTACAGCAGAACACATTGGAATGTCTTAATGCACATAAAGCGGGTTGGGATGTTTTACTTCGTTAAATGCACTATATAAATGCAAGTTGTTGTTGCTGTCTTGCCACATAAGCTCTGTTTCAAGGGCTCAATTCCTGCCATTATTTGAACATTTCTTCTTCTGCTCGTCTTGGAGCCCAAGTGTACAAAGTGCTAACTGCACCAAGCACCTAATAACACGATTCCCACTCCGACAGTGGGGAGCACCAGCACAGACAGAACCATTCTGTGGGAATTAGTGAGTTCCAGGAAAGCACTTAGTGAAGTGAAAAGGAACATGTGCAGGTGGAGCAGCTTGCTGGAGGGTCAGCTCAAGGGCTCGTTCAGCAATTGAGCCCAGGGGCTCAGACCTCACAGAATCTGCCTAAAAATGTCGTTTGGTTGCTCACCATCAACAGTTCGTGACAGAGTGCAAGACACCCTGTACAGTTTGGAGGCTTCTATGGAGGAGTCCACAACCAGTGTCTACGCAGTGCATGACAACCGCCTGAACAAGCTGCAGACTAATGATTCAATGGGTTAATGCACAGCTGTTATGATACCACGGTATAAAAATCAAAGAAGTCCGACACTGAATCCGTAGTGTGTGCTGATTTAGCTGATCTCGTGCAGGTGAGAGTGGAGAACTGCAATTGTAAACGTTGCTCCTGAGGTAGGGAGTGGGGGAAAATAATCAGCCTGGGTTCTTGCTCCTGACAGCTCTCTAGTGACCCCTGGTGGAAAGTGTCGATGTGACATGGTGACAGGATCAGGCTCTCCACCATCCAATAGTTCACTACCACTCATGGTCTGAACTCACACATTAAGAATAGGCACTTTGGTTAGGTATTGGGCTACTGGCACCAATGGAACGATACCCCAGCACAAGTCCGCTGCTTCAGGAAAGGAGGAGAAAAAAAGGCAATGGCAGCAAAAAAAAAAAAGCCATTCCCTCTCACTCCTGTGCTGTAACTTTTTCCCTACAAGCTTGAGTTGAAAAAAAAATTACCACTGGTGCTCCCCACCCGCAATTTTCCCTCTCAAGGTTTTCACTCATTGCAGTCAGGGTCACTGGTTGATTTTCCCGTTCCTAGCCCTGGACGCTGCTAATTGCAGCAGCCCTACTACCACCACAGATTAAATCAGCTAATAGCACTGATTTGAAGTCGAACCTGGGACTTTCGAGTCTGCATGGCTCAGTTGCACGCTGCCTTTATCAACTGAGCTATTGGAGGAGCTATTAAAATACATTAGACAAAGATTTTCAAATAATATGATGCATGCATCTGATTATGCAGTTCTATTTCTGTTTATCAAAACTCAGGTAATTAGGGAAAATGTCAGTATGTGGGGTGCAAGCCAGCTCCTAAAAACACTCTAGATCAGCGTGTCAAACATAAAGCCCATGGGCTGCAATCCAGCCCGCGGTACAGTTTAATTCGACCCGCGGTATAGTTTAATCCGACACGCGGTACAAGTTAATCCGACCCAAGGTACAGTTTAATCCGACCCGCGATACAGTTTAATCCGACCCGCGATACAGTTTAATCCGACCCGCGATACAGTTTAATCCGACCCGCGGGACAGTTTAATCCGACCCGCGGGACAGTTTAATCCGACCCGCGATACAGTTTAATCCGACCCACGATACAGTTTAATCCGACCCACGATACAGTTTAATCCGACCCACGGTACAGTTTAATCCGACCCGCGATACAGTTTAATCCCACCCTTGATACAGTTTAATCCGACCCACGATACAGTTTAATCCGACCCACGGTACAGTTTAATCCGACCCACGATACAGTTTAATCCGACCCACGGTACAGTTTAATCCGACCCACGGTACAGTTTAATCCGACCCACGGTACAGTTTAATCCGACCCACGATACAGTTTAATCCGACCCACGGTACAGTTTAATCCGACCCACGGTACAGTTTAATCCGACCCGCGGTACAGTTCAATCCGACTCGTGAAACAGTTTAATCCGACCCTTGATATAGTTTAATCCGACCCGTGATACAGTTTAATCCGACCCGCGATACAGTTTAATCCGACCCGCGATACAGTTTAATCCGACCCGTGAAACAGTTTAATCCAGCCTGCGGTACAGTTTTTAGCCAACCTGTGGTGTCCTGCGCTCAGTCTAGCCATGCCATGAAATGGGACATGAATCTCCTGGGCACTCTTTCACACAGCTGAGGAGAACTATGACTTTTATACTTCGCGTCGCAGCAACGTCCCCCCACCCCGCAGACTCCACCCGCACACCCCATCCCCCGCTCCATGATGTGTCCTGAATTTAAATAAAGGAAACTACGATGGTATGAGGCACGAGTTGGCTCGGATGGATTGGGGAACGTTACTTAATGGGCTGATGCTGGATAGGCAATGGCAAACATTTAAAGATCTCATGGATGAACTACAGAATTTGTTCATCCCTGTTTGCCATAAAAGTAAAATAAAAAGGTGACTCAACCGTGGCTAACAAGGGAAATTAGGGATAGCATAAGATTCAAATAGAGGACATATAAATTGGCCAGAAAAAGCAGCAAACCTAAGGATTGGGAGCAGTTTAGGATTCAGCAAAGGAGGACAAAGGGATTAATTAAGAGGGGGAAAATAGAGTATGAGTGTAAACTTGCAGGGAACATAAAAACTGACTGTAAAAGCTTCTATAGATATGTGAAGAGAAAATGATTGGTGAAGTCAAGCGTAGGTCTCTTGCAGTCAGAATCAGGGGAATTTATAATGGGGAACAAAGAAATGGCAGACCAATTAAATACATACTTTGGTTCTGTCTTCACAAAGGAGGACACAAATAACCTCCCAGAGATGTCGGGGAACATAGGGTCTAATGAGAGGGAGGAACTGAATGAAATCAGTATTTGTAGGGAAATGGTGTTAGGGAAATTGACGGGATTGAAGGCCGATAAATCCCCAGGGCCTGATAATCTACATCCTAGGTACTTAAGGAAGTGGCCCTAGAAATAGTAGATGCATTGCTGGTCATCTTCCAAAATTCTATAGACTCGGGAACAGTTCCCATGATTGGAAGGTAGCTAATGTAACCCCACTATTTAAAAAAGGTGGTAAAGAGAAAACGGGGAATTATAGACCGGTAAGCCTGACATCAGTAGTGGGGAAAATGCTAGAGTCCATTATAAAAGATGTAATAGCAGAGCACTTGGAAAACAGTGACAGGATCGGACAAAGTCAACATGGATTTACAAAAGGTAAATCATGCTTGACTAATCTACTGTATTTTTTGAGGATGTAACTGGTAGAATAGATAAGGGAGAACCAGTGGATGTGGTGTATTTGGACTTTCAGAAGGCTTTCGATAAGGTCCCGCATAAGAGATTAGCGTGCAAAGTTAAAGCACATGGGATTAGGGGTTTGGTACTGATTTGGATAGAGGACTGGTTGGCAGACAGGAAGCAAAGAGTTGGAATAAACAGGTCTTTTTCCGAGTGGCAGTCAGTGACTAGTGGGGTACCGCAGGGATCGGTGCTAGGACCCCAGCTATTCACAATATATATTAATGATCTAGACGAGGGAACTAGATGTGATATCTCCAAGTTTGCAGACGACACAAAGCTGGGTGGGCGTGTGTGCTGTGAGGAGGATGCAGAGAAACTCCAGTATGATTTGGACAGGTTGGGTGATTGGGCAGATGCAGTATAATGTGGATAAATGCGAGGTTATCCACTTTGGTGGCAAAAACAGGAAGACAGATTATTATCTGAACGGCAATAGATTGGGAAAAGGGGAAGTGCAACGAGACCTGGGTGTCCTTATGCACCAGTCGCTGAAGGTAAGCATGCAGGTGCAGCAGGCGGTTAAGAAGGCAAATGATATGTTGGCCTTCATAGCGAGAGGATTCAAGTACAGGAGCAAGGATGTCTTGCTGCAGTTGTACAGGGCCTTGGTGAGACCACATCTTAAGTATTGTGTGCAGTTTTGGTCGCCTTATCTGAGGAAGGATGTTCTTGCCTTGGAGGGAGTGCAGCGAAGATTCATCAGACTGATACCTGGGATGGCAGGAATGACGTATGAAGAGAGATTGGGTCGATTAGGCTTATATTCACTAGAGTTTAGAAGAATGAGAGGGGATCTCATTGAAACTTATAAAATTCTAACAGAACTGGACAGACTAGATGCAAGAAGGATGTTCCCAATGGTGGGGGAGTCCAGAACCAGGGGTCACAGTCTAAGGATAAGGAGTAAGCCATTTAGGATTGAGATGAGGAAGAATTTCTTCACCCAGAGAGTGGTGAACCTGTGGAATTCTCTCCCACAGAAGGCAGTTGAGGCCAATTCATTAAATATATTCAAGAAGGAGTTAGATTTACTTCTTAAGGCTAAAGGGATCAAGGGATATGGGGAGAAAGCAGGGACAGGGTACTGAATTTGGATGATCAGCCATGATCGCATTAAATGGCGGAACAGACTCGAGGGGCCAAATGGCCTACTCCTGCTCCTATCTTCTATGTTTCTATGTTTCTATGTCACCTGCCCCACCTACCCTCTGCAGGCTCAGATAGCCAGCACTCACTGGAAGGTGAAGGGGAGGGAGAGAAGTAGTGTGGAGAGATGTGGGGGAGGGCTGGGTGACTATGGGGCAGGAGATTGGGACTTTGGGACTCGAGGGTGGGGCAGGAGACAGATTGGGACTCGGTGGTGTTCAGGAGATTGGGCTGGGGGCAGTTGGGAGAGAAATAGAGTGGCGTATAAGGGTCAGGAGATGGCTCGAGGAGGTCAGAGACTGGGAAATGGGGGCTTGTGGGAGAGAAGCAGACCATGGAGTCTGGAGATTGGGGCTCGGGCGAGGGGAAGAGAGGGAGACTAGGGACTGGGGGGATTGAGGATTGGGCGGGAGGGGTTGGTGTGAGTATCCCCTACAGAGCCGAGATCAGCAGCAGCAGCAATGGTGAGTGGGAGCAGCGCTGATTGAGCAGCAACCAGTAAAGGGGGTGAATGAAACCTGGGGACCTTACTGTGGGTATATAATGAAAAATTGTTTCCATTGGTGAGAAAATGGGGAACAAGGGGACAAAGACCGAGGATTCTCACTGCGCTCAGGGAGCATCACAAGCTCCAATGCATGGAGGAGTTGCAGGTTGGCCGAGTACAGCCGGCAGTGGCCCATAGTAGTGCTGGGGAGTTGGGAGGACTCCTGCTCCTTCACGCTCCATAGAATGGGAAGTAAAAAAAAAATTCCCTACCATTTCTGTTTAGGCCGCTGTAGAACTAGAAAAACTAGTTAGAGCTTGCATGGTGCTCCACCTAGTTTTTCATGCATTCTGCAGTATGGTCCTAAAACAGACGCAAGAACTTACTTTGCAAATTTAAATTGATCCAACATTGGTTTCAGGTGGAAGCCAGGGACGCCTAAAGTCAGTGAGGACTAATATGGCAGTGGCCATGCCCCCGTGCAGATTAGGTGCAAGACTTCACACCTTAAATTGGTGTACATAGAGCCTGTTTTACGCTCAAAAATGTGCAAAACACTACCAAACTCTACCACAATGTGTCCAAATAACTTTTGCTGAATGTGCCAGGATGTCGGATCAGGCCCACCGTGTAAATTAAGTTTGGCACGCCTGCCCTTGACTAAGCTCAGTGATGTTTGGAGGCAGGAAGTACACTAACTTTCTATTTCAATGTGAATTTTACTGAATGCGGTTTTATTTCCCAATATTTTTAAAATATTGTAAAACTTACTTCCCTACAATACACTGCCAAACTCCACGGAGTAGGGCAATTCTTTAGTTAAGATGCAAATTTTAAACTATTACAAACACGAGACTGGATCCCCTTAATTATGAGCCCCTTTAGAACATAATCCACATATCACTAATACTGCAACAGGTATGGATTTACAAACCTATGGTAAACATAACCTAACCACTACCTGTTAACCAAAACTTGCAGCCTTTGGTCAAGAGGACAAAATAAAATAGGTGCATGAAAAATGACTTTTGATTTTTTTAAACTTTCCCTTTCATTTAACAATTAAATGGAGATATTCTCTTAAGTAAAATAAACACTGCAACTGTGACCTGTCCTGCTGAGTACCAGTATAATAGCATCTGTTTATTACCCATAGGAGTCTGTCTTTGATCAATCACCTATTACTCATTTTGTCAGGGCTGTATTTTCAGTTCTGAGGTTAGGTTATCACTGCTGAGCAGTACAAAATTAATGTTTATTTTTTCCTACCTACCCACGGCAAAATCCATTAACCTTACTTTCAAAACGAATGTCTCCTGTTCTCGGAGTGACAGAAAGAAGGGAGCCACATTACTATTGAAGCACATGTGTCATCCTAGTGGTCCTGTGGGATGTTTGCACAAGTTCTGAACTTGCCGGTAGTGTCCCCATAGTGGAAGCAGTGAGATAACTTTTCACATTGATCGTGTGCTTGCACAGCCAAGGGTCATGGCTAGTATGATTTGTACAGCAGATGATGTACTAGCAACAATCCTCATTGGGCCATCACAGGACATATTACATACTGGGGCAGTGTTTTCAGGTGAGAGATTAGCAAGTAATGGATTCCTAGATTACTGGGTCAGATGCTTATGCCCAGTTCCTTATCACACATTGCAAGATGTGTCAAATTCAGTCGATTTTTCCCTTTACTGTAGATGCATTTCCCATCTAGTAGCCTTGCAGATAAGAGAAGAAAGTGTACCTGGCAAATTCCACAGTTTGTTTTATTTGAAATGCTGTGTGATCACAAGAAGGCTGTAAAGTTATGTGCATGTCTAATTCGTTCGTTTTCTTGTCACTGGACCATAATTGCGAGCACTCGCTGCTCCTGATCAGACACCATTTCCTGTTCCCTGTCACTTTTCTCAATCTGTATCAAGAAAGATAACAATGTGTATGAATCAGTTTTGTACTGTATGATATTCATTTACCTGCTTAATTTAAATATACTGTCATTCAGAGTCTCAGTTTAATTGAGTGTATATTCAGTTCACTTTTCGAAGAGAGGAGGATTAGAACAGAAGTAGGAGCAGGAGTAGGCCATATGGCCCCTTCGGGCCTGCTCCGCCATTCAATAGGATCATGGCTGATCCGAACCTAGACTCACGTCCACTTCCCTGCCCGCTCCCCAGAACCCTTAATTCCCTTATCAGCTAGGAAACTGTCTATCTCCATTTTAAATTTATTTAATGTCGCAGCTTCCACAGCTCTCTGAGGTAGCAAATTCCATAGATTTACTACCCTCTGAGTGAAGAAGTTTCTCCTCATCTCAGTTTTGAAACGGCAGCTCCTTATTCTAAGATTATGCCCCCTAGTTCTAGTCTCACCCATCAGTGGAAACATCCTCCCCGCCTCCACCCGATCAAGCCCCCTCACAATCTTATATGTTTCGATAAGATCGCCTCTCATTCTTCTGAATTCCAATGAGTAGAGGCCCAACCTACTCAACCTTTCCTCATAAGTCAACCCCCTCATCTCCGGAATCAACCGAGTGAACCTTCTCTGAACTGCCTCGAGAGCAAGTATATCTTTTCTTAAATATGGAAACCAAAACTGTACGCAGTATTCCAGGTGTGGCCTCACCAGTAACTTGTATAACTGAAGAAAGACTTCCCTGCTTTTATACTCCATCCCCCTTGCAATAAAAGCCAAGATTCCATTGGCCTTCCTGATCACCTGCTGTACCTGCATACTAACCTTCTGTGTTTCATGCACCAGGACCCCCAGATCCCTTTGTACTGTAGCACTTTGCAGTTTCTTTCCATTTAGATAATAACTTGCTCTTTGATTTTTTCTGCCAAAGTGCATAACCTCACACTTTCCAACATTATATTCCATCTGCCAAATTTCCGCCCACTCACTTAGCCTGTCTATGTCCTTTTGCAGGTTTTTTATGTCCTCCTCACTCACTGCTTTTCCTCCCATCTTTGTATCGTCAGCAAACTTGGATACGTTGCACTTGGTCCCCTCCTCCAAATCGTTAATATAGATTGTAAAGAGTTGGGGTCCCAGCACTGACCCCTGCGGAACACCACTAGTTACTGATTGCCAACCCGAGAATGAACCATTTATCCCAACTCTCTGTTTTCTGTTAGATAGCCAATCTTCCACCCATGCCAGTATATTACCCCAATCCCATGATTTTTTATCTTGTGCAGTAATCTTGTGTGGCACCTTATCAAATGCCTTTTGGAAGTCCAAATACACCACATCCACTAGTTCCCCTTTATCCACCCTGTTTGTTACGTCCTCAAAGAATTCGAGCAAATTTGTCAAGCATGATTTCCCCTTCATAAAACCATGCTGACTCTGTCCGATTAAATTATGCTTATCCAAATGTCCTGTTACTGCTTCCTTAATAATGGACTCCAACATTTTACCAACCACAGATGTTAGGCTAACTGGTCTATAGTTTCCAGCCTTTTGTCTACCTCCTTTTTAAATAAGGGCGTTACATTAGCAGTTTTGCAATCTGCTGGGACCTTTCCCGAATCCAGGGAGTTTTGGAAAATTACCACCAATGCATCCGCAATCCCTACCGCTGCTTCTCTCAAGACCCTAGGATGTAAGCTATCAGGTCCTGGGGATTTATCCGCCTTAAGTCCCATTATCTTACCGAGTACCAGCTCCTTAGTGATTTTAATCGTGTTTAGCTCCTCCCCCCCTATAGCCCCCCGTTTGTCCAGTGTTGGGATATTTTTAGTGTCCTCTACTGTAAAGACTGATACAAAATATTTGTTCAGCGTATTTGCCATCTCCGTGTTCCCCACTACTAATTTCCCGGTCTCGTCCTCTAAGGGACCAACATTCACTTTAGCCACACTTTTTCTTTTTATATAACTGTAGAAACTCTTGCTATCTGTTCTTATATTTTTTGCTAGTTTACTTTCATAATCTATCTTCCCCTTCTTAATTAATCTTAGTTATTCTTTGCTGGCTTTTAAATGCTTCCCAATCTTCTATCCTCCCACTAGATTTGGCTACTTTATATACCCTTGTTTTCAGTCGGATACTATCCTTTATTACTTTACTTAGCCATGGATGGCTGTCTTTTCTTTTACGCCCCTTTTTCCTCAGTGGAATATATTTTTCTTGAAAGTTGTGAAATACCTCCTTGAATGTACACCACTGCTCCTGTACGGTCTTACACCTTAATCTATTTTCCCAGTCCACTTTAGTCAACTCTGCTCTCATACCTTCATAGTCTCCTTTATTTAAGCTTAGTAAGCTGGTTTGAGATCCAACTCTCACCCTCCAACTGAATTTGGAATTCAACCATGTTATGGTCACTCATTCCAAGGGGATCCTTTACTAGGACATTTTTTATTAATCCTGTCTCATTACACAGGACCAGATCTAAGATTGCCTGCCCCCTGGTTGGTTCAGTAACATACTGCTCAAGGAACCCATCCCTAATGCACTCTATGAACTCTTCCTCAAGGCTGCCCTGCCCTATTTGATTTGTCCAGTCAATATGAAAGTTAAAATCTCCCATGATTATAGCTGTTCCCTTATTACAAGCCCCAACTATTTCCTGATTTATACTCCGACCAATAGAGTTACAACTGTTAGGAGGCCTATGGACTACGCCCACTAGTGACTTTTTCCCTTATTATTCCTTATCTCCACCCAAACTGTTTCACTATCCTGATCCTTTGACCCAATATCATTTCTCACTATTGCAGTGATTCCATCCTTTATTAACATAGCCACCCCACCTCCCTTTCCTTCCTGTCTGTCCTTCCTAATAGTCAAATACCCCTGGATGTTTAGTTCCCAGTCATGGTCACCTCGCAGCCATGTTTCTGTAATGGCCACCAGATCATACCCATGTGTAGTTATTTGTACTGTCAACTCGTCTATTTTGTTACGAATGCTGCGTGCATTCAGATAAAGAACTTTTAAACATGTTTTGTGACAATTTATTCCTGCTTTTACCCCCTTTACTACTTTACCTTTATCTTTATATAGTCTGTCCCTTCCTGACACACTGTTTTTTAATTTCCCCACTGCTAATTTGCTCTATTGCCTTCTCCGCTGACATTTTTATTCTTCGCTCTCTTGAAACCTCCCCCCCACTAATTAGTTTAAAGCCCTCTCTACAGCCCTAGTTATTCGATTCACCAGGATTCTAGTCCCAGCACTGGCCAAGTGAAGCCCGTCCCAACAGAACAGCTCTCTCCCGTCCCAGTACTGGTGCCAGTGTCCCAAGAAGCAAAACCCATTTCTCCCACACCAGTCTTTGAGCCACGCATTTAACTCTGATTTTATTTACCCTAGCCAAATTTGCTCGTGGCTCAGGTAGTAATCCAGAGATTATTACCCTTGTGGTTCTGCTTTTTAATTTGGCCCCTAGCTGCTCATACTCCCTCAGCAGAACCTCTTTCCTTGTCCTATCTATGTCATTGGTACCAACATGGACCACAACAACTGGATCCTCCCCCTCCCACTCCAAGTTTCTCTCCAGCCCAGAGGAGATTTCCTTAACCCTGGCACCGGGCAGGCAACACAACCTTCGGGACTCTCGCTCTCAGCTGCAAAGAACCCTATCTATCCCCCTTATGATACTATCCCCTACCACTACAACATTTCTTTTTACTCCCCCCACTTGAATGGCCCCCCGTTCCACAGTGCTGTGGCCAGGTTGCTCATCTTCCCTGCAGTTCCTGCTCCCGTCCTCACAGGGAGTAAGAGCCTCGAACCTGTTGGACAAGAGCAAGGGCTGCGGCTCCTCCAACACTACCTCCTGGATCCCCGTACCTGCCTCACTCATAGTCACACCCTCCTGTCCCTGACCACAGACTACATCTGAATTAGTTAATCTAATTGGTGTGACTACTTCCTGGAACACAGAGTCCAGGTAACTCTCCCCCTCCCTGATGTGTCAGTGTTTGAAGCTCAGACTCCAGCTCATCAACACGGAGCCGGAGTTCCTCAAGCAGCCAACACTTACTGCAAATGTGATCACCGTGAGCATCAATGGTGTCCACCAGCTCCCACATATTGCAGCAGTAACACATCACCTGCTCTCCCATTCTATGTAATTAATTAAATTTATTAATATTTTTTAAATTACCTCTGCCCCGCCTGATGAATATCACACCTTAGAAACTATAAACCACAGAGTTTAAGTTTAAAAAGAGAGAAATACTCACCAACCAATTACTTACCTGCTTTCTGGTGACATCACACCTCAATTATTTTTTACCTCTCTCCCTCCCTCCGAGTTCGGAGACTGGTCCTGCCTTACCTGGTCTCTGGAGCCTTTTAAACCCTCTGCCGCTGCCTCACCTCACGCAGGTCCGCCGCCGCACCAGGAAGCTGACAAAGATGGAAAAAGGAAGGAACACCGAACTCACTCACCAAACTCACAGCTTAACACTCTGTTCCAATCTGCACTCTAGTCTCCCTTATTTATACTGCTGAGATTTAAATAAGTGAGCTCTCTGGCAGTTACAGAACCAGATTAGACCAGTTAATTAATTAATTACTCTCACCTGCTCTCCAGCACAGAGCTTGCTTAGCCCTGCCCAAGCCTGGGAGAAACTTAAAACTTGAAACAGTAAATTTAAATGCTAATTGCAAGCACACAAGACTAGAATTTATAAAAATAAGAGATTAACCTTTAAGATTTACTCCCTCACTCACCAAACTCGCAGCTTAACACTCTGTTCCAATCTGCACTCTGTGGTGGCACCTGATACATTCCAGTAATTGGAGTAGAGAGTAAGGGTTTTGTGTGGTGATCTCTGGCTCTCACTGTCATCTATCTAGATATTGGACAGGTTATGGTATGCTGTGGATCATAGGGGATGCAAGGTTCACTTACAGAATTGGCTTGTGTTGCTGAACCCGATAAAATATCTGGCATAGTGAAATAATAAATATGTTCCTTTTTGAACACTCCAAAATCTCTGCGCTCCTCCAATTCTGGCCTCTTGTGCTTCACGATTTTCATCACTCCACCATCAGCGGCCGTGCCTTCAGCTGCATAGGCCCTAAGCTCTGGAATTCCTCCCTAAACCTCTCCAACTTTCTACCACTCTCTCCTCCTTTAAGACACTGCTTAAAACTTACCTCTTTGACCAAGCTTTTGGTCACCTGTCCTAATAGCTCCTTATGTGGCTCGATGTCAAATTTTGTTTGATAATCACTCCTGCAAAGCACCTTGGGATGTTTTACTACTTTAAAGGCGCTATATACATACATACGAACATACGAATTAGGAGCAGGAGTAGGCCACTCGGCCCCTCGAGCCTGCTCCGCCATTCAATAAGATCATGGCTGATCCGATTACTCCACATTCCTTTCACCCCCTTGCTTACCAAGAATCTATCTACCTCTGCCTTAAAAATATTCAAAGACTCTGCTTCCACCGCCCTCTGAGGAAGAGAGTTCCAAAGACTCACGACCCTCTGTGAGAAAAAATTTCTCCTCATCTCTGTCTTAAATGGGCGACCCCTTATTTTTAAACAGTGACCCCTAGTTCTAGATTCTCCCACAAGAGGAAACATCCTCTCCACATCCACCCTGTCCAGGACCCCTCAGGATCTTATATGTTTCAATCAAGTCACCTCTTATTCTTCTAAACTCCAGCGGATACAAGCCTAGCCTATCCATTCCAGGTATTAGTCTAGTAAACCTTCTCTGATCTGCTTCCATCCTTCCTTAAATAAGGATATAAATGCAAATTGTTGTTGTAGTACTATATGTTTCAACTGCCTTCTCTGGTAACTTATTTCATTTGTCCATAGAAAGATAGGTAAAATGCTGACAATGACCACCACTGAAACAAGAGAAATATGATTCCAAGTAGCAGCTCTGACTCATTCTCATGGTTAAAAAAAATGCTACAGAGCTCCCCAGTGGCTTTAAGTAAATGCATTATGTGGTATGGTACAAACCCACACAGACCAGATGGTCCCAGGTGTGATCCCTGCTGAAACATGTGTGCGCACCTGTATCCATGTGTGTGTGCACCTGTGTGTGTGTGTGTGTACATGCCTGTGTGTGTGTGTGTGTACCTGTGTGTGTGTGTACATGCCTGTGTGTGTGTGTGCACATGCCTGTGTGTGTGTGTGTACATGCCTGTGTCTGTGTGTGCGCGCCTGTGTACCTGTGTCTGTGTGTGTGTGCGTGCCTTTGTCTGTGTGTGAGCACCTGTGTGTGTGTGTGTGTGTGTGTGTGTGTGTATAGATGTCAGGTGATCGAGTACACCTGTGATACCCAAAATAGCTTACTAGCCTGCCAACACTTGCACATGAAGAATGGCCCCTGAGGTGATGTATTGCAGGCGTATCAGCACCGTGAAACTGTACTAAGAGTCCATTCTTTCAAGAGAGCAGGGGAAAAAAAGGAGTTTTTAAAAAAATAATTATGTTAGAGGGATTAAAATGAAAATAATCTCAGTTCAAATGCACTTTATGACCTTGTAACGAGAATTCTTTCTGGTAATCACTCCCATTCACCCATTATGCTCTAAATCACCACATGGATCTACTCATTTTTCTTTATATTAATTGCTAGAGGACTGATGACAAGAAGTTCATTTCAGTGGTGCCTGTTTCGCCAGGCCACCAAGTTATTTTGTTGAATGAGCAAAGCACCCAACCTCACAATGAAAAAGATGCCAAGTGATTGGTGTAATTGTTTCAATTATGTAAGCAGGTGAATCTATAATGGCTGGAGCCTCAATTGGCTAAAAAACTGGGATTTGGGGTACAATGTCACACTATGCCATTGATCTTATACACTTATTTTAATTTTCCAAATGAATTACTCTTCTCAACAACTGCATGAAATGCCAATTGATAGAGCTCACATTTAAACATTGCCTATTGATTTAACAGTGGTCATGATGCGGAGATTCCGGTGTTGGACTGGGGTGGACAAAAATGAGAAGTCGCACAACACCAGGTTATAGTCCAACAGTTTTATTTAAAATTATGAGCTTTCGGAGCTGCTGCCCCTTCGTCAGGTAAAGGTACAGTGAGGGAATCGATTACACAGTATATATACACAGAGAGCAATTTGTCTGCAGAGATACAATCTGTTAGGGAGGCATTACATCAAAGACACATCAGAGTACAGCTAAGACAATGAGGTGGGTCACAGGGGGTCCAACGTGTCAAATGCTGCCGTCTGCAGTTAAGCTTTTAACTTTTTTGTTTTTTTTTAAACTGGAAAAACAGACAACGATGTCGAGTCACGTTCTGTAGCGTGACATGAACCCGAGATCCCGGTTGAGGCCGTCCTCATGGGTGCGGAACTTGGCTATCAGTTTCTGCTTGATGATTTTGCGTTGTCGTGTGTCTCGAAGGCCGCCTTGGAGAACGCTAACCCGCAGATCCGAGGCTGAATGTCCTTGACTGCTGAAGTGTTCCCCGACTGGGAGGTAACAATCCTGCCTGGTGATTGTTGCGCGGTGTCCGTTCATACGTTGTCTCAGTGTCTGCATGGTCTCGCCGATGTACCATGCCGCGGTGCATTCTTTCCTGCAACGTATGAGGTAGACAACGTTGGCCGAGTCACATGAGTATGTACCATGTACCTGGTGGGTAGTGTCCTCACGTGTGATGATGGTATCTGTGTTGATGATCTGGCATGTCTTGCAGAGGTTGCAATGGCAGGGTTGTGTGGTGTCGTGGTCGCTGTTCTCCTGACAGCTGGGTAATTTGCTGCGAACGATGGTACTTTTGAGGTTAGGCGGCTGTTTGAAGGCGAGTAGTGGAGGCGTGGGGATGGCCTTAGCAAGGTGTTCGTCGTCATCGATGACATGTTGAAGGCTGCGAAGAACATGGCGTAGTTTCTCCGCTCCGGGGAAGTACTGGATGACGTAGGGTACTCTGTTGGTTGTGTCCCGTGTTCACCTTCTGAGGAGGTCTATGCGGTTTTTCGCTGTGGCCCGTCGGAACTGTCGATCGATGAGTCGAGTGTCATATCCCGTTCTTACGAGGGCGTCTTTCAGCGTCCGTAGGTGTCCATCGCGTTCCTCCTCGTCTGAGCAGATCCTGTGTATTCGCAGGGCTTGTCCATAGGGGATGGCTTCTTTAACGTGGTTAGGGTGGAAGCTGGAGAAGTGGAGCATCGTGAGGTTGTCCGTGGGCTTGCGGTAGAGTGAAGTGCTGAGGTGTCCATCTTTGATGGAGATTCGTGTGTCCAAGAATGAAACCGATTCTGAGGAGTAGTCCATGGTGAGTTTGATGGTGGGATGGAACCTGTTGATGTTATCGTGTAGTCCTTTCAGTGATCCTTCGCCGTGGGTCCAAAGGAAGAAGATGTCGTCGATGTATCTGGTGTACAGCGTTGGTTGGAGGTCCTGTGCAGCGAAGAAGTCTTGCTCGAACTTGTACCATCGTTCGTAGCAAATTACCCAGCTGTCAGGAGAACAGCGACCACGACACCACACAACCCTGCCACGGCAACCTCTGCAAGACATGCCAGATCATCAACACAGATACCATCATCACACGTGAGGACACTACCCACCAGGTACATGGTACATACTCATGTGACTCAGCCAACGTTGTCTACCTCATACGTTGCAGGAAAGAATGCACCGCGGCATGGTACATCGGCGAGACCATGCAGACACTGAGACAACGTATGAACGGACACCGCGCAACAATCGCCAGGCAGGATTGTTACCTCCCAGTCGGGGAACACTTCAGCAGTCAAGGACATTCAGCCTCGGATCTGCAGGTTAGCGTTCTCCAAGGCGGCCTTCGAGACACACAACAACGCAAAATCATCGAGCAGAAACTGATAGCCAAGTTCCGCACCCATGAGGACGGCCTCAATAGGGATCTCGGGTTCATGTCACGCTACAGAACGTGACTCGACATCGTTGTCTGTTTTTCCAGTTTAAATAAAAACCAAAAAAGGTTAAAAGCTTAACTGCAGACGGCAGCATTTGACACGTTGGACCCCCTGTGACCCACCTCATTGTCTTAGCTGTACTCTGATGTGTCTTTGATGTAATGCCTCCCTAACAGATTGTATCTCTGCAGACAAATTGTTCTCTGTGTATATATACTGTGTAATCGATTCCCTCACTGTACCTTTACCTGACGAAGGGGCAGCAGCTCCGAAAGCTCGTAATTTTAAATAAAACTGTTGGACTATAACCTGGTGTTGTGCGACTTCTCATTTTTATTGATTTAACGTCAGTATTCTCCTCTGCTCGTCTTAAGCAAGGCTTGCTGTCTCCATCTAGTGGTACAACATTATTTCAGCAGGGTGAATCAACTCCAACATTATACTTCTACAGATCTCTAAAGATCCAATGGTACAATATTCAGACAAATCAGGCCTGTAGCAAGCACAACAATTATCTTAAACTATTTATTCTTCACCGCTCAACATTAAACAGGATTGTAGAAAAGGAACAGGAAAATCAGTCGAAAGTATCAGTGGTAAAATAGGAAAATTTCTGTATTTTGTGTGGCATGATTTTAGATAGATGGGGTAAAACTGATTTTAAAATGGCTTCAGCCAGCTGTATCTCTTAGGGAATGTCATTGTTTCTTTGGCAACCATGATGAATATGTGTACCTGAACAATTTTATCAGCTTAAGGTGTCAGCCATGGCTCAGTGGTAGCACTCTTGCCTCTGAGTTATAAGGTTGTGGGTTCAAGTCCCACTCCAAAGACTTGGAGCACATAATCTAGGCTGACATTCCAGTGCAGTGCTGAGGGAGTGCTGCATTGTTGGAGATGCTGCCTTTTGGATAAGACGTTAAACTGTGGCCCGTCTACTCGCTCAAATGGACGTAAAAGATCCCATGGCACTATTTTAGAGAAGAGCAGGGGAGCTTCCCTGGTGTCCTGGCCAATATTTATCCCTCAACCAACATAACAAAAATAGATTATCTGGTCAGTTATCTCATTGCTGTTTGTGGGAGCTTGCTGTCTGCAAATTCCCTACTGTGTTTCCTGCATTACAACAGTGACTGCACTTCAAAAGTGCTTCATTGGCTGTGAAGTACGTTGTGGGATGTCTTGAAGTCATGAAAGTCACTATATAACTATGTCTTTCTTATCATAGAATGACAGACTTTTACAACACAGGAGAAAGCATTCACCCCAATTTAACCTGTGCCAGCACTGAAAATCTATCCACTTAGCCCAAACCACTGCCCCTTTCTCCATGCCCATTTTTTTCTTTTTAGTTGATTTAATGAGAAATGTTTGTCCTGGATAGATTTTTAGTTGTTTTTGTCTATGCCTTCATTCTAAAATTAATTAAATCAAAAAAAATGTTTGGCAGTTGGAGCAGTTTAATTGAAATATCAACATATGTAGATTGGCAGACAGTGGTGAAGATTAGCCTATTCTTTCTGAATGCTGAGACATTGGCCCAGAAATTAAAGACGGAGCCTTCCTGCGGGGGTAAGGCTTCCCCGCGATATCTCACTGCGCGCCTGCCTTTTCATTCCGAGCTCACACGAACTTTACTTTCAAGAATGCAGCTGTGCAGTGCTTGCGTATCCCACAGACGCAGTTAATTCGTGCGAGCTGTGGGATCACGTGATTCAATTAGAGCCAATGGCAGCACACCATCTTTCATTCATAGTTTTCACAGCAAGGGCTGTGAAAGCTATGAATCTATACCCCCCAAAAGAACAGCTAAACCTCAATTAATTTTTTTTAAAACCATCACATTAATAAAATAAGTATAGTTAAATAAATTAACCACTTTAAACAAAAAATTAAATTTTTGAAAAAATTTTAAATCTTTTTAAAAGTTATAAAAATAAACTTACCTTTCTTTAAAGTCATAAAAAAGATATACCTGTTGAAAAAAATTCAAAATAATACTTAATTAACTACTTACCTTGTTAAAAGAGGGTCTTATGCCTCCTTTCTTTATGTGCAAAATCTTCCATGCTTACCTGCGCGTTCAAAGCACTAAGTGCACTGCGTGCGCGCAGCCTGTAGCGCGCACGCAGTTCACTTAGGAACCGCCCCCTTTTGAAATCACCAAGTGCCGGTTTTCAGCGCATGCGCAGTGCATGCAGAAAAACGGCAATTGGAGACAGAATACGCGAGAGTACATAGTGCGTACTCTCGCGTAGTGAGACTAATTTTTGGGCCATTGTGAAAATTCATTAGTGGTGTGAAACCCACCTAAGGGAAATATACATGAAGAATGCAGCTCCTGACATTTATGCTTCAAGATACAAGATCTGTTAAACTATCAAAGGTTCCAATGAAGCTCAACACAAGCTTAAGGAACAGCACCTTCTCTTTCTACTGGGCCTTCTGGCTTTGAGTTTAAAAACTTTCAATCTTAACCACTGCTCCCATTTATTCTCAGACAGCAGGTGCTGGTAATGGAGGATGGCCACGTCGGAGCCATTCGGAATAGAGGAGGTGTGGGCTGGGGGTGGGGATCCCCGATCAGTACACGGCTGGCAGGGTGGTTTGCACCCTTTGGGTCTACCCACCTGTCTCCGCCACATTCCCAGGCCATGGGATCCTTCTCCTCTTTGCCAGATTTTCCATGCTTCCCTCCACCTCTGCTATTGTGCTGTAATCATTTACACCTCCTCTAGACCCATCTTTTGTTTCTTTACTTGTCCCATTATCACCCCTTTTTGTCCTTTAATCACTTCGGCCCCCCCACCCTTTCACAGACCTTTCCCTTCTGATCTTTCCCTGCCTTCCTTTTCCCTAGCTCTGTATTTGCTTAAAAGTTGTTCATCTCTAACATCTTCTAGTTCTGATGTAAGGTCATGGACCTGAAACGTTGTGCCACAATTTGCTGTAGCCGGGCATCCAACGGCATCTGCCGTTAGTTAGACTTGGCCTTGCATGTTTAACTTTTTTAATTTTTTGCGTGGCAAGTTACTGAATGTGTGAGCAGATAATGTCGCAGTGAGGGAAACAGGGAATCTGGGACCTGAGTGAACAGGACAAGCAACTGTGTATCTCCTTAACCAATCAGATTAAAGGATTGAGAAATAAACAGCACAACGACTGAAAAGGAAGTGTAAATTAGAGTGGGTGAATTCAATGTCAAATCAGGTACAAAAAGAGAAATAAAGAGGGGAAGAAAGATTGGATTAAGAGAGAGAGAGAAAAGAGGCAGAAAGGAAAAGTAAAAAAAAATTATTTAAAATTTTACATTTTTAAAATCTCCAACAATTAAAAACTGAAGGAATGAGACTCCACACTTGTAATAGTTAATTTTCAGTGCCAGAGAGGTTGATTGGCAGTAATTAACACTTATCACATTGTTAAAAGAGTACTTAGACTGGAATGGTCAAGACTTAACTTTCTGTGGCGAGTTTAGTTAGTATCTACCGTGCAAATACAGCAACTTCATGACATTCAATACTTTTTCATGGTGAGGCAAACAGCAAGATGCCATTTTCGCAAAGCTAACGGCTGAGCAGGCACAACCCAGACAGCAACTTTTAGATTTCTGCATTTAATCGCGCATCTGCCCTGCCTGAAGTTGCTGTAGCCTTTGCGCATAAATAACGGCGAGCGCCATTAGCCTCACCGTTATTTTGACAGCAAATTATGGGCCGTTAACTCTGTTTCTCTCTTCACAGATGCTGCCTGATCTGCAGAGTGTTTCCAGCATTTTCTGTTTTCATTTTTATTGGCCTGTAATTTCCGATAGGAGGCTTCCTGCGTGCGGATACCTCCTATCGGGAAAAAATCTACGCCCTTACCTGAGGGCTCCCGAGGTCCGTCTATTCCCGATCCTGGGCCTCTCCACGACGAAATGCGCAGGGCCCAGGTATCCATGGGGCGCATGCGGATCACAAGCATCCCTGGGATCACGTGGGCCAGGCGAGCCAATGGGAGAAGGGAATCCCCCTTCATACTTTTGACAGATAGACCTGTCAAAAGTATGAATGGGGTTCACTGAAAAAAGACACTAAAACATTAAATAAATTTTTTAAAAACAATCACGTTTTTAAAATGAGTTAAAATTACATTAAATTAAATATTTTAAACAAAAATTTAATTTGTTGAAAAAAATAATTAAAGTTTCTAATGGGGCTAAAAATAAACTTACCTTTTTTAAAAGTATTTTAAATTATAAATGAGTGAAAACTTTTTTTTTTACTTTTTTAAACTCTTATTCTGGTAAAAGCAGGCCTTATGCTGCTTTTACCAGGCGTAAGATTTCTAAGGGTTTTCAGTGGGCGGAGGTTCTCCAGAAAGCGGAACTCTCCCCCCGCAGAGGCCCTTCTCCAGGGCAGGCGTGCGATCTGTCAAGAGGATTCTTGACAGATCGGAAATGCTGGTTTTCAGCGCATGCGCTTCGCATGCCTGAAACCGGCATTTTCGATGTCCCTACGGATGTGTACACAGCCCGTACACACTCGTAGGCATCGGAAAATACGGGCCATATTAAAGTTTGTCTGTTTGATTCAGAGAGATGGCTGCAATATGAAGTATGTCCCATGACATAAATCACAGCTGTAGTTACTCAGTCTGAGTTCTGGCTGGAGATCTGAACTCTATGGATAGACTGCAAGTTCTCATCATCCACATACATCATGAAGTTATACCAAAGACTGTTTCATGCAAAAGTCCTGTTGTTTATCCGGCGCAGAAACGATGGGCCAAATGACCTTCTGTGCCATAAATTTCTATGTTTCTATGATTCAATCAATCTGTATAAGAAATTTATTCTAAAAGGAGTATTTTACCCCCGTGCAATGATCCTATTTTTATCGTTTTTAAGTATTGTCCTCTTCATATCGAGCTGTATTACTGTTTCTGTTCAACCTACAAATAAATCTATTAGTTTTAACCTGTGCACTTTGGTCTGACAGCTTTTAATTAATGATTAACCTTTCAAAAGAGTAAAGTGAAGATTGTGGGAATCCCACAGGATCTGCGGTACTCAATGCCATAATTACAAGGTAACTGTTAATCTTGAGCATGCTATCCCACTTATAACATGTATAAAGGTGTAGGTTTTGGTTCATAGGAGACTCAGCCTGATTATGGAAACCTTTTCACTGCAAGCAGTAAAGTGGTGGGGAAAAGAAGAATTGTAAAATTTCCCATTTCAGCAAGAAATGTGGGCATAACCTGCCATTGGTAAAAAAAAACTACCACATATGTGGGTATTCAGAGGATGTCCAATAGAATTGAGCATAAGCTCCTTATCCAGCATGGATTTATGAAGGGTGGGCGATGTCTGACAAATCTAATTGAACTTTTGGAGGAGGTCACGAACATGGTGGATGAGGGAGTGTCTATGGATCTTACCTATATAGATTTCCAGAAGACATTTGATAAAGTTCTGTACAAGAGATTATTAGCAAAAATGAAAGCGCTTGGAATTGGAGGTAACCTTGTGACATGGGTCGGTAATTGATTGGGAGGTAGGAGACAGAGAGTAAGTATAAGGGAACATTCTCAGATTGGTGGGATGCGACAAGTGCTGTTCCCCAGGGATCTGTTCTGGGGCCTCAGCTTTACACCATATAAATTAATGACTTGGATGAATGAGTAGAGAGCTGTATATCCAAGTTTGCAGATGCAGGGGGCACAGTAAGTTTGTAGATGCAGGGGGCACAGTAAGTTTGTAGATGGGAGCAGGAAGATTATGGAAACCTTTTCACTGCAAGCATGAAAGTGTTGGGGAAAAGACAAATGATAAAATTGCCCATTTCAGTAGGACATAGGGGCAGAATAAGTGAGTGGGCAAAATGGCAGATCGAATTCAATGTGGGGAAGTGTGAGGTTATCCATTTTGGGTCTGAGAAAGACAAATCAGAATATTTTCTTTATGGTGAGCAACTAGGAGCTATGAATATACAAGCAGCATGAGGACCTTAGTGAGGAGATGTAAATAAGAAGGCACTTCATCAAAGAGGCAATAGGGGAACTCGGTCACTTAATGCATGACGACCGGCAGCCACAATCATCTGCCCGCACTGTTCTCTCTGTGAGTATGTGAAGGTGATGATCACATTCAACTTTTATGGCACAAGGTCATTTCAGGAAGCCACAAGGGATCTCTGTAATATCAGTCAGGGTGCAATATGAGAATGCATTCATCAGGTGACTGACAAGAGAGCTGAGAAACTAATCACCTTTGGTGTCATAGTGAGGTAGCAGCAAAATAGAGCCACCTAGTTTAATGAGCTTGCTGGTTTTCCCAAGGTCCTGGGTGCAATCAATGGCACCTACGTTGCTTTGTGAGCTTCTTCATAAAATGCCCCTCAACAGGAAGGGCTTCCACTCCCTGAATGTACAGATTGTGTGTGACAACATTCCTACACATCAACACAAGATATGCTGAAAGTTATCATGATGCATTCATCCTTTGAAATTCGGCCCTCCCTGAACTCTTCAGGGAAGAAAATCATGTCAACAGATAGTTTATGGGTGACAAAGCCTATCCCCCGCTCCCATGAATAATGACCCTGAATAGCAGCAGAGGAGTGCTACAATGAGACATAAGAACATAAGAAATAGGAGCAGGAGCCGGCCATTCGGCCCCTCGAACCTGCTCCGCCATTTAATGAGATCATGGCTGATCCAATTTTGGCCTCAACTCCACTTTCCTGCCCGCTCCCCATAACCCTTGACTCCCCTGTTGTTCAAAAATCTGTCTATCTCAGCCTTGAATATATTTAATGACTCAGCTTCCACAGCTCTCTGGGTAAAGAATTCCAAAGATTCACAACCCTCTGAGAGAAGAAATTCCTCCTCATCTCCGTCTTAAATGGGCGATCCCTTATTCTGAGACTATGCTCCCTCGTTTTAGATTCCCTGACGAGGGGAAACATCCTCTCAACATCTACCCTGTCCAACCCCCTCAGAATCTTATATGTTTCAATAAGATCACCTCTCATTCTAAACTCAAATGAGTATAGGCCCAACATGCTCAACCTTTCCTCATAAGACAACCCTTCCATCCCAAGAATCAACCTAGTGAACCTTCTCTGAACTGTCTCCAATGCAAGTATATCCCTCCATATGGCATATGACACTAGAAGATTTGCCATCGAGAGGACCATTAAGGTGTTAAATGGATGCTTTCACTGCTAGGCATGTCAGTAGGGGCTCTCCAGTATGCTCCATCTCATGTGTCATGCATAGTTGTAGCCTGCTGTGTCCAGCACAAAAATGGCTGGACTTTGAAATTGCGAACAAGGAGACTCTGGCTCTGTTGGAGTCAGACTACATGGAGGAGAGCATCATGATGACCTGCACTCAGAGGGCTCCTCAGTGACTACTCAAGGACAATCAGAGCACAGTTCATCACTGAATAGTTCTCTTTTGTGTAACACAGACTACCTTTGACACCAGCACTTTACCTCCTTCTCCCCCACTTTCAAATAAAGGAGCATTCCCCTAAATGACCATAATAATAATCACCACTTGATTGATTATCTCAGCACCAATTAAGTGCAACCGTTCCTGAATGACTCTAACCTCCATGATAACAAGGCACGACGTAAGTGCATATTCTATTTTGTTACAACAAAGTACAAAATGAACACAGGCCGTCTTACTCTTTCTTACCACGCTTCCCCTGGATGGCTACGCGTGCCTTTCTTTCACCTATTCTAGTGCTTCTCCTAGGTGCAAGCTGAGGACCAGTAGCACCTGAGGGGGTTGGTTCCTGATGACCTGCAAAAGGATCGTTAGACTGAGGTGGCCATCCTCCTTGACAGCTGACTGCTTTCAGGGAGGCACTGCTGGCTCAATCGCTGGAGCTTGTTCCTGAGTAGCCTGATGTCACCTCCTGTATTCCACTTTCGGGGTACGCTGAGGAGGAAGGCCAGAGATCAGGCATGTGCTGCTGTGCTAAGGGACGTCAATTTCAGGCATGTCAATGCTAGCCTTTGCCATTCCACTGGGTCGTGGATCTGTGTTCCCACTGATCAGCTGTATAGCTGGTCCACTACTTTTTGTTGCCAAGCCTGCAATGCGTGTGAACTCAGTGCTCTCTCGTCCTGCTTAGCTTGATCCATCAGGAAGGAAATAGAAGTGTTCCTCCTGGAGTATAGAGTGTCGGTCACCTCACTGATGCAGCAATGAACAGTGAACTGCGAGATCGTGCTGGTGTCACCTGCTGCAGCCTGGAACAACCCCTTGGCGTAAACGTTAAGGGCCGCAGTGACCTTGACAGTCACAGGCCGTGCTGTCTATGCCCAGGTTTGGGGCTCCACTTGTGGTTGCAGCAGGTGACAGAGCTCCGTTACAGCCTCTCTGGTGAAGTACAGACACCTCACACATTGCTCCTCGGCCAGGTTGAGATAGGAAAAGCGTTGCCTGAAGACTCACTGTGGGTAGGGCCTCCTGCGCAGTGCCCTCCTACTCCCCCTTCTACCAGCTGCTCCTGCTGGCTCATGTCTTCTTTGCTGTCCCCCCTCCTCCTCCAAACCCCAAAGGCAGCCCTAACAGACCACCCATGCGGGAAATGAAAATATTTACAAGGCAGACAAGCAGGCCAGCACCAGCAAAATGTTGGTCGCAAACTCACAAGTCAAATGGTGGAGCAGAGCAAATAGCCAAAAGAAAAGGCTCAGTAGTTGATCAGCAGCCTAAAAGCACAAACCAGCAACTAACCTGCATGGAAGGGATGTGCCGTTTAAACAGCGCTCCTGCATGGTCCTTTCTGACTGGTAGTGCCCTGATTTGTTGGACAAATTCACGTGTGTGAGGAAGAACTTCCTGATATCAATCCTATATCATGTGTCAGCCGTGGCTCAGTTGGTAGCACCCTCGCCTCTGAGTCAGAAGGTTGCGGGTTCAAGTCCCACTCCAGAGACTTCAGCACAAAAATCTAGGTCGACACTCCAATGCAGTGCTGAGGGAGTGCTGCACTGTCGGAGGCGCAGTCTTTCGGATGAGACGTTAAGCCGAGGCCTCGTCTACTCCCTCAGGTGGACGTAAAAGATCCCGTGGCACTATTGTGAAGAAGAGCAGTGGAGTTATCCCTGGTGCCCTGGCTGATATTTATCCCTCAACCAACATTACTAAAACAGATGATCTGGTCATGATCACATTGCTGTTTGTGGAAGCTTACTGTGCGCAAATTGCCTGCCGTGTTTCCTACATTACAACAGTGACTCCACTTCATTAACTGTGAAGCACTTTGGGATGTCCGATGGTCTTGAAAGGCGCTATATAAATGCAAGTCTTTCTTTCTTTATATTCATAGCTTGGGGTCCCCTTGTCCTCGTCTAGAAAATTAGTTTATTCATTTTTATGGGATGTGGGCGTCGCTGGCAAGGCCAGCATTTATTGCCCATCCCTAATTCCCCTTGAGAAGGTGGTGGTGAGCCGCCTTCTTGAACCGCTGCAGTCTGTGTGGTGAAGGTACTCCCACAGTGCTGTTAGGTAGGGAATTCCAGGATTTTGACCCAGCGACGATGAAGGATCGGCGATATACTTCTAAGTCAGGATGATGTGTGACTTGGAGGTGGTGGTGTTCCCATGTGTCTGCTGCCCTTGTCCTTCTAGGTGGAAGAGGTCGCGGGTTTGGGAGGTGCTGCCGAAGAAGCCTTGTCGAGTTGCTGCAGTGCATCTTGTAGATGGTACACACTGCAGCCACGGTACGCCGGTGGTGGAGGGGGTGCCAATCAAGCAGACTGCTTTCTCCTGGATGGTGTCGAGCTTCTTGAGTGTTATTGGAGCTGCACTCATCCAGGCAAGTGTACAGTATTCCATCACACTCCTTATTTGTGCCTTGTAGATGGTAGAAAGGCTTTGGGGAGTCAGGAGGTGAGACACTCGCCGCAGAATACCTAGCCTCTGACCTGCTCTTGTTGCCACAGTATTTATGTGGCTGGTCCACTTAAGTTTCTGGTCAATGGTGACCCCCAGGATGTTGATGGTGGGGGATTCGACGATGGTAATGCCATTGAATGTCAAGGGGCGGTGTTTAGACTCTCGCTTGTTGGAGATAGTCATTGCCTGGCACTTCTGTGGCGCGAATGTTACCTGCCAGTTATCAGCCCAAGCCTGAACGTCGTTCAGGTCTTGTTGCATGTGGGCATGGACTGCTTCATTATCTGAGGAGCTGTGAATGACACTGAACACTGTGCAGTCATCAGCGAACATCCCCATTTCTGACCTTATGTTGGATGGAAGGCCATTGATGAAGCAGCTGAAGATGGTTGGGCCTAGGACACTGCCCTGAGGAACTCCTGCAGTGATGTCCTGGGGCTGCGATGATTGACCTTCAATCACCACAACCATCTTCCTTTGTGCTAGGTATGACTCCAGCCAGTGGAGAGTTTTCCCCCCGATTCCCATTGACTTCAGTTTTATGAGGGCTCCTTGATGCCACACTCGGTCAAATGCTGCCTTGATGTCAAGGGCAGTCACTCTCACCTCACCTCTGGAATTCAGCTCCTTTGTCCATGTTTGGACCAAGGCTGTAATGAGGTCGGGAGCCGAGTGGTCTTGGTGGAACCCAAACTGGGCATCAGTGAGCAGGTTATTGCTGAGTAAGTGCCGCTTGATAACACTGTCAATGACACCTTCCATCACTTTGCTGACGATTGAGAGTAGACTGATGGGGCGGTAATTGGCCGGGTTGGATTTGTCCTATTTTTTGTGGACAGGACATAGCTGGGCAGTTTTCCACATTGTCGGATAGATGCCAGTGTGAAGTCATTTGCTGGATTTACTTTTTCATTGCAGTTACTATCATATTCCTTGATAAGATCATCTCTCCAATTCCTCCTTTCAAGCCTAAAGTGCCCTAGTTTCTCCCATCTTTCCTCCTAACTCAAACCTCTGACTCTAAGGATCAGCCTCATGGCTCTTCTCTGCACAGTCTCCAGTACCTGAATGCCTCCCTTATGTCTTGTGACCAGAATTGGGCAGTTTGAGCATGATTTCCTCTAATTGTATTCAATTATTCCAGGAGTGACCCCAGGCTCAGGACAGGAAATGCAGGCACACCTGAACCTGGATAGGTACACACCTGCCTAGTGCCAAGACAGTGAAGGCAGGAAAATCAATCCGAGAATTCTTACAGGGTTTCATAAAGGAGCTCTGTAAATGAAAATATTTAAACATTTTGAAAGCGCTATGAGTATGTACCTAGCAGTGATTGTATTTACCCATCTCCATTCTCCCTTAACTTGCTAATAACTCTCTTTGATCAATCTGTTAGCTTATAATTATAGAATTTACAGGACAGAAGGAGCCCATCATGGCTGTGTCAGTAAAAGTTATCAATTTTGCACGGGGATCATCAATTGGTTGATTTGAACAATTGTAATTAACCTAAAATTGATTTTGTAGGCCACTAAAAGCGATCATTCAGCTTCAATATACTCTCAGCATAGACTTTCTACTATAAGTTAACCTGTTACAATTCATTGAAATCTTGATTCTATTGGAAAAAAAAACACTTTCAACAAACTTTACAGGTATGTTGCATACTTTTAACATTTCTTTTCATTCTTAAGTTAAAGTTTCCTGTTCTGTTATGTCTGGCTTGAACTAAAATGACAGAATTGATTATTTTGAAATGAAAAGAGCTGTTTAAAATAAGCTGGCTCCCCAACATAATTAAACACAAATGTTGAGAGGAAAGTAGTCTTACTGACAATGCTGAATGTATGAATTAAAAGATTTTATGTAAAACTTTTACTGATATTTTCACGTGCATATTTAAACATTTAGATAATTTTCAGTAAAATTGAAAATGCTGGTTTGTTTCGACTCCCTCTGAAGGAGACCCACCATTTAAAATCTAACAATATTTTATTCTTAAATCTGCACTTTCTGAAATTATTTTTACAATTTGAAACTTCCACTCATAAAACCAATAATTACTAATTTAGGGAACATGTTTTGATTATAGGCCTCTTAAAAGCAAAAGCAAACTAAAATACCAATGATTCTACTAAATTCTGTTAGTGATTAATTTTATACAAGATAAAACAAGTGAACCTAACAAAATAATCACAAACTAATCCAAATGCAATTGTTTGCAACCCCCAGAAAAAAACTCAAGTAAAGACAAATTGGTAAATTTTGTCTTTAACTGTCTAAACTTAATTCAGACATTAATTTACAAATAACAGAATGCATTTAAAAACATTCTGTTCGAATCTTAAATTATAGTATTTGTTGTAAGGCTTGCAGATACATCTATTATATACATTGCTCATAGTTGAAGTAATTAATCATTTCTGTTCTGTAGTTTGCTTGAATTATAGTTAGAAACTCATCTGGAACAATTTAACCGTTTAAAACATTTATTTTGCCATGAATCTGCATTTTTTTTTTTGGATAAAAAATGCAACTTTAATATCACACTTATTGCATGAAGGTTCAATTTAGATTATAATCATCAGTTCCATTTTCAGTTTTCTACAAGCTTCAGACAAAATGAACACTAATTATAGAACTCAAGCCAGGCAGATGTCTAACAAAAGGACAGATAATGTTTCAGCCCAGCTGGGGATTTTGTAGCAGGCACAAATGTAATAAAAAAGGGAGCAAATCTAGTGCAGTGTCTGTTAGAATCCACGTTCAACCATCAGCCATTGACTTTATAATTAAACCTACATTTTGACAGTTACATCAATAACAAAAAGGAATGGGGTTGCGAGGGTCACAACCTTCCCTTTAAGGAATTCACTATATCAGGTTTTTGATATATGTGGATTCAGTCACATCTATATAATGAATTGTGCAACACAGAGCCACATTGTTGTTGAGAATTTGTGGATAATCTCAAATGAATCTAAAATGTTATGTGTCGTAAGAATGAGCCTTACGCGTGGTGAACTTAAAGTAAGCTTTAATCAACTAAAAAGGTGCTACATACAAAAGAGGTCTTACTCTATGCCTCTCCAGGATCCAACTGCTCAGTCCAGTATTTATCCTGGACTAATCACAGGAAGTGATGCAATAAAGTTCGAGTCACAGGAAGCTGTATTGTGTTACCACATTCTCCCCCCCCAAAAGATTAGGAGGCCGGGATGCTCCCTCCATTTCGTAGCCGCCGGACGAGGGAGAGCCGCACCCGTTTGGGTTCTCGTAGCGGTAGAGGGCCTCTAGCCCGTTTACCCGCCGCGGGCCGTGGACCAGAGTCCGAGTGATCCAGCCCGCTCTGTGAGGGGTCAGGACGATCCTGACTGTGTACTGGTGCCCGAACGGGTGTCGGGCAGGGCTGTGGCAGATCCGTTTCCGAGCGTATGGTACGGGGTGGATCGTGGCTGCGCGTGCGAGCCCCGACGGGCTCATAGTCAGTCTGCCCCAGGTCGGCACGCTGGAGTGAGGTACCAGCCGGCGTCAGATCCAGATCGTGATGAGAGGCACCTGGCGAGCCCAGAGATGTGCCTGGTACAATATCATCCCCTGGTGTCCCTCTATGTTTCGGCGGGCAGGGAGCCAGATCCCGCAATGACACGGTAGATTCCCGACCGTCAGGATACCGAATATAGGCGTAGGTAGGGTTGACGTCAGTGAGCTCAACCTCATCTACCAGGGGGTCATTCTTAGACGCCCGGACATATCTTCGGAGTAGCACTGGTCCCGGTGCAGTCAGCCACGACGGGAGAGATATCCCATAGGATGAGCGATGCTGAAATCGGAAGAACCGTTCATGAGGCGTCGTATTTGTGGCGGTCGAAAGGAGGGACCGTGTGGAGTGTAATGCGTCTGGAAGTACTGCTTCCCATTGCTGGTTGGGTAGGCCCCGAGATCTCAAAGCCAGACGTACCGCATTCCAGATGATAGCGTTAAAACGCTCGACTTGCCCATTCCCGACCGGATGATAAGGCGTCGTTCTGCTGGCAGCAATACCCCGTTCCGAGAGATAGGCCTTGAGTTCTCCTGACATAAAAGAAGGGCCCCGATCCGAATGAACATAGGATGCCATGCCACAGAAAGCAAATACCTGCTCAAGGCAGCTGATAACCGTGGTCGTCAGCATATTGGGGCAGGGAAAGGCAAACGGAAAACGGGAATACTCATCGACCATGGTCAATAGATAAGTGTTGCGAGTTGAAGAGGGCAACGGCCCCTTAAAATCGATGCTAAGCCGTTGCATTGGCTGGGTCGCATGTATGAGTATACCACCCGAGGGGCGGAAAAACTGAGGTTTCAATTCCGCACAGACTCTGCAGTCCGAGCACATCTTCTTTACATCCCCGGTAGAGAATGGGAGATTTCGGGACCGCACGAAGTGTAGCATGCGAGTAACGCCCGGATGACACAACCCATCATGGATGTCTACGAGTGTAGAGGGTGCCATGGCGGAGCAGAATGCTCGTGTGAGGGTATCCGGAGCCACATTCTCCTTGCCAGGTCGATAGTGGATGGTGTAACCAAAAGAGGCCAATTCCAGCCGCCAAAGCTGGATTTTATTATTTTTAATTTTGGTCCGTTTTCGATTATCGAGCATGAAGGCGACCGATCGCTGGTCCGTGATTAAGGTAAAGTGCTGGCGAGCTAGGAGATGAGTCCACTTCCGTACTGCCTCTATGATGGCTGTAGCTTCTTTCTCGACTGGAGGATAATGTAGCTCAGCCCCTTGAAAAGTCCTGGACAAAAATGCCACCGGACGACCTTCCTGATTCAGAGTGGCCGAGATCGCCACCTCCGAGGCATCACACTCAACAACAAAAGGAAGACTCTCATCGATGGAGTGAAGAGCCGCTTTCTCCAACTGTTTTTTCAGGAGGTTAAAGGCTGCAACAGCCGTTGTGTCTAGTGGGAATGTGCTGGCCTTCAGTAGAGGTTGGATTCGGTCCGAGAAGTTAGGAATCCATTTAGCATAGTATGCAAACAGGCCGAGGGCCCGGCGCAAGGAGGCCGGATTCTTAGGTGGCGGGAGCTCTTGGAGTGGGCGAAGCCTTTCAGGGTCAGGTTTAATGATGCCATTGCCCACACAATAGCCAAGGATGTTGATGGTTGGTTGTGACTCAATGGATTTAGCCGCATTTAATGTCAAATTACGGTGCTGGAGTGCATCCCAAAATCGTTGGAGATTGGCGTCATGTTCCCGCTGATTGCGACCTGCGACAGTAATATTGTCCAGATAAGGAAACGTATCCTTCAAGTCTTCCTGTTTGACCAGGTCATCCATTGCTCGCTGGAAGACAGCCACTCCATTAGTGACCCCAAAGGGGAGGCGACGAAATTGATACAGCCGTCCATTGGCTTCAAAGGCCGTATACTGCTTGTCTGAGACCTTCAAGGGTACCTGATGATAGGCACTTTTCAGATCATATGTTGAGAACACCGTGTACTCAGCCAGTTTATTAACCATATCATCGATGCGCGGCAATGGGTATGCGTCCAAGTCCGTATATTGATTGATGGTCTGTGAATAGTCAATGCACAGCCGTTTCTTGTGAGGTTGTAGAGGGTTCTTAACAATAACAACCTGGGCGCGCCATGGCGACGAACAAGGCTCGATGATATCCTCTGCTAAAAGCCAAGAAATCTCAGCCGCAATAAAAGACTGGTCTTCCTGACTGAAACGTCGTGACTTTGTTATAATCGGTTTGCATCGAGGAGGGATACTGGTAAACAGCGAGGGTTCATCCAGTGAAGCTGCTGACAATGCACAGAACGGTAATCGAGGTCGTATATTAGAAATAGTGAGTTCAGGTTTGGATCCGCCGAACTCAATGGTGTGCTTCTTATGCTGCTTTTGAAAATCCAGCCCTAAGATAAGATCACTACATAAGTCCTTGAGCACCGAAAGCCGGGTGGAGGGATACCTGTGACCATTAAGTGTTATTTCAACCATACAAAAGCCAGAAATTCTGGTATTAAGTGATGACTGAGCCATCGCAATTGCCTGGTCCGATGGGAAAACATGTAGCTTTAACTCTGCAACAATCTGTTCCCTAATGAAACTATCAGTGCTACCTGAGTCAATTAAGGCATCTAAAGTATGTCCATTAATTGATGCTTTTGTAGCTGCATGGAATAGGTTCTGAGGACAAGCAGCTGTAATTGGTGTCGTTGCACAAAGAGTGGCTGAAACTCTAGGTGTGTTTCTTCGAGAGAAAACCCGAGAGGAAGCACGATAGATTTTAGCCGGAACATCTTGATAGGCCCTTACCGGGGCAGTTCGGTAGGACTTAGCTTGATAAGCCCTCGTAGAGGCTCTTGATAGGCAAACCTTTGCAAAATGACCCTTTTTGTTGCAATGACTGCAAAACGCATTGCGAGCAGGGCAGAATTTCCGAGGGTGAAACTCATCACCACAAAAGAAGCATTTCTTAGATTGCCAAGAGGCTGCCACAGTGGGGTCATCATCCTCTTCATCAGTGAAGTCATCAGATTGATCGTCAGGGATAAAGTCCTCCCTAATAGAGTTCACCTGTGGCCTCTTAAATTGCCTGACTGTAGTTAAGGCAGCAGACCGAGGTCTGGGCACTGTATAAAGGTCTGAATTTCTTTTTGCCAGATCTAGAGAGCAAGCCATGTCATAAGCTCTCTGAAGCTCAAGTGTCTTACTTTCCAGTAGACGCTGGCGTATAAATGGGGAGGCAAGCCCGCAGATGAAAGCATCACGGATCATTTCTTCACGGTACAGCTCAGCTGAGGCCGCCTGAAAGTTACAGTCCATACTAAGTCTGCGAAGCTCTTGGAGGAATTTATCAATGGATTCCTCCGGCCCTTGTTGGGCTGTAGCTAGTAGATGTCTGGCATAGACCTCATTCGGTGTCTTAGTATATAGTCTTTTAAGCGTCCGAATTGCCTCCTCGTAACTGCCCCATTCCTCAACATACTGAAATACATTCGGAGTGACACAGTTGATGAGTATCCGCAACTTTGAGTCATCATCAGCCTTGCAATATTCGAGAAAATTGTCAAATGTGCGATACCAGTGTTTCCACACCTTACCGGCTGCTGGGGTGTTTGGGTCCAAGTCAAGACGCGATGGTTTAAGGATGTTTTCCATGATGGGTGATTCCCTGGATCCTTAGTTCCGAGTTCGTCCAAAAAGTTTGAGTGCGAAGTTTTTCAAAGTTGATTAAATTGTCGTAAGAATGAGCCTTACGCGTGGTGAACTTAAAGTAAGCTTTAATCAACTAAAAAGGTGCTACATACAAAAGAGGTCTTACTCCATGCCTCTCCAGGATCCAACTGCTCAGTCCAGTATTTATCCTGGACTAATCACAGGAAGTGATGCAATAAAGTTCGAGTCACAGGAAGCTGTATTGTGTTACCACATTATGTGTTATTCTTAATTTTTTAAACATCTTCTGCGATTGCTTTACTTAGTTACATTCATATCAAGACCGCACAAAGTGGAGGAGAAGCATCCGGGAAGGCGCCGAACACTTCGAGTCTCTTTGCCGGGAGCAAGCGGAAGCCAAGCGCAAACAGCGGAAGGAGCGCACGTCAACCCAAGCACCCCAACCCACCCGCCCCTTCAACCACCATCTGCCCCACCTGTGACAGAGACTGTAGGTCCCGCATTGGACTCACCAGTCACCTGAGAACTCGTTTTTAGTGTGGAAGCAAGTCATCCTCGGTTCCGAGGGACTGCCTAAGAAGAAGAGATTAATTCATATGGCACTGTAATTAATGTTTAATTTTAAATTCTACATTTATTATTTTTCACAGGGAACAGTAGATCAATATATAAGCACAGAACCTAAAAATTAATTGCAAATATTACTGCAAAAAATAAATAAATGAAGACATAGAATTCTAAAACACTGTTGCTAAACTAGTAAACCCTATTGAATATGCCCTTAGCTCCCTACAAAGTATTATATTATGTTTAAATTGATAAATTGATGTCAAAAAGATTTGAAACTGAAATAAAGTTACTTCATTCAAAGTAACAGCTCCTCAGACATGTTTATCCAAGCAGTACATTTATTTTACAACTTATGACATATGCTTTCAATTACATTCAAACTTTTAATGCCAGTAGTATTATTGTGACTATTATTAAAGAAGTACACAGAACATGGTGTACCTCAAGTTGTTTTAGGGAGACACCTTAGTTGACAAAAATAATCGTTCTAAAATAAGCTCATTCCGAAACACGTTCATAAAATAATGCATTTTTATATTACTGGTTTTCTACTGGCTTCAACTGCTCTTGCATAGGACATCTACCAGATGTGACTGGGCTTGTGGCATCAACTTACAGCCTCTACTTTCTAATGATGTCAATGGGAAACATTTATAATACAGACGCCACTGGTCACCAATGATTTCACCATGATTTTGTAGACTCCAGAGATCTTGGAAACATGGAGGAGGCAGACCATTCCCAGTTAGAAGAAGCGTTGACCCAACTTTCGATGATGTCACTGTCCAGTGAGTTGCCTCGAGTGTGAGTTCTGAACAGACGCCGATTTCTGCCTGAAATTGCTCTGCAAAACCCAGTTAGCCAGCGATAAATCGAAGGCACAGCTTCCCCGACAATATGCCTGCCAGGAAAGCACTTAAACTATAGGAAATACCCTCCCCAAGCTCCAATCCAAAAGCTTCTGCTGGTCCCCCCACCCCCTCCAACCCCAGACTTCCTCAACCAAGGCTTGCTCCTGATCTCTTGACCCAAAAACCACAAGGACTCCACCATTGAAGTACTTTCCAGGCTCTGCTGTATATTCCAAATCCAGGAAAGAAGTGAGTATAAAGTGCCGAATCCTCCAGCACTCACTTCCAACACAACAGTTGACAGGTTCAGCAGAGTAATTTATAACTAACCTCTTGCACGTCCCATTGAAAAATCCTATGTAAACATTCCTATGGACAATCTCATGTTAAAATCTCCACAGTTACATGTGATTCTTTACCTATAAGTATCCACTGTGACACCACTAGTAGTGCTCTAATAGGATTTACAATGTTAATCCAATCACTGACCTACAATGCTCGACCTGTAACACCAGAAATCGTTGAGTTTTCAGCAGTGCAGTTGCAGGCCTCACCCCATTGGTGGAGATGTTGCACCTTTATTTGCCATCAGCCAGCTGGACCACCAGTCTCCTGTGTGGTCTAAGGCTTTTTTAAAGGCCATGCACACCACATCCACTTCATTTCCCCCTTCTACCATGCCAGCTCCTCAATCACAATCTTCCCTTCTGCAATCTGTGTTAGCTGCTTATAATTTCTTTAATCTAGATCTTTAGCAATTTCATTTTTAATTAAAGATTACATACATTTCCTTACCACAGATGTTAAATGAACTCGCCTATAATTACCCAGGTTAGTTCTGTCCCTCTTTTTGAAAACAGTATTACATTGGCTGGTCTCCAGTTCTCCAGCACAGCACACGTCCACTCCCAATAGTGTGGCCCGTAATTCCCGATAGGAGGCTTCCTGCGTGCGGATGCCTCCTATCGGGAAAAAATCTACACCCTTACCTGAGGTCTCCCGAGGTGTGGCCATTTCCGATCCTGGGCCTCTCCACAGTCGAAATGCGCAGGGCCCACGTATCCCAGGGGCGCATGCGGTTCGCAAGCGTCCCTGGGATCACGTGGGCCATGGGGAGCCAATGGGAGAAGGGAATCTCCCTTCATACTTTTGACAGATAGACCTGTCAAATATATGAATGGAGATCACCCCAAAAACACATCAAAACATTAAATATTTTTTTAAAAAACCATCACATTTTTAAAATGAGTTAAAATTACATTAAATTAAATATTTTAAACAAAAATTATATTTTTTGAAAAAAATAATTAAAGTTTTTTACGGGGCTAAAAATAAACTTACCTTTTTTAAAAGTATTTTTAAATTATAAATGAGTGACAAAAATTTTTTTTTTTACTTTTTTAAACTCTTATGCTGGTAAAAGCAGGCCTTACTCCTGCTTTTACCAGGCCTTACGCCTGCTTTTACCAGGTGTAAGATTTTTAAGTGTTTTCAGCGGGCGGAGGTTCTGCAGAAAGCGGAACTCTCCACCCACAGAGGCCCTTCTCTAGGGCAGGCGTCCGATCTGTCAAGAGGATTCTTGACAGATCGGAAGTGTCGGTTTTCAGCGCATGCGCTTCGCATGCCTGAAACCGGCATTTCCAATGTCCCTACGGGTGTGTACACAGCTCGTACACACCCATAGGCTTCGGAAAATATGGGCCGTAATTTCACGGGCCTCCGCTATTTCTTCCCCCGTTTCCCTCTGGATTCTTGGATGTATCCCATCAGGTCCCAGCAATTTCTCCTCCTTTAGCTTAACTAGCTTTTCCAATACTTTCCTTTTATTTATTGTAATATCTCTCATCTCATTTTTAACCAATTCAGGATTTACCTCCTCCCAAATAGTCTTTGAATCTGGAAACACTGAAGCAAAGTACTTGTTAAGTATCCTCGCCAATATCAGCTTATCCTCCACTAACTCACTATCATTTCCAAAGGCCTCCTTCTCTGTTGTAAACTTCTAGGGCTGGATTTTGTCTTGGGGTCGGGTTGGGGTCGTGTAATCCGCATTTCGTGTTTCCCCCCCGACTCCAGATTAATGTGGATGCCTGATGCAATTTTCACTTAATTGGGCAATTGAGTTGCAGCATGTGGGAACCCATGAACTAATTAGTGTTTTCAGTCTGAAAGTCGCCTCTGATGATGTCATCATTACCGACTGCCTACTCTCAGAGACTGTTGGTGAGAGAGGACTTGCCTGGCTTTTGATGTGAGTGGACCTGGATGCAAAATGGGGGGCGGGTGGAGAGAGAGAGAGAGAGAGAGAGATATATATATATATATATATATGTAATAGTGGACTTGCAGCCGATAGTCAGCTATCCACTTGTGCTCCCGCCAGGTTTCACTGGAGTGTTTCACACCAGGCGTGCTTCACGTCAGAAGAGGGTTAAACTAGCTACAGCGTTTCAAAATGGCATTACAGAGCCAATTTACAGCTTGTTAAGGGCTTTAATGGCCTCTCCCGCCTCTTGGAGGCGGGACGGAATCGGGAACCCCGCGACTGATTATGTCAAAATTGCGTGGAGGCGGGATGGAGTCGGATAGGGTCGGAAACCCCGACCCCGCAAATTTAACCCCCCACACGCCTCCAAACCCGACTCCATGGGTCATTCAAAATCCAGCCCCTAGAGTTCTAATTCCACCCTTGCCTGGGGATGACTGCTGTGGACAGAAAGGTACAGTGCTACACATATTCTGGTTCTTTTCTTGCATTGACACCCTGCATAGCAATCCTGAAGACCACAGAGAATATGATGGCACTCACAATTGCTGCAGACCTTCCTATCCAACAACAGCAACAACAACAACTTGTATTTATATAGCGTCTTTAATGTAGTAAAACGTCCCAAGGCGCTTCACAGGAGCGTTATCAAACAAAATTTGATCCCAAGCTACATAAGGAGATATTAGGACAGGTGACCAAAAGCTTAGTCAAAGAGGTAGGTTATAAGGAGCGTCTTAAAGGAGGAAAGAGAGGTAGAGAGGTGGAGATGTTGAGGGAGGTCCAGAGCTTAGGGCCTCGGCAGCTGAAGGCACGGCCGTCAAAGGTGGAGCGATTAAAATTGGGGATGCGCAAGAGGCCAGAATTGGAGGAGCACAGATACTTCAGGGGGTTGTGGGGCTGGAGGAGATTACAGAGCTAGGAAGGGGTGAGGCCATGGAGGAATTTGAAAACAAGGATGAGAATTTTAAAATTGAGCTGTTTCTTAACCAAGAGCCAATGTAGCTCAGCGAGCACATGGGGTGATGGATGAACGGGACTTGGTGCGAGTTAGGACACGTGCAGCAGAGTTTTGGATGACCTCAAGTTTACAGAAGGTGAAAGATGGGAGGCTGGAAGTGCATTGGAATAGTCAAGTCTAGAGGTAACAAAGGCAAGGATGAGGGTTTCAGCAGCTGATGAGCTGAGGCAGGGGCGGAGTCAGGCGATGTTACGGAGGTGGAAATAGGCGGTCTCAGTGATGGCGTGGATATGTGGTCGGAAGCTCATCTCAGGGTAAAATGCGACACCGAGGTTACGAGAAGTCTGGTTTAGCCTCACGGTTGCCAGGGAGAGGGATGGAGTTGGTGGCTAAGGACCGAACACAATGGATTCGGTCTTCCCAATATTTAATTGGAGAAAATTTCTGCTCATTCAGTACTGCACGTCGGACAAGCAGTCAGATAATTTAGAGACTGTGGCGGGGTTGAGAGAAGTGGTGGTGAGGTAGAGCTGGGTGTCGTCAGCGTACATGTGGAAAGTGACATTGTGTTTTCGGGTGATGTCACCGAGGGGCAGCATGTAGATAAGAAATAAGAGGGCCAAGGTTAGATTCTTGGGGGACACCAGAGGTAACTGTGCGGGAGCGAGAAGAAAAGCTATTGATTCTCTGGCTATGACTGGATAGATAAGAATGGAACTAGGCGAGTGCAGCCCCACCCAGCTGGACAACGGTGGAGAGGCGTTGGAGAAGTATGGTATAGTCAACCTTGTCAAATGCTGCAGACAGGTCGAGAAGGACGAGGAGGGATAGTTTACCACTGTCACAGTCACGTAGGATGTAATTTGTGACTTTAATAAGGGTCGTTTCAGCACTGACGGAAGCCTGATTGGAGGGATTCAAACATGGAGTTCCGGGAAAGATGGGCACAGACTTGGGAGGTGACAGCACGTTCAAGGACTTTGGAGAGTAAAGAGAGGTTGGAGATGGGGCGGTAGTTTGCAAGGATGGAGGGCTCAAGGGATTTTTTTTGAGAGGGGTGATGACGGCAGATTTGAAGGCGAGGGGAACAGTGCCTGAGGAGAGAGAACCGTTAACAATATCAGCTAACATGCAAGCCAGGAAAGGAAGTTGGGTGGTCAGCAGTTTGGTGGGAATAGGGTCGAGGGAGCAGGAAGTGGGTCTCATGGACAAGATGAGCGTGGAGAGGTCATGAGGGGAGATCGGAGAGAAACTGGAGAAAGATGCGAGTTCAGGGCTAGGGCAGGGGGGAACCTTAGAGGAAATTGGGTCCGATGGGCTGGGGAAGAGAGGGATGCAGCAGAGGCAGCTGAACGGATGGTCTCAATCTTAGAGACAAAGAAGCCCATGAGCTCCTCGCACTTGTTGTTGGAGGTGAGGGTGGAGGAAACAGGGGAGAGGGGTTTAAGAAGATGGTTAGCAGTAGAGAATAGGAGCCGGGGTTTATCTTTGCATTCCAGAATGATCCTGGAATAGTGAACAGTTTTGTCAGACGAGAGCTGGACCTGATAGTGCTTTACGTGGTCCAGCCAGATCTAACGGTGAATGGCTAAAGCAGTTGTCCGCTATATACGTTCAAGTCTGCATCCCTTGGACTTAAAGGAGCAGAGTTGAGGGCCGTACCAGGGGGAACAACCAGGGGGAGAAAGAGTAACAGTTTTAATGGGGACTAGGGCATCAAAGGTGGAGGTGAGGGTGTGATTGAGCGGATTGGTAGCTGCAGAAAGGTCAGGGTGAATGGAGGGCCAGAGGCTGGACAGTTGGGATTTTGAAAGTCCAAGGAGAATGAGCCTCCTTGGCAAGTCATATTCTAACACAGCTGCAGCTGTCACTGTCAACCAGAAGAAGCTGCACTCCACCTCTTCCCAATACCCCCAACCCCACCCACCCCACCGGCGAATTGCAATCCTCCCCGCAACAAACACGTGAGCGAAACACTTGCTTGGTGTCATGAGAAGACATCATCAGAAAATATAAATGGATTTCAGGCTAAAATGATCACAATGGCTTCATTAGTGTTGAATACTTGAGCAGAAACTAACAGATTGTGTCTTGAGGGTTTTTTTCAAAAACACAACTGTATGAATTTCGAGTATGTCGTTATATTCCTGAGAAAGATAAGACTTTCCCATTCCACCATCCTCCACATAGCGCAAAATTAATAGCTGATCAACAGTGAAAATGATGAGGGTGACAACCTTTAAGGTATTTTAACATTCATAATGTCAGGACATCAAATGCATGACCAATCCTTATAGAAGCAACTCCTAAGCTGGCTCACCAGTTCTTTTCTCCATCGGCAGTCAAATTCTTGACTTGTTTTAAAATGAATAGATTATCTTTTGTCAAGTTTAATTTGTTTAATGGTGCTTATTTCAGTTGTTTTTGCTTTTAAAAATTTTCAGAACATCTTCCCATAGTCCAGCTCTTAAACAATCTGTGAAGTTTTCAAAAGCCGACATCACTGCTCGTGGACTCGGGAGCTGCCTCAGATAGTGGTCCCGAAAAAAATTATACTAAATGTAATCAGATATTTCTGGGATTTTCATTGAGGACCAGCAAAGATTGCCTCCAACGTTGGGAAAATGCTTTGCTGTACACAAGAATTAAGCCAAGTTCTCAGGCAAGTCAGGTCTAGGACCATGTAATGCTTTTCATGTCAGGTAGATAAGGGCCAGTCCCTTGACTCATTGGAACATTTTTGGTTTTCTAGGGGATCAGGCTAATGATGCAGTACCAGCCATTAATGCACAGAGGCCCACTTCGGTACAAGGTGAAACTGAGTACTATGAGAAATTATCGGACTTCATTATTGCAGTTATCCTCAAAACTGAGCTTCTAAGTACAGGAAACTCTCTTTTAACCGGCACCCAAATAACCGGAAATCTCTCTTAACCGGCAAAATTCTTGAGTAGGTAACCGGGGTTTTCCTTCATCTCTCCTTTAAAAATAACTTTTAAAAAAACCCCGAGGCGTTTGCCTTGTATCGGAGCATGTAGATTGGGAGGGGAATGTGCAGCCCGGGTAGGCAGCGGACACGACAGATGGTCAGCTGGCGGTCCCGGGGAGACGGAGCTCCGAATGCAGGCGCATGTCAGTGTGTACGGGGCTCTCGTACGTTGGGAGATATAACTCTCCGTTATCCGGACTTTTTGATTAACCGGCACCACGCCGGTCCCGTCGGTGCCGGTTAATAAAGAGTTTCCTGTACTAGTATACTCATTTCTACTGACCTGACCTTACGAGTGCTGTATGTGGAACTGGATTCTGCATAACATTGAAGAGAAACCACTCCTCCCACAAGATTGCTGTCTTGGTCTTTACTTCAGCAGCACCTTTTCTAACTTGCTGACCATATACATCTGAGGTAAGAGTTTACCCAGTTAATAATAGCATTAATTCTATGACTAGTTTCCTCAGCTGAATACATAAACATTACATAGTTTTAAACTCTAGCAAATTCTTCTCTCCAACTCTGAATGTGTGCTGCGCAGAAGCAAAAAGCTGCAAAATTGAGTTTCTTATGATGAACACTGCTTTTCTTAAAGCATTTTTAACAACTAGGAGAATTAATGGCCTTCATATATGCATAATGGAACAGCGACACCCAAAATTCCTGCCCAAAATAGTATCTGAATTCCATCCGGACCAGGAAACAGTTCCATCATTTTACTTACCTTCACAAGTCTGATCAAGAACATAAACTCCATCTTTTTTTTTATTTGTTTATGGGATATGGGCGTCGCTGGCAAGGCAGGCATTTATTGCCTATCCCTAATTGCCCTTGAGAAGGTGGTGGTGAGCCACCTTCTTGAACCGCTGCAGTCCGTGTGGTGAAGGTACTCCCACAGTGCTGTTAGGGAGGGAGTTCCAGGATTTTGACCCAGCGACAACAAAGGATCGGCGATATACTTCTAAGTCAGGATGGTGTGTGACTTGGAGGGGAACTTGGAGGTGGTGGTGTTCCATTGCGCCTGCTGCCCTTGTCCTTCTAGGTGGAAGAGGTCGCGGGTTTGGGAGGTGCTGCCGAAGAAGACTTGGCGAGTTCCTGCAGTGCACCTTGTAGATGGTACACACTGCAGCCACGGTACACTGGTAGTGGAGGGAGTGAATGTTTAAGGTGGTGGATGGGGTGCCAATCAAGCGGGCTGCTTTGTCTTGGATGGTGTCGAGCTTCTTGAGTGTTATTGGAGCTGCACTCATCCAGGCAAGTGGAGAATATTCCATCACACTCCTTACTTGTGCCTTGTAGATGGTGGAAAGACTTTGGGGAGTCAGGAGGTGAGACACTCGCCGCAGAATACCTAGCCTCTGACCTGCTCTTGTTGCCACAGTATTTATGTGGCTGGTCCACTTAAGTTTCAAGACTCGTGAAGGTAAGTAAAATGGTGACCCCCCAGGATGTTGATGGTGGGGGATTCGGCGACGGTAATGCCATTGAATGTCAAGGGGCGGTGGTTAGACTCTCGCTTGTTGGAGATAGTCATTGCCTGGCACTTGTGTGGCGCAAATGTTACCTATCACGTATCAGCCCAAGCCTGAATGTCATCCAGGTCTTGTTGCATGCGGGCATGGACTGCTTCATTATCTGAGGAGATGCGAATGGCGCTGAACACTGTGCAGTCATCAGCGAACATTCCCATATCTGACCTTCATTGACTTCAGTTTTACTAGGGCTCCTTCCTGCCACACTCAGTCAAATGCTGGCATGATGTCAAGGGCAGTCACTCTCACTTCTCTTCAGGAATTCAGCTCCTTTGTCCATGTTTGGACCATGGCTGTAATGAGGTCGGCAGCCGAGTGGTCTTGGCAGAACCCAAACTGGGCATCAGTGAGCAGGTTATTGGTGAGTAAGTGCCACTTGATAGCACTGTCGATGACACCTTCCATCACTTTGCTGATAATTGAGAGTAGACTGATGGTGCAGTAATTGGCCAGATTGGATTTGTCCTGCTTTTTGTGGACAGGACATACCTGGGTAGTTTTCCACATTATCGGATAGATGCCAGTGTTGTAGCTGTACTGGAACAGCTTGGCCAGAGGCGCGGCTAGTTCTGGAGCACAAGTCTTCAGCACAATAACCGGGATGTTGTCAGGGCCCATAGCCTTTGCTGTATCCAGTGCACTCAGCCATTTCTTGATATCACGTGGAGTGAATCAAATTGGCTGAAGACTGGCTTCTTTGATGGTGGGGACCTCAGGAGTAGGCCGATATGAATCATCCACTTAGCACTTCTGGCAAAAGATGGTTGCAAACGCTTCAGCCTCGTCTTTTGCACTCGCGTGTTGGGCTCCACCATCATTGAGGATGGGGATATTCATGGAGCCTCCTCCTCCCGTTAGTTGTTTAATGGTCCACCACCATTCACGACTGGATGTGGCAGGACTGCAGAGCTTTGATCTGACCCGTTGATTGTGGGATTGCTTAGCCCTGTCTATAGCATGCTGCTTCTGCTTTTTAGCATGCATGTAGTCCTGTGTTGCAGCTTCCCCAGGTTGGCACCTCATTTTTAGGTATGCCTGGTGCTGCTCCTGGCATGCTCTTCTACACTCCTTATTGAACCAGGGTTGGTCCACTGGCTTGATGGTAATGGTAGAGTGAGGGATATGCTGGGTCAGATTGTGGTGGAATACAATTCTGCTGCTGCTGATGGCGCACAGCGCCTCATGGATGCCCAGTTTTGAGCTGTTCTGAATCTATCCCATTTAGCACGGTGGTAGTGCCACACAACACGATGGAGGGTGTCCTCAGTGTGAAGACAGGACTTCATCTCCGCAATAACTGTGCGGTGGTCACTGCTACCAATACTGTCATGGACAGATGCATCTGCGACAGGTAGATTGGTGAGGACGAGGTCAAGTAGGTTTTTCCCTCATGTTCGTTCTCTCACCACCCAGACTGGCAGCTATGTCCTTCAGGACTCGCCCAGTAGTGGTGCTACTGAGCCACTCTTGGTGATGGACATTGAGTGCATTCTGCACCCTTGCTGCTCTCAGTGCTTCGTCCAAGTAGTGTTCAACATGGCGGAGTACTGATTCATCAGCAGGAGGTTTCCTTGCCCATGCTTGACTTGAAGCCATGAGACTTCATGGGGTCTGGAGTCAATGTTGAGGACTCTCAGGGCCACTCCTTCCTGATGGTACCACCACCCCTGGTGGGTCTGTCCTGCCGGTGGGACAGGGATGGTGATGGAGGACATTGGCTGAAAGGTATGATTCTGTGAGTATGACTATGTCAGGCTGTTGCTTGACTAGTCTGTGGGACAGCTCTCCCAATTTTGGCACAAGTCCCAGATGTTGGTGAGGAGGACTTTGCAGGATCGACTGGGCTGGGTGTGCCATTGCCGTGTCCGTAGGCCAGGTGGTCCGTCCGGTTTCATTTTTATTATTTTGTTTCGTAGCGGTTTGTTATAACTGAGTGGCTTGCTAGGCCATGTCAGAGGGCAGTTAAGAGTCAGCCACATTGCTGTGGGTCTGGAGTCACATATAAGCCAGACCAGGTAAGGACGACAGATTTCCTTCCCTAAAGGGGCATTAGTGATGGGTTTTTACGACAATCCAATAGTTTCATCGTCACCATTACTGATACTTGCTTTTTTATTCCAGATTTATTTAATTGAATTAAATTTCCCACGTCTCTGGATCATTAGTCCAGGCCTCTGGATTACTAGCTCAATGACATTACCACTATGCTACCGTTCCCTTGTAGATGGTGAGAGTAATTTGACCATTATGTTTGACAGGACAAAGGAGTTTCATAAAATTTAGTAGCATTTTAGTCATAGTCATAGAGTCATATACGGCACAGAAGGAGGCCATTTGGCCCTTCGAGTCCGTGCTGGCTCTCTGTAGAGCAATCCAGTCAGTCCCATTCCCCCGCTCTATCCCCGTAGCCCTGCAAGCTTATTTCCCTCAAGTGCCTATCCAGTCTCCCCTTGAAAACATTGAGGGCTGGATTTTGTCTTGGGGTCGGGTTAAGGTCGTGTAATCTGCATTTCGTGTTTCCCCCCCGACTCCAGATTAATGTGGATGCCTGATGCAATTTTCACTTAATTGGGCAATTGAGTTGCAGCATGTGGGAACCCATGAACTAATTAGTGTTTTCAGTCTGAAAGTCGCCTCTGATGATGTCATCATTGCTGACTGCCTAGTCTCAGAGACTGTTGGTGAGAGAGGACCTGCCTGGCTTTTGATGTGAGTGGAGCTTGGATGCAAAAATGGGGGGTGGGGGTGAGGGGTAGAGGAGAGAGAGAGAGAGAACTACCTTCATCACATCTCCGTTGTAATAGTGGACCTGCAGCCGATAGTCAGCTATCCACTTGTGCTCCCGCCAGGTTTCACTGGAGTGTTTCACACCAGGCGTACTTCACGTCAGAAGAGGGTTAAACTAGCTACAGTGTTTCAAAATGGCATTACAGAGCCAATTTACAGCTTGTTAAGGGCTTTAATGGCCTCTCCCGCCTCTTGAAGGCGGGACGGAGTCGGGAACCCCGCGACTGATTCTGTCAAAATTGCGTGGAGGCGGGATGGAGTCGTGATGGGGTCGGAAACCCCGACCACGCAAATTTAACCCCCCACACGCCTCCAAACCCGACTCCATGGGTCATTCAAAATCCAGGCCTGAGTGTCTCCGCTTCCGCCACTTCCGTCGGCAGCGAGTTCCAGGTCCTCACCACTCGCTGCGTAAAAAAGTTTTTCCTCACATCCCCCCTGTATCTCTTGCCCAAAACCTTAAATCTCTGTCCCCTAGTCCTTGTACCACCAACTAGTGGGAACAGCCTTTCCCCGTCTAGCCTATCCAAGCCTGTCATAATCTTGTACACCTCTATCAAATCACCCCTCAACCTCCTTTGCTCTAATGAAAACAAATCCAGCTTCTCCAACTTGTCCTTGTAGCTAAGATCCCCCATCCCCAGAACCATTCTGGTAAATCTCCTCTGTACCCTCTCAAGGGCCTTCACATCCTTCCTAAAGTGTGGTGACCAGAACTGGACTCCAGTTGTGGCCTAACCAGCGCTTTATAAAGGTTCCGCATAACTTCTCTACTTTTGTACTCAATACCTCTATTTATGAAGCCTGAGATCCCATATGCTTTGCTAACCACTCTCTCAATATGTCCTGCCACCTTCAGGGACCTATGCACATTAACTCCCAGGTCCCTCTGTCCCTGCACACTCTTTAAAACTGTGTCATTAAGAGTATATTGCCTCTCCCTGTTCCTTCTGCCAAAATGTATCACCTCACACTCTCTGTATTAAATTCCATCTGCTACTTGTCTGCCCATTCTGCTAGCCTTTCTATGTCCTGTTGCAGTCAATTGGTATCATCCTCACTGTTTGCCACAACCCCAAGTTTGGTGTCATCGGCAAATTTAGAAATTCTACTCTGTATTCCTATATCCAGGTCATTTATATATATCAAAAAAAGCAGTGGCCCCAGCACTGACTCTTGGGGAACACCACTGTCTACCATCCTCCAGTCTGAAAACAGCCATTTACCACAACTCGCTGTTTTCTGTCCTTAAGACAATTCCTTATCCAAGCTGCCATAATGTGATCAGTATAAATGTATTTTACACAATAATTGTAAAGTGAAAGGTCCTCCAGGAGATACATTTGACTTTGTGGGATAGTCTTTCAGGTTATAATATAGAACATTGGCAGAGCTATTACTTAGAGCAGCTGGCATATGTTTACCAAACAGTACTGCCTGAACTTCTTCCTAGGGTGATTATTATTTGGCAGTTTTACTTCATCTACAGCTGCTTCAGCAGTCCACTTGCTTTTTTGTACTACCAAATCAAGTGTTTATAGTATGTGGTGGACCTTAGAATGAAGAAAGTTAGGAAATTAAATGACCTACCTTGACTAAAAGCATCCAGGGAGTGTGATCTAAATGTGATAGATTTTTATGTCAATCTGATCTCAGCCAAGGCAGCACCTGTTTCAGTACATAACACTTTGTAAACCTAATCGTAAGTTCCCCATGATGATATAGCCCAGCGGTAGCAGAAACAAGAGTCGTCACAATTTATGCCAGTATGAGTGACCCACAAGGACTTTTATTACCACCAGTTCAACACTACACTGCATGCTCACAGATGTTTGTTTAGGTTGCCAAGCTATTGCAGAAAAATATGTAAGTGACCTCTGTCCAGACAGACAGTGAATCAAAGGTTGCAGAAAAAATGTGTGTGTGGTTGGGTGACCTACAGAAAATCACGTAACAAAACCAAACACTGCCAGAAGAGACGAGTTTTTCTCAGTAAATATGTGAAAATGTTATAGACTTCTGGTGAAGCATCCTGTCGTTAAATGAATCGTCAAAAAAGCACTGATTCCCAAATGACATGTGACCAGTGTCTTTCGTTTTTGCAGTTAGGGATTAAGTCTGCATCTTGGACATTATAGGCTGGCTTTAGATTTTGTTCAACCAGTTTATCAGATATAGACATTGTAAAGAGTTGCATAATTCCAAATGCAACTAAGCTTTTGGGAAAGCAATACACACGATAATGGTCTAAAACATGTCATTGCTTATGATGGACATCCTAAAGAAGCAACAGGTTAGTGTGCTAGAAAACCCACTGAGTCTTCTGACTGAATTCCAGTAAATAAAATGGACTATTCCAGTAAAGTATAATTATTTCAGTGTCAGACTTGGCTCAGTGGTAGAACTTTTGTCTTTGAGTCAGAAGGTCGTGGGATCAAGCCCCACCCCAGAGATTTAAGCACATAATCTAGGCTGATACTTCGATGCAGTACTGAGAGAATGCTGCATTGCCGAAGAAGCCATAGAGATTTACAGCACAGAAGGAGGCCATTTCGACCCATCGTGTCCATGCCGGCCGACAAAGAGCTTTCCAGCCTAATCCCACTTTCCAGCTCTTGGTCCACAGTCCTGTAGGTTACGGCACTTCAAGTGCACATCCATGTGGTGAGGGTTTCTGCCTCTACCACCCTTTCAGACTGTGAGTTCCAGACCTCCCCCCCCCCCCCCCACCCTCTGGGTGAAAACATTTCCCCTCAAATCCCCTCTAAATCTTTTGGATGAGATTTTAAACTGCTTTCTTAGGTGGACGTAAATGATCCCATGGCACTATCCAAAGAAGAACAGGGAGTTCTCCCAGCATCCTGGCCAACATTTGTGTCTCAACCAAAAACAAATGATTTGGTCATTTAATTCATTGCTATTTGTGGAGCCTAGCTGTGTGTAAATTGGCTGCTGTATTTCCTTACATTACAAGAGTCTACTACACTTCAGAAATACTTCATTGGCTGTAAAGCGCTTTGCAATATCCTGAGAGAGGCGCTACATCAAAGCAATTTTGTACATTCATAGAGTGGCCTAATCGCAGCTTGAATGGTCAGAAGCTGATGTATCAATGCTGTAGGGTTTTGTTTTTAACTCTTTAGGGTACGAAAGGTAAAACTGAAACACTCTTCTGAATAATTTTAATGACATTAAGACACAACAGTTTTGCAGATAAAGATGCTGTACAACCTTATTGTGGAGAATGCAACTTGAAACTCAGAATGATTAATTCGTTTGTTCCTGGAGACTGAAGGGTTAATTCTTCATCAACGTCTTCTTTAAACTGTTTCTTCTTCTCTCTGAAATCTCTGTAAAAATGGCTGTTTTTCTACCCTTTTGTTACAACAGGGTAGGCTGACAGTCGTTTTTCCGCTCTCTCCTCATGGTTTGAGAAGACAGTGGTCATTTTTATGCTAGGCTTATCTCTCATTGATGGTAACCACTGCCCTTCGAAAGTACAGAAAATCTCTTTCTCTCAGTACAGTCTGAAGCAACAATAATATCCATGATCCCTTTCGAACTGGGTCATATTTCACAGGTTCCCATAGTCCTCTACTCCATTGGTGTTTGGATACAAACAACCTGTTCCTCGGTAGGCGATTGATACCAAACCAGCCTGCCTGAAATTTTGTCTCAATTGTGATTAACTGCACGAGTTATCCTCCATTTGCTGTTCATCCATCATGCTCTTTTACCAAGTCCATTCCTTTATCCATCTCATGGTTCCCGGGTGAGCATTACCCTGACAGTTCCCGCTCCATCGGCCTTACTTTGCCTTGCTTAGGAGCAAACACCAAAAAGGTCCATATCCAGGGTTTCAAGTCCATTCTCTTAGTCTTCCTTAAATGTCGGTGTTAAAAGTTCATATTGAAAAGTCCAAAATCCTTCAATGTCAAGAACTGAAGGAGAGGTGTGAAAAATAAGTAGAAACTTATAACTTTCTGGCATGTTGTGGTCAACTATAGCTTTTAAACAGAGGCACAACAACTAAGCCAGTCTCTGGCTAATTTTGTGTCCAGCCATTTGCAGCCCATGGGTGGCAAAATCAGATCTCATCTGTCAAATATTGCAGGAACTGAAGAGCTTGGAATAATTTATCTGCAGAGTTCTTTGGACAATGCATATGTTTGAAGGACTATGCATATATGGAGCAAAGAAAGACACAACCAGACTAATTTTGCTTTCTTGATGTCCACCCCTTTTTTTTTAATCATTCTCAAAATCCTGACAGAAGGGCAGGCATTCCCTCTTCCCCCGTGCTCCTGTCAGAAAAGGAGAAAGAAAAAAAGACTTACATTTATATAGCGCCTTTCACGACCACCGGATGTCTCAAAGCGCTTTACAGCCAATTAAGTACTTTTTTGGAGTGTAGTCAGTGTTGTAATGTGAGAAACGCGGCAGCCAATTTGCGCACAGCAAGCTTCCACAAACAGCAATGTGATAATGACCAGATAATCTGTTTTTGTTATGTTGATTGAGGGATAAATATTGGCCAGGAGGTTGGGAAAATGCTGGAATCTATTATAAAGGATGCAATAACTGGGCACTTAGAAACTAATAGTAAGATTGGGCAGAGTCAACATGGATTTATGAAAGGGAAGTCCTGTTTGACAAACCTATTGGAGTTCTTTGAGGATATAACTAGTGGAGTAGACAAAGGGGAACCGGTAGATGTGGTGTATTTGGATTTTCAGAAGGCCTTCGATAAGGTCCCACACAAGAGGTTGGTAAACAAAATTAGGGCACATGGAATTGGGGGTAATATACTAGCATGGATTGAGAATTGGTTAACAGACAGAAAACAAAGAGTAGGGATAAACGGGTCTTTTTCAGGATGGCAGGCTGTGACTAGTGGGGTACCGCAAAGATCGGTGCTTGGGCCCCAGCTATTCACAATCTATATCAATGATTTGGATAAGGGAACTAAATGTAACATTTCCAAATTTGCTGATGACACAAAGCTAGGTGGCAGTGTCAGTTGCGAAGAGGATGTGAAGAGGCTTCAAGGGGATCTCAGTGAGTGGGCAAGAACATGGCAGATGGATTATAATGTGGATAAATGTGAAGTTATCCACTTTGGTAGAAAAAACAGAAAGGCAGAGTATATCCTAAATGGTGAAAGATTGGGGAATGCAGATGCTCAAAGGGACCTGGGTGTCCTTGTACATGAGTCACTGAAAGTGAATGTGCAGGTGTAGCAAGCCATTAGGAAGGCAAATGGTATGCTGGCCTTCATTACAAGAGGATTTGAGTACAGGAGTAAAGAAGTCTTACTCCAATTATATAAGGCCTTGGTGAGACCACACCTGGAGTACTGTGTACAATTTTGGTCTCCTTACCTAAGGAAGGATATACTTGCCATAGAGGGAGTGCAACGAAGGTTCACGAGATTGATTCCTGGGATGGCGGGACTGTCGTATGAGAAGAGATTGAGTAAACTAGGCCAGTATTCTCTTGAATTCAGAAGAATGAGAGGGGATCTCGTTGAAGCATACAAAATTATTACAGGGCTTGATAGGGTGGATGCTGGGAGAATGTTTCCCTTGGCTGGGGAGTCTAGAACCAGGGCCACAGCCTCAGGATAAAGGGTAGGCCATTCAGGACTGAGATGAGAAGAAATTTCTTCACACAGAGGGTGGTGAAACTTTGGAATTCTCTACCCCAGAGGGCTGTGGAGGCTCAGTCATTGGGTATATTCAAAACAGAAGTCGATAGATTTCTGACTAGTAAGGGCATCAAGGGATATGGCGATAAGGCCGGTGAATGGAATTGAGGCAGAAGATCAGCCATGATCTCATTGAATGGCGGAGCAGGCTCGAAGGGCCGAATGGCCTACTCCTGCTTCTATTTAAAAAAAAAGGACAAGCAGGATGATGTCACCTACCAGAAATCCTATCAGTTCTACATCCTTTGCCCTCAATCGCTAAGTACACCTACATGATGCAGGCATAGTTTGCTTGCCAGCATAATATGCTATGGAAGTGGCTGGTTTTTGAATGGCAATCGATCGCTCAGCTTCAAAAAATCAATCAGGATCTTCAGCCAGAATGGTTCGTCCTCAATGGAGCAGCAAGGCATTGCTATGTAATTCCTTGCCACCGCCCCCCCTGCATATTTGCAAACCTTGGCATGCCTACTTATTGGCCTGACTCCATTGGTAGCACTCTTGCCTCTGAGTCAGAAAGCTATGTCACTGTATACTTGCACAGATAATTCAGGCTGACACTTCTGTTGAGGAGGGATGTTGTTTTGTCAAAGGTGCCAGCTATCAGACGAGACGTGCACCCGCAGTCCATTCTGTTCAAGTGGACGTAAAAGATCCCAAGAGCAGGGAGTTCTTCCCAGTGCCCTGGTCAATCAACACCACCGAAAATAGATCATCTTGTCATTCATTTGTCTGGTGTTTGTGGAGCCTTGCTGTGCACAGACTGGCTGCCATGTTTGTCTGCACAATAACAGTGACTGCACTTCAAAAGCAACCCATTGATTGCAAAGCACTTTGGGATGTCCTGAGGATGTGATAAGGTGAATGTATGTTCAATCTTTCTTACCTGCCAATGACCAAGGACATCTTCCTCAGTTTGCTCTGGCTAAGCAGGGGGCCAGTTGCAGAGATTTGCAATTTGCAGCCAAGGGACAGCACAACCATTAGTTGGCATGGTCCGTGGCTCATTCCCAGCGGCACTGCAATATCAACTGATGTCTTGCTTACACATGCATCAAACAGGTGACCAATGCATCAGTCATCACGGCCAGCAAATTCTCCTCCTTTTCCAATAATATGACACGGATGGCTAATACTACTGCATTAATATATTTTTCCAACATGCAGGGATCACTGATGGCTGCCAAAGGGAAGCTCATTCTGAGTATCAGTAAGTGAACATGTTTGTGTTGCACGATTTGATGTATGAAGCCATTGGAAGATATGAATGCAGCAAGGCTTTTTCAAGGTTGTAGCTTGAATGTGAGTTCTTAAGTATGGGTAGACATGAAGTTCAATGAAAGAGCTATAAGGTGATGTGTGCCAAGCAATAAGTGGAACAGGTTCACAGGCAACATTTTATGGTATGCAATGTTGAGCCATTTACCTAGTATTTGGTTCTGTTGGGTAGTCTTACCTCATCGGGATCTTTACAGTATGTCATCTTCCACTTCTAGTCCCAGGTACCATACATGGCATTGAGTCTGACTCCCATCTCCTGCCAGGCATGATGCACTTGAGTGGAGGGCACCAGACAAAGAAAAAGCTCCTTGCCACCTCATGCAAGAGTACATTTACTTTGCCAACCATTGAACAGGGGGTTGGGTACTGTGCTTCTCTGTCACTTGCCCAGAGACTGTTCTGTGCCTCTACTTTGGATTTACCTTCATTTATTTTTGGCCTGACACTTTTCCCTCTTCCTACATAACCTCTTTGGAAAGGCTAACAAATATTTTTAAAATATTACTAGTTCTTCCATGCAATCATTTACCTTAAGTGGCTTCATTCCTTCAAATTTTCCCAGCAGCCCTCAAGGGCTGAAAAATCTTACCGGTTATCCTGCGCCTACTCCAACTGCACTCCTCGTGCCTCGGTCAATGTCCATATTCTAATGATCTAAATAACCAAACTTTGCAAATTCAGGTGAGGTTAGGTCATTCCACTATTTGTGCACTGTGCACATAATTGGCCCAAACAATTTGGTTCTATGGTAGACTATTTAAAATTACAAACACAGACTCTAGCATTTAACTCCAGAATAATTCTACTAATTATCCACTTTCAAGTGAAAAGTTCTACGAAAAATGTAAATAGAATTCTAGATTTTATAATTAACTATCTGAAAATGTGGTTTAATCTTATGTCTGGAAATATAGTAAACTATTCAGACACCAAACATTACTCCAAAGCTCTCAGGAGCATTTCATTCAACTAGGCAGTAACAGCAAAGAATCATCACACAGCCAATACAGTCAGCTCTACTCGATCCTTTCTGATGTGCAACATGTCAAGATAAAGGAGAACTCAGACCCGTTAGTGGACTGTTTCCATTTCACTACCAACTGATAATTTAAGTATATTACACAAACGCATTTCTTTTTAATGATTAGCGAAGTCAAGACTAATGCCCTTCAGGGAAGGAAATCTGCCGTCCTTACCCGGTCTGGCCTATATGTGACTCCAGACCCACAGCAATGTGGTTGACTCTTAACTGCCCTCTGAAATGGCCTCGCAAGCGACTCAGCTGTATCAAACCATTAGGAAAAACAGTAAGAATAAAACCGGACGGACCACCCGGCATCGACCTAGGCACCAGACTCGGACACGGCAAAGCCCAGTCAACACTGCAAAGTCCTCCTCACTAATATCTGGGGACTTGTGCCAAAATTGGGAGAGCTGCTCCACAGACTAGTCAAGCAACAGCCTGACATAGTCATACTCTCAGAATCATACCTTTCATGCAATGTCCCAGATTGCTCCATCACTATCCCTGGGTATGTCCTATCCCACCGGCAGGACAGACCCACCAGGGGTGGCGGCACAGTGAGATACAGTTGGGAAGGAGTGGCCCTGGGAGTCCTCAACACTGACTCTGGACTGCATGAAGGCTCATGCCATCAGATCAATCACCTACCGCCTTCCCTCAGCTGGTGAATCAGTACCCCTCCATGTTGAACACCACTTGGAAGAAGTATTGAGGGCAGCAAGGTAAGAAACGGCTGAGCGTACTGGATACAGCAAAGGCTATGGGCCCCGACAACATCCCGACTGTAGTGCTGAAGACTTGTGCTCCAGAACTAGCCACGTCTCTAACCAAGCTGTTCCAGTACAGCTATAACACTGGCATCTACCCGACAATGTGGAAAATTGCCCAGGTATATCCTGTCCACAAAAAGCAGGACAAATCCAATCCGACTAATTAATGCCCCATTAGCCCACTCCCAATCATCAGCAAAGTGATGGAAGGTGTTGTCGACCATGCTATCAAGCGGCACTTACTCACAAATAACCTGCTCACCAATGCTCAGTTTGGGTTCGCCAGGATCACTCGGCTCCCGACCTCATTACAACCTTGGTCCAATTGTTGGGGAGCTGGTTGCCCACCGGTAATTAACCACTTGGAGTCCGGGGTTTCACGAGAGTAAAATAGCCTTTATTACAAGTTAACAGGGGAGACACTCATCCAAGGACAAATGCTCTCTGAACACAGTTTTTCTTCAGGTTTTGTACAACTTGTGGCATCGTTGTGTCGTGTGCAGAACTTATGTTTCGGGTGCAAAGAAGTCTGTACCGAGTGCAATGCCCTGTTGTCAGGTGCATCAAGTCCTTCACAGACATCTCCGGGCGTTCGGCCAACTTTCTTATCACCACAGTTCTGTTGAGTCTTACAGCGTGTTCTCACATTCAACAGTCCCTTTGTTCTGTGTTACTGACAACACTTATATATATATTATGCATATAAACACAAAGTTTTTAACCCTTTAGTTCCTTAGTGTCCAATTTTACCCCCCCTTCACAAACATGGACAAAAGAGCTGAATTCCAGAGGTGAGGTGAGAGTGGCTGCCCTTGACATCAAGGCAGCCTTTGACTGAGTGTGGCATCAAGGAGCCCTAGTAAATTGAAGTCAATGGGAATCAGGGGGAAAACTCTCCACTGGCTGGAGTTATGCCTAGCACAAAGGAAGATGGTTGTGGTTGTTGGAGGCCAATCATCTCAGCCCCAGGACATCGCTGCAGGAGTTGCTCAGGGCAGTATCCTAAGCCAATCATCTTCAGCTGCTTCATCAATGACATTCCCTCCATCATAATGTCAGAAGTGGGGATGTTCACTGATGATTACACAGTGTTCAATTCCATTTACAACTCCTCAGATAATGAAACAGTCCATGCCCGCATGCAGCAAGACCAGGACAACGTTTAGGCTTGGGCTGATGAGTGGCAAGTAACATTCGTGCCACACAAGTGCCCGGCAATGACCATCTACAAGAGAGAGTCTAGCCACCTCCCCTTGACATTCAATGAGATTACCATCGCTGAATCCCCCACCATCAGCATCCTGGGGTCACCATTGACCAGAAACTTAACTGGACCAGCCACATAAATACTGTGGTTACAAGAGCAGGTCAGAGGCTAGGTATTTTGAGGCGAGTGACTCACCTCCTGATTCCCCAAAGCCTTTCCACAATCTACAAGACACAAGTCAGAAGTGTGATGGAATATTCTCCACTTGCCTGGATGAGTGCAGCTCCAACAACATTCAAGAAGCTCGACACCATCCAGGACAAAGCAGCCCCCTTGATTGGCACCCCATCCACCACCTTAAACATTCACTCCCTCCACCACCAGCGCACTGTGGCTGCAGTGTGTACTATCTGTAGGTGGTTTGCTTTGGTGGTTCGAATCGCCCCTCCTGCTTAGTTCTATACGACAGGAATTACGGTGAACAGGATTGGGACACAGATAAGCTTTTCAGACTCAACCGTACGGTGTTTAATAAGGTTAACACACACACCCGCCTCCAGTACGTAAAATGCCTGGTGGCGTAAAACAAACAGTACAACAAACAGTGCAGAAACTCTGTTTCTCTCTCCACGGATGCTGCCTGGCCTGCTGAGTTTTTCCAGCGTTTTCTGTTGTTAGTATAACAATACAACTTGGCCCGTCGAACAGGCCCCTGTCTCGTGTTAAGACTGCCTAAAATCACACTGTGTTGCAATACAGAGTATAACATGGACTTGTCCCACAAACCCCGAACATACACTATATAATACACACAGAACCTCCCCACTAAACCCCTCTGGCTTGGTTGGGACACACAACACCCCCTCACACAGTACCGGTGGTCTTAAGGATGCGTGGGCTTGGACAATGCTCACCCTGATTGTCCGTTTACTTGCTCGCTGCTTCCCTGTGTAGAGCGTGTCTCCTGGTTCCGTATCGCCGATGCAGTATCCAAGTCCCAGTTTCGAGGTTTGTTCCTACAGTCGAAGAGCAAGGCAAGGCTCTTGGCGCTCGTAGTGGTTTCGAGCAAGCGAGAGAGAGAGAGAAATGGCCAAAGCTGCCTTCTCTATATCCTAAAAGTTCACTCTACCCTGTGTAGTTGCAGTAATGTCTTTTTAATCACCCTTCTTTGTCTTCTTTCTCTGGTTTCCCACCTTTCGGGGCTATCCCATCTAGGTGCTGGTGTTAATGGCAGATGATGGGCCGCACTTCTCACCTGATCCTGGGTTAAGTGGCTTCCCATTGATTTACAATGGCCCTCTTTTGTCCGGTTCCCACCTTTCGGGGCTATCTCATCCAGGTGCTTGTGACCGTATGAGTCATCTCCCCGGATCCATTATCTTCCCAGAGAATTCTGTCTGCCCAGACATTCTCCCATAATTAGTTTGTAGGCCTGGCTAGAATCTCCTGTCCACGAACACCTGGGCCCCTCCCATCTTCTCCAAACAGGCTGTTGGTCAAACAGCAGTAACAATCATTCAAAAAGTCTGAAATAAACTTGGGGCCTGCGTTCGATGCTTACAGACCCCCCTTTGATATTTCAATGTCCCCACTGGAATATCAAGCATCATTGTCTTCTTCCACTGTGTAGAATCATCGTAAGCCCCAACCAAGCCGTTCATTACCTTTAAAATCCCCAGGTTCTGTTCTTTAATCACAAATACATACTGATACAACTTTTTACAGAGAACAAAACTCCTGGTTACCCTTTAATCAGGGCCTGCCAACGACTTCAGAGTGCCTTGCTTCGCTTTTTACAGGAGAGCCGTAACAAGTACAATACCACCAAACTCTGTACAATTACAAGAGTGTGCAAACATATCCGGATCCACGGAGGGTTCTCGACATTTAACCCAATGTCCCACCAGGGCGGGGAAATCATTCCTTTAATTTCCTCCCGCGTCTGGTTTCGCTGTTCGAGCTTGTAAAAATGTTTTTGTGACAACTGAACATCTTTTATTCATTTTGTGAGGTGTTCGGGCAGAGGCTGTATCTCGTACCCGAACCGTGTAACGTACTGCTGCAGATTCTGTACCGTGTTGTTTACCACGAGGTGTACTGTGGATGGCTCTGAAATGGGAAGGATGCGCTCTTGCGCCACCTGAACTTCTGTGTGGGGTTTGAAGCATAAAGTCGAATCGGTGACCGGGCACCAAGTGTCATTGTGTACCCGATACTGGTCCACGCTTGTCGTGACGCAGTACGTCCCGTCGCCCGCGTATGCTACCTGAGGTGGAACGTGGCTCTGGGCCATCACCTCCATGGTGCAATTGATGGGCTCTGTACTTTCCGATTCAAACCCACACACTGGTTGATCGAACGCGTTCAGGTGCTGGGGACACAATATCACATGTGCGCCCCTGCTCTGGCACCCCTTGAGGTCAGTGCCAGTCATGGCGTGCTCCCACTTTATAACAAACGGTGGGGCCCCATGATATCGCACATGCACCCCATCCCTCAAGATGCCAATGTTATCGACCCGGTATACCGGCACTGGCTGCAGTGACCCGCCCATTACCGGCATCCGCAGTACAATCCCCATAACCGTGTGGTTGGACCGTCCGCAATCAACTGGAACTGGGTAGGCTTCGGAAGCTAATCAGAGCTGACACGGGCTCATCGAATTATGATACGGGCTGAGCGCTGTGAGGTGCCGGTTGCTAACCCATGACGGGACGCGATCTTGTTGTAAGTCCTCCAGATTACTGCGTCCCTCGTTTAGCAATCACGCACCGTACAACACACACGCATCACTTCTGGCTGCCTGTGCCGAGGCATTCCTGTCCTCCCGTATCAAATCGTTGATGGTCTTGGTGTGTGTCTCCAGCTCAGCGATGACCTCTTTTAAATGAATGGTCATCGCCTGGTCTTCTTTTAGCTCCGAACCTTCCACCTCGTTCCCTTCCCCCAGTATCTTTCGCAGCTGGTCCTTTAAACTATTAATCTGCATCTGCAGCTGGATATCATCCATACTATTGACGAGGGACGTGCCCGTGCTAAAAGCCGTGGCCATGTTATTAACCGTCCCTCGCCTTTGTCTACCCGGATTGCCTCTATCGTACGCATCCATGCCGTACAGTTTCTCCCGACTCACATCCCCGTAGCTGAGCTCGAAAAATTGGTGGGACATTTCTTTAATAAGGGCTTCGTAAAACTGCTCAGTCTCCTTCGGTCACCACTCGGGCAGCTGCACCCGGGTTAAATTTAAGATGACCGACGCGGCCGCGTAATGTACATCCTGGAATAAAACCTTCCTGTTCGGGACTAAAACTAAACCATTCCCTGGGCCTGGTGTGGTGGCGGGACACCTAACTTCTGTCTCCTGTACCGGTGGGGCTGTGGGCAGGGGCTTCCTATCGTGCACTACCAGTTCCGTGGAATTTATTGTGTTGGGAGGGTCTGGGACTACGCAAGCATCCAAACTCCGATCCCATCCCATACTGGCCCCGGAGTCCTGCCATTGCCGTATGAAAGCAATCGACACACCCACTGGGCAGATCCGTTTTGACCCCCACACACACACATAAATCCCCTGTTCCTCCTTCCACCACTTGTTCCAGCATACTTCCACTCCCCCCTTCGTCCCGTGATCTGTCGGTATGTGTCGTTCCCCAGTCTTTCCCAGTCCGCTGACCTGTTCCCCTTGTCCTGACTCAACTTCCTAAGCCACCACCACCGTCCCAGGGGAATGTGTCCCTTGCATCTTAAGCACACATGCTTGCCCTCGGTCACCCTAACCCGTGTGGCTGTGATCTTCAGTTGGGGACATGGTAGGGAAGCCTCCCCGTACGTGAACCCGGCGTGGCTGGAGTATTTCGTCGAATTGGACCCCAACCACCCTGGCCATCTTCCCTCGTGGAAGTAGGCTGCCATCCCGTCTGTGTCCCCCCTCCTACCCCCCCTTAGTCACAGTGGGTCCGTCCCCCCCAGTACAGCCATAGAGGAGGGACGACTCGGTGTCCCCTCTCCTGCTGTGCCCCGTTCCGGCCAACATCAAGATCACGCTCAGTCTCAGGGCTGTCTCCATTCCGTCCTCGGCTTCCTATGAAACAAAAAGCAACAATCCCTTTCTGTGAGAGGGTTTACCTCCACAGGTCTGGCTTCGTTATATACAAGAACTACGTACATCACTACCCGTGTTGCCGGGTGCCCCCACTAAGGCTCTTCTCGCCGGGGCCTTTTGCGGCTCGCGGTCGGCGTGTAAGGAGGCGTCCACGGTGTCCTCGGCTGTGGGACCCTACTGCTCCTCCTTACTGTCCCGACCACCGAGTCATCATCATCCCAAATCATGGGAGGAAGACCCGCGTCCACCATGCTCATTATTGGGCCTTGGTCGCACACCAGGCAGTCCGCGCAAAAGTCGCGGACATCCTCCCTGACTTGCGGCCACCACCCTGCCTGTTCTACCCTCTGCCGGGTAGTTTCCGGCCCTGGGTGTCCCGCTCCTGGGCCCCCGTGGGCCAACTGGAGGAATTCCCTCTGGTACCGCTTGGGAACTATCCACCGATCCCCTTTAAATAGCATCCCCTCTTTAACGGTAATGTCCGCTGCTCCGAACGGACCCTCTACCTGTTCACCCTTTTCCTTCTTCCCCAGGATAGTCTTAAGGATGGGATCCTGGGCTTGGACTTGTTTTAAGTCCAGGGCCAAAGTTACCCCCGGTGTTCCTCCCTTGTCCCGGCTTGCTGCTACCGGGCCTACTTCATAGGGATCCCAGAACCTCCTTCCCTGGCGCCCTGCTTGGCCAACTCATCGGCCTTTTGGTTACCCTCCCACGTGGTATGGAGGGATCCTAAATCTATGGCCAAAGGTTTGGACATTGCCCCAGCCTGCTCGTTCCCTGTGAACCCCACGAGACTGAATGGGACCCTGCTAGACCAGGGTGAGTTGGTCGGGTCCCTTGAATGGATCACTGTGCTCGAGGCCCCGTTGTCCACCAAGTACTTCCCGTGTACCGTCTCCACCCCCATCTTCACACAAGGTCTGCCCCACTCATCGTACATGAGCGGACACAGGTACTCAGGCTGGGCGCGTTCTAGTCAGAGTGAAGGACATACGGGAGCGGTCGGGATCACACTGCTCGCGGCAGCGTCTACTCTCCCTTTCTCCTGCACAAAAACCTTCTGAAGGGCAGCCACCAGAACGTCAAACGGTTCCCCGGTCGCCCCCTTCGCCTCGACAGTCTGTGCCTTCTGCATCGGAGGATCCCCTCGGCCTTGCCCTTTTTTCTGGGTTGGGCACTCTCGCCTCCAGTGTCCCGTCTTCCCACACCCGAAACATGTCCTTGCCTTTTCTGCACTAACCCCTTCCTGACGCCATTCCTTCCTATTACCCTCACTGGCTTTCATTTCCTTTGGTTTGACCTCCTCCCCAGAATCAGCCTTAAAGGCTAGACTCAGCTTTCTGAGCACGCCTGCCTCCGTATTCACGAGGTCCTCGGAGTCAAACCAGGCTTCTGCTTTTGCCCTTATTCGTGGCAAACTGTTTGCCACGAGGGTCCTGAGCCAGTGATTCCTGGGGCCCCCTTGCAGCTGTAACCTGTCTAGTATCCCACCCGTGGCCTTTTTGTATACCGGCCATAGCCTGTCTGCGAATGCCTGTGGTGCTTCACCAGCCAGCTGCAGCGTTCTCTCCACTCGGGGGAACGGACTACCCTGGGTATGTCCCATGGCTCTCAGGATTTCCTCCTTTAAACCTGCCGTGGTTCCCTGCCCCAGCTTGGTGGCTGCGGACAGGGCCTGGTACAATTTTCCATCCAGGGAAAATAGTAACAGCCTGTGAGTTTTGCCCTCGTTACACCCATTGATCCCCTCAATTTGCTCCACTTCCATGAAGTGAACGGAGGGGTCCCCTTCTTTTCTTAATTTGGGCATGCTTGCTATCATAGCCTGCAGTTCTGGGGTGGTAAACGGAACCACGTAATCGCTCTGCAGCGGGCCCTGAGCACCGTTAGGTGCGGGCGGACCGTACTTTTGCTGCCGCAGAGGATACATTGGTCTCGGTGGCGCTTCCAGACCCAATCCTCAGACCCCTGTCTTTCCTGTTCCCAGTCCACCCGAGCGTCCCCCGGGGTTGTTAAGCAAACCATCCCTTTGGCTTTGGACAGGGCTTGGGTCAGACCTTTTATCCTTTCCTCACAGGGCCCGTGGTTTAAATCCTCGTACCCCCTGCTCCTGGCTACCCTGTAGGCTGCCTTTATGTCTCTAAGCTGCCCCTCTAGCCCGTCAACTTTACCCGTTAAGCAGACGTTCTCCTCCCTTACAGCCTACTCATTGAGCTTGGCCTCGGTGATCTGGCACTGCAGGTACTCCCCAGTGTTACGGGAGGTTTCCTCCTGTGCGCATTTCTCCTGAGTTTCCTCACGCAGCTCCTCCACTAGTCTACTACCCACTATCCCCCTTGCGTCTGACTTTTCTTCTGATTCCCTGAGCTCGGCCTGCAGCTTTCCAACCTGCTCCCTGAGCAGTTGGACCTGTTTCTACAGGCACAGGAGCCAAATCGCCTTTTCCTGAGAATTTTATGCTCCTTGCTCCCTGTCCACTCAGCAGCCCTATCCTGAGGACTGTCAGAAAGCAACATCTCCAGCACCCACTGCTGAGACACATTAACTTTACCAAACACATAGGAGGAAATTCTGTCCCCCATCGCAGATCTCTTGCCCTCTAAACTTTCCATGATCCTGTTCACACAACCTATCGTCCTGCCGCGGTCGCCAATTCTGTAGGTGGTTTGCTTTGGTGGTTCGAATCACCCCTCCTGCTTAGTTCTATACGACAGGAATTACAGTGAACAGGATTGGGACACAGACAAGCTTTTCAGACTCAACCGTACGGTGTTTAATAAGGTTAACACACACACCCACCTCCAGTACGTAAAATGCCTGGTGGCGTAAAACAAACAGTACAACAATACAACTTGGTCCGTCGAACAGGCCCCTGTCTCGTGTTAAGACACCTAAAATCACACTGTGTTGCAATACAGAGTATAACATAGACTTGTCCCACAAACCCCGGAACATACACTATATAATACACACAGAACCTCCCCACTAAACCCCTCTGGCTTGGTTGGGACACACAACACCCCCTCACACAGTACCGGTGGTCTTAAGGATGCGTGGGCTTGGACAATGCTCACCCTGATTGTCCGTTTTCTTGCTCGCTGCTTCCCTGTGTAGAGCGTGTCTCCTGGTTCCGTATCGCCGATGCAGTATCCAAGTCCCAGTTTCGAGGTTTGTTCCTACAGTCGAAGAGCAAGGCGAGGCTCTTGTCGATCGTGGTGGTTTCGAGCAAGCGAGAGAGAGAGAGAATTGGCCAAAGCTGCCTTCTCTATATCCTAAAAGTTCACTCTGCCCTGTGTAGCTGCAGTAATGTCTTTTTAATCACCCTTCTTTGTCCTCTTTGCCTGGTTTCCCGCCGTTCGGGGCTATCCCATCTAGGTGCTGGTGATAATGGCAGATGATGGGCCGCACTTGTCACCTGATCCTGGGTTAAGTGGCTTCCCATTGATTTACAATGGCCCTCTTTTGTCCGGTTCCCACCTTTCGGGGCTATCTCATCCAGGTGCTTGTGACCGTATGAGTCATCTCCCCGGACCCATTATCTTCCCAGAGAATTCTGTCTGCCCAGACATTCTCCCATAATTAGTTTGTAGGCCTGGCTAGAATCTCCTGTCCACGAACACCTGGGCCCCTCCCATCTTCTCCAAACAGGCTGTTGGTCAAACAGCAGTAACAATCATTCAAAAAGTCTGAAATAAACTTGGGGCCTGCTTTCGATGCTTACACATCTACAAGATGCACTGCAGCAACTCGCCAAGGCTTCTTCGGCAGCACCTCCCAAACCCGCGACCTCTACCACCTAGAAGGACAAGGGCAGCAGGCGCATGGGAACACCACCTCCTGTAAGTTCCCCTCCAAGTCACACACCACCCTGACTTGGAAATATATCGCCGTTCCTTCATTGTCGCTGGGTCAAAATCCTGGAACTCCCTCCCTAACAGCACTGTGGGAGTACCTTCACCATACGGACTGCAGCGGTTCAAGAAGGCGGCTCACCACCACCTCCTCAAGGGCAACGAGGAATGAGCAATAAATGCCGGCCTTGCCAGCGATGCCTGGAATGAATTTTTAAAAAGAGCCCATTAACAGAAACATTAGTTCATGTAATATTGTTCAATTACAAAATTCAGGAATTAACTTTATTTTCTATGTAATAATCCACACGTAGTTTATTAATAATAATACTCATCAGATTAGCAATCTCTCTGCCTTCATGTAATTCTTTAAAATGATTTCCCCCCTGATTTTAGGTTCCCAATTGTCTATTGCTCCTCCTTTATTGACTGTCATCAATGCTGCACTATCATCATGACTCATTAAACAGGAGTTATACTTCTCCAGGCTAACAGTGGTTTTTATTTTCCTTTTTCCAGGAATGGATTGTTCCACTGTCATGCATGAAAACTGAGAACAGCAACCAGTCCCACAAATATGAGTCACAGCTGGAACTTAAACTTGCAAACCGAAGGGTTGAGAGCCCAAGTCCCTGCAGCAAATATTACTGAGCTACTCTGTAAGATATAACTAAACATTTTGCATCTGTCAGTGTCTGTAGGGTGATATGCCCGTAGAGTGTAAGAAAGTGTCCAATGTGTGTGACAAAATGTACTATTTTCTCAATGTGTATTTTTGAGCTGTCTTTTCTTCACGCTACCTTTGGGGGTTAAATGTGGGTTCACTTAAACAAAGAGCTGCACATTTCATTCCGCCAGTTTATCCACTCCTAGAGGCAAACTAGCTGGAATGTGACCAAACGGCTTTTATATGTTAAAACTAGTTAACCGGTGACATAGGAAGTTAAATTTGTGGAAAGTGTAAGAACGCTGAGATATACACCCTGACAAAAATATTTAACAAGCGCACCAGATAAATCCTTAACCTTTCACTTTAACACCACGTCAAGGAACCATCTGGGTTGACCACCAGTTGAGACCTCGGAGTGAAATTTGCTCAGATTTGACGCGCCGAACTGTCGTACATTAACCAGTTCGGAAATATTAGCATTTACACTAGCAACCTCCCATCAGCATTCGCACAAACTACTGAGAGATGAATTAACCCTTCCAACCAATTATCAAAGAAGAATTGAGACAACAAAGTTATGAAGTAACAATTGCTTATTTAAGCTTAGAATCATGGGGCTGGATTTTGCCGGTGTTCAGAGGGCGGGTTTGGAGGCGGGTCCGCTGTCAAAATAGCAAAGATTGACAGCGGGTAGGAGACCCGCTGTCAACCCGCCTCCACGCGAGTCTCCCAGGTGTCGGGTCTGTCAGCGCAGAACTGACCCGACACCAAGCGGCAGGGGAGACAATTTAGATGATTAAATGGCTTGTTATCAGCCAATTTAATGCTATTTTGTGGCTACCTTGCAATTTTACGTGCTCCCCATGGGTTACCTGCTGCTCGGGGAACACGCCAGCTCAGCCTGTCGTGAGTTGAGTCTGCTCTGATGTTTCTGATAAGCTGACAGCTGCAGAAGTGGTGTAAAAGATGTCATGTTGCAAATGGTCAGTTTCAGAGCTCAGAAACTGTTGGTCACTGCATTTGTAAGACATAGAGATTTCTTTAGCTTGCAAGTGTTTAGAGCCAACTGTATAATCAGTGCCACCTCATTAGAACAACCTCTCACCATTGACAGATCGCTTCTGTCATCTCATCTGCAGCTGCCATCTATTGCAGCAACATCGCTGCCCTTGGAAAAAACATATCTTGGTCCACTGAATCCTTCCACGATCAGCCCCAACACCAACATCACCAGGCACACCAACATCACCAACCTTCTCCGCCATCACCTGATGCTGCACAGGACACAGGGCATCAGCCCCTGACAGCAGTGCTGCCCGGCATCACCAAGGCCAGATTTACATCACTTGATGCTGTTAAGCCTGGCTGTCAAATGATGTGCCAGGTTGACACCATCCCACACCAGCACCATAAAACATCCCTCTACAGGTTGAGCGTCCAAAATCCGGAGTTCCGGAATCTTCTGGAATCCAGACTCCAGGACGATTGGTGGCAGGATCGTCTGGAATCCGTAAAATGTTCCGGAATCCGGAACTCCGGATTTTGGACGCTCAACCTGTACTTCAAAAAGCCATTAACTTTTGTTGTCTTTTTTTGAAAAATCCTATGAAAAATGCGAGTGATGCAATAAAACTTTAGTGTTGTGTTTTATCCTCCTTAATCTGCACAGCTCCACTAAGTGTTTCCGCCAGGCTGCGGCCACAGCACCACGCCGCCCTGGTGGCCTAGTGTGGGCCATCGGATGCTCTGCAGAGCTCGCAGCGTCCCTCCCCTTTAACAGAAGGGGAGGGGCGGAGAAACGCGTCAGCGCTACGCGGAGCGGCCCAGGCATTTCCGGACTCAGAACGTGTTTCTGATGTCCGAAGTCCGGAAACGCCTGAGCCCAGGTTGCGATATTTCCGGACTTCGGACATCAGAAACACGTTCCGAAGTCCGGAAAAACACGAAAACCGGCTCGGCCTCGGTCCCAAGGTTGCCGGATTTTGGACGCTCAACCTGTGATGTCCAAGCCATTCCATTCACACGCATCACTATAGCAGGGGAACCGTTATGCCTCAGCATTCACTGGAACTCAGTAAGACACTTCTCAAGGTGTGCACAGATCTGTCCAATAAGGTGACCTGTTGAAAATATAGATTTCATTGTATGACAACACATTACCAGAAACTTCACATGAACATTGGCTAAACCTCTCAAGTGCCTACTCTTGTGTGTTGTTAGTTGGTATGTTTGCAGTAGGATGAGGGTGAATGTGAGGGGTGGCTAGTGAGATGGGGAAGTGATAATGTAGATAGAGAGGGATGGGTGGAGTAAGGATGTGCAGGAGAAGGGTATGGAAAGCAGAGTGATGGGGATGCGATGAGAGGCGCAGCAGGATGAGGTTGAGTGTGGCTTTGTAGTAACGTTTCGTGTTCTACTGAGATCATTGAAAGGTTGGCGCTACTGCAGCCAGGTCCTCTGACGACATCCCTGCTTGTGTCCTCCTGTGCAATGTGCAACCAGGTTGCGTTGGTCTCCTGGGGAGGTCTCTTCCGCCCACGGGAAGGGAAGAGAATCTCCCTGCGTGCTCTGACTCCCTCCATAAGCATATGGAGGGAGTCATGGGAGAGCCTGGGTGCAGCCATGCACCTCTGTGCAGTGCTTGTCAGTGTTTGCAGCACCTCAATGCTGTAGAACACTGGCAGCACAGCTGTCAAAATCAATAACATCATCAGACCCGCTTCCTGTTAATTGGCTGGGAACCCTGCAGGGCGGGCTTAACAAGGCCAATCTATGGAAAATCTTTTTCAGAGAGCGGCTGCAGACGGGAGTGGGACTGGAACCCGCCATCCAGCTCTCCTGCCGCCATCCCGCCTCCGGAGGGAAAATCCAGCCCATACTTAGCAGCACTTAAACTTAAACCTTGAGTTTGCAAATAACTAGTAGAGAAGAAAGTAGTACTAAAGGCGGAAGTAGTACCATATTAGATAGGAGCAGACTAAAATAGACTATGAAAAATTCAAAAATGGGTTTAGAATGCATGTACGTAAACGCACAAAGTGTGGTGAATAAGGTTGGTGAGCTACAAGCACAATTAGCCGTGTGGCAATATGATGTGGCAATAACGGAAATGTGGCTTAAAAACGGTGAGGACTGGGCACTTAGTATTCAAGGGTACAAGGTGTTCAGAAAAGATAGGGAAGGAAAAAAGGGAGGTGGGGTGGCAGTGCTGATTAAGGAAGACATTGTAGTGTTGGAAAGGGAGGATGTTCTTGAGGGGACAAGGACAGAATCCATTTGGTTAGAGTTGAGGAGCAAAAAGGGTATTGATATTCGATAGGCCTCCAAATAGTGAGAGGGAGGTAGAGGAGCAAATCTGCAGGGAAATCGCAGAGATATGCAAGAGCTATAGAGTGGTGATATTGGGGGACTTTAATTACCCAAATATCGATTGGGATAATGCTAGGGTAAAGGGAAAGGAGGGGGAGGAATTTCTGAAATGTGTTCAGGAGAATTTCCTTGACCAGTATGTTCTTGGCCCAACTAGGAAGGAGGCATTGCTGGATCTGGTGCTGGGGAATGAAGTGGGCCAGGTCGACCAAGTGTCTGTGGGAGAACACTTGGGTATGAGTGATCATCGTATCATAAGATTTAGATTAACAATGGAGAGGAGCAAGGAACAATCTAGAGTGGAACTTCGAAACTGGAATAAGGTTAACTTCAATGGGATGCGAAAGGATCTAGCCAGAGTAAAATGGAACCAAAGACTGACAGGAAAAACTGTAACGGAACAATGGGTGATCTTTAAGGAGGAGATGTTCCAAGTACAGGTTAGGTACATTCCAACAAAGGGAAGGGTAAGGGGACCAAAGCAAGGGCTCCTTGGATGACAAGGGCGATAGAGAAGATGATGAAACAAAAAAAGAGGGTGTATGATGCATGTCAGGTGAATTCTTCAAGGGAGAACCAGACCAAATACAATAAGTTGAGAGAGGAAGTGAAGATGAAAATAAGATTGGCAAAGAGAGAATATGAGAGTAGAATGGCGGTAAACATAAAAGGGAACCCAAAAATCTTCTACCGGCATGTAAACAGTAAGCGGTTAGTAAGACGCAGGGTGCGGCCTATTAGGGACAAAGAAGGTGATATATGCTTAGAGGCGAAGGGCAAGGCTAGAATACGCAATGAGTACTTTGTATCAATGTTTACTAAGGAGGTGGATGCTGACAAAATATTGGAAGAAGTGGTAGAAGCAATGGAAGGGGTGAAAATTGATAGACAGGGTGTACTAGAAAGGCTGGGTATGTTTATAGTGGATAAGTCACCTGGTCCAGATGGCTTACATCTCAGGTTGCTCAGGAAATTGGGGGAGGAGATAGCAGAAGGGCTTGCCATAATTTTCCAATCTTCCCTAGGTGCGGGGGAGGTGCCTGAGGATTGGAAAGTGGCAAATGTGTACAAGATTATGATGGGTTTGGATAGGCTAGACGGGGAAAGGCTGTTCCCACTAGTTGATGGTACAAGGACAAGGGGACACTGATTTATGGGGAATAATTGAGTCGCGCCCCCTCTGGGGCGCTAACTTCACCGGGGCGCTACTTTTAGCGCCCCGGAAAGATTAGCGCCCCTGCAGCCGAAATTGAGTGATAGCACCCCAAGAGGGAAGCGGGGTGCTACTGGAAGCGCCCCGCCTCCCTCTTGGGGCGCTGCGAGGGAATATAGTGGCGCTGCGGTATTGCAGGCCTTCCTCCTCTTCTTAAAGGGGAGGTGCCTTGCGCAGCGCGACCCGGGGCCCAGCTAGGCCACCGGGGATCGGAGTGCCGGCAGAAGAGCCTGGCACTCAAGAGAAGTGCCAAGCTCATGGAGCGTAGCCGGCACTCCGCGGGGGGGGGGCGGGTCAGGAGGCCGGGGATGGCAGCGGAGGCAGGTGCTGGCTGGCAGCCAGCAACAAAAATGGCCACCCGGCACCTCGCCTTTAAATAGCACTGCCCCGGCCGCAGGTAGGCCCCACTGACCCTGTCGGACATAGCATCCGGCGGTAAGTCAGGGGGCACTACCGAAGATCGCGGCTGGGGTGCGAGCGGGGTGCTGTGCATGACGATGACATCATCGCCGGCGGCGCAGCGCCGCACGGCGCTATTGGTTAGCGCCGCCGCTAACCTCCCGCTGAATTTCGCGGGAGGCGTTGGCAGCGCCGTGCCCGGGCGCTAGTTGCTTTGCGCCCCCCGTTAGCGCCCTCTTAGGGCTCTAACGGGAGGCGCAAAGCAACCGAATTTTTCCCCCTTAAGATTTTGGGCAAGAGATACAGGGGTGATGTGAGGAAAAACTTTTTTACGCAGCGAGTGGTGAGGGCCTGGAATTCACTGCCAACGGAAGTGGTGGAAGCGGAAACACTCAGGTTAGAAATTAGGTCGCGCCCCATTTGGGGCGCAAATATCGTCTGGACGCAAATATTAGCGCCTGGCGCTAATTATCAGCACTGACTGGAAACTTCACTTTTACCGCCCCGGGAGGTGAGTGGAGCGCTAAAGCAGGTGCTGCACACCTGTCTTAAGGCGCAAAGGCCAAGGAGTGAGGCGCTACCTCAGAGCGCTGGCGAAGCTCATGTAATGTCAGTCAGCAATGGAACACACACACAATGGCACGGGCCAGTTCTTAAAGGGGATGGTTAATCTTGCTTTCCATCCACATCCTGTTCATTGCAGCCTTGAATCTCGGCCTGGAGAGACTTGCACATCAAATGTGCTGGAAAGAACAATGGAGAGTACCAGGGAAATAGCTCAGAGTGCAGCTCCCACAGTCTCTGCTAAATCGATACAAGGAATGGCAAATCAAAATGAACCTGCAAAGTGCTGCTCAGTACCCAAAACTCCTTCACACAACGTTGAATCTCTCCAGAAGTCTCTCCCTCTCGCTCTCAGAATGCGTAGTTCAAAAATGCCACCAACAATAAAAGACAGGAAGAGGCCCCCTTTAAATAGCGCCCCCCCCAGCCCCACAGCGATTGATAGCGTTCCAGTCTTCTGGTCGTTGGAAGCGCCAGGCGGTAAGGCAGGGGGCGCCACTCAATTTCCGCTCCGGGGCGCCACAAGGGCGTTGCACCATGGAATGACGTCACAATCTGCGCGCGCAGGTGGTCGCAACGGTAAGTTTTAGCGCCGCCGCACAATGTCAAGTTAAGTTCCCGAGCGGCACAAACATCGCTGCGCCCGGGCGTTAGCGGCTTTGCGCCCCATTAGCGCCCTCTTAAGGCGCTAACGGGAGGCGCAACCAACTGAATTTTTACCCCTCAATGTTTTCAAGGGGAGACTGGATAGGCACTTGAGGGAAATAAACTTGCAAGGCTACGGGGATAGAGCGGGGGAATGGGACTGACTGGATTGCTCTTCAGAGAGCTGGCACGGACTCAATGAGCCGATTGGCATCCTTCTGTGCCGTATGTATGACTCTATTGGCTTAATTGATGAAATAAATAAGAGGTTACAAAGATAGTTCAGTTATGTCACATTAACTCAGATGTCCATTAACACCCCTGCCCCTCCCTCCCGGAACCACGATAGGGTTCCCCTTGTCCTCACCTTTCACCCCACCAGCCTCCACATTCAACGGATCATCCTCCGCCATTTCCGCCACCTCCAGCGTGATCCCACCACCAAACGCATCTTCCCCTCACCTCCCCTTTCAGCATTCCGCAGGGACCGCTCCCTCCGCGACACCCTAGTCCACTCCTCTACCACCCCCAGCACCCCTTCCCCTTCGCCCGGCACCTTCCCGTGCACGCGCAGGAGATGCAACACATGCCCTTATACCTCCCCTCTTCCCACTGTCCAGGGCCCCAAACACCCCTTCCAGGTGAAACAGCGATTTACTTGTACTTCCTGCAATTTAGTATACTGTATTTGCTGCTCACGATGTGGTCTCCTCTACATTGGGGAGACCAAACGCAGATTGGGTGACCGCTTTGCGGAACACCTCCGTTCAGTCCATAAGGGGGACCCCAAGCTCCCAGTCGCCTGTCATAATAATTCACCGCTTCACTCCCACTCTGACCTCACCGTCCTCGGCCTATTACACTGTTCCACGGAAGCGCAGCGTAAGCTCGAGGAACAGCACCTTATCTTTCGTTTAGGCACGCTACAGCCCTCTGGACTCAATATCGAGTTCAACAATTTTAGATCATAACCTCAGCTCCAATCACATTTATATTTTATTTTTTCATCCACCCTTTTATTTGGCCCCCACCTCCCACCTTTTTTTTCCTCCTAGAAGCTGGCAGCTGTCCTTCATTCTGCCAGTGGATTTCACACTTCTTTCAGCCTTAACCTGTCACATTAACACCACCTCTTGCCTTGCATATCTCTTAATGTCTCTTAATCTCCCCTTTTGTTCCTTTATCCCCTCCCCCTTTTCCCAGCTTTATCCTGGCCTTAAATCTATTTGATTTCCGGCTCTTTCCAGTTCTGACAAAAGGTCATCGACCTGAAACGTTAACTCTGTTTCTCTCTCCACGGATGCTGCCTCGCCTGCTGAGTTTTTCCAGCGTTTTCTGTTGTTAACTCAGATGTAACTGCTTGTTGATTATAAATTTGTAGCTCCATCCCTCTCCCTGGCAACTGTCTAAGGCTGAACCAGACCATTCGCAACCTTGACTTCCTATCTGACCCTGAGCTGAGCTTCTGTCCCCATTTCCTCTCCATCACTAAGACCGCCTACTTGCTCTTCCGTAATATCGCCCGTCTCTGCCTCACCTCAGCTCATCTGCTGCTGAAACCATCCATGCCTTTGATACGTCTAGACTCAAATATTCCAATGCTCTCCTCGCCAGCCTTCCACCTTGCACCCTCCGCAAACTTGAACTAATCCAAAACTCTGCCGCTCATATCCTACCTCGCATCAAGTCCCGTTCACCCATCATCCCTGTGCTCACTGACCTACATTGGCTCCCGGTCCGGCAACGCCTCGATTTTAAATTCTCATCCTTATTTCAAGTCCCTCCATGGCCTCGCCCTTCCCTATCTCTGTAACCTCCTCCAGCCCTACATCCCTCCGAGATCTCTGCGCTCCCCCAATTCTGACCTCTTGCGCATCCCCGATTTTCATCGCTCCATCATTAGTGGTCGTGCCTTCAGCTGCCTAGACCCCAAGCTCTGGAATTCCCTCCCTAAGCCTCACCACCTCGCTCTCCTCCTTTAAGGCGCTCCTTAAAACCTACCTCTTTGAGCAAGCTTTTGGTCATCTGTCAGAAGATCTCCTTCTGTGGCTCAGTGTCAAATTTTCTTTAATAACACTCCTGTGAAGTGCCTTGGGACTTTTTACTACATTAAGATGCTATATAAATGTGAGTTGTTGTTGTTGTTGCGCTCAGTTGAAATTGATATAAATTGGTGAGAATAATTTAAGATTAGACTCCTTGGGGTAGAAATTAGGTCGCGCCCCATTTGGGGCGCAAATATCGTCGGGACGCAAATATTAGCGCCAGGCGCTAATTATCGGCACTGACTGGAAACTTCACTTTTACCGCCCCGGGAGGTGAGTGGAGCGCTAAAGCAGGCGCTGCACACCTGTCTTAAGGCGCAAAGGCCAAGGAGTGAGGTGCTAACTCAGAGCGCTGGCGAAGCTCATGTAATGTCAGTCAGCAATGGAACACACACACAATGGCACGGGCCAGTTCTTAAAGGGTATGGTTAATCTTGCTTTCCATCCACATCCTGTTCATTGCAGCCTTGAATCTCGGCCTGGAGAGACTTGCACATCAAATGTGCTGGAAAGAACAATGGAGAGTACCAGGCAAAGAGCTCAGAGTGCAGCTCCCACAGTCTCTGCTAAATCGATACAAGGAATGGCAAATCAAAATGAACCTGCAAAGTGCTGCTCAGTACCCAAAACTCCTTCACACAACGTTGAATCTCTCCAGAAGTCTCTCCCTCTCGCTCTCAGAATGCGTAGTTCAAAAATGCCACCAACAATAAAAGACAGGAAGAGGCCCCCTTTAAATAGCGCCACCCCCAGCCCCACAGCGATTGATAGCGTTCCAGTCTTCTGGTCGTTGGATGCGCCAGGCGGTAAGGCAGGGGGCGCCACTCAATTTCCGCTCCGGGGCGCCACAAGGGCGTTGCACCATGGAATGACGTCACAATCTGCGCGCGCAGGTGGTCGCAGCGGTAAGTTTTAGCGCCGCCGCACAATCTCAAGTTAAGTTCTCGAGCGGCGCAAACATCGCTGCGCCCGGGCGTTAGCGGCTTAACGCCCCATTAGCGCCCTCTTAAGGCGCTAACGGGAGGCGCAACCAAGTGAATTTTTACCCCCTTATGTCGCTTATATAGCATTAGATAGCCAATCTACTGAATAGAGTCAAATATTCTTTTAGTTATTCATTTTTCCAGAACTTATACAACCTCGTTCTTATGAGCTTGCATGGACGAACTGGTTGCCTTGCCTTCCTCTGGGAGATTAGTGTTAGCCTTCTGAGACATTACAGTGATGATCTCCATCTGTAGGGGTGCTATCCATACCTCCAGGATGCTTTGCTCCTGAGCAAATTGACCTTCTACGCTAGTAGTTGTACCTGGACTAGCTGGCTTAAATCTCATCTCCCTTGATCTCAGGGAAACTGGTACATCTAATTAACGCAGTTATATATGCCTATATCTGACTGGTATAACCATACAATCTTAACTTCTGTAACTTTCTCTTTCTCTGTTGGAGATGCACTTCCTGATTTTACAGAGACACCCTTCTATATATACTAGTAAAAGTACCACTAAGAACTGAAGACTGATAACTGAGACTGAACTTTAGTATAAAAAACACTATCTTATATATCTTTAATTGGCAAAGAATCCTCCCCAATTCTACTGATCGATCTGAGTGAGACACGTGTTAGAAGAGTTCAGCTCTTCTAGTGTCAAACTCCTCACACAGCCTTGTTGGTACCTTTGATGTCCTCCAAATCAATGAAGCATCAGCACCTAGACAGCCCAAGTCACTCAGTTACTTCTTAGCTTCAGGTCTTTGCTAAAAAAGGGCATCATACAAGTCCAGACAGGCAGGACATATTTATGTCCCCTTTAATGAGCCATCTCCTGGCCTGTCATCTTTAGCGTTGTCTTCCTTCCACGGTAAAGAATGTTATGTGCATGCCATATACAAGAATGTTTTGGTTATATAAGCCTTCATGGTTAAATTACAACTAGCATTTTCCTTTCCTAGCATTCAGTATATCGGTGCTGTGAGTGACTCAACTCGAACTTTGCTTTATAGAATCATAGAATGGTTACAGCACAGAAGGCAGCCATTCGGCCCCTTGAGCCCACGCCAACTCTCTGCAAGAGCACCTCAGCTAGTCCCACTCCCCCGCCCTTTCCCCGTAGCCCTGCAAATTTTTTTCTTTCAGGTACTTATCCAACTCCCTTTTGAAAGCCGTGGTTGAGTCTGTCTCCACCACCCTTTCAGGCAGTGCATTCCAGATCCTAACCACTCGCTGCGTAAATAAGTTTTTTCTTATGTCACCTTTGGTTCTTCTGCCAATCACCTTAAATCTGTGTCCTCTGGTTCTCGACCCCTCTGCCAATGGGAACAGTTTCTCTCTATCCCTCTGTCCAGACCCCTCATGATTTTGAACACCTCTATCAAATGTCCTCTCAGTCTTCTCTGCTCTAAGGAGAACAACCCCAGCTTCTCCAGTCTATCCAAGTAACTGAAGTCCCTCATCCCTGGAATCATTCTCGTAAATCTTTTCTGCACCCTCTCTAAGGCCTCACATCCTTCCTAAAGTGCGGTGCCCAGAATTGGACACAATACTCCAGTTGAGGCCGAACCAGTGTTTTATACAGGTTCATCATAATTTCCACACTTTTGTACTCTATACCTCTATTAATGAAGCCCAGGATCCCGTATGCTTCTTTAACTGCTTTCTCAACCTGCCCTGCCACCTTCACCGATTTGTGCACTTATACCCCTAGGTCTCTCTGTTCATGCACCCCCTTTAGGATTGTACCCTTTAGTTTATATTGCCTCTCCTCGTTCTTCCTACCAAAATGTATCACTTCGCACTTTTCTGCATTAAATTTCATCTGCCACGTGTCCGCCCATTCCACCAGCCTGTCTATGTCTTCTTGAAGTCTGTCACTATCTTCCTCATTGTTCACTATACTTCCAAGTTTGTTATTTGAATTGCTTAATTCAAATTACTGGATAATTCAACTCTTAAAATATAGAAAAACAACTTTGAATTATCACAAATAAGATTGTAATTGAGCAGTGTGCACACCAGCAATTCAATAGATTAATGGAGCAGCAGACACCATTGAACTAATAAATACATAGAGCAGTGGGCACACCAATAAATCACAAGGGTCACCCTCGCAGCAAATCAATAAATTAAGGCACAAGTGAATGAATATCCTTTCTAGCCTTTGTCACCGCTGCTTCCTGCCCCTGGGACTAGTAACTGACTTTCACCAGTACTTTACTTTTCAAAGCACTATGAGCACATACAATGAAATTGCTGACTGTAAAGGTAAGTTAAAAAAAAACAAGACTCCATCATTTGAGCTACAAACAGGCACTTATAGGAAGGATGTCAAGGCCTTGGAGAGGGTGCAGAGCAGATTTACTAGAATGGTACCAGGGATGAGGGACTTCAGCTATGTGGAGAGACTGGAGAAGCTGGGGTTGTTCTCCTTGGAGCACAGAAGGTCAAAGGGAGATTTGATAGAAGTGTTCAAAATCATGAATGGTTTTGATAGAGTAAATAAGAAAAAACTGTTTCCAGTGGCAGGAGGGTCGGTAACCAGAGAATACAGATTTAAGGTAATTGGCACAAGAATCAGAGGCGAGATGAGGAGAAATTTTTTTACGCAGTGAGTTGTTGTGATCTGGAATGCACTTCCTGAAAGGGCGGTGGAAGCATATTCAATAGTAACTTTTAAAAGGGAATTGGATAAATACTTGAAAAGGAAAAATTTGCAGGGCTATGGCGAAAGAGCAGGGGAGTGGGACTAATTGGATAGCTTGTTCAAAGAGCCGGCACAGGCACGATAGGCCGATTGGCCTCCTTCTGTGCTATCTGATTCTATTCTATTTATACTATATATATATTTTAAATGCTTGTAAACATTTCTGTTCTTTAAAAATTCCCTGCTGGCCAATTTTTTTTGGAGGGGGGAAGTGGGAGGTGAGAATAGGGGTCAAGTGTCACTGGCGGTCATGTGGCAGCAAAGCTAGGGGTCACAGGAGTCAGATGTCACGATCTAGGTGGGATGTGACCCAAGGCCAAATACTATACCATCAAGGAAAGCAAAGGTTGGGTGGGATGGGTAGGTCGAGGCTCAAAATCGGTGGCCAGCCACTACATCATCAGGAAAAACAAACAGGCCAGGTGAGGGCAGGGAGGCTACAACCTAAAATCGAACAGCTGGAAATGCACCAGGCAGATGCGGGGAGCTCTGCAAACAGGCTGAGATTCCCAGGTACCCTGTTTAACAAGTAAAAGTGCTGAAAATCAGAATTTAAATACAATAATCAGGGGGAAAATACCCAAAGTTTAGGTAAAAGAAACAAAATAGCAGGTAGACCTGAGCAACTCGTGCCACAATGTCACCATCAGCGGGAGGCCTGTAACTACAGCCTTGTGCCACAGCACCACCTAGTGGCTAGAGACCTTGGAACTACAGTGTGACAAATATTTTTTCAATTATACAATGTTATTATGTTCCTATGGGGGTTTTCCCCATTATATTGACATGAAGGAGTAACATTCACACCACGCAAGTGCCAGGCAATGACTATCTCCAACAAGAGAAAGTCTAACCACCTCCCCATGACATTCAATGGCATTACCATCATTGAAACCCCCACCATCAACATCCTGGGCGTCACCATTGGCCAGAAACTTAACTGGACAAGCCACATAAATACTGTGGCTACAAGAGCAGATCAGAGGCTGGGTATTCTGCGGCGAGTGTCTCACCTCCTGACTCCCCAAAGCCTTTCCACCATCTACAAGGCACAAGTCAGGAGTGTGATGGAATACTCTCCACTTGCCTGGATGAGTGCATATCCAACAACACTCAAGAAGCTCGACACTATCCAGGACAAAGCAGCCAGCATGATTGGCACCCCATCCACCACCTTAAACATTCACTCCCTCCACCACCGGTGCACCGTGGCTGCAGTGTATACCATCTATAAGATGCACTGCAGCAACTCACCAAGGCTTCTTCGACAGCACCTCTCAAACCCGCGACCTCTACCACCTAGAAGGACAAGGGCAGCAGGCGCATGGGAACACCATCACCTCCAAGTTCCCCTCCAAGTCACACACCAACCTGACTTGGAAATATATCGCCGTACCTTCATCATCGCTGGGTCAGAAACCTGGAACTCCCTACCTAACAGCACTGTGGAAATCACTACATGGACTGCAGCGGTTCAAGAAGGTGACTCACCACCACCTTCTCAAGGGCAATTAGGGATGGGCAATAAATACTGGCCTTGCCAGTGATGCCCACAAAATAAACAAAGATATGACAACAAGAAATCAGGTTGGTGGAGAGGAAATGCAGACTATACATAAGAATTAAAATAATATATTATTTCATATCCCATGGCGTTGCACACCAGGAGACAAAACAAAAGGGTAGATTTTAACTTTAATGGTGGTAGGAAAATGAGGCGGGATGTTTAACAGGCAGTCAATGGCTACCCGAAATAACAACAGAAAACGCTGGAAAAACTCAGCAGGCCAGGCAGCATCCGTGGAGAGAGAAAGAGAGTTAACGTTTCAGGTCGATGACCTTTCATCAGAACTGGGAAGAGCCGGCAATCAAATAGATTTAAGGCCAGGGTAAAGCTGGGAAAAGGGGGAGGGGATAAAGGAACAAAGGGGGAGATGAAGAGACATTAAGAGACATTAAGAGATATGCAAGGCTAGAGGTGGTGTTAATGTGACAGATTAAGGCTGAATGAAGTGTGAAATCCACTGGCAGAATGAAGGACAGCTGCCAGCTTCTAGGAGGAAAAAAAAAGGTGGGGGGGAACAAATAAAAGGGTGGATAAAATAAAATATAAATGTGATTGGAGCTGAGGTTATGATCTAAAATTGTTGAACTCGATATTGAGTCCAGAGGGCTGTAGCGTGCCTAAACGAAAGATGAGGTGCTGTTCCTCGAGCTTACGCTGAGCTTCCGTGGAACAGTGTAATAGGCCGAGGACGGTGAGGTCAGAGTGGGAGTGAAGCGGTGAATTAAAGTGACAGGCCACCGGGAGCTCGGGGTCCCCCTTACGGACTGAACGGAGGTGTTCCAGTCAATGGCTACCACCAGTTTCCCACTTGGTAGTGGAAGTAAAAATCTACACCATTGTGTAGTCTTCAGATGAAGCAGGGTTATAGGCAGGTCGGCGGGGAGAGCAGCAGGCAATGGTATTTATACTGTGGCATGCAGATGTAATTCAGTCACTATTTTAAAGTCATTTTTCTGTCCTTATTTTTATTTTTCCATAATACTGTCCATATTTACAATGGAAGCTGCCTATGTCAACTTGTCATAATGTGATCACATACACTGGGGAAGGGTATCATTACAGCTGACAAGTTTACATAGGCAATTTTCATTATAAATGTAGACATAGGAATTTATAACATAAAATGTTGAGAGCATGTGAGCAGAGATGAAAATATTTAATATACTAAATAGATATATCTATATCTCAATGAAGTTGTCCTTTAGTTGCCTTGTTTCCAGGCTGTAGTGCTTGACTTTTTCTAATCTTCTCAAAAAGTTCAACTTCACAAATGGGATCGGTCTTGTTGCTCTTCTCTACAATTTCTGGCTTTATTTCTAAATCAGAAATGATTACATCAACTGCAAAGAGTTTTGGAAAATCTGGTTATGGTAACAGTTCACTACTGCTCAATCACTGGATCTTTGCTTTTTCCAGATTATTCGCTGTAAAATTGGTTGGTAAAATTAGACTGTAAATTTGCTACAGATGTTAAGTGCACGATAGGGCTTCTTCTGCCTCTACCTCACCCACACCAGAATTAAAATTCTATTCCATGCCTTCATCACCTCCGGGTTCAACTTCTCAAACGCTCAGCCTCCCAAACGCCACCATACACAAACATCCAACTCATCTAGAATCACACTGACTACTTCCTATCCCATGGGGGCGATTTTGCCAGCCCTGGGGAGGCGGGTATGGAGGCAGGGACTGCCGGGAAAATGGCAGAATTTAGGGGCGGGTGCCCAACCCACCTCCATGCCATCTTCCCAGGAGGCGGGTAGCTGTCCTGCGCCGGGTCCCGTCTCCTTGGAGGAGGGAAGGGATTAAAGCCAATTAACAGGCAGAAAATAGGATTATCCCCTTTTTGCCCTCACAAGTGCGGGCTTCCCGAAGGCTCCAAAACCCGCCAGCTCAGCGAGGCGAGTACTGGGTCTGCGGGGGTCGGGGAGGTGCAAAAGTGTGGTGTGAAGGTAAGTGATGGGTGCAAGTGGTGGGTGTAGAGGTGAGTATCTGAGGTAAGTGCAAAGTGTTTTTAAAAGTGTACCTACCTTTGTTTCTTTCTGCAGGCTTCAGTCGGTTTGTATGCGGAGAGTCTCGGACCTCCGCGTTGGGATTGACAGGTGGCCGTTGCATTCACAGATGCAACAACCATCTCAATTCTGTTAAAGAAAGAAGTTTGATGGGGTCTTGTATTCAAGACCTCATCAAACTGCAGAGAATGTCACTGTTTGACAGCTTCACAGAGCTGTCAAACGATGACAATTCATCTGTCAAAAATTTGACAGATGAAACATCATACGTTGACGTGCTCTGCAATCGGCTTTCCCTTGATTGGCCTGGTAAGCCCGCTGGGTGGGCTTAACAAGGTCAATCAAGGGAAAATAGCGTGGGTTGGCCACAAATCGATGGAGGCGGGACATTGACCCACCAAGCAGCAGTCCCGCCTCCAACATGCCCCCAGTCACAAAATCGCCCCCCATATTAAGTCTTCTTAGCTATCACCCCTGTCCTCAATGACCACCACTGGCTCCCTATCACTCAATTTATTGATTTCAAAATTTTCATCCTGGTTTACAAGTTTCTCCACCTTACATCTGTAACCTCCTCTAGCTCACACTCTCGTTTCTTAGGACTTCCCTCTGCTCCATCAATGGCAGACTTTTTAGACATCAATTCCTGCGCTCTGGCATTTACTTCCTAAATCTTCTTCTTGCCACGTCTCTCATCACCTTCGAAAATCTTCTTAAAACTTACCTATTTGGTCACTTTCCCTAAACCTCTTCCAAATCCTGCTTGGTGTTTGTTCCCACTCCTTGTAAAACACCTGGGTATTTACATGTTAAATAACAACAGCAAATGCTGGAAACACTCAGCAGGTCAGGCAGCATCCGTGGAGAGAGAAACAGAGGTAACGTTTCAGGTCTGTGACCCTGGTGGCTCTTCAAATGGAGTAATTCCCATTAATCTAATTTCTTTACCTTTACCCCCAAATCCCTTTTCAAAAACCTATCCATTTCCTTTTTAAATTACGTTAGCTTCCAGACTACCTTTCCCACTCATAACTGTTGCAATATTTATATATGTTTATACATATTTGAGACATGTTTATATTTTTTACGTTGGCAAATGTTATGTTTACATATTTTACACATGTATGTATCATTTGTACATCAACTTAATCCAACCACACACCAGCTCAACACCTTCACTGCTACAAAGGATCATGGGTCCGCATCCCGGAAACGCCGAATAAACCAATCACAACCGTAAAGTGTAGAAAAATTAACCAATCAGAACGAGCGCGTTAGAAGAGTTGCAAAATCTACCTGGCAACCAATGGGAAAACGCGCTGTCTGTGTCCACCCAGTCAAGTGCAGAATTAACCAATCAGGGCTGGCAATAAAGTACCGCCTCCAGCGAGGTGATTGGCTAACGCGCGAAAATAGATTTTTTTTTAAATCGAAAATAAACGTATTTGTGAGCGGAGCAAGTGAGAGAGAAAAACAAACATAGGAGAAGGACATAGGTGACAAGAGTTAGAATGGGCACAGCAGGAGAGCAGACAGATAACAGGAGTTAGAGTGGGCACAGCAGAAGAGCAGACAGATAACAAGAGAGATATAGAAGGGGCACAGCAGGATAGCAGACAGATAACAGGAGTTAGAGTGGGCACAGCAGGATAGCAGACAGATAACAAGAGAGATATAGAAGGGGCACAGCAGGAAAGACAGGGAGATAGTATGAACACGGGAAGATAGCAGGAGAGGGGTGCACAGCAGGAAAGAGAACAGGCAGACAGCAGGGAGATAACAAGAGAGTGTAGGGAGACAGCAGGAGAGAGACTCCAAGAGGTAGAGATAGTAGGATCAGGGAGCCAGTAGGATAGTGAGAGATAACAAATGTGAGAAGAAAGTAGGAGCAGAGAGACAGCAGAAGCAGAGAGAAAGATTAATCAAAAACAGGGAAAGTGAAACATCAGACAGAGAGAGAGGAATACAGCACGAGTGGGGAGAGAGAAGTAGGCGCACACAGTACGTGTCTCCACTCCTGGTGTGTGTTTAAGAGTAGAAGGACAGACAGTGATACGCGCCAGGAGCTGCTGCGGCATAGTGAACCTGGTGAGTGTGGGACATCGGCCAAATGCCCTGGCTCATGTTATATGTGGTGGGAGATTTCAGTTGCTGACTTTCAAATTTTGCGGAGAAGGGTTAAGCAGTTTTCAAGTAGTGGAGAAAAAATAGCAACAGAGGAAGGGAAGCAGTGTTTTTGCTTTGCATTTTTCCCTCTATGAAATCCTGCTGTTACTGCATTCCAATGTCATACAGCAGTACCATCTGTTCTATTAATCTTCTTCTCAACTTCTTTTTCCGACCTAGTGGGTTGTCCTGTTAAGCTATTTTTCTACAAGTGTTTTTCATGCATCTTCATTCCTTCTAAGAACTTGGGTTTACATTTTTAATTTATAGATTAGCTGATGTCCTGTGATGTTGCTCAAATCTAATCTGGGCTCTGGAACAGGATTGTAATATTTAGCTGTTAACTTGGTCTGACCCTTTAAGGCCCGTTTAGCTAACCCCTGTAGGAAAGTAGGCTAAACTTCACCCATGGTCAATTAAAGATAATTGTTGTTGTTGGAAGTTTCTCTAATTGGTAGTTGTATGGCTCCTCCCACTGTTTTCTCAACAAACGCTACAGGTTATCTCAAGGTCTGAAATAATAGGGTTCATATCTCTTTTTTGTAACTTTTTTTGACCGGTTAGTGTGGGTGCTATCATTCCACAGAGGCAGGGTGAAACCGATAGCTTCCATGATGCACTTCTCTCCTACACAGAATTTGCCAATAGGACCTGGAATTCTTTCGCACCCAAGCCCCAGGTGAAATTTCCTGGGATTGAAGCAGAGGTCAAACCCCAGAGAAAGGAGTAGGTGTGTGTGCGTGTCTCTGTTGAGACATTTCTATCATTTATATTGGGTAAGTTTAGGAGGGTTTTTTTTTCTCCAGAATTCTTGTTATATTAACTCTCTATACTTGATTGAAGAAAAAATGGTAGCCAAAAGCAGTTTTGGAAAAAGTTGTTTGATCAGTTTGATTTGTTTGTTTTGTCATTGGTTCCTAATTGATGGCATGAAAAAAACATGAGTGATTTGATGGGTTGTGTTTGTGCCAGTTGCTGGTTTGGGTAGCTTTTTCTTCCTGTCTACATTTGAATGAATCAGCATAGCTAACTTTACATTTTAGTCAATTTGGTGCAAGTGTGACAGACACTTAACATGTGTGAAGTGTGCTAGCTAATTTTCTACACTACAGATGTAAGCTAAATGTAAAACTATTTTAATTGTAAGGATAATTAGAAACATAGAAACATAGAAAATAGGTGCAGGAGTAGACCATTCGGTCCTTCGAGCCTGCACCGCCATTCAATGCGTTCATGGCTGAACATGCTACCTCAGTACCCCATTCCTGCTTTCTCGCCATACCCCTTGATCCCCCTAGTTGTGAGTATTATATCTAACTCCCTTTTGAATATATTTAGCGAACTGGCCTCAACAACCTTCTGTGGTAGAGAATTCCACAGATTCACCACTCTCTGGGTGAAGAAATTCCTCCTCATCTCAGTCTTAAATGGCTTCCCCTTTATCCTTAGACTGTGACCCCTGGTTTTAGTTTTCCCTAACATTGGAAACATTCTGCCCGCATCTAATTTGTCTAAACCAGTCAGGATTTTAAACGTCTCTAAGATCCCCCCTCATTCTTCTGAACTCCAGAGGATACAAGTTCAGTTGATCCAGTCTTTCTTGATATGTCAGTCTGGCCATCCCAGGAATCAATCTAGTGAACCTTCGTTGCACTCCCTCAATAGCAAGAATGTCCTTCCTCAAGTTAGGAGACCAAAACTGCACACAATACTCCAGGTGTGGCCTCACCAAGGCCCTGTACAACTGTAGCATCACCTCCCTACTCCTGTACTCAAATCCCCTTGCTATGAAGGCCATCATGCCATTTGCTTTCTTGACTGCCTGCTGCACTTGCCTTCCCACCTTCAGTGACTGATGTACCATGACGCCCAGGTCTCGTTGCACCTCCCCTTTCCCTAATCTGCCACCATTCAGGTAATAGTCTGCCTCCCTGTTTTTACCAAGCTGTATTACTCAAGTCCGGTAGAGTGACTGATGTGACATTGAGGCTCTAAGATGATTGGTGTATTGCCTATAGAAAAAGTATTAGGTTACAGGTGCATAAAGTCTATTCATCTGACTATGTAGCCAACTTAATTTTGAAATGTGATTTGTTTTTAAGTAGAAAGAATGAACTTGCACTTATATAGTGTCCTTCACATCCTTAAGATATCCCAAAGTACCATGTAACCAATGGTTACTTTTGAAGGGTAGTCATTGTTATGTCGGCAAATGTGGCAGCCAATTTGCACACTTCAAGGTCCCAAAAACAGGAAATGAAATTAATGAGCAGCTAATCTGTTTTTGGTGGTACTAGTTGAGAAATAAACATTGGTCAGGACAACAGGGGAAATCCCCTGGTCTTCTCTGAATAATACTGAGATATTTTATATCCACCTGTACAAGTAGACAGGGCCTCTGTTTAACACCTCCCCTGAAGACTGCATCTGCAACAATGGAGTACTGCACCAAAATAACAGCCTAGATCATGTGCTCAATTCCATGTATGGGGCTTGAATGAACTATCTTCTGCCTCTGAGATGAAAATGCTTCCAACTGATCTGTTCAGTGTGTGTGTGTGTATATCTATCTATCTATCTTCAGCAGATTATGTGATGTCAAATATTTACTCTGCTGCCAACTTAACAAGTGTCCATTAGAAAAATGGTTAAGTACTAGTCTAGCATCAAAACCCATGGCAAGTTATGAAATTGAATTCAGTAAATATGGTAATTCATGGGCTAATGCCAAAAAAAATACCCTGAAAGCTTTCAGGGTGTCATTAAAAATCCAACAGATTAATTTATGTCCTTCAGAGTAAGATTTGCCATCCGTACCAGATCTAGCCTACAGATGGCTCCAGTCCACACTACGTGGATGATACTGAATGCCCTAATAAATACCACATCCCAAGAACAAATTTTAACCTCTCTACCCTCCTTTAAGACACTCCTTAAAACCTACCTCTTTGACCAAGCTTTTGGTCACCTGCCCTAATTTATCCTTCTGTGGTTCGGTGTCAGGTTTTGTTTTATAATACTCCTGTGAAGCGACTTGGAACGTTTTAGTACGTTAAAGGCACTATATAAATACTTGTTGTTGTAAAGAAGTAAGAGTACAAAACATTAGTTAGGCCACAGTTAGAGTACTATGCGTACTTTTGGGTGCTCCATTATAGAAAGGACATTAAAGTGCAGGGTAGACTTAGCAGAATGATGCCAGGGTTGTGAAACTATAGTTATGAGGAGAGACTTGAGACACTGGGACTATTTTCACTACAGCAGAGAAGGCTAAGAGAAAATTTAATAGTTTTTTAAATTATGAAAGATTTTGATAAAGTGCATATTTGCTCTGGTTTGGGGTCGGTGATGAGGGGCCATTAATTTAAAATTATCACTTAAAAGTGGTTAGGAGAAATTTCCATACACAGTGGATTATTGGAACAAGGAATGTTTTGCCACAGAGTGATCGAGGCAGAGACCATCACATCTTTTGAAGGAAAACTGGATTAATTGCCAGGACTGGAGAATTTTAGCTGAGGAAAGATTGGATAGACTGGGGTTGTTTTCTTTGGAACAGAGGAGGCTTAAGGGAGACATAATTGAGGTATATAAAATTGAGGGGCCTAGATAGAGTGGATAGGAAGGACCTATTTGCCTTAGCAGAGAGGTCAATAACCAGGGGACATAGATTTAAAGTAATTGGTAGAAGGATTAGAGGGGTGTTGAGAAGAACTTTTTTAACTCAGAGGGCGGTGGGGGTCTGGAACTCACTGCCTGAAAGGGTGGTAGAGGCAGAAACCCTCATTACATTTAAAAAGTACTTGGAGATGCATTTGAAGTGCTGTAACCCGCAAGGCTACGGACCAAGAACTGGAAAGTGGGATTAGGCTGGATAGCTCTTTTTTGGCCGGCACAGACACGATGGGCCGAATGGCCTCCTTCTGTACCGTAAATTTCTATGATTCTATAAATATTTGAAGCAAAGGGAGAAAGCGCAGCAGTGGGATTATTTTTGGATTTTACTAGCATAAAGCCAGCATAGGCACGGTGGTATGAATATTTGCCTTCTGTGCTGTAAATTTCTATATTTCAAAGAAAGATAGAAACCTGACTTATAGACAATGACTCCTTTCCCCTCAAGCAAGCCTCCCCCCATCAAACTACATGTTTCACCAAGAAGCCTATCCAAACAGCAGTGGCAGCATGGCTTTCATCATCAAATCCCACCAGGATGGGACATGATAGATAGAAGTTGATTTTTTCCAGTAGTTAAGAGGTCAAGAGCGAGGGGCATGGATATAGGATTAAATGTAAGAGATTTAGAAAAGAGGGCAGGAGATAATTCTTCACACAGGGTTGAAGCTTTGGAATGTCAACATTCATGATTAGATTGGAAGAAAAAGGGTTTGAAGGGATATGGGGACAGGGTGGGCAAATGTGATTTAGAATTATTTGTTTTCATAGAGAGTAAATGCTGACATGGACTGGTTGGGTCAAATGGCCTGTTTCTGTGTGGTAACTTCTAATATCTATGTATTTCTCCTGCAAAGGCTTTGTGCCTGCTCCTTTTCTTCTTTTTCAAGCATCTTGCAACATTTTTCTATGTTAAAAGTTCTATTATTGATGCTATATACATGCATGTATTGTTGCATTAAGAGGTATAGGCAAAGAGAATAGAAATAAGATTAAAATAGAGTAATATGGTGAGAGAATCAGCACTAGCACGGGCACAATAAGCTGACTGGTCTCCTGCTGCACCATGTGGAAATTGTTTTGGTAGTCTCTGTCAATGTATACGTAATAACTGAATCTGATCAAAGATATAATTTTAGATTTACCCGCAACAGTAAATACAGAATAGCATACCTACCAGAATGTGTGCCATCACAGAAAATGTTATTCTTTTACACCAGAAAATTAACGTTCAGCTAGGTTGCCCAGAGTTCAATTTTCAGCAACAGCCTCCTTGTCAGAACACTTAACTTTTATTGATGCAGTGTTCTGTATTAGAAAATAAATGAATGTAGGGAAACAAAATTTGTTTTGTTGCAATATTCAGCATTTAAAACAATCCTGATTTATACTGTTGCAGGAGATCCTTTTCTGATTGAGGCATTGTGTGTTGGTGTGTGCGAAGTAGAAATATTTTTGTATCTTAGACAATTATTTTTCTCTTATTAAGATAAACCTCATTAAATTACATTGCAGTTGACTTCTAGAAAATCATATTTTTATGTTTTTTTTAGTCTGGCACAATGAGAACAAGTGAATTTGACACTTCAGATGAGGAATCTGAAGAAGAGCACCAATTGCCATTACAGGTATCTTGGTAAGTATCTGCAGTAGATTCATTGCTCCTATTTTGCTGCTATAGTCGCTTTCTATACACATTAATGTTGACACCACTTGCCTCAGCTGGAATGTTACTAACATTTGAGAAAATTGCAGTAGAATTCTGTTTTTGTGGGAAGGTGTAACTGCTGTACTATTGTAGCCCTCCTAATCTCATGTGTTGCATGAGTTTTTAAGGTAACAAATGCACACACTAAAAATCAGTACGTTTCTTTCAAATAGAATTTATAACAAATGTACCTTTTTAATAATTTCACTGACTTGCTTAACTCTCCCCACTATTATCTTCACTACAAACAAAAGGGGGGAGCTTGCAACATAGAAGCAAACTTTCTTCATTGTGCTGCAGACTCAATAACTTTAGTGGATGTTGACGACTCACTGATGATAGGTGATCCCGACATTGATAACTTGGCCTGTGCCAATGATGGCTCTTCAACTGGAGTTTCAAATCCCATTTGAGTGTCGCTTTCCTGTATCCTTTTATATTCCTTTTCAAATACTTATCCAATTCCTTTTTAATGATATAGTCTCTACCTCAATAGCCACTTATCACAAAGCATATCATGTTCTAATAACCCTGTATAAAAGCATTTCTTCGACTTTCCGCCTTCATTTTTCTAAAGGTAATCCTGATTCTGTGACCTCGTTACTGATTTGCCAAACTGTGGCAAAAATCTTTCACTATCAAAACTTTTCATAATTTTGAAAACCTCCATTAGATCTCCTTGAACCATCTCTGTTCAAGTGGGGGGAAAAAAAGTCCCATTTTGAGCCTTTCTTCATAACTACAACTTAACGGCCCAGAAATTCGCCTCTCCGGCTTGCCGCGGGGGTAAGGATCGCGTGTGCTCTTACCTACCGCGCCTGCCGTTGTGTTTTGGGCCCACGGGAACTTCGGGTCCTGGGCCTCTCCCAACTGCCGGCGCGCAGTGCTTGCGTGTTCCAGGGGCGCAGTTAGTGCGATGCGTCTCCTGGGATCACGTGGGCCATGGAGAGCCAATGGCAGCAGACCATCTTTCATTCATAGATTTGACAGGAGACCTGTCAAATCTGTGAATTGAAATCGGCCCCAAAAGAGCAGCTAAACTTAAAATAATTTTTTTTTAAAAACCATCACATTTATAAAATAACTATAGTTAAATAAATTAACCACTTTAAAGAAAAATTTAAATTTTTGAAAAAATTAAAATACTTTTTAAAAGTGATAAAAATAAACTTACCTTTCTTTAAAGTATCTAAAAAAGATAAAACTGTTGAAAATGTTTTTAAATTATACTTAATTAACTACTTACCTTGTTGAAACGGGTCTTGCGCCTCCTTTTTAATAGCGTAGTTTCTTCAATACTTACCCTCGCGTAGAAACCTGAAAAAAAATCTAAGTGTGCTGCGTGCGCGCAGCCTCTACCGCGCACGCGGAAGGGCCGAATTTTTGGCCCATCATTCTAATGAATCTTCACTCTATCTTTCCCATGGCTCTAAAATCCTTCCTATAATGGGGTGCTAAGACCGAATGCAAAATTTCAACCTTGGTCTAACCAATATCTTGTACGTATTCAGCATCATTTCTTTCCTTTTATATCCTAATAACCCTGTATAAAAGCATTTCTTCGACTTTCCGCCTTCATAAAATCCAGAATTCATTTACCTTTTTTATGACTCTTTCTACCTGCCCTCTCAACTTTAAAGATCTATTTATCTGCACCCCTAGATGTCTCTGTTCCTCCATTCTTTTACTATTTTTCCTTTTTACTATACTTCCCTTCATCTTTTTCCAAAAATGTACTGCATCTTCCATCTCTCTGCCTCTGATGTTAATCTGCCCACATCTTTCTGCAATCTCCTGCAGTCTTCTTCACAATTTGGGATCATCAAAAAGCAATATCGTCCCTCTTGTGCCTATATCAAAATCATTTATATAAATGGAAAACAAGAGGTTAAAGCACAGATCCCTGGGTAACACTACTACCCACATCCCACCAATCTGAAAAACAACCATTACTACCTTTTACTTTCTGTCCCTAAGTCATCCCTCCAGCCAAGTGGCTACATTCCCTTTAATACCATACACCATAATCTTCATAATAGGTCCCTTACTTTGCACCTTATTTGACATTCTGAAAATGTATATATGAAATCCATGCATTTCCTTTATCTTGCTGCGATTTTCTCATAATGCAATAAAAATTTTCAAACCTGACCTCTCCCAAGAAATAATCTCAAAGCCTGGTTTCATACTCCCAGCTACATGCTGTATGGGATATGTAACCTACCTTTACTTCCATGAAGCCTGCCTGCACCATTTTCAGTGTAGTTTCCTTTCACTGAGATACCTACAAGTGTCCACTGGGGAGGAGGATTCAAGGAAACTATTGCCAATTTGGCACCCTTCCCTGGAAATTGCATGACCAATTCAGCTCCCAGATCAAGATGGACAACTATTTAAAAATTGTACCTAGTTAAGCCTGCACTGACTGACTCCTAATTGGGATCTTAATTTAGTTCTTACCAAGTTAATTTATTGCTGTTTGCTCTTCAAAGGTTTCTTTTATGGCTGGAGAAGGTGGTAGAGGTAGGGAGAAGTAAGGTTGTGTAATTTGAAGACAGGAATTTTAAATTAGATGCATTAGGGGACAAGGAGTAAGGGTTGATGGGTGAGCAGGACAATGTGGAACAGGATGCAGACAGCTACATTTTGGACAAGTTGGAGTCTGTGGAGGGTGGACAATGGAAGGCCAGCAAGAGAGCATTGGAGTTATCAAGTCTTCAGGTGATAAAAGCATGAATAAGAGTTTAGCATGTTATAAAAATGATGCAGCCGCTGTGTTTTTTTTTATGTCACCCTTTTCTATCACATTTATCTTCCTTTGTACACTTCCAAGAAAAGTATAAGGAAACAGAGGAACTCTCCAGAGATACAATCCTTAATTACACCTGTATGAACTTGCCTAGCCTCTTAATTGACCTCTGTATTACACACTATTAACTTAAAGCCTTTGTTCGCTGACGACACCCAGCTCTACCGCTCCATCACCCCTCTCAACCTCTGTGCTGTCAGACTGCTTTTTTTGTGCGTTTTCAACCATTTCCATAAAAAGGATTTAGGTATTTATATTGGATAGTTGCTTTTGTTAAAGTGAGTTAACAAAGGTTTAAAATCCAGCTTATAAACACAAACTGGGACAAAGAAGGGGGTCGTTATATTAATGAACTCACCTGAGATATAATGAACAGCTGTTACCCATAACAACCTGGGTCAGTAGGGGATTCATTATCTCATTTCAGATGCTTCCAGTAGGCATTCACATGAGGTTGGAAGGAACTGAAGTCATGCTTCTGCAGCATCAGGCGGTCTGGCCAGGTCTCCACCCCTGCAGGGAGGCAGCCAGTTTAATTGGCAGTTCTACTGACCAATTCCTGGACAAGGGAGGGGCTGGAGGACCAGCCACAAACAGACTTCCTGTGGAGTTGGAGAACAACAGAAGAGTAAAACACATATTCAAATAATTTGCACAAAAGGCTACTGAGTGAGGCACAGAGGAAGCAAGTCTCCTGTAAGAAGAAAGCCTTCTATAGAAACTATATTTAAATAGCTGGTTTCAGGAAAAAAAACTGTCCAAGAAAAGTGAATATTTTTTAGTCCACTAAAAGAATGAATGTGGCATTTTAAAATTATTTATGAGGGACTGAAGTTAAGTTGTATTTACTACAACTATTATTCCATTTGTTCATTTACAGACTGTAAAATAAATGATTCATATCTGGCTTCATCCCACTAAAGTGTTAATCAGTCCGCCTTTCAGAAAATTGGAGAAGCACATGTAGGGCACGTGTGAGGATGACAATGTGCAGTTTGTATAACAAGGAAGTCTAATTATTACTATCCTGAGACCCCCGGGTTATGCTATTATACATTTATATATTGGGTAATGCAAGTAACTTCTGATACTGAGGCCCACTTACGGGAGAGACTGGTGACAATAATCCAAGGTTAAGAATATCGAAGGCTGATCCAAAATTCATAACACTGGATGAAGGCATTCATAGAGTGACTGTTTCCTTTTGTGACAATGATCCATTGTCTTATTCTGAATGTTAAAGTACATGCTTAATTTTGGAAGTGCCAGTTTTGTTTGGGCACAGTTAATTTGCTAAAATATAGGTAGAAATGTTTTGCTATATATTTAATAGGTTGGCTTTATCTGTGGTGAACTGCCACCAGTTCCTTGGAATCTGTGCATTGCCAGGTAAGCCATTTTTGTTTTTCCCAATAAATTATGGAAATTTAACTTCCAAATTTTAACGAATTTGCAGTAATGTTTCTGTAATTCAGCTTGTGACGAAACATCTATAATCTCCCACAATTCCTCTTCTACAATAAAAAATTTTAAGAATAAGAGCAGCTCCTTTGCTACCATGTTGATTAAACAAATTGGTGGTCAACCCTTTTAACCAGGTTTCATTAGTGGCTGCAAGCTGTACTGGGTATTCAGATGGTATCAGCAAGCACCTCCACATTAGGCTGTGTGGAGAGTTGGATAAGAAAGAGTCTACTTATGGCTTTCTTTTTCTGGTGGATTGGGGAAGGGAAGAAAGTGAGAAATGTTGTGGCAGGAAAATGTGTGTTCCACTGGGTGTTTCGAATGTTCTGCATAGAGGGCCTGTAGTGATTCAGAAGGTGAGGCTACATCAGTCTGTCAAACAGGGATATTTTAAATAAAGCTGCTCAGCAAGCTAGTCTGGTTTTTTTTATTGAATTTTGAGATATTGGCCCAGATTTTCCTGCAACGGTGAGATCAGCGACATACACTGTAAATCTCACCGTCCAGCACTCCAATCTCACCATTGTTAACTTGCTCCAAATTTTGCTGTTTTCTAATTAGAATATGCCACAACGAGCATAGCGGTGGATCAGGCACTCCGCACCATTCTAAGAGCTGAAATGACAGCACATTCACCATCCAGAGCTGCAGGAGGGTTTGAGTGAATGGAAGTGTCAGTCTTTGCTCAGTGGTAGCACCTTCTGAGTCAGAAGGTTGTGGGTTCAAGTACCACTCCAGAGACTTAAGCGCATCATCTAGGCTGACACTCCAGGGCGTACTCCACTATCAGGTGCCGTCTTTCGATTGAGACATTAAACCGAGGCCCCAAGTGCCCTCTCAGGTGGACATAAAAGATCCCATGGCAGTATTTGAAGTTCGCCCCAGTGTCCCAGCAAATATTTGCCCTAAGTTCTGGAATTCCCTCCATAAACCTCTCTGCCTCGCTACCTCTCTCTCCGCCTTTAAGACGCTCCTTAAAACCTACCTCTTTGACCAAGCTTTTGGTCGTCTGCCCTAATAGCTCCTTATGTGGCTCGGTATCAAATTTTGTTTTATAATGCTCCCGTAAAGGTGCTATTTAAATACTTGTTGTTGTTGTAGTCATCATCTCATTGCCGTTTGGGCCTTGGTGTACGTAAATTGGCTGACGCGTTTCCCTACATTACTACAGTTATTACACTTTACTAGCACTTCATTGACTGTAAAGCGTTTTGGGACTTCCAAGGTCGCGAAAGGTGCTATATAAATGTAAGTTCTTTCTTTCTTTCTTTCTGTCTAAAGTTTATTTAAGAAGTCACACTTAATCTAAAATCGTGCTTTGTATTAAACACTTGAGGTCCTGCTAAAATACTCCTGTGCCTATGACAGAAAGATTAAGAAAAATGACTCCGCTAAATAACCGATGAGTAAAAGCTGCCTTGCTTTCTTTGTGATTTGAGGCAGTGAAATGTTCCCAGGATCGCAAAATTAGAGCATCACCCCTTTTGATTAAAGGATAAATAACAATATGAAATATAAATTGATTTTGGCTGTCCATTTTTCATACCAATCTTGGAGCAATAAATCAGGCCGCTGCCAGGCCACCGGCACCATTATTTTTAAGTCTAAGTGGCATGAAAACTGGCCTAAATGCAGGAAAATAATGATCACCATTGATTTTAATGGGTGTGGTGTTATAATTACCTTCTAATTGGCAAGGGTAAGTCCTAAGAAACTATGGAGTACATTTAACAATGTAAGTCCCCAGGAAAATCTGGGGCATTGAGGTGGAGTATGACTGGGAAGAAGCCGAGAGATAGGCTAGATGTGCTACTCTGACCCAATGATGTACAATACATCCGAACACCTTCACTTGTGTGCATTTTCCAAGTTTACAAAGCTACCTTTTTGGAGTATTTCTGAGTGAGCTTGCAAGATTGTGGGGAGTTTTACGCGGTGGACTTGCACAGGTAGATTGTCCATATGACCTTTACAACTGATGGAGAGAGCAGACTTTCATCCCATCACTTTTGGTTCCATTCAAACATGGGTGTTAATCCATGGACACCCTGTGCCCTTGCCTCAATCCCATTTTTTCAATCACTGACGCATACCATGATTGTGATGTGAAAGGTACCTGCGAATGCTGGCATTCAAGGGCAGCTAGTGCACACTTATGGAACTTTTGCATACAAGTTTTTCAACATGGTTCAGCAGCAGTTTATCATAACAAATAAACACGGGGTGGGCAGGGGGCTATTAAAACTTAAGTGGGTAGATTTTAATCCCCCCTACCTGGGAATGTTGTAGGTGGGGGAGTAAGATGGTGGGGGTGTCACACCAGGTCTCTTCCCCCCCCCCCCCCCCCCACCAACCCCCCCATCTTTACTTGCCTTAATTCAGGCATGGGAAGGGCTGCCCACCCCCCGGCATGTGGGGGCTACTTTACATCTAACGCCTGGATTCGGGAGACCAGCACTGGGCCAACCCCAATAGCAGAGCCAAGGCAGGAGTCGCGGAGTGGTCAAAAGAGGCCAAAGTAAGTTATATTTTTAAAACTCACTATTCTTCAGCCTCCCCGGCCCCAGCCTTGTCTCTCCCTCCTAGCGCCGGCATTGGCTTCCAAAGCCCCAGACCAGCTACACAATACAAGAATTGAACAGGAAGCTCACTGTTTTTACAGTGGTCAAGAAAGATTTGCTACCCCGTAGTTACAGCAGTGCAGCATGCAACAGAAGGGGCAAGAAACTAGATGCTTTGGCTTATGGGCAAACCTAACCAGGTTTTAATGGAAAAATATAATGCTATATTTTAGTAGACGGAATTACTGGTAATCAAGTAAGGCTGTTGCAACAATGACATTGTAGTTATTATTTTCTTTTCTTTGGGACAGGCTTTAACTAATCATGGCCTTTTTTGGTCTGACTCTCCTGAAAGAAAATAATAATGTACCGCCATTGGAATGTCCTACATTATAATATTGCTTCCATTTTAATAGTCCTAGATTCACTTATTAAATACTACTTTATTTAAACAGGTTGTAAATTTAAAGATGTAAGAAGAAACCTTCAGAAAGATTTAGGTAATGCATATTTATATATACATACGGCATGTGCCTGTTTTTGGGTTCAAGGAAGGTATCTGTTTTGGATAATAACACTTACCCAAAATTTTTGGGGTTTGGAGATGACCAAAAATTCAAACTTTTCCTATACTTCTTTGCCATTTCCTTTACATTTATTTGGGGACTTTTTTCCTGTTCTGGTGCAGGTGATTTTCTCTCAGACTGCTGCTTGTAACCCAGTGTTACATGATGCAGGAGAACAGCTCATATTTGACTTGGGTTTTTTCTCAGCCAACAATGGGAGCTGAAATAAGAAACTTGCCTTTGTGGGGAATAGCAGATACAAGTGTGTGACTGTTGTCTGCATCGACACAATAGAGCTCCACCAGACTGCGGCATTCTTTTACTTGTTTAAATTACTATTTTAGATAAGGCAATCACTCCTGCAATCTGCACTGTCTATTCCATTGTTAAGTTATACATGTTACAGCCACTGTAATCTATGTAGAGTTAATGGAGCATATAATTCATAGTATCCATCTTCTTCAACTATTGACAGAGGAGCTCAAGAGCCACAACATACAAGATGTGTTTGTGTTCTGTACCAAAGGAGAGATGGTGAAATACAGGGTTCCAGGCTTGTTGGAATCGTACCAGCAACAGGGATTCACGGTGTATCATTATCCTTTCCCTGATGGAAGTGTTCCAGATATTGCTAGCTGTTGGAAAATTCTGGAAGAGTTGAGAATGTGCTTGGAAAATGACACAAGGACCCTTATCCAGTAGGTGGCATTTCAGCTGTTAATTGTGAACTTGTATAAAATTTAGTCTTTTATGGCAAATCAATTGCAAGTTACTGTGTGTCTCAGTAAGGAATAAGTACAGTGATCGCCTAAGCCAGATTTTCCTCTGCAACATCAGAATTGTAGTGAGGCAGGACTTGCACCCACAACTGCACAAGCACTAACCCCATCCAAAGTTTCCAGCGTTGGCCTAATTAGAATATTCTGGGGGAGCTCCTGTGTTGTTAGTGCCTCTGATTGGGAGCTTGCCTGCTTGGGGATGGGACATGGCATGCTGCTGTAGGATTGGGATGGGACATGGCATGCTGCGGTAGGATTGGGATGGGACATGGCATGCTGCTGTAGCATTGGGATGGGACATGGCATGCTGCTGTAGGATTGGGATGGGACATGGCATGCTGTGGTAGGATTGGGATGGGACATGGCATGCTGCGGTAGGATTGGGATGGGACATGGCATGCTGCTGTAGGATTGGGATGGGACATGGCATGCTGCGGTAGGATTGGGATGGGACATGGCATGCTGCTGTAGGATTGGGATGGGACATGGCATGCTGCGGTAGGATTGGGATGGGACATGGCATGCTGTGGTAGGATTGGGATGGGACATGGCATGCTGCGGTAGGATTGGGATGGGACATGGCATGCTGCGGTAGGATTGGGATGGGACATGGCATGCTGCTGTAGGATTTGAATGACAGTGCCAGTTTCATCAAACAATGTTTTGGGTGGAAGGAGGAATTCAAGTTGTTGCACAGTGTCACATAGGTCTGCTGCAGGGCACAGAGCCCCCACATTTTCAGAGTGGAGTGCTACTGGTCAAAGAAGGCAGAAGAGGAAGGTTCTATCTGGGTCCGAGCAGAGATGGCCCTCAAGATGTACATTTCTTCCGGCCTCTAAGCGATTTGGGGCTGAAGTACAAACAAGTCTCTCTTAGATATTCACTTATGTTAGTCAGTGCAAACTTCACTACCCCAAGAGCTGTGTCACAGTGCAGCAACAGGTTCAATAATCTCTCGTGTGTCCAAGGTAAGTCAAGGCTCTGTTGCCAGTCCACATCCTTTACCATTGATAGGTAAGGAGGTGAGTGAAGGCACAATCATACTCTTTCTCTGTCAGCATCTGGGTGTCACTTATGCAAAAGGAAAGGTATGCAAACACTCACGTAACCTCTTTACTCAAAACCACTGTCCACTCACATTACCTGCCAGAAATTGAATGCTCGTCTTCAAGGACACCTCATTGAAAAGGACAGTGTACCTTCACCACTCATCATTTGAGGGAAATGTCCATGCCACTCACTGGCCTTTAACATTGGGGAGGAGCACCTTTTGTAGTAGTAGTAGTAGTAGTAGAGTAGGAGCAAGTAAGTTAGCTGGTGCAAATGGACACTCGGTGGTAAGAAATAGTTATAGTGAACATTTTTGTGTAATCTACTACTTCTGGGTCAGCTGGAAGTAGAGGCGCTTTGGTCTATATAGTTTGGAATGGGGAGTGTCAGTGAGATGCTGCTTGACCAGTCTGTCATTTTGTTGCTCCTCTTCATCGTCCTCTAAAAAGCAAGGATATTCCCAATGGAAAACCCATCTTTAAAAGGATGTGGGACAAGATATTAGAGTCCCATAGTTAAAGGCACAAGATAGATGGTGAAGCAGTTGTTAGTTTCAAGAAACTACAAATCATCTGCAAAATAAGCTTTTATGAATGAATCCTTCCATATTGAGTAGATTGGGCCTATGCACTTTGGAGTTTAGAAGGAGAGGTGATCTCATTGAAACATACAAGATTCTGAGGGGGATTGACAAGGGTAGATGCTGATAGGTTGTTTTCCCTGGCTGGAGAGTCCAGAACTGGGGGCATAGTCTCAGGATAAGGGGTCGGCCATTTAAGACCGAGATGAGGAGGAATTTCTTCATTCAGAGGGTTGTGAATCTTTGGAATTCTCTACCCCAAAGGGCTGTGGATGCTGAGTCATTGAGTATATTCAAGCCTGATATATACATTTTTTATTGGGTAATCAAGAGATATGGGGTTGGGTGGCAAACTGGAGTTGAGGTCAAAGATCAGCCATGATCTAATTGAATGACGAGTAGGCTCGAGTGGCTGTATGGCCTACTCCTGCTCCCAATTCTTATGTTCTTTATAGTACCAGCTGGGTCGGTAGAATCTATATCCACCTTTACCTTACTGCCCAGCAAAACTGGATGCGTGTTTTATATGGACATGATGTTAACTCAATCATCATAATGTAAAATGTGACACATGAATCACCATCTCATTTAAATATGCCTACCCATTTTAGGACAGTAACTTCCAGCACCAGCCAGAATTTACTGCTGTATTTTCCACCCGCACTGGTCAGAATCCCACCCCAAAGTTGGGCAATATTAAGGGGAAACTCTGGGCTTGAATCTGTAGTCTTGATAACTGAATTCACAATATTGGAGTTGGAATTATCCATGTTCTCTCTGCACCAAACAATCGCAAATGTAGGCGTGTTCTTGACTGTTGCTTAAAGCACCCTGACAAACTTATTAGAATGCTTTATGCCAAGGGTAATCTTTGATGGTATTGATGCAGTGCATGAAGAAATTTTAAATCTGAACCTGAATCATCATCTTGCAACACTCTCTGTAATTATCTTTGCAGGTGTTATGGAGGCCTTGGGCGCTCAGGTCTAAGTAAGTGCAGAATTTTGCTTCTGGTGTTCCATTTTTGTAAACTACTTCTTTTCCCCCAGAATAAGCAAAATTGAAGAGTGCTTGTTCAACTCTGGGGTATGTCATTTAATCAGATTAGTAACACAATTTGAAAGTGTTTCCTTCCTAAATTGTGTCTCCTAGTTGCAGCATGTCTTCTACTTCAGCTGTCTGATACCATGCAGCCAGAAGAAGCAATTGACCTTCTTCGTGAACTAAGAGGAGCTGGAGCGATACAAACAGTGAAGGTAAAGTTTGAACTATGTCTCAAACTGTTCATTTGTGCTTTATATTTTCTTCTTTTTAACCAGTTTTCCTCCCTCCTTTCCTAAAGTCATGGGGGTAGAAAGAGGTCCTCATGCCCATTTTCCAGGCAGAAAACAGCATTAAAATGACCAAGATTGCAGGGTTATGATGCCCTGCGCCCCAAAGACACCTGAAATTCATTCAACGCCATATTAGCCTCTGATCATTTTCAGGCATCCCGGGCGGTCACCTTAAACAGGTATTAGACCCCTTGCATATGCTAATGAGGGTCCTAAAGCCTGTTTAAGGATCCCTTACAAAAATTAGACAGCGATGAGCCGGCTCCGCTCGGGTTTTGGTAGATTGCTGCGGCCTAACCTTTATGGGGGAAAATGACATATAATGCCCGCAAAAGGCAGGCCACTGTGGGATGGGGTGGGTGGGGGGGGGGTTCCCCAACCTTTAAATCCCGAATCACCTTCGAGGACGAGGCCAAGGCCAAGCACGTGGGGAGGCTCACAGCTCTTGCACGGGAGATAGTGAGGTCGGCAGCATCTTGCTGGCGGCAGGTTACTGACTTCAGTGCATGCACTGGCATCCCTATGAAGCATCAATAAGCCACAACCTTCCACATCTTTCTCTCTCTCAATCCCAAAAGGGTAATGCTCACCCATTCTTGCCTTCCACCCTCCCTTTTCTGCAGATCTGCCGCAGCAGCAGGTGACGCAGGAAAAGCAAGATGGTGACGAGGATAACCAAGCCACCCAAGAATGGGTGAGCATTGTCTCCTTAATCCCAGGGGAGTAGAGAAAGAGGTGAAAGGTTGTGGCTTATTGATTCTTAAGAATCACAGCCACATGATACTGCCATCCCTCAGAACAGCAGCACATGCTGTGCCAGTGGAATGTGGCAGGCGAGACCAGGCTGCCCAGGAACACCCTCCAGAGATCCAGCAGCAGCTCCATGCCAGGAGACAATTGCCATGGGACGAGGCCCACCTCCATGTCATGACCCTTCAGTGCAGCATGAGGAGCCAACCACTTCCCGTAATCCTAACACACAGTTGGCACCTAGAAGCACGACAAAAATTGCCTGTAGGGAATTTCATATCTATTCCCGAGTAGCCCTGACATTGGGTAGGGAGACGGGGTGGGTCGGGGTGGTGTGAAAATCTGCCTGTACTCCAACCTTCTGAGAAGCAGTCAGAAACTATGTTGGGTGTCTGTAGACAGAATGCAATGCAAAAAAACTTTTTCTACCTTCAGATATCTACATTGAAGCATTTGTAGGCGCTTCTCTGGCAGGAACTCCTCATTTCCACCTTTAACAGCTGATTCTGACATCTGCTGAACTAAATACAAACAAGTGTAACTTGCCCTGAAAGCAGTAATAGGGTATGTCCAGGAAACGCTCCCCCCACAGCGCAGTAGATGAGACCAGTGGTGACTCGGAAGTGCAGTGCGGAACGGTTCCAGAAACACACACATACTTGGAGCAGCCCTTTAAAAGCGCCTGAGTGACGGAAGCAGCTTCCATGCGAGTTTCCTCGCTGAGAAAATTTCCTACGCCATTCCAGCGAGGCAAAATGGCAAGGAAATTCGCCCCCATTGACTCCTGTTGGGGTATGGTTCCACTGGTGCAGGTTACCCTTCAGTACCTTGGCAAAGTGGCCATTCGTTGTGTTAGCTTAGTTAGTTGGTGTTGGTACACTATTCATCTGTGATGGCATCACAGCAGAGCCTGATCCCAGTAAGAGCATAGAAACATAGAAGATAGGAGCAGGAGTAGGCCATTCGGCCCCTCGAGCCTGCTCCACCATTTAATGAGATCATGGCCGATCATCCAAATTCAGTACCCTGTCCCTGTTTTCTCCCCATATCCCTTGATCCCTTTAGCCTTAAGAAATATATCTAACTCCTTCTTTAATATATTTACTGACTTGGCCTCAACTGCCTTCTGTGGTAGAGAATTCCACAGGTTCACCACTCTCTGGGTGAAGAAATTCCTCCTCATCTCAGTCCTTTTAAAGGGCTGCATATATGGACTTTCATCAGGGTTTGCTCGAGAGAGATAAGCACCAGGCAATCAAAGATTTCATGTACTCAGTTAATACTGTACTTTACTAAGGAAAGCTGGAAAATGAACGACAGTTTTTGTAATTATTTTGTTTGACAGCAATACAACTACTTACACGATTTTCGGGATAATGTGGCAACATACCTGGCAACAAAAGAAGACTCTGCCGCCCGATCGGTGTCGAGATAAAAAAAAAAATTGCAGAAATTTCTGGCTGTAGATTGTAATTGTTTGTAAATTGTAATTGTTTGTAAATTGATTGGACAATTGTAATATTTATATATACACAATCTGTTTTAAAAATAACAGACGGCAATGTGCAAATATATTGGTACTTTTTTTTAAAGCTGTCATTCTCAACAAGAAATTATTTTAAAAGGATGTTGTGTACTGAAACTGAAGAAGATTATCAAAATGTTTGTGTGATCTAGAGACTAATTGAAAGTTGGTTAGCACACTTTCTGCGAAAGGGTTTGAATTCAGCCCATTTTGGATTATCATTCTTTGCCAGTTTTGATTGTTCTGTGATGTGAACTTGGCCAATTCTGAATTGCTGTATACTGGCAACAAGAAGCTGCTTGTATGTTACCAGTCTACCTGGATGATATTCTTACTGATGGCTAATACAGGGGGGATAAAATGCCCTGCTGGTACAATAGTTCTTCTGAGGTTGAAGTTTGCAGATTATAGGGAGTTTTATTCTACATCTGGCCCTGGGTCTACTTGTTGCTGAGAGTGAGTGGAATTTTCCACAGCCCCACACCAGCAACAGGGCCTCACATGTAACCGGTAACTTCAGAGCATTGCTAGTGCTTTGCCTGGGACTTTCCATCCATTACATTAATGGGAGGAAAATTGTGGGCATTGAATATCCCAATTTCTGGGACTCCACATGTGCCACTTACATGTAGTGCTAAGCGAGTGGAGGTGCCATTTTTGGATGAATGTTAAACCAAAGCTCCATCAGCCTCATGTTTCTATGGCACTATTTGAAAATCAGCAAGGGAGTTCTCCTGGTGTCCAAGCCAACATTTATCCCTCAGCCACCATCACTAAAACATATTATCTGGTTATTTATCTAATTGCTGTGTATAAATTGGTCTATGTTATAAGTTACTGCACTTGAAATAAAGTATTGCACTGGCTATAAATTTCTTGATGCATTCTCAGGAAGAGGAAATTCTTTCTTTCATGGGGAGGGATGAGAGCAGGCTGGGTATTCTGCAGTGAGTGGCTCACCTATCTTCCCAAAGCACCTCTTAACTACAAGGTACAAGTCAGGACTGTGGTGGAATTTTCTCCACTTGCCTTGATTGGTGTAGCTCCAACAATGCTGAGGCCAGTGCAGTTTGCTTGATTGGCACTGTCGAAGTTTCGACTTCCGAGTAAGACTCTTGAAACATAAAGTATTGTCAAGGCAGGCTTTATTATTTACTTGCTTGCAAGGAGAATGCACCGTAGTCAAATAGCTACGATGACACACTGAAAAATTCACAGAAAATGGAACATTCTTATACACTGAAAACACAAGCTTTCCATATCACATGACATGTTGTTTAAGGTAAGCTAAGTTAAAAGTTTAAAAAAAACATAAGAAATGCCTTATGATGAGACTAGCTAATCTCTACAAAATGGAGTCTGTCTGTCTGTTCTTCTCCTGCCAAGGCACCTGGCTGTTTACTTCACTAGTCCTTGGTTATCTCAAGTTGATTAGAAGAAGCCTTTTTTTCTCTGTACTAGCAGACTATGAAGACAGCATAGTCTGCAAAGTTTAAATTCATCTCCATGAGAAGTCATAAACAACTTTATCTTTTCCCAAACAAGTCAGAGTCGGCCATTTTGTATCACTCTTTGTCTCTAGGAAGCCATTTTGTGTCTGAGACAAAAATACACTTCCACAGCACCCACTTAAGCATACACTCCCTCCACCATCAGCATGTACTATCTTAGAGTGAGGCCATTTGGCCCATCATGCCTGTGCTGGCTCAGTTATCCAATTAGTCCAACTCCCCTGCTCTTTCTCCATAGCCCCTGCAAGTTTTTTCTCCTTTAAGTATTCAGTTCCCTTTTGAAAGTTACTATTGCATCTGCTTCCACCACCCTAACTCACTGCGTAAAAAAAATTCTACTCTTCTCCCCTCTGGTTCTTTTACCAATTACTTTAAATTGGTGTCCTGTGGTTACTGACCTGTCTTGCCAGTGGAAGCAGTTTATCCCTATTTACTGTATCAAAACCCCCTCAATTTTGAACATCTCTTAAATCTCCCCTTAACCTTTAAGGAGAACAATCCTTAGCAATGACTCTCCACATAACTGAAGTCCCTTATTCCTGATACTATTCTAAAGTATTGTAAGGGGTATCTTAATGGGGTCAGCCTTCGCTTTCTGACTCAGTGAGCGGTTCGAATCGCTCCCACACCCCTCTGGTTCCTAGACTTTGGACTTATTTAGGGGTTGTGAACAAAATTGCAGTAAACGACAGGTTCTGATGAAAGAATTTTACTTTATTAAAAGAAAAAGCTAACAAACTTGAAACACACTTATTACTTAAACACAGATTGGGGAGCACACGGTACAAGTGAGGGACAATGACAATATATCAAACAAAACCTTATCCCTCCCAAAGATCCCACTATCTAGCTAGGTTTTTGGTTTCAGGAGATCAGGGATAATGCTCACCAACGAATCCTTGACAGGATTTTAGAGTCTTTTGTTTAAAAGACTCCGTAAGGCCCTTGTTGCTGCGAGGTGTCCGATGGTCACTGAGGCAGTCGCTCTGGTTTCTTCTTGCGTGCTGGTCTGTTTTCTGGCCGCCTTCCTCGTGGCTTGTGGTGGGTTTTGCTGGAGCAGGGAGAGAGAGCTGTGTCCGCGTAGTCGGCGAGTCCGAAAGAGAGAGAAATTATGGCACAGGCTTTCAATTATACTGTTTCTTTTTCGCGCCCAAAAAACCCCTTACTAAAACTGATTCCTTTAGGTTGCAAATGAACCTTGCTTAGTCCAATTGTCTAGTTTTGGCGGGCTTGCCAGTTCCGATGGCTTTTGCTCAGTGTTAAACATGTCTTGATCGTTTTCCGATTTAAACACAGCCTTATCTATGCGCCAAATCTCCACCCTATTGTCCTAGGTCTTTTGGCGGGCTTTCTTAACTGCTCTGGTCGATACTTTGGCTGATGGGTTTTTGATGGGATAATGGGCTATGAAACTGTGTGCTGGAAGTTTTTGTCAGGAATCGTTTTTAGATTTCCAGCATTCTGTTTGCACCTGGGGATTTCAATAGGGTTCTTGGTTTATTCATATTTGAATGTGTTTGTGAGTTTTTGCTTTGTCTCTTGCACCTTGGTAGGATTTGCAGTGTAAACAATTCCCAGACAGCTTGATTGGGCCTCAATACCCAAATCTGTTCACTGCCTGGCCACGCCCCTCGCAGCTTGTCTTGTGTCTGTGAAAGGTGTCTCTCCCAACAGTAAGATTCAAAAGTCAGTTTCCTCAGGTTTTTTCTTCCCTGATCTTTCCAAAACTGAGGTTTTTACATCAAATCACTTCACTTAGGTCCCATCATCCCAAGTTTGTATGAAAGGTCCAAAAATCACTCCCTTTAGGGCTCTGTTCGAGTTTCTGGGGGATTTTGCGAAGCCTACATCCCCCACTTTGATACTAAAACTGAATTAGTATCATTAACAGGTGAGCAAAATTTCCGATCCCCGAAAACCAACCTTCCCCTGTATTACCTAAACTAAAAACCCAAACATACATTCCCCTTTTGAAAGTGGTGTTTCAGGTACATACAGGTAAGAATCAATCTTTATTTCACATCCAAGCATGGAGAGGGTCCGACACCCCTGCACAGCTTGGAAAAAAACACATCATACACATCATAAAATGACACAACACACATACAAATTATTTTATTAAAAGACAAAATTCAAGGTTCGTTCCATCCCTGGCCATAGCCTTTATTTTGATGCACTTCCCAAGTCCCTTCGTGTCTGGAGCGGAGCTCCCCGTCCCTTCCCCTGCACTTTGTACACAGCAGGTAGAGAACTATCCCGAGCTGGCAGACCACCAAAAGATGGGAAGCCATCCTGATCCAGGAAGGCACCTCGATATTCTCGAAAATATCCCACCAGGGTGGAACTACTATATACTTGTTCCAAAAATACAGATACAGGTTAAGAATTCACTTTAATACATTCACATCCAAGCACGGAGGGGGTCCAACACCCCTGCACCACTTGGAAAATACATACATAGAAAACTTTATTCTCAAAATCGATCCAGGCTCGTCTCATGCTTTCCAATTTCCTCTCTGTAGGGACACACAAAAACAGATAGCCATGTCCCGAGAAGGTTCTTTGGCTTGACAAGTGATCGAGTCTTGAGAATTTAAACTTAACTCACTAAAAATCCTTAAATTACAAAACCTAGAAAAGTTTAAATCAAAAGAAACTATATACATTCGCCGTCCATCGCCGGACGGCTAGCCTAACTCCTGTCAGGACTGCGGCAGGCTGCTCCCTGCAGCGTGGCTGTACGGACCCTTACGTCTGGTCCCTCACAGCCTGCGACTGTTGGCTGGGGACCTTTGTCTTTTAACTTAACTTTTGCTCGGGAGGTCGCCCCTTTAAACTGGAGAGTCGGCGACCATGCCTTCCTAGGTTGGGGTGTCCAAGGGGGCCTCCTAGGAAGTGCTATGGGTGGGGCTACCCTGGCGAGCGGACCCTTGCCGTGGGTCGCAGTCCTCGCTGGCTGGGGGCTTTTCCCCTGTGGCTCCTCCCCTCCCAAGTCTGAGCTGGGGACAGGCAATCCCCTGCTGCTGTTGGCTTTGAGTCCTCGCCTCCAGGTTCAAAACCTGGGTCGGGGGCGGGGCTATCTGGTTCGGGCTCCTCCTCCTCCCCACCTGAGTCCCAGAAGAGAGGGGGGTGTGGTTTGAACAGGGGCCTGGGTGACTCCTCCCTCAAGACAGGCCACTGCGCCTGCTTGTGCAGTCTGTGAATTTGCTCCTGCTGCAAGCTGAGGATTTCTAACCTGGGGGCAGTCCACCTTTGCCGGCTGTTCCCTTTTAGGTTTAAACAGTTTGCACTGGTCAATCTCCCACTCGTGGGTTCTCTGGGGTTCTAACAGCAGCCCATTTTTCTGGTGCTGGCTCCTCAGGTTACTGGCTGCTTGCCAGTGACTCTGTGTTAAAATCTCATCCGCTGCCCTGGACGGACCTCCGAGGGACTCCCCATTCTCTCTCTTTACCAGGCCGGCCTTAAAGACGGGATTCTGGGCTTGGACCTGCTTTAAGTCCGGGGGCAAAGCTACCCCCTGTGTGCCTCCCTTGTCCCGGATTGCAGCTACCGGACCTGCTTTATAGGGATCCCATAACTCTCCTTCCCTGGCCCCCTGCTTGGCCAACTTGTCGGCCTTTTGGTTACCCTCCCACGTGGTATGGAGGGATCCTAAATCTATGTCCAAAGGTTTGGACATTGCCCCAGCCTGCTCGTTCACTGTGATTCCCATTAAACTGTAGGGGACCCCGTTAAACCTGGGTGAATTGGTCAGGTCTTCTGAATGGACCATCGTGCTGGCAGCTCTGGTGTCCACCAAACATCTCCCCTGCACTTTCTCCACCCCCTTCTTAACATCGTATCCCGGGGAACACAGGTAGACAGCCTACGCTGGTTCTAGTCATAGGTCTGCGTTAGTGGGGGGGCAGCTGGGACTAATGCACCAGTAGCTACCTTCCCTGGGCCACCAAACAGGACTCTGATGGCCGCTACTATTGTGTCCAGTGTGGGGGAAGAGGTCGGTGCATCTACTTTTGGGGCAAAAGCTGGGGAATTCTTTGTTAGCATATCCTTCCAAGGATTCCTACAGTCCTTTCTCCAGTGCCCCCTCTTCCCGCACCCGAAGCAGTTACGCTTCGTGTCGGAAGGTTTACCACCTTCCTGGTGCCACTCCTTATCCTGACTGGGCTTTATCTCATGCACCTTCCCTTTTGGTGGGGTGTCTTCAGCTCCCCTACCGTTCCGGTAGGCTAGGGTCAGTTGCCTGACCACTGCCTCCTCGGTGACCCGGGGATCTCTTGGGTCAAACCAAAGCTCAGCCTTGGCTTTGACTCGTGGTAAGCTGTTTGCCACTAGGCTACGGAGCCAGTGGGCCAGCTCGTCCCTGTTCAGGTTAGCCCTGTTGAGAGCCCCATTACAAGCACCCCTGTACACCGGCCACAGCCTGTCTGCGAAAGCCTGTGGGGTCTCCCCTGCGAGCTGCACTGTTTTCTCCACCTGGGAGAAAGGACTTCCCTCATTCATTCCCATGGCCTCTAAAACTTCCTCCCTGACAGCAGCATACCCATTCCATCCTCTCTTGCTCTCAGTAGTGAGGGACTGGTATAATTTGCCATCTAATGAGAACAGGAGCATTTTTGCCATCTCGGCATCATCACAGTCGTTGATGGCTGCTGCCTGCTCCAACTCCATGAAGTGGACTGAGGGGTCTTCCTTTTGGGTAAGTTTACTCAGGTGGCTTACCATAGCCCTAAGCTGTTGTGTACCGTGGGGAGCCAAGAATTGACTTTCAAGGGGTCCCTGACCTCCACCACCGGCGGGCGGGCCGAATTTTTGCTGTCGTGCTGGGCACATTGGCCCTGGCTCTGACTTCTCCTGCATCGGTTTGCCCCCCTCTCCCTGCTGCCAGACCGAGTCAAAACTCGGCGCCACAGGTGCTGGTGTGCACTCCCTGTCAGCCTCACAGATTGTCTGCCCCTCCTGCTGCCTAACCAAGCTTCTCCTTGGCGCCACAGGTGGTGGTCGAACAGTCTCCCCTTGCTCCTCCAGGTCTACCTGGGCCGCACCCGGGCTTATCAGGCACAGCATGCCTTTGGTCTTGGACAGAGCAAAGTTCAGACTCTTAATCTGCTTCTGACAGGGGCCGTGGTCCCCTACCTCAAACTCCCTTGTACTGGCTACTCTGTAGGCTGCCTGAACATCGTTTAACTTCTCTGTGAGTTCCCTAAATTGCTTGGCAAGGCGGGTGTTCTCTTCCCGCAATGCCAGTTCACTACTTTTGGCCTCGGTGGCCTGACACTGGAGGTATCCCTTACTGGCATGGTGTTCCTCCAGCATCTGTGACTGTTCCTGATCTTTTGTGTTTAGCTCTGCTAACAACCTGTCCCCTGCTATAGCTCTGGCACGGGACAGTTGGCTTTCTTCCTTTAGCTCTTCTGTGAAAGCCTGAATGCGCTTCCCCATAAGCTGCATTTGTTTCTGGGAGCAGACCAACCATATGGCTTTCTCCACAGACTTATTGTATTCCTTGCTCTCAGTCCATGCAGCTGCAGCGTCCATAGGACGTTCAGCATGCAACAGCCTAAGGACCCATTTCTTAGTGATATTTACTTTTTTATATACATAGGATGACATCCTCTCTTCCATTTTTGTTCTCTCCTCAAAACCAGCATTTATTGCTTCACAACCCTTTTGCCAAAGTCCTGCCGCGGTCGCCATTTATGTAAGGGGTATCTTAATGGGGTCAGCCTTCGCTTTCTGACTCAGTGAGCGGTTCGAATCGCTCCCACACCCCTCTGGTTCCTAGACTTTGGACTTATTTAGGGGTTGTGAACAAAATTGCAGTAAACGACAGGTTCTGATGAAAGAATTTTACTTTATTAAAAGAAAAAGCTAACAAACTTGAAACACACTTATTACTTAAACACAGATTGGGGAGCACACGGTACAAGTGAGGGACAATGACAATATATCAAACAAAACCTTATCCCTCCCAAAGATCCCACTATCTAGCTAGGTTTTTGGTTTCAGATCAGGGATAATGCTCACCAACGAATCCTTGACAGGATTTTAGAGTTTTTTGTTTAAAAGACTCCGTAAGGCCCTTGTTGCTGCGAGGTGTCCGATGGTCACTGAGGCAGTCGCTCTGGTTTCTTCTTGCGTGCTGGTCTGTTTTCTGGCCGCCTTCCTCGTGGCTTGTGGTGGGTTTTGCTGGAGCAGGGAGAGAGAGCTGTGTCCGCGTAGTCGGCGAGTCCGAAAGAGAGAGAAATTATGGCACAGGCTTTCAATTATACTGTTTCTTTTTCGCGCCCAAAAAACCCCTTACTAAAATGGATTCCTTTAGGTTGCAAATGAACCTTGCTTAGTCCAATTGTCTAGTTTTGGCGGGCTTGCCAGTTCCGATGGCTTTTGCTCAGTGTTAAACATGTCTTGATCGTTTTCCGATTTAAACACAGCCTTATCTACGCGCCAAATCTCCACCCTATTGTCCTAGGTCTTTTGGCGGGCTTTCTTAACTGCTCTGGTCGATACTTTGGCTGATGGGTTTTTGATGGGATAATGGGCTATGAAACTGTGTGCTGGAAGTTTTGTCAGGAATCGTTTTTAGATTTCCAGCATCCTGTTTGCACCTGGGGATTTCAATAGGGTTCTTGGTTTATTCATATTTGAATGTGTTTGTGAGTTTTTGCTTTGTCTCTTGCACCTTGGTAGGATTTGCAGTGTAAACAATTCCCAGACAGCTTGATTGGGCCTCAATACCCAAATCTGTTCACTGCCTGGCCACGCCCCTCGCAGCTTGTCTTAAGTGTCTGTGAAAGGTGTCTCTCCCAACAGTAAGATTCAAAAGTCAGTTTCCTCAGGTTTTTTTCTTGCCTGATCTTTCCAAAACTGAGGTTTTTACATCAAATCACTTCACTTAGGTCCCATCATCCCAAGTTTGTATGAAAGGTCCAAAAATCACTCCCTTTAGGGCTCTGTTCGAGTTTCTGGGGGATTTTGCGAAGCCTACAGTATCTCCTCTGTGCCCAGAATTGGACAATATTCCTGCTAAGGCCAAACCAGTGATTTATAAAGGTTTCATATAACTTCTACAGGATGCACTGCAGCACCTCCCAAATCTGCAAGAGGCAGCAAGTGCATAGGAACACCATCCCCTCCAAGTTACACACCATCCTGACTTGGACATATAGCATTGTTCCTTCATTGTTGCAGTCAAAATCCTGGCACTCCCTACCTACCAGCATTGAGGGAGCACCTTCACCCTACAGCGGTTCAAGAAGGGCCCCTTGCCACCACCTTCTCAAAGACAACTAGCAGCCTTGCCAGCGACACCTACTTCCCAAGAATGAATTTTATAAATGATTGTGAAGTATTGAATCAGATAGTAATTTAGTTTCATCTGGATATATCTCTTCATACATCTAGGTTGAGTTCCAAATGAGAAAACGTTAACAGATCGATATAATACAGCCCAGTGACTTATGGAAGCCAACCTTCTTTCACTGTTTTGAAAACACAACTGAGATACAGGATTATTGACAAAGCTTGAGCGCAGAGACCATTTTAATTTGTTAGTTTAGGTCTCTTGTTCACTGGTGTGGCTTTGTACTGCAACACTAAAGAACTTACATTTATCTAGTGCCTTTCAGGACATCCCAAAGCACTTTACAACCAATAAGAGTATGTTGAAATGTAGCAGCCAATTTGCACAAGAGATTCCACAACAGGAACAAAATAAATGACCAGATCATCTGTTTTAGGCAATGATTGATGGGAACATGATGTTGAGAGCAATCAATTATGTCTACAGATGGGCAACATTTGTAGCTCATAGGCTAAACATAGCCTATAGAATTGAAGTCATTTGATACAGCATTAGAATATCATAGCAATGAAAAAACTTGTATTTCAATTGGTATTACTCCACCCATCATGAATGATCCACTCGTAAGAGAATCTTATCCCAAGAAATAAACAGTTGCTAGGACATTATATCCAAATGTGCGGTATCATACTTGGAATCTTTGTCAGGACTTATGTAGTCAACTAAAGTGCTGAGAAATGGACGTGCTTTCAATGCACAAGAGATTTGTAATTGGGTAGTAACTTCAGAATGAGGAGCAGTGCTTGATATTACCCAGTGATATAATGTATGCCAGTATATTCACAAGACTCATCATCATCGCACTTCTTGCAAGATCATTTTCATTGCACAAAACTTCACAACTTTGCCATAAAATTCACAAGTGAGAAAACAGGGCAACCTTAGGAACATCAAGCACAAAGTACAATTGAGTTATGAATTCTGAATGTTTTGAATAGAATAGTCTAAGTATAAAATTAGAGCCCATTAATATTTAACCCTATCTTACAAAATATACAGTACTATGGCATACAGAAACTGGTTGGCAAACAGTCTTTAATCAGTTTTTCCATTTACAGTTGTACCTTTGCATCAAAATGTTATGTAGTCCATCCTTAAACAAAGTGTAAGTCTCAATTTGCTACAGGGATATTTGCAATATAGTACAAAACACAACACCAAGCCCCTTGTATATTACCCAAGTCATTTACGTGTCAGTATTATTGCCCGTGGTTCACCTAAATATATCATTTTGCATTCTTCAGCACACATTTTAACATTTGTTAATTTATATTCAAGCATTTTATTTGCAGGATTTTGTACAGAAAAATAACATACAGCCGTAGTGCACCACATCTAGTGAACCTCATTATTACAAACCAGATTAACAAAACTATTCTGAAAAGGGAGTTTATGTTGTTTGAACCTCAAACATAAATCAGAGAAAGAAGTTATAATGAGGCTCAAAATAACCAAATTTGTTTCAAGGTTCTACTATACTTCAGCTTTTACTATATAAATATATAGGTCAAATCAACATGGAGTACTTTGGCACCATCACCAGAGCTAAAACAGTCTTCACAAACAAATGTTTCCAAACAAAAACAAAAGGTTTACTTAAAATAAATGTCACTTTGCAGAATATGCAAATTGAGGTTATTTTAAACAAATGAATCCCTCTCCCATGCAAAGTATGACTGCCACTGGTTAGATCCATCATTTCTCCTGAGTACAATATCAAGCTGTTTTAAAATAAATTCTCTTTCCACAATGTGAAAAACTATAAAAGTTAAATTGACTAAAAACGTAAACTGGTATCCAATGATAGGTGTGCAAACAGAATATCTGGATTCATCCTCTGGTCATTTGTCTGAACTGGACACGTTTTAACACATTTGGGCCTAGTTACATAATTTCTTTTACATAATATACCTGTAAGTTATTGTAAATAGCATCAAATAGGAGTGCAACTTCAATTTTATGTTTAAAACGTAATCTGTAATTATTGATTTTCATACCTAAAGTACAAACTTAATTCTTCTGAGTTTTGGGTCAAGGCAAATTACAGAAATCATTTCTTATACAGGCAGAAAACTATAAACTCTGGAGGCAAAATGTCCATGAAAAAAGTGAGGGAAAGCATTTAATTTGTATACATATAAGCAGGTCATATCTGTTGATCTCCAAGTTCTGTAGATGAACACAAGTTCTTGAAAAACCACCATCATCCTTGTGTTTCTTGCATGGAGTAAATGACTTCACTGGATCTCACAACTGTTATTTTAAGAACTCACCAGCACATAGATCATTCTGCAAAACAAAATTGTTGATAAAAATCTAATATGTTAAACTTGTCAAAATGAAATAAAAACTAATACTGATTCCATTTATAAGAGTACAGTATTAACAATAACCAAACCAACAGCTGTGGGTAGATTCAATAACCTCTGCTCTCTGGACTCTAGTACTGATGGTATCCCTCCTATTGTCCTCAAAAGCTCTGAACTTACCCTTGACTTATGCTGTTTCTTCAGTCGTTTATTCGCAGTCCATCCTTCCCCATTCTTGGAAATTTGCCAGTATTCCTAAGAAAGGCAACCCTATAACCCTTCCATCTATAGACCCATTATCCTTATAAATGTACTGTCTAATGTTATGGAAACTGATCGATCATCTTGAAAGTTGTAGCCTAACCCAGATTGCCAGTATAGTTTTCCACATCTCTATCAGGTTCTAATGGTGATATTTTTGTCTATGTTATTTTACCTCTGCAACTTTACTCTTGTACATTTATCATGACATTTCCAAAACCTTTGATGGGCCTGAAACTGTGCACTTCTAAACAACCAACCATATGAGTCTTCCACGAGTTATGTTCATGGATATCTAATTTGACCAACAATGCTCTGTCTGTGCTGTACTTAATGGTACATCCTCTATTTCCATCAACTCAGGAGTAGCCTGGGGCTCTGCACCCTCACCAACTCGGTTCTTTCTCCATAGCAATGACTTCCTCCACTCACTATCCAACCTTATCCACTCTATTCATTAAATTATTTCAGATTGCTCTTCTTCCGTACTCTCAATCTTCATTCCTCAGTGCAATGGTTTGATCTTTTCCACACCTTTCACTAGGGTAATAAAATACTTGTTTCTTTCAATTCTTCAAACAGCTTACCACCATCTCTTACAAATCCTTCCAATAGCTACTTTACCTTTGATGGCCTCACTCTTAGTCCCTCATCTTATTCAGACTCACTATCTCCTTCAATCTCAAATAAAACTCTCATATCTCTTTCACTACTAAAAATACCTTTAAGCAGCTTGGATTTCTCTTTCATTCACTAACTTGAGCGAGTTTTTTGATGAGGGAACAGAGAGGGTTGATGAGGGCAATTCAGTTGACATGGTGTATATGGACTTCCAAAAGGCGTTTGATAGAGTGCCACATAATAGGCTTGCCAGCAAAGTTGAAGCCCATGAAATAAAAGGGACAGTGGCAGCATGCTTGCATTTCAGACTGGAGGAAGGTATACAGTGGTGTTCCCCAGGGGGCGGTAGTAGGACCACTGCTTTTCTTCATATATATTAATGACTTGGACTTGGGTGTACAGGGCACAATTTCAAAAGTTGCAGATGACACAAAACTTGGAAGTATAGTGAACAGTGAGGAGGATAGTGATAGACTTCAAGACAGACAGACCCGTGGAATGGACGGACACGTGGCAGATGAAATTTAACGCAGAAAAGTGCGAAATGATGCATTTTGGTAGGAAGAACAAGGAGAGGCAATATAAACTAACAATCCTAAAGGGGGTGCATGAACAGAGACCTGGAGGTATATGTGCACAAATCATTGAAGGTGGCAGTGCAGGTTGAGAAAACGGTTAAAAAAGGATCCTAGGCTTCATTAAATAGAGGCATAGAGTACAAAAGCAAGGAAGTTATGAACCACCTTTATAAAATAATGGTTCAGCCTCAACTGGAGCATTATGGCCAATTCTGAGCACCGCACTTTAGGAAGGATGTGAAGGCCTTAGCGAGGGTACAGAAAAGATTTACGAGAATGGTTCCAGAGATGAGGAACTTCAGTTACATGGATAGATTACAGAAGCTGGGGGTTGTTCTCCATGGAGCAGAGAAGTTTGAGGGGCGATCTGATAGGTGTTCAAAATCATGATGGATCTAGATAGAGTAGATAGAGAGTGGTTAGGATCTGGAATACACTGCCTGAAAGGGTGGTGGAGGCAGATTCAATCATGGCTTTCAAAAGGGAATTGGATAAGTACCTGAAGGAAAAAAAATTGCAGGGCTACAGGGAAAGGGGGGTGGGTAGGAGGGAAGAGTGGGACTAGCTGAAGTGCTCTTGCAGAGAGCTGGCACAGGCTCAAAGGGCCAAATGGCCTACTTCTGTGCTGTAACCATTCTATGATTCACGCCAAACATTTTTTCCCTCAACAACTCCTCATTGTTGATAAAGCCCGAACTTGTCCAAAACTTGAATGCTGCCCCATATGTGGTCTCAACCATGAGTGCAAGTGATGAGACTGAAGTTTTTGCAAGTGTCTTCAGCCAGAAGTGTTGACTGGACGATCCGACTCATCCTTCTGCAGAGGTCCTCATCATAGATACTAGTCTCCATCCAATTCTGTTCACACCACTGGACAGCAAGAAGCAGCTGAGTGCAAGGAACACAGCAAAGGCTATAGGCTCCAACAGCATTCCAGCTGTAGTACTGAAAACCTGTACACCAGAGTTAACATTCTCCCTAGCCAAGCTGTTCCAGTAGAGTTATGACACTGGCATCTTCCTGCATGTGCAAAATTACCCAGATATGTCCTACCACAAAAAACAGGACAAATCTAAACCAGCCATTTACCAACCTATCAGCTTCCTCCTAATCATCAGTAAAGTAGGAGTCATCAATAATGCCATCATGCAATACCTACTAACCTGCTCACTGATGCTCAGTTCAGGTTCCACCAGAACCACTCAGCGTCAGACTACATGACAGCCTTGATCCAGGCAAAAATACAACAGCTGAATACCAGAGCAGAGAAAAAAAGAGCAGCTCCCTGCAACATTAAGGCAGCATTTGACTGAGTATAGCACCGAAGAGCCCAAGCAAAGCTGAAGCAGCACACACAGCCTACAATAGAACTTGGTTAACATCCAAACTTGGGCTGACAAGTGGCAGGTAGCATTCCCACCATTTAAGTGCCAGGTTATGACCATCTTGAACAAGAGAAAGCCTCCTCATGACCTTTAATGGCACCACCAGTGCTAAGTTCCTCCACCATAAACATCCTGAGAGTCACCATTTTTCAGACACTGAACTGGACGAGCCACATCAGTATAGTGACTACAAGAGCAGGACAGAGGCTGGGTACTCTGCGACGAGTGGTTCATCTCAAACCACAAACATCTTTTGCATCAGGTATGACTCCCCTCAAAGTCTCTCCGTCATCTACAAGGCTCAAGTCAGGAATGTGATGGCATACTTGCCAGGTAACTTGTGGCAGGTAACATTTGCGCCACACAAGTGCCAGGCAATGACTATCTCCAACAAGCGAGAGTCTAACCACTGCCCCTGGACATTCAACGGCATTATCATCGCCGAATCCCCCACCATCAAACTCCTAGGGGTCACCATTGACCAGAAACTTAACTGGGCCAGCAACATAAATATTGTGGCTACAAGAGCAGGTCAGAGGCTAGGTATTCTGCTGCGATTGCCTCACCTCCTGACTCCCCAAAGCCTTTCCACCATCTACAAGGCACAAGTAAGGAGTGTGATGGAATACTCTCCACTTGCCTGGATGAGTGCAGCTCCAACAACACTCAAGAAGCTCGACACCATCCAGGACAAAGCAGCCCGCTTGATTGGCACCCCATCCACTGCCTTAAACATTCACTCCCTCCACCATCGGCGTACCGTGGCTGCAGTGAGTACCATCTACAAAATGCACTGCAGCAACTCGCCAAGGCTTCTTCGGCAGCACCTCCCAAACCCACGACCTCTACCACCTAGAAGGACAAGGGCAGCAGGCACATGGGAACACCACCACCTCCAAGTCACACACCATCCTGACGTGGAAATATATCGCCGCTCCTTCATCAGTGCTGGGTCAAAATCCTGGAACTCCCTCCCCAACAGCACTGTGGGAGTACCTTCACCACACGGACTGCAGCGGTTCAAGAAGGCGGCTCACCACCACCTTCTCAAGGGCAATTAGGGATGAGCAATAAATGCTGGCCTTGCCAGCGGCGTCCACATCCATGAACAAATTAAAAAAAACTCACCTGGATGGGTACAGCCGCAACAAAGCACTGGACTCAATATCTACCACCGACACACTGTGGCTGCATTATGTACAATCTACAAGATGCACTACAGCAACTCACCAAGGTTACTTCGATAGCACATCCCTCCCCAGTGACGTCTACCGCCAGAAACGAGAGCAGCAATGTTGAGGGACACCATCATCATCAAATTCTCCTCAGTCACACACCACCCTGACTTGAACATATATTGCCGTTTCTTCATCGTTGGGTCAGAATCCTGGCAACAGCTATCTAACACCCTTGTGGGAGCACCATCACAAGGACTACAGTGGCTTAAGGAGCACTAAATGCAGCCTTGCTAGTGTCACCCACATCCCAAGATTTTAAAAAGGCTCTTCTATCTTTTCAATGCTTCTGGATGCGATACAAGAAATCTGATTGTGATCTCTCTCTCTCTCTCCTGCTGTTTCTAACCATTCTCTCTTCAATGCAATCTTTTTTGTGTCTCATTATTACTATGGTCATTACCCCTCTAACTTTCTCCTCTTGTTCCTTAATTCCAAATATGTTGTCCATCTCCTCTGCAGATTCAGTCTTAAAATTGATTAATTGCATAGTCTTCTACTTCAGCTCATCGTTTCCTGGGACCTCAAAACTAAGGACCTCTATTAACTTCCTCTCCCTCCTTCCACAGGGTTTTAAAACCCAAGCTTACATTACCCAACCACTATTTCTCATTTTACCTCATCACCTCCTACTCTTTTTAATCTGCAGTGACAGTTTTAGTTCTTCACCCAAGTTTCTCAATGGAAAAATATTTCTTGTTTGAGAACAAGAAACCTGACATCTTAAGTTTAGTATTTCAAAACCATCCAAGTCATTCTAAACTTAGTGGTATACAAATCTCAGTGGTAAAATTGAGAAAATATTCATAAAAATATAATTCACCTTTGTATCAACTTACCCATATAGGTAGTAAAAAAAAGACAACAGGTAAAATGCTAGTTTGCACCACCCTTCCTTCTGACAGTATGCTAGTATATCAGCATTCATAATAGTGGTTGGATCATAGAGACCTGGGACGCTCATTACTGGTCTAGTCATGTACCTGCGAATAAAAAATGTTTTCCATTAAAGAGGGATGCGTTGTCAATTAACATGAAAAGTAGTCACAATTTCTACTATTAAATGCAAAAGTGAACAACATATGAATAAGCTAAGAATGGAGCACAGACTGTTTACAGATCATTTATAAAACACAGGTTCAGTACAAAGTGAACATCAATAGCCATAAAAGTAACTCTGTGGACCACATATCAAATTTATGTCATTTCATTGCACTATTTAATTTAATAATTTAAAGCAACTTGATAGGTAAATTCAACAAAATTGAAAACAAATGTTATGTAAAATAGCTTTGTGACTCTCAATACAAAACTGATGTACAACTATTCAGACAATAATGGAATTAAAATAATTATTTTCACTTTTTTAGAAAACTATTAATCAAACACATAATAGCGCCTTTTCTAGACAGTGCCTCAGATCACACGTTTTCAAAAGCCGGTCAGGCTGTTCGAGTATTACTGTATTTGGCCTTCTTCATAGTCTGGAATAAACAAAGGGACCAGAACACTTGCTCATCTTCATCACTTAATGGAAAGATGTCCACTTCTGAGTATTCGCTGAATCGTAGCCATACATTGTATAAATCAATAGAGTAGATACAGAGAATCTATTTCCTCTGGTGGGAGAATCAAGGGGGCACATGTTGAAATTAGAGCTAGACCATTCAGGATTGAAAAATCAGGAAGCACTTTTTTCACAAAGGGCAGTGGAAATGTGGAATTTCCCCCCCCCCAAAAGGCTGTAGATGTTAGTCAATTGAAATTTTCAAGACTGAGATTGACAGATTTTTATTAGGCAAGGAATCACGGGATATGGATCAAAGGCGGGTAAATAGAGTTAAGGGATAGATCAGCCGTTATCTAATTGAATGGCAGAATAGGCTCAGGGGGCTGAATGACCCTGTAAGAGTAAAAATTTTATTGTAATAATGTAAGGGCTAATCAGTTGTAATGTTTAAGATTAGTTGAACTGCTTAAAGGACTATAGTAAAGGTCAAAGTGTCTCCCGAAGGCATGGAGACAGGGGTATAATTAGATAAAAGACCAACTTGCTTAGGCTGCAGTATTGTAATGCAGACACCGCAAAACAGAAAATGTGGATCGTTGTCTTTCTATAAACTAACCTCGAATAGGTGTAAGAATGAAACCAATGCAGCACAGATGGCTGATAAAAAGCAGAAGTAAAAGAATAAGTTTTGCTAACAGTGTAAATTCTGATCAAGTTGTTTTTAGACAACCTAAGGTTCACCTATGATGTAACCCTAACCCTAACTGTGCTGATGTTTGTATTTTTTTTTTGGCTTTTGAAAGTGTATAAAGGAGCGTGGCAGCCATTGTTAAATTGAGAAGCGGGTCATGAGACCGCAGGCTGTGACGCTTCTCCCAGAGCGCTCTGAATTCTCCCGGGGCGCTCTGAATAATAAACTGTGATCTTTTGCTTTTAAGACAGACTCGAGTGAATTAATTTTTCACCAACAACCCAATCATGTTCCTGTGGTCCATTTTCAAAGGCACCCATTTGCGAAGTGCTTTGGGGCCTTTCTTACATTCAAAGTGCAAGTTGTTGCTGACATTGATGAATCGTGATGCATCAAATGATGAGAGGGTTCAGAGAAGACCAAAGAGGACTCCTGGACTTTGGTTTTATATAAACTATGAGGAGAAATTCACAAGGCCGAGCTTGTTTACATTGGATTTTTTTTTTTGAACGGGAGAAGTCATGGTTCTGATATCCAAGATGCTGAGAAGCATATATAAGGAAACCAAGAGCAGGTTATTTGACTCGCAGCAATCACAGAATTTTGAGCCAATCTCTTCCAAACAATTAATCTCTCTCATCCCTCCCACCATGCTGTAGAGTAGTGGGCAGGGAAGGATTTAGAGACGAGTAGAAAATAGAACAAAAAGAATCTACTCCTTGTAGTTCAAATTCTCTAATTAATTCAATTTTTTAAGCACTAAATTCTCACTTTGTGTTATTTATGTTGCTTAATTCCTCCATGTATGCCTACCACAGATTTAAAGAGAACCAAGCAAGTTTCTTTGAACTCCACAGAAAGGAAGGCAAGGCAGTTATGCTAACTGAACTCTCATGGTATTGCTCATGGGTAGTCTGGGGTCTGAAGCATGGTTATAATTTTAGATGCCAAACTAGCCAGTCTTCTTAAAAGCCATGGGTCAGGTATCCCTGCTTGGGAAGAGGTCTAAATTGGTCCTGCAGTAAATTTAGAGGCTAATTATTGTTAGAAGTATCGCTAGATTGGTATCTACTTGGCTCCCCTTGTTATCACAAAAAAAACTCTCTAGATTATCTTAAGACTAGCTAAAACAGCAAGAGATGATCAGGATTTTTTCTCTTCCTGTATTTTTTGAAAATTTCATAAAACACTAATAAATCACAACTGAATAAAGTGCAACATCTGGAGTGCAACAGATACTGTATATTGACAGTTAGAAGTGCACAATTAGGCACAGGATTGGTATCAGTAATTCTACCCCCAAATGAGCACATAATCTAGGCCAGCACTTTAATGTAAACATCTGTGTCAGCTCACATGGACGGTACAGATTCCACTGCACGATCTGAAGAGCCGTGAGTTTTCCTGCTATCCTAGCCAATCATTTCTCAACCAACATCACCAAAAATAGATCAACTCTTCGTTCATCTCGTTGCTCTTTATGGGACTTTGTGTACAAATTGGCTGCAATGTTTCCCTGCATAACAACAGTAACTACACATTTGTTTTTTCTGAAGTGTTTTGGGATACTCGAGATGAAATAGTGTGCTATAAAATTTAAGTTTCCTTGCTAGGGCACCTTTAAAATTATGAAAATTTGTGGCAATGAATGTGTAAATTTAAAAGCAGCTATAAATTTCTGATATGAAAATATGGGTCTGCATTTACTGCCTTAGTGAGCATTTGTTTCAGGACTTGTGCAACATCACAGTTTCTGCTATGTATTTCTGATGATTCCACTTAGAAAAGACGGATTTTGAAAAAGTTACTGGTAATTCTAGATTTTGTAGGCTGCAATATCTATTATTCATTAGAATAATAAGACCAGAGCCTTTAGCTAATTGCTTCAAGCCTCACAACTAAGTAGAAGACTCAATTACGAAGGTGCATTTTAATAAACCGAGAACCAAATCAAGTGTTAGCATCTGATCACATTTGAACTGTAATTTTCTATAGACAAATAACATTGCATAGTGGACCTGCTGTGCTGAAGCCAGAAAGTACATATAGTTACTTAAGTTGTGGAATCAGCTGTCCTCTTCATTATGTTTAGTGCATTATATTATTGCTTCAAATAAATATATTATTCAGATTATGTTTCCATTTCTGTTCTGGGTATCACTGACATAACAAGTCTGTGACTTTGCAGCCCAATTGAACATTTCAGTGATGTTAAATATGCCAGGTGCGCCAATTAGGAATGTTCAATTTGAAACAATCTTAACTGGTGATGGTGTTAATTATGTACTTTCCCAACAGGTTTTGCATATTCACAGCAATTTTAGTGATGGATTTGCCAAGAATGAAGGCAAGATTGGATTCAAATTCAAAATCATTTGGTATTAAAAGCAGAATAAGCTCAATTATTAAATCTTCATAAAGCAAACTTTATTCACACTGGTGTCTCTAGCTCTCATCCAAGTTTTCAGAATTTCAGTATTCCAATGTGCTTATAAATAGAAGAGATATTGTGCTAGGCTTGAAGAAAACACAGAATCTAGAGGCAGAACATAAAGTACAATGAAAGATGCAAATAAACTACAAGACAGCTCATGTATATTTAGCATGATAAATTCAATTATCTATTCAAGATAAAACTTAAAAGATAGATAGAAAATGGCAGACAATGGCTACTTACCTCCAGATATGGTAGCCCAGCAGTGGCATATTGAGACCCAGTGTAAGCCACTCTGCTGCACAGAGGAACATGACACAGAAGAAGGCATGGATAAGGTACTCGGGAAGTACCAGCTGGGAAAAAAAACATTTTAAATGAGTATTTTTTTTTTTTTTTACTATACTTGCTTTCACTTTTAAACCATGGCCAAAAAAATTAATGTTGTTTTTAAAAAAATCAATAGGTATCCCATAATACCAATGTTTGAGTCTCACCAAAGCAATAGACATTTTTATCAACAGGGTTTATTTTGAGTACAAAAGGATAAATTCTCAAAAGTTCCACATCTGGTACTCTAACACAGCATATTAAAACACTGCTCTTTTACCTCTGGAGACCTGGTTCAAATCCAGCCAGTCTTAGAGAATTAAAGTTTCCTTTGTCTGCTGGCCCCAAGAGTTCCAAATAAACATTTGAACAGTCTCAATTCAGTTCCTAATGGATGCAAGTCCATAATACTAACCATAATCCAGCACTAATCAGCACCAAACTGGCAGTTTCAAAAATCACAGTAATAGCTGTGTTGGGAAGTGGAGGTACTTTACTCTGCACCTATTCCATGCTAAAAGTTCCATGTAAAATGTATCATTTCCCAGCGCTGCTTACAATTTGGGAAAACAGATTAGATCACATCTGATACAGACAAAAAAAACTGCATGGAATCTAAGGAAAATAAACAAAAGTGGCTCTTTCAACTAAAATTGTAAAAATTAACTCGAAAATATTCTAAAGAAACATTTACATGTCCTGTCCAAATTGTACATCTGATGAGAGGCAGGCATGTCAGAACAATGGGAGCAGCACATGGAGCAGAATAATTCTAACAAAATCTCATTCAAATTATGTAGTTGTTACAAAGCACAAACAGGAACAGCAGTTTGGAGTAAAGCAAGACATGTAGCATCCATACAACATGCAAGGTTATGGAAACTGGTAATTCTGTTGCTATTTTCTAAAATAGTTAAGACGTATGTTGTATTTAATATTGTAGCTTGTTCTTAATGAACTTTAATCCTTAGAGCACTACCAAAATGATCTCACCCAGGCACAACTGTGATGCAAACAAAATAACTCATTGAGTGATCCCATTTTAAATTTGACACTAGAAAAAAACCACGTCAAGAGCTGACTGGCCTGCAATCATGTCAATCTTCAAACTTCCGAGCCTCAATTGGCAGGATTTGAGGGCTCAAGAATAATGTTCAAGCATTTCAATTTTGTTTTAAAAACAGAAAAAGTTCGAAAGCAAAAGCTAATATAAAAATAGAGGATGGAAAAGAGAACACAGGAAAAGAGAAGTGTTGAGAATTTTTTTTAAATTTAAAGAATACTTTTTTCTCTTTCAAATATTTGGAGGTGAATTTTGTACTCATCAACATGAAGGACCTCAGTGCCGGCAAGTGGAATACTTTTGCAATTTTGTCACCGATTTCAGTATCAAGCATTCCTAAGTCAGATACAGTAGACCAGCTAAAGAGAAAGTTCCCTTTGCTCTACCCAACAGTATACTTTAGCCTCTACCCAGAATGGCACCCTTAATGCACCTGTGATAATCATTCCACTCGGGTACTCCACTTTTATTGGAGTACCCGAGTGAAATTGCCAATTTAAGGAAGTTTTTTGTGATGGGGTCACATCCACTAGGAACTGTTAAGACTGCCTCAGCATCACAATACAGAACACGAGAATGTTCTGTAATCTTGCAGTGCACTCATTCAGAGCAGTCTTTAGTTTTCATGATAGTCGATACGACAAGTCATTTTACACAATGAAGGTTACAATTTGCCAGAATGAAATGGTTACTTCCAAACACTCCATCCCATTTTTCTAAATTTGGTTTGAGGGAGAGCATGGCACAGTGGAATTTTGATTACATGCCATAATGGAAGGGACGCCCCCAAACCAGAATAATGGAAATTGGCAGATAATATTGGTTCCATTGTATGGAAAGCAGAGCGCAATGATAAACAATTTTCTTTAATATTGCAAACAGTGAAAGTTTAGCTTCAGGACACAGAACATAAATTAGTAAAGTCTTTTCCATTTATTTTTGGGATGTGAGGGACATTTATTTAGGTGGTATTTATTGCCCATTCATATTGCTGAGGACATTAAGAGTTAACCACGCAGTGTGGGGCTGGAGTCAGCTGTAGAGTAGAATAGGTAGAAGTGCCAATTTCTCTTCCCTGAAGGACAGTGATGAACCAGTTGAGGTTTTAAACTTACAATCTGGAAGCTTTCCTGGTCATTTTTCTGGTGCTAGCCCACAAATTACCAGATTTATTGAATTCAATTTCACAACTTATGATGACTGGATTTCAACTCAAGCCCTGTTCATTGCTAGTTCAGTCGTATACTACCATACCCAATTTGCGTTCGTTAAAAAGTATACCGACTAGGTCAAATGATATTTTTACCCGTACGTAAATGGTTTAAGTAATATTGTGTAGAAAGTTTGTTAAAGCATTTATTTCAACAGATTGTTGACTGCTGCTACTTTCTCAAATGCCCATTGGTCCCGATCTGTGCTGGTCCCCCGCCCTGTTGCCTTGATCCCTGCTGGTCTCGGGCCCAACTCCAGCTGTTCTCGGTCTGGCCACGAAGGTAGATAATCAAGTTTTTACGGTTTCATACAACAACAACTTGCATTTATATAGCGCCTTTAATGTAGTAAAACATCCCAAGGCGCTTCACAGCAGCATTATCAAACACCGAGCCACATAAGGAGATGTTAGGACAAGTGACCAAAAGCTTGGTCAAAGAGGTAGGTATTAAGGAGCGTCTTAAAGGAGGAGAGTGATAGAGAGGTGGAGAGGTGTTGGGGAGGGAATTCCAGAGCTCAGGGTCCAGGCAGCTAACAAAATTTGACGGAGGGGAGAGGAGGGGGTGGGGAGAGGAGGGGGAGGAGGAGGGGGAGGAGGAAGGGGGGTGGCTGAGGGGGACGAAGGGGAGTGGCTGAGGGGGACGAAGGGGAGTGGCTGAGGGTGGAGGGAGGGGGGCGCGAAAGAAGGGACGCCTGTCTGATCGTCAAATTAAATTCAGCTGTCAATCACAGAATGGTTCTAAGGCAACAATTAGCTTGACAGATTTTCCTGATATTAACATTTACACATGTGAAACTAAGCAACTTTCTTACAGATCAAGAGCTGGATGCATTTCTGCAAGTGAAAGACATCTAGATTTATAGAAGGTAAGTGAAGCTACAACTCACTAGTATCATCAGTTAGTTCAGTCTCCTGGAGCTTGTTTGATTTCCTTCCGGGGTCAGAGAGGAACTTCCCAGAGTTGTTTCCTAAATTGGCCCACGGATTTTTCTCTTTCTTTTGCCTCTTCCAGAATATTGCATGACTGAGGACTGGATCGATGGTGCATGTGGTCTGCACCACGTCTGGATGAGACAATCTAGATGGACCAGTTGTTTTTTCCAGTCCTTTTTCATAAATATGTATTACTACTTCTCCCCCCCACCCCAATAAAACAGTAAACACAAAGCATCCTGGAAGTTCAGGAAAAACACCATTTGAAGGCTGGATCAGGCTCAGCTGTGATGACCTCAACTGTCAAACCCACTGATGCTGATTGTAAGCACTCACATGAATAACTGCTTGGACGAGGTACTGAAATGAACTACCTCCAACCATGAAACTGAAACTTTATGAGTCACTTTCTTCAGAAAGGGAAATAGTAAAGAAAAATACTGGAGGAAAAAATAGAATGATACCATCTGGACAAGATATCGGTCCTATACATTTCTCCAAGGTGACGGAGACAGCATTTTTAAAAATTCATTTTCAGGGTGTGGATGTCGCTGGCAAGTGCAGTATTTATTGCCCATCCCTAGTTGCCCTGAGCTAGCAGTTTGATACAACCGAGTGGCTTGCTTAGGCACTTCAGAGGGCAGTTAAGAGACAACCATATTGGCGTGGGACTGGAGTCTCATATAGGCCAGACCGGGTAAGGACAGCAGTTGCAGTTGGGTGTTTACGACATTCTGACAGCTTCATGGTCACTTTTAGGTGATACCAGTTTTTTTTATTCACAAATGTTTTTCAAACTGAATACAAGTTCTCAAACTGTAATGGTGAGATTTGAACTCACAAATAGCGCAGCAATTACAAACACTACTGGACTCTAATTCAAAATCCCAGCTTGAACTGATCATAGGTGATCCTCGCAGCCGAGCTACTTCTGGGAGAAAGCTCACCATCAAAAGATCCCTTTCCCAATTATTCAAGCACAATTCCTTGTGTATCCATAGTGATGTCCACAGGTTGAACTGAATACCCTTCTTGGCTCGATGAGCAGCATCAATGCAAGTTGAGGTTTAACTTTGATTAAAGAAAATGGTGATGGAAAATCTAACTTTTTTTTTAAAACAGCTAGAAGGTACTCCAAAAATAATTATTCAAATGTGCAATCCTGAAATGTTAAATAGCTGCGCTGGATACATATCTCAATTAAAGTGCTTTAAAAAATGTTTGAAACATATTTACAGCAATAAGATTCTGCTCAAAGATGTGCAATCATGTGCAGCAGTGCAGCCATTCATTCCATTAGCAAATGATCCAGTGAAATGGTTTGAGAAAATTAGACAGTTATGTGTTCACCATTAGGTGATATATAAGCCAGTCACTAAAATTCCAATTTTTTCCCCCTTAATCTAACATACTCATGTCACTGTAAAATCTCATGACAGGTACTCTATACTGCGACAAATTTAAAATTAAATTTTAAAAAGTATTCTATTGAAAAATTCCATTTCTAATCTACATCAATGATTTAGATTCAGAAATTCATTACAAATTGGTCAAATTTGCATATATTAAACTGAGAGGGCAGTGGATTTGGATGAGGGAGCTCTGAAATTACAAAATGTGTTGGACAAAATATTTAGCTAGAACAATGGCAAATGAAATTTAATGCAGACAAGTGTACGGTATAAATGCAAGTCTTATTTATTTTACTGCACATAGGAAGGAAAAATGGGTGACACACATACTCCATGGATGATGGTGAAATAGGAAAGGATGAGGTTGATATAGGTGCCTTAGTAAACTCAACGGTCAATATGTCCAACCAATGCAGCAATCAACAAAGCTAATAGAATGCTGAATTATATTGTTAGAACGATAAAGCACAAGCCAGAGGAAGTCATTCTTAAACTCTGTAGTGCTCTGATTACACCACACCCAGAGTACAGCTTCCAGTTCTGGACACCGAGACACAAGGTAGACATTCAAGCACTAGAGGCAGTGCGGAGAAGAGCCACGATGCTGATCCCTAGTACTAGAGGTCTGAATTATGAAGAAAGACTGGAGAAATGTGCATTTTTCCACTTTGAAAGGTGGTGCAAGGGTAATCTTCTAGAGGTATGCAAGATATTGGTACGGAGAAAGTTTATCTGGAAAATTATTTAAAACTAAACTGCAAGAGTAGGGTGAAGGGACATGGGCTCAAACTAGTAAAAGGCAAATTTAGGACATGGAATAGATGGAATGAACCTCCAGATAGACTAGGGAAGGCGAAAACACATGAATCATTTAAGAAACAATTGGATGCTGCAGTTGGGGAGGGGGGGAGGGGAGGGGAACTTGATGATCTTTCAGGCTTGATGAATGAAAATTTGCCAATTGGTCTCTGTCATCCATAATTACCTTATGATCTTGTAAACAAGAGTTTCAGCTAATAAACTACAAATTAAAAGATTGACATTTTGCTAGTCCATATGGTTAAAAAAATACATGTATGGCAGTTCCATAAATAACTAATGTGCCTTCTGAAAATATCTGTTCATTTCTTGAAAGACTCTCCACCAGAATCTCATTAAGATGCATATTTATTACCAACAATAATTAAATGTTCCACTGTATGCACAAAAATGGGTTATGTTTGGTGATGCCGGCTGGGTCATTTACAATAGTCTTTCAGTTAAGTGGTCTCCTCAGTATTTTAATTTATGCCTCTTTAGTACTTCTATTGAATTTGTTTTACTGTTAAAACTTACAATTGTACTTGTAACTTAAAGTTAATTTGATAAGTTTAACACACACTGCATTTATCAATTTCAAAATGTATGCAGGTTATAGTTCCAAATTATTCACTCATGTACAATCAGCCCAAGCACAGCATACAAGTTAAATTTTAATTGTAACACCCCTTGTACTGCAGGCATTCATTTCATTACAGTAATACATTTTTTATTGCAAATAAAAGTGAACAAATTGTTTGATTTTACTCCTGCAGATTGTGAATTACGACCTGAAAGACGTTCACATATGACCCCAAGAAAAAGGTTTTAAAATGAAAGGCATTTTAACTAGAAATTAGTACAAACCTTTAATGCCATTTTGACTCTTTTAATCTTTTTGACCTTTACAACTGTCTTTGTGCCGAAAAAAATAACAAAAGCAGATTGAAAGAATGTTAGTACGACAGCTGACAAGATCACTGTAGATTAACAACAGTCAGAATACGAAGGTGAAGCAAGCGTGAATCAATAGACTCAAAGAAAAACAGTTCTCCAGGCAGAGTAAACGGAACGTTTAGATCAAAAGCAAAATAAACTGGTCATAAATATTCAAAATCACCCCACATTAACTTACAGGATTGAGTGTATTACATTGGTCTATAGGATTCTTGTAGTCAGTCTTCAATTCATCAAATGCTATAATCTGGAAGAGAGTATCAACGGTATAACATAATTACGTTTTCCCTCATATTTGCAATTTCACAAACCGTTGGTTCATCTAGACTAGACTATTCAACCAAATAAAGGGGAATTCAATTTAAATCTATACTGTACACAGCTCTTCTTGATAAGGCTTTTAAATACAAAAATATAAATTGCATCTCCTTTGCATGCATCAAAAAGGCTGCAGTAACTAGCCTTACATTTAGCAAAGCTGACAATACGGTACTGAATTAATCGGGATGTTGAAGCCAATTTGCATAGACTGTGGCAACAATAATACCTGACCGATTCATTCAATTCTGTATGTGCACTCAGCTCCATTCAAGGAGAGTGATCCCGCCAGAAACTAAGACCGTTTTAAACAAAATGGTCTGAATGAGAATATATTTCAGAAATTTACTGAGAAAGTGGAAAATCAATGCTTTAGTTTGGGTATCTGTGGGACGTCCCTCCCCTCGGGCCTGACGACAGCCGCAAACCGCCAGGACCAACCGGCAGATCTACCGAGAGAATCTTCCCTCCCCTCCACATTTGCCCAAAAGAAATCACGTTTGCAAAAAAAAGGCCCATAAAAAGGGCGCAAATGTAAAAGGGGAATAATCTGATACTCACATGCCAAATGGCAAAAAATATGAGGGCGGCAGTGAGGAGCAACGCCAACATGTAACAAAAGGCCGCGAATGTAAACGCCATCTTGGATCAGGGCAAACAGGCGGCGCCGCCGGCCGGGCTCACTCACCGGGCCACTGACGTCAGTACGTCGCTCACTCACCGGGCCACTGACGTCAGAACGTGGCCTGGTCACGTGGCTCGCCAGGCCTTGCTCCCGGGCTCGCCGTGGTGCTTGCTGGGTGTATAGACCAGACGTTGTCTTGACAGGCTCCCAGTAACCAGTAGAGTGGTAAGGTTGCACTGTCACTGCGTACTTGCCCTTATAACGAGACAAAAAAAACCCCACAATTGCAGTAAATAAAAATGCCCCTAGTGGCCCTTTTATTTATTTAACGCAGGTAGGTTTCAAGTTAATGTTACCCGTAGCAACTGGCAGAGGTCAGGGAAAGGTCCACAACAACAAAAAAAGAGAAATTGAGAAAAATATGTAAAAACCTTATAGAAGTTTAATTAAAAAAAACGTTTTCACCGTTGGGTCGTGGAATAACAACAGCGATTCATTAGGTTGTCTCATGAAACATTGTTTTTTTTCTCTTCCTTCCTGAAGGTGCCACCTGCTGCTTCAGTACAATTCCAAAGTGCCAAAAATCATTCAGTAATTCAAAAGTGACCAATCTTCATGTCCCAAAATTATTAACTGTTACCTACCATATACCATGATCATGTCGTTTTCCAGAGATCCATCTAACACCTTAAAGCAATGTAGTTGAAGCTTTCAATATAGATCCATAGAAGTTTACTTCTGGGGAAAGAGGGAGCTGTTCCATTGGGACGGACTTCACTTAAACTAGGCTGGGATCAGTGTCCTGGTAAATCGAATAACTAGGGCAGTAGATATGGCTTTAAACTAATAAGGGGGAGGGAGGGTTCCAATAAGGGTGAATTTATAAGTCTGAAGAGAAAAGTCAAGGCTGTAGAGCAGATTAGCGATTTGGGTAAAATCAAACAGATTGTCAGGAAGGAACAGAGAGTTTAATAACGGTAATAGGGCATTAGCGACTAAGGCCAAATCAGGAAAAAATAGTAAAAAGTTAAAATTAAAGGCGCTATCTGAATGCACGAAGCATTTGTAACATGATAGATGAGTTAATGGCACAAATAGAGATAAATGGAATTGATCTAGTAGCCATCACAGAGACATGGTTGCAGGGTGACCAAGGTTGGGAGCTAAATAATCGATGGTGCGTGACTTTTAGAAAAGTACTGGAAAGGTGGGATGCTACCTTAGTCTGAGTGACAATGGTATTTTGACCATTAGAACCAATTAAAAAAGGTGATTTTGTTAAAGACCATATATGGACACTGGCCAAACCAACTTTTGATAAGAAAAGGATTAAAACCTCGATACTCAAAGAACAACTTTACACAGACGTACTGCGAGAACAAAGGAACAGACTTAAGACGACGTCATCTGTGTCCGAGAAGTTCCAGAGACCAAGGGCTGCGAGCTACTCGTTAAAACTATCGCCTAATGTTAAGTATATTACGCTGTAAGCTTAATAAATCTTGATATATTGCTCAAACATACTGGCTGCTGCCTATTGGTGTCTTGTCCAAGAACTCAGAGATCATTAAGATCTTACAGTAGGCAAAATGGAAAAGGAGGTTGGGTAGCCCTGATAATAAAGAATGAGATAAAGGCAGTAGGAGAAATGATCTTAGCCCAGAAAATCGGGACATAGAACCAGTATGGGTGGAGTTAGGAAATAACAAAGGGCAGAAAACACTGGTGGGAGTAGTTTATAGGCCCCATAACAGTAAGCATAATGTTGGACAGAGTATAAATCAGGAAATTAGAGTAGCATGTAACAAGGGTAATGCAATAAATAATCCTGGGGGATTTTAATCTTCATATAGACTGGGTAATCCAAATCGGCAAAAGTAGCTTGTAAGACGAGTTCATGGAATGCATTCGAGACAGTTTTCTGGAACAATATGTCAAGGAACCAACTATTAGATCTAGTATTGTGCAATGAGACAGGGTTAATTAGTAATCTTACAGTAAAGGATCCTCTGGGGAATAGTGATCAAAATATGATAGAATTTCATATTAAGTTTGAGAGTGATGTGATTAAGTCCGCAACTAGGATCTTAAATTTAAACAAAGCCAATTACAGAGGTATGAGGGGCGAGTTGACTTAGGTAGATTGGGAAATTAGATTAAAAGATATGACAGTAGATAAGCAATGGCAAACATTTAAAGAAATAATTCATAATTTTCAACGAATACACATGCCATTGAGGAATAAAAACTCCACCGGAAGAGTGGTACACCCATGGCTAACTAGAGAAGTTAAGGATAGTATTAAAAGAAGAAGCTTACAATGTTGCCAAAAAGAGTGGAAAGCCTGAGGATTGGGAAGGTTTTAAAAATCAGCAAAGGATGGCCAAGAAATTGATAAAGAGGGAGAAAATAGAATATGAGAGTAAACTAGCAAGAAATATAAAAATAGATTGCAACATCTTTTACAAGTATGTAAAAAGGAAGAGATTAGCAAAAGTAGATGTGGGTCCCTTAGAGGCAGAGACAGGAGCAATTATAATGCAGAATGAGGAAATGGTAGAGACGTTAAATAAATATTTTGTGTCTGTTTTCACAGTAGAAGACACAAAGAACATACCGGAAATTGGGGAGAACCAAGAGTCTAATGAGAGTGAGGAACTTAAAGTAATTAATATTAGTAAAGAAAAGGTACTGGAGAAATTAATGGGACTAAAAGCCAACAAATCCCCTGGACCTAATGGGCTACACCCTATGGTTTTAAAGAGGTGGCTGCAGTGGATGCATTGGTTTTGATCTTCTAGAATTCCCAAGATTCTAGAATGGACCCTGAGGATTGGATGGTAGCAGATGTAACCTCACTGTTCAAGAAAGGAGGGAGAGAGAAAACAGAGAACTATACGCCAGTTAGCCTGACATCAGTAGTAGGTAAATTGCTAGAATCTATTATTAAGGATATGGTAACAGGGCACTTGGAAAATCACAATGTGATTAGGCAGAGTCAACACGGTTTTATAAAAGGGCAATCGTGTTTGACAAATCTATTAAGAGTTTTTTGAGGGTGTAACTAGCAGGGTAGATAAAGTGGAACCAGTGGTGTAGTATATTTGGATTTTCAGAAGGCATTCGATAAGGTGCCATGCAAGAGGTTGTTGCACAAGATTAGGGCTCATGGGATTGGCATCGATGGAGGATTGGTTAACCGATATAAAACAGAGAGTAGGAATAAACGGGTCATTTTCGGGATGGCAGGGCGTAACTAGTGGCGTGCCACAGGGATCAGTGCTTGGGCTTCAGCTATTTACAATCTATATCAATGACTTAGATGAGGGGACCGAGTGCAATATATCCAAGTTTGCTGGCAATACAAAGCTAGATGGGAGAGTAAGCTGCGAGGAGGACGCAAAGAGGCTGCAAAAGGATATAGACCAGTTACGTGATTGGGCAAAAAGCAGAATATTTTTTAAAAGGTGAGAGACTGGTAAATGTCGGTATTCAGAGGGATTTGGGAATCCTTGTACACAAATCACAGAAAGTTAACCTGCAGGTACAGCAAGCAATTAGGAAGGCAAATGGTATGTTAGCCTTTATTGCAAGGGGATTGGAGAATAAGAGTAAGAAAGTCATGCTGCAATTATATAGGGCTTTGGTGACGCCGCACCTGGAGTACTGTGTACAGTTTTGGTCTCCTTACCTAGGGAAGGATATTAGGGATGGGCAATAAATGCTGGCCTTGCCAGCGACACCCACATCCCATGAACAAATTTTAAAAAACTTTCCTTAGAGGCGGTGCAACGAAGGTTCACTAGATTGATTCCCGAGATGAGAGGGCTGTCCTATGAGGTGACATTGCGTAAAATGGGCCTAAATTCTCTGGAGTTTAGAAAAATGAGAGGTATAAAATTCTTAGAGGGCTTGACAGGGTAGATGCTGAGAGGCTGTTTCCCCTGGCTGGAGAGTCTAGAACTAGGGGTTATACTCTCAGGATAAGAGGTCAGCCATTTAGGACTGAGATGAGGAGAAATTTCTTCACTCATAAATTCAGCTTAAAGGGTGGGATGTAGTAGTCATTACAAAGAACTAGCTACATGCTTGATATGATTGGGAGCTAAACATTCCAGGCTATAGGATCTTTAGAAAGGACAGAGAAATTGGGAAAGGAAGGGAAGTTGCAATATTGATAAAAGACACCATTACAGCAGTAGAAAGAAGGGTTTTCAGTAAGGATGATCACGCAGTGGAAACATTGGGCCGAAAATTGATCCCGGGACGCGAGAGTACGCACTGCGTACTCTCGCGTATTCCCACTCCAATTGCCGGTTTTCTGCATGCCCTGCGCATGCGCTGAAAACCGGCAATTGCTCTTCAGAAAAGGGGGCGGGTCCTCGGTGCATCGCGTGCGCGCTACAGGCTGCGCGCACGCTGTGCACTTCATGCTTTGGACGCGCAGGTAAGTACTGAAGATTTTGGAAATGTAAAAAGGAGGAGTAAGACCCGCTTTTAAGAAGGTAAGTAGTGAATTAAGTATTTTTTTGAATTTTTTTTTACAGGTATATCTATTTTAGAGACTTTAAAGACAGGTAAGTTTATTTTTAAAACTTTTTAAAAGATTTTAAATTTTTTCAATAATTTAATTTTTTATTTAAAATGGTTAATTTAATTAACTATACTTATTTTATTAATGTGATGTTTTTTTTTAAAATTTAATTGAGGTTTAGCTGTTATTTTGGGGGGGGTGTAAGATTCATAGATTTCACAGCTATGCTGTGAGACTTATGAATGGAAGATGGTGTGCTGCCATTGGCTCTAACTGAGTCACGTGATCCCACAGCTTGCACGAATTCACTACGCCGCTGGGATACGCAAGCCCAGCACAGCTGATGTCTGGAACATCAAGTTCGTGCGAGCTGGATCTGAAAAAGCACAAGCGAGGTGAGACATCGCGGGGAAGGCTTACCCCCGCGGGAACAGAGCGAGATCAATTTCTGGGCCATAATGTGTAAAGCTAAGGAACAGCAAAGGATGCCCTGGTAGGCATTGTCTGCAGACCTTCTGATGATAGTGATAGATTGGGAGGGGCAGAATGTATGAAGACGGAGAGCAGGGAAGCATGTAGCAAAAACAATGTGGTTATAATGGGAGATTTTAATTTTCATGTAAGATCAGGAAACGGCTGAGCGCACTGGATACAGCAAAGGCTATGGGCACCTACAACATTCCGGCTGTCATGCTGAAGACTTATACTCCAGAACTAGCAGTGCCTCGAGCCAAGCTGTTCCAGTACACCAAAACACTGGCATCTACCGACAATGTGGAAAATTGCCCAGGTATGTCCTGTCCACAAAAAGCAGGACAAATCCAATCCAGCCAATTGCTGCCCCATCAGTCCACTCTCAATCATCAGCAAAGTGATAGAAGATATCGTCGACAGTGCTATCAAGCAGCACTTACTCACCAATAACCTGCTCACTGGTGCTCAGTTTGGGTTCCGCCAGGACCACTCGGCTCCAGACCTCATTATGGCCTTGGTCCAAACATGGACAGAAGAGTTGAATTCCAGAGGTGAGGTGAGAGTGACTGACCTTGACATCAAGGCAGCATTTGACTGAGTGTGGCATCAAGGAGCCCTAGTAAAATTGAAGTCAATGGGAATCAGAGAGAAAACTCTCCACTGGCTGGCATCATACCTAGCACAAAGGAAAATGGTTGTGGTAGTTGGAGGCCAATCATCTCAGCCTCAGGACGTCATTGCAGAAGTTCCTCAGGGCAGTGTCCTAGGCCCAACCATCTTCAGCTGCTTCATCAATGACCTACCTTCCATCATAAGGTCAGAAGTGGGGATGTCTGCTGATGATTGCACAATGTTCAGTTCCATTCACAACTCCTCAGATAATGAAGCAGTCCATGTCCACATGCAGTAAGACCTGGACGACATTCAGGCTTGGGCTGATAAGTGGCAAGTAACATTTGTGCCACACAAGTGCCAGGCAATGACTATCTCCAACAAGAGAGTGTCTAACCAACGCCCCCTGACATTCAACAGCATTACCATCGCCAAATCCCCCACCATCAACATCCTGGGGGAATCATCATTGACCAGAAACTTAACTGGACCAGCCACCCAAGTACTGTGGCTACAAGAACAGGTCAGAGGCTGGGTATTTTGCAGCAAGTGACTCACCTGCTAACTCCCCAAAGCCTTTCCACCATCTACAAGGCACAAGTTAGGAGTGTGATGGAATACTCTGCACTTACCTGGATGAGTGCAGCTCCAACAACACTCAAGGATAGCAACACCATCCAGGATATGCTTTATTGGCACCCCATCCACCACCATAAATATTCACTCCCTCCTCCATTGGCGCACCATGGCTGCAGTGTGTACCATCTACAAGATGCACTGCAGCACCTCCCAAACCCTCGACCTCTACCGCCACCGTCTAGAAGGACAAGGGCAGCTGGCGTATGGGAACATCATTACCTCCAAGTTCCTCTCCAAGTCACATACCATCCTGACTTGGAAATATATCGCCATTCCTTCATCGTCGCTGGGTCAAAATCCTGGAACTCCCTCCCTAACAATACTATGGGAGTACCTTCACCACACAGACTGCATCGGCGGCTCACCAGCACCTTCTCAAGGGCAATTAGGGATGGGCAATAAATGCTGGCCTTGCCAGCGACGCCCACATCCCATGAATGAATTAAAAAAAAATTTTTTTAAGACTGTGAGAAGCAGAACAGTTTGAGTAGTAAAGGCAATGGATTTTTGGAATGTAGTCAGGACAGTTTTCTAGAACAATACATTTTAGAACGGACAAGGGTACAGTTCATACAGGACTTTGTGTTTGCATAACAAACCAGAATTAGTTAACATCTTGCAAATAGTGACCATAATATGATTGAATTTGGTTTGAGGAGGAGAAGAGTCTCAAATCAAGATCTTAAATTTAAGTGAGGCAAACTTTGAAGGGATGAGAAATGAATTTGACTACAGTAAATTGGGCTGAACTGTTACTGGGTAAACAGACAAACAGTGGGAAGTATTCAAAGAAGTATTTGGTACAATACAAAACCAGTGCGTGCTCCCAAAAGACAAAGGCTCCACTTGTACAGTTAAGCAACTATAGCCAACAAACAAATACGAGGCAGTATCAAACAAAGAAAAGGCCTACATCAATACATGGAACAGTGGAAATCCAGCAGTCTGGGAGAGTTAGAAAAAACAACAAAGTGATACAAAGAAAGAAGTGCCAAAAGGAATAGGGGGAAAAAACTTGCAAGGGATATTAAAGCTAACAGCAAGTTTTTATAAATATATATTAATAAAGAGTGTGGTAAAGGGGAATGTGGGCCCATTAACAGCAAATGCAGGCAAGACTTGCATATCCAAGTTTGCAACAGTAAGTTGTGTAGATGGGAGCAGGTAGTTACAAAGGGACATAGGTTCACTAGATTTATTCCTGGGATGAGGGGGATGTCCTATGAGGAGAGATTGAGCCTATACTCTCGAGTTTAGAAGAATGAGAGGTGATCTCATTGAAAGATATAAGATTCTGAGGGGGATTGACAGGATAGATGCTGAGAGGTTGTCTCCCCTGGCTGGAGAGTCTGGAACGAGGGGGCATAGTCTCAGGCTAAGGGGTCAGCCATTTAAGACAGAGATGAGAAGGAATTTCTTCATTCAGAGGGTTGTGAATCTTTGGAATTCTTTACCCAAAAGGGCCATGGATGCTGAATCGTCGAGTATATTCAAGGCTGAGATAGATAGATTTTTGGACTCTAAAAGTGGAGTTGAGGTCAAAGATCAGCCATGATCTTATTGAATGGCAGAGCATGCTCACGGGGCGGTGTGGCCTACTCCTGCTCCTAATTGTTATGTTCTTATAGACCAAATGAATGGGCAAAATGGTGGCAGATGGAGTTCAATGTGGGGAAGTGTGAGATCACTCACTTTGGATCAGAGAAAGACAAATCAAAAAATGTTCTTATTGGGGAAACTAGGAGCTGCGTAGGAGCAACGGGATTTGTGTGTCTAAGTACACAAATCACTAAAAGCTAGTGCACAGGTACAAAAAAGTTATCAAAAGGCTAATGGAATGTTGGTCTTATCTGAAGGGGGCTGGAATACAAAAGTGAGGAGGTTATACTTCAGTCAGACCCCCATCTGGAGTACTGCATTCAGTTTTAGGCACAGCACCTCAGCAAAGTTATATTGGCTTTGTAGGGGGTACAGCACAGATTCACCAGAGTGATACTGGGGCTTGAAAGGGTAAATGGATTGGATAGGATAGGATAGGATAGGATAGTGAAACTGGGGGTGGAATTGGACCACATTACGCCCGTTTTCTGGGCAGAAAACTGGTGCGGAGATACAATTTAGAGGGTCAAGATCCCACGCAAGAGCAGCACTGGAAACATGTCCATCGCCATATTGGTTCGAGAACTGTACAGAGGTCCTGGAGGCCACCCAAAACAGATGTTAGGCCCCTAGAATATGGTAACATCTGTCTTGGGACCCAAACCAGAAATTGATTTGACCTGAACGCAGCAGGCATCTGGTCTGTTCCATTCAGGATTACCACGTCAACATGTGTAAAGGGACTGCTGGAGGCCACCACCAAAAAGGTGTTTAAAATTTTTTTTTAGCTTATTGCAGTGCTCTTCCCAGCTCCACATTATAACAGCTATCCGTTGCTCCACCCCCCACCTCCCCCTCTGGATTGCCTCTTCTGCTCCCGGATACACATTAAGCCCTCAACAACCCGCAAGCTACCTTTGGGGCTACGTACAGCCAATTTACCAAAGTATGATGCAGTAGTATACTTCATAATTTTCTATATAAAACTAACATCTCTCTCATGGTGTTACTCACAGTGGTCATTACCACACTTCAAAACTATCCGCTGGTTGTACAAGAATAACTTTGGTTGTACAAGAATAACTTGGGTTATTTCAATCAGATTTCCCCTTCCTTCATTCTTCCTCCAGCCATCCCCCCGCCCCCTCAACCACCCCAAATGTGAGAAGGGGGCTAGATGGGTCAACTGAAATAGGAACTCAATTGCACATTTTTCTTCTTGAAGATACTGTAATACAATAGTCGTAGGTCATTCATTAAAATACCCATGTTAACATTTCTCAAACACTTTGTTTTAGCGGTTAAGTGTGTGTGTGTGTGTGTGGGTGAGCATAGAAAGAACCACTACATTTTTTCTCCACCTATAATCTTTATTCTAAATCCCAGAGAAAGGGAAAACATTGAAAATATTCAGAACAGATACAATCTAGTTCAATTACAATTCACCTTGATACTTACTGCAAGCATCATGCATTTCAACACACGAGTGTTATGTATCTTTTTAGTACAAAACATCATCCAAAACAATCCAACTAAACAGAAAATGTCTTTAAAAGTAAAGGATTTGTCATAGCTTCTTTTGTGCAGTTGTAGTCCCAAAAACTCAGCTTTAGTGTTTAAAACAACTTGCATTTATATAGGTAGCTGAAAGCATGGCCAGCAATGGTGGAGCGATTATAATAGGGGATGCACAAGAGGCCAGAATTGGAGAAATGCAGAGATCTTGGAGGGTTGCAAGGCTGGAGGTTAGCGATAGGGAGGGGAGAGGCCATGGAAGGATTTGGAAACAAGGATGAGAATTTTAAAATTAAGGTGTTACTGGACTGGGAGCCAATGTAGCTTAGCAAGCACAGGGGTGATGGGTGAACGGGACTTGGTGTAAGTTAGGATCCGGGCAGCAGAGTTTTGGGTGAGCTCAAGTTTATGGAGGGTGGAAGATGGGAGAGCGTTGGAATAGTCGATTCTAGAGGTAATGAAGGCATGGATGAGAGTTTATTAAAACCATTAAAGCTAAAAGCTTAAAACACAAAAATGCTCACCTTAAACTGTAATTCTGATGCACTATAAAAGGCCATCACGGTAATATTGCAGACATGTTTATTAATACCTTTTGTGCAATAGTTCTAATATAACAGCCCTAGAAAACAGGTACATCTTGTAAAATGTAGTATGAATTCTGTTTTCAAATGGTGAGGATTTAGCTTGCAACAGACAAAATACAGCTGGTGTACAAAAACTCAATTTGAAAAGTGTTAGAATTTTGTTATTTGTGCAGAAAGCATACTGGGCAAATGCTGGTGTTAAACTACCTCTATCAATTTAGCACAAGCTAGCAAACAACAATTTTTTCAATTGCAGTCATTTTGGAATGTTCATTAGAAAAGTAGTATGTTAATAAGAGACCATTGTGCAAAAGCTATTCTTTGCACATATTTAGATGCAAGTAAATTACAGTTTGAACATTGTTTCCTAATAGTCTCCAAATAGCTTTTAACCATTTAATAAATGAAATCGTATTTGCAGCTTCCATAGGAAGGATGCTATAGGCATTGGAACAATCACTTATTGCAATACTTCAAATACCTACTGCATGCCTAATTAACTCTTCAAGCACTGAATGCATTAACTTCCACCATATGTAACAAATGGCATTTAGATTCTCTTGTACATAACGAATGTCAATTTGGTTGATTCCATCCTATTCAAATTTAGATGCAATTTGGATTATTAGCTTCCAATTCAAATTAAAGAGATTAATTCTTGGAAGAAGGTGGTCTATATTGCGATTCTTCCTAAGTGGTATAAAAGGTGGATGAATTTGAAGACTATAGCAAGAAAAGGAATACAGAGTAGTAAGAAACAGGTTTGTTCCCTACTCTGACTTATACTACTATAAGGGGAGTCAAGCAGAGGCCGGGGGGGGGGGGGGGGTGGAAGGAAAGAGGAAGCACAAGAGCACTCTCCCATGCTTCCTACACTGCTACTGGAAGTAGTACAGTAGTAGGCCATCTGCTCCCTTGGATACAGGAGGGAGAAGAATTTGAAACAAGTCAAATCTGGAATTAGCCAATAAGGATATAGTTCAAATGACAAAATGGATTTTCAAAAATCATGATCTTTCTTTGGGAAACTATGATTTGGGTTTATGAAGTAGTTTGCTCCTTACACAAGTATTAATAGGGAGCAGAATGTCACAAATTATAAAAGGATGAAAACGCAGTAAAAATCATTTTAAAAATGGATTAACAGAGAGCAGGTGATTATAGGCTTGAGATATAAATAGGTGCAAGCAAAAAGTAGACCAAACTGTCAAGGTGAGAAAATTTGTTTAATCTTGTTCCTGACAACATGCATTTTAGTCCAGGATAATTTGAACAAATTTAACATTTTCAAATATGCTATCTAGAATTAGATCCTTGTTCTAAAGGGACATTTTACTTTCAAACAAAATTCCTTACCAATACCCTTTTAAAATAAAGACAACTATAAACAGGATTTGATCAACCAATTGGTCATTTTAAGTAATTGTTAGTATACAGATAAACTGGGCTTCTCAAATGTTCACTGAAGCTTAGTGAAAGGAGCCAGATGTTGAAAACCAGCTATTATGGAATTTGCATGCAAAATTGGTTATTTAAAAAAACAATTAAGTAAAGAATCAAGACAAATTTCCAAGATAAAAATAATAGGATATGTACAAAGTCATGCCAGGGCAACAGGGCTAAGACACAGCATTTTCAGTTTTATAAGCAATAGCAGAAAAGTCCGGATTACTTGCAGTATCGGACAAGACCAATGCAAAAGACCCACTTCATACGGAATAATCATCCACGATTTAATTTAGTTTTCCTACTCAAGAGCAAAAAAATTTAATGTTAAGCATCAAGCTATGGCCAATTTTAGATAATGAACTGGGGATTAAAGCTAAAAACATTAATTTATGACCTTCAACCAAGTAGGAAGAAAGAATTTTGATGTCCTCTGCTTGGATTGTACCTGAATCAGAGGTCAAAAGACTGCTGTATCCAAGTGTGCCAGCAGACCCTGGCCTTTCCTTATTTTTCTGGCTCATACCAAAGAACAAAAGAAAACAAAAAGGGTGAAGTGCTTGAAGAGTTAATTTTCTTGGAAAACTGCATTCAACATTTTCACAGTGTGTAAATCCATTACAGCTTGGAACACAAAAGTATAAAAATCATTTAATTTTCCAGTTTGTGTGAAGTAAATATTCAAGCTTGTTTTATTAGTTCATACAAAGCAAAACGCAAGTCAGTCACATTCTTCTAACGGAAAAATCCCAGTTTTTTGCAGAGCCACTCTTCAGTAAAGTCTTCTGTATTTCTAACTTCAAACACCTGAAAGAAAAATACATACTTAAATCAATAATTCAAGTGACTCCTTTATCTCTGAACTGTAACAAATTAGTCTGAATTCTTGATAAATGCTTATTTTGTGAGGCAACCCAATAGCATAGCACACTCTCAGTTAATGAGCAAAGACAACATTTTTGTCTGTTTAGCTGCGGACTAAATTAATTTCTGCAATTCAGAAAAACTCATCAAGAAAGATTTTAATCTTATTCAAGAGGGGGAGCTCTCAAATGGTACTGTACTTTAAGCTTCAACAATGAATAGTGTCCCCAGGCTTGTAGGGAGCAGGGGAAGGAGAGGAAGAGAAGGCAGAACAATCAGTGCCCTAATGACTATCGAATGACCTCCACTGGAACACATGTTGATGCTAACTGATCAGGCTCAGAAGAGTGCAAGATACTGGACAATGCTGTTTATTCAAAACAATCTTTAAACATGTTAAACTATTTTATTAAACAATTGAAAAAACCTGGACAGCAGCTATGATAATTTTGTACAAAAGCAGATTGTGTCCTAGATCACATTTGGACCGATATCATCTTCCAATTACATCCTAGCAGCAGTTTCAATAGCTGTTTAGAGGTGAACGTGCTCTTCAGCATTCATCTACCTTTGTGTGCCAGGAAGTGCTTGCAGCCTTTAATTCATCAGCAGTGATGCCATTGTGGATGTTGGCTCAACAAGTGCAGAGAGTGGCCATAGGCATTCTGTCCCATGCTGCTGCCTCACTTTGATGGTTTTCAGTTTCTACCATCAGTTTGCTTCTTTTTCCAACCAGTGAAGACAGATAACAGCAGCTTGCAATTGTATCTCAGATCCTGAATTTGCCTCCTGCTCCACAGATTGCATTAACACTAGCATGGGGCTGGGGGTGATGGAGAAAGGTACTCAATGTCCATTCTGAACAACTTGACAATTATCGAAGAATTAGACTGGGCTGACTAGGACAGAGTTGAAGTTAAGCCTCTTGAAAACGTGAGGCTTGACATGTTTCCTGAAGACCACCAACAGTAATTTATATGTGCTGCTACATATAAGGACTGAGATGGTCCTTGCTATGCTTGCAGCCACATCTGCATACACAACAAGCATCTTGTTGGACCTATTCTACCATATGCTACCCATAATACACAGTATTAGACTTGTTCTGGGAATAGATTTTCTTAATTTTCTTTAGGTTTTTCCTTTACAGAACTCACGTGCTGAAGTCAGATGACAGCTTTTCCATCTATCCAGCCATCCTGAATTGGCTGTGAATTCTGGACATCCATTTGAAACCAATGCTTTCTCCTCTAGGATAGGACCACTAGTGGGTATATCCCTTTTTTGTTGTGTGAACCACAATACTACATTCAGCGTTGCTTTTTCAGCACACATCCAGGTCTTGAGGCAACTGTACTGTACCCTCCTCCTACTTTGCAGTGGTTCTGCTTCCATTTTGACACAGTAGCCTCTACGCCACCATGACCAGCTGCAACTCTCCTGCCATAATTCATCCTTCAAGCCTAAGCTCCATTCGTCTGTCTCAGGCAATGGTACCCTTATCTCTTCCTCTTCTAATGGAGAATTGTATGCAAGAGTAGAAGATGAAGACTAAGTGATTTCCTGTTGCTCAGGAGATTAAATTGCAGAATGAGTCAGAGTATTCAGGTTGCTAAGGGACTTAAAGAGAGAGTTTCACTATTCCAAGATCCAACCGTAAATCAAACTGAACATTATACAAGATATAGGAATACAAAAACAGTTTTGTTTCCAAAGGAAGAAAGGATAGTGCAGTGATTTGAGATCTGAAATGCAGACTGGGTGTCCGCTTTATGGAACACCTCCGTTCAGTCCGTAAGTATAACCTCGAGCGTCTGGCTGCTTGTCACTTTAATTCTCCGCTCCACTTCCACTCTGACCTCGGCTTCTTACACTGTTCCAATGAAGCTCAACAAAAGCTTGAGAAACAGCACCTCATCATTTGATTAGGCACTTTACAGCTTTCTGGACTCAGAGTTCAACCATAACCTCTGCCCCTATTTTTTCCACATGGTAGCTGTTGATGTTTCTGCCATTCCCATTTACACCTCTTCTTGACTCATCTTTTGTTTCTTTACTTGTCCCATTACCATCTCCTTTTGCTTTGTACTATCATACCTTTCGTCATTTAATCTCTCCTGCCTTCCACCCCATCACAGACCTTCCCTTTTGTTCTTTCCCCTCCTCCCCCCCTTTCCCTGCCTCTGCACCTGCTTAAAATCTGTTGCAGCTCCAACTTTTTCCAATGCTGATGAAAGGTCATCGACCTGAAACGTTAACTCTGTTTCTCTCTCCACAGATGCTGCCTGACCTGCTGAGTATTTCCAGCATTTTCGGTTTCTATTTCAGATTTCCAGCATTCACAGTATTTTGATTTTGAGATCTTAAACTGATGTTCAAATCTGCCTGGTGGCCAGCTCTGGCCACCCATGTATACAATTGCAAATGAGACTCAGATTGTAGAGAAAAAACAGTTTGCATTTCCATAAAGTTCCTCACATGCAGAGAGACATTTCAAAGTGCTTTATACGGAGGAGAAAACAGTGGATGCTGAGAAGGAGGGGAACAGAGGTGGGTGGCAAAGGCATGGTTAAAGACAGGCTTTGAAGAGGCTTCTAAAATCAGAGAGAAAGATTGCAAGGAACTAGGCAGGGAGTTATACACAGAGAGCATCAACATAATGAGTGGCAATGAAACAATGGTCTGAAGGTGCTGGAAACATGCAGTAGCCTGGTTTTAGAGAGAAGGGTGCATGTGGGGACACAAGACTGAAGGAAATTACAGACAAAGTTGGGCAAGGCCACGGAGATATCAAGCCTCAAGGTGATGGAAGACATGGACTAAGGTTTAAGTGCTGGAATGGGAGAAAAAAGGTTGGTGCGGTGTTAGGCAATGTTGCAGGAGGTGGAAGAAAGCAGGCTTGATCATGGGAGTGCACGACGCAGGAGGACGTTGAGCTCGAGGTCGAACACCATGCTAAATTTTGACATCTCCTGACATACTGAGGTGGCAAAAATTATAAAACCATTAATGAATTATCAGCTCCTAGCATCACTCTAGGAAGTCCGTTCCCAAGTGCGTGCAACATAAACGGAGTGTAATTTGGTACCTTAAAAGTTTCCCCAATGCCCTAGTGGGTAAAGTCACCACCCAATGTGCCACACAGACCAGAAGATGCTCAGTTAAAAAATCCCAGTCTGGACCAAATTAATTGATTGTAGGCAGAGAAGCAGTTGGACAACCACAATTTGTCTCCGGGTCAATGCGCTACAAAGTGGAAAGCAAACAGCAAGAAGTTCCCACTTCTGATTGTTACTCATTGAGCCTTCCTGGAAAATGCTCATGCACGGACAAGGGGTCTGAAAAGGTTATTTCAGCTGAGATTGCTTACGACACATGTCTTAAGCCCACACATTAGTATCTACTGGTGCCGGGTACTGGAGGATTGGTGGCACCCCAAGAATCACAGCCAGCAAGAATGAGTCTCCAAGAGGGGGAAAAACAAAGCCTTTGTAACCATTCTTGGTCATTTGCATTTGAAGTACCATCCACACAATCCTAAAAAAGTTATTTATTCAATACAGAAAGAGAAACTTACACAACACACAGTTTCCAAGCTCAGTGAAGGAATAAAAAGCATTTAAAAGCATACAATTTGATGCCACATGCCCATGCAGGAATAACTAATGTCATTTATATTAGCACCCACTCCACTTGACAGCACTGTAAACTAAACACAATGATGATAATGCCTTTGGTGGCTACCAGGTGCCATCACATACTCTACATGCTGCAGTTTTTCTGGCCTCAGGCAGGTTAAACTTTTAATCTGCTATGTGTTGTTTTCTTGTATGGACTTTCAACATTGAAGGAGGCCTGCAGTCAGAAAGTCAGTCACTATAACTATGCAGTTGTTTCCCACATTTCAACAGTGACTCCACTTCAAAAGTACTTCATTGGCTGTAAAGCACTTTGAGACGTCCGGTGGTCGTGAAAGGCGCTATATAAATGCAAGTCTTTCTTCATTGCTGAAAAGCACTAAATTCCATGCTGCAATGATTTCAGAGCATTGGGAGATAAAACACAGAACAACTGCAGATAGCAATTCTACAACATATAGCCCTGGGGAAAAAGGGATACAAACAGCTTGCAGTCATTCTCCCCTTTCTTATAATACCCCAATGAAGGTTTGCATTCTGCTTGCAACAGCACAGTATGGCACCAGTAGACTGAAATTGTGAAGAGTCGTTCCTCTAGCATAGAGGAATTGTTTTAACCTTCACCCAATTGCCCCCCTCAAATATTCACTTTAACATGGAAACCATTATAAAACAGGCAGATTATAGTTATCAGCTTGTAAAAATGAGCGCTGTATACACAAGTTCTGTAAAAAAAAAACATACTGATAGTTAAATTATAAACTCTCACCTTGGTAAATTCTGCCATATCCACCAATCCAATTTTGCTACCAGCATACATCATTTGCTGTTCAGGCTTGCAACCTAAAATTAAAAGCCACAGAAAGCCATTACAAACTAGAAACTGATCTTTAAAATCAGAATAGATTGTAGTTTTGCACCATCCTGTGCATTCCTTCACAGCCAATCCTACTTCCATCCAGGATAAGGAACTTGTGTACATGTCGTAGGAAATTCTCTCGATACAGAAGGTTTATAAGGTAAAGAGTGATACTGTTTTCATTATGTCAGCTTGATGTTACGTAAGGGCACAGTTTTATGATCAAAAAAGGAATTAAAAGAGGTTATTTTTGCCAGAAACTATATTTGAAACAGATTCCAGGGAGTGTTCTGAAATGGAATTAGATACTTGCTTGAAAAAGAAAAATATTGTCGGGTATGGAGGCCAAGCAGATATTGCACTTCATAATTCAAACCTAAAGAGATTTTATCGTCTGTAATGGTTTTAACATGTGGCTGTGTCAGCTGCTGCACTGACACTTCAACAGCTAAAAGCAGAACCATTAAACTACTGATTCAGAATCGAATCCCAGTGTGGTGTAATGTGGGATAAGCTATTGTACATAGTTCATCACACTGAACAACACTACACCGATACTCTGCACTTGCCATACGGAGGCATTTTACTGAGATCCCTACAAAAGTGTTCAATCAATTTTCTTTCAGTAGATTATGTATGTTTTGCAGTGGTACAGACTTGCCTTATTTAACCTGAATAAAACTAAAGAGGTAAAATTTCCAAAAAAAAGTATTTCTTCTGGAACACATAGTAAATCCTAGAAAAACTTCAGGTTATTAATTAATTGTTCAATCGTAACTGGTTATATTTCACTGTTCCTGAAGTGGTAAAAGCTGCATCTTGCTTCAGCAGTCAAAAGGTAACTATGATTAGCTACTGCATTTTTATATTTAACAAAACACCAAGTGATTACACTAACATTTCAACTCAAATGGAGGGAGTTTTACTATGGCAACCAGTCACTGCAGGAATGAGAAATCAAGCCTCATTAAAAAGAAACAAACATATTCTATTTGTGGAAGAGCAAAAGCAGTGGATTATTCCATTTGTAAGAAATAACCATCAGAATTGCTGATATACATTAATTTCTTAGTATTTAGAAAGGGTTTGGTAACTGGCACAATGCATTACAATGTTAACAGGCTATCCCACAGTGTGCTAGGACACAGGACCGATTCCCCATGCTGCAGAATTCCCGATCCGAGTCTAGACATCTTCCATACAATGAAGGAGAAAAAAAACCTCATGTATTTGGTAATGCTAACAGTGCATTTATTTTTGTTGAATTATATGGCACTATTTCAAGCAAGCAATTTGAGCAGCAATAGATAGTGCAGCACAAGAGTTGCTTACACTATGGTATTGCCATGACTTTAATGCCAAGAGCACGTGATTTTACTTATGTACACATTAGTCTGCAGTTTTTTAAAAATTTGCTTATGGGATGTGCCCATCCCTAGTTGCCCTTGAGAAGGTGGTGGTGAGCCACCTTCTTGAACCGCTGCAGTCCGTGTGGTGAAGCTACTCCCACAGTGCTGTTAGGGAGGGAGTTCCAGGATTTTGACCCAGCGACGAAGGATCGGCGACATACTTCTAAGTCAAGATGGTGTGTGACTTGGAGGGGAACTTGGAGGTGGTGGTGTTCCCATGCGCCTGCTGCCCCTGTCCTTCTAGGTGGAAGAGGTCGCGGGTTTGGGAGGTGCTGCCGAAGAAGGCTTGGCGAGTTGCTGCAGTGCATCTTGTAGATGGTACACACTGCAGCCACGGTACGCCGGTGGTGGAGGGAGTGAATGTTTAAGGTGGTGGAGGGGGTGCCGATCAAACTGGCTGCTTTGTCCTGGATGGTGTCGAGCTTCTTGAGTGTAGTTGGAGCTGCACTCATCCAGGCAGTCTTTTCATCCTCCACCAACATAGAATACTAACTTCATTATCAATTTTCAATGTAAAAGCATTTCAGCATGTAATAACTAAATTGCTTTGAATAATTCTGAATATCTTTAGCAATAAACTGACATAGAAACAAGGAATAAAAAAAGCAGTTTTGGCTTTAAATTGGAGATTTATGACCCTTTACAAGGTGTGATTAGATCAAGGTACATTTTGATCCTATCTCAGTCCATATCATGCTTACATCAAGCACTATTCTAGGAAACAGAACTCTTCAGAAGCAACATTTTGACCTATCCAGAAATATCTCTTAATAAATCATAATCTGCTGAAAATTCAAAAAACAAAACACGAAAAAAGTAACAAATTAAAAAAGGAAACTTCTTTGGTAAGCTAAAGTATGAAGAGAGAACAGGCAGGAACCCCACACATTATTCTTTTGAGACAAAAATCATACACAAGTGATGTGTTGACATGAAGACAAATTGAAAAAGAACTTTAGAAATTGACCACTTACCACAAGGACTAAAGAATATAAAGCATAGCGGATAGGAGATCCTTCCATCAGTATGTTTATATCTGTAGCTGTATACTACAAATGTGGTTACAGTTAAGAAAACGACAGCAGTTTTAAATTGATTACCTACACTTCAGTTTGAGGGAAAAACATTATAAAATTTGAGATAGTAAACCTGTCCTTTCTATTTTAAGATGGGTCAAATGGCTTTCCTTATCCATAATTATCCTGGAATTATAACAACAACTTGTATTTATATAGCGCCCTTAACATAGTAAAACATCCCAAGGTGCGGCACAGGAGTATTTTAAGACAAAAAATTTGACACCGAGCCACATAAGGATAAATTAGGGCAGGTGACCAAAAGCTTGGTCAACGAGGTAGGTTTAAGGAGCGTCTTAAAGGAGGAAAGAGAGGTAGAGAGGTTTAGGCAGGGAATTCCAGAGCTTAGGGCCTAGGCAACAGAAAGTACGGCCACCAAAGGTTGAGCGATTATAATCAGGGATGCTCAAGAGAGCAGAATTAGAGGAGCGCAGATATCTCCGGGGGGGGGGGGGGGGGGGGGAGGGTGCTGGAGGAGATTACAGAGATAGGGAGGGGTGAGGCCATGGAGAGATTTGAAAATAAGGATGAGAATTTTGAAAATGAGGCATTGCTTAACCGGGAGCCAATGTAGGTCAGCAAGCACAGGGGTGATGGGTGAACGGGACTTGGTGCGAGTTAGGCCACGGGCAGCCGAGTTTTGGATGACCTCAAGTTTACGTAGGGTGGAATGTGGGAAGCCAGTCTTGCGTATAGTGCATTACACATTAAATATGTGTGGATAACACTATCGAAAGAAGGAGTAAAAACCAAGTTTCACACATTTCTCATTGGTTCAAATAAGCAACTTAAGCATACTAATTCATTGAAATACAAGTCAAAAGAACCTGCAAGAAAGCAACCATTGAAAAGTTGCAATTTCAGCCAAGTATGCTGTTGTATTTATTTTTTTCCAAAGTAGATCTAGCTGTCAATTTTATTTCTAGCCCATCTCACTATATAGCAAGAGAATTACAAAAAAAATCTTTCCTGATGTTTCACCCACAAAGGTCCAGCAGAGGCCCAAGGATAGTAATTTGGAGTGGGAGCCCTGGCCTGGAGACACTGGAAACCAACTGCAGTGCCCAGCTGAGACTAGCTAACTCAACACAGAAGACAGATGAAACTGGGAAACCTCCCATTTTGTACATCTCTGTATAATTATAATTTTTTTTTAAAGTGATGCAACAATTCCTTTAATTACAGACTCGCTTTACTGTGACCTTTTGCATTCTTTGGTTAAACAACTATGTTTATATAAGCTTCCTGAGCTACCACGAGGTCTACATTTAATTGGACACTTAAAAGGCTCGTTAGCATAAAATGCTATAAGTAAGCTCTCTTGATTACTTGTTGGTGTGGTACCGCAATACATAGACCAGCAAGGCCCCAAATTCAACCCCTGGTCAATGCTGAATTGACTGATCTCAGACAATACATTTAAGAGTGGAGAGGGAAAACAAACCATGAACGTCAATTCCCAGCTGGTATTTAGTGGTCATTCCTAGCTGATATTTAGTGACTTCTGCTGGAAAGAGAACATATGGTCATCAGGCAAGCAAGTTATCAGAGTGAGCTGTAAAGTCACTTCCAAACTCCTTGGTAGAATAACCTACTGACTCTTACTGTCCTTGATCATTCATGAAGAATAAACACACTGGCTAGATGCTGGTGGGCTCCTAGTGACCCCCCAAAAAAACAAACCCAGCATGTGCCACTGATTTAAGGAAGAAATGGGAAGGTTATTTAAAACAAAACACACATCCATTTAGATACAATTCTGGTCAAATGAAAAATACCTTATTCCAATTCTGATGCATGCCGTGATTCACAAAGGTTGGCCATTGGAAGTCATTCCTATAGTTTGATGTGCATTTAGTTAAAATATTTTGTGCCACTATTGCATATTAAACAGGCCTACTAAAATAATACTGGACCACCCAATAATTAATTATAATCAACTTAGATTGGCATATGGTAGCAAATAATTACCAAACATTTCTCTCCCTACACAGAAAGTCTGCTTCAAATTTAACACCTACTTTTTTCATTACATAAATTTCATAAAATCATTTAAAATATAGATTTTCAATGATGTTATTTTGTGCACAAGTGATCTGGAAAAATCATATGGATAAATAAGATTTCTCAAAATTTAAAAGCAAGAAAAGGATATCTGGGCTGCTGTTCAGGTAGTTCATTCTTGAGTTCTTCTGGGGAAATATCCTAAATTAACAGTACCACAATTATATATACTTCACCAGCAATATGTTAGTCTACTGTAATATGCAGACAATTCTGACAGCTTGTGTACACACATTTTACAATTTTCCTTCCTCTCATCTATAACAGAGCCCTTGTCTTCTAACTTAAGATAGAGCTGTCCAGGCCCAGATGGAGCCTTGGTCAGAGCGCTCGTCTTCATATGAATCTGACTAACTCACAGAAGCTAGAAGAGAACTGCAATCCTGCTTAATGAAAATAATCATAGAACCACACTTGCTGTGGAGCCAATAACATTAGAGTCAGTTTTTCCCAAAGTTAAAATATTAAACATGTTGTAAGAATTTAAAAAAAAACACCTGGCTAAAAATGTTTAAGTTAAAAAGATGTGACTAACCTCATGCTCTTCTTCCAGAATCACCATATGTTGCTCCTGATCAATCTTCACTGTGACAAAAAGTAAAAAGTTAAGTGTTTTCTCTGAAAGTACAAATTCATGCACCTGTTAAAACTCTGAGGGAAGCTAGAAAGATATTGGAAATTATAAAACAAAATAACTATACTATAAGCTACCAGTTTATTTTTTATTATTCTTCCATCAAGGATACTCCAAATTAGTTTTCAGTCTCTCATAAATGATGGAATAGTAGAAAAGTGTTCCTTTGGATACAAAGATCAGTGTTTGTTTAATTCACAGCAGTGGCCAAAATACATCTCCTACTTTAGTGTACAGAATAAACATGCCAGTGAATTTTTCCAAGCTTAAAATGTTCAGTCTTTGGGTTCTTATTTGTGTATTACAAATTTCATTTGCCTCAAGTTTAAAATCACTTTTTGTGCAGTTCCGCTTATGTTGATTTATTAGCTTTATTCCCTTAACGAAGGTCTGCTGCAGCACAGAAATAGAAAATGTTGCCCCTCAAAGTAAAATTAAAAAGCAAGATGTGATGACAGGAACATGACTTATATTTTGCTCTTCACAGTTACCAAGTTATGTTGATATTGCTCAACAGTTTACATTTATTAATTATACCCCTCCTGAGTTCACCCCTCCTGAAGCATATCCAATGGAAAAAAAACCCACACAATTCAGAATATCTAATCCTTCACTCAAGAAATCCTCTTAAGCACAGCCCACCAACATTACTCAGAGAGATCCTTTTAGACAGCGCATCCACTACCCAGTTTGCATTTCCACAGAACCCCTCTTCATTTAAACAACCACCCTGGGGCTGCCTCTGAACAACAGACGACCACTGAACTAATTACTCAAGATCCTTTATATTTTTGTATACAGGTGCCATTGTTTCACTTCCCCAATTTTAATTGCGATGGGAATGGACTGGATTATAGCCTTTCATATGCAGGACACTGCACTAGCCACAGTAAACTAATGAGCGACCTTAAAGGTAATTGAGTATTTTTTGGTAATATACCATTTCATAGTTTTATGCTAAAACTGGTTAAAAGTACATCTTCGGAATCTTCTGAATTTTTGCTTGGGTTCATAGTACTGAAAGAAGAAAAATTCCTTGGCCCAAATGGTATGCTTTGCAGAATACTAGGATGTCGGTGAGGACACAGCAAAGGCATTTGCTACAATTTCTGAAAATCTTAAGAAACGGGTAGCTTGCCAAAGGATTGAGTACCAACAGTCAGCATGGATTTGTAAAGGGCAGGTCGTACTTGATTATTCATTGTTGTGAAGATTGAGGCATGTGGTGAAGGGAATGTAGCTCTATGGACAGAGAAATAGCTACAGACAGAATGCAGAGAGTAGGAGTAAATTAATGTTTTTCAAATTGACAGGACCTGGTAGTGGTGTGCCCGGTGTATCTATACTGGGACCTCTGTTTTCCATTTGTTGAAAATGATTTGGACATCGGCACAAAAGGGATGATACCAAAGTTTGCCACTACCAAATTAGGGGCAGGTCAAACTGAAAAAGAGTGCAAGAGATTGCAGGTCAGAAGACAAGTTAGAGGAGCAGGCAGACAAGTGTAGTTTTTTTATTTGTTCGTCCCTCAAGGTAGGGTGTAATTCAATGCAAAGAAATGTGAAGCAATACATTTTGGGAAAAATAGTGAAAGTAAGTACATCCTAAACAACAAGATTCTTAAGAGTGGAGCAACAGAGAGATCTACGTGGGCAGATACATGGGTCTTAAAAAGGTGGGTAAAAGTACAGACAGAAAAAGCTATAAAAGACATGTAGAATTCTGGTTTTCTCTAAAAGGAATATTGAATACAAAAGTAGAGGTGAAGTTGAATTTGTACAAGATGTTAATTAGGCCAAAGCCATACTGCAAACACCTCTGGTGACCTCTTTATTGGAAGGATATTAAGAGCTGTAGAAAAGGCTTATTTCACTGGGACAGAAAGCTTGAGGGTGGTGAATCTAAGACATTTCCAAAATTATGAAATGGTTGAGAAGCTGGTCAAAGATTTTTGCCAACCAATAGAAACATCAGTAACAAGTGGCATATACTTAGGATAACCACCAGAAAAATAAAAGGGGAAGTTAGAAGATTTATTTCCCACCACACAGGTTATTAGTACATTGTATGAAGCACCACATGTGGCTATTGACACAGATCCTATGATTTTTAAAAGAGAACAGGGTAAACATTTGAAAAGGAATATAAAAAACACAAGGACAGGGCAACAGGATTAGGACAAATAGCTCCAATTGAAGAATTAGCATCTGCACAGGCACAATTGGCCGAATTGTGTAAATTGTATGCGGGTAAATTTTTACACCACCTGAGGCAATCAGAGAGACCACCCTTTTCACACGCCGCCCAACTTTACTTTCCATTGACTTCATGACTTCAATGGAAAGTACAATCAGGCAGTCAAGTTGATCGCGTCAGTTTCCCACCAAGTGGGTTAGGTTCAAATTATCCCCCAATTATTTTATGAGGAGACTATTACACTTATCTTTTGGTACAGATTTAAATTAGAATCCTGCAGAGCCTGAAAAATGGCTAATATCAACATATTTAAACTGCTTTTAGCAACAGTTCAATCACAGAAGATTAGAGAAAATTTCACATTTTAAAAAGCTAATTTTTCATTAAAACTATCATGCTGACACTAACTCCAAATGTACATTGCAAGTGGAATTAAAGGCAGAGAAAATGTTGATGCTAATCATAGACATTTTGCTTCAAAAACAAAACCTCATTAGTTTTCTATAAAATTAAAATTTTTTCCAATTTTTTTGAATTTTAAACATTTGCCATCTGCATTTGACTTTACTTGAATCCTGAAATTTGATCTAATTACAATTTACAGAATTGGAATTTTATTCATAATTACCTTCATTCCACCAACCTCACTAAAAATGTAATTTTTTGAAAATTATTTTAGACATTAAAACTGTAATCCAGACCAATATTTGCAGAAACTCATTTGATACAGTGTACGTGTACAATTTACAATGTGAAAGTGTTTAGTTAATGCCCGAGGTATCCCCTTACGCTGATGCAAACAGGCCCTGCGACTGTTTGCATCAACTGTAACATTTCCATGCGTAATTGCTGACCAGTCGGCTCTGCGCCAGCGATTGCTTTTTCGTAGCCCGCGCGGATGGCCTGTTGACGGGCCGCAAGTTTCCACATTTCGCATAGAAATCCCTAAGTTGCGGTGGATTTCAAAGGCGGTATGGCGGCGTACTCAACCGCAAAATCCAGGCCATTATGTTGTCCTCCCTATTTTTGTGGGCGTTTTAAACAGACGGGAGGGGGAGTGTCACTGAACGAATGAGTTGACTGTGTTGAGACGTTTCACTCACTTATCATAGCAGCATTCGTGGTTTCTTTGCGAAAGCGAAATTTTTTCAGCTTTTCCATCAGCTGTTCGTCGACAGAGCACAAACTCTGGCAGCTCTGAAATGAATGGCATGGGGGAAAAGAAGGAAAAAAAACATCCATTTAAAAAAAACAAATGGAAAGCAGAGAAAATAATTAGAAGCGCCGCTGACTAATCTTATGATATTTGTATTTTAATCAAGTTACAGGTAATTTATTGGCTGGTTTCATCGTCTAGCACGGACTAATCTGAAAACGAGCAAACAAAACAAAAAATAAAAATACTAATTGTGGAATTTTAGGCGGTGCCGGAGCCTGAGCCGGCGACCGCTCCCCATTCCTTGTGCATGTGGCGACAGCTCAAAGGGCAGTTTCCCCGGAGCCGCCCCGGTATCCCCGCCACCGGCGAGACGGCAACTCTGAGGGTCGTCGAAGATCTCACACACCGCCAGGTCAAGGCCAGTCCTTACCATTTTGTTATTTCTCCCTCACTTTCTCAGCCCCGGCTCCTGTTTTCCCTTCAGCTCTTTCCAGTCTCGTGATTCAGGCAAGCACCAATCAGCACCTGGACCCGTCCTTCCTCAGTCAAATGACATCATCGGGAAGAGCCTGTGGGATCTGGGATGCGGCAGCAAGCGCTCAGCCCAGGAAACGGAGCGGGCTCATCATGCCTTAAAACAAGCAGTGGCTTGTGAGGAAAACAAGCAGTGGCTTGTGAGGAGAACACGCAGTACCTGTCAGAAACAGTAGTGGAAGCAAAATCCATTACAGCTTTTCAGTGGCTATTTTTCCCCCCGAAGAGGCATGCTCTTTCCACGGATGCTGCCTGATCTGCTGAGTGTTTCTCGCATTGTCTGTTGTTATTTCAGATTTCCAGCATCCGCAGTATTTTGCTATTGTATTAGTGTTTGGTTCACTGCTGCTTCTCTTCCAGGAATGCCCACCTTGAAGAAGTTCTGATCTTCTCTCCACGGATGCTGCCTGACCTGCTGAGTGTTTCCAGCATTTTCTGTTGTTATTATGCAAACAGAGTATTGTGATGGGACTAAATGGATAGCTCAGCCAGGTCTCCTGCTGCACTTTAAAATTCAGTGATTCTTAAGATGGAGTGGAATTTAAAATGAGAGTGCTGAAAGAGATTGGGGAAGAGGTTTGTGAATGCTCACAATCATTATGAGGGAGTCATCAGAACACTGGGATAGGGTTGCCAACCCTCCAAGATTGTCCTGGAGTCTCCAGGAATTAAAGATGGATACAGCTGCGAGCAACCCAGGAACAAAATCATATAGGCATTAAAACATTGTGATTTTTCTTTCATTTTCTTTGAACACTTCTGTTTATTAGTTATAAAAATATTGGGGATGGGGGAAAAAAGGCAGTTTCACTGGGCGGGGCGGTGGCCGATGGGAGATCATATGATGAAATCTCCAGGAATACGTCCAACCAGAGTTGGCAAGTTTACACTGGGAGGTACCAGAAGACTGGAGATAACCTAATGTGGTGTCCATATTCAAAAAGGGTGACAAAACAGACAAAGGTAACTACAGACCCATTAGTATTACTTCCATTCCATGTAAAAGAATGGAATTCATTATCAAGAATATAAATGAGGACCATTTGTACAATAATAATCCAATAAACAGCAGTCAGCATGAATTCAGAAGGGGAACATCTTGTACGATTAACCTTCCTTGACTTCTTTGAGGAAATGACAACCCAAGCGGACTGTGGAAAGCCCTTTGACATGTTGTACCTTAACTTCCAAAATGCTTTTGACAAAGTTCTACACAAAAGGCTATTAATTAAACTCAACACTGTGGGGATTCAGGGTTAAGTCCTAGGAATGGATAAGAAATTGGTTGAAGGGTAGGAAACAACACGTACTCATTGGAGTTATGTTGGAATGGGAGTGGGATTACTGAGTGGAGTACCTCAGGGCTGGAACTACTGTTTCTAATTTATGTAAATGATTTGGATTCAGAAACTCAATGCAAAGTAGTCAAATTTGCAGATGATACCAAACCAGGAGGAACAGTGGTGTCAGAAGAAGCAGCTCAAACTTCAGAATGAGTTGGACAAAATATGCAAGTGTGCAGAACAATGGCAGATGAAATTTAACGCACACAATGTAAAGTGCTACACGTAGGAAGAAAAAAATAGTATTCCATGAGGTGGTGAATTAGCTAAGAATGAAGCTGAAAGAGAACTAGGAATTTTAGTAGACTCAACAATAAACATGTCCAACCATTATGGTAGAAGTGCTGAGGGGGGAGGAGCATCGCCCACACTGATTTTTGTCAATAAACTCTGCCATGGCCTCAAATGCTGACCATTAATGTAAAAATTTGACCTGTGTTATGTATAGGAATAGTACAAGAGAAAGCTATTCCTGGATAAGGAAGATCCTACATTTATATACTACAACAACTTGAATTGATATAGCGCCCTTAATATAGAAAAATATCCCAAGGCATAATCAAAAAAATGGACGCCGAACCAAAGGAGATACTTGGTCAAAGAGGTGGCATTTAAGGAGCGTCTTAAAGGAAGCGAGGGGTTTAGGGAGGTAATGCCAGAGCGTGGGGCTTGGCCGGCTGATAGACATGTCCATTAATGGAGGGGCAAAGGGAAGGGGAATGCACAGGAGGTGGTGCTGTATCACATCGTCAGGACATCCGAAAGCACTTTACGAGGGGCCTCTGTTTAATACCTCATCCGAAAGAGGGCACTTGTAACAATCTAGTACTTCCTCAGTGTATCAGCTTAATTTCTGAAGAGGGGCTTGATCCCACAGCCTGACTGGGGCGGGGTGGGGGCAAGAATGCCAACAACTGAGCCTGAGACTAGTCAATCATTTTGCTGTAGAGTCCTAAGTAACCACAAAGGGATAAATATAACCTTGGGAAGTGGAAATATTCGCTGCTTTGAAATGCAGCAAATATTTGGTGCTGAGTGGAGGGAATGTAAACGCGTGCGGATGTTTTTGTACCGCTGCACTTGCCGTCGCTGCTGCCAGTATCCGGCGGTTGCTGGGAGGCCAATGGCTGCGGTGTTTTTGGTGATGTTGTACGAGTACTCGCCGATTTTTTACATAACCCTCGTCTTTGTATGCTTTTTTGTAACGATCGCCGTGATATTGGGATGGTGAGTGTTGGAATAAGGTGGTGTGAATGAAAGTCGTTGCTGGCCCTCGAGCCCGATTAATAACCAGCCCGTAACCTTATTTCCAAACCAGGTTTGTCTGGGACATTCCTGTAATAATCCGGAATTCGGAGGAGAGCGAGTCCGTGGCCAGGGTGCAGAGAAAACGCATGGTGCAGGTGAAAAACCCATTCACACTGGAAATTATAAACTCCCTGACCGCATCAGTTACAGGTAACTGTACCTTGTCAGAATTTTTTTTTAATGGTTTATTTCCAAGTAACGCTGCAAGGAACGATTTAGACATATGTCCTGTCTTCAAAATAGTCTAAATATTTAAAGATAACTCGTATTAAAGTCCATTTTCTGGGAGCGATTTTAACCTGTCAGCGAACAGTGCTCACAACACTGCAGAGTTCTTAAGGCATCCAGTCGTAGTTTGCGCTGTCAAAAACATCCTATCTAATATTTTCGAATATCGTTCATTATTGGAAAGCCTACCACCAAATTCATTTTGTTGCATGTTGTTTTTGATAATGCTGCAAAGCAGCTGGGCGTAGTTTAGAAAACCTATATTTAATTGGAAGGTATTTCTGTTTGGTTAGCCAAACCCTTCAGGGATTAGCTCTGATCCCCATGCTCAAAATTATGACAACAACTTGTATTTAAATAGCACCTTTTGGTAAAACGTCCCAAGGTGCTTTACAGGAGCGCTATAAAATAAAAGTTTGATACTGAACCACATAAAGAGATATTAGGGCAGATGACCAAAAGCTTGGTCAAAGAGGTAGCATCTTAAAGGAGGAACGACAGGTAGAGAGGCGGAGAGGTTTAGGGAGGGAATTCCAGAGCTTAGGGCCTAGGCAGTTGAAGGCACGGCCAACGATTAAAATCGGGGATGAGCAAGAGGCCAGAATTGGAGGAGTGCAGATATCTGGAGGGTTGTGGGGCTGGAGGAGATTACAGAGATAGGGAGGGGCGAGGCCATGGAGGGATTTGAAAACCAGTATGAGAATTTTAAAGTTGAGGCGTTTCACCGGGAGCCAATGTAAGTCAGCGAGCACAGGGGTGATGGATGAACGGGATTTGGAGCAAGTTAGGACACGGGCAGCAGAGTTTTGGATGACCTCAAGTTTATGGAGGGTAGAACGTGGAAGACCAGCCAGGAGTGAGTTGGAACAGTCAAGTCTAGAGGTAACAAAGGCATGGCTGAGGGTTTCAGCAGCAGATGAGCTGAGCCAGGGGCGATGTTCCGGAGGTGGAAACAGGCGGTCTTAGTGATGGCACGGATTTGTGGATATGTGACCCTTGTTTAAATTCTGTGCTGTAAATACTATGTAAAGTCTGGAACTAGTATCTGTAAAGTGCAATGAGTAGTTGACAGATCTGAGTTACACTGCTGACATCATCGCACCCTAAGCTTGTACATCGCTGGGGCCAGAAATTGCTGGAAAATAATGATACATTAATGGTGCTCGCCATTATTAGTTTGTACAAAATCCAGCAATTTGTGGCGAAGAAGAGATACGCCACGAGTTCCGATTCTCCACAAATTGCTGGACGATCTCCGCCACTAGTCTCGACAAAACTGAAAAAATTACCATCTCGCCATGAAGCTCCCCATTGAAGTTCATTGCGTGTCATGAAATTGCTGGATTTATGACGTTAATGCAAATGAATCTCGCCACTGCCATTTAGGGCTGGTAATTCATGTCGTAAGGACCCTATTAATGACAATTTATGGTCCTGACATGACATTCAACCTTGGAGGCCCAGAAATGGAACAAAGAAGCTGTGGAGTCTCACTGCAGCAGGTAGTGAATTGTTCCTAGAGGTTTATAAAACTTTTTATCTGTCTTGACAGCATTTTTGTGCCAGTCTTGCCATCCAAACTCCTGTTAGTGTTGGAAGGCAATAATTTTCTGGATGCAAAGCTGTTTTGACACTCAGAAATGTAAACTGGATAGACTTTTTTAAGAAAATAATTTTGGGATACACTATAGGAGTAATTTGAGACATGATGTGGTAAGTGTAGCATGAGAGGAAAAAGATGACTTTGGACCTATGGTTCTCAAAGCTCTCCACCGCTGGGGTTTTCCTTGTGTCATGTCTGGGTCTGTTGTAGACTAATTGACAGAGATTGGTTGCCATGATTAGTCAACAACTCCATTCTCATTGTATCGTGCGACTACCGTGTATCATGCATCTGCTGTAAAACCCAATTGGTGTGAGGCTACCTACTAAAGATAGTTTCCCACAACCTGCCTTCACTTGGAAGTCAGATTGGGCCTATAAATCTGGATCAGATTTGTTATCTTTTTAAATACAAGAACATTCGTCTGTCTGGAGGATTTCACAGTGCTCAACAATTCCTCCATGATGATGGCCAGTGCCTAGAAATTTCCTCCCTCATCTCCTTTGGCACCCTAGGATATACACTCTTATCTGGCCCACCGGATTTTTTCCGTCTTGGATCCTCCTGATTTATCCTATTTAGTGAATACATCCAGAAAATATTAATTTAATATTTAAATTATTTTACTTTTAATTTCACTACTATATCTTTTCGAGTTCTAACTTCCTCTCTCTTACTTTATTATTGTGATACTGGAAGAACTTCTCAGTGTTGTGTTTTAATATTGTTAACTTTATTAATCTCTAGAGTCTTCTTTGCAGCTCTCATAACACTTTTAACCTACTTTGGCAAATTCCTGTATACTTTCCAGAGTTCTCCCTCTCTTTTGTGGACCTTTTGTGGCTTGTTTTCTTTTTATTCCCATTTTAATTGACCTTTTCATCCAGTTTGAGGAATGTATGTTTAGCTTACATTAATTTTCTTTGGTGTATTCTGTAACTGTGGTGTACTCTGTGACTCCTCATTCTTCTTGACCTCTCTGCAGCCTTTGACATGGTTGACCACACCATTCTTCTCGAACACCTCTTCTCCATTGTCCAGCTGAGTGGGAATTTCCTCACCTGGTTCCAGTCGTAGCCAGAGTCTTCTGCAAGGGCTTCTCTTCCCGCCTCTGCACTGTTGCCTCTGGAGTCCCCCAAGGATCTATCCTTGGCCGCCTCCTGTTACTCATATACATGTTGCCTCTCGGTGACTTCATCCGAAGACTGGACATCATGTTCCACATGTACGCTGATGACACCCAGCTCTACTCACCACCACCGCTCTCAACCCCTCCGCTCCCTCTGTGTTGTCAGACTGCTTGTCTGACATCCAGTCCTGGATGAGCTGCAATTTCCTGCAATTAAACATTGGGAAGACCAAAGCCATTGTCTTCAGCCCCTGCCATAAACTCCATTCTCTTGCGTTCTTTCCGTGTCTCTCACATGCTATCTTACTATGTTTCTCTCTCTGTCTCTGACATGCACACATGCTAACCCCTCTCTCAAAATACTTCTGCCTCACTGTCAATCATTCTGACTGTCACTACCTGGAGGGAAAAGGCTTCTCGGTGGTTGGCCTTACTTTCTTAGCTTCACTTCTTTCAGCTTGGCCAGGTTTTAACTGTCTGCCTCCTGTTGCTTTTGGCCACGGATCTTGAACCTGATTTTTTGCTTCTTCCATGTGACCCAAAAACTGTGCAAACAAGGCAATTTTGCTGACTACTTTAACTTGCGTAGGAAAACATAAGTCAATTACAAAAAAGATAACAAAATGCAAATAAAAATTCACAGGCTATCTATGAAATGGGTGTGATAAGCTGCCTATCGTGTTTGCCTTGGGCTGATTTAGAGGGAGGTGCCAAAGAGCAAAGGTTGGCAAAACTAAACACTCCAATTAAATTATATAACCTAATTTGTTGTTCAACATTTTTACAGAATAGTTTCTTAAGTTTCATTTTTAATAAAATTCTTCTAATAGCATGGGCATGAAAACTCAGGAATGATAGCTTTGAATTAAGTCAAGCATGGCTAAAGTTACTTCCTGAAGAATGAGATGTTAAGCAGAAGAGGAGAACATCAAGAGAGTTCCCCTGTGAATAACTTTCGGCTTGAAAAATATGAGGAAAACTGAGGTAAGTAAATTTGTATCCTCTCCCCAACCAAAGCAGATGTCCTACAGATTGAATTTATGTCCAAAGTAAGGTTCTTTTTTGACCTGAGAGCGTGTCAGTAGGTTATCTATTCTCCTTTCTGGCAGTGTTTCCTTAAGCAAAATGAGTTTGGATAGTCTTCAAGATTCCGAGTGCTCTTGAGGCCACAGCATAAAACTCGCTGCCATTCAGCACTAACTGCAATTTTGACTCTGAGACAATACAGATATTTGGCAAATAGTGCCATGCATGTGCAATTGAAGATCCTTTTCTGATTCTGCATTAAAGTGCATTGTTGGAACCATGCAGAAGAAGAATTACCACAAATCTAACTGTGCTGGGAATAGAAGCTCTTTTATTCATATCAAAAAGTCAAGCCCACCAACAAATGAAATTGTACATCACAGCAGTATGATTTGGTTTGCCTACTGAGCAAATATTACACTGTCACATTATGTGGCAGCAGTTACAAAGAATTTTTGAATTTTTTGAGATATAAGTAGATGCGTATATTACTTCAGTGCACATGTATTCTAATGCTATAAAGGTTTTGATGACTATACTTGAAGAAACAAGGTCATTTGTGACTTTTGTCTTGATATCCAACGGACAGTTGGCCTTCTAGAACAAGTTCAATCTTGTTGATGTAATAAACATAAACATTGGTACAATCTTGAACACAGCATATGTAGTAAATACAAATCTAAGCACGCTAAAGTTATTTGGGACAGAAAATAATTTTTCTACCAATATTTGTTCTACTTTGGTACTTTAAATCCAATATTGGGCAAGGAATTGAATGGGTCAATAATTCCTACATGAATTAAGAGCTGAAAGAGCAATAGCATTTATACAGGATCATAATTAAAGTTAATAAAAGAGCTAAATATGTTAGAGTCATAGAGTTATACAGCACGGATAGAGGCCCTTCGGCCCATCGTGTCCGCGCCGGCCATCAAGCCCTGTCTATTCTAATCCCATATTCCAGCATTTGGTCCGTAGCCTTGTATGCTATGGCATTTCAAGTGCTTATCCAAATGCTTCTTGAATGTTGTGAGGGTTCCTGCTTCCACAACCCATTCAGGCAGTGAGTTCCAGACTCCAACCACCCTCTGGGTGAAAAAGTTCTTTCTCAAATCCCTTCTAAACCTCCCGCCCTTTACCTTGAATCTATGCCCCCTTGTTATAGACCCCGCTACTAAGGGAAAAAGCTCCTTAGTATCCATCCTATCTATGCCCCTCATAATTTTGTACACCTCAATCATGTCCCCCCTCAGCCTCCTCTGCTCCAAGGAAAACAAACCCAATCTGCCCAGTCTCTCTTCATAGCTGAAGCACTCCAGCCCGGGTAACATTCTGGTGAATCTCCTCTGCACCCTCTCCAAAGCGATCACATCCTTCCTGTAGTGTGGCGACCAGAACTGCACACAGTATTCCAGATGTGGCCTAACCAGTGTTCTCGCTGGGTTATGAAATAGCATGAGGAGTGGAGGGATATCGGGTGAGGACATGGATCAGGATTATCGATGATACCCCATAGATTTAATTGCATGCCAACACCCGCGGTTTATATGGGAAAAATGACTACTAGATATTAGCATGCAATGGATGGGCTGCTGGTGACAACAGAATTATACCTCAGCATGACTTATCACCTTCAGGAGAGGAAGAGAGAAAAAGAAGGGGGAAGACAGAAGAAAATATGTGTGTTAGAGTACCAACAGGTGATACTACAGAATGGAGAGATGCAGAATCAATACTTTGCTGAGTTCCAGGTCTTTGTTGTGTTGCTTATGAGGAGGTGGGAAAAATAATCAGGATGATTTGTCATTGACCTTCTGTGATACATTGCCTATAAGCTAGCCTGGGAGAAGATCTGTCTTTACCACATATCTTCCGTGGGGATGAGAGAAAAAAGTGGGAAAGGAGGGCAAGAGAAAGAGTTAAAATGCTATCAAAAGTTCCTGTGTGTTCACAACCTATTTTCTGAAGGTGTGGGGTAATTTGGTTGCACATTTGCTTATTTATATTATTTGGTCAGACGTGAAGATGGGGATTATTTTCCAACCACGCATTTTCTGCACTTCTAAAAATAGTAAGTTTAACAGCTTGTCAAAGAGCTTGTTCATATTTTTTACTTATTACTCATTGGAAGAGTAAATATTACACATCAGCATTAAATATCCTGTTTTTACTGGTAACAGGGATGTGGTCCCTGCTTCAATCTGTATTCTGTGCTTTATAATGAGACTGTAATGGTAAATGTTTAGACTCTACGAGTCAACAGTCATAATTTAACCTAGAAATATAGAGCTTTTAATCCTTTATTAACTTTTTGCAGGGATACACGTGTGTTTTTTTAAAAGAAAAATTACCATGAAAAATCCTTTCCATGTATCGATTTTTAACATTCCTATTCATTTTGTTGAACTAACCTGCTTTCTGTTACGACTGGTTCACTCATATAAAACTTTGTTGTAAATTTATTAAATTACCAAATCTCACCTATATTTTAAATATACAATATAATTCATAGACAGTAGATAATTAGAACAGAAATACAATTTAATTAACTTAACATAACTTGCTAAGTCTTCAGAGCTTTTGCAATGGCTCTCTTTTTTTAAATTTGAACTTTTGGTTTAGGACAGGGTTCTCTTAGTCCCTTGTCTCTGTCTCCATTGCAGTCCCTTGTCTCTGTCTCCATAACCAGTCCCTTGTCTCTGTCGCCATAGCCACCTTAAGTATCCTACTTTTCCTCATCTCAGGGTTTTCTTGCACTTTTTCTATCTCTCGAAATTTGAACAGTTCCTTTTGTTTTACCTGACTACTCTGTTGCTGATGGACTTGAAACGTCCTGGACTGGAACTGGAAATTGCGGTCGGAGGGCTTCCCTCGGGCGAATGCCTCCGAACTGCAAGAAAGGTACGCACCTACCCGGTGCCTGCGTATCTTCGGACTCTTGTGGTCCTGGGCCTGCAGGCGTACGCCTGTGTAAAGGCCCACCTATCCCGGGGCGCATGCAGTTCGCAAGTGTCCCTGGGATCAAGTGGGCCAACCCAACCAATCACAAAGGGGGATTCCCATTATGCTTATGGGAATTCCATTTATGTACGGAATCCCCATAAGCACAATAGGAATCCCCTAAAAAACACATTTTCACCCCACTTAAATAAAATAAATCATCACATTAAAAATTAATTAAAATACAATTTAATTTAATTAAGCATTTAAAACAAAAATTTAATTTTTGAAAAATAAATTTAAACATTTTTAAAGGTTCTTGAATGTTTAAATTTTATTTTAATATTTATTTAAACCCTTACACTGGTAAAAGAAAGCCTGCTTTTACCAGGTGTAAGGGTTTCGTGGGCATTCGCTGGACAGTAGTTGGGCAAATAGCCCAACTCTCCGCCCGTGAATGTCCATTTCCTGCGGATGGGTACGATCTGTCAAGCTGAAACTTGACAGATCGCAAGTTCTGGGTTTTCGCGCATGTACATCGCATGCAGAAACCTGAAACTTGCGGGGCACTTACGACCGCAATCCGGGCCAATCTTTTGTACTTCCCTATCTGGTCAGTTTCAAGCAGCTTTGTTTATCTTTTTGCCATTGCTTAAGGTATTTTCTCACTATTTCTTTTACCCCCACTAATACTTGGATGTATATTATAGCTGTCATTTTTGTTTTCTACTTGTATCCCACATGTGTTAATTTTTGGCCATTTCTTTTATTCCCCTTCCTATTCTCGAACTTGCCTCACTTTCCTTAATCTCACTGGGAAACTGTCAGCTCGCCAGCTCCTTATTTCTACTGTGCTTATTTAAAACTATAAAAGCATCACACTTATGGCTGTATTTTAACCTGTACACTTGCAGTATCTAAAGGTAGAATCATAGAATGGTTACAGCACTGAAGGAGGCCATTCGGCCTGTCGAGCCTGTGCCAGCTCTCTGCAAGAACATTTCAGCTCAGCACGGGAACGGTAGCAGAGTGGTAATGTCACTGGGCTAGTAATCCAGAGGCCTGGACTAATGATCCAGAGACGTGCAGTTGGGGAATTTAAATTCAGTTAATTAAATAAATCTGGAATATCAGAAACTATTGGATTGTCGTAAAAACCCATCTGGTTCACTAATGTCCTTTAGGGAAAAAAATCTGCCGTCCTTACCTGGTCTGGCCTATATGTGACTCCAGACCCACAGCAATGTAGTTGACTCTTAAATGAAATGGCCCAGCAAGTCACTCAGTTGTAACAAACCGCTACAAAACACAATAATAAGAATGAAACTGGATGGACCACCCAGCATCGACCTCGGCACCGGCTACAGACACGGCAACGGCACACCCAGCCCAGTCAACCCTGCAAAGTCCTCCTCACCAACATCTGGGGACTTGTGCCAAAATTGGGAGAGCTGTCCCACAGACTAGTCAAGCAACAGCCTGACATAGTCATACTCCCAGAATAATACCTTTCAGCCAATGTCCCAGACTCCTCCATCACCATCCCTAGGTATGTCCTGTCCCACCACCAGGACAGACCCACCAGGGGTGGCGGCACTGTGGTATACAGCCGGGAAGGAGTGGCCCTGGGAATCCTCAACATTGACTCTGGACCCCATGAAGTCTCATGGCTTCGGGTCAAGCATGGGCAAGGAAACCTCCTGCTGATTACCACCGACTGCCCTCCCTCAGCTGATGAATACCACTTGGAAGAAGTACTGAGAGTAGCAAGGGCACCGAATGTACTCTGGGTGGGGGACTTCAATGTCCATCACCAAGAGTGGCTTGGTAGCACCACTACCGACTGAGCTGGCCGAGTCCTGAAGGACATAACTGCCAGTCTGGGCCTGCGACAGGTGGTGAGAGAACCAACACAAGGGAAAAACCTACTTGACCTCGTCCTCGCCAATCAACCTGTCACAGATGCATCTGTCCAATGTCAGCATTGGTAGCAGTGACCACCGCACAGTCATTGTGGAAACGAAGCCCCGTCTTCACACTGAGGACACCCTCCATCGTGTTGTGTGGCATTACCACCGTGCTAAATGGGATAGATTCAGAACAGATCTAACAGCTCAAAACTGGGCATCCATGAGGCGCTGTAGGCCATCAGCAGCAGCAGAATTGTATTCCACCACAATCTGTAACCTCATGGCCCGGCATATCCCTCACTCTACCATTACCATCAAGCCAGGGGACCAACCCTGGTTCAATAAGGAGTGTAGAAGAGCATGCCAGGAGCAGCACCAGGCGTACCTAAAAATGAAGTGCCAACCTGGGGAAGCTGCAACACAGGACTACATGCATGCTAAAAAGCGGAAGCAGCATGCTATAGACAGGGCGAAGCGATCCCACAATCAACGGATCAGATCAAAGCTCTGCAGTCCTGCCACATCCAGCCGTGAATGGTGGTGGACCATTAAACAACTAACGGGAGGAGGAGGAGGCTCCATGAATATCCCCATCCTCAATGATGGTGGAGCCCAGCACGTGAGTGCAAAAGACAAGGCTGAAGCATTTGCAACCATCTTCAGCCAGAAGTGCCAAGTGGATGATCCATATCGGCCTCCTCCTGAGGTCACAACCATCACAGAAGCCAGTCTTCAGCCAATTCGATTCACTCCACGTGATATCAAGAAACGGCTGAGCGCACTGGATATAGCAAAGGCTATGGGCCCCGACAACATCCCGGCTATTGTGCTGAAGACTTGTGCTCCAGAACTAGCCGTGCCTCTAGCCAAGCTGTTCCAGTACAGCTACAACACTGGCATCTATCCGACAATGTGGAAAACTGCCCAAGTATGTCCTGTCCACAAAAAGCAGGACAAATCCAATCCGGCCAATTACCGCCCCATCAGTCTACTCTCAATCATCAGCAAAGTGATGGAAGATGTCATCAACAGTGCTATCAAGCGGCACTTAACTCACCAATAACCTGCTCACTGATGCCCAATTTGGGTTCCGCCAAGACCACTCGGCTCCCGACCTCATTACAGCCTTGGTCCAAACATGGACAAAGGAGCTGATTTCCAGAGGTGAGGTGAGAGTGACTGCCCTTGACATCAAGGCAGCATTTGACCAAGTGTGGCATCAAGGAGCCCTACTAAAACTGAAGTTAATGGGAATCGGAGAAAACTCTCCACTGGCTGGAGTCATACCTAGCACAAAGGAAGATGACTGTGGTGGTTGAAGGTCAATTATCGCAGCCCCAGGACATCGCTGCAGGAGTCCCTCAGGGCAGTGTCCTAAGCCCAACCATCTTCAGCTGCTTCATCAATGACCTTCTCTCCAACATAAGGTCAGAAATGGGGATGTTTGCTGATGACTGCACAGTGTTCAGTGCCATTCACAACTCCTCAGATAATGAAGCAGTCCATGCCCGCATGCAACAAGACCTGGACGATGTTCAGGCTTGGGCTGATAAGTGGCAGGTAACATTCGCGCCACAGAAGTGCCAGGCAATGACTATTTCCAACAAGCGAGAGTCTACCCACCGCCCCTTGACATTCAACGGCATTACCATCGCCGAATCCCCACCATCAACATCCTGGGGGTCACCATTGACATGAAACTTAATTGGACCTGCCACATAAATACTGTGGCAACAAGAGCAGGTCAGAGGCTAGGTATTCTGCGGCGAGTGTCTCACTTCCTGACTCCCCAAAGCCTTTCCACCATCTACAAGGCACAAGTAAGGAGTGTGATGGAATACTCTCCACTTGCCTGGATGAGTGCAGCTCCAACAACACCCAAGAACACACCATTCAGGACAAAGCAGCCCGCTTGATTGGCACCCCCATCCACCACCTTAAACATTCACTCCCTCCACCACCGGCGTACCTTGGCTGCAGTGTGTACCATCTACAAGATGTACTGCAGCAACTCGCCAAGGCTTCTTCGGCAGCACCTCCCAAACCCGTGACCTCTTCCACCTAGAAGGACAAGGGCAGCAGGCACATGGGAACACCACCACCTCCAAGTTCCCCTCCACGTCACTCACCATCCTGACTTAGAAGTATATCGCCGATCCTTCATCGTCGCTGGGTCAAAATCCTGGAACTCCCTACCTAACAGCACTGTAGGAGTACCTTCACCACACGGACTGCAGCGGTTAAAGAAAGCAGCTCACCAGCATCTTCTCGAGCAATTAGGGATGGGCAATAAATGCTGGTCTTGCCCGTGACGCCCACGTCCCATAAACGAATTTTTAAAAAGTCCCACTCCCCCGCCCTTTCCCTGTAGTCCTGCAAATTTTTTTCCTTCAGGTACTTAGCCAATTCCCTTTTGAAAGGCACGATTGAGTCTGCCTCCATCACCCTTTCAGGCAGTGCATTCCAGATCCTAACCACTCGCTGTGTAAAAAAGTTTTTCCTCATGTCACCTGTGGTTCTTTTGCCAGTCACCTTAAATCTGTGTCCTCTGGTTCTCGACCCTTCCGCCAATGGGAACAGTTTCTCTCTATGTACTCTGTCTCGACCCCTCATGATTTTGAATACCTCTATCAAATCTCCCCTCAACCTTCTCTGCTCCAAGGAGAACATCCCCAGCTTCTCTAGTTTATCAACGTAACTGAAGTCCCTCATCCCTGGAACCATTCTCGTAAATCTTTTCTGCATCCTCTCTAAGGCCTTCACATTCTTCCTAAAGTGCGGTGCCCAGAATTGGACACAATACTCCAGTTGAGGCCAAACCAGTGTTTTATAAATGTTCATCATAACTTCCTTGCTTTTGTACTTCATGCCTCTATTTATGAAACTTTTTAAACCGCTTTCTCAACCTGCCCTGCCACCTTCAATGATTTGTGCACACATACCCGCAGGTCTCTCTGTTCATGCACCCGCTTTAGAATTGTACCCTTTAGTTTATATTGCCTCTCCTCGTTCTTCCTACCAAAATGTATCACTTCGCACTTTTCTGCGTAAAATTTCATCTGCCACGTGTCCGCCCATTTCACCAGCCTGTTTAAGTCTTCTTGAAGCCCATCACTCTCCTCCTCACTGTCCAATGTACTTCCAAGTTTTGTGTCATCTGCAAATTTTGAAATTGTGCCCTGTACACCCAAGTCCAAGTCATTAATATATATCAAGAAAAGCAGTGGTCCTAGTACTGATTCCTGGGGAACACCACTGTATACCTTCCTCCAGTCCAAAAAACAACTGTTCACCACTACTCTCTGTTTCCTGTCACTTAGCCAATTTCGTATCCATGCTGCCACTGTCCCTGCTGCCATGCTGTCAAGGTATGGTGTACTTTCCAATTCTTTTATATTAAAAATTAAAATGCAATTGCTTACGACCAATTTTTATGCTTTGCCTCAAATTAAAACACTGAAGATGCAAGACTTGATGTGAACAAATCTACTGACTGCAATACACTGGGGATAATAGTACGAGAATATGTCCTAGGATAACAGGAACTTTTTCACCTTGGATGATAATGGAGAGAGGAACAAGATCCAACATGCCTATTACAAAATCAAATCAGGTCTTCGGAAGATATTAACTTTATAGGTCTTTGATGAAAAATTCATTTGTCAGTATCTATGGGCCTGAATTTGCGGTCGGAGGCTTCCCGCGGGGAAATGCCTCCGATCTGCAAATACAATCCGCGCCGACCTGGGGCCTCGGGATCCACGGCGACTTGCGCTCCTGGGCCTTTCCGGGAATGCACGGGTAAAGGCCCACGTATCCCAGGGATGCACGCGGTTCGCAAGCACCCCTGGGATCACGTGGGCCGGCCCAACCAATAAAAGAAGGGGATCCCCATTCATGCTCTTGGGAATTCCGTTTTCGTACGGAATCCCCATAGCATGAATGGGGATCACATCATAAACACAATTACACACCAATTAAATAAATAAAAATTACATATTTAAAATTAAATAAAATACCATTTAATTAAACATTTAAAACAAAAATTTTACTTTTTGAAAAATAAATGTAAACATTTTAAAGGGGCCAAAAATAACATTAACTTATTTTACAGGTGTTTTAATGTGTAAATAATTTTTAAAAATTATTTTAATATTCATTTCAACTCTTGCACTTACCAGGCGTAAGAATTTCACGGGCATTTGCTGGGCAGTAGTTGGGCAAATAACCCAGCTCTCCACTCGCGAATGTCCTTTTCCCGGGGATGCGTTGGATCTGTCAAGAAGATTCTTGACAGTTCACAAGTTCTGGGTTTTCGCACTTGCGCTTTGCACATGAAAACCCGGAACTTGCGCGGCCCTTACAGACGCGTACACACCCATAGAGGACGCAAAATACGGGCCAATATTTTCATATCCTTTTCAACTAGCTCGTCTATGTAATAGAAACATAGAAGATAGGAGTAGGCCATTCGGTCCCTCGAGCCTGCTCCGCCATTTAATGTGTTCATGGCTGATCATCCAAATTCAGTACCCTGTCCCTGCTTTCTCCCCATATCCCTTGATCCCTTTAGCCGTAAGAAATATATCGATCTCCTTCTTGAATATATTTAATGAATTGGCCTCAACTGCCTTCTGTGGTAGAGAATTCCACAGGTTCACCACTCTGGGTGAAGAAATTCCTCCTCATCTCAGTTCTAAATGGCTTACCCCTTATCCTTAGACTGTGACCTCTGGTTCTGGACTACCCTGCCATCGGGAACATCCTTCCTGCATCTAGTCTGTCTAGTCCTGTTAGAATGTTATTAGTTTCAATGAGATCCCCTCTCATTCTTCTAAACTCTAGCAAATATAAGCCTAATCGACCCAATCTCTCTTCATACGTCATTCCTGCCATCCCAGGTATCAGTCTGGTAAATCTTCGCTGCACTCCCTCCATGGCAAGAACATCCTTCCTCAGATAAGGCGACCAAAACTGCACACAATACTCAAGGTGTGGTCTCACCAAGGCCCTGTACAACTGTATCAAGACATCCTTGCTCCTGTACTCGAACCCTCTCGCTATGAAGGCCAACATACCATTTGCCTTCTTAACCGCCTGCTGCACCTGCATGCTTACCTTCAGCGACTGGTGCACAAGTATACCCAGGTCTCGTTGCACTTCCCCTTTTCCCAATCTTTTGCCGTTCAGATAATCTGTCTTCGCCACCGAAGTGAATAACCTCGCATTTATCCACATTATACTGCATTTGCCATTCATCTGTCCAATCACCCAACCTGTCCAAATCATACTGGAGTTTCTCTGCATCCTCCTCACCGCACACACGCCCACCCAGCTTTGTGTCGTCTGCAAACTTGGAGATATTACATCTAGTTCCCTCGTCTAGATCATTTATATATATATTGTGAATAGCAGGGGTCCTAGCACCGATCCCTGCGGTACCCCACTAGTCACTGCCTGCCACTCGGAAAAAGACCCGTTTATTCCAACTCTTTGCTTCCTGTCTGCCAACCAGTTCTCTATCCAAGGCAGTACCTTACCCCCAATCCCGTGTGCTTTAACTTTGCACGCTAATCTCTTATGCGGGACCTTATCGAAAGCCTTCTGAAAGTCCAAATACACCACATCCACTGATTCTCCCTTATCTATTCTACCAGTTACATCCTCAAAAAATTCCAGTAGATTAGTCAAGCATGATTTACCTTTTGTAAATCCATGTTGACTTTGTCCGATCCTGTCACTGTTTTCCAAGTGCTCTGCTATTCCATCTTTTATAATGGACTCTAGCATTTTCCCCACTACCGATGTCAGGCTTACCGGTCTATAATTCCCCGTTTTCTCTCTACCACCTTTTTTAAATAGTGGGGTTACATTAGCTACCCTCCAATCCATGGGAACTGTTCCAGAGTCTATAGAATTTTGGAAGATGACCAGCAATGCATCTACTATTTCTAGGGCCACTTCCTTAAGTACCTTAGGATGTAGATTATCAGGCCCTGGGGATTTATCGGCCTTCAATCCCGTCAATTTCCCTAACACCATTTCCCTACAAATACTGATTTCATTAAATTCCTCCCTCTCATTAGACCCTATGTTCCCCGACATCTCTGGGAGGTTATTTGTGTCCTCCTTTGTGAAGACAGAACCAAAGTATGTATTTAATTGGTTTGCCATTTCTTTGTTCCCCATTATAAATTCCCCTGATTCTGACTGCAAGGGACCTACGCTTGACTTCACCAATCTTTTTCTCTTCACATATCTATAGAAGCTTTTACAGTCAGTTTTTATGTTCCCTGCAAGCTTACTCTCATAATCTATTTCCCCCCTCTTAATTCATCCCTTTGTCCTCCTTTGCTGAATCCTAAACTGCTCCCAATCCTCAGGTTTGCTGCTTTTTCTGGCCAAATTATATGTCCTCTCCTTGGATCTTATGCTATCCCTAATTTCCCTTGTTAGCCACGGTTGAGTCACCTTTTTTGTTTTATTTTTATGCCAAACAGGGATGGACAAATTCTGTAGTTCATCCATGCGATCTTTAAATGTTTGCCATTGCCTATCCACCGTCAACCCTTTAAGTAACGTTCCCCAATCCATCCTAGCCAACTCGTGCCTCATACCATCGTAGTTTCCTTTATTTAAATTCAGGACCCTAGTCTCTGAGTCAACTACTTCACTCTCCATCTTAATGAAGAATTCTATCATATTATGATCGCTCCTCCCCAAGGGGCCTCGCACAACAAGATTGTGAATTAATCCTTTCTCATTACATAATACCCAGTCTAAGATGGCCTGATCTCTAGTTGGTTCCTCGACATATTGGTCCAGGAAACCATCCCGTATACACTCTAGGAATTCCTCCTCCACAGTATTGTTACTAATTTGGTTAGCCCAATCTATATGTAGATTAAAGTCACCCATGATAACTGCTGTGCCCTTATTGCACGCATCTCTAATTTCCCATTTAATGCCATCCCCAACCTCAGCATTACTGTTTGGGGGTCTGTATACAACTCCCACTAATGTTTTCTGCCCCTTGGTATTTCTCAGCTCTGCCTATACAGATTTCACATCATCAGAGCTGATATCCTTCCTTACAATTGTGTTAATCTCCCCTTTCACCAGCAATGCTACCCCACCTCCTTTTCCTTTTTTCCTGTCCTTCCTGAATATTGAATACCCCTGGATGTTGAATTCCCAGACTTGGTCATCCTGGAGTCATGTCTCCGTAATCCCAATTATATCATATCCGTTTACATCTATTTGCGCAGCTAATTCATCCACCTTATTATGAATGCTCCTCGCATTAAGACACAAAGCCTCCAGGTTTGCTTTTTTAACACTCTCAGTCCTTTTAGAATTATTATTTACTGTGGCCCTGTTTGATTTACACCCTTGATTTCTCTGCCTTCTACTTTTGGTTTTCTCCTTCCTGTCTTTTGTTTTTATCCTTGCTTCCCTTTCCTCTGTCTCCCTGCACAGGTTCCCAACCCCCTGCCATTTTAGTTAAAACCCTCCCCAACAGCACTAGCTAACACTTCCCCTCGGACATCGGTCCTGGCCCTGCCCAGGTGCAAACCATCCAGTTTGTACTGGTCCCACCATCCGAGAACCGGTTCCAATGTCCCAGGAATTTGAATCCCTCCCCCTTGCACCATTCCTCTAGCCACGTATTCATCTGAAATATCCTTCTATTTCTACTCTGACTAGCACGTGGCACTGGTAGCAATCCTGAGATTACTACCTTTGAGGTCCTATTTTTTAATTTACCTCCTATCTCCCTATATTCAGCTTTTAGGACCTCATCCCGTTTTTTACCTATATCATTGGTACCTATATGCACCATGACAACTGGCTGTTCACCCTCCCCCTCCAGAATGCCCTGCAGCCGCCCCAAGACATCCTTGACCCTTGCACCAGGGAGGCAACATACCATCCTGGAGTCTCGTTTGCGGCCGCAGAAACACCTATCTATTCCCCTTACAATAGAATCCCCTATCACTATAGCTCTCCCGCTTTTTTTCCTCCCGCCCTGTGCAGCAGGACCACCCATGGTGCCAGGAAGTTGGCTGCTGCTGCCTTCCCCCGATGAGCCATCCCCCTCAACAATATCCAAAGTGGTATATCTGTTTGAAAGGGGGATGGCCACAGGGAACCCCTGCGCTACCTGCCTGTGCCTGCTACTCTGCCTGGTGGTCACCTATTCCCTTCCTGCCTATGCAGCCTTTACCTGCGGTGTGACCAACTCCCTAAACGTGTTATCCACGATGTGCTCAGCATCGTGAATGCTCCAGTATGTATCCATTCGCAGCTCCAGCGCCGCAATGCGGTCTCAGTAGCTGCAGCTGGATACACTTCCCGCACACATGGTCGTCAGGGACACAGGAAATGTCCCTGATTTCCCACATAATGCAGGAGGAGCATGCCACGGGGCCGAGCTGTGCTGCCATGACTTACCCTTTAATTAATTTAAATTAAATCAAATCAATACCACTAATTACACTACAATTAAATGATATACTCAAGGGCCCTTGTTTACCAGCACTCCACGCTACACAACAGAGACTCTAGAAACTATAAACCACAAAAATTAAGTTTGGAAAAAAGCGAGAAAGAGAAAAATACTTACCTACCAATCACTTACCTGCTTTCTGGTGACGTCACACTTCGATTACTTTTTACTTCTCTCTCTCCTCTCGCTGACTCTGTGCCTCTCGCAGGTCCGCCGCTCAGCTCCGGTCCCAGGCCTCCTCTCCGCGCTCTTTTTATCCTCCTCTCGCTGACTCTGTGCCTCTCGCAGGTCCGCCGCTCAGCTCCGGTCCCAGGCCTCCTCTCCGCGCTCTTTTTATCCTCCTCTCGCTGACTCTGTGCCTCTCGCAGGTCCGCCGCTCAGCTCCGGTCCCAGGCCTCCTCTCCGCGCTCTTTTTATCCTCCTCTTGCTGACTCTGTGCTTCTCGCAGGTCCGCCGCTCAGCTCCGGTGGGAATACTTTGGACTTGGTTTGCTATCTGTGAAAAACAATTCCGCATTGCCTTGCAGGTGGAATAAGCCTCAGATCTCACTGCATAGAGAAATGTATTTTGACTATCTACTGGGGATGCAGCGTTCATAAGCTCCATGAAGGATTACAAAAACATGTTTACTGCTTCAGAATAAAGGTGCCACAGAAACTAGAAGAAGCAATAAATAGAGAATATCTCCATCGAGAAGAATTTCTGTATCCTTTTTTCATTTCTGATGAACAAGTCACTGAGTCGTTGTACAACTATCAAAGTTATGAATGTCATTTACTAATTTCAGACAGGGTGCAGTAACTTGCTAATTTATTGATCTAAACTTAGCACAAAAATAGATCAATTATAAAAGTCTGCATGTGCTATTTCAATTTAGGAATTTGACAAAAGGTATTTACTACAGTAACTTGGAATATTGTCAATTTGGTTGAAAATTACTGCTATAAAAATGATATTTTCTGGCATATCAAAATACAGAGCTTGTAAATTCCATGTGACCAATGCACACTTGGTTTTCAGTGAGAGAATCATGGCTTTCCTGTCTTAGCTCACATTGTTGTGAGTGAGTTTCACTTCTTGGATGGACCACTAGGTGGAGTGGAGCACAGTGGCTATGAAGGAATTAATGCAATTAAGGAATTAATGTTAGTTCATGAGTTGTACAGTATTTTGTGACCCAAACTATCCTGGTCTCCAAGCTTAAACAGAAGGTATGGCAACAAGCTGTTTGCTTTAGAAAAAATTATGGAGAAGCAAATAAAAATACTTAAGAAATAACAACAGAAAACGCTGGAAAAACTCAGCAGGCCAGGCAGCATCCGTAGAGAGAGAAAGAGAGTTGACGTTTCAGGTCGATGACCTTTCATCAGAACTGGGAAGAGCTGGAAATCAAATAGATTTAAGGCCAGGGTAAAGCTGGGAAAAGGGGGAGGGGATAAAGGAACAAAGGAGGAGATGAAGAGACATTAAGAGACATTAAGAGATATGCAAGGCTAGAGGTGGTGTTAATGTGACAGATTAAGGCTGAATGAAGTGTGAAATCCACTGGCAGAATGAAGGACAGCTGCCAGCTTCTAGGAGGAAAAAAAAAAAAAAAGGTGGGGGGGACAAATAAAAGGGTGGATAAAATAAAATATAAATGTGATTGGAGCTGAGGTTATGATCTAAAATTGTTGAACTCGATATTGAGTCCAGAGGGCTGTAGCGTGCCTAAACGAAAGATGAGGTGCTGTTCCTCGAGCAAAAAAAAATACTTAAGACTTTGTCTTATAACATTACAATTTGAGAACTTTTTTTTGTATATGGAGCAGTATTACTTTAGGAATTATTTTCTTTAACGTATTTCACTAGTATTGAGAAACAAAGTGATGATGAAAAATTCTCTCGGCTGCCTGAATATTTAGCAATTAAAGATTTTGGGAATCTCCCTAGAACACGATATCCACTAGTAGCATTGTTGACATTAGCAGAAGAGGAAGACCAGGACATTTATGAAATTGTAAGTGCATTTTTTGAGTGTCTTAAAAACTTTTTTTTTGTAGCATTGGAAGAAAGAAAAGAAAAACTTGCATTTATATAGCGCCTTTCACGACCACCGGACGTCGCCAAGCGCTTTACAGCTAGTGAAGTACTTTTGGAGTGTAGTCACTCTTGTACTGTAGGAAACATGGCAGCCAATTTGCGCACAGCAAGCTCCAACAAACAGCAATGTGATAATGACCAGATAATCTGTTTTTGTTATGTTGATTGAGGGATAAATATTGGCCAGGACACGGGATAACTCCCCTGCTCTTCTTCGAAATAGTGCCACGGGATCTTTTACATCCACCTGAGAGAGCAGACAGGGCCTCGGTTTAATGTCTCATTTGAAAGACGGCACCTCCGACAGTGCAGCTGCACTGGAGTGTCAGCCTAGATTTTTGTGCTCAATTCCCTGGAGTGGGACTTGAACCCACAACCTTCTGACTCAGGCAAGAGTGATACCCACTGAGCCACAGTTAACACTGTGCTCGTTAAATGCTAGTTGAAAAGGTAATTTTATTTTTAATAATTTTTTGACTGCCTGCCTCCCCTGCAGACAGCAACATATCCTGGGATGTGGTTCCACTGGTGCAGGGGCCTATGATGCTTTGCTCAAGTGGTCATTCTTAATGCGTGAGCCTAGACTTATGTTAACAGGCTGCTCAGCTGTAGGAAGCAACAAAGCACAGACTGATGCTGCAGTTATCAGACCTTCACACATGCACACTTTTCAGGAGGAGTCACCAGTTAGCTTTTTTTCTCTCCCTCATCTTTCCCCACTCTAGCCAGTCTAAGACTGTGAAAGTCAATTGTGCCCTGCCCTGCCTAAGCCCTGACTGAGAGAAGGTAGAAATGTCAGATTATGTCATTTTTGATCATCTGCTCAAAGCATAATCAAAAAATTTACAAATATTTTGTGCCTATATTGTGATATTATCCAGACACTTTGGTGTGATAAAGTTGGTTAAGAAAATAATCCACCTGACTACCAGTACAAATTCAACATATTAATTAATTATTTTTGTTATTGTGTATAAACATTATCATTGAATTTCACAATGTCTATGACTCCTGTATCTCCAGGTTTCTATGGTAACAGTAATTCATGTACCTGATGAAAAATACAAACTCACCTGTCGAATCTTGTACCAGTATCTGTTGACTGCCCAAGGTCACATATATGACCTTAAGGTAGGTTTTGCATTCTGCCAATTGTAGTGGCTACAGGAGAATGGAATCAGCTATATATGCTCATGTTTCACCTGTTATCGATAATTACATTGAACACTCGAGGGTAAAACAAGTGCTACGAAATCATGGCCTGCATGCATAATACAGTATAGCTAGGTTTTTTTCATCTTTCTCCCTATCTTCTTCCCCCTGAGAGAGAGTATTAGCAAGTTATTTGACTCTGGGGGGCATTATAGCTGATTCCCAAGCATGAACAATAAATAGGTGGACATGTTTGGGAATCAGTTAAGATAACAATCAGGAGTAGAATTCCTGACTTCCACACCACCCTCTTCTAGTCGGGGGAATACTGGATAAACATTTGAAGCATAACAATACGGGGCTATGGGGAAAGTGCAGGACGGTGTAATTAGTTTTGGATTGCTTTAGTAAAGAACCAACACAGACATGATGGGCAAAATGGCCTATGTTGTAAACAGCTATGGTTCTATGAGACCAATTATACTCATGCTGCTACCCCAGCTGAGATAATTCAACATAGACTAGGATTTGAACCTGGGATCTTGGTTGTCTATATGATTTAGCCTTTAGTTGCTGAGCCATTTGGCAAAATTCCCTATAAACCATAGTTTTAAAGGTATTTCAAAGAAATATTAAACCATTAATCAGTGTTTTAAGGTAAACTTAGATACTGCCAAGTTACTTGATAGATGAATGGGAGTTTCTGAATGGACTTGCTTCCATTGCTTCTTTTGTTTAAGTGGCTGTTTATCAGTTATATAGAAAGATAAACTTAGTGCCAATAGAAGGTGGGTGCGTGATTTGCTCTCTAGAATCTGCCAGTATTGTTCTGAACCAAATTCTAAGACCTAAATGAGAGTAGCCTGGTGATATCTTCTCTTTGCCGGTGAGGAGACATTTGGCCTTCATGGTGATTAAGCAAAGATTAAGAACTCATTGGTGTGAAGATCTGTAGGTGCAAACCCACGTTATGACACCATGCATGATTGCTTCACCGTGCTATCTCAACATAGACATGGTTGCATTTGAAAGATGAAGACGACCTTAATGACCCCTGCTCTCTGGACACTTTTTTTCCTTGTCACCTTGCTCCCTGCTTTCAAAAGCCCCCAAAAACCCTTGTTTTCTATTTTCTCTTCACTCCCCCATACAAAGTTAATTTTTCCTCGAGGTGTCCATCTTTCTTTTCCACTCTATAAAGGCATCTGAGATGCTTTGCTTTAAATGAAGGGCATGTAAATTATCACAGTTGTTCTGCAGGTGCTTATACCTTCCCTGTTTACAGTATAGTTTAACGACTAACTTTGTCTTCCTTTCTGTATCTTGCTTTTCTTTGGTTTGTTTTTTATTTGTCTTTCTTGCCTTTCTCTTGTGTGTATTTTGGCAATTGTTTTCTGAGTATTTCCCCATGCTATTCTCCCAGTTCTTGTTCTCTTCCCTCTTCACCTCTTTTCCTTCCTATGCATCCCTCCTGTTGAAATGCTTCCTAATATGAACAGTTATATCAAAAGGCCAATAAGTTCAAGAAGTTACATTACAAATACTAAGCCATGTATCAGCTATCCTCTACAAACAATAGCAAATAAGAATTAGTGTGGAAATGTAGTATTAAACAGAATAAACATCAGTATATTGTACTTAATAATTTGTGACACAGCAGATACAATACCAATCTTGACTGAAAGTTCAGTGCAGTACTGAGGGAGTGCTGCATTGCCAAAGGTGGCATCTTTCAGATGAGATAACCTCTGCCTGTTCAGGTCTCATCCAAAAGACGGCACCTCCGACAGTGCAGCACTCCCTCAGTACTGCACTGGAGTGTCAGCCTAGATTTTTGTGCTCAAGTCTCTAGAGTGGGACTTGAACCCACAATCTTCTGACTCAGAGGCGAGGGTGCTACCAACTGAGCCACAATAGTGACTGGATGTGAAGTTCTTTGGGACATTCTGAAGATTTCTTGCAACTTCAATGATTGGCTCTAGCTGTTTAACTAATCCAGTGGTTAATTTTCAGTAAAGAAATTACATAGCGACCTGTATCCTCCTTTTAATGAAGTTTAAACTTTCTAATTTTTATTACCCAGAGACTTTTTATATCTGTTGATGATAGCAGTTTACCTGCAGAGCCGCCTTCAGAAACTGATGGCCTGGACAAAAAACTCCTGGAAAAATTTGGCACCACAGAAGAGGAGCTTGACTCACGAAAAGAAAGCAGCAAGGATTGTGTTGTGTGCCAGAATGCTCCTGTGAACTGGGTTCTGCTGCCCTGCAGACATGCTTGTTTGTGTGACTGTTGTGTGAATTACTTCAAGCAATGTCCCATGTGCAGAGAGTTTGTTAGAGAATCTTTTGCCCTCATAAGTTCTGGAGTACGAACAGAGGAAGAGGTTAATGCCGATGATCAGATACTTGAAGATATCTGGGAAGACCCGGATGAGGAAAACATTCACAATGGCGTAAATGAAAGGCTTGTTCTTTAATGGAAAAAAATAAACTAGACAAACGTTTACAATATTGAAGGTCTATGTGCAATCTACAATTACGAAGCCTTGATGAAGGAGTTAAATAAGACATGCTGTAATGAAGTTCTGCAAGCTACTAAAGGCACTATTGGCATTCTGACTAGTTTAAAACAGGACAGTATGTTTTCTGGGTGGGGGGGGGGAACAAATTAATTATATTAACTCGTATGTCAATAGTTTAAACTACTTCAATAGTACAAAAACATCTATACTGCTTAATCTAAGTAAATTAGAACTTGACTTATTCCTGCTAGTATCTTGCACCACAAATTTGTCTCAGGTTCTTGCAAGCTTCAATAGTATTATTCAATATGTTCAAATCTTAAACTTTTTACTGTTGGGGGCCAGTTTATTGATTTTTCTATCAATCTAAAAGGATTTTAGTGATTATGTACACCCAAAGGGAAGTTAAAATATTATAACAAAACTCATTATGTTTCTGTATTTCTAGAGTCTTTTATGCTTTAAAGCTAACTTTGAAGTAGGCACTGCACCCAGAAACTAATTGTTAAGCTGTACAGTGTGTATATGTGTATATATATATATAAGCTTTTTAAAATGAAAACTTCTCTTATTTTGTGAACAATGATGATTGCAGTATGTGAATTATTACTATCTTTTAGTCAATATTGATGTCTAAGAATGTGGGTTATTTGAAATTGTATTATAGGTCAACAATTTGATAGAATAATAAAATTAAGCTGTATATATTCTTTGTTTCAAAAAGCCATTAAGCTATGGATTTCTTGTACAGTGCCTCCAATGTACTAACAGATTTTCCAGGTAGTCTCATGGAAAACACTCAACAATAAGTTTTCTTTTATGAGCCATATACTATTACATTTCTACTTCCAAATTATTTCAGTAACTTCTTTAAATTGCATGGCTCCAATCATCCATTTTAAAATTGTGGTTCTTTAATGTTTCCTAATGGCTCAGCACTGTATCTGCACCCTGATCCTTAAGGTTGTCAACTTCCAAGACTTTCTTAGACCAATTAGTCTATAGAAGTAGTCAATTGGCTTTGTGCTTCCCTGAAATATTATTAAGTTTTTGTTGTACATATACCAAAAAAACAACACACCTGTTGGAATTGCAGGTAGGAGCCTTTTTGGAAAACAGATCAAGTTATCAATAACAATCCAAACTACTCAGTGCAATCAATTGCAATTATGCCTTCCGCAATTACCGTGAGGTTTTTTTTGAATCTGTATTTACGAACACTCTTGTGCATCTCCTCAAATTCAGCAATCATTCTGTAATGACCACAATACTGCACAAGATGACAAAAACAAGTAGGTTTTCTATTTCAGACTGCTTAAATTATCATGTTAAATATCGAGTTTTCTTGTTTACATAGAGACACAAATATTAGTGGAGAATGCTGAGAACAATTCACTAATAATTTAATAAGTTATAGGAATCTGAATGTTGGAAGTCCGCTAAAAGATCTCCACCTATAATCTTAATCTATTTTCTCTTTCAGAGGCTTGTGGGCTGCTGTTTATTTCCAGCACTTGTGCACTTAGAAGCAGTATTGGATTTGTATGAAAATGATGCCCAAGTAGTGTGAAGATGCTAGTGTAGCTTTAGTAGTGTCAGTTGTGCAACGTATGTCCTTTGCCAGACTTCATCTGCATCATACAAGTTTAGAAATCTCTGCGTACTGCCCCTCTGTAAGTAATTTATACTGGACAATTTGCAGGAAACCTAAAAAAGACAAACATACTTTTTTATAAAAGCTACTAGAAATCGATCTATTACATATGAGGTACGGTTTTTGGGAAGAGGAGCCTCCACCAGCACAATGTCTGCTAAAGTGAAGAATGTAACCTTTGCAGATGGTGGGGTGCAAATACTTATGGGAGGGCTCAGCCCTCTGTCAGCCTGAATTGGGGTATTCCTCTGCAGCTTCTGCTCTTCCCCTGAACAATCAGTGAAGGATCCATATTGGCACTCCTTCTGGTGGCAATAAAGGGAGTTGGGGCAAAAAACAATAACAACTGGCATAAAGGCGCATGAAAGCTTCCAGACGGCAAGATGGTGCGCCAAGGTGTGTGCAGACGGCAGACGAGGATGGCAAAATGGAGGGTGTGCAAGAGCAGCCCGTACAGGAAATCCCTCTGCGCAGCACGGTGGGGATTTTCCCGGAGACGGCTCAAGTTGTGAGGCGCCGTCTCCCGAGAGGGATTTCGGGGCCAGGCGCCGATGAGGAATTCCGTCTGAACGGGGGTCAGTTTGGACGGGATCGCCCCACATGCTTGAGCCTCCTCGATACACCTAGTGGAGTTAGAGCCCAATGCCACTTTCAGCGACTCGATGGCTTTGGCCGCGAGCCGGACATTGGCCCAGGACAGGCGCTGTGCCAGCTCCTCCGGCGCCATCCTACCCGCTCCTCCGCCATCGAGTAGGTCCCCGACTCTGGTCGCCTTTGCCAGACACAGCCCTGCCCTCCGCCAGCCACATGAACCCGTGTTCAGGGAGGTGTGGATTCCTGAGCAGCAGCTCCCGAGGGACAGCCGCAAGTCTTGCCGGGGGAGAACTTTGTCGGCAGGCGACCTTGTTCCAGACCCATAGCAGTTCCTGGCAGAAGTCAGACAGCTCCCGCAAGCAGGCACGTGTACTGCCCACTTTCACAAACAGGAGCTGCGTGTCATAATTGAGGCCGTGCAGCTGGCGGAAGAAATACGTCGCCAGCGCACACCATCTGGGAGGATTCTCAACGTACAGGTATCTCTGCAGGGTCTGAAGACGGGAAGTCGCAGCCTGGGTGCGAAGGCACACCAGCGCCTGACCGCCCTCCCTAAGAGGGAGACTCAGAACCGCGACAGAGACCCAAGGCTTTTGTCCCAGAAGAAGTCGATGAGCTTCTTCTGTATCTTGGCGACACACGCAGGGGGAGGGAGCAAAGTGACCAACCGGTACCAAAGCATAGCGGCCACCAGTTGATTTATGACCAGCGCTCGACCCCTGTAGGACAGCACTCGGAGCAGTCCTGTCCAGCGCCCTAGGCGACCGGTGACTTTGGCCTCCAGCTATTGCCAGTTTGCCGGCCAGGCGTCCTCAGCAGAGCTACGGTTGACTCCCAAGTAGAGGAGGTGCGTGGTGCTCCAGGCAAAGGGCCTGAACTCCTCCGGCAGGGAGTCCACCCGCCACTGACCCACCAGGAGTCCGGAACATTTCTCCCAGTTGATCTTGGCGGAGGATGCGTCCGAGTATACCTGATGGCACTCGCGCATCCTCCGAAAGTCAACGGGATCCGTGACCATGAGCACGTCATCGGCATAAGCCGAGACGACGACCTCCATGCCTGTCCCTTGCAGAGCCAGTCCCGTCAACCTCTTCCGCAAGAGGTGCAGGAAAGGCTCCACGCAGATGGCATATAACTGACCGGACATGGGGCATCCCTGACGCACCCCTCTCCCGAAGCGAAGGGGCGCTGTCAAAGACCCGTTAACCTTAATCAGACAGTCTGCGGTGACATACAGAAGTCGGATCCGGTTGATGAAATGCGTCCCGAACCCGACTTCAAACTGGTGTACTCTTTTGGATAGGTGATTAAACAAAATGACTGTAACTAATAAAACTTTAAATAAACCGTAACAAATTAAATTAAAATTTCATTGGCCTGGGTGATGATGCACTCCAGTCCCCGCGGCGCCCACCGGTCGCGGAAGGCCTCAAGCGTGCCGGCGGACACCACGTGCTCCATCTCCAGGGCCACTCGGGCGCGAACATGGTTGTGGAAGAGAGGCAGGCAGTCGGGCCGAACAACCCCTCAACCACCCGTTGCCTGGACGAGTTGATGGCCTTTTTGGCCAGGCCCAGGAGCAGTCCTACGAGGAGGTCCTCCGATCTGCTCGCTCCCCTCCGCACCGGGTGACCGAAGATCAGGAGCGTGGGACTGAAGTGCAGCCAAAAATCGAGGTGCAGCCCCTTCAAATATTGGAAGAGGGGCTGCAGCCTCTCACATTCCGTGTAAACGTGGAACACGGACTCCTCCAGGCCGCAGAAAAGGCAGGCGGCCTGGGAGTCCGTGAACCTATTTAAAACCATATTGCACGGGACTCCTCCGTGCAACACCCTCCAGGCCAAGTCCCCAATAGAACAAGGGAGGACTCCCGCGTAGAGAGCCCTCCATTGGGGAGCTCCGCCTCTGCCGGACGGCAAGATGGCACGCCAAGGCGTGTCCGGACGGCAGACGAAGATGGCAAAGTGGAGAGTGTGCAGGAGCAGCCCGTACAGGAAACGCCTCCGTGCAGAATGAAAAGGTATGGAGGGCATTTCCCCGAGACGGCTCAAGTTGTGAGGCGCCGGTTCCCGAGAGGGGTTTCGGGGCCGGGCGCCGATGAGGAATTCCGTCCGAATGGGGGTCAGTTTGGACGGGATCGCCCCACGTGCTTGAGCCTTCTCGATACACCGAGTGGAGTCGGGGCCCAGTGCCACTTTCAGCGACTCGATAGCTTTGGCCGTGAGCCGGACGTTGGCCCAGGACAGGCGCTGCGCCAGCTTCTCCAGCTCCTCCGGCGCCATCCAGCCAGTTCCTCCGCCATTGAGCAGGTCCCTGACTCTAGTCACCTTACCAGGCACAGCCCTGCCCTCCGCCAGCCACCCGAACCCACGGTCGTGGAGGTGCGGATTCCTGAGCAGTGGCTCCCGAAGGACATCCGCCACTCCTGACGGGGGAGAACTCCGCCTGGAGGCGACGTCGTTCCAGACCCATAGCAGTTCCTGGTAGAAGACAGGCAGCTCCCGCAGGCAGGCACGTGTACTGCCCACTTTCACAAACAGGAGCTGCGTGTCGTAGTTGAGGCCGTGCAGCTGGCGGAAGAAATACATCGCCAGCGCACACCATCGAGGAGGATTCTCGACGTACAGGTATCTCTGCAGGGTCCGAAGACGGGAAGTCGCAGCCTGGGTGCGAAGGCACACCAGCACCTGACCGCCCTCCCTAAGCGGGAGACACAGAACCGCGACAGAGACCCAATGCTTCCTTTTGTCCCAGAAGAAGTTGATGAGCTTCTTCTGCATCTTGGTGACAAACGCAGGGGGAGGGTGCAAAGTGACCAACCGGTACCACAACATGGCGGCCACCAGTTGATTTATGACCGGCGCTCGACCCCTGTAGGACAACACTTGGAGTAGTCCTGTCCAGCGCCCTAGGCGACCGGTGATTTTGGCCTCCAGCACTTGCCAGTTCGCCGGCCAGGTGTCCTCGGCAGGGCTAAGGTAGACTCCCAAGTAGAGGAGGTGCGTGGTGCTCCAGGCGAAGGGCCTGAACTCCTCCGGCAGGGAGTCCACCCGCCACTGACCCACCAGGAGTCCGGAACATTTTTCCCAGTTGATCTTGGCGGAGGATGCGTCCGAGTAAACCTGATGGCACTCGCGCATCCTCCGAAAGTCAACGGGATCCGTGACCATGAGCACGTCATCGGCGTAAGCCGAGAGGACGACTCCACGCCTGTCCCTTGCAGAGCCAGTCCCGTCAACCTCTTCCGCAAGAGGTGCAGGAAAGGCTCCACGCAGATGGCATATAACTGACCGGACATGGGGCATCCCTGACGCACCCCTCTCCCGAAGCGAAGGGGCGCTGTCAAAGACCCGTTAACCTTAATCAGACAGTCTGCGGTGACATACAGAAGTCGGATCCGGGTGACGAAATGCGTCCCGAACCTGACTTCAAACTGGTGTAAAGTGGCTGAGACTAAATCCTGCTCCATTTCCCAACCACTGCCACACTCAGATGTAAATTGCATTGTGAAAAAACTTAAATTGTCCCTATATGTCAATTGTGTAAAACTAGTGTGCTTTTAATCTTTATTATTTCAATGTCATCCCTAACGATCTGAAATAAACTTGCAGTCTTCTTATAGCTAGCTTTTAAAAATCCTTTAGTCAGGGTGATATCGAAATGGGTTACAGCACAGTAACCAATTCCAATAACTACAGCTTATTTCTCTAATGCTTCATTGTGCTGAACATTTTGTACCACCTTCTGAAGATTCTTCTTTATCACTTCTTTGTTTTGGGTCAGCTGTACCACAATATCTAAACACTTATACTGAGTGTAGGTAACTGTGAATTTGGTTGGTCACTCATGAAGCTGGACAATCCATGCCCTGTCTGCCATTGCCTCCAGAGTTTGGGACAAAATCTGTAATGGTCCCTTTTGCCACTGGCTCTGGAGCATAGATTTCTGTAAGTTCTCCCACACCTAATCAACTAAAATGGGAACTTCCTTTTCCAAGTCCTACTCCAGAGACTTGAGCACATAATCCAGGCTGACACTCCAGGGCAATACTAAGGGAGCACTGTCAGATGAGACGTTAAACCAAGGTCCTGTCTGCTCTCTCAGGTGGACATAAAAGATCCCATGGTACTATTTTGAAGAACAGCAGGGGATTTCTCCCCGGCGTCCTGGCCAATATTTATCCCTCAACCAACACCTAAAAACAGATTATCTGGTCATTATCACATTGCTGTTTGTGGGACCTTGCTGTGTGCAAATTGGCTGCCGCATTTCCTACATTACAACAGTGACTACACTTCAAAATTGGCTACAAAGTGCTTTGGGACGTCTTGAGGTTGTGAAAGGCACTACAGAAATGCAAGTTTGTTCTTTCCTGCACTTTCACATCTGTTGGGTGGATGTTAATACCCAGAACTTGCTGCAAGGTCAGAGCAGGAATACTTCTGCCTTTTCCCTGATACTTAGAAGACGACACAATCAGCTGCCATGTCAGAAGTGTGAGAGAAAGGAAGATTTGAATGATCCTCATAATTAAGAACAAATTCTGTTGCTCCAGCTTTCTGTTCCTTTGTTCCAAGGTACACCAAGGAACTACATACTGTTGCTATGGTGTTAGTGCACCATTTTGCAATTACAAACTCTAGTAAGAATTGCAGGGGAACATCAATGTCAGGTCTTATCAATGTCGTAATCCTAATTTTCATCAATACTTTTCACAGTCTCCTTAAATCTTTGCAGTAATGTTGCAGAGCTTCTCTGTGCTTTCTGTATTTTCTTTGTTTTCTTTGGTTTCTTCACCAGGCTTAGTAGACTGCCAGATGATAAATGGAAAGCATTTGCTTTCCTCCCTTTAGCTCCGAGTAACTGTGACTGGCCATAGTATATATTGCCCAGGCAAGGATTCTCTTTGCTTTTTTAACTATTAGCTAGAAATGGTCATTTCATGCTATTCAGAATCTGATACTTTCTGACTTTTCATGCAAGAAAAGACAGTATTGATAAGCTGCTTCAACACATTAGTGTTCCCAGTTGAATTTGGTCGTTGTTGATCGCCAGTTACAGCAGAAAGAATTCTATTATCTGGTTTATAAAGGCTACAGATAGTACTTTGAGTCAGCAAAAATTTCATTTTGATGCTTCTCAGAAAATGGGTTGGTCTGTTGCAAAACAGATCTAATTACGTAAATTGATAAGCAGATTCTCCAGTTGTCTTCACTGTTCCTTTTTATGGCAGTACACTACAGACCGTGAATGACACAAAAATCACGAGACTTTGTTTTGGTACATGGACAGAATTGTTGGAATTAAATTAGATCTAATATAAATCATCAGGCGAGTTATATGGCCTATTTTTTCCATTATTACTTTGCTCACTTTGGGTTCTTTCATGGGCAACTACAAATTGCAAGGTATATTCGTAGTAGTAGAAAACACCTAGAAAAAAAATTATTCTTCCATCTTCTTTCTGGGGACTCCTCCATGTCCAATAGGTATACAAGAATGCTTTCACTAAAAAGTCCCAATGCAATGCAGAATACTCACTTCATTTTTCATGTGTTACTCCATGAATATAGAGCATGTTATTCAAAACAGGTTCCAACAAAGATATCAGCACCACATAGAAATGTGATTGGATATCCGGCGTACCGTGGCTGCAGTGTGTACCATCTACAAGATGCACTGCAGCAACTCGCCAAGGCTTCTTCAGCAGCACCTCCTAAACCCGCGACCTCTTCCACCTAGGAGGACAAGGGCAACAGACGCATAGGAACACCACCACCTCCAAGTTCCCCTCCAAGTCACACACCATCCTGACTTAGAAGTATATCGCCGATCCTTCATCGTTGCTGGCTCAAAATCCTGGAACTCTCTACCCAACAGCACTGTGGGAGTACCTTCACCACACGGACTGCAGCGGTTCAAGAAGGTGGCTCACCACCACCTTCTCAAGGGCAATTAAGGATGGGCAATAAATGCTGGCCTTACCAGCAACGCCCACATCCCATAAACAAATAAAAAAAAACATTGACAGTATCTCATCTTGAGTAAACCAATGGCCCAGACTAAGCACAAGGTTACGTGCAGTTTCCTGATGTTCTGCGGTTACACTCTAAACTAAGACAATTTTTTAGCCACTGATCAGACCGTGTTCGATGTTGTCCTTAATTATCAATGTCATTGGTCTTCAATAAAGTAGAGCGTTGTACCACTAGCAGCTTCTTGTGCTTAATGAAATGGTAGTACCACCTCTGGATTGGTGCATCACAGTTCTTGCAGGAAGTCAGACATTCTCAAACTAATGGATTTGCTGTCATCAAAAAGCTTGACCACAATCTTACTTAACAAACTTTTTATTTTTGATAGTCACCATTTTACTGTAACTCACCCAATTAGGGATTCAAGTACTCCAAGCTCCTCAATTCAGTATTTTATTATTATGCATACTATTACTCCAATTCCTTTGTTTCCTTGAAACCCAGTGTTATTTTTTTGTTTTTGTTACGAGTTCTTTTCTTACAAAGCGGTAGTTTTCTTAAATTAATTATGATTTTTTTTTGGAAAGAAAGACTTGCATTTATATAACGCCTTTCACGACCTCAGGACGTCCCAAAGTGCTTTACAGCTAATTAAGTACTTTTGAAGTGTAGTCACTGTTGTAATGTAGGAAGTAGGGAAGAGGGGGTGGGGGAACTGAATCAGTGCTTTTTGATATCTAATCTCCTATTCTCTGATTTTATCACAAAAAATAAAAATAATTAAATGGACATTTTGTTCACTTACATCCTGTTATTTAATTCCTTATTTATCCATCTCAACACTAAATTTTTTTGAATAGACTACTTTTCTAGAGAATGTCTGCTTGCAATAAACACAGTGTCGACAAGCTGAACAAAGCTCATGGCTTTTCTTCACAGATCTTTACAAGTTTTGATTACTTTTAAAGTTTATTTTTCTTTTGTGATGTAGATTTTTTTCTCTTTCATCCTAATACAGCACTCTTTACAGCAGAGTTCCCAATCCTATGCAGAATCATCCTCAGATTTTCTTTTTGATTGTGTTACTGATATTTTTTACTGAAGTTCATTTTTCTTATAAAAAATTGTATTTCCCCAAAAGCAATAGTGATTTTGTTCAGAGAAGTGGGAAAAATTAATCAGTTCTTTATTCATCTTTATAATTTAAACTTTTTTAACTCATTGAGGGTAATGTTCAACTTCACCGCCTGGGCGGTGACCTGGCGAAACAGGTCGGCCACCTGTTGTAGAACCTGTCCGATTTTCATCCCATTTAAATCATAGGATGGGCGAAGTTGAAAATGATCCTCATTGTCTCAACAAACTGTATATATTTTACACAACAGAATTATATAGCTATTTAGTTGATTTCCTTCCTGTTGAATTTCTTATATATTTGGCTGTGCTCTGTTTTGAACAGTCTCTTCTCTTTTTCCTTTGGTACAAAATGTGTTTGTTTACAGTTAGCATACTGTTTTCTCAGAGGGCTCAGGCTCTTTTCTGGTAGATTTTCACTCTTGATCTTTTAGTTATTTTGTTTCTCTACTTCTTTTGCTTCCTTACCAGGCAGTAATGGTTGATTTCACCAAAAGTAAGAGGTTGTTCTTTAATTATCAATGCTTTTGAATGCAATTCCAAATTCTTCAATTCAGTTCTCAACATCTCACCAACTGACTTTTTGAATTGCAGAATAGACTTGTTCTTAATTCTCTATATATTCAGCTCAGTACAAATAAAATCTATTTGTTTTTCCAGAGAATCTTACCTAATGTTAAACAGGCTATCTGATATGGCACAGATTTCTCAGTTTTTCCTGACGGCTCTTCACAAGTATAGTTGAAATGGTTTGATGTTGATTTGTTGTTTCTGACATTGATTTATTCAGCTCCTTCATTCTAACATAGGGTTATTCCTCTGTTGTGAATAGACGTTCTCACAGCACAGAGTTCTCAGTCTCATGCAGACTTTTCCTATTTTGATGGTTTTGAACTATTTTGATGTTTTAAAGAATTTAGTTGATTTTGTTTTGAAGCGTGCTCCTTAGCTCTCCTCATAGTCAAACATTTAACTCCTGTATTTCCAAGCAGCCAACAACTTTGCACGAAAAATCCACTGTGTATTGTTGCCTTGTGGCTCAAGCTGTCACAGTTCGTGTTGACCTCACTGGTTAGGCTGACGTTATGTAAATATTTGATTGAGTCAGGCATTTGTAGGTTAATATTTAAATTACTTTTAAGATTGCTTTTTAGAAAGTCAATCATAAATAATAGAGATGTCAGGGTATGTTTTATGAGTTTATGCTGCTGATGGGAAATCCTGCAGGGGGCACTGAAAACTCAATATGCACTCCTGGTGAATGAAGTCTTGCACCAGGAATCCAAATTCATAAAATCTACCGTGCACAGCTTCATTATATAGTTCAGGTCTAAAAATATGGCAAAATTAATTATGGGGTACAGTAGTGTGAATTGTGGTAAGGTTTTATAGTTTCAACTCTTATTTGTAAGTGGTTGAAAGTTACAAGAGAAGTCTATACAGCTATATATACCTACACAAAAAATATTTCCTTAAGTTGTCTCTGCACCAATAACAAGGGATTCCCAAAAGACACTGGTAAAAGTAAATATTTTGTGTCCAGCATAGGTCCATCAGACCTATATTGTGCATCACATAAAAAAAAATCATGATTGCTTCATGTTTATGATCTCCCCACAAGTGGAAACATCTTCTCTAAATCTACCCTATCAAAAACTTTCAAATCTATCAGGTCTCCTCTCAGTCCCCAACCTGTTCAGTTTTCCCTGATAGGTATAAACATTCAGTTCCAGTATCATCCTTGCATATCTTTTTTGCACCTTCTCCAGTGCCTCTAATCATTTTTATAATATGGAGACCAGAACTGTGCAGAGTACTCTAAGTGTGGTATAACCCAGGTTCTATATAAGTTTAATATAACTTCTCTGCTTTTGAGATGCACACAAGAAACAATTCAAAACTCACAGAATGATCGATAAACCATAATTGTAAGTTTCTGCCCATCAAAGTATCTCTTTCTTTTAAATGTCTTTGTATATCCTGGAGAGCAAAGCGAAGCCCAGCTTCTTTTATCCACAACCAACTGTCTCCTTAAAACCCCTTTCCTCTGCCCTCTCCACCAATGCTCCCACTAAGCTGTGCGCGCGCGGCCGTGCAATCATCTGCAAGGTCCCGCGCAGGCCGCTCACCAGCTTTTGCATTGTAAATACCGCGCATGTGCAGAAATTTAAAGGGGCCGCGCATTAAAAGAAACAGGCTGCGCAAAGTGCAGCTTACAGGGAACATTGCTCTCCACCCTTACTTACAACAAGTGCGAAGAACTGCTAAGATTGAGACCATTTGTTCAGCTGCCTCTGCTGCTTTCCCCTCCCCCCCCACCACCCTTTCCCTTGCTCACCAAGCTACCAGGCTAACTCCTGCCTTAGCTCTGATGCTGTGTCTTTCTCTGGTTTCTCTCTTCCCCTCATGGCATTGCCAAGCTCATCTTGTCCATGACACCCACCTTCTGCTCACTTGAAATCATTTCCACTAAATTGCTGAGCACCAAACTTCCCTTCCTGGCCCCCATGCTAGCTGACATTGTAAATGGCCCCCTCTTCTCACTGTTCCCCCTCCCTTTCAAAACCACCATTATCACACCCCACCCTCAAAAAACCCATCCTTCACCCCTCTGTCCTTTCATACTACCACCCCATCTCCAACCTCTGATAAGGTTCAAGGATCTATTCTTGGCCTGCTCATCTTTCTCACCTACATGCTGCCTCTTGGCAACATTATCTGATGAGATGGGGTAAGCTTCCACATGTATGCTGATGATACCCTGCTCCACCTCTCCACCACCTTTCCCAACCTCTCCACTGCTTCTGTGCTGTCAGACATCTAGCCTTGGATAAACCGCTATTTCCTCCAGTTAAACATTGGGAAGACCAAAGCCATCATCTTTGGCCCCTGCCACAAACTTCCTACCCTTCCCAGCAATTCCAGCCTTCTCCTTAGCCACGTCTCAGGTTGAACCAGACTGTTCTCAACCTTGCCGTTCTATTCAACCTAGACCTGAGCTTCTAACACCATATCCTCTCCATCACAAAGACCACCTACTTCCACCTCCGTAATATGGCATGCCTCTGCTCTTACCTCAGTCCATCTGCTGCTGAAAGGCTCATCCATGCCTTTAAGACCTCCAGACTCAACTATTTCTATGCTCTACTGGCTGGCCTCCCATCTTCTGCATTTGTAAACTTTAGCTCATCCAAAACTCTGCTGCTTGTATTCTATCTCATACCAAGTCCCACTCACTCATCACTCCTGTCCTTTCTGGGTTACATTGGTTCTCGGGCCCCCATTAACTCTAATTTAAAATTCTCATCTTTGTGTTTAAAACCCTTCATGGTCTTGCCCCTCCCTATTTATGTAACCTCCTCCTACAACCGTCCCCCACCCCGAGAATTCTCCGTTTCTTCAATGCTGGCCTCTTGTGTAACCACCTCCCACCCTTCGCTCCATCATTGGTGTCTGCGCCTTCATCTATCTGGGCCCCATCCTCTGGAATTCCCTCGGTAAAATTCACTGTCTCTCCACCGTCCTCTTCTCCAATAGGACCCTCCTTAAAATCTGTCTTTTTGAGCAAGCTTTTGGTGCCCACTCCTAATATATCATTCTTTGTCTTGGCGCCCATTTTAGTCTGATTAGCTCTCTGTTAAATGCCTTGGGGGTGTTTTTCTACATTAAAGGCATTGAATAAATACAAGCTGTTGTTGTTATATATTTCCCAGTTTCCTTTCCTTTTTGCTTCAAGCTCCTGATCCTTACACCCACTCTTTACTGTTCGCTGTTCTGTTCTGCTTTGCCATTTCTCCATGCCCCTGTCTTTTTACTACAGTGCTTACTTCTTGTTTTCTTTCCCACTTGCACAACTCTTGTTATGTCTTTTACAGTCTAACTATCACTCTGAATCAGTGCTTGGCTCAAACACACGAATGAGTCCCAGGATTTGATTTCTGCCATTAATCTATGACTTATGCACTTTAAACTGTTAGTTTAAAGAAACTGCTATAAATGTGTTTATTTCTACATGTATTTAAAATAGATACAAAACAGGATATATGCTTTAACAAATTGTGATTATCTAACTACCTGTGATGTAAAATTGTCCACTCTGATTATAACAGTAATATAGAAAGTAACAGATGGCCAGAGGGTGAATTAGACATGTGTGAAATCACTCATTGGTTTGGATTTTGTATATGCAGGCCCGGCTGTGTTATTCAAGTGGATACTGGCCCAAACCCAATTTTAGAATAGATGCACACATCTGTAATTCACCCCTGACCATCCATTAGATATAACTCACCAAACTGTGCTAAGATGACCTTTTGACTACATATCAAATAACTTTTCCTTTCTGTTTTTGTAGGTAAAATATATGTTGTAGCACAAGTCTATTTGTAAATAAATAATTTGAATGCTAAGGATGTATTACTATGTTGAAACACATGATTAAAGTCAGCTGTTATTATTTATAATAAACACAACTTGTTTTTGTATCTGTGTGAAAATGTAGTCATTCTTACAAACTCATGAGACTGACTAAAGAATTTTTGTATATGCTTCATTACATAAGTGTTTGAGCTCCTGTACCAATAAGGTTAGAAACAGATTGTATTGATAGAGAATATATAATAGTTGGTTTGAAATGCACAACAAAGTTGTAACACATTGAAGACTCATTATTGTGGTTTATAATGTCATCTGAACCCCCAAGGTTGTATTGCTGTATTGTAGTACATGATTCGAGATTTACATTGTAAGTTTTTGGCAGTGTAAATGCATCCTTAAGTAATAACTACCAGTAGACTGTATTTGTCTTCAAGTTGTGCAAGTTTAATTACATAGGATTACGTAGGATATACGGCACAGAAACAGGCCATTCGGCCCAACCAGTCCATGCCAGCGTTTATGCTCCACACGAGCCTCCTCTCATCTTTCCTCATCCAAATCTATCAGCATAACCCTCTATTCCCTTCTCTCTCATATGCTTATCCAGCCTCCCCTTAAATGCATCTATACTATTCGCTTCAACCATTTCCTGTGGTAGCGAGTTCCACATTCTCATCACTCTCTGGGTAAAAAGGTTTCTTCTGAATTCCCTATTGGATTTCCTAGTGACTATCTTATATTGATGGCCTCTAGTTATGCTCTTCCCCACAAGTGGAAACATTCTCTCTGTATCCACTCTATCAAAACCTTTCATATTTTAAAGACCTCTATTAGGTCACCCCTCAGCCTTCTTTTTTCAAGAGAAAAGAGACCCAGTCTGTTCATCCTTTCCTGATATGTATACCCTCACATTTCTGGTATCATCCTTGTAAATCTTCTCTGCATCCTCTCCAGTGCCTCTATATCCTTTCTATAATATGACGACCAGAACTGTACATAGTACTCCAAGTGTGGTCTAACCAAGGTTCGATACAAGTTTAGCATAACTTCACTACTTTTCAATTCTATACCTCTAGAAATAAACCCTAGTGCTTGGTTTGCTTTTTTTATGGCCTTGCTAACCTGTGTCACAACTTTTAGTGATTTGTACTCCGAGATCCCTTTGTTCCTCTACCCCACCTAAACTCGCACCCTCCAAGTAATAAGTGACCTCCCTATTCTTCCTACCAAAATGTAATACCTCACATTTATCTGTGTTGAACTTCATTTGCCAATTATTTGCCCATTCTGCAAGTTTATTAATGTCCTCCTGTAATTTGTTGCAGTCCTCCTCAGTATTGATTATCCCCCCCAATCTGGTGTCATCTGCAAATTTAGAAATTGTGTTTTTGATTCCAAAGTCTAAATTGTTAATGTAAATTGTGAACAGCAGTGGTCCCAGCACTGATCCTTGTGGAACACCACTACCCACCTTCTGCCACTGTGAACAGCTACCCTTTACTCCTATTCTCTGCTTTTTGTCCTGAAGCCAGCCAGCAATCCATTCTGCTACTTGTCCCCTGACTCCACATTCTCTGACCTTGTTCATCAGTCCATTATGGGGTGCCTTATCGAAGGCCTTTTGAAAATCCAGATAAATTGCATCTACTGCATTACCATTGACTACTATCGCTGTTTCCTCTTCAAAGAATTCAATAAGGTTGGTCAAGCAAGACTTTCCCTTTTGAAATCCATGCTGACTATTCATTATTATATTTTTGGTTTCTAGATGTTGTTCTATTTTCTCCTTTAGTAGGGATTCCATTATTTTTCCTACCACCAATGTTAAGCTGACTGGTCTATAATTTCCTGGACATGTTCTACCCCCTTCTTAAATATCGGTATTACGTTAGCTATTCTCCAGTCCTCTGGTACTACACCTTTTTCTAATGAATTATTAAATATGAGTAGTAATGCCTCTGCTATCTCTTCCCTAGATTATTTTAAAATGCGTGGATGCAATCCATCCGGACCAGGGGTTTTATCCTCTTTGAGTTTGATTAGTTTATTTAATATATCCCCTTTTTTATTTTAAATGCACTTATCTCTTTACTAATCTCGTCATCCAATGTCATGTCCACCTGTTCTATCTCCCTGATAAATACTGAAGCAAAATAATTATTTAATATTTCTGCCATCTCTCTATCGTTACCTGTGGTATTATCCTGTCTATCCCTTAATTGATGACCATTGATTGAATAAAGTGCTTCCCCATGCATGGTTATTTAAGTACTTCCAATCTACTGAAACTATTGTTTATTTTTTCCCTCTTGCTTAGCTTTTTATGGTTCCTCTATTGCTGTATTCTTTTCACTGTCCTCTATGCTTCCTCAGCCATGAGAGTGGGATGATTCTAGATATGGACTCCTCCGTGGCTCCTTTCAATACTTTTAAAAAAAACTCGTTCCAGGATGTGGGCGTCGCTGGCAAGCCCAGCATTTACTGCCCATCCCTAATTGCCCTTGAGAAGGTGGTGGTGAGCCACCTTCTTGAACCGCTGCAGTCCTTGTGGTGAAGGTACTCCCACAGTGCTGTTGGGGAGGGAGTTCCAGGATTTTGACCCAGCGACGATGGAGGAATGGCGATATACTTCCAAGTCAGGATGGTGTGTGACTTGGAGGTGAACTTGCAGGTGATGGTGTTCCCATGCGCTTGCTGCCCTTGTCCTTCTAGGTGGTAGAGGTCGTGGGTTTGGGAGGTGCTGCCGAAGAAGCCTTGGCGAGTTCCTGCAGTGCATCTTGTGATTGACCAGAGACAAATGCTTTTCACCAGTGTTTTCTCCCATTTAGGATGGAGCTCCTAATTGCCACTGGGCTCTTTTAATGATCTGGTAGCGATCTTATGAAAGTAGGCTGATTTGAATGTCAGATGGAAGTTGCAGTTTGAACTTGTGACTTTCTGTTTCCTAGTCTGATACCATACTGCTCGGAAAACCATGTACACATTCTGAAACTGTACTGCATAAAAAACTAACCTCTTAAGTTAAACTTGGCTTCAATATTAGACCTAGAAAAATTGCTCAATTCCCAAAGCTAGCACTCCATACTCACTCCTGATATTTACCAGCCCACTCGTATGTGTGAGCTCAGTGGTTTCTTTTGTGGCCTGTTCACATACTCAAGCTATCGCTGCTCCTCATGGCCACTTTGCACATGTGCGACATATGACTTTCCCATCTCTTCCTGGTCTGAATTTTGGCATTGTGTCCGGGTGAGCAGTGCTGTGAGCGATCCATTTGTAGTATTGTAGTTTTTCAACTATGTCGATACACTGTATCCCTGGGTGTGTTGGTCCCACTTGTCTGAGTTTAGAGTTGCTGAATTCCATTGCATTCACTATGTGGGTTTGTTCACTTTGCATTAACGCATATTATTGTGGTGTAGCAAACTTATCATGACTTGCAGAACTAGATGTTACAGGGTGTTGCTCCAGCTGGTCTCGTGATAGATATATTTCTTAGCCAATGTTCTAGAAATGCTGGATGTACTCTGTACACCCATGTTTTAGAACTGGCTAAATTCTGTAATGGTTTAGCCTCCAACTGTACTAATTATTTATAAAGTATTTGAATAACATTTAGTTAAATGAAGCTCAAATGTGCACACAAAAATTTAATTTTATTTATAAAAGCTTATTTTTAAAAAATGGCAAAGCTGATACTGTCATAGCAACAGAGGGCAACCCATAAGGAATTTAACACGAGCATGTTATGTATTATTTAAGATTTTTGTATCAGTAATATGGAGATATTATATTACCTGGGGAGGTGTTATTTGCATTATTTTCTTTTGTTTCCCAAGATAACACCCCTGTCATTATGAAACAGCCTATATGCCAAACCTGTATAAAACACTAATTCAGCACCAGCTGGAGTATTGTTTCCAATTCTGGGCACCACACTTTAGGAAGGACGTGAAGGCTTTGGAGAGGGTACAGAAGAGATTTACTAGAATGGTTTCAAGGATGAGGGAATACAGTTACGTGGATAGACCTAGAGAAGCTAGGGTTGTTCTCCTTGGAGCAGAGGCTAAGAGGAGATTTGATGGAGGTGTTCAAAATCATTAATGATTCAGATAGATTAAATAAAGAGAAACTGTTTCTAATGGCTGAAGGCTCGATAACAAGAGGGCACAAATTTAAGGTGATTGGCAAAAGAACCAGAGGCGACATGAGGAAAATTTTTATTGCACAAGGAGTGGTTAGGATTTGGAATGTACTGCCTGATAGGGTGGTGGATACAGATTCAATAGTAGCCTTCAAAATGGAATTGGATAAATAATTGAAGGGAGAAAAAAGTGCAGGGGTATGGGGAAAGAGTAGAGGGAGTGGGACTAACCAGATTGCTCTTGGACAGAACCAGCATAGACTCAATGGGCCGAACAACCTCCTTCTGCCGCTGTACTAATCCATGACCACTCACGTTGAGCAACTCGGCGAGAAAGTCTGCCGGTATTATAGAGAGAGAAAAAAACCCGCACCAGGAATTGACCCCGATCACGTGGTGAGACGCAGCGCGCCCCCTCCCCTCCCCTCCCCCAGCTGGGCCGGGGCGCGCGCACTGAGCCGCTAGGCCGCGCTCTTTACCGTATGTAAACAGTGCGGGTGCTGGCGAAGGGGGTCTGCGGCGGCTGTCGATCCTGTGCCGGCCTCAGCTGCTAAAGGAAACGGGGGTCCCGCAATCAAAACCCGCCGGAGGAGCGGGTTATTAATAATAATAATAAATCGCTGGTGGAATTTCACCTTGTCTAATTAAAAAACCGACATTGCGCGCGCTTGTGTGTGTGTTTTGGTTGGCGGCGGCGGCGGGGGGGGGCCCGAGCGCTTAGCAACGGAGCGGTGAGCGGGCGCGGAGCCAGGCCGGTAAGTGCGAAGCGGAGGGAAGGGAAGGGAAGCCCAGCTTGGTATAAATACCCGGGGGCGGGCCGCGGCCTCTATTTCTGGCCGGTCCATGACGTAATGCTGTATGTTAATGATCAGTGTGTGGGGAGGGGAGGGGAGGGAGGAAGCGGCCGGGAACAAGCCTAAAAATAAATTCAGCTGTGGAGACGACGACGACGACGGCGGCTGCCGCCGGCATGGCCCCACGGAGCGGCGCCAAGTGAACCTGGGCCGGGCCGAGCCGAGCCTAACCGGACTGTGCCGTGCTCGCAGCAGGTTAGTGTGGAAGTGCGGCGGCCGTTGCAGCTGTAACCGGGAGGAGTCCTTCTGAGTCACATTTATTAATAATCTCCACACACGCTGCGCCTTTCATGTTATTTTTAGCCGCTTTGAGGATCTGCTTTCTGTTTTGAGGATCAGTAAAATTGTGTGTTGGATTTTTGTTAACGTTTGGGTATTAAAGATGTTTTGTTTTTGACCGAACCCGAGATCCTCTCCCTTTCAGCCCTCACATTACACCACAGCCTAACTTTTCCTAGTAGTCGTCTGAGAGAGAGGAGGAGGGGTGGGGGCGCGTTAATTTTCTATATTTAAAAATAAGAAACTATATTTTAAAACTCGTCTGTTTGTAAATTAAACTGCCCAGCTCTCGCTGACAGACGCCTGTGGAGTTGCTGTGAGTTTCCGCAGTGTTGCACGGGGCAGGGCACCGTTAATATTAATGTGGTTGAGGTCCATCATGAGGGTTTGAAGGTAGGGTTTATTCTGCCAGACTGACATGGAAAATCCCGGGCAAGGCGATGGCTGCAGACGATCGCGTATTTGAGGTTTGGGTGGCTAGTTTATTTTAGTCTCAGTCAGTCTGCATTGGGCCTAAACCCAGAGGAATTGCGTTGCTCTGCATTGCTTTTGGAAACGTTTAAACACAGTCTGCTGGCTGGCTGCTCTTCCAGTCTCTCGTATAAATATGTCGCTTCAGACCATATTTATCTCATCGTTTCGAGACCATTTGTAGACTGTTTAGGCGCTTTGAACGCTTAATTACAAACCTAAAGGAGTTTCTGCATTATAATTTGTAATGAATGACTAGTGACTGCAGGCAGACGGAGGGGAGAACAGAGATCCATCGCTTCAGCGTAAAGTTTGAACTATTTATCATTCAATGACGGTAAATTTCAACGGCCGTTTTCTTTTAAATTCCCTTCCAGCTTTGACCATGCATGAGAATGCGGGCGTTGAGGATTAAAATTGGCACCGTGGGGAGAGGAGATCTAGAACCTGAGATCTGCTAATTCTGACAGGTGATATACTTGTAGTGCCTGCTCGATTTTTGTCCCACTGTTGCTTGCCGTGGAGGAAGAGGGAGCGTGTCAACAGTGACGTTATTCTACAGAAAAGGAAAGAAAAAATCGCAACTCGATCCACACAAAAAAATGTGACAACCCCTCCTCTACATGCTTCTGAGCTTGAGATTTTTTGGGGGGTGTCTTGTGTCGAAGAATCCCAACGATATAAACTCGCAGAGTGCTGAGGCTGTTCCTTAATCATGATGTTTCGAGATCAAGTCGGCGTTCTTGCAGGATGGTTTAAAGGGTGGAATGAATGTGAACAAACTGTAGCTTTGTTATCCCTGTTGAAACGAGTGAGCCGGACCCAGGCTCGTTTCCTTCAGATTTGTCTAGAGCATTCTTTGTCCGATTGTACCGAGCTTCACATTCTCGAGGGAGAGGCAAATGATCCCGGTAAGTTTTAATGCAACTAATTATTTTTTATGCTGCTTTTTCCTAGTTCATATCCGAGATTGATGCGAAACACTTGCAAATGAGTAATTCGATATACAAATGTGACTTATAACCTTTTAATTGACAATTGGTGTATTTCATTGCGGTATACAAGCAACATCACATCAACGTAAGGAGTAAAACGCTTTGATGCATCTTGTTCTGCAATTTCCTGTGTAATAACCCAGTCATGTCACGTAGAGTCTAGGTATCCTGTGCTTTCTGGACAACGTGGCTTGGTTTCTTTTCCGACCTTTTAGTTACACGTAGCTTTCTTATACGGTATCACACGCAGATGCAGATCCTGGTTAAATAAATATATCAAACTTTGTTTATTCTATTTAAGAATTTCGCCATTTCATCTTTATTTGACCGTCAAACCAAAAGGAAGATATTTCAATCGCTACTGGGAGCATATTCTGATTTTAGGAATAGCGCCCTTTTCACTCAAATTGAGCACGCAAGAGTGAAGGCTAAAAGTCTGAGTCGACTTCTATGTTAGAAATACAATGTCAGTTAAATATAATGCAGGACCTTATTCAGCAAATAATTTAGAAAATTTAATATTCAATCTCCGTTTGGAGAGAGACACATCGCCATACTTGTAACAGAAACTGGGGCTGAAAATATTATGGAAAAATAAAAATCCTTGTACTTTAATGTTTCACCCTGCCCTATGCAGCAGACAGAATGTGGTACGATTGACTTATGGAATAGTGGAACCTGGAAAATTCCGCCCAAATAGTTGTTTAAAATTGACTAAAAGTTGCAGCACCAGATCAAATTATGTATATCTTCAGTTTTTTTTTTCTTGGGAATACAAAGGGTGTATTGGGGAGAAGTAATAGAAGTCTGTGTTCACCGATTGGTGGAATTCTTTAGGCTTGATTGCAGTAGGATACTGAACAGAGCCCTTAGTGTTTACTCAGAGAAAAGAATGCACAGTCCTCTTCCAGCTGTTCCATATTAGAGCACGGAGCCTGCAAGACTTGGCAGCTGTCTGTACTGCCATTTGCTGACAGCCTCCAGTACTATGCTCTGCTGCTAGGATATTTATGCATGCATTCAGCAAGCAACGAGAAAACTATTCTAGTCTAAATCTGAGATCATATTGGGGGATGGGAAGGTAGAATTTGAATGTTTCCATATGTAGTTTGTGATTTTAAGATACAAAAATGTCAAGATTACAGGGAAAGGCCACTGATTATTATTTGGTTTCAAAATAATAGTAACAAAAGACTGCATTGGTGCATCAGAAGTTGGGTGTGGAGTCAGAAGAAATATATTTGGTGTACAATATGGGTGGAACAAGCTCAGTATTAGTGATAAGATCTTCAGTGAAGTATCTCCTCTGTTAAATTGTTATCCGGTTACTAATGCACAGATCAGTCTAGAAGCATAAAATATTAGAAAATGTCTTGCTTGAAGCACAGAATCCTAAATGGAAGTTGCATTAACTACCAGCAGCTCTCTGGCTCTTGGTTGTTTTTTTCATGACCCTTTATTTGGTTTACAATCTACACTGAGAAGGGGGAACCCTGCCACGAAAGGTTACAATTTTTCACTTTCTACATTACTTTCCTGTTCTACCCACAATGTACTGTATATTGCAGGATTATACTTCACAAGGAATAGGTGATATTTTGTGCCCAGCAGTTAAGCACTAACATATGTTTGTAATTATGTTTCCTAGACGAGGGGAAATTCTAATCGACTGTATTCAGAGCAGTCATAGTTTTGAGTACAATGATGTTCAGTTCCAAAGACTGATGTAAACTTTTGTGCCAATCAGAAATAGGAAATAAACTATAAACTTTTTTGATATGCAAACCTGAAAAATCAACAATAAACACCGCTATAAACTGAGATTTTTTAAAATCCTAACCTTTCCATAGCTGAGTATAACTGTTATTTTAAAAGAATATTGCTATTCAAATACTGTAATATAGTGACCATGTTTGGAGAAGTAACTGAAAATTGGTTAGACATTGGCTCAGATAGGAAATGGTGACCTTAAGCAGCTAGGAAAGGATATAGGATCATGGAACTAATTTGGGTTAGTGGTCAGCCATAGGCTTCAGTGCTTGCTTAGAATTGAACTGATAATAGTTAAAGCTGCACAACCCCATTAACTTTCTTTAGTACTTCCCAAAGCAATCTTGAGTCTGAAAAAGAAACCCCTGATTCCTATTAACCATTTTGGGGCGTTGCCATATAAAGTTGTATTTGTTTACGGTTTGAGCAGTCACTAGTCTTGTTGGGATTAAGATCATAGGCTCGTGTTCAAAAGCCTGTGATCCAAGTCATGAACGTGTGACTGACAAACCTAAAGGTGAGTAAATTGAATAAATTTAGCTGCATAGTGTGAAATTGTGGCATTTCCCCCCTTTTGGGATTAATTTAGTAACAGGAGTAGGCCATTCAACACCTTGAGCCTGTCCACCATTCAGTTAAATCATGGATGATCTGTACTTCAACTCCATTTACCTGGCTTTGTTCCATATCCTTTGATACCCATCCCCAACATAAATCCATCGATCTCCTTCTTAAATTTCAATTGACCCAGCATCCAGAGACTTTTGGGGGAGAGAGAGTGTTCCATATTTCCACCACCCCTTTGTGTGGAAAAAGTGCTTCCTGAATTCATTCCTAAATGGCTTAGCTCTAATTTTAAGATTATGCCCTCTTGTTCTGGATTTTCCCACCAAAGAAAATAGTTTCTCTGTATTTACCCTATCAAATCCCTTTATCATTTTATACATCTTGATTAGATCACCCCTCAACCTTCTAAACTCAAGGAAATACAAGCCAAGTTTTATGCAACCTGTCCTAATGTAACCCTTTAAGCCCCAGTATCATTCTTGTGAATCTGCACTTTACCCCATCAAAAAATAACAGCCTGGAATTTTGCGGTGGTAATGATGGCGAAACTGTCAGCATTTGCTGTCATTACCCCTCTGAAACTGACCATAACTTCAGGATTTAACGCACGCGCAGATAAAAGTGGAAATCCTGAAGTTACGGTCAGTTATTCCCTGCTCCGCCACAGACTGGGCAGTGAAACTCCCTATAGCCGGCAATCAGTGGAATCAGTTGAACTGGCGAAAACTTAAGCTTTTCCGACCTAATATCACTTTTAAACACCCCATAAAAAGTTAACCCTTGTTGGGACAGGTGTAACTGGGTTTTTAACAGCGTATTGATTGCTGAACAACCGTTCTGGCCCAGAAAAACTAATTTTATATTTGTGGAATGTTAAATTTCTCCATTATGATAAAAATTACTAGATTTTTAAATTAAATTTTCTTTTAAAGTTAATCATATTTCAGCTTCTACCTTAACCCCATGTGTATGTCTCAATCTTTATTTTGTCTCTGTAAAATGTTTTAAAAGTGCAATATGATAATCAGTGCTTTTTATTTCCTGGTTTGCTGTCTGAGAATTCTTCAATGTGATTGGCTGCTTAGACAGCTTGATGACATCACTGCTGCAGTATGCTAGGGGTTCCCTTTTGACAGCGCTACAGTTAAATTAAGTTTGAGAAAGCTAAAATTCGCGCCACAGAGATCTTTGTGGGCAGCTTTCTTTGAGATCAGCAGCGATTGTTGTTGCTTCGCCGCTGACCGCAAATTCCGGGCCAATATATCTTTCCTAAGGTTCTGTGTCCAAAACTGATGCAGTACTCTAGATGGGTTATAACCAAGGCTTTCTACAGCTGAAGCATTACTTACTCTTGAATTCCAATCTCCTTTAGATAAAGTTGAATATTCCATTAGGCTTTTTGATTACGTTTTGCGCGTGTGTACTAGCTTGTTGGATAGAGTTAGCTCCCTTCCTTCTCCCCCGCCCCTCCCATCGAAACTCCTCATGACTTTCAACTAGTGGATTGTTTTGAGAGCTAGTGAACCTCACAACTAAGAGAGATTCATGCCCTGGAACTCAAGCCATCTGATTAGGAGATGGGCGTTCTATTGCTCAGACTATTGAATTGTCTTGCTCTTTGCAGCTACTGTATTTACTTTATAGATTGTTGTGTCTAAATACTGAATTTCTGCTTTCGATTGACTTGCCATAAAAAGATGTTCCAAGTCTGAGCTATGTAGGATCTGAGCAGAATCTTGTAACTTGTATTTTGATATTCCGAGATTTGTTTGCATACTAGTTTTAAGAGTTATTCACCGAGACTTCAGTCAAAATATGAATCTGTTTAGGAAAGACATCGGGTGGGTGGTGTATGCTCTCCTTTCTTTCTCAGTTACCCACCCACCAAGAAGGTTGGTCGGCTCGGCCTTTGAGAGGCGATCACTGTAATGGAACTGTACTTTTTTTAATGAAGAAGAAGAAGAAGAAGAAGAAGGAACAAACTTGCACTTTCGCAACCTCCGCATGTCCCAAGTGCTTCACAGTCAATTAAGTACTTTTGAAGTGTAGTCACTGTTGTAATGTATGGAACCATGGCAGTCAATTTGCTAATGGCAAATCCCATAAACAACAATGAGGCAGATGACCAGATAATCTGTTTTGTGATGTTGGTTGAGGGATAAATATTGGCCAGGTCACTGGGAAATCTCATAACTTTTATGTCCACCTGAAACAGCAGACGGGGGTCTCGGTTTAACATCTCATCCAAAAGACAGCACCCTCAGTACTGCATTAAAGTGCATGCCTGGATTATGTGATCAAGTCATGTAGTGGCTCTTGTACCCATAAATGTTAGTGTTAGTACCAAATGTGGATGGCAAAAGTAAATCCTGATAGTATTTCCAGCAATCTGTACGTACCTACACATAGTGCAAATATTTAAACTTAAAAATCCTGCATGTGAGGAGGAGAAAATGTAGCATTTAAGTCTATGGTGATAAATTATGACTCAATTGTTTTTTTTTAATTGATCTAAAACCCATCAACTTGTAATAATGTGTATTTTATTTGAAACCTGATCTTTGGAAAAACTGGCTCTTTTATAATTAAACAAATGTAATTTCTACGAGGTCTTGAATTTATTAGCTATGCAACTAACTCATTTATTGGCTAAAAAATTCAGTCTGAGGGTTCACTGAATGACATTAATGTATCTAATATGTAATACATTTAAATTTTTTACCTAAAATTTTTTCGATTTCATGTATACAAGGTACTCAAATTTCTTTAAGATTTAATTTCATTATCCGATTAGTGGGAGACTGTATTTTAAAAGATATGCAGGTGTTGAAAACGCTACATTGATGCACAGCATGTGCTTTGAGTCAGTGTTTTTTTGGTGTTGCATTAATTTAACAGCTGCGCCTGTTTTGTGCCAGCTATTTAAAAATGTTTTGCGTTATGTGCAATTAGGGTTAGATATTTTTTTTTAAACTCTCACTCTGGAGAGAGCTTAAGCATCCAAATTGCATTTTAATACCTACCTACATTATACTGAATAACAGACTGCTTTATGTAAGTTTCCAATTCATCTGGCTTTTAATTTATTAGTGTATTCAAAGACTAATATTATACAGGTCACCTAATTGGTGGTGGTCTGTTACAAAGGCATAGGGCATTGCAGTTTTTTTGTAATATCAGTTATGTAATTACAAATTGTTTATTAACAGCATTTGTTTAACCTTTCCATCTGCTTTATTTTATATATAATATTTATCAATAGGCTTGAATCTTTGGTCATTGCTAGTGGTTTTATCTAAGAAGGAATTTTTCTTTTAAATAACACACGCAAAACTATTAAAAATCAAAACTAAGAATCAAGGTGTCAAAACATGCATTATCTTCTTGATCTTATCGTGCCCTTCCTGCCCAATTCTGCAGTTTGCTTGGATCGTGCAAGTTGTAAGCCAAGTTTGCTCCAGGACTCAACAGTGTTGCTCATGAAATTATAGGCAGGGTGTGAAAGTGGTTCAGTACTTCCTGCTCCTTCAGGGGAAATGCCTTGCTTTTAATGCTTCCCCACATTAGAGATTGTGAACGAGGGAGAATGAAGGAGGAAAACACATTTCAGCAGCCCTTGACACTAATGAGCTTTGTTAATCAATCAATGTCAATATTGGCTACAAGGTGTGAAGATTTCAAGTTGGAAATTTCATGAGTGATTACAGAATTGACCTGAAACCAGGAAATCCAAAAGCCTTTTGTGAGTGAAAACTTCAACTACTTTTTTAAAAAGGACATGAGCTTTTGTCTCCACACACATCATTTTGGGAGCTTCTCTCCAGGACCCTGCGATAATCATAAACCATAATGGAGCAACAGGTTTCTAAGAAACCTTTTATCTTAGAATCTCAAATTGATCTTTAGATATATTACATGTATGACATGTTGATACATCAATGAGTAAAATGTTTGTATCTGTCGGGAGGTAATTAACGCAGCTAGTCATTTTCTTTCAAACCTTCAAATTAACTGCAAGTTTTTTTAAACGCCTTTCTCCGTGCATGTTAGCCAAGTTTAGTAACTTTATTAAAATAGCATCAAATTAGGCAATTGGTTGTCCTGTTAATACAGTAATCACTAGTTTTCAGTAGAAAAACATACATCATTTGACTTGTGCAACTGCAAAACAGTCTTGGTCATGTAATTTTTGTTTAATGTATTTGTTATGATAGTCAGCATTCTCAACTGAGGAATGACAGAAATCAAAAATCTGATGGGATACTAGTATTGGTTGACCCCATTCAAGCGTTTGTGGATCAAGAAAATATCTATGATGACCAGAGCTGGAGGTAATTTCTACACTGGTTTCATCTTTAATTGAGTAAGGAGTATATTACTAACTTAATGTCCAAATGGTTTCGATTATCCATTTCAGTAGAACATGATTTAATGTATGTACATTAACTTTCTGCTTGGGAATACTAGTGTAATATTAAATCATGGAGGATGATCAGGTGACTGGTTTACAGTAACTGACTAAGTCAAGTTCCATTTTCATTATTGATATTTTCTAGGGGATTGTATTGTGCAATTCTTTTTCTTGAAATCCATCAACTGGTTCTTTGGAGTCAATGGGTTTATTGACTTCACCAATCTGCTTTTGTTTTCACTGAAAAACTCAACTCGAATTGAAACTGAATACAAGGAATTTAAGTATTTGGGCTTGTACTAGATTTATGTTGAACTTTCATTGAAATTGCATACTACAGGAAACTCTTTATTAACCGGGACCGGCGTGGTGCCGGTTTATCGAAAGTACCGGATAACGGAGAGTTATATCTACCGAGGCTATTTTTAACAAGAGACTCCAGGCAGCGCGGGAGAATCAACTCCTGCTACTGCAGTGTTTCGGACTTCCGACAGCGCCAGGAGGCCGAGTAGTGGCACTTTTGAAAACTACCCCATCTGACTAAATCGGCATTCGCGGACTCGGACTCGGCAACATTGCCGGTTATTTGAGAGGAGTTTTCGGAGTACTCGGCGTTCGCGGAGACTCGACTGCGACTCGGCAACATTGCCGGTTATTTGAGAGGAGTTTTCGGAGGATGATTTTTGCCGGTTAAGCGAGAATTCCGGATATTTGGGTGCCGGATAAACAAAAGTTTCCTGTATAATGTAAAACAAAAACTGAACTTGAAGGATTTCTAAGAAATAAAACTTTATCTTGCAATCCTTGTACATGAGGTGGAGTAAAATGGAAACATCTATCAGTTGTGTACCACACAGGCCTTTAAAAATGGCTTTACACTAACTTTTGGATTCTGAATTACCAAAAGTCACATTTATGTAAACTCGCTATGCTTTTCTGGAGAGGAGGGAAGGTTAAATTCCTTGCTCAGTGTAATTTTTTTTAACAATGGTCTGAACTTTTAGATTTGATTATTAGCATCTGTTTTGTAACTAGACACAAATGAACAATTCTTGCCTCTTTATCTAAATATAGTTCTTTATTCACCCCTTTTCCCTTGAAGGAACTGATTCCTTGCTGACCAGTATGGTTCTATGGGCACTTGTCACCCTCCTGTACTTTGCCCAAGTAGTTATTCTTCCTGTGAAGCTTGGCTGTGAGAGGCTATTAAGACGAGAGGCCATAAGCTTGATCGTGTTGTGCGCACAAATTTCCAGCAGGGGTCGATAGATAACAATCGGGCATAGAAACCGTTCGGAATTATTTCTCTTCACCATCCGTAACACTGAGACCTTGAAGTCAGTTGTGGTACTTCTAGTTCCACCCTAGCTGAGATCGGTTAGCTTAGTTCAGACTGTGTTTTGATCTTTGGATATTTTGTGGTCCGTATGGCTTAACTACTCGATGGATAAACTTGCTGAACAATTAGGGAGCTCCTACAATATTTACTTCAACTTTAGAAAGCTGATGGTGAAAGTACATTCTTAGTACCTGTGTGTATTGGCCTGTGAATACTGATATATTTCGCATTAATTGGCCAGAAAATACTATAGCTCTAGTTTATCTGTGCCAGCCATTCTGACTCTCTGCTTTTAGCATCTTATCTAGCTTCATATGAATCAGATGGTTTAGTTCATGACCTATATAAACATTTGGGAGCAGCATCTAAAAGAATGAGGTAGGATTGTGTGACTCCCTTTCTATTTCATCAACCGTCTCATTTTAGAGCCTGGTCCGATCAAACCATTAATTGGCGTTTTTGAAGCTGAAAGCAAGACCATATTACTTGGTTCTAACCAATTATTGTGCTCGCCAGAGTCAGCTTGTGAATTTTTTTTGTAATCTGTCTTGTTCTGAGCTCCTCCAACGCCTCAGCAACTTTAGCCAGTGAGTAGCTGAGCCTAGCCCCAGGTTTGATAACTGGGATGGTCTGCGTTAGCCAGCTCCTGCCAGAGAGGAAGCAGGAGCACTCCTCGGCTAGAGAAGGGAAAATATACCACTCCTGATTGCTATTCAGTGAACTCTGCCTGTGTGCTGTCCAAGCTTGGCATAGGTGCGTACAATGGAACCTTGTGGGCTACATCTAAAGTTTAAATCCATGTTCCTATTAATTTGCGTATATTTAAAGTTGCTGATACTAACCCATCTTGGTGTTCTGACTTAGAATTTATCTACCAGTAAGGCAACAGTGGTAACAACAGCTCTTTTGAAACCTGTAGACTCTTGCATTCAAACAAGACAAATCGGCAAACAAGAAATACAAGTGCAAAGACTGAGTTGCTGCTGGATTGCAAGTGTGACATCCTTACTCTAGGGAGATTGAGGATCCTAACACAGATAATTTTGCATTTTCTGTCAATTTACAGCTAAGACTGAAAATTACTATGATGAGAGAAAGTTTGAATCTTGAATTGAGAAATTGCTTAGACTGTGAGGAAAATTGTATTTGAATCTCCCTTTTTGTATTAAGGTGAACAGAAGCATGCTTATACAGGTGGGAGGGTGAAATGCAAACGGTATGCTATTGGTGCCCTTCTGACCACCTAACTATTCCATTTCCCCCCCACAAGAGAATTTGTGCAGTTAAGAACCGATTTTAAGTCATCTCATCACACCGCCCCCCATCTCTTTTTTTCCCTTTGGGCAGAGTTGGTGTTTTTAAAAAATTATTTTTCCCATATTATTCTTTCTATTTCAAAAATCCTTCCTCCACATTCTCTGTCCTTTTTGGAATTTGATTGGAACATTCTCCAGTTTGTATGAATGTTGGGTGTCTGTGGATTAGACTTCAAGGTATTGCAACTCCCAATTGATTTGAGTGTGATAACTTTTTTGTTCAACTGTCTATATCTTGAATAGCCATGCTTGTGTCTAGTCAGAACCTCTGCATCTTTTTGGGTGGAGGTGGAATAGATGGTTTCATCACCTATTTCCATTCATATTTACCTTTCAAGAGGGTTTCTGTCTCGTGTTCTTGAGACCACTGTTCCCTCTTACTTTTTTTGGTGCGCGATCCCTTTAAGTCGCTGCGCGGCCCATTGAAATTGTCACGCATGCGCGGTTCCCATGTAAAAGCTGGTGAGCGGCCTGCGTGGGACGTCCAGACCACCGCGCGGCAACATTGCTTGAGACTTGTACCATTTTTGCCTGCTGTCATGAGGTTTGGCAAAATGGGTGCTGCCACTGTTTATGTTGTATGAGGGCTGCCTGCTCTTTCCTGTTGGACAACTTATGAAAATCTTTGCTTGGGGGGTAGAGGGGTTGTTATATAGTTTGGGCATGACTTGGGATTTTCTTGTTGATACTGGCTTTCCTTATTGCTGATTCTGTTCCTTTGCTTTCCTACAAGGTAAGTATGATCTTAAATCTAATGGATTATGTTTTGGGGGGGTTGGGGTGGTCTTCTGATCTATCATTTCCTATGTGTTGGATTCCCAGGCAAGTGTTTAGGCTGGTGCCTTTTTGGAATGGTTCAGTTGACAAAAATGGCTGTTGCAGTTCTATCCTATGACTTTCCATAAACATAATGAGCTCCTTTTCTTGCAAGTGCCTTGGATAGTTGATTTTAATTGTAAGATTTCTAATGAAGAATGGAAGGCTTTTAAGCTGCAGGAAGGCTTTTAAGCTGCAGGTTCCAACCTATCAACCAGCAACTGCCTGTGAAGGGAGGAGGGGCAAAGAAACTACTACATGGCATTGTGGTTGCACTATTTATGTTCTGAAATTATGATCATTGGAGAGGGTGTGGAGGAGCTGGCTCCCACTTGCACATTTTCTGGATTTGTCCCTTAGCTGAGCCATTTTTGGGCCACAATACTGTAGGTGGTAATGTCAATCACAAACATGTCAGTCACACCCAACCCCATTGCATTGTATCATTGATCTTCCTGTGGACTCGATTAGGACATGATATTTAATTAACATCCTTTACACAATACACCATTGCCATCCAGTTCTCTGGAGACAAGTGATGACATTTCACTTGACATAAGAGGGTCTGCTCTTATGAAAGTCTCTGTTTTTTGTATTTCTGCTCCTTGCAAAGTGGGGAGAGGATGAGGGAGCTCTGTACCTGTCCCTTTCCTTTTCCATATTATTGTTGTTTGCCTGTTTATTGTTAAATATCATCTTTGTGATGGTAACCTGTGTTGTTGGAATGATTTATCAGTGCCTTGAATTGTAAATTCTACTACTTCTGTCCTAGTACCAGCCACTATTTCACTGAACTTTGCCTTTTTCCAGTCCAGAAATGGATATATTTTTCAATTGATAACTATTTTTGCTGAAAGGTAGGCATTAAAAAGCTCTGAAATAGACATGTAAACGTGCTGCCATAATAGTTTGCGGTTCCATGTACAGAAACTTGCTGCAAACAAACGAGCACAGATCCACTGTTAAATTAATTACTATTCTGCGAAAATGAAGCTTTGTAACTCTATCTGTACAGTTAATGTCATCTAGCATATCTGCACCACTTCCTTTGCAAGGTTTTTTAATAACTTTTTGTGGGTGGCGCAGCATTTATTGCCCATCCCTAGTTGTCCTGAGGACATTAAGAGACAACCACATAGTGTGAAACTGGAGTCATGTGTAAGCCAGACCAGGTAGGGGTAGCAGGTTATTTTCCCTGAAGGGCATTAATTAATCAATTGGGTTTTTATGACATTTTTGGCAGATTTCATAATTATATTCTGGTTCTAGTCCACTTGGTGAATTCAGTTTTACAGCTTGCCATGGCTGAATTTGAACTCGTGACTTCTGGGTTGCTAGTCCAGGACCATGACTCGTGTCATTGCACCAGAAACAAAGCAGCTCCTGATTTTTTTGATTGGGGTGGGGTGTAAGGAGAAAGTAAGCTTGAACAAATAAGCATTTTCTAGCTATTTTAACTATTTATATTTATGTAAATGCTGGCTTATGTAATTCTGAAATGTTCTTCTGCAAGCTGGGGAAGCCATGCATGCCACCAGAAAGTATAGGAATTTGGAGGGCAACCAAATATGAGGGTTTTTTAGGAGGCTTTTAAATGCAGAGAGGTAGCAAGGTGAAGTGGCTTTCAAAGATGGTTATACAAGGCTGGCCATAATGGACGAAGTTTGGCCCCTTGTGAAACTGAGACGCTAGGGGCAATCATGTCAGTTTGGCTCATTTGGTATCGCTCCCTCCTCCAGGTTAGAAGGTTTTGGGTTTGAGCTCAAAACTTAAGCTAGGCTGACACTCATTGTAGAACGTACGATTCTTCAGATGAGACAAATGAGGTCCCTTTTACTTGTTCAGATGGATATTAAAAATCTCATGAACAAATTGAAGAGGAGCAGGAAGTTTTCCTGGTGTACTGGCCAACATTCCCTCATCAAATTTCATCAACTGGTCATTCATTTCACTGCTGTTTGTGGGACAGAGTGGCTGCTACATTGGCCTACGTAATGGTAATTTATTAATCTTAAGTCGGAAGGTAGTGGATACAGATTGGAATATTATAGCTGAAAATTTCATGTGTGGTGGGGGGATGGAATTAAAAAAAATAAATAGGACTATGATCTTGAAGTCTTTGTTTGCTTTCCAACACTAAAATGCTTAATCTTTTAAAAATATGTATTTTCATTTTGTATATTGTGTATATTTACAAAAAACAATTCTAATATTGGTTATAAAATATCTATGCTCAATTAATTTTCCAAATAAATGACCAGACTAAACAGCTGACAAAAGATTGTGTATATATTATGTTTCCATTTTTCTCTATTTTCCCCTCTCTTTCTGACTCTGGTCACCATTGACTGGATTCTCTCTGCCCTTTCATGTCTTTCCCTTGGTACTCCCACACTTCGCTCCTGCATACTGAGCACCCATGCCTCCTCTTCCTCCTGGTGTCATTTCTCTCCCCCCCCCCCCCCCCCCCCCCCCCCCCCCCAACCGAAAAAAAAATCTCCACGCTATGTATTTGTTAGTGGCACCCACAATCTTCTTTCCAGTGTTCCCATGCCCAGTAACCCCTTTCCCCAATTTCCCATGCCATAGTACCACCTCCCATCACTGCCAAACCCAACACCCCCTTTTCCCCATCCCCACCGGACTGCCAAATTGAAACACCCCATTCCTACCAGACTTCAGTACCTCCTTCCCAATCTAGCCAAACATTCAACTATCCCTCCCAGTGTTCCCACATCCATCAACCATCTTCTTAGTTCTTGCAGATTTTCGCACCCACCCATGCACTCTAATGTCCCCGCATTCTATGCTGCTAAACCTCAGGACTCCCCTTCCAATATTGCCAACTTCGACAGGCTGCCTCCTCTCCCAACTAGCTAGTACTGCTACATGCAGTTGCTACAACTACATCCTTCCTACCTGCAATAATATATTTCCTACCTATAATAATCATTGTCAAACTTTTAATAGTAATCAAAGCCACTGATTTGTAGTTTGCACACACATCTATAATTATTGAATTTGCGCCCAAAATATCTCTCGTACTCCTATAATAGCACAATTTGTCTTATTTAACCACTGTCAATCAGTGTTTTGATATATTGAGTGTTACTGTGAATTAGAGGATACTTTGTTTTATGCTATGTAACATTAAGGGACATCTATTAGTAATATATTGATGTGTAATACTTGCTCCTTGTCATGCTATGTTTAATAGCTCAAAGTAAAAAAGCAGCAAATCAGAACTAAAGAGGCAAGGGACTTGAGAGGGAAAAAACCATGACAGCAGCTAAAAAAATTAAGGATTTGTGAAAACAGCCAATCTGATTGGCCAGTCAATAGAGGTTACAAATAAAAGAAAGTCAATCAAATCATTTGTAATAATGATGGGGGGGAAAAATGTCATTTCATCCATTATTTTTTCATAAGTAAATTTGTAATGTCCAAAATAAGATTTTCAACAAAACAATAGCATGAAAAACTTGCACAACATGATGAAATTTTCCCGTAGAATTGTCTTTTATTACGTTCATTAAAGCATTTACTTCGAGGTCTGTTTGAAAAGTTTGGGCTTTGACGGGATCATTTTCTCAGAATAAGTGTAGGTACCTACCGCACATGCAATCTAGGGTTAATCCAAGTAATGTTTCATTTTAAATACTTGTGGATTTTTTTACATGAGAAAAAGAACAAGTACGAGAGAGATCTACATGACTGTGACTTTGCTTCAAAAAAGTAATCGGCTGTGAAGCAGTTTGGGATCCCTCTACCCTGCCAATACATATATGAAAGAAAATATAATAACCAAGATCTTGATTTATAGCTTTCATGCCTAACTGCAGAGTTGTGGGATTCAATTGCAAATGGTGGTAAAAATCCCAGAGTACAATGTAATAAAAATGAGATTTTGAGTTATGTAATTGGCCCTTACAATACATAGCATAATGCACCAATGTGGCACTTTAAAATAATGTATTTATGACTCATTGTGACCAGCATCATGGGATTTCCACAAGCAGTAATAGAAGAAAGTTGTTTTGCATGCTGTGTACACAGGTGTTTGAAAACTTTTTATTTGTTTCCAAAGTGCCTTTCTATATGTGACTACCCTGAGCTACATTTTTTGAGTCATCTTGTTCCATTGGACATCACACTCCTACTGTCACTGTTCACTTTGAGAAATGTGCTGGTCTCTCTCTAATTTAGAATTCTGCAGTATAAGTTGAGAAATATTTAGAATCCAAGCATTCTTAAAATAACTATTAAAAGTGCATGTTTGGTGCTGGAGTATTACTACAGTTCTTGAAATTGATGTACAAGTATAAAAAGGCACATCTTTAGATTTTCTGCATTGAATGTTCGATGAAGCTGTTTGAGACTTGGTGATGCATGAAAGACTGCGACAGAAAATGAGCTTGCTGTAACCTAATCTATTGCCATCATGTTTTATCGTGTGTGTGTGTGTGTGTGTGTGTGTGTGTGTGTGTGTGGCCTTTAACACAGTGAAACGTCCCAAGGCGCACTTCGAGCGTTATAAAACAAAATTCGACACCGCGCCACATAAGGAGATATTAGGGCAGGCGATCTAAAGTATGGTCAAAGAGGTAGGTTTTAAGCAGCGTCGTAAAGGAGGAAAGAGAGGAAGCGATGCAGGGACGTTTAGGGATTGAATTCCAGAACTTAGGGCCTTGGCAGCTGAAGGCACGGCCACCAAGGGTGGAGCGATTAAAATCAGGGATGCTCAAGAGGCCAGAATTAGAGGAGCGCAGATACCTTGAAGGGTTCTGGGGCTGGAGGAGATTACAGAGATGGCGAGGTCATGGAAAGATTTGAAAACCAGGATAAGAATTTTAAAATCGCGGCGTTTGATAAAATGCCACATAATAGGCTTGCCAGCAAAGTTGTAGCCCATGGAATGAAAGGGACAGTGGCAGCATGGATACGAAATTGGCTAAGTGACAGGAAACAGAGAGTAGTGGTGAACGGTTGTTTCTCAGACTGGAGAAAGGTATACAGTGGTGTTCCCCAGGGGTCGGTACTAGGACCACTGCTTTTCTTAATATATATTAATGATTTGGACTTTGGTGTACAGAGCACAATTTTAAAATTTGCAGATGACACAAAACTTGGAAGTATAGTGAACAGTGAGGAGGATAGTGATAGACTTCAAGAAGACATAGACAGACTGGTAGAATGGGTGGACACGTGGCAGATGACATTTAATGCAGAAAAGTGCGAAGTGATACATTTTGGTAGGAAGAACGAGGAGAGGCAATATAAACTAAAGGGTACAATCCTATAGGGGGTGCGTGAACAGAGAAATGTGCACAAATTGTTGAAGGTGGCAGGGCAGGTTGAGAAAGCGGTTAAAAAAGCATACGGCATCCTGGACTTCATAAATAGAAGCATAGAGTACAAAAGCAAGGAAGTTATGATGAACCATTTATAAAACACTGGTTCGGCCTCAACTGGAGTATTGTGTCCAATTCTGGGCACCGCACTTTAGGAGGGATGTGAAGGATTTAGAGAGGGTGCAGAAAAGATTTATGAGAGTGGTTCCAGGGATGAGGGACTTCAATTACGTGGATAGACTGGAGAAGCTGGGGTTGTTCTCCATGGAGCAGAGAAGGTTGAGAGGAGATTTGATAGAGGTGTTCAAAATCATGCGGGGTCTAGACACAGTAGATAGAGGGAAATTGTTCCCATTGGCGGAAGGGTTGAGAACTAGAGGACATAGATTTAAGGTGATTGGCAAAAGAACCAAAGGCGACATGAGGAAAAACTTTTTTACTCAGCGCGTGGTTATGATCTGGAATGCACTGCCTGAAAGGGTGGTGGAGGCAGGCTCAATCGTGGCTTTCAAAAGGGAGTTAGATAAGTACCTGAAGGGAAAAAAATTGCAGGGTGACTGGGAAAGGGCAGGGGAGTGGGACTACCTGAACTGCTCTTGCAGAGAGCCGGCATGGGCTCGACGGGCTGAATAGCCTCCTTCTGTGCTGTAACCATTCTATGATTTTAACCGGGAGCCAATGTCTGGGTGATCGGTGATCGGGACTTGGTGCAAGTTAGGACACCGGTAGCAGAGTTTTGGATGACCTCAAGTTTACAGAGGGTAGAACATGGGAGGCCAGCCAGGAATGCATTGGGATAATAAAATCTAGAGGTGACAAAGGCATGGATGAGAGTTTCAGTAGCAGAGGAGCTGAAGTAGGGGCGGAGTCGGGTGATGTTACGGACGTGGAAATAGGCGGTCTTAGTAATGGCACAAATATGCGGTCGGAAGCTCATCTCGGGGTCAAATATGACCGCAAGGTTGCAAATAGTCTGGTTTAGCCTCAGACAGTTGCCAGGGAGAGGGCTGGAGTCGGTGGCTTGGGAACGGAGTTTGTGGCAGGGACTGAAGACAATGGCTTCGGTCTTCCCAATAAGCCAATCTTGTAACTTTTTAAATCACAATTTAATTTCTCCACAATCATACTGTTGTCATTGATTGAGAGGCTGGTCTAGTTAAGACCACATGCTTTCTCTCGACTTTTTTACTTGCCAGAAGATGCAGCTTAGTGGTGTGAAAAATATTATTTTTTCCAGAAATCAGATGCAAACAAATTGCATTTGGAAAAGATGAGCTATCTTCTATGGTCATTTTCCTCACCCCTCAATTTATTTCCCCCTATTTAAAGGTTTTGATGCCGCCTGCCATCTATCACCTGAATGTGCTACGTATGCCCAGTCCCCTCTAAATGGTGTAGGTTGTGGTTTTGTTGTTGTGCCACTGTCAGTGAAACAGGCCATTAGTAGGTGTGTGAATGTATGCAATGATTTTCCCCATTTGTTCCCTTGCCTTCCCTATGAGGAAACACTTGGCTTCTCCTGGGTATTTCTCCACAGCAGTGTGGCTGAGAGCAGGAACTCTGGAATGGCTGGTGGGAACTCATTTCCTACATCTGAGGCAGTATGTGTTAATAATCCAATGGACTGCAACTGTACTATAAATATGTCTTACAATAGTCTACTGATGTAATATTGTATAGTTTATGCAATATTTAGTTGATTATTTGCTTATGTAATGTATGTTGTGATGAAATGGTGGGATTAAGTTCTCCTGAATGATGCAGTATGTAGTGAAAAGAAGTTGATTGTTTTGGGTAGATACAAAGTGGGATCCACTTAGCTGAAAGAGAGGAATATTGCATGATTCCACCGATGTTCAGAGTGGCATATCTTACCTCAACTCTCCAGCTGCTAGTAGTAACTCCGATAAGCTCGGTGTTTCATCTGAACCTGGAGATAGAGCAGCTGGAGCATGGCATGATCAGCTTGGCTACCTTAATTGTGTATGTGCTTTTCTTTTATTTAAAAAAAAATGTCAAAGCTTATCTGCAGTTTTCAAAACTAATCAAGGATGCCTTTTTTTTTGTCGGGCATCTGATCTTTGGCAGGCTACAGCACTGCTGCTGTCACTTTATTTATGATTGATACTGGGTCAGTGCAGCATGGTAATGTAGATCGCCTGCCAGATTTCACCACACTTGTCCTCAATCTTGTGCCCTCACTGGAAGATGCGGAGTGCAGGTGTGGCATTCTAGAGGGAGTGAGGGAAAATTCTGCTATCAGTCATCATTGGCATGCTTCTGAGAGACTAGAATGAAAGTGCCATTGATAGTGGCCTGAGAACGAGAATGAATGATGTGGTGAAAGAGAGGGCAGATATTTGGTAAACTCTACTTTTTTTTTTAAAAAAAGCAACTATTTATATTACACTTTTATAATGCTCATACAAGGAAGACATTGTGAATTGCATTGAGGAAGGAGAGAAAAGGGTAAACGGGCAAGATTGAAATGGTTGGTAGTACAGTCAATGATGAGGGATTTTAGAAACCTTTCGGAATTGGGATCTAGGAGAGAGTTCCAGAGAGCTGCTATATAATGGCCGAAGGTAACCGTGGACAGAGGGAGCAAGGAACAAAGAGTGATCTGATATGGGAGAAGCAGAGGGCACTTGTGGCTGGAGCAGATCATTAAAGTAAAGTGGATTGAAGAGGAAAGGATTTGAAAGTGAGGACAGTCAATTTTCTAGGGTGTAGAAAGTCAGTGCAGCTTGGAATGGACAGGAGTGATGGTACAGTACTTAGTGTGACTGAGGATGCAGGCCATGCTATTTTGAATATTGTAATTTGTGGAGATGGCTACAAGAGTTAGAATTGAAATGATAAAAGCATAGTCTAGGATTTCAGCAGTGAAGGGGAGAAGCAGAATGGAAGAAAGTGGCATTTGTAAAGGAATGCATGCAGGGGAGAATGATTAGCTTGGAGTCGAGCAGTACCTGGAGGTTCTACATTTCCTGACTTGGCTGAAGGCATGTAGGTGCTGGGGGGAATCAAAGCATTTGGCCTCAGTTCTGTTAACATTAAGTTGGAGGAAAGTTTTGGTCATCTTGTCCTTCATGGAGAGTACAGCAAGCCTTTGGATCAATGCAAAAAGGAGGAAAAGACAGAACTTCCATTTATATTGTACCTTTTTTATGTCTTCAGGATGTCTCAAAGTTCTTTACAGCCAATGAATTACTATTGAAGTGCAGTCACTGTTGTTGAATAGTTAAATGCAACATCCACTATGCACACAGCAAGATCCTACAAGCATCAAATGAGATTTATGTTGTAAGGTACTTTGTGGCTTTGGAAATGTCAGACTCTTCTGCAGCTTAGTCAATTGGTGATTTGTTAGTAATTCCGCAATGCATACTCTTAAACCAGTAGCATGTTAATAAGTCATATTAAGCAGACTGAATTTTTAAATAAAAAGTGGCCGTACCACTTATTCTGTACCTTTATGGACACATCAAAGCAAAGCCAAGCTAAAGGTTGATGGCATATTTAGTGGAACACTACATGCTACTGGTCCGTATTTTCCGATCCCTGCGGGTGTGTACGAGCTGTGTGTACACCCGTAGGGACCTCGCAAGTGCCGGTTTCAGGCATGCGAAGCGCATGTGCTGAAAACAAGAAGCCTGCCCTGGAGAAGGGCCTCTGGGTGGAGAGTTCCGCTTTCTGCAGAACCTCCGCCTGTAGAAAACCCTTAGAAATCTTATGTCTGGTAAAAGCAGACATAAGGCCTGCTTTTACCAGCATAAGAGTTTAAAAAAAGTTTTTGGAAAAAAAAATTTTTTTCTCTCATTTATAATTTTAAAAATACTTTTAAAAAAGGTAAGTTCATTTTTAGCCCTGTAAAAAAAAAACTTTTTTTCCAAAAATTAAATTTGTTTAAAATATTTAATTTAATGTAATTTTAACTAATTTTAAAAACGTGATGTTTTTAAAAAAATTAATGTTTTGCTTGTTTTTTGTGATCCCCATTCATACTTTTGACAGGTCTAAGCTGAGAGACCTGTCAAAAGTATGAAGGGGGATTCCCTTCTTCCATTGGTTCCCCATGGCTCACATGATCCCAGGGACGCTTGCGAACCACATGCGCCCCTGGGATACCTGGGCCCTGCGCATTTCGTAGAGCAGAGGCCCAGTAGCGGAAATGGCCATACCTCGGGAGCCCTCGGGTAAGGGCGTAGATTTTTTTCCAGATCGGAGGCCTCCGCATGCAGGAAGCCTCCGATCGGGAAAATACGGACCAATATTTTTTTCATGGATACGACTGCAAACCCAGTCAATGCAACTAATGGTCTGTATTGTACTTATGGCTTTTCCTACCTAATCTAATTAGGGGTTGTAGTATACACTATACAATTCAACTTTTGTTAACCTTGCAACGAGCATGAGGGATGGCAGAAATAGCAAAGTGAAAACACGTGAAGATTGCTGTGGAGTTAGTTGGTGTTGAAAAGGTTTGCAGTGGTACTTGGAAAAATAGATTTTTTTTTACCTTAGTGGCATGCTGCCAAAATGCACTGCTGAGCTGTTTAAAGAATGAGTCCAATCAATTTTTTGAAGTACCATCACCAAGTCTGTCACACTGGAAATAACTGAGGATCGACAACACACAAAGCATTCTGCATGGTTGTGTATTTATCCTCCAGAGGTTTTTGCTATAGAGGAGCATAGCTTCGTTTATCAGCTCAACCGTAATGATCCAATTGGTTTCAGAGGAGAGAAATGGTCAGGCAGGAAAACTGCAAATAGCACCTTGCATTATGCCAGCATGAGTGGTGAGGAAAGACTTCTAATGTTTATCAGCAAACTTGTAAAACCGTAGTGTTGGAAAAATGTGCGCATGTTCCCAGTAACCTGCAAAAGGCTTGGATGACAAAAGAACTGTTTTTGCAGAGTGGGTCCAGGGATTTGAGAGGGGCATGATCAGACTGAGGAGACAGATTATCTTCATAAATAATTGTCCCATTCGCCTGGAAAGACACTTGGTGCCTCAGAGCAACAAAGATTATCTACCTTCCCCAAATATGAAACCTAATCAACCTATGCATGAAGGCATAAGATATTTCAATGTTATCTACTTGTGCTACCTAATGAGCAACATGATTGCATTCATAGAGAGGCTAGAAGTGATGGGCAACATCTGTCCCCTGCAGGCTATGCAGATTAGTCACTGTGTATGGAATAAGATGACTGAGCAGACCATCAAAAAATCGTGCTTCGGCTAGGGTTTTCATGAGTAAAGCAATTAAGGAAGAGCCTTCTCTTACAGATGAAGCTGTAAATAAGCTAGCACATGACAAAATAAACTTCCTAAGTAGATAACACTGACTTTAACATGTATACACATGGGTGGTAATCAGGAAACAGGTGCTGAGCTTACAAATCCAGAAATCAGATGCTGTCATGCTGAAATATGAGGAGAAAGATGACAACAGTATGCAAGAACTAGTTATTTACTCTATTAAAGCATTGGTAATTGGGGGGAGGAGGGGAAAAGTGCAGGTTTCCACTAATGTTGAATGGTACCAATGTGTAAAAGTGGCCTAATATGCTTCAACCTGTGCAAAAAATAATTCAACAAGGAAGAATGACGTTGCCCAGTAGAAATTTTTGATTAGAGCCTGAAGTACTGTAATATTGTATGTAGAAAATATATAAACCTATTTTAATATAGGACTGTATATTGGAAATATTTTAAGAATCTGTTACTATAAATCAGCTACTGTATGCTACACACTTTAAACCAGTTTAGATAACCCTGTTTCTGTACATTAATGTACATATGTTTAAACTTCTTGACTGGCTTTTATAGATAGTGTAGACATCAAGATAAACACTCTGGTAATTTTGCAAACATGATTCCCACATACAGTAAAGGGTTAATGTTCAACATCTCTAACGGAGAATTGATGTGAAGATTTTTGGATGTTTTGAAGATTTGACTCCATGTTTCTCCATTGACCCCTTCAGCTTTGATGTAGTCTAGTCTTAATTCAAAGTTGTTTAATACAAATTGTAACATTTTTCAAGTAGAAATGACTGAACTAACAGGAGTAGACTGAATATGGAGACTCTACTGTAGCAAATCTAAAGGTTGAGTAGCGTCACCTTTGCTTTACATCAGCAAGTCTGCCATTTTAAGTTGGCAGCTTGTATGATGTCTTCAATCTTGACACTCTACTTATCCAGCACTATAGGTCATGGTGCCTGACAATTTGGAACAAGTATGGGAAAGAATTAAAATACAAAAGGTTAAAGGTGTATGGCAGTAGGATCTTCAGTGCTTGCTAAATATAATCAGAATTTGTCTTTGTTGCAGCACTAGGAAGGAATATTCTTTGTGACCTATAGCAGTGCAACAAAAGTTTCAATATACTGTAGTATTATACCATGTTTTAAACCCCATATGTTGTTTAGCGTCTCTTGGTATAAAGTAACAAGCCTTGGTGAAGCAATCTCAAAAATAGAATCTTCAATAAGAGCTTGGATTTTATACAACAAATTAGCCGTATTTCAATACTTAATGGCTTTATTACAGTACATTTTTACTCTTGATTTGGTCAGATGGTATTGATTATTTCCTCAAACAAGAAACCTACTTACAAGAGTAGTTATTGATTCATGATCATGAACAATGTTGGTGTGTAGTCTTTTTTTATAGTGTTAAATGCAGCTTGGTAGCTAACTAAAGGGGAATCATGCAGCTTTACAGAATTGGTGAACTGAAGCATAGCTCTAATGTTTAGCAGGGTCATTGAAACAGGAAGTGTTGGTTTGAGTATGGGGTTTTGTTGTTTTTGAACTAGCTAGTATATTTTGCTCTAGGCATAGACTGTGATTGACTCTGCAGCAAGTTATTTGCAACTAAAATCCTAAAGCTGTTAAATGAAAGAACAGTGTACCATTGCAGTCCTGAATTTATTAACCTTTAAATAGATAAAGTGGAGGTACTTAACGGCTCTGAATTTGTGGTCGGAGGCGTACCAAAAGAATACGCCTCCAAACCGAAAAATAAATCCGAACATACCTGGTGTCTCCAGAACTTTGGACTCTTTGGGTCCTGGGCCTCCATAACCTGTGTAAAGGCCCACGGATCCCAAGGGCGCATGCAGGTCGCAAGCGTCCCTGGGATCATGTGGGCCCAGTCAACCAATCAGAAAGGGAGATTCCTGTGATGCTTATGGGATTCCATTTACGTCTGGAGTGTATTCGAAATCCCTAAATAAATAAGATATCACACCACTTAAATAAAAATAAATGTTCCCATAATCAAAATTAATTAAAAGACCCTTTAAGCATTTAAAATAAAATTAATTTTTGAAATAAATGTGAACATTTTAAAATTGAGCAAAATTTACCTAAATTAATTTTAAATGTATGCGTATGTTTATCATTTTAAATTTTATTTTAACCCTTATGCTGGTAAAAGAAGGCCTTATGCCTGCTTTTACTAGGCGGAAGGGTTTCGTGAGCATTAGCTGGGCAAATAGTCCAACTCTGCGCCAGTGAAAATGATTTTGTAGCGGATGCGAAGGATCTGTCCAAGCGAAACTTGACAGATCGCAAGTTCCGGGATTTCATGTATGCGCAGTGCATGCGTGGAAACCCGGAACTTGCGGTGCCATTCTGAAGGCTTCAGACAGTGTACGCTGTCAGAAGCACCGTAATTTCAGACCCAACATGTTGGCAGTGCTCAAAATAGAAAAGTCACTCTGTCCAGATGGGATGCATCCTAGTTTACTGAGCGAAGTAAGCTTTGAAATAGCTCTGGCTACAATCTTTCAATTCACCTTGGATATGGGAATGGTGCGAGAGGACTGGAGGCCTGCAAATGTTACACCCCTGTTCAAAAATGGGGAGAGGGATAAATCCAGTAACTACAGACCAGTCAGCCTAACGTCAGTGATGGGGAAACCATAATCTGGGACAAAATTAGTTGTCACTTGGAAAAACCTAGGTTAATAAATGAAAGTCAGCATGGATTTGTTAAAGTCGAGTCGTGTCTGACAAACTTGATTGAGTTCTTTGAAATAACGGAGAGGGTTTTGTGAGGGTAGTGCGGTTGATGTGTGTGTATATGAACTTTCAAAGTGTGTTTGATAAAGTGCCACATAATAGACTTGATAGCAAAATTGAAGCCCATGGCTTAAAGGGGCAGTGGCTACGTGGATACAAAATTGGCTAAGGGACAAAAAGCAGAGAGTATTGGTGAATGGTTGTTTTTCAGACTGGAGGGAGGTATACAGTGGTGTCCCCCAGGGGTTGGTATGGGGACCACAGCTCTTTTTGATCTATATTAATGACATGGACTTTGGTATAAAGGGCATAATTTCAATGTTTGCAGTTGGTGCAAAACCCGGAAATGTAGTAAACAATGATGAGGATAGTAGACTTCAGGAGGATATAGACAGACTGGTCAAATGGGCAGACACATGGCAGATGAAATTTAATGCAGAGAAGTGTGAAGTGATACATTTTGGTAGGAAGAATGAGGAGAGGCAGTATAAATTAAATGGTTCAATTTTAAAAAGGGTGCAGGAACAAAGAAACCTAGGGGTTCATATATACACATCTTTGAAGGTGCCAGGACAAGTTAAGGCTGTTTTTATATTTTAAAAAAATACTGTATCCTTGGCTTTATAAATAAAGGCATAAGAGTATAAAAGCAAGGAAGTTATGCTAAACCTTTATAAATCACTGGTTAGGCCTCAGATAGAGTATGTGTCCAGTTCTGGCCACCACCCATTAGGAAGGATGTCAAGGCCTTGGAGAGGGTGCAGAGGAGATTTACTAGAATGGTACCAGGAATGAGAGACTTCAGTTATGTGGAGATACTAGAGAAGCTGGGATTGTTCTCCTTAGAGCAGAGATGGTTAAGGGGAGATTTAATAGCGGTGTTCAAAATTATGTAGAGTTTTTGAAACTGTTCCCATTGGCAGGAGGGTTGGTAACCAGAGGACACAGATTTAAAGTAATTGGCAAAATAACCAGAGGGGAAATGCGGCAAAATAATTTTATGCAGCGAGTGATGATCTGGAATGCAGTGCATGTTGGAAGCAGATTCAATAATAACTTTCAAAAGGGAATTGTGTATATATACTTGGAAAGGAAAAATTTGCAGGGCTATGGGAAAGAACAGGGGAGTGGGACTAATTGGATAGCTCTTTCAAAGAGCTGACACAGGCACAATGTGCCGAATGGCCTCCTTCATTGCTATATGATTCTCTGCCTCTAGAAGTGGGGAATTTATTTGGAAGCTGCCTGTGCCTGTCTTCTGAATGCTATCTTGCTGCATTCATAGCTTCAAACCCAATACAGATTTGAACCAAACTTTGTAAATGACCTCCCCAAAGATGAGCATGTGCGTCCATAAACGCTGCTTTACCAGCTTAAAAAAAATCCAACTGTTGTATTTTAACTATGCAGAAACCACTCCGCTATCTTTTTATAAATTAAGCATATGATTGCCAGATGTGTATGCTATATGCAGGACTAAACACATGACATGCCTCTGCAATAATTTAAGAATGCTTCATTAGATTTCAGTCTGTAGCAGCCATAGAATATTCTTGTAATCAACTGAAAACTATTTCTTTAAATTTTTGGTAACTATCAGTTGCTAAGCTTTCAGTGTGCAAGCCACTTTTGATAAGAGTGCACCGACAATTGGTCCACACATGCCACCACTTTAGCATCAATGTTAAACAGTTTAAAATGCTCAGTAATGCAAGAGCAGCTGTGTAACTAGGGTCAGCAAGCTTGCTCCCAAGCACACTCAATCCAACTGGTGTAAGATCACCTCTTGTCGATAGTCTTGCACCCAGTATAGTATAACTCCAGCCCAGTGCAAAGCCATCAGATCTCTTAGAGATTTATTGGTATTTGGTCTTTTTTTAACCGAAAGCATAGCACAAAAAAATTAACATCCTGGGAGCAGAGCTTGATGCAAGGTGCAGCCAGCATTGTAATTTTGGTTTGAAACGAGTGTTTACAGCATAATGGCACTCTTAACTCCTGCTGCTGGAACAAAAAAAAACCTCAAACTTAACATTAAAAATATAGCCAGTAGACTTGTACTTTCAAGGCAGTGGCCTAATTTTGGGGTTTAAATGATGGTGGTAGAATGCATGAGCTTTGCTTATGTGGTTTGATGGCAAATACCTATTCTATTCTACTCCAGTTAACCAAATTTCAAAAAGAAATAAGGAAATATAACTTCAGGACTGATTTTGAATTTATTTGAGCAGTTTGTACAAGTTAACTTCAGCTCCAAGTTAACATTAGCTCCAATGCCTGAAGTAGAAATTGCAAAGGAGGATTGTGTACAATTCTTTTATTAGAGTACGTAGAATGTTGCAATGACCCATAGTTTCCATAAATTGCTCCCATCATATTTTTTGGACTACGGTTGTCTTGCAAGCTTCCACTTGCTTACATAATCTAATAGAATGTTTAACTAAGTCCATTTTTTGAGTAAAGGATATTTTAAACTTGTGGGCAGAATTGTTCTCTCTCCATTGAAATTTTTTCATTCGAGCCTCAAACTAGCTCTGATTTTGGGTTTGGAAGGAAATAGAAAAAACTGTTTGATAACACATCAGTGGTATATACCACTATTGACAATTAAAATCACAGCCTTAGTTTTAGTATTAATGAAATAGACAGCAAACTAAGGCAGGAGTGATTGTAACTATTGACACACAATGTTTACTTAACATTTTGTTTGTTCTTCAATGCTATTTATTACTTGGATTATTCACTTTTTGCCTATTACAGGAAACTCTTTATTAACCGGCACCCAAATATCCGGTAATCTCTCTTAACCGGCAAAATTCTTGAGTAGGTAACCGGGGTTTTCCTTCATCTCTCGTTTAAAATTAACTTTAAAAAAAACCCCGAGGCGTTTGCCTTGTATTGGAGCGTGTAGATTGGGAGGAGAATGTGCAGCCCGGGTAGGCAGCGGACACGACAGATGGTCAGCTGGTGGTCCCCGGGGAGACGGAGCTCCGAATGCAGACGCATGTCAATGTGTACGGGGCTCTCGTACGTTGGGAGATATAACTCTCCGTTATCCGGACTTTTTGATTAACCGGCACCACGCCGATCCCGTCGGTGCCGGTTAATAAAGAGTTTCCTGTAGATAGCCAGGAGTAAAATGACATGTATTGAGTTTGGATTTTCATTCTCTTGCTGATTTTCTACAAGGTGTCTTCTAGATATGTTTTCTGTAGGTTCCTGCAGCAGCAATGTTGTATAATATAGACTAGACTAATCTATACAACAGCAACAACGTGCATTTATTTACGTATTGCCAAAAATGTAGAAAAACGTCCCGAGGTTCTTTGTAGAGGCGTAATCAGAAAAAAAGAGAGCGAGTTGAGTACTTTTAAGTCTGGTGGTGGAAAAGGAATGGGGAAATGTGTGTGTGTGTATGTATGTATGGCGGGGGGGAAGAGAAGGTGGTTTAAGGAGCATTCGAAACAGTAGGAACAGGATTATCAAGAAAAACCCACAGGCAATCGGAGTGGAATTTAAAAAGAAAAGTTTAAAACCTACTGGAATAAAGTTTTTTTTTTTGAAAGGAAACTTGCTTGGGAGGCCAACTAATTGCCCAATGTCATTCATTTCATCTGTTGCCTGAACCTCTGGCCCTCTTGTATTAACAAAAGATTACTCCCACAGTGCCATGGAGCTTGAAGGTTCAGTTTTGAGGACTGAGCCAGGGCTGACTTACACTCAGTACAATATGTTGGAAAATTAAAACATTTTGAAAATAGCATGAGGAAATAGTGTTTAAGTAAGTATTGCATGTGCAGGCTATATGCTGGACTTGTAAATTATTACCAACAACAAACTTCCCCTTGCATCCCTTACCATGAGTGAGAGGATACTAAAGCATTATGTCGAGTGTGAACTGAGAGCCAATTTTATTTCCTCTTCCACTGCCTGCCTCCCCCCCCCCCCCCCCCCCCCTCCGCGCAGGTGTTTGATGCCTATTTATTTTCTGGGAGCAAAGCACGCCGGTCTCGCCTCAATTTCTTCAAGTTTGCCGGAAGGGTGCCCATTTTGAAGGGTGCCTGAAGAAGCTGGCATTGGGCTTTGCATCTGGACTCTCCTCAGATTGGAGAATTTGGGGACAGGGGGTAGCTGCAAGACATAGAAAAGTAAATTCTACTTTTCTGCACTCCCCACAAATCTTTAGGCCTGGAGACTTTTTGGCTCCTGTTTTCCAACTGGAGGCTGGCAACACTGTCTGTAGCCACAGGCCTCTGAGGCCTGCAACTCATAGAATCATTCAGCAGGTTGCCAATCAGTCCATCGTGCCATTGCCGGCTCTTTGACCTATCCACTAGTCCCAGTCCCCTGCTCGTTCCCCATTGACCTGCAAGATTTCATGTAGTGTTGGTAAGTCGGATATCTGTTGCCTGTGTCTGTCATTTTGTTGCTGCTTTTGTGCCTGTCACTCATGATGTCATTGTTTCTCTTTGTTAGAATCATCAAATGATGCAGCACAGAAGGAGCCCATTGTGCCTGTGCTGGCTCTTTCGTAGAGCTGTCGATTAATCCCACTCCCCTGCTCTTGCCTCATAGCCCTGTAATTTTTTTCACTTCAAGTATTTAACCAATTCTCTTTTGAATGTTACTATTGAATCTGCTTCCACCACCCTTTCAGGCAGTGCATTCCAGATCACAATAACTTGCTGTATTTAAAAAAAAAAACACATTTCCTCAGGTCACCTCTGGTTCTTTTGCCAATCATCTTAAATCTGTGTTACCGACCCTTCTGCCACTGGAAACAGTTTCTCCTTATTTACTTGATCAAAACTATTCATGATTTTGAACACCTATCAAATCTCCTCTTGACATCCACTGCTCTAAGGAGAACAACCCCAGCTTCTCCAATCTCTCCACATAACTGAAGTCCCTCATCCCTGGTAGCATTCTAATAAATCTCTTCTGCACCCTCTCCAAGGCCTTGACATCCTTCCTAAAGTGTGGTGCTCAGAATTGGAACACATTACTCCAGTTGAGGCCTAACCAGTGTTTTATAAAGGTTTAGCATAACTTCCTTGCTTTTGTACTCTCTTTGCTATTAATAAAGCCAAATATTCCATATGCTTTTTTACAGTCTTCTCAACTTGTCCTGCTACCTTCAAAGATTTGTGTACATAAATCCCCAGGTCTCTTTGTTCCTGCGCCCTCTTTAAAATTGAATCATTTAGCTCATATTGTCTCCTCATTTCCTCCCAAAATGTATTATTTCTCATTTTCTCTGCATTAAATTTCATCTGCCATGTGTCTGCCCATTTTAACAGTCTATTGCTGTGTCATACTTGTCAGTGCCTTTTGTTAATTGTGATTCTTTGTCGGTGTTGTGTCTGGTGATGTGGTGAATTTGAGCAGGCTTCCACACTGGTTGGGTTATGGGTGTGAATTGGGTTGGTGAGATTTTAGGTTGTTTGGGGGTGGGGTGAAATGGAAAGTGTCTGGGACATCTTGTGCCCTACTCCTTTGTAGCAGTGTCGCTGATATTGTCTGCTATCTTTTGCAACTACACTTTTTTAAAATTTGTTTTTATGGGATGTGGGCGTCGCTGGCAAGGCCAGCATTTATTTCCCATCCCTAACTGACCTTGAGAAGGTGCTGGTGAGCCGTCTTCTTGAACCGTTGCAGTCCATGTGGTATTAATCCCCTGGATATTAACGTGTCGTTTGCTTTGCTGTTGTGCCCCCTCCCCATCAGTCCTGTTTCCCATGTTGGGTCCTTTGGTCCCCACCTGCCATTCCCTTGTGCTTGTACACTTGTTAGTTACTGGTAAATAGTTGCTTTTGACACACCTGCCTCCCTTTTTATAAATATAATAGGAAGTTGTGGAAAAATAATTGTATATTATTAACAGATGTGCAACATAATATTTGCTCTGCATTTTAACTGTAGCATTTTCCCTAGAAGCTATAACAACTGTGCTATTTTACAGTTAACAATTGTGTTGATGAATACCATGGTATTTCTTTACTGGATGGATGTTAATTTTATATTTTGTACATATTGCTTTTGGAAAAATCTTACAAATGATTTTTAATGCAAAATAATAAATGTAACCTTTTCTGCATCCACATATGTAGTCTGGCTAATGTTAACCTATATTGCTATCCACACAAAAACTCATTGTAATTAAACATTTGATGAAGTTTTTTGGTATTTTTATCAATTGTATACAATTCAACTAAAATTTTAACAATGAAACAAAGTTTTTTAAATGTCAAAAGCAACACTCCGATCACTTCACAACAATCAGAACTTCTAATGGGAATTGGCTAGTGAAAGGATTAAAGCTGTCTTGATAATGCCACTCCCATCTGTGTGTGGGTGTTTTTGTGCCTCAAATATTCTCCCCAGTCCCCCAATTTTTAAATATTTTTTCTAATATCCCAAGCAAGCCATTTACATTTTTTGCCTCTCCTGGGAGATTGTGTTACTTGGGTGAGAAGAGGGTGGAATGGGGTTGGTGGGGTGTTTGCACCATATTGGTGATGGGTCAGGTTTGATGGACCAGCTGGTTTTTCCTGTCTTTTGTCATGTTTGTATGTGGCACACATTGCCTAAAGGTGCCATTAGGTGACTTGTTCTGAGATTGTGAAGAGCTGCTCTCACCAATTTTGGTTGCCTCTTATTACATGTGGTGAAGTATCGAACTTCCACTCTGCTTCTGTAGGTAATCTCTAAAATCCACATTCTACCATTTTGTAGCCTGTTGGATTTAAACACTAGTGTATTATAAACCAAATAACTTTTAAAAGTTCTCAATCCAGTTTAAGAAAACTCTGGTATTGTTGGCACACAAGTGCCAAGTTCCAGAGCAGGAGGACAAGGTTTCTTCTTGACCATCCTTTATATGGTGAAATCTGGTGTCCACTCTTTTGTGAAGGGAAAACTAGAATGAACCTACACCTCAGTCACAGTCATACGGCACAGAAGGAGGCCATTTGGCCCATTGAGTTCATGTCGGCTCTCTGTAGAGCAATCCAGTCAGTCCCATTCCCCTGCTCTATCCCCGGAGCCCTGCAAGTTTATTTCCCTCAAGTGCCCTATCCAGTCTCCCCTTGAAAACATTGAGTGTCTCCGCTTCCACCACTTCCGTCGGCAGCGAGTTCCAGGTCCTGTTGCAGTCGATTGGTATCATCCTCACTGTTTGCCACACCCCCAAGTTTGGTGTCATCGGCAAATTTAGAAATTCTACTCTTTATTCCAATATCCAGGTCATTTATTTATATATATCAAAAAAAGCAGTGGCACCAGCACTGACCCTTGGGGAACATCATTGTCTACCATCATCCTCCAGTCTGAAAAACAGCCATTTACCACAATTTGCTGTTTTCTGTCCTTAAGCCAATTCCTTATCCAAGCTGCCACTGACCCGCCTATTCCATGAGCCTCAATTTTGTTAACCAGCCTTCTATGTGGTACTTTGTCAAAGGCCTTCTGAAAATCCATGTAGACATTGCATTCCCTTCATCAATCCTCTGTTACTTCATGAAAAAATTCAATTAGATTAGTCAAACACGATCTGCCTTTTACAAATCAGTGTTGGCTCTCCTTAATTAGCTTAAACCTCTCCAAGAGCCCATTTATTTTTTCCTTGATTATTGTTTCTAAAATTTTACCCACCACTGATAAACTGTAGTTACTAGGATTGCCCTTGCACCCTTTCTTGAACAATGGTGTCACATTTGCCACTTTCCAATCCTCCGGCACCTCCCCCTCATCTAGGGAAGATTGGAAAATTATGGCAAGCCCTTCTGCTATCTCCTCCCCCCAAGTCCCTTAGCAACCTGGGATGCAAGCCATCTGGACCAGGCGACTTATCCACTCTAAGCATACCCAGCCTTTCTAGTATATCCTGTCTATCAATTTTCACCCCACTTTTGCACTTCCTAGTGTATAATTTGTAGGGTTCAGAATATGTTGTAAATGGGGTTGATTATAATTTGGATTTCTGTAGTGTAATTGTCAATATATACTTTAAATTTTTTTTCTTGGGATTCGGGTGCTGCTGGCAAGGCTGCATTTATTGCCCATCCCTAGTTACCCAGAGAAGGTGCTGGTGGGCCTTCTGCTCCAGTCCTTGTTGTGACGATGCTCCCACAATGGTGTTAGGTAGGGAATTCCAGGATATTGACTGACAATGAAGGAGCAGTGATGTATGTTCAAATCGGGATTATGTGTTGCACGGCATTGCTGCTGCTCCTCTTCTCATAGAAACGTAGAAGATAGGAGCAGGAGTAGGCCATTCGGCCCCTCGAGCCTGCTCCGCCATTCGATGAGATCATGGCTGATCATCCAAACTCAGTACCCTGTACCTGCCTTCTCCCCATATCCCTTGATACCTTTAGCTTTAAGAAATATATCTAACTCATTCTTGAATATATTTAATGACTTGGCCTCAACTACCTTCTGTGGTAGAGAATTCCACAGGTTCACCACTCTCTGGGTGAAGAAATTCTTCCTCATTTCTGTCCTAAATGGCTTACCCCTTATCCTTAGATTATGACCCCTGGTTCTGGACACTCCGACCATCGGGAACATTCTTCCTGCATCCAGTCTGTCCAGACCTGTCAGAATTTTATATGTTTCGATGAGATCCCCTCTCATTCTTCTATACTCCAGCGAGTATAAGCCCAATCGACCCAATCTCTCCTCATATGTCATTCCTGCCATCCCAGGTATCAGCCTTGTGAATCTTGCGAATTTTCTCAATTGTAGAGGTCACGGGAGGGTGGTGCTGTTGAAGCAACCATGATAGTGCATTCTGTAGATTGTACATACTGCAGCCACAATGGGCCAGTGATGGAAGAGATGGATGTTGAGTCCAGTGGTAGGGGAGAAACCAGTCAAATAAACTCCTGGATGGTGTCAAGCTTCTTGAATGTTGTTGCAGCTTCACCTCTCCAGGTGGATGGTGAATCATTTATAAGACTCAAGTCAGGAGGTGATCCTCTTGTTGCAGAGTACCCAGCCTCTGTCCTGCTCTTGTGCCACAGTGTTAATAACTGGTCCAGTTAAGTTTCTGGTCAATGATGACTCCAAATGAGGGACTTGGCGATGGTGTCACCATTGAAGGAAAAGGACAGATGACTAGGCTTTCGCTTGTTCAAGACGGTCATTTGCCGGCACTTACGAGACGCGATTGTTACCTGCAATTTATTGGTCCAAGCCTGGATGTTATTCAGGTCCAGATTAGGCTGGTATCGGATGCTTTATTATCACAAGTTATGAATGGTGCTGAACACTGGAATAGTCAATGAACAGCTCCACTGCTGATAGTGATGGAGGGAAGGTGATTGATTCAAGCAGCTGAAGATAGTTGGTTGCTTCCCTGAACTCCTGCAGTAATATCTTGGACTTCTGATTGGCCTCCAACAACCACATCCATTTTTATTTGACATCTGGTATAACTCCAGCCACTGGAGAATTTTCCCTTTGATTCCCCTTGACTTCAGTTTTGCTCGGGCTCCTTAGTGCTATGCTTGGTCGAATGCTGCCTTGATGTAGAGGGCAGTCACACTCACTGCTCCACTTCTCCACTGACATTCAGCTCTTGCACCCATGTTTGGATCAAGGCTGTGATGAGGTCTGGAGTGGAGTGGTTCTGGCAGAACTAAATCACTTGATGAGTTTTGGCATGATTCCTACAAACTGTCATCCTGACTGTCCATTTTTTTTTTAGAGGGTGAGGAATATCCACATGCACTCCCCATGAATTGGAATTATTTACTTAAATGTACACTGAATGCAGTTAACTTAATTACATCTAAAAAGTGATGGGTGCTTCTTGTATTTTACACGGCTGTATCTCCACTTAAGGATTCAAACATCACTGACAGGAGAGCAGCTCAAGCAGTTCATTCATTTCCCATCATTTGACCTAATGAGGTATAGTTACAGTTTTCAACTCATTCTCTGGTATCTGTCTTGTGCAACGAGCCCCGAGTGTCACTGCAATTCTTCACATCTGTTCCAGTACTTTCTCTTTTATCAGAAAAATTTCAGTTCTTATTTTGTGGGATGTTCTGTTGAATGGATGGGTGTTTCTTTGTGACATAATTAATTGAAGTTTTCCAAAAATTACTTGTAGGCGATTACAAGGCAATTTATATACTCTATTTTAATACAATAATAGCTGCCTTTGACTTACTATGAAGTTGTAATCAACATGAGATGGTAAACGTTTTAAACCTCTCGCAAAGTCGGAACAGATTACCAAGTAATCCAAAACCGGTTGGATATTTGTAAACAATATTTCCTAGTAATCTGGTGCAGGTTAAATTATGTTAATCTACCAGTCATTATGTTTCATATCTGAGAGTTCAGTGTAAACTTGAATGTGCAAATAAAGCACGCTGCCTGAGACATCTGGTAGAGAGAGACAGGAAGTGAGAATAGTCCTCTCTGCTTGCACGGACAACAGCACAACATTTAAAATTTAATGGCCTAGGTTTTCTGATTGTAATGCCAACACTAGCTCATTCATTTTGGTGTCATGATTGGAACGCCTAGGCCACTTTCTCACAAATAATGGTTTAGGTGGAACTGTTAATTCATCTTGCTTCTGTTCGGATGTCAAATAGCTCAAGATTCTGTTTCCTGGTTTGACATTGTCAGAGCTCCTTGTTCTGTAACCACCCTTGCCAGCCCAGTGTTCTCTATTGTGTATAAGGTATGCTAATTCCCTGAAACAAGTGAAGTAAAACCCAGTGTTGCAGTGTAAATCGTGTGGTATTGCAATTCAAATGCTGTGATTCAGCTGTGAAAGTCTGGTATCTGCGATAACACCCTCAGTCAGCCAAAAAAAGGAATCTCTTTGCTATTTGATGAAGACTGTCTGCCATTTGATAAAGGCAGCATATTGTTAAGCCATTTGGTCCAGAAAGTCCCAGAATCAATTGTTGGCCCATGCTGAGTCAGCTGATCTCAGTTGGGGTGTCTGTAGAAACACTTAATTGGTCTCTGCACCCAAAAGTTAGGAAGGGGAAAATTAGTCAGACAGTTCTCGCTCCTGATTACTATCAATTGGCTCTTTTTCTGGAAAGTGCATGTGGGTGCAAGTCAGGTGAAGATGGGACTGGGCTCTCGTGATTGAATAGCCTGCTGGCACTTGCTGTCTAGCTCGCATATGAAGAATACTCACTTGGGTGTGGTAGCGTAGGGTTGTTGTCAATAAAATATATTAAAGCAGGAATCTGCCCTTGAGCAAAATAGGGAAGAAAGGGAGAAAACTGCGGGGAACAAATGTCCATTGACTTCACATATACATTACAAAGACTAACCAAAATAGGTATATTTCAAGGATGTGACTGGTTTTAGGCCTTTGTATTAGTTTCAAATGATTTAAACATCTGTCTTGTAACACACTCAGTGCTACATGTTACCTTCAATGTAATACTAAAAACATCTAAACTGGTTTCTTCGCGTTCAGTGGCCGGCTATATTGTTTGATTTCTGGAGCCCTGTAACTTGCTTCAGTAACTTGCTTCAGTTCTATCACTTCAACCTAATTCCATGAAGATTTATTTAGTGAGCATTTTCTGTTTTGTATAGTTGTTTGAAAATCAGTTTGCGCTAAGTTCTTGGATGTTATGCATTATCCAATACTCAAGACAGATCCATATTAGGCCTGCAGTGGAAAATAGTGTTTGTACAAATGGGGTGAGCTCCTAAGCCTGGTGAGTTCTCTCTCTCTCTCTCTCTCTCTCTCTCTCCTCTGAGTCAGAAGGTCATAGGTTCAAGCCCCACTTCAGAGAGTTGAGTGCATAATCTAGGTTAACACTTCAGTGCAGCAGAGGGACTTCTACATTGTAGGAGGTGACATCTTTCGGCTGAGGTGTTAAGCTCGCAACTGGATGTAGCAGATCCCATAGCATCATTTAAAGAAGAATAGAGGAAGTGTCCTGGCCAAACATTTATCCTTCAACCAACATCACTAAAACAGGCCATTCACCTCATTGCTGTTTGTGGGATCTTACTGTGCACATTACAGCGGTGACTACACTTCAGAAAGTAATTCATTGCTGTGAAGCGCTTTGGGACATCCTGAGTTTGTGAAAAGCACTATATAAATGCGTGTTCTTTTTCTTCAAATATGCGCAAGTTTATGTATGGACAGACCTGAGGAACTGTCTTTAGACCTGAAATATCAACTTTGCATCTCTTCAGATGCTGCCTGGCCGTTGAATATTTGCAACTTTTTCTTTGTTTTTGTTTTCAGATTTCCAGTGCTGCAGTATTTTGGTTTTTGTTTATGTATGTACAGTTGCTTTAAAATGACTGCTACTTTGGCCAGTACGTGGAGAAGGCCTATATAGGCCAATGAGTGGAAAAACTGCATCGTGGGTCTGTACAATGAGCTGAGTTGCTAAGCCTGGTGGCAGCTGGAAAAAGTGGTTGTCCTTCATTTCCAGTGTCACCTTGTTTACTTTATTTCTCGATTAATTTTCCCCTCCTATCCTGAAGGTATTAATGACCGAGAAATACCAGAGATAATGTGATGCACTGATATCAAGTTTTTGGCCACATATCCCACAGCATTTTATCCTTGGGGCCTCCTCACAATATGGCAAACCGAATCCTACTATAATCTAGTGGATTAAAATATACATTGGCATTATGACAGAGCTGATAACTGTTTTACTTTTGTAAAGTACAAACTGTCCAAAGGATCTTGTTTCTTTAAGGTAAGTTGGCTTCCAGTCTTCCTGGAATTAAGTTGACTGAACTGAAACAAAGCTAAGTTAAGTAAAGTACAATGTCAGTGTTACAAGTTTACTATCTTTGGAACTGTGTGGTTAAGCTTAGGAACGCAAGGATAATCATGTTTTGCTGCAGTTTTTCTAGAAATAGCTCTGGAGGCTTAAAATACAGAGGTGTGAATTTTGAAACCTCAGCTATTTTGCTGTACTTTTTAGGTCATCGGTGTGGCTGGTTCATCCAGACAAGTCATTTACCATGTGTGTATTTCTCGTTTTAGGCCTCATCATCTGGTCTTTTTTTAAAAAAACAAAATTGATTCTATTGCAGTCTATGAAAAGGCTAGGTAGGCAAAAATACCACCACAAATGTGGAATGGGATCATGCATGCTGTCTGTGGCCGTATATTTTCTCTTGTAGTAACAGTGCAGTGGAAACTTAGGGTGGCAACACATCTAAGCTGGACATTCAGTGCTAAAACCCAACCAGTCTTTTTTACTGTTTTCTGATGAATACATACAATGTGTGTATTTAAAAATAGATATTTCCTGGTTTTTTTTGGTAGATGAGTTCAGGAACCCAAACACACTTAAATTGTTTTCTCTAGGTTATTACCAAGATAATTGTAGCAAGTAGGCCAATGATTGGATGGGCCCCTTTTTAGCATTGTTGGTAATGTTACAAAGGAAACAGGTGGTGCTGTTGCCTCCAGGACCAGGAATTAATGCTTTTGCCACTAGCTGGCTTAGTACTTGGGTCACCTGTATAAGCGAGCAGACTATTGGGAAAGGAGGTGAATTACAATTTTTAAACAACGCTGTATTTGCGCCAGTGTTGTATTTATTCTCTGGATGTGGCTGCTGCTGGCATTGATTGCTCATCCCAAGGTGATGGTGGGCCACCTTCTTGAACCACTACAAGCGATTTGATACAACTAAGTGGCTTGCTAGGTACCTTAGAGCAGTTGAGAGCCTGTGTGGAACTGGAGTCACACATAGGCCATATCGGAAAATGGCGGCAGGTTTCCTTCTCTAAATTAATTAACCAGTTGGGTTTTTACAGATACCAGCATTTAATTTACATTTAAAAAAAAAAAAAAAACTGAATTCAAATTCTCAAACTGCCATGGTGGGATTTGAACTCTCATTTCTAGATTTTGTCCAAGCACCTGGATTTCCAGTAACATAACCACTCTGCTACCATAGCCATTGGTTGTGGCAATCAAAGAATGATGGATTCTACAGTATTCTGTAATTAAGTGGGGTACAATAGCATAGTGGATGGGGTATGGTTGCATAGTGGTTATGTTACTAGTAATCCAGAGGCCTGGACTAATGATCCGGAGCCATGAGTTCAAATCCCACCACGGCAGCTGGGGAATTTAAATTCAGTTACTCACTTTTTATTCCAGATTTATTTAAGTATCAGGAATGGTGACCATGAAACTATCGGATTGTCGTAAAAACCCATCTGGTTCTCTAATATCCTTTTAGGAAAGGAAATCTGCCATCCTTACCTGGTCTGGCCTAGCCTATATGTGACTCCAGACCCACAGCAGTGTGGTTGACTGCCCTCTGAAATGGCCTAGCACGCCATTCAGTTGTACCTAACCGCTACAAAAAACAATAAGAATAATAAAGCCAGACAGATCCACTGGCTTTGGACACGACAAAGGTGCACCCAGCCCAGTCGACCTTGTAAAGCCCTCCTCACTAAGATTTGGGGACTTGTGCCAAAATTGGGAGAGTTGTCCCACAGACCAGTCAAGCAACAGCCTTACATAGTCATACTCACAAAATAATACCTTTCAGCAAATGTCCCAGACTCCTCCATCACCATCCCTGGGTATGTCCTGTCCCACCGGCAGGACAGACCCACCAGAGCAGGCGGCACAGTGGTATACAGTCGGGAGGGAGCGGTCCTGGGAGTACTCAACATTGACTGACTCTGGACCCCATGAAGTCTCATGGCTTCAGGTCAAGCATGGGCAAGGAAACCTGCTGATTACCACCTACCGCCCTTCAATACTGAATCAGTACTCCTCCATGTTGAACACCACTTGGAAGAAGCACTGAGGATAGCGAGGGCACAGAATGTACTCTGGGTGGAGGACTTCAATGTTCAAGAGTGGCTTGGTAGCACCACTACTAACAGAGCTGGCCGAGTCCTGAAGGATATAGCTGCCAGACTGGGCCTGCGGCAGGTGGGGAGAGAACCAACACGAGGGAAAGCCTACTTAACCTCGTCCTCACCAGTCTATCTGTCGCAGATGCATCTGTCCATGACCGTATTGGTAGGAGGGACCACCTCAGTCCTTGTGGAGTTGAAGTCCCGTCTTCATACTGGGGACACCCTCCATCGTGTTGTGTGGCACTACCACTGTGCTAAATGGGATAGATTCAGAACAGATCTAGCAGCTCAACTAGGCATCCATGAGGTGCTGTGGGCCATCAGCAGCAGCAGAATTGTATTCCACCGCAATCTGTAACCTCGTAACCGGCATATCCCTCACTCTGCCATTACCACCAAGCCAGGGGACCAACCCTGGTTCAATAAGGAATGCAGAAGAGCATGCCAGGAGCAGCACCAGGCATACCTAAAAATGAGGTGCCAACCTGGGGAAGCTGTAACACAGGACTACATGCATGCTAAAAAGCCGAAGCAGCATGTTATCGACAGGGCTAAGCGATCCTACAGTCAACGGATCAGATCAAAGCTCTGCAGTCCTGCCACATCCAGTCGTGAATGGAGGTGAACAATTAAACAACTAGGGTCGGGGGGGAAGGAGGCTCCATGAACATCCTCATCCTCAACGATGGTGGAGCCCAGCATGCACGTGCAAAAGACAAGGCATTTGCAACCATCTTCAGCCAGAAGTGCCGAGTGGATGATCCATCGCGGCCTCCTCCCGCGTTCCCCACCATCACAGAAGCCAGTCTTCAACCAATTCGATTCACTCCGCGTGATATCAAGAAACAGCTGATGCAGCAAAGGCTATTGGCCCCGACAACATCCTGGCTGTTGTGCTCCAGAACTAGCCGCGCCTCTAGCCAAGCTGTTCGAGTACGGCTACAACACTGGCATCTACCTGACAATGTGGAAAATTGCCCAGGAATGTCCTGTCCACAATCGGCAGGACAAATATAATCCGGCCAATTACTGCCCCATCAGTCTACTCTCAATCATCAATAAAGTGATGGAAGGTGTCTTCAACAGTGCTACCAAGCGGCACTTACTCACCAATAACCTGCTCACTGATGCTCAGTTTGGGTTCCGCCACTGACCAAAGGGATGATGGTGCAAGGCAAAAGGAGAGGTAATGGGACAAGTTAAGAAACAAAAGATGTGTCTAGATGAGGTGTGAATGACAATGGCAGCATCATTAACAGCTGCCATGTGAGAAAACAAGAGGAAAAAATATATAAAATACAGGTTATAGTCTGAAATTGTTGAACTCGATGTTGGGTCCAGAAGGCTGTAAAGTACCTAATAATAGAAAGATGAGGTGCTGTTCCTCGAGCTTTATGTTGAGCTTCGTTGGAACAGTGTAAGAGGCCGAGGACGGAGAGATCAGAGTGGAGTGGAGGGGAGAATTAAAGTGATGGGCGACCAGAAGCTCGGGGTCACGCTTGCAGACTGAACGGAGGTGTCCCTTTTGTCAGTCAATCTCTCCTGCCTTCCATCCTAACACAGACCTTCCCTTTGTTCTTTCCTCCCCTCCTCCCTACCCCTGCTTAAAAATCTCTTTCTAACCTTTTCCAGTTCTGACGAAGGGTCCCCGACTCGAAACGTTAACTCTGGTTTTTCTCTGCTCGATGCTGCCTGACCTGCTGAGTGTTTCCAGCATTTTCTGTTATTTCAGATTTCCAGCATCCGCAGTATTTTGCTGTTGTATAGATGATTGTGGTTGTTGGAGGCCAATCATCTCGGCCCCAGGACATCGCTGCAGGAGTTCCTCAGGGAAGTGTCCTAGGCCCAACCATCTTCAGCTGCTTCATCAATGACCTTCCCTCCAACATAAGGTCAGAAATGGGGATGTTCGCTGAGGACTGCAGTGTTCAGTGCCATTCACAACTCCTCAGATAATGAAGGAGTCTATGCCCGCATGCAGCAAGACATGGACAACATTTAGGCTTGGCCTGATGTGTGGTGCTAATGTTACTTGCCACTTAAGTGCCAGGCAATGACCTCTCCAACAAGAGTGAGTCTAATGTAGGAGGTATGATCAGTAAGTTCACAGATGACATGAAAATTGGTGGAGCGGTAAATAGCGAGGAGGGAAGCCTCAGGCTACAGGACGATATAGACGGGATGGTTAGATGGGCAGAACAGTGGCAAATGGAATTTAACCCTGAAAGTGTGAGGTGATGCATTTTGGGAGGACTAACAAGGCAAGGGAATACACAATGAATGGTAGGATCCTAGGAAGGACAGAGGGACCTTGGTGTGCATGTACATAGATCCCTGAAGGCAGCAGGACAGGTAGATAAAGTGGTTAAAAAGGCATATGGGATACTTGCCTATATAAGAGAATATAAGAGCAGGGAGGTTATGATGGAGCTGTATGAAACGCTAGTTAGGCCACAGCTGGAATACTGTGTGCAGTTCTGGTCACCACGCTATAGGAGGGATGTGATTGCATTAGCGAGGGTTCAGAGGAGATTCACCAGGATGTTACCTGGGCTGGAGCGCTTCAGCTATGAAGAGAGACTGGACAGGCTGGGGTTGTTTTCCTTAGAGCAGAGAAGGCTGAGGGGGGACCTGATTGAGGTGTACAAAATTATGAGGGGCATAGATAGAAAGGAACTTTTCCCCTTAGTAGCGGGGTCAATAACCAGGGGGCATAGTTTCAAGGTAAGGGGCAGGAGGTTTAGAGGGGATTTGAGGAAAAACTTTTTCACTCAGAGGGTGGTTGGAATCTGGAACTCACTGCCTGAAAGGGTGGTAGAGGCAGGGACCCTCAACATTCAAGAAGCATTGAGATGAGCACTTGAAATGCCATAGCATACAAGGCTACGGACCAAGTGCTGGAAAATGGGATTAGAATAGACAGGGCTTGATGGCCGGCGCGGACACGATGGGTCGAAGGGCCTCTTTCTGTGCTGTATGACTCAATAACTTCTGCCCCTTGGCATTCAATGGCATTAGCATTGCCAAATCCCCCACCATCAACATCCTGGGGGTCACCATTGACCAGAAACTTAAATACTATGGCAACAAGAGCAGGTCAGAGGCTGGGTATTCTGCGGCGAGTGTCTCTCCTCCTGACTCCCCAAAGCCTTGCCACCATCTACAAGGCACAATTAAGGAGTGTGATGGAATACTCTCCACTTGCCTGGATGAGTGCAGCTCCAACAACACTCAAGAAGCTCGACACCATCCAGGATAAAGCAGCCCGCTTGATTGAAACATAGAAACATAGAAGATAGGAGCAGGCCATTCGGCCCCTCTAGCCTGCTCCGCCATTCAATGCAATCATGGCTGATCATCCAAATTCAGAACCCTGTCCCTGCTTTCTCCCCATATCCCTTGATCCCTTTAGCCTTAAGAAATATATCCAACTCCTTCTTGAATATATTTAATGAATTGGCCTCTACTGCCTTCTGTGGTAGAGAATTCCACAGGTTCACCACTCTGGGTGAAGAAATTCCTCCTCATTTCTGTCCTAAATGGCTTACCCCTTATCCTTAGACTGTGACCCCTGGTTCTGGACTCCCCGACCATTGGGAACATCCTTCCTGCATCTAGTCTGTCCAGTCCTTTCAGAATTTTATAAGTTTCAATGAGATCCCCTCTCATTCTTCTAAACTCCAGTGAGTATAAGCCCAATCGACCCAATCTCTCCTCATACGTCATTCCTGCCATCCCAGGTATCAGCCTTGTGAATCTTCGCTGAACTCCTTCCATGGCAAGAACCTCCTTCCTCAGATAAGGCGACCAAAACTGCACACAATACTCAAGGTGTGGTCTCACCAAGGCCCTGTACAACTGCAGCAAGACATCCTTGTTCCTGTACACAAACCCTCTCGCTACGAAGGCCAACATACCATTTGCCTTCTTAACCGCCTGCTGCACCTGCATGCTTACCTTCAGCGACTGGTGCACAAGGACACCCAGGTCTCGTTGCACTTCCCCTTCTCCCAATCTATTTCCATTCAGATAATCTGCCTTCCTGTTTTTGACACCAAAGTGGATAACCTCGCATTTATCCACCTTATATTGCATCTGCCATGCTTCTGCCCAGTCACCCAACCTGTCCAAATCATCCTGGAGTTTCTCTGCATCCTCCTCAGAGCACACATGCCCACCCAGCTTTGTGTCGTCTGCAAACTTGGAGATATTACATCTAGTTCCCTTGTCTAGATCATTAATATATATTGTGAATAGCTGGGGTCCAAGGACCGATCCCTGCGGTACCCCACTAGTCACTGCCTGCCACTCGGAAAAAGACCCGTTTATTCCAACTCTTTGCTTTCTGTCTGCCAACCAGTTCTCTATCCAAGTCAATACCTTGCCCCCAATCCCATGTGCCTTAACTTTACACGCTAATCTCTTATGCGCCCCATCCACCACCTTAAACATTCACTCCCTCCACCACCGGCGTACCGTGGTTGCAGTGTGTACCATCTACAAGATGCACTGGAGCAATTCGCCAAGGCTTTTTCGGCAGCACCGCCAAAACCCGCAACCACTATCACCTAGAAGGACAAGGGCAACAGACGCATGGGAACACCATCAGCTCCAAGTTCCCCTCCCAAGTCTCTCTCCATCCTGATTTGGAAGTATATCGCCATTCCTTCATTGCCGCTGGGTCAAAATTTTGGAACTCCCTCCCTAACCACACTGTGGGAGTACCTTCCTCACACGGACTGCAGCGTTTGAAGGCGGCGGCTCACCACCACCTTCTCGAGGGCAATTAGGGATGGGTAATAAATGCTGGCCTTGCCAGCAATGCCCACAACCCAGGAATGAATAAAAAAAAATAAGTGGCTCCAAAATGAATATTCAGAAACCCTTTGCCTTAGTTGTGGGTTTGCATGAAGGTTTGATTCTCCAAAGCTCCATGGTTACAAAATTATTTAATATTGTAATTGTTCGATTCCGCATATATTTAGAACTTGTGTATCAAAGATGTGATCAAATGTTTGAAGGCCGATCAACATCTGATAAGACCCTGAATTCTACTGTACCTGTTTTTAGGTTAATGAACAATAAAAAAATTACAAATCTTTTGAAGTAACTGGAAATGCAAACAAAAGATTGAAATGTAAAAGCCATTTAAAAATAAAACACATGATTAGATTTATATCTGATTTATTGCCTAATTCAGATTAGATCGGGGGAGGACAGGTTTGGAGAAGGAGAAATAGGTCTGTGGCATTGGTGTATTTTTGCACTTTTCCTATTTATTCTTCACAGTTGTATCCTACAGCAACTGTTTGCCGCTATATATTTTCTAGATCGATCTGAACATTACTGGTGGTGCTATTTACCTCAAGGTTTGCTCTCCTTTTAAGCTGCATCCTGCTGTGATGAAACTGATGGCAGATAAGCTAAAGTGATGACTGAAACCTGCAGCTCTCTGGTGGGACGGCAGATGCTTTATTGCTGAAGATACCAGATCATTTCTATGTGTGTGTGTGTGTGTATTTTATTTTTATAAAAATTACTATAAGCATTTATTTTTTCTTAAAGCCATTTGTATATTGCTTCCCATGGTTGTTTAGAAAAGCTTTGTCTTCATTCCAAATGTATGTTCCTAATTTGGGAAACCCATTTTATAAGGTGAATTACATCATTAGACGAGGTCAGACCACAAAAGGACCACCAGCAAATCAGCTGCCCGACACGGAGCAACAGTGATGAGCTGCACAATCGTAGTTCTCTTTTTTTTAAGCGTGCACAGTTTGCATCAGTTTATTTTCTCAATGACCAGTCATGAAATTGCTGTTTTTTTATAAACAAAAATAATTCCACTTCAAAAATAGTTTCTGACCCTTACCCCTAGTGTGCAGTACACAATTCCACAATGAAAAAGGTGTAAAAAGCCTCCTGCTTCATTGTTCTCACTCATTTTGATTGGCTGCTAAGAGGTGCATAGGAGGAATTGGCCTCTGATTTTACTTTTTCTCCCCTTCTACTGCAAAAAAAAATGTCACTCCGATAACTTGGCTGAGATCAAAAACTCATTCTGGGATATGATATTGCAAAACTGTGTAGAATGCTAGACCACAGTTTGATAATTGTGTATGATTCCTTTCAAATTCTACAATTCTGCTGTAGTTTTACATCAGATAAAAACTAGCAAGAAACTTGTACAAACTTTAAATAAAAATATGTTCTTTCCACCCATTTTATATTTAAAAAGTTGGGCTGAACATTGCATTCTACTGTGAGGTGCGAAAGGGGTGGAAAGCAAACTTAATCTGACCCAGTTCTCAAACTTTTCTATCATGCCCAGATTTAGTTTTCAGCTTGTTGTGTCCCAAGATCCATGTCTGTTTGCTGTTGGAAATTATACTGTTGTTACTATCTTGTTTAAAGCTTACTAATGTTGAATTTGAAACACACATTGTCATCTATGAATAGTTGCAATTATTGTATATAGTAGCAAATTTAGTGCACAATCCCACATTTTGCAATTTTACAGGGCATATTAGTGGAATATTCTAGTCATCTGAGTTACTGTGCTTTAACTATGTGTTGTGCTGATCTACACTAAACAGAAGTTGACAGCACAATATCCTGAGGAAAAACTGTGGTTCTGCCTTAATGTGAACAACTTCTGCGGATTAATTGTAATGCTTATACAATGCTGGTCAACTTTATTCTTTTGGGCTAAATGTGCAAAAGTTGCCTGTGAAAGCAGTCTTGTGAAAGCAGTCTTGTGCATTAAAATAATTTAGCTGTGCAGGTCATGCCAGCTGACATTGCTGTCCTTTGATGCTATCCCCCTTGCTTTCAAAACTGCCATCGTCACCCACTCCTTCATAAAAATAAAAACACCCCTTGACTCCTCTGTCCTTGCAAACTACTGCTCCATTTCCAACTTCCTTTTCTTCCCAAAGGTCCTTGAACATATCAGCAATTTCCCTCCTCGCAACACCATGTGTGAATCTCATCACTCCGGTTTCTGCCTAAGCCACAGCACTGAAATGGCCTTAATCAAAGTCGCAAATGAAATCCACCATGACTGTGAACATGCAGCATTATTCCTTTTTGACCTTACTCCAGCCTTTGACACAGTCGAACAAACCATCCCCCCTCCAATGCCTTTCCTCTGTTGTCCAGCTGACTGGGACCTCCCTTGCTTGGTTCCAATCTGATCATCTCCAGCACCGTTACCTCCGTAGCCTCCCAAGGAGATGTTCTCTTCTCTTCCCCCCCCCCCCCCCCCCCCCTCCCCCCCTCCCACCTCTTCCTCATCTACATGCTGCCGCTTAGCAACCTCATCTGCAGACATGGGGTCAGCTTCCACACATACTCTGACAACACCCAGCACTACCTCCACCATTTCTTTTGACCCCTCCACTGCCTCTGTGTTGTTAGCTTGTCTGATATCCAGTCTTGGATGAGTTGCAATTTCCTCCAGTTAAATATTGGGAAAACCAAAGCCATCGTCTTCGACCTCCACCACGATCTCTGTACCCTTGCCACTGATTCCATCCCTCTTCCTGGCCACTGTCTCTAGCTGAACCAGACTGTTTATTTGCAGTCTCTGCATCCTATTTGACCCGGAGATAAATTTCCGACCCCATATCCTACCTCACTCACTCACCCACCCACTGTCTCTGCCCTGCCTCAGGCCATCTGCAGTTGAAACCTCATCCATGCCTTTGTCACCTCCAGACTTGACTGTTCCAATGCTCTCCTGGCTGGCCCCTGATTCTCCACCCTCCGTAAACTTTAGATCATCCAAACCTCTGCTGCATATATCTATTCCGCACCAAGTCCCCATTGCCCCAGTCATTGCTGACGTACATTGGCTCCTGAAAACCCCACCCCTTCCATTTCAAATTCTCATTTGTGTTTAAATCCCTTCATAGCCATGGCCCCAACCCTATTTCTGTAACCCGCCCTTCCTGACCATACTTTCTCTCTGGCATCTCTCCTTCCCTACATCCCACCATTGGTGACCATGTGTTTAGCCGTCTAGGGGAAGCTGTCTCGGTCCCACATTCTGGAATTCCATCCCTAAATCCCTCTACCTCCCTCTCCTCTTTGTTACATCCTTAAAACCCATCTCTTTTTAATAAGCTTATGGCCACCCCTTTTTAATATGTCATCCTTTTGTCTCAACATCTACTTTTGTATGATTATGCTTCTGTGAAGCACCTTGGGATGTTTTTCTACATTAAAGGTGCTATATAAATGCAAGTTCACTTTCCTTTAGTTACAATAATTTGACTAGTTGGTAAATAATTAAATTACAACGTTTTTGAATTACTGAATGTTGGTTTTGCTTCATAAAACTGATCTATTTTGATTATCAAACAGCAGGGTTGCCAAAATTGGGTTCAGCCCTTTGGCCCAACAGGCCTTCCTATTTTGAAACTTGAGATTTCACCATTTTGCTTAAACTGCACAAGGTCTGTTCCATGAACGAAGGTGTCTGTAACCCCTTAGTACCGTAAAATAATGAGTGGATATAGATGAGTGATAGCATTCTGTTTCTCCTGCCATTTCCTCCCCAGAGATGATCCTAAAACATATGCCACACAACACTCTAGTTCTGTTTTGCAATCGTATCACTCTAGTTCTGTATGTGGTTTGTAGCAGTACAGCTGGAACTGGTCTTTGCACATGCTTCTGTAATAACCAGTTCAAGTATACCTTAGATTCCCATTCTCTGTCTTTGGTCTAAATGCATCTTATTTGGCTCTTCCTGCTTTACTTTGTTGGCTTTGTCATTTTAACCCTTTTTTATATAAAAAAAAAAAATTTTTTTTAATACAGTTGCATTTCTATCTAAAATACATAATGTTTCGTACTGATTTGAACCCTCCTTTTATTCGCCCCAAACCTAAACAAAAAATGGTTTAATGTGTTGAACTGATCATTTGGAAACCTTGCTGAGAATCTGTAAGATGAGTTTACTATTGGTTTAACTTTTCTGCTGTTTGGCTCAGCAACTTTCAAGTTGTTCACACAAAATAAATGATACTTGCAGCTGAAACAAAATTATTCCAATAACTTTTTTCAAATGTAGAAGGGCTGAAAAATAATTATAATACTCTAGGGTTAAGGACCTAAAATAGCTTCATAATTACTTACTTGTCTGGAAGAGATGGCTTGTGTGCCTTTTTTATATAAAAGTGTTTTCTCCCTTTTTCAATGCAATTACTCTACCATCATGAATTATTGTGAGAAGTCGCACAACACCAGGTTATAGTCCAACAGCTTTATTTGAAATCACAAGCTTTCGGAGCGCTGCTCCTTCGTCAGGTGAAGTGAAGAGATGCATATAGGCACAGCATATATAGTCAGAGAACACAGCCAGATGATTACAGTTAATCTTTCCAACTGCCCTTTATCACACCTCGGCAGAGAGATAATCACGGCAATCAAAGGTGTGGATGGTGTCCAAACAGGTCAGTCAGGAAAACATTACATCAAAGACAATGTGGCAGATGCTGGGAACTGTATGGAAAACAAAAAACTTTTTTTGCTGGAAATCACAGCAGGTCCGGCCGTATCTGTGTAGAGAGAACAAACCAACGACGACTCGAGTCTGGATGACTCTACGTCAGGTGGGGTTACATGTAGTGTCACATGAACCCAAGATCCCGGTTGAGGCCGTCCTCATGGGTGCGGAACTTGGCTATCAGTTTCCGCTCGACGATTTTGCATTGCCGTGTGTCTCGAAGGCCGCCTTGGAGAACGCTTACCCGAAGATCGGAGGCTGAATGTCCTTGACTGCTGAAGTGTTCCCCGACTGGGAGGGAACACTCCTGCCTGGCGATTGTTGCGCGGTGTCCGTTCATACGTTGTCGCAGTGTCTGCATGGTCTCACCGATGTACCATGCTCCGGGGCATCCTTTCCTGCAACGTATGAGGTAGACAACGTTGGCCGAGTCACATGAGGTATGTACCATGTACCTGGTGGGTAGTGTCCTCACGTGTGATGATGGTATCTGTGTTGATGATCTGGCATGTCTTGCAGAGGTTGCTGTGGCAGGGTTGTGTGGTGTCGTGGTCGCTGTTCTCCTGAAAGCTGGGTAATTTGCTGTGAACGATGGTCTGTTTGAGGTTAGGCGGCTGTTTGAAGGCGAGTAGTGGGGGCGTGGGGATGGCCTTAGCGAGGTGTTCGTCATCAATGACATGTTGAAGGCTGCGAAGAACATGGCGTAGTTTCTCCGCTCCGGGGAAGTACTGGACGACGTAGGGTACTCTGTTGGTTGTGTCCCGTGTTGTCTTCTGAGGAGGTCTATGCGATTTTTCGCTGTGGCCTGTCTGAACTGTCGATCGACGAGTCGAGCGTCATATCCCGTTCTTACGAGGGCGTCTTTCAGCGTCTGTAGGTGTCCATCGCGTTCCTCCTCGTCTGAGCAGATCCTGTGTATTCGCAGGGCTTGTCCATAGGGGATGGCTTCTTCAACGTGGTTAGGGTGGAAGCTGGAGAAGTGGAGCATCGTGAGGTTGTCCGTGGGCTTACGGTAGAGTGAAGTGCTGAGGCGTCCGTCTTTGATGGAGATTCGTGTGTCCAAGAATGAAACTGATTCTGAGGAGTAGTCCATGGTGAGTTTGATGGTGGGATGGAACTTGTTGATGTTATCGTGTAGTCTTTTCGGTGATCCTTCGCCGTGGGTCCATAGGAAGAAAATGTCGTCTATGTATCTGGTGTACAGCGTTGGTTGGAGGTCCTGTGCAGCGAAGAAGTCTTGCTCGAACTTGTGCATGAAGATGTTGGCGTATTGGGGTGCGAATTTGATCCCCATGGCTGTTCCGTGTGTTTGGGTAAAAAACTGGTTGTCGAAGGTGAAGACATTGTGGTCAAGGATGAAGCGGATGAGTTGTGAGGCTGTCGCAGCGATGCCGTCATCGTGGGGGATACTGGTGTAGAGTGCCGAGACGTCCATCGTGGCGAGGAGTGTTCCTGGTTCAACTGGTCCGTGGGTGTTGAGTTTCTGTAAGTCTGTAGTGTCGCGACAGAAGCTGGGGGTTCCCGGTACGATGGGTTTCAGGATGCTCTCGACGTATCCAGAGAGGTTCTCACAGGGTTCCGTTGCCTGATACGATAGGACGTCCGGGTGTGTTGGCTTTGTGTATCTTTGGGAGGCAGTAGAAGTCTCCCACACGGGGAGTACGTGGGAGGAGAGCGCGTAGGATGCTTTGAAGGTCTGGATCGAAGGTCTTGATCAGTCTATTGAGTTGGCGGGTGTGTTCTTTGGTCGGATCTGCGGGTAACTGTAGTGTTCCTGGTTGTCCAGTTGTTGGTATGCTTCTTTGCAATAGTCTATTCTGTTCTGTATGACGATGGCTCCTCCTCCTTTGTCCGCTGGTTTGATGACTATGTTGCGGTTGCTCTTGAGAGCGTGGATGGCGTTGCGTTGTGCTCGGGTGACATTCTGGACTGTCTTGAGTGCAGCTGATTAATTTGGCGTTGATGCATCTCCTGACAGCTTGAGCATACATGTCAAGCTTAGGGCAGCGACCCTCCGGAGGGGTCCAATTTGACTCACTCTTCTTATTGCCGTGATTATCTCTCTGCCGAGGTGTGATAAAGGGCAGTTGGAAAGATTAACTGTAATCATCTGGCAGTGTTCTCTGACTATATATGCTGTGCCTATATGCATCTCTTCACTTCACCTGACGAAGGAGCAGCGCTCCGAAAGCTTGTGATTTCAAATAAAGCTGTTGGACTATAACCTGGTGTTGTGCGACTTCTCCCATTTGTCCACCCCAGTCCAACACCGGCATCTCCACATCATGAATTATGCAACCATGGGTATTGATGGTCTTGTGGTGCCTCAAGTGCATATTCACTTGTTAACCTAGATGACTAATATTGGTGGGCTGTTTGACCATGGGGGACATCACAGTTGTGCCTAATCCTATCCTCACTCCGTATTCAGATACACAATCCTAACAATAATAGGACCGTTCAACTGACTTGTGGTTTCCTAATATCAGTCCCAGGGCCACTGAGGACAGTTGTAATTTACCCTGATTGGAACTGTCTAATTTGCTAATGGTGAATTATTGAATGTGGTACCTTTTTCTAATTTCTACAGCTCAATGTTGCCCTTTTTTGGTGCATTTAAATGCTTCTGAGCTATTGGGATATCTTAAAGTTTCACAAAATTACAAGATGATTGGCTTCTCGGTTGGGGACTAGTGTTTTATTTTGGAATTGAAGCAAAGATGGGGACCTTGATCAGGCGGCTCACCATCTTTTCTGAAGCTAACTTTTATTGAAAACATTTTAGAAAAGAATTGCCGTAGATCTTTTTGGAAGAAAAACACACTTTTTCTTCAGGATGAAGCTGTAGGACTTCATTCTGGAGTGTTCCAAGTGGAAGAAAAAAATATTTTTGGTTTGAGGTTTTAGCTGTTTTTTGGACAGACATGCTAACTGTTTAGTTGTTCCACTCCGTTCTATTGACTCGCACAGCAGCATAAAGGTTGAGGCTGTTCTAATGGTAAATTTTATAATTGCCTACTGCGTACACTGCAGTTTTTGCTATTAATAGTACACCCACATTTAGAAGAATGGAAATGTCGGATGTCCAGCCTTTATCTGTTGCTCTGAAAGTGTTTATACAGTATATGGTGTTGAATGATCTAAACGGAAAAGAATGTGGCTAACCAGTGTCATTTGGGATCTTCAGAACTACTACGGAAACTCCACATTCTTCAGGCGAACTTGTGGCATGCCAGCACATTCCAGAGTCATGAGGTGTAATGAATTTTGGTAGTGGATTGTGATCTGTACCTCTCATGAGGTTTAGGAAAAATATTCATTACATTCAACTGTACAACAGTTCATTCTGTGGTGATGTTTTCCATTAATAGTGAGACTAGCATTTAAACTAAAGGTGAAAAAAAAATCCCAATTTTCATTTACTTTGAGACCACTTGAAATTATCCAATTTATATGCAGCAATTGACTAAAATAGTTGTATTTTTCAGAGAGAATCTAGAAATTCATTAAAAAAAACACTATCCTTCCAAGACTTGATTTTAGAATTGGGTCTTTGAGCACTTTGATTCCACTATGGGAGCTAAACCTATTGAGATTGCAATTTTAAAGAACTAAATTGTTGAAAAGGTTCATGCAGTTATACTATAGGTAAACATTTTTGTGGGGTAGTGGAGGGAATCAGGGCCTTAATTAACTCAAAATATAACAGAATAAACTAATTTTGAAAGTGGCCAGTTCTCTGGCAAATTCTTATTGGGTTCTTGGGCCACTTTGGATTCCCAAATAGTATTCTGAAAATAGCACCAAAGTTCAATGATTACTTCACACTGATGCTACACTTGAAGTGTAAATGCAGCATGAAATCCATTTCTATGCATAGCAATTTGTGCATAATTGAACAACGGCTATGAATTTGAGTACTGCGTGTGTGCTTAAAAGTTGCTTCACCTGCCTGTGCAATAGGTAAATTAAAATGATTTTCAGTTTTTTAAAAAATATATATTTTTCTGTTCAAAGCTGCACCCAGGTTTCTGTCTTGCCTCAGTGGTAGCACTATCACATCGGAGTCAGAAGGAAGTGAGTTCAAGCCCCAATCCAGGATTTGAGCACATAATACATGTACTGAGTGGATGCTGCACTGTCGGAGATGCCGTTTTCCAAATAAGACGTTAAACCGAAACCCCATCTGCACACTCGTTACAAATATACAAAAATAATGGGTAGGAAAAGACCAGCTGGAGCATCATGATTGTACACTTCCTCCCCCCAGCTGCCATGTAATCTCCTGGAAATTACAAGAAAAAAGCCCCCCCCCCCCAGCCAAATCTTTGTATCTCCCCTATGATCGAAGTCAAACTACAGGGTCTGCAGTTCCCTGGCTCTGACTTGTGCCCTTTTTTTGAAAATCGGAACTACGTGAGTTATCTTCCAATCCAAGGGAATAATCCCTGTCTCTATTGAGTTGAACGTCAAAGATCCCATGGCACTATGGAAAAACTGTCCTTGGACATTAAACATAGAAACATAGAATCTAGGAGCAGGAGTAGGCCATTCGGCCCATCGAGCCTGCTCCACCATTCAATACGATCATGGCTGATCATCCAAATCCAGTGCCCTGTCCCTGCTTTAATCCCCACAGTACACATATCCCACCCTACCCCTGTAACCACACGTATTTAATTCCCCCTAACATATCCCATCCTATCCCCATAACCCCACATATTTAATTCCCCCCCAACACTAAGGGTCAATTAAAGAGTATAAGTGTGTTGGTTATCTGCACAAGTGTGATGCACTGCATATTACGATAGCAAAATACTGCGGAGGATGGAAATCTGGAATAACAAAAAAATGCTGGAAACACTCAGCAGGTCAGGCAGCATCCGTGGAGAGAGAAACTGTTAACATTTCAAGTCTGAAGGGTCCAGACCTGAAACATTAACTCTGTTTCTCTCTCTCCATGGATGCTGCCTGACCTGCTGAGTGTTTCCAGCATTTTCGGTTGTCACTGCATATTAGTCTGCTTTCAGAAAAGTTGGTTTCCTAGCAAATAGGACTGCTCCTATTTGGTTAGGTGTATATTGCCGTGCTTCTACATGCATGTCAGCAGGACAGTTTCTTATAAAAGGCTACAGGCGAAGTAGAATATCCCTTTTCTTTAAATTGCCTATGGGAAAAAATTGAAACAAATTTGTATGGTATGATGAAGTAATGTGTTGGAGTATAAGAGCACTGTGCCATTGGTTGGATTTCCACTGTTGTGGTCTTTGCAGTGTTGAAGGCATTGCAAGAGATAGTCTACCCCTTACCTAAGTCCATAGTGTAGGAACAAAATCTAACTGTGCCCTTAATAGGATACTTTTTCTGAGACAAGATGACACGTTCTCATCTGGAACTGGTGTGCCAAAAAAGTCTTGCATTAGCAGGCTGTTGCAGATGTCGTTTTTCTTAGTTTTCCAAAAATTCTTCCTATCTCACCTCTCCCACCACACTGCCAGATAATTCTGGATATCCTGGTGATGCCTGTACTGTATATAACATTAGATATTAGTGTGCACTGAAATTTGGTTGTAAAAGGCTTCGAATTTTATTAAATTATTTTACATCAATAACATCTTGAAGTTCGGTAGTGTTGCAAATAAGTGAACAGTGAGTAATGGTTCTGGAAAGTTTCCAGAAATTTGTGTCCAACAGATAGATAAAATTCTGCATCAGGCAATGAGAATGCATGTCATACCATTGTCACGTGTGTGTGTGTGCGTGTGTGTCTCCATTACTTGTGATTAAAACTCACACCTGGGGTAGGGTGAACCCCCTCCTCCACAATTATTTCTAGAAAACAAACTTTTCCTTCTAATAATGGCCCAGATTTTACGGTTGTAATGGCAGTGAAATTGTCAACATTCGCCGTCATTACTCTGAAACTGACAGCAACTTCGGGTGTCTGCACATGTGCAATTAAATGCGGAAATCCAGAAGTTGCTGTCAGTGATTTCCTGCTCCTCCACAGGGTGCGCTGCTGAAGTCCTTGCAGATGGAAATCTTAGAAATTGAATAGATTACGCTCCAATCTTGCTGTAAAACCCCCTTAAAAAAAAAAGTTAAGCCTTGTTGAATGAGGTGTAACTGGGTTTTTAAACAGTGTACCAAGTCATAATTACTGCTGAACAACCCCTCTGGCCCTGAAACTAATTTTATATTTGTGGAATGTGAAATTTCTCCATGATAATTCCATTGCTTTTTAAAAAAAATTGTAATGTTTGTTTGTGATATTTTAGCTGCCACCTTAATCCCATGTGTATGTCCCAATCTTTATTTCACTCTCTGTAAAATGATTAAAAAGTGAAAGTGAAGGGTAATCAGTACTTTTTACTTCCTGGTTTGCTGTCTGAGAATTCTTCAATGTGTTTAGCTGCTTAGCCTGCTTGACGACATCACTGTTGCTGGATGCCAGCGATCCCCTATAGATGGCGCCAGAATGAAATTAATGTTAGGAAAGGTGAAATCCAAACTACAGAGATCGCTAGATCTTTGTGGGCAGCTTTCTTCGAGGTCCGCGGCGAGCAAAATCCAGGCCAACAATACTTTGAGCATAATTGAGTTCATCACAATGGAAGTAAAAACAGTCCTAAAATATTTAATTTGATCTATTAATTCAGGGGGTGTCCAACCTTTAGGAGTGGGGGCTAGATCATGTACAACAACTAGAGAGACGGTCATGGGATTAAATTGTTTTTTTGGGTCAGGCAGAATCATGAATAAATGCCATGTCCTTCAAATTGAATATTACTGCTTTGCTTTTACATTCAACTCCTCCATGACACAGAATCCCAGTGGGTAGCACCCTCGCCTCTGAGTCAGAAGATTGCGGGTTCAAGTCCCACTCCAGAGACTTGAGCACAAAAATCTAGGCTGACACTCCAGTGCAGTACTGAGGGAGTGCTGCACTGTCGGAGGTGCTGTCTTTCGAATGAGATGTTAAACCGAGGCCCCATCTGCTCTCTCAGGTGGACATAAAAGATCCCATGGCACTATTTTGAAGAGGAGCAGGGGAGTTATCCCTGGTGTCCTGGCCAATATTTATCCCTCAATCAATATCACTAAAACAGATTATCTGGTCATTATCACATTGCTGTTTGTGGGAGCTTGCTGTGAGCAAATTGACTGCCGCGTTTCCTACATTACAACAGTGACAACACTTCAAAAAGTACTTCATTGGCTCTAAAGTGCTTTGGGACGTCTGGTGGTCATGAAAGGTGCTATATAAATGCAAGTCTTTATTTCTTTTTGCTTTTTTAATGTCTTTTGTAGTTGCTCTTTCAGCTTTTAAAGCAAAAAAATCTATGTGCACTCTGATCTTCCATTCATAAGAATCTTACCATTTTAGGCTTTATTTTCCAAAATGTGCTGCTTCATATAGTTCATGGAGAAAGATCTGCCCACTTTGCTAACCTATCTCACCTGCATAGTCGTCACATTTGCAATGCCCCAATTTGGTGTCATTAGCAAATGCTGGTATAATTTCTCTTGTACCCATGTCCAAATCTTTTTATATAAATGGAAAACAAGAATGCCAAACACCATATACTAATAGCTATATCCACCAATCTCAAACATTAATTAGCCATCCTAATATCCATTCAGTCATACTCCCTTTTAATATTGTGTGCCTTCATTTTCATAACTAGTTTCTTATAAAACACCTTATCAAATGCTTTCTGAAAATCTTTTTCATAACCATTTCAGATTGACTGCATATTTTCACTGGTCATTAATTGTATCCAAATAATTTTCCTTTTCTACCTTTTTTAAAAAGAAAAAATCCTTTTTTCATACAAACATTATTAGCGATCAGTTTTTGCAGCATTTAAAGTCAACTTACTATTTGTGTTAATGAAAAGCCTAATACATGAACTTACACAAGAACATAAGAATTTAGGAGCAGGAGTAGGCCATATGGCCCCTCAAGCCTGCTCTGCCATTCAGTAAGATCATGGCTGATCTTCGACCTCAGCTCCACTTTCCTGCCCGATCCCCATATCCCTTGATTCTCCTAGAGTCCAAAAATCTGTCGGTCTCCGCCTTGAATATACTCAACGATTCAGCATCCACAGCCCTTTGGGGTAAAGAATTCCAAAGATTCACAACCCTCCGAGTGAAGAAATTCCTTCTCATCTCAGTCTTAAATGGCCGACCCCTTATCCTGAGACTCTGCCCCCCCCCTAGTTCCAGATTCTTCAGCCAGGGGAGACAACCTCTCCGCATCTACCCTGTGAATCCCCCTCAGAATCATGTATGGTTCAATGAGATCACCTCTCATTCTTCGAAACTCCAGAGAATATAAGCCCAATCTACTCAATCTCTCCTCATAGGACAACCCTCTCATCCCAGGAATCAGTCGAGTGAACCTTCGTTGCACTGCCTCTAAGACGAGTATATCCTTCTACAGATAAGGAGACCAAAACTGTGCACAGTACTCCAGATATGGTCTCCCCAAAGCCCTGCACAATTGTAGCAAAACTTCCTCCAACTCCCTTGTAATAAAGACCAACATACCATTTGCCTTCCTAATTGCTTGCTGTACCTGCATGCTAACTTTGTTTCCCATACGAGGACACCTAAATCTCTCTGAACACCAACATTTAATAGTTACTCACCATTTAAAAAAAATAAATAAAAAAAATAATTCTGTTTTCTATTCTTCCTACCGAAGTTTATAACCTCACATTTCCCCACATTATACTCCATCTGCCACCTTATTGCCCACTCACTTAACCTGTCTATATCCCTTTGCAGGCTATTTGTGTCTTCCTCACAGCTTACTTTTCTACCTAGCTTTGTATTGTCAGCAAACTTGGATACATTACACTCGGTCCCTTCATCTAAGTCATTAATATAGATTGTAAATAGTTGAGGCCCCAGCACTGATCCTTGCGGTACCCCACTAGTTACAGCCTGCCAACCTGAAATGACCCATTTATCCCTACTCTCTGTTTCCTGTCCATTAACCAATCCTCTATCCATGCTAATATATTACCCCCAGCCCCATGAGCCATTATCTTGCATAGCAACCTTTTATGTGGCACCTTATCGAATGCCTTTTGGAAATCCAAATATCCACTGGTTCCCCTTTATCTACCCTGCTAGTTACATCCTCAAAAACTCTAATAAATTTGTTGAACATGATTTCCTTTTCATAAAATCATATTGACTCTGCCTAATCATATTTTGATTTTCTAAGTGCCCTGTTACTACTTCCTTAACAGTGGATTCCAGCATTTTCCCGATGACTGATGTCCGGCTAACTGGCCTGTAGTTCCCTGTTTTTCTCTCCCTCCTTTCTTGAATAGCAGTGTTACATTTGCTATCTTCCAATCTGCTGAGACCGTTCTAGAATCTAGGGAATTTTGGAGGCATCCACTATCTCTGCAGCCACCTCTTGTATAACCCTACAATGTAGGCCATCAGGTCATGGGGATTTGTTGGCTTTTAGTCCCAATAATTTCTCAAGTAGTTTTTCTCTACTCTTAATTACTTAAATTTCCTCACTCTCATTCGCCCCTTGGTTCCCCACTGTTTTTGGTATGCTTTTTGTGTCTTCTGCTGTGGAGACGGATACAAAATATTTGTTTAATGTCTCTGCCATTTCCTTATTCCCCATTTTAATTTCTCCTGTCTCAGTCTCTAAGGGACCGATGTTTACTTTTGCTACTCTCTTCCTTTTTACATACTTGTAGAACCTCTTACAATCTGTTTCTTTTATTTCTTGTTAGTTTACTCTCATACTATTTTCTCCCTTTTTATCAATTTTTGGTCATCCTTTATTGATTTCTAAAGCTCACCCAATCCTCAGGCTTACTACTGTTCTTCGCAACATTATAAGCCTCTCTTAATCTAATCCTATGCTTAACTTCTTTTAGTTAGCCATGGATGGATCACTTCCTGTGGAGCTTTTATTTCTCAATGGAATGTATATTGAGAATTTTGGAATATTTCTTTAAATGTTGGCACTGCTTATCTACCGTCATACCTTTTAATCTAATTTCCCAATCTACCTTAGCTAATTCGCCCCTCATACCTAATGTAATTGGCTTTATTTAAGTTTAAGATACTAGTTCTGAACTTAGAATTTCACATTGAGTTTGAGTGAAATACTTATCATATTAAGATCACTCTTCTCCAGAGGATCCTTTACTATGAGATTGCTAATTAATCTCCATTAATTAGTAACTAATTGTCATAAAAAAAGTACAGAACTACAGACAAGTTTGCAACACCGAGTCCATTCAGCTCATCACATCTGTGCTGACTTTGCTAGAGCAGTTCGAAACCAATCCCACGACTCTGCTTTCTTATAGCCCTGTATCTTCCTCTGCTGTTTGTCTACTCTTTTCTAAAAGGTGCAGTGGTCTCTGCCTCAATTATTCCATGTGCAAAGCATTCCATGCTCCAACAAACCTCTGCATAAAGAACGTCCCTATAACACCTCTCATCGCTCTTTTGGTGGCCATCTTAGTTTGATGGCCCCTCATCACTGATTCCCCAGTCAAAGGGTACAATCCAGGACGGCAATTTGTTTGCAGGCCTCATTGGAGTTCTTGAGGTGAAAAGTGATCAGGATTGCCAGTAGTCAGATTTTCCTTCCAGACCAGTGTTGACCCAAAAATATATTCGTGAGAGATTTTAAGAGAAGGGAGCACCATCTGTGGCTAACCAAGGAAGTAAAAGATGGTGTCAAATTGAAAATGAAAGCATACAATGTTGCCAAGATTAGTGGGAGGCCAGAGGATTGGAAGTTTTTTTAAACCAGCAAAGGATGACAAAAAAAGAGAGAAGATGAATTATGAGTAAACTGGCAAGAAATATTAAAACAGATAGTAAGAGCTTCTACAGGTATATAAAAAGGAAGAGAGAAGCTAAAGTAAACATTGGTCCCTTGGAGGATGAGAATGGGGAATTAATAATGGGGAACAGGGAAATGGCAGAGACTTTGAACAAATATATTGTATCTGTCTTCAGGGTAGAAGACACCAACAACATCCCAATAATGGATAATCAAGGGGCCACAGGGAGGGGGGAACTAAAGACAATCACCATCACTAAGGAAAAAGTACTTGGTAAAATAATGGGACTAAAAGACAAGTCCCCTGGACCAGATGGCCTGCATCCCAGGGTCTTAAAAGAAGTGGCTGCAGAGATAGTGGATGCATTGGTTGCAATATACCAAAGTTCCCTGGACTCTGGAGAGGTCCCAGCGGATTGGAAAACTGCATATGTAACACCCCTATTTAAGAAAGGAGGGAGACAGAAAGCAGGAAACTATAGACCAGTTAGCCTAACGTCTGTCGTTGGGAAAATGCTGGAGTCCTTCATTAAGCAAGCAGTAGCAGGACATTTGGAAAATCATAATGCAGTCAAGCAGAGTCAGCATGGTTTTAGGAAAGGGAAATCATGTTTAACAAATTTGCTGGAGTTCTTTGAGGATGTAACGAGCAGGGTGGACAAAAGTGAGCCAGTAGATGTAGTGTATTTGGATTTCCAGAAGGCATTCGATAAGGTGCCACATAAAAGGTTACTGCATAAGAAGAGCTCACGGAGTTGGGGGTAATATATTAGTATGGATAGAGAATTGGCTAACTAACAAAGCAGAGAGTCGGGATAAATGGGTCATTTTCCAGTTGGCAAACGGTAACTAGTGGGATGCCACAGGGATCGGTGCTGGGGCCTCAACTATTTACAATCTACATTAATGACTTGGATGAAGGGATCGAGTGTAATGTAGCCAAGTTTGCGGATGATACAAAGATGGGTGGCAAAGCAAGTTGTGCAGAGGACTCAAAGAACCTGCAAAGGGATATAGACAGGCTAAGTGAGTGGGCAAACATTTGGTAGATGGAGTATAATGTGGGAAAGTGTGAGGTTATCCACTTTGGCAGGAAAAATGAAAAAGCAAATTATTATTTAAATGGAGAAAGATTACAAAATGCTACAATTCAGAGGGACCTGGGGGTTCTTGTGCATGAAACACAAAACTTAGCATGCAGGTACAGCAAGTAATCAAAAAGGCAAATTGAATGTTGGCCTTTATTGCAATGATGTGGAGATGCCGATGTTGGACTGGGGTGGACAAATGTGAAGTCGCACAACACCAGGTTATAGTCCAACAGTTTTATTTGAAATCACAAGCTTTCAGAGCGCTGCTCCTTTGTCAGGTGAAGGTTTATTGCAAGGGGGTTGGAGTATAAAAGCAGGGAAGTCCTACTACAACTGTACAGGGTATTGGTGAGACCACACCTTGAATACTGCGTACAGTTTTGGTCTCCTTATTTAAGGAAGGATATACTTGCATTGGAGGCATTTCAGAGACGATTCACTCGGTTGATTCCTGAGATGAGGGGTTTGACTTATGAAGAAAGGTTGAGCAGGTTGGGCCTATACTCATTGGAATTTAGAAGAATGAGAGGTGATCGTATTGAAACATACAAGATACTGAGGGGGCTCGACAAGGTAGATACAGAGAGGATGTTTCCTCTCGTGGGGAAATCTAGAACTCGGGGGCATAGTCTCAGAATAAAGGGTCGCTCTTTTAGAACTGAGATGAGGAGGAATTTCTTCTCTCTGAAGGTTGTAAATCTGTGGAATTCTCTGCCCCAGAGAGCCGTGGAGGCTGGGTCATTAAATACATTTAAGGTGGAGATAGACAGATTTTTGCAAGATAAGGGAGTGAAGGGTTATGGGGAGCGGGCAGGGAAGTGGCTTTGAGCCCAAGATCAGCCATGATCTTATTGAATGGCGGAGCAGGCTCGAAGGGCCAAGTGGCCTATTCCTGCTCCTAGTTCTTGTGTTTAAAGGTTTGGTTACGTGGATTACCACACAAGCCGGGAGGAATACAGATCTGTGCTCACCTCTGTGGTACCAGACCCTGCAGGATATGTCACCTGGGTATCCTAAATGAGGCTCTGGTTTTTTGTGGTACTTAAAACCCTCTCTTCCATGTTTGAAAGAAAATTTCCCTTTTATCTCTGAAATCCTGCATACAAGTGACATAGAATTCTGGTGCACACTGCAGTGATTTCCACCTGCAGGAGAAGTGAGGTATGAGTTTTTGCTGCTGTTATTACATGCAAATATGTTTGAATTTTTACAGAAAGTTGTAGTCCATACTTGAACTTTTTGATGGCCTTTCCTTTCAAATCACACCATGTTAAAGAAAGTGCTTCTTCCACTGTGGTGAATTTTAAAAAACCTTTCCTGGGATGGGGGTATTCTCCTATGAGGAGAGATTGAGTCGACTAGGCCTATATTCTCTAGAGTTTAGAAGAATGAGAGGTGATCTCATTGAAACATACAAAATTCTTACAGGGCTTGACAGGGGTAGATGCAGTGAGGATGTTTCCCCTGGCTGGGGAGTTTAGAACCAGGGGTCAGTCTCAATAAGGGGTCGGCCATTTAGGACTGAGATGAAGAGAAATTTCTTCACTCGGGCTGGTGATTCTTTGGAATCCTCTACCCCAGAGGGCTGTGCAGGCTCGGTCGTTGAATATATTCAAGATGGAGATCGATAGACTTTAGAATATTAAGGGTATCAAGGGATATGGGGATAGTGGAGATGAGGTAGAAGATCAGCCATGATCTTATTGAGTGGCGGAGCCGGCTCGAAGGGCCAAATGGCCTACTCCTATTTCTTTTATGTTATGTTCTTATGTAATAAGGAACAAAATGTCGTGGAAGAAGTTTGCTATCTAGTGTTTTAACAGTACTCCAGTACTCTATCTATTACGATGTGGGATTTCTGATATTCTTTAATATTTTAATGCTTGCTGAAATCAGTTCTTTAACTTTTTTTAAATCAGGATTCATATGGCAGTGCAGCTATTGCTATCGCTCATTTCTTCACAGAATGCTTCTGTTGGGGAACTTAATTGACTCTCTTTTTCCAGAAGAGTTTGAAAATATTACCTTATTCGTTCTCCTCAGCCACTTGGAACTTTGTACTTCACTGATACATACGTGTACCATCTAGTTGGGGACTATATTTTCTTTTGAGTCAAACTTTCTTCTTTTTGGACCTGATGCTAGGTTTCAACCCAAGATGATGGCAGACTTTCATTCACAGTAGGACAGCACCATTCCTTATTTTATCATCTTCCTCACAAATCAGAGTTGGTGTGTAGATTTCACTGCATGCAAAAAGAGCTTCAACAATAACTTGCATTTATGTAGCATCTTTAACGTAGTAAAATGTCCCAGGACACTTCACAAGAACATTGTGAAGTAGAAGTAGGGGACCATCTAGGCAATAGTAACCAAAAATGTGTGGGTTAGGTTGATTTGGCTATGATAAATTGACCTTAGTGTTAGGGGGGATTAAATATGTGGGGTTATGGGGATAGGATGGGATATGTTAGGGGGAATTAAATACGTGGGGTTACGGGGGTAGGGTGGGATATGTGTACTGTGGGGATTAAAGCAGGGACAGGGTACTGGATTTGGATGATCAGCCATGATCGTATTGAATGGTGGAGCAGGCTCGACGGGCCGAATGGCCTACTCCTGCTCCTAGATTCTATGTTTCTATGTTTCTATATAATATAGTAGGCTTCAAGATAATTGAGAAGACATCAGTATGACAAAGACCAGGGTAATAGATTGGAGAAAAGCTAATTTTTGAGGGGCTGAGACTAGAATTTGGGAAAATAAAATCAAAAATAATGTTGGCAAACAATGATGTAGAACAGCAATAGGAAACATTTAAAACTGTGTTCAACAGAGTCCAGGAAAAATATATTCTGATTTAAAAAAAAAAAAACAAGAATCAATTAGATTAAATACTAATGAGACACCATAAATGAATAAAGACATGAGAAAAATTGAGGGTTAGGAAAAAGGCATACACTAAGTACATGGACAGCAGGGGAGACCATGAGAGGGAGAATACGAAGAGATTAGGAGAGAAGTAAAAAAAAAAAACCAATTAGGAAGGAAAAGAGGAACTATGAAATTAAATTAGCAAGGAACATTAAAAAAAAAGTAAAATATTCTACAGGCACAACTACTTTGCTTCAGTATTTACCAGGGGGACATGACATCAGAAGATGAGATTAGATATGATATAACCACATTTAAAATAAAGAGGATTAAACCCCTGGTCCAGATGGATTGTATCCACGCATTTTAAAAGAATCTAAAGAACATGAGAACATAAGAAATAGGAGCAGGAGTAGACCAATCGGCCCCTCGAGCCTGCTCCGCCATTCAATGAGATCATGGCTGATCTGATCCAACCTCAACTCTAAATATCACAAGAAGCAGGAGCAGGACCAGGCCCCTGGGCCTGCTCCGCCACCCACAGGGCCATAACCGATCCGAACTCAAACTCATGTCCAATTTCCAGCCCGCTCCCCGTAACCCCTGATACCCTTTACTTCTAGGAAACGGTCTATTTCTGTTTTAAATTTATTTAATGAAGTAGCTTCCACAGCTTCCTGGGGTAGCAAATTCCACAGACCCACTACCCTCTGAGTGAAAAAGTTTCTCCTCATCTCAGTTTTGAAAGAGGAGCCCCTTATTCTAAGATTATGTCCCCTAGTTCTAGTTTCACCCATCATTGGGAACATCCTCACCGCGTCCACCCGATCAAGCCCCTTCACAATCTTATGTTTCAATAAGATCGCCTCATTCTTCTGAACTCCAATGAGTAGAGTCCCAATCTACTCGACCTCTCCTCGTATGTCCACCCCCTCATCCCCGGAATTAACCGAGTGAACCTTCTTTGTACTGCCTCGAGAGCAAGTATGTCTTTTCTTAAGTATGGACACCAAAACTGTATGCAGTACTCCAGGTGCGGTCTCACCAATACCCTATACAACTGCAGCAATACCTCCCTGTTTTTATATTCTATTCCCCTAGCAATAAAAGCCAACATTCCATTGGCTTTCTTGATCACCTGCTGCACCTGCATAGCAGAGGCCCTATTACACATTTAATAATTCATTAGAAAAAGCTCTAGTGCCAGAGGACTCGTGGATAGCTAACGTTATACCTATATTTAATAAAAGGGAGAAAGAACTATCGACTAGTCAGCTTAACATCGGTGGTAGGAAAAATCATGGAATCCCTACTAAAGGAAAAATAGAATAGCTAGAAACCAAAAAAAAATGAATAGTCAGCATGGATTTCAGAAGGGAAAATCTTGCTTGACCAACCTCATTGAATTGTTTGAAGAGGTAACAGAGAGAGTAGACAAGGGTGATGTAGTGGTGTAACTTATTTAGATTTCCAAAAGACCTTCGATAGGGTGCCACATAATAGACTAATGAATAAGGTCAGAGCATGCAGAGTCAGGGGACAAGTCGCAGAATGGATAGGTAGCTGGCTGCAAGACAGAAAGCAGAGAGTAGGGGTAAAGGGTAGCTATTCAGAGTGGCAGAAGGTGGAAAGTGGGGTCCCAGTGCTGGGACCTCTGTTGTTCACAATTTTATATTAACGATTTAAACTTTGGAATCAAAAGCACAATTTCTAAATTTGCGGATGACACCAACTTGGGGGGTGGGGGGTAATGGTCAATACTGAGGAGGACTGCAACAAATTACAAGACATTAATAAACTTGCAGAATGGGCAAGTTAATTTTAACGTGAGGTATTACATTTTGGTAAGAAAAATGAGGTCACATATTACTTGGGAAAATAAGAATCTAAATGGGGTAGAGGAGCAAAGGGATCTGGGAGTACAAATACACAAATCACTAAAAGTAGCGACACAGGTTAATAAGGCCATTTTAAAAAAAAAACAAAGCACTGGGGTTCACTTCCAGAGGGATAGAATTGAAAAGTAGAGAAGTTATGCTAAACATGTATCGATCCTTGGTTAGACAACACTTGGAGTTCTGTGTACAGTTCTGGTCGCCATATTATAAAAAGATAGAGGCACTGGAGAGGGTGCAAAAGATTTATAAGGATGATACCAGAAATGCGAGGATGAACAGGCTGGGTCTCTTTTTTTTCTCTTGAAAAGAGAAGGCAATGGGGTGACCTAATAGAGGTCTTTAAAATTATGAAAGGCTTTGCTAGAGTAGATACAGAGTGTTTCCACTTGTGGGGAAGAACATAACTAGAGGCCATTAATACAAGATAGTCACCAAGAAATCAAATCGGGAATTCAGAAGAAACTTCCTTACCCAGAGAGTGGTGAGAATGTGGAACTCACTACCACAGGGAGTGGTTGAGGCGAATAGTATATTTAAGGGGAGGCTAGATAAACACATGAGTGAGAAGTGAATAGAGGGTTATGCTGATTAGTTAGATGAGGAAGGATGGGAGGAGGCTCAAATGGAGTATAAACGAGTATAGACTGGGCCGAGTGGCTTGTTTCTGTGTTGTATATTCTATGTAATTCTGTTATCAAACTAAATTTGACACCGAGCCACATAAGGAGATATTAGGGCAGATGACTAAAAGCTTGGTCAAAGAGGTAGAGTTTAAGGAGTGTCTTGAGGAAAGAGGTGGAAATGCTGAGAGGTTTAGGGAGGGAATTCCAGAGCTTGGGACCTCGGCAACGGAAGGCACCGCTGCCAAAGGTGGAGCGATTAAAATCAGGGATGCACAAGAGGCCAGAATTATTGGAGCGCAGAAATCTGAGGGTAGTACGGATGGAGGAGGTGAGATAGGATGGGGCACCGAGGCCATAGAGGATTTTGAAAACTAGGATGAGAATTTTAAAGTCAAGGCATTGCTTAACCGGGAGCCACTGTAGGTCACCGAGCACAGGGGCGATGGGTGAATGAGACTTGATGCGAGTTAGGATGCGGGCAGCAGAGTTTTGGATGAGCTTAAGTTTATGGAGGGTGGAACATGGGAGGCTGGCCAGGAGTGTGTTGGAATCGTCAAGTCTAGAGGTAATAAAGGCATGCATGAGGGGTCAGCAGCAGCTGAGCTGCAGCAGTGGTGATGTGTTGGAAATGAACCTGAGACCTTCTGGTCTTTATGGTTGAGTGCTACACTAGGAAATGCTTTTATCTACTAGTGTCTTGGGAGCTTGGATCACTCCTTTTTCATTATTTAATTACTGGTCTGACTGAATGTCAATGAGGTTAAATTACATTCTAAATAGATTAATGCTGAGATGATAGTTTAATGAAAAATGCATAATTAGATGTTGCTTTCTAATGTTCAGCCTTTTTTTCGGACATTATGACTATTGCTACAGATTCCCTATGCACTATATTTATAATTATCAATAATTCATAACGGTCACCAATACATAAACAGACAATTCAGCAGACATCCACTCCTCTGGAAGAAACTCTTCAATGTGAATTGCCTCCAAAAATAGGGAAACATAAGTTTTTTTTTTTTGAAGTTCTTATAAACACCTCACAATGTGAGTACTGTACCTCTGTTGTCAGACTGCTTGTCTCAACGTCCAGTCCTGGATGAGCTGCAATTTCCTCCAGTTAAACATTGGGAAGACTGAAACCATTGTCTTTGGCCTCTGCCACAAACTCTGTTCCCTTGCCACTGATTCCATCCCCCTCCATGGCCACTGTCTCAGACTAAACCAGACTGTTTGAAACCTTGGCATCCTATTTGACCCTGAACTGAGCTTTTGCCTCCATATCCACTCCAACACACAGACCACATACTTCCACCTCCGTAACCTCGCTTGTCTCTGCTTCAGCTTGTGCTGCTGAACCCTTATCCATGCTTTTGTTACCTCTAGACTCAACTATTCCAATGCGCCCCCCCCCCCCCGCAGGGTCGGTCCAATCTTCCACCTTCCATAAACTTGTGCTCATCCAAAACTCTGCTACCCGTATCCTAACTCACACCAAGTTCCGCTCACCCCAAGTTCCGCTCACCCATCACCCCTGTGCTCGCTGACCTGCGTTAGCTCCCGGTCCACCAGCACTTCAATTAAAAAAAATTATTATCCTCGTGTTCAAATCCCTCCATGGCCTCGCCCCGCCCTATCTCCAAACTACAACCCTACAAGAACGATGCATCTTCCAACTTATGCCTCTTGTGTATTCCCCACTCCCTTCGCCCCACCATTGGTGGCCATGCCTTCAGCCATCTAGGCCCCAAGCTCTGGAATTCCTTCCCTAAACCCCTCCGTCTCACCATCTCTTTCTCTTCCTTTTAAGACACTCCTTAAAACTTACCTCTTTGACCAAGCTTTAGTACCTGTCCTAATATCTCCTCCTTTGGCTCGGTGTTGATTTTTTATCTTGTACTTCTGTGAAGCACCATGGGAAGTTTTCCTACGTTAAAGATGATCTATAAATGCAATTTGTTAATTGCACAAAAGGTTGGAATGCTATAGATAAATCTGAAGCCATCCCATCATTGTTGATAAAGACTTAATGCTTTCATTTTCAGTACATGTACAGTAATATTTTGCTCTTAATATTTAAAAACAGACTGCTACACAGTTAGATCAGCATGGCACAAATTTGTAATTAATAATTACAGTCACCAAAAATGGCAGACCTGGCAAGATTCTGCACTTGCTGAAATGATTGTGGTGATTTTTAAATACTTAGGTGCTGGGTTGGTTTCTTAATTAAAGCTGCATCTGCTCACAACAATATTTGGAATTTTACTTGAGACACGGTTCCTTTTCAACCAATTTATTCTGGAATGGGAAGGATTGGAATCCCCTTAAGTTATATTTCCAATCTTGTGCTGCCTTAATTTTTCTAGTGAGTGAACGGGAAAAGGTCACAGGGGTCTTGTGCTTCGTTTAGCATTGCAAATAAATGGCAGCTTTGCAAGCTACTTATCAAATTTTGTTCTTTTGGAAACTAATTGTCACAGATGACAGTTGTCCCAGACACGTCGTTGTTTGAGACCACTTTAGAATGGCACACATTGAACAGGCGTTGCCCACAATGGGTAAAGGTTAAGTGCAAGATTTAATGGCCTGGAATTTGTGGTCAGCGACAAAGTGACGGCGCTCGCCGCTGACCTCTAAGAAAGCTGCCCATAAAGATCTCGCAATCTCTGTAATGAAAACTTGAGCTTTGTTGATGTTAAATTGATTGTAGCGCTGTCAAAAGGGGTTTCCTAGCGGAGAGCAGCAGTGATGTCATCAAGCTGTCTAAGCAGCCAATCATATTGAAGAATTCTCAGATAGCAAACCAGGAAATAAATAAGCACTGATTGAATTCATTTTTAAAACATTTTAGAGAGCAAAATAAAGATTGGGTTAAGCTAGAAGCTGAAATATCAACAACAAACTTTTTTTTTAAAAAGAAATATTTTTTGATTATTTTAAAAATCTAAATTTTCTATTATCATGGAGAAACTTGATATTCCACAAATATAAAATTTGTTTTTCAGGGCCAGAACAGTTGTTAAGCAGTCAATACGCCATTAAAACCCCAGTTACACCTATTCCAACAAGGCTTAATTTTTCATGGGGTGTTTAACCGTGATATTACCGCAGAAAATGTTTAAGTTTTCGTCAGTTCAACTGATTTCACTGATTGCCGGCACTGGGGTATTCCACAGCGCAGCCTGTGGCGGAGCAGGGAATGACTGACCGCAACTTCAGGATTTCCGCGTTCAGGAATTAGCGCGCTAAATCCGGAAGTTATGGTCAGTTTTCGAGGGGTAACAACAGCGAACGCTGACAGTTTCGCCGTCATTCCCACCGCAAAATCCGGGCCATTATCAAGAGTGACTGATTTTAAAATGAATGTAAAGATATGAGCTATTTCCAGAGTGATGTACCAAATAAGTTGCATTTCCATCCTGCCAGTGGCCATGCTAATTACTGTTTGTTTTTTGGAGTCTCTGCCTCACTCCACAGTACCCCATACATTATATTATTGGCTATTTGAGCTATCAGAGGCTTCAGTTTAAAATGTAGTCACTACTTGTAGTAGAATCAGTAGGTAGATAACAATCCCTCCATCCAGTCAGATTGGGGAGTTTAGTGAACCTTTCTCAGCTACTCTGCTCTGAGCTGACTTCATTATCATTGAACTATACCTCCGCAAAGTTCTTCAGATTTTGTCCCCTGTTTACTCTGAAACCCAGCAACTCGGTCATTTTGCTTCAATTAACACACTGACTTGTTTACACCTTTAGTGTGGGGAATTACATTTGAGAATTTCAGCTATTTATTCAAAATCACTACTTGCTAAAACAGTTAATTCAGGGCTCCTTGCCATATGCTGGAAGGTTGTAACTGAAGGTCAGCCCCAACTGTGCACCTCAGCCCTCCGGCAGTCATGGGTAATAAACTTGAAGTTTAAGGGCAGCATTTCCCTTTTGGGGTGCTCACTAACCAATGACACATTTACAGATGCTGCCTGACCTGAGTATTTCCAGCATTTTCTGTTTATATTTCAAATTGCCAGCATCCGCAGTATTTTGCCTTTCCACATTTACTATAGTTTTACTTAAATACTGGGAATTTTCCTTTATAGTGTAACTCTTGGAGCATCTCAAGTTAGTGAATCATCAGGGTGCCAGTTTTCCCTGGAAACAATCAAAGTTATGTTAGACTCATCTCTTAGCCACTCACAGTAGATTATGATTCTTGTCGCAAGATTCTACTGCAGTTAAATCTTCTGAGGGAAATTATTCTAACTTTATTTCCTGAAACATTTTACTTCAGCAGGGCTGTCAGTTAATCCGAGGTTTTCTTCACTATAATTAGTATGGCTTTATTCCCGATTTTTGTACTACAAAAAGATGCAGTTGAATACTGTGGCCATCAGTACACCTAAATTCTGGTGTATAAAATGTGTAAGTGACCTTTCATTTTTAACAACATAATTGGGCCTGTCTAATCATTCTTTGGGTCTGAATTTTAATTAACGATATCTAATCAATTCCATAAATGTAATCTGTACCAATTGGTTTCTGATCAGTATATCCTTCCAACACTTCTTAAATTCAAGTCTTAGACATAGTTTAGCTCAGCAGCATTTTCTATCTGAGCAGGGCTCTTGCTGTCCAAAGCTCCCTATATTCCTCTGGAAGAGGAATCCATGAGACCCTGGGTGACCCCCACACTGAGCATTGTCGGTGGGCTTAATAGCATTGTTCTATTCTAAGGAGGTAACATGCATCAATTAGGCATCTAAATGTTCTGTCACTTCAACTTTTTCCATTTTTAATTTTGGGGAATCATTTTGCTCAGCAGCATCTCCTGTTCGACTGGAATCTCCTTGGCCTAGTCAGGCACTAGAGATTATATTTTGAGTGCTCGAGGTGGTGGCCGTGGTCTTTCAGGAGACGGCTCCCACCATAATCATTCCAAACGTAGTCCCCAGCAAAGACAGACGGCATCAGAATCAATAGCCAGCGCACTTGGATAAAAGCAATTCAGGTTTACTTCAGAATATGGAACGATTAATGGAACAGAAATTAGGAAAAATTATCAAAAGATAAAATCGAATGCAATCATAACTGTTATGACTTCTATTTTATCTCTTGATAATTTTGATCATTGTGTTCTTATTAACTCTGACATCACTTCCTTACCTTTGCTGCAGCTCAGGTTTGAGTTCTTGTTGACACCTGTTGATTACTTTTACATTCTGCTTCCTGCTCAACTAATCTTTGGTTTCTTGTAAGGATCCTTCGAGATATAGAACTTCCACCTCCTTTTTGGTTAACTGTTATGTGAACTCTAGTTCTTTCTGGATTAGCTGTTGTGGCAGTTGAGTGAGCTCATGTTCTTTCTAGTTCAACTGTTGTGGGAATTCTAGTTCTTTTGAGTTAGCTGTTTTAAGTTCAGCTGTGGCTCAGTTGGTAACACTCTTGCCTCTGAGTCAGAAAGTTGTAGGTTCAAGTCCCACTCCAGAGACTTCAGCAGAAAAATCTAGTCTGGCACTCCAGTGCAGTACTGAGGGAATGCTGCACTATCGGAGTCAGGTGGACGTAAAAGATCCTATGGCACTATTTCGAAGAAGAGCAGGGGAGTTATCTATCCCCAGTGTCCTGGCCAATATTTATCCCTCAATCAATATCACTAAAACAGATTATCTGGTCATTATCACATTGCTGTTTGTGGGAGCTTGCTGTGTGCAAATTGGCTGCTGCATTTTCTACATTACAAGTGATAACACTTAAAAGAAAAACCTATCTCATTTGCTGTAAAAGCGCTTTGGGATGTCCGGTGGTCGTGAAAGACTTGCTTTCTTTTCTTTTAGCAGAGACAGTTTCCTTAACTTGGATTTCCTGGTCTGCACGCCGTTGGAATTTTGTTTGTAATGTAGCTTTCTGAGACTAAAGTTCTGGGATTAGCTGTTGTTATATTCCAGCTCTCTGTTTAAAGTCTGGTTGTAACGAACTTTCTCACTGGGTTAGTTACTGTTTAAATTCTAGCTCTCTTTGCGCCGACTGTTGTTTAAGTTTATAAACTCAGTGGACTGTCCCTTTTTTAAATTTACTCACAATAAGTGCCATTTGAAATTGCTAGTTCTCTAACTGTTTGTGCTGTAGCTAGTAGTGCCCCCTTTTTTTATGGACAATTCTCAGACTGCTGGCAGTATAAACCCATTGCTTGCATTTGCAGCTTATGGTTTGGCTAACACATCAATTATTCCGCACTTCAACCTTTTGATTTTTCTGCAAAAGATTCAATCCACTCAGTTATGCTTAGTTGGTTTATGAAATACTTACAAGGCATCAAATTAAATTATATCTTTTTTTAAAAGGTTAATCCCACCCCAGTATTGCCCACAATAATCTTGGAAGATTCAAATTCTGGCCACGAGCATCCAATAAATGTAAGAACACTGGGTTTTAGGTCTCCTGACAAATATATGCCAAAGTACCAGATGTTTCCTTAATCCCCCTCACTTGACTCCTCAGCAAGGAACGGTCTGGGGTTTACCTCCCAGATTTAGGTCTTGGAGTGAATGAATGTTAGCTCGCCAAACTGCCTTGCATCACCGAGATTGAATTGAATTGAGTTCCTTACCAACTCTCGATTGGGAAGCTCACAAGGTACTGAGTGAAGGAGTTAGCCCTTTCTTGCTGAATCATCAAGGAAGAAGTCAGATACCAAGTCATGCACCAACAACTAATTATTGACCACAAAATCACAGCTTAAAGTTAAACACTGAGTATATAAACAATAAATAGATGTAGTCAGGGTTATCTAGCAGTTTGAATAACAAATAAGTAATAGACAATTACTTGACAAAATGAGTAAGAGGTTGTAAAGGCAATTCAGTACTGTCACTGTAATTCAACACTAATCAGTGTTGGAGACTGCTGCAAATTGGTGAGGTTAAGTTGGAGTTCAATCCCTAGATAGCTGACAAGTTAATAGCATTAGCATTCAGTCTATTGAATAGTTTAAAGTCAAGGTGCTAGTGGTCAGTAATGTTTCCAGACCTTGTACATCCTCGTTCTTATGAGTGGTGTGGTTGAGTCAACCTTCTTCCTTCTCTGGGACACGGGAGTTGTCTTCTAGAGCATCAAGTTGAATCAGCCACTTCGGCAGGGAAGTTATCTGTTCCACTTTGATCCTCTGTTCAGCTGAGCCCATCTTTGCATGTGTGGTATTGGAGCTAGCTGGCTTTCTTATTTTTTAATGTCTGACGTTGTACAGTTTAGTGACACTCTTGCCTCTGCTGGTACCTAGCCAGTATACGTTCAATTTGACTCCTAGAACCTCTGATTCCCTGTCCTAAATATACTTGTAATGGTAAAGGTATCTTTCTACATCTGTTAAGTAAAGGTTACTTCCAGAAGGAGACTAGCGAACACAGAATTTTCTTACAAAACCCCCTGTATACATAAAAAGTAGAGAATTAGGTGTGTACATAACACAAATGTGCTTTAGTCATGAAAGGTATTCATTCCTATTTTGTAATTTGTGAACCCTTTTACATCAAGGTTTTTAGTCATGTGTAAATCACTGTTTTATCTCTGAAATGACTGCTCTCTGCAGTTATATGCAGTAAATGCAGGGATATTTTGTTTGCATGTGAGTCATAAGGCTTTCCTAGCTGGATATCACTCACTTGGGATTTTATTTTCATATCCTTTTATTTTTGCCCCCTGGTATCTTCCACTATGTTCTGCTCAAGGGTTGGATCTATGGCCAAGTCAAATTGTTGGCTGTAAGTGTAAGAATGGTGGTGTTAGAGGTCGCAGGGACTTGATTGCCAGCTAAACTTGGAAGAAGGAAGTCATATATGCAGTTACCTGAAAATGTGTGCAAATTTTTTTTTTTTAATTTGTTCCCCCCCCCCCCCCCCCCCCCACACAGAAATTGTGCTGTTCTCTTTAATTGATTTAAGCCTGTAGTTTACTTAGACTTTTTGATGGGTTGCAATTCTGCTTTGCTTGGTGCTTCTCTTGGGATTGCTGTAATATGGTGTTGCAGAGTGATGGGATGCAAGTTTGTGCTTGCAATTCCACACACCGTTCTTGATTTCAATCATGGCAGTTTGCGATGTTGCCAAATAGAGGTCTGGCACTTCCCTGACCCAGAGAAAGGAGAAGAAAAAATATAGTAATGGTTTATTTTGCTTCCTATATAGAATCTGGGGTAATCTAATCTCTTTTGGTCTTGGTTGTGGAATAATGCAAGTTTTTAAGGAGTCCTGTTCCAAACTATACTAATTCAACAGTGTCTATTTTTCAAAAAAAATCCCACATTTTATTTTGTTAGATCTCCAAGTCTAATTTTTTTTTTAAATCACCAAATTGTGTAGCCATAGTAAGAGTTATAATGAAACATATGATTCCATTGGCTAAACTTAAACAACAAAGCTTTGAAATTTAAATACACAAGTGTGTTTTCAGGGAAATAATGCCTGAAATATTTTGTTGTGATGTCACTTTAATTTCTCGTGCTTGTTTGAACTTTGTAATACAGTCCAAGTTCTCTGATTATCCTTTTTTACTGCAATGAATTTGGGGAATTTTGATTCTTTTTAATACGAATAACATATTTTCACTTAAATTGCACGGATTGGCTTACCTTAAATGTTGTGCAAATAGATTGCTCTATGTACAAAATGAAGCCATTCCAATATGATCAAAAATAACATTTTTGTACTGAAATGATATGATGGGACTGAAGTCATAACCATGTCCTGCGCAATACTCATGGAATATTATCATATTTTATAGAAATTGTACAGTTGAGAACCAATAGCATTTGGAGCCATTTAATGACATTACTGAAACCAGCCCTCAATAATCTCACAGCAATAGCTTACATTTAAAATGACTTATTTAGGCCTGAAGTATAGTTTCAAATGAGTGCCCAGTGAGCCATAGGGTACAATTTACAACTCCCATCCAGCTTTGTTAATGCATTATCAAGTCAGTGCACTTTTGGAATACAAATTGTCTATCCAGTCTTTGTGCATCCTTTATTTACACTACTTAATTGCAAGATGTGAGTAAGAAATTGCAACGCTTGATAAAAGTGGCACATTGAATACTATTTGAGAGATTTTAGTGTCATCCAAAGACTTGTCACATTATCAGCAGTACCAGTTAAGCCTTGGGGGTGGGTTGAAAAAGGTTGGTAGTTTCAGGTTTCTAATCCAACCTGGAATGATTTTTTTTTGTAAGAACCCAAATAACTGAAAATTAATATCTTCATGCTTTAACATTTTTGCAGCATTCATTAACCAATGGCATCAAGAATCCAAGGACAAAGTGATGATGCTGTTGCTGACCCATCTCCCGTTACTGAAGCCAAGAAATATTGATGCAAAAATGGAGTACATGAAACTATTACCTAAAATCTTGGCTCATTCAATTGAGAACAATCAGCATATAGAGGAGAGCAGACAACTCTTATCCTATGCTTTGATCCATCCAGCCACCTCACTGGAGGACAGAAATGCACTAGCCATGTGGCTCAACCATTTAGAGGATCGCACCTCTGGTTATGGGAACCAGAGCAGAGGACGTCCAGATTCGATGGATTATGGGCAAACTCTTTATTATCACCAAAGACAGAACTCTGATGACAAGCTCAATGGTTGGCAGAGTCTACGTGATTCTGGGATTTGTGTGTCTGCTTCTAACTGGCCAGACAAGAACCAGGCTTGTGAGAATGGACATTTGCCACTTTATTCTTCTACATCTGTACCTACAACAATCAACACTATTGGGACTAGCACAACCACAAGTAAGTATAAAATACTGTTGACTTATACTTTGTGATTTAATATTTTTCAAGATTTTAGGAAAATGCTAGTACACACTATATAGCAACTTGTAAGATAGATCAGTTTGAGATTAATTTGTAGCTGAAGGAAAATAATTATACTTGGAATACATATAGAAGTTACATCAGACATTTCTGCTGTACTTTTCCAAAGTGACTAAATATTCTTGTAAGTACATTAACAAAGGCTGAAACAACTTTGTCCTGGAAAGGTAACTTTAACAGCAAACTAAAACTGCCTTGCATTTCAGTTTATGAATTGCGCACAAGTACCATATTCTTCACTCAATGCATTTTTAAAAAACTCAGTTAGATTTTCCTATTGATGGTCTTGGTTTATATGTTTAGTTCTAAAGGCAGCTGCATGAATATGATGTAAACCTCCCTGACATTCTCCTAGTTCCAGTTTCTGCCAAGGAAAAGTTGAAAGGCTTAGTTGGAAGATAGTAATGGTATTTTCGCTTCCTGCACCAGGATGTGGCTTGGAATTGCAGAAATCTCAATTGCACAAATGAGATTTCTACAGTTTTCAAGACATCTGATCCCACAAAGTAATGTAATTTTGCATTAGATTGCCTTCGTAAAAAGATACCATGGTGGATTCAGAACCTGGTGCAAGGATTTATTAGATCCAAATTTTCTGTTGTCCTATCCAAAACTTAACTAGAGAAGTGCAAAGGTAAGTACTTGGATGTTGAGTCATTTCACACCCAAGTAATGCAAAAGGTCCTGTTAAGACAAAGTAGCAGTGCATTTGTGTTCTAAATATAGTGCTGATTTAAAGTGTTTTACAGCTTTGCACCAATGATCAATTTGTGGAGTGTAAATCGGGTGCAAAGACCTAAACTGACTCCCAAATATAGTGAGCCTTGCTCCTCAAAGGAGTTTTGTTTTTTGCTCTACTTTTGTTCTGGTATTATTGACCTCGTGCAAGCCACATTTACACTATAACTGTAGTATTGGTGTGAAGCTAAACCTCTGCACCGATGCTACTGTTCTAGTGTAAATGTACCCTTGGACTGTGACTTTCACTGCTTGAGTTTGGATATATAGGTAAAGGAAGATTTGTAACTTTGAAATCAGTAACATGGAAGTTCAGAAATAAAAACAGAAAATGCTGGAAATACTCAGCAGATCAGGCAGCATCTGTGGAGAGAGAAACAGAGTTAACGTTTCAGGTCGATGACCCTTCGTCAGAACTGGAAAAAGCTGGAGATGGAACAGGTTTTTAAGCAAATGTAGGGGCAGGCAAAGGGGGGAGGGGAGAAAAGAACAAAAGGGAAGGTCTGTGATAGGATGGAAGGCAGAAGTGATTAAGAGACAAAAGGGATGATGGTGCAAGGCAAAAGGAGATGGTAATAGGACAAGTTAAGAAACAAAAGATGGCTCAAGATGAAGTGTAAATGGCAATGGCTGAACGTAAGCTCGAGGAACAGCACCTCATCTCTCCTGCCTTCCATCTTATCACAGACCTTCCCTTTTGTTCTTTCCTCCCCTCCCCCCTTTCCCTGCCCTTACACTTGCTTAAAAACCTGTTCCATCTCCAGCTTTTTCCAGTTCTGATGAAAGGTCATCGACCTGAAATGTTAACTCTGTTTCTCTCTCCACAGATGCTGCCTGACCTGCTGAGTATTTCCAGCATTTTGTTTTTATTTCAGATTTCCAGCATCTGCAGTATTTTGCTTTTGTAACATGGAAGTTCAGTTCTTTGCAGAGAGGAGGGGCAAATTTTAACCTCGTTACTGTTAAATCTTGCTGAGAATCAGACCTATGGATCAGACTCTCTAAGGAGATGGTGGAAGCAGTTAGTATTGATTTCTTCCAATGAAAATTAGATTTTTCAGAAAATAACATTTTGGGATATAGTATATGACTAATTTGAAACATGACGTGGTAAGTGTAGCATGCTTGAGAAGAACAGGTGACTGGACCGCTGGTTCCCAAAGCTCTCCACCACTGTGGTTCTCCTCGTGCCATGTCTGGGTCTGTCCTAGACTGATGGAATTAGTTGAGTTGATTGCTAATGATTAGTCAACAACTCCATTATCATTGTATCACGTGACTATCAAAATGGTAGAAGGCGAACTAGATGGCTCTTAGTCTTTTTTCCTCTAGCAATTCCAATGTTCTAATCAATGAAGTGTGCCAACACCAGCATTCTCAAATTTGGTCAGAGTATTTTACAATCATTAAATTTTAGAGTGACTGCTGCCAACGACCCGAAGTTGCGCAGAAGCGTACTGCGCATTAATCTGGAAGCTGATATCGCTGATTTTTTTTCACATCCCGTGAGTCCCGAAGGCCCGCTCCGTGTTCCCGGCATTTTTTCCCCATAGCTCAAGAGTCCCAAAAAAACATTCACTGCGCATGCGCAATCACTTCAAATTCGGCGGCAGCAGTTGCATCCTAAATTCTAATAGCTGTGGCAAAAATCTGATCCTAGTTGGACACAGGAATAATTAGAATAAACAGCCCCAGAATCTGAAACTTTCAATAATAGGGCTGTTTTGTATTTTAATTACAGAGCCTTCAGCCATCACGGCTTTGCTCACTGCAATTCTCTTCCAAAAACTTTCTGCTTCGAATCATCCTACCCCACCTTTTAAATGGCTCTTCAAAACCTACCTCTTCCATCTTGCCTTTAGTCACCTCCTCTAACTCCTAGTTACTGCTCAATGTCTAAATGTATTTTCTTTTTCTCTCCCTTGCTAGCTAATTCTGCACAAGACCTGGGGTTTTTCTGGGCTCAGTTGCTCAGCTACTCATTGAATAAACTTGCTAAGCCATGAGGGGAGTTCAAAACATCAGGTTTATTCTCTCAGAAAGCTGTTGACATTAATGTGGATGTCACTGGCCTCTAAATTAATGACATTTATTTTTTCCAGTTTAAATTGACATCTAAAATCAAAATAAGGTTAGATTGTATTCTGGTTTTCAACTTTTCACAAATTATGGCAGTCTTTTGAGTTGTGGAAAATCAGAATAAGTACCAAGTTCTAAAAGTAATCCTGTGAAGCAGTTTAAATATAGTAATCTTTTGTACTGTCATAATAATGTAGGTCAGATGAATTAAGCTTACTGATGTGATTATTTAAAAATCTATGTACTGTTTGTTTGAAGCAGGATCTGACTGCTACAATGACGGACCTGGAGTATTTAATTAGTGCCATTGGTGCTAGTGTTGAAATGGAAAAACAAATAGAAATATCTACAACACCATCTCTGTTTCCTCAGCCAAAATAATTTCCTTTTGTAAAAAGCAGCTTTAACATGACAAATAAATGCATCTTCACAACCACTTGTCAGAGTAGCTCGACATTTCCTTTTTTTTGTGATTCGCTCTGCTCGTCTGGGAAATGTTGGAAGTGTTTATTTAAAATTTATACTATTAATAGTTTTGTGCTTATAGTTTTAATAAACAAAGATTATGTTCATGTGTTGAAAATTATCGTACGTTGCCTTTTATTAAGGCACATGTGAATTGTGATCTTAAAATCTTATTAGAATTTTGATTGTTCTAAGAGCAATAATTATGAAAAATGTAAATTGTATTTGTCAAGGCATCTTCCTTTCTGTATTAGTTCTGGACATGTTTTTACAGTTTGTTCTTGATGTTGAGAACAATTATTAGCCAGATAACTGGTAACATTGAAATGGGTATGCCTTATTATCGCCACCTATTAACAAATTTAGGGAACATATTCACATTTTACTTCTCTGTAGTTTTATGAATGTCATGTCATGAGATAGTAGCTTGTCGTCACCAGCCATCAGGTTTTGTATCTAATTCGTGCCCGTGTCTGTTGCACATCAGATGCCACACCATTCTACATGCAAAATTTTATCTCATTTGTTCTTGATTTAAAGTGAAATTCTATATTTGTATTGCAGTGAGAAATCACTGATCCTACCAAAGAACAGATCACAAATAGGAACAAAAACTACAGTTAGGAATTTGCAAAACTAAAAATCTAAATGGAAAGTCCACAATCAGTTTCTGATTGTAGAAAGCTCCAATTAAAAAATTATACAATTGCTCCAATTATGTTTTGAAAATCCTTTGGCCTGATATCTTGGTTTCTCACTCAACTGAGAAACTTGGTACTGGAAATGGGATTTGTAACATAATGGACATAAAAATAACACAATTTACAATAAAATGATTAAATTTGCAAAACCACTAGTTTTTTGTGTGTTTGAAAAGTCACCAACAGCTTTTTCCGTCAGCGGCTTGCAAAACCTGGGCTCAAGTTCAAGAAACTTTCCCAAGCTAAGGCTCTGTCAGCTGAAAGTTGACAGAATTCAAATCCTGGAATGACTGCAGTAAACAGCCAGGGAAGCTCCTGCTAAGATTAGTGAGTTACCTGTCACTTGCTTTGATGTTTTTTGTACAACAAATCTGTTTAGCATGCACTTTTTAGCCTGTATCTGAGATAATTTTGACAGGGAAAACCTCTTTCTTTTTCTGGCTCCTGCTCTCTCCCTCTTGCTCACCAAGACCGGCTACGTCCTTCTCTGTGACGTCGCCTGACTCCGTCCCTGCCTCCGCTCATCTGCTGCTGAAACCCTCATCCATGCCTTTGTTGGCTGTATACTTTACTATTCCAGTGCTGTCCTGGCCGGCCTCCCATCTTCTACCCTCCATAAACTTAAGCTCATCCAAAATTCTGCTCGTATTCTAACTCTCACCAAGTCCCGTTCACACATCACCCCTGTGCTCGCAGACCTGCATTGGCTCCTAGTCTGGCAACGTCTCTTTTTAAAAAAAATTAAAAATTAAAAAATAAAATTTGCATCCTGGTTTTCAAATCTCTCCATAGCCTCGCCCCTCTCTTTCTCTGTAACCTCCTCCAGCCCTACAATCCTCAAATCTCTGCGCTCTTCCAATTCTGGCCTCTTGAGCAGCCCCGATTTTAATCGCTCCACCATTGGCAGCCGTACTTTCAGCTGCCTAGGCCCTAAGCTCTGGAATTCCCTCCCAAAACCTCTCTGCCTTTCTCCCTTCTTTTAAGATGCTCCTTAAAACCTTCCTCTTTGGGGGAAAAAACTTTTGGGCATCTGTCCTAATATCGCCTTGTATTGCTCGGTGTCACAATTTGTTTGCTAACGATCCTGTGAAGCGCCTTGGGATGTTTTACTCTGTTAAAGGCGCTGTATAAATGCAAGTTGTGTCTCGCCGTCTTGCCGAAAACTGTACCTGGGGGGAGAAAAAGTTGTTTAATTACAGAATCGGGTTGTCTTTAAAGCACCAGAATTTTTTTAAATTATTGATAGCAAGACATTGCCTCCTGTTTTTTTTTATTCGTTCCTGGGATATGGTCGTCGCTGGCAAAGCCAGCATTTCTTGCTTGTCCCTAATTGCCCTTGAGAAGGTAATGGTGAGCCGCTGCAGTCCTTGTGGTGAAGGGACTCCCACAGTGCTGTTTGGGAGGGAGTGCCATGATTTTGACTCCGCGAAGATGAAGGATCGGCGATATATTTCCAAGTCGGGATGGTGTGTAACTTGGAAGGGAATTTGCACGTGATGGTGTTCCCATGCGCCTGCTGCCCTTGTCCTTCTAGTTGGTAGAGGTTGTGGGTTTGGGAGATCCTACCGAAGAAGCCTTGGCGAGTTGCTGCAGTGCATCTTGTAGATGGTACACACTGCAGCCATGGTACGCCGGTGGTGGAGGGAGTGAATTTTTAAGGTGGTGGATGGGGTGCCAATCAAGTGGGCTACTTTGTCCTGGATGGTGTCGAGCTTCTTGTGTTGTTGGAGCTGCATTCATCCAGGCAAGTGGAGAGTATTCTATCACACTCCTGATTTGTGCCTTGTAGATGGTGGAAAGGTTTTCGGGAGTCAGGAGGTGAGACACTCGCCGCAGAATACCCAGCCTCTGACCTGCTCTTGTTGCCACAGTATTTGTGGCTGGTCCAGTTAAGTTTCTGGTCAATGATGAACCCCAGGATGTTGATGTGGGGGATTCGGTGATGGTAATGCTGTTGCATGTCAAGGGGCCGTGGTTAGACTCTTGCTTGTTGGAGATAGTCATTGCCTGGCACTTGTGTGGCGCGAATGTTACTTTCCACTTATCAGCCCGAGCCTGAATGTCGTCCAGGTCTTGCTGCATCTGGGCATGGACTGCTTCATTATCTGAGGAGTTGCGAATGGAACTGAACACTGTGCAGTCATCAGTGCACATCCCCACTTCTGACCTTATGATGGAGGGAAGGTCATTGATGAAGCAGCTGAAGATGGTTGGGCCGAAGACACTGCCCTGAGGAACTCCTGCAGTGATGATCTGGGGCTGAGATGATTGGCCTCCAACAACCACAACTTGTTTCTCAGCTGTACCCTCCTTTTCCAGAAAAAGGCAGCCTTAATTATATTCCGAGAGTTGTAGTCTGTTAGTGTGAGCTGCACCAGTGCATTCTGGTGCAGCACACACTACTTCGCTTGATCCTCTTTCCTCAGAAACCTGGGGAAGTGGTAAATTGAAATCTTTAGTTTTTAACAGACAGCCATTCAGAACAAATTTTTTCTGAAGATATTAAAACACATGCATCAACTATGTTGGTTAGCTTAATGATGTGAATATTTTGTTTTTGTTTTTCTTGTGTTAGAAAACTTAAGAACTGACTTGAGGTGACTGGCAAACTAAAGTAGTGGCCAAGAATGTTCAAAAATTATTGCAAGTGATTTCATTAGCTACCCTGTTTCCTGATTGCCAATTGATTGGTTATTTTTATTCTTGCTTGCTATTTGTTCATAGATATGTTCTGTACCTTTTCAGTTGTGATTTTTATGTTTGTCTGAAATATTTTTATAAATCTGGTGCAAGTGCAATGACTTGAGCTGCAAGATTTTAATATAAATGTTGCATCTAGAATGTGAGTTATACAAAAAATTCTAATTAGCTAAAATTTTCCATGAACCAATCAATAAGATGGGGTGAGTTGTCTACCTGGAGCTAGAGCAGTATGTATTTATTAAAAAAAAAAGTTGGAAGGGATACTGAAAGGGGCAAAGGTGGCTGTCTACATGGGGCTAAATAACACCAGAAGTAATGCAGTTTCCTTAAGTCACAAACGAGGATTGTCTCTATGCATAAAGGTAGGGGTTGCAAAGAAATGCTTTCTGATATAATTCCATTGTTTGGGAAAGGAAGGGAGTTCAAGGAAATTGAGAATGTAAATGAGTGTCTGGCAACAACAACAGTGCTACCTTCATAAAAAATTGAGATACAGTTTTAGAATAAAAAAGGGCTGTTACAAGAGATGTGGTTGTCCTAGATTAAGTAGGCATGAAGGGACTTGAGGCAGTAATTGAAAATTATTTGGACTAGATAGATGGGGGTGAGGGAGAAAGTCAGCAAGGAAAGATCACAGGCAAGATGGGTTGTTGGATAGAAGGTGGACAATAGGTGGGTATGGACAAGGTATACAGAGAAAAAAGTGAACCAAAGATGGAATATGCAGACAATGGAAGACCGAGAAGGTGGTAAATCTATAATGTATGCAAGAAACATTAGGAATAAAATGTCAGAACTGGCAGTAGGGAACTATGATGCTGTGGGAATAACCAGAAATAGAGCCAGATCAGTACGTTTCCGGCCCAATGAGGAAGGAGGCATTGCTGGATCTGGTTCTGGGGAATGAGGTGGGTCAAGTAGAGCAAGTGTCAGTAGGGGAACATTTAGGGAACAGTGATCACAGTATCATAAGGTTTAGATTAGCTATGGAAAAGGACAGGGAGCAATCCAGAGTAAAAATACTTAATTGGAGGAAGGCCAATTTCAGTGGGTTGAGAATAGATCTGACCCGGGTAAATTGGAATCAAAGATTGGCAGGCAAAACTGTAATCGAACAATGGGCTGCCTTTAAAGAGGAGATGGTTCGGGTACAGTCGAGGTACATTCCATGAGGGGGAAAAGTAGGTCAACCAAAGCCAGAGCTCCCTGGATGACTAAAGAGATAGAGAGTAAGATGAAGCAGAAAAAGGGGGCGTATGACGGATGTCAGGTTGAGAATACAAGTGAGAACCAGGCTGAATATTGAAAGTTTAGAGGGGAAGTGAAAAAGGAAATAAGAGGGGTAAAGAGAGTATGAGAATAGATTGGCAGCTAACAAAGAAGGGAATCCAAAAGTCTTCTATAGGCATATAAATAGAAAACTGGTTGTAAGAGGGGGGTGGGGCCGATTAGGGACCAAAATGGAGACCTACGCATGGAGGCAGAAGGCATGGCTGAGGTACAAAATGAGTACTTTGCATCTGTCTTTACCAAGGAAGAAGATGCTGCCAAAGTCATAGTGAAAGAGGAGGTAGTTGAGATACTGGATGGGATAAAAATTGATAAAGGAGGTACTAGAAAGGCTGGTTGTACTTAAAGTAGCTAAGTCACCAGGACCAGATGGGATGCATCCTAGGATGCTGAGGGAAGTAAAGGTGGAAATTGCAGAGGTATTGGCCATAATCTTCCAATCCTCCTTGGATATGGGGCTGGTGCCAGAGGACTGGAGAATTGCAAATGTTACACCCTTGTTCAAAAAAGGGTGTAAGGATAAACTCGGCAACTACAGGCCAGTCAGTTTAACCTCTGTAATGGGGAAGCTTTTAGAAACTATAATCCAGGACAAAATTAAGTCACTTGGACAAGTGTGGATTAATTGAGGAAAGCCAGCATGGATTTGTAAAAGGCAAATTGTGTTTAACTAACTTGATTGAATTTTTTGATGAGGTAACAGAGGGTTGATGAGGGCAATGCGGTTGGCGTGGTGTACATGGACTTCCAAAAGGCGTTTGACAAAGTGCTGCATAATAGGTTTGCCAACAAAGTTGAAGCCCATGGAATAAAAGCGACAATGGCAGCATGGATACAAAATTGGCTAAGTGACAGGAAATAGCGTAGTGGTGAACAGTTGTTTATCCGACTGGAGGAAGGTACACGGTGGTGTTCCCCCGGGGTCTGTTCTAGGACCACTGCTTTCCTTGATATATATTAAGACTTAGACTTGGGCACAATTTCAAAATTTGCAGATGACAAATTTGGAAGTATAGTGAACAGTGAGGAGGATAAGTGATAGAGGACATAGACAGGCTGGTGGAATGGGCGGACACGTGGCAGATGAAATTTAACGCAGAAAAGTGCGAAGTGATCGATTTTTGGTAGGAAGAATGAGGAGAGGCAGTATAAACTAAAGGGTACAATTCTAAAGGAGGTGCATGAACAGAGAAACCTAGGGGGTATATGTGCACAAATTGTTGAATGTGGCAGGGCAGGTTGAAAAAGCGGTTAAAAAGGCATATGGGATCCTGGGCTTCATAAATAAAGGCATAGAGTACAAAAGCAAGGAAGTTATGATGAACCTTTCTAAAACACTGGTCCGGCCTCAACTGGAGTACTGTGTCCAATTCTGGGTACCACACTTTGGGAAGGATGTGAAGGCCTTAGAGAGGGTGCAGAAAAGATTTACAAGAATGATTCCAGGGATGAGGGACTTCAGTTATGTGGATAGACTGGAGAAGCTGGGGTTGTTCTCCTTGGAGCAGAGAAGGTTGAGAGAAGATTTGATACAGGTGTTCAAAATCATGATGGGTTGAGACAGATTAGATAGAGAAACTGTTCCCATTGGCGGAAGGGTTGAGAACCAGAGGGGACAGATTTAAGGTAATTGGCAGAAGAACCAAAGGCGACGTGAGGGAAAACTTTTTTACGCAGCGAGTGGTTAGGAGCTGGAATTCACTGCCTGAAAGAGTGGTGGAGGCAGATTCAATCATGGCTTTCAAAAGGGAATTGGATAAGTACCTGAAGGGAAAAAATATTTGCAGGGCTACGGGGAAAAGGGCGGGAGAGTGGGACTAGCTGAAGTGCTCTTGCAGTGAGCCAGCACGGACCGAATGGCCTCCTTCTCTGCTGCAACCATTCTATGATAATAATGAAAATGAGTTTAACATTCAGGGGTACAGAGTAGACAGGAAAGGACATGGTGTAGTCTTGTATATTGGGGACACTTGGGAGGTAAACTAAGTTGGTCCTATGGGAGGGGCATACTACAAAATTAACTACTCTGGTTAGACACTTCAAATATGAAAAAGTCTAAGCTTACACGAGGAGTATGGATAGTTGCTCTGTTAAGCAATAGGAAGTGTATATGAGAGCAGGAAAATTATTTAATAGGAGATTTCTTTCTGCCAAATATAAACTGAGTTAGTATTGTCAACTGAGTTATTAAATGTAATGTATGACTGCTTTATGACCAAGTATATCAAGGAAGCCATGAGAGGCAGCGCTCATCTTAATGACACTGCTAACACATAGGAAATTAAAGTCGGAGCACCCCAGGACAATAGCGACCACAGAATGATCAAGTTCAACAGGAGTCAGGTATATAAATGAGGGAACAACCACACCAAATGGACTGAGCTAGGTTGCACAACAATTCAGTAGAAGACAAGTAGAACACATATATAGAAATAATGCTGAGCATGCAAGATGAATGCATTTCTAAAACTTAACAAGGTCAGATGAAACAAATTTGATCCTAAATGGAATAACAAACAAATTAAAAGTGAAATAAAGAGGAAAAATAATCTCTACAAATCCTGCAGAGAGAAAGTGGAAGGTGTTTGCTGGGATGCATGTAAGAAAATGCAGAAACATGTTATAAGGATGATCAGAGTCAGGTCCAGAAAAAAACAGGCTAAACATGATAGTAAAAATTATTTCAGGACCACAACAGTGAGGGCAATCAAAAGAGGTGGGAACTCAAAGATGCAAACCGGCTTGAAACATAAACACAAAACAGTGAAAATTCTGAATGATTACTTCCTCCATGTATTAAGAGAAGACATGAGCAATATGCCCTCCCCATACTTCATATAGGTTGGAGGAAGTCTTAACCAAACTGTGTAGTGTCCTAGTCACACCGCACATCAAGTACTGCATCTAGGTCACAGACATGAAAAAGACATTCAAGTACTTGAAGCAGTGAAGAGAGCGCCATGAGGCTGATTCGTAGGCCCAGAAATGGAATTGCGCAGCGCCCATTTTTCAGGCAAAAAAGAGGGCACTGAAGGGTCCAATATGGTGTGTGGCCTATGCGCGCTCATTCCATGCTGAGTATCCGCCGCACGCCATATTGGCTAGGGCGCCCTGTAGTTGTCCACCTGTAACAGGCATTGAGGTCAATGCCTATGCAAATTGGGGGGCCTAACTCCTATTTCAGGCCCCTTTCAAAACTGGTTTGTGCCTGACTGCAGTTTGTGGCGTGCATGCTGCGGTCAGTTTTCTCAGCAGCCAAACCAGCAGTCTTAAAAGGGACTAAAACATAAAAGCTGCCAGTATACCCCACACTGCTACCTTTTGTGTTTTGTATTTTTGAGCATTTACTAGTTCATTAATAATTTGAGTATTGAAGAATTAGTGTGAGACTGTATTTTTGTAGTCACTTCCAACTTGAAAAAGAACAGTTTTAGTGCTTTCTGAAATCGTACTTTGGAAGAAAGTTGCTGCTGTAATGCCAGTATACCAACATCACTTGCGCATCGATTTATCATCTTTCTGTAATTACATAGGATATATGGCACAGAAACAGGCCATTCGGCCCAACCAGTCCATGCTGGCGTTTATGCTCCACTCGAGCCTCCTCCCGTCTTTCCTAATCTAACTCTATCAGCATAACCCTCTATTCCCTTTTCCCTCATATGCTTGTCTAGCCTCACCTTAAATGCATCTATACTATTTGCCTCAACCACTCCCTGTGGTAGCGAGTTCCACATTCTCACCACTCTCTGGGTAAAGTTTCTTCTGAATTCCCTATTGATTTGTTGGTGACTATCTTATATTGATGGCCTCTAGTTATACTCTTCCCCACAAGTGGAAACACACTCTCTCTATCTACTCCAGCAAAACCTTTCATAATTTTAAAGACCTCTATTAGGTCACCCCTCAGCCTTTTTTCAAGCGAAAAGAGACCCAGCCTGTTCATCCTTTCCTGATGGGTATACCTTCGCATTTCTGGTATCATCCTTGTAAATCTTCTCTGCACCCTCTCCAGTGCCTCGATATCCTTTCTATAATATGGCAACCAGAATTGTACGCAGTACTCCAAGTGTGGTCTAACCAAGGTTCGATACAAGTTGAGCATAACTTCACTACTTTCCAATTCTATCCCTCTAGAAATAAACCCTAGTGCTTGGTTTGCTTTTTTTATGGCCTTGTTAACCTGTGTCATTACTTTGTGATTTGTGTATTTGTACTGAGATTCCTTTGCTCCTCTACCCCACCTAGACTCACCCCCTCCAAGTAATGTGACCTCCTATTCTTCTTACCAAAATGTAATGCCTCACATTTGTGTTGAACTTCATTTGCCAATTATATGCCCATTCTTCAAGTGTATTAATGTCCTCCTGTAATTTGTTGCAGTCCTCCTCAGTATTGACCATCTCCTCCCTCCACCCTCCCCCCCCCCGCCCATTTGGAAATTTAGAAATTGTGTTTTTGATTCCAAAGTCTAAATCGTTAACATAAGTTGTGAACAACAGTGGTCTCAGCACTGATCCTTGTGGAACACTACTACTCGCCTTCTGCCACTCTGAATAGCTACCTTTTACCCCTACTCTCTGCTTTCTGTTTTGAAGCCAGCTAGCTATCCAATCTGCTACTTGTCCCTTGACTCCGCATTCTCTGACCTTATTCATTAGTCTATTATGTGGTACCTTATCGAAGGCCTTTTGAAAATCTAGATAAATTGCATCTACTGCATCACCCTTGTCTATTCTCTGTTACCTCTTCAAAAAATTCAATGAAATCCACGCTGACTAGTCATTATTATATTTTTGGTTTCTAGATGTTCTATTCTCCTTTTAGTAGAAATTCCATTATTTTTCCTAGCACCGATGTTAAGCTGACTGGTCTATAGTTCCCTGGACATGTTCTATCTCCCTTCTTAAATACAGGTATTACGTTAGCTATCCACCAGTCCTTTGGCACTACACCTTTTTCTTTTAACAAATTATTAAATATGTGTAGTAATGTCTCTGCTATCTCTTCCCTAGATTCTTTTAAAATGCGCGGATGTAATCCGTCCGGACCAGGGTTTCTTTCCTGAGTTTGATTAGTTTATTTAATATATCTCCTTTTATTTTAAATGCATTTATTTCATAACTAATCTCATGATCCAATGTCATGTCCACCTGTTCTATCTCCCTGGTAAATACTGAAGCAAAGTAATTTATTTAATATTTCTGCCATCTCTCTATCGTTGCCTGTAGTATTATCATGTCCAACCCTTAATGGCCCTATTCCCATCCTGACTCTTTTATTCATGTGCCTATAAAATATTTTACTAATTTTTTTATGTTCCTTGATAATCTAATTTCATAGTTCCTCTTTGCCTTCCTAATTATTTTTTTGACTTTTCTCTCCTAATCTCTTCGTAGTCTTCCTTATCATACACTCCCCTGCTGTCCATGTACTTAATGTATGCCTCTTTCCTTACCCTCAATTTTTCCCTTACAGCTTCATTTATCCGTGGTGTCCCATTAGTGCTTTTTTTTTTTAGTGGAATATATTTTTCCTGGACTCTGTTGAACACCATTTTAAATGTTTCCCATTGCTGTTCTCCACCATTGATTGCCAATATTGTTCATTTTATTTTCCAAAGTTCTATTCTCAGCCCTTCAAAATCAGCTTTTCTCCAATCTATTACCCTAGTCTTCGTCATACTTATGTCCTTCTCAATTATTAACTTAAAGCATATTATATTATGGTCACTGTTGCCTAGATGTTCCCCTACTTTTACTTCTCTTACCTGCTCTGGTTCATTCCCCATTACTAGATCCAATAGCGAATCCTCCCTTGGGCTTTTTACATATTGGGTTAGAAAGGAGTCCTGTACACATTGTAAGAATTCCATTCCCTTATCCCCTTTACCTACCTCTTCTGTCCCATTAATATCGGGGTAGTTGAAATCCCCCATGATGATTATTCTATGTTTTTTACTCATTTCCCTAATTTGTTTGCATATTTCTTCCTCCACCTCCCTTTCAGTATTAGGTGGTCTGTAGACTACCCCTATTGTGATTGATCCTTTATTGTCTTTTATCTCTATCCACACGGATTCTGTTTCTGTCTTGCTGATACCTGCGTCACTTTTTTTTTTTACTGCCATTATGTTATCCCTAATAAGTACGGCTACTCCACCTCCCCTTTTTCCCCTTCTATCTTTTCTAAATATAAATAATCCAGAGATTATTACCCTCTAGGTCCTGCTTTTCAATTTAGCTCCTGATACTCCTTCAGCAGGACCTCCTCCCTGTTCCTACCTATGTCGTTTGTTCCGACATGGACCACGACAACTGGATTTACTTCCCTCCCATTCTAAATTCCTCTCCAGCTACCTTGCAATATCTCTTACCCTGGGCAACACACCCTTCATGATTCTCGTTCATGGTTGCAGAGGATGCTATCTGTCCCCCTAATTATCGAATCCCCTAGCACTACCACATTTCTATTCTGCTCTTCCACCCCCGCCCAGTGGACAGCCTTCTGAGCCATGGTGCCTTGGTCTGCATTGTGGCTGTCCTCCCCGCAGTCTTTCTCCTTGTCCTCACAGGTAGCGAGTACATCGTACCTATTGGATAGGACCAGTGTCTGCGGGACCTCCTTCTCAACCTCTCCTAAGTCCCTGCTTATCTGTCTGCCGAGCAGTCACACCCTCCCCTTCCTGAACCTGTGCTTTACTCTGGGGTGTGACTGTATTCATAATAAAACTATCCAGAAATTCCTCCCCCTCCCTTATGTTTCGGAGTGTCTCAAACTCTCACTCCAGTTCAATGACTCTGAGCTGGAGTGGCTGAAGGCAGACACATTTCCTGCAGATATGGGAATCTGGAACAGTCTCGCTGTCCACAACCCCCCACACTACAGTCCAGACACAGCCTGCCCTGCCATCTCTACAATTCTTTATTTTCTTATTGATAACCTGAATTAATTTAAAGTTTTTATTCAAATGATTATTTATAGTATATTAATTAATTAGTATATCAAGTTAAGTTATTAAATTAATAAAGTAACAGTTATAGTTCCCCAGCTCTTAGTTTAAATTACTGCCTAGGTTAGAGGGAAAAAAAAGCTGCAATTCTCATCAATCAATTACCTGCTGTCCTGATATGTCACTCCTTGATTTTTTTTTTGCTCTATCTCCTCCGCTCTTCATTTCCCGTCCCCGACCAGGTCTGGTTTCGCCACTGCTCTCGGTGAGTTTGGACCTCCTCTCTCCTCTGTAACATAGACACATAGAAGATAGGAGCAGGAGTAGGCCATTCAGCCCCTCGAGCCTGTTCCGCCATTTTAATGAGATCATGGCTGATCATCCAAATTCAGTACCCTGTCCCTGCTTTCTCCCCATATCCCTTTGGCCTTAAGAAATATATCTAACTCCTTCTTGAATATATTTAATGAATTGGCCTCAACTGCCTTCTGTGGGAGAGAATTCCACAGGTTCACCACTCTCTGGGTGAAGAAATTCCTCCTCATCTCAGTCCTAAATGGCTTACCCCTTATCCTTAGACTGTGACCCCTGGTTCTGGACTCCCCTGCCATCGGGAACATCCTTCCTGCATCTAGTCTGTCTAGTCCTTTTAGAATTTTATAAGTTTCAATGAGATCCCCTCTCATTCTTCTAAACTCTAGCGAATATAAGCCTAATCGACCCAATCTCTCCTCATACGTCATTCCTGCCATCCCAGGTATCAGTCTGGTGAATCTTCGCTGCACTCTCTCCATGGCAAGAACATCCTTCCTCAGATAAGGTGACCAAAACTGCACACAATACTCAAGGTGTGGTCTCACCAAGGCCCTGTACAACTGCAGCAAGACATCCTCTCGCTATGAAGGCAAACATACCATTTGCCGCCTTAACCGCCTGCTGCACCTGCATACTCACCTTCAGCGACTGGTGCACAAGGACACCCAGGTCTCGTTGCACTTCCCCTTTTCCCAATCTATTGTCGTTCAGATAATCTGTTTTCCTGTTGTTGCCACCGAAGTGGATAACCTCGCATTTATCCACATTGTGTGTGTGTGTGCGTGTGCGCGCCCGCCCTGCGGTACCCCACTAGTCACTGCCTGCCTCTCGGAAAAAGACCCGTTTATTCCAACTCTTTGCTACCTGTCTGCCAACCAGTTCTCTATCCAAGGCAGTACCTTACCCCCAATCCCGTGTGCTTTAACTTTGCACGCTAATCTCTTATGCGGGACCTTATCGAAAGCCTTCTGAAAGTCCAAATACACCACATCCACTGGTTCTCCCTTATCTATTCTACCAGTTACATCCTCAAAAAATTCCAGTAGATTAGTTAAGCATGATTTACCTTTTGTAAATCCATGTTGACTTTGTCCGATCCTGTCACTGTTTTCCAAGTGCTCTGCTATTACATCTTTTATAATGGACTCTAGCATTTTCCCCACCACCGATGTCAGGCTTACCGGTCTATAATTCCCCGTTTTCTCTCTACCACCTTTTTTAAATAGTGGGGTTACATTAGCTACCCTCCAATCCATGGGAACTGTTCCAGAGTCTATAGAATTTTGGAAGATGACCAGCAATGCATCTACTATTTCTAGGGCCACTTCCTTAAGTACCCTAGGCTGTAGATTATCAGGCCCTGGGGATTTATCGGCCTTCAATCCCGTCAATTTCCTGAACACCATTTCCCTACAAATACTAATTTCATTCAATTCCTCCCCCTCATTAGACCCTATGTTCCCCGACATCTCTGGGAGGTTATTTGTGTCCTCCTTTGTGAAGACAGAACCAAAGTATGTATTTAATTGGTCTGCCATTTCTTTGTTCCCCATTATAAATTCCCCTGATTCTGACTGCAAGGGACCTACGCTTGACTTGACCAATCTTTTTCTCTTCACATATCTATAGAAGCTCTTACAGTCAGTTTTTATGTTCCCTGCAAGCTTACTCTCATACTCTATTTCCCCCCTCTTAATTAATCCCTTTGTCCTCCTTTGCTGAATCCTAAACTGCTCCCAATCCTCAGGTTTGCTGCTTTTTCTGGCCAAATTATATGTCCTCTCCTTGGATCTTATGCTATCCCTAATTTCCCTTGTTAGCCACGGTTGAGTCACCTTTTATTTTTATGCCAAACAGGGATGAACAAATTCTGTAGTTCATCCATGCGATCTTTAAATGTTTGCCATTGCCTATCCACCGTCAACCCTTTAAGTAACATTCCCCAATCCATCCTAGCCAACTTGTGCCTCATACCATCGTAGTTTCCTTTATTTAAATTCAGGACCCTAGTCTCTGAGTCAACTACTTCACTCTCCATCTTAATGAAGAATTCGATCATATTATGATCCCTCCTCCCCAAGGGGCCTCGCACAACAAGATTGCTAATTAATCCTTATTACATAATACCCAGTCTAAGATGGCCTGATCTCTAGTTGGTTCCTCGACATATTGGTCCAGGAAACTATCCCGTATACACTCTAGGAATTCCTCCTCCACAGTATTGTTACTAATTTGGTTAGCCCAATCTATATGTAGATTAAAGTCACCCATGATAACTGCTGTGCCCTTATTGCACGCATCTCTAATTTCCCGTTTAATGCCATCCCCAACCTCAGCATTACTGTTTGGGGGTCTGTATACAACTCCCACTAACATTTTCTGCCCCTTGGTATTTCTCAGCTCTGCCCATACAGATTCCACATCATCAGAGCTAATATCCTTCCTTACAATTGTGTTAATCTCCTCTTTAACCAGCAATGCTACTCCACCTCCTTTTCCTTTTTCCTGGTTCCGGTCCCACCTCCCCCAGAACCGGTTCCAATGTCCCAGGAATTTGAATCCCTCCCCCTTGCACCATTCCTCTAGCCACGTATTCATCTGAAATATCCTTCTATTTCTACTCTGACTAGCACATGGCACTGGTAGCAATCCTGAGATTACTATCTTTGAGGTCCTATTTTTTAATTTACCTCCCTAACTCCCTATATTCAGCTTTTAGGATCTCATCCTGGTTTTTTTACCTATATTGTTGGTACCTATATGCCCCTCGCCCTCCAGAATGCCCTGCAGCCGCTCCGAGACATCCTTGATCCTTGCACCAGGGAGGCAACATACCATCCTGGAGTCTCGTTTGCGGCCGCGGAATCGCCTATCTATTCCCCTTACAATAGAATCCCCTATCGCTATAGCGCTCCCGCTTTTTTCCTCCCGTGCTGTGCAGCAGGACCACCCATGGTGCCAGGAAGTTGGCTGCTGCTGCTTTCCCCCCGATAAGCCATCCCCCTCAACAATATCCAAAGTGGTCTATCTGTTTGAAAGGGGGATGGCTACAGGGGACCCCTGCACTACCTGCCTGCGCCTACTACTCTGCCTGGTGGTCACCCATTCCCTTCCTGCCTGTGCAGCCTTTACCTGAGGTGTGACCAACTCCCTAAACGTGTTATCCACAATGTGCTCAGCATCACGAATGCTCCAGTATGTATCCATTCGCAGCTCCAGCGCCGCAATGCGGTCTCAGTAGCTGCAGCTGGATACACTTCCCGCACACATGGTCGTCAGGGACACAGGAAGTGTCTCTGATTTCCCACATAGTGCAGGAGGAGCATGCCACGGGGCCGAGCTGTGCTGCCATGACTTACCCTTCAATTAATTCAAATTAAATTAAATAAAATCAATACCACTAATTACACTACAATTAAATGATATACTCAAGGGCCCTTGTTTACCAGCACACCCCGCTGCACAACAGAGACCCTAGAAACTATAAACCACAAAAATTAAGTTTGGAAAAAAGCGAGAAAGAGGAAAAATACTCACCTACCAATCATTTACCTGCTTTCTGGTGACGTCACACTTCGATTACTTTTTACTTCTCTCGCTGACTCTGTGCCTCTCGCAGGTCCGCCGCTCAGCTCCAGTCTTTTGGACCTCTCTCTCCTCCGTTCTTTATTTCTCGGCCTCCACTTCATCCCCAGCCAGGTTCACTCTCACCGCTGCTCTCTTTCTTGCACCTAACGATAACTAAAGTTCCTCATGGAAATGGACAACATGCATATCTGCATCTTTTTTAAAAAAATAATAAGAGGCGGGTTTATGTTTGTTTCAGAGCTGGTGAAGTAGCACTACTAATGCAAGTTGTGATCAAGGGAATACAAATAAAATATTAACCTGACTTTTCCTTTTTCAGATGTTGAAGAACCTGTTCTGTATTGCCAGGGTTTTCTATTTTTACTGGAAATTTCCAGCATTAGCAACTTTTCTTTTACTATCCAGTGTCACTGGACCCTCTGGGGTACATGAGTTCATCAGATTTCTGTATTTTTCTTTTACTTTCTGAGTAAACATTATCTGCAATGACATCACTGTTTTTCCTTTGGGTAGCTGACACTGTCTTCAGAACTTCAGGAGTGTGTCAGGAACCCTTGGGAGTGTCAGTATTTGCATGGATCCCCCCACACAGTAAAATCTCAAAACCACTGTTATGGTTCTTTATCTGTAATGCTTTGATTTAAAATGCTCTTTAGGGAGAGGGAACTAGAAAAACCGAATCAGTCGGGCGAAGAGTCATAACGGCACAGAAGGCCACCATTCGGCCCATCGAGTACGTGCCGGCTCTCTGTTGAGCAATCCAGTCACTCCTAAGTTTTTCCTCACATTCCCCCCTGTATCTCTTGCCCAAAACTTTAAATCTGTGTCCTAGTCCTTGTACCATCAACTAGTGGGAACAGCCTTTCCCCGTTTAGCCTATCCAAACCCGTCATAATCTTGTACACCTCTATCAAAATCACCCCTCAACCTCCTTTGCTCTAATGAAAACAAATCCAGCTTCTCCAACCTGTCTTTGTAACTAAGAACCCTCATCCCCAGAACTATTCTGGTAAATCTCCTCTGCACCCTCTCAAGGGCCTTCACATCCTTCCTAAAGTGTTGTGACCTAACCAGCGCTTTATAAAGTTTCAGCATAACTTCTCTACTTTTGTACTCAATACCTCTCTTTATGAAGCCCAAGATCCCATATGCTTTGTTAACCACTCTCTCAATATGTCCTGCCACCTTCAGGGACCTATGCACATTAACTCCCAGGTCCCTCTGTCCTTGCACATTCTTTAAAACTGTGCCATTAAGTGTATATTGTCTCTCCCTGTTCCTTCTGCCAAAATGCATCACCTCAAACTTCTCTGTAATAAATTACATCTGCCACTTGTCTGCCCATTCTGCTAGCCTTTCTATGTCCTGTTGCAGTCGATTGATATCATCATCATCATCATCGCTGTTTGCCACACCCCCAAGTTTGGTGTCATCGGCAAATTTAGCAATTCTACTCTGTATTCCAATATCCAGGTCATATATATCAAAAAAGCAGTGGCCTCAGCACTGACCCTTGGGGAACACAACTGTCTACCATCCTCCAGTCTGAAAAACAGCCATTTACCACAACTAGCTGTTTTCTGTCCTTAAGCCAATTCCTTATCCAAGCTGCCAGTGACCCACCTATTCCATGAGCCTCAATTTTGTTAACCAGCCTTCTATGTGGTACTTTGTCAAACGCCTTCCTAAAATCCATGTAGACAGCATCCATTGCATTCCCTTCTTCAATCCTCTGTTACTTCATCAAACAATTCAATTAGATTAGTCAAACACGATCTGCCTTTCACAAACCCGTGTTGGCTCTCCTTAATTAGCTTAAACCTCTCCAAATGCCTGTTGTTTTTTTCCTTGATTATTGTTTCTCAAACTTTACCCACCACTGATGTTAAACTGACTGGCCTGTAGTTACTAGGATTGTCCTGCACCCTTTCTTGAACAATGGTGTCACATTTGCCACTTTCCAATCCTCAGGCACCTCCCCTGCATCCAGGGAAGATTGGAAAATTATGGCAAGCCCTTCCGCTATCTCCCCTTCCCCCCCCCCCCCCCCCCCCAATTCCCTTAGAAACCTGGGATGCAAGTCATCTGGACCAGGCAACTTGTCCACTCTAAGCATACCCAGCCTTTCTAGTACATCTTGTCTATCAATTTTCACCCCTTCCATTGCTTCTACCTTTTCCACTTCTACCGATATTTTGTCAGCATCCACCTCCTTAGTAAACACCAATACAAAGTACTCATTGAATATTCTAGCCTTGCCCTGCACCTTTTAAGCATATATCACCACCTTTTGTCTCTAATAGGTCCCACCCCGCCTCTTAATACCCGCTTACTGTTTACTTGCCGGTAGAAACTTTTTGGGTTCCCTTTTATGTTAACTGCCATTCTACTCTCACATTCTCTCTTTGCCAATCTTATTTTCATCTTTACATCCCCTCTCAACTTATTGTATTTGGTCTTGTTCTCCCTTGAAGAATTCACCTGACATGCATCATACACTTTTTTTTGTTTCATCATCTTCTCTATCTCCTTCGTCATCCAAGGAGCCCTTGCTTTGGTCCCCTTACCCTTCCCTCTTGTTGGAATGTACCTAGCCTGTACTTGGAACATCTCCTCCTTAAAGATCACCCATTGTTCTGTTAGTTTTTCCTGTCAGTCTTTGATTCCATTTTACCCTGGCTAGATCCTTTCGCATACCATTGAAGTTAGCCCTATTCCAGGTTAGAAGTTCCACTCTAGATTGTTCCTTGCTCCTCTCCATTGCTAATCTAAATCTTATGATACGATGATCACTCATACACAAGTGTTCTCCCACAGACACTTGGTCGACCTGGCCCACCTCATTTCCCAGCATCAGATCCAGCAATGCCTCCTTCCTAGTTGGGCCAAGAACATATTGTTCAAGGAAATTCTCCTGAACACATTTCAGAAATTCCTCCCCCTCCTTTACCCTAGCATTTATCCCAATCGATATTTGGGTAATTAAAGTCCCCCAATATCACCACTCTATATAGCTCTTGCATATCTCTGCAATTTCCCTGCAGATTTGCTCCTCTACCTCCCTCTCACTCTTTGGAGGCCTATAGAATACCCCCAATAGCGTGATCATACCCTTTTTGCTCCTCAACTCTAACCAAATGGATTCTGTCCTTGTCTCCTCAAGAACATCCTCCCTTTCCAACACTACAATGTCTTCCTTAATCAATAGTGCCACCCTACCTCTTTTTTTTCCTTCCCTATCTTTTCTGAACACCTTGTACCCTTGAATATTAAGTGCCCAGTCCTCATCATTTTTAAGCCACATTTCCGTTATTGCCACACAGCTAATTGTGCTTGTAGCTCACCAACCTTATTCACCACACTGTGCGTTTACGTACATGCATTCTAAACCCATTTTTGAATTTTTCTTAGTCTGCTCCTATCTAATATGGTACTACTACCACCTCTAGTACTTTCCAACACACTCACGCTTTTATGCTCCTTATTCCTCTTTTCTACTCCTATATGCTGGTGCCCATCCCCCTGTCAAGCTAGTTTAAGCCCTCCCCAACAGCACTAACAAACCTCCCCGCGAGAATATTGGTCCCGGCTCTGTTGAGGTGTAACCCGTCTGGCTTGTACAGGTCCCACCTTCCCTAGAAACGGTCCCAATGCCTCAGGAATCTAAAGCCCTCCCTCCTGCACCATCTCTCCAGCCACGCATTCTTCTGTTCTATCCTCCTATTCCTGTACTCACTAGCACGTGGCACCGGGAGTAATCTGGAGATTACTCCCTTTTGAGGTCCTGCTTTTTAATCTCTCTCCTAGCTCCCTAAACTCTGCCTGTAGGACCTCATCCCTCTTTCTGCCTATGTCGTTGGTACCGATAGGGACCACGACCTCTGGCTGTTCACCCTCCCCCCCTCAGAGTCCTACAGCCGCTCCATGACATCCTTGACCCTGGCACCAGGGAGACAACATACCATCCTGGAGTCACGTCTACGGCTGCAGAAACACCTGTCTGCTCCCCCTAACCATCGAATCCCCTACCACTATTGCTCTTCCACTCTTTTTTTCCTTTCCACCCCCCCCCCTCTTCCCCCCCCCCCCCCCCCCCCCCAGTGTAGCTGAGCGACCCGTGGTGCCATGGACTTGACTCTGGTTGCACTCCCCAGAGGAACCATCGCCCTGTGTGGGACCTCAAGCTGCGCGGCTGCGCAGCGCTCTGAACGGGAGCATTGGTGGGGAGCCGCACCTGCCGGGAGCACATTCAGGTGTGCGCGTCATATAATTTTACAACCGTTTAAAATAATAGCCAGAAAATTGTGTACAGTGTGCACCTGAATTTACATGTTCTCCCAGCCTGTAAGGCTCCCGACCCCCACCTCAGCACAAATGCTAGGTAGAATAATACAATTTAAGTGACGGGTAAGTACTTTTAAGTCCTTATTACTCCTGTTTCACAGGTTAGCTTTAACATATGTGAACCTAATTTTTTAGTATAAACTAGTTAGCTGATGGTCACAGATGTTCCATTTGAGTGTTTCCACTAGGCAGAAGAAATATCTGTGTAGTTTCCAGTTGTGGATGTCCACCTAGCGTTGGTTTATTTTCTAGAATAACGATGTGTGAGTGAATGTTGCTGTGTTCACATCGAACAGCGAAACTCTTAATAAATGGAAATTAATTAAAGGAGCTGCAGCTCCCGCTCCGCAGTTAGGAACAAAAGCTATGTGCATTTCATTTCTTGGCTAGCTTTAATTTGTGCTCTGACCTAATAGTTATGTGTAACAGAAAAGGGAGACCTTGTGCAATACAAGACCTAAGAGAGAAACTTTTTTCATGAGTTTCTGTTGAGTTTATTGGACTTGGTAACCATAGGGTGTCATGCCGTATGATCTCTGCAGTAAAATTTGTTAATGTAAGTGCTCTCTCCTCTTGCCACATAATAACTTTCTTCATTCTTGCATTGCTGCCTTGGTTGCAAGGTAAGCAAAAGTGTGTGTGTGTGTGTGTGTGAAATTGGTGAAGAGGAGTGAAATTTAGACACTACCAATGGGTGACCATCAAGACTACCAATGGTTAACCATCAGACCAAAATTGAATTGGGATTTATTGAAAGAATTGGTGCTTTAAAATCACTAACAGATAATTGAAATATGACCACGTTCTCAGTTGCATGTTATGATAGAATAGTCGTCCAGATGTAGTTATGACCTGCATACAGTGATTTCATCCAAACTTATAGCCTTCAAGACCGAAGGTAATCGAGAACAAATATATAACTGTTTGCATAAGGGCATGTTCTAGTTATTGTGGCCACTGCTGTCAACACATTCTGTTTTCATGTTAAATCGCAATTCTAACAGTTTTTTGGCTCCTGGCCCCCACTGTTATTTTTATTCTGGAAAACAGCAGTAATGCACTGATATTTTAAATTGATATTAGTTGCTACTTTGGGGCTAAATATTTTCCAAAGATGGTCTGAATGTTAGAAACTGAAGCCTTGGGGTAATTTGGGTCCTCTACGTCAAACACTAAGATTACCTTCTGTCCAAAATGCAACATTCTTTGTTCTATGGCAATTTTAAGCTGAGTATCTAGAAATGGAAAGCATTTTTTAGTTCGGAGTGACTGCTGCCAACGAACCGGAAGCTGCGCAGAAGCATTCTGCGCATAAATGTCAGTCCCAAATATTCACAACAGATGGAGGAGCTGATAGCGATAAGCACACTCGGTGAGAGTACAATAAAACTCTCAAGCTGACGACATCCTAATTTCACCTTTAAGTCACATTTCCTCGTTAAATTGTACTGGAAGTTTTCGCAGTTCATACTCACACCACTGCCACACTCTCTCTCTCTCTCTCTCTCTCATCCTCGCGTTCCTTCTCCGCCCGCCCCCTCGTTTTCCTCCCGTCTCTCTGTCTAGTGCTCCTCTCTCTCTCTCTCTCTCTCCGCACTGTACTCTTTCTTTCTCAACGATCCTTTTCCCAGCCGATTAAATCCTAACATCCTGCGCCTAAATTTTGTTCACCAGCCGCATGTTCGAACCACAACAGACCGAGGACCTGATAACGATAAACACACTCCGTGAGAGTACAGTCACACTCCCACAAGCTGACAACATCCTAATATCACCTTCAAGTCAAATTACAGACCTCGCAATACCTGAAATTTCCACCCCTCACCTTTCTCTCTAATCTGTGGGAAATCCGCCGAGAACAAACAAAAAACCACGAACTGCGCCTGCGCAACTAATCTCGTTGGCAGCAGTCGCGTCCTTTTTAGTTTTGGTGAACACTCAGAGTACAAAATGTGAGATTTTGGCACGGAAGGGAAATGTTGCTTAGTAAAGACTTGACTTTTGCATCTTTATGCAAGTAATAGAAATAATTTACTAATTTGTTCTGTGTGTATAATAAATTGTGTGTAAAATAATATGGCTTTAGACCTGGATAGACATTATTTTAGCCTCCAGTGCACCTATGAGCCCAAGACCAATGTTGCATTACATACTTCTCTGGCTCTGCCCATCTTGTATACAATAAATTGTGGATTTTTTGGGAATATCAGTGAATTCCATGGGTGAGGAGGCCATTGATGAGCAATGGGCTTATGATGTCATGTGTGTAACCAAGCAATCTGTTGAGACCACAAAATCTAGATCCCAACATAAGATTGTTACAGGATTATAACTTCATAAAAGTCATGTATGATAAAGGCAAGAGCATGTTTATAACTGGCACATTTGGTAGGTTTACGGATATTAGACTTTAACACTTAATTGCTTTCGATGAATAACTATTCTATGTTATAATATGTTTTCTAGTTCTCTCAGGCCAGACACACCACAGCCCTCTGAAGCGTTCAGTATCTCTTACCCCACCAATCAATGTGCCAAATCAGCCTCTAGGTCATGGATGGATGTCCCATGAAGACCTGCGAGCAAGGGGACCTCAGTGTATCCCATCAGACCATGCTCCTCTCTCCCCACAGAGCAGTGTTGCTTCCTCGGGTAGCGGTGGGAGTGAGCATCTTGAAGATCAAGCAATGACACGTAATACATTCCAAGAAGAGGGCAGTGGCATGAAAGGTGGGTAACTGTTGTTAGAATGGTGTTCACTAAAGAAGAATATATAATTCCAAGCAGCTAGTGCAGAAATGGAGAGGGAGTGCTCCTGTTGTATTGTTAACATTGCTGATGTATTGTGCTCACCAATGCTACAGTGAATTTTTGCGGTAAGGCTTTTCACTGTAATGTTAACTTAGTTAGAAACTTCCCAAGGATTCCATAACTCTGGAATCTGCCACCAAATTTCATGTTAATTGGCAAAATGGTTGTGTCTACAGCTCAATCCAAAATTAGAAAAAGTTTGGGGAGGAAAAACAAATCAAAGCTGTATCAATGAAGAACTTGCACAGCTAAGCTTTAAGTTTTCATAGTTACTAATAGTGACTAGATTTTTTGTTCTTCAGGATGCACAGCAGTGCATGTGATATTGTGGGTTTTATGCTTCTATTCTGCTCTACTGGGTCAGAGAGCAGAAGGGGGCTGTTATTGTGGCCAAAGGGTTTTATACGTGTCCAAATCGTAAGAGATGTGGAACAGAGCAAAGAAGAAGCATTCTTTCAGATAACTGCTCAAAGAAATACTGTGCGTTCATTAGATGACATGCAAAACATCTGTAATGTTATACTGTAGGCAATCAATCCAGAACAGCAAGCACCATTAGTTGTTGTTTGCAATAATATAGCTGTGGTTTATAGTAGGTGCTTTAAGATGGAAGGAAAATCCAAAACCTAATTGAAAGTGGACTGATAAAAGATTTGTATTGCAGAGAATTATTAAAGTCTGGCGAGGTGGGACAAATTAAATTTGCTGAACATGGAGTTGAAAAAGATTCTGTGTAACTAAGTATTGGACGTGTTAGTATTGGAAGATTTCCATAAAAATTAATCTAAAATGTGTTTGTATTAACCTCCAGATGGATGTCAAGTGAGGATCTGTGTCTTTGTCTCTTTGTAAGTGTATAGCGACTACTGCTGATAAAAGCTAGAGCAATTTTATATTCATCTTCCTGATTATTGGTTAATGGCTGTCCTGTCCTTTTGGGCGGGGGGGGGAGGTGGTAGAATTTATCTCTGGTGTGGATCCAGTCACTGGCTGATACTTGGCTACAAATAAAATTTTAGGATCTGTTGAATGCTGATTCTAAGCCATGCATGCTGTATTGTATTTTGTACTTTAAGGGAGCAGTTATTAAGAGAGCACTTTAGGTGACGACTTTTTTGTGGCCAAAGCAGGAGCTAAATTGAGACTTGACCATGTGTTTTTATTTAGCTGACCAATCTAGTGCATTTCTCAACTAGTGGCAGTGCCAAAATAACCATTCAGTGGTCAAATGACTTGTACTTTATATCCAACCACAGCGGCTGTTTGTGACCCGTGACCTATCAGCAAGTTGTTTGTCACTGTCTACTGCTTTCTTGCCTGACTCAGCAGGCTATTGACTGCAGGTTCAGATGACTGTTATGTGATGATATATACCCAGTTCAAATAACAGTCACCCCAAAATATTCAATTGATGAAACAGCTGAATGCTTAAGAAATCACTATAAATCTCTCATCTTTGTCAGAAATTGTATCAGCTGACAGCAAAACTACACAAGCAGTATAAGCTTCTGGCACAGACCAAATGATCTTAAAAAGCAGGAAGATAACATTGAAAGAACCTGATAAAAGGGAGAAAGCAACACTGAGGAGCAGCTGAACTTTTCGGAACATTGGGTAGATCATATGCAAAAGTGCATGCATTTGATTTGTCTGCATTGAACATTGACTTTCATTGCAAGCAGTCTTTACATTGTAATGCCTATTTCCAAAGTGCTTCAGAAAACCAGCAAATGTCCTTGCCAGGTCTGGGAAATTTTAACTCCAAACTGGTAATGTTTAGAGGTTTTATTTCACTTGCATACAAGAACAATTCTATTGGGCTTGTTCAGAAAAGAAATCTTAAGGGTGACTTTATTTTTCTAAAGATTATTTGTGATGCTAAAAACATCTATACAAGTATGTGTCAAAATCTGGCAAATCTGTACTGAGGATCTTTGTTGCTATCTTTATATGACAACCCTGATTTCTAGCACCACTAACTAATGTACACATTCTAGTTGGGCGCTGGACAACATTAAACTGCTGAACCATATCTTTATCAACTGGTGAAAGTTACGCAGGGGCAGTGTTGCTGGCATATTTAAGGAAAGTTGTGATGAGGTTTTTGGGACTTCATCATCTTCCGGTGGTTAAAGATGAATACTGGTGGTCCAGAATTTAGCTTTGGAGAACCAGAGTTCATATTCAGATTGCTTGAGCTGTGAAAATTGTTCTAAAGCCCAACTTCAGATGCTGATCCCTATATAATGGGTAGTTCTCAGTTGAGAAAGCAAAACAAATAAGTGAATACTTAGTTCTTTTCTTGTGTAAACCAAATAGATTGCAACCTATAGTGTAAGGAAGTAAAGCTGAGACAGACTGGTGAGAAGTTAGTCTGAAGCCTGCATAGTGAAATGTTTTTTCGATGCAAAGAAATGCTTGCATTTAGATGGTGCTTTATTGTGTATCTGAAATACCTCAAAGCACTTCACATGCAATTAATTACTTTGTAAGTGCAGTCATTGTTCTATATTGTGGGGAGGAGAGTAGAAAGTGGATACATACCCCACATGTCTATATTTGGGCACACTCTTGTAGTTGAAATAGTACTGGCAATTATCTGCCAGGATGCAAAAAAATGGCTGACTAACCCTGGTGTGAAAGCTTGGTGCTGTGTATTAATTATTTTAGCTAGTACTTGGAATGGTCCAACTAGTGACTATCCTCTATCTCCCTTGAAGGGGAATGGGTCGCTTTAGGATCAGTACCCCAGACAATGTATTTTTGGAACCAAGTCACCCCTATATGGTAGATTTGGTAATCCAATCTTGAATTCAGTAGGTCTGCAGTTCTCCAGGGCACTTTTGATGACTTGTGCCTCTGAGAAGCTCCTCAGGACAATTTTCTATGTTAAAGGTGCTATATAAATCCAAATTTACGGTGGTAGCCAATACCAGCGCTACCACCTCTTCCCTCTTTCCCCCTCCTCCCCTAACCCCAAGCCTGGCTTAGTTATGGAACCTGTATTGGTAGACTCATCACTGGGTGCCAAGATTCTTCTCTCTTGGCTCCAGATACCTGAAAACCAATACCCTAACTGCAGGTAATAAGTACACCCACTGTTTATTTTTGTAGCCTTAAGGTATGAGTAAGGATTAAATGTAGTGTTGTTTACTCATAATCAACATATCTCCCATCTATATATATATCCACTGTTTGTTTAATTCTCATTCATATTTAATCCACATTTTCATTATGTAGACTCCACATTCATGTGTATTTTCTGTTGTTCCTTACTATATTTAATCCTCACACATGCATATTCCATATTTTAATGACATTTCCCCCATTACACCTAATTATTAACACAAGTTGATAAATCCTCCTCCTTCTATTAAATGGATAATTATAAATGGTTTATGACATTGATTCTATCCCTGATTATTGCTCAAATCTGGCATCTAATTAATTATTTAGTTAACATAACATGAGAAATAGGTGCAGGAGTAGGCCCTTCAAGCCATTCAATAAGATCATGGCTGTTCTTCCACCTCAACTCCACCTTCCCGCACTATCCCCATATCCCTTGGTTCCCTTAGTAGCCAAAAATGTATCGATCTCTGTCTTGAATATACTCAACCACTGAGCATCCATAGCCCTCTGGGGTAGAGAATTCCAAAGATTCACAACCCACTGAGTGAAGAAATGTCTCCTTATCTCAGTCCTAAATGGCCTACCCATTATCCTGAGACTGTGACCCCTAGTTCTAGACTCCCCAACCAGGGGAAACATCCTCCCAGCATCTACCCTGTCAAGCCCCTTTTAAGAATTTTATATGTTTCAATGAGATCATCTCTCATTCTTCTAAACTCTAGGGAATATAGACCTAGTCTGCTCAATCTCTCCTCATAGGACAATCCCCTCATCCCAGGAATCAATCCAGTGAACCTTTGCTGCACTCCCTCTAAGGCAAGTATATCCTTCCTTGGATAAGGAGACCAAAACCGTACACAGTACTCCAGATATGAGCTCACCAAGGCCCTATATAAATTGCAGTAAGACTTCTTTACTCTTTTATACTCCAATCCTTTTGTAATAAAGGCTAACATACCATTTGCTTTCCTAATTGCTTGCTGTACCTGCATGTTAACTTTCTGTGATTTGTGTACAAGGACACCCAGGTCCCTCTGAATACCAACATTTCTCAATCACTCACCATTTAAAAAATATTCTGCTTTTCTATTTTTCCTACCAAGTGGATAACTTCACATTTCTCTACATTATATTCCATCTGTCATGTTCTTGCCCACTCACTTAACCTTTCTATATCCCTTTGCAGCCTCTTTGCATCCTCCTCGCAACTGACTTTCCCACTTAGCTGTGTATCATCAACAAACTTGGATACATTACACTCGGTCCTCTCATCTAAGTCATTGATATAGATTGTAAATAGTTGAGGCCCAAACACTGATCCTTACGGTACCCCACTAGTTACAGCCTGCCAACCCAAAAATGACCTGTTTATTCTTGCTCTCTGTTTTCTGTCCATTAACCATTCCTCAGTCCATGGTAATATATTACCCCCAATCCCATGAGCCCTCATTTTGTGTAATAACCTCTTGTGTGTACACCTTATTCTTGATTATCAGCCCTCCTTGGAAAGTGTAATGGTAAGATTTTTTTTCCATATGAACTCTATAGCATTGCTCAGCAAGCTCACTTAACCCTTTTTTTAAATTTTGATCCCCAGTTTTAGAGTAATGAAGATTCAATAATTGATACGATTGATAAAGGAAAATGACAGGAGAATAATGCATCCCATCTCAAACACAAGGTTCAAATTGTAAACTTGAATGGACTACCTTCTGAGATTCAAAATAGTACTTCAGATCCTAGCTCCAAAAGCACAACATGGCAAATGATAGATGATCAAGCTGATGTGCACAGTCATCTGGTGAAGACCATAATGCTCAGTGGCAATTACTGTAATGAAGAGCTATTTGTTCATACTATACTAATATCAGGGATTTATTTTGAGAGCCTGGAAATTACTGTTGATGGTATTAGGGTGCAGAAGCTTAATGTGTTCATATGATATTCCTATTTTAAGAGGTTAACCTCTTCATTCAAATGATGGGCAATGGAATATCAAATGAGCACATTAAGTGTATAACCCCTAATATTGCCAACAGTCATTTCTAAGTTCAAAAAAGTGTAGCAGTACAGCGGGAAACAACTTGAACTATGTGTGTGTACGAGGATTTTGACTTCAATGCGTTGGGGAAGGGAGTCAATAGAAGTCAACAAGGATGGGTGATTCATGAGCGGGACTTGGTGTGGAATAGAATGTGGGTGGCAGAGTTTTGGATGCGTGGGAGAATTTGGGGTGGAACTCGGGAGACTGGAAAGGAGGGCTTGGAGAAGTTGAGGCTGGAAGTCATAAAGGCTTGAATGAGGGTTTTAGCAGCGTTCTGGGTGAGGTTAAGTGATCTGGAGATGGAAATAGGCATGTGTATATATGAAGTCTATGCTAAAATACATAAGGGGTGCAGCTGTATTGCTTCATCCAGAGCCTTGTATCCAGTTTTACAGAAAAAAGTTGTTGAATAGGGATTCAGCTCCAATCTGGTGCCTATTTAGCACACTTCTGAGCTTTACCAGAAAATCAAATTGGCCTAAACCCACAGACATTTTTCTGACATCAGGACCAGTTTGGCGTCCTGGTTAGTCAATGGGTATATAGGCCCACTTCCAAATATATGCAGAATGTTTGCATGCAGGTTAGTATTTCTCCCATAAAAACTTGTTGGGATGTCCTTGTGCTATGGTCAAGGCACATGGAGTCAGGGAAGATGAAGTCTGTTGTGAAAGAGTTTGAGTCAATTGAAAGATCAGAAAGTGGTTGGTAATTCTCCTCTACCTGCTGTCTGGTTAAACTAATCAAAGTATAAATGGGCCAGTTTACAAGATTATAATAACATACACATTGGAACTGGGTGCATGTATTACTGAATCTTCCATACATTTGAATACTAAATATTGTATTATATATTCAACATTTTACTTCTGTTTTAAAAGAAAGTTGAGTCTATAAAACCAATTTACAACAAGATGCTAGATTTATAATGTTTACGGAATATTTTGTTGTTCTGACTTTAATTCCCATTAACGAATATCCATATTGCATTCAAATGCATTATGGCCAGCCTCAAGTGAAAATTGTATTGCATAGACTTTCGTGAAGTATTTTGTTCATATAAAACCTGTGCTATTTAAAAAAAAAAAAATTAAACTTGGCTGGGAATGAACAAATTGATCATTGTTGTGACTTTTTTGGTGTAGAAATAGGATTTGTATTTCCACAACTTTAGAGCCTCATGAGCAATGTATAAAACAATGAATCAACAAGCACATATCCTAAAATAGAATGTTTCAATGAGAAACAAAGATCACAGATGATACTTAGCAGTTGGAGATTTTCTGTGCTCAAAGATTAGGTGTCAGCCATGGCTCAGTGGTAGCACTCTTGTCTCTGAGTCATGAAGGCTGTGGGTTCAAGCCCCACTCTAGATACTTGAGCACAAAATCTAGGTGGACACTCCAGTGCAGTACTGTGAGGGAGTGCTGCACTGTCTGAGGTGCCATTTTTTGGATGAGACATTAAACTGAAGCTCCATTTACCCTCGGGGGCATAAAAGATCCCTGGCACTTTTTCTAAGAGCTGGGGAGTTCTCCCCGATGTCCTATCTAATATTTATCCTGCAACCAAAATCACTAAAACAGACTTTTAGGTCACTATCGCATTGCTATTTGTGAGACCTTGCTGTGCACAAATTAGCTGCTGTTTCCTACATTACAACAGTGACTACACTTCAAAGGTGCTGAATTGGCTGTAAAGTACTTTGAGACAACCTGAGGTTGTGAAAGCCAGTATATAAATGCAAGTCTGTCTTTCTTAAATCATAATGGTTTACCAAATCTTCTAAAATGAATCCAGCCCATTTTAATGTTATACAATTAGGGTTGCAACATTTTACATTTGTTAGCAGCTTTCTACTCCTCGAAAAAAAGTTTATGCTACCACGTACAGCATACGTTTGATTCTGAAAGAACCAATTCTGAAGGCTTTGCTTGGGTACTAACCTTTTTCTTTCGTGTTTTATGATTGACATTCAGTAGTCTTAACTAATATTCAAGAAATATATTTTCCTCAATGCACTAATTTTGGTGAAAAAGTAGACCTAGCATAAATCAGGGAATACTCTTTTTTTTTTTAACCACAATTAACACAAGACAATATATGCTCAGTTGTTAATGTTGGACATCAAGAATATGCCCATTATATCCAGTGAAGGATTTCTAGCTTGTATTTAGAATACCATGGCACTATTTTGAAGATTTGTTGAATTAGTGAATTCATAATGAAGTATAGTACACTTATGGGCAACAAATGTTGTAGATGTTGACATCTTCAGTGTACCTGATCTCATATTGTTGGGAATGGACAGGAAATTGTTAGGTATTTCTGATTTGTGCCCATGTCACAGCACTGAGATCGCCTTGGCCAAAGTTACTAAAGGCATTCTATGACTGTGGTACATTATCTCTACTCAACCTCTCTCCGATGTTCAATATAGTTGACCACATATCCTCCTTCAATGCATCTCCTCTATTGTCCATCTCCATGGGATTACTCCCACTTGGTTCCACTCTTAACTATTTGCTCATAGTCCGAGCATCTCGAGCAACGGTTTCTCTTTCCACCCCTGTACAGTTGTCTCTGAAGTCCTCCAAGGATTCATCTTTGGCTCCTCCTCTTGTCTGAATGCTGCCCCGTGGCGACATCATCTGCAGACATAAGGTCAGTTGCTAAATTGGTCCCTCAAAATCTTTGTCTGGCCTCTTGTGCATCCCCTCTTTGCCCTACCATTGGCAGCCATGCCTTCAATCACATAGGTCCTACTCTCTGGAATTGTTTCCCTCAATCCATCTAACTCTGCACCTCCCTCAATCCTTCTAACTCTACACCTCTCTCTTCTCCTTTAAGACCCTACTTAAAACCCATCTCTTCGACCAAGATTTAGTCACATCCTCCCCTCCCCCCAATTTCTCCTCTGGCTCAGCATCTGTCTTCGTAAGAAATATATAAATGCAAGTTGCTGCTACTGTTCTTAATGGAAGTCTATCCCTAAACTCAAGCAAATTACTGCGGATGCTGGAAATCTGAAATAAAAACAGAAACTGCTGGAAATACTCGGCAGGTCATGCAGCCTCTGATAAGGGAGATACAGGGTTAACATGGCAGGTCATGCAGCCTCTGAAGGGAGATAGTTAACATTTCAGGCCTGATGAAAGGTCATCGACCTGAAACGTTAATTGTTTCTCTTTCCACAGATGCTGCCTGACCTGCTGAGTATTACTAGCATTTTTTGTTTTTATTTCTATCTCTAACCTTCAGCTTCTCCTTTTTTAAATCTTCTCAAACCCCACTTTTTGCCAAGCCTTCAGTGTCACTCCTCCTCAGCCTTCTGTTTCTCTTGTTGCTACTCTGTAAAGTGCTTTGGGACATTTTGTATGTTAAATGCGTTGAGTGCAAGTTGGTGGTAATGGTTATCTGCCTAGAATCCCTTTTACTAGGCAGGACATAAATATATCTTTCCACTGGTGACTTGTATAGTTTAAATAATTTAAGGGTAAACAAAGCTCTGGTTAGACCCCATTTAGAGTACTGCATTCAATTTCTGGGCATCGTATCTCAGGAAGGATATATTGGCCTTGGTGCTGCACAGATTTGCCAGAATGATACTGGGATTAAAAGGGTTAAATTGAGGACAAGTTGCATAGACTAGGCTTGTATTCCCTTGAGTATAGAAGATCATGGGGTGATCTAATTGAGGTGTTTAAGATGATTACTGGAAAGGGTAGATAGAGAGAAACTATTTCTTCTGGAGGGGATTCCAGAACAAGGAGGCATAATCTTAAAATTAGAGCTTGGCCATTCGGGGGTGATGTCAGGAAGTACTTCTTCACACAAAGGGTAGTGGAAATCTGGAACTCTTCCCCAAAAACCTGTTGAGACTAGGTCAATTGACAATTTCAAAACTGAGATTGATGGGTTTTTGTTAGGCAAGGGTATTGAGGGTTACGGAACCAAGGTGGGTAGATGGAGTTGAGATACAGATCAGCCAGGATCTCATTGAATGGCAGAACAGGCTTGAGGGGCTGAATGGTCTACTCCTGTGAGGGTATGTTCCTGAGAGAGTAGGTGTAAATAAACTAAAATGTTGGAAATCTGGGGGGGAAAAAACGAAGTGCTGAAAGTACACAGCAGGCCCACCAGCATTTGTAAGGAGAAAAGGGCAGGTTAACATTTTAGTTGTCAGTCCTTGTCAGAACTGGGAATAGAGTTGGTCTGGTAGTTTTAAGTCCTAAAGTACAACATACCTGAGAAATAAGCTATTCGTAAAAGTGGACTCCTGCTGTTGTCCATATTCACAACTATTGCTATTGATGGGACTTTGGATCAAAGTCACAGTTTGAGCTCCACATTTTTTATGTATATATGTGTATTAAGGGGCAGGGAAGTCTTGAAGTTGGACAAAAATGAAATTTTAGAGCAACTCTTCAAATTGCACTGCCTAGACCAAAAAGATCAATTTATTTTCTGAAGATATTCAAGAGATGGAGATTTTGATTTTTTTTTTAAACTTAGAGATGTGTTGACTAATTAAAGTTAATTTGTTTGATTCTCAAACTGTTCTTTCTTAATATATAGAGAAAGTGTCCCCTCACTCATTTAATCGAGCAAGCTCTCTTTCAAGTTTGAGCAACCACAAAATGTGTCAAATTCTGTTGAACATGTGCTACAAAAATACAAAACCTACACTGGTGTACTAGTATTGAAAAAATGTAACCAGAAACTAGTATCACACAAGTTACTGTACAGTTTTCAAACAATATTTTAATATGGGGAACTTGACAACTCACCCTCACCTCTCCACGTTTGCTGTCATGTTCTAGGAATGGGCAAGTAGAACTGAATGCTATAGAAACTGTTCATTTTGCAGATGTGCGTTTGCTGCAAACACTGCTTTTTGTATTTACAGATTGTCAGTACAGTACACTGCTCACAGCCCTCTGTGCATTTTGAAGGAGAATCTGAGTTTCAGATTTTGCTTTGTTACATAAAAGAAGCTGTTTTCTCAAACTGCTGCTTAGTGCTTTTGCCAATGTCTGCCAAGATTTATGTTCGGGTAGCATTAATCTAAATTAGAAGCTGTGCCAATATCTGTGAGCTCAATAACATTTACAGTAATATTGCCAGATAAGTCTCAGTGGGAATCCCCAGTGAAATAGTATCAACTAAGGTGTTTTAAAATGTGAAAATGAGAAATTTTTAACTAACTTGTAGAATATCAATTTTGCTGCACAAGTAATAAACATCCAATTGTGGATGTCAAAATATTGTGATGCATCTATAATTACAAATTTATAATTTCCCATCTGTGAAGTTAATTTGGGGAAGAGGATAAGGCAAGAAAAAAATCTTAAGTCATCTTAAGTTACTCTTGCAAGCATCCTACCAATTGACCCAAGTCACAAAGCCATGGTAGCAAATTGCCTGCCCAACCAAGGACCTCAGGGAATTATATAACACAAGATGTACAGAAAAAGTAGTAACTTGTTCTTAGTTCCTGCAACCAAACTGTTGCAAATTTCATCCATATACTAAGTATAAGTACAACTACAGTTTACTCCTGTTTGCATGTAAAAATATTCAAATTATCCATTCATATTAAGCAATTTAAATAAAATGGAACAGGAGGTGTTTTGAATTAAGAAACTTTAAATAAGAGTAGACTGAATAACCCAATGCTTTTCACAACTACAAAGCGACATTCTCAAAAAAGGAGATTTGACAAATTTGACAATATCCTGATTATTGTAGCTTAAAACAAGAAGTTAATTTCAGATCATCTTCATGAGTGGACTAGCCTCTCTATCCTGTCAGTAAGCTTGGAATACATATTACCACACTGGATCTGATGTTTGTAGTGGTACATTTTAGAGATTTTACGACACATTTACAATAGTTTAAAATTAAGAGGTTTGCATTTTATAGTTGGTTTCCCTTTGCAAATAAAGTTTAGACTCTCAGAATTTAAATTATGCATGCAGGTTTACTGATTGGTATGGGTTTCTCTGGGTCGCTAATTATTTTTGGGTTCGTTTTGGTTGGTTCATTGCCAATATTTTCTATTTTTTTAAAAAAGCTGTAAAATCTATTTTGGTGGTGTTTCCCTGCAAGAGCCACTTGATACCTTTATTGAAGTCTTTCTTAACAGAACAGTCTGGTGTGATCACTGGCTCAACGCTGCCTGTGTTGCTGTATGCACCAACTACAGGAAGTGTGTTTGTAAAGGGGTGAGATGTGAGGGTTCTTTTACCTCTTGAACCCTACACACAGAGTATCAGTGTGTGGTGTTCCATTTGGCTTGGCCAAGAACTGACGCAGTTCACTTTTAATAGTGGCAGGCAGGTCTGAGTGAAGTGGAGTCCTGAGATTCAAACATGGGACCATGTGATTAGGAGGCATATGTTCTACTGGGCTGTACTCCAGATTTGGTGGTCTGTTTAGTCCAGAAATATGAATAATGAAATTGTCAATACATGGAGAAAATATTCTCCTGCCTTTTATAAACTTGCATTGTTACTCTGTTCAAAATATCTTGTGTTCTGTGAATGGAGTTTAAAATATTTTTTATTTTAGTAATTAAGCATCTGTATGTTGTGAAGTGTGGTATGAAATTTATACATATTAACTGTACAGAGACATAACCTTGCCTTTAGTGAAAGGCTGTTCAACTACATTTTTTTCCTCGAGAAGCGATTGGAACATACTATGCAGAAGTACACCAAAACTGTGCTAAATTTAGAAAGTGTTTGACATAGCAGATGAGTTGGGTCAGCTCAACTGATATTGGTTCTGCATTTATGCAGCTGGTCTGGACAATCTGCTGATGATTCAGAGGTAATTTAGCCAGTGACATAGTATGCAAAGTGGATTTGGTGGCCCTACTGCTTAAATGTTTGTTAACAAGGTCATAGTGACTACATTATAATTGAAAATTCTTAAAATGCTGCAAGATTGGAAAACTAGCATTAATAATAAAAAAAAAGTACATTGTTACTGCAAAATGTAGATATTACACTCTAGTAAAGCTGTTAACATTTTTAATTACAGATGTTCCAGCTTGGCTAAAAAGTTTGCGTCTGCATAAGTATGCAGCTCTATTCTCCCAGCTAACCTATGAAGAAATGATGGCACTTACAGAAGTACAGCTAGAAGCACAGGTATGTTAATTAACTCCTGACTAGCTCAGGCTGTTCTAAAACATTAATTTTATTGTCATTTATCTATTGAGCTTGATCTGTTAATTTGTAAATGGAAATTTTGACTTTTGAATAAGTTCCACACTTCCCCATCTTTCCTCATTTATGTGTGTATGTATGAATGATATCCTTGCTGTTTAATGAGGGGAAAAAAATCACACTTTTAATGGTTGTGTGTCCTTTGTTCAATCAGGTGTGTCCGTGTGTGTGGTCGCTGTTCTAATATAGGGAAACATGTTAGCCAATTTACACACAGCAAGACTCCACAAACAGCGATGAGAAAAAATAACCAAGTCATTTGTTTGTAACGATTTTGGTTGAGACATGAATATTTGCCAGGGCACTCAGAGCTCCCTTGCTGTTCAAATAGTGCCATGGAATTTTTTACGTCAACTCCAAGAGCAGACTCTGTTTAACATCTCGTCTGCAAGTCTCCCTCAGTACTGTACTACGTGTCATGCCAAATTATGTACTCAAGTCTCTGGAGTGGGACTTGAACCCATAACCTTCTGACTGACAGGTGAGAGTGCTACCACTGACACCAGGAAAAAATTTGATTTGACATAATTGGTTTTCCTGTAGCCTTAGTACTTTGGAAGTTTTCAAGCTGCTTTGTTTCCCAGTTGTATAGTTTTTCTATTAATGAATATCAATCAGGGGTCAGTTTGTCCTGCTTTTGCCTTTTCACTAAAAGACTACGAAAAATTCAAAAATGGGTTTAGAATGCATGTACATAAACGCACAAAGTGTGGTGAGTAAGGTTGGTGTGCTACAAGCGCAATTAGCCGTGTGGCAATAATGGAAACGTGGCTTAAAAACGGTGAGGACTGGGCACTTAATATTTAAGGGTACAAGGTGTTCAGAAAAGATAGGGAAGGAAAAAAGGAAGGTGGGGTGGCAGTGCTGATTAAGGAAGACATTGTAGTGTTGGAAAGGGAGGATGTTCTTGAGGGGACAAGGACAGAATCCATTTGGTTAGAGTTGAGGAGCAAAAAGGGTATTGGTATTCGATAGGCCTCCAAATAGTGAGAGGGAGGTAGAGGAGCAAATCTGCAGGGAAATTGCAGAGATATGCAAGAGCTATAGAGTGGTGATATTGGGGGACTTTAATTACCCAAATATCGATTGGGGTAAATGCTAGGGTAAAGGGAAAGGAGGGGGAGGAATTTCTGAAATGTGTTCAGGAGAATTTCCTTGACCATTAGGTTCTTGGCCCAACTAGGAAGGAGGCATTGCTGGATCTGGTGCTGGGGAATGAAGTGGGCCAAGTCGACCAAGTGTCTGTGGGAGAACACTTGGGTTCGAATGATCATCGTATCATAAGATTTAGATTAGCAGTAGAGAGGAGCAAGGAACAATCTAGAGTGGAACTTCTAAACTGGAATAGGGCTAACTTCAATGGGATGCGAAATGATCGAGCCAGAGTAAAATGGAACCAAAGACTGACAGGAAAAACTGTAACGGAACAATGGGTGATCTTTTAAGGAGGAGATGTTCCAAATACAGGTTAGGTACATTCCAACAGGAGGGAAGGGTAAGGGAACCAAAGCAAGGGCTCCTTGGATGACGAGGGCGATAGAGAAGATGATGAAACAAAAAAAGAGGGTGTATGATGAATATCAGGTGAATTCTTCAAGGAAGAACCAGACCAAATACAATAAGTTGAGAGGGGAAGTGAAGATGAAAATAAGATTGACAAAGACAGAATATGAGAGTAGAATGGCAGTTAACATAAAAGGGAACCCAAAAATCTTCTACCGGCATGTAAACAGTAAGCGGGTCGTAAGAGGCGGGGTATGGCCTATTAGGGACAAAGAAGGTGATATATGCTTAGAGGCGCAGGGCAAGGCTAGAATACTCAGTGAGTACTTTGTATTGGTGTTTACTAAGGAGGTGGATGCTGACAAAATATCGGTAGAAGTGGAAAAGGTAGAAGCAATGGAAGGGGTGAAAATTGATAGACAAGATGTACTAGAAAGGCAGGGTATGCTTAGAGTGGATAAGTCGCCTGGTCCAGATGGCTTGCATCCCAGGTTGCTAAGGGAATTGGGGGAGGAGATAGTGGAAGGGCTTGCCATAATTTTCCAATCTTCTCTAGATACGGGGAAGGTGCCTGAGGATTGGAAAGTAGCAAATGTGACACCATTGTTCAAGAACGGGTGTAAGGACAATCCTAGTAACTATAGGCTGGTCAGTTTAACATCAGTGGTGGGTAAAGTTTTAGAAACAATAATCAAGGAAAAAAAATAACAGGCACTTGGAGAGGTTTAAGCTAATTAAGGAGAGCCAACATGGATTTGTAAAAGGCAGATCGTGTTTGACTAATCTAATTGAATTTTTTCATGAAGTAACAGGGAGGATTGATGAAGGGGATGCAATGGATGTTGTCTACTTGGATTTTCAGAAGGTGTTTGACAAAGTACCACATAGAAGGCTGGTTAACAAAATTGAGGCTCATGGAATAGGTGGGTCAGTGGCAGCTTGGATAAGGAATTGGCTTAAGAACAGAAAACAGTGAGTTGTGGTAAATGGCTGTTTTTCAGACTGGAGGATGGTAGACAGTGGTGTTCCCCAAGGGTCAGTGCTGGAGCCACTGCTTTTTTTTGATATATATAAGTGACCTGGATATTGGAATACAGCGTATAATTTCTAAATTTGCCGATGACTCCAAACTTGAGGGTGTGGCAAACGGTGAGGATGATACCAATCGACTGCAACAGGACATAGAAAGGCTAGCAGAATGAGCAGACAAGTGGCAAATGGAATTTAATAGAGAAGTGTGAGGTGATGTATTTTGGCAGAAGGAACAGGGAGAGGCAATATACACTTAATGGCACAATTTTAAAGAGTGTGTAGCGACAGAGGGACCTGTGAGTTAATGTACATAGGTCCCTGAAGGTGGCGGGACATATTGAGAGAGTGGTTAGCAAAGCATATGGGATCTTGGGCTTCATAAATAGAGGTATTGAGTACAAAAGTAGAGAAGTTATGTTGAACCTTTATAAAGCGCTGGTTAGGCCACAACTGGATTATTGCGTCCAGTTCTGGTCACCACACTTTAGGAAGGATGTGAAGGCACTTGAGAGGGTGCAGAGGAGATTTACCAGAATGGTTCCGTGGATGGGGGATCTTAGCTACAAGGACAGGTTGGAGAAGCTGGATTTGTTTTCATCAGAGCAAAGGAGGTTGAGGGGTGATTTGATAGGTGTACAGTTTGACGGGTTTGGATAGGCTAGACGGGGAAAGGCTGTTCCCACTAGTTGATGATACAAGGACTAGGGGACACAGATTTAAGGTTTTGGGCAAGAGATACAGGGGCGATGTGAGGAAAAACTTTTTTATGCAGCGAGTGGTGAGGACCTGGAACTCGCTGCTGTCGGAATTGCTAGAAGCGGAGACACTCAATGTTTTCAGGGGAAGACTGAATAGGCACTTGAGGGAAGTAAACTTGTAGGGCTACGGGCATAGAGCGGAGGAATGGGACTGACTGAATTGCTGTACAGAGAGCCAGCACGGACTAGATGGTCCGAATGGCCTCCTTCTGTGCATCTATGACTCTAAGTCACGGGTTCACAGCAGGTTCCAGGACTTGAGCACATAATCTAAACTTACACTGCAGTGTGGTATTGAGGGAGCGCTGTGTTAGAAGTTATGTCTTTCAGGCAAGATGTTTAACCAGCACATTGTCTATTCTGATGGTTCAGGTGGATGTTGAAGATTCCATGGCTCTATTTAAAGAATAACAGAGTTCTCCTTGTGTTATGGCCAACATTCCCCCATAACCAATACCACCAACAAAAGATTGTTTTGAATCATTTCTGTTTGTGCATGCTGCTGTGTGGAAAAGGTGCTGTTTGCCTACATATCACTCTTACTTCAAAGTAATTAATTGTACATGAAACATTGAGATTTTTATTCAGATAAAGGGGAAAGAGGGCTATGAAGAGGAGAGTCTGCTCTTTTGTTTAGTCAAGCCTTGAAGTTTGACCTTCCTCAATTTTTCCCCCAGTTATATCTTTGTCACTGCCTGATGCTATCTTCCGCATTCAGAATCTTTGGTTCCTAGGAAGGTGTCAGAGCATTTAAGAGGTTTTTCCCTTTGAGGTATACAAGTGCATTTTCATCTCCGACTATAAAGACATTTCCCTTTTAGGGTTCTACTTCACAGCCTCCGAGGACAGGAGGTTTCTGACCAATACTTGAAGGTCAACTACATCGAAAAGGAAAAGTTTGAGGTGTTAATCAAATTACATATTAATCAACTATGTTCAGGAGTACGCCAAGCACCTGCAGACCTCCAATCAATCCATATTGGGATAAGCTTATCAAATGAAAAGTACTTGATCCTCATTGTAGTTTCCTTACCATTGAATGATTTCATGGGCATGCATCTTGAATACTCAAGTCTCTGCAGGAGCCAATAATACTATTTGCAGATCCTGTTTATGACGGTAACTAACTTCGAAATGGATGCAAAACATTTTATGAAACTTTTGCAGCAAAACCACTTTGCACAGTTGTCCCAAACCTTTTTGTTACCCCAGGAAATTGAAATGAACCAGAAAGCAGCTGTCACCTTAAACTATAGACTAAGCAAATGTGTTATGCAGACTACCGCTGCAAACTCCACAACCATCAAATCTATCTGTGGTGATTGATGCTTCCCTTTACAACTGAGGCACCTACTTTCAGGCAAATTGGGCTTGAGCTTCGGGTAATTTGGTTTTTCAGTAAATAAAGCTGGCCAACAATGCTACTGCTAGGTGTCGACAAGCAAGGAAGGAATTATTCTTCCTCCATATCTGGATGCAATGTGCATTTGGCTTTGATACCAGTACATGACTCTACTTTCTGTTCAACATTTGCAAGTGTGTAGAATATGACCAGTAAAACCCTGAGTGTGTTATATATGCATGAGTCCACCTCAAGACAATCAAGGTGGCTCTTAAAAGATGGAATTATCCAAAGATTTCATGGCAACAGATATTCTTGTGGTTACTCCAAATAGATTTTCAGTCTCCGAGTAACATTTTGGTATGCATTCTTTTATTTTCACTCTTCTATTTCCTAGGATGATCCTTACAATCTGTTCAGAGGGAATAGCAGTATTACTGGTAATTGCTTTACTGATGAAGGAGCACTTAGTGCTTTGATCTACTTGGGCTGACCATAAGTCTGCTTACAGTAATTTGAAGGGCCACATCTCTCCTTGCAGCCTCTATTTGACAGCTGGACTTTTGAGAGAACCATTGTTAATGTAAGATTTTCTTCTTGGTAGTGGAATTGAGAAAATTCTGAAATATTTACAATGCTAAATTGAAACATTGCCTTTAATGTCTGGATAATTCCTGCAATTTTTGGGGTAATCTGTTCTTTATTTCAGATTTTGTCATCAATATCAATATTAATGCACAGGACAGCCTTGCAGCTTACAACACTCTAGAGGGTGCATGGTGGGAGAAAATCCATAACTTAATCTTAGCATCCTCACTTCAAAAATGATCGCACATTTCTTGCTCTTATTGTGCACAAAGTGAACTTCGTGCTTTGGTTGACCCATCCAGTTGTGTTTGAATGTTTTAGGATTGGCCCGTTCCAAGTACAGTACTAATCTTTGCTTCAAATTGTTTCAGAATTTTCTTTTCCTTTTATAGCATTAGGGTGCCTAAATGTTCTTATATTTTGCCACTGGTTTCTGTTTAGAGAAGAGGTTCCCAAACACACTCTTTGTTGGAGCGTCAACTCCCTTGCTTGCTCCCCTTCTTTCTAATAGTATTTTTGCATAGAGCAAGAGGATTTTATTTCTCACTTAACATAACATTGTTTAGGACAGAAAGCAGCATTAGTGATGCTGTACCAGCACTATACTACTGAACACTTAAAAAAAAAAAGCTTGATGACTTACCTTTGTCTCAATGAGTAGGATGAGCCTGTTTGCTGCTAGTGTGCAAATTGGAGAATCTCTGTTTGATTTTGGAGAGTTTCAACTGCAACTACAATCAAGCGACTTCTATATTTGTACAAAAGCAAAATACTGCGGATGCTGGAAATCTGAAATAAAAACAGAAAATGCTGGAAATACTCAGCAGGTCAGGCCGCATCTGTGGAGGGAGAAACAGAGTTAACGTTTCAGGTCGATGACCCTTCGTCAGAACTGTTCTGACGAAGGGTCATCGACCTGAAACGTTAACTCTGTTTCTCTCTCCACAGATGCTGCCTGACCTGCTGAGTATTTCCAGCATTTACGGATTCTATATTTATGTTTGACGTAACTAAGAAAAGAAAAATGAACTTCACACAAGATGCATTGAGGTGAAGTGGACAAGTATTTTGACGACTCTTTCAAGAGCTAATCAAGAGGCATGACTTGAAAATTATCTCTGCAGTCACTAGCAACTTTGATCAAATTCTCTTTTAGACTCATGACAATCTTGGCCTTTACCACAAAGTCCTCTGAAAACCGATTTTAACGAAATCCTGCAATTCATTGGCCTATCTTTTGGGAGAAAAAATGCTGAATTTTGCGCAAAGCTGAGACGAATGCTCCAGAATTACATCTTTATCTTCTAGGGCTGACATTTCACAGTCCACAATGAAGAAGACGATGTTGGAAACATAGTTACATTGTCTTGCAGGGCATGGCAAAAGTTATTTCGCAAAGCTCATGTACAATGAAAATAATATATTTCTCACCTTGCAAAGAAAGGTTGAGCTTGTCAAATATGTCCACTAAATAGCCCAGTAAAACCTTACCAGCTAAGCTTTTGCAATTTTTTTTGCTTTTGCTCCAGTTAGCACACGTACTTCAATAAGCACCCATCCAGAAGTTTCTCCCCATTATCTTGTGTCCTATTTTAAACATTTCTCTCAGAATTTTTCCATTGAACTTTAATCTCGTGGTCGCATACTGCTGCAAAGGATTGTAGAAATCGATGATATCAGAATTAAGTCTCGGTAAGATTATCTTCAGTAGAAAGCTTCTGACCCTTCCTAGTTTTCACCTCGGTTCCATGACAATATTTTAAACTATCTTTAAGATTTGAGTTATTTGGCAGAATAGACTAAATTTTACTTGACACTGTGAAAGGGAATTATTGACCAGATAAAATGACCAAAATCAGCACTACAGGCTGTTGTCCCATCAAGGTTGCAAAATAAAATAATTTAAAAGTTGCATACCAGAAGGACCAGAGAGGAACATGGAAATGAAAGAAAATAATGGCACAAAAAGAGGATAAGCTTGGAAAAAGTAGAAGGAAGATCTGGAATATAAAAGAAAAACAGAAAACTGAAATAAAATTGAAGAATATCAATCAGTCACAGGAATCGGAGGCTTGTTTTATCATCTTGTAGATGCATTTACGAGGAAGCTAGATAAATGCATGAGGGAGAAAGGAATAGAAGGATATGCTGATAAGGTGAGATGAAGTAGGGTGTGAGGATGCTCGTGTGAAGCATAAATACCAGCAAAGACCAGTTGGGCTGAATGGCCTGTTTCTGTGCTGTTAATTCTCTGTAATGTAATATCAGATCACCATGCATTTTGTGTTTTGGAACTTTGGTGTTGCGGACATGGAACAATTAATTTGAATCTTCCACAGTTCTTGAAAATCTTATCAACAATTGTATCAAAAAAGGACTCGCCATCAGGTCCCCACTTCAAAATTAAGCAGTTAACATGATTAACATTTAAGATAATTTTGTTAAACATTTTAAAAGAGATGGGAAAGAACAAAGATATTAAAGATAATTGCAGTTACTTAGAATGAAGTTTTTAAGATGAATCCCGATGATGAGATGTCAGCCTGGACTTTGACGGCGTTATTTTAACATCAGCGTAAACTACCAGTGATAAAATAACACCAATCAGAAAATCCAGGCTGTTTAAACACACCCAATATAAATTCTTCAGTTTACATTTAATAGCACGTCCCATTGTAAAAAAATAAAAATAAAAAAAAAAATTGTTTTCCTTCAAAAAATACTGTAGCCCTTTGTGTACAACCATAGCTATTATCCAACTGTTACGGTTTTGAGTGCCTTTCAAAGTATCAACTAAAATCTAGTCTGTCGTGCCAAATAACTACCACAAAATATAAAAATGAATTTAAGATATTGGGCCAGAATTTGCAGTGGGTATGACGGCATACTCTAGTATGCCGTCACACCGCCTTTGAAATGGCCCGCAAGTTTGGGATTTCCACATGCGCTAAATCCCGAACTTGCGATCTGTTAACATATGCGTTGTCCGATCATTCGCACAGCCAAAGAAAAACCAATTGCAGGCGCAGAGTTGGGCTATTTGCCCAGCAATTGCGTACAAAAATTTTAAGGGGCTATCTCGGGCATGTTTTAACCCTTTTCATCTCCGAAATCAGATAGTTTAATTGTATCAAATGAGTTTTTCTTGTTTCTGCAAAGATTGGAGTTTTAATGATGTCGATAATTATCAGCAAAATTAAATTTTTACTAAGATGTAGTGAAGTTGATGGAATGAAGCTAATTAGGAATTAAATTCCAATCCTGTAAATTGTAATTAAATCTGACTATGGGATTCCCTTCTGAAATTATAAGGCCTGCTTTTACCAGCGTAAGAGTTTTAAAGAACAGGAAAAATAAAATTTTATCAATAATTTATATATTTAAAAACCTGTGAAATAAGGTAAGTTTATTTTTAGCCCCTTTCTCTCGATGAGGAGAAAACATGTAAATTTATTTTTCAAAAAATTAAATTTTTGTTTTAAATATTCAATTAAATGCCATTTTAATTAATTTTAAATGTGATTTAAAAAAAAAAAAATTATTTAAAGTGTACAGGTGTTTTTTGGGATATTCCCATTCATACTTATGATGGCGTTTCCGTACATACGGAAGTCCCATAAGCATGAATGGGGATTCCCTTCTGGCATTCGATGGGCTGGCCCACGTGATCCCGGGGCGCTTGCGAACCACCTGCACCCCAGAATACGTGGGCCTCTACACAGAGGCCCAGGAGCGCGAGTCTCCATGGATCCCAAGGCAGAAGGTAAGTTCGTAGATTTTTTGCTGGTCGGAGGCATCTGCCCGCGGGAAGCCTCCAACAGCAAATTCAGGCCCTTGTGTTCACACAGCATAACTGTTGGCTGCTCAAGACAACAAATGCTAAGATGTTGTGTGACCTAAGCTGGCTTTGAATTTGTTAGAATTCCCCCCCCCCGCCCCCCCACCTTTCCCTGCCTCTGCACCTGCTTAAAACCTGTTACATCTCCAACTTTTACCAGTTCTGACGAAGGGTCACAGACCTGAAACGTTAACTCTGTTTCTCTCTCCACGGATGCTGCCTGGCCTGCTGAGTGTTTCCAGCATTTTCTGTTATTTCAAATTTCCAGCATCTGCAGTATTTTGCTATTGTATCCTTATTTGATAATTAGTCCAAGCTCCTTCCTGTGCCTAAATTTTGTACCCCGCAGTGCTTGGACCTTCTTTATTTTTGCGTGGATGTCTGCCTTGAACCAACAATCTTTTCTGCTATTGTTTCCTTCAAAAGACCTAAAATACAAAACCAGAACAAGGCTTTTTATTTTAGTATGGGTGGGAGATATCACGTAATTTATAGGTGATGATCAGTTCATTTGTGAGTGGTTGAACTGCTTTTGAAGATCGAGGAAATCAACCCAGAAGTTGGTATTCCAACATTGTTATCGCTTTTATACAGATTAAAATTTTGTGATGTGCTGCATCCCAGTTTATTTTATTTGCACATAATTGTGTATACATGCACACCAGAGATGGATCTTCTGCCCTACAATAACAACTTGCATTTATATAGCGCCTTTAACATAGTAAAACATCCCAAAGCACTTCACAGGAGCGTTATCAGACAAACTTTTATATCAAGCCACATAGAGATATTAGGATAGGTAATCAAAAGCTTGGTCAAAGAGATAGGTTTTAAGGAGCGACTTGAAGGAGGAGAGAGGCCGAGAGGTTTAGGGAGGAAACTCCAGAGCTTAAGGCCTAGGCAGTTGAAGGAACGGTCGCCAATTGTGGAGCGAAGGAAATCGGGGTTGCACAAAAGGCCAGAATTGCAGGAGTGCAGAGGTCTTGGAGGGTTGTAGGGCTAGTCGAGGTTAGAGATAGGAAGGGTACTACTCCGGGGATGATCATTTGTCTGTTGTAACTAATATATTGTAATCTTGTAGTCTAATAGTAGTGTTGCAGGCTTGCTTAATTAAGGGACTTTCCTTGTATTTTAACTAGAGAAATTTTTTTATTTAAAATTTGACTTTTTTTAAAACTTCAACAATTAAAACCTGAAGCAATGAGACTCCACACTTGTAATAGTTAATTTTCAGTGCCAGACAGGTTGATTGGCAGTCATTACCACTTATTACATAGTTAAAAGGGTACTTAGACTGGAACAGACTTAACTTTCTGTGGTGCGTTTAGATTGTATCTGCTGTGCAAATACAGCAACTTCACACCATTCAAAGCATTTTAACGGTGAGGCAGCCGGCGAGATGCCGTTTTTGCGAAGCTAACAGCGGAGCAGCGCAACTCAGACAGCAACTTTTGGATATTTGAGTTTAACCGCGCATCTGCCCCTCGCCTGAAGTTGTTGTACCATTTGCACATAAATAACGGTGAGCGTCATTAGCCTCACTGTTATTTTGACAGGAAAATCTGGGCCATTTTATTTTGAAAATGAACATAATCTTGTTACAGTAGATCATTGCTTTTGAATTTGAAAATGAGAGGAATACATCATCTCCTTCATAACAGCTATGACTGGCGCGTATGTGAATAACCATCTACAGGATCTAGGAATCTTTTTAATCAATCATTTGAAGACTTACCTGGATAACTTTTTCAGAGCCATTCTGCACTGTTGTTCTCAAATTCAGTCTAGGCAACCACAGGCATCAAAATAAATAAACCACGTTCAGCATGTTTTCAATCACTTTCTGGGTACAGATAATCAAGGCCCCCTTCCAATAAAGTTGTTAAGGCCATTTTTGTTTTTTCTTAAGACCTTTCACCAGTTTTCCCCCTTCTTTGCTACCTCCCCAAAATATTACTGGTAACCATTTAACTACAGACCACCATCTTCAAGGACTCTACTTGAGTCACTTCCCAAAGCCTTTTCCATGCCAGTCATCATTTTGGGGGAAACTGGTGTCAAAGATTTATTTCTTCTATGATTTGGTTCCAAGGGAATAGCATTGACTGACACGACATTGAGGGCTTGAAACATAGAAACATAGAAGATAGGAGCAGGAGTAGGCCATTCGGCCCCTCGAGCCTGCTCCGCCATTCAATGCTATCATGGCTGATCATCCAAATTCAGTACCCTGTCCCTGCTTTCTCCCATATCCCTTGATCCCCTTAGCCTTAAGAAATATATCGAACTCCTTCTTGAATATATTTAATGAATTGGCCTCAACTGCCTTCTGTGGGAGAGAATTCCACAGGTTCACCACTCTCTGGGTGAAGAAATTCCTCCTCATCTCAGTCCTAAATGGCTTACTCCTTAGACTGTGACCCCTGGTTCTGGACTCCCCCGCCATCGGGAACAGCCTTCCTGCATCTAGTCTGTCTAGTCCTGTTAGAATTTTATAAGTTTCAATGAGATCCCCTCTCATTCTTCTAAACTCTAGCGAATATAAGCCTAATCGACCCAATCTCTCTTCATACGTCATTCCTGCCATCCCAGGTATCAGTCTGGTGAATCTTCGCTGGACTCCCTCCATGGCAAGAACATCCTTTCTCAGATAAGGTGACCAAAACTGCACACAATACTCAAGGTGTGGTCTCAACAAGGCCCTGTACAACTGCAGCAAGACATCCTTGCTCCTGTACTCGAATCCTCTCGCTATGAAGGCCAACATACCATTTGCCTTCTTAACCGCCTGCTGCACCTGCATGCTCACCTTCAGCGACTGGTGCACAAAGACACCCTGGTCTCGTTGCACTTCCCCTTTTCCCAATCTATTGTCATTCAGATAATAATCTGCCTTCCTGTTTTTGCCACCAAAGTGGATAACCTCGCATTTATCCACATTATACTGCATCTGCCCAATCACCCAACCTGTCCAAATCATACTGGAGTTTCTCTGCATCCTCCTCACAGCACACACACCCACCCAGTTTTGTGTCATCTGCAAACTTGGAGATATTACATCTAGTTCTCTCATCTAGATCATTAATATATATTGTGAATAACTGGGGTCCTAGCACCGATCCCTGTGGTACCCCACTAGTCACTGCCTGCCACTCGGAAAAAGACCCGTTTATTCCAACTCTTTGCTTCCTGTCTGCCAACCAGTTTTCTATCCAAGTCAGTACCTTACCCCTAATCCCATGTGCTTTAACTTTGCACGCTAATCTCTTATGCGGGACCTTATCGAAAGCCTTCTGAAAGTCCAAATACACCACATCCACTGGTTCTCCCTTATCTATCCTACCAGTTACATCCTCAAAAAATTCCAGTAGATTAGTCAAGCATGATTTACCTTTTGTACATCCATGTTGACTTTGTCCGATCCTGTCACTGTTTTCCAAGTGCTCTGCTATTACATCTTTTATAATGGACTCTAGCATTTTCCCCACTACCGATGTCAGGCTTACCGGTCTATAATTCCCCATTTTCTCTCTACCACCTTTTTTAAATAGTGGGGTTACATTAGCTACCCTCCAATCCATGGGAACTGTTCCAGAGTCTATAGAATTTTGGAAGATGACCAGCAATGCATCTACTATTTCTAGGGCCACTTCCTTAAGTACCCTAGGATGTAGATTATCAGGCCCTGGGGATTTATCTGCCTTCAATCCCGTCAATTTCCCTAACACCATTTCCCTACAAATACTGATTTCATTCAGTTCTTCCCTCTCATTAGACCCTATGTTCCCTGACATCTCTGGTAGTTTATTTGTGTCCTCCTTTTGTGAAGACAGAACCAAAGTATGTATTTAATTGGTCTGCCATTTCTTTGTTCCCCGTTATAAATTCCCCTGATTCTGACTGCAAGGGACCTACGCTTGACTTCACCAATCTTTTTCTCTTCACATATCTATAGAAGCTTTTACAGTCAGTTTTTATGTTCCCTGCAAGCTTACTCTCATAATCTATTTTCCCCCTCTTAATTAATCCCTTTGTCCTCCTTTGCTGAATCCTAAACTGCTCCCAATCCTCAGGTTTGCTGCTTTTTCTGGCCAATTTATATGTCCTCGCCTTGGATTTTATGCTATCCCTAATTTCCCTTGTTAGCCACAGTTGAGTCACCTTTTTTGTTTTACTTTTATGCCAAACAGGGATGAACAAATTCTGTAGTTCATCCATGCGATCTTTAAATGTTTGCCATTGCCTATCCACCGTCAACCCTTTAAGTAACATTCCCCAATCCATCCTAGCCAACTGGCGCCTCATACCATCGTAGTTTCCTTTATTTAAATTCAGGACCCTAGTCTCTGAGTCAACTACTTCACTCTCCATCTTAATGAAGAATTCTATCATATTATGATCGCTCCTCCCCAAGGGGCCTCGCACAGCAAGATTGCTAATTAATCCTTTCTCATTACATAATACCCAGTCTAAGATGGCCTGATCTCTAGTTGGTTCCTTGACATATTGGTCCAGGAAACCATCCCGTATACACTCTAGGAATTCCGCTTCCACCGTATTGTTAATAATTTGGTTAGCCCAATCTATATATGTAGATTCAAGTCACCCATGATAACTGCTGTGCCCTTATTGCACGCATCTCTAACTTCCCGTTTAATGCCATCCCCAACCTCAGCATTACTGTTTGGGGGTCTGTATACAACTCCCACTAACGTTTTCTGCCCCATGGTATTTCTCAGCTCTACCCATACAGATTCCACATCATCAGAGCTAATATTCTTCCTTACTATTGTGTTAATCTCCTTTAACCAGCAATGCTACCCCACCTCCTTTTCCTTTGACTTTTATCTGCAGCCATTGAAAGACTAGCCCGACCAGGACGCAACATTTTAACAATTTTAATGCAACATCGAAGTTCAAAAACAAAAGCAATATTTTATTAGACATAGAGAATTTAATTTAGTATGATCAAACTTTTTTAAATTACCATTGTGAATGAGTGTTTGAGGTCTACTGTTTGTTCTTCTTGCTGCAGAATGTTACCAAAGGTGCAAGACACAAAATTGTCCTCAGTATACAAAAGCTGAAGGAGAGACAGAATGTGCTCAGATCATTGGAAAAGGTAAGAAATGTGCAGATACAAATGTTTGTTCCCCTTCCATGCATCTAATTTAGTCTCAGAAATTATCTTTTTGCTCCAGCACCTTAATGCAAACCTTACTTCCACACTTTAGTCCTTGCAATGGCTATGCAAGTATGTGGCAAAAAGCTCTTAATCTGTGTGGGCAAATTTTATTACACAAACTTCGTTTCTGGAATGTTGCATTATACACAATCCAAATTATATTTATTATTGGGTTCAAGGTTGTATAAGAACAGCTCCCTACTTTGCTCATAAGTCATTTAGTTTTCTACAATCTTCTCATTCTTTGTAGCTCATTAGTTTCCACTGTCTATCTCTACTTCAGAGTTATATAAATATTCAACTGTTAAACAGCTTTGAAATTTGTCAGAGCAATGTAAGGAGTGATACATTTCTATAAACCTTACGAATAGACATGGGTGACCAATTTGTAGGAGTTGAAATAGGAAAACCATATCATACCACAGGGAGAACTCTTATCATTGATTTGCTGTATGTATGTATTCAAAATTCTATCCTGAGGTTTCCTTGTAAAGTGATTCTGGTTTAGGCCCATTCTTACCCTGTTATCACCCACTTGCTTTACATGTTTATTTCTAAGAAAATTAATGTGTATTTCCTCCCACCTCACCCCACCATACTGAGGAAAATGCAACCACAAATTACTCTCTCATTCTTCACACCCCTCCCCCAGCAAGATTATTAAAGGTTCCTGGTCCTATGATAGTTTAGGTTCATTTGTTTTGGATAAGAGTACTAATATGGTGAGGGGTATGGATATTCCTCTTTTAAAACTGAAGTAACAGATAGGTATAATGATCAATACTTGTAGGCATTAGCTGATTTCTTTTACCTGAGGCGATGTCCTGACCTGTGAAAACTGAACCTATTGTCGATCAGAAGCCCACCCACAGTTCTGTTGGGTCAGTGTGTATATTTCTCTTTGTATTTGGGCTTATTTCTCTTTCAAGGGCCTCCAGGCAGACAGGAGCTATAACCGCTGTAACCTGAGAACAAGTGAGTAGAACCATCAACAAAACTAAGATCAGATATTAGAAAAGCTTTGAATGCAGTGGAGTTGACCAATCAGGCCTGAGGTACAGATTATTGTTTTCTACCAGGCAGAGGGAAGGGCTGGCAGGTCTTTTGGAAGCGTCTGTAGCTACCATGGGTTGCATCAAGTAGATTTAAACTCTCCACTAGATTCATGGGTTGAAGGTAGGGGTCAGTTCTTAGCAGAGGCCAAAGGTCTGATGAATTGAAATTCTTCCAACTCAATGTAGGCAAAACTGAAGCAATTCTTTTTGGCTCCAGTTAGCTCCTACATGTCTTTCCCCTTACCTCCATCAATTTTCTTGATTGTCATCTTGGGCTAAATTCAGTTGTCTGGCACCTTGGCATGTTGTTTGATTTGGAACTTTGTTTTCTTCCCTCACATCTATTGCCATAATTACTATTTTCCTCCTTCTATACGTATCCAACCTCTACTCCCACTTCTCCTCCATTACTTTATTTACCATTCACCTCAAGGTTCAGCTTCAATAATGCTGTTACAGCCAGCCTACCCACTTGATCCCTCTATATAAACTATCAATTATTCAGAATCTTGTGTTTACATCCTTGTCATTCAGTCTTCCACTTCCATCACTCTGATTTTTGACAGATTCCCTGTGCCCCCCTCAGTTACAAAATCTATGTTCTTACCTTTGCTTCTACAGCATTGCCCATTGCCCAGTTCTACTTTATCATCCACCTTCAGTGTCATGTTCCTGCTTGTGCCCACCATACTTATACTAGTCTGTTTTTATTCCCTGCTCTCTATACTTCACCATTGGTGCCCACTATTACAGCCGCTGTGCCCTTCTGTTGGGAAATCCCTCTACCGTACTTCCTTCCTTCCCTGCTTTTAAAAGTCTTTTCAAAACTTCTCATTTTATTTGGACCCATATCCTAATTCCATCTATCGGTTCTGTTCTAATCAGTATCCATATTTTGTCTTCTCCTTACTGAGGTGTCTTTCCAATGTGAGAAACACTGTAGCAAGTTGTTGAATATGTTAGCAAGGAATTAAGGTAAGACGTCCTGGAGGTATGGGTTGACTATGAAGGGTAGAGAGAAAGTGCCTGTATGGAGTGCGTTTCCAAAGTAAAACCTATTCTCTCTACTCAACACATGACTACTGCCATCTGTTTTCACACAATTCAGGACTTTGAGTAAAGCTGGTGCAGACCCACAGAACTTTGTAAATAATTCTCCAATGCAGGGGGTGAGGTGTAGCATGCCTGAAACCTGTGTAGTCATATTTTTTCCCCCATATCTTCTCTGGATGTTGGCGTCACTGGCAAGGGTAGCATTTATTGCCCATCCCTATTTGCGCTTGAGAGGGTGGTGGTGTGCTGCTGCCTTGAACTATTGCAGTCCGTTTGGCGAAGGTGCTCCTATAATACTGTTAGGTAGGGATTTCTAGGATTTTGACTTGGTGACAATGAAGAAACGGCGATATATTTCCAAGTCAGGATGTTGTGTGACTTTGCGGTGATGGTATTCCCATATACCTGTTGCCCTTGTCCTTCTAGGTGGTGGAAATCGTGGGTTTGGGAATTGTTGCTGCACTGCATCTTATAAATAGTGCACTGCAGCCACAGTATGTAGGAGTGAATATTTAAGCTAGTGGATGAGGTGCCAATCAGGTGGACTGCTTTGTCCTCGATGGTGTCTATCTCCTTGACTCTTGTTGCAGCTGGATCCATCCATCCAGCCAAGTGGAGAGTATTTCCATCACGCTCCTAACTTGTGCCTTGTAGGTGGTGGAGAGAGTTTAGGGAGTCGGGAGTTGAACCACTCATAACAGAAAACCTAGCCTCTGACCTGCTGTAGCAGTCACAGCATTTATGTGGCTGGCTCAGTTCAATTTCTGGTCATTGATGATCTTCAAGATGTTGATGGTATACCATTGAGTGTCATGTGGAGGTGGTTATACTCTCCTTTGTTGGAGATGGTCATTGTCTGACATTTGTGTGGTGTGAATGTTAGTTGCCACTTATCGACCCAAGCCTGGATGTTCTCCTAGCCATTTGGTATTTACTGCCTTTTGGAGAAGACAGAAGAGAGTAGTGGGTAGACCATGTCGTCTCCAGTACCTTGTTCTATAAGTAAAAGATAATGGCGCACAGCAGAAGCAACAATCAGATTCAAAACATGAATAAGAGTGCAGGTTTCTGTTCACAGAAGACTTGGTCTACTCATGGAAACTGCCTATTGTTGTGAACACAAGTTTAAAAATACTGAGAGCCCAAAACATAGCATGCTACTATTCGATGTCTAAAACACAGCTGGTCACATAATACCACTTAATTATTGTAAAAGAAACAATTGGAAAAGGTAACCATCATACAATATCTTCAGTTTACAACCTTACTGGTGAGATATGCATTTTTGTCACTTCAGGCTCAGGAGAAGATTTAGCAAATCCACAGTTTAACAAAAACTTTTAGTAGACCCAAAATTGATTACAGTACAAGCCTATCTGAAATATCTTAAACTTTTCATGACCAGACTATATAAAATTAATGTGCATGTTTTAAAATGTAGTTTATGAATAATCTCAACCAATGTAAGTTATATACATTTTAATACTGCATTGATGCTTTATGTTCTATTGCACAGGATATTCTCGAAGGTGGTAATCTGCGTAATGCACTCCAGGAGCTGCACCAAATGATTCTTACCCCTATCAAAGCTTACAATTTCTCTCATACCCAAAACACTGGTGAACAGAACCAAGACTTGGACTCCCAGTCCTCTTTAATGAGCTCAGACAGCAGCTTAGGAAGTCGACTACCTGATGTGAAGGACTCTGCTGCTGTGGGCATTCAGCAACAAAATGTTACAGGGTGTGAGGCTGAGTCAGGAGGTGCTCCTGTTCCAGAAGGGGATCTGCCTGGACAATTTACAAGGGTCATGGGCAAAGGTAGGCCTTGCTTTTGAAGATGTCTCAAATAAAAATATATAAAGAATGTGAAATTAAGTGGTAATGGAAAATCTAGTAATGCTTCAGTGGATTTTAAAATAAAATAATGTAATGGGATTTGGGCTAACTCCCATTGAGACTTGTGCCGGTAATTTCCATGGGGGTTCTGCCGAATTCCTGTTGTAACTTCAGTGGAAAATTGAAGGAAATGCTGGAGAAACTGCACAAGAGACTGCTTACTACCCCTTCCATAAGAACATAAGCAATAGGAGCAGGAGTAGGCCATATGGCCCCTCGAGCCTGCTCCGCCATTCAATAAGATCATGGCTGATCATCGACCTCAACTCCACTTTCCTGCCTGATCCCCATATCCCTTGATTTCCCCTAGAGTCCAAAAATCTATCTATCTCAGCCTTGAGTATACGCAAAGACTCGGCATCCACTGCCCTTTGGGGCAGAGAATTCCAAAGATTCACAACCCTCTGAGTGAAGAAATTCCTCCTCATCTCGGTCTTAAATGACCTACTCCTTATCCTGAGACTGTGACCCCTAGTTCTAGACACACCAGCCAGGGAAAACAACCTCTCAGCATCTACCCTGTCAATCCCCTTCAGAATCTTGTATGTTTACATGAGATTACCTCTCATTCTTCTAAACTCCAGAGAGTATAGGCCCATTCTACACAATCTCTCATCATAGGACAGCCCTCTCATCCCAGGAATCAATCTAGTGAACCTTTGTTGCACCGCCTCCAAGGCAAATATATCCTTCCTTAGATAAGGAGATCAAAACTGTGCACAGTACTCCAGGTGCGGTCTCACCAAGGCCCTGTGCAATTGTAGCAAGACTTCCTTACTCTTGTACTCCAACCCCCTTGCAATAAAGGCCAACATGCCATTTGCCTTCCTTATTGCTTGCTGTACCTGCATGCTAGGTTTCTGTGTTTCTTGCACGAGGACACCCAAATCTCTCTGAACACCGACATTTGAAAGTTTTCTCGCCATTTAAAAAATATTCTGTTTTTCTATTCTAACTACCAAAGTGAATAACCTCACATAGTCTATCTATATCCCTTTGCAGACTGTGTTCTCCTCACATCTTACTTTCCCACCTAGCTTTGTATCGTCAGCAAACTTGGATACATTACACTCTGTCCCTTCATCTAGGTCATTAATATAGATTGTAAATAGCGGCGACCCCAGCACTGATCCTTGCGGCCACTAGTTACAGCCTGCCAACCTGAAAAAGGCCCATTTATCCCTGCAACAGGTAGATTGGTGAGGATGAGGTCAAGTAGGTATTTCCCTCGTGCTGGTTCTCTCACCACCTGTCTCAGGCCCAGACTGGCTTCTATGTCCTTCAGGACTCGACCAGCTCGGTCAGTAGTGGTGCTACCAAGTCACTCTTGGTGATGGACATTGAAGTCCCCCACCCGGAGTACCTTCTGTGCCCTTCCTACTCTGTGCTTCTTCCAAGTGGTGTTCAACGTGGAGGAGTACTGATTCATTAGCTGAGGGAGGGCGGTAGGTGGTAATCAGCAGGAGGTTTCCTTGCCCATGCTTGACCTGAAGCCATGAGACTTCAAGGATGTCACTGAGTAGCTGCAGGACACTGAGGGGGGAGGGTGGACATCCAGAGGTCGTTGTCCGGTACCAACGACATAGGCAGAAAGAGGGATGAGGTCCTGCAGGCAGAGTTTAGGGAGCTAGGAGAGAGATTAAAAAGCAGGACCTCAAAGGTAATCTCCAGATTACTCCCGGTGCCACGTGCTAGTGAGTACAGGAATAGGAGGATAGAACAGATGAATGCGTGGCTGGAGAAATGGTGCAGGAGGGAGGGCTTTAGATTCCTGAGGCATTGGGACCGTTTCTGGGGAAGGTGGGACCTGTACAAGCTGGATGGGTTACACCTCAACAGAGCCGGGACCAATATTCTCGCGGGGAGGTTTGTTGGTGCTGTTGGGGTGGGTTTAAACTAGCTTGGCAGGGGGATGGGCACCAGCATATCGGAGCAGAAAAGATGAATAAGGTGCATAAAAGAGTGAGTGTGTTGGATAGTACTAGAGAAGAAAACACTTGGTAGTGGTAGTAGTACCATATTAGATAGGAGCAGACTAAAAGACTATGAAAAATTCAAAATGGGTTTAGAATGCATGTACGTAAACGCACAAAGTGTGGTGAATAAGGTTGGTGAGCTCCAAGCACAATTAGCCTTGTGGCAATAATGGAAATTTGGCTTAAAAACGGTGAGGACTAGGCACTTCATATTCAAGGGTACAAGATGTTTAGAAAAGATAGGGAAGGAAAAAAGGTAGGTGGGGTGGCAGTGCTGATTAAGGAAGACTATGGCCCAGAAATTGATCTCGCTCTGTTCCCGCGGGGGTAAGCCTTCCCCGCGATGTCTCACCTCGCTTATGCTTTTTCTGATCCAGCTCGCACGAACTTGATGTTCCAGACATCAGCTGTGCTGGGCTTGCGTATCCCAGCGGCGTAGTGAATTCGTGCGAGCTGTGGGATCACGTGACTCAGTTAGAGCCAATGGCAGCACACCATCTTCCATTCATAAGTCTCACAGCATGGCTTTGAAATCTATGAATCTTACACCCCCCCAAAATAACAGCTAAACCTCAATTAAATTTAAAAAAAAAAAACCATCACATTAATAAAATAAGTATAGTTAATTAAATTAACCATTTTAAATAAAAAATTAAATTTTTGAAAAAATTTAAAATCTTTTAAAAAGTTATAAAATAAACTTACCTGTCTTTAAAGTCTATAAAAAAGATATACCTGTTTAAAAAAAAAAAAAAAAAAAAAAATTCAAAAAAATACTTAATTCACTACTTACCTTCTTAAAAGCGGGTCTTACTCCTCCTTTTTACATTTCCAAAATCTTCCCTACTTACCTGCGCGTCCAAAGCATGAAGTGCACAGCGTGCGCGCAGCCTGTAGCGCGCACGCGATGCACCCAGGCCCTGCCCCCTTTTCAGAAGAGCAATTGCCGGTTTTCAGTGCATGTGCAGGGCATGCAGAAAACCGGCAATTGGAGTGGGAATACGCGAGAGTACACAGTGCGTACTCTCGCGTCCCGGGATCAATTTTCGGCCCATTGTACTGTTGGAAAGGGAGGATGTTCTTGAGGGGACAAGGACAGAATCCATTTGGTTAGAGTTGAGGAGCAAAAAGGGTATTGGGGGTATTCAATAGGCCTCCAAATAGTGAGAGGGAGGTAGAGGAGCAAATCTGCAGGGAAATTGCAGAGATATGCAAGAGCTATAGAGTGGTGATATTGGGGGACTTTAATTACCCAAATATCGATTGGGATAATGCTAAGGGAAAGGAGGGGGAGGAATTTCTGAAATGTGTTCAGGAGAATTTCCTTGACCAATATGTTCTTGGTCCAACTAGGAAGGAGGCATTGCTGGATCTGGTGCTGGGGAATGAAGTGGGCCAGGTCGACCAAGTGTCTGTGGGAGAACACTTGGGTACGAGTGATCATCGTATCATAAGATTTAGATTAGCAATGGAGAGGAGCAAGGAACAATCTCGATAGGACTTCTAAACTGGAATAGGGCTAACTTCAATGGGATGTGAAATGATCTAGCCAGAGTAAAAGGGCACCAAAGACTGACAGGAAAAACTGTAACAGAACAATGGGTGATCTTTAAGGAGGAGATGTTCCAAGTACAGGCTAGGTACATTCCAACAAGAGGGAAGGGTAAGGGGACCAAAGCAAGGGCTCCTTGGATGATGAGGGAGATGGAGAAGATGATGAAACAAAAAAAGGTGTATGATGCATGTCAGGTGAATTCTTCAAGGGAGAACCAGACCAAATACAATAAGTTGAGAGGGGATGTGAAGATGAAAATAAAATTGGCAAAGAGAGAATATGAGAGTAGAATGGTGGTTAACATAAAAGGGAACCCAAAAATCTTCCACCGGCATGTAAACCGTAAGTGGGTAGTAAGAGGCGGGGTGGGGCCTATTAGAGACAAAGAAGATGATATATGCTTAGTGCAGGGCAAGGCTCGAATACTCAATGAGTACTTTGTATTGGTGTTTACTAAGGAGGTGGATGCTGACAAAATAGCGGTAGAAGTGGAAAAGGTAGAAGCAATGGAAGGGGTGAAAATTGATAGACAGGATGTACTAGAAAGGCAGGGTCTGCTTAGAGTGGACAATTTGCCTGGTCCAGATGGCTTGCATCCCAGGTTTCTAAGGGAATTGGGGGAGGAGATAGTGGAAGGGCTTGCCATAATTTTCCAATCTTCCCTAGATGCGGGGGAGGTGCCGGAGGATTGGAAAGTGGCAAATGTGACACCATTGTTCAAGAAAGGGTGCAAGGACAATCCTAGTAACTACAGGCCGGTCAGTTTAACATCAGTGGTGGGTTAAGTTTTAGAAACAATAATCGAGGAAAAAATTAACAGGCACTTGGAGAGGTTTAAGATAATCAAGGAGAGCCAACACGGATTTGTAAAAGGCAGATCGTGTTTGACTAATCTAATTGAATGTTTTGGTGAAGTAACAGGGAGGATTGATGAAGGGAATGTAATGGATGTTGTCTACATGGATTTTTGGAAGGCGTTTGACAAAGTACCACATAGAAGGCTGGTTAACAAAATTGAGGCTCATGGAATAGGTGGGTCAGTGGCAGCTTGGATAAGGAATTGGCTTAAGGACAGAAAATAGCGAGTTGTGGTAAATGACTGTTTTTTCAGATTGGAGGTTGGTGGACATTGGTGTTCCCCAAGGGTCAGTGCTGGGGCCACTGCTTTTTTTAATATATATAAATGACCTGGATATTGGAATACAGAGTAGAATTGCTAAATTTGCCGATGACCCCAAACTTGGGGGTGTGGCAAACAGTGATGATACCAATCGACTGCAACAGGACATAGAGCAGAATGGGCAGACAAGTGGCAGATGGAATTTAATAGAGAAGTGTGAGGTGATGCATTTTGGCAGAAGGAACAGGGAGAGGCAATGTACACTTAATGGCACAGTTTTAAAGAGTGTGCAGGGACAGAGGGACCTGGGAGTTAATGTGCCTAGGTCCCTGAAGGTGGCAGGACATATTGAGAGAGTGGTTAACAAAGCATATGGGATCTTGGGCTTCATAAATAGAGGTATTGAGTACAAAAGTAGAGAAGTTATGCTGAACCTTTATAAATCGCTGGTTAGGCCACAGCTAGAGTATTGAGTCCAGTTCTGGTCACCACACTTTAGGAAGGATGTGAAGGCACTTGAGAGGGTGCAGAGGAGATTTACCGGAATGGTTCTGGGGATGGGGGATCTTAGCTACAAGGACCGGTTGGAGAAGCTGGATTTGTTTTCATTGGCGCAAAGGAGGTTGAGGGGTGATTTGATAGAGGTGTACAAGATTATGACGGGCTTGGATAGGCTAGACTGGGAAAGGCTGTTCCCACTAGTTGATGGTACAAGGACTAGGGGACACATATTTAAGGTTTTGGGCATGAGATACAGGGGGGATGTGAGGGAAAACTTTTTTACGCAGTGAGTGATGATGACCTGGAATTTGCTGCCGATGGAAGTGGTGGAAGCGGACACAATCATTGTTTTCCAGGGGAGACTGGATAGGCACTTGAGGGAAATAAACTTGCAGGGCTATGGGGATAGAGCAGGGGAATGGGACTGACTGGATTGCTCTACAGAGAGCTGGCACAGACTCGATGGGCCGAATGGCCTCCTTCTGTGCCGTTATGACTCTAGAATGAATGAATGACTTGCATTTATATAGTGCCTTTCACGACCACCGGACGTCTCCAAGCGCTTTACAGCCAATGAAGTACTTTTTGAAGTGGAGTCACTGTTGTACTGTGGGAAACGTGGCAGCCAATTTGCGCACAGCAAGGTCCTACAAACAGCAATGTGACAATGACCAGATAATCTGTTTTTGTTATGTTGGTTGAGGGATAAATATTGGCCAGGACACCGGGGATAACTCCTGCTCTTCTTCGAAATAGTGCCATGGGATCTTTTACTTCCCCCTATGACTTCATGGGGTCCGGAGTCAATATTGAGGACTCCCAGGGCCACTCCTATATACCATTGTGCCGCCACCCCTGGTGGGTCTGTCCTGCCGGTTTGACAGGACATACCCAGGGATGGTGATGGAGGAGTTGTGGGACATTGGCTGAAAGATATGATTCTGTGAGTATGACTGTCAGGCTGTTGCTTGACTAGTCTGTGGGACAGCTCTCCCAATTTTGGCGCAAGTTCCCAGATGTTGGTGAGGAGGACTTTGCAGGGTCAACTGGGCTGCATTATAAAAGTTATTGCTCTTCCAAAGCTGTGAAGCGCTTTGTAACATCATGAGGTCGTTAAAGACACTTATATAAATGCAAGTTCTTTGTTCTTTATTTCTTTTAGAGCTACCTTTTAATACTTGAAATAAGAAAATGCTCTGCTGATATTTCTTGCCTTGACGAGCACAGACATTTTTTTAAAACCCATCATAAGTAATCAGGCAATGTATTAACTTACATGAGCATTTAATATCACTGCTGTCAAGTTCTAATTATGGCTGACATTCAAGCTTCCAAATGTTTTTGATACGAGTTAAAAATTCTCTGTCAGACCCCTAAGTGGAACATCTCAGTAGGAAGCTTCTATGAATCCACATTGACTGGTGGCTCTGTCTCTGGCTGGTTTATGGAGTATTAATGGTGTTTGAAGGTATGAAGAATTCTGAAGTATGTTGGCCTGTTCTGCCAACTGAAGAAGAAAGCAATAGATGGACAAAGACCTCAAATATTTTTTCTTGTATTTGTACTTACAAGTATCAAATGCTTACATGAAAATCCCTTTAGTGTTTTTCTCTGAAACTGAAATCCTGTTGGCTTAATTAATTAATCAGCAAACTGTTTCAAATGAGTAGAATGTCAAAGATGAATTTTCCAGATTTTTCCTTGATTGGCCTGGACTTTTATCTTTTTTTGCCCCTCAGAAGATTACATGACTTTCGGGTGGGGTGGGAGTGTATGTATTGTGACGTACAAGGCATCGCAGTTGCGTGGGGCAGTCTGGATGGACCAGAGGGTCTTTTCGTCTGAGTAATTCTGTAACGTATCAATTAAAATCTCTCCCCCTTCCCCTGCCTTCTGGAGGATGGCGACTAATGTTTTTCAAATCTCTCTAGTCTCTGCATAGATGGATTGTATCATTCTTTGATGTTGCATCCGCTGATTCTATAACATCTAGCCTCGTTCTTCTTCGCCTCTTGATCTATTGCCATCAGCTCTTCAGACCATAGCAGTCTCAACAACTTTCTTTGTGATTCCCGAATAATGTGTTTGCCAAATGCGATCTATGTCGCCACCTTTTATTTTTTCTTGTGCTAGTTCAAGTACCTTTTTAATTTGTAGTCTTGACAAATACGTTCTATTGCATGTTTTTAGCACCATAACTCAAGAATTCAAGGTCCAATTTTTACATTCACAAAATGCTAACGCATGCTTTCTGGAGGTAATTACTCTTTACTGCGGTAAACTGGTGGGCTTAGAAACCACCCGATTTTCATTGCCATGAATATGAACATTGCCCCCTCTATTTATTATGAGATATTTGAAAAGGGTGTTAAATGCCTCATTTACATGTTCTAAGCTCTGTTCACTTTGTTAGATGGCCAAAATAACAGACTACCCAAATGAACAATTTTATCCACTTGCTCTATTTCAGTACTCATTGTAAGACATTTTTCAAAGGTACTTTTTACCTTATTGATAATGACTTTGCTGTTTAATCATTTTTAATAAATATTCCAGGTTTGTCTGATTTATCTTTTGTGTCTCCTGTAATGTTATATATTTGCAATCAGTACTGTATCATGAGCACACCTTGGATTGTTTATCAAATTTTTCACTCATCTTGACCCTAAGTCACCCAGATTGCCCACAATTTATTCCAATTATTTGTTGAAAATATTTGGATAATATTGCTAGAGGCATTAACACTTAAAAAGGTATGGGCTAATTAAGGACAGTGAACACTGATTTCTAAAGTGCAGGTCACACTTGATTATTTGAATTCTTCAAAATGACCGTGTATTGACAATTGGTGTGGTGGATATGGTATATTTGAACTTTTAAGAAATACTTGATAAGTGCCACATTACAGACTTGTTACAAAGATTAAAACCTATGATATTAAATGTAAAATGAATAAAGTGAGTAAATGAATGAATGTTTCTCATTGTCCAGACCTAGCTATTGATATGCCTAGGAATCTGTGTACTTGAGAGTCTTGGGACCACTTCCTGTTTCCATATACATAAATGATTTGGACATTTTTTTAAATTCATTCTTGGGATATGGATGTTGCTAATAAGGTCAGTAGCAGTAACATAACCACTATGCTACTGTACCCGCATAATACCATAATTTATTGTCGACACCAAATTAGGGGGTATAGCAAAATGTGAGGAAGACTAAGAAGACAGTTGGGTTAGGGATGCGGGCAGATATGTGGGAAGTACAGTTCAGTATAGATAAATATGAAGTTGTGCATTTGGTGGTGGGGGAGGTGGAGGGGGAATGGGAGGATGATAGAATAGAAATATCATAAATGGTAAAAATTCTAAATAGAGTGGAGGAACTGATATTTTGAGGTACAAATACACAGATCTTTAAAAGCAGGATTATAGGTGGGGGGAAAAAAGGTAATCTGGGTTAGGCATATTGAATACAAAAGAAAAAATGTGAATTTGAACAGGACCTTGTTTAGGCTAAGCTGGTGCAGTTTTGAACACCCCATTATAGAAAGGTTGTTGGTGCAATATAGATTTACTAGGATGCTACTTGGCATAAAATAATATAGATTTGAAAAACTAGTTCTGTATTCACTATAGATAGGATTATGGGAGAGGAAGAGACTCTCCTACAAGTGTTCGAAGTTTTAAACTGTTGAGGGTATCTTTAATGAGGAGCCATGAAGTTACTAAAAGCATAAAGCAGGATGTTGAGAAATATTTTCATGCATTATACTGCATTTCAGAGGTAATTAAACAGATACCTGGTAAAAGAAAAATATTCATGAATGGTGGAAAGAGCAGGGAAATGGGATTAGAGTAGTGTGGCACTGGCACAGGCATGGTGGATTGAATGGCTGCAATTTCTGATGATGTGATCCTTGTCTCGATCTTCTTTTGATCTTTGTCCATTTTGACGCATTATCAACTCTTACTGCTACTTCTTCCAAGCAAAGAATCCTAGTAAGTCTTGTATCTGTCTTTCCAACCCATTTCAAATCCTTGCTATTTATCTTATGCGCCACCTTGTTGAACCCTTCTCCCTTCATTCCTTTGCATATTCCTTTACGAGTACTTAAACCCAACTGTCCTGTCTCCCCCTCTCTGTCTCTGCTTGTCTCGTACGCTCTGCCCCCTCTGCCCCCTCTTGCGCATGATAAAAATACAGGACTATGCAAGACCCTCAATGTGTATATCTGCAAGTATCATGTATCCTGTAAAGTTCTATGACCCTAGAAAGTGTGTAAACACTGCTGAATTCAGTAAAGTTTAAGAATTAAGTTTTGCCCTTTTTTGTGGTTTTCAACTTTATATATCGGGGGGGAAACTTGAAAGTAGTTTCTATATCCAGTACAGCTTTTTACAATGTTCAGTTATTCTACTTTGCAGTGTGTACACAGCTCCTAGTATCCAGACCAGATGAAGAGAACATAAGCTCTTACCTGCAGCTCATAGACAAATGTGTAGGTCATGAGGTGAGTATGAATACAATAACTCAAGACTACAATTCAAGCTATCTGAAAAATCTATCATAGTTTGAAGCTTTACATGTTTGAACTTGTCCTTGTCTCACAATTTAGTTTGAAACAATTTTACAGTTTAGTCTTTTCCATACTGTATATGTATACGTCTAAGATTACCAAATAAAAAGAAAAAAAACTGCAAATGCAGGAAACATACAGCAAGTCAATGCATGTTCTATTTTTGTTTCTGAAAGATTACCTGTCACTTTGTTTTGTGGCTGAGTTTTTCAAGCCTTTGCTCATACCTCAGACCTCTGACATTAGGAATCAGCCTTATGCCTCTCCTCTGAACTGCCTCCAGTCCTTGACTATCTCACTTGTGCTCTCTACCTCTCTCTACTCAAAAGGCGCTATATTGGTTTGGTGTTGTTTTGGTGGCCAGAATTGGACACACTATACGAAGTTGGTCTGACCAGAGCGTGATACAGTTTGACCATAGTGTCCTGTCACCAACTCTACTGGTTAGGCTCTATAGTTCAGCATTCTATTTGTTTTGCAACAATTGGAAAGTAGATTGGCTATGAGGATCTGTTATACATTAATATTCAATCAACATACTGTACAACAAAACATGATCCTTACCCTTGGTTCAACAACTAGTTTGACATGAATTTAAAGCTGTTCTGTATGAGGTAATCAGTGGGGGAAAAAAAAAATTGTCATTTGAAATTTTTATATGCCTTGTTGGTTTTCACCTTTTTTGATTTAGCAAATTACTAATTTGCAAATTTCAGTTACACTTGAGGAATTTTGTATAATTATTTGCATTCAAATAAGCTCTTATTATATGCATAACCAGATAGTTATTTGTGTTTGAGTAAATAATTTGCAGAATTCCAAAGCTATCTGGCTGCAAGTCGTGCTAGGCTAAATTGTCTTAGTACATGCTTTAAATGTGAGAATATTTATCAGTAATTTTCCCCTTCCAATATTTTTCTGAATTGTATTAGTTTAACTTGCATAGAATTTTTACACCACAAAAAGAGGCCATTCGGCCCAACAGGTCTATGCCGGTGTTTCTGCTCTTCATGAATCTCGTCCCACCTTACTTCATCTCGCCCTATCAATATATCCTTCTATTCCTTTCTTCCTCATGTACTGATCAAGCTTCCTCTTAAATGCATCTATGCTATTCGCCTCAACCACTCCATATGTAGTGAGTATCCTGGAGCAACGCAGACTGTACTTAACAGGTTTTTACTTCACTGTACAAATACTCCATACATATTTGACCAAAGAGAATATTAAAAACTACAAATGCCCATTGATTAATTTCAATCCTGGAGAAGCTCAAGGAATTTGTAGTAGAGGAATTAAACCTTTGCCAGTACTGCTGAGATCTCAGTCTTAATAGTTTAGATATGTAAATTAGGTGTCCATTGTACAATCTTCTCAAAAGTACAGGTCTATTTGCACTGGAGTTTGTTGCTGAACTTAAAATACCTTTCTGTTTTAAGATCAGATAGGAATAAGCTGCTTTGTAGTAGCTATAATATTTTGCTGCACAGAAACACTTTGTTGAAGCTTTGGTAACCTCAACATTAAATACTAAACAAACAGGTCTTCTGAAATTTGTGAGCAGTAACAATTGAAGAGAAGCAATTACCTGTTCTATTCCTTAAACTGAAGTTCCAAATATCAAAATTCCCACTCTCTCTCTGGACAGTCTAGATGTTTTGCTTTACACTTTTATCTGCATACGTAATTCTTTTATCACTTATATTTATGTATGTCCTTGTGATTTTGTTTTTTTAGAAAAATGCTACTTTCATTTTACTAAAGATTTGTTTGAACAAGTTATTTAAGCTTTATTAGAAATTTGTTTTCACCAGAATTCCTGTTCTTATTCGTGAGCTACCTTACCACCTTCAGTGGAAACAATGAAAGATGATCATATAGGTACCCTATACAGAATATGGGTTCCACCTGTACCTTGTATAAGACACCTAGATGTCCAGCTTAGCTCAGTGGTAGCACTCTCACCTGAACCCTGCTCCAGGTTATAATCTAGGTTGACACTTCGGTGCAGTATTAAGGGACTGCCGCATTGTTGGAGGTATTGTCTTTTGGATGAGATGTCCAACCGAGCAAGAAAAATGTACTTCAAGCCCCTTCAGATGGACATAAAAGATCCAATGAAATGTTTTTGAAGAGGAGCGTGTCCTGCCAATATTCCTTCCTCAATCAACTCTGGCAAAACAGATTTACTGATTATTCATATCATTGATGTTTGTGGGGCTTTGCTGTGCACAAATTGGCTGCTGTGATTGCCTATCAAACAAGAGCTGATACTTTTTTCAAACTCAAGAGAATAGACAATTCTTAGTTCTGGAAGTACATTATACACCTTTAGATTATTCAGTGTGTGTGCATAATGCATTTCTGTATTGACTTTTATATTGTGACATCTATAGCTTTCAGATGTATAGTAATTAAATTGTTAATTTTCATAATGTATAAATATTTTTGAGGTATTCTCTGCATTATTTGTGCAAATATATCTATCTTTTAAGTACAGGAGCTTTTATTGTGTGGGTCTTTTTGCAGAAGTAGATATTTATTGCGATGTACCTGGTATCTGTATTTAATTTGATGTTTGTTGAAATGAAAATATATAATAATCTGGAACAACTGTGTAACCTTATGTAATATTACTGATTTAAAGAGGGGAAAAAAGAGTTTTACCCCTGATGTATGTGAAGTGTAATTTTACAATGCTGAAAATGCCCTATTAGTATTACCTTGAATGATGCTTAATTAGTACATGTTATGTTGACTTAATTTATGAATCTAAAATTAATGTTTTCATAATGTGTACTGACATTTTATAATTTTAATTAGAATTGTTTGCTTTTCTCTTAGGCATTTACAGAGACACAGAAGAAGAGATTGTTGTCCTGGAAACAGCAGGTTCAGAAGCTTTTTAGGTCTTTCCCCCGAAAATCCCTCTTGGATATGCCAGGCTATCGACAGCAAAGAAAGTGTGTTTTAATATTTATTTTCTCAATTGTGGATTTACTGTCTATTCACTGCCTATTCATTTTAAATCCATTTATCATTCCTAACTAATATGTACCTTTTATCTAATAAAATTGTGCGGGATGAGCAAAAAAAATCAGAATTTTCATTTTCCTTTTGGTTTTGCACTAATTTATACAAATAGTGTAAACTTATATAACTTTCAAAATATCAGCCAAATAAAGTAATGCCCTGTTTCTGCTTGCTTATCCCTGATATCCATACAATTAATGTTTGTAGAGGGAATTCCAGTGTACATATTTTAACAGTTTTTAGTTAATCACTAATACAACATTGGAAATTGTTGGTTGGTTGCAGTTTATCTAATATTCTCAAGTTTTTAAATCAATGGTGTATTTGCTACCTTAGCGGAAAGGAAAATATGTGAAAAGATCTCGAAGGATTTTAGTGCAGTACTAGTTGCAATGAAATTTAAGTCTTTCATGCCTATAATGTGCTCTTAGTGTTAGAGCTGTTTTCTATCACTTTTATGAATGGTTACTTCACTGCGATCAAGTGAATATCTCTAAGTACATTTTCTTGCTCCTTATTGACAAGTGTAGTCTGGTTTATGATTGCTCTTTAATCTACATCAATTTACTCCTTAAATTAATATAACAGACATGCAGTAGATTACAATTTTAGGACCGGTAGCTTAATTGAACATGATCCTAATATTCAAGTAATTCAATGCTACTGTAGGTGCAGTAGTGCAAACAGGCTAGAAGCTCAGTATATTAGCCACAAAGCTAACATAATAGCTTAAAAATCATTGCAAATGTCTAGTTCACAGCAAAATTATCAAATGACTTGAAAGTATAGAACAGTATTGAAGTTTCTGCAATTATCTACTTTATATATTCAACCGAACACAAATCTTCTCATGCAATTAATTCTGTTCAAAAATCTTATCAGACTGTCTTGAGTTCTTTGCTAGTTTTCTCACATTAGATTGATGAAACTTCGCTTATAAACTTCAGATATTTAGTTTTCAGATGGGGATAAGCCAGAAATGCAAACAAATTCAAATTTGTTTTGCTTAATCAGGTAGTTTGACATTTTTGTGAAATGATCAATTAATTAATGAAGAGAAACGCAAAGCTTGGAGCGAAACTAGATTTTGATGTCATACTATTGATGAATTTTATAGCAATTACAGTACTTGTAATTCTGTGAGTTATGCTCTGAGTGGGTCAGTCAAGGCCAAATATCTACAGCAAATTGCTCATTCCAACTAAAGAAATGACTAGTAACCAAAACTCAGAATGCAGCCTGTCTTTTTTTTCTGAACACTATTGCACTCTATATATTTTTTCTTTATATTTTGTCTCCATCATATTGGCATTAATAAACAAAGACCAATCCATCTTGTGAACATCAATAGAGAAGCAGTGAGTGGCACCCCCTAATTAACAATTGATTATAGACATGTGTGTTTCCCCTCCGTGCCCCCCACCGCCACCGCCACCATTCCATGACAGCCCAGTAAATTCCGGAGAGAAACCCGAGCACAACGGGGATTTGAATGGAGTGAATCCACTTTCTAACATTATGACAACAAGGTCCCAAAACCTTGCTTGCTTTGTGGCCTATTAATTTGTTGTGAATATCAATGTATTCATGAATGTAAATCAAGAAATGCAAAATACTTAATGTTATATACCTGTGTGTATTTTGCTTGTACAATCATGGAGAAGAGGAGAGCATGGGCTGGTGTGACTTATACACTGACATGAGCTGTTTCCTGCCGGGTCACTTGGCATAAAAGATATAACATATACACCATTTTGTTCCACTTAATGTTTAAAAGGATGCCTTGAGGTTGTGATTGCTAAGATATGTATCTTTTCTCTTCAGACCATGAAATAGAAGAGAAACTAATGTACAGGACACAGCTTTTATTGAGATTTCCAACTGAAAATTGTACATGCCAGTCGCATGTCTGTGCACTCTCTCGATACATGCGCATGTTCTCTTAATTTAGTCATTAAAGCTAATTTCTTTGCATCTTGATTAATAGTTACAAAAATAACTTCACTATAATTAGACAGTTTGGCAATTATATAGAAATTACAACATGGAAACAGGCCATTTGACCCAACCAGTCTATCTTTCACACGAGCAGTGGCCCTAATGCCATGTGCAAATCCAGTTCCTATATCCTTTTTAGTCCCTTTTCCTTCAACCACTTCTATAATCTATTCTGATTTGGTCTTTGCATCAGTCACATCATCATAGCCCTTTGTGCATATAAAAATAAACAATTATCCTGCTCTTTCTCCTAAATCTGTTTGGATTCTATCATTCTAGACCCTCAGTCACTGGAAACAGTCTGTTTCTATCTACTCTGTCCCATCCCCCCCCCCCCCATCAATTTTAAACATCGGTATCAAATCACCCCATAATCATGTTTGTTCTAATGAAAACGGCCCTAATTTTTCAAGTTCTTTATTTGTATTTCCGCACAACAGGCAGTATCCTAATTAATCTGTGCTCTACCCTAATACCTTAACATCTTTCCTATAATGTGGAGCCCAAAATTGCACTCAAATGGACATTGAATTCCATCTGCCACTCTTTGATTATTCCACTATCTTATCAGTATCCCTTTTCAGCCTCCTTTGGGCCTCTGAATTATTACTGTGTCTCCTATTTTAGTATTTTCTGTAAATTTGGACACCACTCCCTCTACCCTATATCCAAATCATTTACGTATACAGTGAACAGAAGCAGTCCCAGAACAGAACCCTTGTTGGGCACTGCTTCCCACGTCCAACCACTCTGAGAAACTGCCCTTAACTCCTTACTGTTTGTCAAGTTAACATCTGCTATTTAAATTTCCCACATCCTGCAGGAACTGCACATCACTATCCCATCTGTGCTCCCATTATTACTATAAATGTTAGTTTAGTCATAATTTTATATTCATATCTACTTCAATTTCAATTAAACTACTCTGTTCCTCTTTTCCTCTCTATTTGTTTACTCCCACTCTTGCCAAATTCCTGTTCATGAAAGTACTGTTTCAATTGTGTTCCCACCTCATTCCCTCTCCCACATGCTCTACCTGTTGTGTGCTCTCTGCTAATGTTTTATACTCCTACCAAATTAGGTCGCACCAAATTTCAACTGCTAAATTAGCAGTAGATTAATTAATGCCAAGCCAGTGACTATGGTCACCTGTTAACTGCCAATTGACTATCAGCTGTACAAGTTTAAAGTTAAGTGAGAGGGAAACAACGCACACAAAAAAGAACATAAGTTATAGACATTCCCCATAAATGTGTATCTGTCAGCCTGTTGCAGGGTAGCTGATAGGGGTTTTACTTTTTTAAGTCAATTTTTGTCATGACAGTTCATCTTTTTTTAAATGGTAAAGGTAAATGTTGTATTTACCTATCTGTTCTTTCCACAGCTGGGGTTTTAGTCAGTCCAACTCCTTACCAGCAGCTGGATCTGTGGGTGGAGGAATGGGTAGACGAACTCAACGCCAATTCCAGATGCCCCCTCGAAATCTGCCCACTGCTCGTCTGAGTCTTATGGGCCCCAGTGGACTTTTGGGTGCCCCACAGCGTAGTGCAACCAGTAATCCTGCCATATTAAAACAAGGGAGACAGGTTTGTTCAAATCTTTTTGCCTTTTGTATTACACTGCAAAAGATGTGTAAGAATGTATTCTTGGAAATTTGCTGTTTTAAATGTAATTTTTGTTGTCGCAAACAGAAGATCCCCAGCACTCCTGTTTAAGTTAAAAGGGCAGGATAATAGACTGTTTAAACAGATTTGCCAAATCTGGATTGGAACAATTTCTCAGATTTTCCTGATTTGAGTAACTTGTCTGGTTCCTTTTAAAAAGGCCCAGTGAGAACAGTCTGCAGGCATTTCCTGTTTTTCCTCACTTTGGTGTGTAGAGGTACTGAAAAGGGATGAAAATATGGAAGAGGAACAGACTCTGCTTCTCTGAGAATGGGAGAAGCCAAGAATTTTATGTACAGAACAGAGTGCACAACAGATTCATTCAGAGAGTGTAACTGTAAAACAATGAATGAAACTTGTAAGGATGGTAAGCTCTGGAGCAGTAGATATTGCCAGCACAGTTAGAGCATGATGTAAAGTGTGCAATAGGCTTTAAATGCCAGCAGTTGCCCTATATTAGAGGCAGCATATCGTAAACTTATTTTACAATATATGGCTTATGTTTCCACAGAACCTATGGTTTGCTAACCCTGGAGGAAGTAACAGTATGCCAAGCCGAACCCATAGTTCAGTACAGCGTACGCGCTCACTGCCTGTCCACACATCACCACAAACTATGCTGATGTTCCAGCAGCAAGGTGAGTAGAAGAGAAGCTTAAACAGATGCCTTTCTGTAGGTGGATAAAAATTAACATCAACACTTGTAAACTCTTGGAAAATGTTGAGCCTCAATTATCAACATGCATTCCTCGCGACTTATAAAAGGTTTTTTTCCCCCTGCATGGCCAGCATGTACAGTGGCTGGTTGGCTAAAGGCCAGAGTATGCAAACCAGAGTCTGCTATAGCCTGACCAAAAAAATTTCTGACGCTAGTCAGATTACTGGATTCATTAAACCACAGACATCAGTGGTGGGATTTGTCCCTATAAATAACAGGTTGACTCTGTTGGATCTTTAGTTAGCTTTCCACCATAGGCTTTATGTTACAGCTGGAATTTTATTGTATTCGTGCAACTACAACAAACCTTTCTATTTTTAAATAGTGTAGCACAATAGATGCATCATGGAAAATATTCTGCTGATAAGTATTGATTAGGCTTTCTGTATTATACATATTATTTCTCACTCATATTAACTGAGTGAGAAATATACTATGAAAGCTTAGATGTTTTCTGTTTTACTTTGGCAAATAATTGTGCAGGATCATTTGTGACTTTGTTTTTGTAAATTTGCAGAAAATCTTGGAAACGCTACTAAACATTCTTGTGTTGGATGAAATGTATAATTGTAAATAAATTTCCAAATGTTGTTCAAAAAAATTGCGGCTGATGTCAGAATTTTCACTTCATATAGGTTATTTGAACTCGTTATTTACTAGTTGAAGCAAAAATTATAATTTTGAAAGCTTGTGCCATGGTTTTACATCTTTATGGTTGACTAAGTATTTTACTAACCTAACAAGCCTTAAGATTTATGAATGATAGAAATAGTTTTATATACTGACTGTAACTTCTGCTTTCACTGTGGCAAGAAGTAATTAAGACTAGAGAAACTCGGGTTCTTTTCATTAGAACAAATAAGGTTTACACGAGAACTGACTGAGGTGTTGAAAATTGAGGGATTTTGTTAAAGCAAATAAGGGAAAACTATCTTCACTAGTTGGTGAGTTGGTAACTAGAGGGCATAAATTTTAAGTAGTAACAGATTAACAATTTCAGACGAGAAGCCCTTTGGTCCATCAAACTCACCTATCCACAGTATTCCTATGATGTATTTCTGATAAGCCTGAATCCCATTTGACTGTCCTGTGTAGTGCCTTCTTGAAACTCATTGACCTGTCTTGTTCACCACCCATACCACATACCTTTTCCACTACCCTTTTAGTAAAATAAAATGTCCTCCTGCATTCATTTATTTTTATCCTTAATATGTAAACCCTTCTGCTTAAATTCTGTACATGGCAGAAAAACGTACTTGGATGCAATTTGTCCAAGCCGTTCATAATTTTAAACACTTCTGTCGTATCTCTTCTCCGCTTTCTCTTGAGAGGAAAGACCCAGGGTAATCAATTTTTCCTCATACGTCATTCCCTTAAGTTTTGGGATCAGCTGTGTAGCCCTTCTCTACCCCTTCCAGTAACTGAATATCCTTTTGGAAATAGGGAGACCAAAACTGAATGCAGTACCCCGATATGGCCTCACCAGGACCAAATACAGTTTTAAAAGGACTTCTCTAGATTTGTATGTTGCACTGTTTGTTATGCATCCCGATAATTTTTAACTGCCTGGGAACATTGTGCTGATGATTTTTAGTGACCTGTTTACTAAAGCACCATAGCTCTCCTGCTCTGATACTTTGAACATTCCCATTTAACATGTAATCCACCTTCCCTCCGTCAAAACTCATTTTGCATTTCCCTGTATTAAGCTGCACCTGCCATTTCTCCGCTCACTAATCGTTCTCGTCAAGATCGTTTTGAATTTATGCACATTGATATTCTTCATTTTGCTACTGCTCCCAATTTAGTATTGTTACAACTTTAGACACAATTCCTTCCTCTGAATAGCTTAAAAAATTATAAAGCACATCAGTTGCAACACTTCAATGTGGCACTTCATTGTTAACTGGCTACCAACCATGTACCTGCCCATGCACTACTGTTTGTTGTCTACCGACCAACCAATCCATACATTTCCATCTATCCCATGAACTTGAGCCTTGTGCAGTTATGTGGGGCAGTGTAAAATGCCATACTAAAATCTAGGTAGATGATATCCACTAGGTCTTTCATCTCTTCAAAGACATCCAATAAATTAGTAAAGCATGACCTACCACTCCTAAAACTATGCTGACAATCTCAGATTAACTCATGCCCCTCACGGTGCTTCTTTATCAAAAGAATAAAGGGAAAGGTTAGCAGAATTTTTTTTAAATGCGGAGGGTTGTTAAGACATAGAATGCTTTCCAGAAACAGTTGGAGGAAGCAGAATCTATCATTGCTTAAAAAAAAAAAGTGGATAAATAGTTGGGAGGGGGAAATGGTATGGGAAAGAGACAGGACAGTAGGGCTAAATGCATAGTTGTTTCTCAGAGAGCCAGCACAGGCACAATGGGCTGAATGGCCACCTCTTGTGTTGTAGAATTTTGATTCTATGAATCTTCAGTATTGCATGCAACAGATTTCTTACAGTTCTACTTACTAGTTGTGTTGTGCACAGTTGGTATTTAGAGAGAATTCCTGCATCAGTGCACTAGTGAAGTGATATAACATTTGCTTAATTCAGCCTCCCCTTGACACAGAATCAAAAGGTAATTACTTTATGATATCACTGTGGCACAAAATAGCTTCATTGTTAATGGTGCAGTCACACGTCAAGTAGAGAATCAGTAGCAAAATGGGAAATAACAACAGAAAACGCTGGAAAAACTCAGCAGGCCAGGCAGCATCCGTGGAGAGAGAGAGAGAAACAGAGTTAACGTTTCAGGTCGAAGACCTTCCGTCAGAACTGGAAAAAAGCAGGAAATTAAATAGATTTTAAAGCAAGTTTAGGGCTGGGAAAGGGGGGGAGGGGATGAAAGAACAAAAGGGAAGGTCAGTGATAGGATAGAAAGCAGAGAGATTAAGAGACATTGAGAGACATTGATATTCAAGGCAAGAGGAGGTGGAAATGGGACAGGTTGAGGAACAAAGGATGGCTCTAGATGAAGTGTGAATTGCGCTGGCAGAATGAAGGACAGCTGCCGTGTGGGAGGGAAGAAAAAAAGGCCAAACACAAGTGTGGATAAAGAAATAAAATAAAAATATATATATGTGATAGGGGCCGGGGTTATGATCTCAAATTGTTGAACTCTGTGTTGAGTCCAGAGGGCTGTAGAGTGCCTAATCGAAAGATGAAGTGCTGTTCCTCGAGCTTACGCTGAGCTTCCGTGGAACAATGCAAGAGGCCGAGGACAGTGAGGTCTGAGTGGGAATGGAGCGGAGAATTAAAGTGACAGGCCACTGGGAGCTCGGGGTCCCCCTTATGGACTGAACGGAGGTGTTCTGCAAAGCGGTCACCCAATCTGCGTTTGGTCTCCCCAATGTAGAGGAGACCACATCGTGAGCAGCGAATACAGTATACTAAATTGCAGGAAGTACAAGTAAATTGCTGTTTCACCTGGAAGGGGTGTTTGGGGCCCTGGACAGTGGGAAGGGGGGAGGTATAAGGGCATGTGTTGCATTTCCTGCGCTTGCACGGGAAGTGCCAGGGGAAGGGGTGCTGGGGGTGGTAGAGGAGTGGACTAGGGTGTCGCAGAGGGAGCAGTCCCTGCAGAATGCTGAAAGGGGAGGTGAGGGGAAGATGTGTTTGGTGGTGGGATCACACTGGAGGTGGCGGAAATGGTGGAGGATGATCCGTTGAATGTGGAGGCTGGTGGGGTGAAAGGCGAGGACAAGGGGAACTCTATCGTGGCTCCGGGAGGGAGGGGCAGGGGTGAGGGCAGAAGTGCGGGAGATAGAACGGACACGGTCAAGGGCCGTGTCAACCACAGTAGAGGGGAATCCTCGGTTGAGGAAAAAGGAAGACATGTCAGAAGCACTGGTATGGAAGGTGGCATCGTCAGAGCAGATGCGGCGGAGACGGAGAAACTGGGAGAATGGGAATAGAGTCCTTACAGGAGGTGGGGTGGGAGGAAGTGTAGTCCAGGTAGCTGTGGGAGTCAGTGGGCTTGTAGTGAATGTCAGTCAATAACCTATCCCCAGAGATGGAGATGGAGAAGTCGAGGAAGGGAAGGGAAGAGTCGGAGATGGACCATGTGAAGGTGAGGGAAGGGTGGAAATTGAAAGCAGAGTGAATGAAATTTTCTGGTTCAGGGCGAGAGCAGGAGATGGCACCGATACAGTCATCAATGGACCGGAAAAAGAGGTGAGGGAGGGGACCCGAGTAGGACTGGAACAAAGAGTGTTCCACATATCCCACGAAAAGGCAGGCATAGCTAGGACCCATGCGGGTACCCATAGCAACACCTTTGATTTGGAGGAAGTGAGTGGAGTCAAAGGAGAAGTTGTTCAATGTGAGAACAAGTTCAGCCAGGCGGAGGAGGGTGGTGGTGGATGGGGACTGGTTGGGCCTCTGTTCAAGGAAGAAGCGGAGCGCCCTCAGGCCATCCTGGTGGGAGATGGAGGTGTAGAGCGATTGTACGTCCATAGTGAAAAGGAGGCGGTTGGGGCCGGGAAACTGGAAACTGTTAAAGTGTCGCAGGGCGTCGGAAGAGTCGCGGATGTAGGTGGGAAGAGACTGGACAAGGGGAGGAAAAAATAGAATCGAGATAGGAAGAGATAAGTTCCGTGGGGTAAGAACAGGCTGAAACGATGGGTCTACCAGGGCAGTCCTGTTTGTGGATCTTGGGAAGGAGGTAGAAGCGGGCTGTGCGGGGTTGGGGAACTATGAGGTTGGCAGCCGTGGGGGGAAGATCTCCATAGGCGATGAGGTCAGTGACAGTCTTGGAAACGGTGGCTTGATGTTCGGTAGTGGGGTCATGGTCCAGGCGGAGGTAGGAGGAGGTGTCGGAGAGTTGGCGGTCAGCCTCCGCTAGGTAGAGGTCGGTTCGCCCAACAACAACAACACCCTTGTCAGCAGGTTTAATGACAATGTCGGGATTGGATCTGAGAGGATAGAGTGCTGCAAGTTCAGAGGAAGGTAGGTTGGAGTGAGTGAGGGGAGCAGAGAAATTGAGACAGCCGATGTCCCACCAGCAGTTAACAATGAAAAGATCTAGAGAGGGTAAGAGGCCAGAGGGAGGGGTCCAGGTAGAACGGGAATTCTGAAAGCGGGAGAAAGGGTCAGCCGTGCGGGGGGGAAGACTCCTGGCCAAAGAAGTGGGCATGGAGGCGAAGGCGGCGGAAAAAGAGCTCAGCATCGTGCCGAGCTCGAAATTCATTGAGGTGGGGGCGTAAGGGGATGAAGCTCAGGCCTTTGCTGAGGACTGATCGTTCGGGGTCAGAGGGGGAAAGGTCAGAAGGGATAGTGAAAACGCGGCAGGGGGTAAGATTGGGAGAAGAGGGATCAGAGGGTGTGCGGAAGCTGAACGCCAACTCTGACACCTCCTCCTACCTTCACCTGGACCACGACCCCACTACCGAACATCAAGCCACCGTTTCCAAAATGGGTGTGTGTACATAAAAATGGAAAAAAAAACTGCTTTTCCGTTAAGTGCCTTCAGTCACCAAATGGTATAAAACTGTCATCACAAAAATCATTAGATTTTAAGATTGTCAATTAACCATAGCCTCCATTTGTCTTGGTTGGAGACTACAGTCCTCTTAATAAATTTGAGTGAGTGGATTCCTGGAATTACAAATGTTAGTGGTGTAATTATTTGCTATCATTTCACAAGATAGACATTTTCTTTTTGGTGACTGATTTTTTTAACTAGTTTGTGAAATTTTGTGGAATATAACTAAGTAATGACATTTAAATGTATCAGCAATTGTGTTTTTCTGTTATGAACTCCTCACAAACAGCACCAGTGAACAGGAATACCTGTTACCATAATTTCTTTGTTATAGAGATGTTTCCACTTGCAGGCGAGACCAGAACTTGGGGCCATAAATATAAGATAGTCACGAATAAATCCAATAGTGAATTCAGGTGAAACTTCTGTACTGAGAGTGGTTAGAATGTAGAACTCGCTACCACAAGGAGTAGTTGAGGCGACTAGCATAGATGCAATTAATGGGAAGCTAGATAAACACATGATGGAGAAAGGAATAGAAGGATATGTTGAAGGGGTTAGATGAAGAATGGTGGGAGGAGGCTCGTGTGAACCTGTTGGGCCGAATGGCCTGTTTCTGTGCTGTAAATACTACTCCAAAAAAAAACACCTCAAAATTGTTCATAGAGAATGGATTGCTGTTGAAAATCCAAGTTTAAAAACAAAGTCTGTCCTGCATTATTTTTGAGCTTTAAACAATGTTTTTATATATAAAACCTGGAAACTATATAAACAATGAACTTTTGAGCATTTTTTCAAGTAATTATTGTTCATGGGAATATTTTATTAAATACTATAAGTCAGGCAACTGACTAATGCAATAAATTTTCAATTTCTGCACGTCCAAAGTCTAGCTTAGGAGATTGCATACCGTTAGCCTATGATTTTCTGTTAATTGATTTTAAGAAGCAGAAAATTTAAGACGTGAACAATGAGGAAATTACCTGTGGGCACAAAAGGGGCTACAAAAGAATCAGGAGGAGGCTGACGGATGAGAACACAAGGTGGTGGGATTGCAGCTTGATGGTTCTAAAGTGTTCCAGTAGTAGTTTGGGTCCCATTCTTCTGGGTCTCCCACCCCAACAAGCCTGTTAAAATCCTGCTCCCCCCCCCCCCCCCCCCCCCCCCCCCCCAACCAATACTGCCAGATCCGAAAAATCCCCAATACTGCTGAACTCTTACTCTTAAAGGCCCCAAAAGCCCCTTCACCTGGACCCCGAGCCCCCCTCAATGCTCAGAAATCCCTTTGACAACATTCCCACTGCTCCCTGCTACCACAAACACCTCAATGCACCCAATATTTCCTTTCCAATGCCCTGAGATACCAGGATACTACTCTGATCCCAGGACCTTCCACCAGTGTTCCTAGAACTTCACTCTATAGTGTTCTCAGAGCACTGAGCCCGCCCCCCCCCCCCCCCAACAACAATGCTTTCAAACTCTGGGCCCCCCCCCCCCCCATGCAAAATATTGCTAGATCCTGACACCCATCCCAGTACTGCCCTACCCCAGGCCTCCTTTCCAAACCTGTGTGCCTGCTAATACTACTTGGTATAACACCCCTGTATAATTAGAACCGTCAGCAAACTGATGAACACCGCAAATCATCTGTTAGTGTATTGTAATACTAAAAGAAATCTGAAATAGTAATACAACACAAAAATTTGTAATGCATTGAAGGGGTGGACTAAAGCCAAGTTTTTTAATTAGAGCAGGTAATTCTTGGGACAAGAAATTGCTAATGTGAATAATTTCCCTTTATGCTAAGTTTATCATATTTCATTGTTTTTTCTTTTGGATATTATCCTGAGCTTCAGCTGCTCATTATTTCCAATCGAAATAGTAGCATATCAGTCCTCGGTGGTGATGTCATGTCTCTCTCCGTGGCAACAAAATGGTTGAGGGTCAGAGGATGCAATGTAGGCTGCATTATGTAGCACTACTAAAATGCTAATAAAGTTTTAAAGTACAAGATTATGAATCAATCATCAATTGATGTTTAGCTAGTAGGATACTTAATGCTTGTTTTATTTTGAAGGGTGGTCACTATTGCTATTGAAAGAAAATTTATTTTATAACAGTAAATTTTATATCCGTAACTCAATACATGTTGACCTTTTATCTGTTTACACAATTTTCAAAATAATTGTAGTTGAATAATTCTTTCCTTGTACATTTTACTTCCTCTTAAAAAGAATTAAGTAGGACAGACCTAGAAACTAAAACCAGTCTGAGCCTTGATTGTTCTAAGATTGCATTAAGTGCATTTTTAGCCCAATCCATTCCAGTGAAACCTTTATCATTCAAAGAATTTTGACCACCACATGTACCCTATATTTTGACGAGGCCATTGGATATTGTGTTGTTTTATAAGAATCTTTAAGTAACGTTTCTGGATGTTTAAATTTTGATGGTGTCTTCTATGGTAAATTAAATTTTGAGCCAATTTGATTCTTTGTCATGGAACTAGTAAAAGGTCATCAGATCCTTGGACACAAATCAAACTTTTCCATTCTATTTGGGACCAGAGAGAATATATGCCGGGCTCCTTATACTCCCGGACATTAGTCTTAATCAGCTCCTCTTTCCTTCCTGGGAAGAAAAATAGCTGTTCTCGTGCAAGGTCAGATTGTAGGTCAACTTGTCACAAAAACAGTGAAGTATGTTTGTTTTATTGTATATGCTCATTGGGGTGAGGGATGGATTTTTTTTGAACTTTAATGTCCAGTAACTGCTTAAAGTATCCAAGTCACATGTAAAGCAGGATTCCTGATTGTCAGTAATTTGCCCCAACCTGGAAATGTGTTCCAAATGTGTTAATGCCATTTTCCATTCCTCACACTCTTGCCCTTTCAGCCTACCTGAATTAAATTTTACTAAGCAGCCTTACTAGCCAGCCAAGGAGAGGAAAATTTGATTCTGAATTGCCTTTCTGAAAATTACTTGTGCAATTTTCAGATGCCAAAAATGCTTTAATAGTTTGACACTTGTGAATTTTTTGTTAGATATTCAGTTTCACAATGGTAATTCTTGTCTGCTATATATCTGTGAATCCTGATGGATGGGTAATTTGCCTTTCAGAGTTCCAAGTGCCAGTGACAGAACCTGATATAAACAACAGACTGGAATCATTGTGTCTCAGTATGACTGAACATGCCCTGGGTGGTAAGTGTAAAAGATGAAAAGAGAATATAATGCAAGCATGCCCAAAAGCCAAATGAAGCGTCTGTACAATTAGAATGTTTCGGAATAGCTTTACATGTAAAAGAACAGTATCCTTTTAATTGGTCTGCATTGGTGAACCAAATTTATGGTAAAAAGGAGACCTTTTAGTGGGGGAATAGTTTAGCAACCTGTAAAGTTTCCTTTTCACTCATAAATGAATGAAATATGTGAGTGAGATTTATAGCTTAAAATTTATGATGAGTTTGATTATCATTCTACACTTTAAATTTGAAGCGATTAAGTCAGATTTCAATGAATATATCACTTTCTGTCAGCTGCAGGAGGTATGTTGATGCTTTTATTCTAATTCCTGCCTCTGACAAAAATCCCATAAAACAGGATCCTTGATTATCAATAATTTGCCCCAACCTGAAAATAGGTCCCAGATTTATCGATCCCATTTTCCATTCCTCACACTCTGGTTGCTGAACTATTCCCCCACTAAAAGAGCCCTTTTACTATCAAAATTAAATTGAATTCCCTCATCAACTGCTTAATATGTATAGAACTGTAGACATTTACAGCACTGGAGGCCATTCAGATCATCATGTCTATGCTGACTCTTTGCTAGAACGGTCAACAACTAATCCCGATGCCCCACTCTCTTCCATAGTTCTGCATCTTGCTCTCCTTCAAAAATGTATCCAATTATCCCTTAAAAATACTATGGTATTCCTTGGTAAGCATACCATGTTCCAAAAACAATTGCATAAAGAAATTCTGGCCCATCTCCTCGCTCTTAAAATGGATGCCCCAACTAGAGGACATTTTTTTTTTCCTTATTCACTATCAAAACCCTTCATAATTTTTTTAAAAAACCCTCTATTAAACCCTTTTGTGCTCCAGTGGAAATAGTCCCAGTATCTCAAGTCCCTTCTCATAACTATGGTTTCCTATCCCTGGCATCATCCTGGTAAATATATGCTGTATGCTCTCTATGGCTTTAATATCCTTTCTATAATGGGGTACCTAAAACTGCATACAATGCTGTAACTGTGGCCTAACCAATGTTTTATACAAATTTATCATTACTCTATGCTCCTATTTCTAAAATCCAAAAAAGCTGTTGGCCTTTTTTATGGCTTGATCTACTCGCTCTTTCAGGGAGTTGGGTATTTGTGGTCTCGCTCCATCCACATCCTCCAGTGTCTTTCCATTGATTGTATACTCCCACTCCTTGTTTTTCATCCCAAAATGTATTATCTTACAGTTTTGCACATTAAATTACATCTTCCACCTGTCTGCCCATTTCACCAACCTATCTGTGACTTCCTGATGTCTTTTGTGCTCCTCCTCACGGTCTTCCAAAGCACCTACCTTGTGTCATCAGCAAATTTTAAGGTTGTGCTCCCTATGCTCAAGTCTAAATCATTTTTTAAATATCTCTATCTCTATCTCTCTCTCTCAGGACTGACCCTTGAGGTACACCACTTCAACCCTTCTTCAATCTAAGAAGTGCCCATATACCCTAATTCTTTGTTTCTCATTCATCAACCAACTTTCTATCCATGTTGCTACATTTCTTCTTCTTCCATGTACCTTAATCTTTCTAAGCCTCTTCTCAGACACCTTATTGAATGTCTTCTGAAAATCCATATATACATTTACTGCATTCTATTTATTTATCCAATTAGTCACTTAAAAAAACACTTGTCAAATGTGACTTGCCTTCAACAAATTTGTCCTTGATAAATGCTCACTTCATTTATCTTGAATTATCGATGTTCTGACAGTGAAATGGATGCATGATGGCATAGATTTAATGCTGTAATCTCATTTTAAATTCATATGTTCTTAGTAAAATTTCACTTGGGGTAGGCTGAAAAGGCAGAGAACTTCACTTGGTTTAGGATGTAATCTGATCCCTCGCTGAAATTACTACCTAGTAATCCATTATTTTCTGTTTAACAGCAATGGTTGATTTAAATTAATGGATGACAGATGAACACAGTTTCTAATGTACATAATTAAAGTGCACCATTATTCTCCTCATTTTCACGAGCTATTTTTGAAAGCTACAGGTGACTTTTATATGCACAAGTTCTGCAGCACAATTCTGTATACTGCAACATAAATAATACATCAGAAAAGATTTAGATTTACATTTTTAATGGTGCTTAAATACTATAACCTTATGTTTTTTTTTTAATTACTCCATAAATCAAGTATCTCTTGAAAATGCATGTTGATCCAGAATTCAAAGGATTGATCTGGTCAGACAAACAGTACTTTCTGTGTCAGAGTTGTTTTTTGATAAGAATTCCCCGACTATTGACGCACAACTTTTCTTAGCAGTTTTGTATTTGATTTCATTAATGAAGTGGAAAACTGAACGTACTACTTATAATTAAACCTGTATATCCACAACGAAGTCTCTGTTAAAGCCATTTATTAGTAATATTTTTGGAAAACTCAGCCAGTGGTGTGGTGTGGTTTGGTATGCAGGACTGCTGTCCATATGTTAAGCTCCAGAGTTCTAACAAAATGAACTGTGTCTGTGTGCCATCTGCTTTGCATGTCTCTTAAATAGCTTATTAGTATAGCAAACCTTGAGGCATTTCCTTAAACATCACTTTCCCAGCAAAGTACACAGTGCTGGGTTGACTTATGGTAAGATTTTATTTGCAGTCAGCTAGTTTTAGTTCAAATGCAATGAAAGCCTCTCCAGCTTGCCATCAACTGAATAGTAAGTTTTATATTTATTTGGTAGGCAAAAGTTAAGATTTTTTTTCGCTGAAATAACGTCAATCTGCTTCTGTTCCAGCAAAAAAAAATGAAAAATTGTAAATCTTTATAGATCAAAAATTTATCCTTTTATGAGTTTAAACCTTCACTCTGTCAAGTTACTTGATATCTGAATTGCCGGAGTTAAAGCCTACAGCTTTTCAGCATTTCTAGAGATACCTTGTATAGAATTGATTTTTCAATTCTATGTAAACCACATAAATTACTAATTTAATTCATCCAGTTCAATTCTGTGCTTATTTAGATAGTAACACCCAGTGCTGGCAAAAATATAGATAAGTTTATACTATATAATACTATTACCAATATAATAATAAAAGCCCATCACCAACTTTTGTTTTGTTTGTATTTGCAATTAACCATCTCATGCCATGTCCAAATGTTGACCATTTTCATTAAAAAAACAAATGTAATGTTTGATCTATAAAAGTTTTGAAATGGCGCAGTTACAAATATTGCCTTAATTTACCCGATGGAAATAAATTGCGTGCTAATGCATCTCCAGATTAAAATGTTATGCCAATTTGAAAATATTAGAAAACCTTATTCAAAGCTTCAAATGCCTTAAATGATTGGGTGATAGTGTATTGATGTGTACCATAGCACTCGGACAAAAAATCATCATCCTACCACTTCATGACACAGACTGAAGGAAAATCTGGATATTTTAAGCACATTTTCATTTTTCTCCTATGAAGAAGTAAGACTCAAGCAATTGAATTTGCTTTTATTTTCTTGTATTTTTTTTGTTTCATTTGTGTCGGCCAAATAAATCACAGCTTGAGGTTCTGCTTACAAGCTATTTTTTCAGTCTAGGAAGATGGGGGCTATATGTTTATGTAACCACTCCTCCTGGCCAAACCACTCCTTCTCGCATAGAGTGAAACTGTATTTTAACCAATCAAGGAGTCTACTAACATTGATCAGAGAGGTTTACCTTTAATGATTCTTCTTGATCTTTATATATCATGCAGATAAGAGCTGATTTCAAGTGAGATACCAAGATCTTAGTTAGAATTTTGCAATTGGAATTGGAGAGGGGAGCAATTAATTGTCCTTTCCATTTTGAGTACAGCAATTGTGGTCACCTTAAGTTTATTATGGAGCATTAGGTTGGGTATCCTCAGTAGAATGGAGGAGTGTAAAAGCAAATCTCTCTTTAAAAAATCCTGTGAACCCATCAGGGCTAGGAGCTTTGTCTGCTGGAGGGAAATTTAATAATCTTTGAATTTTTTATCATCTCCTTCTGTATTGTTAAACCTCCCTTTCTAGCTCCTTCATCTTGTCTTACAGGTTGAATATGAAATTAAGTTTGTCCACCTACATGCTATATCCACCTCATCTAAGAAATTCTTCTTCAAATGTTTAAATCTTTGGTGTTTAGTGATCCATACTTTTTGACCACATGAGGGAGAACTTTACAAGGTGTGGGAAAGGGAGGTTGGGCAAGTTCTGTGCACAAAGATCCATAAAGGGATAGATACCTTTGTCTATTGTCCCAGTTAGATAGATTACCTATTCCAGAATATGAGGAGTGATTTCATTCGATGAGGGACTAATGCTCATGTTCAAAAGATAATTTAGCTGACTTCCTATTTAGAAGTTCAATATTTGTCAATTTAAAATTGCTAACATTGCAATTGCCCCAGTGCTTGTATATAGTGATCCTGATGATGAATCATGCTTGTATGTACATTTTCCATTCTAAGCATTTTGTGAAGTATGTCATGTTGCGTACGTACATTATTTCTACATGTGTTGAGTTTACTGTATCACGTATAGGTGCCCATGATCATCTTAGTTACTAGCCTACCCCTTTGTTGCTGCATTGCTTTTAGAAGAGGTCAAGCCAGACCATGGCTGCTTTTTTCATGTCAGTGGATTAATACATGTCTAGTAATGGAGTGACACTTTTGCAATGTATTCAAAACAATTTTTTTTTCTAGAGTTTGTAATTAATACCGTATGTTAATACTGAAATGCTGATAATATTGTTGCTAAAGAATTTTTGTGAAGAAAGTGGTCCCCTGTTTTTTTTATTTTTAAATAAATTTGTCACTCTCTTGAACATTTAAAACAAATACTAACTTACCTGTAAATTTGGAGTTTCACATTGGTTATAGTAAAGCTGCAGGATCCTGTAATATTTATTTAAGAAGCATTTGTTTAAAATAATGAGCGACTTTGAGTGGTCACCTTTTGGTACAAGCACGTCCAATCCAGCCTTTCACCCAACACATTCTTGTATTCTACTAAAATGCAGTATCAATGTTTCCATAAATAAGTTGTATTTTTATTATTTTGAAGCCAAATTTTGTTTGCACTGTTTTCAAACCCTGAAAATAGTGATATTTCAATCACTACAAATTGTATTGTGTAGCTGTATATAAAATATTAGATTGTACGACGAAGTGTTGCTATATATATATAAAATCCATTAATAATAATAGAGTACTACTGACTTTGCTTTTAATTTTCAGATGGCATTGACAGAACCTCTACTATCTAGAAGGTTTAACTACACCATTGGTGCTGGCTCTGAACCACAAAAGTAGCTGCAGGTTCAGACCACAGTTCACAAGTTCCAGTCCCGTGCCCTGGACAGGGTCAACTGATGTCTTGTGTCATGTTTCTGCAAGCTGTAATGAACATATTTTATTTTTGCGCAAGAGTCTGGATTGTTACTGTGTCATCAAAACCTGAAGTATTGTCAGGCCAAACAAAAGTAATTCTGTCCATGAAAAGGGTTTTGCAGTGAAGCAACCTTGGATGCCTAATATTGAAGGGTCATAATTAATGTAAGCAGAGCAGTTAGTGTAGGTATGACAAATGAATGGAGAGACCTTTTGTAGTGACAAGGGAAGAGGTGAACTTGAAGCAACACAACAGTGGTTGGTTACATTTCTGTATTTAGAAAAGTTATTTTAAAAAAAATCTGTAAACTTGTACTACAAATGTGTGACCAAACGAAACAAAGGATGACATGCAAGGTGTCTTTCATATTCATTGTATCTGATTGGGGTCGATGAGCTCTTTTCAGAATTGAAGTGCTATTGTCATGAAGGGGAATCTGAAATGAGTGATTTACGTGTAACTAAAATTAATTTACATATTGTTTACATAAACATAAAGGGTACATAAACATTTTCAGGTATGCCATTGTTATTTGCATTGCCATTGTTAAAGCATTTTATTTTTTTCCTTCTGCAATAGCAGCAGGTTTGCTTTTTTGATTAGCAGCAAAGCTATGCTTCTAGGGGATATTTGGTCATTTTAAAAGAAATTGTAAATGTCAGTGCTAGTCCTAAATAGGTACAGATGTTTAAAATGATGAAATAAGATAGGGGGTTCTGGAATGTTGTTGAATGCAGGAGACTTGTGTGATATGGTAAGAGTTAAGTTAATCAGCCTTGTAGTTTGTTTAACTGTCGGCGAGTATGCTGTTTGCTCTTGTTTTGCTTTAGATTTTTGCTCCCCCCCCCCCCCCCCCGCCCAAAAAGACCTAATATTTACAGTTAAAGCCGAGTTGGTACCGTATACTAGTTGTCAGATCTTGAATATTTTCTTCCTGCTCCTTCCCCCCCCCACCCCCAACCCCCAACCACATACCCAAAGTAAGTGTTCAAATAATCTGCAATCTAGAGCTTCAGCATCCGAGCGGGAGAGAGACCGTCTAACTTGACGATTAGTACAATATATAAGGAAAGGAAAAAGCAAGTGCTGAAAAACAACAAAGAAATGGGATGAGTTTGAATGCACATGGATATAGTATTGTCGGAAAGGGAGTTGGAAATGCAGTATTATAGATGAAGTTGGCGATAGAAAAGTGTTAAACTATATACACAAACAATGCATTTATGTTTATACAATGAATACAACTTCAGAAAAGGTAATGTGACTGCATTCACGTTAACACACATCCTGATTAACGAGAGTCCTAAGAAGTATTTACAAATCAGAATTGATATTTATTCCTCCACTGATTTATAGATGCAGAGGTTATCTATTAATTAGATGTATTATTTTAGATATGTTATGTATTAACTTGCTATGGCTGGTAACCATGAGTATGTCTCAAAATATTAACATCCATTTAGTTAATTTTTTAAATATTATTGCTTATTTCTATTGACAAGGTATAGGTTAAATATTTACATATCGACAAAAAAGTTTGTTTTGCTAAGAAGTGCTGTCTAGTGAATTAATTTTAACACGTGGCTTCTGTCTTGAGAACACTGATGCCATTCTCTGTTCTTCTGTTGAGTCCTGTATTGACTGCAGGTGTAGAGCTTGATTAATACTATCCTATGTAAAATGAATTATTTATGAAATGATGATTGCATGCATATAAGGCTGTGAAGTCAAATATCTAGAAATAAAGCGGCAGTGCCTTTCCTTTTGTATCTTCCACCTACCCCAAATGTTAACTGTTTTATACAGAGCAAGGTAGCACCACCAATTCAAAAACAAAGGTGATAAGACATATTCTTGATATTTATAGTCTTTGTTTTTGTTTTGTTAAATGTTGTGCACACAGAATATCCCTGCAAGCCCAGCACAAAGCCTGGCCTAGTAACTGTTTTGAATATGTTTGAAGTGCTTAACTTCTTGTGGACATTGAAAAACTTAGTTGAAGAGCCACACAAAACACTTATCCTACTGTAGTGAGCTGTGCCAGAAATGGAGGTTTTCTGTAATTTCTGCCAGGTTGCTGTGATGCCTTTAAGAGATTATGGCTGGAAAGCAAGACATAATATAGTGAAGATATTTTAAAAGCTCTGTATATGTACAAAAGGCAGGTCTTGCAATGGATGTGTGTGCACTATATATAAAACACTAAATAAAAAAAATTAAAAAATTGTTTTGTACAAGTCATCAAAATTTGCTATGGTGGCTTTTATTTTTTGTATTTCTTTATCTTGATTCAGAAAATAGTGAATGTTTATTCCTCTGGGAGGAATAGGAAGCAACCGCAACGCTAATAGTAATGACCTGGATACTTCCTCCCTCTTTTATTATATTATCCCCTATGTATTTATGGACAGTTTTGTTGAAGAGTTCAATGTAGAACCTCTCCTGTTTAAAGTACACAATCCCATATTGCTTTCTTTCCTTTGTTGCATGCCAGGCAGAGGCAACCCCTCATTGTAAATGCATGCATGCTTATGTTCCTGTTTCCCTCTGTAAAGAAGGTAGTGTACAAGAAGTATGTTTCTTGCATAGTTACTGCTGCACATAAATGCATATTTTTACAGTTTGTCACCTTATGGAAGAAGCACGTTTGTTACATGTTAAAGCTTTATGACAAACACTAATACGTTTTACTTGCTGTTTTTTGCAAGTGTATAGTTTTCAAATGTTCTTGTTTAAAGTTACCAATGAATTACTCTTGTGACTTAAACAGCAAACTTGCTACAACGTATTTATTACTCCCATTTCTGTCACTTAACTAAAATGATGGTTATTTCATATCAGCATTATATTGAAAGTGAAGGGAGATGATTAATACAAGTTTTTGTAACACTGTGGTGTATGTGTCTGTGTTTTTTTTAACTGCAAAAATTAAAATACACACACTTAGTTTGAACATTCATAATATGCCAAAGAAAAAGGCTCTATGTAAACAGAGCTCCAGATACGTGATCAGTCATGCTGTTGAGCAGAAAGGGTAAAGTCTTTATTTTTCCCTCTTTATGTAGGTCTTCCCATATCCTACATCATTCTCTGCTACCAAACCCTTTCCTCTTATGCCTTCTATAAGCAGGTATACTGGAACAACCCAGGTTGACTTTGCTATCAAATGATTTATCTCTTTCTCCTAGTCTTTCACTTTCTCTTTCTCTTCCTTTTGGGAAAGTGCTCAGGTTTCACTCAGCAATTGTAATGTTTGAGACTGCCAATGGAGAATGAGCTGGAGCCAGAATATTGTAGATGGTGGTGATGTTCACAAAGCTGAGTCAATGGAATCTTAATAAAATGTCTTCTATACTGAATTCACCATTGAATCAGTGGTAAAGTGAACTATACAATGTAAATCTCACCATTATCCAACAAGCCCACAGCCCAAACGGGGTAATTTATAAAGACATGGGGCTGAATTTTAATGTGGAAGAGTGCGTGGGTTGGGGTGCAGTTGGGGGGGGGGTTAAAACCGTCGAAATTGACGGCATCAGGAAGCCGGCTCCAACCTGCCGACTTCTGCATTTGACTCCAGCACGCAAGCCCCCCGGGAGAGGTGTGTTGTCAATTTCCATATGCTAATCATTCAATTAGAGCGATATTGACACGGTTTTCATTTTAACGTCAGGTCGACGGACTTCCCGGGCTTCCTGAAACTCGCCAGTGAAACCAAGGCAAGTACATAGCGGCAATTGAGGGGGCTGAAGCAATCTAAGGCAAAGATGCCAATAAATACTCAGTACTTACAGCTGCTTTCTTACCTGCTAGTGGGAAAGAGTTTGTACACAGTACTTTTGGTGAGAGGTTACTTTGTACAATTTAGAGGCCACTTTCTACACTTTGGAGGTTTGCTCTATCGCAGCCGGATGGGTGCCATTTATGCTGCCTTAGATTGGACCTCAGATGAGGACCTAGATAACCAGCAACAGCAGCCTGCAGCTGCACAGTAGAGGGCAGCTTGCAGGAGGCACTACCGACGAAGCCGGATCTACAGGCAGAGGATTAGTTCCCTTGGCGTGTCTGAACACAATTGTCTCGGGAGGCTCAGTATGTCAAGTCAAGTGGTCAGACAGCTGAAGACCTGGTGGCCATGCGTTACCACTGACAGTCAAAGTCACTGCCGCCCTCAACTTTTTTGCCTCCGGATCCTTCCAGCGTTCTGCTGCAGACATATGCAGGATCTCGCAGTTGGCTGTGCACAAATGCATAAGACAGGTGACTGGTTGTTTGCCAGGGCTGGCAAATGTCAACTTTGCCACTGATGGTGTGAGTCAGAACGAGCAGGCACTTGGCTTTGTAGCTCTGGCTGGCTTCCCATGGGTGTAGAGCACCATTGACTGCGCACATATGGCAATCTGGGCACACCCAGAACAACCAGGAGTATTCGTCCACTGCATAGGCTTCCACTCCACTGTGCAGCTGGTGTGCATCCACAAAAAGATCTTTATGCAGGTGTGCACAAGATTCCCGGGAAACTGCTATGATGCTTCTGTCCTACGGCAGTCCAAGCTCCCTGATCTCTTCGTACCTGGAAGCAGACTTAAGGGTGGCTGCTAGGCGACAAGCGATACCCCCTGCAAACTTGGCTCATAACACCCATCAGAAACCCCAACACTGAAGCCCAACAGCGCGACAATGAATGCCATATTGCCACCAGATGCCTGATCGAACAGGTCTTTGGAATACTGAAGATACACCTCAGATGCCAGGACAGATCAGCAGGCGCCCTTCAGTATGCACTAGCCAGGTTCTCTAGAATGGTCGTGGTTTGCTGTTGCACAACAGCAAGGCTTGGACTTGCAGGAAGAACCAGGTGAAGAGCTCAGATCCTCCTTGAACGAGGAGGAGGAGGGTGATTAGGGCAATGCACCCTCAGCTGCTCAATTTGCTGCCAGGGATGTCCTTAATAATACATGGTTCATTTAAGTTGCATCAGTGCATCCAGGTCAGCAGAAAATGCAATGGCCACTCTTCCTCCCTCTCTCTCTTTCCCCCCCCCCCACCCCACCGCACCGCCGAGCCGATGCCACTGACACAAAGCAGTGCTGCAACCAACCAACCACTCCTTCAACATCTCTTTCCTCCGCCTCCCCCCCCCCCCCCCCAAAAAAAAGTTTCTCTTTAACGGATTGTGCGGCCCATTCAAAATTTCACGCATGCCCGCAATGTCCTATTGAAAAGCCGGTGATCGGCCGCTGCGGGACCTCCAGAGAGCTGCACAGCTTAACGGGAACATTGCTACCCCCCCCAGAATTCATGTCCTCCCATTCATCAACAAACAAGTTAGAAGGCCACTTACCACCAAGCACCCAAGAATGGAAAGAGGTGAAAAAAATTACATTTGTGATCTGAATAAGTAACAAAAACTTAACACAACCTTTTATCAGACACCCATGTGCATACCCTTGTGCAACTACAAAGCATTACTGTTACTGTTTTCTGCTACTCCAACGTGGTGCAACCTGTGCAGCTTCAGCAGAGGTAGAGGCAGGCTGCTCAGATCCCCGCTCTGACTGCTGTGATGTTCTTGGCTGATGTCCTCTGCATTTTGAAGCCCATGAGGGCCCCGCCAAAGACTGCTATACCTGTGCAGGGGCAGACTCCGCCAGCATGAGACGAGGTAGCATGTGGGGTACTGACTGGGAGGTGGGCTGTGGGTGAGAAGTCGAAGCGCTTTGAGTGGAGTCCCCACTTCGATGACCCCCTTTCACCATCATCCCCTCTCGAGGTCCAGCCGCACTTCACTGCTACCACTGTGCTGGAGAACACTTTGGTGTAGATCAGTGCGGCCCTGTAAGGCCAAGGCTAAGGTCTGTCAACCAATTTAAGGTGGCAGACATGTTGGCATCCAAGTCGTGTTGAAGGCGTGCATGGACTCGTTTGATTAGAGTGTATGACGGTCCATGGCACTGGCCACTCTATCCATGGAAGAACACATCATCTCAGTGGCCTGTGACATCAACCCACCCTTGCGCAAAAGCTTTTTAGATTGAAGCTTTCTCTCAGCATTGTCATTTGAATTCAGGTCATCCTAGTCCTTTCCTTAAATCAAATTCTGGAGTGTCTGGCAATTTAGTGTCAGGACTGCCATCCCCATAACAGAAGTATTTTAAATCTATTTTAATTGAGTTTGAGTAATTGAACGATATTTACCAAAGTACATATAGTATAACTTAGCTTCAGTTGGAACACAACTTTCATGGTCATTTTTCTGATGCTAGCCCACATAAGATTTACATAAGAACATAAGAATTAGGAGCTGGAGTAGGCCATACGGCCCTTCGAGTCTGCTCCACCATTCAATAAGATCATGGCTTATCTTCGACCTCAACTCTACTTTCCCGCCCGATCTCCATATCCCTTGATTTCCCACGAGTCCAAAAATCTATCGATGTCAGCCTTGAATATACTCAATGACTCAGTATCCACAGCTCTCAGAGGGTTGTGAATTGCTGGAATTCTCTACCCAGAGTGAAGAAATTTCTCCTCATCTCAGTCCTAAATGGCCGACCCCTTATCCTGAGACTATGCTCACTAGTTCTAGACTCTCCAGCCAGGGGAAAACAACCTCTCACCATCTACCTTGTCAATCCCCCTCAGAATCTTGTTTCAATGAGATTGCCTCTCATTCTTCTAAACTCCAGAGAGTATAGGCCCAATCTACTCAATCTCTCCTCATAGCAGAACCCTCTCATCCCAGGGATTAGTCTAGTGAACCTTCGTTGCACCGCCTCCAAGGCATGTATGTCCTTTCTCAGATAAGGAGACCAAAACTGTGCACAGTACTCCAGGTGTGGTCTCACCAAAGCCCTGTACAATTGTAGTAAGACTTCCTTACTCTTGCACTTCAATCCCCTTGCAATAAAGGCCAACATGCCATTTATCTTCCCGATTGCTTGCTGTACCTGCATGCTAACTTTATGTTTCTTGTACGAGGAACATTTAATAGTTTCGCACCATTTAAAAAATAATTCTGTTTTTCTATTCTTAGAACATAAGAAATAGGAGCTGGAGTAGGCCATTTGGTGTTTCAAGCCTGCTCCGTCATTCAACAAGATCATGGCTGATCATCTACCTTAACTCCACCTTCCCGCACTAGCCCTATATCCCTTAATTCCCCAAAATTTATTGGCCTCTGTCTTGAATATACTCAACGACTGAGCATCCACAGCTCTCTGGGGTAGAGAATTCCAAAGATTCACAACCCTTTGAGTGAAGAAATTTCTCCTCATCTCAGTCTTAAATGGCCTACCCCTTATTCTGAGACTGTGACCCCATGTTTTAGATTCCCCAGCCAGGAGAAACATTTTCTCAGCATTAACGCTGTCAAGTCCCTTAAGAATTTTATGTTTTAATGAGATCACCTTTCATTCTTCTAAACTCTAGGGAATATAGGGCTAGTCTACTCAATCTCTCCTCATAGGGCAATCCCCTCATCCCAGGAACCAGTCTAGTGCATTCCCTCTAAGGCAAGTATATCTTTCCTTGGGTAAGGAGACCAGAACTGTACACAGTACTCCAGGTGTGGCCTTAATGCCCTGTATAATTGTAGTAAGACTTCTTTACTCTTATACTCTAGTCCCTTTGTAACAAAAGCTAACATATCATTTGCTTTCCTAATTGCTTGCTGTACCTGCATGTTAAAGTTCTGTGATTCATGTACAAGGACACCTAGGTCCCTCCGAACGCAAATATTTCCCAGTCTCACACCATTCAAAAAATTATTCTGCTTTTTTGTTTTTTGTACCAAAGTGGATAACTTCACACTTCCCCACATTGTATTTCATTTGCCATGTTCTTGCTAACTCAGTCAACCTGTCTATATCTCTCTGCAGCCTCTTTGCATCCTCCTCACACCTTACGTTCCCACCTAACTTTGTATCATCAGCAAACTTGGATACATTACACTCAGTCCCTTCATCTGTGTCCTTAATATAGATTGTAAATAGCTGAGGTCTAAACACTGATCCTTGCAGTACCCTGCTAGTTACAGCCTGCCAACTCGAAAAAGTCCAGTTTATTCCGACACTCTGTTTTCTGTCCATTAGCCAATCCTCAATCCATGCTAGTATATTACCCCCAATCCCATGAGTCCTAATTTTGTGTAATAACCTCTTGTGGGGCACCTTATCGAATGCTTTTTGAAATTCCAAATACACCACATCCACTGGTTCCCCCTTATCCATCCTTCTAGTTACATCTTTAAAAAAAACTATAACAGATTTGTCAAACACGATTTCCCTTTCATAAAACCATGTTCTTCCTACCAAGTGAATAACCTCACATTATACTTCATCTGCTACCTTATTGCCTACTCACTTAGCCTGTCTATATCCTTTCGGGCTCTTTGTGTCCTCACAGCTTACTTTCCCATGTAGCTTTGTATCATCAGCAAACTTGGCTACATTACACTCGGTCCCTTCATCCAAGTCATTAATATAGATTATAAATAGCTGAGGCCCAAGCACTGATCCTTGCGGCACCCCACTAGTTACAGCCTGCCAACCTGAAAATGACCAATTTATCCTTACTCTCTGTTTTCTGTCCATTAATCAATCCTCTATCCATGCTAATATATTACCCCCAACCCCATGAGCCATTTTCTTGCGTAGCAACCTTTTATGTGGCACCTTATCGAATGCCTTTTGGAAATCCAAATATACTACATCCACTGGTTCCCCTTTATTTACCCTGCTAATTACATCCTCAAAAACTCTAATAAATTTGTTAAACATGATTTCCCTTTCATAAAATCATGTTGACTCTGCCTAATCATATTATGATGCAGAGATGCCGGTGTTGGACTGGGGTGGACAAAAATGAGAAGTCGCACAACACTAGGTTATAGTCCAACAGTTTTATTTGAAATCACGAGCTTTCGGAGCGCTGCTCCTTCGTCAGGTCACTTTGCCTGACGAAGGAGCAGCAGCTCCGTAAGCTCGTGATTTCAAATAAAACTGTTGGACTATAACCTGGTGTTGTGTGACTTCTAATCATATTATGATTTTCTAAGTGCCCTGTAACCACTTCCTTAATAATGGATTCCAGCATTTTCCCAATGACTGATGTCAGGCTAACTGGCCTGTAGTTCTGTTTTCTCTCTCCCTCCTTTCTTGAATAGCTGGGGTTACATTTTCTACCTTCCAATCCACTGGGACCTTTCTAGAATCTAGGGAATTTTGGAAGATCACAACCAATGCATCCACTATCTCTGCAGCCACCTCTTTTAGAACCCCAGGATGTAGGCTATCGGGTCCAGTGGATTTGTCGGCTTTTAGTCCTATTAGTTTCTCAAGTACTTTTTCTCTACTGATATTAATTACTTTAAGTTCCTCACTTTTATTGGTTCCCCATTATTTTTGGTATGCTTTTTGTGTCTTCTGCTGTGAAGACAGATACAAAATATTTGTTTAAAGTCTCTGCCATTGGCTTATTCCCCATTATAATTTCACCTGTCTCAGCCTCTAAGGGACCGACGCTTACTTTTGCTACTCTGTTCCTTTTTACATACTTGTAGAAGCTCTTACAATCTATTTTTATATTTCTTGCTAGTTTACTCTCATGTTCTATTTTCACACTTTTATCAATTTTTTGGTCATCCTTTGCTGGTTTCTAAAGCTCTCCCAATCCTCAGGCTTACTGCTATTCTTCGCAGCATTATAAGCCTATTTTAATCTAATACTATCCTTAAGTTCTATGTGAGAAGTCGCACAACACCAGGTTATAGTCCAACAGCTTTATTTGAAATCACAAGCTTTCGGAGCACTGCTCCTTAGTCAGGTGAAGGAGCAGCGCTCCGAAAGCTTGTGATTTCAAATAAAGCTGTTGGACTATAACCTGGTGTTGTGCGACTTCTCACATTTGTCCACCCCAATCCAACACCGGCATCTCCACATCTTAAGTTCTTTAGTTAGCAATGGATGGATCACTTTTACCGTGGAGTTTTTATTTCTCAATGGAATTTATATTCGTTGAGACAACGAATTTTGGAATATTTCTTTAAATGTTTGCCATTGCTTATCTACCATCATTACTTTGAATCTAATTTCCCAATTTACCTTAGCTAACTCGCCCCTCATACCTATGTAATTGGCTTTATTTAAGTTTAAGACTCTTGTTTCCGACTGAAGTATTTCACACTCAAACTCAATGTTAAATTTTATCATATTATGATCACTCTTCCCCAGAGGTTCCTTTATTATGAAATTACTCCTGCTGCTCCTGGCTCCTCAAAGATAAGTTTTAACACTTGGCTTTTAGGGCCTCTGCTTTCTCCCTGACAGGCTTTACTGATGCGACTGCCCCACTCAGTTGGCAGTAAAATGCAATCAGGGTCTGAATTACATCATAGGGACCTTATTTACACATATCAATGAGGCTCCTACTGGTGTCAAGTGGGCGCCCTGGCTGCCTTTAAAAAAAAAGGCCCAGTTAAAGCGGTGGTGAGCAGAAATGGTGCTGTAAGTTTTCAGAGGCACATTTAACTGCAAGGTCGTCTGTTCCCGTCAAATGGGATAGGTTAAAATTGCCGCCATAATGCCTGCTGTCTAATGGATTATCTTATACAAAGTAAAAGGTAAAGTGATTAACTGAATTCCACATTAGGCCCCAGTCTGCTAGAATGAACATTTTGTCTACTGCTGTAAGATTCTAAATGACATGAATGTGACTAGCTCACCCAAAACCTCAGTGGATCCTTACATATTGACAATTTAATTGAATTGGACACATCCCCAATGTCAAGCAGAAGAATCAGTCGGGTACCTCTTATTGATCATTGCTAGTTTATTTGTTCACAGGTTAAAAATTAATTAGTCTGTTTGCTGTTAATCTAAATCCAGGAAGCTGCTGTTGTGTATTTGTACCAATGTATACTGACTCAGTCAGTACCACTTTACAAATTCGTTCTCTAAATTTTACGCTTTTACAAGAAGTTTCTTTAATGATTCTTATGCCTAAAGTATGTTGGTCTAACAAAATATTAAATATAAATTTTATCTGTATGTCAGTGTGGAGTTGGCAACCAGTAAATAGTACATGTTAGAAAACAAATTATCAAATCGGCCAAATATAGCGAGCAAAAATCAGGTATTTCAGTAGCCGACAGCATTTTGTCTTTTTTCTGTGTGGTCGTGAGATTTATTATAATACAGTGGATTATCCAGCAGAGGGAACATTCTCTGCTGTTTGGAGCACAACTGTTGTCTTTATTTGCTTCCCATTGGCACATTTACTAGCATTTCTTTTAAAGCCTAAATTTTGCTTCCTTGATTGAAAAAAAGTTGAATTGTCATGCCTGTGTTTAATTGGATTAACCTAATTAGTTGGTTTTGTGCTTAAGTTTTGCTGATCAAGCATTGCTTGTTTATATTATCACTATTAGCTTTTTTATTAATAATGAACTGCTGTAACCATCTGAAACAAATATAAATGTTTGATCCAAAAGTAAAAAGCAGTAGCAGCAACTGCCTTTAATGTATTTCATAGTTACTTTAAAATATCAGATTACAAAATGTATTTGATCTATTAAATGAAGTACCTAAATTTAATTAGCTTGTGAGGGTGCATTAAGACAATAAGAAATAAAATTTAAAATATTATGAAATATACATAATTTGCATTTCTATTGCATTCTTCATGCACAGGAAATTGTCTCAAAGTGCTTTACAGTGGATGCTGAGCAGGACGTAATTAGGGAATAATGGAGAGGGTCAAGGTTAGGCCCAAAGGCTTGGTTGAAGAGAATGTTTTTGAAAGCAGGGAGAAGGTGACTAGTTGAAGGGAAATGTATAGGGAGCTCCAGAAGACAATGGCTGAAAGAATGCCCACCAGTGGTGGAACAGAGGGCAAGAAGAAGCCCGATGTTAGAGAAGTGGAGGGTGTGTGTGGGGATGTAAAGCAAGAGGCAAGGCCTTAGAGTTTAAATCAAAAAAGAAAATAGCTACCCCAAACACCTGGTAAAAGCAACGATCTGTACTTTGAACTTTCCTCATGTGTCCATCGGGCATCTGCTTTCAATTTAAAACAGCAACTTAAAATGTCACAGGAGGAAAACAAACTCTGTCTTTTGCAGAGCAGAGCAAAGGGCTGCCAATATACATTACACTCCTAATCTTAAAACAAAAATTATATGTGCAAAATAAATTACAAAGGACAGTGTATTCCAACATAATTGTGTTTGACATTTTCATTTCTTGAGTGTTTGTTTCCTTTTCAAATGTTGATTTTTTTGGGGGGAGTTAACAAAAACTTTACAAATTGTATTCTTCTTAACATAACAAAGATGCAAGGCACATTATATCATATTCCAGTAAGTAGAAGATTGGACTGGGTTCATAGGTGATTTAACCCCCCCATATATCTTGATGACATTCACAGTTAAGGCTCACTCATGCATAATTGCCAATTGCATGAAGTACCAGATAGAAACATAGAAAAATATGAGCAGGAGTAGGCCATTCGGCCCTTTGAGCCTGCTCCGCAATTCAATATGATCATGGCTGATCCTCTATCTCAATACCATATTCCCGCTCTCTCCCCATACCCCTTGATGCCTTTTGTGTCTAGAAATCTATCTATCTCCTTCTTAAATATATTCAGTGACTTGGCCTCCACAGCCTTCTGTGGTAGAGAATTCCATAGGTTCACCACCCTCTGAGTGAAGAAACTTCTCATCTCAGTCCTAAATGTCCTACCCCGTATCCTGAGACTGTGACCCCTCGTTCTAGACCGCCCAGCCAGGGGAAACATTCTCCCTGCATCCAGTCTGCCTAGCCTTTCAGAATTTTATACGTTTCAATGAGATCCCCTCTCATTCTTCTAAACTCGAGTGAATACAGGCCTAGTCGACCCAATCTCTCCTCATACGACAGTCCTGCCATCCCAGGAATCAGTCTGGTGAACCTTCGCTGCACTCCCTCTATGGCAAGTATATCGTTTCTTAGGTAAGGAGACCAAAACTGCACACAGTACTCCAGGTGTGGTCTCACCAAGGCCCTGTATAACTGTAGTAAGACATCCTTGCTCCTGAACTCAAATCCTCTTGCAATAAAGGCCAATATATCATTTGCTTTCCAACTGCTTGCTGCACCTGCATATTTGCTTTCAGTGACTGGTGTACAAGGACACCCAGGTCCCTTTGTACATCAACATTTCCCAATCTATCACCAGTTAAATAGTACTCTACCTTTGTTTTTCCTACCGAAGTGGATAACTTCACATTTATCCACATTATACTGCATCTGCCATGTATTTGCCCACTCACTCAACTTGTCTAAATCGCCTTGAAGCCTCTTTGCATCCTCCTCACAACCCCACCTAGTTTCGTGTCGTCAGCAAACTTGGAAATATTACATTTGGTTCCCTTATTCAAATCATTGATATATATAGTGAATATTGGGGCCCAAGCACTGATCCCTGCGGTAACCTACTAGTCACCGTCTGCCACCCCAAAAAAGATCCATTTATTTCTACTCTCTCTTTCCTGTCTGTTAACCAATTTTCAATCTATGCCAGTATATTACCCCCAATCCCATGTGCTTTAATTTTGCACACTAACCTCTTATGTGGGACTTTATCAAAGGCCTTCTGAAAATCCAAATACACCACATCTACTGGTTCTCCCTTATCTATTCTACCAGTTACATCCTCAAAAAACTTCAGTAGGTTTGTCAAATACTATTTCCCTTTCATAAATCCATGTTGACTTTGTCTAATCCAATTGATATTTTCTAAGTGTTCTGTTATCACATACTTTATAATAGACTCCAGCAATTTCCCTACTACTGATGTTAGGCTGTAGTTCCCTGTTTTTTCTCTCCCTCCTTTTTTAAATAGTGGGGTTACATTTGCCACCCTCCAATCTGCAGGAACTGTTCCATAATCTATAGAAGTTTGGAAGATGACAACCAGTGCATCCACTATTTCCATGATCTTCAAACTGGTCTGAGGAAGAGAGTGTTTGAAGACCAGGACCTCAAACCCGGCACTAAGCTCATGGTCTACAGAGCAGCAGTGATACCCGCCCTGCTGTATGCCTCAGAGACATGGACTATGTACAGCAGGCACCTCAAAGCACTGGAGAGGTACCACCAACGCTGCCTCCGCAAGATCCTGCAATAGGATAGGCGCACCAATGTCAGTGTTCTCGCTCAGGCCAACATCCCCAGCATCGAAGCTTTGACCACGCTCGATCAGCTCCGATGGACGGGTCACATCGTCCGCATGCCCCATACGAGACTCCCAAAACAAGTGCTCTACTCAGAGCTCCAACACAGCAAGAGAGCCCCTGGTGGGCAGAGGAAAAGCTTCAAGGACCCCCTCTAAGCCTCCTTGAACAAGTGCAACATCCCCACTGACACCTGGGAATCCCTGGCCCAAGACCACACAAAGTGGAGGAGAAGCATCCGGGAAAGCGCCGAACACCTTGAGACTCTTCGCCAGGAGCGAGCGCAAGGAGCGCACATCAACCCAAGCATCCCACCCACCCACCCGCCCGCCCGCCCCTTTAACCACTGTCTGCCCCACCTGTTACAGAGACCTGCATTGGACTCATGAGTCACCTGAGAACTCATTTTTAATGTGGAAGCAAGTCATCCTCGGTTCTGAGGGACTGCCTAAGTAAGTAATTTCCATGGCTACCTCTTAGTACTCTGGGATGCAGATTATCAGGCCCTGGGGATTTATCTGCTTTCAGTTCCATTAATTTCTCTAGCACTATATTTTTACCAATACTAATTTCCTTTAATTCCTCCTCACTAGACCCTTGGTTCCCTAGCATTTCTGGGAAGTTATTTGTGTCCTCTTCCGTGAAGACAGAACCAAAGTATTTGTTTAATTGCTCAGCCATTTCCTTGTTCCCCATTATAAATTCTCCTGTTTCTGACTGTAAGGGACCTGCATTTGTCTTCACTAATCTTTTTCTTTTTACATACTTGTTGAAGCTTTTACAGTCCGCTTTTATGTTCCTTGCAAGTTTACTCTCCTACTCTATTTTTCTCCTCTTAATCAATCTCTTGGTCCTTTTTTGCTGAACTCTAAACTGCTTCCAATCCTCAGGCTTGCTACTTTTTCTGGCAACTTTATATGACTCCTCTTTGGATCTAATACTATCCTTAATTTCTTTTGTTAGCCATGGTTGGGCCGCTTTTCCTTTTGTGTTTTTGCGCCAGAAGGGAATGTATAACTGTTGCAATTCATGCATTCGTTCCTTAAATGTTAGTCATTGCCTATCCACCATCATGCCTTTTAATGAAGCTCCCCAATCTATCATAGCCAACTCACTCCTCATACCTTCGTAGTTTCCTTTGTTTATATTTAGGACCCTAGTTTCGGATTGGACTACTTCACTTTCCATCTTAATGAAGAATTCTATCATGTTATGATAACTCTTCCCTAAAGGACCCTGCACAACAAGATTATTAATTAACCCCTTCTCATTGCACAATACCCAATCTAGGATAGCCTGTTCCCTAGTTGGCTCCTCAACGTACTGGTCTAAAAAACCATCTCGTACACACTCCAGGAATTCATCCTCCACAGTATTATTGCTAATTTGGTTTGGCCAGTCTATATGTAGATTAAAGTCACCCATGATTACTGTAGTACCCTTGTTCCATGCATCTCTAATTTCCTGTTTGATGCCGTCCCCTACATTACCACTACTGTTTGGAGGCCTATAGATAACTCCCACCAATGTTTTCTGCCCCTTGGTGCTTCTTAGCTCCACCCAGACTGATTCTACATCTTGATTTTCTGAGCCAATATCCTTTCTCACTATTGCTCTGATTTCATCCTTTACCAACAACGCCACCCCACCTCCTTTTCCTTTTTGCCTGTCCTTCCTAAATATCGAATATCCTTGGATATTCAGCTCCCAGCCTTGGTCACCCTGCAGCCATGTCTCCGTAATCGCAATTATATCGTATCCGTTTACATCTATTTGCGCTGTTAATTTGTCTACCTTATTACGAATGCTTCGTGCATTCAGATACAGTGCCTTTAGATTTGTCCTTTTAATATTTTTAGACAGACTTTTTTGTACTGTGGCCCTATTTGTCTTACCATTTTTTCTTACCCGGACACTATTTGTTAGTGCACTCCTTTGTTTGTATGCTCTCTGTCCCTTCCCGATGTTATCCTTACCCCAATCACTTTCCTTGTCTATTCTCTTTAGCATTCTAGATTTCTCTCCACCAGGACCCTCCCCCCGCCCCCCCTTATTTAGTTTAAAGCCCTATCTACCTCCCTAGTTATTCAATTCGTTAGAACTCTGGTCCCAGCATGGTTCAGGTGTAGTCCGTCCCAACGGAACAGCTCTCTCTTTCCCCAGTACTGGTGCCAGTGCCTCACAAATCGAAACCCACTTCTCCCACACCAATCTTTGAGCCACGCATTCCTCTCCCTGATCCCATTGACCTTATGCCAATTTGCTCGTGGCTCAGGTAATAATCCAGAGATTATGACCTTTGTGGTTCTGCTTTTTACTTTAGTCCCTAGCTGCTCAAACTCTCTCAGCAGAACCTCTTTCTTTGTCCTACCTATGTCGTTGGTACCTACATGGACCACGACAACTGGATCCTCCCCCTCCCACTCCAAGTTCTCTCCAGCCCGGAGGAGATGTCCTTTACCCTGGCACCGGGTAGGCAACATAGCCTTAGGGACTCAATCTCCTGGATGCAGAGAACAGTGTCTATCCCCCTAACTATACTGTTGCCTACTACAACCGCCTTTTTACTCCCCCCACTTGAACGGCTTCCTGTACCACGGTGCTGTGGTCAGTTAGCTCATCCTCCCCGCAGTCCCCACACTTGTCCAATAGATTCGAGGTTCTTACAACCCTTGTGGACAAGTGCAGGGACTGAGGCTCCTGCAATACTACCTCCTGGATCCCCGTACCTGCCTCACTCGCAGTCATACCCTCCTGTCCCTGACCACGTGTCAATTCTAAAGTATTTAATCTAAGGGGTGTGGCTGCCTCCTGGAGCAAAAGGTCCAGGTAACTTTCTCCCTCCCTGATGTGTCCCAGTGTCTGCAGCTCGGACTCCAGCTCCTCAACTCGGAGCCGAAGTTCCTCGAGCCGCAGACGTAGTCGCCCTGGACAAAAATGTCCACAAGCTCCCACATATTGCAGCAGCAACACATCTCCTATTCTCCCATTATTTTATTTATTTAATTAATTTAGTTTAGTGTTAATCAAATTATTTACTTCGTTTAGTTTATTAAATTAATTAAATTAAGTTTTGTTTTTTAAATTTAGCTATATGTTAACTTAAAACTAAGTCCCTAGCAATCACTTACCTGTGACATCACACTGCTGTTTTCTCTTGTATGATTATGATTAATGTTGGTAGAACTGTACCAAAATAATGAGTCAGTGCATTCAGGAAAGGGGGAGGGGTAAAAAGTGGCAAGGAAAAACAAAACAAATACAGCATTATATTAATTGTGTTTTTAGTTATTCTTTTCTTGTGGCGTATAGTCTATTACACAGGACTGGATGAGCTTCCTTCTCAAGGAGCAAAATAGAAATCATTTGATCGAGTGCAAGGCGGCTTCACAATAGAAAATTAAATTACTCCACTAGGGGGCAGAAATGCAATGGATCATAGGAAATGCTGGCTAGCATTCAATATAATTAAAGTTATGTTTTAAGAGCTATGATTGTCACCGTTATTATACTATGTCTTAACTGAATCTAAAACATTGTTTTAAAAACATAAGTGTTAACAGCACTTTATAAATTAGACTTGGCTTTGTCAGTATTGCATACCAAAAATTATTCTTGATCACTGACACTTTATGCCATATAGTTCATACATCAAAATATTTACTGACAATCAAAATGCTGCAATTAGTGGATTACTTCTAAAGGAGGAGGGAGGACCCCTCAAGAAACTGTCACTCTTCTCCCCCTCCCCCCCCCCCAAAAAAATACAGCTTCAATTGTGATCGTATTTTATAATGAATTTTAGATCTCAAAAATGACTGATTCATTATAAGGATTTGCGAATGGAGCGCAATCATTAGCAAATAGCCCCACTTTTGACCTTGCGATGGAGAAGTCATTGATGAAGCAGCTGAAGATAGTTGGATCTAGAACGCTGGGCTGAAATGCGGTGACTGGACCAAGACTCTTATAAACCAAAGCATAAGCTCGGGATGGTAAGGAGCTCAGGCTGATTTGTGGAACTAGATCCATGTTTGGTATGCAAAAAGATAGCTGGAGTATGCCCAAATCCTAATAGCTATGATTGAGGATCTCCAGGCAGTTACCCTCCCAAAGTATGCAAGCAGAGGTGAAAATGAAGGAAAATGCATCCCAATGTGGTTAAGTTCCATTTATCCCTATTTTTTGTATTCTGTCCCTCACAAGCATGTCCACCAGCACACAGGAAAAAGTGAAGGTCTCCAGTAGGGCAGAGCAGCAGGACCATCAGCAAAGTCAAAAATGAATATGACACTTCTAGTACAATTTATGCACTGAGCCATGAGGCTGTAAGTTGGCACAATGTATTCGAATCATTAAAGATATTTTTTTAACCAAATTCTACTGAGAAATTCCAGATTATTTCAGGTGAATTGGTGAAATCCAATTCCCTTTCATTTCTCACTTGCAAAATCCCAAATTCAGATCTTTACAGGTCCACACTAGACATCCAAGGCAACACAGCCACCAGTTTTAGACTTTTTCTAACTGTTACTTTATGGCTAGTTGTTTCAGAGCTGTCAGTTACTAAGTGAATGTGTATTCAAGATTATTTGAAGTATGTTTTACGATTGGTTTGCAGCAGACACAAGTATGAAATAAAATAGATAAAACATTGATAGTTCCATTCCTTATTTACTGTGAAAACTTAAGATTCCAACCTGGTAGGTCTGCCTAAGACTTGTCTGTCTGCATAAGCATAGAGACATTGAACATAAAAGCCAATTAATTTGCACACAAAATTGGGTAGGCCATGGTTGGAGTACTGCATGCAGTTCTAGGTACCCTATTATAGGAATGATACTACAGCCATGGAAAGGGTGCAGCAAAGATTCACCAGACTTTAATAGTGGGAAGAGTCAAAAAGTGATCCTTTTTCAAAAAAAAACAAATAGGTGAAGCAGGAATCTAATAGATGTTTTCAAAATTATAAAAAACATTTTGAGAGGGTAAGTAGTGAAAGATTAGCTGGGATTTTCCATTCTTGCAGAATCTCAGTGTAAACTCAGTTCTGTTATTTATTTATTGATTCATAGTCTAACAATCAAGCTATTTCCAGGTTGGTGTGTCAATAAGTAGAGGACATAAGTTTAAGATCATTACCAAAAGAACACGGAGGGAGGTTAAGAAAAGCTTTTTTTAAAAACGAAAGTTGTTGGGAGACACCGAATGCCCTGCAAGATACACTGGTGGACTCAGAATCCACAGTAACTTATTAAAGAAGTAGATAAATGAGAGAACATTTTTAAAAAGGTACAGGGAAACATCAGGAAGTGAATAGCAATTTCAGAGCAATGACACATAAAAATTGTAAGTTGTCATTTAGTTTAACTGCCTTTTTGTTAATCTGTTGCTTGTTGAGTTTCAGTGATGTTCTAAATTAAAACTTTTTCTGGGAAGGCACCATGGTTTATTTTGGGCTCCAATTTTCCCCCCTAAAATGATACTAAAAATAAAAACTTAAACCCCCGCCCCCCCCCCCCCCCCCCCCAAAAAAAATCCAGGTTTTTAAGACACAAACTCTGATAGTCCTGCTCTAGGCAATTATGGAACAACACTGACTTCATGTCGAGCTGTTCCTGTGGCAAATATTTAGGGCAAAACAAAGGCAGATTAGAATATCTTTCTGCCTGAAACCTTGTCTAAAAGGAAGAGGCATTTTTTAAATAATTTGGAATAATTTAATGTTTATTGCAGATTTTTTTTTCTCATCAGGCAATGCTGTGGGGCAAATTCAGATCTTCTAGTGGGGATCCATGCTCAGAGAGCACAAGTTGGTGAATCGGAATTACTGTACTATAGTCCGACCCTGGACCCACGCTCCTTTCGATCAGAGTTCCCTGCTGGAACTCTGAATTTCCTTTGTAGTTTCACAATCCTCTATTGCAAATCCGACAACTAATCCAAGGAATCACCACTCCTTCAAATTCTGTAATTTTTAATCAATCCAGAATCAATTTGCACCATTGCCTACATTATATACTTTCTTCACAAAACAGGACTTACCTAATCATGCCAGTACTTATTGACTAGCTTTCACATGTGCAACACTCAGTTGTTAGATAAAGTTTAGGAAAATAAATTCTCCTACAGCCAATGGTGACTGTAATTTGTTTGTACAAGTAAACATTTGTTATTTCAACAGAACCTTCACTACTCCAGGATAATCCTGGAAAGAAAAGGTAACCCCTGGCTTCTTTTCTCCACGACCCAACATCTCCTTTAACCCATCTCCCCGGCTGCCTCCACCCTCTCCTCCAATAAGTGTTAGGAGCTCATAGACTTTTTTGCCATGAAGATGGAGACCATCCATTCAGCTGCCTCTGCCATATCCCATCTTCCCCTTGCCCTCTAAAGCTAAACCTCCCCCCCCCACCCCTCGCCGAGTCTATCTCCTCATATTCCCTCTCTGAGCTCATCTGGTCCATGGGACCCACCTCCTGCCCCCTGACTCCATTCCTACTAAATTGTTGGCAAACGGTAACTAGTGGGGTGCCACAGGGATCTGTGCTGGGGCCTCAACTATTTACAATCTACATTAATGACTTCGATGAAGGGACCGAGTGTAATGTAGCCAAGTTTGCAGATGATACAAAGATGGGTGGGAAAGCAAGTTGTGCAGAGGACTCAAAGAACCTGCAAAAGGATATAGACAGGCTAAGGGAGTGGGCAAACATTTGGCAGAGTGGGAAAGTGCGAGGTTATACACTTCGGCAGGAAAAATAAAAAAGCGAACTATTATTTAAATGGAGAGAGATTACAAAATGCTACAGTTCAGAGAGACCTGGGGGTCCTTGTGCATGAAACACAAAAAGTTAGGATGCAGGTACAGCAAGTAATCAAAAAGGCAAATGGAATGTTGGCCTTTATTTCAAAGGGGTTGGAGTATAAAAGCAGGGAAGTCTTGCTACAACTGTACAGGGTATTGGTGAGACCACACCTTGAGTACTGTGTACAGTTTTAGTCTCCTTATTTAAGGAAGGATATACTTGCATTGGAGGCAGTTCAGAGACAATTCACTAGGTTAATTCCAGAGATGAGTGGGTTGACTTATGAGGAAAGGTTGAGCAGGCTGGGCCTATACTCAATGGAATTTAGAAGAATGAGAGGTGATCTTATTGAAACATATAAGATACTGAGGGGGCTCGACAAGGTAGATGCAGAGAGGATATTTCCCCTCGTGGGGAAATCTAGAACGCGGGGGCACAGTTTTAGAATAAAGGGTCGCCCTTTTAGAACTGAGATGAGGAGGAATTTCTTCTGAGGGTCGTAAATCTGTGGAATTCTCTGCCCCAGAGAGCTGTGGAGGCTGGGTCATTAAATACATTTAAGGTGGAGATAGACAAATTTTTGCAAGATAAGGGAGTGAAGGGTTATGGGGAGTGGGCGGGGAAGTGGCTTTGAGCCCAAGATCAGTCATGATCTTATTGAATGGCGGAGCAGGCTCGAGGGGCCAAGTGGCCTATTCCTGCTCCTATTTCTTATGTTCTTATCACAATGACTGTATACTTCTACCTGTGTAACATTGCCCATCTGCTTCCAAAACCCTCATCCATGCCTTTGTCACCAGCAGACTCGACAATTCCAATGCTCTCCTGGCCAGCCTCCCATTTTCCAGCCTCCATAAACCTCAGATCATCCAAAATTCTGCTGCCCATATCCTATTCCACACCAAGTTCCACTAACCCATTACTCCTGTGCTCAATGACCTATATTGGCTCCTGGTCCCCAAATTTAAAATTCTCATTATGTTTAATCCCTTCATGGCCTCACCTCTCCATACATCTGTAACATTCTCCAGCTCTACAAACCTCCGAAAACTCTGGCCTCTTGTGCGACCCCCCACTCCCTTCGTCTCACCATTGGTAGCCATTCCTTTAGCAATCTAGGCCCTATGTTCTAGAATTCCCTCCCTAAACCTCTCCACTTCTACACTGCCCTCTCCTCCTTTATGACCTTTCTTAAAGCCCACTTCTTTGATCAGGCTTTTAGTCACCAATCCTAACATTTCTTTCTGACGAAGGGTCCCCGACTCGAAACGTTGACTCTGTTTCTCTCTCCTCAATGCTGCCTGACCTGCTGAGTGTTTCCAGCATTTTCTGTTATTTCTAATATTTCTTTCTTTGGTTTGCTGTCTATTTTTGTCTGATTGCGCTACTGTGAAGCACCTTTGGACATTATTCTACGTTACCGGCGCCATATAAATCCAAGTTATTGTTGACAAGCAAATGTTTCACTCCTTATCTAGGCTTTGCATACCTAATTAATGCTTTAACAAGCTTTAATCAGATTAGTTCTGAAACAGCTGACTCATTTGCAGGTCAAAGCACCTGGCATGTTGTGTCGAGCTGACCTCCCCCACCCCCACCTCGCTAACCTGGGGAGACAGCATTAGCTTGGTGAAAATCATTAACTTACCCAAAAAAAAAATCATGAAGGGAAAAACATGATGTTGTAATTTTACAATTTAAAGCAAAATGTTGCTCAAATTCCATCAACTACTTACATTTTAAAAAAAGTTTGAAGGTCAGCTCATTTAAAATTTTAGTTTAAAATATAATTTAATGGAGAGAAAGTGTTAAAACAAATAATACTTTGTATAAACAACTAATGTGCTAGACATATATACATTATATCTTTATTTGTGATTGTATATCCAATACAGTGCTATATATGTGCACTAAAACCAAATACATTTCAAAAAAGACAAAACAATTACAAAATGTGTGATTAAAATAAACAATCTATTTGCCTCTGAGGATACAACAGAGTCCAAGGCCACAATTTAGTGTTAACAAACTCCAGGTTAACACACTACAATAGGTGGCTCAGAACAACATACAGTGAGTGTGGAATTCCACATACCTGAATGAAACATATTTTTTTCAACATAAGTAACTTGTTTACAGTAAACTTGTACACAATTCAGGTTCACTCTATATAGCTAAAGTGGTCAATTAATAACATCCGGTTTTCCTTACGCAAAATTGCACATTAACATTCTGAGCAATGCAATAGTATTCACTTGAGTACTGCAGAGTCCTAGATTGTCACACAATTGGAACGTGAAATCATTAACTTTTAAAATAAAGGATCATCATTGCACTGTAGAGCACACATTTAAGAAAAAGACTTCCGCATACATATTACAAGGAGAATCATACACTGGTTATAAAGTTTTTGTAGCATTCAGGTGCAATTTATCAAGAAATAATTTTACAGTAATGACAATGCTTAATCCGTCACTCTGAACGTCATCACTTGCCAATGATATAGGATGCGCTGGTGGTCAATGTCTGTACTAAATTCCTGCTGGCTCAAAGCATGAACCAAATATAGAATAAATCCACATTTAAAACTTAATTTGTATTAAAATAGAATATCTGCTAAACCCTTCAATTAAATTCAACCCTGCACCCAATATTAATTCCTTCAAACTGAATTAACACTCTGCTCTCGCTACTTTTTTAAAAAAATAAGAGGAATCAGCAGCTTGGTCAACATACAAAAGTCTGTCATTATCACAAAGCATTTAGATTTTCCTCATTGCAAGAAGCTACTTAAATTAATAGCAAAATACTGCGGATGCTGGAAATCTGAAATAACAACAGAAAACGCTGGAAAAACTCAGCAGGCCAGGCAGCATCCGTGGAGAGAGAAAGAGAGTTAATGTTTAAGGGTCCCAGACCTGAAACATTAACTCTGTTTCTCTCTCCACGGATGCTGCCTGGCCTGCTGAGTTTTTCCAGCCTTTTCTGCAGCTACTTAAATTAATTGGGTCCTAAATTGACACTTTTTATCCTTGGCTGGGTCATGAATTGGAGCTATTTTTAAAAAGTAACAAAGTTTTTTTTAAAAGAAAGGTATTAATTCTTAAGTCACACACCACTACATATACACATTGTATTGCACTCTCAGAATCCCTAGAAAACACACTACAATAATCTGTGCTCAAGGATAGTGCTTGTTTTAAAATAATTCTAATTAAAAAGTTAATTCACAAGTTATTAGTTCTATATTTCACCAACATAAAATGTTTTGATTGGTAAACATTAAATAATAAGTACTTAAAAATAATTTTCCTCCAATATTTTACAAGGAATAGTTAAGCATTTAATAAATATCATCATGACACATGGGCCTTGAAATTGTGCTGTGTGAATATTAGTGTACAACTGCATAATGTGTTTCAACAAATTTCTTTGCTGCTATTTTAACAGAGGCATTAACTTGGTCATTTTTAAAAGGTTTAACTTCTTCTTAGGCAGTCCCTCGGAACAGAGGATGACTTGCTTCCACACTAAAAATGAGTTCTCAGGTGACTGAGGAGTCCAATACGGGACCTACAGTCTCTGTCACAGGTGGGGCAGACAGTGGTTGAAGGGGTGGGTGGGTGGGGTGCTTGGGTTGACGTGCGCTGCTTGCGCTTGGCTTCCGCTTACTCCCAGCAAAGAGACTCGAGGTGTTCAGTGCCTTCCGGGATGCCTAATGGAGGTTTAACACCTCCATTACAAAAGCAGGCATCAAAATAATTCCATTCAAATGTGTTAAACGTGTTAATATTCACACCATGTAATTTCACGGCCTTAGTTTGCACTCAGGCTGTGCTGGATCTTTGGTTAATAATTATGCATTTAAACATTGATAATTAAATACTTCATTAAATTGCCTTGCCTTCAGGCACACTAGTATCTGCATGGTACAGTGCACCAAAATTGATCAGATTTGGCAATTCGAGCTGTTTTATGGAAGATGGCAGAGATTGCTGAACAAAAGCAAAACAGAAGGACAAATTACTTAAAGTTGGTAATCCATATTCTGACTGAAAATGTGGTCGTCCATATTCTTTCAATTAAATTATTCTCCACATATCATTGGTGAATCAGTCAACATTAACAGAAAATCACTAGGCACATCTATTCCCAGTTCTTCTCACCATTTCTTGACCTATGTAAATCAACTTTAACCCCCCGATTTTATTTTCTTCTCCTCTACCTCAAGGGCAGTATCCTAAAACCCCTCCAATTGACTAAGTGATATTTGGAACTCACACTGCATGGATTTATGGGAGAGAACCCATGTCCTTTCCACTCCATAGTACTTTGTATCAGTATGGTGTATTGTTGGGCTATCATTTAAGCACAGCAGCTTCCTTGTCAATATATTATGTCTTAGATTTAGGGTCAGCTAGCACTGCTCAGTATGCAGTATTCATGCTTCATGTTCTGCTTCCTCCAATCCTCCATCTGCCCTCCTCAGAGTCTTACAGGACATCCTCTTCCCACATATTTGAGATATGGTTATAAGTCAATCTAACCCAATGATGGAGCCTATTGAAACCATCTGCCACTTCTATCCAAACATGAGAACAGCTGTGTTAAGTTGGCTATAAAATGGTAGCTTTTTGTAAAAGTATCAATACCTGTGCCTTCTAAGATCTTATTTATAATAATAGTTCAGATCTGTCCTGAAATCTAAACCTTTTAAACATAGTATAAAAGGAGAACGGCTCCACTATAAAACAGAAGCACTCATTTCAAATTCTGAGCCTAGAATCATGGAATTTTACAGCATAGGAGGAGCTATTTGGCCCATCATGCCTGTGCCAACTCTCAGAAAGTGAGTTACTTAGTCCTATTCTCCCGCCCTTTGCCTGAACCTTTTAATTTTTTTCTTGGAATGTGACGCCAGGGCTCATCATAAATCTGACATAAATAGTAAATCTGCACATTTCCACTATACTGGTGTTGTAATTAAGGATTGACCTTAATGAGAATGGATTAGAAACACAATTCAAATTCATTAAATTTGCAAATTATATCAAACTAGAGAGGGCAGTGGAATCAAAGGAGACAGAACAGAAATTATAGAATGAGTTGGACAAAATATATAAGTGGGCAGAACAATGGCAGATGAAATTTAATACAGGCAAGTGTAGAAGACTGCACAATCTGTAAATGGAATTGAACTTATTAAAGATGAAGATGAGAAAGACCTAGAGTTTTAGTAGACTTGACGCTGAACATGTCCAACCACTACAGAGCAGCAATCAATGATTTAGATATAGAGCTAGAGAGAGAGCTAGAGAAATTTGTGGACAATACTAAAATAGAAGGCCGAGTAAATAATTGTGAGGACCAAAGGAAGCTGCAAAGGAATATTGATAAGATGGTGGAATGGGCAAAAAATGGCAGTCGGAATTCAATGTCAGTAAATATGAGGTGGTACACTTTAGTTAAAAGAAATAAAATAATTATACTTTGAATGGAGAGGGGCTCGGTGATGTGCAAGAGTAGAGGGATTTGGGGGGGTTCAGGTTCACAGCATATTAAAAGCAGCACCTCAAGTGGATAAGCTTATTTTAAAAAAGCTAATGGAATACTGGGTCTACTGCCCCGTAATGAGGATAAACATGAACACAGACTGGTTGGACCATTTCCAGGTTATAATTTCTATGTAAAGGCAATGGAATGTTAAACTATGTTATCAAAACAGTAGAATACAAGTTAGAGGAAGTCATAATCAAACTGTACAGTGCTCTGATCAGACCATGTCTCGACTACTGTGTCCATTTCTGGTCATGGAGATACAAAGGAGACAGAAGAGTCAAGGGTGATCCCTCGTCTCGGGTCTGAGTTAGGAGAAAAGCCTGGAAAAACTTGTGCTTTTCATCCTTGAAAGAAAGAATCTGAGGAGTAATCCTATCGAGGTATATAAAATGGTTTTGAAAAGATAAATCCAGAAAATTACTTTAAATTGCAAAAGTAGAACAAGGGGCCACAGGGTGGAATAGTAAAAGGACTGATAGAAGGAACCGTTTCTTCACACAGACAGTGACCAATACATGGAATGGTCTCCCAGATCAAATAGTGGAGACAAAAACCCTAGTGTCATGAAGAACCAATTAGATGCCCTAATTTTAGGGTCATTCTGGATGGATGAAGCAAGATGGGCAGACTGACCTCCCTCGTTTATAATTATCTTTTGATAAATTATGGAATCTTGATTTGGATCAAGCCAGGGTACCTTCTTTGTAATATTTGTATAAAGTATTTGCTTACCCACATTAGTTCTCAACTCTGAAGCAAACAACAACACTGAAAGGGTTTGGCCTGATCTGGTGAATCTAATTTATCAGTGGAGTGGAGTCAGAACTCTACAAAAAAGAGTTCACAAGCTCAAAGCACAAGTAGCACTGTCACATGGGGAAGACCTACGCCATTATCTCGAGTCACCACTTCAAACTCTGCACCGTGCCATGGACACCAAGCCATCAGAAGCACTGGTTGATGCTGACAAGAAGAAAATAAATAAATCTAAACCATGTAGGTGTGCAGGGAGGAGACCATATGAGGGATGTGGGATGGATGAAGCATTTAGTGAAAATTCAGAATCACTTGCGATTATCCCCTGTTTAACTGTCTGGCAGATATGAAGGAGAAAGTATTTTTGTTTTTAGTTAATAGCTACCAATCTGTAAAGTTGTACAAGTATTCTGAGTGAACCCCTATTTGTTTAATTGCAACAGATGCTAACCAGTTGGTTACAGGACATTTAAAGCGATGAAACTACAATGTTGTATATTGGAGAATTTCATACAGCCAAATATTAAACACTAATAACAGAGACTATTTGTTACAAGTATGTTGGCACAGCCCTAGGTACATTACAGTTTACCATTAACAATTTGATTTTTTTTTTGTCTGCCTGAATCTGACATCTACACATATTACAGAATACAAACCAGTAAAAACAATTAAACCACGTACTGAACATCTAAAAGCAGCCCATACGCTTAGTGCAGTTCCATCCAGGGCACGATTTTCAATTCCTAATAAGAGTCAGAAACTCTTCACGGGTCTTTGGGTCTTCCCGGAAAACACCCAACATAGTGCTGGTTACAGTTTTACTGTTCATCTTTTGTACTCCCCTCATCACCATGCACATGTGCCTGCAAAAAAAAAAAACATTATAAACAGGTTTGTTGACAGTATTCTTCATCTGGATTTTCCACTGAGTGATTTCTCAGAATGGCTTGGCTGTTCAGTGAGTTTAATGCAACTTCATTTTACACCCCTTCATAACTGAAAAATACAACAGAAAAATACTGCGGAGGCTGGAAATCTGAAATAAAAACAGAAAATGCTGGAAATTCTCAGCAGGTCAGGCAGCAACTGTGGAGAGAGAAACACAGTTAACGTTTCAGGTCGATGACCTTTCGTCAGAACTGGAAAAAGGTTAGAGAGATAACAGGTTTTAAGCAAGTGCAGAGGCAGGGAAAGGGGGGGGGGGTAGGTAAGAGCAAAATGGAAGGTCTGTGATAGGGTGGAAGGCAGGAGAGGGAAAAAAAGACAAAAGGGATGATTGCAGGGATACGGGGAAAGGGTGGGGCAGTGGGACTAGCTGAAGTGCTCTTGCAGAGAGTTGGCACGGGCTCGATGGGCCGAATGGCCTCCTTCCATGCTGTAACCATTCTATGGTGCAAGGCAAAAGGAGATGGTAATGGGACAAGTAAAGGAACAAAAGATGGGTCTGGAAGAGGTGTAAATGGGAATCGCAGAATCATCAACAGCTGCCACATATGCTGCCTGACCTGCTGAGTATTTTCAGCATTTTTGGTTTTTATAACTGATAAATTGCTATTTTCAACAAACCTTTAGTTTATTTTTGCAACTTCCCACTGAGCATAGCTTTCCAAAACCAAACCAGCGTTTTTCCCAACCTCCAAATCCCCACCCCAACACTGAGCAGCATTATTTCCATCATGACCAAAACTTCACAACCACCCTCCTCCCCCACCCCCATGAACATGTTTTGCTCTTGTTCTACACCCATCCCCTCTCTATTCCAACTGCCTTTTCCTCTCCTCTCGCTCTCCCTCCTTCCCAGTCACATCCACCTTCCCCTGGATTCTCTCTCTACTCACTGCTCTCTTCCCTCGTTTTTCCCACCGCTTCCTCTCCATCTCCTCCCTTTCCTTCTCCTCACTTCCACCATCTATCTGCCTCCTTCCCTCCTCCCCATGGTCATATTCAATTATTCTCCCCATCCTCTAACCCTACTAGATGGGATTATTACACTTGATCTTAACTCCACCCATTCAACATCAAAGGAGATCAATTAAGATAAAAATAAAGCCCAGCATCTGCCCTTGGACTTTAACAACGGGCAACACGGTGGCATAGTGGTTAGCACTGGTGCCTCACAGCGCCAGAGACCAGGGTTCGAATCTGACCTCGGGTGACTGTCTGTGTGGAGTTTGCACATTCTCCCCGTGTCTGCGTGGGTTTCCTCCGGGTGCTCCGGTTTCCTCCCACAGTCCAAAAATGTGTGGGTTAGGTTGATTTGGCTATGATAAATTGACCCTTAAGTGTTAGGGGGATTAAATATGTGGGGATAGGATGGGATATGTTAGGGGGAATTAAATACGTGGGGTTACGGGGGTAGGGTGGGATATGTGTACTGTGGGGATTAAAGCAGGGACAGGGTACTGGATTTGGATGATCAGCCATGATCGTATTGAATGGCGGAGCAGGCTCGACGGGCCGAATGGCCTACTCCTGCTCCTAGATTCTATGTTTCTATGTTTATGTTAACAGCACCAAGTCCCCCACCATCAGCATCTTGGGGTCATCACTGACCAGAAGCTTAAACAGGACCAGCCATATCAACATCTTGGCTACAAGAACAGAGCAGAGGCTAGGTACCCTGATGAGTGACTCACCTCCTGATGACCCCTTAAAGCCCATCCACCATCTACAAGGATTAAGTCAGAAGTATGATGGAATATTCTCCACCCACCTGGATGGATGAAGCCGCAACACAAAGCTCAGCACCATCCAGGACAGAGCAGTTCGCTAGATCGGTGCCCCCGCCACTGGACTAATTATCCTCTCCCTCCACCACTGTGGCTGCAGTATGTCCAATCTAAAGGATGCACTGCAGCAGTTCACCAAAGTTAATTCGCCAGCACCTCCCTGTCCAGCAACCTCTACCTCTGACAAGGACAAGAGCAGCAATGTTGTAGAAACACCATCACCTCCAAATCCTCCTCCAAGTCACACACCATTCAGACTATATTATTCACACATACATACATATAATATACAGACACCATTCCTTCTTTCATAGAATGGTTACAGCACGGAAGGCGGCCATTCGGCCCCTCGAGCCTGTGCTGGCTCTTGCTGGAATTCCCTACCAATACCGTAAGATACTGTCACAGTTCAAAGGGAAGGCCCATCACTGCCTTCTCAGGAAAACTAGGGATGGGCAGCCTTGCCAGACGACAAAAATACACCCACACACATTCACACGGTTATAAAATTACACCAGGGACTGGTTTCAATGTAATCTTGGCATTCTGATCACTGCTCCAAACGACACAACCTTTGAAAACTTCACAAGGTGAGGTGAGAGAGACTGCCCTTGACATCAAGGCAGCATTTGACCGAGTGTGGCATCAAGGAGCCCGAGTAAATTTAAAGACAATGGGAATTGGGGGTGGGGGGGGGGGGGGGGCGACTCTCCGCTGGCTGGAGTCATACCTAGCACAAAGCGCTGGTTAGGCCACAACTGGAGTATTGCGTCCAGTTCTGGTCACCACACTTTAGGAAGGATGTGAAGGCCCTTGAGAGGGTGCAGAGGAGATTTACCAGAATGGTTCCGGGGATGGGAGATCTTAGCTACAAGGACAGGTTGGAGAAGCTGGATTTGTTTTCACTAGAGCAAAGGAGGATGAGGGGTGATTTGATAGAGGTGTACAAGATTATGACGGGTTTGGATAGGCTAGATAGAGAAAGGCTGTTCCCACTAGTTGACAAGGACTAGGGGACACAGATTTAAGGCTTTGGGCAAGAGATACAGGGGGGTGTGAGGAAAAACTTTTTTACGCAGTGAGTGGTGAGGACCTGGAACTCGCTGCTGACGGAAGTGGTGGAAGCGGAGACAATCAATGTTTTTGAGGGAAATAAACTTGCAGGGCTACAGGGATAGAGCGGGGGAGTGGGACTGACTGGATTGCTCTGCAGTGAGCCGGTGTGGACTTGATGGGCCGAATGGCCTCCTTCTGTGCCGGTATGACTCTATGACAAAGGAAGATGGTTGTGGTTGTTGGCCAATCATCTCAGCCCCAGGACATTGCTGCAGGAGTTCCTCAGGGCAGTGTCCTAGGCCCAACCATCTTCAGCTGCTTCATCAATGACCTTCCCTCCATCATAAGGTCTGAAATGGGGATGTCCGCTGATGATAGCACAGTGTTCAGTTCCATTCACAACTCCTCAGAAAATGACGTAGTCCATGCCTGCCTGCAGCAAGACCTGGATTACTTGCCACATTTGCGCCAGGCAATGGCTATCTCCAACAAGAGAGATTCTAACCACTGTCCTTGATATTCAATGGCATTACTATCGCCAAATCCCCCACCATCAACATCCTGGGGGTCACCATTGACCAGAAACTTAACTGGACCAGCCACATAAATACTGTGGCTACAAGAGCAGGTCAGAGGCTGGGTATTCTGTGGCGAGTGACTCACCTCCTGACTCCCCAAAGCCTTTCCACCATCTACAAGGCACAAGTCAGGAGTGTGATGGAATACTCTCCACTTGTCTGGATGAGTGCAGCTCCAACAACACTCGGGAAGCTCACCACCATCCAGGACAAAGCAGTCTGCTTGATTAGCACCCTATCCACCACCTTAAACATTCACTCCCTCTGCCACCGGCGCACCGTGACTGCAGTGTGCACCATCTACAAGATGCACTACAGCAACTCGACAAGGCTTCTTTGACAGCACCTCCCAAACTAGTGACCTCTACCACCTAGAAGGACAAGGGCAGCAGGCCCAAGGGAACACCATCACTTGCAAGTTCCCCTCCAAGTCACACTATCCTGACTTGGAAATATATCGCCATTCCTTCATCATCGCTGGGTCAAAATCCTGGAACACCCTCCCTAACAGCACTGTGGGAGTAGCTTCACCACAAGGACTGCAGCGGTTCAAGGAAGCGGCTCACCACCACCTTCTCAAGGGCAATTAGGGATGGGCAATAAATGCTGGCCTTGCCAGCGACGCCCACATCCCATGGGTGAATAAGAAAAAAAGGATTCATTAAATTGCTACATTAACAAAACAGCAAAAAATCTAGCAAACCAGAGTTTCTTTAACAATATAAATTATTCTTACTATTCTATCTGATAATTACAATAATTTCCAAGTTAAAGCTGTTTTTTTTTTAAATTATGAAAACTAAAAATTATTACAAAGAACAAAAAAATGGTTTAGCTTTTCAAAGTGAACTTTGGGTTCAGAACTTACGTAGCTTCAATCACAACTCCCACCCCTGCAGGCTGTAAGGCTTCTGTGATTGCTATCGCAATTTGTTTGGTGAGGCGCTCTTGTACTGTTGACAGGAAGAATAATGTACCCATAAGAAAGGAGACCAGAGTCAACTGGGAAATTACAACACCATTTAATTGTGTGTTTTCATTATTATATTCATAAAAATAAATCTTTAATTTGTATTAGCCTGTTCAGAATAAAAGACGAGTACAGTTTTATAACTTATACAAATCACAATACACATGCAAGTATATTAACCCTCATCATTCTTATCTTTGTAATTTTAATATGTTCATTTAACCATCTATACAAATCTAATACTAATCCACTTGTCTAATCCACTAGTCTAATCAAAGTATTTTTTTTAAAGTTTTTTTTAATTCATTCATGGGCAAGGCCAGCATTTGTTGCCCATTCCTAATTGCCCTCGAGAAGGTGGTGGTGAGCCGCCATCTTCAATCGCCGAGGGCAGTTAAGAGTCAACCACATTGCTGTGAGTCACAGGTCAGACCAGGTAAGGACGGCAGATTTCCTTCCCTTAAAAAGGACATTAGTGAACCAGATGGGCTTTTACAACAATCCAGTAGTTTCATGGTCACCATTACTGATACTAGCTTTTTAATTTCAGATATTCTTTATTTAATTAACTGAATTTAAATTCCCCAACTGCCGTGGATCCAGGCCTCTGGAATACTAGTCCAGTAACATAAAAACTATGCTACCATATCTCTGTTCTTAGTAGTGCTGAATAATATTTGCTACAAGATGCTTATTTACGGATAGCTAGTGACAAAAATTCTGTGGCAGGTGGTGGGACAGGCAAACTCAGTTTAATGTAGCAAAAGCATTGTTATTTAACTGTAAAATAAATAAACTGCTGCAGTATGGACCTGGGCCCAGTGAAATCACCATCTTTCTGTTCATCTTCCACACTTTCTCTCTCTCTCCCCCCACCCCTCTATGCTTCTCACCACTTCGCTCATCATATCTGTATCTCTACTTATCTTCACTTTCTTTCGATCTGGAAGTCTTTCACAATGTCTCTTTCCTCTTGCATGTTTCCCACTCACTCGTATGCCTCTCGCACACCTTCTCTCTTTCTTGGTCTCTATGTCTCACATATTTTCTCTAATTTCTAACTCTATCTCTGCTTGTTTGACTTGTTCTCATCCACTCAATTAGTCTTTCCTTTGTGATGTCTCTTCTCTTTTCTGTATGTTTCCTACACACTCTGCCTCTCATGTTTCTCTTGTTCTTTCTTCATCCATGTCCTTTATTCATGCCTTTTTCTTTCACCTCCTATAGAGACCAGCTACATATGTATGTTAATAAAGATACTGCCCCAGATAATCCTGCAGCAGCGAGATTGGTGGCCTACACCAGAAATTGAGCCGTCCAGAGCGCTGATCTCGCGATCAACAAGTTGCTCCATATTTCCCTGCGTTTCGAATTAGAATACGCCCTAGCATGGAGGGCAGCATATTGGAAGCAGGACGGCCATTTGACAAATATATAAACAGGGTGGCAATGTAAATAATTCAAACGGCTTTTATACAAAGCCGAAATAGGCACTCATCAAAAGCGCTACTCCCACCAGGTCGACCGTTTCTCGGTGGAATAAGTCAGCCTGATTCGGTTTACACCACCTGTTAAAATATCATGCATTTGAGTATGGAGATCAGCAATGGTTTCTTCTGATCCTATGCTCCTAGTTATACAGAGCAGTAACAATAATTATAAATCAAACAGCAATTCAATAAATCAAATGTTTATGATTGTTGTGTTTTTGAAGGTTTTAGTTTCAGTTTGTGCCACCTGTATCTAACTTGAATAGTAGTTCCACTAACTGGGGTGGATTATCAGAGTTGCCACATACTCGGTATTAGACCAAAGATCACACTGATTACATTTAAAATGGGGCTAGAACGATTTAAAAACGCAAACAAACTTTAAATAATTAAAAACGTTTATTAAATACTTACCTTGGAGTCTCCTACTGTAAATTTCAACAATCCTGGAAAACAAAATTAGGTAAGTACTTTCTTTAAACAAGTATGAAGCCACAAGCAAAACTTTCCTTTTAGCCAATTATTCCTAAAAGTTCTGCATCAAAATTAATTTTTAAAATTTATTCAGATGCCATTATATTTTACGGTTCTGATTATTTCTCTATAATGTTAGCCATTTGAAATGAACGGATTACAATCCATATATAAAAAAAATATGCATATTTTGAAATCTGAAAAGATCTTTCAGAACTCAAATGACTAAAAATACCAGGTGGATAAGTGTTTGAGAAAATGCTTTATGTAAATAAATACTCCGAGACCATGTTATCCTATAACATGCTTCCATTATAAGTAGAAAGAACAGAAATGTTCCAGTAGCAGAGAAGATTCATATAGTAAATGGAGTCAGAGGGTTTCCATTCTCCTATTTGGTTGCCTAGGTGAATTTTCATTTCTTGCTCATGGAGGTGCACGTATCTCTATCCTGAAGGTAATATAAAAGGTCAGTGCTCCACGGATCATCAAGAGAACAAGAAATTAAAACGTGGAGACAGTTTCATTTTTCATGAAACATGCTTTTTGAAATAATCTTTCTGCAGGCCAAATAACCTCTCACAGTGGTAGAGTATTTGCGCCATTAATTAGCTTAGTTTAGGTCCTTTAAATATAGATCGATCTTAAAAAATATTTCAGTCTTATATTTGAACAATTAAATTAAGGAACTACGTGTTTAAAAAAAAAATTGCTAAAATAGTAATCCAGCAAAATAACTGGACATAAGAAATAGGAGCAGGAGTAGGCCATTCGGCCCCTCGAGCCTGCCCCGCCATTCAATAAGATCACGGCTGATCTGATCTTGGCCTCAACACCACTTTCCCACCTGCTCCCCATAACCCTTAACTACCCTATAGCTCAAATATCTGTCTATCTCCACCTTGAATATATTCAATGACTCCACCTCCACAGTTCTCTGGGGTAGAGAATTCCAAAGATTCACGGCCCTCAGAGAAGAAATTCCTCCTCATCTCCGTTTTAAATGGGCAACCCCTTATCCTGAAACTGTTTCCCCTAGTTCTAGATTCCCCCATGAGGGGAAACATCCTCCCTGCATCTACCCTGTCAAGCCCCCTCAGAATCTGAAATGTTTCAATAAGATCACCTCTCTTTCTTCTAAATTCCAATGAGTATAGGCCCAACCTTTCTTCATAAGACAACCCCCTCATCTCAGGAATTAACCTAGTGAACCTTCTCTGAACTGCCTCCAATGCAAGTATATCCCTCCTTAAATAAGGAGACCAAAACTGCACGCAGTACTCCCGGTGCGGTCTCACCAGCGCCCTGTACAGTTGTAGCTAGACTTCCCTACTTTTATACTCCATCCCCCTTGCAATAAAGGTCAACATTCCATTTGCCTTCCTAATTACTTGCTGTACCTGCATGCTAACTTTTTGTGTTTCATGTACGATGACCCCCCGATCCCTCTGTACAGCAGCATTATGTAGTCTCTCCCCATTTAAATAATAATTTGCTTTTTTATTTTTCCTGCCAGAGTGGATAATCTCACATTTTCCCACATTATACTCCATCTGCCAAACTTTTGCCCACTCACTTATTAACCTATCTATATCCCTTTGCAGATCCTGTGTCCTCCTCACAACTTGCTTTCCCACCTATCTTTGTATCATCAGCAAATTTGGCTACAGTGTACACGGTCCCTTCATCCAAGTCATTAATATAGATTGTAAATAGTTGAAGCCCCAGCACTGATCCATGTGGCACCCCACTAGTTACAGTTTGCCAACTGGAAAATTACCCATTTATCCCGACTCTTTGTTTTCTGTTAGTTAGCCAATCCTCTATCCATGCTAATATATAACCCTCAACTCCGTGAGCTCCTATCTTGTCCAGTAACCTTTTATGTGGCACCTTATTGAATGCCTTCTGGAAATCCAAATACACCACACCCACTGGTTCCCCTTTATCCACCCTGCTCGTTGCATCCTCAAAGAACTCTAGTAAATTTGTCAAACACGATTTCCCTTTCATAAAACCATGTTTGCCTCGTACTTTTTCTCTAGTGATGGTCATTGTTTTAAGTTCCTCCCTCCCTATAGCCCCTTGATTATCAATTATTATTGGGATGCTTTTAGTGTCTTCTACCGTGAAGACCGATACAAAATATTTGTTCAAAGTCTCTGCCATTTCCCTGTTTCCTATTATTAATTCCCCAGTCCCATCCTCTGAGGGACTAATGTTTACTTTAGCTACTCTCTTCCCTTTTATATACCTGTAGAAGCTCTTACTGTCTGTTTTATATTTTTTGCTAGTTTACTTTCATAATCTATCTTCTCCCTCTATTATTTTTTTTAGTCATCCTTTGCTGGTTTCTAAAAATGTCCCAATCCTCTGGCCTACCACTAATCTTCGCAACATTGTATGCCTTTTCTTTCAATTTGATACCATCCTTAACTTCCTTAGTTAGCCACGGATGGTTCATCCTTTTCGTAGAGTCTTTCTTTCTCACTGGAATAAACCTTTGCTGAGAGTTATGAAATATCTCCTTAAAATGTCTGCCACTGCTTATCTACCATTTTACCCTTTTATCTATTTTCCCAGTCTACTTTAGCCAACTCTGTCTTCATACCTTTGTAATTGCCTTTATTTAAGTTTCGGGCACTAGTTTCAGACCCAAGTTTGTCACCCTAGTTTCAGACCCAAGTTTCTCACCCTCAAACTGAATTTGAAATTCTATCGTGCTATGATCACTCTTCCCTAGAGGATCCTTTACTATGAGATCATTAATTAATCCTGTCTCATTACCAGATCTAAAATAGCCTTCTCCCTGGTTTGTTCCACAACGTATTGTTCTAAGAAACGATCCCGAATACATTTTATGAACTCATCCTCAAGGCTACCCTTGCCAATTTGATTTGTCCAATCTATATGAAGATTAAAATCACCCATGATTATCGCAGTACCTTTCTTACAAGCCCCTATTATTTCTTGATTTATACTCTGTCCTACAGTGTAGCTACTGTTAGGGGCCTATACACTACTCCCACCAGTGACTTCTTTCCCTTACTATTTCTTATCTCCACCCAAACTGATTCTACATCTTGATCTTCTGAGCCAATATCATTTCTCACCACTGCACTGATCTCATCCTTTATTAACACCTTTTCCTTTCTGCCTATCATTCCAAAATGTCAAATACCCCTGAATATTCAGTTCCCAGCCTTGGTCACCTTGCAACCACGTCTCTGTAATGGCTATCAGATCATACCCATTTATTTCTATTTGTGCCATCAACTCATCTATCTTGTTATGAATGCTGCATGCATTCAGATAAAGAGCTTTTAATTTTTTCTTTATACCATTTTTACCGACTCTGACTCTATTTGCTGGTGCACACTTATGTTCGTACGCACTGTCTCCTCCTGTCACACTCTGGTTATCATTACCCCTATCGCTACCCTGCACTATTGCCTTCTCCTTTCTCTTTGACTTTCTAAATTCCCCTTCACCTGAACCCACCCCCCACCATTTAGTTTAAAGCCCTATCTACCGCCCTAGGACATATAGATTAATAGCCTTTTTTTCCAATTTATGGAATCAGAGGATTTTTCCCAAGCCAGTGAAAAACATTGTTTTATTGCTTTGAGTAAAAAAAATGTTTGATTAGTTAGAGTTAATGGTGTACTTTAACACACTTGCCAGATGTAATCACATTTGAATAATCAGCTTACATAAGAAATAGGAGCAGGAGTCGGCCATTTGGCCCTTCGAGCCTGCTCCGCCATTCAATAAGATCATGGCTGATCTTCTACCTCATCTCCACTTTACTGCACTATCCCCATATCCCTTGATTTCCTTAATATTCAAAAATCTATCAATCTCTGTCTTGAATATACTCAATGACTGAGCCTCCACAGCCCTCTGGGGTAGAGAATTCCAAAGCTTCACCACCCTCATAGGACAATCCCCCCATCCCAGGAACAAGTCTGTTGAAAACTTAGTTGCACTCCCTCTATGGCAAGTATATCCTTCCTTAGGTAAGGAGACCAAAACTGTACACAATACTCCAGGTGTGGTCTCGCCAGGGCCCTATATCATTGCAGTGAGACATCTTTACTCTTATACTCAAATCCTCTTGTAATAAAAGCCAACATACCATTTGCTTTCCTAATTGCTTGCTGTACCTGCATGTTAACTTTCAGTGATTCTTGTACAAGGACACCCAGGTCCCTCTGAACACCAACATTTCCCGATCTCTCACCATTTAAAAAACTCTGCTTTTCTATTTTTCCTACCAAAGTGGAATACTTCACATTATATTCAATTTGCCAAGTTCTTGCCCACTCACTTAGCCTGTCTATATCCCCTTGAAGCCTCCTTGCATCCTCCTCACAACTTGCATTCCCACCAGCTTTGTATCATTAGCAAACTTGGATATATTACATTTGGTCCCCTCATCCAAAGTTTACTCTCATTCTATTTTCCCTTTCTTTATCAATTTCTTTGTCCCCCTTTGCTGAATTCTAAAATCCTCCCAATCCTCAGGCTTACTACACTTTTTGACAACATTATAAGCCTCTTCCTTTGATCTAATACTATCTTTAACTTTTCTTGTTTTCCTGTGGGGTTTTTGTGCCTTAAAGAATTATGTATTAATTCTTTAAATGCCATTGCTTCTCTAGTGTCATACCTTTTAATGTAGTTTCCCAATCTACCTTAGCCAACTCACCCCTCATACCTATGTAGTTTGCTTTGTTTAGATTTAAGACCCTAGTTTCGGATTTAACAAAATCACTTTCAAACTCAATATAAAATTCTATCATATTATGGTCACTCTTCCCTAAAGGCCCCTTTATTACAAGGTTATTAATGAATCCTTTCTCATTGCACAATACTAAATCTAAAATAGCCTGATCCCTAGTTGGTTCCTCAACATACTGATCTAGAAAACTATCTTGCATACATTCCATGAATTTGTCCTCCACACGATTACTGCAAATTTGGTTTGCCCTGTGTATATGTAGATTAAAGTCCCCTATGATTACTGTATTACCCTTGTTACATGCGCCTCTAATTCCCTGATTTATACTCTGCCCTACATTACAACAACTGTTTGGGGGCCTATAAACAACTCCCACCAATGTTTTCTGCCCCTTGCTGTTTCTTGCTGGGCAACACGGTAGCATAGTGGTTAGCACTGTTGCCTCACAGCGCCAGGGACCCGGGTTCGAATCCGGCCTCGGGTGACTGTCTGTGTGGAGTTTGCACATTCTCCCCGTGTCTGCGTGGGTTTCCTCCGGGTGCTCCGGTTTCCTCCCACAGTCCAAAGATGTGCGGGTTAGGTTGATTTGGCTATGATAAAATTGACCCTTAGTGTTAGGGGGATTAAATACGTGGGGTTACGGGGATAGGGTGGGATAGGTGTTGGTGCAGGCTCGATGGGCCGAAATGGCCTCTATCTGCACTGTGGGGATTCTGTGATTAGCTCCACCCAAACTGATTCCACTTCTTGATTTTCAGAGCCAAGATCCTTTCTCTCTACTGTCTTTATCCCATCCTTTATTATCAGGGCTACCCCTCCTCTTTTTCCATTTTGCCTATCTTTTCTAAAAGTTAAGTATCCTGGAATATTTAGTTCCCAGCCTTGGCCACTTTGCAACCACGTCTCCATTATGGCTATTAGATCAAACCTGTTAATTTCTATCTGCGCTATTAATTCATCTATTTTGTTGCGAATGCTTTGCGCATTCAGATATAGTGCCTTTAGCTGTGACTTATTTCTGTTTTTCCGAGGTCACCTTAGCCACTGATGCTTTATTACCTTTGTTACTCTCTCGGTCCCTTCCTGACCCACTCTGCTTATTTTTACCCAAATCTCTGCTGTGCTCTAGAGCCTTGACATTTTTCTTGCTGCTTTTAAATTTACTCTTTCCTGAATCCTCCCACGCCCCCCCCCCCCACCCTTCATTAGTTTAAAGCCCTGTCTACTGCCCTAGTTATTCGATTTGCCAGGACACTGGTCCCAGCCTGGTTTAAGTGGAGCCCGTCCCAACGGAACAGCTCCCTCTTTCCCCAGTACTGGTGCCAGTACCCCATGAACTGAAACCCCTTCCTCCCACACCACTCTGAGTCACGCATTTAAACCTCTAATCTGTTTGTCCCTATGCCAATTTGCACGTGGCTCACGTAACAATCCAGAGATTAATACCTTTGAGGTCCTGCTTTTTAATTTAGATCCTTGCTCCTCAAACTCCCTCAGCAGAACCTCATTCCTAGTTCTACCCATGTCGTTGGTTCCGATGTGGACCATGACAACTGGATCCTCCCCCTCCCACTCCAATTTCTTCTCCAGCCGCGAGGAGATGTCTTTAACCCTGGCACCGGGCAGGCAACACAACCTTCGGAACTCTTGGTCGCGGCTGCAGGGAACAGTATCTATCCCCTGACTATACTGTCCCCTACCACAACTACATTCCCTTTCACTCCCCCCACTTGAATGGCCTCCTGCACCATGGTGCCATGATCAGCTTGCTCATCCATCCTGCAGGCTTTTCCCTCATCCACACAGGCAGCAAGAATCTCATACCTGTTGGACAAGGGCAAAGGCTGAGGCTCCTCCAGCACTGCACCTGGGGTCCCCTTACCTGCCTGGAGTTGCAGTCACACCCTCCTGTCCCTGACCACTAACCAGACCTGTACCACTACCTAACATAAGGGGTGTGACTGCCCCCTGGATCAAAGTGTCCAGGTAACTCTCTCCATCCCTGATGCCCTGCAATGTTTGCACCTCAGACTCCAGCTCAAATTCTGAGCTGAAGTTTCTCAAGATGCAGGCACTTACTGCAAACGTGGTTGTCTGGGATCACAATGCTCTCCACAAACTCCCACATGCTGCAGTTGTGGCACACCACCAGCACTGCCATCCCTATATGACCTTGTTTTAGAAGCATAGAAAAAAATAGGAGCAGGAGTAGGCCATTCGGCCCTTTGAGCCTGCTCCGCCATTCAATATGATCATGGCTGATCCTCTATCCCGCTCTCTCCCCATACCCCTTGATGCCTTTTGTGTCTAGATTTATTTAATTAAATTAATTAGGTAACTTAGTTTACAGTGTAGTTTCTTGACTATTTACTTGATCTAGATTAAGTTAAGGGTACTGAAATTAAATATCTACCTGTAACACAAAGCACTACAAGAAGTGTAGGCAAAAAGCAGCAACTCCTTCCCTCTCTTCTCCAAATACCCAAATAAAACACTCTGTTCAAGTCCACTCCGTTTAATCCCACTCTGTGCAGGCAATAGTTACTTAACACAGGTCACTTTGGAGTCATGTTTGGAATCTAATGTAAAATGTAAACACATATGTACAAGGAGGCTTATATTGGATGCAAGGGAGTCACAACGAGGAATGTTTCAAGTTTAAAGCTGCTTGTCATGCAATATCTTCTACCTTTCCTGATCAGTAATAGTGTAGGTGTTTGTTGCACACAATAAGGACTCATTAGTCACATCGCAGGTACTGCTTGGTAAATAGGCCATATATATTTGAAAGATATATGGACCTACAGGGTTACAGAAAATCTATGAAAAATGAGTCTAATATAATAGAAGTTGCAATTTGAACGACTTAGTCATTTTGTTCAATACCTAGGAAATTAATTGTAAAGGCGGTGTAATTACATGCTCAGCATGTTTCATCAAAATAAAATATCACAGATTTATTATAAAATGTCAACTAGTTAGTCACAAATTTGATCGATATATGTAGTCTTAATGCACCTCCCAGGTGAACAAGTTTAAATTATGAATCCAGTAATACATGACTGCACTAATAATTGATTCATAATTACAGAAGGAAAGCAGAACATCAGTTTGTTCATTAGTTTTTATTTTATTCTTTCTTTCCTTGAAGGGCAAATATACTAGAAGATTCTGACCATCTATAAATAACATGATCTGAATAAAACTGTGCCAAGATAGCTGGCCAAAGAAAGATGAGATATATATCTATATGTGGCATGAATCTAAAACAATTATCTGCTTTGTCCTAAAAAAAATTTTAATTATGACTCATGAGCAATATGTTCTTCAATCACTTTGCAAAAAATAACAATTTTCTGGCTGACATTTTTTATATTTATCTTGTTCCAATTTCTTCAGCAAAATTTAAATACTATAACAATTCAAGATTAAAAATGAAAAAAAGTAAAGCAAAGTTGTAAGTCATTGATTTGGAGTAACTGTGGCCTAACTGACCCTCAGTCATAGCCAATCAGTACTTACCTGGCTAGCTTGCTGAGACCAAGGAGCCGTTTTTCAGGTAGATAACCTATATGTACCTACAGGATGGAAAGAAAACATTGACTACACCTGACCACACACAGAAGGGACCAAGAACTTTCTCAGCAAGGTCAAAATTGAAGTATTCGTAGACAAGAGAGACGCTGACATTTTCTGATGGGTCCCGAATCAGTATGAGGCCAAATGTGTGCAATGGGATGACCATGCAATCATAAGCAGCCTTCTGGAATAAACAGCAAGCTGTGAGTAACACGGCTTCAGGGAAAACTGCTCATTCAACTACAAGCCAATGAACTAAACTACACAGAACTCTGGTTTCCTAAAGCTCGCAGCAGCCAGTGCTGTATATCACAAGTCTTTGGCAAAACATTCATTACAAAAGGATTCCAGCAATAAAATGGTCATGCGTATCTAGGGCAATGACATATGGTCATATGGGTACATTTTGAGCACACCGATAAATCATAATATTCTATATTAAAAAATGATTAAAATACTATCAAATTTTGTTTCATTAAAAAAAATTACAGGTACGCATGCACCATATTGCAGCAGCTTTAGTATTAGTTTTCTATCTTTTGTCTAACCAAAGACTTAGGGTATTGCCACAGATGACAACAATAGGAGAAATGCAGCCTTTGTTTCATTGGGTGCCAGCTCCGGTTCAGTCTGACTGGAATAGTGAGCACCCAACTGAAACGACAATGTCTACCATCTGTTGCATCTGTCTCTCTCGCAGGCACTTGAGCCGAGTTACCTGGCTAACTTGCTCACTCCTATAACTTTTCTGTTTGGTAAATAACCAATTGAAACCTGAAAAAAAGGAGACAGTTTCAAAGTCAAAGAATCTTTATGTTTAACAGATTATATTAGTAACTATGGATTGTGAACAGAATATTTAATTGAGGAAACGGACAAGTACATTTGTTTGCACTGGAGCAAGAGTAATCTTGGCCCAAGGAAGCTTAACATTTTTTTTTAGAAGGGAAAATCAACCCCTAATGTTAGTCATTTCTTTTGTTGCATTATTTGTACTCTAAGGAAGTAAGGTCCCTAGTGTATTTAATATTCTTTAATTTAAAAGGAGTAAATTAAGGCTAGGACATGGCAGGGCAGCTCGGCAGCGTGGAGTGCTCCTGCTGTGCTATATTGGAAGTCAGGGACACTTTAGGTGTCCAGAGCGAACACATGTGCAGGAAGTGTCTCCAGCTGCAGCTACTCAAAATCAGTTTTCGGAGCTGGAGCTGCGACTGGAGTCACTGTGGAGCATCCGCGAAGCTGAGATCTTCGTGGATAGCATGTTTAACAAGGTGGTCACACCGCAGGTAAAGAGTGCACAGGCAGACAGGGAATGGGTGACCACCAGACAGAGTAAAAGAACTAGGAAGGTAATGCAGAAGTCCCCTGGGTCCATCTCCCTCTCCGACAGATTTTCCGTTTTGGATACTGATGGGGGAGATGGTTTCTCAGGGGAATGCAGCAAGAGCCAAGTCTGTGGCACTACGAGTGGCTCAGCTGCACAGGAGGGGAGGAAAAAGAGTGGGAGAGCAATAGTGATAGGGGATTCTATCGTAAGGGGAACAGATAGATGTTTCTGTGGCCACAGACGTGACTCCAGGATGGTATGTTGCCTCCCTGGTGCCAGGGTCAAGGATGTCACTGAACGGCTTCAGGGCATTCTGAAGGGGGAGGGCGAACAGTCAGAGGTCGTGGTTCACATTGGTACCAATAACATGGGTAGAAAGAGGGATGAGGTCCTGCAACAAGAATTTAGGGAGCTAGGTAGCAGATTAAAAAGCAGGACCTCAAAGGTTGTAATCTCTGGATTACTCCCAGTGCCACGTGCTAGTGAGTATAGGAATAGGAGGATAGAGCAGATGAATGCGTGGCTAAAGAGTTGGTGCAGGAGGGAGGGCTTTAGTTTCCTGGATCACTGGGTCTGCTTCTGGGGAAGGTGGGACCTGTACTAACTTGACAGGGGGATGGGATACAGATGAATTGAAGGTGTTGATGAACACATGGGAGTATGATATTGTTGCTATCACAGAGACATGGTTGAGGGAGGGGCAGGACTGGCAGCTCAATATTCCGGGGTATAGAATCTTCAGGCGAGACAGAGGTGGGTGTAAAAAAGGAGGGGGTGTCGCAATATTAATCAAGGAGTCAATTACTGCTGTAAGGAGGGATGATATCTTAGCAGGTTCCTCTAATGAGGCCATATGGGTAGAACTTAAAAACAAAAAGGGGGCAAGCACTTTGCTGAGTGTACACTATAGGCCCCCAAACAGTCAGGGGAGATAGAGGAACAGATATGTAGGCAAATCTCGGAGAAGTGTAGAAATAATAAGGTAATAATAGTAGGGGATTTCAACTTCCCCAATATTAACTGGGATAGTCAGAGTGTGAAAGGCTTAGAGGGTGCGGAATTCTTAAAGTGCATCCAGGAGAGCTTTTTGAGCCAGCATGTAAAAAGTCCTACAAGAGAGGGGGTGGTACTAGACCTAATTCTAGGGAACGTAGCTGGGCAAGTGGTAGAAGTGTTAGTAGGAGAGCATTTTTGTGACAGTGACCATAATTCAGTGAGATTTAAGGTAGTCATGGAAAAGGACAAAGATGGACTGGAAATAAAGGTTCTAAATTGGGGGAAGGCCGATTTTAATATGACAAGGCAGGATCTGGCCAAAGTGGACTGGGATCAGCTACTTGTAGGAAAATCCACATCAGAGAAGTGGGAGTCTTTCAGAAAGGAAATAGAGACTGTACAACAGCAACATGTTCCCGTAAAGGTCAAGGGTGGGACCAACAAGCCCAGGGAACCCTGGATGTCTAGGGATATACGAGAATGGATTAGGAAAAAAAAGGGAGGCTTTTGGCAGATACAAAAGGACTAAAAACAGTGGAAGCCCTAGAGGAGTATAGAAAGTGCAGGGGGGTACTTAAAAAATAAATTAGGAGAGCGAAGAGGGGCCATGAAATAACACTGGCGGGCAAAATAAAGGAAAATCCCAAGGTGTTTTATAAGTATATTAAGGGCAAGAGGATAACCAGGGAAAGAGTAGGACCCATTAGGAACCAAAGTGGCAATCTGTGTGTCGAGCCAGAAGATGTAGGTGGGGTTTTAAATGAATATTTTGCATCTGTGTTCACTATGGAGAAGGACGATGTAGGCATAGAAATCAGGCAGGGGGATTGTGATATACTTGAACAAATTAATATTGAGAGGGAGGAGGTACTAGCGGTTTTAGCGGGCTTAAAAGTGGATAAATTCCCAGGCCCAGATGAGATGTATCCCAGGCTGCTGTGTGAGGCAAGGGAGGAGATTGCAGGGGCTCTGACACAAATTTTCAGAACCTCACTGGCCACAGGGGAGGTGCCAGAGGACTGGAGAACAGCTAACGTAGTACCATTATTCAAGAAGGGTAGTAGGGATAAACCAGGGAATTACAGGCCAGTGAGCCGAACATCAGTGGTAGGGAAATTATTGGGGGAAATAATTGGAAAAAATTCTGAGAGACAGATTAGTCTCCACTTGGAGAGGCAAGGATTAATCAAGGATAGTCAGCATGGCTTTGTCAGGGGGAGATCATGTCTGACCAATTTGATTGAATTTTGCGAGGGGGTGACTAGGTGTGTGGATGAAGGTAGTGCAGTTGATGTGGTCTACATGGACTTCAGTAAGGCTTTTGAGAAAGTCCCGCATGGGAGACTGGTCAAGAAGGTAAGAGCCCATGGGATCCAGGGCAACGTGGCACATTGGATCCAAAATTGGCTTAGTGGCAGGAGGCAGAGGGTGATGGTCGAAGGTTGTTTTTGTGACTGGAAGCCTGTGTCCAGTGGTGTACCGCAGGGATCGGTGCTGGGTCCTTTGCTGTTTGTAGTGTACATTAATGATTTAGATATGAATGTAGGAGGTATGATCAGTAAGTTCGCAGATGACAAGAAAATTGGTGGGGTGGTAAATAGCGAGGAGGGAAGCCTCAGGCTACAGGACGATATAGACGGGTTGGTCAGATGGGCAGAACAGTGGCAAATGGAATTTAACCCTGAAAAGTGTGAGGTGATGCATTTTGGGAGGACTAACAAGGCAAGGGAATACACAATGAATGGTAGGACCCTAGGAAGGACAGAGGTGTGCATGTACATAGATCCCTGAAGGCAGCAGGACAGGTAGATAAGGTGGTTAAAAAGGCATATGGGATACTTGCCTTCATTAGCCGAGGCATAGAATATAAGAGCAGGGAGGTTATGATGGAGCTGTACAAAACACTAGTTAGGCCACAGCTGGAATACTGTGTGCAGTTCTGGTCGCCACACTATAGGAAGGATGTGATTGCATTGGAGAGGGTGCAGAGGAGATTCACCAGGATGTTACCTGGGCTGGAGCGCTTCAGCTATGAAGAGAGACTGGACAGGCTGGGGTTGTTTTCCTTAGAGCAGAGAAGGCTGAGGGGGGACCTGATTGAGGTGTACAAAATTATGAGGGGCATAGATAGGGTAGATAGAAAGGAACTTTTCCCCTTAGTAGAGGGGTCAATAACAAGGGGGCATAGTTTCAAGGTAAGGGGCAGGAGGTTTAGAGGGGATTTGAGGAAAAACTTTTTCACCCAGAGGGTGGTTGGAATCTGGAACTCACTGCCTGAAAGGGTGGTAGAGGCAGGAACCCTCACAACATTCAAGAAGCATTGAGATGAGCACTTGAAACGCCATAGCATACAAGGCTACGGACCAAGTGCTGGAAAATGGGATTAGAATAGACAGGGCTTGATGGCCGGCGCGGACACGATGGGCCGAAGGGCCTCTTTCTGTGCTGTACGACTCTATCCTCCATTTTCTATCATTTTTGTTAATATTAGATGACATAACAACAGGGTACAGCTGGAGGCAACTATATTGAAGGCAGATTTCTTAAACTTTGACCCTGCGGTTGCTGCAAACATAGAAGGACCTAAAGAAATAGTACTGACGTGCCAAAGACCAAGCCAGGAGACTTCTCTTAGCCTAAGAACCGGCTCCAACAACCCAGGTTCAGAAAGTTACGGTAAATTTGCATAGGAGCATCTCATCTGAACTACAATCCCAAATTACATAATTTATTTAAGAAATGAGAATTAACAGCTATTCATAATAAAAGTGAGCAGCACTGAGAACAGTGCAATGAAATGATCCACTAGAATCTGGTTTCCTGTTGAACTATTCTTTGATTATTGTATACTTCCACTTCAACAACATAATTGCTTGTCTATTGTCTGGAGGAGAATCAAGCATAAGCTGGTTAATTAAATATTGAGACAAGATAAACTCTTTAAATTAACTACTAACCTGAGTAAATGCGACAGCATATTATTGCTCTTCCATGTAACTTTTTTTTTAAAAATCAAAGAAAATTACACATTTTATGAACAAGCTGGCCATATAATTTTGTATTTAAAATTGGTATTAATCTTCAGCTAGGAACATTGCAGGCAACTAGCCCATTTTACCCAAATCAAGTTCAAAAGAATGCACATAACCCCATCAAAACATAGAGCTACCCACGTGTCTGGTCCAGTACAAAATATTATTCAGAGAGTGCAGATAATTGCATTCAATACATGAAAATCAAAACCGTATTTAGGTCCTTTCACTTATAGCTTATACCATGTAATGAATGCAATCATAAAAACAGATTTTAAATACATTAGCAGATCTGCCATATTGCTGCTGACAGTAGGTCAGAAGACAGATGTTTTATAAAGTTTGGAACATTATATCATGTAACAAATAATGTATTATTCTGCAGCTAAAATACATCTGTGCATATTGTAGTGTGTCCCATTAAGGCTGCAAGTTGCAATTGGGTATCTTCCTGTGTCAGTTTTACCCTAGCTATACTTGGGCAGATCCCTAAAGAAAGAAGGAAAGAAAGACTTGCATTTCTATAGCGCCTTTCACGACCACTGGACGTCTCAAAGCGCTTTACAGCCAATGAAGTACGTTTGGAGTGTAGTTACTGTTGTGATGTGGGAAACGCGGCAGCCAATTTGCGCACAGCAAGCTCCCACAAACAGCAATGTGATAATGACCAGAAAATCTGTTTTTATTATGTTGATTGAGGGATAAATATTGGCCAGGACACTAGGGAGAACTCTCCTGCTCTTCTTCGAAAGAGTGCCATGGGATCTTTTACATCCACCTGAGAGCGCAGACGGGGCCTCGGTTTAACGTCTTATCCTAATGACGGCACCTCCAACAGTGCAGCACTCCTTCAGTACTGCACTGGAGTGTCAGCCTAGATTTACATGCTCAAGTCCCTGGAGTGGGACCTGATGTATACAGATGAATATTGCACATGGAATTAATGTCAATGCAACATATCATTTGTATAAAAATGATCATCAGCTCAGAAGAGTTCATTGGTTCAAATGAGTGTAAAGCTAAGCACCAGATTAAGATTACATCCCAGGTTTATACATTCCTGCTGCAGTTACTTCCTACCTAGATATGTATCCCAGGGAATATTCCCCTATTAACAATGTCAAAGGGAAAGTGAAGGAAGATAAAATTGGCATGTGAGCTCGGATAAAGCAAAACTTAATCCTTCAGTCCAACAAGGAGGGCAGATTTGTAAGGCTAGCATAACATATAAGGCATACATTGACCAGTAAGTGAACAAAAAATGTTTCCATTTGCTATTAAATACTGACTAAAAGTTCGTGGAACAATGTAAATGATATTGAATTGTTTTCTCAGGCATTATAGCCTATAACAAGAAACAAACATCCTTTTCCAGAGTTTAAAAGGTTAAGTATGATAGGAACATGTAATCTGTTCTTGCAGCTTACAGCTGTAATTTCCAGGTTAGCTAAGGTTCTGTCTATTGTGATCTGGTTTAATTCTGTGACATCTGCCCTGAAGCATTTCTTGTACTCTACAAAGTGTTTTGAAATAAATGTCAAGAGCTTTTCAAATAGTCAAGATGCCGAGGGGTAAATTACCCGATTTCTCTTGATGAAAATTAATGTTTACATTCCTTCCAAAAAAGTCAGTCAGGCTCAGGAACCGTGGTTCACATCACGACACGTTTTACGCCGCTACGCGACGTAACATAGTAGGTGTAGATACTCAACACCAGGCAGATTTTGCTTTGCTTACCTTTCCAATAAATGGAACTAAATGGTGTTCACACATCGAAAACATGTCAATGTCCTTCACTATTACCATCTCATCATGGTCCTCGTCAAATATGGCATCATTCAAAATATCTGGAGATGAAAGGACATGTCACATATTAAAAGTAAGCAGCACGTTAGATTGACTACATTTTTTGGCCGTAATTTTCCGGGGGGTTGGAGTGGGGGGGGGGTCAATGGGCGCGATTGGTGGCGGGTCGGGTGGGAAATTTGATTTTTTTGACAGCGGGTCAGGACCCCGCTGTCAAGCCGCTGCAATGCGCCTTTCCCAATGGCACGTGTGTGATTTCCGATCTGACCCAACCTGCAGAGGCGGGCGACCCAATTAAACCAATTATTGGGTTGTTGACAGACCCTTAATAATTCTTTTAATCTTACCATTTAACACTAACTGCTCGCCCATGGGGTCCACGCCTGTGAACCTGAGGCAGGAGTTGAATCGCCATTGCTCCAGCTGATTACTTGACCACTTCAAATGTACAGTAAAAGCTCCCAGATCAACACTTTCCTCAGCCACAAGCTGTTCCTCAGTCCATTTCCAGCACAGATTCTGCAGGCTTTCCACTCTCACCTCATTGGAAGAACTCTCTCATCATTGACAGAATGCTTCTGTCATCTCTACTTCACCTGCCATCTATTCCATCAACATGGGTGCCCTTTATAACTGTCTCACCTTGGTCCTCAGAATCCGACCACGATCAACCCCAACACCAGCAGCACCAACAGCAACACCAACCTTCTCCGCAATCACCTGATGCTGCACAGGACAGAGGGCATCAGCACCCGACCACATTGCTGCCCGAGAGGCCAGGGATGGCCTCACCATGGCCAGATTTACTTCACTTGATGCTGTACACCCTGGCTGCCACATGATGCACCAGGTTGGCACCACCCCACACCAACATCATAAAGCATCCCTACAATGCCCAAGCCATTCCTTTCACACTCCTCACCATTGCGGGGGGTACCGTTATGTCTCACCATTCACTGCAACTCACTAAGCCACTTCCAAAGGTGCACACAAATCTGTCCAAGAACAGAAAGTGTTGAAAATAAAGGTTTCAATGTTTGACACCACAATAACAGAAACTTTACATGAACATTGCATAAAACACCCAAGTGGCTACCCTTGTGTGTTGTTAGTTGGTATGATTGCACTAGGATAAGGGGGAGTGTGAGGGGTGGCTAGTGAGATGGGGATGTGATCATGTAAAGAGAGAGAGAGAGAAGAGAGAGAGAGAGAGAGAGAGAGAGAGAGAGAGGGGGGGGACGGGTGGAGGTGCAAGGTAAGTTGGTGTGAGTAAGGATGTGCAGGAGTAGGATAGGGAAGGCAGAGTGATGGGGATGTGATGAGGGGCACAGCAGGATGACGGTGAGTGTGGCTTTGTACTCCTCCTGATGACATTCCTGCTTGTGACCTCTTCTGCAATGTGCAACCAGGCTGTGTTGGTCTCCTGGGGAGGTCTCTTCTGCCCATTGGAAGGGAAGAGGACCTCCCTGCGTGCTCTGACTCTTTCCATAAGCATATGGAGGGAGTCATGGGAGAACCTGGGGGCAGCCCTGTACCTCTGTGCAGTGATTGTCAGTGTTTGCAGCAATTCAATACTGTAGAACACTGACAGCACAAATGTCAAAAGAAAGTTGTCCATGGTCCCTTTAAGAAACTGGTTGATGACACATCATGAATGACGTCACCAGACCTGCTTCCTCCAATTGGACCAGGAAACACTCTGGATGGGCTTAACAAACTTCATCAACGTAAATTCATTTTAGGCAGCGGGATGGAGCCAGCAGCAGGGCTGCGACCCGTCACCAACCCTGCCGAGATAAGGAAAATCTCGGCCTTTGACACGTAGTACTACTCGTCACCTGGTGTAGATGGGCTGCATCCCAGGGTGCTGAGGGAAGCTAGGGTGGAGATAGCAGAACCTCTGATTACAATCTTTCAATCCTCCTTGGATATGGAAGTGGTGATAGATAATGGAGGATTGCAAATGTTACACCCCTGTTCAAAAAAGGAAGCGCGATAAACCTGGTAACTACAGGCCAGTCAGTCGATTTTCAGTGGCGGGAAAACTACTAGAGACCACTGTCAAGGACAAAATTAATTCTCACTTGGAGAAGCATGGGTTAATAAAGGAAAGCCAGCAGGGATTTGTTGAAGTCAAGTTGTGTCTGGCTAACCTGATTGACTAAGGTAGTGCAGTAGATGTATATATGGATTTTGAAAAGGCATTTGATAAAGTACCACATAACAGACTTATTTGGAAAATAGAAGCACATGGTATTAAAGGGGTGGTGGTAACTTGGGTACATAATTGGCTAAGGGATAGGAGGCAGAGAGTAATGGTGAACAGATGTTTGTGACTGGAGAGAAGTATGCAGTGGAGTCCCCCAGAGTCGGTATCAGGACCATTGCTTTCCTTGTTATATATAAAAATGACCCGGACTTGGGTATAGGGAGTACAATCTTAAAGTTTGCGGATGATACAAAATTTGGCAACATAGTAAATAGTGAGCAGACTTCAGGAGGACAGACAGACTGGTGAAATGGGCAGACACATAGCAGATACAATTTAATATGGATAAGTGTGAAATGATGCACTTTGGGAAGAACAATATGGAGAGGCCGTATAATCTATATGGTACTATTTTCAGGGGGGGTACAAGAGCAGAAGGACCTGGGGGTGCATATTCACAAAACTTTGAAGGTAAAAGGGCAAGTTGATAAGATGGTTTAGAAAGCGTATGGGATACTTGGCTTTGAATACAAAAACAAGTCAGTCATGCTAAACCTTTACAAATCACTGGTTAGGCTTTAGCTGGAGTATTGTGTACAATTCTGGGCACCATACTTTAGGATGTCAAGACCTTGGAGAAGGTATAGAGGAGGGTGATCAAGAAGGCCAACGGAATGTTGGCTTTTATTGCTAGGGGGATAGATTATAAAAACAGGGAGGTATTGCTGCAGTTATATAAGGTATTGGTGAGACCGCATCTGGAATACTGCATACAGTTTTGGTGTCCATACTTAAGAAAGACATACTTGCTCTCGAGGCAGTACAAAGAAGGTTCACTCGGTTAATCCCCGGGATGAGGGGGTGGACATACGAGGAGAGGTTGAGTAGATTGGGACTCTACTCATTGGAGTTCAGAAGAATGAGAGGCGATCTTATTGAAACATATAAGATTGTGAAGGGGCTTGATCGGGTGGATGCGGTAAGGATGTTCCCAAGGATGGGTGAAACTAGAACTAGGGGGCATAATCTTAGAATAAGGGGCTGCTCTTTCAAAACTGAGATGAGGAGAAACTTCTTCACTCAGAGGGTAGTAGGTCTGTGGAATTTGCTGCCCCAGGAAACTGTGGAAGCTACATCATTAAATAAATTTAAAACAGAAATAGACAGTTTCCTAGAAGTAAAGGGAATTAGGGGTTACGGGCAGGAAATTGGACATGAAGCTGAGTTCGGATCGGTCGAGGCCCTGTGGGTGGCGTAGCGGGCCCAGGGGCTGAGTGGCCGGGTCCTGCTCCTACTTCTTGTGTTCTTTAGATTTGAGGTGAGGATCAGATCAGCCATGATCTTATTGAATGGCGGAGCAGGCTCGAAGGGCCGATTGGCCTACTCCTACTCCTATTTCTTATGTTCTTATGTTTACCAGGAATGAGGGACTTCAGTTATGTGGAGAAATTGGAGAAGCTAGGATTGTTCTCCTTGGAGCAGAGAAGGTTAAGGGGAGACCTAATAGAGGTTTTCAGAATTAGGAGTGTTTTTAGTAGAGCTAGTAGGGAGAAACAGTTTCCTCTGGCAAGTGAGTTGGTAACCAGAAGTCATAGATTTAAAATAATTGGCAAAAGAGCTAGAGGGGAAATGAGGAGAAATATTTTCACACAGAGGGTTGTTAAGATCTGGAACGCACTACCTGAAAGGGTGGTGGAATCAGATTCCACAGGAACTTTCAAAAGGCAATTGGACATGTACTTGAAGAGTCCATGTGGGAAATGCTTTGGAACTTTTTTTTTAATGTTAAATGAGCTAGCCCAATAAAAGTTGCTGCTGTTCAATAATAATGTGAAGTGCTAACATTACTCAGATAATTATGTTTGTATAGTTTTTAAAGTAGTAGTACAGGGTCAATGTGTAAAATCGTCTGACTTGTCAATTACTGCATGGCATGATCAGTAACTAACCTTGAAAGTCTTAAGAAATTTTGAGGGCAAAAGCATCAAATTTGAGGGTTTTTAAAAAAACCATAAAACTAGAACACATTACATTACACCTTAAGAACATAAGAAATAGGAGCAGGAGTAGGCCATTCGGCCCTTCGAGCCTGCTCCGCCATTCAATGAGATCATGGCTGATCTTCTGCCTCAATGTCATTCACCGGCCCTATCGCCATATCCCTTGATGCCCTTACTAGTCAGAAATCTATTGACTTCTGTTTTGAATATACCCAATGACTGAGCCTGCACAGCCCTCTGGGGTAGAGAATTCCAAAGATTCACCACCCTCTGTGTGAAGAAATTTCTTCTCATCTCAGTCCTGAATGGCCTACCCTTTATCCTGAGGCTGTGGCCCCTGGTTCTAGAATCCCCAGCCAAGGGAAACATTCTCCCAGCATCCACCCTATCAAGCCCTGTAATAATTTTGTACGTTTCAATGAGATCCCCTCTCATTCTTCTGAATTCAAGAGAATACAGGCCTAGTTTACTCAATCTCTTCTCCTACGACAGTCCCGCCATCCCAGGAATCAATCTCATGAACCTTCGTTGCACTCCCTCTATGGCAAGTATATCCTTCCTTAGGTAAGGAGACCAAAATTGTACACAGTACTCCAGGTGTGGTCTCACCAAGGCCCTATAAAATTGGAGTAAGACTTCTTTACTCCTGTACTCCAATCCTCTTGTAATGAAGGCCAACATACCATTTGCCTTCCTAATGGCTTGCTACACCTGCACATTCACTTTCAGTGACTCATGTACAAGGACACCCAGGTCCCTTTGTGCATCTGCATTCCCCAATCTTTCACCATTTAGGAAATACTCTGCCTTTCTGTTTTTTCTACCAAAGTGGATAACTTCACATTTATCCACATTATATTCTGTCATGTTCTCGCCCACTCACTGAGCCTGTCGAGATCCCCTTGAAGCCTCTTCACATCCGACACCTAGCTTTGTATCATCAGTAAATCTGGAAATGTTACATTTAGTCCCCTCATCCAAATCATTGATATAGATTGTGAATAGCTGGGGCCCAAACACCGATCCTGCGGTACCCCACTAGTCACAGCCTGCCATCCTGAAAAAGACCCGTTTATCCCTACTCTTTGTTTTCTGTCTGTTAACTAATTCTCAATCCATGCTAGTATATTACCCCCAATTCCATGTGCCCTAATTTTGTTCACCAACCTCTTATGTGGGACCTTATCGAAGGCCTTCTTAAAATCCAAGTACACCACATCTACCGGTTCCCTTTTGTCTACTCCCCCAGTTACATCCTCAAAGAACTCCAATCGGTTTGTCAAACAGGATTTCCCTTTCATAAATCCATGTTGACTCTGCCCAATCTTACTATTAGTTTCTAAGTGCCCAGTTATTACATCCTTTATAATAGATTCCAGCATTTTCCCAACTACTGATGTGAGGCTAACAGGTCTGTAGTTCCCCGTTTTCTCTCTCCCTCCTTTCCTAAATAGCGGGGTTATATTTGCTATCCTCCAATCTGCAGGAACCATTCCAGAATCTATAGAATTTTAGAAGATGACAACCAATATGTTCACTATCCCAATGGCCACCTCTTTCAAAACCCTAGGATGTAGGTCATCCAGTCCTTGGGATTGATCGACTTTTAGTCCCATTAATTTTGCTAGTACTGTTTTTTTACTAATAATAATTTCTTTAAGTTCCTCATTCTCGCCACACCCTTGGTTTTCTCGTATTTCTGGGAGGTTTTTTGTGTCTTCCTCCATGAAGACAGAAACAAAGTATTTATTTAATTTCTCTGCCATTTCCTCATTCCCCATTATAAATTCTCCCGTTTCTGACTGTAAAGGACCTACATTTACCTTCGCCAGTCTTTTCCTTTTCACATACCTATAGAAGCTTTTACAATCCGTTTTTATATTTTTCGCTAGTTTGTGCTCATATTCCATTTTCCCTTTCTTTATCAATTTCTTGGTCCCCCCTTTGCTGATTTCTAAAAAGATCCCAATCCTCAAGCTGACCGCTTTTTCTGGCAACTTTATAAGCTTCCTCCTTTGACTTAATACTAGCTTTAATTTCTTTTGTTAGCCACTTTTCCTTTTGGGTTTTTATGCCCTAGAGGAATATATGTTTGTTGCAAATTATGCATTATTTCCTTGAATGTTAGCCATTGTATGTCCACCTTCACACCTTTTAGTGTAGTCTCCCAATCTACCATGGCCAACTTGTCCCTCATACCCTTGTAGTTTCCTTAGTTTCAGATTGGACTACATCACTCTCAAACTTAATGTAAAATTCAATCATATTATGGTCACTTGTCCCTGAAGACCCCTTTACCACAAGATTATTGATTAGCCCTTTCTCATTACACAGTACCAGATCCAGACCTTGGACTGGTTATTTTAAAATAATAAATCCAGATCTTTATTGACTTCTCCTTTGAATTTATTTTGGTACAACCATAACCTGATCACAGTTTTGCCAATACTGGTCAGTATTTGTTTTGTGCTTTTGGAGCCAAGTAACTGAAGCTTCAATCCAGTATCGGTTCTGCTCCTCAGTCTTTCTCCCAGAATGAAAATAATCAGTAAGTTAAGAACTTCAACTATTATTTGCAAACTGAGCTAACTAAACTGTTGGTCCTGCCTCGGAGGTTTGAACATCTAAAAGATTGTGAAACCGAGATGCAAATCTTATCAAATATGATATTGAAAATTCACTTAGTGATTCAGTGCAATATTTCATGACTGATTTTTTTTTTTTTTAAACTGATTTTTCCTGTTGGGAAGTGAGCTATCCTATTTGCTGCAGGAATGGATTCAATTAGAGTGTTTCAGTCAGAGCTGGGCCCACTGCAGAAATCATGATCAGTTGGTTGATAGAGACCTGAAGTTCTTCCTGAGGAAGCAAAATCTGTTGACGGAGTGGAACATATCATTACGCCTTTCAAGTGAAATTGTTAACTTTGAGTAGCTTTTTTGACATTTATGCATTTTGACTTTTAAGCAATCAATATATAAAGTATTTCTTTCTTGGCAATGTGAGGAGCTGAATGGTGATCCAGGCAGCCCCATGGTAAGATGTCTTATTGTAAAAATAGGAAAAGTAAAAGCTGCCTGATGCCATGGCATTTGCAAATTTGTCAATCACAGAAACTAGATTTCCTCCTCAAATTTCTTCTCTTCTAACTGGCCAAGGATCATCATCTGGGTGGATTCTTTCTAAATGTTGGCACAGGAGTCATGGATTCCTGAATAGACCTATTGTTGGCTGCAAGTGACACAGCAGTTATTAAACCAGAAAATTTCACAAGTTTTGGCATCTGCACAATAATTGGTGGGTATTTACTTTAAACAAAAACAGATTGAGTGGTTTTGGACACAAGCAGCTTTACCGATTCAATCCAGTATCAGTTCTGCTCCTCAGTTTTTCACCTTGGTTTTGAAACAGATCCTAGACACGAGGGGGTTCATGAGGAATTGCCAAATTTCAGCTCATCTCAGCAGTTTTCTAAAGCAAAATACCGCGGATGTTGGAAATTTGAAATAAACACAGAAAATGCTGGAAATACTCAGCAGGTCAGGCAGCATCTGTAGAGAGATCTGTGTACAGGTGAAATAGTGATTTACTTGTACTTCTTTCAATTTAGTATACTGCGTTTGCTGCTCACCACATGGTCTCCTCTACACTGGGGAGACCAAAGGCAGATTGGGTGATCATTTTGCTGAACACCTCCGTTCAGTCCGCAAGTGTGACCCTGAGCTTCCGGTCACTTGCCATTGTAATACTCCGTCCCACTCCCACTCTGACCTCGGCCTACTGCACTGTTCTAATGAAGCTCAACGGAAGCTCGAGGAACAGCACCTCATCTTTTGATTAGGCACTTTACAGCCTTCCGGACTCAATATTGAGTTCAGCAATTTCAGATCAAAACCACTACTTCCATTTTTTCCAACTTCCAACTTCACCTGACGAAGGAGCAGCGCTCCGAAAGCTTGTGATTTCAAATAAAGCTGTTGGACTATAACCTGGTGTTGTGCGACTTCTCACTTTTGTCCACCCCAGTCCAACACCGGCATCTCCGCATCATGTCCATTTTTTCGGACAGCAGGTGCTGGTAATGGTTCTGCTGTTGCCATTTACATTTCCTCTAGACCCATCTTTTCTTTCTTTATTTGTCCCATTACCACCCCCTTTTGCCTTGCACCATCACCCCTTTGTCATTCAAGCACTCCTGCCTTTTATCCTATCACAGACCTTCCCTTTTGTTCTTTCCTCCCCTTCCTCATTTCCCTACCTCTGTACTTGCTTGAAACATGTTATGTCTCTAACTTTTACCAGTTCTGACAAAAGATCATCGACTGGAAACGTTAACTCTGTTTCTCTCTCCACAGATGCTGTCTGACCTGCTGAGTATTTACAGCATTTTCTGTTTTTATCACCAGTTTTCTATATTTGATGATTTGATAATAAATACAGTTTCTGCAGTAACAGTTTTCCTTTGGGTAGCTGGCATTATCCATCAGAAGTTAGGATAGGATTTCCTAGAGTGTGTTAATCATTACATTAGGACTCGGAAACGTGTCAATATTTGCAAGGAGTCGTCCCAAAAGTTTGAAAACCTCTCTGTTTTAGATAGGCAATAGTTAAAGGTAGGAATAAAGGTGTTAAGAAAGTTCCCAAGCCAATATGAAATACAGTACCTTAAGCTGTCAGCATTTTCTTAACACCTTATTCAACAACGCTGGAAAGGTATAACCGCACAATTAACATATTATGCCCCTGAACCAAAATAGGTATTAGTTCAAATAATTACTAGACACAAATCATCCTTTTTGGGATTCTATGGTTGAATTGCATGTTTTCTGTGTATTTTAATGAGAATATTTATTGCTTTCCTCTTAATAGTTCTATAGTGCTGCAGTCAAAAAACATAATACACAAGGAAACTGACATATTCACAACCAATTGGAGATGGAATAAAATCAGTTCCAATAAACAAGTATGTTTTCTGAACATAAATCATGCATATTTGAAAGATCTGGTTTAATCAAAACCTGGTCAAAACAGCCCCCACCCTACTCTCCAAAAATTAATCACAATATCTAATTGCCTGTCTCTTTGACCAGACAGTGTACTGATAACCTAAAGAGGGGCAATATAACAGAAGAGAGAAAGAATAGTGGCAGAAAAGCCACAAAATGAACATGCAGTTTAATATAATTTTAAATTTATTTATTTTACAGTTGTAAGAAACTACATTAAATGCCAAGATATTTTAAAAGCTATAGCAATAGCGAAATTGCAGCTCCCGTATTACACTAAAAGATTGTTTTAGCTTCTGTTCCTCCCAATACATTAGTGGGAGACTAAAATCGAGAGCAAGAACTCCTTCTGGATCATTTTCTCTTATAAAAGGTGCAGATTACAACTCATGGTTAAATTCTGCAATATTCAATTATCTGATTTGGCAATTATCAATGTTTTCAGACCATTTATGTTTAATATATTTCAATGCATTTTCACCAACAAAATAATATTGAAATGATTATTCTCCCCTCCATTTTGTAATAACTAATGCACAACCATTTGATGCTCAGACCATCAAAGCAGTGCAGCATGATGTTAATTTCCTGTCTGCAATCCATGATCTATGGCTGTAATCATAGAAACCTCAAGGTGCACATCATTCTTTGTTGTTAAGAACAGACTTCAAACAAAACGCCTGCACTTTATTTGTGGGTTTTGTGGGTTACATTTCAAAAAGAGCATGCATCACATCTACACTATGTCCTCTTATTTGTACAGGTTTCTCGCTGTAATCACAGTGTTTGAAAATATTTTACTGACAGTATTGCTAGTGCATGGTTTAGGTGTGCTTACTTAATGCTGTATTTTTGAGTTATTTCCATTTTGGTTTTAACTTCCAATTACTTAAAACTCAGTTGCAATTTTTGTGTGTTGAGTAGAAAATCCATCCTGATGACACAACAAATGATGAAACTAACTTAAGGGTTAAAATTACATGGAATCTGCTTTCCATTACGTGCTGCCTACAGTTATATATTGTGAATTTTCAATGCTTCGATGTGAACAGCATACACATTCTTATTCACCTAAAGAAACAATTACATTTGTAACCATTAATTTTACTCTAATGCGAGTCTCAATGTAGCAAACAGCTAAAACATGAAAATGTTTGCAAAATTGCTACAAGAGGACTAGTCAAGAGTATCTTTACTTGTGATTGACTAAACCCTACAAAAATTGTAATACTTTTGACAAAGAGTACCAACAAATGCATTACTAATAAAGCAAGCTAAACCACTGATAGACCTGGATATTTAAGACTGAGGTTTCCTTCCTTATAATCACTGGAAGACCTGTCATACTCAAAATTTCTCTGCCAGTGAAGAATGTAAAAAGATTGTATCGACATTTTTGTGCTCAGTCTACCCCACATTCAAATCATGTCAAATTTGTGATTACAGGTTGAGCGTCCAAAATCCAGAGTTCCGGAATCTGGAATGTTCTGGAATCCGGACTCCGGGACGATTGGTGGCAGGGTCGTCTGGAATCCGTAAAATGTTCCGGAATCCGGATTTTGGACGCTCAACCTGTACTTCAAAAAGCCATTAACTATTGTCGTCTTTTTTTGAAAAATCCTATGAAAAATGCGAGTGATGCAATAAAACTTGTGTGTTGTGTTTTATCCTCCTTAATCTGCACAGCTCCACTAAGTGTTTCCGGCAGGCTGCGGCCACGGCACCACGCCGCCCTGGTGGCCTAGTGTGGGCCATCGGATGCTCTGCAGAGCTCGCAGCGTCCCTCCCCTTTAACAGAAGGGGAGGGGCGGAGAAACACGTCAGCGCTACGTGGAGCGGCCCAGGCATTTCCGGACTCAGAACGTGTTTCTGATGTCCGAAGTCCGGAAATGCCCGAGCCCAGGTTGCGATATTTCCGGACTTCGGACATCAGAAACACGTTCCGAAGTCCGGAAAAACACGAAAACCGGCTCAGCCTCGGTCCCAAGGTTGCCGGATTTTGGACGCTCAACCTGTACATTAATGGAGTGGGGAACCAGAACTGCATCTGGTGTTCCACTGTGTCAAGTCAGAACTTCAGACCTCGTGTGTCAGGGTATTCAGCTCCTAAAAATAAGAACCAAATTAGCATCATTTAGAGTAAAGCTCTACAAGGTGTCTGGGCAGTGGGCTAGCATTTCATTTTTGCTTTGAGACTGTTCAAATCTAGATGAGACTAACAGAATTAAATTCTCCTGTTAGTGCAAGGGTGCTCAAGTGTAGGCAGCCTCAACTTAGCTCTTAAGTAGTTCCTAATAGCTATACATCTACAGCACAGATACCGACAAAAATTCACACAAAGTTAGCAATCACATTCAAATTCCCACAGGGACCCCTGGTTTGGAAAATTGGAAATGGAAATTTTTTATTGGTGCTGTACGAGTAGACCTTGAATTCAGGATTAACTACTATTGTTGGGACAGCCTAAAGGGAACTTTTAGCTTGCATGTAGACCATAGCACCCAGCTCTACTTCTCCACCACTTCTCTTAACCTCTCCACTGCCTCTACTGTCAGACTACTGGTCCAATATCCAGTCTTAGATGAATGTTAATTTTCTCCAGCTAAAAACTGGGAAGACTGAAGCCATCATCTTCAGCCCCCACCATAAACTCTATTCACTTGCGACCAACTCCACCCCCTCCCCAGCCACTGGCTCAAACTGTTTGCAACCTCAGCCTCCTATTTTCCACCGAGTTGAGCTTCCGGCCCCATATCCTCTCCATCACAAAGACAGCATACTTGAACATCGCCCGCCTCTACCCCTACCTCAACCCATCTGCCGCTGAAACCCTCATCCATGCCTTTTGTCATCTCCAAACTTGATTATTCCAACGCTGTCCTGGCGGGTCCTCCATCTTCCCCCTCCATAAAATTTAGCTCCTCCAAAACACGGTTGCCTGTATCTTATCCCACACCATCCCATTATCTCTTTCCTTGCTGTCCTAAATCAGCTTCCAGTCCCCCAAAGCCTCAAATTAAAAGTTCTCACCCAGGTATTTAAATTCCCCCAGGAGTCAGGACTGAGGCTTCAGCCTATGTTTCCCTACAACCAGCTGCTAGAAGATGGAGTTACTGGCCCTTTAGATTTTCCCTCATCATCTGCCCTTGTGATGAAGTGCTTGGCTTCTGTTCTATATTTGTCAGTGACTGAGAATGGAAACTCTCACTGTGCGAACAGCCTCATCCCACAACTCACTGTGTTCTTATTTATGCAATTTTAAATGTGTTTTTTTTTTTAAGTCATTCTCGGGCTGTGGGCCTCGCTGACAAGGCCAGCATTTAGAAATCATAAAAATTTACGCTACAGAAGGAGACATCGTGTTTGTGTCAGCCAAAAAAGAGCTATCGAGCCTAATCCCACCTTCCAGCTTTTGGTCCGTAGCCTTGTAGGTTATGGCACTTCAAGTGCATATCCAAGTACTATATTTAAATTTTATCTTTTTTAATTAAGGGTAGGAACTGCAGATTTATTTTTAAATCTTTCTCACAGCTAATGGTGAAAGTACATATCAATTGTCACTACAGAACACCATCTTTAGCAATGGCCAACAAAACAATTACTGGCGCTGCTAGGAAATATATAACGTGACACAATTTCTGCACCATATCCTTTCGACGAGCAGAATTTCAATCATCTGTGGATATGAAACAGCAAACATGATAACACCACACCTTTCAAGAAATTGAGATTATATTTGACTTTACCAGTCATTTTCAGGAACTGCATCACAAAAAGACAATGTGTTGATATGGCAACTGTCTGGATTGCTGCAAACATCTCAGTGTACACTTCGGTGACAGAAAAAACTAATATACCTTCGCAACGAGAGTAGCTTATCAACACTATTGTGAAGTGAGGAAAAATGAAATGAAGGATATTAAACAAATACGTCATTGTGTAGAACTGGGTGAAAACAAATTGATGCACGTTTTCCTGCACTGCTAAACAGTCTTACTCCAAAACACACAAACTTCTACTTTATATTTTCTCTCCAGTTCAGCCGAGATGTTCAAATATTTTCTTAATAGATGTATATTTCTGTGCTCACAATATGAAAACAACTCATGTTGAAGTGACAATACATAACCTAGTGAGGCTCCCACGATGGTTCAGCTGGTTAAGACAGTGAGTAAACACCAGCTGTAAACACCAGGAGGATCCTAGGCGTGTGTTGAGCTATCTTACGTTTTCTGGGATGACAGCGAGGAATTGCAAATTGACCTCCACTTTGGAAAGGTAGTGGAAGTCATCCAACATCTGTGGAACTGTCTTCTTCTTAGGCAGTCCCTTGGAGCTGAGGATGACTTGTTTCCACATTAAAAAGGAGTTCTCAGGTGACGGGTGAGTCCAATGCGGGACCTACAGTCTCTGTCACAGGTGGGGCAGACGGTGGTTGAAGGGGCGGGTGGGTGGGGTGCGTGGGTTGACGTGCGCTCCTTGAGAGCACGGGAAGTGCATGTGCACAGAGAGAGAGTTCGTGCAGAGAGTGCGATTGCCAAAGCTAGAAATAGAGCACGACAAAAAAAGAAAGCAACTGTGCATTTGAGGGAGCGTATGAGAGAAAGACACAGGGAATCAGAGAGAGTGAGCATGCACAAGAGTACGCCAGAGACAGAACAAGAAATCGCACACGCAAAAAGAGATAAAGAAGAGAGAGAAAGTGGGCACACATGAAAGAAAGAGGAGACAGAGAGCAAGAGAGAGTGAGAGCACGCACGGAGACAGAGGCACAGAGAGACACAGAGACAGCGTTCACATGATCCCTCTCGCTCTCATAGGAACAGGAGAAGCCCATTCAGCTTCTGATGTGTATCTTAACTCCATCTATCTGCCTATCAAAATCTATCAGTCTAAGTTTTGAAATTTTCAATTGACCTAGCCTCAACAGCTTTTTTTCTTGGGGGGTGGGGGGGGGGGGAGGAGAGAAGAGCTCCAGATTTCCACTACCATTTGTGTGAAGGAGTGCTTTCTGATATCACCCCTGAAAGGCATAGCTCTAATCTTAAGGTTATGCCCCCTTGTTCTGGACTTCCCCACCAGAGGAAATATTTTTGCTCTAACTACCCTATCAAATCCTTTAATCATCTTAAGCACCTCAATTAGATCACCCCTTAAACTTCTATACTCCAGGGAATACAAGCCTCGTCTTTGAAACCTGTCCTCATAATTTAACCCTTTAGCACAGGTATCATTCTGGTGAATCTGGGCTGCGCCCCCTCCAAGGCCTTATCCTTCCTGAGGTGTGGTGCTCAAACTAAATGCAGTACTCTAAATGGAATCACACCAGCGTTTTATACAACTGTAACATAACTTCTACCCCTTTGTATTCCAGCCCCCTCAAGATAAAGGCCAACATTCCATTAGCCTTTTAAATTATTTTTTGTACCTGTCTACTTTTAAAATAAAGTGATTTCTGTACTTGGACCCCTAAATCTCTCTACTTCTCCACAGATCCTAGCATCTCTCCATTTAGAAGTACTCCGATCTATCTTTCTTCGGTCCAAAGTGGATGACCTCACACTTCCCCACATTGAACTCCATTTGCCACAGTTTTGCCCATTCACTTAATCTATCAATGTCCTTTGCAACTTTCTGCTCTCAGCCACACTATTTACTGTGCTGCCTAACATGATGCTGTCAGAAAACTTGGATTTACAGCTTTCTATTCCTTCATCCAAGTCATTTATAAGTATAATGAAAAGCTGAGGCCCTAGCACATATCCCTGGGGGACACTAATCACATCCTGCCAATTTAAGTACATACCCATTATCCTTACTCCCAGACTCCTACCTCCTAACCAATTCCCTACCCACGTCACTAGTTTGCCTCTAATTCCATGCACTATCATTTTTGTTAATAGTCTCTTATGTGGAACCTTACTGAATGCCTTCTGGATGTCTATAAACATCCATAGGCAATCCCTTATCGACCACGTTAGTTACCTCCTAAAAAAAAAATTAAACTAGGTTTGTTAGACATGACTTGTCCTTTACGAATCCATGCTGGCTTTCTCTAATCAGTTCATATTTGTCCAAGTGCTCAGTCTGTCCTTAATAACAGATTCTCTCATGCACTATTGCTCTCTCTCTCGCGCGGGAAGATCCGCGCACAGCAGAGACAGCAAGATAGTGAGAGAGGAAGCAAGGAAGTGGAGCAAGAAAGCAAGCGAGAGCACACACAAAAAAACACACACGAGAGCACACGTGTACGAGATAGCAAAAGAGAACATGCGCACTCTCTTTCCCTTGCACGCTCTTGTGCGCATTGAGAGTGAGAGTTAGAGGGGGAACGCGTGAGGTGTATGCTGTAATTATTACAGTAAGTACTATATTATTCTCAATCTGCAGAACACGCAGGCCACAAATTCTGTGCCCAGGTATGTCCTGTCCACAAAAAGCAGGACAAATCCAACCCGGCCAATTACCACCCCATCAGTCTACTCTCAATCATCAGCAAAGTGATGGAAGGTGTCATCAACAGTGCTATCAAGCGGCACTTACTCACCAATAACCTGCTCACTGATGCCCAGTTTGGGTTCCGCCAAGACCACGCAGCTCCCAACCTCATATATAGCCTTGGTCCAAACATGGACAAATGAGCTGAATTCCAGAGGTGAGGTGAGAGTGACTGCCCTTGACATCAAGGCAGCATTTGACCGGGTGTGGCATCAAGGAGCCCTAGTAAAACTGAAGTCAATGGGAATCAGGGGGAAACCTCTCCACTGGCTGGAGTCATACCTAGCACAAAGGAAGATGGTTGTGGTGGTTGAAGGTCAATCATCACAGCCCCAGGACATCGCTGCAGATTTCCTCAGGGCAGTGTCCTAGGCCCAACCATCTTCAGCTACTTCATTAATGACCTTCCCTCCAACAGGTCAGAAATGGGGATGTTCGCTGATGACGGCACAGTGTTCAGCGCTATTCACAACTCCTCAGATAATGAAGCTATCCATGCCCGCATGCAACAAGACCTGGATGACGTTCAGGCATGGGCTGATAAGTGGCAGGTAACATTCGCGCCACACAAGTGCCAATGATCATCTCCAACAAGCGAGAGTCTAACCACCACCCCTTGACATTCAACGGCATTACCATCGCCGAATCCCCCACCATCAACATCCTGGGGGGGGTCACCATTGACCAGAAACTTAACTGGACCAGCCACATAAATACTGTGGCAACAAGAGCAGGTCAGAGGCTAGGTATTCTGCGGCGAGTGTCTCACCTCCTGACTCCCCAAAGTCTTTCCACCATCTATAAGGCAGAAGTAAGGAGTGTGATGGAATACTCTCTACTTGCCTGGATGAGTGCAGCTCCAACAACACTCAAGAAGCTCGACACCATCCAGGACTAAGCAGCCCGCTTGATTGGCACCACATCCACCACCTTAAACATTCACTCCCTCCACCACCGCCATACCGTGGCTGCAGTGTGTCCCATCTACAAGATGCACTGCAGCAACTCGCCAAGAGTACTTCGGCAGCATCTCCCAAACCCACGATCTCTACCACCTAGAAGGACAAGGGCAGCAGGTGCATAGGAACACCACTACCTCCAAGATCCCCTCCAGGTCACACACAATCTTGACTTGGAAGTATATCGCCGATCCTTCATCATCGCTGGGTCAAAATCCTGGAATTCCCTACCTAACAGCAACGTGGGAGTACCTTCACCACACGGACTGCAGCGGTTCAAGGCAGCGGCTCACCACCACATTCTCAAGGGTATTTAGGGATGAGCAATAAATGCTGGCCTTGCCAGTGACGCCCACATCCCATAAACGAATAAAAAAAAACATAAGGCAAAGATTAATTATATTCCTATCCCTACGAAATGTAATCTTATTAAATGTCGCTGTAGCCAACCATTGTAATTGACCCAATTCCAATCCTTTGGTTCACTAATTAGGATTCAAAAACAAATTAATTTGGCTGAATTTTATTTCACATTCCACTAGCAGGTTTAAACCGATGTTCATGCTCACTGCAATACTCCAGTGAACATATTTTCTATTAAGAAATAATCCTGAGTGCGGCTTTACAGATACCCTTCTGGTCTCTTACACCACTGTACCCTTCTCTCCCTTTGACCAGTTTTGCATTCTTCCCTCAGCCCTACTCCAATTATTTCCCACCCTCTAACCCCGCTTGACTTAAAAGTGATCTTGGTCTTAACTCCCATGTACAATGTCATAGAAGACCAACTAGTTATAGTATAAATGTAAAAGGAATCCCCCGATAACTCCATTATCGTTGTATCATGTGAATACCAGGATGGTAGAAGGTGAGCTGGATGGACTCTGGTCTTTTTTGGTCCAACAATTCCGATGTAAAAGTTCAAAGACCACTACATTGCAATCATTTCTTGCAAATGAAAGCATCACTTCCTGCTCGTTTTTGAATCAAAATGATTGTGAAATCGGAAACAAATATTACTCATAGAATGACTCATAGGATGAAATGCAAATCCTTTACAAATTTAAAGTTACAGAAGCAAATTCAAAAGTGTATGTAGTTTATTCTGACTTTGGCACAATGTATCGGTCAGTGCCTAAGGAAATGGACGCATATACCTTTGGCACAATGGCAGGGCATTAAAAGTGACTGCATTTGTAATAAACAGAGATTTCTTTCTTTATTCTAGCAGGCTAAGGGTTATCTTAACAGTTTTGTGTACTAGAGAGTTGCATGAGATAACCAGACTACGAATAGGATTTCATTAAGCTCTCGTGTACTTACTGACATCATCTACCATAAGTTGCATTGAAATTTGCCTCTGACATCTTAAAGTCACAATATATAAACAGGTACCTAAGATTAGGAGTGACCACTGGTTCAGTGGTAGTATTCCTGCCCGAGTCAGAAGGGTTGGGTTCGGGTCCCACTCCAGACAGCTCTGCTGAGCGGAGACCAGAGTGCCAACTCTGAACACTGGCTTGACGTCCAGCTGGGGTACTTATTTCCAGTGGATGCAAGTGGTCCACGCCCGATCGTAAAAGGTAGGTGGGGCTCCTTAGTTTTGGTAGAAGGCCACCTAGGAGATGGTATTCCGAAGATAAAAACCGTGAGGATGGCAACGGGAAACCATTTCAGCTACTCTTCCCTTGTAAATGATTCAAGAATCTTATGTGTGAGACTTGAGTTATGTTCTGTCCTGGAGCAGAACATAATGGGCAGAGGGAGCTAAAATTACAAGTCTAAGTTTCTACTTGACACATTAGGTACACCTCAAACAAAAAGAAAATAAACAAAGCCCATCAGATTATCAACTCATCTGAAGATTAGAAGTGCAAAGTTAAAAAATATATTTTACGGTTAACTATTTGCTCTTATATGGTCCACAAATTACAATTAGAAAATATCATACATATAACTCGCTCTGATTAAAACATATCAAGGTTAGCTTGTTTAGATGTTGATAAAAATCTAAGAGAAAGTCGGTCCTAGAACTAGATCACCAAGTTAGTATAATTACTGAAATCAACCCTACTCCACCTTTTGAAACAGTGCCATCCTATAAGTGTTATTACAATAATTTACTCCTGGAAAAAAATTGCAAGCAAAAATAATCAATGGGGTTTGAAGATACAGATGCGATCAACTGTTTTGACGAGTCATCCTAGGTATAAACATTGGGTCGTTGAGAATGGAGATCTGATTGAGAAATTACGGGTTTTCTTGCAATTAGAAATCCCCTTTCATCATGTGAACCCATGTAAAGTCAGGCTTTCTTGCATGGGACCATGGCTTGTACGAACAACTGAATTATAAATTTGATTGCATTTTATTACAAAATCTTATATCCTTAAAAACTATATCAAATATTCCTGAAGGGACCGGCTGTTTTAAATAAATGAGTCTGGTCATCACTGTAAAGTAAGTGCATCTCACCAGTGAAACACATATAGGTCTAAAAAGATCACAAAAGCATATACGGCACATGGCTTCATTTTCCAGAGGCTAATTTCTTTCCTCCCCTGTAGCAGAGGGGGATTTGCAGACCAATTTAAAATTCGCAGATCTGTCGTCTTTTAGTTACGTGAAATTCACATTGGTTTGTTAAATGAAAACATTTGATTCTCAAACAGGGCACAACCTGCTGAAACAAAACTGAGCAGAGGAGAAGGTTAGCTTTGGTATTTTTAATAGCATTGACTTAAAGAGGTTTGGTAATACAATAGGCGTGCTATTAGGAATACTGAATTACTGGTTTATTCTGGCAGACAATTTGTTTTAAAGTCACGTATGAACTATCGGCAGTTCAGCTTTGTAGATTTTCACTATCAGGGTGGCACGCAGGGAATATTAGAAATCGCCACAAACCTGCTCGCGATTTCAGTTGGGCTGTTAGGGATATAGGGACATGTCACTCTGCACTCCCCCACAAGACCAAACACCGAACATATGTACACTGATAAGTCACGTTGGGTCTTCTACCTTTTGGTTGAAGCCCAATTGGCCGAGCAGGTTCCCTGCCCTCTTGGCCAGAGGAGGTGATACAATTCGGGGAGGGGAGAAAGAACACAAACTATTCTTACAGGACTGTCAAACACCTTGTTACGGCGGCGCTGACTACAGTATATTCAGAAACAAACTTTAGTGAGTGAGAGAGAAACCGAATGAGACCAAATCAAAAGGAGCTTTTCAAGACAGCGATACCACCTCCAAACCACAATCTCTCAAAACCAGAGCCACTGCCCATCATTACACAAAATGTAGCAAATGTTTATATTAAACCGAAAATCAGGACATTCCTAAAACATTTTATGTTGTCAAATCACAGAGCGAGAGAGAGAGAAACACGGAAGAGTTTTTTGAAGGCAGTAAAAGGGAGGTGAGCCCCCAATTCCTCGTCACACTGACTCTACCTGAAATCTTCTCCTGGTAACCCTTGGTGAAGAACTGCATGGCCGTGGCGGCTCTCCACGGTGTCCTGAGGAGCCCTTGCCGTTCGGGGTCCTCCCCGAGCCCCTTCAGGATAGCCGAGTAGGCGGCTTCCAGACTCGGCAAACTCATCTGGTTGTCCTCATGGCTGCGGGTCCGCTCCTCCTTCCACTGAGCCGGCGCTCTCTGCTGCGCCTGCCACTCGGGCAGCTCCGAGTGACCGTTCACCCAGCCCTTGGCACCACCGGCAGCAGACCCGGGCAGCTTGCCCGAACCGGTACCGCCGCTCTGCCCCTCGGCCTTGCCCCCTTTAGCTATCTGCTTTCCGCAATCCATGAATGTGGGGGAACGGGAGCTGGAAGCACCTGCCACAGTGAGAGGAAGGAGGTGAAACGAATCGCCACTGCCGCTCGTTCCAACACAATACTAATGTTTCCGGCTCCCTCAGTACAAATAGCTCTGGACTGGCGACCTGCCATTGGCTGCGGGGATCTCCGCTCGCTGGCCTGCGTCACTCGCATTCATTGAAAACTTATCGGAGATCAGTCTCAAGTGTCCAATCCCAGCTCCCAAACAGAGCAGTCAGCCCTCCCACCGGAATCCCCAGCAACCAACAAACCAACACCTCTCTGTGTGTTAAGTTAAACTCACACCACTGCGCCTGCCTGTTTTAATTTAACTTAATGGATGGGTCTGGCACAGATTTTGCCGCTGGCATTTATGTTCTCTTCACACCCCTCGATAGCAAACCATTCTTGTCACGTTTTCGCCTGACTGGCTCAAAACAAAAATCATATTCATAACGCAGCAAATCAGAGCTCTATCTGAGCCCGAGGAAACCTTACCAATAAAAGCAGACACCCGCCGACTCAAATGGGTTTTGTCGAAACTTTAACCCTACCTCCCTCTCTCCACAGATGCTGCCTGACCTCCTGAGTGTTTCCAGCATTTTCTGTTTTTACTCAACTGACTTGATTTCCCCCAAAACCCTTTGCCCTCATAAAAAGTCAAATAACCGTGGCTCAAAATTAATTATTTTGCTTTTTGTTAAAACATAAATTACATATTTCCCAATCTATATATTTATATATTAAAATCTTACACCTGCCTGTGAACTTCGCCCATTATAAAATCTTACATCCACACTTACATGTAAATGTGTCATGCTGTAATTACACTTCCCTGGCAGTGGAGATGGTTACCCAGTAAGTTCTCAGGATGCAACAGACTGAGTTATGCAGTGTGGAGAATCTCCCAGCATGTATTAGTGCAACTACAACTCAGTCTTTCCTCAGATATGATAATATTCATACATTTGTTTTCCAGATGATATCAAAACAACCTGGACCTTTTTTTGAAGTAACTATTTTGATGCGCTTGTTCTAACTTCAGAAAGAGGCTGCTGTGAGAGATGATGCTGATTAGAGCAACTTTTCTTTATTTTTATATTTAGAATTCAAAAACAACTTAGTTTATGTAGACAAAAGCAAAATACTGCAGATGCTGGAAATCTGAACTAAAAACAGAAAATGCAGGGTAATGCAGTTGACTTAGTGTATGGATTTCAAAAAGGCGTTCGACAAAGTGCCACATAATAGGCTTGCCAGCAAAGTTGAAGCCCATAGAATAAAAGGGACAGTGGCAGCATGGATACGGAATTGGCTAAGTGATAGGAAACAGTAGTGGTGAACAGTTGTTTTTCGGACTGGAGGAAGGTATACAGTGGTGTTACCCAGGGGTCGGTTCTAGGACCACTGCTTTTCTTGATATATATTAATGACGTGGATGTACAGGGCACAATTTCAAAGTTTGCAGATGACACAAAACTTGGAAGTATAGTGAACAGTGAGGAGGAGAGTGATAGACTTCAGGAAGACAGACAGGCTGGTGAAATGGGCGGACACGTGGCAGGTGAAATTTAACGCAGAAAAGTGTGAAGTGATACATTTTGGTAGAAAGAATGAGGCGAGGGCATATAAACTAAATGGTACAATCCTGAAGGGCGTGCACGATCAGAGAGACCTGGGGGTATGTGTGCAAAAACCTTTGAAGATGGCAGGGCAGTATGAGAAAGCAGTTAAAAAGACTTACGGGATCCATAGAGGTATAGAGTACAAAAGTGTGGAAATTATGATGAACCTGTATAAAACACTGGTTCGGCCCCAATTGGAGTACGGTGTCCAATTCTGGGCACCACACTTTAGGAAGGATGTGAATGCCTTAGAGAGGGTGCAGAAAAGATTTACGAGAATGATTCCAGGAATGAGGGACTTTAGTTACGTGGATAGGCTGGAGAAGCTGGGGTTGTTCTCCTTAGAGCAGAGAAGATTGAGAGGAGATTTGATAGAGATGTTCAGAATCATGAGGGGTCTGAACAGAGTAGATAGAGGGAAACTGTTCCCATTGCAGAAGGGTCGAGAACCAGAGGACACAGATTTAAGGTGATTGTCAAAAGAACCAAAGGCGACGTAAGAAAAAACTTTTTTACGCAGCGAGTGGTTAGGATCTGGAATGCACTGCCTGAAAGGGTGGTGGAGGCAGATTCAATCGTGGCTTTCAAAAGGGAGTTGGATAAGTATCTGAAGGAAAGAAATTTGCAGGACTACGGGGAAAGGGCAGGGGAGTGGGACTAGCTGATGTGCTCTTGGAGCTGGCACGGGCTCAACGGGCCGAATGGCCTCCTTCTGTGCTGTAACCATTCTATGATTCTTCTATGATTCTATGAAACACTCAGCAGGTCAGGCAGCATTTGTGGAGAGAGAAACAGAGTTAACGTTTCAGGTCGATGACCTTTCGTCAGAACTGGAAAAAGGTTAGATATGTAACAGATTTTAAGCAAGTGCAGGGGCAGGGAAAGTGGGGAGGGGAGGAAAGAACAAAAGGGAAGGTCTGTGATAGGGTGGAAGGCAGAAGTGATTAAATGACAAAAGCTATGATTGTACAAAGCAAAAGGAGATGGTAATGGGACAAGTAAAGAAACAAAAGATGAGTCTAGAAGAGGTGTAAATGTGAATGGCAGAATCATCAACTGCCATGTGAAAAAATAGGGGCTGAGGTTATGGTCTGAAATTGTTGAACTCGATATTGAGTCCAGAAGGCTGTAAAGTGCCTAATCGAAAGATGAGGTGCTGTTCCTCGAGCTTACGTAGAGCTTCGCTGGAACAGTGTAAGAGGCCGAGGTCAGAGTGGAAGTGGAGCGGAGAATTAAAGTGACAGGCGACCGGAAGCTCGGGGACACACTTACGGTCTGAATGGAGGTGTTCCGCAAAGCAGTCACCCAATCTGTGTCTGGTCTCTCCAATGTAGAGGAGACCGCATTGTGAGCAGCGAATACAGTATGCTAAATTGCAAGAAGGACAAATAAATTGCTGTTTCACCTGGAAGGAGTGTTTGGGGGCCCTGGACAGTGAGAAGGGAGGAGGTAAAAGGGCAGGTGTTGCATCTCCTGCGCTTGCACGGGAAGGGGAGGGGGTGTTGGGGGTGACTGAGGAGTGGACCAGGGTGTCACGGAGGGAGCGGTCCCTTGGGAATGCTGAAAGGGGAGGGGAGGGGAAGATATGTTTGGTGGTGGGATCACGCTGGAGGTAGCGGAAATTGCAGAGGATGATCCGTTGAATATGGAGGCTGGTAGGGTGAAAGGTGAGGACAAGGGGAAGTCTATCGTGGTTCTGGGAGGGAGGAGAAGGGGTGAGAACAGAAGTGCGGGAAATGGAACGAACACGGTCGAGGGCCATGTCAACCATGGTAGAGGTGAATCCTCGGTTGAGGAAAAAGGAATACATATCGGAAGCACTAGTATGGAAGGTAGCATTGTCAGAACAGAGGAGACGGAGATGGAGAAACTGGGAGAATGGAATAGAATCCTTACAGGAAGCGGGGTGGGAGGATGTATAGTCCAGGTAGCTGTGGGAGTCAGTGGGCTTAGAGTGGATGTTTGTCGATAGCCTATCCCCAGAAATGGAGACAGAGAAATCAAGGAAGGGAAGGGAAGAGTCGGAAATGGACCATGTGAAGGTGAGGGAAGGGTGGAAATTGGAAGCAAAGTGAATGAAATTTTCTGGCAAGAGCAGGAAACGGCACCGATAGTATCATCAATGTACCGGAAAAAGAGGTGAGGGAGGGGACCCAAGTAGGACTGGAACAAAGAATGTTCTACATATCCCACGAAAAGGCAGGCATAATTAGGACCCATGCGGGTTCCCATAGCAACACCTTTAATTTGGAGGAAGTGAGTGGAGTCAAAGGAGAAGTTGTTCAATGTGAGAACAAGTTCAGCCAGGCGGAGGAGGGTGGTGGTGGACGGGAACAGGTTGGGCCTCTGTTCAAGGAAGAAGCAGAGCGCCCTCAGGCCATCCTGGTGGGGGATGGAGGTGTAGAGGGATTGGACGTCCATAGTGAAAAGGAGGCGGTTGGGGCCAGGAAACTGGAAACTGTTAAAGTGGCAGAGGGCGAGAAGTGAGTGGAGCAGCGAGGCTATAAAAGCCTGCAGTATCCAGGTAGGCCCCTCTTTTACAGCGGCGGACCTGGGCGAGAAGTGAGTGGAGCAGCGAGGCTATAAAAGCCTGCGGTATCCAGGTAGGCCCCTCTTTTACAGCGGCGGACCTGGGCGAGAAGTGAGTGGAGCAGCGAGGCTATAAAAGCCTGCGGTATCCAGGTAGGCCCCTCTTTTACAGCGGCGGACCTGGGCGAGAAGTGAGGGGAGCAGCGAGGCTAAAAAGCTATACAGGGTGACTGCTTTAATAGTGCGGGTCGCAGTGGTTGCTGGGTAAGTTTTTTTTTTAACCTGTATATAAGTTGGCGGTTTCTAAACCCGAGACACTACACTTGTAGTGTCCCCCACCCTTCCACCTCCTCTAACCTAAAGGGGGTGAGTGTATATCAGGAGGCCCGGTGAGTATCTAAACTCACTTTCGCGGGCTTTTGTTTGCAGAGGCTGGTCGGGAGCGGAGAGAGCCGAGTCCCGTGAGTATCTAAACTCACTTTCGCGGGCTTTTGTTTACAGAGGCTGGTGTCGGGAGCGGAGAAAGCCAAGGCCCAGTGAGTATCTAAACTCACTTTTGCGGGCTTTTGTTTACAGAGGCTGGTGTCGGGGGCGGAGAGAGCCGAGGTCCGGTGAGTATCTAAACTCACTTTCGCGGGCTTTTGTTTGCAGAGGTTTACCAATCTCAGACCGGCGGCGGCGTTCCAGAGCCACGTTACGATTCAAAACGTGACGTGGGCAGGAGGGAGCGGCTGATTGGGTGAGTACGGCAGGTTAGTATTTATACTACTTTATAGTTTGATAGTTAAGGTTCATAGTTCATAAAGTTTCGAAGATCTTAATTTTGTGATTATAATTTCTAGTGCTAGTAGCCAAGGGCCCTTGATTAATTCATTTAATTGAGTGAAATTGGTGGTATTGATTTGATTTAATTAAAGTTCAATTGATTAAAGGGTAAGTCATGGCAGGACAGCCCAGCCCCGTGTTGTGCTCCTCCTGCTCTATGTGGGAAATCAGGGACCCTTCCGGTGTCCCTGACGACCATGTGTGCGGGAAGTGTATCCAGCTGCAGCTACTGACAGCCCGCATTGCGGCGCTGGAGCTGCGGCTGGATGCATATTGGAGCATTCGCGATGCTGAGAACCTCGTGGATAGCACGTTTAGTGAGTTGGTCACACCGCAGGTGAAGTGTACAGGCAGGAAGGGAATGGGTGACCACCAGGCAGAGTAGGAGGTGCAGGCAGGTAGTGCAGGGGTCCCCTGTGGCCATCCCCCTCTCAAACAGATATACCGCTTTGGATACTGTTGGGGGGGATGACTTAGGGGAAGGCAGCAGCAGCCAACTTCCTGGCACCATGGGCGGCTCTGCTGCACAGGCTGGGAGGAAAAAGAGTGGAAGAGCTATAGTGATAGGGGACTCAATTGTAAGGGGAATAGATAGGCGTTTCTGTGGCCGCAACCGAGACTCCAGGATGGTGTGTTGCCTCCCTGGTGCAAGGGTCAAGGACGTCTCGGAGCGGCTACAGAACATTTTGGAGGGGGAGGGCGAACAGCCAGCTGTCGTGGTGCACATAGGCACCAACGATATAGGTAAAAAAGGGGATGAGGTCCTAAAAGCAGAATATAGGGAGTTAGGAGGTAAATTAAAAAATAGGACCTCAAAGGTAGTAATCTCAGGATTGCTACCAGTGCCATGTGCTAGTCAGAGTAGAAATAGGAGGATATTTCAAATGAATACGTGGCTAGAGGAATGGTGCAAGGGGGAGGGATTCAAATTCCTGGGACATTGGAACCGGTTCTGGGGGAGGTGGGACCAGTACAAACCGGACGGTCTGCACCTGGGCAGGGCCGGGACCGCTGTCCTAGGGGGAGTGTTTGCTAGTGCTGTTGGGGAGGATTTAAACTAATGTGGCAGGGGGTTGGGAACCTGAGCAGGGAGACAGAGGAAAGCATGTCAGGAAGGGACAGAAGGTATGGAGTAAAAGGTAAAGTGTTAAATAAGGAAAAAGCAGGAAGTAAGTGTCGCAAAACACATTTGAAAGTTCTTTATCTGAATGCACGTAGCATTCGTAACAAAATTGATGAGTTAACGGCACAAATAACTATGTATGGGTATGATCTTGTGGCCATTACAGAAACATGGCTGCAGGGTGACAACGTCTGGGAATTAAATATGCCAGGGTAATTAACAATCAGGAAGGACAGGCAGGAAGGAAGGGGAGGGGGGGTGGCTATGTTAATAAAGGAAGGAATCACTGTAATACAGAGAAATTATATTGGGTCAAAAGATCAGGATAATGAAACAGTTTGGGTAGAGATAAGGAATAATAAGGGGAAAAAAACACTGGTGGGCGTAGTATATAGGCCTCCTAATAGTTGCAACTCTGTTGGAAGAATTATTAATCAGGAAATAGTTGGGGCATGTAATAAGGGAACAGCTATAATTATGGGGGATTTTAACTATTATATTAACTGGACAAATCAAATTGGGCAGGGCAGCCTTGAGGAAGAGTTTATTGAGTGTCTTCGGGATGGATTTCTTGAGCAGTATGTAACTGATCCTACAAGGGGGCAAGCAACCTTGGACCTGGTACTGTGTAATGAGTCTGGATTAATTAATAATGTCCTAGTTAAGGATCCCCTTGGAATGAGTGACCATAACATGGTTGAATTCCATATCCAATTAGAGGGTGAGAAGGTTGGTTCTCAAACAAGCATACTGAGCTTGAATAAAGGAGACTATGATGGCATGAGAGCAGAATTGATTAAAGTGGACTGGGAAAATAGATTAAAGGGTAAGACGGTACATGAGCAGTGGTGTTCATTCAAGGAGTTATTTTACAACTTTCAAAATAAATATATTCCACTGAGGAAAAAAGGGTGTAAAAGAAATGACAGCCATCCATGGCTAAGTAAAGAAATTAAAGAAAGTATCCAACTAAAAACAAGGACATATAAGGTAGCCAAAGTTAGTGGGAGGATAGAAGATTGGGAAGTCTTCAAAAGACAACAAAAAGTAACTAAAGGATTGATTAAGAAAGGGAAAATAGACTATGAAAATAAATTAGCAAAAAATATAAAAACAGATAGCAAGAGTTTCTATAGTTATATAAAAAGAAAAAGGGTGGTTAAGGCAAACGTAGGTCCCTTAAAGGATGAGACCGGGAAATTAATGGTGGGAAACATGGAGATGGCAAAAATGCTGAACAAATATTTTGTTTCAGTCTTTACGGTAGAGGACACTAAGAATATCCCAACACTGGACAAACAGGGGGCTCTAGTGGGGGAGGAGCTAAATACGATTAAAATCACTAAGGAATTGGTACTCAGTAAAATAATGGGACTCAAGGCGGATAAATCCCCTGGACCTGATGGCTTACATCCTAGGGTCTTGAGGGAAGTGGCAGTAGGAATTCTGGATGCTTTGGTAATAATTTTCCAAAACTCCCTGAACTCAGCAAAGGTCCCGGCAGATTGGAAAACTGCTAATGTAACACCCTTATTTAAAAAGGGTTGTAGGCAGAAGGCTGGAAATTATAGACCAGTTAGCCTAACATCTGTGGTGGGTAAAATTTTGGAGTCTATTATTAAGGAGACAGTAACGGAACATTTAGATAAACATAATTTAATAGGACAAAGTCAGCATGGCTTTATGAAGGGGAAGTCATGTCTGACAAATTTGCTCGAGTTCTTTGAGGATATAACGTACAGGGTGGATAAAGGGGAACCAGTGGATGTAGTGTATTTAGACTTCCAGAAGGCATTTGACAAGGTGCCACATAAAAGATTATTACTCAAGATAAAAAATCACTGGATTGGGGGTAATATTCTGGCATGGGTGGAGGATTGGTTATCTAACAGGAAGCAGAGAGTTGGGATAAATGGTTCATTCTCGGACTGGCAACCAGTAGCCAGTGGTGTTCCGCAGGGGTCGGTGCTGGGTCCCCAACTCTTTACAATCTATATTAACGATTTGGAGGAGGGGACCGAGTGTAACATATCAAAGTTTGCAGATGATACAAAGATGGGAGGGAAAGTAGAGAGTGAGGAGGACATAAAAAACCTACAAGGGGATATAGACAGGCTGGGTGAGTGGGCAGAGATTTGGCAGATGCAATACAATATTGGAAAATGTGAGGTTATGCACTTTGGCAGGAAAAATCAGAGAGCAAGTTATTATCTTAATGGCGAGAAACTGGAAAGTACTGCAGTACAAAGGGATCTGGGGGTCTTGGTGCAAGAAAATCAAAAAGTTAGTATGCAGGTGCAGCAGGTGATCAAGAAAGCCAATGGAATGTTGGCTTTTATTGCTAGGGGGATAGAATATAAAAACAGGGAGGTATTGCTGCAGTTGTATAGGGTATTGGTGAGACCGCACCTGGAGTACTGTATACAGTTTTGGTGTCCATACTTAAGAAAAGACATACTTGCTCTCGAGGCAGTACAAAGAAGGTTCACTCGGTTAATTCCGGGGATGAGGGGGTGGACATACGAGGAGAGGTTGAGTAGATTGGGACTCTACTCATTGGAGTTCAGAAGAATGAGAGGCGATCTTATTGAAACATATAAGATTGTGAAGGGGCTTGATCGGGTGGACGCGGTGAGGATGTTCCCAATGATGGGTGAAACTAGAACTAGGGGACATAATCTTAGAATAAGGGGCTCCTCTTTCAAAACTGAGATGGAGAAGAAACTTTTTCACTCAGAGGGGAGTGGGTCTGTGGAATTTGCTACCCCAGGAAGCTGTGGAAGCTGCTTCATTAAATAAATTTAAAACAGAAATAGACCGTTTCCTAGAAGTAAAGGGAATCAGGGGTTACGGGGAGCGGGCTGGAAATTGGACATGAGTTTGAGTTCGGTTCGGTCAAGGCCCTGTGGGTGGCGGAGCGGGCCCAGGGTCCGAGTGGCCTGGTCCTGCTCCTACTTCTTGAGTTGTTTAGAGTTGAGGTTGGATCAGATCAGCCATGATCTCATTGAATGGCGGAGCAGGCTCGAGGGGCCGATTGGTCTACTCCTGCTCCTATTTCTTATGTTCTTATGTAGGGCGTCGGAAGAGTTGCGGATGTAGGTGGGAAGAGACTGGACAAGGGGAGAAAAAATAATCGAGATAGGAAGAAATTAGTTCCATGGGGCAAGAACAGGCTGAAACAATGGGTCTACCAGGGCAGTCCTGTTTGTGGATCTTGGGAAGGAGGTAGAAGTGGGCTGTGTGGGGTTGGGGAACTATAAGGTTGGCGGCCGTAGAGGGAAGATCTCCAGAGGAGATGAGGTCAGTGACAGTTTTGGAAATGATGGCTTGATGTTCGGTCGTGGGATCATGGTCCAGGGGGAGGTAGGAGGTGGTGTCAGGGATTTGACGTTTAGCCTCCGCATGGTAGAGGTCAGTTCGCCAAACAACAACAGTGTCACCCTTGTCAGCAGGTTTAATGACAATGCTGGGGTTGGATCTGAGAGAATGAAGTTCAGAGGAAGGTAGGTTGGAGTGAGTGAGGGTAGCAGAGAAATTGAGACGGTTGATGTCACGACTGCAGTTCGCAATGAAAAGATCTAGAGGTGAAGAGGCCAGAGGGAGGGGTCCAGGTAGAACGAGAATTCTGAAAACGGGAGAAAGGGTCAGCTGTGCGGAGGGGGGGGGAAAGACTCCTGGCCAAACAAGAGGGCATGGAGACGAAGGCGACGGAAAAAGAGCTCAGCGTCGCGCAGAGCTCGAAATTCATTGAGGTGGGGCGTAAGTGGATGAAGCATAGGCCTTTGCTGAGGACTGATCGTTCGGGGTCAGAGAGGGGAAGGTCAGAGGGGATAGTGAAAACACGGCAGGGAATGAGATTGGAAGAAGGGATGGGGTCAGAGGAAAGTGAAGAGGAAGAAGGTTCCAGGGGGCGTTGGTGTCCAAGAGTTGTTGAAGCTTATGATCCTTGACACCTGAAAAGGAAGAAAAAAAGTTTATTGTTAAAGCGCTGGATGAGGCGAAGGATGAAATGGAACTACGGACCAGGACAGCTTTGAGATAGAGTAAGTCGGTGCTGCTGAAGGTCAAGAGCGTGTATGTGGCAGCGCATGGCGTTGAGCATGTATCTTAGGATGCGGCGAGAGCAGTGGTTCGAGGAACGCTGAATATAGAGTCATAGTCATAGAGCCATACAGCACGGAAAGAGGCCCTTCGGCCCATCGTGTCCGTGCCGGCCATCAAGCCCTATCTATTCTAATCCCATTTTCCAGCACTTGGTCTGTAGCCTTGTATGCTATGGTATTTCAAGTGCTCATCTCAATGCTTCTTGAATGTTGTGAGGGTTCCTGCCTCTACCACCCTTTCAGGCAGTGAGTTCCAGATTCCAACCACCCTCTGGGTGAAAAAGTTTTTCCTCAAATCCCCTCTAAACCTCCTGCCCCTTACCTTGAAACTCTGCCCCCTTGTTATTGTCCCCTCTACTAAGGGGAAAAGTTCATTTCTATCTACCCTATCTATGCCCCTCATAATTTTGTACACCTCAATCAGGTCCCCCCTCAGCCTTCTCTGCTCGAAGGAAAACAACCCCAGCCTGACCAGTCTCTCTTCATAGCTGAAGTGCTGCAGCCCAGGTAACATCCTGGTGAATCTCCTCTGCACCCTCTCCAATGCAATCACATCCTTCCTATAGTGTGGCGACCAGAACTGCACACAGTATTCCAGCTGTGGCCTAACTAGCGTTTTGTACAGCTCCATCATAACCTCCCTGCTCTTATATTCTATGCCTCGGCTAATGAAGGCAAGTATCCCATATGCCTTTTTAACCACCTTATCTACCTGTCCTGCTGCCTTCAGGGATCTATGTACATGCACACCAAGGTCCCTCTGATCCTCTGTCCTTCCTAGGGTCCTACCATTCATTGTGTATTCCCTTGCCTTGTTAGTCCTCCCAAAATGCATCACCTCACACTTTTCAGGGTTAAATTCCATTTGCCACTGTTCTGCCCATCTGACCAACCCGTCTATATTGTCCTGTAGCCTGAGGCTTCCCTCCTCGCTATTTACCACCCCACCAATTTTCGTGTCATCTGCGAACTTACTGATCATACTTCCTACATTCATATCTAAATCATTAATGTACACTACAAACAACAAAGGACCCAGCACCGATCCCTGCGGTACACCACTGGACACAGGCTTCCAGTCACAAAAACAACCTTCGACCATCACCCTCTGTCTCCTGCCACTAAGCCAATTTTGGATCCAATGTGCCAAGTTGCCCTGGATCCCATGGGCTCTTACCTTCTTGACCAGTCTCCCATGCGGGACTTTGTCAAAAGCCTTATTGAAGTCCATGTAGACCACATCAACTGCACTACCCTCATCCACACACCTAGTCACCCCCTCGAAAAATTCAATCCAAGCCATGCTGACTATCCTTGATTAATCCCTGCCCCTCCAAGTGGAGACTAATTCTGTCCCTCAGAATTTTTTCCAATAATTTCCCTACCACTGATGTTAGGCTCACTGGCCTATAATTCCCTGGTTTATCCCTACTACCCTTCTTGAATAATGGTACGACGTTAGCTGTCCTCCAGTCCTCTGGCACCTCCCCTGTGGCCAGAGAGGTTCTGAAAATGTGTGTCAGAGCCCCTGCAATCTCCTCCCTTGCCTCACACAGCAGCCTGGGATACATCTCGTCTGGGCCTGGGGATTTATCCACTTTTAAGCCCGCTAAAACCGCTAGCACCTCCTCCCTCTCAATACTAATTTGTTCAAGTATATCACAATCCCCCTGTGATTTCTATGCCTACATCGTCCTTCTCCATAGTGAACACAGATGCAAAATATTCATTTAAAACCCCACCTACATCTTCTGGCTTGGAAATATATGTAATCCTGGGTGGATCCAAAACATGAAGGGTGGAATTTCAGTTGGAATCCACGTGGAATAAGTCAGAGCCAGGGACAGTTGCTGAGGAAAGAGATATGGCTGTGAAATCGAATTTTGGTAGATACCTGATCAAACATGAGAAGGAAAACAAAAAGCAATGAAGATGAACAAAGTAAAAGAGACAAACAGAAATCCCGTCTTTGAGAAGAGCAGAACTTCTTCAAGGCGGGCATTCCCGGAAGAGAAGTTTTTGTAGCTTGGTTTATAGAGTTGTAGTGGGTAAAGGAATCACCAATTATTTATTTTCACTTAAAAAATTAAAGAGCACTTGTTTCACTGTCTCAAGGCAGATATCCTTGACTTTTGACTTCAATTTCTTTCACAGTTGTGCACCTTTCCCCTACATCGCAGCAACCCTCTTGCAATAGAATGATCTCTGACTCACCACAAGCAGTGCCACAGGAGATCCTCTAGAATATCTCTCTCTTATATGAAATATTTTGCATCTTGTGCACACTACCAGTTTGTCACACTTCCTGTGTCGTAATTTTGTCATGTTTTTCAGTCATATCTGGGTGTCACACCTTGGAATTACTTTTAACTGTAAGGTTTGTATGGTTAACATTATACTTACCTTTTCAGTCGCTCAACTGCTGCTGTGCCTCCAAACTGCATCTTCCAGGTCTGTTCCTCCTGATGCTAGGTGGCACTGCGGCTCCTTTGCCAGGGCTGTTTTTGAACCTACGAGTTTTATGTAATTTGGTTGTTATTTTTACTTTTTCTAAATTTTACTCGTTTCTCCTGCACTTGCCCCCTCCCCCCACCACTGCTTTGGTTCCCTGGCTGCCACCTCCAAGGGCCTTGGGCCACTCCCCCGGGACTGTTTACTTTTTTTTTTGGCACATATCCCATTTCTGGTCTTCATGCCAGTTTCCACAACAAGAACTTGCAATTCTACTGCCATTATTTCAGGCGTCCGACTCTGGGGTCATGCCTCTTGACTCCTATCCACCTCTTTTTCATCCACAACACACACACACAGACACATAGACACACACACACACATAGACACACACACACACAGACCTATATATATGCAGAAAGATAAAGTGAGGTTGAAAGAGAAATTGGCATACAGGATAAAATTAGGTTATAGTCCAACAGTTTTATTTGAAATCACAAGCTTTCGGAGCGCTGCTCCTTCGTCAGGTGAACCTGGTGTTGTGCGACTTCTTACATTTGTCCACCCCAGTCCAACACCGGCATCTCCACATCAAGGATAAAATGATGAAAGGATGAGACAGGGTAGATAGAAGCAGACTGTTTCCAGTAGTTGAGGGGTCAAGAACAAGGAGGTTATAGATACAAGATTAAATGTAAGAGATTTACAACAGAAAGGAAGAAAAACTTCTTTACACAGAATGAGGATGTGGTTGAAGCAAAAGCAATGCCAACATTCAAGATTAGATTGGATGGGCAGAGAAGGAAAAGGGGATATGGGAATGGGATGGGTTAATGTGATTAGAACTATTTATTTGCACTGACAAGGCCTGGTTGGGCTGAATGGCCTGTTTCCGTGTTGTAACCTGTTTATTTCTATGTATATATAAAAAGTTTATGTATACACGCACACTTTACTCACACATAGCTGCAATATGTTAAAGTTCTTATGTGGGTCATGTGCTCCATTGAAAACTCCGATGTAAACATTTCTTGTAGGAATTCCAATGTACAAATGCCCAATTACTTGTATGCTTACGTGTTACGTTTCCCCAGTAACCCTTGTAAGTGGCACTCTAATAGGATTTCCAGTGTTAATCGGATCACTGTCTCCATGTAACGCCACACATGGTGCTATATTATCTTTTCACCACAAATCACTCAAAATGCTTTCTGCAAAGGTTTTTGTCTGCCATTTCTTTCTCAGTATCTGAAACTTCAAGGCCTGGAGATTTAATCCCACTGTGCCCATTTTATAGGTGTAAAATGGGCGCTTGAGGGTACAGCAGGTCACAGCAAACTGGGAGATGTCGCTAATGTCACCTGCTGCAGCCTGGAATGACAAACAAAAACATTATCTGAAATTGCTCTGTCCTACAATAAATAAGTTTTTTCCATGAACAAAATCGTCAACAGAGCATGTAACTTTGATTATGTTTCTATTCACACTCAAGGAAGCAATGGTCTGTGCCTGAATTCAGGTTTGGAGTGGCATAAAAGTTAAGGGGCACGGTGACCTCGACAGCCACAGTTGTGGCTACAGCAGGTGGCATAGCTCGGTGAAGTGCAGGCACCTCATACATTTCCTGTATCAACCTGACCGAGGAGCAAAGTGTCCCCTGAAGACCCGCTGTGGGTAGGGCCTCCTGTGCAGTGCCCTCCTCTTCCCTCATCCCCCAGGTGCTCCTGACTTCTTAGCCAGTTTTGCACTCCTCGCAATATTGGATCGGACTGCTCCATAGGCATCCAAGGCATATGCAAGTATTAAAAAGCATCACTTTATTAAAATAAGGGGACCCTATGCCTGTTTGAGGACCATTTGGGGAAATTGGGCACATCCACTCCATACAGGTTCGTTGCTAATTTGTGCTTGTAGACTACTAGTTCAGTTCTGGGTCTTTTTTTGGCGATTTTCTCTATTGCACAAGTAATTCTGATTTCTAGGAACAGCCTTGTGCTGGTGCTTGGGCTCTTTTATGTCTGATTTTCAAACAGTTTATTCCAGTCATGGGTGGTCTGGTAGGTTTGCCTGTGGAGCTGAAAGAGGGGGCACAGCAATGTAGCACAGACGCACAGCATTGCCACATCCCTTTGCTCTGTGTACACAATGCTCATCTAAATTTCTATCAGTTTTCTCAAACTATGCACTGCTATTCCTTTTCTCCTAGTTTCAGTCATTACTTTTGTGAGCTGTAACAAATCACACTAGTCTGTGCAGTAGTCCTCAGCACTTCTAGAGCCTTTGTTGTGATATGGCATCTCATGGCTGGGGGAAAGCTACCTTGTGACAAATACAACAACAGCTGCTTGCATTTATATAGCGCCTTTAACGTAGTAAAACGACCCAAGGTGCTTCACAGGAGCATTATCAAACAAAATTTGACACAAAACCACATAAGGAGATATCAGGACAAATGATTGTTAGGTTTTAAGGAGGGTCTTAAAGGAGGTGAGAGAGGTAGAGAGCAATGTTCCCTGTAATTTATTTTGGGTGCACGGTCCCTTTAAGGGGCTGTGTGGCCCATTCAAACTTCCGCGCATGCGCGGTTTTTCCATTGAGAAACCAGCAAGCGGCCTCTGCCAGAGCTTCAGGCAATCGCACAGCTAAATGTTAATATTGGTAGAGAGGCGGAGAAGTTTAGGGAGGGCATTCCAGAGCTTAGGGCATAGACAGCTGAAGGCACAGCCGTCAATGGTGGAGCCATTAAAATCGGCGCAAGAGGCCAGAATTGGAGGAGTGCAGAGATCTCAGAGTGTTGTGGGGCTGGAGGAGGCTGTAGAGATAGGGCGCAGCGAGGAAATGGAGAGATTTGAAAACAAGGATGAGAATTTTAAAATCGAGGCGTTGCCGGAGTGGAAGCCAATGTAGGTCAGCGAGCACAGGGGTGATGGGTGAACGGGACTCGGTATGAGTTAGGACACGGGCAGCAGAGTTGCCGGTGATAAATGGAAGGCCGGCCAGGAGTGCATTAAAATAGTCAAGTCGAGAGACAACAAAGGCATGGATGAGGGTTTCAGCAGCAGATGAGCTGAGGCAGGGTCGGAGACGGGCAATGTTATGGAGGTGGAAGTAGGTGGTTTTGGTGGTGGAGGGAATATGTGGTCAAAAACTCATCTCAGGGTTAAATAGGACACCAAGGTTGCGAACAGTCTGGTTCAACCTCAGACAATGACCAGGGAGAGGGATGGAGTCGGTGGCTAGGGAATGGAGTTTGTGGCGGGGACCAAAGACAATAGCTTCGGTCTTCCCAATATTTAGTTGGAGGAAATTTCTGCTCATCCAGCATCGGATGTCATACAAGCAGCGTGACAAATCAGAGACAGTGGAGGGGTCGAGAGAGGTGGTGGTGAGGTAGAGCTATATGTGCTCATGAACTGGATATACACCTTCTTCAGAGGACATAAAAAGTGGGCATTCATCATCTTTTCACAACACAGACATATGGTTGCCAATCCATTTATTGTATTCATAAGTATTCTGATTAATGCCAGCAAAAATTACATTCTCTGTAGAAGTGTCATTCGCAGAATGTTAACCCATCTCTAAAAGGCAGTCCGTGACCAAGTCACTGCAGATAGAAATAGACAGAATTAAAGAGTGGATGGATAAAGTGCTGTTTTATATTCAACATGTGTCACTAGCTGAGAAAGTGACCATAATGATACTCAACCATTCTAGTCTACAGAAGCATTACCTCTTTCCTCAGTTACAAACCTTGAAGCATTTAAATTAATAGAACTGTACCGAGGCAATAAAATGACAAAAATGGCGAGATGACCTGGGAGAAGAGGGGGAATGCTCAGGAAGCTCTGACCTACGGCTGGATGACCTGGGAGAAGAGGGGGAATGCTCAGGAAGCTCTGACCTATGGCTGGATGACCTGGGAGAAGAGGGGGAATGCTCAGGAAGCTCTGACCTACTTTTTATATTTGGTAACTTCAGTGCTCTATAAAGCATAAATTGGCCCAGTGATAAAACAGCATGATTCCAAAGTACTCCTTATCTTTCCTGTATCTGGATTCAGTTCAGGGGCCTGAGTGCTGTAAATTTCATTCAGCCATAATTTTTCAACTTGCTCTTTCAGACTGGTGGACATAATATTGCATTCTTAAAACATATTTAACAGAGAAGTACTCAAGTTAAATTACTGACCATAATAGTTCCCATTATTCAAGGGAGAGACCATTACACAATTTCCTAATGCAAGTTCAGAAGAATCTGTATGAAGTAACCATCCCCCGCATTACAGGAATTACCATGCAAGTAATTTCCCTTATTTTACAGTTTGGGACCCAACATGTGAATGGAGCCAGGGGTAGATAAACTTAAAAAAAAATCTTTATAGATTTATACCCATTTTTTTCCCCTCAAATTACTTGGGGGTTTCCTGAGCCACATGTTAACTGTAATTGGACTCAACTTACTTCCAGACTTATACCAATGTGAATCTCAACCAACCACAATGAGTTGCACAATAGTGGCTCAATTACAGCATGTTCACAAATTTCAACTTCCTCCACGGGGAAGCACGTGGCTTTCATTGTCATTGCACCATACACTGAAATCAGCATACAGCATATTAGAGGTAGGAACCCAGATGTTACATGTTAAACATAGAAACATAGACATAGAAGATAGGAGCAGGAGTAGGCCATTCGGCCCCTCGAGCCTGCTCCGCCATTTAATGCGATCATGGCTGATCATCCAAATTCAGTACCCTGTCCCTGCTTTCTCCCCATATCCCTTGATCCCCTTAGCCTTAAGAAATATATCTAACTCCTTCTTGAATATATTTAATGAATTGGACTCAACTGTCTTCTGTGGTAGAGAATTCCACAGGTTCACCACTCTCTGGGTGAAGAAATTCCTCATCATCTCAGTCCTAAATGGCTTACCCCTTATCCTTAGACTGTGACGCCTGGTTCTGGACTCCCCTGCCATCGGGAACATCCTTCCTGCATCTAGTCTGTCTAGTCCTGTTAGAATTTTATAAGTTTCAATGAGATCCCCTCTCATTCTTCTAAACTCTAGCGAATACAAGCCCAATCAACCCAATCTCTCTTCATACGTCATTCCTGCCATCCCAGGTATCAGTCTGGTGAATCTTTGCTGCACTCCCTCCATGGCAAGAATATCCTTCCTCAGATAAGGCGACCAAAACTGCACATACTCAAGGTGTGGTCTCACCAAAGCCCTGTACAACTGCAGCAAGACCTCCTTGCTCCTGTACTCGAATCCTCTCGCTATGAAGGCCAACATACCATTTGCCTTCTTAACCGCCCGCTGCAACTTCATGCTTACATTCAGCGACTGGTGCACAAGGACACCCAAGTCTCGTTGCACTTCCCCTTTTCCTAATCTATTGCCGTTCAGATAATAATCTGCCTTCCTGTTTTTGCCACCAAAGTAGATAACCTTGCATTTATCCACATTATACTGCATCTGCCATGCATCTGCCCAATCATCCAACCTGTCCAAATCATACTGGAGTTTCTCTGCATCCTCCTCATAGCACACATGCCCACCCAGCTTTGTGTCGTCTGCAAACTTGGAGATATTACATCTAGTTCCCTTGTCTAGATCATTTATATATATTGTGAATAACTGGGGTCCTAGCACCGATCCCTGCGGTACCCCACTAGTCACTGCCTGCCACTCGGAAAAAGACCCGTTTATTCCAACTCTTTGCTTCCTGTCTACCAACCAGTTTTCTATCCAAGTCAGTACCTTACCCCCAATCCCATGTGCTTTAACTTTGCACGCTAATCTCTTATGCGGGACCTTATCGAAAGCCTTCTGAAAGTCCAAATATACCACATCCACTGGTTCTCCCTTATCTATTCTATCAGTTACATCCTCAAAAAATTCCAGTGGATTAGTCAAGCATGATTTACCTTTTGTAAATCCATGTTGACTTTGTCCGATCCTGTCACTGTTTTCCAAGTGCTCTGCTATTACATCTTTTATAATGGACTCTAGCATTTTCCCCACTACCGATGTCAGGCTTACCGGTCTATAATGCCCCGTTTTCTCTCTACCACCTTTTTTAAATAGTGGGGTTACATTAGCCACCCTGCAATCCATGGGAACTGTTCCAGAGTCTATAGAATTTTGGAAGATGACCAGCAATGCATCTACTATTTCTAGGGCCACTTCCTTAAGTACCCTAGGATGTAGATTATCAGGCCCTGGGGATTTATCGGCCTTCAATTCCGTCAATTTCCCTAACACCATTTCCCTACAAATACTGATTTCATTCAGTTCTTCCCTCTCATTAGACCCTATGTTCCCCGACATCTCTGGGAGGTTATTTGTGTCCTCCTTTGTGAAGACAGAACCAAAGTATGTATTCAATTAGTCTGCCATTTCTTTGTTCCCCATTATAAATTCCCCTGATTCTGACTGCAGGGGACCTACGCTTGACTTCACCAATCTTTTTCTCTTCACATATCTATAGAAGCTTTTACAGTCAGTTTTTATGTTCCCTGCAAGCTTACTCTCATACTCTATTTTCCCCCTCTTAATTAATCCCTTTGTCCTCCTTTATTGAATCCTAAACTGCTCCCAATCCTCAGGTTTGCTGCTTTTTCTGGCCAATTTATATGTCCTCTCCTTGGATCTTATGCTATCCCTAATTTCCCTCGTTAGCCACGGTTAAGCCACCTTTTTTGTTTTATTTTTATGCCAAACAGGGATGAACAAATTCTGTAGTTCATCCATGCGATCTTTAAATGTTTGCCATTGCCTATCCACCGTCAACCCTTTAAGTAACGTTCCCCAATCCATCCTAGCCAACTCGCGCCTCATACCATCGTAGTTTCCTTTATTTAAATTCAGGACCCTAGTCTCTGAGTCAACTACTTCACTCTCCATCTTAATGAAGAATTCTATCATATTATGATCGCTCCTCCCCAAGGGGCCTCGCACAACAAGATTGCTAATTAATCCTTTCTCATTACAGAATACCCAGATCTCTAGTTGGTTCCTCGACATATTGGTCCAGGAAACCATCCCGTATACACTCTAGGAATTCCTCCTCCACAGTATTGTTACTAATTTGGTTAGCCCAATCTATATGTAGATTAAAGTCACTCATGATAACTGCTGTGCCCTTATTGCACGCGTCTCTAATTTCCCATTTAATGCCATCCCCAACCTCAGCATTACTGTTTGAGGGTCTGTATACAACTCACACTAACGTTTTCTGCCCCATGGTATTTCTCAGCTCTACCCATACAGATTCCACATCATCAGAGCTAATATCCTTCCTTACTATTGTGTTAATCTCCTCTTTAACCAGCAATACTACCCCACCACCTTTTCCTGAATATTGAATGTTCGATGTTGAATTCCCAGCCTTGGTCACCCTGGAGCCATGTCTCCGTAATCCCAATTATATCATATCCGTTTACAGCTATTTGCGCAGCTAATTCATCCACCTTATTACGAATGCTCCTTGCATTAAGACACAAAGCCTTCAGGCTTGTTTTTTTAACACTCTTAGACCATTTAGAATTATTGTTTACTGTGGCCATGTTTGATTTACACCCTTGAATTCTCTGACTTCCACTTTTGCTTTTCTCCTTCCTGTCTTTTGCTTCTATCCTTGCTTCCCTTTCCTCTGTCTCCCTGCACAGGTTCCCAACCCCCTGCCATTTTAGTTTAAACCCTCCCCAACAGCACCAGTAAACACTGCCCAGGTGCAAACCGTCCAGTTTGTACTGGTCCCACTTCCACCAGAACCGGTTCCAATGTCCCAGGAATTTGAATCCCTCCCCCTTGCACCATTCTTCTAGCCACTTATTCATCTGAAATATCCTTCTATTTCTACTCTGACTGGTACGTGGCACTGATAGCAGTCCTGAAATGACTACCTTTGAGGTCCTATTTTTAAAATTTACCTCCTAACTCCCTATATTCAGCTTTTAGGACCTCATCCCATATTTTACCTATATCGTTGGTACCTATATGCACCACGACAACTGGCTGTTCACCCTCTCCCTCCAGAATGCCCTGCAGCCGCTCCGAGACATCCTTGACCCTTGCACCAGGGAGGCAACATACCATCCTGGAGTCTCATTTGCGGCCGCAGAAACGCCTATCTATTCCCCTTACAATAGAATCCCCCATCACTATAGCTCTCCCGCTCTTTTTCCTCCCCTCCTATGCAGCAGAACCACCCATGGTGCCAGGAAGTTGGTTGCTGCTGCCTTCCCCCGATAAGCCATCCCCCTCAACAATATCCAAAGTGGTATATCTGTTTGAGAGGGGGATGGCCACAGGGGACCCCTGCACTACCTGCCTGTGCCTACTACTCTGCCTGGCAGTCACCCATTCCCTTCCTGCCTGTGCAGCCTTTACCTGCGGTGTGACCAACTCATTAAACGTGATATCCACGACATCCTCAGCATCGCGAATGCTCCAGTATGCATCCATTCGCAGCTCCAGCGCCGCAATGCGGTCTGCCAGTAGCTGCAGCTGGATACACTTCCTGCACACATGGACGTCAGGGACACAGGAAGTGTCCCTGATCTCCCACATAGGGCAGGAGGAGCATGCCACGGGGCCGAGCTGTGCTGCCATGACATACCCTTTAATTAATTTAAATTAAATTAAATCAATACCACCAATTACACTACAATTAAATGTTATACTCAAGGGCCCTTGTTTACCAGCACTCCCCGCTACACAACAGAGACCTTAGAAACTATAACCACAAAAATTAAGACCTTCTAAACTTTATAAACTGTTAACCTTAACTGTCAAACTATATATAGTATAAATACTCACCTGGCCGTACTCACCCAATCAGCTGCTTCCTCTTGCCCGCGTCACTTTTTGAATCGTGACGTGGCTGTGGCACGCCGCTGCCGGTCTGCGAGATTGGCAAGCCTCTGAAAAAAGCCCACGAAAGTGAGTTTAAATACTCACTGTACCGTCGCTCTCTGCTCCTCCTGACTCTCCAACGTGCTGCAGCACACCAGAGGAAAACAATGTGGGTAGCATTCACTGCTATTTTTCTCAATTAATTCAAATCATCTGGGTACCTACATTTTGAAGGTGCAGGGTTTGAATATTGGGATTTATTTAATTGGGGTTAACAAAAATTGGAATAGGCTCCCCTCCAAATGAGGGGATGCAACTTCTAAACCGCCCCCCTACCCCAGCCCCATTTCCCCAGCTCCTAGGTCTTCCCCAGAGCATATACCTTCCACAGAAGAGATGGCAAGGTGGGCAAGGTGTTTCCTAGCCCATTATTAATTTTGCTCTTTGGTGATTACCAAAGCTACATGATGGAGACACTGCATCACATTTCCCTCTACTTGTGGAGAGATGCATTGACTCCAGTCAAAACTTTCCCATTTTGAGTGGCTGAGATTTGGAATACAATAGATTTGGAGGTTTCAAACTGCATTCTTCCACACTGGCACTTCCTGGTATCCTCAGATAATGAAGCAGTCCATGTCCGTATGCAGCAAGACCTGGACGACATTCAGGCTTGGGCTGATAAGTGGCAAGTAATATTCGTGCCACACAAGTGCCAAGCAATGGATATCTCCAACAAGCGAGAGTCTAACCACCACCCCTTGACATTCAACAGCATTACCATCGCTGAATCCCGCACCATCAACATCCTGGGGGGTCACCATTGACCAGAAACTTAACTGGACCAGCCACATAAATACTGTGGCAACCAGAGCAGGTCAGAGGCTGGGTATTCTGCGGGGAGTGTCTCACCTCCTGACTCCCCAAAGTCTTTCCACCATCTACAAGGCACAAGTAAGGAGCGTGATGGAATACTCTCCACTTGCCTGGATGAGTGCAGCTCCAACAACACTCAAGAAGCTCAACACCATCCAAGACAAAGCAGCCCGCTTGATTGGCACCCCATCCACCACCTTAAACATTCACTCCCTCCACCACCGGTGTACCGTGGCTGCAGTGTGTACCATCTACAAGATGCACTGGAGCAACTCACCAAGGCTTCTTTGGCAGCACCTCCCAAACCTGCGACCTCTACCACCTAGAAGGACAACAGCAGTAGGCGCATGGGAACACCATCACCTACAAGTTCCTCTCCAATTTACACACCATCCTGACTTAGAAGTATATCGCCGTTCCTTCATCGTCGCTGGGTCAAAATCCTGGAACTCCTTCCCTAACAGCTCTGTGAGAGCACCTTCACCACACGGACTGCAGCGGTTCAAGAAGGTGGCTCACCACCACCTTCTCAAGGGCAATTAGGGATGGGCAATAAATGCTGGCCTTGCCAGCGACGCCCACATCCCATGAACGAATATTTAAAAAAAATTCATTACTATTCTAATAGCTAAAAACCATGTTGAGCACTGTTCAAAAGGGTATGTGCGGAGAAAAAATTAACATTCTGATCTAAAGCAAATCCTGATTGTGGATGTCCAATTCTGAATCAGGCGTTGGCAAGTGAGTTCCCCTCCCCTAAACATGAGAATGGTGACTATCCTGACCAATGGGCTATCTTACATACGAAAATGATGGGCAGGAAAAGACCACCTGGTCCATCAGTCCAGCCCTACACTACAATGGCTGGACCATCATGGCTAAACACTCCTTCCTCACCCCCCCCACCCCCTCTTCCACCGCCCCCCTCCCCCACACTTCACACCCACCCCTGCAGCCATGTAATCGCCTGGGAGAGGCAAGAAGATAAACCCCGGGGTCAATAAGGGCAAAAATACACTAAAATTCCTCTCCGACCACCTCAGGCGATCAAAACATGTCCAGATCACATGGACCAAATATTACCAATAAAGACACTTACTTTCTATATGATGCGATCTCTGCCCCAGTCAGGAATCAGTCCAACTCCCTCTTGAAGGCATGCAGAGAGTCAACATCCACCACATCAGCTGGCAATGTCTTCACAGGCAGCACAGGCATTAAAGACAGAACCTGGTTCAGATGATAGCAATACCTGACACAGAGATGTCTTCAATGTTAGTGAGAGCATAAGCTCATAAGGATGAGGAAGAGAGAATCTATCTCACCAGTCACAATGTAGCTTTGGATAGTTGGTGAGGCTCAACTTGATTATCTGGTGGATAACTACTCAACAAGCCCTTGTTTTAAATGGTTTAACATCTTCTTTCATTTGATGGTGTTAGTCATCTCTCTTTATGTTGAAGATGACCTTAACAGCACCTGCAGCTCTAAAGAAAAATCTAGATCATCTACCTGTACATGGTCAAGAGTTTTGAACCACCTCGTCCTTCTGGTAGTGACCTTGTGGCTGAGCCACAGTCCATGCTGAGTCATGCAAAAATAGTGGCAAAAACTTTTCACATCTCACCACTGAATGATAGTAGGGTCATCGTCTTCATACTTTCCTGAATGCTATTTCACCAATGTAGCTGCAAAAAGTACAATACAGGAAAATCAACAAGGAAATATAGGAAAAATGCACGAGATTGGAATTTTGATCTGGGAGCACGGCAACATCCAGAGCAAGATAAGGGGATGAGTGAGTGAGCTTCTATACACTAACACCCAGCTTTAGCTCTGCACCTGCTTCATCATTTCAAGGGTATTGCTGCACTCCACGTGCCATGTATTTTGTTGTATTTCCTCACTGATTTTCCTGTGGTTTTTGTACCTACTTTGGAAAAAAGCATGAAGTATCAAACCAATGACATGTTGTTAAATAGTGAGAAATGTGAAGTCTCGTCAGTTCAGCCACAGATCTACAATGAACCTTGCAAAAACGGTGGAGAGACTTCCCATTAGTTACGTCACAGGCCTATGCTGAGCCATAGTAATTTCACAGTGGTGAAAACATTCCACTTCTCACTATTTAACAAAATAATAATCACTGTCTTTATAGTTTATCACAAATGTAGGTACAAAAAAAAAGACAAAACAAGAAAATCAGCAAGGAAAGAAGGAAAGTGACATGTATAGATCATGATCTGGGAGCAATGATATATCCAGGGCAAGATAAGGTCATGAGTGGATCAGCTCCCACTTGTACACAAACACCCAGCTTTAGCCCTCCACCTCTTCCATCAATCGAACAATGTTGCTGCAGTCTACAGCATAGGTTTTCCACCCATTTTCAGGCATATTTCAAGCACCCAGAGTGGGAAAATGGATCAGAGAGACAGGCCCAACTCCCCATAAACAATAAGATACAAATGGAACTGAAACCGGGATGAACACGATAGTTAATATACTGAATGACTATTTCCTCCAAGTATTCACAAGGAAAGACATGAGCAACATGCCCTCCTCAAACAGTTAACCAAAGTAAGATTGAGGACTTCGATATACAGGTGATGGCAGTCCTGTAACGAGCGGCCAAACTGATATCACTCATTTCACACCCCTGCTGAAGTTGAAAGATCCAGCGAGTCTTTGTAGACTCAACCTAAACATGTCCAACTAACAGAGAGCAACCACTCAACCAATAGATGTTGAACTACATAGTCAAAATAGTTGAGTGTAAGTGAGAAGTCATTATGACCAAATTGTAAAATGCTCTGGTCAGACCACGTACCGTGTCCAGTTCTGGTCACCGAGGGGGTGTACTCTGCCTTGTTTTTCGTTTTCCTCTTGCAGCACTCATGGAATACCCCAGCATAATGATGCCCAGTGAAACATAGTGCAATGACTGAATACCAGGCTCCCACCTACTCGAGGGTCTGCATGAGTCCTGGGGGCAGTCTGGAGCGTCTCCCTTTAATTTCCACAGCCCCCGAATGCTTGAATCTACTGGCTGCTGATCTCCCTCAAAGGGGGTGAGCAGCAGCATTTATGATGAAACAGCAAGCGTTTAGCAGGCAAGACAGCAGCATTTATTTTTAAATCGTGCCAGCTAAGAAAGGCCACCTGACTTTTAAATACATACAAGCTGTATTGGTGCCACAGGGACTGCAAGGAGGCACTGGGAACGCGAGGAAGTTTGCATGAAGTGAGCCAGTAGCCACAATGGAGTTATTTATGTAAACGATGCCAGCAATGGGAAATGATGGCCATTTATTTATTAATTGATTTTAAAATGCGGCAAGCAGCAGGGGAGAAAAATCCATTGGGCAACTTTTTTTTTGGCGAGTAGTTTGGAATCAGTTTACAAACTGGGTCCAAAATAATCATTTGTACCATATCACTGGCAATGGGGAAGCAGCAATTCGCCTACTTACTTATTTACTTTACATCAGGGTCCGCATGGGAGAAAATATTGAGTTTCAACAATTCAGCGCGAATATTGAGAATACCTTTAACTTGCAACATCTTGAAGTTAGCAGACAAGCTCAGTGCTGGCAGTGTCAGTGTCACCTAGTGTCGGAGGACTTAAAGTAAAAGTCTGGATATTTGTGTCGATGGTTAACCATTGATCACTGGAGCATTACATTAGGCATTACTAAGAGTTACAGGCATGACAAAAATCATTCCAGCAGGAAGTGTGATAATTGGAAATGCGCACGGTCTAAAGAATTTTAATATGTTATAGATACAAGGAGAAGAGAATTCTAATGATAGCAAGCCCAGGGATACGAGCAATCCTTGGCCATTCATTCCTACTGGACCCTACTGGGTCAAAGTCCTGGAACCCCATACCTAACAGCAATCTGGGAGTACCTTCATGGACTGCAGCGGTTCAGGAAGACGTCTCACCACCACAATTTTGAGGGCAACTAGGGATGGGCAATGAATGCCGGGCTTGCCAGTGACACCCACATCCCGAGAATGTATAATAAAAAAGGTGGGAACCCTAAAGCATCTTTCTCTAGCTCTTTAAGTTAAGACTTACCCACATCCCATGTACTGAAGAACAGAATGTGTCCAACTTTGAAATAAATCTTTTTTGCACTGCAGAATCCCATTCAGAATGCACTATACGTGTAAATTAATGTTGCAATACCACTGTTGCTGGCACTAAAGAAAACCAGCTCTACCTCTGGAAGATCATGGTAATGTAGCTTACAAAGTGCACATTAGCATAAATATTCATTATTGTGAATCACTGAGTATACCACATTTAAAGATAACAGATGCTTTAATGATGAAACATAGTTAACCCATAGAGTACTGGCAGTAGGAGGAAATTCTAGTCCCCTCGAGTTGTAAATCTTCAGGGCTTGAGCTCACACTCTATGATAATAAAACAGGCAATAACATAAAAAAACAAAAGCTGCTCAGCTGTCAGGAGCAACCTTGTTACTGTAATATGACTGAACTATAATACTGGAACTCCATCGTACAAAAAAAACCAACACTTTGGGAAGCTGGGAAATTGAATTTAACAATTCTGGTAATTTGTGGGCTGCCACCAGATAAAGTAACCCCATGAAAGCTGCTGGTTTCTTTCAAAAAACAAACTGCTTCACTAATGCCCTTCTGGGAAGGAACCTGCCACCCCTAACCAGTCTGTCTGCATGTGATTCCAGTCCCACACTACATTATTGACTCTTAATGCCTCCAGGGAAACTAGCAATGGGCAGCCCTAGTAAAACCGAAGTCAATGGCAATCAGGGGGGAAAACTCTCCACTGGCTGGAGTCATACCTAGCACAAAGGAAGATGGTTGTAGTGATTGAAGGTCCATCATCACAGCCCGAGGACATCGCTGCAGGAGTTCCTCAGGGCAGTGTCCTAGGCCCAACCATCTTCAGCTGCTTCATCAATGACCTTCCCCCCATCATGTCAGAAATGGGGATATTCGCTGATAACTGCAGTGTTCAGTGCCATTCACAACTCCTCAGATAATGAAGCAGTCCATCCCACATGCAACAAGACCTGGATGACATTCAGCCTTGGGCTGATAAGTGGCAGGTAACATTCGCGTCACAGAAGTGCCAGGCAATGACTATCGCCAACAAGCGAGAGTCTAACCACCGCCCCATGACATTCAATGGCATTACCATCGCCGAATCCCCCACCATCAACACACTGGGGGGTCACCATTGACCAGAAACTTAACTGGACCAGCCACATAAATACTGTGGCAACAAGAGCAGGTCAGAGGCTAGGTATTTTGCGGCGAATATCTCAACTCCTGACTCCCCAAAGCCTTTCTACCATAATAGTCATACCACTGTTATCACTAGCTACGATAGTCAAGCAGTTCTGCAATACAAATGCAGCATTATGCTTAAGTAAATGAGTTATAACAATATCTATCCTTGTGACAAAGGTTTCAGTTATTCCTAGACTGATGGATGACTGCTGACTGTAAACATCCTGCATGAACTAAATTTGGATAGTGAACTGACTTCCTATCCTTGCCCAAAGGTGACAGAATACTAATCCGGTGATTAGGTATGACAAGTGTAGTAAAATTCCCTGTATGTATGTAATCATAATTTTGGATTCAAATTACAATTATTACCACCGTATGCATTTTCTGGCAACTGTTTTCCTCTCCTAAAATGTATATATTTTTAAAAACAAAAATAGGTTGTAACCTATAAAAATGATACAGCGTACATGTATTAGTATTTTACAATGCCAGAAACCTAGTTCAGTGTTCAATTTTGCTGCAATGCTAAAGTGGTCATTGTTGTGATAAAGTTTCGGATACAAGTGCATCTTGTGCTCATTGCTACCCAAAAATCCTGTACAACAGTTGCATTCACTTAACACCTCACCCTCACTGCATTTTCAAAACTCAGATATTTGATCTCAACCTTTCACTTGAATATGCGACACTACCTACGCTGATAGAGAAACATATTAAGAGAGCTGTGTGCACACAGTTTTACCATTTCATTATACCATGCATGGTGTACATTGAGGCATAATCATGTCTCTGATTAGTTAAGATAATCCATCGATCCAGAATATCAGATTAATATTAAGTGTGTTGGTACATTTACTTTCATCTAAATTGCTTTTACCTTTTAGGAAATGAAGCATCAATTTTATATGCTGGAGAAAACCATGAGGCATAAGGAAAGTGGTAGAGAACCATGACCAAGTTGAATCTTTGCCCTCTCTCCTTTCCAGTCCGACACATGCTGGCATTTCAACAAATTGTACTATTCTTAAAAACCTATTTTAAAACTATGAGAAACACAAATACTCAAAACAGATTCAGTTTAATTCCCGTCAAACAACCATAAAAATTCAAACAACATAGAAAAGTGAAAACTTGCATCTAAACAAAATTCAACACCTTGAAGGATGTAATACATTAAAATGTAATTACAAAAACATGGAAAACTGAAAATTTTGACCTGTATTTATTTGCATGAAGTGGACGATGAGTAACTGGAGTTAACTAGACTGATTACCGGCAGCTACCAAGCAAGAGTAGCAGCTTATTAATAATTGTATTCCAATGAATTCACAATTTAGCAGTTTGTGCCAATTAAATTACCACTATATTATGGTTCACAACAGCTCTACAAAACAATCAAATTTCTAATGTCATAATTTACAACATAGAAAATATATCCAAAAAATGAAGTAGTTTCAGTGAAAGTTAATTTGATTTATTCATATTTCTGTCCCCCCCCCCCACCCCCGCCAGCTTTTGTACTACACATCATTCCAGTCAACAAATGCAGGTAGATAACTGGTCCCTGGTCCGCTGCCAATCGCACCTAAACCAGATACTACGAGATGTCCAACAGTTCGTCACTCATTAAAAAAGTGCCTCTGTTCTGCTGAAATGGAGAACTTGCCACATGGGATGAATCTCGAGCACAAGTTGCATTGTTAATGTGAACTTCAAAAAAAATATATACATTTCAATCCCCCAATACAGCAAAAATAATTTTAAGAACATTTAAATATAGTACAAGTTTTGCTTAAACTGCTTCACTATCACCAATTAAATGTAATAAAATGTGGTTTCAAAAGAGATGTTCAAACCGTGTCGAAGTAATATGTAGCATTGCTAGTCCTTTTTGAAGGCAAAGGCAGACAACTTTGAATTGGTGGATAGGTGCTGTGGTTTCTGTTTTTTGGCCAAGCCTTCGGATTCTTCAGAGTTTTCCTTTTTGTTTTCTGGCTCACCTTCACTTGGCGCCTCCATACGCTTGCGTTTTTTAACATCTTCTGCATCAGGCGTATTGTTGATACTTTCACTTCTTTTAGCTTTCTCCGTCCAGGCCTGGAAAATAAAATCGGCGCAAGAATAATTTAAAACGGCACTGCAGTGTGGATATTACAATTTGGGCCATCATTCAACACTGCACTAGAAGCTCATCTCAAAAGTCAGCTTCCAGAAAAAGGTGAACATATCTTCTGAAACTTAACCTCATGCATGTAATCAATTGGAGTTAGCATGCCTTGGAGTTAACAATCTACTCTTTCATTGCTGGGTTACGCCAGAAATCGTGCAGGATGTCCACTGTATATTCCTGATCTCTCCAAAAGGCAGAAAAGAACATGCTGTCAGATCATCTATTGCAAGCTAAACTACAAATTGTTTATTACAAGAAAGAAAATGTACACCGAGCTGAGTATGGCAGCTTGGTGCTTATGGTACTGGACCAACAACTCAAAAGTCATGAGTTTAAATTTCACTATGGCAAGTTGTGAAACTGAATTCCAAAAAAAAAATCAATGGCGTGATTTTTTTTCCACATGCTGGACCAGAAAGAAATAAAGTTTAGGAATCAATGCATGGCTGGAACGATGGTGTAGAAGGGAACGTTTCAGATTCCTGGGACCACTTTTGGGACCAGGAAAGCTGCACAGAGGGAAGAAACGTCACCTAAACTGGAGAAGCACCCACATCCTTGCGAAAAGGGTAAATAGGGCAGTGGGAAACATTTAAGCTAGTTAGGGCAGGTAGGAAAGGAAAATCCACAAAAAAGAAAAAGACTTGCATTTATATGGCGCCTTTCACTACCACCGGACGTCTCAAAGCACTTTACAGCCAATGAAGTACTTTTTGAAGTGTAGTCACTGTTGTAATGTAGGAAACGCGGCAGCCAATTTGCACACAGCAAGCTCCCACAAACAACAATGTGATAATGGCCAGATAATCTGTTTTAGTGATGGTGATTGAGGGATAAATATTGGCCAGGACACCAGGGATAACTTCTCTCTCTTCTTCGAAATAGTGCCATAGAATCTTTTACGTCCACCTGAAAGAGCAGACAGGGCTTCGGTTTAACGTCTTATCCGAAAGATGGCACCTTCGACAGTGCAGCCCTCTCTCAGTACTGCACTGAAGTGCCAACCTAGATTTTTGTGCTCAAGTCTCTGGAGTGGGACTTGAACCCACAATGTTCTGATTCATAGGCGAGGGTGAGCGACTGGCTGACACACAAGTCAAAAAGTATGAGGAAAAAAACCAGCAGGACATATTATGGGCAAAGTGGGAACTGTTATCCAGATTTTTGCCCACTGCCCTATTTACCCTTTCCACAGGGACACAGGTGCCTCTCCAGTTTAGGTGACGGCTCTCCCATTTGTGCAGCTTTCCCTGGCCCCAAGAGTTCTGTACTCGAATGCACATAGCATTAGAAATAAAACAATTTGAAAGCACAAATTCAACTTATGAGGGGTATAATGTTGTAGCCATTACAGCGACCTAGCCACAACCCAAGTATGATTGGAAACTAAATATTCCTGGCTATAGGATCTTTAGAAATTACAGAAAAATTAGGAAAGATTGGGGGGGGGGGGGGGGGGCAGGGGGGGATGCAATAATAGTAGAAACAAGGATTTCAATGATCACACAGTGGAATTACTATGTGTAGAGTTAAGGAACAGCAAAGGTGCAAAGACTCTGGTAGGAAGTATCTACAGACCTCATGATAATAATGATGATGTAGTGGGGTGGGGGGAGGGGGATCCATCAATAGAGAGAGAGCAGGGAAGCATGTAGCAAAAACAATGTAGTTATCATGGGAGATTTCATTTCATTTTCATAGAGCGAAGCAGAACAGCTCAAGTAAAAAAATTAATTTCTAGAATGTAATCAGGACAGTTTTCTAGAACAGTGGCCTAAAAATTCGATAAAGCCCGAAAGTGGGCAGTGCCGGGCCGAGGTCAACTCCCGCCCGTAAAAAGAGCGCAGGCATCACCGTTATTTTGGTGCTGCCTGCTGATCTAAATGAGCGCAGCTCAGAACCTACCATGAAACGCGCTTTTTCAGGAGGTACGATCAGCAGGAGCCCGAAGGTCGGATCTAAACTATCTGTGTGCAGTTATCAGGAAATCACGATTTATGAAAGTGAAGTGAAATGTTTCTGGTGTTTTGTAGGTTGACAGAGAGGGTATGCAAGATAAATCAAAGCCTAAAAATACACTAAGCTGTCAGATTTTAAAGAATGCAACCTGCAGTTTAGCTGAAATCTAGGTACAATTCAACTGCTGAAACTCTGAAATAGTTAGCCGGCTAATTTGTCAAATGCAATTATTAATCAAAAAAGGTCCTCATTAACTGGTTAAATGACTGCAATTTGGGTGGAATCATTCCAGAAGTTTGAGTTTCCAAATACCTGAATTTATGAAAACTTACGCTACATGTGCCATCAAATTCCTGATTGCACCATCTAGTGCAAACAATGTCAAAATATCAAAAACAGTGATCAGTTAAGAATGTAAACCTGTCACAGAGCCTGGGTTAGGTGGGACTGCACATACTCTGCATAGTTATTAAAGACTGAGATCCATAGATCGCCTCCACTTTCTCCCAGGTCTACGTGCTGACAACGGCTGCATGCACGTGCGTGCTTTGGAGAGGGCGTTAAAAAGAGCAGCGACGTCCAAAATCACTCAGCGTGCGTCAATTCGGCATTGCACACCGATTGACGTCACGCTTTTGATCATTAAAATATTTGAGGCAAGCGCAGGCAACGGCAGTGCTGCCAACCTGCCCAATATGGCGGCCGCTATGTTTCGCGCCAGAAGTGGGCGGAGGTGAGGCGGCCGCCATTTTTTCTTCAAAACCACCTCAATGGCCGGCGCTAAAGGTTCCAATTTCTAGGCCAATATGTTTTAGTACAGACAAGGTAACAGGCCAAACTCAATTTAGTGATGAGCAACGAACCAGAACTAGTTAACAATTTGCCTGTATGGGAACATCTTGCAAATAGTGACCATAATATGAATGAATTTGATATGAGGTTTGAGAGGCAGAAGGGTGAGTCACAAACCAAGGATGTCAATTTAAGGCAAACTTTGAAAGGATGCGAAATGAATTAATCGCAGTAAAACTGGGCTGAACTGTTATTGGGTAAACCTATAGACAAATAGCGGGAAGTGTTCAAAAGAAGTACTTGGTACGATACAAAACCAGTGAATACTCGTAAAAGGCATAGGCTCCACATGTGTAGTTAAGCAACCATGGTCAACAAATGAAATAAAAAAATAGTACCAAGCTAAGAGAAAAGGCTCACATAAATACAAGGAAAAGCTGAAATCCAGCAGACTGGGAGAGCTATAAAAAGCAACAAAGGGATACAAAGAAAGTACTGAGGTGCAAAAAGGGACTATGAAGAAAACTTGTAAGAGATACCAAAGCTAACAGCAAAAGTTTTTACATATTAAGAGAAAGAGTGGTAAAGGGGAATGTTGGCCCATTAAAGACGGATGCAGGCAAAACTATAACGGATAAGGAAATGGTAGACTTGTTAAATTAATACTTTGCATTCATTTCACTGTGGAACTCACTGCCTGAAAGGGTGGTAGAGGCAGAAACCCTCCTCACATTTAAAATGTACTTGGATATGCACTTGAAGTGCCGTAACCTGCAAGGCTACGGACCAAGAACTGGAAAGTGGGATTAGGCTGGATAGCTCTTTTTTGGCCGGCACAGACACGATGGGCCAAATGGCCTCCTTCTGTGCCGTAAATTTCGATGATTCTTGGAGGAAGAATACAAAATACCACTGGTACAAGGGAACATAAAAAGTCAAGGGGAAACATTGGATTTAATATAAGTTTAATAAATGGTAATGGAGAAAATAATGGGACTTATGATAGACACATCTCCAGGACCTGATGGTTTCCTACTCCAAGGTATCCAAAATACATAGATGAAGAAATTGCAGATGCATTAGTCATAATTTTCCAAAGCACTCTTGATTCTTCATATTTAAAAAGGATCCCACCGGCTTGGGCGGGTGTCCTTGCTGCCTGCAATTTAAAATTTACGTTCTGGAGTTCCTCCATGCTTTTTCTTCATGGAAATATTTTTGGTGATACTTAATTCCTCCTTAGCAAAGAAAATCTCTTTGGTTTTGGCTTTGAGCTTATTTGCAGGAGTTTTTTTTTTTAAACATACATTGAAGCTCCTTCATGAATTGCATTTTTTCCTTCATACAACTGATTCCCAATCAATTGAAAATAAAGCCCCAAGTAAAGCAGTTGTAATGAAAAATGAGATTACTCCATTTTCAAAAGAGAAAAAAAATCAAATATGCAACAATAAGTTGTCTAATCAATCCAAATCTTTTACTCACACTCAAGCTGCAACTCCTACTCTACAGCTTTAAGACTTATCATCAGAAATTCATTTCATGTTCAAAGCACAAAAACCTGCTGCAAGAAGCCCTTCTGTAAAATTCCATTTTTCACTCTCCAGTTTTATCCTCCAATTAAGTGAACCTAATCTGATGTGTTTCTGCATCTGCCAATCCTGTTTAAATAATAATGTCATCAGCTCACAAAGAAACAAAATCAATACTACTAAATTTACATAGGTATGGTTCCTCAGCAACATCCACTTCAAACCTATTCAGTTACATTTTGTTTTGTAGTCTGTGAGCAGTACAATCAAAATCAAGTAGCGCTGGTGACAACACTGTTTCCAATTTGATTGCTGCTAGATTTCCCAGTATTCATGAAAATAAATATCAGCACAGTGGATGTACCTTAACACACCTAAACAGATTTATTCTGTCCCAATTTAACCTATTCAGACCTATAGATTTAAACCTATATAGTCACAGTAAATGTGGGGTTCCTGTTGTGCATTAACTTTACTACACAGATTTAACGAGATTCAAATATCTACCCATTGTACCAATGCAAAGCAGCAATCAAGCCAATTGAATGTTGAACTATATAGCCAAAACACCAGAATACAACTCAAAGGAATGATTGTGAATTATTATTTGCCCAAACGTATACATTTTCTTGGGAATCAATGAAAATGGATTGTCCTAGCTAAATAATTCTTAATTATTTGGAGATTTCAATTAAACTTTTTCAAATTAAGCTGATTAATTATTAAAATCAAACAAAAAAAATTGGTGGTTAAGTACATTAAAAATGCCAAAAAAATTCTCATTGGGTTGGGTTCTCATACCTTCCTCTCCTCGGATGACAGAAGGCGGAATCTGTTCATGCCTTCTTTAATTATTTCTTCTTCTGTCAAACCTGGACTCTCAGCAACAATATCACCTCGGCCTTCTTCTAACCAGAGTTGGAAACCTGTCCTCTTAGGCCTTTTTACAACAAAAAAAACCCACACTATCACTGTATTTTAACAAAACATTGTTTTCTAGTGTCAAGTCATTAAGTAGTTAGGAATTACAATGCAGCACTGATCGTGGAAATAATGGTGCTAGAAATTGCAGTCGGAAGCGTACCTCCGGAGTACGCTTCCGACCCGCAAAAGAATTACGAAAGTACCTGCTGTCAGCCAGGCTGCAAAAACTTGCGGTCTCAGGCCTCAAGGTGGAGGGCAGCGTAATGGCCCACGGATCCCAGGCGGTGCGGAAGCATACCTTGATCATGTGGGCCTGGTCCTCCAATCAATAAGCAGAATTCCATTTCAATCATTTACGAAGGGAATCCACTAATGAGATGCAATGGAATTCCCAAATCTAATAATTATACAATGTACAGAATTGGAATTTTATTCATAATTATCTTCATTCCACCAACCTCACTAAAAATATAATTTTTTGATAATTTTATACATCATTAAAACTGTAATCCGGGCCAATATTTGCATAAACTCAATTCATACAGTATGTGCATAATTTAGGAATTGAAAATGTTTAATTAATGGCTTAGATAGCCCCTTACGCTGATGCAAACAGGCCCTGTGCCTGCTTCAATCAACTGTAAGATTTCCATGCACAATCGCTGGTCAGTCACTGGGCAAATAGCCCAACTCTACGTTAGCAATTGCTTTTTTGTAGCCCCCGCGGATGGCCTGTCAACGTGTACGTTGACAGCTGCAAGTTCTGGATTTTGTGCGTGCACTAGTGGAAATCCTGAGCTTGCGGTGCATTTCAAAGGGAGTACGACGGTGTACTGAGAGTGTACGCAGTCATACACACCGCAATTCCAGGGCCAATAGATCTAAACTTCGAAGCAGAATCGGTGTGGTAACTATCTGGCGACACAAAGTAAACTTTGAAATGTCTAATTTTCAGCAAACAAGTCATAATACTAAAAGGTTTAAAAAAAAAAAATCTGCTATGATCTCCAACACAAATTGTCACATTTCCTGGCAGTATAAAGGTTATTAAAAGTGCACATTCTTTGTATATAATGTTAAAAGCACTCACTTTTTGTTTTCTGTGTTTTTGCTGTCAGGGATGATTGTTTGTACAGGCTTAGCCTCAACTGCTTTCTCTTCCACAGTTTTACTGCTGGATTTAGGAATGGTTGACTGGAACAGTGTAGCTTGGGTCTTTCAAAAATAAGAAAAAGTGAAACAAGATGCCAAACTAGATAAATAGCCCTAATGTTGAAACAAAAATTACGGTTCTTTTGTCATGCAGATCATCAGTTCTGAATTAACTGCAGATAAGTGTAGGACTGGCTTCAGTTGGAATCAATTTAACTTACACAAACTAATTACAGAAGTCAAGAACGCTAATGTAATTATCACCACATGGGAGCTTTAAAAATCAAGTTTCTATTTTTATATCTAGCTGTACAGTGCTAGAGCTGCAAAACACTCCAAAAACATTTTTAAAAACTAGCTTGCAACTATATTGTTTTGAGATAAGATATTATAAAATCTACTTTTAATAGCCAGAAAAATGATTTGGTCATGTCTCTGGAGCTACACACACACACACACACACAACTTACTTTTATAACCATCTCGAGTTTTGATATGTATTGTTTGAAATAATTCTCCTCGAATTTGAATCCAGTATTTGTTCCATGGGTGTTTACTAATGTCTGGTATCATGGTCATTTTTCACATATGAGGAGAGGATGCTATTCAACCACGGACACCATTGTCAGACCCACTTATGCCCTAATGAAATGTCTACACATCACTTTCCAGATAGAGATGCTCAATAGTGATGAGCAGGGGCAACTCCTAATACAGGGCCACAGAGGTCAGCAGTAGTAGTACTCCTCTTACCACCATTCTGGCTGAGATCAACCAATTCAGCACAGAGCAGAGGTCAACCTGGGACTTTCTGACCTGCACAGCTCAGTCCCACACTGAGCATTGCATTTAATTGAGCCACTAGGAGAACCGCCAATCCTGCATTTTTAAAAAAAAACATGCAATTCCTGATTCTAATAAAACAAATTCTGAAACAAGTTAATACCTGTTTGGCCTTTGGTTTTGTTATCAGAGGTTTCAGGACCAGTGATTTCTCCTTATTTGCAGACTGGCTGTTGTTGCTTGTCGATTTTTTACTAGTTTTCGTCATGCTATCCAGAATATTGGTGTTACGGGCTTGACCTCCAGCTAATGCAGGAGATATTCCACCAGATGTTACCTGGGAAGGAGAAAACAACGAAGATTTTGGGTTTAAGTAAATAAAACTAGAAGTAAAATGAGTTTAAAAAACAGCTCTATTAATGTTTAGATAGTGTAAAACTAAAACATAATGCAATTTTTGCATTACATGGTAAGACACAAGATCCTAGTAGCAAACAGCACAACTTTGCTACTCGTTAAAAAAATCTGTTCTTGTTGACTCTGTATTACTATTTTAATCACTTTTGCAGAAACTATGTTAAATAGACACTATTTTAACCAGTGATACACTTAACAACTTTAAGCCATTTGACATTGTAATTAATTTAATGGATGGTGCACATATTATCTATAAATCATTAGCATCTACTATTTGAGCTCCTGTGGCATTGAACACAGGGAGCCAAGACCAAGTGCAGTATTCAGATCAAGCAAGATCAGAGGGCAGGAGAAGGGAAACAGCAGATAGCAATGGAAAGAGGAGGGGAAGATGGAGGTAGAGAAAGAGATGGTGAGAGGAGGCAAGAGGAGGGGAAGATGGCGAGGGCGAGATGGAAATAGAGATGGAGATAATGAGAGGAGGGGGGAGATGGAAATAAAAATGGAGAGCGAAGAGGGAAAAGGAGATGGTGGTGGCAAGAGGAGGAGGAAAGAAGGGGTGATGGAGATGGAAGGGAGAGACAGAGGGAGAGAGGAAAGGAAGGGAGAGAGAAGAGAAGAGAGAAAGGGAGAAGAGACGGGAGGGTGGAGATGGAAAGGAGAAGAGCAAGGGAAGGGTAATGAATGGTGAGGTGAGAGAGAAATTAAGTTGGAGAAAGTGGAGGAGAGGGAGAAGAAGAGCATTGTGGAAAGGAAGAAGAGAGGGCAAGGGAGTGGTGCGGAGGAGGGGAGGGAATGGGAGGATTGGGGTGGGGACAGGTCGCTGTAGGCGCCTGTTCTGTTGACAGACTCAGGGGATCCAGCTCATTGATCAACAATTAGAAAGAAAGAAATTACATTGAAATGCATAATTATCTACCCATTGGTCAGTGTGTGCAATTGAGTGGATCTGAATAGCCAGGATTGAGCTGCAGTTTGTGTTTCTGGCCGTAACATTAAATTTTAACCTTGACGCCTTATCACAGCACTACTTTCCTGTGTGACAAATACTACATGGAATATGGCAATCCACTTTTGATTTTTAATATAGAATAGATTGTTCTTAAGATGTACATCTCCAAAGATAGCCTGTGCAATGTCTTTACCTCAGTCTCTTACTCCTAGTCCACCTTTTCTTTTTGGAAATTTGTTCATGTTCATCCTATCCCTAAAAATGATGATTCTATCTTATACTAACTATTGCCATAATGTCTGCACTTTCTAAAGTTTTGTAAGATTTTGCTGACTCTTAAACTAATTATCTTGAAAGTCCTGGTTTAATCCATGATCAGCAGTAGTTATTAATTCCACTGGTTATCAACTTCTGCCAGTGATCACTTTGGTAATTCATTTGACATCACCCTGGACAAATTAACATTATATGGTCTTCCACAATGGCTAACTAGTTTCCTCTCAAATCTCTAATTATGTTGCGACTCAACCTTGACTTTTTCCTCCATCAACTCAGAGGCTCTCCAAGGATGCTTTCTCTCCTTTTCATACCAATCATCTCCTCCACTCAACTGTACCCTCTATTTTGATGATAAATTTCTCTACATTCATCAATTTTCTTGACACCGCACACATAGAACTTTCATTCCTCTTGAAATATGGCTAAATTGGTGCATCTTGATCTCCATGCTGAATATTCCTCTTGTTTATGCGAATACTATCTTACATGCTCTTCCACCATTCTAAATCCTTATTGTGCTGAAATCAAAACTCACTGAACTTTCTCCTACTCCAACTCATCTCTCCCAAGATCTTAAAGTTACAGAACACTATAACTCCATCAGTCTTCTCTTTCTCCTCCAATTTACAATTCTTTAAAAACCAAGCATGGCATTACCCAATCATTACTTCCTGATTTACCCAGTATTATATTCCTACTTGTTTCAGCCTTGATGGTACTAAAGAACTTGGCCTCTTACTTCGGTTTCGCAATACAAATAATAGGTAGGAAGACATGCAACATCAGTATTTATTAGCACACAGAATCCATCTATTTTCAGTTTATTCCCATTATACTGTCTGATTTTATTATTTTACACCATTGTTAAAAAAAACTGTCACTGTAGTTTGCTCTTTTTATTCTCTTTCTTTTATGGAGAAGTTTCCTAAAAAAAAGCATTTTGCCTCTTCACTTTCTGGGAGGTCAAATTGTGGTTATGTGACTAGGTCTATAAGTTACATCAAATTATAATAGTGGATATCAAACTGTTATCTAACATTCCCCCCACCTACATTCAAATGTTAGTTACAGGAGAGATAATATTTTACAATCACAAAATCTTGAGGTAATGTACCCTCATCTCTTACCTTAAAGGGATTGGCACGTGCAAGAATACTGTTTGTAAGAGTTACTGTTGACAGGAGAGATACAAAGTTATAAAACCAGAACTTACATCACAAGTCCAATACTAGTTCCAATTTCACGAATAAAAAAAAATCAATCATTGTTTCATAGTATATTGAAATCTGTATCAATGGTTGTATGAAGTGATCATCTAGACACAGACAGCATTTAAAAGAAAGCAATCCTTGATTAAGCATCTAGTTGCAATTTGTGCTGAATGGTCCATTAATGCAACTTGCACTATTAACCGACCAGCCAGCTGAACAAACACAAATGCACATGATACAAGGTATGACTCACTGCTATACAAATTCATTACACCAAATGATAGGATGTTGGTTTTTGACTGAAACCTACTGACACTAAAGTCAATATACTTCCAATCACACTTTTAAATATGCAACAAAATAACAAGCAGAAGTGATGTACTGGAATGGCCTTCAATTACATCAATGACAAACTTTCTCATTTGTAAGTTACATGAAATACAGTTTGCATTACATACCTGATTTTGGAGTAATTTTTTCTACAGAGCCATGATCTTTACTACATGGATTTAACCCTGCAGTACAGAAGGACAGGGAGTTAGTTGTATTCAAGAAACTTTCAACACTAAGAATCTGTTTTAGGCAGATATTGGGTCTGTTCCAAACACAAATTGCCAGCACAAATAAGGCAAGAGATTATTTTTGTAAATTGCAGGAAACCATGTGTCAGTATCTATTTGTACAAACATTTTCATCTATTTATTTACTTTAAAATTCTGAACCCAAATACTAAATGAATCAGGATATGCTTATGCACGAAGGAAGAAAAAGTGATAGAGTGGAAGACATGCAGACAGTTGCAAGAAGAGAGAGGTGCAATTTATTTTATTTGAAGTCCTCGTGGGAATAACCCCACAGAAGAGCAGCCACTAGAGATTTTAAAAATTTAGGCTCACAATTGATGCAAGACTTATAATTAGGCTGAACACACAGCAACCAGTAATCTAAACTAAAAATTCAAAAGCTGAATATTTAGCTGGTCTCACTTCTCTTTGCATAAAGTGTTTCTTCAGGATCCAATCCATTGTTACTATCTTCAACTGCATCATTCTGAACACATTCCTCACTTCCTTCTTCTTCCTTTCCAATACAACTTCGAGCTGGAGGTTGCACATGTGGCGAATTCCACTTGGTCACTGACGTACTGTAACTACATAAAGAAGACAGTTTCAATAACTATAGCAAAATTTAGACAATTAAGCTTTACATATTGAAATGCTTAAACAACTATTTTTGTATGCATAACAATTCAGTGCAAATGCAGAAAAAAATGCATATGGTGGCTAGGTTCTGTGGCTACCTGCAGCTGCTCCAGTTATTTGGATGCAGTGAGTTGAAATCAATAAGAAATAGTTGTTCATATGAATTTAATGAGCCACTGTGAACAATGTAGATTTACTGGATTTCACATTGAAAGCTCTCTTCCAAGCTACCAATTTCACCCTAGAGTTTTCCATTTGAATCCAGCTCATGCTTCACAAGTAATTCACATTTAAGCCACTTACACATTTCCTACATTATGCCTTCTACATATTGGTAGCATCTCTAAAGGTATATCCTACACCAAAATAGTGCACAATTTTAAAACTGTGGAAGGGGGAGCGATAGGAAAAAAAAGGCTGCATTTTCAGTTCTTACCTCAAAAGCACTAATGCTGCACAAAACATCACTGAATGAAGAAAAAAGCTTCAGGCTGCTAAATTCGGCTCTGTAGCGCCTGGTTTTTTTTGAGTCCAAAATGGCATCTGCGTTGCGCTCACACTTCTGGTGCGGGCCACGCCAAATGCCATTTTGGCGAGGTCGTTAGCGCGGGCGCTGGGGGCATGCGTTGGAAGTATACAGAGTAGGCAGATCGTGACGTCAGTCAGTGTGTAACACTGATTTAACCCCAGCACTGCCATTTTCGACCTCAACGCTGCCGCTAACGCCCTCTCTTAAACACGTACAGCTGAACATGTGTTCAGCAGCAGGAAGGACCCTCCCACCAGCGCCATTTGAAAAGATCATCAACTGCTTTCAGATTAGTTCCTCATTGATTTCTGCTGGCTCTTGGTGAGTTTGTAGAAGTGCTTTGTGGCTTGTTATCTTGTTTGAAGTTGCTGAAGTGTCCAGGGAATGGTGTAGCAGGTTACTCGAAAGCACCTACTCTGACCAGTTGCTCCCAGACATGGATGCAGCAGTTTGTATCCCTCTTGGCCTGCAGCATGACAGGGAGAATGAGTAGAGGCAACACAGAGAGGACAAGCTGCTTGAAGAGGGAGGAGGATGGGGAGGGGGAGGGGGAGGGGGGAGAAGGGCTCTCAGCAGGAGACCGTATCCACCCAGGGTCTTCAGGGAGAAATTCTCCTACCTCAAACTCAACGAGGAACAGTGTATGTGATGTCTCCGCTTCACTAAAGGAGGTACTCACGGAAACTGCCACCTGTTGCAGGAGGAACTGCAGCTTCAGAGGAGCGACAGGACGGCATTGCCAGTGGCTGTGAAGGGGAGTGTGGCCATGAATTTTTATGCGTCGGGCCCCTTTCAGGCTAGCACTTTACAGCCAATGAAGTACCTTTGGAGTGTAGTCACTGTTGTAATGTGGGAAACACGGCAGCCAATTTGAGCACAGTAAGCTCCCACAAACAGCAATGTGATAATGACCAGATAATCTGTTTTTGTTATGTTGATTGAGGGATAAATATTGGCCAGGACACCGGGGATAACTCCCCTGCTCTGCTTGATCTTTTACGTTCTGAGAGAACAGATGGGGCCTCGGTTTAACATCTCATCCGAAAGACGGCACCTCCGACAGTAGAGCACTCCCGCAGTACTGCACTGGACTGTCAACCTAGATTTTTGTGCTCAAGTCCCTGGAGTGGGACTTGAACCCACAACCTTCTGACTCAGAGGCGAGAGAGCTACCCACTGAGCCACAGCTGACAACTGTGCAAATTGTGCAATTTGTTTCAGCGCCATGCCAAATTAAGCTTTGCAAATAATTTATGCAGTCTTATGCAAAACATGACTTGAACAGATAGAACTAGTGATGTATGATGTCAACACATTTTCGTACAGCTCATGATTTTGTGGGAATACATGGTAACTACAAATTAACAAAAGTAGCAATACCCAGCATTTAGCTCAGCTCTAAAGTCGTCTTCTTCATCTTGTACGGTCATCAACGCTGTAGCTTTCTCCTGCGCTAGGTCACTAAGGCGCTGGGCAAGAGTTAGACGCTTTGAACGTGAAGCATACTTGATAGCCAGATTCAAGACATTCTGGGTCATAAACTCCGAGAGCTCCTCACAACGGAATTCACGCTCTACCTTGCAAGACAGCTAAACAATAAACAGAATGTTAGTTTTTTTCCTCCCCCTCAAAGAAAATACCTTGATACTGCTCATTTTATAAACCTTCATTGAAAAAACAGTATTAATCAAGAAAATCCACCTTTAATTCCACAATATGAAAGGTAAATTATCACAGTGCACACCATACTGACAAAAATAAGTACAAGGACCTTTTTGGGGTTCATCTTTGTGTTCCAGTCAAAAGGTTAGTGCCGATGAATAGAATTCTTCCTTTTGTGTACCCAGTGTAAGCACTGCTAAGGCAGCTGTATCAAGGGTTCCTGCTTTTCAGAGCATTTTTTTTGAATCTCGTGTTTTTTTTCTGGTTTCACATGATATCAGAGATTAAACCAAAAGCTATTGAAAATTACTAGGATATCAGACTGTTATTATTTTGGGACAAGTTTACGAATGGTGCAAGTCAAGCATTGTCTTGCTAGTCTCCTATTTGGCATTCTTGCTTCTGTGTAGTAATCAGTGTAGTACACAGAAGCAAGAATCTTCTGCCTAAGAAGAAGATTCTTGCTTGTGTAGTAATCTAACTTTTAAATAAATCCAACTTACAGCCTGAACCTAATGGTCTAATGTTATCCGTTTATTATGGCATAATGCACTGGAGACCACATGAGATTACCACTATGTGCTCCTGTTTACTCCTAAACGGGGTATATATTGCACCATCAGACCATTACACTACAAGCATAAAAGGTGCAAGTTTCAGTTCACAGGGGGACTCTGTCTGCTTATAGAAATTTTTGCTGCAAATGCAAGGTTGAAGTATTGGGAGGAAGCAATACATCGCTCTCACATTAACAGCTTTTACATTTTACCTTACAAAATGGTGTATGCTGTAGCTCTGTCAGATCAATGCAATTTTTGATTGTTACTGGTTAGGTCGGGAGCTCAAACGGTGAACTATTTAAACGAGAAGATGGGAAGTCAATCAGAAGCCCAAAATATTGGCCCAGATATTCCGATCGCAGGCCTCCCACGGGCGGAGGACTGCGATCTGGAAAAATTTGCGCCCTTACCTGAGGGCTCCTGGGACGCGCACAGTTCCGATGCTGGGCTTCTCCAAACTGCCGGTGCGCAGGGCCCACGTATCCCAGAGGCGCAGGTAGTTCGCAGCGTCCCTGGGATCACGTGGGCCATGGGGAGCCAATCAAAGAAGGGAATCTCCCTTCATACATTTGACAGGAAGACCTGTCAAATATATGAATGGAGATCACCCCCAAAACATAGTAAAACTTTAAATAAATTTTTTAAAAAAATCACATTTTTAAAATGACTTGAAAGTACAATAAATTAACTATTTTAAACAGAACTTTAAATTTTTGAAAAAAATTATTAAAGTTTTTTTTACAGGGCTAAAAATAAACTTACCTTTTTTAAAAGTATTTTTAAATGATAAATCAGTGGTAATTTTTTTTTTCTTTTTAAAACTTTTTTCAACTCTTATCCTGGTAAAAGCAGGCCTTACGCCTTCTTTTACCAGGCACAAGAATTGTAAGGGTTTTCTGCGGGCGGAGGGTCTCCAAAAAGCGGAACTATCCGCCCGCAGAGGCCCTTCTCCAGGGCAGCCGGAGGATCTGTCAAGAGCTTTCTGACAGATCGGAAATGCCGGTTTCCAGCGCATGTGCAGCGCATGCCTGAAACCGGCATTTCCGATGTCCCTACGGGTGGGTACACAGCGCGTACCCACCTGTAGGGATCGGAATATCTGGCCCATTATATACTAAGCTACCCAGTTAGGTATTCTGGCAGCACAGCAGGTTGGGGGCACCAATGTACATTAAAAATGGGATTGCACCCACAATTCATCATACAAAGTCCTTTGCTTTGTCGGGTTGGCAGAGTTCTCTTTTCATACAGGAAAGGGAGGATGCATATATTTGCACAAACAGCTGCAGAAGATTATATAGAATTTACTCACAGCAAACATCTTCATTAGCAGTTCCTGCTGTTCCTTTAGTACTTGGTTTTTTGCAGCTTCGTCAAATTCATAGCTATTGGCTGCCAGATAGTCAAAGTGATTATGAAATAGAACTGATCGCCAGTACTGCTCCTGGAAAGATGGGAAAAAGTTTAATTCACCCGTGATATTCTACCAACAAAATTTCAACACAGGCTTCGCATATACTACAAAACATTTCGGATTGAGCTATTTTATATCAATATAGTGAAACCCGCGCACAGGTTTATACATAATGAAATCCATCTATAACAACTACCCTTGAGTTTAACCTCTGCTTGATCCAAGTCTCAAATCAATTTTTTGCATATTGCCACAGCAGCATTACTTGCTAGAAACTACAATATGACACCATCTTCCAAAGATTAACGATGACAGTGCAAGCATCAAATGGCATATTTGACTGTGGATAAATCCACTTACAGGTGGTCTTTAAGAAGCTCTGGCAGTAATTTTCACTGTTCACCGCTTGAACATAAGAACATAAGAAATAGAAGCAGGAGTAGGCCATTTGGCCCTTCGAGCCTGCTCCGCCATTCAATAAATCGTGGCTGATTTTCTACATCATCTCCACTTTCCTGCACTATCCCCATATCCCTTAATTCCCTTAATATTCAAAAATCTATCGATCTCTGTCTTGAATATACTCAACGACTGAGCCGCCACAGCCCTCTGGGGTAGAGAATTCCAAAGATTCCCCACCCTCTGAGTGAAGAAATTTCTCCTCATCTCAGTCCTAAATGGCCGACCCCTTATTCCGAGACAGTGACCCCTGGTTCTAGACGTCCCAGCCAGGGGAAACATCCTCTCTGCATCTGCCCTGTCAAGCCCTGTAAGAATTTTGTATGTTTCAATGAGGTCCCCTCTCATTCTTCTAAACTCTAGAGAAAAAGGCCTATATCTATTAGTTTGACCTCATAATTACCAATTTGTTTACTATATATTTTTGGATAAACCTTTCAGATAATCAGAACAAGATTTTTTTGGGTGCTAAACTGGCAGGGCGGATTATCCACCAGTTATAGAACCTGCCCGATTTTAATTTCCATTGATTTCTTCGCTCTGCCAGTTTACCAGCCAAATGGTGACTGTGCAAATTACACCCCCTTCCCCTGGAATCTCACAAAACGTCTCAGTGCTTTCAGCACCTTATGGGCAGTTAATCATAACTATGTTTTCAAAATTAAACCGTCTTCACAAGCCTCTTACTTTTTTTTTAATTCGCTTATGGGATCTGGGCGTTGCTGGCAAGGCCAGCATTTATTGCCCATCCCTAGTTGCCCTTGAGAAGGTGGTGGTGAGCCACCTTCTTGAACCGCTGCAGTCCGTGTGGTGAAGGTACTCCCACAGTGCTGTTAGGGAGGGAGTTCCAGGATTTTGACCCAGCGATGATGAAGGATCGGCGATATACTTCCAAGTCAGGATGGTGTGTGACTTGGAGGGGAACTTGGAGGTGGTGGTGTTCCCATGCGCCTGCTGCCCTTGTCCTCCTAGGTGGAAGAGGTCGCGGGTTTGGGAGGTGCTGCCGAAGAAGCCTTGGCGAGTTGCTGCAGTGCATCTTGTAGATGGTACACACTGCAGCCACGGTGCGCCAGTGGTGGAGGGAGTGAATGTTTAAGGTGGTGGATCGGGTGCCAATCAAATGGGCTGCTTTGTCCTGGATGGTGTTGAGCTTCTTGAGTGTTGTTGCAGCTGCACTCATCCAGGCAAGAGGAGAGTATTCCATCACACTCCTTACTTGTGCCTTGTAGATGGTGGAAAGGCTTTGGGGAGTCAGGAGGTGAGACAGTTGCCGCAGAATACCTAGCCTCTGACCTGCTCTTGCTGCCACAGTATTTATGTGGCAGGTCCAGTTAAGTTTCTGGTCAATGGTGACCCCCAGGATGTTAATGGTGGGGGATTTGGCGATGGTAATCCGTTGAATGTCAAGGGGCGTTGGTTAGACTCTCGCTTGTTGGAGATAGTCATTGCCTGGCACTTCCGTGGCGCGAATGTTACCTGCCACTTATCAGCCAAAGCCTGAATGTCATCCAGGTCTTGTTGCATGCGGGCATGGACTGCTTCATTATCTGAGGAGTTGTGAATGGCGCTGAACACTGTGCAGTCATCAGCGAACATCCCCATTTCTGACCTTATGATGGAGGGAAGGTCATTGATGAAGCAGCTGAAGCTGGTTGGGCCTAGGACACTGCTCTGAGGAACTCCTGCAGCGATGTCCTGGGGCTGTGATGATTGACCTTCAATCACCACAACCATGGAAATGAGACAGAGATCTAAACATACCCACACACCTAAGACCCTCATGGTTCCATAAGGGCAGTACTATTAAAAAGTTGGGTTAATAAATGAATTGAATAGTCATTTAAAAAAATATTATAGCCATAGTTCTGCATGCAATTCTATGCACATCCATTTTACACAGGACCCCACTATCTGCTAAGAAGTTTAAGAATGCATACTCAGAAATACAGTTAATATTCAGACATCTACACCAATCTTCCTTGATGTATTACTTTTCAAAAATAACTAATTGTTGCATTCTCTTAATTGTTACCTAAACTGATAAATTTGGATCAATCCAAAAAGTGATCAGCCACATACCAGTTCAGATTCAGAAACAGCTCAACAGGTTCTCTTTAACATGGTTTCTTACGCAGTTTATTTATGACTTAATTTGCCTTTTTTTCCCAAATACATTTTGAAATTAAGCAATAATCAAGTTCAAAGTTTTAGATTTTGCAAACAAGGTTAATGTACTACTGAGTAAAAGATAAACTATGTTAATGAATTACTTCAGGGCATTGCATCAATGCAAAAAGAACATACTATTTATCACATACCTCCATTTGTCCTTTTTCTGAACTAGTTTGACAATAAGGAAGCTTCAACGGTAGGATTGTTACAGTGGGGCGTGGAAGTGTAGGTGGAAACCTAGATCCTTTACATTGAATGCATCTGTTAACAATAAAATGACATTTTGGTTCTAGGGGTGACATATTTTAAATCATGTCTATTAGTTTTACCTCATAACTACCAATTTGTTTACTATATACTTTTGGATAAACCTTTCCGATAATCAGAACAAGATTTTTTTTTGCTGCATTGCCCAACCTGCTTTATTTGAAATGTGGCTTCTGCCAATAAAGAAACATAGAAAAATAGGAGCAGGAGTAGGCCTGCTGACATGTTGACATGGAGAAATCCACGGTGCCAACCATTCTGCCCGCCACTTATGTTGCAGGACAGCATTTTACACTCTGAGAAACAGGGCAGTGCACAATAGCAACCAAGTCAATTGAGGACATTAAGTTATAAAAAAGCTCACTAGTGTGTTGTTTGCATGTATTTTTAAAAAGTGCAGGTATTTTTGAACTGTCAAGCTATCTCATAATGGATTTTTCCACTTAGCTGAGAAAATGCTGAGAATGCAGGAAATTGGATAGCAAATTCAGACCAGCCTGAAAAAATCCATCAGCTATATGTATTTACATCAAATTAATTCAGGCAGTCTCAATATTGGGCTTGGGACCACAAAATGCCCACAATTTGACAAAAACTTTTCATTCACATTCAGATGACTGGCTAGCCATGTGCAATGGAAGCATTCATATTGGTTATTAGGGGCTATACCAATTTTAATGGTTCCATTTCATACACTAGGTTAGAGTAATATATTAATATATATTGCAATGAAGGAGCTTTACTTTTCATCTAGCCCATGCTGTACTCCCCATTTTATTCAGAAATCAGCAACTTTCATTTTAATAGAGCTGAAATTCATTTATTGCTTAAACAAAAGTGTACAGGCTCCACTAGTGTAAAGGTTGCATCCAGAGTTGTTTCCCGCAGCAGGAAGTCACACCTGCCAGAAATGTAGATCATTAAAAAACGTGTGTGAAGGTGCAACTTATGCCTCAGTTATTACAATAAGTAGAATTACCCGAGTGTCATATAAACATTTGGGCACAATACATGCAAGATACAAGGTGCTCAGTATTCCAATTTTGACAACAAAAGGAAACTGCTTTGCATCAATGTTAAATTTGTAGTATAAATTCATCCTAATAGACAAATTGTTCAAAAGTCCATCTTAAAAGTGAAATAAGCTTAAAGAATTGTGTTGTGAATCCAATGTTTTTGCAATGTGAAGTTACTTCTATATTAGTTTAAATGGATTGAAGTAATTTCTAAAGTTTGTGATGTGATGCAAAGTAATTTGATACAATTAAGCGTTTTATCAGTTTTGTCTGTAACATGAATCGTAATACTTACTCCCTGAAGTTGCGCTTTCTGCGGACAACTTTACATATTTATAGAACAATAAAAATGCACATCATACATCTGCTAATGGGTATACTTGCTTTACCTGAGCTGCTGAGGGTTCTCATGGATACCAACCACCCAGTAATAATCAGATTTGCCCTTGCAATGGTCCCTAGTGTTAGAAATAGGAATCCAGGTGTTCCCTAGAGATCTGTTCAGCATTCGCACTATCCCCTCGGAATCTGCAAATACTGGGGTTCCTACCAAAAAAAAAGTATTAAGCAATAGTTAAAGTTCCAATCGTTATGCACATGTACTGTGAGTAGCATTAGTTTGGGAACATTAGTGGATTAAAGACAAGTTACAATCACTATTTCAAATAGACATTTACTGCAATACAAAGGCAATGAAGTAAGAGCTTTAAGACATATGTACTGGTTGAGATGTTTAAACTTCAAGTCAGCACTTGTGCCAAAATATTTATTACACTTAAAAATAAATTACAACCATCCTTGCTGCAGTAAAACAAGGTCCCAATACAGCAATGGAACAGAAAAATTGCCATTATCCAGTGTTTAGAAAACAAAAGTTAAAAGTATATATCCATCGTTTTAAGAATCAAACAGAAGTGATTTAACTTCTAAGAACAAAAGGATTTTTTTTTTAAATCAATAAATTAAAAGCAAAAAATGCTAGAAATGCACCAAAGGCTGATCAACATCCAAGAAAGATAGGCTTGCATTTCAAGAATAACCCTTCAGCAGTTCCAATGAAGGATCTCACTCAAAAAGTTAACCTTTCATTTCCTTTTAAGTGCTCATTAAACTACTGTGGATTTCCAGTGTTTTCTCAGTTTCTTTCTATCTCTATTAGTATAATATTATGTCGATCAATACATTCTGAACATTACACACACACACACACACACACACACACAGTTAGGAATTGTATTTTCTCTCCTTTGTCCTGCAGTAATTGGAATATTAAGGGTATATATTAAAATCACCTTCAGCAGAGAAGCCCTGCCACGCCAGGTATGACTTTCTGTTAAGAGGGAGGGGAACTCCTTGTAGAATCTGTCGTTTTCTTTTTCCTAATTCCATTAGTTGCACCCCCAGACATTGATCGCCATCAAACCCAGTGCCTGAAGAGAGAAAGCAAATTTATCTAAAATAGTTAGCGACAAGACCTTTTATTACTCCCCAGAAAGTAACACTCGTGAATATATACAGAATCTCTTAGTTGGGACGTATAGCTAACTCTAGCTAGCTTTCAAGATCAACGTCCTATGCTAGAGAATTTCAGAACAATAACTGAGCCATTATACCTCATGGTTGGAATGGCTACAAGTCAAACATCTCCAATAATTAGACAACTTTTGAATCATTAATTTATTCCTGACATTGCAAGTTTCAACATGTTAAAATTTTCTTCAAAAATTTCTACCCCTACATAGGGATTACTTTAAATAAATCTGGCTTATTTGGCACATACAGTTTATTTCAATAGGTGCAGTAAATATAGAGAACTTGGATCAGAGTTCATGCTCTTATTAAGTCATTAGTTGAGAGTAACATAAATTATATGTAAATAAACAGCATAAAATACAAATTTTCTTTTAAATACTTAAAAATCTCTAGTTTCTCAGGACTTAATCACACACTAAACCCCAAGTGGAATTCCTTACCCAACACCATCACCACAAAGACTGCAGCAGCAGTTCAAAGTGATGTCGCTCCCAACTCCCCCTTCTCACCATCACCTTCTTAGAATAACTAGGGAGGGGCACTATATACGGCCTGGCCAGCGTCATTCACAACCCAAGAGCAAATTTAAATGAATAAATACATAATGACTGTTTTAATTTCAGTCAAGCGCTAAGCTCCGTTACTGAGCAAAAGTATAAAGTGAGCAGATATGAATAAGTCACTTGCACTAGCTGTACGACTACTATTTTCTTAATTACATTTTGAAACAAATGAACTGTATAGATGGCTGGTGGTGTAGTAGTTTAATGAACTAAGCCGGTCTAGGAGACATGTGTTTTTTTAAAATCCTTATTTCAGCTGATGCTCACAGATAGGTGTCCTCCAATGTTAAGTCACCAATCTAATATAGGTAAAACGCACAAATGAGTTCAGTATTAGTGTTATGTACACTGAAACCTGTTTTTGGGTCACTAAAACAATGGCATTGCTAAAACTGCAAGGGTATAAAAATCCACTAGGTGGCAGTCTGTATACACATAGAATGAACAGAATTACAGTCTATTCTTGTTATTTCAACAACTTGCATTTATATAGTGCCTTTAATGTAGAAAAACAGCCCAAGGTGCTACAGAGATGTAAGCAAAAAATGGATGCCGAGCCAAAGAAGGAGCGATTAGAAGTGGTGAGAAAAAGCTCTCAGTGGTGAGTTTTAAAGGGGGGTATTAAAGGAGAAGGAGGAACTGAAGAGGCAGAGGAATATAGAGAATGGATTCTGCCTGGGCTGCTAACGGCACAGCCACCGACGGAAGGGCAAAGGGGAGATGAACAAGAGTCCGAAATCAGAGAGTTTGGGGGTGGGGTGTTGTAAAACTGAAGGAGGTTACAGATATAGGGAGAGAAGCCATGGAGGGATTAGAAGATAAGGATGAAAATTTTAAATTTGATGTGTTGGAGGACCAGGAGCCAATGTAAGTTAGCAAGTGCAGCGTGGTGGGCGAGTGGGACTAGGTTTTGCAGAAGGTGGAAGATGGGAGGCTAGAAAGGAGAGCATTGGAATAGTCAAGTCTGGAGGTGAGAAAGACATGGATGAGGGTTTCAGCAGATGAGCTGAGGCAAGGGTGGAGCCATAGGGGAATTAAGTCAATGGTGAGGTTATGGAGCTTGTTGCGGGGGCTGAAGACGATGGCCTTTGGTCTTTCCAATGCAAAATGCACCACTGTCAAGTTAGAGAATGTAGTTTGTGGCTTTGATTAGGGCTCTCTCAGTGCTGTGGTAGGGCAGAAACATGACTCGAGGAATTCAAACAAGGGATTGTGGTCGAGGTGAGCCTGAATTTGTGAGACAAGGGAGGCTGGAAATAGAGTGGTAGTTTGCAAGGACAAACCAATGCTCATTTCAGTTTACTACATAATTTAAACTGTGCTTAAAAAGGCTATTGTGCCATTTTAATGCAATTGCTCAATTAGAAGGACCAGATGTTTTGAATTCAGCAGAAAACTTAGAATTATCAGAAATACACAGGCATCCTGAAAAAAAATTGGAGCATGCTCTTACATTTTAAAAAACAAAATAGTGAACATATACACCATTCCTACTAAGACATACATTAGGGTTGCTACCTGTTTGCTTTTGGATTGAACAGCCTGGTTTTAAATCTGCCATTCAAAATTTATAAAATCTAAATCTAAACAAAGAGCAAAACTTTGTCTTTTAAAACAGAAGTAATGTTTATCCACTCAGTTCTGTGCCTTAGAGAGTAGTCATTAGTTATTAATGTTTTCAATGAATTTTCATCAGCCACAAAGCAAGTATCAGTACTTGAGCATGAACCTACCCCTGCCCCATTTTGCCCACTATCTAGTTTTTGACTTAGCAAAGACGTACAAAAGAAACAAAATTCTTAAGAAATGTAATATCTGCTTCAGAATAATATTTTTCCAAATGATGAATGAACATTTGCAATAATGACAGATTGGACAAAAGCCAAAGAGGACAAAACATATAAATATCAAAAATGTTGGCCTGCAAATTAGTGTTGCTGATGCAGAACTTTCCAGTTGTTAACAACTTCTTACCAGACTTAGCCACAAAGAGCAATTGGCACAGGGAGGCGAGCTCAACAGTATAATGCAATGGATTGCGCAAAGCACCAGTAATTCTAAAAACGATTTGGAGGTATGATTTTAAATTAGTTTTCTAAGCAACTTTGTGGAAATAATATAAATTATCTAAGGACAAAAACTGAGAACAAGGGCTTAGCCAGTTGAAATACAAGTACTTGGCAAAGCAGAGGGGTGTGCATGCGGATGAATAGAATTATCCTGAAAATCATTAATGTTTGGCTAATATACATATGGGACTTTTGTTCAGGTCTTCTTTACAGAAAATGCATAACCTCCTGAGGCCCTTACCAGTGTTGCATTAAAGGTTTGGTGCAAGGGAATTTGGGAGATGGATGACCTTTTTGCAATTAGAAAAGGAGGACTTCTGACATTTTCAGTTTACAGACTTTTTAAGCACATCTGGACAATCCAGGTAGGTCACCTACAAAAACTAACTCCTTTAAAACAGACCCTTATGAACACTCAAAATATTTCCAGGTTGCAGTCCAGTTTTATTGACACAGTTAAGGGAACATGGATACAAACAAGCAGACCAGCAAGGCCGATCTCCTCCGGCAAATTGGAGAGGAGTGGGAAATCGCTGGCTCACTCATTTCTTAGAGATATCTGTAACAGAATGAAAGAGGATCAGCTGGAAAATTTTCCACTGAAGCTATTACTCCCCTTACTTTTTAACCTAGTGTTGCTGGAAACTTGGTACTGTGGTTGTGGAGAAAACAGCATCTTAATTTTCAACTACTAAATCTTATCTTGACTGTTCAAAGATCCTCAAAACACAAGTCCATTGTACACATGAGGTGCAACAATCTGCAGGCATACGAATGAATTTTAAAAGCAGGGCTATATGTCCAACCCCGCACATGTTGCAGGCACATGCTGAGCAGAATCCCGGTCAACTGGAATAAAAAACTGCCGTACTCTTTGTTTGCAAGAAGGGAAATACTGCAGGAATCAACAGGGTTATCGCCCTTTCAATTACTGTAATCCACAGCTGTACAAGATAATTATAGATAAGAAAGGCCATTTTCTGACATCAGTCCCAAATTTGCCTTTTACTAGTTTGAACCATTGTCCCCCTTTCCTAATCTCAGATCTATCTTTTCCATATCATTACTGAGTTATATATTTCTGTAAGATCAGGTCTCAGACACCTCAGGCCCAATATTAACAGCGGGGTGGGATTCCTGGAGGTCTTGCCAAATTTAGCAGGGGGGGGGGGGGCGTTGGTCGGGTTGGACAGATTGCGGGAGATTTACAGGTTGGACTGGGGGAGACACTCCTGCCCACAAGCAGTGCTGTAAAGGCACTTACCTTATGGATTCAGCCTTCACGCCTCCCTTCAGCTGCCGGGTTTCCCAAGGCCAGGGAAAACCGGGCTGCAGGGGTTAAAAATAAATCTTACATTAAAATGGAGGCATGCAGCCTGCTTAAGATATTTTAAGGGCTGCCCTACCTCCTGATAGTGGGTTGGTTGCCCGGCCCCCGATCCACCTCTTAAAACTGGATGTAGGCAGGCTGCTCATTTTTTTTTTAAACCCCCTACTCGCCCTGGGGGTAAAATTAACCCTCTCCTTTCCAGGGTGAAAAGCCCCGATTTTTCCAGTCTTTTCTCATAACCTTTAACATTCTCTGCACTGTCTCCAGCACTAGAATGTCTCCGTTGTGTTTCAGTGATCGGACTAGAGCACTAGTTTGATCATCAAATGTGCTGCTTTGACTACATAGTTTAACAAACTTTATTGATTGCTGCACTGCATTGGTTGGACATGTTGAGTATCAGGTCCACTAAGACTCCTAGGTCTGGCCTGATTATAGAAAGCAAGGTTACAGTGAAGGCTTAAATAAGTACGGCTAAGGTGCTGCACCTCAGGCACTGTATTGATGGGAGAAGACAGGAGACCTGATAGGGCTAAGGTATATCCCATTGCTCAATGGCCTTGCCCTAAAAGGGTTAATGGTTGGGGCAGAATATACCAACATTCAAGATTATATTGGATAGGTGGATGAAGGAAAAGAGCTTGAAGGGACATGACAACAAGGTGGGTAAATATGATCGAAACTATTTGCTCACCTGGAAGGTAAATGCTGACACAGACTGGTTGGGCCAAATGGTCTGTTTCCATTTTGTAACTTCTATGCATTTCTATGGAATGGTTCATTATAATACCCTAAAATGACATCACACTGATGGCAGCCAGTTGTGAGAGATATCTGTCCCTTCACACCTTGGATAAATCATGGGTAATTTCACATTTAAGATATATTTATTTCCAATAATGTACAGAAAAATAACTCCAAGCAAATATATTTGTGAACAGATAAACCTTAATACTAGACGTTAAAGTTGTAATATATACTGATTAAAAGCCAGTTTGGAGTGGGTGAAAATCTAATCCATAAAACTTCCCATAGCTCAGCACAAATTGGTAATCCTATTTACAGATGGCTGGTGTGGGAAATCGAAGTGTGGATGTGATCTGAAACTACACCAAGACTAAGGCATGTGGTTGCTTTATTCTGCTGCACTATGCCAGACTTAGGACTGCTTGCTGCTGATTGGCCAGAATTAAAAGTGTTCTATTCCTCAGCAATAATCTTGATACAATCAACCAAAAAAAAGGAAGTGTGAGGATTCACAAGAATTTTAAATGAATTACCTCGGTGATAAGAAATCAATAGCTGCTCTCCATGTCCTGTCATGGAGACCACAGGCCCCGTTAGACTGAAGAGCTCCTTCTGTACACCACCAATGCTGAAGATGCGAACAATCTGAGCATTTGTCGAAACGGCAGCCCAGCCCTGACCCAGACAAATGGCTTCAATGTTTTCATCGTTTGGCATATCCACCATCCATTCTTTATTTGTGTCCCTGGAGTTGAAGTGGATACACTGGAGCGTGCTGTTAGATAGATAGATAGATAGAAAGGCAGAATGTCTGAATACGCACAATAACTTCCTTTTCGAAGAGTACATTATTGATAGTTTCTTGTGCTGGGCCTTAAAGATGACATATGTGTATTGTTTGGATGAGCTGAACAGATTGGAGAAAAAAAATAGTTTAGCTTCCCCCAATAGTTTAGCAGGTTAAGACTGCGAATGGCTGAACCATGCAGGCCAGGAAGACCCCTGGTTCAATCCCCGGTCTGTGGCGAGTTTACTGATCTGCCAGTACAGCAGTAGTAACTTGTCAGCTTGGCTCAGTTGATTGCATTCTCATCCTTAGAAAACCTTGTGGTTTCAAGAACCACTATGAACTTAAACAAACAATTTAAGTTGACATTGTCAGAGGTGCTGTCTTTTAAATGAGACAGGTCGAAGTTAAGGAACCCATGGCACTATTTGAACAGCACGAGCTCTCCTGGTGTACTGGCTAACATTTCTCTCGACCAATACCACCAAAACAGATTATCTGGTCAATCATTTATTTGACATTTGTGGGACCTTGCTATGTGCAAATTGGCTACCGTGTTTGCCTACAACACAGCACTTCAAAGTAATCCTTTGGCACATCCAGAGAAAAAGGCACTATATAAATGCAAATTCCTAGCATGCCAACAGGCCTTAGCTCCCCTGGAGTGAGGAAGGGATAATTGTCCAGGGTTCCAGCTCCTAATCGTCATCCAACAAACCCTGCTGCAAAGGAACATCAGTGGCCATTGTGAGAGGACAAGATTGGGCTCAGCTAAGATACCTGCTACAGTTGAATAGCCTGCCTACACTCGCTGTCTAGGCTCACACATAAATAATGGCCACCCTTGCAAGATACATTCTGATTGGTACGCATGTAGTTATTTCCATTGGATCCGTCAGCCCCCCCCGCCCCAATCTCATGCAACAATGACCTTCCTGAGTGCACCAGCCACATCTGGATTCAGAGCCTGGCATAGGAACGGCATAATCAGATACAGCCAGATTTTTCACATGGAAAAGGTCTTTCCCATTCAGCAATGAATGGACAATTTCCACCTCACTCAGCAGAATATGTTCAGGTATTGCAAGGTCAAACGCTTCATCCAGGAGCAAGTAACACTCTGCAAACTTCAGCAGAGTCCACCAGAGTTATTTATTTGCAATGTCGAAGACAATCACAAATATAATTCTGCCCTGTAAAATGTGCTCATGAAGGATACACACCTGAACATCATGACCTTTCTTTTCCCTGTACAGATGCTGACTGACCTACTGCATATTTCCAGCATTTTCTGTTTTTATTCCACATTGACAGGATCCACATGAAGTCTAAAAGGAGCATGTGAGTGAGATCTAGGTCAACAAATAACTGGGAACGCTCACAATCACACTGCAATAAAATACATGAGCACCAACTCAAACTTGTATTGAATGAATCATACCTCACATAAGCTTCATAAATTCTTCCTCCTCTCTGTTGGATGAATTTCTGACCTCATATCCTCTCCATTGTCAAAGACCGCCTACTTCCACCTCCATAACATCACCTGCCTCCACCCCACCTCACCTTAGCCCATCTGCCAATGAAACTCTCCTCCATTACATTGTCATCTCCAGACTCAACTGTTCCAGTGCTCTCTTGGCCTGTCTCTCATTCTCCACCCTCCATAAACTTCAGCTCATCCGAAAACTTTGCTGCCTGTATCCTATCCCACACAAGTCCCGTTGACCCATCATCCCCATCCTTGCTGACCTGCATTGGCTCCTGGTCTCAACACCTCAAATTTAAAATTCTAATCTTTGTGTTTAACTCCCTCATGGCCTCGCCCCTCCCTATCTCTGTAACCTCCTCCAGTCCTACAACCGCCCCATCTCCCCCACAATCTCTCCGTTCTTCTGACTCCAGCCTCTTGTGCCTCCCCCTCCCTTCGCTCCATCATTGGTGGCTGTGCTTTCAGCCGCCTACACCCCACTCACTGGCTGGAATTCCTTTAAGACCCTCCTTAATCCCACTTCTTTGGCCAAGCTTCGTCAGCCCTCACAAAAAACAAATAAGTTTATACCTTGACAGTTAATTGTTAAATGTTTGCCAGCTTAGCTGTTTTAATTTACAATGTTGGTAATGATTGAACATTTTATTTCAGGAATCCATTTCAAAAAATGCAATTTTATAGTCAAACTTATTCAAATAAATATGAGATGGCAAATAAATTCAGGCCACTTCTGTGCAGCTCAAAGTAGCAGTGGCAGAGGCTTAGGACTAAGTTGTGACCTGCACTCTTGACTGAGGAATAACAAATGAGGTAATGGCAGGGGTGGCCAACCTCTGAACATGACTAAATTCAAGGCCCCTTTCTGCTCCCACCACAGCTAAAAGCCTACTCTTTCCGCTGTTCTACACTTACAATGTGGAAGCTCTTTCAGTATCTTTAAACTGGAAACTGCTTCCTGATTAGTCTAAATATACCAATAAAAAAGAAACATTTTTGAACTAATTAGGCAGCAGCTCTTCTGAGCCTCAAGGTTCTGGAAGTTTGTACTGCTCAGGGAAGTCTTAGTTGCTCATGTGTCCATACAGAAGAAAGGAATTGTGTGCAAGGTGCAAGGAGCTCGTGGGCCAGATTCGGCCCACAGGCTGCATGTTGGACAATGTCAATAAAAAGGAGAAAAATACATTTTTTTAATTAACGCTATAAGCCAAGCGCTGACTGTAAACACTTAATCCACACTTAGGGGTGCAGCACAACCTAAATCTCAAACATTTAAATAAAAAGATAAATAAGATCTCCCTCCCCCTGCATTTTTACCTGGGCAGTTCATCAGTTTTTGCACATGCCAGTAACACTGCTTCCTGTGACAAGTCAGCCATGGTGTGATTCAGAACATTACTCAAGTGTATTGCATGATGTACAGAGGTATCATGGAATTCTACATCTACAGCATTATCTTGTTCATCACTGTAGCAGCGAATAATACCAGTGGAATTCCACATCTAAAAAATAAACCAGATACAAGTGTTCACTAAAGAAGGAATACGGTGACCCAGAGTTAACACGAACAGCGCTTGAAGCCAGCAACAAGATGAAAAACACACACTGGCCATTATTCGGAGGAAATCAATTTGATACACAACTTTATGGGCAACGTAAACTTCAGACAACCACAGTATTACATTTTAACTGCGAAACAGCTTTAAAGCTGAATTGTAACAATTTCTTAACATTTGGTACACAAGTATGACATTAGCTCTCAAAACTCCATGGCTGTATCATCAAACATGATCCCTTTCACTCAGACCACTGGACTTTGATCCTATTGAAAGGAAGCATCTTAAATATTATAAAACGTGATATCTATATGTATTGGTATTTCTCAGTACCTGCTTTAAAACTGTGGTCTACTAGAATGGTAGAATTTTAAAGATTATAGGCTATCTTAAAAGACACAAATAAGCATCAGCTTGCCTAAGTTGGTAGTCCTGTCATCTCTGAGTCAAAAGGTCGAGAGTTCAAACCCACTCCAGGACATGAGCACATAAACTAGGTGGATATTCCAATGCATTACTGCAGGAATGCTGCATTGTTGGCGCTGTCATTCTTCAGATGAAATACTAAACAGAGAAGCCTTGTCTGCTTATTCCAATGGACATTATCGATTGCATGACACAGCAAGGAGTTCTCCCAGTTTCTTGGTCAACATTACTCCCTCAACCAAAAACAAATTAACTGCTCCTCAATTTTATTGCTGTTTCTGGAATCCTGCTGTTCATAAAACAGCTGCCTCCATAATCACTACACTTTGAAGTACTTCACTGAGACATTGGAGGCTTTAAAAAAAAAAAATCATATTACCCGTTGTAAATTTTAAGGATTATGTGAGGTTTCATTAGTATGTACTTCACCCTGAAGGCAGCTGTGTGAAGAGATTACAAGCAATGGTACTTGTGTTTACCATGAACCGATGCAAGAGGTGAGAGGGTGTGGAACAAGGCTGAAAAGGCTTTTGCTGCGGTGTTGGCACTGGTCCAGAGTATCCTGCAGATACTGGTGCAGCTTGTGCACTGCTAGCTTGGTCATCATCGTCATCATCCATTTTATCTAAATGCATGGGAGATCCAATATCTGAAACAAATTTATAAAAACTTCAAACATGTTATTTCAACATCCTCATGTCTCGCTCTCCCCATCCAGTTATGCAATTAATGTAAACACTGCACTTTATTTTAAGGTTTCAAATGAAGAGAGGAAATATTTTTGTTCTCATTAAAAGGTGAATGATATCTGTGCTAGGGATTGCATCAAACATTCCAAGGTATAGCATAACCATTTCCCCTTCTGTTCAACCCCAACAATGTTTCGGAACACCCAATCTCAGGAGTTCACCCTTCACTGCAATACTGTTAACTTTTCAAGTCTCATCAGTCATCGTGATAGCTTGTGCATCATTCTCAGATTCATGCTGTGGACACACACTCTCTAGGAATTGGACTGAAACTGTCAAACTCATTTCACGTAGTATATTACAGCTGGCAGAGAGGGACTTTCAGCCCAGCAATATCAGATGAACTTCAAAACCAGGTTCTAGGCTGAAAGGAAATGATTTTAACCCACTGAAAATACACCTCCATGATGTTATAGTCATTATTTACTTTATTGGACACCAAAAATCTGATTTCAGACTGACAATAGAATCATATATGCTCCTACAACAAAGCTGGTGCTCACTTAAATACAGTGGAGTCTCCAAAATAATGAAGCTAAGGTGAATATAATCTATTATGTAGTAAGAATGGTCTAACTCGCTGGATTTCTTTTCCCTCTTTAAAAAGGATTTTTTGCTCAAAAGTAATGTCTGATTTTTTAACATAAAATCAACCTAATTTTTTCAAACAGAACAAATAGCATATCAACTTGACACTTCCTCACTTTTGCACAAGTTAAATAATCACCCTTGACAAAATAATGAAAATAAAAATAGGGAAAAAGAGTCCACAGATGGAAACTCAAATAGGACAGTAGGCCATTCTATTCAACCCTATCAATGTTTCTGAACACCTAATCTCAGGAGTTCACCCTCCACTGCAATACTGTGAACAGATACAGAAATCATTGCTTACTCCATACCGTGAGAGTTATCATCTTCAATGGCTCGATGATGTCTAGATCGGTTGACTATAGCCATCACACTGTCGTCATCATCATCATCATCATCATCCGCCAACGGCTGCCTTATTGGTGATGGATGTGACGGATTCATGCCTTTTGTTAGCAAGTCACTGTCCTCTTCATCAAACAAATCATCAAATGTGGTACCAGCCGAATGGGAAGCCAGTTTCTGAACAAAAACATAGTTCATAAATATATAGTAACAGAACTAATTTTGAGTCGTCTGCAATTTTTCTAATTTGTATAATCTGCTACATGGGCCATAGAATTCATAAACCTCAGTACATTGATTGTGTAATTTTGCAACAGTGCTATAAACTGTGGAGCAAACACGTGTGTTACAGGGGGGAGTTAATTGAACAATCTTTCACCAGAGGGAGACAGCAGTAGTGACACACACACACGCACAGAGAGGTACACGCACATACATAAATTAATAATGTTAATCAAAATGTATTGTTTTAATACAAAATTACCAGTTCAAATAAATTAGGCCTTTTAACTTTATTTATTCCGGGTGACTACTTTGTGGCAGTTTACTGCGAAGTATATTAGAAATAGTGAACAATGACGACTACAGTATTACAAAAGGGGTTACAATGCCTTTAATACCATACGTTTAGTGCTCACCTTGCTGCCAGCATCTGCCAAAACCCCTTCAAGGAGCCCCAGATTTCCTTCAGAATCTGTATATGCTATATTTCCTTTTGAAGGGTGCCATGCCATCGCACAGATTCGATAAGCCTTCTCATGCCGCAACCTAAGGAAACCCATATTCAAGTATTACTTTCTGTAGGTCAGTTAATAGACATGCTGCACAAAAGAGAGTTTTGTCTCTGAAATGACTACAGTATTCTCCAGGGAACTTCGGGGCAAAAATTCAGGGCTTACATTTCTTTGACATAATACATTTTAACTTTACAGTATTAACATCTTAAATACTTAAGTACGTAGAGAAGCACATCGACCAGCTCTCAAGTGCCGAGCTATTAGACTAGCAAAGTTTTTCAGTGCCTTGTTGTTCCTCCAACTGATTTACAGCCAGAAAAAAAATGAACTCAGTTTCGCTTGCTGAGTGTCACGATTCATTGCAGCACTATGTGCAGCACCAAAGAATACCAGGATGCAAGTTTACACTTTCAATTCCATACAGACAAGTTCCTTCACCTTCCAGTAGATTATTTGGGGAAAGGTGGCAAGTAAGAGAAATGCTTCTCCAAAGGAGATAGAGGGAAGCAGACCACAATTCTCACATATCCTCTGGTAGCCAACTGAAGAAAATAGGTGGTCAGGGACAAGGTCACTTGCCCACCCTCTCATTGGTCAATGGTTCACGACATGGACTAAGAGCTAGAGTTAAAGTCTGCGCTTATATTCTTATAATCCAACCCCAACTTTTTAAGATATTTATCTCCCAGCCTTCAGTTATTAAGTTTGCTCAGCACGTTCAAGACAGCAAACAGGCAACTACATCTTTAGCACCCTACCAAGAGTGATGCAACTATAGCGTGGAGCAATTCAACTGACGACTCCCCCTCCATTCTTGAGAGAAATGCCTTGTATGAAGTCATAGGCGTAAACCCATACCTTGCAACTGTGGCATAGACGATTCAACCACCAAGAAACTATGCAAGTGAACTGCCTTTGCTCCAACCATTCTTATGTACCTTAGCAATAACATTTGCTGTTATTAAACTCTTAAGATAGTCATATAATTGCAAGTATCTATACTTGGGACTATCTTACAGTATTTTCAACAAAATTGTTTCTAAATTATAAAATATCACACCTGTTTTGAGCAGTAAAATACAATAAAATCATTTCCAAAAGACCAAAGCAAAGTAGCAATGGTTCATTAGTTTACATTCCATCCATTAATACGAAGAAAATAAATGATTTTCAATCCAAAGTGCAAACAGGATAGCAAAAGGTAGAGGCATTGGACAAATTAATTTTTTTTTAAAAGTTTGTGTGTTGCCTCAGTGTTTTGATTTCTCTCATTAGCGAATAAGGGAGCCTGATGAAGGACGATAAAAGTTTTGGCCGTAGCTATCCTGTGCACAGTTCAGTGAGATGTTGCATCATAAACACACTCAAGCTATAATGGAGTTTCACAAATCAATACAATGAATCTTACACCTTTCAACACATTTTCTGGTCTGGACATTCCATATCACCAAGGATCCATCAATACTCCCAGCAGCCACGTAACCACCACAAGGAGACCATGATACAACATTTAATGGCTGAGGAAGAAAAGGGATAAAATTCTTTAAATTTAACATTTTCAAACAATACATGAACATTAATTATGCCTTTGAATAGCATTTGTGCCCGTGTCCTAACTCGCAGCAAGTCCCATTCACCCATCTCCCCTGTGCTCGCTGACCTGCATTAGCTCCCGGTTAAGCAACGCCTCGATTTTAAAATTTTCATCCTTGTTTTCAAATCCCTCCATGGCCTTGCCCCTCCCCACCTCTAATCTCCTCCAGCCCCACAACCCTCCCCCCACCCCGAGATATCTGCGCTCCTCTAATTCTGGCCTCTTGAGCATTCACGATTTTAATCGCTCAAACACTGGTGGCCGTGCCTTCAGTTGCCTAGAATCTAAGCTCTGGAATTCCCTCCCTAAACCTCTCCACCTCTCTTGCCTCCTTTAAGACGCTCCTTAAAACCTACCTCTTTGACCAAGCTTTTGGTCATCTGCCCTAATTTCTCCTTATGTGGCTCAGTGTCAAATTTTGTTTTATTACACTCCTGTGACGCGCCTTGGGACGTTTTACTATGTTAAAGGCGCTATATAAATACAAGTTGTTGTCCAAAATAATCATGACTTCTAAAATCAATTAGCGAGAATATTTTAAAGCACAGGAAAATGCACAAGTATTTCTTAAATCAACTATTTTATCAGAAATTTTTTTCCCTACTTATTTATGTTATATTTCTATGATCTTTGAAACATTAATTCTATTCTACACAGGACTTCACAGTTTATCACAGAGGTGTTCTCTATGAATCCTGCTTCATGAAATGCTATTATTATTCTTTCAAATTTCAGTAAAGCTGTTCTCAATTGTAATGTAAAACTTACCATCATAATGCTATAGTCTGAAAGGTTATCAGTATTTTCCCAGGTTTCCCTTTCATAGAGTTTAACAACCTTTTCTACTGGAACAGCCAGGAGCTATATGCATGTACCAAACAGAAAGACAGAGAGTTAGACTGAAGAAAACAAACATTCAAGTTATATATCTACACTGTTAATTGTCAAAATGTAATTTCCAAAATCTGTTCATTTATTAACTTAACATACATTTACATATTTTTCTGGTCAGCAGTATTTTTTTAAAGTTCATTCATGGGATGTGGGCGCCACTGGCAAGGCCAGCATTTATTGCCCATCCCTAATTGCCCTCAAGAAGGTGGTGGTGAGCCGCCTTCTTGAACCACTGCAGTCCGTGTGGTGAAGGTACTCCCACAGTGCTGTTAGGTAGTTCCAGGATTTTGACCCAGCGACGATGAAGGGACGGCGATATATTTCCAAGTCAGGATGGTGTGTGACTTGGAGGGGAACTTGAGGTGGTGGTGTTCCCATGCATCTGCTGCCCTTGACCTTCTAGGTGGTAGAGATCGTGGGTTTGGGAGGTGGTGTAGAAGATGCCTTGGCGAGTTTCTGCAGTGCATCTTGTAGATGGTACACACTGCAGCCACAGTACGCCGGTGGTGGAGGGAGTGAATGTTTAAGGTGGTGGATGGGGTGCCAATAAACCGGGCTGCTTTGTTCTGGATGGTGTCGAGCTTCTTGAATGTTGTTGGAGCTGCACTCATCCAGGCAAGCGGTGACTTGTGCTTGGAGATGGTGGAAAGGCTTTGGGGAGTCAGGTGGTGAGTCACTCGCCACAGAACATCCAGCCTCTCACCTGCTCTTGTAGCCAGAGTATTTATGTGGTTGGTCCAGTTAAGTTTCTGGTCAATTGTGACCCCCACCCCCAGGATGTTGATGATGGGGGATTCGATGATGGTAATGCCGTTGAATGTCAAGGGGAGGTGGTTAGACACTCTCTTGTTGGAGATAGTCATTGCCTTGCACTTGTGTGGCGCAAATGTTACTTGCCACTTATCAGCCCAAGCCTGAATGTTGTCTGGGTTTTGCTGCATGTGGGCACGGACTGCTTCATTATCTGAGGAGTTGCGAATGGAACTGAACACTGTGCAATCATCAGCGAACATCCCCATTTCTAATCTTATGATTAAGCGATGGTCATTGATGAAGCAGCTTAAGATGATTGGCCTCCAACAACCACAACCTTGTGCCAGGTATGACTCCAGCCAGTGGAGAGTTTTCCCCCTGATTTCCATTGACGTCAATTTTACTAGGGCTCCTGGATGCCACACTTGGTCAAATGCTGCCTTGATGTCAAGAGCAGTCACTCTCACCTCACCTCTGGAATTCAGCTCTTTTGTCCCTGTTTGGACCAAGGCAGTAATGAGGTCTGGAGCCGAGTGAACCTGGCAGCACCCAAACTTAGCATTGGTGAGTAAGTGCCGCTTAGCAGCACTGTCAACGACCCCTCCATTACTTTGCTGATGATTGAGAATTACTGATGGGGCGGTAATTGGCCGGATTGGATTTGTCCTGCAATTTGTGAACAAGACATAGCTGGGCAATTTTCCACTTTGTTGGGTAGATGCCAGTGTTGTAGCTGTACTGGAACAACTTGGCTAGAGGCATGGCTAGTTCTGGAGCTGTTTCTTGATATCACGAGGAGTGAATCGAATTGGCTGAAGTCTGGCTTCTGTGATGGTGGGGACTTCAGGAGGAGGTCCAGATGGATCATCCACTCGGCACTTCTGGCTGAAGATTGTTGTAAATGCTTCAGCCTTGCCTTTTACACTTGCGTGCTGGACTCAGCCATCATTGAGGATGGGGATGTTCATGGAGCTTTCCTCCTCCCGTTAGTTGTTTAATTGTCCACGACCATTCACGACAATGTGGCAGGACTGCACAGCTTTGATCTGATCCGCTGGTTGTGGGGTTGCTTAGCTCTGTCTATAGCATGCTGCTTCTGCTTTTTAGCATGCATGTAGTCCTGTGTTGCAGCTTCCCCAGGCTAGCACCTCATTTTTAGGTACTACTGGCACTGCGCCTGGCATGCTCTTCTACACTCCCCATTCAACAAGGCTTGGTCCCATGGCTTGATGGTAATGGTAGAGTGAGGGATATGCCGGGCCATGAGGTTACAGATTGTGGTGGAACATAATTCTGCTGCTGCTGATGGCCCACGGCGCCTCATGAATGCCCAGTTTTGAGCTGCTAGATTGGTTCTGAATCTTTCCCATTTAGCACGGTGGTAGTGCCACACAACACGATGGAGGGTGTCCTCAGTGTTAAGATGGGACTTCGTCTCCACAATGAACTGTGCGGTGGTCACTGCTACCAATACTGTCATGGACAGATGCACCTGCGAACGGTAGATTGGTGAGGACAAGGTCAAGTAGGTTTTTCCGTCATGTTGGTTCTCTCACCACCTGCCGCAGGCCCAGTCTGGCAGCTATGTCCTTCAGGACTCAGCCAGCTCGGTCAGTAGTAGTGCTACCGAGCCACTCTTGGTGATGGACATTGATGTCTCCCATCCAGAGTACATTCTGTGCCCTTGCTACCCTCAGTGCTTCTTCCAAGTGGTGTTCAACATGGAGGAGTGCTGATTCATCAGCTGAGGGGGGGGGGGGGGGGGGGGGGGGGCAGTAGGTGGTAATCAGTAGGAGGTTTCCTTGCCCATGTTTGACCTGAAACCATGAGACTTCATGGGGTCCGGGGTCAATGTTGAGGACTCCCAGGGCCACTCCCTCCCGACTGTATACCACTGTGCCGCCACCTCCGATGCATCTGTCTTGCCAGTGGGACAGGACATACCCAGGGATGGTGATGGAGGAGTTTGGGGCATTGGCTGAAAGGTATGACTGTGTGAGTATGACTATGTCAGGCTGTTGGCTTGACTAGTCTGTGGGACAGCTCTTCCAATTTTAGCACAAGTCCCCAAATGTTAGTAAGGAGGACTTTGCAGGGTCGACTCAGCTGGCTGTGCCTTTGTCGTGTCCGAATCTGGTGCGGAGGTCGATGTCGGGTGGTCTGTCCAGTTTTATTAGTCTTCTTATTTTTCATTGCGGTTTGATACACCCGAGTGGCTTTCTAGGCCATTTCAGAGGGCAGTTAAGAGTCAACCACATCTGGGTCTGGAGTCACATATAGGCCAAACCAGGTAAGGATGGCAGATTTGCTTCCCTAAAAAGGACATTAGTGAGCCAGATGGGTTTTTAATGACAATCTGGTAGTTTCATACGAGCTTTTTATTCCAGATTAATTTAATTATCGGAGTTAACTTAATTAACTGAACAGTATGGAAACCAATCACCATGCTTAAGAGTCTCCGAACAAATCTACTGAGAGAAATGCACATCATTAAAGTTTGATGATCTACAGTACATACAACAGGACCCTATCCCACTTACCCATATTGAAAGAATCTAGGTTCAGGTTAGCAACAACCAAGCCTCAGGAACTGCAAAGTGTGGTAGAGTACAGCTGAAGTTTAATTGTAGCTCATCAGCACATGGCACTGGTAAGCTTTCCGTTACTTGTCCAACTAGCGCCATCCTACTCAGGATATTTGCTTACATTAGAAGAGTAGGAAGAATCCCAGCACCCCCACTATCCCTTGAGAGTCCATCAAATGATCCAGGCTGGCTGCTTGTCATAATTCAATCAGATTTAGTGTAGTTATGGAAAAGGACAAAGATAGACCAGGTGTGCAAGTTCTCGATTGGCAAAAGGCCAATTTTACTAAGCTGAGATGTGATTTAGCAAAAGTAGACTGAAAACAGCTACTTGAAGGTAAATCAGTGTCAGAGCAGTGGGAGGCATTCAACGAGGAGATAGTGAGGGTCCAGAACAAATATGTTCCCACAAAGAAAAAGGGTGGGACTCCCAAATCTAGAGCCCCCTAGATGTCAAGGAACGTACGGGATAGAATAAGGAAAAAAAAGTGAAGCTTTTATCAGATACCAAGAGCTCAATACTACAGAAGCCTAGGAGGAGTATAGAAATTGCAGGGGTGAAATTAAAAAGGAAATTAGGAAAGCAAAGAGAGGGCATGAAAAAATATTGGCAAGTAAAATCAAGGAAAACCCAAAGATGTTTTATAAATACATAAAAAGCAAGAGGATAACTAAAGAAAGAGTAGGGCCTATTAGAGACCAAAAAGGTACCCTATGTGTGGAGGCGGAAGACATGGGTATGGTTCTTAATGAATACTTTGCGTCTGTCTTTACAGAAGAGAGGATGGTGCAGACATTGTAGTTAAGGAGGAGGAGTGTGAAATATTAGATGGGATAAACACAGAGAGAGAGAGAAAAGAGGTGTTAAGAGGTTTAGCGTCTTTGAAAGTAGATAAATCACCAGGCCCGGGTGAAATGTATTTCCAGCCTGTTAAGAGAAGCAAGGAAGGAAACAGCGGAGGCTCTGACCATCATTTTCCAATCACTCAGTTCCATCTTTCATCACCAGGTATGATCGCTTGAAGCTGGCTTGACTCCACTGGGACAGAAACCTTGCTAACGCCCGCACTCAAGGAGAAGAGTCATAAGTTGGTTACGAAACAACTAACGTGCAGATCTGAGCTCTCGTTAGGTGGACAGCAGGCACCAAGAACTCCCCCCGAAGAACACAACGAGCAGCAAAATCCATCATAAATATGCCACTTTGTCATCATCCTTCTGATCGCAGCATGGACAGAAACTATCCTATTGAACAGGGACTCCACCAGTGGGAAGTGTGAAGCTCCAACATTCTCTTAAGTTATTTGACTACAGCATGGTGCAATGACCTACACAAAACAATTGTGGGTCTTGATGCTTTAAATGTCCAACTTCAATGTAATGTACCAGACTTGCCTGTCAGTGACTATTAAATCTAGGTTCTTGATTAAAGGGCTTTGATAGAGACATGTCTGCAATAAGGCCAATTCCCCTCCAGAATGCCAAGTCTGTGTAGATTCCCCAGTTCCAAGCCATGGTGTCGCTTCTCAGAACTTATCTTCTACAACTGTTACTGTTCCTACCCTATTGCCCAGAGCACCGGTAGGGATTTGAAATGAATACCGTCCACATTTGCCACACTCCATTAACTGGCCGATGCAGTAAGAGTCTACTTTCCAGCAATTAAAGAGCAAACTTTTCAATGAATTCTGCTTGAAGTCAAGCACAAACACCACACAATCTTAACTTAACATTATTGACACCTTGCAGGGTTAGACCAGATCCCTCCAAGGAAAAATAAAATGGTCTGATACAGTACATTGGTTTGCACAAACGACAGTCATTCCTAGCTTGCTGTTATACATCTCTTACCAGCTGGCTCACTGCAGCAGCAACAGTGGCCTGTGAGCAAGTGACTGCATGGCCAACTATTCAGCTTAAAGAATACAATAGCAAAATACTGCGGATGCTGGAAATCTGAAATAACAACAGAAAATGCTGGAAATACTCAGCAGGCCAGGCAGCATCCGTGGAGAAACAGAGTTAACGTTTCAGGTCTGGGACCCTTCGTCAGAACTGGCAAAAGTTGGAGATGTAACAGATATTAAGCAAGTGCAGAGACAGGGAGGGGGGAGGGGAGGAAGGAATATACTGTGCTGAGGTAAGAGGCAGGAAAGATAAAATGTTGCAAATGGGGTGGCAAAATCATACAGCATGAAAAATGGGAGCAGGGGTTATAGTTTGAAATTGTTGAACTCAATGTTGAGTCCAGAAGACTGTAAAGTGCCTAATCGAAAGATGAGGTGCTGTTCCTCAAGCTTACGTTGAGCTTCATTGGAACAATGTAAGAGGCCGAGGACAGAGAGATCAGAGTGGGAGTGAAACGGAGAATTAAAGTGACAGGCGACCGGAAGCTCAGGGCCACCCTTACGGACTGAACGGAGGTGTTCCGCAAAGCGGTCGCCCAATCTGCGTTTGGTCTCCCCAATGTAGAGGAGACCGCATTGTGAGCAGCAAATACAGTATACTAAATTGCAAGTAGTACAAGTAAATCGCTGTTTCACCTGGAAGGGGTGTTTGGGGCCCTGGACAGTGGGAAGGGAGGAGGTAAAAGGGCCGGTGTTGCAACTCCTGCGCTTGCACGGGAACGTGCCGGGCAAAGGGGAAGAGCTGTTAGGGGTGATTGAGGAGTGGACCAGGGTGTCGTGGAGGGAGCGGTCCCTTCGGAATGCTGAAAGGGGAGGTAAGGGGAAGATGCATTTGGTGGCGGGATCACGTTGGAGGTGGCAGAGGATGATCCGTTGAATGTGGAGGCTGGTGAATGAAAGGTGAGGACAAGGGGAACCCTATCGTGGTTCTGGGTGGAAGGGGAAGGGGTGAGAGCAGAAGTGCGGGAAATGGAACGGACACGGTCAAGGGCCGTGTCAACCACAGTAGAGGGGAATCCTCGGTTGGGGAAAAAGGAAGACATGTCGGAAGCACTGGTATGGAAGGTGGCAGCGTCAGAACAGACGCGGCGGAGACGGAGAAACTGGGAGAATGGAATAGAGTCCTTACAGGAGGCGGGGTGGGAGGAAGTGTAGTCCAGGTAGCTGTGGGAGTCAGTGGGCTTGTAGTGGATGTTTGTCGATAGCCGATCGCCAGAAATGGAGACAGAGAAGTCAAGGAAGAGAAGAGAAGAGTCGGAAATGGACCATGTGAAGGTGAGGGAAGGGTGGAAATTGGAAGTAAAGTGAATGAACTTTTCTAGTTCAGGGAGAGGGCAGGAAACGGCACCGATACAGTCATCGATGTACCGGAAGAAGAGGTGAGGGAGGGGATCTGACTAGGACTGGAACAAAGAATGTTCCACATATTCCATGAAAAGGCAGGCATAGCTAGGGCCCATGCGGGTTCCCATAGCAACACCTTTAATTTGGAGGAAGTGAGTGCAGTCAGAGGAGAAGTTGTTCAATGTTAGAACAAGTTCAGCCAGGCGGAGGAGGGTGGTGGATGGGGACTGGTTGGGCCTCTGTTCAAGGAAGAAGCGGAGCGCCCTCAGGCCGTCCTGGTGGGGGATGGAGGTGTAGAGGGATTGGACATCCATAGTGAAAAGGAGACGGTTGGGGCCAGGAAACGGAAACTGTTAAAGTGGCGGAGGGCGTCGAAAGAGTCGCGAATGTAGGTGGGAAGAGACTGGACAAGGGGAGAAAAAATAGAGTCGAGATAGGAAGAGATAAGTTCCGGGGGGCAAGAACAGGCTGAAACGATGGGTTTACCAGGGCAGTCCTGTTTGTGGATCTTGGGAAGGAGGTAGAAGCGGGCTGTGCGGGGTTGGGGGACTATAAGGTTGGCGGCCATGGAGGGAAGATCTCCAGAGGAGATGAGGTCAGTGACAGTCTTGGAAACAATGGCCTGATGTTTGCTAGTGGGGTCATGGTCCAGGCGGAGGTAGGACGAGGTGTCGGAGAGTTGGTGTTCAGCTTCTGCACAGTAGAGGTTGGTTTGCCAAACAACAACAGCACCACCCTTGTCAGCAGGTTTAATGATAATGTTAGGGTTGGATCGGAGAGAACAGAGTGCTGCAAGTTCAGAGGGAGGTAGGTTGGAGTGAGAGGGGAGCAGCGAAATTGAGACGGCCGATGTCCCGCCGGCAGTCAGCAATGAAAAGATCCAGAGAGGGTAAGAGGCCAGAGGGAGGGGTCCAGGTAGAACGAGAATTCTGAAAGCGGGAGAAAGGGTCAGCTGTGTGGGGGGAAGACTCCTGGCCAAAGAAGTGGGCACGGAGACAAGGCGACGGAAAAAGAGTTCAGCATCATGCCGAGCTCGAAATTCATTGAGATGGAGGCGTAAGGGGATGAAGCTCAGGCCTTTGCTGAAGTTGATCGTTCGGGGTCAGAGAGGGGAAGGTCAGAGGGGATAGTGAAAACACGGCAGGGGGTGAGATTGGAAGGAGGGATGGGGTCAGAGGAAAGTGATGGGGAAGGTGGTTCCGGAGGGGCGTGGTGTCCAAGAGTTGATGAAGCTTGTGATCCTTGACATCAGAAAGGAAGAAAAAAAGTTTTCTGTTGAAGCGTCGGATGAGTCGAAGGATGAAATGGAACTGTGGACCCGGACAGCTTTAAGAAAGAGTGCGTCGATGCTGCTGAAGAGAGAGGTCGAGAGTGTTCATGTGGCGGTGCATGGTGTGGAGTGTGGCTCTCAGGATGCGGCGAGAGCAGTAGCTCAACCTCAATGCAAAATTCAAACCTTATGATTTTTGCACATACCATCTAAGTTTACAAATTTACAAATGGTTATTTTATGCAACAAAACTGGTACTGATGTACACAAGTACATGACTTCAACCATAAAATTTTTCCATCTTACCTGATCAGCAATTTTCCAGCTTAAAGGTTTGCCAGTCATGAGGAAAACAGAGGAAATCAAAACCTCATTTAATTAAAATAAAATCCTTTAATTAACTGTGCCTTTTCCTTCAGTAAACCCGGCCACATGTAAAAATAATTTTACTAACTTTACGATTTATTTCCTTTGGTACCAGACATTTGACCTCTGATCTGTTTAACCCAGGTAGTACTAGGATTAAATCCCTAACCAATAAATACTAATCTTTACTTGGTCCCTGCTGTGAAAACAATTTTATAACTCTTTTGAAAATAAGACCTTTTAGTATGCTGCTCATTTTACATTTACCTTTCCAGTCTTTGGTTGCCACTCGAGCCTACAGATTGATGCAGCACGGCTCACCTCATTGAATTTAGTTAGCAGTGGCCAACTTGCCACAAGTGTCTACAAAATAGAAAAATATATTTTTAACAACCATTATCACACTTATTAAATGTATTTTTATATATATTATTTTGTTTTAAACCAGATTTAAGCGATTTGTAATACTGAAGAATTTTGTGTGAATGTGACCAGAATTCAGACTTGAAAATCAATACTGCTTCTCAACCTCAATGCAAAATTCAAACCTTGATTTTTGCACATACCATCTAATTTTACAAATGGTTATTTTATGCAACAAAACTGGTACTGATGCACACAAGTACATGACTCCAACCATAAAACTTGTCCATCTTACCTGATCAGCAATTTTCCAGATACATACTGATCCATCACAGCTAGAGGAAGCCTGTAAAATGCAACACCTTGTGATTGTTATGCACTGAGCTATTTAAATACCAAACTATAAAAAACACTTGCACATATTAAAACAAAAATGCGTTGTTGCCCACTGTAGTCAATTAACGTATCAAAAGCACTGTCCTGAACTTTTAACCTGAATACAAAATTCTAAATCTATTTTAGCAATGCTCAATTAGTCATACTTTAAAAAGTATACCTCTACAAACACTTGAGAACCTACTAATTTCGGGTCTTTACTGCAGATTTTGCATGGATTAAGTTGTATTAACAGTTTATTACCAGAAATAAATCCATTGGATCAAAAGCAACACTGAGGATAGGACCATCATGACCTCGGATTGTCTTCTGTTGACTATTGTCTCTAGTCTCAATGATCTTCACCATAAAGTCACTGCAAGGTACACATACATCATCTTTTGACATAATACAAAACTTGAAGCAGCATTCAGATCCCAAATTAAGAAAAAAGTTAATCCACTTAATTACCATAAATAAAGCACATATGCAGGTTATAACTTTAATACACTGGTTTCAAAATCAACAACAGCTCTTGATCTCCCACCATTCCTCTCCCTTCCCCCTCCAAAAATTGTACAGTTGGTTTAAAAATTATGAAGAATTCTCTAGCGATAGTGATTACCTAAAGTTTGCTACAGGTGATCATTTAAAATAGTATTCTCCAGTATTAGATTACCTGGAACCAGCAGCGACACTGGTCGCATTGTTATTGAAGACAACATGGTTTGCTTCAGCAGTGAAGCGGGTTAAAATTCCATCTGGTGAACCCTCAGGGAAGGAATGGACTTGAACAATGTTGTTAGAAACAGTGGTAACAAGCATCCCATTCTAAAACCAGAAACAAAAATATTCAGATAATTATGAATTGTCTCAAATCATAAATGATGGCTTATTCTTTAAATAGTTCATGCATTTATAGAGAGAAACCTTTTTTGGAAATAGAACAAAAGCTGCCTTATTCTTTCTTAAGTTGCAGTTGGAAGGTTAAAGTCCACATTTGGTTAAAAAGCATTCATGATAAAAGTTGGAGATTGAATCTTTTCTTTCATAAGTCTATTAGTTATGTAAAATCACTTAAATATTTTCAGCAAAAATTAACAATTGGGGTATAAAGGATCTACATTAAGTTGCACAAATGTGAGGTTCCAGAATGAAGACATTAAATATAAAAAAATGTAAATATGAAAAATGTTCAACGTGAAGTACTTATTCATTAACAGACATACAAAAAAAATCTCCAACTATTTTCATGACTGCTTTACTCTCATGATTTGGACTTTAAACCTTCAAATGCCATTATCCTATAAATCTTTCTGCAATGTTTGCATGCATTCAAGTATTATTCAGTTATAAGTTAGCAGGTGGTTCTTTTTGATTAATCATGCAGATTTCAAAAACTTGACTTGAACCACTAACAGCAGGACACCTCCCAACATTCGCATTTAATGGTCAAATTCAGATCCTAGCTGCATTTACATAACTTTTTAAATTTAATAATGTTGAAAATGGTCACTGCCAAATGTAGATGGCTACCTATTAAAATTAATGGCTACCATCTGTAATGAATTGCAACATTAGGTTGCGTTGCCTGCCAGGGTTAAAGACATCTCCTCGCGGCTGGAGAAGAACTTGGAGTGGGAAGGGGAGGATCCAGTTGTCGTGGTCCACGTAGGAATGAGGTTCTGCTGAGGGAGTTTAAGCTAGGATCCAAATTAAAAAGTAGAACCTCAAAGGTAATAATCTCTGGATTGTTACCTGAGCCATGCGCTAATTTGCATAGGGACAAACAGATTAGAGGTTTAAATGCATGGCTCAAAGAGTGGTGTGGGAGGAAGGGGTTTCAGTTCATGGGGCACTGGCACCAGTACTGGGGAAAGAGGGAGCTGTTCCATTGGGACGGGCTCCACTTAAACCGGGCTGGGACCAGTGTCCAGGCGAACCGAATAACTAGGGCAGTAGACAGGGCTTTAAACTAATGAAGGTGGGGCCGGGGGGGGGGGGGGGGGGGGGTGGAGGATTCGGAAAAGAGTAAATTTAAAAGCAGCGAGAGAAATGTCAAGGCTCTGGTACAGAGTAGAGTTTTGGGTAAAAATAAGCAGAGTGGGTCCGGAAGGGACAGAGAGAGTAACAAAAGTAATAGGGCATCAGTGACTAAGGTGACATCAGAGAAAAATAGAAATAAGAAAAGCTGAAGGCAGGTGGACCAAGTGTCTGTGGGAGAACACTTGGGTACGAGTGATCATCGTATCATAAGATTTAGATTAGCAATGGAGAGGAGTAAGGAACAATCTAGAGTGGAACTTCTAAACTGGAATAGGGCTAACTTCAATGGGATGCGAAAGGATCTCGCCAGGGTAAAATGGAACCAAAGACTGACAGGAAAAACTGTAACGGAACAATGGGTGATCTTTAAGGAGATGTTCCAAGTACAGGCTAGGTACATTCCAACAAGAGGGAAGGATAAGGGAACCAAAGCAAGGGCTCCTCGGATGACAAGGGAGATACAGAAGATGATGAAATAAAAACGAGGGTGTATGATGCATGTTTGGTGAATTCTTCAAGGGAGAACAAGACCAAATACAATAAGTTGAGAGGGGAAGTGAAGATGAAAATAAGATTGGCAAAGAGAGAATATATGAGAGTAGAATGGTGGTTAACATAAAAGGGAAACCAAAAATCTTCTACCAGAATGTAAACAGCAAGCGGGTAGTAAGAGGCGGGGTGGGGCCTATTAGGGACAAAGAAGGTGATACAGGAAACTCTTTATAAACCGGCACACAAATATCTGGAAATCTCTCTTAACCGGCAAAATTCTTGAGTAGGTAACCGGGGTTTTCCTTCATCTCTCGTTTAAAATTAACTTTAAAAAAAACCCCGAGGCGTTTGCCTTGTATCGGAGCGTGTAGATTGGGAGGGGAATGTGCAGCCCGGGTAGGCAGCGGACACGACAGATGGTCAGCTGGCGGTCCCCGGGGAGACGGAGCTCCGAATGCAGGCGCATGTCAATGTGTACGGGGCTCTCGTACGTTGGGAGATATAACTCTCCGTTATCCGGACTTTTTGATTAACCAGCACCACGCCGGTCCCGTCGGTGCCGGTTAATAAAGAGTTTCCTGTATATATGTTTAGAGGCGCAGGGCAAGGCTACAATACTCAATGAGTACTTTGTATCGGTGTTTACTAAGGAGGTGGATGCTGACAAAATATCTGTAGAAGTGGAAAAGGTAGAAGCAATGGAAGGCGTGAAAATTGATAGACAGGATGTACTAGAAAGGCTGGGTATGCTTAGAGTGGATAAGTCGCCTGGTCCAGATGGCTTGCATCCTAGGTTGCTAAGGGAATTGGGGGAGCAGATAGCGGAAGGGCTTGCCATAATTTTCCAATCTTCCCTAGATGCGGGGGAAGTGCCCGAGGATTGGAAAGTGGCAAATGTGACACCATTGTTCAAGAAAGGGTGCAAGGACAATCCTAGTAACTACAGCTGGTCAGTTTAACATCAGTGGTGGGTAAAGTTTTAGAAACAATAATCAAGGAAAAAATTAATGGGCACTTGGAGAGGTTTAAGCTAATTAAGGAGAGCCAACACAGATTTGTAAAAGGCAGATCATGTTTGACTGATCTAATTGAATTTTTTGATGAAGTAACAGGGAGGATTGATGAAGGGAATGCAATGGATGTTGTCGACATGGAGTTTAGGAAAGTGTTTGATAAAGTACCACATAGAAGGCTGGTTAACAAAATGGAGGCTCATGGAATAGGTGGGTCAGTGGCAGCTTCGATAAGCAATTGGCTTAAGGACAGAAAACAGCGAGTTGTGGTAAATGGCTGTTTTTCAGACTAGAGGATGGTAGACAGTGGTGTTCCCCAAGGGTCAGTGCTTTTTTGGATATATATACATATATAAAAATGACCTGGATATTGGAATACAAGTAGAATTTCTAAATTTGCCGAAGACACCAAACTTGGGGGTGTGGCAAACAGTGAGGAGGATACCAATCGACTTCAACAGGACATAGAAAGGCTAGCAGAATGGGCAGACAAGTGGCAGATGGAATTTAATACAGAGAAGTGTGACGTGATGCATTTTGGCAGAAGGAACAGGGAGAGGCAATATACACTTAATGGCATAGTTTTAAAGAGTGTGCAGGGACAGAGGGACCTGGGAGTTAATGTGCATAGATCCCTGAAGGTGGCAGGACATATTGAGAGCGTGGTTAGCAAAGTATATGGGATCTTGGGCTTCATAAATAGAGGTATTGAGTACAAAAGTAGAGAAGTTATGCTGAACCTTCATAAAGCACTGGTTAGGCCACAACTGGAGTATTGCGTCCAGTTCTGGTCACCACACTTTAGGAAGGATGTGAAGGCCCTTGAGAGGGTGCAGAGATTTACCGGAATGGTTCTGGGGATGGGGGATCTTAGCTACAAGGACAGGTTGGAAAAGCTGGATTTGTTTTCATTAGAGCAAAGGAGGTTGAGGGGTGATTTGATAGAGGTGTACAAGATTATGACGGGTTTGGATAGGCTAGACGAGGAAAGGCTGTTCCCACTAGTTGATGGCACAAGGACTAGGGGACACAGATTTAAGGTTTTGTGCAAGAGATACAGGGAGTTGTGAGGAAAAACTTTTTTACGCAGCGAGTGGTGAGGACCTGGAACTCGCTGCCGACGGAAGTGGTGGAAGCGGAGACACTCAATGTCTTCAAAAGGGAGACTGGATAGGCACTTGAGGGAAATAAACTTGCAGGGCTACGGGGATAGAGCGGGGAAATGGGACTGACTGGATTGCTCAACAGAGAGCCGGCACAGACTCGATGGGCCGAATGGCTTCCTTCTGTGCCGTTATGACGCTTTCTGAATGCGCAAAGCATTCGCAACAAAATAGATGAATTAATAGCGCAGATAGAAATTAGCAGGTTTGATTAACAAAAAATTAGCGAGAGTAAATGTGGGTCCCTTACAGGCTGAGACAGGAGAAATTACAATGGGGAATAAGGAAATTGCCGAGAAATTAAACAACTACTTTGTGTCTGTCTTCAAGGAAGAAGACGCAAAAAACTTCCCGGAAATACTAGAGAACCAAGGGTCTAGCGAGAATGAGGAACTGAAAGAAATTAGTATTCGTAAAAAAATAGTACTGAAGAAATTAATAGGACTGAAAGCCGATAAATCCCCTGGACCTAATGGCCTACATCCTAGGGTTTTGAAAGAGGTGGCTACAGAGATAGTGGATGCATTGGTTGTCATTTTCCAAAATACCATAGATTCTAGAATGGTTCCCGCGGATTGGAAGGTAGCAAATGTAACCCCACTATTTAAGAAAGGAGGGAGAGAGAAAACGGGGAACTACAGACCAGTTAGCCTGACATCAGTAGTAGGGAAAATGCTAGAATCTATTATTAAGGACGTGGTAACAGGGCACTTAGAAGATAATAATAGGATTGGGCAGAGTCAACACGGATTTATGAATGGGAAATCGTGTTTGACAAATTTGTTACGAGTTTTCTGAGGTTGTAACTAGCAGAATAGATAAGGGGGAAACCAGTGGATGTGGTGTATTTAGATTTTCAGAAGGCATTTGATAAGGTACCACACAAGAGGTTATTAAACAAAGTTAGGGCTCATGGGATTGGGGATAATATACTAGCATAGATTGAGGACTGGTTAATGGACAGAAAACAGAGAGTAGGAATAAACGGGTCATTTTCAGGTTGGCAGGCTGGAACTAGTGGGGTATCGCAAGGATCATTGCTTGGGCTTCAGCTATTCACAATCTATATCAATGATTTGGATGAGGGGACCAAATGTAATATATCCAAGTTTGCTGATGATACAAAGCTGGGTGGGAATGTAAGTTGTGAGGAGGATGCAAGGAGGCTTCAAGGGGATATAGACAAGCTAAGTGAGTGGGCAAGAATATGGCAAATGGAATATAATGTGGAGAAATGTGAAGTTATCCACTTTGGTAGGAAAAAGAGAAAAGCAGAGTATTTTTTAAATGGAGAGAGATTGGGAAATGCTGCTGTTCAGAGGGACCTGGTGTCCTTGTGCATGAATCACTGAAAGTTAACAAGCAGGTACAGCAAGCAATTAGGAAAGCAAATGGTACGTTGGCCTTTATTACAAGAGGATTTGAGTATAAGAGTAAAGATGTCTTACTGCAATTATATAGGGCCCTGGTGAGACCACACCTGGAGTATTGTGTACAGTTTTGGTCTCCTTATCTAAGGAAGGATATACTTGCCATAGAGGAAGTGCAACAAAGATTCACCAGACTGATTCCTGGGATGGGGGGATTGTCCTATGAGGAGAGATTGATTAGACTAGGCCTTTATTCTCTAGAGTTTAGAAGAATGAGAGGTGATCTCATTGAAACATACAAAATTCTTACAGGGTTTGACAGGGTAGATGCAGGGAGGATGTTTCCCCTGGCTGGGGAGTCTGGAACCAGGGGTCACAGTCTCAGAATAGGGAGTCGGCCATTTAGGACTGAGATGAGGAGAAATTTCTTCACTCAGAGGGTGGTGAATCTTTGGAATTCTCTACCCCAGAGGATTGTGGAGGCTCAGTCGTTGAGTAGATTCAAGACAGAGATCGATAGATTTTTGGATATTAAGGGAATCAAGGGATATGGGGATAGTACAGAAAAGTGGAGATGAGGTAGATGATCAGCCATGATCTTTTTGAATGGCGGAGCAGGCTCGAGGGGCCAAATGTCCTGCTCCAATTTCTTATATTCTTATGTTATATACCAGATGAAGTCAACTCAGGACATATACAGGGGGAATTATTTGAAAAGGCACCTGTAAAGGCAAATCAATCACATACCCGGAGAGCCAGCGAATAAACTTTTTCACCCACGTTGATCGACTTGGGATCGTCATCCTCTAGACTTTCCCATATTCTAACGTCTCCATCACTGCCACCGGTTACGATAAACCTGAAATTTCAAGAAGATTAACTCAATGACCCTGGAAAATCCTTTCAAAAGTCTATTATTTTGTCAGTCTTGACAATGATATACTCTCGTCTTTGAGTCAGAAAGTAATGGAATTCAAGCCCCATTCCAGGATTGAGCACATAATCTAGGCTGACACTTCATAAGAACATAAGAAATAGGAGCAAGAGGAGGCCATTTGGCCCTTCGAGCCTGCTCCGCCATTCAACAAGATCATGGCTGATCTTCTGCCTCAACTCCATTCACCGGCCCTATCGCCATATCCCTTGATGCCCTTACTAGTCAGAAATCTATCGACTTCTGTTTTGAATATACCCAATGACTAAGCCTCCACAGCCCTCTGGGGTAGAGAATTCCAAAGATTCACCACCCTCTGTGTGAAGAAATTTCTTCTCATCTCAGTCCTGAATGGCCTACCCTTTATCCTGAGGCTGTGGCCCCTGGTTCTGGACTCCCCAGCCAAGGGAAACATTCTCCCAGCATCCATCCTATGAAGCCCTGTAATAATTTTGTTTGTTTCAATGAGATCCCCTCTCATTCTTCTGAATTCAAGAGAATACAGGCCTAGTTTACTCAATCTCTTCTCATACGACAGTCCCGCCATCCCAGGAATCAATCTCGTGAACCTTTGTTGCACTCCCTCTATGGCAAGTATATCCTTCCTTAGGTAAGGAGACCAAAATTGTACACAGTACTCCAGGTGTGGTCTCACCACGGCCCTATATACTTGGAGTAAGATTTCTTTACTCCTGTACTTAAATCCTCTTGTAATGAAGGCCAGCATACCATTTGCCTTCCTAATGGCTTGCTGCACCTGCACATTCACTTTCAGTGACTCATGTACAAGGACACCCAGGTCCCTTTGAGCATCTGCATTCCCCATCTTTCACCATTTAGGAAATACTCCGCCTTTCTGTTTTTTCTTCCAAAGTGGATAACTTCACATTTATCCACATTATATTCCATCTGCCATGTTCTCGCCCACTCACTGAGCCTGTCGAGATCCCCTTGAAGCCTCTTCACATCCTCTTCGCAATTGACACTGCCACCTAGCTTTGTATCAGCAGCAAATTTGGAAATGTTACATTTAGTCCCCTCATCCAAATCATTGATATAGATTGTCCACTATTCCAATGGCCACCTCTTTCAAAACCCTAGGATGTTGGTCATCGGGTCCTTGGGATTTATCAACTTTTAGTCCCATTAATTTTGCTAGTACTGTTTTTTTACTAATAATAATTTCTTTAAGTTCCTCATTCTCGTCACACCCTTGGTTTTCTCGTATTTCTGGGAGGTTTTTTGTGTCTTCCTCCGTGAAGACAGAAACAAAGTATTTATTTAATTTCTCTGCCATTTCTCATTCCCCATTATAAATTCTCCCATCTCTGACTGTAAAGGACCTACATTTACCTTCGCCAGTCTTTTCCTAGAAGCTTTTACAATCCGTTTTTATATTTTTCACTAGTTTGTGCTCATATTCCATTTTCTCTTTCTTTATCAATTTCTTGGTCCCCCTTTGCTGATTTCTAAAAAGATCCCAATCCTTAGGCTGACCGCTTTTTCTAGCAACTTTATAAGCTTCCTCCTTTGACTTAATACTAGCTTTAATTTCTTTTGTTAGCCACTTTTCCTTTTGGGTTTTTATGCCCTAGAGGAATATGTTTGTTGCAAATTATGCATTATTTCCTTGAATGTTAGCCATTGTATGTCCACCTTCACACCTTTTAGTGTAGTCTCCCAATCTACCATGGCCAACTTGTCCCTCATACCCTTGTAGTTTCCTCTGTTTAGATTGAAGACCTTAGTTTCAGATTGGACTACATCACTCTCAAACTTAATGTAAAATTCAATCATATTATGGTCACTTGTCCCTGAAGGCCCCTTTACTACAAGATTATTGATTAGCCCTTTCTCATTACACAGTACCAGATCCAGAATAACCTGTTCCCTGGTTGGTTCCTCCACATACTGATCCAGGAAACCATCTCGCATGCATTCCAAGAATTCGTCCTCCACACCATTAGTGGTAATTTGATTTGCCCAGTCAATATGTAGATTAAAGTCCCCCATGATTACCGTATTGCCCTTGTTACATGCACTTCTAATCTCTTGATTGATACCGTGACCTACATTACCGTTACTGTTTGGTGGCCAATACACAACTCCCACCAATGTTTTCCGCCTTTGCTGTTTATTAGCTTCACTCAAACTGATTCCAGTTCTACATCACGATCTGCCAAGCCAAGATCTTTTATCTCTACTGTACCGATCTCATCCCTTATTAACAGCGCTACGCCACCTCCTTTTCCTTTTTGTCTGTCCTTCCTAAATGTTGAGTACCCTGGAACATTCAGTTCCCAGCTTTGGTTGCCCTGCAACCATGTCTCTGTAATGGCAATTACATCATACCCATTTACTTCTATTAGTGCCATTAATTCATCCACCTTGTTGCGAATGCTACGTGCATTTAGATAAAGTGCCTTCAACTTTGCCCGTTTAATATTTTTCTGCACTTTGACCCTCTTTACTGTTGGCCTTTGTTTTTGCTCCCGACTAGTTTTGCTGACTACTTTTCTAACGTGCCCTTCCAGCTTTGTTTCTCTCTGTTCTGGGCCCACACTTAGGTTCCCAGCCCCCTGACAAACTAGTTTAAATCCTTCCCAACAGCACTAGCAAACCCCCCTGCGAGGATGTTGGTCCCATTTCTGCCGAGGTGCAACCCGTCCAGCTTGTACAGGTCCCACCTTCCCCAGAATCGGTCCCAATGCCTCAGGAATTTAAATCTCTCCCTCCTACACCATCTCTCCAGCCACGCATTCATCTGGTCTATTCTCCTATTTCTGCTCTCACTAGCCCGTGGCATTGGGAGTAATCCTGAGATTACAACCTTTGAGGTCCTGCTTTTTAATTTATTTCCTAGCTCCCTATATTCTGCTTGCAGGACCTCGTTCCTCTTTCTACCTATGTCGTTGGTACCTATATGGATCACGACCTCTGGCTGTTCACCCTCCCCCTTCAGAATGTCCTGCAGCTGCTCAGTGACATCCTTACCCTGCCACCAGGGAGGCAACATACCATCCTGGAGTCACGTCTGCAGCCACAGAAACGTCTATCTGTTCCCCTTACGATAGAATCCCCCATCACTATTGCTCTCCCACTCTTTTTCCTCCCCTCCTGTGCAGCTGAGCCACTCGTAGTGCCACGGACTTGGCTCTTGCTGCATTCCCTGAGAAGCCATCTCCCCCAGCAGTATCCAAAATGGAAAATCTGTTGGAGAGGGAGATGGACCCAGGGGACTCCTGCACTACCTTCCTAGTTCTTTTACTCTGTCTGGCGGTCCCCCATTCCCTGTCTGCCTGTGCACTCTTTACCTGCGATGTGACCACCTCGTTAAACGTGCTATCCACGAAGATCTCAGCCTCGCGGATGCTCCACAGTGACTCCAGCCGCAGCTCCAGCTCCGAAACGCAGATTTCGAGTAGCTGCAGCTGGAGACACTTCAGTTGAACAAATTCTTATGACAAAACAAATTAAAACCATTAACTCAATGATGCTTGTTATACCAAATATAATGCGCTCAGGTTTTTGTTTCTTTTCTTCTTCACTGCTGTCATCCCATATATATCTATTTTTGCACTAGTCTCCTGCCATTTGTGATGCTTTTGATTGCTCAACATTTGGTGTGCACTTATAAAGGGCAAGGACTCCCAGATTTCCCTCCCCGAATGAAGCAGTCCATCTTAACAATTTCAAATGTTGGGATTTAAATTTTATCAAGAAGTGTCCACTACCAATTACAGCAATGAGGTTGTCTGGTTATATCTGAAACCTCTGGCAGTGTGCGCTGACATACCAGAGTGCAGAGTTTTAAATTGCAATCTCAAATGACAACTCAATGGCAGTTTTGTCAGGGGCCAGAGAGAGAGCTCTTCATTGGGGGAGCAACGGGGGAGGAGAAACATTTGAATGAAGAGGAATTTGAGAGATCTTTCTCAATCCACATCTCCTATTAACGCATAAGAGACTAGCATTTAAGAATTACTAAGTTACTCTCTCAACCAGCAGAATTGGGAAGGAGGTCACCTGCTCACCCCGAGTCACAAATGATGTACAAGGCACATGAAGAGTTAATACATTGGTGCTTGTGGACAGGAGTAATTTTTGAAAAAAAACTTTAAAAAAAAAAGGAATAAAACAAAGTTGAGTTCAATCAGGCCAGGCTACAACAAGGTACCTTACCTTCCACTTTCATCAAAACAAACACCGGTGTAGCCATCCGGGTGAGCATACCGCATTGGCTTTCTCTCAGCTGGCATCTTTGGTTGCTTTGTCCTAATCAAAGGAAAAATGATATTCAAGAAAGAAAAAGTACAGAAAGGTTTTGTAGGTTATGGCCCTGCCTAATGTTGCTTTTATACTGATGACATTTTGTATTGTTTGATTTTTTTTAAATAGCCAATGACAAGTTTTGTTCCCTATATTGAGGAAGGAAAGTCTGGGGAGGGGGTGGAGGGAGATACCTTTTAATCCAAAGAAATTCATCTGTTTATTGAAGAAAATTAAACATAAACTCAACTGAAATTTACATATGTGCTGATTTCTTGAAAACGTCCATTTTCTTACCTTTGGCACCAGGTTATTCCAGTGACACGGGTAGCATCCCAGTGTAACTCCACTGCAAACAATACAGGCCACAAGTTCAAACTGGGCTGAAGGATGCCCAACTCCAAGAAATCATAAGATAGGCTGGAAATTCAAATTTCCCAGGGTGTAGCAGTTTTTTGGAGTTAGAATTGCCTGAGCAGCCCTTGGGCTGGTTTGAAGTCATGTCCCAGCTGCTGTTTGCAATGGAACCTCTTATGGTACGAGGACATTCCACATAATTAACACCAAGGGAAGGGGGTGCAGTCACGGGCACCTGACTGGATGACCTCTATGCCAACAGTAAAACTGCCAGTTTCAATAAATATCAAATAGATTTCTAACTTTCAGATGAGAATATCTTTCCTCTAAAAAAAAAAGGTGGGGTGGGGAAGAGGAGCAGCAAGAAACAAAAGTTCTAGACCTCCAGGTAGCCACTGGATCACTACGTGAGGCAGATCCCTAACCCAGCAACTGCCAGGTAGACCTCTGCCAGCCTGCAGACCCAGGCTCCAACCAGCCTACCAGACGCCAAACCCAACTACAAACCTCTTCATTGCCATTAGGTGCCAGATCTTCCTCGACCTCCACCACCAAACCCATGACACTCTTCAACCATCGTCAGACTCCAGATTCTTCCCCACTCTCCACCACTAGGCCAGAATTTCCTTAACCACCACTGGTCTCAGATTCTCAGTCACCAGCAGGCCTTGCTTGGCACCAACAACACAGTTCCCCAGTTTGTATGTGCAACCCCTAGCAACTTCTGCATTCAGTGTGTGCATTGTGGCTGCCACCAGCCATCAAGTCCTCCTTCCTCGTTTTTCTTGTTGACTGCCTTCCTTGCTCTTCTTGTCCCCCTGCCTCTTTTCTAGAGCCCCCTTGTGTGCAGGAAGTGCGTCCAGCTGCAGCTCCTGACGGACCGCATGGCGGCACTGGAGCTGCGGATGGACTCACTCTGGAGCATCCACGATGCCGAGAACTTTGTGGATTACTCATTTAGTGAGTTGAACACACCGCGGGTAAAGGCTAGGTCAGACAGCAAATAGGTGACCAAGAGGCAGGGCAATATCAGGAAGGTAGTGCAGGAGTCCCCTGCGGTCGTCTCCCTCCAAAACAGATATACCGTTTTGGATACTGTTGGGGGAAATGACCTACCAGGGGAAGGCACCAGCAGCCAGGTTCATGGCACCATGGCTGGCTCTGCTGCACAGCAGGGCGGGAAAAAGAGTGGTAGAGCTATAGTGATAGGGGACTCAATTGTAAGGGGAATAGACAGGAGTTTCTGTGGCCGCAACCGAGATTCCAGGATGGTATGTTGCCTCCCTGGTGCAAGGGTCAAGGATGTCTCGGAGCGGCTGCAGAACATTCTGGAAAGGGAGGGTGAAGAGCCAGCTGTCGTGGTGCATGTAGGTACCAACGATATAGGTAAAAAGCGGGAAAAGGTCCTACAAGCAGAATTTAGGGAGCTAGGAGCTAAATTGAAAAGTAGGACCTCAAAGGTAGTAATCTCTGGGTTGCTACCAGTGCCACGTGCTAATCAGAGTAGCATGAACAGGATAGCGAGATTAAATACGTGGCTTGAGCAGTGGTGCAGGAGGGAGGGATTCAAATACCTGAGGCATTGGAACCAGTTCTGGGGGAAGTGGGACCTGTACAAAAGGGACGGTCTGCACTTGGGCAGGACTGGAACCGATGTCCTCGGGGTAATATTTGCTAAGGCAGTTCGGGAGGATTTAAACTAATATGGCAGGGGAATGGGGATGGGAACCTATGTAGCGAAACAGGGGGAAGTAATATGCAGTCAGAAACAAATGTTAGAAGGGGGAGAAACAATAAGGGAAATCCGAGTAAACAAAGGCAAGAAACACAAAGGGGCATACTAAATCATAAGTCTAAAAGGACAAAGGGTGTTAATAAAACAAGCCTAAAGGCTCTGTGTCTTAATGCAAGGAGTATCCGTAATAAGGTGGATGAATTGACTGTGCAAATTGATGTTAACGGATATGATGTGATTGGGATTACAGAGACATGGCTCCAGAACAATCAAGGCTGGGAACTGAATATCCAGGGGTATTCAACATTCAAGAAGGATAGAATAAAAGGAAAAGGGGGTGGGGTAGCATTGCTGGTTAAAAAGGAGATTAATGCAATAGCTAGGAAGGACATTAGCTTGGAGGATGTGGAATCAATATGGGTTGAGCTGCAGAACACCAAAGGGCAGAAAACATTAGTGGGGGTTGTGTACAGACCTCCAAACAGTAGTAGTGAGGTGGGGGAGGGTATGAAACAGGAAATCAGAGGTGCATGCAAAAAAGGCGCAGCAGTTATCATGGGTGACTTTAATATGCATATAGATTGGGCTACTCAAACTGGAAGCAATGCGGTGGAGGAGGATTTCCTAGAGTGTTTAAGGGATGGTTTCCTAAACCAATATGTTGAGGAACCAACTAGAGGGGAGGCCATCCTGGACTGGGTGTTGTGTAATGAGGAAGGACTAATCAGCAATCTTGTGGTGCGAGGCCCCTTGGGGAAGAGTGACCATAGTATGGTGGAGTTCTACATTAGGATGGAGAAGGAAACAGTTAATTCAGAGACCATGGTCCAGAACTTAAATAAAGGCAACTTTGAGGGTATGAGGCGTGAATTGGCGATGTTAGATTGGCAAGCGATATTTAAGGGGTTATCAGTGGAAGGGCAATGGCAGACATTTAGAGATCGCATGGATGAACTACAGCAATTGTACATCCCTGTCTGGCGTAAAAATAAAAAAGGGAAGGTGGCTCAACCATGGCTAACAAGGGAAATCAGGGATAGTATTAAAAGCAAGGAAGTGGCATACAAATTGGCCAGAAGTAGCAGCAAACCCGGGGACTGGGAGAACTTTAAAACTCAGCAGAGGAGGACGAAGGGTTTGATTAGGGCAGGGAAAATAAAATATGAAAGGAAGCTTGCGGAGAACATTAAAACGGACTGCAAAAGCTTCTATAAATATGTAAAAAGAAAGAGGTTAGTAAAAACAAACGTAGGTCCCCTGCAGTCAGAAACAGGGGAAGTCATAATGGGGAACAAAGAAATGGCAGATCAATTGAACAAGTACTTTGGTTCGGTGTTTACTGTGGAGGACACAAACAACCTTCTGGAAATAAAAGAGATCAAAGGATCTGGTAAGAGGGAGGAGCTGAGGGAAATCCTTATCAGTCGGGAAAAGGTGTTGGGGAAATTGATGGGACTGAAGGCTGATAAATCCCCAGGGCCTGCATCCCAGAGTACTGAAGGAGGTGGCCTTGGAAATAGTGGATGCATTGACGATCATTTTCCAACATTCCTTAGACTCTGGATCAGTTCCGAAGGAGTGGAGGGTGGCTAATGTAACCCCTCTTTTTAAAAAAGGAGGGAGGGAGAAAGCAGGGAATTATAGACCGGTCAGCCTGACATCGGTGGTGGGTAAAATGATGGAATCAATTATTAAAGATGTCATAACAGACCATTTGGAAAGTGGCGACATGATAGGTCCAAGTCAGCATGGATTTGTGAAAGGGAAATCATGCTTGACAAATCTTCTGGAATTTTTTGAGGATGTTTCCAATAGGGTGGACGGGGGGGAACCAGTAGATGTGGTGTATTTGGACTTTCAGAAGGCCTTCGACAAGGTCCCACACAAGAGATTGGTGTGCAAAGTTAAAGCACATGGGATTGGGGGTAATGTGTTGACGTGGATTGAGAACTGGTTGGCACACAGGAAACAAAGAGTAGGAGTAAATGGGTACTTTTCAGAATGGCAGGCAGTGACCAGCGGGGTACCGCAGGGTTCGGTGCTGGGGCCCCAGCTGTTTACATTATATATTAATGATTTGGACGAAGGGATTAATTGTAATATCTCCAAATTTGCGGATGACACTAAATTGGGAGGCAGTGTGAACAATGAGGAGGATGCTAGGAGGCTACAGAGTGACTTGGACAGGTTGGGTGAATGGGCAAATGTATGGCAGATGAAGTACTATGTGGATAAATGTGAGGTTATCCACTTTGGTGGTAAAAATAGGGAGGCAGACTATTACCTGAATGGTGGCAGATTAGGGAAAGGGGAGGTGCAACGAGACCTGGGCGTCATGGTACATCAGTCACTGAAGGTGGGAAGGCAAGTGCAGCAGGCAGTCAAGAAAGCAAATGGCATGATGGCCTTCATAGCAAGGGGATTTGAGTACAGGAGTAGGGAGGTGATGCTACAGTTGTACAGGGCCTTGGTGAGGCCACACCTGGAGTATTGTGTGCAGTTTTGGTCTCCTAACTTGAGGAAGGACATTCTTGCTATTGAGGGAGTGCAACGAAGGTTCACTAGATTGATTCCTGGGATGGCCAGACTGACATATCAAGAAAGACTGGATCAACTGAACTTGTATCCTCTGGAGTTCAGAAGAATGAGGGGGGATTTTATAGAGACGTTTAAAATCCTGACTGGTTTAGACAAATTAGATGCGGGCAGAATGTTTCCAATGTTAGGGAAAACTAAAACCAGGGGTCACAGTCTAAGGATAAAGGGGAAGCCATTTAAGACTGAGATGAGGAGGAACTTCTTCACCCAGAGAGTGGTGAATCTGTGGAATTCTCTACCACAGAAGGTTGTTGAGGCCAGTTCGCTAAATATATTCAAAAGGGAGTTAGATATAATACTCACAACTAGGGGGATCAAGGGGTATGGCGAGAAAGCAGGAATGAGGTACTGAGGTAGCATGTTCAGCCATGAACGCATTGAATGGCGGTGCAGGCTCGAAGGACCGAATGGTCTACTCCTGCACCTATTTTCTATGTTTCTATGTTTATCAATCACTTCCCATTTCTCACCCTATTACACAATGCCCCAACCCACTCAGCAATACTAATCTCCTCTCCTGTCACCACTTGAGGATTGATTCCTTCCTGGACAGGCCCACAGCTTTCCTTTGCTCTTCTATTGGTATCCTCGACTACATGCATCACAGAACCCACCACTGGCTCCCCCAAATCAGCAATCCACACTGTCTCATTGCCCTACTTCGGCACAAGGGCTGTATAACTGTCCCTATGGGAAGAAACCTTTCCAAACTCTTTTACTGTTACTCTCTTCTACCCTCATCCCTCCCCCAAACGTGTATGCAGTTCTTCTACTACCCACACACTCTGCATTATCCCTCAAAATGTGCACTCCCTTGCAAATATGGCTATTATCCATTACCTTCCCCTAGGAGTCCAATGCAGCCTTTAATATAGTCGAGCACACCATCATCCTCCTATCCCCCTTCTCCATTGTCCAGCCTAGTGGAACTGCTGTCACCTGGTTTCACTCTTACCTATCCAATCATAGCCAGACCACCTTTACTAATGGCTTTCTTCCTACCCACGCACCATTACCTCTAGAGTCTCCAGTCCCCCCCACACCCCCAGGATCCATCCTTGAACCCCTCTTCTTCCTCATCTACATGCTTCCCCTAGAGTCAGCTTCCCTATATATAGTGATGACACTCAACTCCACCATTCTGTGCTGTCAAACAACTTGTCCAACCTTCAGTCTTAGATGAAGCATAATTTCCTCCAGTTAAACAATGGGAAAACCAGTCATCATTTTCAGCCCCCACCACAAACACTGTACCCAAGCCAACTACTGTCTCAGGCTGAATCATACTGCTCTCAGCCTCAGCATCATATTCACCCCTAAGCTGAGCTTCCAACCCTGTATCAGGTCATCCAAAACTCTGCTGTCTGTATCCCATACCGAGCCCTACTCACCCATCACCACTGTCCTTGCTGACCTAGTGGCTCCTGGTCTCTGAATGCCTCAAATTTAAAATTATCATGTTTAAATCCCTTTGTGGCCTTAAGCCTCCTTACCTCTCTGATCTCTTCCAACACCATACATCTCCATTCCTGTCTCTGGGCTCTTGTAGATCGCCCTCTCAGTATCAGCTGTGGCTCAGTGGGTAGCACACTCGCGCTCCGAGTCAGAAGGTTGTGGATTCAAGTCCCACTCCAGGAACTTGAGCACATAAATCTAGGCTGACACTCCAGTGCAGTGCTGCACTGTCGGAGGTGCCGTCTTTCGGATGAGACGTTAAAGCGAGGCCCCGTCTGCTCTCTCAGGTGAGCATAAAAGATCCCATGGCACTATTTCGAAGAGGAGCAGGGGAGTTATCCCGGGTGTCCTGACCAATATATATCCCTCAATCAACATAACAAAAACAGATTATCTGGTCATTATCACTTTGCTGTGCACAAACTGGCTGCCGCCGCATTTCCCACATTTCAACAGTGATTACACTCCAAAAGTACTTCATTGGCTGTAAAGCGCTTTCAGACTTCCAGTGGTCATGAAAGGCGCTATATAAATGCAAGTCTTTCTTTCTTCACCCCACCACTGGAACACTCCATAAATCTCACCATCTTCATCTCCTCCTTAAAACCCAGCTCATAGACCAAGCATTTGGTCAGCCTTCCTACTATCTCCTTTTTTGGCTCAGTGTCCATTTTTCCCCCCACTTATGCCTCTGGGATGCTTTTCTATGTTAAATGTGCTATATAATGTAAGTTGTTATTGGTGTATTTTGAATTCATCTACGGTGAAATGTTTCTACATTTTCATTTTAAAGTAACCACAAAGATTGCTGTTGAGGTGGGACCATAACAACAACTTGCACTTACATAAAAGCATTTATAATTAAAGTGAAAGGGTCTACTAAAATTGTAGGTCACGTCATCCTGTAGTGGCCATTCCCTCAGACCGAGATTAAGATTTGACTTTCTGTAATGTATCCATACAAACACTGCAGTACAACTGGACCATAAAATATACCCACTCTCGTACTCCATAATATTTCTCCGATGTTTGTAACTCTTAAGAGTGACAGTTACAACTCGAAAAGGCAAAAACGATTGTAAACCCCCGTTAACCAACGTGGAACTGCATTTTTTTGGAGCGGCTCAGATCAAAACACTCATCAAAAAGGGGAATGTTTGAGAGGCCTGCAGCATCCCCTCAATGCCGGTAAGACAGCAGCAGGCGGTGGGCTGCAGTCTGTCCCGGTTAGGTAGGGTGCGACCTTTCCCCAATATACACAGGGTCCGTATCCTATCCCGAGGACATGAGACTGAAGCGAATGCAGAGCAAAAGCTCACTGGCGGCCCCGTTACTCACGGTGGGAACTAGCGGAAACTGGGCGGTCAGCGGCTCCCTCTTAGCACACTCCCGGCCGCTGACAAACGCTGCGCCGGATCACCAACTTCGCGTTTCCCGCCAACCGCCTCCTCCCTCACGTCACAGACAGCGCGAGATGAAAAATGTAATGGGGGGGAGGGGAAACCCCACAATTAACCTCGATTGTTAAACTTGCCTTACGTTTATTTTATTTATTAAAAAAATCTGCGGCCATAAAGAGTTTTCCACTTCTGCAATATTAATCTTTGTGACATAGAGTAGGCTATTTTCCGGACGTCATTTCCCCTGGCAGGGCATGTGTATCCGGGTCAATGAAGCCGAGCTGTGAAAAGGGAGGCGCGTTCAGCCAAAGGACGGTTGGCCACAAGCCGGCTGGCTCGCTCGAGGATTTCCTACTCGTGCGTCACTGAGTGTAAGTGGTTGTCGCCCCCCATTGTCGTTCAAAGCGGTGCTCACGAGCCCACCGTTGGTCCCCGGCTCGCGCTCACTGGGGCTGCTCCACCTCGGGAATGACTTTGACCGCACATCTGCAGCAGCCTTCCCTCCGTCTTTAATACCAGAGCTGCTCGATTGAATCTTGTTCTTTCTGGTCGATGGCGGTGTCAGTAGCGGGTTCCACAGGCCAATGCAGAGGTAACTGCGCAGCTGTCACCTGAACGCACAGTGCCAACAATCCATATACCCCCCCCCCCCACCCGTCACCCCGAGTCTCCCCCTCGTTCCCCCCCCCCCCCAACCCGTCCCCCGAGTCTCCCCTCCCCCCCCCCCCAACCCGTCCCCCGAGTCTCCCCTCCCCCCCCCCCCAACCCGTCCCCCGAGTCTCCCCTCCCCTCCCCCCCAACCCGTCCCCCGAGTCTCCCCTCCCCCCCCCCCCCCAACCCGTCCCCCCGAGTCTCCAACCCGTCCCCCCGAGTCTCCCCCCCCCCAACCCGTCCCCCCGAGTCTCCCCCCCCCCCCCGCAACCCGTCCCCCCGAGTCTTCCCCCAACCCGTCCCCGGTCCCCCCGAGTCTCCGCCCCCCCCGAGTCGCCGTCCCCCCCCCCCCCCCCCCTACCCGTCTCCCCCGAGTCTCCCCAACACCGTCCCCCCCGAGTCTCCCCACCACCAACCTGTCCCCGCCCGAGGCCTCCCCCCCCCCCCCAACCCCGTCCACCCGAGTCTCATCCCCCCCCCCCCCAACCCGTCTTCCCCCCCCCCCCCCCCCAACCCGTCCCCCGAGTCTCCCTCCCCCAACCCCGTCCCTCCCGAGTCTCCCCCCCCCCCGTCCCCCCGAGTTCCTCCCCCAAACCCGTCCCCCCGAGTCTCTCCCCCACCCCGATCGTCCCCCCGATCTCCCCGTCCCCCCCAGTCTCCCCCCCCCCCCCCCCCCCAAACCCGTCCCCCGAGTCTCCCCCCCCCCACCTGTCCCCGTCCCCGTCCCCCCCCCCCCAAACCCGTCCCCCCAAGTCTCTTTCCCCCCCCCCCCCCCCCACCAACCCGTCCCCCCGAGTCTCCCCCCCCCCAACCCGTCCCCCCTGGGTCTCCCCTTCCACCCATTACCCCCCCCCCCCTCACACCCCAAACACTTGTCCCATAGACCCTACTTATCCCCACCCTTCCTAACCATAAATTGTGTGGTGTCGGTAGTGTGACGCATGGCTGGCGAAGTGTGACTTCGCGTTTGGTTTTGTGACTGAAAAATAGTAACCAGTTACTGATGATAGGGTTCCTTCAAGGACGACACGTTAAATCAAGTGTTACTATAAATGTATAAAGACTGTGTAAAATCCTTAAGTTCCCTCTCCCCACCAAACTTAATGCCCTGAAGGAATTGCCACTTTTCTAAAGTATCTAAATAAAATATGCTGTATCAAACCATCCATGAATGTAAAACTGATATTTCTTTCTTGGATCTGAGTGACCTGGGGTTGGGTCAGATGTGGAGAGAAAATGATGTGGGACCGCTGCCTCCTAAAGTCATTGACACAAATGGATGTTGCTGCCTTCATCCCTCCCCACTACTGTATATGTGAAAGAATGTTGCATGCTCAATTGCCAGACTTCACCTTTCTGTGGGTTGTGATTACCAAGAGCCTTTCTCTCCCAACTTTGAGATTATATTTGTTGTATCTTCACCCACTTTACTTTCCTGTCCAGGAAGCCAGGGTTTAAGCATTGTACAAAATGCATCATGTCTTTCTCAGTTTCCAAGATAAATGTAGATGTCTGTCTTAACCCATCATCTGGAAAAGTCTACAATTCTCCCATCTCAGCATCCAGATCTCTCTGGAATTGCTCAATTTTTTGACGATACTACTGTACCCCAAAGTTCATGCTATTGTTGACTACTCTTGCACTAAGAACTGCTTGACATCAGATCTAAATTTTGCCTTTCACCCATTTGAACCTATGCTGCCTTGTCCTACTATTTTGAAGTGGTGCTCCCAGATGTACCTTTCTCTATATCACTTAATACCTTGTATTCAGGTCCCGGTCGGTCTTGGTAACCTCATATCAAGGAAGGTAAGCCACAAGTTTCTCCAGTCCTTAATATCTCTGTCTGCTAGCACTAGGAATCATGTGGCTTGTCTGTACGCCATCTCCATGTTATGTGGTCAAGTATAGTTGTCACCTTCATTGTCTCATGACCTCGTTAGATTTACCGAGACTATGCTTCATGCATATTTTTCTTGGGTTCATGTCACGCTACATGTAACCCCACCTGACGTAGAGTCATCCAGACTCGAGTCGTCGTTGGCTTGTTCACAGATGTGATTTCCAGTAAAAAAAAGTTTAAAGTTTATGGTTTTCTGTACAGACTGCAGCATTTGACACAGTAGACCCCCTGTGACCCCACCTCATTGTCTTAGTTGTATTTTGCTATGTCTTTGATATAATGTCTTCCTGACTGACCTGATTGTCTCTCTGCCGAGGTGTGATAAAAGGCAGTCAGAAAGATTAACTGTAGTCGTCTGACATTGTACGCTGCACAGGCATTGTTCTGTCTATATATGCTTTGCCGATTTGTATTCCTTCACTTCACCTGACGAAGGAGCAGCAGCTCTGAAAGCTTGTGATTTCAAATAAAACTGTTGGACTATAACCTGGTGTTGTGCGACTTCTCACTTTTGTCCACCTCAGTCCAGCACCGGCATCTCCGCAGCATATTTATCTTGATGGTGAGTGTTGGCAAGCCATTCAACCAAGAGGCATCACAGCCAAACTTGATCATGTCAGATCTTTGTTCGTTTGTGTTCTCACTCTCTCTATGTCTGGGCAGCCTGGTAACAACTCGACTGTAACTTTCTATTCTTAGCTTGGAGACTAGTTTGAATCTTGGTTTTAACTGTCCTTTTAATTCAAACGATGTAGAGGTAACTTTATCAACCTGACCGAGGAGCGATTCCTTCCTTATATCAATCTAATTTTAAACAAATTAATTACCAAAAAAGAATGTAACAGGAACTTCTAATACCAGTGTTAATTTGCATATTGAACAGTACTGCCTCATTTAACACCAGGCCTGCTCACAAGTGCCTTAATTTCCTGCAATGCCTCGAGTACCCTTGAATACCTGCATGAGCTGTGGCACTGAAAAATTGAGGATACTAGAGATCCTAGGCTATTCAGATCAATTCATTATGCTGCACACCGTCAATCTACTTACTTGGTAAATCTAAGCCCAAAGGGAGTTGAATTTCTGCCAATTTTGATGGACTCATGATCTGTATTGGTTTCTGGTGCATTGTCAATCCTACTTGAGCTGATAAGTGTGCCTGCAGTACTGAACTATATAGTTGGGTATCACTTGGCTGAGGCTGTGCAAATTTGAGTATCATTCAGCTGCTCATTGAGGATTTTCATATCAAATTTATGCCATTACAGTCATAAATTCAGCATAAACATCACATGACAGTTACAAAATTCACTGAGTTTTGAGTATATTGTTGGTGGGATTTACAGGACTGATTACAACATCTCATATTTTAATAGTAACCTAATTGATTTTTAAAGTAAAAGGCATATTGTATCTTCATCCTTTCAGATATTTTTAAATAAAGCCCTATCCCATAATCTCACAGTCAGACTGGCAGACAAGATGCTGAGCTTATTATGTCTGGCACACTTTCATCAGCACCTGTAACATAGTGAAGCTGTGGGTGGGAATGTTTAAGCTGGAGTATTCTCGGCCTCCCCAGATCTTAGCTGGTCAGGGCAGCAGGAGTGCAACCTATTTAAAATTTATTTAAAATTTAGATTTTTTTTCCCTAAAATTGGCATCTTGTTGGTTTAATCATAATTTTACAAAATCTGTTGCTAATAACACCAGCAACGAAATGGTTATTTAATTGGCAGAATTGTATAGTCAATAATCAACTCTTTTTAACTATTATGCATTGTGTAGATGAGATTTGTGGAGGTCTGCATAATGACTTTTATTTTCTTAAGTGGGTTAACTCAAGTGACACAACCAAGCTTATGCGTGGAAACATCCATGAAATGCATTTTGGCACTTTTGCGTGTGTTTCATTTTTTTAAGGTTGAGAAATGGGATATTAGCCATGTGGTGATGTCACAAATGATCTTTAGACTAGTCAGTTTATCTTTTCAGGGTTGCTGGTTCAGGCCTTGAATACATAAAAGCTGGGAATCTTCAAAGTGATTATTCAGATGCTGTTTTTTTTATGGCAAGTATGGATTACCGGGGTAAATGTTTGTCGTCTTGTGGACTGTAATCTGGCAGTGTGGATTGCCCCATGTTATAGAATCCATCCGATTTTCATTCCGGTGAAATCAGAAGGGTTCTACCATTCTAAAATCCATTTTTGTCTTTTTTTCTGTTGCTGATGTGTAACACAGGAGATCAAATGTCTGGCCTCTGCTCAGCATCTGCTCACAATAGCATTGCTATGGTCAGTAACTTACCTTGAGTGGAGCATTATGAGCATGAATATGGTTCGAGCTGGTAATGCTTTATTTATCTGTTTATCTGCTTATTTTAGTTTGCTTGGAATAATATTTGCTTAAGCATCCTTCTACTTGCAATTTATTTATTTAGTGTCAGCCTTAGTTTAGTGGTAGCACTCTTGTCTCTGAGAAAGAGATTGTGGGTTCAAGCCCCACTCCAGAGGCTTGAGCATGTAATCTAGGCTGATACTTTAGTGCAGTACAGAGGGAGTGATGCACCATTTAGGGTGCCATCTTTCAGATGAGTCGCCAGTCCTCTTGGGTGGAGGAAAAGGGGGTGGGGTTAGAAAATGTCAGCCTAGATTATATACGCCAACAGCAGAAGCTTGCATTTATATAGTACCTTAACATAGAAAAATGCCCCATGGCACTTCACAAATATAATCAGATAAAAATTGATGCCAAAGGAGAAGATATTGGGAGGGGTGACTAAAAGCTTGTTTTTAAGGAGAGTCTTAAAGGTGGAGAGGTTATGGGAGAGAATTTCAGAGTTTAGGGCATAGAGAGCTGAAGGCACAGCTGCCAATTTTGGGACGAAGGGAGTGGGGGATGCATATGATGCCAGAATTGGAGGATCACCAAGTTTTCAGAAGGTTGTAGGGCTTGAGCAGGTTACAGAGATAGGGAGAGTGAGTTCATGAAGGGATGTGAATACTCAAATCCTGGATGTGCTGCTTGAATTTGCCAGCTTCTGACCAGAGGTGAAAGTGCTTCCACTGAATCGAGCTGATGTACGAGAACTATTCATTCTCTCCTCTTCTCTCTACATCAATGTGTGGGTTAGGTTGATTTGGCTATGATAAATTGACCCTTAGTGTTGGGGGGGATTAAATATGTGGGGTTATGGGGATAGGATGGGATATGTTAGGGGGAATTAAATACGTGGGGTTACGGGGGTAGGGTGGGATATGTGTACTGTGGGGATTAAAAGCAGGGACAGGGTACTGGATTTGGATGATCAGCCATGATCGTATTGAATGGCGGAGCAGGCTCGACGGGCCGAATGGCCTACTCCTGCTCCTAGATTCTATGTTTCTATGTTTCTATCATTAAGAGTAAAGCACCGATTGATTTTGTTTTTTCTTCTTATGCAGATGTTCTCGTTTGAAGAAGCACGGTGGAATTATCTGTGCAGCAGCCAGATGAAATAGCTCTAGTGAGAACTAGCAAAACCATAAATGTGTATTTTGCCATTGTTTGTTGTGATACAAAGATCCTGAATTAACTGATTTGCATTTAAATTTCTAACTGTCTCAAAGTTAGTTAAAAGAATGTCACAACAAAGAGGAGCAGCAGCTCAAAACTTGGATGTAAAGCCTAAGGTCAACCAAGGGAAAAGTGCTGATCGTAGGGACGGTTATGCTTGGAGTGGCAAGAAACGATCACGTTCTTCCAAAATGGAGACTGCTTCAGATGGAGAGGTGGGAGATGTTGCTGGGATATCGTCAACTGCTTCAAGAAGGGAGAGAAAATTGAGCTCGCCTGGACCTGAGCTGGATCTTGAAGATTCATGTTCGCGCAAGCTCTCCAGTCGATCACTGAAGCAAAAGATCCAAGATGCAGTAGCTCAGTGTTTCCCTCTTAAGGCGCATAACCATAAAAACGCTGCTTTAATTTCAAAAAGTAAAATCCACATTAGTGATCTGCTGGTGGATAGTTGTCCATTTCCAGTTGGATCTGAGCTGGCTCAAAAATGGCACTTGATTAATTGGCACACAATTCCATTGACTCAAAGCTGTGGAGTTTGGGAAGGCTCAGAGGCGGGATTTGATGAAGATGAACTAGAAGAAGGATGCAGAATGAGCATTGAACTAGAGGTGGGCACTCCGGATGCACAAATTCGCACACTTGAAGTGATTTCTCAGATTAATGCTTTGTGCACACGGAATTCTGAGGTGGAGCCTGGAATGAATGAATTAGAATGTGATAATAGCATTACCTTTCCTTCGAATGATTCAGACACTGATGAGGAGCTGATGGCTCTTTTCACAGATTCTGAAAATCAGAATAATACCAAACTGGATTTTGATAACGATTGCAGTTGGCTAGCACCCTTTCACAAATACCATACCCAGTTTGGTTATATCTACCGCCTAGTCCCAGATCTATTTCGGATCAGTAATAATCCATGTTACTGGGGTGTAATGGATAGATATGGAGCTGAGGCTCTGTTGGAAGGTAAACCAGAAGGTACATACTTGCTCAGGGATTCTGCTCAAGAGGACTATCTTTTCTCTGTCAGTTTCAGACGTTACAGCCGCTCTCTCCATGCTAGAATTGAACAATGGAATCATAACTTCAGCTTTGATGCCCATGATCCTTGTGTTTTTCATGCACCCAGTGTAAATGGCCTTTTGGAACATTACAGGGACCCAAACTCATGTATGTTCTTTGAGCCACTGTTGTCACTTCCACTAAACAGGACTTTTCCATTTTCACTTCAGCACCTTTGCAGAGCTGTAATTTGCAGCTACACAACCTATGAAGGCATTGGTGCTCTTCCTGTACCACCATCATTGAAAGCTTACCTGAAGGAATACCACTACAAACAAAAAATAAGAGTGCTTAAGATCAGTGCACAAGAATGGTACGATGGATTGAAAGGAAACCAATGAATTTAAGGGCTGCAAGAAAGATTGTTAAAGACCACCAGGAATATTTCTACACCATAAAGAAACTTAAAGTGTTTGTCTTAAATAGGCGTTTACTGGCACTCTATTTTGTTACGCTACAGTTTTTGTTTGAAGACTGTTAACTTTCGAACATTATCTTCTACTTTATTCAGGTATTCCTGATTAATTTTCTCCTCCTTATTCTTCAGTGCAATTAAACATAATGTACCTTGTCTGGTGGGATGAATCATTTGCGCTTATCTTCTGTAGGCTGTGACACTAGATTTCTGGTCTAAAAGCACTCTCGTGTCATGTTGAAGTAGAACTTTAAGACTGAAAAAGTTCAGTTCTGAAGCCAAGATCTTCTCTGTAAAATGTACTTTTGGAAAGTCATGAAAACATTTGGCATGAATATCATTTTATTTGCACTGTTCTTTTTATACTCTTTCTTTCAAAGATGTTAATTAACCTATAATTTTTTAAGTTATCTGAAGCTTGAAGTATGTAACATGGATTGTTGCAATGTAATTTTTTAATTAATTTTACATGAGTAAAATCTCTAACAGAAATATTGCTCTTTGAAGTTTTGTTTTGCATAATGCAAATTAGAAGTGCAATATTAGAGTATCCAGTATTGGCAAAGATCCAAGTATCTTACTTTATGTACTGTTACTCAAATATAGTTTGCAATACATGACCGATATCTCTTTGAAGCAAAATCAGAAAATGCTGGAAACCAACAACAGGTCATTCAGCATCAGTGGGGCGAACAATCAAGTTGACATTTTGGGTGCAGACATTTCTGCAGCACACTTTGAAAGCTGCTTCAATGTACAAAAATGTTTTGGATCACTAACCTTTTTATGGTGATGAGAAAAAATTAGATTTTGCTGCTTTTACATACAACTGTTTAATAATTAGCTAAAAAGCAATATCTTTCCAAATGTGAAGTTACAAGTTCTTGTATTTTAGGATATAATGACTTGACAGGCATATCTTTCAGTTTTGACACAAAGGCAGAACACTAGTGTCAGCTGTGGCTCAGTGAGTAGCACACTCTGAGTCAGGAAGTTAAGAGTTCAAGTCCCACTCCAGGGACTTGAGCACATAAAGCTAGGCTGACACTCCAGTGGTGTGCTGCACTGTCGGAGGTGCTGTCTTTCGGAAAAGACGTTAAACCCCGTCTGCTCTCAGGTGGACGTAAAAGAACCCATGGCACTATTTCGAAGAAGAGCAGGGGAGTTATCCCTGGTGTCCTGGCCAATATTTATCCCTCAATCAACATAACAAAAACATTATCTGGTCATTATCACATTGCTGTTTGTGGGAGCTTGCTGTGATCAAATTGGCTGCCGCGTTTCCCACATTACAACAGTGACTACACTCCAAAAGTACTTCATTGGCTGTAAAGCGCGTTGCGACGCCCGGTGGTCGTGAAAGGCGCTATGTAAATGCAAGTCTTTTCTTTCTAAGCATAATAATGGAAAACCGGGCCATGCTCTAAACTTGCAGGTGTGATGTTTAACATGTATCCAATGAGGTATCTGACACCACCTACTATTTCACTTCACAGCTTCTGCTTTATTCTTACTCAAAATATTGTGGACATGTCAAGGGGCCAGAATTTGCGGTGGGTAATAACAGCGAACTAACACCGTTCGCTGTTATTACTTTGAAACTGACTGCAACTTCAGGATGTAGCGCATGCGCATCTAAATGCGGAAATCCTGAAGTTGCAGTCAGTCATTGACCGTTCTGACACTGGCTACGCTGTGATCGTCGCCATTCCCGCCCCCTCGGGCCCATGGCCGGCAATCCATGTAATCAGTGAAACTGACAAATTTGGGCTCTTCTGCGGTAATATCGCGGTTATTTACCCCTGTAAATGTTAGGCCTTGTTGGATTAGGTGTAACTGGAGTTTTAACAGCATGTTGACTGCTAAACAAACTTTATGGCCCAAAAAACTAATTTTAATCCATTATATGATTACAATTTAAGAAACTTTAAAAAAATATATATATTTTTTTTTTAAAAGTTTGTTCATATTCCTTTCAGGTTCTACCTTAACCCCATGAGAGAGCCCCATTCTTTGTTTTGCTGTTTAACATTTTTTTTAAAGTCCGAATTTCCTGGTTCCCTGTTTGAGAATTCTGCAATATCATTGGCTGCTTAGACAGCTTGTTGACGTCACAACAGATCGCACTCCGGAATTCCCATTCTAGAGTGCTGCAATCAGTTACACGTCGGAAAAGGCAAATTTCTTTCCAGAGATCACGAGATTCCGGGCCATTCTGTTTTTGACTCATTTATACATGGAAGTCCTTGTACTTTACAAATACGACCTATATAGTGCAATAACATTACCAGCTCATCAACTTTATACATATCTTTTGCAGTCACAACCTTTTTTAATATCGTGTACTATTTGGGGATCTACATCTAAGCAAAAGGTGCATCTAACTGACTCATTGTTTTCTATAATATTTATTAATACGAACTATTCACTATTAATGACTTGAATGATGGGATAGAGAGTCACGTATCCAATTTGCTGATGACAAAGATAGGCAGCAGTGGAAGGACTATAGATGGAAGCATAACATTCCAAAGATAATAGATTAAGTGAATGGGCAAAACTGTGGTAAATTGATTTCAATATAGGCAAGTGTGATGTCATCCACTAAACGATAGATCAGAGTACTTTCTAAATGGTGAAAAGCTAGAAACCGGTCTAAAGAGACTTGGGGGTCCATGTATGTAGATTATTAAAATGTCATTGACAGTTACAGAAAATAATCCAAAAGGCTAATAGAATGCTGGCCTTTATATCTAGAGGACTAGAATATAAGGGGGTGGAAGTTATGCTACAGCTATACAAAGCCCTAGTTGAACCACAGCTCTGGAGTAATGTGTTCAGTTCTAGGCACCACACCTTTGGAAGGATATATTGGCCTTGGAGGGAGTGCAGCATAGATTTACCAGAATGATACCTGGCCTGCAAGGGTTAAATTACAAGGGGAGATTACACAAACTCGGGTTGTATTCCCTGGAATTTAGAAGGTTAAGGGGTGATTTGATTGAAGTTTTCAAGATATTAAGGGGAACAGATCGGGTAGATAGAGAGCAACTATTTCTACTGGCTGGGGAGTCCAGGACTAGGGGACATAGCCTAAAAGTTGGAGCCAGATCTTTCCGATGTGAAGTTAAGAAACCCTTCTACATGCAGAGGGTGGTAGAAGCTTGGAACACTCTTCTGCAGATGGCAGCACAGCACAGATGAGGTGGCAGGGAAGAGCTAGGCAGAGGGCCAGCTCATATTTTGGTTCTGCTGGGGAGTTTAAAGATGCAGACTTCAGGGACCTGGCATTTAAAAGAAAGATGATATCGGTGCATCAATGCTGATGTGCTGGACTGCTTGCCAGGGAGCTTCCAAAACATGCTAGGTAGTTTTCTGAATACTCTTACCTACCTGTGTGGGGTTCTCGCACATGATGTTGACACTCTACATTTAACCATGGAGTGTGTGGTCACTTTGACCATTGTAGCTGAGAACCCTCCTGTGGGAGTCTGACAGCAGTAATAGCATCTCTCAGCAATGGAATGCTCCTACTACAGCCATAAATGACTCAATGATTTGGCAGGATGGGAAAGCAAATGGATAGAGGCTGCACTCAGCTCGTTGATCTCTTACAGTCTGCTCTCTCTCCGATTAGTAGCTATTCATTCAAAGTACTCCCCAAAACACTTCTCCTTTCAGGATTTTTATATTGATAATATCCCATTCTGTAGCACAGGAAGGCATAACTCCTGGTTAGTGCCCCTGAAGATACCAGCAGCACATAATTACTTTAAAATATTCACAAAAGTCAACCGATCTAAGAACATTTATTGTATTCAGTCTTTGTAACTAACTTTAAAAGGAAATCAGTCCTCAATTAAATGTAGAAAAACACTCAGGAAATTGCAAAAGCATTGATGTAACTCGTCTAAAATGTTTACAATAAATTTATAGTCTTCTGCTTCTAGCAGTTTTAAGACACACTACCCAACCAAGGTGTGACTGCATGACTTGAAGAGAAGGTGTTAATGCTGCTTGGGGTAAAATCAACACTCTGACCTGGTCTAGTTTCCCATGTTGGCAGACTATCTGACAGGTATCATGTGACTCCATTTAATACTGATATGCAGAACCACTTAAGTAATTTAGGCAAGGACTTAGCAATGAAAATGGTCTTGTATGAAGATGAAAGAGGAAGCTTTTAGGTAGTCTCTAAAGGTTGGATTATTGATTAAGTGATCAATGCAGCTTCATTTCCTATATCCTGAAATAATATCCTGTTAGCAAAATGTCACTTGTGAGGTTTAGAAATGTAGAAATAAATTCCATATTAAATTTACTAAAAGTTTAAATTATACATTCATTAAGTCAATACAAATTGGTAGTTGTGCATTTCTGTGGACTGCCTACGCATTTAGTGTAAACCCAAGCTGAAAATTGATTTAATATTGATGAATGGGAAAGACTGCAAACTACAAAATGTTACTATTGTTATTCAAATAGTAATGTTTTGTGGTTTTCAAAGCACTCAGTTGGCATAATTTTTGATTCGAAGAACTTAGAAAAATGGAGAGGAGCAGGATGAGGGGAGGGGAGAAAAAGAAAGGAGGGTGAGGAGAGGGGAACCTACTCCCCTGCTCTTTTTATCTTGGAACAAGAAATTCAGCCTCTGGACAACAGCAAACCTAAACCCACATCCTACACCTTTGTTAATGAATCTAGGTGGTTGATCATTGAAAATTGACTGTCTCTGGGAATATTTTATTTAGGGCTGACCTATTCTGTGTATGTTATTTGTACATATACATTATTTGAGCACATAATGGCCCAGAATTTGCGGTCAGTGGCAAAGCGACAGCGCTCGCCACTAACCTCAAAGAAAGCTGCCCACAAAGATGTAGCGATCTCTGTGGCATGAATTTCAGCTTTCCCGATGTTAATTTTGTGCTGGTGTCAAGTCTGGGGGATCTCCAGCATCCAGCAACAGTGATGTCATCAAGCTGGCTAAGCAGCCAGTCACATTGAAGAATTCTCACAGGCAGCAAGCCAGGAAATAAAATGCACTGAATTTTCTTCACTTTTTAATCATTTTAGAGACCGAAATAAAGATTAAGACACACACATGGGATTAAGGTAGAAGCTGAAATATCAATTTAAAAAAATTACAAACCATGGAATTTTAAAATTAGACATTCCACAAATATAAAATTAGTTTTTCAGGGCCAGAACAGTTGTTCAGCAGTAAGTATGAACCAGTATGCCATTAAAAACCCAGTTACACCTCATTCAACAAGGTTTAACTTTTTGGTTTTTTTTTAAGAGCGATATTATAGGGTAAGAGCTCTGGGCTGGAGAGGAACTTGCAGTGGGGGAGGAGGAGGAGCCAGTGGTCGTAGTCCATATAGGTACCAACGACATAGGTAGAACTTGGAAAGAGGTTCTGCTGAGAGTATGAGCAGCTAGGGGCTAAATTAAAAAGTAGAACCTCAAGGGTAATAATGTCTGCATTATTACCTGAGCCACGAGCAAATTGGCATAGGGTAAATAAAATTAGAGATGAATGCGTGGCTCAAAGACTGGTGTGGGAGAAACGGGTTTCAATTCATGGGGCACTGGCACCAGTACTGGGGAAAGTGGGATCTGTATCATTGGGACGGTCTTCACCTGAACCGTGCTGGGACCAGTGTTCTGGTGAGTCATATAACTAGGGCGGTAGAGAGGGCTTTAAACTAAATATTGGGGGCATAGGATCAAATTTGGGAAGATGTGGTAATTCAAAGATTAGAGACAAGGCAATAGAGAAAGGTATTAATATGGGAAATGATAAACAGACCGTGACAGGAAGGGATAGAGAGTACAAATCTAAGAGTAAATCAACAGATAAGGCTAGAGGTTACAAAAATAATAAAAGGACAAAACTAAAGGCTCTGCATCTGAATGCACGTAGCATTCGAAACAAAACAGATGAACGGATAGCGCAAATAGAAATAAATAAATATGATCTGATAGCCATTACAGAAACATGGCTGCAGGATGACATAGATTGGGACCTGAATATTGAAGGGTACATGACATTCAGGAAGGTGGAGGGGTGGCTCTGTTAATTAATGATGGTATTAGCACAATAGAGAGGGATGACCTAAGTTCAGGAAACCAGGATGTAGAAGCGGTTTGGGTAGAGATGAGAAATAATAAAGGCAAGAAGTCACTTGTGGGAGTGGTGTACAGGCCCCCTAACAGTAACCACGTGGTAGGATGGAGTATAAAGGAAGAAATAATGGGAGCTTGTCAGAAGGGTACAGCAATAATCATGGGGGATTTTAATCTGCATATAGACTGGAAAAATCAGATGGGCAAAGGTAGCATAGATGAGGAGTTCATGGAATGTTTTCGGGATAGTTTCTTACAACAGCACGTTCTGGAGCCAACCAGAGAGCAGGCTATACTAGAACTGGTATTGTGCAACGAGATAGGATTAATTAATGACCTCATAGTGAAGGCACCCCTAGGTAGCAGCGATCATAATATGATTGAATTTTACATTCAGTTTGAGAGAGAGAAGAGTGGGTCCAAGACTAGTATTTTAAACTTAAATACGGGCAATTATGAGGGCATGAAAGCAGAGCTAGCTAAAGTGAACTGGCAAATTAGGTTAAGGGATAGGTCAATAGCATTGCAGTGGCAGACATTTAAGGGGATATTTCAAAATACACAGAATATATACATTCCAACAAGAAAAAAATTCCAGAGGGAGGACCCACCATCCGTGGTTAACTAAAAAAGTTAAAGATAGTATTAAACTTAAAGAAAAAGCATATAATTGCGCAAAGATGGGTGGCAGGTCAGAAGATTGGACAGAATATAAAAAACAGCAAAGAATGACTAAAAGATTAATGAGAGAAAAATTAGAGTACGTGAGAAAGCTAGCTAGAAATATAAAAACAGATAGTAAGAGTTTCTATAGATATTTAAAAAAGAAAAGAGTTAACAAAGTGAGTGTTGGTCCTATAAAAAGTGAGTCTGGGGAATTAATGGAAAATAAGGAGATGGCAGTTGAATTGAACAGGTATTTTGCATCGGTCTTCACTATAGAGGATACAAGTAATGTCCCAGAAATAGCTGTAAATCAGGAAATGGAAGGGAGGGAGGAACTCAAGAAAATTATAACCACCAGGGAAGTGGTACTGAGCAAATTGTTGGAGCTGCGGGCTGACAAGTCCCCGGGTCCTGATGGACTTCATCCTAGGGTCTTAAAAGAAGTGGCTAGTGAGATAGTTGATGCGTTGGTTTTAATTTTCCAAAATTCCCTAGATTCGGGGAAGGTTCCGTTAGATTGGAAAATAGCGAATGTAACTCCTTTATTCAAAAAGGGAGGGAGACAGAAAGCAAGAAACTACAGGCCAGTTAGCTTACCATCTGTCATAGGGAAGATGTTAGAAGCTATTAAAGACATTATAGCAGGGCATTTAGAAAAGTTCAAAGTAATCAGGCAGAGTTAACATGGTTTTATGCAAGGGAAATCATGTTTAACCAATTTATTGGAGTTCTTTGAGGAAGTAACATGTGCTGTGGATAAAGGGGAACCGGTGGATGTACTGTACTTAGATTTCCAGAAGGCATTTGATAAGGTGCCACATCAAAGGTTATTGCGGAAAATAAAAGCTCATGGTGTAGGGGGTAACATATTGGCATGGATAGAAGATTGGCTAGCTAACAGGAAACAGAGAGTAGGCATAAATGGGTCATTTTCTGATTGGCAAGATGTAACGAGTGGTGTGCCACAGGGATCAGTGCTGGGGCCTCAACTTTTTACAATTTATACAAATGACTTGGATGAAGGGACCGAAGGTATGGTTGCTAAATTTGCTGATGACACAAAGATAGGTAGGAAAGTAAATTGTGAAGAGGACATAAGCAGGCTACAAAGGGATATGGATAAGTTAAGTGAGTGAGCAAAAATCTGGCAAATGGAGTATAATGTGGGAAAATGTGAAGTTGTCCATTTTGGCAGGAAGAATAAAAAAGCATATTATCTAAATGGTGAGAGATTGCAGAGCTCTGAGATGCAGAGGGATCTGGGTGTCCTAGTGCATGAATCACAAAAGGTTACTATGCAGGTACAGCAAGTAATTAGGAAAGCTAATAGAACGTTATTGGTTATTGCGAGGGGAATTGAATACAAAAGTAGGGAGGTTATGTTTCAGTTATACAGGGCATTAGCGAGACCACATCTGGAGTACTGTGTACAGTATTGGTCTCCTTATTTAAGGGAGGATGTAAATGCGTTGGAAGCAGTTCAGAGAAGGTTTACTAGACTAATAGCTGGAATGGGCGGGTTGTCTTATGAGGAAAGGTTGGACAGGCTAGGCTTATATCCACTGGAGTTTAGAAGAATAAGAGGTGACTTGATTGAAACATATAAGATCCTGAGGAATCTGGACAGGGTGGATGTGGAGAGGATGTTTCCTCTTGTGGGAGAATCTAGAACTAGAGGTCACAGTTTAAAAATAAGGGGTCGCCCATTTAAGACAGATGAGGAGAAATTTTTTCTCTCAGAGGGTCATGAGTCTTTGGAACTCTCTTCCTCAGAGGACGGTGGAAGCAGAGTCTTTGAATATTTTTAAGGCAGAGGTAGATAGATTCTTGGTAAGCAAGGGGGTGAAAAGTTATCGGGGGTAGGCGGGAATGTGGAGTAATCAGATCAGCCATGATCTTATTGAATGGCTCGAAGGGCTGAGTGGCCTATTCCTGCTCCTAATTCGTATGTACTTGTCAGTTCAGTGATTTCTCAAAGATAGCCAGCTCCAGGGAGTTCAATAGCGCACCCTATGGAGAAGTGTAGAATCATCGACAGCAACTTCTGGATAACCGCGTTTATGTGCGCATGCGCTATCTTTAGAACTTGCTGTCAGTTTCAGAAGGGTAATGACAGCGAACGCTGGCAGTTTTGTTGTTATTACCGCCGCAAAATCTGGGCCAATCTAGGCTGATACTTTACTGGGGGAATGCTGCACTGTTCAAGGTGCTGTCTTTCAGATGAAATGTTAAATCTGCTCCCTCAGGCAGATGTAAAAGATCCCATGGCACTATCAAAGTATAGCAAGGGAGTTCTAGGAACATAAGAACAGGAGTAGGCCATTGATCCCCTGGAGCCTGTTCCGCCATTCAATGAGATCATGGCTGATCTGCGACCTAACTCCATGTACCCACCTTTGGCCCATATCTCTTAATACCTTTGGTTAACAAAAAGCTATCGATCTCAGATTTAAAATTAACAATTGATCTAGCATCAATTGCCATTTGCGGAAGAGAGTTCCAAACTTCTACCACCCTTTGTGTGTAGAAGTGTTTCCTAATTTCACTCCTGAAAGGTCTGGCTCTAATTTTTAGACTATGCCCCCTAGTCCTAGAATCCCCAACTAGTGGAAATAGTTTCTCTCTATCTACCCTATCTGTTCCCCTTAATATGAAAACTTCGATCAGATCACCCCTTAACCATTTAAATTCTAGGGAATACTACCCTAATTTGTGTAATCTCTCCTCGTAGCTTAACCCTTGGAGTCCGGGTATCATTCTGGTAAACTACGCTGCACTCCCAAGGCCAATATATCCTTCCTAAGGTGTGGTGCCCAGACTGCTCACAGTACTCCAGGTGTGGTCTAACCAGGGTTTTGTATAACTGCAGCATAACTTCTACCCCCTTGTACTCTCGTCCTCTAGATATAAAGGCCAGCATTCCATTAGCCTTTTGGATTATTTTCTGTCCCTGTTCATATTTTAATGATCTATGTACCTGGACCCCCCAAATCTCTTTGGACCTCCACGGTTTTTAAGCTTTTCACCATTTAGAAAGTACCCTGTTCTATCCTTTTTAGGTCCAAAGTGGATGACCTCACATTTGCCTACATTGAAATCCATTTTGCCACAGTTTTGCCCATTCCACTTAATTTATCGATGTCTCCTTGTAATTTTATGCTTTCATCTACAATGCTACCTATCTTTGCGTCATCGGCAAATTTGAATATATGACTTTCTGTGCCATCATCTATGTTGATAATAAATATTTTGAATAGTTGAGGCCCCAACACAGATCCCTGCAGGACACCACTAGTCATATCCTGTTAATTTGAGTACCTACCCATTATCCCTACTGCCTGTCTCCTGCTGCTCAACCAATTTCCTAACCAGGTCAATAATTTGCCCTCAATTCCATGGGCTTCTATCTTAGTTAACAGTCTCTTATGAGGGACTTTATCAAATGCCCTCTGGAAGTCCATATAAATAACATCCATAGACATTCCCCTGTCCACTACTTTAGTCACCTCCTCAAAAAATCATCAGGTTTGTCAGGCATGACCAACCTTTCACGAATTCATGCTGGCTCTCTCTGATCCACTGAAAATTTGAGAGGTGTTCAGTCACCCGATCCTTAATTATAGACTCTAGCAATTTCCCAACAACAGATATTAGGCTAACTGGTCTATAATTCCCTGGTTTCCCTCTCTTGCCTTTCTTAAATAGCGGAGTGACGTACGCAATTTTCCAATCGAGAGAACTTTGGAAGATTATAGTTAGGGCATCTGCAATGTGCTCACCTACTTCCTTTAAAATCCTGGGATGGAAACCATCTGGTCCTGGGGATTTGTCACTCTTTAGTGCCATTATTTTCTTCATTACTGTTATTTTACTTACGTAAATTTTATTGAGTCCCTGTCCCTGATTCAATATTGGTTTCCTTGGGATTTCGGCATGCTATCCTCTTCTACTGTAAATTACTGATGCAAAGTAATTATTCAACATGTCCGTCATTTCCTTATTATCATTGACAATATCACTACTTTCAATTTTTAAGGGGCCGACATTGCTCCTGACTACCCTATTTTTCCCAATATAATTGTAAAAATCCTTTGTATTGATTTTGATATCCCTTGCAAGTTTTTATTCATACTCCCTTTTTGTAGCTCTTACTATCTGTTTTGTCACCCTTTGCTGTTCTTTGTATCTTTCCCATTCGCCAGGATCTGTGCTATTTTTTGCATGCTTTTTCTTTTAGCTTTATGTTGCCCCTTACTTCATTCGTCGTCCATGGCTCCTGGTGTCCTGGCCTACATTTATCCATCAACCAACATCACTTTAAAAAAATTATCAGGTCATTTATCTTATTGCTATTTTGGGACCTTATTATGTGCAAATTGGCTGCCACGTTTCCCTAAATTGAAATAGTGACTACATTTAAAAAGTACTTAATTGGTTGTGAAGTGCTTTGAGCGTGAAAGGTGGTGTATAAATGCAAGTTCTTTATTTCTTTAAAGATATAAGACAATAATGACATCTGTACTGCACTGTAAACCAATCTGGAGTGAAGTGCTGTAAAGTACTAGGCACTTGAACAAGACATACATATAAATATTGCAAAATGCATATTTCCATGCATTGAAGTTTCAAATATTTGTATTAAGAGAAACTTCTAATTTGACTCTGGCAAACAGTTCAAATTGGGTTGGAAAGGAAAAAAAAGGACATCAAGAAAATCATTAAACCTCTTATGAGCAAATAGAAAGTTACACATTATTTAACTATCATTCAAAATGTGTTTTGCATATAATGAATCTAATGCTTTTATCCATTTTTTTGTCAGATTTAATTGAAAGATTTCTGAAGGTTTTATCCTTAAGGAATATTGCCACAATATGCAATGGTCACTTTTTATTCTGACTAACAGAGAAAGGATGAGAACAGGTAAAGGAAAAAGGAATGCAAAAGCTATAACAGCAGATTGAAACAATATATTAAGATTAGTGAATAATGAAAGGGAAATAATGCTGAAAAAGACAATAAAATGAGGCAAGTAATATAAAGTCAGATAGAAGGTGAAAGCATCAGATGAAATATATACAGAAAATAACATCAGGAGACTATGCTGTCAATTATTGTGTACTACAGGTTTCATTTTTATTTTCACTGGTGCAAAAGATTACTGTACTTTGCAGACTGCAAAAATAGCCTCAGAATAAAATGCTGCAACAAATTTCCTCCAGTTTTCCCAGGACTTGTTGATTAAACTTCACACATTGGCTAGCTTCACAAATCCAAATGTTTTCCCACTTCCCTTTAAAAAAAAATTGCAATGCTGATGTGTTAAAACAAAGAGTCCCCTCTGCTGTCTAATGGCTGTCAAATGATTGCACTCTTTCTTAATAAATGACAGCAAATTGGCACCATGTTAGTAATATTCTTCATAGCTTCAGAATACACAAGTATATATTTTCTAATTTAGCTTTATAAAATTTAAGACTTGAGAAATATTGATTCATAGAACACGGTGGCATAGTGGTTAGCACTGGTGCCTCACAGCGCCAGAGACCCGGGTTCGAATCTGACCTCGGGTGACTGTCTGTGTGGAGTTTGCACATTCTCCCCGTGTCTGCGTGGGTTTCCTCCGGGTGCTCCGGTTTCCTCCCACAGTCCAAAAATGTGTGGGTTAGGTTGATTTGGCTATGATAAATTGACCCTTAGTGTTAGGGGGGATTAAATATGTGGGGTTATGGGGATAGGATGGGATATGTTAGGGGGAATTAAATATGTGGGGTTACGGGGGTAGGGTGGGATATGTGTACTGTGGGGATTAAAGCAGGGACAGGGTACTGGATTTGGATGATCAGCCATGATCGTATTGAATGGCGGAGCAGGCTCGACGGGCCGAATGGCCTACTCCTGCTCCTAGATTCTATGTTAAATGAACTACATTCAGCAGAAATAAAAACCGATACAGCTGGAAGTACTCAGCAGAGCATTTCCAGCTTTTATTTCAGATTTCCAGCATCTGCAGTATTTTGCTTTTACATTAGGCAGAGTTCATTTATTCCAAAACACGTCATCTCCCATCTACATCTGCCAGGAAATTCTCCTGGGTTTGCTGGATTACTATGAAGAGGCAGGTCTCCCTTTTTTGCCTGGCTCAAGAGATGGAGGGAAGGGATGGTTGGGTGTATAGGAATGGAATCAGCCAAAAGTTGGAGGCATGAATGCTATTCTTATCCTGAATACATAAACAAGTCTCAATGTGCACAGGCAGGAAGCTTACATTACAATAAAAACATTTTTAAATCAAACTGACATCAGTTGGTCTCTGGTAACTTTTTCCAGGTATCTTTCACACTAATATTTACTTTTCTGTATGTACGAGATTGGGTTTGATATAATGATTTTATATACCCGATCAAATAAAATCTGCTCTGTATTTCCATTAGGAGGGCATGCAGGTTTGGTTCCTGGAAATTTGCCTCATTTCTTCGTTCGGTCTTCTTCCTTCAGTGCTGCCAGAGTCCCTTTAAGCCGCAGCAGGTTTTATATCCTGCTGCTACTGCTTAAAGAGGTCTGCCTCTCCTTCAGGTATTTTCCATCCCTGCAAGGCACCATTAGAATTTTGGGCCTAAATATCTGGAATTTGACTCTGATACACTAGTTGCAAAAACCGTTAGCAATCTAATGATCTGTAGATCATCTTAAAATATAACAACTTGCATTTATGTAGTGCCTTTAACATAGTAAAATGTCCCAGAGCAGCTAAAAATGATCAGTGCAAGATAACCGGCATAGATAGAATTCTTCTTCTCTTCTTCTTAGCCAGTCCCTCGAACCGAGGATGACTTGCTTCCAATGCGTGAACCATTGTACTGAACAGAAAGATGCACAACATCCATACAACTGTACTGTATAGTGGGATACAAGTTTTTGCAGATTATTTGAAATTAGGCTTGAAAAGTTTGTTAAAGCTTTCAAATGAATGATAATTATTCAGTATTACATAATGATTGTATCAAATTAATCTTGCCACAAGGTCAGCTCCATATGTTCAACCTCAACATCATATAAATTTAGATTAATACGGTTTTTAAATTTGTGTTTCTGCCACAACATAAAAGTTACTACCCAAGTTTTTTTTAAATTTATTCATGGAATATGGGTGTCGTTGGCAAGGTCAGCATTTATTGCCCATCCCTAATTGCCTTTGAGAAGGTGGTGGTGAGCCATGAGGTGAAGGTACTCCCACAGTGCTGTTAGGGAGGGAATGCCAGGATTTTGACCCAGCGATGATGAAGGAACAGCGATATATTTCCAAGTCAGGATGGTGTGTGACTTGGAGGGGAACTTGGAGGTGGTGGTGTTCCCATGTGCCTGTTGCCCTTGTCCTTCTAGGTGTTAGAGGTCGTGGGTTTGGGAGGCACTGTCGAAGAAGCCCTGGCGAGTTGCTGCAGTGTATCTTAAATTAAAAATCCAGATTCCCAATAATATATCCAAAACCCAAAACAGCACTTTGCTATGGGCTTTTGAACACTGATTAATTCTTAGCAGTGACATTTCAAAGGATTAACTACAAAGCCACCTCTTTCAGTTTAGCTGTGCCGATCATAATAGTTTCTAATTACTTTATGATTGAGGCAGGTTTTCAAGCCATCGTTACTTTAGATAATTTAGAATACAATTTTTATATTCATTTAAGTAACAAAGATAAAAGTAAGACATAAAGGCCACGATTTTCTGCTTGGAGGCGGGTTGGCGTCGGGAACGTTGGGTCGGCGGGTTCCAATTCCGCTCCTGGCTCCAGCCAGCCTGCTGACACAATTTTCTGTTAATTGGGCTCGTTAAGCCTGCTGTGTGCATTACCCGCCCTGATCACAAGGTGCGGGTCTGCTGAGCTGCTCTGCTGACGCGTTTTCAGCCGGTGTATTTAAGGGGGCCATTTCACAATTAGATCTCAGGTCGTTTCTGATGCTCCTGACTGCTGCTGCTTTCCACAATGTCTGCAGAGAGACAAAAGGCAGCTCCCCGATTTAACGAAGAATCTCTCCATGTTCTTGTGGAGGGAGTCAGAGGACGTCGGGAGGTCCTATACCCAGGTGATGGAAGAAGGAAACCTCCTCAACAGACAAAGGCAGCCTGGCTGCGAATAGCTGAGGAGGTCGGTGCCAGGTCCATGTACAGACGCACCTGGTCCATTGATCTCCTGCGCTCTGGAAAAGTGAGTATAAAAGCTCACTTACCTTAATTCTGCTGTGTCTGTCATCACATCCCCATCACTCTGCATTGCTAATCCTACTCCTGCACATCCTAACTCAACCCAACATCCCTTGTGCCATCACCCATCCCCTCTCTCCCTATGCACAGAATTACTTCCCCATCTTACTATGCACCCCTCACACCCACCCACAAGGTTATGCAATGACAACAACTAACAAATCAAAAGGAGGGAACTGGATAATGGGATCCGACTCCATCACAGTCTCCCTCTGAACATCTATCCTATCCATTCTTTACACTCATTCCATCACTCTCACTGAAACTCCACTTCTTTCCCTCATTGCAGGAAAAGAGAGCCCACAATAAGAGGGAGAGGGAGAGAACAGGAGGAAGACCACCATCCTTCTCACAGCTCACCCACGCTGAGGAGGCCGCTCTTGACATAGCGGGATCAGTGGAATAGCTCGAAGTGGGGGACGGAGAGACGGGCTCAGTAGAACAACCTGGTGACAGAATGCTTCTCCATCCATCTTATTTGGCTTTCATGAGTGACACATATGGGATCTGATGTCAATAGAAATTGAATGCTCATCGTGTGCACAATGGGATTTGTCTGCAATCTACATATCACATGTCTAACTCATGTCTTTACTCTCCCACAGGACCATCAAGAGCCACCCCCCGTCCCTACTGTCCAGGAGGAAGAGCAGGAAGACTCCTCAGATGATGCTGCATCCTCTGAGGGCGCAGTGTCGGCAGCAATGAGCGCACCCAGCACCAGCGCAGAGACGCACACCTCGGTGGGTCGTTAGCGAGATAGAGTAGTGTTGTCACCTGGTGTATCACAACTCACGAGTGAGCAAGAGCAGATGGTGGAGACAGGGACAGCAGTGGAGAGTCCTCGTCGGAGGCCACAGGACGCTCCTAGCTCTGCTCAGCTGCATGTAGACGCTGAGCCTCGGGGGCCATCCAGAAAGAGAGCGGTGCTGGAGTTTCAGGAAGAAGTTCAGGAGGCTCTGACTGGGTTTGCAACCACGGTAACTGCGAGTGTGCAGAGAATGGAGTCCATCTCAAACATGAGCAATGCTGTGATGCACGCAATGGCGAATGTAGGTCCCGCCATGGAAAGGATGGCAATCTCCATGGAGGACATAAATCGCCAGACTCAAAACAACATGGTGACTCTTCTAAATAGATGGTCAGCTATGGAGGATAGATGGGCATCTATCATGGAGAGGAACCATTATGAGGACTGTCAGTACAGAGACGGGTCCTCATGGCCCCACTGATGTGCAGCAAGGTGCTCTCCAGCTACTTGCTAGCAGAGAAGTGCGGGTGGCCCATGAGAGGGATGGTGGTGGTCGACAACAAGGAAGTGGGGGCTCCTCTCCAAGCACTCATACTTCCATCCCTTTACCAACCCCTCGGTCAGAGCCCCAGATGACTCCCCGAGCAGTGATGGCCAAGTCTGCCCCTGTGCAGCCGCAGGAGGAGCAGACTTTGGCGGGACCTTCACAGGCTCCAAAACCCAGAGGACGACCACCAAAGGCATCTAAGCAGACGCAGCAGGGAAGTGAGCAGGCTGTCTCTACATCTGCTGAAGCCACAGGGGTAGCACAACGTAGAAGCATGCGTAAGAGAAAGCTGACACATAAATGATCACAAGGGTTCTCACTTGGGTGTTCTGCTAAAATTCAATGTTAAGTTTCTGTTCTTTTATTCTGCTGGAATAAATTAATGTTGTATGAATGTTTGACATTGTTGCCATATGTATGCTCACAATTTGAGGTGGCACAGTGAAGGGTGAGGGTGCCTTTTATGTCAAGCAATGCAGGTGACAGTGGATATAGAGTTAACACCACACATTTACAGCCTCAAGACAGATAGTGTCACCCAAATTGTTAAATCAGCAACCTCTGACATTTGAAATTGAGCAGATGTGAGAGTGCAGCTTTTAGACTGCAGTTGCAGCTGTGAAGTATCCAGCTCGTTGGTCCTCCTGACACACTAACCTGGCGTGATCTCCAAATGTCGTGAAACCCATTGAAAATGTTGGAAAATCCCTTAACCGCCGCTTGGTGTCGGGTCTGTTGTGAAATCGCAGACCTGACACTCTTGAAATTCACACGGAGGTGGGATCGCAGTGGGTTTCCCACCGTCAATCATTGCGACTTTAACAGCTGACCCGCCTCCGAACCCGCCCTCTGAGCGCCAGCAAAATCGCGGCCAAAATCTCTCTTAAACAGATCTTTAGAAGTGGGGAAACATAGCCAATGATATGATGCCACAATCACACCAATAATGTCTGTGTCAGTACTCATGAAGTGAGATAACATCTATAGATTGTGCAGATGAGCCTGATGATGAAACAGAGATACATAGATCACTGGGACAGACGAGATTAAATATTGCCGACATTTGCACCCAGCATGCTTGTTGGGTGTTAACCTCGCTTACCTTCATCCCATTCTGCTGACTTCACCCATCACTGCCTCCTTGTCCTCGAGGAACAGATAAAATGAGCATTGCACCTTTCCACATTTCCCTCCAGATTGTCCATTCAGTCTTGAACAAAGCCATTGTCATCCCTGACCTTATTGTGGATGACTATATTGACATCCTGGCTGTGACTGAAACTCTGTTCAACTCTCTCGTATTCCTTTAAATTCCTCATTTTTACCATATCCCCCTCCCCCCTCCCCCCCCCACCCAAGATATCCTCCATTCTTTCCTCCCTCAGCTTCAAGCAACTCCTCATCCTCAGCAATCTCAATCTCCATCTTAATCCCTTATGAGATATCTCCCCTTAATCTCTTTCCTCCAAATTCACTGAGCTGCTGCCCTCCCTAATCCTCTCCCTCTATAAATTCTCTTACCTATATTCATGACCACCCTTTCAATCTCACCATCTCCCATGGCCTCTCTACTTTTTTTTTTAAATTTGTTTATGGGATGTGGGTGTCACTGGCAAGGCCAGCATTTATTGCCCATCCCTAATTGCCCTTGAGAAGGTGGTGGTGAGTCGCCTTCTTGAACCGCTGCAGTCCGTGTGGTGAAGGTACTCCCACAGTGCTGTTAGGGAGGAAGTTCCAGGATTTTGACCCAGCGACGATGAAGGATTGGTGATATACTTCTAAGTCAGGATGCTGTGTGACTTGGAGGGGAACTTGGAGGTGGTGGTGTTCCCATGTGCCTGCTGCCCTTGTCCGAGGTGGAAGAGGTTGTGGGTTTGGGAGGTGCTGCCGAAGAAGCCTTGGCGAGTTGCTGTAGTGCATCTTGTAGATGGTACACACTGCAGCCACGGTACGCCAGTGGTGGAGGGAGTGAATGTTTAAGGTGGTGGATGGGGTGTCAATCAAGCCGGCTGCTTTGTCTTGGATGGTGTCGAACTTCTTGAGTGTTGTTAGAGCTGCACTCATCCAGGCAAGTGAAGAGTATTCCATCACACTCCTTACTTGTACCTTGTAGATGGTGGAAAGGCTTTGGGGAGTCAGGAGGTGAGACACTCGCCACAGAATACCTAGCCTCTGACCTGCTCCTGTTGTCACAGTATTTATGTGGCAACAAGAGCATATGGTCTCAATTGCTGACAAGGACATCTCCAACCATAAGAACATAAGAAATAGGAGCAGGAGTAGGCCATTTGTCCCTTCGAGCCTGCTCCGCCATTGAATAAGATCATGGCTGATCTTCTATCTCATCTCCACTTTCCTGCACTATCCCCATATCCCTTGATTCCCTTAACATTCAAAAATCTATCGATCTCTGTCTTGAATATACTCAACGACTGAGCCTCCACAGTCCTCTGGGGTAGAGAATTCCAAAAATTCACCACCCTTTCACTCAACCATGTTCTTGTAACCCTCACCACCTTACCCTCCTTCAAACTAGATCTGAAATGCACTGCCTGAAAGGGTGGTGGAGGCAGACTCAAGCGTGGCTTTCAAAAGGGAATTGGATAAGTACCTGAAGGAAAACAATTTGCAGGGCTATGGGCAAAGAGCGGGAGAGTGGGACTAGCTGAAGTGCTCTTGCAGAGAGCCAGCACGGGCTCGACGGGCCGAAGGGCCTCCTTCTGTGCTGTAACCATTCTATGATTCCAATTTCTTTTTGCATCCTCTTTAGAAAAAAACTTCCCCAAGTTGCTTACAATTGCACTCTACTTTCCAACATCCAAGCCTTTGACCCTCCATCTGCCATGATACCTCTGCAGCTGTTGATTGCTCAACCAGTCCCTCACCTCCAACTTTGATGTTCTTGTCTCCAGCAATACCTTTACTGTCTCCCGTACTGATACTGGTACAACTACAACAACTTATATAGCACACTTAAATTTACAAAAATGTGTCAAGGTGCTTTACAGAAGTGTAATCTGGCAAAAATGGATGCAAAGCCAAAGGAGATATGAGAAGGTGTGACCAAAAGCTTGTTAAAAGAGGTAAATCTTTGCAATCCTCATTTATGCATCAGGGCTGAACTTCCTTTAGGCCTGCTTTCAGGCCTGAATTGGAAATCGGGCACAGAACCGCAACCCAACCAGGACACCTGAGGCCAGACTGAAATTGAGCCTCAGTCCTCGTTAACATTAATTGGATGATTTGCCAGCACCTGTTGTGCCTCCACAGGCAGCTCACCCATTTGAAGAAACTAAATATCAGCTTGTTTGTCTTGCTGGCAGCAGCCCAAAGGCAAGCCCAGTGTGGGGGAAGGGGGCAATTGGGATACTGTGTTGTTGGGGAGCACACCTGCTCCTCCTGGCTCTACAGCAACATTTAAAAACATTGGTTTTTTTAAACTTACCTTTCGTTGGCAACCACTGAAACATTCAGAGCAGAGCCAGCCCGGCACCTGGTCCACTCGGCGATATTCCATTTTCCAGAGGGTGCTGAAAACAGGAACTAGGTCCCTCATTTACATATGTAAGTAGCCTAACACCTGTTTTAGGTGGCTACCAGGGACACCTGAAACAATGGCCTGACCCAATATTCGGTTGGGTAAAATGTTCAAAAAAAAAATATTCAGTTGGGCATCTTTCAGGTGTCTTTTGGATGCGGGATGTTGGTTCCCAAAATTGGCCCTGTAAAACAGGCGCAACAAGGTCCAATTTCTACCCCAATCAACTTTTGACATTTTACCTTAACACAGCCTCAAACATGAGGAAATTCCATGAATTGTTCCTGTAAAAATGTACCTCCATTGCTAGACTGACCACTGCATTGTGTTGATAGAGATTATTACTATATGTTATTGCAGTGTGGTAATGGTAGAATTGTCTGGGCCTCTCAGACTTTAAATCTGATGAACCCCACAGAAATGGAATTTGCACTCCTGCTTCAATCATAGAATCATAGAAATTTACAGCACAGAAGGAGGCCATTCAGCCCATCTTGTCCGTACCGGCCGACAAAGAGCTATCCACCCTAATCCCACTTTCCAGCACTTGGTCCGTAGCCTTGTAGGTTATGGCACTTCAAGTGCATATCCAAGTACTTTTTAAATGTGATGATGGACTCTGCCTCTACCACCCTTTCAGGCAGTGAGTTCCAGACCCCCACCACCCTCTGGGTGAAAAGATTTATCCTCAAATCCCCTCTAAACCTCCGACCAATTACTTTAAATCTATGCCCCTTGGTTATTGACCCTTCTGCTAAGGGAAATAGGTCCTTCCTATCCACTCTATCTAGGCCCCTCATAACTTTATACACCTCAATTAGGTCCCCCCTCAGCCTCCTCTGCTTCAAAGAAAACAACCCCAGCCTATCCAATCTTTCCTCATAGCTAAAATTCCCCAGCCCAGGCAACATCCTCATAAATCTCCTCTGCACCCCCTTCTAGTGCAATCACATCCTTCCTGTAATGTGGTGACCAGAACTGCACGCAGTACTCTAGCTGCGGCCTAACTAGTGTTTTATAGCGTTCAAGCATAACCTCCCTGCTCTTATATTCTATGCCTCGGCTAATAAAGGCAAGTATCCCGTATGCCTTGTTAACCACCTTATCTACCTGTCCTGCTACCTTCAGGGATCTGTGGACATACACTCCAAGATCCCTCTGATCTTCTGCACTTCTCAGTGTCCTACCATTTATTGTGTATTCCCTTGCCTTGTTAGCCCTGCCTCACACTTACCTCACACTTCTCCAGATTGAATTCCATTTGCCACTGTTCTGACCACCTGACCAGTCCATTGATATCTTCCTGCAGTCTGCAGCTTTCTTCCTCATTATCAACCACACGGCCTATTTTTGTATAATTTGCAAACTTCTTAATTATACTTCCTACATTCAAGACCAAATCATTGATATATACCACAAAAAGCAAAGGACCCAGTACTAAGCCCAGTGGAACCCCACTGGAAACAGCCTTCCATTCACAAAAACACCCTTCGACCATTACCCTTTGTTTCCTGCCTCTGAGCCAATTTTGGATCCAACTTACCACTTTGCCTTGGATTCCGTGGGCTTTTACTTTCATGACCAGTCTGCCATGCAGGACCTTATCAAAAGCCTTGCTAAAATCCATATAGACTACATCAAATGCACTACCCTCATCGACCCTCCTTGTTACCTCCTCAAAAAATTCAATCAAGTTAGTCAGACATGACCTTCCCTTAACAAATCCATGCTGACTGCCCCTGATTAATCCATGTCTTTCTAAATGAAGATTTCTCCTGTCCCTCATAATTTTTTCCAATAATTTTCTCACCACCGAGGTTAGGCTGACTGGCCTGTACTTACTCAGTCTATCCCTTTCTCCCTTTTTAAACAAAGGTTACCACGTTAGCACCACACCTGTAGCCAGAGAGGATTGGAAAATGATGGTTAGAGCCTCTGCTATTAATATTAAGTGTTTACGTTTAGGTAAAAAACGGGATGAGGTCCTAAAAGCTGAATATAGGGAGTTAGGAGGTAAATTAAAAAATAGGACCTCAAAGATAGTAATCTCAGGATTGCTACCAGTGCCACGTGCTAGTCAGAGTAGAAATAGAAGGATATTTCAGATGCATACATGGCTAGAGGAATGGTGCAAGGGGGAGGGATTCAAATTCCTGGGACATTGGAACCTGTTCTGGGGGAGGTGGGACCAGTACAAACTGGATGGTTTGCACCTGGGCAGGACCGGGACCGATGTCCTTGGGGTGGGGGGTGTTTGCTCGTGCTGTTGGGGAGGGTTTAAACTAAAATGGCAGGGGGTTGGGAACCTGTGCAGGGAGACAGAGGAAAGGGAAGCAAGGATAGAAACAAAAGACAGGAAGGAGAAAAGCAAAAGTGGAAGGCAGAGAAATCAAGGGTGTAAATCAAACATGGCCACAGTAAACAATAATTCTAAAAGGTCTAAGAGTGTTAAAAAAACAAGCCTGAAGGCTTTGTGTCTTACTGCAAGGAGCATTCGTAATAAGGTGGATGAATTAGCTGCGCAAATAGATGTAAACGGATATGATATAATTGGGATTACGGAGACATGGCTCCAGGGTGACCAAGGCTGGGAATTCAACATCCAGGGGTATTCAATATTCAGGAAGGACAGGCAAAAAGGAAAAGGAGGTGGGGTAGCATTGCTGGTTAAAGAGGAGATTAACACAATTGTAAGGAAGGATATTAGCTCTGATGATGTGGAATCTGTATGGGTAGAGCTGAGAAATACCAAGGGGCAGAAAACGTTAGTGGGAGTTGCATACAGACCCCCAAACAGTAATGCTGAGGTTGGGGATGGCATTAAACGGAAAATTAGAGACGCGTGCAATAAGGGCACAGCAGTCATCATGGGTGACTTCAATCTACATATAGATTGGGCTAACCAAGTTAGTAACAATACTGTGGAGGAGGAATTCCTAGAGTGTATACGGGATAGTTTCCTGGACCAATATGTCGAGGAACCAACTAGAGATCAGGCCATCTTAGACTGGGTATTATGTAATGAGAAAGGATTAATTCGCAATCTTGTTGTGCGAGGCCCCTTGGGGCGGAGCGATCAAAATATGATAGAATTCTTCATTAAAATGGAGAGTGAAGTAGTTGACTCAGAGACTAGGGTCCTGAATTTAAATAAAGGAAACTACGATGGTATGAGACGCGAGTTGGCTAGGATGGATTGGGGAATGTTACTTAAAGGGTTGATGGTAGATAGGCAATGGCAAACATTTAAAGATCGCATGGATGAACTACAGAATTTGTTCATCCCTGTTTGGCATAAAAATAAAACAAAAAAGGTGACTCAACCGTGGCTAACAAGGGAAATTAGGGATAGCATAAGATCCAAGGAGAGGACATATAAATTGGCCAGAAAAAGCAACAAACCTGAGGATTGGGAGCAGTTTAGGATTCAGCAAAGGAGGACAAAGGGATTAATTAAGAGGGGGAAAATAGAGTATGAGAGTAAGCTTGCAGGGAACATAAAAACTGACTGTAAAAGCTTCTATAGATATGTGAAGAGAAAAAGATTGGTGAAGTCAAGCGTAGGTCCCTTGCAGTCAGAATCAGGGGAATTTATAATGGGGAACAAAGAAATGGCAGACCAATTAAATGCATACTTTGGTTCTGTCTTCACAAAGGAGGACTCAAATAACCTCCCAGAGATGTCGGGGAACATAGGGTCTAATGAGAGGGAGGAACTGAATAAAATCAGTATTTGTAGGGAAATGGTGTTAGGGAAATTGACGGGATTGAAGGCCGATAAATCCCCAGGGCCTGATAATCTACATCCTAGGGTACTTAAGGAAGTGGCCCTAGAAATAGTAGATGCATTGCTGGTCATCTTCCAAAATTCTATAGACTCTGGAACAGTTCCCATGGATTGCAGGGTGGCTAATGTAACCCCACTATTTAAAAAAGGTGGTAGAGAGAAAACGGGGAATTATAGACCAGTAAGCCTGACATCGGTAGTGGGCAAAATGCTAGAGTCCATTATAAAAGATGTAATAGCAGAGCACTTGGAAAACAATGACAGGATCGGACAAAGCCAACATGGATTTACAAAAGGTAAATCATGCTTGACTAATCTACTGGAATTTTTTGAGGATGTAACTGGTAGAATAGATAAGGGAGAACCAGTGGATGTGGTGTATTTGAACTTTCAGAAGGCTTTCGATAAGGTCCCGCATAAGAGATTAGCATGCAAAGTTAAAGCACATGGGATTGAGGGTAAGGTACTGTCTTGGATAGATAACTGGTTGGCAGACAGGAAGCAAAGAGTTGGAATAAACGGGTCTTTTTTCGAGTGGCAGGCAGTGACTAGTGGGGTACCGCAGGGATCGGTGCTAGGACCCCAGTTATTCATAATATATATTAATGATCTAGACGAGGGAACTAGATGTAATATCTCCAAGTTTGCAGACAACACAAAGCTGGGTGGGTGTGTGTGCTGTGAGGAGGATGCAGAGAAACTCCAGTATGATTTGGACAGGTTGGGTGATTGGGCAGATGCATGGCAGATGCAGTATAATGTGGATAAATGCGAGGTTATCCACTTTGGTGGCAAAAACAGGAAGACAGATTATTATCTGAATGGCAATAGATTGGGAAAAGAGGAAGTGCAACGAGACCTGGGTGTCCTTGTGCACCAGTCGCTGAAGGTAAGCATGCAGGTGCAGCAGGCGGTTAAGAAGGCAAATGGTATGTTGGCCTTCATAGTGAGAGGATTCGAGTACTGGAGCAAGGATGTCTTGCTGCAGTTGTACAGGGCCTTGGTGAGACCACACCTTGAGTATTGTGTGCAGTCGTGGTCGCCTTATCTGAGGAAGGATGTTCTTGCCATGGAGAGAGTGCAGCGAAGATTCACCAGACTGATACCTGGGATGGCAGGAATGACGTATGAAGAGAGATTGGGTCGATTAGGCTTATATTCGCTAGCGTTTAGAAGAATGAGAGGGGATCTCATTGAAACTTATAAAATTCTAACAGGACTAGACAGACTAGATGCAGGAAGGATGTTCCCGATGGCGGGGGAGTCCAGAACCAGGCGTCACAGTCTAAGGATAAGGAGTAAGCCATTTAGGACTGAGATGAGGAGGAATTTCTTCACCCAGAGAGTGATGAACCTGTGGAATTCTCTACCACAGAAGGCAGTTGAAGCCAATTCATTAAATATATTCAAGAAGGAGTTTGATATATTTCTTAAGGCTAAAGGGATCAAGGGATATAGGGAGAAAGCAGGGACAGGGTACTGAATTTGGAAGATCAGCCATGATCTCATTGAATGGCGGAACAGGCTCGAGGGGCCGAATGGCCTACTCCTGCTCCTATCTTCTATGTTTCTAACTATCCTGTTGTACATTATAAAACTGTAATGCTAACAATTTTGATGTTGGTTGCATTATCCAGTTTTAGACAGAAAACCATGGCTTTATTATAAAATGTTTGGGCAGAATAGTGAAATGTCTGATGTTCCAGATGTCCTAGCATTGCACAGGTCAATGACCTTTTATTAACATAGGCTGTGAACTTACCAGTATTGACTAAGTAATATACAGTATGTCCCTCTTGCAAAGTGCAAGATATATTAATGAAAACTTTAATACATTGGGGAAGTTCCCATATTAATGAACTTGAGTTCTATTGATTTTCAACTTGATACATTGTTTCAGTCATTCAGGAAAATGCAAATTATTAAAAATGCAACTGCAGTAGTGCACCCAAACTGTAAAACATAATGAGGTAAGGACACTTAAGAATGATACTAAATCATTACCGCATGCATTTTGCAGGATAATGGGCCCTGCGGGTCATTTTTCTACACAGATGTTTGAAACATGAAGGGTTAGTTGGCTTGGATAAATGCAATTACTTCCTGACATATCAAAGTGTAAATAATAATCTATCATATGCTATACAGCAAAAGTGCCATACTGTGCAACAAAAAGAATTAAAATTCATGCTTGTAACCATAGTTTTGCATGTAACCAGTACTGAGTAAAGACTCTATTGGCCAATATTGATGGATTTCACCAATTGTAATTGTATTTTCTGCTCATTCATTTTACTCAAAGATCTCCAGCTCCGCGGTAATGTTGAAATGTGGCAATACAAGAATATAAAGCTGATGGGTCTACTGTGATGCTCAATTTTTTCAACAAGGATCCTGATATCCCCAGTTGATTTTTTTTGTGTTTTGCATCCAGAACTGAGTGAAAGATACAATAGTGGAGTTATTACATGCATCTACCTACCTTCAGTCTGCAATTAGATCTGAATGTTGGGAAAATTCCAACAAGGGAGCAGAACTGTTTATACACTTAGCCTGACATAAATGATGTATGTTCTAATGTACATTTTATTTGAGGTTTTGCACCCAATAAATATTCAGACCCATAGGCTGTTGCCATTATTCAACTAATCATAAACAAACATGATCTTCCACATGTAATAAATTATGAATAAGAAACGTCTCGAGCAACTCATACTATATTTTAAACAAAATAACAAACAGCTGAGTATTTGTGCACCCTGACAACCGCTAGTAATGGTGGTTACTTGTAGGAGTGCCTTGCCTAGGTACCAAAATGTGAAGCATTCCAACTGATAACAGTTCTTCAACACTCTTATATTAACTAAAATGCAGATAAGCTCTTGATGACCGTGACCTGCACATTAAACTTCAGCATCAGTGTTCACATTATTAGAATGAGAAAAACATGGTTTTGTCAGAGAATTTGCAGCATTATGTTGCAGCACTGCTCATCTATTAACCTAACTATAACCTAAATAACATCATCCAATTAAAAGAGACAGTGACAGGCAATTGTAGGAATAAAGTCCTTATTTGAAATCAATCTTCAGACACCAGATTACCTATCACTGGACACCTAAAACTTTGGTGTTGTCTTCATTCCAACCTAAAGACTGATTCTAGCAAACTTCTGAATGAAAGTCTGTTTAGGTTAGCATTGGAGAATTTCCACACCATTTGCAGCGTAACTTCAGCGCTTAATCAGAGCAAATAACTTTATTAGGCAACAAAATGGAGCGAAAGCTGTTCTCACCGATTTTACAGGTCATATGAGGACCTTGCTGAGGTGATGTGTATAAGAAGCACCCGATTCAGCAAAGAAACAATAGGGCAGCTCAGCCATGGCCATTTGTCTGCACTGCTCTCTCTATGGCTGTGAAGGTGATGACTGCACTCCAATTTTATGGCACAGACTCATCTCCTGCAGCCACAAGGGATCTCTACAATATCAGCCAGGCTGCAATATGGGAATGATGTGGAGATGCCGGTGTTGGACTGGGGTGGACAAAAGTGAGAAGTCGCACAACACCAGGTTATAGTCCAACAGTTTTATTTGAAATCACAAGCTTTCAGAGCGCTGCTCCTTCGTCAGGTGAAGTAAAGTACCTGACGAAGGAGCAGTGCTCCGAAAGCTTGTGATTTCAAATAAAACTGTTGGACTATAACCTGGTGTTGTGCGACTTCTCGCAATATGGGAACACATTTGTCAGGTGATGGATGCACTTTACAGCAGAGCTGAAGAATTCATCATCAGATGATTATTGGCATGCTCATGTAGGCCTGAGATGTTATCATGTTCTAGGAAGGGCACTTTATTTGAGACTAGGGGAGAAGGAGTTAAGTTGCTGGTGTCAAAGGTAGCCTGTATTCCATAGAAGAGGAGACTTCAGTGATGAGATGTGCTCTGGTGCCACTTTGTAGCTGTCACTGAGGAGTTCCATGAGTGCAGGTCATCATGATGCTCTCCTTCATTTAGTTCTGGTGCCACGTCCTTACTAACACGATCTAATTCCCCCTGGATGAATGCAGCTGAGCTGGTGCATATGAGTGAGAAAGCAAGTGACACAGCAGGTAAGACTGAGGGGATTGGGGCAGAGGAAAATGGCCTGGATCATGCTCCAGGGATTCACATGTGGCCTGGTCCCCATCATCCTGTTCCTCATCATTGTTGTCCTAGTCAACGAGGAAGAAATCTATGCACCCGATGGTCCTCCTTATTATCATCCTTGCCCCTCTGTTGCTGTGGCAGATCTGCAGGAAAGGAGAGTAAAAGCTAAGAATGGGTGAGCATCACGCCCTTGGGATTAAGGGGACAGAGAAGTAGGTGGAAGCTTGCCGCTGTGTGGTAATTCACAGCGATGGCATGATGACAGTGGAGGTGTGGAGTCACTAAACTGGTGCTCGCAATATGCCCTGACTTTGCCATCTCCCACAGCAAAGTGCTTCCCCGTGAGCCCCATGGTCTTTTCCTGATAGGCCATGAAGTGCTTCAGGTTGGGGATGCCCCCTTCTGTGGTGTGCTTCTCACGGACATTGTGCGTCAATTTCTCCTGCAGCAAGAATGCATATATTAGGTGAAGGCTAGAATTGAGGAGTGTGTGCCGAGTAGCATGAGAGGTTTAATTACTATGATGAGAGAAAACAGCTTGAAGCTGTTGTCTCTGTGCCAGGAATTAAGGTTCTAAACGCAGAGACTTTGTGTTATAGATTTTATTGGAGGGAATGTCACTCATAGACAACATACACGATGCTGCAAGGGCTGCGGGAGACCTCACGTTACATATCCCTGCTCCATTTAATGTCCTCACCCACCAGTATATTCATGCATCATCAAAACGAGAATCCAGGCTCCTCTACAGCAGATCCATTTGGTTAGTATCTCACAGTTCTATTATATGAAAGAAAGGACTGAGAAAACATTCCTACATTTGAGGTTTATACTTTTTTTGTGACTTGGCAATAACTGTTGTTGTCAACACAAAGAAAATATATTTTGTGGGACATTATGAAATATCAAAAAACAATCCCACACACATTACACTGTTAAATCTCATAGAATTTCTTGTCATACATCAATGTAAAGTTCAGATTTTGAACAGATAACTCACTAGCTGGTGCTAATCATAATTTGATCCATCAAATCAAGGCATATTGTGAAGTGGGTTTTCAAAATACAGTGGAGAAGATTCTGGCAATCGTTTCCGATAATACTTTCTGGAGACAAGAAGCAGTATAAACATTTCCAGGATCTTTAAATGCTGGTCAATTTCTGGAAAAGAAATAGTAGGCATGTGTCAGTGTAAATGTGAGCTCGGGAACTGAATGAAAATCAGAAAAAGCTGGAACAATATTTAGTTTCTGTACTAACTGCAGGTAAGATAAACATTAAATACATTACAGGAATAAACAAATGAATTGAGAGGGGAGAGTAAAAGTTAAGTTAAAAAGTAAAAGAACATGGAACCATACAAACAATAAAGAGACTGGGAAGTAGAAAAGCGAAGAGCAATTAATATAAGTGTTATATTTAACTCTATATTGCAAATGTGTGGAATTTTTGGTGTTATTTTCTGATAAAAGTGCAGATGGCAGATTTATTTAAGGAGGTCCAAAAAGTGTGCTGGATCCAAATTTCAAAAAAATTGCTCAGGGGGTTTGGTACCTCCACAAATGGATGTTCTTTATATCCTGAACAGATCATGTGATTCCAGGACCTCCAATTACATATGTATTTATTCAGTATTGTTGTGTAAACATTGTTAATTTTATTTCTGGATATAATCCTGTCAAGTTTCATTTAGTAACCTTAAAAACTAGGACACTCCAAGCGGTAGGGATTTTTGAAAGCTGCTGGCATTTTGGGGAAGTTCTCAACACCAGGAGGATTAAGAACATAAGATCATAAAAAATAGGAGCAGGAGTAGGCCATTCGGCCCTTTGAGCCTGTTCCACCATTCAGTAAGATTATGGCTGATCTTCCACCTCAACTCCACCTCCCCATATTACTTGGGTCGCTTAAAATTTATGGATCTCTGCCTTGAATATACTCAACAACTGGGCATCCACAGTCCTCTGGGGGTAGAGAATACCAAAGATTCACAACCCTTTGAGTGAAGAAATTTCTCCTCATCTCAGTCCTAAATGGCCGACCCCTTATTCTGAGACTGTGACCCCTAGTTCTAGACTCCCCAGCCAGGGGAAACATCCTCCCAGCATCTACCCTGTCAAGCCCCTTAAGAATTTTATACATTTCAATGAGATCACCTCTCATTCTTCTAGACTCGAGACTATAGGCCTAGTCTACTCGATCTCTCCTCGTAGGACAATCCCCCCATCCCAGGAGTCAGTCTAGTGAACCTTTTTTGCACTCTCTCTAAGGCAAGTATATCCTTCCTTAGGTAAGGAGACCAAAACTGTACACAATACTCCAGGTGTGGTCAAGGCCCTATATAATTGCACTAAGACTTCTTTACTCTTATACTTCAATCCTTTTGTAATAATGGCTAACATACCATTTGCTTTCCTAATTGCTTGTTGTACCTACATGTTAACTTTCTGCGATTCATGTACAAGGACATCCAGGTCCCTCTGACATTTCCCAATCTCTCACCATTTAAAAAAATATTCTGCTTTTCTATTTTTCCTACCAAAGTGGCTAACTTCACATTTCTCCACATTATATTCCATCTGTCACATTCTTGCCCACTCACTTAACCTGTTTATATCCCTTTATCGTGTTTAACAAATTTATTAGAGTTTTTGAAGATGTAACTAGCAGGGTAGATAAAGGGAAACCAGTGGATGTAGTATATTTGGATTTCCAAAAGGCATTTGATAAGGTGCCACATAAAAGGTTGCTACGCAAAATAAGGGCTCATGAGGTTGAGAGTAATATATTAGCATGGATAGAGGATTGGTTAACGGACAGAAAACAGAGAGTAGGGATAAATGGGCCATTTTCCGGTTGGCAGGCTGTAACTAGTGGGGTGCCACAAGGATCAGTGCTTGGGCCTCAGCAATTTACAATCTACATTAATGACTTAGATGAAGGGACCGAGTGCAATGCATCCAAGTTTGCTGACGATATAAAGCTAGGTGGGATAGTAAGCTGTGAGGAGGACACAAAGAGTCTGCAAAGGAATATAGACAGGTTAAGTGAGTAGGCAATAAGGTGAACATGGAGTTTAATGTGGGGAAATATGAGGTTATTCAATTTGGTAGGAAGAATAGAAGAACATAATTTTTTTAAATGGTAAGAAACTATTAAATGTTGGTGTTCAGAGAGATTTAGGTGTCCTCGTACAGGAAACACGGAAAGTTAGCATGCAGGTACAGCAAGCAATTAAGAAGGCAAATTGCATGTTGGCCTTTATTTCAAGAGGTTTGGAGTACCAAAGTAAGGAAGTCTTACTACAATTGTACAGGGCTTTGGTGAGACCACACCTGCAGTATTGTGCACAGTTTTGGTCTCTGAGGAAGGATATACTTGCCTTAGAGGCGGTGCAATGAAGGTTCACTAGATTGATCCCTGGGATGAAAGGGTTGTCCTATGAGTAGAGATTGAGTAGATTGGGCCTATACTCTCTGAGTAAAGGGGCATTAAAATTTGCTTTTTTCCCCCTGCATTTTGCTATTTGATTTGCACATGAAAGTAGAACTGTGAAAGCGTTCACATTACTTGCATTCAGTAAGTTTGTTATGCATCTAAAATCTAGTCTGTTGCACTAGTTTTCCTATTTCGGAATATAATGTTTTAGATAGGTGAAATATATTGTACTGTTTAGAAGAGAACAATGAGAGGTGATCTCATTGAAACATATAAGATTCCGAGGGGGATTGACAGGGTAGATGCTGAGAGATTGTTTCCCCTGGCTGAAGAATCTGGAACTAGGGGGCATAGTCTCAGGATAAGGGGTCGGCCATTTAAGACTGAGATGAGGAGGAATTTCTTCACTCAGAGGGTTGTGAATTTTGGAATTCTCTTCCCCAAAGGGCTGTGGATACTGAGTCATTGAGTATATTCAAGGCTGAGTGAGATAGATTTTTGGACTCTAAGGGAATCAAGGGATATGGGGATCGGGCAGGAAAGTGGAGTTGAGGTCGAAGATTAGCCATGATCTTATTGAATGGTGGAGCAGGCTCGAAGGGCCGTATGGCCTACTCCTGTTCCTAATTCCTATGTTCTCTTTGCAAGCACCGCACAACTTACTTTCCCACCTAGCTTTGCATCGTCAGCAAACTTGGATACATTACACTTGGCCCCTTTTCTAAGTCATTGATATAGATTGTAAATAGCTGAGGCCCAAGCACTGAGCCTTGCAGTACCCCACTAGTTACAGCCTGCCAACCCGAAAATGACCCGTTTATCCCTACTCTCTGTTTTCTGTCCATTAACCTATCCTTAATCCATGCTAATATATTACCCCAATCCCATGAGCCCTAATTTTGTCTAATAACTTGTGTGGCACCTTATCGAATGCTTTTTGAAAATCCAAATACACTACATCCACTGGTTCCCCCTTATCTACCCTGCTAGTTACATCCTCAAAAGACTCTAACAGATTTGTCAATCACGATTTCCCTTTCATAAATCCATGTTGACTCTGCCCAATCATATTATTTTTTCCTAAGTGTCCTGTTACCACATCCTTAATAGTAGATTCTATCATTTTTCCCTACTACTGCTGTCAAGCTAACTGGTCTATAGTTCCCTGTTTTCTCTCTCCCTCATTTCTTGAATAGCGGGGTTACATTTGCTACCTTCTAATCCGTGAGGACTGTTCTAGAATCTAGGGAATTCTAAAAGATGACAACCAATGCATCCACTATCTCTGTAGCCACCTCTTTTAAAACCTTAGGATGTAGGCCGTCAGGTCCAGGGGATTTGTAGGCTTTAAATCCCATTAATTTCTCCAGTACTATTTCTTCACTAATACTAATTTCTTTAAGTTCCTCATTCTCACTAGATCCTTGGTTCCCCACTATTTCCGGAATGTTTTTTGTGTCTTCTTCCAAGGAGACAGATACAAAGGGGGAGAAATTCGTGTGGTTTGCGACACACGTTAGCACCACGAGATGGAGCTAAATCGCCAATGAAAGCTTTAACACCGCCTAATGCCGGTTTCAGCGCCACATGCCATATCGGTGTTGCTGGTAGCGCTGCCGCTGAACGCGATCGCCGGGGACCTCGCCATCATGGAGATCATGACGTCAGTGAGTGTGCAACACTTACTTGACGCCCAATCTCCCAACTTTTTTACAGCCAATGAACTTACTGGCTGAAGAAAACAACAACAGCTTCAGGTGGTGTGCAACAGCAGGAAGCCAGCTCCAGCGACGCTATTTAAAGGTTTCATCACCAATCACTCGGACCTGACAGGTTTTTGAAGTTTGAGTGGCTGTGTGCTACTTCCTGCTACTGGAAGAGTTTTCTTCATTCATTTCAAGGTTCTTTGGTATCAGGGAGGGTTACGGCAAGTACAAAACTCCATAATTATTTCTAAAAAGCTCCAACCTACAACAATTGCTAAAAGTCATGGGGCTGTACAGGCAGTGGACCTCACCCTCCAGGTCTACGGCGGAGGGAGCGGAGGCAGCGAGCCAATCGGCCTTCAGGACAGGCTGTCCATGACCAACTCATCAGACTCCGATTCGCATGAATAAAACCCCAAATTCCCGTAGCTCACCACATCCCCATCATACAATCCCCGTTACACGCCATATCACAGCGTCCTCCTGGGTGCAAGGGCGAAATGAGAGAGACCACAGAATATTCCAAACACAATTAATAAATTTATCTATAAACATATCACATAATCACATCAATTCTAATAACTAATAACCCTTGTGCTGCCATAGTTGAATCGCTGTCATTGTGTGCAAGGCGTGAGATGTGGGTGTGAGTGTTGCTAGGTAGAGATTGTTGGTGGGTGACTGCTAGGGGTTTGGTGCATTGAGCAGTGTGCGAAGCTTGTGGTACAGATGGTGGTATGTAGCATTTGTTGAAGCCTCCACTAACCCTGACCACCCATGTGAGCTCGTTAAACTTCTTCCTGCACTGTGTGTGGGTCCTGGGGACCACAGTGCTGCCCATGACATGGTGTGCCACCTTCCTCCACATAGTGCGGCAGACTTGTGGCAGGTACAGGACCGCCCGCCTTCTCTCCACCGCTAAAACCAATGCCTCCAAAGCTTCATCGGAAATCCTCCAGACTCTCTCCCTGGGGCAGCAATCTGCCATCAGGACTTGTAAATAAGTGCTTCTTCTTATGGTTCTTGAGGCAGCTGCACACCCAACAATGCTGGGAATGAGGTGCTGCAGCATCAATGAACCTGCCCTTTAAGCAGTGAAAAAAGCCTGTGGCAATCATTATTTGCATTTAGACTGCCCCCGATATTGGTCCATCTTTTCAGTGTAACGCCAATGATCTTGGGTTTTTAGACAAGAATCATGACTGCAATCATTTTAATGAGGAGTGAGGACGAATTTTGCATGCAGCCTAGACAATTTTCAACTGGCGCTACTTAACCATTTTTAGTCTAAACACTGCCCATTTCTTGGCTATAACAAATTTCTAGCCCTTTAAAGTATTTGTTTAAAGTCTCTGCAATTACCTTATACCCCATTATAATTTCTCCTGTCTCTGTCTGTAAGGGAGCCACATTTACGTTCGCTAATCTCTTCCTTTTTACATACTTATAGAAGCTTTTACAATCTGTTTTTATGTCTCTTGCTAGTTTACTCTCATATTCTCTTTTCTCTCTCTTTATCAATTTCTTGGTCATCCTTTGCTAAATTCTAAAATCCTCCCAATCCTCAGGCTTACTACTCATTTTGGCAACATTAATAGCCTCTTCCTTTAATCTAATACTATCTTTAACTTCTCTTTTTAGCCACGGTTGGACCAATTTTCCTTAAGGGAATGTATATTCCTTGCGAATTATGAATTGTTTCTTTAAATGTTTGACATTGCTTATGTACTGTCATATCTTTTAATCTAGTTTCCCAATCTACCTTAGCCAACTCGCCCCTCATACCTACATTGTTTGCTTTGTTCAGATTTAAGATCCTAGTTTCGGACTTAACTAAATCACATGGATGGAAGATTGTTCTGGAAGGAGAGAGCGAGAAAGAAGGTGTGGTTGTAATGTTTTATCAAGAACTTTGTTGATGACTTTGTCAGGAGATGTCATTGAAAAGCGTAATTAATCCCTTATGGACATTTGTCATTATAGTTACATTGGCCAATCTCTCATAGTGTTGCATTTGGAGAGTCAAGACCAAGTGCAGTATTCAGGTCAAGCAGGGTTAGAGGGCAGGGGAATAATTGTACCAAGGTGGGGAAAGGGGAAGTGAAAGCAAGGAGAATACAGCTTTCTGATCACAGAAGATAAGGCCCACTTAGGGGAATCAGTAGATTTCATTATTATCTGCTTTTAAAACCTGAAGTTGTAACACCTTGGATTAATATAGTTCCTGGCCTAGAAATTCGACTGCACCCGAAAATGGGCGCAGAGGGGACGGAGCGCGGGGCGTGCACTGTACACACCCATTCATGTGGTCGCATGAACCATGGGAAACTGGTGCTGGCACATCATTATACTGAGACAGGCATGCAACCAGCACAACCCATCTTGCTTATTGTCTGCACATCCGTTTGGGCAGGGACGCAAATTGAGTAACACTGACACCAATTAAAAGCTGCCCGCACCTCTTAAAGGGGAGGTGCACTGTGGCTGCAGGCAGCAGGAAAGGTTTGAAACTGGGCAACATGGATGGAAGACCTGCAGATAAGGTCCTCTCCCCCAATTCACAGATTCAACATTGGAGACTCTGTTTAGACAGTCAACAGGAAGAAGGACACCCCTAGGGATCAGAATTTCCTCCAGGCAATCCATGCATCGACAGTGGGAAGAGGTGGCTCAGGAAGTCAATGCCAAAAGCAGCTCCCAGGATCTGGCTGCAATGCCAAAAGAAGTTTAATGATTTCATCAGGGTTGTCAAGGTAAGAATCCTAACTCTCAGCTCAATTACTCTCTGCTCACACCTGCAACCCCACTACTCACAACCCTCCCCTCCCCTGCTTCCCTTCACTTTCCTACAATAACTGCACCACACTTCACTCCACCTCCTTCTCCTCCAACTCACACACTCTGCAACGCCTACTCTCGGGACTATTGTAACCCTCATTTCCCCACACCTCACATCTAGCACAAAACATCTATATTATTCGACCCGAACAGGCATATTCTCAAAACAGCTCACGAAGCTACCACTAACGCACGCTCTTCTTTCTTGCGGGAGAAGGTGGCACACAGCATGAGAGAGCAAGTGGTGACCGGAGTATGGCAAGGCCACCTACACATCCTGTCATCACTGGATCAGCAGTTTCTGGAGATGATGGGCACAGGCGAGTCATGGCCGAGGTGAGTGGAAATGCTGGAGGAGACGTCCCACAGGAATTTTTCACACCTTACCCTCTTTTCCCTTCTCACTTCTATCCCACCCTACACACTCTGCATGACAAAGTACAGCTGAAATCAGCAGCCAGTCATCTCTCTCTGCTTACCCTTGGCACTAAAAGTTAACTCTCGTCCCTCTCTTCCATTTCAGGTGCATAAAATGTAGAGGGCCCTGTCACAGTTCAGGAAAAGGAGGCCAGTCTTCCTGAAATTGCAGCATCACTTGATCTGACTCTACCAAGCACAAGCTCAGAGACTGGTACCACGCGTACATTAGAGGGTAGACTAGAGATGGGGTTTTCACATGGTGAATCACCTGTCACGAGTGCCCAGGACCTAGGGCAGGGGGATAGGATGTTACAGGAGCCAGCTCTCCAGAGGGTGTGATCACATCCTATCCCTGCTGCAAAGGACTCGGATGTTGACCTTGAGACCTAGAGTACCAAAGAAGGCTGATTATGATACACCAGGAAATGCGAAGTGCACTGAGCTGCTTGCCAGAGAGCTTGCGCGCAATACTTGAGAGCATGGAGGAGTCCAACTCCGACCTGTGTCAGGACTTGGCGCAGAGCATGGAGACCATGCTGTCAATCATGGAGTGAGTGGTCAGCTCCATGAACAATGCAGTTCAATGAACCTCTGCTGGGCAGCGAACCTTAACTTGGTGGCTATTGTGATCCTGCCCCGAGGAAAGTGCAGTCTCTACAAATGTATCAGTTGCTACCTGGTGGCCATGGCAGTGGCCGCTCTCCTGGTCGTTACCACTGATCCCATATTAAACTGGATTGATCAGATTCATTTCTCATTTTCTTTCCTGAACATTACTCCCGTGTGCAGTTTTATAATGTTTCTGCTGAAAGCAACCAGGGTGATTTCTGTCTGTCTTGCAGTCACTTTCACCTTTGATCGATTTGTGGCCATTTGTTGTGAGAAGCTGAAAACAAAATATTGCACCGAGAGAACGGTAGCTGTGATTATAGGAACAGTGAGTGTGCTGAGCTGCTCAGAGAGAGTCCCCTGCTACTTTACACATGAAGCTGACCATATAATTGATAATGTTCCCTGGGATTGTATGTTTGAAACGAGTTTCTTTACTTTCCCCGCATGGGCTGCATTTAACATGTTTCACCTCATTTTAACCCCTTGTATCCCATTCTTTCTGATTTTGCTGTTCAATGCTCTGACGGTCAGACGTATTTTAGCAACCAGTAGAGTCCGCAGGGGCTCCGGGGCTGCAGCAATGGAAGAAATCACAAGGACCCAGAGATGGAGAACTGAAGGAAATCCATTGTTTTACTCTTCAGTATATTGGGCAGTTTTATACTGTTATGGGTGACACAGGTTGTATTTTTCATCTATCTGCAAATGACAAAGATTTATTCTTATTCCGATACTGACCCTCTTTATATCATAGAATCTACAGCAAATATGCTGCAGCTTCTCAGTTCCTGCACCAACACATGAACTTATGTCCTCGCCCAGACTAAATTCAGGGAATAGCTGAAGAACGTGATGAAATACCCACTGAATCTAATTGTTGAAATAGTTAAATCATAGAAAGAACTGAAGGGTTTCACACACTTCCCACTGGACAGAAAGTACATTTTATATTAGCAGCACAGAGCCCGAAATGATCTTCAATCTGATTCTGATATTATATTGTATTGATAATCTGACCTATTGAGGCAGGACTTGCTCTGCAGACGACACGTGAATTGTTTCTCAAAAAGGCGGCACTAAAGAACTCAGCTGGACTTCAACTAAATGGCCGCCCTGCACCAACAACACAATGGACAAACCTGCAAATCAGAGTCACTGCTGTGGGCCTGATCAGAATGGGTGCACTCCACAGAAATGGACAGAAACAGAGACAGATAGCTAGATAGCTAGATAGATAGATATCATTACAGAAAGATGAACATACATCTAGAGGCAGATATCAAGGGGAATTGAGGCAGTGAGAGTCATGAATGGGGTGAGAAACAAACAGGTCAGAAAGAAGTAGGGGAGAGAGCAATAGAAAGGAATATGGAGAGTAACAGAAAGTGACTGAAGAGCATAAAGGGGCAGAGAGAAAAGGACAGTTAACACGTTAAAGTTAGAAAGAGATAAAGTGGCAGAAAGTAAGATATTGAGATGAAGAAACAGGTGGAGACAATAAGAAAAAGAAATAGAAAATAGGAAAAGAGAGATAAAGAAAAAAGGACGCAAGAGAAGGCAGAAAGAGAAATAAAACAACAAGAGATGAAGAAAAATATAATGAGAAAGAATTACACAGAGAAAAAGCATGAACGGGAAAGGATCATACATATATTAAAAAAAGAAAGAAAATGAAGAACACCGATTAAGAAAAAGAAAGGGAGTTTGTGAGAGAGAGAAAGTTGAAAGAAATAGGTACACAAATGGAGAAAGAAACTGAGGGGCAGAGGGAAAGTGAAAGTGAAAAACACGGTAAATTACAAAGAGAGATAGAAACCGAGAGATGCAGATAGAAAATATCAAGCAAAGAGAACTAGAGATGCTGAAAGAATCAGTGCAGGAGAGCAACAGACAGAAAAAGCGCCAAATTGAGGCAACAAAAGAAAGAGGCGGATATTTTCTGATCTACAAATGTACAATGTAATTAGTTTAAAAGGAATTTGTACAGTGTCTTTTATATTAACATATATCAAAAACTTTACACAATGGATTACTTTTGAAGTGTGGAGATGGTTATGTAGTCAAATATGTCAATGAATAAAACTACTTTGTGTTTGAACAGATGGAAATAGTGTATATTGATATCTTGCAGCTTTCTAAACTTGTTTCAAGTTCCTAAGGTGACAGGGAGTGTTGTTGCAAGTGGAGAACGCCTTCATTCTTATTTAAAGGCTTCTGCTCACACTACTTGCTCACAGTCACGGGGGCTCTACTTGCAGTCCCCCTCGCGCTCGAGTATCTTCGGGAGAGGGAGCGGAGGCAGCGAAGAAGAGGAGAAGATGCTCGCAGAGGGAGGAGGAGGAGGGCCAGAAGGAAGCCATACCCAACTAAGGTCTTTCGAGAGCACTTCTCTTATATCCACTTAAGCAAGGAGCAGTGAATTAGGAGGCTCCGCTTCACCAAGGAGGTGGTCACAGAACTCTGCCACCTCCTGCAATCAGACCTCCAGCCTCAGAGCACAGTGACCACGGCTCTCCCAGTGGCTCGCAAGGTCACCGTGGTCCTCAATTTCTTCACCAGTGGATCCTTCCAGTCTGTAGCAGGAGACATAGCTAACATCTCCCAGTTCGCTGTCCATCACATCCGAGAGGTCGCAGAGGCTCTCCACACCAGGAGAAGGGACTACGATGTCTTCTCTCTGAACAGAGAGAAGCAGGACGAGTGCACATGTGGCTTTGCCAGGATAGCGGGCTTCCCCATGGTGCAGGGCGCCATCGACTGCCCCCAAATAGCTTTGCGGGTGTCGCATAGCAATCCTGAGATCTTCCGTAACCGCAAAGGCTACCACTTACTTAATGTGCAGTTGTTGTGTGATCACGCCCAACGCATCCTGGTGGTCAATGCCCGCTATCCTGGCAGCAGTCATGATGCCTTCATCCTGCGTCAGTCTGGTGTGTCAGCAATCTTCCAGCCACCAAGAAAAACCCGAGGGTGACTGCTCGGAGTCAAGGGCTATCCGCTTTGCACTTGACTCATGACTCCTTTCCGCAACCCCGCGACTTGTGGCCAGCACGCATATAATGAGAGCCATGCTGCCAGCAAGAACATCATCAAGCAGACCATCGGGCTGCTGAAGCAACAGTTCCATTACCTTGACCGCTCGGGAGGAGTACTTGCCGGAGCAGGTGTCCCATTTCGTGGTGGTCTGCTGCATGCTTCACAGCTTGGCCATCATGAGGGCACAGCCCTTGCCACCAGGGGTTGTGCGACCGCCTCAGGAAGAGGACAAGGGAGAGGAGGAGGAGGAAGAGGAAGAGGAGGAAGAGGAAGAGGAGGAGGATGAGGAGGAAGGGAGGAGGCAGGTAGTAAATCCCCCTTCCAGATGGGCTGTCCGTGAACGCCTCAACAGACTCATATTTGAATGAATGAAACCCCAGATCCCCATTGCTCACCACATCACCATCAAACACATCCCCATCATACCATCCCTCTGTCACGGAACATCACAGCATCCTCCTGGGCACAAAGCTGAAATGATAGCCACCACAAAACACACATTCCAAGCAAAATTAATAAATTTATAAGTATTCAATTAGCAGTACAATATCAACTAATCACCCATGCTGAGGTTGTGCAGTCTACAGTCGGGCCTTCTAGGTCCACAGCTGGTCGAGGTCATCCTGCAAGGCCATCTGTAGTCTCCCCCATGGAAACTCAGCAGCCTTCCACCAGCCATCCTATCACAGACCTTCCCTTTTGTTCTTTCCTCCCCTCCCCCCTCTCCCTGCCCCTACACTTGCTTAAAAACCTGTTACATCTCCAACTTTTTCCAGTTCTGATAAAGGGTCATCGACCTGAAACGTTAACTCTGTTTCTCTCTCCACAGATGCTGCCTGACCTGCTGAGTATTTCCAGCATTTTCTGTTTTTATTTCAGATTTCCAGCATCAGCAGTATTTTGCTTTTGTTTCAACTAATCACCCTTTTGCAATCACTTAGTGCCTATCGTTAGTGTGCCCTTTCCTACTCTGGTGCTCCTATGCAGTACTCCCCCAGTGGCTGCAGCATGGCTGGTGGAAGGCTGCTGAGTTTCCGTGGGGGAGACTACAGATGGCCTTGCAGGACGGCCTGGGTGGCAGCAGTCTGGGCTGGTTGGCTGACAGTCAGCGACAAGGGCAATGGCGGAGTGACAGTGGTGGGAGTAGGAATGCTGTCATCCTGAGAGAGGACAGCAGGTTCTTGCTCCACTGACCCACTGTCACTCGCCCGGGGCGGCGCCTCAGCATTCTTAGCAATCTGTTGGAGGACAGATTGCTGGCCTGCTGCAACACCCTGCAAGCCCCTTTCGAGACTCATAAACCCAGCCACAATGGCAGCAGTCTGAGCTTCCACTGCAGCAGTGAAACGTTGGGTCGCTTCTGCCTGTGCTGCAATGGAAGCTGCGATATCGCTCATCACAAGCAGCACAATGTCTCTCTTGGAGTTGTCCATCATTTTCATCCTGGAAATCATTGTCTCCAAGCTCTGCACAAATTCCCATCCAATGTTGAAGCCGGACTCCTCCATGCTCCTTGACCAGTGTCAAGGAGGCTCTCTGGCAGGCTTGCCATTGCACCTAGGATTTTGGTGTGTATGCCCACCACCATTCTTCTGAAGGCAGCCCCATCGAGTCATCATCTGAGTCATGTGCAGCAGAACTCGTGCGCGAACTCACCCTCCGGCGACCTGGCCTCGGAGCCATCCTTTCCTCCTGGGCTTGCTGCAGCCCACTCATGCCCGGTTCCTCACCATATTACGATCCCGCATCTATACTACCCTCTAAATTCCGTGCAGTGCCAGTTTCTGAGCTGGTGTCTGTGAGTGTCAGATGCGGTGACAGTGTGCCTTCTTCTTCATCTCCGCTCTCCTCCATGGCTTCGGGGACAGGCTGTGCTGGTGGCAGTTCTTGGTCATCTGAAAGCAGAAAGGCACAAGTGACAGAGTGCAGCTCGGAACAGAGTGTTAAGCTGCGAGTTTGGTGAGTGAGGGAGTGAATCTTAAAGGTTAATCTCTTTTTTTAATAAAATCTAGTCCTGTGTGCTTGAAATGACCATTTAACTTACTGTTTCAAGTTTTAAGTTTCTTCCAGGCTTGGGCAGGGCTAAGCAAGCTCTGTGCTGGAGAGCAGGTGAGAGTAGTTAATTAATTAACTGGTCTAATCTGGTTCTATAACTGCCAGAAAGCTCACTTATTTAAATCTCAGCAGTATAAATAAGGGAGGCTAGAGTACAGTTTGTCATGGAGTGCAGCTCAGAACAGAGTGTTAAGCTGCAAGTTTGGTGAGTGAGTGAGTGAGTGAGTGAGTGAGTGAGTGAGTGAGTGAGTGAGTGAGTGAGTGAGGGAGTTCAGGGAGTTCAGGGAGGGAGGTGTTCCTTTCTTTTTATATCTTGGTCAGCTTCCAGGACCTGGTGAGTATTTCTACAGTCCAGTCGTTAAAGTAAAAGTAAGGTCTCTAGTTTAGAGTAAGTAGTGTTTAAAGGGAAGTAAGGTCCCTAGTGTATTTAATATTCTTTAATTTAAAGGAAGTAAAGGGAGTAAATTAAGGGTAGGACATGGCAGGGCAGCTTGGCAGCATGGAGTGCTCCTCCTGTGCTATGTGGGAAGTCAGGGACACTTTCGGTGTCCAGGGCGAACACATGTGCAGGAAGTGTCTCCAGCTGCAGCTACTCAAAATCCGCGTTTTGGAGCTGGAGCTGTGGCTGGAGTCACTGTGGAGCATCCGCGAAGCTGAGATCTTCGTGGTTAGCACGTTTAACGAGGTGGTCACACCGCAGGTAAAGAGTGAACAGGCAGACAGGAAATGGGTGACTGCCAGACAGTAAAAGAACTAGGAAGGTAGTGCAGGAGTCCCCTGGGTCCATCTCCCTCTCCAACAGATTTTCCATTTTGGATACTGCTGGGGAGATGGTTTCTCAGGAGAATGCAGCAAGAGCCAAGTCCGTGGCACTATGAGTGGCTCAGCTGCACAGGAGGGGAGGAAAAAGAGTGGGAGAGCAATAGTGATAGGGGATTCTATCGTAAGGGGAACAGATAGACGTTTCTGTGGCTGCAGACGTGACTCCAGGATGGTATGTTGCCTCCCTGGTGCCAGGGTCAAGGATGTCACTGAACGGCTGCAGGGCATTCTGAAGGGGTAGGGCGAACAGTCAGAGGTCGTGGTTCACATTGGTATCAAAGGCCTGGGTAGAAAGAGGGATGAGGTCCTGCAACAAGAATTAAGGGAGCTAGGTAGCAGATTAAAAAGCAGGACCTCAAAGGTTGTAAACTCTGGATTACTCCCAGTGCCACATGCTGGTGAGTATAGGAATAGGAGGAGAGAGCAGATGAATGCGTGGCTAAAGAGTTGGTGCAGGAGGGAGGGCTTTAGTTTCCTGGATCACTGGGTCTGCTTCTGGGGAAGGTGGGACCTGTACAAGTCGGACGGGTTGCACCTGAACCGGAACGGGACCAACATCCTTGCGGGGAGGTTTGCTAGTACTGTTGGGGGGGTTTAAACTAACTTGGCAGGGGGATGGGATACGGAGTGGAGCTATAGTAGGGGGTGATGCACAGCCAAATATAGAGGAAAAAACAAGTCAGCCTGGAAGGCAGAGCAAATATGTAATGGCACAAGGGAGTATGGCAAGGCTGGATGGCATTTATTTTAATGCAAGGAGTCTTGCGAGTAAGGCAGATGAATTGAAGGTGTTGATGAACACATGGGAGTATGATATTGTTGCTATCACAGAGACATGGTTGAGGGAGGGGCAGGACTGGCAGCTCAATATTCCACGGTATAGAATCTTCAGGCAAGACAGAGGGGGGTGTAAAAGAGGAGGAGGTGTCGCAATATTAATCAAGGAGTCAATTACTGCTGTAAGGAGGGATGATATCTTAGCAGGTTCCTCTAATGAGGCCATATGGGTAGAACTTAAAAACAAAAAGGGGGCAAGCACTTTGCTGGGAGTGTACTATAGGCCCCTAAACAGTCAGGGGGAGATAGAGGAACAGATATGTAGGCAAATCTCAGAAGTATAGAAATAATAGGGTAATAATAGTAGGGGATTTCAACTTCCCCAATATTAACTGAGATAGTCAGAGTGAAAGGCTTAGAGGGTGCGGAATTCTTAAAGTGCATCCTGGAGAGCTTTTTGAGCCAGCATGTAGAAAGTCCTACAAGAGAGGGGGCGGTACTGGACCTAATTCTAGGGAATGTAGCTGGGATGTAGTAGAGAGCATTTTGGTGACAGTGACTATAATTCGGTGAGATTTAAGGTAGTCATGGAAAAGAGCAAAGATGGATTGGAAATAAAGGTTCTAAATTGGGGGAAGGCCGATTTTAATATGACAAGGCAGGATCTGGCCAAAGTGGACTGGGATCAGCTACTTGTGGGAAAATCCACATCAGAGCAGTGGGAGTCTTTCAGAAAGGAAATAGAGAGAGTACAATGCCAACATGTTCCCATAAAGGTCAAGGGTGGGACCAACAAGCCCAGAGAACCCTGGATGTCAAGGGATATACAAGAATGGATTAGGAAAAAAAGGGAGGCTTTTGGCAGATACAAAGGACTAAAAACAGTGGAAGCCCTAGAGGAGTATAGAAAGTGCAGGGGGGTAGTTAAAAAAGAAATTAGGAGAGCGAAAAGGGGACATGAAAAAACACTGGCGGGCAAAATAAAGGAAAATCCCAAGGTGTTTTATAAGTATATTAAGGGCAAGAGGATAACCAGGGAAAGAGTAGGGCCCATTAGGGACCAAAGTGGCAATCTGTGTGTAGAGCTGGAAGATGTGGGTGAGGTTTTAAATGAATATTTTGCATCTGTGTTCACTATGGAGAAGGACGATGTAGGCATAGAAATCAGGCAGGGGGATTGTGATATACTTGAACAAATTAGTATTGAGAGGGAGGAGATACTAGTGGTTTTAGCAGGCTTAAAAGTGGATAAATCCCCAGGCCCAGATGAGATGTATCCTAGGCTGCTGTGTGAGGCAAGGGAGGAGAATGCAAGGGCTCTGACACACATTTTCAGAACCTCTCTGGCCACAGAGGAGGTGCCAGAGGACTGGAGAACAGCTAATGTAGTATCATTATTCAAGAAGGGTAGTAGGGATAAACCAGGGAATTACAGGCCAGTGAGCCTAACATCAGTGGTAGGGAAATTATTGGAAAAAATTCTGAGGGACAGAATTAGTCTCCACTTGGAGAGGCAAGGATTAATCAAGGATAGTCAACTTGGCTTTGTCAGGGGGAGATCATGTCTAACCAATTTGATTGAATTTTGAGAGGGGGTGACTAGGTGTGTGGATGAGGGTAGTGCAGTTGATGTGGTCTACATGGACTTCAGTAAGGCGTTTGACAAAGTCCCACATGGGAGACTGGTCAAGAAGGTAAGAGCCCATGGGATCCAGGGCAATTTGGTACATTGGATCCAAAATTGGCTTAGTGGCAGGAGGCAGAGGGTGATGGTTGAAGGTTGTTTTTGTGACTGGAAGCCTGTGTCCAGTGGTGTACCGCAGGGATCGGTGCTGGGTCCCTTGCTGTTTGTAGTGTACATTAATGATTTAGATATGAATGTAGGAGGTATGATCAGTAAGTTCGCAGATGACACGAAAATTGGTGGAGTGGTAAATAGCGAGGAGGGAAGCCTTAGGCTACAGGACGATATAGACGGATTGGTTATATGGGCAGAACAGTGGTAAATGGAATTTAACCCTGAAAAGTGTGAGGTGATGCATTTTGGGAGGACTAACAAGGCAAGGGAATACACAATGAATGGTAGGACCCTAGGAAGGATAGAGGCTCAGAGGGACCTTGGTGTGCATGTACATAGATCCCTGAAGGCAGCAGGACAGGTAGATAAGGTGATTAAAAAGGCACATGGGATACTTGCCTTCATTAGCCGAGGCATAGAATATAAGAGCAGGGAGGTTATGATGGAGCTGTACAAAACGCTAGTTAGGCCACAGCTGGAATACTGTGTGCAATTCTGGTTGCCACACTATAGGAAGGATATGATTGCATTGGAGAGGGTACAGAGGAGATTCACCAGGATGTTACCTGGGCTGGAGCACTTCAGCTATGTTGAGAGACTGGACAAGCTGGGGTTGTTTTCCTTAGAGCAGAGAAGGCTGAGGGGGGACCTGATTGAGGTGTACAAAATTATGAGGGGCATAGATAGGGTAGATAGAAAGGAACTTTTCCCCTTAGTAGAGGGGTCAATAACTAGGGGGCATAGTTTCAAGGTAAGGGGCAGGAGGTTTAGAGGGGATTTGAGGAAAAACTTTTTCACCCAGAGGGTGATTGGAATCTGGAACTCACTGCCTGAAAGAGTGGTAGAGGCAGGAACCCCTCACAACATTCAAGAAGCATTTAGATGAGCACTTGAAATGCCATAGCATACAAGGCTACGGACCAAGTGCTGGAAAATGGGATTAGAATAGACAGGGCTTGAAGGCCGGCGCGGACACGATGGGCCGAAGGGCCTCTTTCTGTGCTGTATAACTCTATGGGGTAAAAATTGAGTCGCGCCCCATTTGGGGCACTAACCTCGCCGGGGCGCGACTTTTAGCGCCCCGAAAAAATTAGCGGCCCCGCGCCGGAACTTCAGTGGTTGCGCCCCAAGAGGGAAGCGGGGCGCCACTGGAAGCACCCCGCATCCCTCTTGGGGCGCTGCGAGTGAATATCCTGGCGCACTGCGGCACGTCGCGCCGCGGTATTGCAGGCCTTCCTCCCCTTCTTAAAGGGGAGGGACCCTGCGCAGCGCGAACCGGGGCCCAGCTGGGCCCCCAGGGATCGGGAGTGCCGGCAAAAGAGCCCGGCACTCAAGAGAAGTGCCGGGCTCTTGGAGCGCAGCCGGCACTTCACGGTGGGGGGGCTTCACGGGGGCCGGGGACAGCAACGGGGGCAGGTGCTGGCAGGCGGCCAGCAACAAAAATGGCCGCCTGCCACCTCCCCTTTAAATATCGCCGCCCCGGCCGCACGTACGCCTCCCTGAACCCGTCGGACATAGCGTCTGGCGGTAAATCAGGGGGCGCGACTGAAGATCACGGCCGGGGCGCGAGCGGGGTGCTGCGCACGGCGATGACGTCATCGCCGGCGGCGCAGCGCCACAGGGCGCTACCGGCTGCCGCCGCCGCTAACCTCCCACTAAATTTTTCGGGAGGCGTGGGCGGCGCTGCGCCCGGGCGTTAGCTGCTTTACGCCCCATTAGCGCCCTCTTAAGGCGCTAACGGGAGGCGCAAGCAGCTGAATTTTTCCCCCTATGACTCTAAGAGTCGGATTATGGTGAGAGGAGGCGGGGTAAAGCAAGATATCCATGCATACAGCATCAGCAACTAGTAAGTAAGAAGAGATTGTGGGATGAGGGGGAAGTGGGATGGGGGAAGAAGGATTAGGAATGACCAGACTGTTATTGTCCCCAAGGGCTTCAACTTCGCCCGTTGCCTCGGTGACTTTCCCTCCAATGATGTCGAGCACCGTCTCCTCCAATTGGCTCAAGGCCTGTAAAGTGGTTTGGCCGCCTCCCGTCTACCGCTGCTCACGGCAGTTGTGAGCCACCTTGGCCTGCAAGAGAAAGGGAAGTGTGTGAGTGAGTGTGGTGCAATGTGTTTGGATGATGTGCCTGCCATAGTTGAATAGCTGTCAGTGTGTGAAATGTGTGCGATGTGAGTGAGTGTTGCAGCAGTGGTAAGGTTGTGAGGGTGAAGTGAAGCTATGATTGAGAGGTTTCAGTGGTGATAGGTAGTGATTGTTGGTCGGTGAATGATGGGTTGTGGTGCATTGAGCACTGTGCGAGGCTTGTGGAGCAGATGATGGGATGTGGCATTTGCTAAAGCAATCACTCACCTTGACCACCCATGTAAGGTCATTAAACTTCTTGTGGCACTGGATCCATGTCTGCGGTACAATACTGTTGGCCGTGATGTGCGCAGAAATCGCTTTCTAGAGCCTTCTGGAAGTGTGCTTTGATGGCTTCCTGCCACCCTGTGGGAACAGGACACCCCTCCTCTCCACTGCCATTACCAATGCCGCATCGCAGAACCTTCTGGCTCGCTCTCTGTGCTGCTGCTGAACCATGTCGTCCAACTCCAATGACAATGAGGTGCTGCTGCATCAAAGCACCTCCTCTTTTAGTGGAGAGAGCCTAGGCAAAACATTAATGGCCATTGGACTGCACCCGATATTGGCCCATCTGTTGAGCGGTAAGCCAACCAACAGCGTGTCTAGCGCTGAGATCAGCACTCCAATCATGTAAATGAGCAGGCAGCACAAATTTTGCATGCTGCCTGCACCACTTTGAACGGGCGCAGTCAAATAGCACTGGCCCATGACAACGCCTGTTTTTGGGCCATATCCAATTTCGAGGCCAATGTTCCACTAATATACACTGGCCTAGAAATTCCATTCCCTACAGGTGTGTACGCGCTGTGTACTCACCCGTAGGGCCAACGGAAGTGCCGGTTTTACGCATGCACTGCGCATGCGCTGGAAACCGGCACTTCCGTTCTCTGAAGAAAGGGCTTGACTGCTCAAACGCCTGCGCCGGATAGGCAGCGCGTACGTTAGAAACTTCCGTTTTTTTCCACACTGACTTGAGTCCAGGTAAGTCGGGAACAGCTGCACCTAGAAAAGCAGGCGCAAGGCCTGCTTTTAGCAGGCTAATAGTTTAAGAAAGTAAAAAAAAAAGTTTTTCCACTGATTTATCATTTTAAAATACTTAAAAGAAAGGTAAGTTTATTTTTAGCCCCGTTAAAAACTTTAATTATTTTTTTCAAAAATTTAAATTTTTGTTTATAATAGTTAATTTATGTAATTTGTAGTCATTTAAAAAATGTAATTAAAAAAAATAAAATTATTTGAAGTTTTACTTATGTTTTGGGGCTGATATCTATTCATAGATTTGACAGGTCTTCCTGTCAAATCTATGAATGGAGATGCCCTGCTCTGATTGGCTCCCCATGGCCCACGTGATCTCAGGGACGCTGCGAACTACCTGTGCCCCTGGGATACGTGTGCCCTGCACACCGGCAGTTTGAAGAGGCACAGCAACGGAATTCTGCGCCTCCCGGGAGCCCTCCGGTCCAGGCGCAGATCTTTCCAAATCGCAGCCCTCCGCCCGCGGGAGGGCTGCGAACAGAATTTCTGGGCCAATAATTTGTAATGCATTTACGTAGTCTGTGAGCAAATAATGAAAGTTCATTGTAAATTCAAATTTTAAAAAACGAATGGAGAAATGGAGAAATTGAGACAGAACAGAGAAAGAAAAGGAGAGACAGAAGAGAGAGAGAGAAAGGCACAAAGGGATAAATAGAGAGAGAGAACACACAGAGATAAAGGCACACAGAATGAGAACTAAATTGAGAAAGGAGAGAGAGAGAGAAAGGCACAGAGGATAAATGGAGAGACGGAATACCGACAGAAAGGCACAGAGAGCGATGGAGATAAGGAGACTGAAGAGAGAGAGTGAAATGGAATATAAGACGGAGACAGATGAAAAGAAGATGAGATATAGAAAGAGAGACAAAACTAGTAACAGGAAGAAAGATATAGACAAAACAGAAAAACAGAATGAGAGATGAACAGGATGGTACAGAAAAACTGAGATTCAAAGGCAAACAGAAAGAGGGAGTAAAGAGGAAGAGATACACACAGACTCGGAGATAGTCAGAGGCAGACAGAAAGAAAGAGAAAGAGTTGTGGACTGGGTGGAAAGGTAAAAAAAAAAGAGACAGACAGAGAGGAGAGAATGAGCCAGAGTGAGAGAGAGAGAAATGGAAAGAGGAGACAAAGAAGGCAGAGACAGAAGGAAGACAATTAAGGTAATTGGCAAAAGACCCAGAGGTGAGATGAGGAGAATTTTTTTTATGCGCAAGTTGTTATGATCTGGAACGCACTGCCTGAAAGAATCTGGAAGCAGATTCAATGGTAACTTTCAAAAGGGAATTGTGAAACTACTTGAAGGGGAGAAAATTGCAGGGCTATGGGGAAAGAGCAGAGGAGTGGGACTCATTGGATAGGTCTTTCAAAGAGCCGGCACAGGCACCACGGGCCTAATGGCCTTATTCTGTGCTGTAAGACTCTATGAAGATATACAGCAACATAGAGATACAGAATGAGACAGAGAAAGCAAAGCGTGACTTAAAAAGAGAGATAAAACAGTGATAGACAGAAATTAAGAGACTTGAAGTAATAAGACAGAAAAACACAGAAAAAAACTGAGGGATATAAATAGAGAGACAAAGACAATGTAAGACAGACAGATACAAATACAAACTGGATGGTAGAGACAGGAATTGAATTAACACAGATGAAGTACTAAATAATAATTTTAAAACAACTCATTGTAATTAGTCTGGAGTCTGTGTGCAGACGAGCAGAACAGCAGCAGATGAAGCAGGTGGGCCAGTTAATGTCTGTTCTGAGGTAACACATTTTTGGGTCTAATTTTGATAGTTCTAAAGGTGATGCCTGGAGGCTGCACAATAATGTCACTCAGTCTTATGTAATTGATCCTGCCCATTACTTACTGCAGGAGTTTTTCCAGCTGCTCTGTACAATGTGTTAACTTTCCCAGTCACCTGCTGTATTCCGTAATAAATCAGACTGGACAGGCTGGGGTTGTTTTCCTCAGAGCAGAGAAGGCCGAGGGGGGACCTGATTGAGGTGTACAAAATTATGAGGGGCATAGATCGGGTAGATAGAAAGGAACTTTTCCCCTTAGTAGAGGGGTCAATAACCAGGGGGCATAGTTTCAAGGTAAGGGACAGGAGGTTTAGAGGGGATTTGAGGGAAAACTTTTTCACCCAGAGGGTGGTTGGAATCTGGAACTCACTGCCTGAAAGGATGGTAGAGGCAGGAACCCTCACAACATTCAAGAAGCATTTAGATGAGCACTTGAAACGCCATAGCATACAAGGCTACGGACCAAGTGCTGGAAAATGGGATTAGAATAGACAAGGCTTGATGGCCGGCGCGGACACGATGGGCCGAAGGGCCTCCTTCTGTGCTGTATAACTCTATGGGGGAGAAATTCAGTATCGCCCCATTTGGGGTGCAATTATCGGCCGGGCGCAAAGATTAGCGCCTGCCGCTAATTATCGCCTCTGACTGCAAACTTGACTTATCACCCCTGGAGGTGATTGGAGCGCTAAACCAGGCGCTTCACACCTGTCTTAAGGCGCAAAGGCCGAGGAGTGAGGCGCTACCTCAGAACGCTGGCGAAGCTCATGTGATGTCAGTCAGCAATGGAACACACACACAATGGTGCCGGCCAGTTCTTAAAGGGGAGGGTTGATCTTGCTTTCCATCCACATCCTGCTCATTGCAGCCTTGAATCTCGGCCTGGAGAGACCTGTACATCAAATCTGCTGGAAAGAACAATGGAGAGTACCAGGGAAAGAGCTCAGAGTGCAGCCCCCACAGTCTCTTCTAAATCGATACAAGGAAGGGCAAATCAAAATGAACCTGCAAAGTGCTGCTCTAACCCAAAACTCCTTCACACAGCGTTGAATCTCTCCAGAAGTCTCTCTCTCTCTCTCTCTCTCTCTCAGAATGCGTGGTTCAAAAATGTCACCAACAATAAAAGGCAGGAAGCGGTCGCTTTTAAATAGCGCTCCCCCAGTCCCTTCCTGACTGCAAAACGCTCCCCTCAACCTGTCGTTGCTAGTGGCAGGTGGTAAGGCACGGGGCGCCACTCAATATCCGCTCCGGGACGCTACCGGTGCGTTGCGCACTCGACTGACGTCACGATCTGCCGGCGTAGGAGATCGTGGCGGTAGTGTTTAGCGCCGCCGCAAAATGTCTAGTTAATTTCGCGAGCGGCGCAAACATCGCTGCGCCCGGGCGCTAGTTGCTTTGCGCCCCATTAGCGCCCTCTTAAGGCGCTAACGGGAGGCGCAACCAACTGAATTTTTCCCCCATTGACTAAAGATATAGGGGGAGAAATTCGTGTTCGCCCGGAAAGTTGCCGGTGTCACCACCGGCCGCAACACTAAAGGGACAAAATTCGTCTGGGGTCTGGAGATTGGTGGTGCAGTGCTTACCTTCCATGCAATGCCATCCTGGTGGTGTTAGTGGAGGCTTCCAACCTGACGTTTGTGTGCAGGTGCGGCATTCGAGCTTCACACAGCCTCTGGAAGCGAGGCAATGGAGCTCGCAAGGAATTGATGGCAATGAAAAGGCCTGTGAATTAAAGGGGCCATGTACACCGAAGTAATACAAATTAAAATCCAGTGAAACAATGCAGTTTTCAGCCCTTTCTGCCTTTATAATTTTTTTTACATTAAAAAGAAGTCCCAAATGTGAATATTCAGCTCTTAAAGCCGATTTCCCTTCCTAACTTCAAAAAATGGGAAAAGTGCTTCAGCACTAACACAAATGGCTCAGCAAGCCAGGGAAGAGGCATTGAGGGTCTCTCACGCAGCACTCCAGCTTTGTGCAGGGGGTCAACACTGCAAGACTAGCCCGCTACCCAGAGGGGCCAGGAGGCCCACCAGAAAGAAGGATTTGGAACTACATCACCGAGTCCGTCACTGCCAGCAGTGTCGCCCCCACCACCTGGCTCCAGTGCCCAAAGACGCTTCATGACCTCAGACCAGTGGTCAAGGTCAGTGAATGCATCTTCAAAAGCCGTCTCCTACCAACTTCACCACTAGCCTCACACACTGCTCAATGCACGACTCCCCCCGCCCCCTCCCACAATCACTCACCTATCAACAATCTGCACCAATGACGAGGCACATCTCCCATTCCTAGCTTCACCTCACCCCCTTGGAGGAGACGGTGCAGGTCATTCCTGGCAGGGGCATGGCTGAGCCATTGGCTAGCGGTAGGGCTGAAAGGATACAAGATGCTGGTAACCTTATACGTTATCCGCCTTCTGGCATGCACCTCATACTTTCCCACCCTCCTGTCACCGCAACTCCACCCTTTTGCCTTCCTCATTTCACACACGCAAGAAATGCAGCCTGTCCAGCCAATGGGTGACCAAGAAGAGGGAGAGGAGAGTGAAGAAGAACAAGAACAGAAGAAGAAATAACAACAGAAAGCGCTGGAAAAACCTCAGCAGGCCAGGCAACATCCGTGGAGAGAGAAACAGAGTTAACGTTTCAGGTCGAAGACCCTTCGTCAGAACTGATTGATTTGACACTCCCAGCCACCAGCTCCTCAAGGTCAACCAGCAAGGCCATTTGCAGTGTCCCCCCACTGAAAGTCAGCAACCTTCCACCAGCCATGCTGCAGCCACTGGGGTAGCACTGCATGATATCAGTAGGATAGGCAAAGGCAAACACAAGACACTCACTAAGAGAATGCATACGGTTGATGAGTTGATTTCTTGATGTCACATTGGATGGATAGATGTATATAGTTGGATTGGAAAGTTTGCTTTGTGGTGGCTTTTATTTCAGCACCATAGCCAAGAGGACGCTGTGATTGTCAGTAACAGATGGAAGATAAGGTGTGGGACTAATGTTAAAAGGGGAATTGGGGTTGTGATCATTGGGACCACAGGCGGATGATTCCATCCCGGATATCCCGGCCACAAAGGGGCTGTCTGGAATGCATCCGTCTGCTTCCGTCTGCTTCCTCTTCTTCTGCTTCCTTCTCTTCTTCTTTTTCCTCTTTGGCTTCCTCCTCTTCTGTGTCATCCTCTTCCCTCTGCGAGCGGATGCTCAGGCAGCATTTCAACCTGAGACGTGTACTCTGTTTTTCTCTCCACGGATGTTGCCTGACCTGCTGAGTATTTCCAGTATTTTCTGTCTTCTCAAAGGCTTTCATTTACCATCCGAACCCTTGCAAGCTTCCAGAAACACTCCCTACACACGTAAAATTTTTTTTAACATCTATTGCAGCAAGCCACTACTTCAATAAAATAAAAAAAAGTCCAAATGCTTAAATACAAACTTGCCTGAAAGATGGGTGTGTCCCTTTAAGAGGTGCTGACATCGCCACTGCCAGCCTGCTTGCACGTCGATGAGAGCAGTGCAGTTGATGTTGTATGTATGAACTTTCAAAAGGTGTTTGATAAAGTACCACATAAAAGGCTTGTTAGCAAAATTGAAGCCCATGGGATAAAAGCAGCAGTAGCAGCAAGGATACAAAATTGGTTAAGCGATAGAAAACAGAGAGTTGCGGTGAATGGTTGTTTTTTGGACAGGAGGGAGGTATACTGTGGTGTTTGTCGTAAGAATGAGCCTTACGCGTGGTGAACTTAAAGTAAGCTTTAATCAACTAAAAAAGGTGCTACATACAAAAGAGTTCTTACTCTATGCCTCTCTAGGATCCAACTGATCAGTCCAGTATTTATCCTGGACTAATCACAGGAAGTGATGCAATAAAGTTCGAGTCACAGGAAGCTGTATTGTGTTACCACATTCTCCCCCCCCAAAAGATTAGGAGGCCGGGATGCTCCCTCCATTTCGTAGCCGCTGGACGAGGGAGAGCCGCACCCGTTTGGGTTCTCGTAGCGGTAGAGGGCCCCTAGCCCGTTTACCCGCCGCGGGCCGTGGACCAAAGTCCGAGTGATCCAGCCCGCTCTGTGAGGGGTCAGGACGATCCTGACTGTGTACTGGTGCCCGAACGGGTGTCGGGCAGGGCTGTGGCAGATCCGTTTCCGAGCGTACGGTACGGGGTGGATCGTGGCTGCGCGTGCGAGCCCCGACGGGCTCATAGTCAGTCTGCCCCAGGTCGGCACGCTGGAGTGAGGTACCAGCCGGTGTCAGATCCAGATCGTGATGAGAGGCACCTGGCGAGCCCAGAGATGTGCCTGGTACAATATCATCCCCTGGTGTCCCTCTATGTTTCGGCGGGCAGGGAGCCAGATCCCGCAATGACACGGTAGATTCCCGACCGTCAGGATACCGAATATAGGCGTAGGTAGGGTTGACGTCAGTGAGCTCAACTTCATCTACCAGGGGGTCATTCTTAGATGCCCGGACATATCTTCGGAGTAGCACTGGTCCCGGTGTAGTCAGCCACGACGGGAGAGATATCCCATAGGATGAGCGACGCTGAAATCGGAAGAACCGTTCATGAGGCGTCGTATTTGTGGCGGTCGAAAGGAGGGACCGTGTGGAGTGTAATGCGTCTGGATGTACTGCTTCCCATTGCTGGTTGGGTAGGCCGCGAGATCTCAAAGCCAGACGTACCGCATTCCAGATGATAGCGTTAAAACGCTCGACTTGCCCATTCCCGACCGGATGATAAGGCGTCGTTCTGCTGGCAGCAATACCCCGTTCCGAGAGATAGGCCTTGAGTTCTCCTGACATAAAAGAAGGGCCCCGATCCGAATGAACATAGGATGCCATGCCACAGAAAGCAAATACCTGCTCAAGGCAGCTGATAACCGTGGTCGTCAGCATATTGGGGCAGGGAAAGGCAAACGGAAAACGGGAATACTCATCGACCATGGTCAACAGATACGTGTTGCGAGTTGAAGAGGGCAACGGCCCCTTAAAATCGATGCTAAGCCGTTGCATTGGCTGGGTCGCATGTATGAGTATACCACCCGAGGGGCGGAAAAACTGAGGTTTCAATTCCGCACAGACTCTGCAGTCCGAGCATATCTTCTTTACATCCCCGGTAGAGAATGGGAGATTTCGGGACCGCACGAAGTGTAGCATGCGAGTAACGCCCGGATGACACAACCCATCATGGATGTCTACGAGCGTAGAGGGTGCCATGGCGGAGCAGAATGCTCGTGTGAGGGTATCCGGAGCCACATTCTCCTTGCCAGGTCGATAGTGGATGGTGTAACCAAAAGAGGCCAATTCCAGCCGCCAAAGCTGGATTTTATTATTTTTAATTTTGGTCCGTTTTCGATTATCGAGCATGAAGGCGACCGATCGCTGGTCCGTGATTAAGGTAAAGTGCTGGCGAGCTAGGAGATGACTCCACTTCCGTACTGCCTCTATGATGGCTGTAGCTTCTTTCTCGACTGGAGGATAATGTAGCTCAGCCCCTTGAAAAGTCCTGGACAAAAGTGCCACCGGACGACCTTCCTGATTCAGCGTGGCCGAGATCGCCACCTCCGAGGCATCACACTCAACAACAAAAGGAAGACTCTCATCGATGGAGTGAAGAGCCGCTTTCTCCAACTGTTTTTTCAGGAGGTTAAAGGCTGCAACAGCCGCTGTGTCTAGTGGGAATGTGCTGGCCTTCAGTAGAGGTTGGATTCGGTCCGAGAAGTTAGGAATCCATTTAGCATAGTATGCAAACAGGCCAAGGGCCCGGCGCAAGGAGGCCGGATTCTTAGGTGGCGGGAGTTCTTGGAGTGGGCGAAGCCTTTCAGGGTCAGGTTTAATGATGCCATTGCCCACACAATAGCCAAGAATGTTGATGGTTGGTTGTGACTCAATGGATTTAGCCGCATTTAATGTCAAATTACGGTGCTGGAGTGCATCCCAAAATCGTTGGAGATTGGCGTCATGTTCCCGCTGATTGCGACCTGCGACAGTAATATTGTCCAGATAAGGAAACGTATCCTTCAAGTCTTCCTGTTTGACCAGGTCATCCATTGCTCGCTGGAAGACAGCCACTCCATTAGTGACCCCAAAGGGGAGGCGACGAAATTGATACAGCCGTCCATTGGCTTCAAAGGCCGTATACTGCTTGTCTGAGACCTTCAAGGGTACCTGATGATAGGCACTTTTCAGATCATATGTTGAGAACACCGTGTACTCAGCCAGTTTATTAACCATATCATCGATGCGCGGCAATGGGTATGCGTCCAAGTCCGTATATTGATTGATGGTCTGTGAATAGTCAATGCACAGCCGTTTCTTGTGAGGTTGTAGAGGGTTCTTAACAATAACGACCTGGGCGCGCCATGGTGATGAACAAGGCTCGATGATATCCTCTGCTAAAAGCCGAGAAATCTCAGCCGCAATAAAAGACTGGTCTTCCTGACTGAAACGTCGTGACTTTGTTATAATCGGTTTGCATCGAGGAGGGATACTGGTAAACAGTGAGGGTTCATCCAGTGAAGCTGCTGACAATGCACAGAACGGTAATCGAGGTCGTATATTAGAAATAGTGAGTTCAGGTTTGGATCCATGTCAAGACGCGATGGTTTAAGGATGTTTTCCATGATGGGTGATTCCCTGGATCCTTAGTTCCGAGTTCGTCCAAAAAGTTTGAGTGCGAAGTTTTTCAAAGTTGATTAAATTGTCGTAAGAATGAGCCTTACGCGTGGTGAACTTAAAGTAAGCTTTAATCAACTAAAAAGGTGCTACATACAAAAGAGGTCTTACTCTATGCCTCTCTAGGATCCAACTGATCAGTCCAGTATTTATCCTGGACTAATCACAGGAAGTGATGCAATAAAGTTCGAGTCACAGGAAGCTGTATTGTGTTACCACAGTGTTTCTCAGAGTTCAGTACTAGGACCACTGCTGTTTTTGATATACATTAATGACTTGGACTTGGGAGTACAGGGCACAATTTCGAAATTTGCAGATGACACAAAACTTGGAAGTGTAGTAAATAGTGAGGAAGGTAGTAATGGACTTCAAGAGGACATTGACAAGCTGGTGGAATGGGCAGACACACAGCAGGTGAAATTCAATGCAGAACATTGTGAGGTGATAGATTTTGGTAGCAAGAATGAGGAGAGACAATACAAGCTAAATGGTACAACTTTGGGGGGTTGCAGGAAAGGAGAGACATGGGGGTGTTTGTGCATGAGTCTTTGAGGGTGGCAGGACAGGTTGACAAAGACATTGATGAAGCATGTGGGTTCCTGGGCTTTATGGATGGAGGCATGGAGTGCAGGGGCCAGGAGGTTGTGCTGAACCTATGTAGGACATTGGTTTGGCCACAGCTGGAGTGTTGTGTCCAATTCTGGGCGCCACACTTTAGGAGGGATATGGAGGCTTTGGGGAGGTTGCGGAGGAGATTTGCTAGGGTGGTTCTGGGGATGGGGGATTACAGTTACGTGGATAGACTAGAGAGGCTGGGGTTGTTCTCCTTGGGGCAGAGAGGGCTGGGAGAAGATTTGATAGAGGTGTTTAAAACCATGAAGGGTTTAGATAGAGTAAATAAAGAGAGGCTGTTTCCAGTGGCTGAGGGGTCGATGACCGGAGGGCACAGATTTGAGGTGATTGATGAAAGAATCAGGCGACACGAGGAAAAACCTTTTTACGCGACGAGTGGTTGGGATTTGGAATGCACTGCCTGATAGGGTGGTGGATACAGATTCAATAGCAGTCTTCAAAAGGGAATTGGATAAATTCTTGAAGGAAAAAAAATTACAGGGCTATGGGGAAAGAGCCAGGAAGTAGCACTAACTGGATTGCACTTCGAAAGAGCCGACGCAGACTCGATGGGCGGAATGGCCTCCTTCTGTGCTATGTTATTCTATGATTCTATGATGGAGTCTGATAGCTTCCATTCAAGCTCACACTACTGCCATGGAAGCTCAGACTGCTGCCAGCTCTGGGGTCTAGCGTTAACAGGGGCTTCCAGAGCGTCACATCACTCCTGCACTCTGTTCCGTGCAGAGCAGTAGGAATGCTGAAGCACCCCCCCAAATAGAGCAACATTTCTTCCATGCAACCGGTTGTCCTCTCTCAGGATGACAGAATGCCTATTTCCCCCATCACCCATTCTGTCAGTGCACTTGTCAGTGCCACACAGCCAGCTGGGCTAGACTGCCCTGGCCCTCGAGGTTCAGAGCTACTCAAGGGTGCCCACCTCGGTCACCTGAAGTGTCCCCAATGGAAGCTCAGCAGCCTTTCACCTCTCACGTCGTAACACATAAGACAGGCACTAGGGGGTTACACAGGGTGATTCTTAATTCTACAAGTTCACTATTGCCAAATAGGACCTTTTTCCATGATTTGGTGTTGGTGTTAATATTTTGAGTGAAGTTAGGGCAACACTAATGTGGTTAGCCTGCAGGAGGGCTTTCAGATGGTGGTTGTGAGAACTGTGGTTATATGGACGGTGGGACTATTGGTGTATTGGGAGGGGAGGGATGGTTCAGGTTTAGAGCTCTTCTATGAGAACTCTGCCACTTAGGGGGAATTGGTGGGCAATGCTGCTCCTGCTCTTTCTCCTCCTCCACTTCTTCCTGCCCAGGGGATGATAAGGATGGTCCCTCTGGATTGCAAAATTATGCAGCATACAGCACCACAACGAATTTGGAGACACAATCGGGGTGTACGGCAGAGCTCTTCCTTAACAGTCCAGATAGCGGCACCATTGTTCGAGCATGGCGATGATCTGTGCAATAAGATTTCTGGTAGCGGCATGGTTCTCATTGTAGGCCAAATCTGCATCTGTACCGGGTTCCTGACGGGAGTCATGAACCATGTCCGGAGGGGATATTGCTTATCGCCATATAGCCAGCCTGTTACCTTGGAATAGAAGTGGGACAGAGGACTGGCGCAGGATGAATGAATCATGGCTGCTGCCAGGTAACCAGGCACATTATCTGCTGCCTGTGGTCGCAAACAAAATACACACTGAGGAAGTGGTATCCCTTTCTATTGAGGAAGTTGCTCGGCTGCTGATGGGGAGCACGCAGAGCAATGTGAGTGCAGTCTATGCCCCCCTCGGATAATCTGGAATGCGGCAAAGCCCAGTGCTTTCTTGTCTTGCTTTACTTGGTCCATCGGGAAGGAGATGTAGCTGTTCTCCTCAAGTAGAGAGCATCGACCACCTCCCTGATGCAGCAGTTTACAGTAAACTGCGAGATGTCACTGATGTTACCTACTGCAGTCGGGAACAACCCTGTGGCATAGAGATGTAGGGCCACAGCGGCCTTGACAGTCACAGGCCGTGCTGTCCATGCCCTGGTTTCGGGATCCAGTTCTGGCTGCAGCAGGTGACAGAGCTCCGTTACAACCTCCCTGGTAAAGCGCAGGCACCTCACACATTGCTCCTCTGTCAGGTTGAGGTATGAAGTGTTGCCTGAAGACCCGCTATGGGTAGGGCCACCTGCTCAGTGCCCTCCTCCTTGTTCCTCTTCTCCCAGCTGCTCCTGCTGGCTCCTGTCTTCTTTGCTGCCACCTCTCCTCCTTCATCCCCAGTGACAGACCTAACAGACCACCAATGAGGGAAATAAAATATTTGCAGGCAGACAAGCAGTCCAGCACCAGCAAAAAGTTGTTCCCAGAACTCATAATTCAGTTGTGCAACAGAGAAAATTTTTACAAAATAAGCCCAGATGTTAACCGGCAGTCTAACAGGATAAACCAGTAACCAGGAGGGGATGACCCCTTTAAATAGCGCTCCTGCAGGGTCCTTCTTTTGTCTGTGTCATGATTTGCTAAGCAAGCTTATCACATGGCGAGTCAGACACTGGGCCAGACCAATTTCACAAAAGGGCCCTAAAACCAGCATAGGACCCTTATTTAAATATTATACAGTAATGAAGTTTTTGCATGCTTCCAGCGCACGTCCTGGATGACTATGGGATGCCCGATCCAATACGGCGGGTGACGCATTTCTGGTGTTGGATCCCTAGCCATTCATTTAGCATCTGATTTAGCATTGGTTTTTGTAAAGAAAGGTAAATATTGTAGGTTACATGAAGCCCTAAATTGAGGCGACCAGTGGTATGGTGTATTCGTATATAAGCTGTTTGTATTATGCTCAGTAGGTCCCTATTTATATAGAACTGAGATTGCACTGACAAAAAATATGGTCCAGCAATGCACATACAACCAGCAATACTTTGTTTAACCCACATGACTTACATCAGGAAGTGATCAGTCAGAATGAGTTCCAGATTTAATATCCACATCAAATTATTTGTACTAATCCAGTAAATATCTGCCACATTCACTTATTACGCAATTTGGTGGAGATACTCCAAATTCAGATAAACTTGAAACCTAACTTGTGCATTAACCTGTGTGAAGGAAATCATGAAAAGAGAAAGTGATTTAAAAATATATAGGAATAGGAAGGTGCTGCACATTTATATTAGTACTCTTCAGTATGATTTAACTGCAGATCTGAACCTAGCTATAGTTTTGAAGTGGAATAAAAATCCTGACAAAATTTTCAGAGGAATAGTCCACATTCAGAATTACAAAAACGCTATTGCACACAATACTGAAATCTATCATTTTCATATCAAGTACAAGTTAGTATAAGCATTGTCATTACTAATGTATTAAAAAGATTTCCATACTTTAAATTATCTTGCCTACACCATTTCACATGAAATATCACTTGTTAATAATGACTATTAATGGAGGATCTACTTACGTAAAGCTCTGCCTTTTGAGGAATATAGACTCGAACAGGGAATGACATTATAGGTTGCAAGGCAGTCTAGAATCAGTGGCTGCAGATTGTTGATGATGGTATAGGTGATTACAATTGCATATTTGGCCACAAGATGATAGGCTGCTTCAACAATTCCAAAGGCAGCCTTCAGTAACAAGTTAAACACATACAAGGACAATAAAGCAGATATGCTCAGCAGGATCTTGATGTAAAACAAGGGATTGGTTGGATGTACCTGCAACACAAAATTTCACTTGTTCAAAAGAAGTTCTGGCTTTTTGACTGCCATGTTTTTTTTCTACTGCATCACTAAACAAAAATTTTCCATTTCTACCAAAGCATGATATAATTAGAGACCTCACTCTGTAAGCATTGATTTAAGTTAAGAAAAGGCAAACACTGCGGTTTACATGGATGAAGCCCTAAATTGAGGAGACCAGTGGTGTGATGTATTCATATATATGTTTGTACTATGCTCAGTATCATGACATAGGCTTGTCCCCATCACTCCCAAAAGTTGTTGCTTTTACCTGAGCAGTTTAGGGAAGGCGTCAAATGGAGGTGAAGCACTTCATGTTGTTTTTGAGCATCATCTAGCAACTATTTGTAGGATATATTTGGCAGAGGCCTGGGAAAGGTTGTCTCCCAAGGATGAATGTCAAACCAACTTTCAACCTCAAGCTGGGCAAATTTGGCCACTTCAGGTTTAGATGTGCCTGTCTCTTTAAAATAATTGTTGCCCATATAATAAAGTGCATCTCAAGGCACACGCACTACCATTTTGCTGATAGTGATTTAAGTTTTCTTGCTGACATCGACTCTCTGAGGTGTTCAGCTGACCTCTGTAGTTGAGCAGATAGAAATAGATGGTTTCCAGTAATTGAGGGTCTAAAAGGAGGATACATAGAAATAAGATAAATGTGAGTGATTTAGGAGAGAGAGCAGGAGAACCCTTTTTTTAGACACAAGATTGTGATGCTGTGGAATGCACTACCGGTGATAATGATTAAAGTGGAAACCATGTCAATATTTAAGAATAGGGTAGATAAGTGGTTAGGGAAAAGGGAATAAAGGGATATGGGAACAGGATAGGCACATGGGATTAGGACAACTGCTTGTGCGGAGGATAAACACCAACATTTACTTGTTAGGTTGAATAGCTTGTTTTGCATAGCAATTTCTATGTAATTCTATGGTTGGTCATTAGACCACTGACGTGGGTAGGAGCCTTTGTTAGGCAGAGACCTCCTCAGGAGCGACATCATGACCAGCAGAACCTACCATAAAATATGTGAGGACACTTCTACCAACCTCATAACCACAGTCTGGATACACAGAAGAAGCCATCAAATGTTGGCGCCACTAGTTGCAGGTGCAGAGCTCAACCCTCTCTGCAACCCAATCATGATAGGCAGTAAATGCTGGATATATAAAGCAACTCTCAACCCTGGGCTTTAGATGATGTCTTTCAGCAGCTGTTGTGCAGCTGCCCCAACGACCATAAGAAGAAGGACAAGGCGAAGAAAGAGTTCTTTACAAATCCTGATGGCAGAATGTCATCCCAGGGAGAGAGCTCAGAGGTTCTTGGATGACACTCTGGAGGCATTGGTTTTTGCGGTGGAGAGAAGGCGGGCGGTCCTGTAACCGCCAACTGGCAGGAGGCCCTCAGCACAAGTCTGCCGCACTATGTGGAGGGAGGTGGCACACCACGTCACGGGCAGCACTGTGGTCCCCAGGTCCCACACACAGTGCAGGAAGAAGTTTAACGGCCTCACACGGGTGGTCAGGGGGAGTGAAGGCTTCAACAAATATCACAAGTTTCACACACTGCCCAATGGACCACAACCCCAGCACTCACCCACCAACAATCTCTACCTAGCAACACTCACACCCACATCTCATACCTTGCACACAATGACAGCTCTTCAACTATGGCAGGCGCATCACCCAAACACATTGCACCACACTCACTCACACACTTTCCTTTCTCTTGCAGGCCAAGGTGGCTCACAACCGGTGTGAGCAGGAGCGGACAGGCGGGGGCCAAGCCCACATTGAAGAGCTGAGCCAGCTGGAGACGAGAGTGCGGGAGATCATTGGGCGCCAGGTCGTCGGCACCATGGCTACCGGCGACGTTGACCCCCTTGGGGACAACAACGGTATGTTAATTCCTACTCCTTCTTCTCACATCCCACTGCTCCCTCAGCCCACAATCATTTCTCACTTTCAAGCTACTCATGCTGTATGTATGCATTTCTCCCTTCCTGCCCCCCTCCCTCACCATAACCCGACTCTTGTGCCTTTCTGCTTTCAGATAATCAGCAAGCACCTGAGCAGCCTGTCCCCGAGGGCACCGATGAGCGCGGGGCGGGATATGAGGAGGAAGAAGAAGACACTGCCTCACTGCATCTGTCACTCGCAGACACCAGCTCAGATACTGGCACTGCACGTTCTTTAGAGGCTAGTGCAGTAGCAGGATCTGCAGAGGGTGAGGCACTGGGCTGCAGCAAGGCCAGGGGAAAAGGGTAGCTCGGGGGCCAGCTCCCCGGAGGGCGAGTTTGCATGCACAGGATTCAGATGAGGACCTCGAGGGGGAGACCTTCAGAAGAAGGGTGATGGGCATGCACGCGGAAATGATAGGTGCAACGGCAAGGCTGCCAGAGAGCCTCTCGGCAACGGCAAGGAGCGTGGAGGAGTCCACCTCCAACATTTCATGGCGCTCTGCGCAGAGCATGGATCCCAGGATTTCCAGTCTGGAAATGACGGTGCACTCTCAGAGAGACCATGGCGACCCAGACATGATGAGGCGTATGATGAGCGATGTCGCAGCTTCCATTGCAGCACAGGTGGAAGCGACCCAACGACTTAGTGCTGCAGCGGAAGCTCAGATTGCTCTCATGCAGGCCGCGATTTCCCCTACCTCGGCGGGTCCAGTGCGGCCGGGGTCGGTGGCGGGTCAAGACTCCACTGCTGGTTCCAGCCCGTTGTCCAAAGTCATTTTACATTGATTGAATTTGTTAAGCCCGCCCAGTGCATTTGTCGGCTAATTGAAGGAAGCGAGTCTGATGACGTCACTTGGTGATGCGTCATCAGCCAGTTTCCTTAAACGAACCACGCGCAAATTGAGTTTGACAGTTTGTGCTGTCAGTGTTCTACAGCATTGAGGTGCTGCAAACACTGACAAGCACTGCACAAAGGTGCACGGCTGCACCCAGGCTCTCGCATGACTCCCTCCATATGCATATGCTTATGGAGGGAGTCACAGCACGGAGGGAGGTTCTCTTCCCGTCCCATGGGTGGATGAGATCTCCCCAGGAGATCAACGCAGCCTGGTTGCACATTGCACAGGAGGGCACAAGTAGAGATGTCATAAGGAGGACTTGGCTACAGTGGCGCAAACCTTTCAATGATCTCAGTAGATCACGAAACGTTACTGCAAAGCCACACTCAGCCTCATACTGCTGTGCTACTCATCACATTCCCATCACTTTGCCTTCCCTACCCTACTCCTGCACATCCTTATTCACACCAACTTACCTTGCACCTCCACCCATCCCTCTCTATCTACATTATCACTTCCCAATCTCACTAGCCACCCCTCACACTCACCCTCATCCTAGTCAAATCATACCAACTACCAATACACAAGGGTAGGCACTTGTGTGTTTTAGCCAATGTTCATGTAAAGTTTCTGTTAATGTGCTGTCAAACATTGAAATCTTTATTTTCAACACTTTGCGTTCTTGGACATATTTGTGTGCACCTTTGAAAGTGGCTTAGTGAGTTGCAGTGAATGGTGAGACATAACGGTACCCCCCGCAATGGTGATGAGTGTGAAAGGAATGGCTTAGACATTGCAGGGATGCTTTATAGTGTTGGTGTGGGGTGGTGCCAACCTGGCACATCATGTGGCAGCCAGGGTGTACAGCATCAAGTGAAGTAAATCTGGCCATGGTGAGGCCATCCCTGGCCTCCCGGACAGCTATGTGGTCGGGTGCTGATGCCCTCTGTCCTGTGCAGCATCAGTTGATTTTGGAGAAGGTTGGTGTTGTTGTTGGTGCTGCTGGTGTGCCTGGTGCTGCTGGTGTTGGGGCTGATCGTGGTGGGATTCTGAGGACCAAGGTGAGACAGTTTCAAGGGCACCGATGCTGATGTAATAGATGGCAGGTGAACTTGAGATGACAGAAGTGATCTGTCATTGGTGAGAGAGGTTGTTCCAATGAGGTGACATTGGATACAGAGTTTACTCCAAACACTTGCAACCTGCATAAAGCTCAATCTGTCTTCCAAATGCAGTAAGCAACAGCTTCTGAGCTTGGAAAGTGAACAGCTGTGAGATGGGAGCTTTTATAGCACATTTGCAGCTGTCAAGTTAAAGAGATGATTTCCTGGTAACACAACTCCTGGGCTGCAAACCTGATGTGATCCCCGAGCAGCGTGGACCCCATGGGCGACCTCGTAAAATTTAAAGGTGAGCTCAAAATACTTTTTAAGTGGCTCTTAACAAAGTCATAATGGCCTAAATTGTCTCCCCCGCCGCTGCGTGTCGGGTCTGTTCAGCGTTGACAGACCTGACATCTGGGAAACTTGTGTGGTGGTGGGTTGACAGCAGGTTCCCTACCCACTGTCAAAAAAAAAAAAATTTCCACCCGACCCGGCACCAAACGCGCCCGCTGACCCCCCAAAAAATTCCCCCTGCAGTCTCTGCTTGGTGGCATCCAAGCTCTGGCTGCTCTCATGCAGTCTCAGCATGATGCCACCCAAGCTCTGACTGCTGCCATCATGGCTGGGTCTACCACCATTGACTGGGGCTTTCACGGTGTTGCAGCAGGCCAACAATCTGTGCTGCAACAGATTGCTAGGAATGCTGAGGCGCTGCCCGGGGGGAGTGGCAGTGGGTCAGTGGAGCAAGAACCTGCTGTCCTCTCTCAGGATGACAGCATTCCTGCTCCCACCACTGCCACTCTGACATTGCCCTTGCAGCTGCCTGCCAGTCAGCCCAGACTGCTGCCGCACATGCTGAGGTGGTGCATTCTACAGCCGGGCCTTCTAGGTCCACAGCTGGTTGAGGTCGTCCTGCAAGGCCATCAGAAGTCTCCCACACGGAAACTCAGCAGCCTTCCACCAGCCGTGCTTTAGCCACTGGGGGCGCACTGTGTAGGAGCACTAGGGTAGGAAAAGGCACACGAACGACAGGCACTAAGGGATTGCACAAAGGTCATTAGTTAATAGTATTCATGTAATATATGTGATATGTTTATAGATAAATGTATTAATTGCGTTTGGAATCTTTTGTGGTGTCTCTCATTTCAGCTTTGCACCTAGGAGGACACTGTGATATGGCATGAGACAGGGATTGTATGATGGGGATGTGGTGAGCAACGGGGATCTGGGGTTTCATTCATGCGACTCAGAGTCTGATGAGCTGGTCACGGACAGCCCGTCCTGAAGGCTGATTGTCTCGCTGCCTTTGCCCTCCCTCCTGTTCCTCCACCTCCTCGTCTTCTTCCTCTTCCTCCACGTCCTCCTCCTCCTCGTCCTCCTCCTCCTCCTCATCCTCCTTTCCCTCATCCTCCTCCTTAGGTGGTCTCGCAATCCCTGGTGGCAAGGGCTGCACCCTCATGATGGCCAAGTTGTGGAGCATGCAGCAGACCACCACGAAATGGGACACCCGCTCAGCCGAGTACTGGAGGGCTCCTCCCGAACGGTCAAGGCAGTGGAACTGTTGCTTCAGTAGGCTGATGGTCTACTCAATGATGTTCCTGGTGGCAGCATGGCTCTCATTATATGAGTGCTGAGCACGAGTGTTGGGGTTGCAGAGGAGAGTCAGGTGGAGAGCGGCCTTGTCTCCGAGCAGCCACCCTTGAGCTTGACGTGGCTGTAAGAGTGCTGACACACCGGTCTGGCGCAGGATGAAGGAACTGTGGTTGCTACCAGGATAGCGGGCATTGACATTGAGAATTTGCTGTGTGTGGTCGCACACCAACTGCATGTTAAGTGAGTGGTAGCCTTTGTGGTTACGGAAGATCTCAGGATTGGTATGAGGTGCACGCAAAGCCATGTGGGTGCAGTCGATGGCGCCCTGCACCATGGGGAAGCCCGCTATCCTGGCAAAGTCACATGCACACTCGTCCTGCTTCTCTCTGGTGATCGGGAAGCCAATGTAATCCCTTCTCCTGCTGTAGAGAACCTCAGTGACCTCCCGGATGCAACAATGGACGGCAAACTGTGAGATGTTAGCTATGTCTCTTGCTGCAGACTGGAAGGATCCACTGGTGAAGAAATTGAGGGCCACGGTGACCTTGAGGGCTACTGTGAGGGTCGTGGTTGCCCTGGTTTGAGGCTGGAGGTCTGGTTGCAGGAGGTGGCAGAGTTCTGTGACCACCTCCTTGGTGAAGCGGAGCGTCCTAATACACTGATCCTTGCTTAATTGAAGGTAGGAGAAGTGATGTTGGATGAGCCTAGGTGGGTAAGGCCTCCTGTTGAGAGCCCTGATGACTCTCCTCCTCCCTCTGCACACATGTTCCAGTCTTTCTCGCTGCCTCCACCATAGATCCTGGAGGGCGAGGTCGACTGCCTGTACAGCCCCCATGACTTTTAGCAAGTGTTGTAGTTTGAAGTGTTTCAAAAATAATGAGGGAGTTTTGTACTTGCCAGAACACTTCGTGATACCAAATAAACTTGCAATGACTAAAGAAAACTCGTGCAGTAGCAGGAAGTAGCACACAGACACTCAAATTGCAGAACGCTGTCAGGTGCGAGGGATTGATGATGATCCTTTTAAGTAGCGTCGCTCGAGCCGGCTTCCTGATGCTGCCGCCACCTCAACCTGTTGTTGCTTTCTCCAGCCGATTAGTTCAATGGCCAAAACGAAGTTGGGAGATCGGGCATCAAGTGAGCATTGCACACTCACTGACATCATAATGTCTGTGATTGTGATGTCCTGGGTGAGCGAGTTTAGCGGCAGCGCTACCAGCAAGACGGATATGTTGTGCACCACTGGAACTGCCATCAGCTGGTGATAGAGTGCTGAATGGCATTTTAGCGCTACCGTGGCACTAACGTGTGGCGCTAAACACACGAATTTCACTCCCTGAATGAAATTAGTTTAGTTTTGTTAAAAACTGATGCAAACTCATTTGTTCATGAAAATAGCCTTGAATAAACTCCCGAGTGAATTTCCGTATTATAGATTTTGCGATTACTTGAGACTCTTTATTAGATATGCACATTTGCATTGAAACAAGCAAATCTCAGAAGTTACCTCTCCAATGCTGTATTTCCCATTAGCCCACAAGACTGCAGTAATGAAATGAAGCACTGGTAGTAGAATCAACGTCTGCAAAATGCCAATTCGAAGGATTCGATAAGCTTTTCTGTGAAACAAATATCCCAGCATTTAAAAAAATTAATTATTAAAATATTATTACTCATTTACTATTCTAAAGTAAGATGGCTTCCCCTCTTACATATTTCAAAATTATTCTCATTGTTGTTAATTTTAACTGATAAAAACTGAATACAATAGAAAGACTTTGCATTACACCTTCTAGCACTTATAACTATTAGTTTGGTTCAGTTGTTCTTTCGTTCTCAGGAAAATCTCAGAGACTCTGACTCAGACACGGTGAATGAATCAAGTACTATGAACAGGCACACAGAGGCCTCAGTTTAACATCTCATCTAAAGGGCAGCACCTCCAACAATGCAGTACTGCAGTGGAGTTCAATTATGTACAGTCTACTGATAATTGAAAGTCATTTTTGCCTTAAAAAACTTGAATTATCCAATAATTTGAACTAAGCAACATAAATAACACAAAATCAGAAAGTCAGAAGCTCATGGGTTCAAGTCCCATTCCAGAGACTGTACATGTAATTTAGAGTGGCATTTCAGTGCAGTACTGAGGGAGTGCTGCACTGTCGTATGTGCTGTCTTTGAGATGAGACATTAAACTGAGGGCCCCGTCTACCCTCTCAGATAGATGTAAACAATCCCATGACACTATTTCGAAGAAGAGCAAAGGAGCTTTTCCAGTATCCTGGCCAATATTTATCCCTCAACCCACCTCATTAATACGGATAATCTGGTCATTATCTCAATGTTGTCTGTGGGACCTTGCTTTGCGCAAATTGGCTGCCGCTTTTCCCTACATTACAACAGTAATCCCTCTGTTCACTATTTTAAAGAAGGTTTAAAATAAATGGCTTTATTAAATAATGCCCAATACAACATAATGCATGTTATATTTCATACATGTTATAATTAATATCACACAACATAATTTTAAATCAAAAACGGCTGCTGCTTTGAACTGTACTGAGTCAATGCTTTCAAGCGAGAAATAGTAAGGGGAGAAATTGGGGGAACAAAAAGAAAAAAAGTAGCGAATAATGATGCTTGGCAACAATTGCACATTAACTGCAATAGAAAAATTCAAACAATTTAGAACTAAACCTTCTAATGGAATCAATACCTTGAAATAACTTTTATAATCCATTCCTCCTCATAATAAGTACGCTATAGAATTAATGGGATAAGTGTTATATTTTTACTCCTTTTTTTTGTTGGTGGCTGGTATCACCGTGTGTAGCTGGTGGCCTAGCAAGCCACTCAGTTGTATGAAATCGCTAGGAAAAACAATAACAATAAAACTGGACGGACCACCCGGCATCGATCCAGGCACCGGATTCGGACACAGCAAAGGCACACCCAGCCCAGTGAACTCTGCAAAGTCCTCCTCACTAACATCTGGGGACTTGTGCCAAAATTGGGAGAGCTGTCCCACAGACTCGTCAAGCAACAGCCTGACATAGTCATACTCTCAGAATCATAACTTTCAGCCAATGTCCCAAACTCCTCCATCACTATCCCTGGGTATGTCCTGTCCCACCGGCAGGACAGATCCACCAGAGGTGGCGGCACAGTGAGATACAGTCGGGAAGGAGTGGCCCTGGGAGTCCTCAACAATGACTCCGGACCCCATGAAGTCTCATGGCATTAGGTCAAACATGGGCAAGGAAACCTGCTGATTGCCACCCACCACCCTCCCTCAGTTGATGAATCAGTACTCCTCCATATTCAACACCCCTTGGAAGAGACACTGAGGGTAGCAAGGGCACAGAATGTACTCTGGGTGGGGGATGTCAATGTCCATCACCAAGAGTGGCTTGGTAGCACTACTACTGACCGAGCTAGCTGAGTCCTGAAGGTCACAGCTGCCAGACTGCGCCTGAAGAACTAACACGAGGGAAAAAACTACTTGACCTCGTTCTCACCAATCTATCTGTCGCAGATGCATCTGTCCATGACAGTATTGGTAGAAGTGACCACCATACAGTCCTTGTGGAGACGAAGTCCTGTCTTCACACTGAGGACACCCTCCATCACGTTGTGTGGCACTACCACCGTGCTAAATGGGATAGATTCAGAACAGATCTAGTAGTTCAAAACTGGGCATCCATGAGGTGCTGTGGGCTATCAGCAGCAGCAGAATTGTATACCACCACAATCTGTAACCTCATGGCCCGGCATATTCCTCACTCTACCATTACTATCAAGCTAGGGGACCAACCCTGGTTCAATGAGGGATGTAGAAGAGCAGCCAGGAGCAGCACCAGGCATACCTGAAAATGAAGTGCCAACCTGGTGTAGCTACAACACAAGACTACATGCATGCTAAACAGCGGAAACAGTATAGACAGAGCTGAGTGATTCCACAACCAATGGATCAGATCAAAGCTCTGCAGTCCTGCCACATCCAGTCGTAAATAGTGGTGGACAATTAAACAACTAACAGGAGGAGGAGACTCTATGAACATCCCCATCCTCAATGATGGCGAAACTGGCACATGAATTCCAGAGGTGAGGTGAGAGTGACTGCCCTTGACATCAAAGCAGCATTTGACAGAGTGTGGCATCAAGGAGCCCTAGTAAAGTTGAAGTCAATGGGAATCAAGGGGAAAACTCTCCGCTGGCTATAGTCATACCTAGTACAAAGGAAGATAGTTGTGGTTGTTGGTGGCCAATCATCTCAGCCCCAGGACATCACTGCAGGAGTTACTCACGGCAGTGTCCTAGGCCCAACCATCATCAGCTGCTTCAGCAATGTCCTTCCCTCCATCATAAGGTCAGAAGTGATGATTGCACAGTATTTAGTTCTATTCGCAACTCCTTAGATAATGAAGCAGTCTGTGCCCGCGTGCAGCAAGACCTGGACAACATTCAGGCTTGGGCTGATAAGTGGCAAGTAACATTCGCGCCACACAAGTACCAGCCAATGATAATCTCCAACAAGAGTCTAACCAACTTCCCATGACATTCAATGGCATTACCATTGTCGAATCTCCTACCATCTACATCCTGGGGTCACCATTGACCAGAAACTTAACTGGACCAGCCACATAAATACTGTGGCTACAAGAGCAGGTCAGAGGCTGGGTATTCTGTGGCGAATGACTCGCCTCCTGACTCCCCAAAGCCTTTCTACCATCTACAAGGCACAAGTCAGGAGTGTGATGGAATACGCTCCACTTGCCTAGATGAGTGCAGCTCCAACAACACTCAAGAGGCACGACATCATCCAGGACAAAGCAGCTCGCTTGATTGGCACCCCATCCACCACCTTAAACATTCACTCCCTCCACCACCGGCACAGCATGGTGGCAGTGTGTATCACCTACAAGATGCATTGCAGCAACTCGCCAAGGCTTTTTCAACAGCATCTCCCAAACCCGCGACCTCTACCACCTAGAAGGACAAGAGCAGCAGGCCCATGGGAACACCACCACTTGCAAGTTCTCCTTCAAGTCACACACCAGCCTGACTTGGAAATATATGGCTGTTCCTTCATCATCGCTGGGTCAAAATCCTGGAACTCCTTCCCTAACAGCACTGTGGCAGTACCTTTATTTTACAGACTGCAGCGGTTCAAGAAGGCGGCTCACCACCACCTTCTCAAGGGCAATTAGGGATGGGCAATAAATGTTGGCCTTCAGCGATGCCCACATCCCATGAATGAATAAAAAAAATTGCTCTATGCAGCTAATACAAGGGTATATTTTATGAAGTTGTGCTCCCAGTATGGAGCTTCACCACTGGGAATGCATCCAAATATCTAATACATGCTCCCAACAGAAGAAGCTCTGCTCCAGGTGTGGAAATACATAAAATCTACACTCTGAAGTACATACTTAATCCTTATTAGAGAATAACTATCAGCATATATTATAGACATTTATTACATTAAAAATTAAACAATCATTAATACACATCTTTACCTGTTTATCCTGACCTTTGGAAGACAGATGCAGCAACAGCAACAAGGTCCCAAATTTAGTGGCGCGTCCACATACTGCAGTTTATCAATGGCTTCTGTTACTCCGCCAAGGTAATTTACAGTAAGGTGGAAGAAACCAAACAAAGATATACTCGCATAACTATAAAATAGAGAAAATTCAGATTAGGGGCCTGAAATTCAGCACCTTGGCACCAGCTGTTAAGGCCGGTTTTGTGGAAAAAATGGCGTCTGCCTCGCTTCCGGCGTGGGATACGCCGGATGCCATAATGGTGAGGTCAAAAAAAGAGGCGTTGTTTAGCTTCGTCTCAAGCAGGCATTTAGCTATTAACATATTCAAATAAGGGGGCTAACGCATGCTTCTGCTTCCTCTTGAAAATTTGGCTTGTGTCTGAGGCAGCCAGCACCAACGATGCTTACTCCTGGGAGAACAAACGTTAAACAGCGGCGAATGAAAAAAAGGTAAGTACTTAACATTACCATCTCCGACCTCACTCCCGATGTCGACCTCCCGATGCTGGCCCAGAACTCCCCCCCTGATCCTGGCCACGTGTCCCAACCTCCCCCCCCCGATCCTGGTCCCCAGTCTTGACCTACCTCACAGTCCTTGCTGGGCGTTCAGCCATTCAGCGTGTTCAGGGAACACCACAATAATGATAATCAGCTGGCAGCACCAAGTTCCAGTGCTGCCTGCGATCTATTTACGGGCGTGAGCAAACCTTACCCCGCGGTGGCATCGCCTGTTTACGGGCCTTATCAGATTTCTAGGCCAAAGGACAGAAACTTCGTTCACCACCAATACATTTATCAAAGTGCATTTACAATTATACTTACACTGCTGCCACAAAGTTCACTAAGGTTCCAGCTCGTGGAACAAACAACCCCAATTGGTAGGCAATGGCAGTTACCTAAGAAAACAAGAACAAGAACATGAGCTTTTGCTGAAGGTACTTCATTTACGGTACCAAGACTGTACTTTATACGTGTGAAATGTTTTATGTCGAAACTACATTTAAAAATGTGCCGCAGAAAGTTAGGGCTGGAAGTTAACAGTGTTAGTACCTTTTTAACAACATGATAATTGTTAATTCAATGCCAATCAACCTCTCTGGCCCAGAAAGGGAACAATTTAAATTGTTCACTCTCATTCCTGCATGTAGTAAATTGCGTTTTTCAGGTGGTCGGCATTACTATCCCATTTTATGCCTTACATCCATCCCAAAATGAGCAGTAATTCACAGAAAAATTCAGTCCTCACTGTTTAGGCTCACACATAAAGAGCAGTCACTTGGGCAAAGTGTTATCACCTCTGGAACTTTACACAACAAAGAGGTCGGTTTAACCTGGAGTGGGTTTCAGATGGGAAGGGGGTAAGGCACACTCACTGTCCTAAGTTTCAGGCCCCAAAACAGGCAGGAAGAGGGCGCAGAGTGGCTGCTGGCAGATGAAGATCAGGCCGAACTTTTCTTTCACTTACGTGCAGGACCTCTTCATCCTTCCCACCATCTGCTGACCTGCTTCACCCTAGCAAGAAAGCCACAGCAGCTTCCCCACTCAGGCCGCAGTTAAAATGCCATCAGGGTTCCATTGACGTCAAAGGACCCTGATTAACATTTAGCCATGAGGCTCCCGTCTGAGTCTGGTAAGCACCCCATCTACCGCCAAAACCAGCAGCGTTAAAAGCGGAGATTGGTGGGAACAGAGTGGGAAATAGAACCGCTCCATTTTAACTGCTGCTGCTCCATTCCTACCCAGTGGTGAGAGTTAGAATTCCACTCCCTGCCCCTCCAGCCCCCAAGAGTCAGGAATGGCAGTGTAGGATCGATTCCTCCCCCCCAACGGTAAAAATATTGGACTATGAAATATAAAAACCCAGAAGTGCACAGCCCGCAAAAAGAGCTGGGCAATAAAGGGTTAATTCAGACATTGCGGTCGAATTGCCGTACGAAGGTTTTCTGTCTCGGGAAGATACAAGAACATTTGCATATTCATGTACCTTAAGGGGTTATATTGTGCACCTTAGACCATGACCCCCGAATAACCAGTTTCAGTGCAGGCCTAGACAATGGGCCGGGCCTCGAACCTTTTGAATACGAATGCTAACAGAAACTAACAACCTCGCATATGCAGTCACTTTGGGAGGGTTGCATTGTCAGAAAGATATCTCAAATCAATGGATAATACCAGGAACAATTCACACATTTTGAAACGAATCGTATGCTCAAGAGGGGGCCAGGAAATACTACAAGTTGGTTTTGGTTTAAAGTAAAAGCACTTCGAAGACAGTGGTGTGGGAAGCCGATGGCAGAACAGCGAACAGAAAGATTCGGGCCTACAATCAACTCCAAGAGATAGCCGATCGGGAGTGGTGATTGTATGTTTCAGCCAAATCATGGAGGGGGCTTTTATGATTGAGTCTGAGTAGGTTTGTGAGTTTCAGTCAGATCACGATAAGGGTTTTGTGATTGAGTCTGGGTAACTTTATATGTAACAGTCAAATCACGGATGGGTTTATCTGTTCATATTGTGTTGATGCAAATGACCCTTGCGTAGGGGTTTGTATTTTGTGGTTGTTAGCCTGATATAAATCGTAGGGATTTATACTAGGGAAGTAATTGTGTGTGTGTGTTCAATAAACGAACGAATCAAAGGTTGAGCCAAAACCCTGTGCCATGTGTATTTTGTTCTTATAAATCCTGATGTCCAAGAACTGTGTGTAACGGGGGACCGATATTGGAGAAAACCCCTTACAGAATCTGGCGACCGCGGCAGGACGTCAAGGTTTAGACCAAAATTATGGACAGGGTTAAGTGCAAGAAACCCGCAATGGAGGATAGGATATCTTCGTATGTGTTTGGTAAGGTAAACATTTCCGAGCACTGGGTGTGGGAAATGCTACACTCTGACAGTCCGTATGAGAAAGCGGTAGTGTGGACGTGCAGTAGTATACATAAGAAATCGAAGGAAAAGGTGATTTGGCTTATATGTATGCAGAAACAAATTCAGATGCTCACGGAGGAAGTTGAGCATTTAGGAAAAGAGAAACAGGAATCAGAAAGTAGGGCAGGAGAGAGAGAGGCCGTAGTGAACCGGCTGACAGAAGATTTGAGCTTTGAAAGACAGAAGAGAAATGCGCAGGAAGAAACAGCTAGAAACACGTTAGAGTACCTGCAATGTCAGGTCACTGAAAGTAGAAGGCTGTGTCAGGCTCAGCGTGAGGAAGGTAATAGGAAGTCAGAGAGAGCTGACAAGGCTGAGGAGCAGTTAAAAGATATAAAGGTGGCATACAGGGTAGCCAAAAACCGGGTACATGAAGAGGCCGATCACGGGCCCTGTAATGAAAAAATCCGTAAGTTGACCCTAGCATTATCCAGGGCCAGGGGTATGGTTTGACTCATGGCACCAGGGGAAGTTGGGGTAGACTGGAATGAGGAGGAAAAGGAGCCCGATGATGGGATCCAGTATAGAGAGGTTCGACCGGCTCCCGAAGCACAGAGACCACCGGGACCGATGTGTCCCCTAAGACAGCAAAAGTTCGGTCCACCCCCACAAGGCGGTGGTCAGGGGCCATTGCAGAGTGATTATGTGCTGCCCTATACGTCCCTTCAGTTGCAGGAAATGCTGGCCAGTGTGCCGAAACTGAAGCACGGAGGGGATGCCTCTGTTCATTTTGCCAATGTAGAGCAGATAGGAGGGATCAATAATTGTGACGACGATGAATGGAAGAAGCTGATACTGTTCTCTCTAGATGGAAAGCTGTACCAGGGTTTGTCGGCAGCCACTAAGTTAGGAGTGGGTACCCTGGACGGGGTAAAGGACGAAATTTTAATGGCGCTGGGACATAGCCAGGGCAGCCCGTTCTTGCAGGTCGAGCAGACCAGACAGCTGGCTGGCGAGGCACCGGATGCATTCGCAGACAGGTTGTGGCCCGTGTATCTGAAAGCGACGGGGGGGAAATCTAGCCCGAGCACAGTTGTTAGGGCCTCCCAGGAATCATTGGTTGAGGACCCTGGTGGCTAACAGTCTGCCACAGATCAGGGCTAGGGCGGAATCATGGTTCGACTCCGAGGATGTTAATAATACAGAGCCAGGCGTGTTAAGGAAACTAACTCTGGCTTTTAAATCCAACCGAGGGGAGGAGACTAAACAAAAAGGAAAAGTGCACAAGATGAAGGGAAGCGTGGATGGTAGAAAAGAATGGAAGCAGGAGGGGGGGTAAGGTGGACAGATCCCAGGCGTGCTTTAACTGTGGTAGAATGGGACACTGGAACAGGGAGTGCAAGTTCCCAAAAAGGGAAAAACCAGGATACGGGGGTCCCTCAGGGTCAAAACCGCGGGTAGTAGAGGCAGAGAAGGAGAGGGTAGAAGATCCGGTGGAACTTCTAGTGAACGCGTTACGGCAGGTTATGGGCAAAGACCAGGGAAAGCTGGACGCTGCCGTATGCAGTGAAAAGCCCAGCACGCCCCCACTTCTCCCATGACTAGGACGCACCCAGCCGGAGTACCTGTACCCGCTCACCTACGATGAGTGGGGCAGACCTTGTGTAGAGATCAGGGTAGAGGCCATTCGGGGAAAGTATCTAGTGGACACCGGAGCTTCCAGTACGGTGGTTCACTCACCAAACCCGACCACTTCTCCATGGTTGAGCAGGGTCCCGGTTAAGTTAGTGGGTTTCACAGGGAACGAGCAGGCTGGGGCGGTATCGAAACCTTTGTCTATAGGGTTAGGACCCCGTCACTAAGTGGGAATGTGTACTGATGCAATGGGATCAGCCCGGCGCGGGGGTCCTCGGAGCTGATTTTATGCTGGCCCTCTATGTGATCGTGGTTATGAGAAACCACTGTCTGTGGGGGGCGGTTGCTTCAGATAAACCTGAGGAAGTTCTAGTTATCCCCAAGGCGGAGAAATTGAAAGGTAGCGCCTGTACTATGAAACCGAAGGGAAGCTATGACTTGAAACAATTGGTCCGTAGCACCCCGGAAAGGTATCGGGGGTATGTGAAAAATAATCTCGCAGTGTTCGCCACTCACCGACATGACTGTAGTAGGGTAACGGGGGTAGAGGTGGAGGTACACGGGGACCCAGTGTTGCGACCTCAGAAACAGTATGGTTTTCCCCGGGAGGCAGAGAAGGACTTGGAAACTGCACTGAGCTCTCTCGTGGAACAAGGGGTACTGAGGCCGATAGCGACCCATGTAAATTCACCCCTATGGCCAGTTAAGAAGCCCGATCAGTCATGGAGAGCCACGGTAGACTACCGAGTTCTCAATAAAGATATTCCAGCATGCGCGCCCACGGTAGCAGCAGTAGCCGATCTAATAGGGAATATCCCTGCGGAGGCAACGACGTTCACTGTATTGGACATAGCTAATGGGTTCTGGTCTATCCCAGTAGGACGGGAGGATCAGTATAAATTTGCCTTTACATTCAAAGGGCAACAGTATACGTGGATGTGCCTCCCGCAAGGGTTTCATAACAGTCCCTCGATTTTCCATCAGTGTATGGCTAATGCTTTAAAGAATTTCAATTAGCCTAGCCAGTTGATCCAGTACGTGGATGACCTATTATTATTCTCAGAAAGTGCAGAGGACCACGGGCCACTACTGGACAAGCTACTAAAGCTGTTGGGGGAGGCAGGGTTTAAGGCAAACCCCAAGAAAGCCCAAATAGGACAGGAGGAGGTGAAATTCTTAGGATTGACGATTAGGGCCGGGGAAAGGGCTATAGACGAGGCAAAGAGGAGAGCAGTACAGGAACTACCCGCTCCAAAGAGTGTAACTGGGGTGAGATCTTTTCTTGGTATGACAGGGTATTGCAGGGATTTTATTGAAGGCTATGCAGCCACGGCAGCCCCTTTGCTTAGACTCCTTAGGAAAGGAGTAGGATGGGATTGGGATGAGAGTTGTAAGGAGGCATTTACTCGCCTAAAGGAAAATTTACAAACTGCACCCGCACTAGGAGCAATAAACGGGAACGAAGATTTTTATCTGGAGGTAGCAGCTACTGGGGATAGTTTGAGTGCAGTGTTGCTCCAAGAACGGCATGACAAGTTGAGGCCAGTAGCTTATGCCTCCCGAGTCCTGACAGATGTAGAGAGGGGTTACTCGAACTGTGAAAGACACCTTTTGACGAGCTATTGGGCCGTCAAATGTTTCCAATTATTTACGGGGTCATCTTTAATAACCTTATTGACATGTCATACCCCGACACAGATGCTATTGGACGGGAGGATAAAAGATGGGACAGTGAGTAGCAGTCGTATTGCCCGCTGGACATTGCTACTCTCCCAGATGAACCTGAGGGTGGAAAGATTGGCAGTACCTAAGCTGGCCTTGAACATGATTTATCCAGGGACGAAACACGTGTGCACGGTAGAAGGGGTATGGGATGTAAACATGGGATTCCAGGCCAGGCAACATCCGATAGGGAGAGATATATATGTGGATGGGTCCAGCTCGGTGACAAATGGAGAGCGTAGGACAGGGTGTGGAATTTATGACCCAGGGGCTGGGACAGAGAAAGCCATCAAACTCCCCAGCACACTGAGCGCACAGCAGGCCGAGCTGGCGGCTGTAGCTTATGTGGTCACGCATCCCGAGGAATTCCCAACCCCCTACACAATAAGCTCAGACTCGATGTTCACGTGCAATTCTTGCACTGAATATCTGGCAATATGGGCTAGACGAGGATTCAAGTCCGCCAACGGGAAACCGTTAGTAATCGCCCCACTGCTGAACACAATCCTGGGCGTTACGGGCAATAAAGGGGAGTATTACATTCAAAAAGTAAAGGCGCACTCAAAAACCGAGCCTAAATGGAAAGGTAACCAGAAGGCCGACGAGTTGGCAAAAAAGGGGGCCAGGGAGGGAGTACTTTGGGACCCATACCGATCTAGACAGATCGCGGCCATAAGGGATATGGAGAGCCCACAGGAGGTGAAGTTGCCCCCAGACCTGACCCAGGTCCAAGCACAAGATACGGTTTTAAAAACCGTGATTAAGAAAAGGGTAGAAGGGGAACCAATTGAGGGTCCTTTTGGAGCAGCAGATACAGTGGTCAAAGAGGGGATGCTGTTTAAAGGGGAAAGGTGGATCGTGCCCACGCAATACCAAGAGGAATTTATGCAGCTGGCTCACGGGGGTCCGGGAGCTGGACATCCAGGGCCGGAAACTACCTGGAAGAAAGTGGAAGAGGTGGGTTGGGGGCCTCATCTCAGGGAAGAGGTAAAGGAATATTGCAGTGAGTGCCTAGTGTGCGCTGCGAATAATCCAGACCCCCACCGTAGAAAGGCACCGTTGGGACATGAGGGTAGAGTGACCATGGCGTTCTATACAAATAGACTTCATTGGGCCCCTGCCCACCACAAAAGCAGGCAACAAGTATTGTCTGGTGTTGGTGGACGTTTTCTCTAAGTGGGTTGAGGCCTTCCCTTGTCGAACAGCCACAGCATTAAACACGGCTAAGATCCTAGTAAGGGACGTGTTCCCCAGGTAGTGGAATCAGATCAGGGGAGCCATTTCACAGGACAAGTCATGCAGACCACCCTGAAACCTTTAGGGATACAGGGAAAATGGCATGTGGCCCACAACCCCCAATCATCGGGAATAGTGGAAAGGATGAACCGGACCTTAAAGGAAAGGCTTAGGAAGGAGATAGCGGGGTACCCAAAGAAATGGGGTGAGGTCCTGCCTCTAGTTCTCATGAATATCAGGGCCAGCCTCTCTAAAAGCACAGGACACTCTCCATATGAGCTGATGACCGGTAGGGCGATGAGGACCCCGACTCATGTGTTGGTACCGGTCCTGACCGAAGCTCAAGTGAGGGAGGTCAACCGGGACAGGTTCGTAAAAGACCTGTATGAGACCTTGAGGAAAGTACAATGGGAAGCTGCAAATAACATGGGAAGCCAGCACCAGAAGAATAGAATGCTGTTAGAGCCACAGAAAGTACAGGAGTGGAAGGTAGGGGACCAGGTCATGGTGAGAAATTATGCCCGGGTAGGGGCTTTCGAGCCACTGTACATGGGGCCGTACAGTATAGTGGACAAGGCAAGCCCTATGGTTTATGCAGTGCAGCTGCCAAAACGGACAAAATGGTTCCACGTTAATCAATGTAAACGCTATGACCCCGGGAAGAGGGGAATAAAACGAACCAGAGCCCAGGGAACGATCGTGAGTTTGACCAGTGTAAGTTTTTCTCCCATGTTGTGGGACGATGACGAAAACCCAGAGAGCGGAGCGGTGAGAAGGAGTAGTCGAACACCCCGACCTAGGGCGCCTTGGACACCTCCTCGAACACCGACCCCAAGCCGCAAGAGGTCCCAGCCGGACAGTCAGGAAAAAGGGACGCGGTGATTGCAGCAATCACAGCATGTATAATATGTATATAACCTAAGTTTGACCTGTGGAGGGAAGACCTCTCACAGAGCGTTGCTATTTTTCTTTTCTTTTATTTGCAGAGGCGAGTCGAACGGAGGACGCAGGATGGAATGCACTCTGTGGCTGGGCCTGTTGGTAATCCTGATCAGATCAGGACAGATGGAGCGAGGCGACATCGAGATGTCGTTTACTTACGGGTGTATGGGAGGAGCCGGGCCCACCGTAACACAGGGAGGTAGAGCACGGGGCACTGACGGGATAGCTACATACTTCCATGAGGGAGAATGGCCGGGTTGGTTGGGGTCAAATTCCACTAAATATTCCAATTACACTGGTTACAAATTTGGTGAAGCATCAGTGCCCTATCCCAAATTAAATATCACCACCAAAAAGGTACTGGTGAACGAGGGAAGGCAAGTGTACCTAGAATGCTGGGGAAGTATCTCCGTGGAATGGTGGTGCTGGCTACGGAAAACAGACAAGGCAAAGGGTAATGAATCCATGGATTGGGAAAGATTGGGGAACGACTCGTACAGATCGATTGTGGGGACAAAGGGGGGTGTAAAATTATGTTGGGACAAGTGGTGGAAGGAGGAACAAGGGGTTTATGTGTGTGTGGGAGGATCGGAACGTAAATGCCAGAGGGGGGTGTCCATCGCTTTTAAACGGCAATGGCAAGATTTCGGGTCTGTAATAGGCTGGACTCAGAGTTTAAATTCGTGTGTGGTCCCAGATCCTCCAAACGCAGCCAATGCTACCGAACTAGTAGCGCACGATAAGAAGTCCCTACCATCAGCCCCAAAGACACGGGATAAAGAGGTCAAGTGCCCCATAATGACATCCGGACCTAGGAATGGGTTAGTACTGATTCCAACAGGGAAGGTGTTGTACCATGACGTGCATTACGAGGTAGCATCTGTTATCCTTAATTAAGACAAAAGTACGGCTACCCCGGTGGTGCCCAGCTGAAACGGAAAAATTGTACGAGAAACTATTAAAAGAAATGTTCCGGCAATTCTACTAGTTGAACTATGGGGAAGAAAGTCGGAAGGATTTGTATAAACAAGCTGACAACAGTCACACCGGTTTGGGGAGACGGAAGAGGGGATTGATCAATGACGCGGCCACGGTGTTTAATATGAGGACGTCACTGGTCAATAGTACAGATGATGCCCAGCTGCAAACGCAGGTCAATACCTTACGGGATCAGCTAAAGAGGATACTGGGGAAGGGTAATGAGATTGAGGGACAGGAATTACGAGAAGATTATATATCACATTTTGGGTATGATATCCCGCCATTACCTGAGCATTTGACAAAACTGGTAAAGGAAGTGGAGCTTTCCCAGAAACATTACTACACTCTCCAGCAGGAAAACAGAGAAACACGAGAGGAGATCAGGGAAATGACCACCCCACCTTGGTGGGACATTGGGTTTAATATTGAAATTCCTCCCTGGATCAGAATTGCCTCACATGTATTGATAATTGTGCAATTAATTATGGTGTTCTATCTGTTCAGGTTATCGTGTAAAATGAAACAAAGGGTAAAAAGGGAAAAACAGGAAAGACTGTATAAAGGGAATTTGGGATTATACAATCAAATGTATAGACTGTGTAAAAAATGTGAGATTTGGCTGGGACCGACAATGCACCCTCCACGGCAGAAGAATGGACGGAAGTAATATCTCTAATGTAAGAGATATTAAAGGGGGGAGATGTAGGATCGATTCCTCCCCCCGCAACTGTAAAAATATTGGACTATGAAATATAAAAACCCAGAAGTGCACAGCCTGCAAAAAGAGCTGGGCAATAAAGGGTTAATTCAGACATTGCGGCCGAATTGCCATACGAAGGTTTTCTGTCTCGGGAAGATACAAGAACATTCGCATATTCATGTACCTTAAGGGGTTACATTGTGCACCTTAGACCATGGCCCCCGAATAACCAGTTTCAGTGCAGGCCTAGACAATGGGCCGGGCCTCGAACCTTTTGAATACGAATGCTAACAGAAACCGACAACCTCGCATATGCAGTCACTTTGGGAGGGTTGCATTGTCAGAAAGATATCTCAAATCAATGGATAATACCAGGAACAATTCATACATTTTGAAATGAATCGTATGCTCAAGAGGGGGCCAGGAAATACTACAAGTTGGTTTTGGTTTAAAGTAAGAGCACTTCGAAGGCAGTGGTGTGGGAAGCCGACGGCAGAACAGCGAACAGAAAGATTCGGGCCTACAATCAACTCCAAGAGACAGCCGATCGGGAGTGGTGATTGAATGTTTCAGTCAAATCATGGAGGGGGCTTTTATGATTGAGTCTGAGTAGGTTTGTGAGTTTCAGTCAGATCACAATAAGGGTTTTGTGATTGAGTCTGGGTAACTTTATATGTAACAGTCAAATCGCGGACGGGTTTAACTGTGTCATACTGTGTCGATGCAAATGATCCTTCCATGGGGGTTTGTATTTTGGGGTTGTTAGCCTGATATAAATAGTAGGGATTTATACTGGGGAAGTAATTGTGTGTGTGTGTGTTCAATAAACGAATGAATCAAAGGTTGAGCCAAAACCCTGTGCCGTGTGTATTTTGTTCTTATAAATCCTGATGGCCAAGAACTGTATGTAATGGGGGACCAGTATTGGAGAAAACCCCTTACAGCAGCAAGAAAATAGTATAAAATTGTGGGAGAAGGGAGCATTTTATACCTTATTTTACATGTTGAGGTGTTTGAATCTTAGTGTAGAATATTAGTGTAGCAAAAGTGATTGACAGACCACCCTCTATTTGCAGTGGCTGTTCACTGTGTACTGAAACTTGATCACCATTAAAGCCTAAAACCAGCTGAATCAAAATGTGCAAATATCACTGCAAACACAACTATTTGTGCAATACAACAATATAATATTTCATCAGAATGTGCTACTTACAGGGAATATGCCAAGGACCAACAGAGTCTTCTCCTTGATTAAGACATTTATGATATTTCGTTGTAAATAGACCCATAGCTCGATAAAGATGGCATAAGTGGCAATTGCTACAATATTGAGTATTACCATAACAGCGATGCCAAAACTAGTGAGATCTATTGAAAGAAGAAAATTAAATTTACCACAATGCCACGCGAATGTTATTAAAAATGTAATCAAAGCTTGATGTTAATAGTGTATTCATCATCAATTTATCACTATACGTCCAACCATGTGAAATTTAAACAAACAAGGTAATTACTCTGTGATATAATTTCCCTCCATTGTATGTGTCTATTAAACCAATATAGAATTTATTAGTAATGCTCTGGACGTCATGGGCTGAATTCTCTTCCTGTTGGCAGGTAAGGAGCTGAGTGGGAACATCGCTCACCCATATGAGTCCACTGCTGACCCATTGCAATTTCATCCTGGGGTCCTCATTTGCTATGGAGGGAAGGTTTGGGCCAGTAATACTCCTCCTATTAGGCGTACTGCTGCTGGGAGGGAAGAAAATGCAGTTCTGGTGCCAGTTAAAGGGTAGCATCACTTCCTGAGCAGCAGCAAGAAGAACAGCAGCCCTGTCTAAAGCTGCAGCAGCAGCCTCGGGGGTTGGGGCAGAAGGGGAGAAACAGCTGGAATGGCTCCTAGATTCTCAGACAAATCTCTGGAGGGCCTGAAGCCAGCATTAAGAGCTGTCCCAGTCTGCATTGCTACTGGACACCATCGGTCTCTTGTGAGTGAGCCAGCAAGCATTGAGCTGGGTCTTTCTGAAATCTGTCAGTCATGGCCCTCGCGGTCATCCAGACGGCCATTCACAATGGGTCTATCTGGGCGTTTAACCAGAATGTGTGTTGAGGTCTGCCCTTCTGACCTTAGCCCCTCAAGTCTGGAGGGATGAAATTTGTGTAGCCTGAATAGGGAAGAAAATAGACCAACTTAGATGGAGAAATTAGCTAGCAACAGCAGCCCACTCATAAGAGAGGTAAGGACAGTGATCCCAACAAACAGGAACACTAATAAACAGGACCCCATGTTCTCCAATCAAACTGAGGTGTAGGGGTAAGAAAAAAGTAAATTGTTTCAGCTTCTACACCCACATTCCTCCCAACACAAGCACGATCACTGCAAGAAATCTTAATGTATCAATATACTGCTCCCACAAGCATGATGTAATCAAAATAGCTTTTTAAAATACTTCCATGACTGTAAACCCATAAAAAACTGCACTTTTGAATGAAGCTGTTAAGTGCTGCTGTTGCTAAAATTAACAGGTTAATAGAATTCATTGTTATTGCAATCATGTTTGTTTTACATTTCTGATTCAATTTGCTCTTGTTTGTTTTAAGAGGCCTGTTTCATGTATCATGAGATAAAAGAAGGACATTGCTAAATGTAGAGCAACACTTCCTTGTTTTTGTTTCAAATCCTTAACGGATCACTATTTGAAAAGCGCAAAATATATGGGTTTACAGTCATGGAAGTATTTTAAAAAGCTATTTTGATTACATCATGCTTGTGGAAGCAGTGGAGCAGAACTTTCTTGTTCCGCTTTTTTGATACCGGATCACTTTTAATAGTTAAAATCATAATCTATTGTCCTACCTTTAATTTGATCCTCAGAACTCGGCAAGTCGTTGCTGCAGTTTGGCATGATTGTTGTAAGTAAAGCTTCAAATAAAATGCTGTTAAAGGAGTTTCAGGCAAGACTAAGTATTTTATTACAGTTGAGATTGTTCCAAGTTTCTTTCAATAAATGCGTTAATCTTTTCTGATACTCTGTTGTACTGATACACAGAGATATGTCGATGGAACTTCCTTGTGCTGCGTCGTGTGCAGGGGAAAAAAAACTTGGCAATCAACAGCAGCATACTTTGTCTCTAGCAAAACTGAAACAGAAGTAATATGAGAAAAATGAACTTTGTAATTTAACCCTTTGAGAACTAAGTGCCTTTTTGGTGCTTTCAAAGCACTGTACTCAAACTTTCCAACATATAACATCTGAAACCACGAATATTTATTTACAGTATTCTCTGAATGAACTAAAAAATCATAAACATGAAGTACAATATTTTCTCAGTTTGGTCCAATAATTATGCTACTGTCTGCAGAGGGTTAAAACATTATCAGTTAGAGACTGCTACTAGTTAGCACAAAAAAACAGTTTTATCATGCCGTTGGAATGTCATAGGTACACAGTGGATCTCAAAACGCTAAAATTTCAATCACGGGGGGTCTAAATGGATAGCCCCTGAAAATGGGAGTGTGGATCGCGATGTGCGATTAACCTGCACCCGCTGATTGCAATGCGGACACCATACCAATTCGTGCTACCTGCTCACTTAAATGATCCCTGCGTCTAGCCAGTGCTAACCGCGCTATTCACTTGCTGGACGCATCAGCAGGGGACCAATATCGTGAGAGGCTAGCACCAGTTAAAGCTAGCCTGCGCTGCTTAAAGCTAGTCTGCACCTCTTAAAGGGGAGGTGCATTGTGGCTGGAGCAGGTGCTGGGAATGATGGTTGAAGAGTTTGTGACCTGGGAAAAGGTGAGTCACAAGAGGGGAGAGAACGGACTCCCAGTTTTTCGGACGCTGCACTGGAGGTATTGGTGGAGGAGGTGGAAAGGAGGAGAGATGTCCTGTATACACAAGGGGGACAGAGGCAATGTTCCCCGTAATTTTTGGGGGGACTGTTTAACCCCTTTAACGAGCTGCGTGGCCCATTCAAAAGTTCATGCATGCGCGTTTTTTTTCAATTTAAAAGCCGGCTCACCAGCTGCACGGGACCCCTGAAACGCTGCGCGGCTGCACAGCTTATAGGAAACATTGGACGGAGGCCCTCAAGACACACGGTGAAAAGGCAGTGGGAGCAGATAGCCGTGGAGGTCAATGCCAGGAGTCAAGCCGCGAGGTCCTGGATGCAGTGCCACAAGAAGTTTAATGACCTCACACGAGTGGTCAAGGTCAGTGAATGCATCCTAAAATGCCATATCCTTACAACTGAACCACTAGGCTCAGCCACTGCTTAATTCACCACACCCCCATCACTCATCTACCAACAGTCTCTATCAATCAGGCCTCATACCTAACATTCATATGCTTCGCCTCACTCTCACACACTTTGCACTGCTGCAAGCCTCACACCCACATCTCACAGCTTGCACACACTGCCAGCTATTCAACCATGACAGCCACATCAGCCAAACAGATTGCACAACACTCACTGACACACTTCCCACTCTCTCTTGCAGGACAAAGTGATGCACAACCAGAGGCAGCAGGAGCTAACCGGAGGGGAACAGGTGTGCCTGCATGTCCAAATCCCCATGGAGGAGACGGTGCTGGCCGTTATTGGAACGGCCATTGCTGAGGCTGTAGCCAGCGGTGGGGCTGAAATCATCGATGATGATGGTATCCTCAGACCTAATCCTCCTTCTCATATCCCACTTTCCCCTTATCCCACACTCCCTTCCGATTTACAAGCTGCAGATGGTGTAAGCATGCACCTCTGACTTTCCCCCTCCCCACACCACAATCGTACTGTTGTGCCTTTTTCCTTTCAGATACCCAAGAGCTGCAAGCTGGCCAGGCAGTGGATGATCACCAAGAAGAGAGTGATGATGAAGACACAGCGCCATCACTTATTGAGATTAACCTAACTCTGGTCTTTCAAATAATCAGGAACGACTGCAACCAATATGGTGGGTATATTGTGTTTAATTGGAGTTTAAGGCGGAATATACCACACTAGTTATACAACAAAAACATACAACCGTGACAAGTAGCGAGTACCAGCCCCGATCGGACAGACGGCTGGTGTGCGCGAACAGCTCTCCTTCTTGTCTCGCGTGTCTCTCTCTCTCTTCTTGAACTGCCCAAGAGTGTTAGACCGAAGTCAGCATGGATCCACTCTCGGGAGCTCTCCACTCCACCGTCTGCTTTAGGGGCTTTTCAGGTCTTTCTTTTATACTCTTTTTAGGGGTGAACCTGGGGTAGAATATGCTGAGGACTGTTTTCCTCTTATCTCATCTGGCCCTGTCCTCCCAAGTTTGGAGTCAGACATACTCGACCTTCAGATGTTCGTAGCTGCTTGTTATCAGCTATTTATGTTCAAAGCTGTTCATGCAGCTTAGCTGTGCAAACTAACTATTTCAATCCATTATCAGACTATTGTACCATGGAATGAATCATTAAATTCCCAAAGATATCCTCTATTCTATTCTCACACACTGGTTAACTTACGCATCTTAGCAAGCAGTTTTTGTTAAACAGAGTCAAAATCCTAACTTAGCATTATAATATGGTTATTAGCGGTAATGGAAGAAACATAGGCGTTGGGCCTTGGTTGGCCAAATTAAAAATACAGTCAGCAGCCTTCCTAGCACACAAACAGCAGACAGCTAGCCTGGGAAGCAAGGTCGTATGTGATTGCCACTGTGTGGAATGTTATAACATCCGCAGGGAACCAAAAACATAGGCAAATTTTAAGCATCTATCCAACTACTCTAATACTATTCTGAAGACACTTTATCTCAATCTCTAATACGATCATCTAAACATAGTATTATTCGTGTCACAATTTCATTCGCGTAACCATATACATTTTAGGTACCCCTAATTTCTAACAGACTCCCCACCTTGAAAGGGAGAAAACTCTATTCGACCTCACATCTTCGGCCCACTACCAACCGTGCCAATTCTAGATTATTGGTTCGACGGTTCAATCAGTGTGTCTATTTCAGGTTAGTTAGTAAGTGAATGTGAAGTGGAGACTTTCCCAGTATTCTCACAGTCCACACACTTGAGGAGGAGGTGCAGTCCTCCGACTCCTCTCTCAAATTCAATTCACAGTTCCGGTGTTCCAATTCTGCCCCGCCTGGGGTATTCTCTGTTTCTTCTATCTTTCCTGATCTTACTCCGCCTGGGGTGTCCTCTACTTCGTCTCGGATCTTCTCTTTCGGTTTGCTCAATTAATTTGTTAGTGCTGGTTAGTCATAGAATCATAGAATCATAGAAAGTTACAGCACGGAAGGAGGCCATTTCGGCCCACCGTGTCCGCGCCGGCCAACAAAGAGCTATCCAGCCTAATCCCACTTAGCTCTTGGTCTGTAGCCCTGCAGGTTAGAGCATCCCAAGTGCACATCCAAGTACTTTTTAAATGTGGTGAGGGTTTCTGCCTCTACCACCCTTTCAGGCAGTGAGTTCCAGACCCCCACAACCCTCTGGGTGAAGAAATTTCCCCTCAAATCCCCTCTAAACCTTCCCCCAATTACTTTAAATCTGTGCCCCCTGGTTTTTGACCCCTCTGCTAAGGGGAATAGGTCCTTTCTATCCACTTTATCTATGCCCCTCATAATTTTATACACCTCAATAAAGTCTCCCCTCAGCCTCCTCTGTTCCAAGGTAAACAGACCCAGCCTATCCAGTCTTTCCTCATAGCTAAGATTCTCTACTCCCAGCAACATCCTTGTAAATCTCCTCTGTACCCTCTCTCGTGCAATCACAACTTTCCTGTAATGTGGTGACCAGAACTGCACGCAGTACTCTAGCTGAGGCCTAACTAGTGTTTTATACAGTTGAAGCATAACCCCCCTGCTCTTGTATTCTATGCCACGGCTAATAAAGGTAAGCATTCCGTGTGCCTTCTTAACCACCTTATCTACTTGGCCTGCTACCTTCAGGGATCTGTGGACATGCACTCCAAGGTCCCTTTGTTCCTCTATACTACTCAGTGTCCTACCATTTAATGTGTATTCACCTTTCCTTGTTAGCCCTCCCCAAATGCATTACCTCACACTTCTCCAGATTGAATTCCATTTGCCACTGTTCTGCCCACCTGACCAATTTATTGATATCTTCCTGCAGTCTACAGCTTCCTTCAACCACACAGCCGATTTTAGTATCATCTGCAAACTTCTTAATCATACCCCCTATATTCAAGTCTAGATCGTTGATATATACCACAAAAAGCAAGGGACCTAGTACTGAGCCCTGCGGAACCCCACTGGAAACAGCCTTCCAGTCACAAAAACACCCATCAACCATTACCCTCTGCTTCCTGTCTCCGAGCCAGTTTTGAATCCAATTTGACACATTGCCCTGGATCCCATGGGCTTTTAACGTCGTGACCAGTCTGCCATGTGGAACCTTATCAAAAGCCTTGCTAAAGTCCATATACACTACATCAAACGCACTACCCTCATCTACCCTCCTTGTTACCTCCTCAAAAAAAGTCATAGGCATAAGTACACAATTGGCTTATATGCCAGTGGAGAAGGGTACTCTTTTTTATTTTATTTAAGGCCCTTCCAGAGTTGAGCCTCCTCCAATAGTCCAGTCTGGCGCTTAAGCCTCCTTAACATAGTTTGTACTAACCGGGTTTCATACATCAAATACATTACCATTACAAGCTGGAGTACTACAAGAGCATGTGAAATAATATGAACCCAAGGGTGTGTCGATATATTAAGTCCGATATCCCACCAGTGTGAATCGTCCCCTATGCTGTCAATTTCAATATCTATTCTCGAGTTGTCTTGCTCCAAAACATAAAAATGCTTTAGGGAGGAGTTAAGTCACATCACGAGCTCACTGAAGTCCTCAGACAACAGGGGAATGTCACATTTGCAGCCATCAGCTCAGATACTGAAATTGCATGTATCTTAGAGGATAGATTAGAGGTGGGATCTGCACGTGGTGAGACACTGGGTAAGAGTGGTCTGCAGCCAGGGAAGGGGGCAAGGATAGCGCAGGTGCCAGCTCGCCAGAGGACGAGGTCGCAGACAGGTTCCACTGCAGAGGACTCAGATAAGGACCTCGATGGGGTGGCTTACAGAAGAATGCTGATGGGTATGCACAATGAAATGCTTGGTGCATTGGGAAGCCTGCCAGGAAGCCTGCGGTCAATGTCAAGGAGCATGGAGGAGTCCAGCACCAACTTGGCACAGGGCTTTGCGCAGAGCTTGGAGCCCATCCTTTCCAGCATGGAAGTGGTGGCCAACTCCGTTCGCACACTTGTGGACCCAACCATGATGCAGCGTCTGATGGCCGATGTCGCAGCTTCCATTGCAGCACAAGCAGCAGCCACCCAATATCTGAGTGCTGCAGTGGAAGCTCAGGCTGCTGTCATGCAAGCTCAGATTGCTGCCATCGTGGCTGTGGATTACAGTGTGCAAAGGGGCTTGTAGGGTGTCAAAACAGTCCAGCAATCTATCCTCCAACTGATTACTAGGCTTGCTGAGGCGCCGCCCCAGGAGACTGGCAGTGGCTCAATGGAGCACGAACCTGCTGTCCTGTCTCAGGAAGGCAGCATTCATCCTCCCACCCCTGCCACTCTGACAGTGCCCTTGCTGTTGCCTGTCAGCCAGCCAGCCCAGACTGCTGCCGCCCATGCCCAGATGGTGCAGTCCGCAGCTGGGCATTCTAGGCCCAGAACTGCTCGAGGTCCTTCTCCAAGGCCATCTGCAGTATCCTCCGCTTCCACCATCCATGCTGCAGCCACTGGGATAGCACTGCGTAGGAGCATGAGGACAGACAAAGGCACATGGAAGACAGGCACTAAGGGAATGCACATGAGTGATTAGTTGACTTTTGTATGCAATATGACATGATTTCATTTATAAATTTAGTTTGGAATGTTTATTTTGTTGTAGCTTTTATTTTTGAATTGTGGCCAAGCAGACGCTGTGATGGTGAATGGGGAATTGGGGTTGTGGTTATTGGTATCACACTCGGATGAGTTCTTCACGGACAGCCAGGGCAGAAAGGGGCTGTTTAGGTTGCCTCCCCCCTTCCTCTTCCTCCCCTTCCTCTTCCTCCTCATGCTCCTGCTCCTCAGCTGTTCACCAGTGGCAAGGGCTGTGCCCTCATGATGGAAAGGTTGTGCAGCATGTAGCAGACCACCACGACTCTTGACACCCGCTCTACCGTGTACTGCAGGGCTCCTCCAGTGTGATCCAGGCAACAGAAGCGTTGTTTCAGCATGCCAATGGTCTGTTTTGTCACATTTCGTGTGGCAGCATGGCTTTCATTGTATGTATGCTTCACACGTGTGCGTGGGTTGCACACCAGAGTCATGAGACTCCTCCTCCCTCTTCCAGCAGCTTGTCCTGCTCTGCGTGGCCTCAGTTCGTTCTCCAAGTCATGCTGTATTCCAAGGGGAATGCCTACTGATGCACCCATGTCTGGCAGCAAGTGGTTTGTGCAGAAGCCTTGAAGTCAGTAAAAAGTCCTTCAGCACCTGCCACATCACTGCCTGTAGACTTTTGCAACTTGAAACAACTATAGAAAGCACCAAACACTTGTAGAATTGTAGCAACAGCCAGAAGAAACCAACCAGCAACTAACCTGTAAGTAGTTGATGATCCCTTTAAATAGCGCTGGTAGGAGGTCCTTCCTGCTGCTGAACGTGTGTTCAGTTTTGCAAGTTTAAGAGAAGGCATTAGCTGGAGCGTTGAGCTCCAAAATGGCACTGCTGGCATCAAATCAGCGTTGCACACTGATTGACGTCATGATCTGCCTGCTCGACGTCATGATCTGCCTGCTTGGCATACTTCTGGTGGACGTTAGCTGCACGCGCTCTAACGCCCTCACCAATATGGTGTCCGGTGCATTTCGCCCCACAAGTGTGCTTGTGCGCATCGGATGCCATTTTGGTACCCAAACGGCACCCAAACAATGGGCACTACCGATCCCAATTTCGTGCCAAGGATTTTTAATAGGGATGTAACAAATAGGGATTTTCTTCACAGTTCATATCATACAAAATGTATAGACTTCTAATATCTATCTGAGATGTGAGGAGTTGATTTCTGTTAGCTGCTTTCCACAGGCACAGCACAGTCTGGTACGTAAAATATAATTTCAAATGTGTTTGGATTACAAAGCAGGTAGAAATTACGTAACACTGACTGCCTGAAATTAATATAATTAAAGTAAATTGCTGGATAACACATGTAAATTGACAGGGATCGTACACCTGGGTGAGTTTACAAAACCATTAAATTAATTTGCTAAACTTGGTTGAACGATGGGTGATTCAGGGCATATTTTCCTCTTATGTGGGTAGGATTGTGTGAATGTAACAAAGCCACTCGATTCTCCATCATTTAACTGAATGGAAAGAAAATCAAACAGGTTCCGTTCTGGGTGTGCAATTCTTCCCATCTGATTTTCCTCTATGCGCTGCACCCAGGTTGATCCTTTATGCCCAATTGCAATAAGAGAAAAAATTGTGCCCTTCTGTTCTCCTGTAACATAGTTTGTAACTTTAAAGGTTACAAGAATTACACATCATTACTTGCAGGGTTAGTGGCTGAGGCAGAAACTATGTCAACATGAAAGATTGGATTGAATAGGTGGATGAAGGAAAAAGGGTTGATTATGGGAACAAAGTGGGTAAATGTAATTAGAACTAATTGCTTGCATGGAGGATAAATGACGACACAGACTGGTTGGGCCAAATGGCCTATTTTCGTGTTGTAACTTCTATGTATTTCTATGTCAAACGGGTGTTTGCTTCAGCAGGGGTGGGGGCTTTCTAAGTGCGAGTTTTGATGCAACAGAGTCGGGGAGATCATTTTGCTTCGGGGAGAGGGGGTGTCAGCCATTGATTTGTGCCTCAGTGAGGTGGGGGGGTGGAGAGAAAGATTGGAGGAGAGGGTTGGTGAAGGTTTGAGAGAGAACGAGGGCAGGGAAGATAAGAAAGAGGAAGATGAGAGGGGGAAAGGATGAGAGAGGGAGGAGAGAAGTGGGAGAGGGGAGGAGACAGGAAAGGAGGTGGGGGAGAGTGGGGGGAAAGAGGCAGGGAAAGAAAAGAAGGGGATGGGGAGAAGGAAGAGCTAAATGGGTGTTTGCTTCAGCAGGAGTACGGAGGTTTCTGAGTGAGAATTTTGCTTCAATAGGGAGGAGGTTGGTAAATTCTGCCTTAGTGAGAGGGTTGGTTCTTTTTTAGCACATTACAGTTTGCCATGGTTACTTATTTTCCTCCGTGGAATGTTTTGTGGGCTTTCCAGCTTCATTTGCTTTGGACTTTCGATGATAGCACTCACATTTCGCGGGTCATTTTGATTCCTTGCCATTATTTTTATACTTCCTCTTCAGGGCAGCTGCAGTAACTTCAGATTTCATTATATCTCTTGGGGGTTGTTACTCCATTTAACTGGATACGTACTTAATGACTCATTTTTTGTATCAGTGTTCTGCAACAGCGACCGTGATTGCCTTTAAGTTTGTTCCCACTATTGACTATATCATTCCTTTACCGATTCGAACATTGTGCGTATATTTTTAATATTTTCTTCATTTTTAACAAATCTTTTTTTCGTTTTTTCTTTAAACCTTTTTTGTTCCAAAGGTGGATGTTCAACTTTTCCTTTAGGTGGCCCTCGCGAAAGGTTGTGTCACATAACGTTATTGTCAGTGCCATACCGTTGGAATGTTGAGACTACTCACTGTTTTTAAAGTAAAATGGATTGGTAATGTCTATAAATATTTTGCTTATAGTACTGCACAACAATTAACCTGTGAAGTAATTTCTGTGAACAGTTTACCAAAAAAAGGCTTTTTGAGTTTTCCGGTCACCCCATTAGGCCTTCTTGACCAAGTTAATGATTTGGGGCTGTAACCTCAGATGCTAAGAGGTAAATGAGCAGATCCATTCATATTTATACAATTTGATATCGATCAGGGGTGGCCAACCTTTCAAACTCAATAGCCCAAAAAAATGAAACTGTATACATGCAAAAGGCTACATATTTTAAATATAGTCACCTAGACATTTCAGGGGAGGGGTTATGCTGCTGCAAGTGAGGAGGGGCAGAATTTACAGATGTCATTTTGATGCAGTGTTGACCCTATCAAAAATCGTGGGGTCAACTTAGCTAAATGAATTAAGGCAGGTTGGCAGCATAAACTTAGCCTGCCGCATTAGAGTAACACATGGGGTGAGAGGGGAAGCAGAATCACATGGGAAGATGCCATCTTGGTCCAAGGAGCACCCTGACTGGAAGCCATCAAGGGGAGCAGGAAAATAGTGATTAAGAAGCAGAGATCTGGTGCATTAGCAAAATATAACATTTGCTGCTGCTGAAGAGTGCAATGGCAGCATTGGATCAGCAGCCATGGCACAGAGGCTAGAAAGAAGAGCCTACCTTGATCTAGGTGGCCAGAGCTCCTGCCGGAAACAGGCTTAATTATTAAATGCCAATCGGGGCCGTAGTTATGGTCCCCGATGATATTTATGTCTCCGCCCACATCGCTAATGCCAGTTCCTGATCCCGCCCACAAACCATGGGAGACAATACATGTCAGGAGATGGCTATTTCCAGTGATATTTAAAGGGATCCTTGGTTATTCTGAGGTAAAACTGTAGAAAGTTTTGGGAAACATTTTGCTTGTATTATTTTGTGATTTTTTTTTGCTACTTAGATGATTTCAGAGTGCTTGTAGTTGTTGCAGAACATTCTGAGCTCTTAAGGGGCTTCTGGTAATGCACTTGTTTTAGCCCATCATGATCCTGCACTCTGGAATTCCTTTCGTAAGCTACTCTGCCTGGCTACTTCTCTCCCTGAAATGTATTGTCACATGGTTTGTCACATGGTTTAGTATGAGCATGCTCAGTTCGCTCTGGTCTAGTAAAGCAAGCACATTGACTAGCAACTCATGTCTCTGTCCTTCATTTGTTCTACCCACATATATTACACTCCCTATCACCAAATGCATCTTCAAAGCATATGATTCAATACTCAACTGGAGTATGGTGTCCAATTCTGGGCACCGCACTTTCGGAAGGATGTGAAGGCCTTAGAGAGTGTGCAGAAAAGATTTACAAGAATGGTTCCAGGGATGAGGGACTTCAGTTATGTGGCTAGACTGGAGAAGCTGGGGTTGTCCTCCTTAGAGCAGAGAAGGTTGAGAGGAGATTTGATAGAGGTGTTCAAAATCATGATGGATCTAGACAAAGTAGATGGAGAAAAACTGTTCGCATTGGCAGAAGGGTCGAGAACCAAACGACACAGATTTAAGGTGATTGGCAGAAGAACCAAAGGCGACATGAGGAAAAACTTTTTATACACAGCGAGTGGTTAGGATCTGGAATGCACTGCCTGAAAGGGTGGTGGAGGCAGATTCAATCGTGGCTTTCAAAAGGGAATTGGATAAGTACCTCGAGGAAAAAAATTTGCAGGGTTACAGGGAAAGGGTGGGGGAGTAGGACTAGCTGAAGTGCTCTTGCAGAGAGCCGGCATGGGCTCGAGGGGCCAAGTGGCCTCCTTCTGTGCTGTAACCATTCTATGATTCTATGATTCAACCATATCTTCTCACTCACCTCCCCAACTCTTCTGACTCCTACTTGGTGTCTGTCTGCCCATTTCCCCCCATTTTGGCATGTTAAAGGCATTAAAGGCACTGTATAAGTGAACGTTGTTACTGGAGCTGCATCCACCGCCCACCCGATGTCTGTCGAAACAGAAAATCTGACCCTTAGTGCAAGCCTTGGTTCTGTGGTAGTGCTTTTGTTCTGAATCAGAAAGTGGTGGGTTCAAACCCCAACCAGAGACTTGAGCAAATTATCCCGGCTAACACTTCAGTACAGTACTGAGGGAGCGCTGTGCTGTCAGAGGTGCCGCCTTTCAGATATGACGTTAAACCGAAGCCCCGTCTACCCACTCAAGTGAACATAAAAGATTCCACTGCATTATTTGCAGAGGATTTCTCCTGGTGCCCTGGCCAACATTTATCCCTCAATTAACATCACTGAGGTCATTTATCTCATTGCTGTTGGTGGGATCTTGCTGTGCGCAAATTGGCTGCAGCAATTTCCTGCTTTACAACTGTGGCTACACTTCAAAATGCACTTCATTGATGGTAAAGCATTTTGAAGTCCTTGGGTCATGAAAGGTGCAATGAAACTGCAAGTTCTTATTTGAAATAGTCAAAAATTGCAGTGTTTGTCACATGTCACTTCTAACGCACAGACCTCTTCCTTACATATGAGTTAATCTAGATACTTCCTAAGTGAGTCAATCCAGACACCACCTAGCAACCACTGGCAAATGCTAGGAGCAGGTTTTTATTTATTTTTAGTTCTCTCAATATATATGGTTGGAAAATTGTTATACAGTGCAAAAACATAATTATTGTTTTACACAAATAAGGATAAAATATCACACATGGAACTGCTGAGACTTTGGCTTCGATTTTTACTGGGGGCGTGTTTGGAACGGGTGGGAGGGATACCCCCACGGGGAGTTCAGTGTGAGGCCAGGCCATTTCAACTCCCAGGCCTTATTTAAATATTACAGCACTGTCTCCCGCACGAAACCGGCAGGACTGACGTCAGGGCCAGTGGGCGGGAGTGGGAAATCGGCACGGGAGCCTTAGGATAGCGGGGACCCGAAGGAACGGTCCTCGGCATAACCTCAGCACTGGGCAAAGGCTTTGCCAGCCGATGCCAGCACCGAGAGGGTGAGACAAGAGAAGCCCTAGAACTCCTTGCGGGGCCTGCGGGGGGGAGCAATCGTGCTCCTCCTGACCCACAAGGAGTGCGGTAAAAGGCACTTACCTTCTTGAGCCAGCAGCTCCCACCTCCCTTTTGCTGCGGGTTTCCCAAGCACTGGGAAACCCACGCGGCATTTGTTAAATTTAAATCAGGATCCCAATTGCAACGTGACTGCCTGATTTAAATATGTTAATAAAATGTCCTGCCTCACCACGGCGGGACACTCACGCACCACAAAACCCGCCGCTGTGAACATGGCAGCATGAGTGTACGCAGCGGGTTGCAGGACGCGTTCCCCATTTAAAACTTTTTTACCCCCAACCTTTTCCTGCCCATCGTGGGAAGTTAATATCGAGGCCATTATTACTTTACCTGCAGTTTTTTTGTGCCAAATTAACCATATTTTCCATTATTTGACAACATTTTGCTGCTGCCTCTAAACAATAGATACATTTTTGTACATGATAGTATCTTTGCTGTAAACGGTTTACAATTCTAAATGATTTTTCTTTACTGTGTTATAAAGTTTTATGTAATCTCAAGTTGATCTTTAGTACAACCTGTACAACTCTCAAAATACGTAAGGGATTCCAAACATGGCCGTGAAATTATGAGGGGTTCTTCTATTCTCCCACCGTAGAAGTCCAATGAAACTAACTATTTGCAACTCCAAATTTCTGATTGGTCCCCTTGGAGGACAAGACACACCCAACAGTTTGTCTGGAATGTGTAATTAGATCCTGCCTGCCTGAGTAATTGAGATCTTTGTAATGTGTAATTTGATCCATTCATTGTGACAGCCAGGCTCCAGAGCTCACAGTGCTAACACTACTGCTTTCAGAGAACAGACAGGGCTCACCCTCCCGGGTTAGGACCTTCTCCCCCCATCCCCAACAAGTTCCTGAACTTCTCCCTCCACCCCCCCAAACAGATTGTTGAACTTCTCCCCCACCCCCCAACAAATTCCTGGTCTTCCCCCCACCCCCCCAACAAGTTCCTGACCTTCTCCACCCCAACAAATTCCTGACCTCCTCCCCCCAGAACAGATTCCTGACCTAATCCCCCCAAAAAAGTTCCTGACCTCCTCCCCACCAACAAGTTCCTGAGCTCCATCGCCCAACAGGTTCCTGACCTAATCCCCACCAACAAGTTCCTGACCTCCTCCCCCTCCCAACAAGTTCCTAACCTTCACCCACTGACAAGTTCCTGACCTTCTCCACCCCCTCCCAACAACGTTCCTGACCTACCCTAACAAGTTCCTGACCATCTACCCCACCACACCCAACAGCAGCCCCCCGCCCACCCCACCCCACCCCCGAGCTGGGCCTATAGCCGGTGAATGGGCTCCGGGCTTGGAGTTTGTGCTGGGCCTACAGCAAGTGAATGGGCTCCGGGTCCGGGGTTTGTGCTGGGCCTACAGTCGGTGAATAGGCTCCAGGCTTGGGGTTTGTGCTGGGCCTACAGTCGGTGAATAGGCTCCAGGCTTGGGGTTTGTGCTGGGCCTACAGTCGGTGAATGGGCTCCGGGGTTTGTGCTGGGCCAACAGTCAATGAATGGGATCCGGGGTTTGTGCTGGGCCTACAGTCGGTGAATAGGCTCTGGGTCCAGGGTTTGTGCTGGGCCTACAGTCGGTGGATGGGCTCTGGGTTCGGGGTTTGTGCTGGGCCTACAGTCGGTGAATGGGCTCCGGGGTTTGTGCTGGGCCTACAGTCGGTGAATGGGCTCCAGGCTCGGGGTTTCTGCTGGTCCTACAGTCGGTGAATGGGCTGCAGAGTTTGTGCTGGGCCTACAGTCGGTGAATGGGCTCCAGGCTCGGGGTTTGTGCTGGGCCTACAGTCGGTGAATAGGCTCCAGGCTCGGGGTTTCTGCTGGGCCTACAGTCGGTGAATGGGCTCCGGGGTTTGTGCTGGGCCTACAGTCGGTGAATGGGCTCCAGGCTCGGGGTTTGTGCTGGGCCTACAGTTGGTGAATGGGCTCCAGGCTCAGGGTTTGTGCTGGACTTACAGTCGGTGAATAGACTCCAGGCTCGGGGTTTGTGCTGGACCTACAGTCAGTGAATGGGCTCCAGGTTTGTGCTGGGCCAACATTCGGCTCTGGGTCCGGGGTTTCTGCTGGGCCTACAGTCGGTGAATGGGCTCCGAGGTTTGTGCTGGGCCTACAGTCAGTGAATAGGCTCTGAGTCCGGGGTTTGTGCTGGGCCTACAGTCGTTGAATGGGTTCTGGGTCCAGGGTTTGTGCTGGGCCTACAGTTGGTGAATGGGCTCCGGGTATGGGGTTTGTGCTGGGCCTACAGTCGGTGAATGGGCTCTGGGTCCAGGGTTTGTGCTGGGCCTACTGTTGGTGAATGGGCTCTGGGTTCGGGGTTTGTGCTGGGCCTACAGTCGGTGAATGGGCTCCGGGGTTTGTGCTGGGCCTACAGCAGGTGAATGGGCTCCGGGTCCGGGGTTTGTGCTGGGCCAACAGTCGGTGAATGGGCTCCAGGCTCGGGGTTTGTGCTGGGCCTACAGTCGGTGAATAGGCTCCAGGCTCGGGGTTTGTGCTGGGAACAACAGTCGGTGAATGGGCTCCGGGGTTTGTGCTGGGCCTAGAGTCGGTGGATGGGCTCTGGGTCCAGGGTTTGTGCTGGGCCTACAGTCGGTGAATGGGCTCTGGGTCCAGGGTTTGTGCTGGGCCTACAGTCGGTGAATGGGCTCTGGGTCCAGGGTTTGTGCTGGGCCTACAGTCGGTGAATGGGCTCTGGGTCCAGGGTTTGTGCTGGGCCTACAGTCAGTGAATGGGCTCTGGGTCCAGGGTTTGTGCTGGGCCTACAGTCAGTGAATGGGCGCTGGGTCCAGGATTTGTGCTGGGCCTACTGTTGGTGAATGGGCTCCAGGCTCAGAGTTTGTGCTGGGCCACACGCGGTTGCAACGACGGGTGCACATGCGTGGCTCCGGTGGTGGTGCAGGATGGTCTTTCAGCTCCGCTCCCGTGCGTATGCGCAGAACTCAAATTTGTTCATGCAAATAATCACTCCGAAAATACAGTGGAGACCCCGCCTAACACAGTTACCTTGCTTAGTAGATTATTCCAAATGTTTAGCACCTATTGAGTAGAGGGAGGACCCCTGCAGAATTTCACGGGCAGGATATCTTACTCATTTCCAACCACAGTAAAGCTACGCTGACACTCCAGTGCAGTACTGAGGGAGTGCTGCACTGTCGGAGGTGCCGCCTTTCGGATGAGACGTTAAACCGAGGCCCCGTCTGCTCTCCCAGGTGGACAGAAATTATAGAAACATAGAAACATAGAAGATAGGAGCAGGAGTAGGCCATTCGGCCCCTCGAGCCTGCTCCGCCATTCGATGAGATCATGGCTGATCATCCAAACTCAGTACCCTGTCCCTGCCTTCTCCCCATATCCCTTGATACCTTTAGCCTTAAAAAATATATCTAACTCCTTCTTGAATATATTTACTGACTTGGCCTCAACTGCCTTCTGTGGTAGAGAATTCCACAGGTTCACCACTCTCTGGGTGAAGAAATTCCTCCTCATCTCTGTCCTAAATGGCTTACCCCTTATCTTTAGACTGTGACCTCTTGTTCTTGACTCACCCGCCATCGGGAACATCCTTCCTGCATCCAGTCTGTCTAGCTCTGTTAGAATTTTATAAGTTTCAATGAGATCTCCTCTCATTCTTCTAAACTCCAGCGAGTATAAGCCCAATCGACCCAATCTCTCCTCATACGTCATTCCTGCCATCCCAGGTATCAGTCTGGTGAATCTTCGCTGCACACCCTCCATGGCAAGAACATCCTTCCTCATATAAGGCGACCAAAACTGTACACAATACTCAAGGTGTGGTCTCACCAAGGCCCCGTACAGCTGCAGCAAGAAATCCTTGTTCCTGTACTCAAACCCTCTCGCTACGAAGGCCAACATACCATTTGCCTTCATAACCGCCTGCTGTACCTGCATGCTTACCTTCAGCGACTGGTGCACAAGGACACCCAGGTCTTGTTGCACTTCCCCTTCTCCCAATCTATTGCCATTCAGATAATAATCTGCCTTTCTGTTTTTGCCACCAAAGTGGATAACCTCGCATTTATCCACATTATACTGCATCTGCCATGCTTCTGCCCAATCACCCAACCTGTCCAAATCATACTGGAGTTTCTCGGCATCCTCCTCACAGCACACACGCCCACCCAGCTTTGTGTCATCTGCAAACTTGGAGATATTACATCTAGTTCCCTCGTCTAGATCATTAATATATATTGTGAATAGCTGGGGTCCTAGGACCGATCCCTGCGGAACCCCACTAGTCACTGCCTGCCACTCGGAAAAAGATCCGTTTATTCCAACTCTTTGCTTCCTGTCTGCCAACCAGTTCTCTATCCAAGTCAGTACCTTGCCCCCAATCCCATGTGCCTTAACTTTACACGCTAATCTCTTATGCGGGACCTTATCGAAAGCCTTCTGAAAGTCCAAATACACCACATCCACTGGTTCTCCCTTATCTATTCTATCAGTTACATCCTCAAAAAATTCCAGTAGATTAGTCAAGCACGATTTACCTTTTGTAAATCCATGTTGACTTTGTCCAATCCTGTCACTGTTTTCCAAGTGCTCTGCTATTACATCTTTTATAATGGACTCTAGCATTTTCCCCACAACCGATGTCAGGCTTACCGGTCTATAATTCCCCGTTTTTTCTTTACCACCTTTTTTGAACAGTGGGGTAACATTAGCTACCCTCCAATCCATGGGAACTGTTCCAGAGTCTATAGAATTTTGGAAGATGACCAGCAATGCATTTACTATTTCTAGGGCCACTTCCTTAAGTACCCTAGGATGTAGATTATCAGGCCCTGGGGATTTATCGACCTTTAATGCCGTCAAATTCCCTAACACCATTTCCCTACAAATACTGATTTCATTCAGTTCCTCCCTTTCATTAGACCCTATGTTCCCCGACATCTCTAGGAGGTTATTTGTGTCCTCCTTTGTGAAGACAGAGCCAAAGTATGTATTTAATTGGTCTGCCATTTCTTTGTTCCCCATTATAAATTCCCCTGATTCTGACTGCAAGTGACCTACGCTTGACTTCACCAATCTTTTTCTCTTCACATATTTATAAAAGCTTTTACAGTCAGTTTTTATGTTCCCTGAAAGCTTACTTTCATATTCTATTTTCCCCCTCTTAATTAATCCCTTTGTCCTCCTTTGCTGAATCCTAAACTGCTCCCAATCCTCAGGTTTACTGCTTTTTCTGGCCAATTTATATGTCCTCTCCTTGGATCTTATGCTATCCCTGATTTCCCTTGTCAGCCATGGTTGAGTCACCTTTATTGTTTTATTTTTATGCCAGACAGGGATGAACAAATTCTGTAGTTCATCCATGCGATCTTTGAATGTTTGCCATTGCCTATCCACCGTCAACCCTTTGAGTAACATTCCCCAATCTATCCTACCCAACTCGCGCCTCATACCATCGTAGTTTCCTTTATTTAAATTCAGGACCCGAGTCTCTGAGTCAACTATTTCATTCTCCATCTTAATGAAGAATTCTATCATATTATGATCGCTCCGCCCCAAGGAAACCCGCACAACAAGATTGCTAATTAATCCTTTCTCGTTACATAATACCCAGTCTAAGAGGGCCTGGTCTCTAGTTGGTTCCTCGACATATTGGTCCAGGAAACCATCCCGTATACACTCCAGGAATTCCTCCGCCACAGTATTGTTACTAATTTGGTTAGCCCAATCTATATGTAGATTAAAGTCACCCATGATAACTGCTGTGCCCTTATTGCACGCGTCTCTAATTTCCTGTTTAATGCCATCCCCAACCTCTGCATTACTGTTTGGGGGTCTGTATACCACTCCCACTAACGTTTTCTGCCCCTTGGTATTTCTCAGTTCTACCCATACGGATTCCACATCATCAGAGCTAATATCCTTCCTTACAATTGTGTTAATCCCCTCTTTAACCAGCAATGCTACCCCACCTCCTTTTCCTTTTTGCCTGTCTTTCCTGAATATCGAATACCCCTGGATGTTTAATTCCCAGCCTTGGTCACCCTGGAGCCATGTCTCCGTAATCCCAATCATATCATATCCGTTTACCTCTATTAGCGCAGCTAATTCATCCATCTTATTACGAATGCTCCTCACATTAAGACATAAAGCCTTCAGGCTTGTTTTTTTAACACTCTTAGACCTTTTAGAATTATTATTTACTGTGGCCATGTTTGATTTAAACTCTTGATTTCTCTGACTGTCACCTTTGCTTTTCTCCTTCCTGTCTTTTGCTTCTATCCTTGTTTCCCTTTCCTCTGTCTCCCTGCTCAGGTTCCCAACCCCCTGCCATTTTAGTTTAAACCCTCCCCCAGAGCACTAGCAAACACTCCCCCTAGGACATCGGTCCCGGCCCTGCCCAGGTGCAAACCGTCCAGTTTGTACTGGTCCCACCTCCCCCAGAACCGGTTCCAATGTCCCAGGAATTTGAATCCCTCCCCCTTGCACCATTCCTCTAGCCACGTATTCATTTGAAATATCCTTCTATTTCTACTCTGACTAGCACATGGCACTGGTAGCAATCCTGAGATTACTACCTTTGAGGTCCTATTTTTTAATTTACCTAATAACTCCCTATATTCTGCTTTTAGGACCTCATTCCATTTTTTACCTGTATCGTTGGTACCTATATGCACCACGACAACTGGCTGTTCACCCTCCCCCTCCAAAATGCTCTATCCCATGGCAGTATTTTGAAGAAGAGCAGGGGAGTTATCCCCGGTGTCCTGGCCAATATTTATCCCTCAACCAACAAAACAAAAACAGATTATCTGGTCATTACCACATTGCTGTTTGTGGGAGCTTGCTGTGCGCAAATTGGCTGCCGCGTTTCCTACATTACAACAGTGACTCCACTTCAAAAAGTACTTCATTGGCTGTAAAGCGCTTTGAGACATCCGGTGGTCGTGAAAGGCGCTATATAAATGCAAGTCTTTCTTTTCATTGATATTATACACAAGCAATTCCATAAACTGATTACTCACTTTATCCAAAGCATTAAATCAGGACAAGAGTCTAAACCTTGAATATACCACTCAGCAGCAAATATACTGTGAATTAATCAGGTTCTTCTTTTTGCTGACTTTGTCCAAAGAAATGTCAAGGAGGGTAATTTTAACAATGTCCACCTGGCAGGAAACTCATGGGATCAGATCGTCAGATGGGCCGCCCGTTTTAACTTTCCAATGGCAATGCCTCATCGCATTTCACCATTGTGAGAAGTGAGCAACCCTGGGCTGACTGCGGGTGGACGCCAACACCCGAGCTGCCTTTCCTTCCTTCACTGGAACTAATGTCATGCCTACGCTGAGCAATGTGTGCCTAAGATTGGCAGCTGGTGACAGTAAGAATGCTGTGTCTGGAACAGATGGAGATCTGTTTTGGAGAAAATCAACAGGAAGCAGCCCCAAAAAAATAAATTCGCAGAACTACAATGCAGAGTCATATGGCAAGTTGATATCACAACAGTTCCAAAATTTGTCAGTCCCAGTTTTCAGAGAGGGCCTCTTCCTGCACTCAGCATGGAGGCTGCCCAGTGCCCATTGGATGTGGAGCTGAGCTGCAGAAGACCATGCGGAATTCATTGGGACAATGATTTGAATAGATTACCATCATTTTGGGGGCTATAATGAAGCTGGTGCACTCTCAGCTCAGCCTGAAATACTCCTCAAACCTTGTTCAGTCTGTTTTCCTACACTGCCAGTGCTTGGGTCTACCAGCCTGTTTCTACACTGCTCTCTCGTGGCAGGGGTGGTGTCGCACCCACCGTGCAATGTTCGGGAATAGATCCCTAACTCTCCAAGCTTTCAGCCTTCTCAAACAAAATTATTTCCCTCTAACTCATAGGATTTAGGATCTAATTTGTAGATACTAACTGTTTGCAACTTAAACCTGTTGTAATTGAACAGTTTCTCAATAAATCCTACATTTTGAATGGACATCCTGACAATATAAGTGGCATGCAAATGAATGGAAGTTATACAAAACTTGAATCTGTAAAGTATTGTGACTTCTAAAACAAAGCAACTGAAAATGACTGGACTCTTCCCAATAGCAAATTTTACAATAAAAGAAGATATCTTAATTAGAATCACTGTATGATAAGAGTACAATTGGCATTCCCGGAGCTAAGACTGGATCTGAGGGGTATCATTGTAGGTGTTCCCCCCACCCGACTCAAAAGAAACAAATTATGTACCACTGCAGTGCTTTTCAGGTCTCAGACACATGTGAATCATACCATGCCAGATGATAGTGTCATGACTTGTCAGAATTTTTCCATTGTATAATGTACTGCTGCTGCTTCACCTGAGGCTGTTTCTGCTTATTCTGATCCAAATTAGACACACAAATGAAGATAATTGGCACCTCCACCCTTGGCAAAAATACAACGCCTCTACTTTCACAGTCAGCACATCAGTCCCTTGCTGACGACTTCCAGAAATATTGATTTCTTACCAAGTTTTTCTTAAATACTGTGCCGAATTGTTGCTTCATGCTAAACTGAAAGCATCCTGTCCAGACTACACACGAACTTTAGTACTGTCAAGTCAAATGCAAAACTCATTTTACTGCACGGCCTGAAAGTGGCAACGAGTATTAATGTTGAACATGATTAAAAAACAGTAATTCCCAGTACAGACTGAAAAGTGATGGATTACAGATAGTAACTGATGAGGGCGAGTAGTGGAATTGAGCTGATAATTGGTGAACAGACACAAAAGGAGACACAATGGGGGTAATTTGAACTTCACTCGGCAGGCAAGAAACCCACAGGATCGGGTGGAAAGTCGGTTTGACACCCCACCCAATATCACTCTCCATTGACTGCAATAGAGAGTAAAATCGGGCGTTGCACCCGATCTCGTCAGTTTCCCGACGGGCGGCTGAGGTTACAATTGCCCCCAGTGAGTTTCATGGTATGAGATATCAACTTCAGAGAAATCATCCCATCACCATTTTGACAAGAAGATTGCTAGTAAGTATTTATGAATTTTACCTTAATGTGGTATAAAATGATTAGATAATATGCAGGTTGAAATCATGGAAGATATTTAAAAGCCCTTGTATTTTTTTTAATTCATTTTTGGGATGTGGGCATCGCTGGCAAGGGTGGCATTTATTGCCCATCCTAGTTGCCCTGAGGAGGTGCTGGTGGGTTGCATGAACTGCTGGAAGTGGTTTAATACAATTGAGTGGCTTGTTAGACCACTTCAGAAGTCAGTTAAGAATCAGCCACGTAGTGTGGGACTGGACCTAATTTGGTGCAAACTGATCTTGCATTCTACTTTAGTTCCCATTGCTATGGTCATCATCAAAGTCTCAACAGTTATCATTAAAGGATCACTGGCCAAAACATAATTTTCTAATGTATTTGCAATGTGACAACTCCCGCCACACTGTCAAAACTACTAACCTGTTTCTCTGATTAATACTAAAATATCTGTCTCTTTCTGTCCCCATTTCTCCCTTTGTGTCTCTATCTGCACAATTCCTTTATGCCTGGCATGTCTCCACATACACCTCTTTGTTCACCCCCCAGCCAATGTCTGTGGCCTCGCTCCCGATAACTTTATCCTCTGAGATGGCCAGGCTGGAATGGCCATAACCAGAGGGAGGCCATGGTTTCGGACAGGGGAACTGAAATGGCCTAAGCAAGCAGCCGTTAAAAATATTAAATGGCCATTACAACTGAAGAAAGAGGAAGAGCCGAGAACAGGTAAAAATATGGTGGGGTTAGCAAAGGCAAAGGAAAGGTGCACTAAAAATGCTGGGGACAAGATATGAACAGTCAAAAAAATTAACTAGATGGGAAGAGAGGCAGATATATAGAAGAAGGGATGACTGTGATGGACCAGTGGACTGGGTCAGTGATGGAGTTTATTTTTTTCAGTGGTGCCAGAAAATATAGATACTGTGAAAAATTCAGGGCATCTGGGAGGTTTGAAAATGTTTTGGGAGTGGGCGGCAATTGCAGCAAAATGTTGAAGCTAAAAAAATGGCAGGCACACCTGGGTCACCAGAGGTGGAAGAACTGAAAAGCAATGACAGGTAAATATAAAGGTCATTTTAACCGGTGTTATTGCATGCCTATTAAAAGTAACATAACTAGTTACCAAGTATCACAAGTCATAATTATGTTACATAGAAGAAAGATTAATATAGTTCAAAAGGAGCATTAAAGTTCAAATTTAAGAAACAGAAAAGGTTTATTTTTCAGTGTTATAATGTCTGAGTTAAAACCTTACATAACTGCTTGATTCAGCAGACAGGAATTTCCAGGAGTCTGAGAGCTAACCCTGGAACATCGGGATGAATGAAGAAGTGTTAGTAATTCAAATATTCCTCTATGACTCAAATCAACAGACGATCACAGAAACCATAGTAAATAGGTTTAAGTGCTGCAACTTGTTCAGCAAAATCACCAGTGACTCCTTCAGGCACACGAACATAAGTTTTTTGAACATCCCCTTTATTAAACATACAAGTCAGAACTCACCAATGAATTTCCAATAGTAAGCTGTCTGCTCTGCTCATATGTTGATTGCACCAGATCCAGTAGTTTATTTCTCACCCAATGTACCCTTTTATTTGTTCCCCCCCAACCTTTTTTTTCCTCCTAGAAGCTGGCAGCTGTCCTTCATTCTGCCAGTGGATTTCACACTTCATTCAGCCTTAATCTGTCACATTAACACCACCTCTAGCCTTGCATATCTCTTAATGTCTCTTCATCTCCCCCTTTGTTCCTTTATCCCCTCCCCCTTTTCCCAGCTTTACCCTGGCCTTAAATCTATTTGATTTCGGGCTCTTCCCAGTTCTGATGAAAGGTCATCGACCTGAAACGTTAACTCTCTTTCTCTCTCCACGGATGCTGCCTGGCCTGCTGAGTTTTTCCAGCGTTTTCTGTTGTTATTTCGGATTTCCAGCATCAGCAGTATTTTGCTATCGTGTAATGTTATCACACTTGATATTGCGAACATTGTAAAGCTGTTCAGTGATCCTGCCAGCGTCTCGAAATGCACACGGACTAAAATAAAGTGCTCATTTGAGAAAAGGACTATAAAGCTTTGCAGACTCGGCAACCTTTCACCAAAGCAGCAGAAATGCTGTAATAGGACAGATTCACTTTAAGATGGTGCATTTTGTTAATCAGCAGCATCTCACAAACCTTTCAATGGTGTTTGTTCAGCTCAGGACAGTAACTCCAGCTATTATAATTATTCATTATTGAATGCTCCTGTTTAATTTTTGCATGTGGTTGCTCTCAGTCTTCCTTAATTCTGCTCCTGTCCTGGACGCCATCTCCTGTCGGTTTTTGGACATGTTGCAACCCTAGTTGTAAGCTGAGAGAGATGTAGGGGGTAATTTTGACATTGTGCAATAGTGTAAAATGGGTGATAGTGAATCAGCAACCTATTTTACATCTCTCCCAATTTTTATTTCCATTGAAGTTAATAGAAATAAAAATCGGGAGAGATGCAATATGGGTTGCCGATTCACTAACGCCCGTTTTACACTATCGGACAAAGTCAAAATTACCACCACAGTGTGTAAAGCCGTGCTGTTGCTATTCTGTATGTATTTTTTGGATTAATGCCGAATTTTGAGATGCAGCTTTTGTATTCCCAAAGGTCTGGTTTACATATTAGTAGCACATTTCGGAATATTTACCCATTTTTCTACAGGAAAGAGTTGCATTTAAATGGTGGATTTTTAAAGCACAGTGTATTCACACACAAGTTTTAAAACGAAAGCACGGAGGCAAAGGGTGGTTTGAATGCTAACGAGCTGCCACTGAAGTTCTTTCCGCAAACAGCGAGGACCATAAGCAATCATTAACTTGTCTCAATAATCGCTAGACACCTCACACCCATTGTGTTGGGAAGTCCCTGGTCTCTGGTGCTCGACAGAATTTGTCTGGGATCAGCCCCATCCTCTGTTAGTGAATGCAGGGAGATAAAATGAGGGCAAAAGCACACACTAACAGTCAGGTTAGGGTGGGCTTTCATCCAGACTCGGAAGGTTAGTTACAGAAGTGTAGTTAGAAGTTACTTTGTTTAAGTCAACCAAGATGACATGCTGGTGTGTAGGAGTACAGCATGTTCATTATTAGATATGATAAGTAATGATAGATTGTTTCCACTAGTCCACAAGGTGATAACAAGAGGGCACAAATTTAAAGACAGTCACAAAAAGAATTAAAGGGTAAATTAGAAAATAATTATTTGCACAGAGTGCTTTGAATGTGGAATTCCCTGCCACAAACCCTTGTTGAAGCAGAATTCATAAATCCTTTCAAAAGGGGAATTAGGTTTTTACCTGAAAAAGATGAGTATTAAAGGCTATGGGAGTGAGCAGGAGAATAGGATTAGACTAAGTGGCTCATATGGAAAAAACAGTAGCACAAACTTGATGGGCCAAATGGTTTGTTTTCTGTGCTGTAACATTACATGATTCAATGTAGATTCTGGGAGCGAACAATAGTTTTCTCTGCAGTTTTCCAAACAAGGCTACAACATTACTGGTGTTGGCCTTGTTAAAACAATGCAAAACAAATATTTCTCAAATATTGATGTTATATCACCAGAATTATTGCTAGTTATTGAGTTTCAAGGGATTTGCTAGACAAAACAAGTTACAAACTGGAACAAATTGTCAGATTCTGGTTGAGCTGCCATACATTCCCAACATTTATTATTTTTATTTCAGATTCCAGGCGTGTTTTTAAGTATCTTTGTTTGAAAAGACAAAGATTTCTGCAATGGTTTCTCTTCCCGCTCCCGCACTGTTCCCTCTGGAGTTCCTCAAGGATCTATCCTTGGCCTCCTCCTATTTCTGATCTACATGCTGCCCCTCGGCGACATCATCTGAAAACACGTCAGTTTCCACATGTACGCTGATAACACCCAGCTCCACCTCACCACCACTTCTCTCGATCCCTCCATTGTCTCTAATTTGTCACACTGCTTGCCCAACACCAGTCCTGGATGAGCAGGAATTTCCTCCAACTAAATATTGGGAAGACCGAAGCCATTGTCTTCAGTTCCTGGCACAAACTACATTCCCTAGCCACCGACTCCATCCTTCTTCCTGTCAACTGTCTTGAGGCTGAACCAGACTGTTCGCAACCTTAGTGTCGTATTTGACCCCGAGGTGAGCTTCCGATCACATACCCACTCCATCACCAAAGCTGCCTACTTCCACCTCCGTAACATCACCCGACTCGGCCCCTGCCTCAGCTCATCTGCTGCTGAAACCCGCATCCATGCCTTTGTTACCTCTAGACTTGACTATTCCAACGGTCTCCTGGCCGGCCTCCGATCTTCCACACTCCATAAACTTAAGCTCATCCAAAACTGCTGCCCATATCCTAACTCGCATCAAGTCCCATTCACCCATTACTCCTATGATCTCTAACCTACATAGGCTCTCTGTCCAGCAATGCCTCAATTTTAAAATTCTCATTCTATATTTCAAATCCATCCATGGCCTCACCCCTCCCTATCTTTGTAACCTCCTCCAGCCCTACAACCCACCAAGATCTCTGTGCTCCTCCAATTCTGGCCTCTTGCACATCTCCGATTTTAATTGCTCCACCATTGGCGGCCATGCCTTCGGCTGCCTAGGCCCTTAGTTCTGGAAGTCCCTCTGTAAACCTCTCTATCCTCCTGTAAGACGCTCCTTAAAACCTACCTCTTTAACCAAGCTTTTGGTCATCTGTCGTAATATCTACTTATGCGGCTTGATGTCAAATTTTGTCTAATAACGCTGCTGTAAAGCGCCTTGGGATGTTTTATTACGTTAAAGGCGCTATATAAATACAAGTTGTTGTTGCAGACTGGTAAAGGTGTCATTTAAAGCTCTTCAATGAAGATGGTAACCACAGCGGCAGATGTTGTCCCCCCCCCCCCTTCCAGCAGTAATTTTTGCTTGACCAATCTGTTCAACGTTATAATCCTCACAAATTCAAGATGTATTGACATTTCCAGTCAACATATAACAATGAGACATATGATTACGATTTATCAGGAGGCGATTTCACTTGGTCCACTGCTAGCCCCACGATTCAAAGGCGGTTAAGTCACAAGTTTTCCATTTATTTTTGAAATAAGGGCATGTCGAAACTGAGTTCTGCAGCTCCACCCAGATTCTGTGCAGGGAAAGAGGCGGGGTGATGACTGTCAGGGCGTTGGCGGAGTTTAAAAAAAAACTGTAACAAATAAGGTTGGGCGCAGATCGCAGAGTTTGAAGTAGGACTCAGGCCAGGTATTGGGGTCTGAAGCGGGACTCGGGCCGGGTATTGGGGTTTGAAGCGGGGCTCGGGCCGGGTATTGGGGTTTGAAGCGGGGCTCGGGCCAGCCTGGTGATCTGGGAAGCTTTGGCTGCCGTGTGTTCAGTTGTGGCTCCGGTTTTCCTGGCTCTTCGGGGCGGGTTCTTCCTCTTGCTCCGGCACCATTTGATTATTTCGTCCCTTTCTCTTTTCAGATTTCCCTCTCCGTCGCCCTCAGCAGAATCATGGTAAGAAATGTCGAAACTTTCCTGCTCTGTTAGAATGCACTGATTTTCGTATGGCTCAAAAACTTGTTTTTCAAACATTTCTTCGCGGAGAGCAGTGTGACTAGCCGAGTCTGGCTCGGGTCGTGTCGCTGTTGCCGCTTTCACTCTGTTTCTTGGGTATGCCAGAGGTCTCACTGGGAAAAGAAAGACTTGCATTTCTCTAGCGCCTTTCATAACCTCAGGATGTCCTAAAGCGCTTTACAGCTAATGAAGTACTTTTAAAGTGTAGTCACTGTTGTAATGTGGGAAATAGAAGGGAGATTTTAGATTGACATTCAAGAATGGGAACGATGTAGACTTAGTTCCCTGGAAGAAGGAGGGTGAAGACAACAACAACTTGTATTTATATAGCGCCTTTAACGTAGTAAAACGTCCCAAGGTGCTTCACAGGAGTGTTATAAGACAAAATATTTGACACCGAGCCACATAAGGAGAAATTAGGGCAGATGAAAGAGGTTGTTTTTAAGGAGTGTCTTAAAGGAGGAAAGAGAGGCGGAGAGGTTTAGGGAGGGAATTCCAGAGCTTAGGGCCTAGGCAACAGAAGGCACGGCTGCCCATGGTGGAGTGATTATAATCAGGGATGCTCAAGAGGGCATCTTGATTCTCAGTGTGAACGAAAAGCAAAATACTCGATTTACTGGAAATGTGAAATAAAAGCAGAAAATGCTGGAAACACTCAGGCAGCATCTGTGGGGAAGAACGGGCAAGTTAGTTCATGTTTCAGGCCTGGTCCCATTGTTAGAACATTTGTTTGAGTGTTTCCAGCAATTTTTTTGATTGTTTTTAATTACCAGTGTGCCTTAAGCTGAAGCCTATCCTATAATCATTTTAACTTGAAGTGCTAAATCTACAGGGGTGGTCCAGGGCTATAGTTTTATAGGGATTTATCCTACAAGGTAAATTTTTTAAATATAAACTCGGAGAAAGGTGCAGATGTACTGAAAATACTCCCATCAACAGTAACACATCATTTCAGCACATACTTTATTCGGTATACAAGTAACAAAAAAATCTGTATCACGTCCATGCATATCGTGTCTGTGCTTGAACAAAATGTCATCATCTCGCACCACCATTGGGTCATACTGATGAAGCCATATACAGTAGTGTGGCCTGGTTGTGCATAGCTTGGGGGCGGGGGAGATTTCTAACTTGTATTAAACTTGTTTCATGTTGCAGATAATACTAGCTGCAGTTTCTGTTTGCATAGAAACCACCTAATTATATTATAGGGTGGTTTCCACAGTTGCTATTATGATTTGTTTTCTTTAGGCAGTTACTACCTTTCTGTAATAGATGAGAAACCACCAGGAACAATGCAGTTTTACAGATACGTGTGGGTTGACACTTAGCAATGCTTGTTACACACCCATTCTAGGTATCTGATCCTACCCACATTCCAGTAAAGTTAAAGGCATGCAAAATAAGCCTGAATAACTCCTCTTTTTGGACACTAGTTATGTCCAGCATTCCAAATCCTATTTGTATTGTTAAATCCAATTTTGTATAATTTTCTGCAGCAGACTTGTACTGTTGGCAGTAGAATAGTGTTTTGGAATGCAAAATGTTTAATCATCTTCATATTTCCCACAGTTAGCAGTAAATTAGCAGGGCAGAGTTGCAACCTGTGCTGTAATTTACCTGGAGTACTTAATACTTTCCCTCTCTCTCTCTCTCTCTCCCCCGCCTTTCTTTCTTTCCCTTTCTCTCACACCCTCTTTCTCTCTCCCTTTAACTATATTCAAAACTATGGAGTGCCCCAAGTTAACAACTGATTGTTAATTCAGTACAGTTTGTCTCCCTTCTCTTTCTACGGTTTCTTCCCCACCCACCCACCCAAATGAGCAGTTGAATTAAATTATGCCCTGCTAACTTCAGTATTCAACCAATGTTTGTGTTGTTGGCTCAGTTTTTCTATGCATGTGTCCTGCTATTTGTGCTTTAGTTCAATTCTAAATTGTAGAAGTTTGTTTCTTGGTTGCAAACATTCATTTTAACATGTCATCTCTTCTCTTTGTTTTTCAGGATGAATTATCTGTAAGTATGTATGTGTAGAAAACTAGATGTAAGATTCCTGCTGAGTCAAAGTACAAGTAAAACTTAAACACAAAGCTTTATAACAATTGATATTCATGAAGACTATTAACAAAGTTATATTGTGGAAATTCTATTTAGCAATGTTGGAATAAAACATGTGTTATTAACCAATGATTAAATCTGAAGTTATGCACCTTTATTTTTTCCTCCAATTTTTGTGCCCTTTTTCTCTGCCACCCATTTGTGCGCCACAGTGGCCATTCTACCTGTGAGTATTGGCAGGCTACCTCTTGCATGATGCTTTCTCCCCCCACCCCCACCCATCACACCACCTCCAATACTAGAGTCATAGAGTTAACAGCACAGAAAGAGGCCCTTTGGCCCATCGTGTCCGTGCCGACCATCAAGCCCCATCTATTCTAATCCCATTTTCCAGCACTTGGTTCGTAGCCTTGTATGCTATGGCGTTTCAAGTGCTCATCTAAATGCTTCTTGAATGTTGAGGGTTCCTGCCTCTACCACCCTTTCAGGCAGTGAGTTCCAGATTCCAACCACCCTCTGGGTGAAAAAGTTTTTCCTCAAATCCCCTCTAAACCTCCTGCCCCTTACCTTGAAACTGTGCCCCCTGGTTATTGACCCCTCTACTAAGGGGAAAAGTTCCTTTCTATCTACCCTATCTATGCCCCTCATAATTTTGTACACCTCAATCAGGTCCCCCCTCAGCCTTCTCTGCTCTAAGGAAAACAACCCCAGCCTGTCCAGTCTCTCTTCATAGCTGAAGCGCTCCAGCCCAGGTAACATCCTGGTGAATCTCCTCTGCACCCTCTGCAATGCAATCACATCCTTCCTATAGTATGGCAACCAGAACTGCACACAGTATTCCAGCTGTGGCCTAACTAGCGTTTTGTACAGCCCCATCATAACCTCCCTGCTCTTATATTCTATGCCTCGGCTAATGAAGGCAAGTATTCCATATGCCTTTTTAACCACCTTATCTACCTGTCCTGCTGCCTTCAGGGATCTATGTACATGCACACCAAGGTCCCTCTGATCCTCTGTCCTTCCTAGGATCCTACCATTCATTGTGTATTCCCTTGCCTTGTTAGTCCTCTCAAAATGCATCACCTCACACTTTTCAGGGTTAAATTCCATTTGCCACTGTTCTGCCCATCTGACCAGCCCATCTGACCAACCCATCTATATCGTCCTGTAGCCTGAGGCTTCCCTCCTCGCTATTTAGCACTCCACCAATTTTCGTGTCATCTGCGAACTTACTGATCATACCTCCTACATTCATATCTAAATCATTAATGTACACTACAAACAGCAAAGGACCCAGCACCGATCCCTGCGGTACACCACTGGACACAGGCTTCCAGTCACAAAAACAACCTTCGACCATCACCCTCTGCCTCCTGCCACTAAGCCAATTTTGGGTCCAATGTGCCAAATTGCCCTGGATCCCATGGGCTCTTACCTTCTTGACCAGTCTCCCATGTGGGACTTTGTCAAAAGCCTTACTGAAGTCCATGTAGACTACATCAACTGCACTACCCTCATCCACACACCTAGTTACTCCCTCTCAAAATTCAATCAAATTGGTTAGACATGATCTCCCCCTGACAAAGCCATGCTGACTATCCTTGATTAATCCTTGCCTCTCCAAGTGGAGACTAATTCTGTCCCTCAGAATTTTTTCCAATAATTTCCCTACCACTTTGCACAAAAACACTCGAGTGCAATCTGTGATCCACAGATAAGATGCCCTGTGGCTCAGCATGTGGGAAATTTGATAAAAATTGTTCTGCCAGACCAGAGTGGGAGATTGGGAGCTAAAGAGAATCAAGCAGCATTGGACATTCCAGAATAGACAGGAATGTGGGGTGGGGCCAGGAGTAGGCAAGTGTGCTGACCAAAATGAGGTACAGAGGAGTAGTAAGCCAGATCTGTGTCACATTAGAGAGTAAACTGTACATGATTTAAGTCTTGAGTCAAGAAGAGACCTTATCATAGTCACAGGTTTGTTGTGGCTGATTTTTGTCAAATTCTGCTTTGATTACCTGGGGTCTTTACCAGTGTTTCTCAGTTCTCATTGCTGATTCTGTCTATTTTTCTATGAAAATCACAAACCAATTTGTAATTCAACACTACATTTAACTCTCAGTACGTTTGGAGTCATTGGACCACAGCATTTCGATCTCTGCTCGCATGTGTGCTCTCTTTCTTTCTCACACTTTCTCTCTCTCTCTCTCTCTCTCTCTCTCTGTCAATCTATCTCACCCAAGCATTGTCCATCTCTCACACGTGCTGTCTTTCGGGTTGCTTCAAGGTTGACTGATCAACCTTGATGGCAGGCTTCCCGCCCACGCACTCGCCTCGGAGAAGTCCATTGTCACTTTCCTCCTCCAATTGGAAACTATCTCAAGAATCCACCAGACCTCAGGTCCCCACTGGAGTGAAAGGACAGTGCTGCGGGGTGGTGGTATATGCCAAACCGCTGTGCTCCTGCTCAGAGCTAGCACAAGGAGGTCTTGTTATTTTTTATTCTCTGATAGTGTATCAGCTTTTTCTGATGGACATTTCTTTAACTGAGAGCTACTCAGTGAAGCTTTTGAAATCATGAAGTGGGCCAGATTCAACCAGGGGATTGTCTAGCTTAAGCTACTGTGACAGCCACAGTTTTTATCCCTCAAACTTTGGTACACAAGCTTATATGGCAATCAACAATGGAAGCTATGAGCAAGCCCTAATCCCATCCTTGCCCAATGTCAACATAAGTGCACATTGCCTCAGGAGTCCTGGCTGTTTTTGTTTTTTTCCATCTTAGTCCAGAGAGAACTGTAGTGTCCTATCTGTTGTCCAGATGAAATTACCTAGCTCCCCACAGAAAGTGATTAAACCTAGGATCTTTCTGGTCTGTGGCTCAGTGCACTACTGGACAGTGTCCTAAAAACTGAGCTATTGAGTGAGTTTCTTCCTTGACGGGACTTACGGCTCTCACTGTAGTCATGAATCTGCTCAAATATTAGTGCAATGAAAGTTGATTGTCTTTTTTTCTCTCTCCCCCCCCCCCCCCCCCAAAAAAAAAGCTTCAACCTTCCTTATGTATTTATATTGCATTCATTATTTATATATACTTATATTTTTTGATCCTATAGTCAGCTTTAAAAACACATATCTATTTATCTTTTAGTTGGAAGATGCATTAGATCCTGATCCCCCAAGTGCTGCCAAATTGAATGCTGGTTCTACAAATCCACAGCCAGGATGGCCTTCCTCACAGCCTGGACCTTGGCCTTCCCCACAGTCTGGACCTTGGCCTTCCCCACAGCCTGGAGCTTGGCCTGGACAGCCAGGCCCTTATGGCCCACCTGGACAGCCAGGCCCTTATGGCCCACCTGGACAGCCAGGCCCTTATGGCCCACCTGGACAGCCAGGCCCTTATGGTCCACCTGAACAGCCAGGCCCTTATGGCCCACCTGGACAGCCAGGCCCTTATGGTCCACCTGAACAGCCAGGCCCTTATGGTCCACCTGTGCCTGCTCCTTTTGGTTCACCTGGAGCCCCTAATCAACCTGGTCAACAGGTGTTGGTAAGTATTGATCTTCTTTGAAATAAATGAGTAATGTATGTTGTGTATTCAACAAGTTGTAGAACTTGTTTTCAGTGTGAGTTACATGTAACTCTAATTGAGAAGCCACAAATCTCAGATGTTTTAGTCTTTTGCACTTTAGTAGCTATGTCTTGTATGTGGATCAAATTTCTGTTCCATTCTCTTGGTATGATCAAACATGCATTATAGTAACAACTTGTATTTATATAGTGCCTTTAACATAGAAAACATCACAAGAAACTTCACACAGTGGGCAGGAGTCGGGGTTAAATAGATAAAGGATTAGGTGCCGGCCATGATAAGAGAGTTAGGAAAGCCGAGTTGAAAATATATATTTTGAGAAGATTTTAAATGGAAATGGAGAGGCAGGAGGGAGAATTCCAGAATAGGGCTGAGGCAGCACAGGGCTCTGCCGCAAGTGGTGGGGTGAAGAGAGCATGAGTTTCACGAGTTGAAGGATGAGAAGGTGCAAGAGGGGATATAAGGCTGGTAAACGTTGCAGAGATAGGGAGGACCAAAGAATGGAATGATTTGAAGACAAGGATTTTAATTTCCGTGTGCTGGGAAGCAGGGAGCTCCTTTAGGTCGGCAAGGACAGGCATGCGGACAGGATAGTGGTGGCTGAGTTTTACATAAGTTGGTGTTGATGGAGGATGTAAGCCCGCTAAGTTGGACATTGAAGAAATCGTGCCTAGAGGTGACACTAGTGTGGATAAAAGTTTCAGCATCAGGGTAAGGATAGAAGTGGGCAATATTGCGCAGATGGGAGTAAGCAGTCTTGATGATGGATAGGGTGTAGTTTTGGGCTGAATACAATGTCATGGCTTACAGAGTCTGGTTCAGCCTGAGCATATGGCCGTGGCAAGGTATGATGGAGTCATTGACAAGATAGCAGGGGCTGAATCAAAAGCTTTAGGTTTCCTCATGTTCAGGTTGGAGGAAATTTTGACTTGTCCACAGAGATGGTTACGAGGACAAGTAAAGCTGGGTGTCGTCAGCATACATATGGAAGCTTACCAGATGCCTGAGGGGCAGCCTGTAGATGAGGAAGAGGAGGGGGCCAAAGGTAGACCCTTGGGGGAATTAGAGGTGACAGTACAGAGGCAGGCAGAGCAGTCATTAGAGAAGTAGGATTGAAAGCATAACCGGGGGGGGGGGGGGCAATCCTGTGGAACTGGACAGCAGAGGAGAGGCAATAGAGGAGGATGGCATTGTTGCTGTATAAAATGCAGTGGAGAGGTTTCTAGAAGGTCATGCTGTATGATCACAGTCTCTGAGGATGCTATTCATGTCTTTGGCCAGGCCGTCTTATGAACATACGAACAATGACAGACAGGTAAAGACCCTCTGGTCCTCCAAACCTGTCCCACACAATTGCGATAGCTTGTATATCACAATATATACTCTCCACCCCACCCAAAATCATGTGATATCCTGGGAGGGGCGAAAAACATAAAAAACCCAGGCCAATTTGGGGTGGGGGGGGGGGGAAATCTGGGAAATTCCTCTCCGACCCATCTAGGCAATCGAAACTTGTCCAGGAGATCACTCTGGCCCTGCAGTATCTACCTTCTGTAAGAGGTGATCTCCGCCCCAGCCAGAAACAGGTCCAGCTCTCGCTTGAAGGAATTCAGCGAATCAGAATCCACCGCATGAAACGGCAGCCTGTTCCAGAGGTCCACTATTCCCCAACCACCTCATGACATCTAACCGAGATCTGGCCTTATACAACTTAAATTTGTGATCCCTGGTCCTCCCTAATCTATTTAATTAGAACAAACTGTCAACTGGACCACAAATCTATTCCTTTCATTATCTTATAAATCTCAATCAGATGCCCCCATAGTCTACGCTTCTCGAAAGTGTAGAGTCTCAACTTTTTTAGCCTATCTTGATAACTAAGCTTTGAACTGGAATTAGTCTAGTGGCCCTCCTCTGTACCCTTTCCAAAGCCTCAATATCACCCACCATGTGAGGAGACCAGAACTGGACACAGTATTCCAAGTGAGGCCTGACCAAGGTCTTGTATAAGGACAAAATAGTATGCCTCGTCTTATACTCAATTGTCCTATGGATACACCCCAACACTCTATTTGCTCTAGCTATCGCTTCATGGCATTGCTCATGTATCTTTAAAGATGTATGTACCAGAATGTCCAAATATCTTTCTATCTCCACCTTCTTTAATGCTTTTCCCTGAAGGGTGTATGGATGTTGAGCATTTGCCCTGCCCACATGCATAACACTGCACTTATTCAAGTTATATATCATTTGCCAGTCATGATCCCAATCTCCCAACACATTAAGATCTGTCTGAAGCAGACAGGCATCATCTACAGCCCTAACACAGTCTTGGTGCTGTATGGTTGAAGCTCTACTGAAGGATTTTGAACAGGAAGTTTTGGAAGAGCTGGTTGTAGAGCTAAGAGGCGACAGCATATTTGAGGACCTTCGAGTGAGAGGAAAGTCAGTTTAGACATTGCGTAGTAGATGGAGCGGTTGACAGGTAGAGTTGGGCTTTTTAACAGCAGTTTTGAAAGGGAAAGGGAGCCAGTAATAATGTTGGTGAGTGTGTTGGCCAGGAGGGGTACTTGAGTGGGGAGAGTCTTGTGGGAACAGGAGATGGGACTTGAGAGGTCAAGAAAAAAATGCAGAGTGAGAGTGATAGGGATGGGAGTAAAGTGTATTGGAGAGTTGGGGCAGTCAGGAGCAAGGAGGAGGTAGAGGAAGGGGAGTTTACAGCAGAGGCAATTACACTTATGGTCATAAGGCTTGTTACAAAAATTCAGCCATATGGAATGAGAGAAAATGTAGCAGCATGGACAGAAAGTTGGCTTACAGAAACAAAGCGTGGGTAGATGGGTGTTGCTCAACTTGGAGCAGGGTCAGTGTTGCGTCAACTCTTGTTCTCCGTGTGTGTATATATAAATAATTTGGACTTTGGTAGAGAGAATCGTGTAGGAATTTGCTGATAACACAAAAGTAAGGGTTTGGCAAACAGTAGTGTACTTTGGATTAAAAACCTCAGGAAGACAGACAGGTTAGAGGGATGGGCAGACAGAGGGTTGATGCAAACTAGTATAGATAAGTGTAAGGCAATACATTTTAGGAGGAGAAACAAGAAATGGGAGTATACACAATGAAAAGACGCTGAAGGATAAACAGCGAGAACTAGGGGTTGAAATACATAATTCCCCAAAAGTGCAAGTGCAGGTAGATAAAGCCATTAAAATAGGCAATATAATTTTGGGTTTTATAAATAAGGACATAGAGTACAAGTAATGACACAAAACATTTGTTAGACCACAGTTAGAGTACTGTGTGCAGTTTTGGCTATCCAATTATAGAAAGGATATTGAAGGCTATGGGCCAGATTTTGCGATCAGTGGCGAATGAAGAACGCTAGCCATTCATTAAACTTGCACTTGCCCACAGATGTTCTAAGGGATTTTTCACTGGAACTTACTGTAATTAGAGAGTCATTTTAGCGCAGCACTCTCTACAGGGGATCTGGGACCTGTGTGAACAGGGAAAGAAACAGTGCAACAAATAAAAACAGAAAATGCTGGAGATACTCAGCAGGTCAGGCAGCATCTGTGAAGAGAGAAACAGAGTTAACGGCCCGAAAATTAGACCTAATACGCGAGAGTACGCACTGTGTACTCTCGCGTTTTAGGTCTCCAATTGCCGGTTTCCTGCATGCACTGCGCATGCGCGGGAAACCGGCACTTCGTGAATTCAAAAGGGGGCGGTTCCTAAGTGAACCGCGTGCGCGCTACAGGCTGCGCGCACGCAGTGCACTTAGTTATTTTTGCAGCTTTGAACGCGCAGGTCAGCATGGAAGATTTTACACATGAAGAAAGGAGGCGTAAGACCCTCTTTTAACAAGGTAAGTAGTTAATTAAGTATTATTTTAAAATTTTTTCAACAGGTTTATCTTTTTTAGAGACTTTAAAGAAAGGTAAGTTTATTTTTATAACTTTTAAAAAGATTTAAAAATTTTTCAAATTTAATTTTTTGTTTAAAGTGGTTAATTTATTTAACTATACTTATTTTATTAATGTGATGGCTTTTTTTTAAATTTAATTGAGGTTTAGCTGTTCTTTTGGGGGTGTGTAGGATTCATAGCTTTGACAGCTCTTGCTGTGAAAACTATGAATGAAAGATGGTGTGCTGCCATTGGCTCTAACTGAATCACGTGATCCCAGAGCTCGCACGAACTAATTACGCCTCTGGGATACGCACACACTGCACAGCTGCATGTGGGACTGGCCTCGAAACTAAAGTTCGTGTGGGCCCGGAGGAAAAGGTAGGCGTGGAGTGAGCTATCGCGGGGGAAGCCTTACCCCCGCGGGAACACTCACTGTTTAATTTCTGGGCCAACGTTTCAGGTCGATGACCTTTCATCAGAAACAGTGCATCTTCTTAACCAATCAGTTTGAAGAATCGTTAATGAGCAGCGCAGAGTCTGAACCAGGAATTGTCCGTTAGAATATTGACTTCAATGTCAAATCAGGTATAGAAAGCGAAATAAAGAGAGGGAAAGAAAAATTGAATAAAGAGACAGAAATAAAAAGTAAAAAGAGTTTTAAAATCTCCAACAACAATTAAAACCTGAAGGAATGAGACTCCACACTTGTAAAAGTTAGTTTACAGTGCCAGGTAGGTGGTTTGGCAGTAATTAAGACTTATCACACCATTAAATATTTACTTACACTGGAATGGACAAGCCCTAACTTTTTCTGTCGTGTTTAGTGGGTATATATCACACAAGTACAGCAACTTCACGCCATTCTATGTATTTCAATGCCAAGTCTCTCAGCGAGATAGCGGTATGGTGCAGCTTCTGGAGGAGCAGGGTAACTCGGACAGCAACTTCTTGATTTCGGCCCACTCACTGGAAAATGGCAGGACAGAAAACAGGGCAGAACCCAGGTTCCTCACGATTTTCCGATTCCACAGCTGGCAATCCATCCCTGTTGTGTCCAGGGCCCAGTAGTTGTGTTCAAGCTCACATATTAAGAATGGCCATGTGAATGTGCGGACGCCGTAAGTTGCAGTCCAATTTACACTTTAATAACGGTGAGCGCTGTTGGCCTCACTGTTATTTCTACAGCAAAATCCAGCCCGTTGAGAGTGTACAGCATAGATTCACCCAGGATGATGCCGGGAATGGATACTACTGTTATGAGAAGTGCCTTGAGGTAGTTAGACTATTTTCACTGGACCTCTCATGTTGGAAGTGCCAGTCTGTGCTGTGCAGTGCCCTCCTGCAGTTGAATAGCCCTCTGGCTATCGAGGCTTACACATGAATCACGGTCACAAGGGTGTGGCACTGTAGGGTGAGTGGACTGAAGCTATACACTAGGGATGAGTCAGTGTCTTGCTGGGAGGAGAGGAGAGGAATTCTGCTTGCCATTGGAGTTGCCATTTTATTCTCACTCAGATCACTTGTATGGCCAACCCATGCGACTTTTTATTTTAAAACCTAGTCGGTGTGTATGCACCTTCCTTCAATATAAAAGGAAAGTGAGAAGCCAAACTGCTAAAAGCTCCAACATGCATTGTCTTTTGTTGTTGGTGTCTGAATCTATCCTGGAGTATAAACAAGATGAATTTGGCACACTGAAACTAGTCATAATTCAGAACTGTTTTCACTGGATGTTCTACAGTGTAAATGGAATGTAGTGATGCCACAGCTACTGGCAAATCTTTACATTCCCTATTTATAACATTTAACCTTTGTTTTGGTATTTTCAGCCAGTACCATATGAACTTGCTGTCCCAGGAGGTTGGATCCCACAGAAAATGATCAAGATTAGCGGGACTATTAAAATGAATACTGACAGGTAAATTTTGATGTGGATGATCCTTTTGTTTTAATTCATTGAATATGGTACCATTCATTTATACTTCCAACTTATGCAATGATATTGGTCAATTGTTTGCTGTCCACATTAATATTAAAGAAAATGAAGACTGCATAATCTTATTAAAATGTCATGGGCAGGTACAGAAAATAATCAACAAGGCTAATGGAATGCTAGCCTTTATATCGAGAGGACTAGAATACAATAGGGTAGAAATTATGCTACAGCTATACAAAGCCCTGGTTAGACCACACCCGGAGTACTGTGAGCAGCTCTGGGCACCACACCTTAGGAAGGATATATTGACCTTGGAGGGAGTGCAGCATAGGTTTACCAAAATGAAACCTGGATTCAAAAGGGTTAAGTTACAAGAGATTACACACACTAGAGTTGTATTCCCTGGAATTTAGAAGGTTAAGGAATGATTTGATCCAAGTTTAAGATATTCAGGGGAACAGATAGGGTAGATGGAGAGAAACTATTTCCACTGATTGTGGAATCTGGAACAAGGGGACATAGTCTAAAAATTAGAGCCTGGCCTTTCAGGAGTGAAGTTAGGAAACACTTCTACACACAAAGGGTGGTAGAAGTTTGGAACTCTCTTCCGCAAACGGCAATTGATGCTAGGTCAATTGTTCATTTTAAATCTGAGTGATAGATTTTTGTTAACCAAAGGGATTATGGGATATGGGGCAAAGGCAGGTATATGGAATTGGGTCACAGATCAGCCATGATCTCATTGCATGGCTGAACAGGCGAGAGGGGCTCAATGGCTTACTTCTGTTGCTATATTTTCTCCCCTGATTTTTCCCTTGAAGGTGCTCAATTTTGCTGGTCCTCTGGTTCTTCATTCACGTGGCCATTCTTACTATGTGAGCTTGAACACAACTACTGAAGTTCCAGTTGGGCCCTGGACACAACAGGGATGGATTGCCAGCTGTGGAATCGGAAAATCGTGAGGAACCTGGGTTCTGCCCTGTTTTCTGTCCTGCCATTTTCCAGTGAGTGGGCCATGGGTGGATCTCTTGAGAGCTGGTGTGAGGCCCCAAAACTTTTGACTGCCAAAGGCTTTCAATCCTGGAAGGGATCAATTGCCTGCATGGCAGAAGATTGAAAAATGACTTACATTCCATTGGAGCCCACCTGGGCCTTCTCGCCATGGTTGGTGGCATGGCAACACTCCAACATTCTGAGCTTCCATCGGGGCAAGCCCCACTGAGGTGTGTCTACTGGTGCAATGCATCTGGCCCGATCTTGGAAATAACCCCATCTCTGCAACTGCAGGCAGCTGGGAGTCTCAATCTGCCATACTGTGGCAGTGGAGCAGGGACCCTGGAATTTAAAGCCCTGGATCTGTGTCCCCACTGATCAGTGGAATGGTTGGTCTAATGGTGGCTATCAGATCCTGAAAGCTATGAGAGACAGTAGCATGCGTCGTGGCCGCCAATGTCTGGAAACCACAGTGAGTTGTTTATTCTCTCCCCTGTTGCCACCAGAGCTGCAGTCTATACTTCCAAAAGGTGGAGGCACCAACTGATCCCTCGCATGAAACTTCTTAGTTGGGGGTCTGCTGCAATTCCAGTGAAGCTGCCACACGCTCCATTGATATCAGCAACAAAGAGGAAGCTTTTCTCATGCTGCCAGAAAGGAGAGCTGTAGACTCGAGAATGACAGCTGTCAGTTGCTGCAGATCCTTGGAGACTGACCTCTGAGCCTGCACTTAGATACGATGTTCCTCAAACATCTTTCTTTTCAGGCAAGTACCCATGAGTTCAGAGAACCCATGTCTCTAAAGCTTTGGGCAGTTTTCTCCTCTGCTAGGAAGGTGGCACATTCATGCCCATTTGCCACTCCTCCAACTCCCTTGTGCTCCATGAATCACCTGGTGCCACATCATCACTGATGCGATCTGATTCCACCCCCCGCCACACACCCACTCCCCCACGGAGTGAAAGTGTCTGAGCTGGTTTGTGGATGTGCTAAAGCAGCTGATGCAGAGAATGACATTAAGAGGTTGGGAAAATAAGGCAGAATCATGCTCCAGGGACTCCTGTAGCCTGGTCCTTCTCCATCCTGTGCCTCATCATGATCTAACCTTGGTGTCATATTTGACCCTGAAATGGGCTTCCGAACACATATCTGCGCCATCAATAAGACCGCCTATTTCCACCTCCGGAACATCGCATGACTCTGCCCCTGCCTCAGCTCATCTGTGTTGAAACCCTCATCCATGCCTTTGTTACCTCTAGACTTGACTATTCCAATGCACTCCCACCCACGTTCTACCCCTATAAACTTGAGGTCATCCAAAACTCGGCTGCCCGTGTCCTAACTCGCACCAAGTCCCGTTCATCCATCACCTTGCTGACCTACATTGGCTCCCGGTTAAGCAACGGCAGATTTAAAAATTCTCATCCTTGTTTTCACATCCTTCTATGGCCTCGCCCCTCCCTATCTCTAATCTCCTCCAGCCCCACAGCCTCCCGAGATATCTGCGCTCCTCTAATTTTCTCTTACGATTTTAATTGCTCCACCGTTGGTGGCTGTGCCTTCAGCTGCCAATACCCTAAGCTCTGGAATTACCTCCCTACACACCTCTACCTCTCTTTCCTCCTTAAAACCTACCTCTTTGACCAAGCTTTTGGTCATCTACCCGAACATCTCCTTCTGTGGCTCGGTGTCAGATTTTTATAACGCTCCTGTGAAGTGCCTTGGGACGTTTTACTACGTTAAAGGCAAGTTGATTGGCCTGGTCAACAAGGAAGAAATCTATGCCCTGTTGCTCCTCTTCCTGTGCCTCTCCTCTCCCCTGTTGCTGTGGTGGATTTACAGGAAAGGAGGATACAAGCTAAGAATGAATGAATATTGGCTGCTTGGGATTCAGGGGACAGAGAAGGGGGTGGAAGCTTGTGGCTGTGTGATTCTTCACGGGAATACTATGGTAATAGTGGAGGTGTTCAGTCATTAACCTGGCACCGGCAATATTCCTCTGACCTCACCATCTCTGATGGCAAGAGCAAAATGCCTCCCCATGATCTCCATGGCCACCTCCTTGTAGACTGAGGTTCAGTCAGGTTGGGGATGCCCCCTCTGGTGGCCTGCCTCTCTGGCATTGTGCATTTCCTCCAGCAACAAGAATGAGTATTGATGTAATAAAGACTCACTACGCACTTGGTTGAACATAAAGCAAGGCTTTAATCGACTTGTAACAAAGCATGGAGGTCTAGTTAGCAGTCACTAGCTTCCTGTTTCCAGATTGTCTCTGCCCAAGGTGGGCCCACGCCCGAGTATTTATACTCCCCGGACGGCGCCCCAGCTGGCCGCCCAGTAGTACTTCCTGAGTTACTTCTTGTAGAAGTTGCGATTTATGACATTCTTCCTCCCTAAAAGGTTTGGAAGTCCAGTCTTCCTTTAACGGACTAGGCGGACCAGAAATCGCCGTAGTCGTTTAGCTCTCCGCTTGTGACCGGAAGGCACGTCTCCCCGGACCGTGTCCTGGTCCCTGGGTCGCTTGGCCCGTACCGGTAAGTCGGTAGAGTCGGTGTCGTCTTGATCGTCCTGTGGAGGACTGGGAATATCATGACTCCGGGTGCGGGTCCCCACAGGCGCAGAGCTGGCCTCATCCCGGGTCGTGGCTGGAGATTGTCCGGCGTCCTGGCTTCGGGTGGCCATCCTACGGGGAGCGTCCGGCTCCCTGAGTTGATCCGGTAGCGCTGCCGGCAGATCCCTCGATGTCCCAAGTGGGGCGTCATTTTCATAGGGGTGCGGAGTGTTGACATCATCGTCGTGGGATCCTTCATCATTCGGGCCCGTGTGACCGGTTGGGCAGGGAGCCAGATCTCTGAGCGAGACGGTGGCCTCCCGGCCATCAGGGTACCGTACGTGCGCATACGTGGGGTTTACCTCCGTTAACTCCACCTCGTCAATGAGAGGGTCATTTTTGGCAGACCGGACGAACCTCCGGAGTAGCACAGGGCCTGGAGCCACCAACCATGACGGTAGAGACGTCCGATGTGTAGAGCGACGCCGGAATTTGAAGAATCGCTCATGAGGCGTGACATTAGTAGATGTGGAGAGAAGAGACCTGATAGAGTGTAACACGTCAGGGAGCACCGTTTCCCACTGCTAGTCCGGTAGGTTGCGTGACCTCAGTGCCAGACGGACAGCGTTCCAGATGATGGCATTGTATCGTTCAACCTGTCCGTTGCCGATTGGGTGATATGGTGTCGTCTTATTTGAGGCGATTCCTCATTGGGAGAGATAACCTTTAAGTTCACTCGACATAAAGGAGGGACCCCGATCCGTGTGGATAAAATTGGCCGTCCCGCAAAGGGAAAAGACCTGATCGAGGCATTTAATTACCGTAGAGGTAAGCATATTAGGACAGGGGAAGGCGAAGGGAAAGCGTGAATACTCGTCTACCATCGTAAGTAGGTAGGTGTTCCGTGTCGACGAAGGCAATGGCCCTTTAAAGTCTATGCTGAGCCTCTGCATAGGCTGCATTGCATGTATGAGTAAGCCATCTGATGGGCGGAAGAATTGTGGTTTCAATTCTGCACAAATCCTACAGGAGGAGCATGCTTTTCTTTACGTCCTCTGTTGAGAATGGTAGATTTTTGGAGCGCACAAAGTGCAACATACGGGTCACGCCAGGATGGCATAAGTCCATATGCAAATCCGCCAGAGTCGACGTTGACATTGAGGAGCAAAATGCCCGTGTGAAGGTATCTGGGGCCACATTCTGTTTGCCGGGTCGGTAACGGATAGTATATCCAAAGGCGGCCAGCTCCATCCTCCAGAGTTGAATTTTATTATTTTTGATTTTCGTGCGCTTCCTGTTATCCAACAGGAAGGCCACGGAGCGCTGGTCAGTTATAAGCGTAAAATGACGGCGAGCAAGAAAATGACCCCATTGGCGTACAACCTCGATGATGGCCGTAGCCTCCTTCTCGACGGGGGGTAATGGAGCTCGCTACCCTGCAAGGTTCTGGATAGGAATGCCACGGGTCGGCCACCTTGATTCAAGGTAGCCGAGATCGCCACCTCCGATGCATCGCATTCGACCACAAAAGGAAGGTTTTCGTCAATGGAGCGAAGCGTGGCTTTCTCCAGCTGTCGTTTGAGGAGGTTGAAGGCAGAAATAGCCGTAGCTTCCAATGGAAAAGACTTCGCATGGAGCAGGGGCTGTATTTTATCGGAGAAGTGTGGTATCCACTTTGCGTAATAAGCAAACATGCCAAGTGCCCGACGAAGAGAGCTGAGGTTCGTAGGGGGAGGGAGCTCCTGAAGTGGACGAAGTCGCTCTGGGTCCGGTTTAATAACACCGTTGCCCACCCAGTAGCCTAGAATGTTCACTGATGGCACCGATTTCACCGATTTGGATTCGTTTAACGTTAAGTGGCGACGACGGAGAACGTCAAAAAATCTCTGAAGATTGGCGTCATGCTCCTTTTGATCATGGCCGGCAATAGTGATATTGTCTAAATACGGAACGGTATCTGTCAAGTTCTCTTGCCGGACTAGGCCATCCATGGCCCGTTGGAAGACGGCCACCCCATTGGTGACCCCGAATGGAAGGCGGCGAAACTGAAAAAGCCGACCATTGGCCTCAAAGGCCGTATACTTCTTGTCGGAGTCTTGCAGCGGCACCTGATGGTACGCGCTTTTCAAATCGAAGGTCGAAAATACCTTGTATTTGGCAAGGTTGTTGACCATGTCATGTATGCGTGGTAGCGGGTAGGCATCCAGATCGGTATATTGATTAATAGTCTGCGAATAATCGATACAGACGTTTTTAATGTTGTTTTAAGGGATTTTTCACAATGACGACTTGAGCCCGCCAGGGAGATGAACACGGCTCGATAATACTGTCGACTATAAGGCGAGAGATTTCTGCCTTGATAAATGCTCGATCGTCTTGGCTAAAGCGCCGCGATTTGGTGGCTATGGGTTTACAGCGGGGGGGAAAGATTGGCAAACAGGGAGGGTTCACCGAGTAAGGCCGCCGAGAGCGCACAAAACGGCACCTTAGAAATGGTAAGCTCCGGCCTTGACCCTCCAAACTCAACAGTGAGCCTCTTGTGCTGCTTCTGGAAGTCCTGTCCCAGAAGCACATTGCTGCATAAGTTTTCGAGTACTCCGAGCCGGGTGGAGAGATAAGTGCGGCCATTGAGGATGAGGTTGACAAGACAGAAGCCAGAAGAATTGGTGGTCAGAGTCGTCAGAGCCATTGCAATCTCCCTGTCCGAGGGATAAATGCGCAGTTTTAACCTGCTGACAGCCCGCTTACTAATGAAGCTGTCAGAGCTGCAGGAGTCGATTAGCGTGCTTAGAGTGTGCCCATTTACTGAAACCTTCGTGGCTGCATGGGACAAACTTTGGGGAAAAACAGCTGTGATGGGAGATGGGGCAATTTTCCCTTCGGCAGCTGCAGCCTTAACAGTGGTTCTTGGGGGAGGAGCAGCTCCATAGATAGCAGCTGTGAAGCTAACAGGAGCTCTCGACCGGTATACTTTAGAGGAGCGGCCTTTCTTGTTAGCAAAGGCCCGTGACTGGCATACCTTGGAAAAGTGTCCTTTCTTGCTGCAATGATTGCAGGTCACATTACGAACCGGGCAAAATTTTCTGTAATGGCACACCCCTCCACAAAAGAAACACTTTCTTCCTGATTGCCAGGATGCTGCTAGGGCGGGGTCGTCATCAGCAAAGGCCTCTAGGGTAGGGTCGTCGTCTGTTAGACTAGAGTCAACATCAGCGGGGGCATCCGCCCGAGACCTACCGAAAGACTCATTAAAAGGTGATAGCCGCCGCCCGTGCGCGTGGTGGGAGATAAGTGTCTGCATTCTTCTTGGCCAAGTCCAGGCAACACGCCTGGTCATAAGCAGCCCGTAAATTGAGGGTTTTATTTTCCAGCAGGCGCTGACGTATAAAAGGGGACACGATCCCATTGATAAAGGAATCGCAGATTAGTTCCTCTTGATACTGTTCAGCTGTAACCGCTTTAAGGTTACAATCCTTGCTGAGCCTGCGACGTTTCTGGAGGAATTCATCGAGTGATTCCCTAGGCTGCTGCCGAGTTGTGGCCAGCCAGTAGGTGTCGAGCAGAGATTTCATTCGGGGACTTGACATATAGCTGCTGTAAAATTCAGACAGCAGTCTATACAGTCCTCAATATAATCATACACATGAGGGGACACGTAGCTAATAAGCATTCGTAACTTATTAGGGGCCATCCGCCCCACATTCTTCAAGAAAGTTGCTAAAGGTACGAAACCAATGCTTCCATACCTTCGCTGCCGCAGGTGCATTCGGGTCCAGGTCGAGACGAGCGGGTCTAAGGAGTTTTTCCATGATGGATCAGTTTCTTGCCCTAGTTCCCTTCTGTGGTTCGAGTGGCAGCTGGTTGTTCTGAATCACCCAAAGCATGGAGACGATGGCAAGTCGATTAAATTGACGTAATAAAGACTCACTACGCACTTGGTTGAACATAAAGCAAGGCTTTAATCGACTTGTAACAAAGCATGGCGATCTAGTTAGCAGTCACTAGCTTCCTGTTTCCAGACTGTCTCTGCCCAAGGTGGGCCCACGCCCGAGTATTTATACTCCTCGGAGGGCGCCCCACCTGGCCGCCCAGTAGTACTTCCTGAGTTACTTCTTGTAGAAGTTGCGATTTATAACAAGTACATTAAGTGAAGGCTAACATTTGAGTATGTGCTAAGTGGCCTGGGAGAGCTGATGTAAGAAGTGGGATGGTGTCATTTCTTAAAATGGAGGGAAGGTGTTTTAGGGCTGTGCATGCAAGTAATTGGTGTTAGGCGGTGGGGAGTAGGGGGTTGCTTGGGTAGCCATAATGCAAGATCCTCAGTTAGTGCCCTGCTTAACCAGAGTGCATTGCAGAGGGTTAGTTGTACAGCTGTTACTTTGAGGGTGAAGAGTGTGCTGGTGCACAAGGAAGAAGTGCAGAGTGACAGGTGTATTAACTTATAGTCCCTGGTCAGGTGATTGAATTTTTTGTGGCACTGGTCTGCAGTCCTAGGGGTGAGGGAGTTGGCACTGTGCCAGTGCTACCTCCCTCCACTTGGCATGAGTTACATTTTTGGAGGTCCCCTGGCATGGACACCCAGAAGTCTGTGTCTCTCGAGCTCAATTTCATCCAAACAAGGAAATGGCAGAGCAATTAAACAAATACTTTGGTTCTGTCTTCACGGAAGAGGCCACAAATAACTTCCCAGAAATGCTAGGGAACCAAGGGTCTAGTGAGAAGGAGGAATTAAAAGAAATTAGTATTAGTAAAAAAAAGTGTGCTGGAGAAATTAATGGGACTGAAAGCTGATAAATCCCCAGGGCTTGATAATCCGCATCCCAGAGTACTAAAAGAGGTAGCCATGGAAATAGTGGATGCATTGGTTGTCATCTTCCAAAATTCTATAGATTATGGAACAGTTCCTGCAGATTGGAGGGTGGCAAATGTAACCCCACTATTTAAAAAAAGGAGGGAGAGAGAAAACAGGGAACTACAGACCAGTTAGCCTAACATCAGTAGTAGGGAAAATGTTAGAGTCTATTATAAAGGATAACAGGACACTTAGAAAATATCAACGGGATTAGACAAAGTCAACATGGATTTATGAAAGGGAAATCGTGTTTGACAAAACTACTGGAGTTTTTTTGAGGATGTAACTGGTAGAATAGCTAAGTGAGAACCAGTGGATGTGGTGTATTTGGATTTTCAGAAGGCCTTTGATAAAGTCCCACATAAGAGGTTAGTGTGCAAGATTAAAGCACATGGGATTGGGGGTAATATACTAGCATGGATTGAAAATTGGTTAACAGACAGGAAACAGAGTAGGAATAAATGGATCTTTTTCGGGGTGGCAGGCGGTGACTAGTGGGGTACCGCAGAGATCAGTGCTTGGGCCCCAGCTATTCACAATATACGTCAATGATTTGGATGAGGGAACCAAATGTAATATTTCCAAGTTTGCTGTCGACACAAAACTAGGTGGGATTGTGAGTTGTGAGGAGGATGCAAAGAGGCTTCAAGGCGATTTAGACAAGTTGAGTGAGTGGGCAAATACATGGCAGATGCAGTATAACGTGGATAAATGTGAAGTTATCCACTTCGGTAGGAAAAACAGAAAGGCAGAGTATTATTTAAATGGTGATTGGGAAATGTTGATGTACAGAGGGACCTGGGTGTCCTTGTACACCAGTCGCTGAAAGCAAACATGCAGGTGCAGCAAGCAGTTAGGAAGGCAAATGGTATGTTGGCCTTCATTGCAAGATGATTTGAGTACAGGAGCAAGGATGTCTTACTACAGTTATACAGGGCCTTGGTGAGGCCACACCTGGAGTACTGTGTGCAGTTTTGGTCTCCTTACCTAAGAAAAGGATATACCTGCCATAGAGGGAGTGCAGCGAAGTTCACCAGACTGATTCCTGGGATGGCAGGACTGTCGTATGAGGAGAGATTGGGTCAACTAGGCCTGTATTCACTAGAGTTTAGAAGAATGAGAGGGGATCTCATTGAAACGTATAAAATTCTAACAGGGCTAGACAGACTGGATGCAGGGAGGATGTTTCCCCTGGCTGGGGGGGTCTAGAACGAGGGGTCAGTCTCAGGATACGGGGTAGGACATTTTAGGACTGAGATGAGGAGAAATTTCTTCACTGAGGGTGGTGAACCTGTGGAATTTTACCACAAAAGGCTGTGGAGGCCAAGTCACTGAATATATTTAAGAAGATAGATAGATTTCTAGACACAAAAGGCATCAAGGGGTTTGGGGAGAGAGCGGAAATATGGTATTGAGATGGAGGATCAGCCATGATCGTGTTGAATGGCCTTCTGTTTCTCTATGTGGCATTCCTGATGCTTGAAGCTTGCCCCAGATTTTGAAGTTGACCCCTGAAATGATGGCGAAATTGGTGTCCATGATGGCTGGGTGGGAGAGGAGTAGGTTCATGATGCGCCCTCCTGCCAGGGCAGTGTCTGTAAACTCCAGCAACCTATGCACTCCATACCAATCAGAATATTTGGGCTAGTTTTTTAGTTTGTTAAATGAAGAATAACAGAAGGTTATGCTGATCGGGTTAGACGAAGAGGGGTGTGAGGAGGCTTGTGTCAAGTGTAAACCCTGGCATAGACCTCTTGGGCCGAATGGCGTGTTTCCATGCTGTACATTCCATGTAATAACAGAAAAAATCTATTTGTCTAAATAATTTTATTTTCCCAGGTTTGCCATCGATGTGTACTGCGGCCACGATATTGTTTTTCACTTCAACGCTCGTTTTAACGAGGGTGGCCATCAAGCACTCGTTCGTAATAGCAGGATCAATAATGTTTGGGGTGGAGAAGAAAGGGCATCAGCAAGGTTTCCATTCAAAAAAGGAGAAAGATTTGAAGTAAGTGAAATACTCCTGGTTTAGGTGAAATTCAAACCCAATCGCAGAGGAGAATAGATAACGTGCTAACCATAACCTAGATTCTTTTTCCCCCATTAGTATTGCCAGATAAATAAGCTTAAATTAAGCAAAATCATTTGAAACTCAAGACAGGGATCCATGAGGCTGGGGATTTTCCTGGTCCTGCTGTAGCCCAGCCACGACCCTTGCCCAGTTTTAGGTTGGGATTCCCGCCAGTGGCCCAGAGGAGAATCTAAATATTGCTGTAGCAGGAACACTGCTGAGGCACCTGAAGAGACAGGAGTGACATTGAAAGGGCCACAGGCACCCGGAAGATGGAGCAGCACAAGACAGAAAGCCTTGGCTGAGGCGGAGGCCTTCAGGTAAACGGTCAGAGGGAGGAGGTGGCCTCTTGTGGACCTGGTCCCTCCATTCGTTGCCACATGTGGGGCCATTCCACCACAACCCTGGAAATGGGCCAGGAATTCAGGACCCCGATAAGAGGAGCAGCAAACATTACAAGATATTTAATATCTGCTGAAGCAGGCCCAGAACCTAGTGATCAATTAGACACACAGACTAGCTGAAACCAAGTGAGGTTTATTCACCCTCGGCAGTTACATCTTTAAGTACAGCAATGACCAAGACAGCAACAGGGATTACTTTCTAGCCCACACCTTCTCACCCTCTGCTCCTTCCTCTCCAAACTCAACTGAACTATTTCCCTGCCTTTTATCCTTACAGGCTGGGAGTCGTTCCTGATTAAAGACAATTAAGGTCAACGATTTCTTAAAGCTATACTGCCTTGCCTTGGTCAGTCTGTCATTTTACATAACTTCTTAAAGTTGTACCCCTATCTTGGATACAGAGCTCTCAAAAGCCTATGGCTCACATTGTCCCTCTCACTGTTACATATCCCCCCGCCAGCAAAGAGCCAGGGGCTCGAGCGATTTCTGTCATAAAGCACGACATTCAGGAGAGGGCATCCACATTCCCATGTGCCGACCCAGCTCCATGCTGAACTGTAAAGGCATATGGTTGGAGGAACAAAAACCAACATGCAACCTGGGCATCCTTTTCCTTTTTTGCCGAGATCCACTCAAGGGGGACATGATCAATTACCAGTCAGAAGGTTCTCCCTAATAAATAGTACTTCAGTGTCTCCATCACCCATTTGATCACGAAACACTACTTCACTATAGCATAGTTGTGTGCTTGAGGTAGCAACTTTCTACTCTGGTACATTAAAGGATACTTGGCCACTTGGATAGTATTGTCCCAAGGCCAACGTTTCGACGCCTCCGTCTGGAGGATGAACTCTCGGGAGAAATCCAGGATGATCATGGCTGGGTCTGAGCACAAGGCATCTGAGGTCCCCAAATGCTGTTCCTCCTCCTCCAGGGGTCCATCGGACAATATTCAGCTCCAGAGATTTGATTAGACCTGTCAAAGGGTACACCCTGGTGGTGAAGTCTGGGATAAAATGTTGGTAATATCCGACAAGGCCCAGAAAATTTCTTTGACTCTTGTCTGGGCCATTTTCCAATGGCCTCTACTTTGTTGAGTTGGGTTCAACTAGTCTGCCCCTCACTACATACCCCAAGTAACATGCCTCCAATAAACCCAAATAGCATTTCCCTGGGTTGGGGTGAAACCTGCCTTTCTTAAGCTATCCAGTATAGCTTCTAATTTTTGTTGAAGGGCCTCCCAGTCACCGCTGTAGGTTACAATATCATCCAGGTATGCAGCGGCATACTGAGCATGAAGCCTCAAAATCCGATCCATTAGCCGCTGAAAGGTGGCAGGAGTCTGTGCAGCTCAAATGGCATCACTGGTATAAACCTCCAGGTGTTACATTTTCTTTGGCAGAATCCGTTAACAGTATCTGCCAATACCCTTTTGTAAGGTCCAGGGTGGACAAGAAATTGCCGTTTCCCAGATGTTCAGTTAGCTCGTCCATTCTAGGCATGGGGTAAGCATCAAACTTAGATGTGTTTAAATTTCTAAAATCATTACAGAATCTCCATGACATAGGGTTTTGATTCCATAACTATAGGGGTTTGACCATTCACTGAGATTCTCCTATTACGCCTAGCTCTAGCATTGTCCTGACCTCTTGGGAGACCTCCTGTCTTTTGGTCTCCGTTTCACCGAGACCATTACGATATCATGTTTAATAACATTAGTTTTCCCAAGTCGTGAGGTAAAAAATCCATTACTTTTTACTAATTTTAGCTGTGCGGTCAGTTCTTCGCCAGGTGAATTTCCCTGGTTTCTCGGCTCTTAATTCCCAAACGAGGCTCTGGCTCGGATACAAGGGTCTCCTGATCTCTCCACGGTTTTAGAAAATTACTATGATAAATCTGCTCCTTCTGTCTTCTCCCAGGCTGACTAACTGTAGTTTACAGGCCCTACTAGTTCCACAATCTCATATGGGCCCTGCCATTAAGCCACTAGTTTGCTCTCGGGCATGGGAACCGGAAGCAAAACTCAGTCGCCCTGACAGAACTGCCTCACCCTGGCCTGCTTATTGTAGTAGACCCGTTGCCTTTCTTGGGCCATTTCCAGGAGTTCCCTTACTATAGGAGTGACTGTCTCCACCCTCTCCCTTATTTTCAGGATGTGTTCCAGCACAATTCACGAAGGGCTAATCTGTTCCACCCATTCCTCTATTAATATCTAGAAGCCTACGGGGTTGTCTCCCATAGAGAAGCTTGAAAGGTGAAAACCCTGTGGAGGGGGAACTTTTTCGAATTGCAAATGCCAAGTATGGTAACAAGGCATCCCAGTTCTTGCCATCCCTGTCTACTACTTCCTTTAACATGCTTTTCAAAGCTTTATTGAAATGTTCCATCAACCCGGCAATGATTACAAAGGTTTGTAGAGCCTTAATCTTTAACACATAAGTCTCCCATTAGTTTGGATATAAACAGAGCCCCCTGATCTGTCAGAAGCTCTTTTGGAATTCCTACCATGGAAAATACCCTTACCAATTCATTGGCAATATTTTTTGATGCTATGTTCTGTAAGGGAATATCCTCTGGCTACCTGGTCGCATAATCAACTATTACTAGAATATACTGGTATCCCTTGGCAGACTTTTCCCAAAGGCCCCACCAGGTCCATTGCAATTCTTTTGAAGGGTACATGGATTATGGGTAGAGGGACTAACTGCGCATGGAGACAGGGTTTAGGTCCTGCCAATTGACATTCTGAACAGACATTACAATACAACTTCTTTATAAATCCTATGCCAAAAAAAATTATTGTAAGAATTTCTCCTGGGCTGTTCATAGAGAGATGTCCGCTCAACATGTTTATGGGCGAGATCTAATATTAGACGTCGAAAGGGTTTTGGAACCAATAGTTGTTCTACCTCTATCCAGTGTTCACTGGTCACCCTGTACAACAAATTGTTCTCAATGATATAGTAAGGCCCAGCCCTTTTTAATTTCACATCTACAGGGTGTCCATTAACCGTTAACACATTGGTTTTCAAGTTCTGGAAAGCTGGGTCGTTAGCCTGTTCCCATTTGAAATCTGTCATACTAATGGGAAACTCCTCTAGGGAGTCTTCACTTCTCCCAAGAAGGTCCTCTCAGGAACCTTCTCCCTCTGTCTGACAGGTGCTCTACTAGTGGGAGCACCTAGTTGATCTGCTAAAATCGCAGGGACCTTTTCTCTAGCTCCTAGAGACTTATCCCACCTCCATTAGATTTTAGTTTCTGCCCAACCCCTGAAAGAGGTCGGGGTCCCACAAAGGGAAAATTTTGAGCGAACTCCTCATTTATGTTAGTGTCTGACATGGGCCTGTTCTGAACCTAGTTTTTAAACAAGGGCTTCATATTCCAGAAGATCCCTCCTTCCCAGGATCACTGGTTGAGGGAGGCCTGGAATTACCCCTACAGTAATTGCCTAACTTCATCATACTCTAAAATGACCATAGTAGTGGGGTAATATTGCACCTCCCCATGTACACACCGTATCCCTATTTTGGACCCATGAAGTAACTGAAGGTCAGACCAGATTGGTGGCTCCCAAGGTCACGGTGTACCGCAGTTAGCACAGTTACCTTTTTACCCTTTAACTTTTTGGGCTTTTTAAAAAAACACAATGGATGGCCTCCACATGGCTCATGGTTTGCACTATGTCAATCAAATAATTCTCCCCAGAGGCTGGATTCTGGTTTCCCAGACGACAATCCATAGGTTCCCCAATGTTAGGACGTCGTTTTCCAATATGCCCTAACCCATCACAATCATAACACCTTAACAGCTCATCACATTTTACACTTAGTCATCAAAGAGGTTACAATGTCCCTTCACAGCTTCTTGCTGCACTTCAGCACCTCCTTGCCCCATCCATACAGTTTTACCGGGGTCTCCACATTTCTTCGGGCGAGGAGGATGCCATAGGGTCCTGGAGGTGACATTTCCTCGATCGTGAGCCAGTTCCTCCACCGCCAGATGTTGCTGTATGGACACCAATTCCTGGTCATCTGCCAGCTCTCCTTGTCCGACCTAGCTCCTGGAGTTCGGGGGTAGAGCTTGGATAAACCAGTCCACAATCTTCGCTGGGTGATTTGTCTTAGGCTGCAGCCATTGCCGGGCTAGGTGTATCAGGTCATACATCTGTGATCTCAAGAGGTTTCCCCACCTCATAGGCCCAGGCTTGAAACAGTCGAGCTCTCACCACGGGGGTTACTCCAATATAGGTCAGGATTTCAGCTACATCCATTGGTTCCAAGTCAAAGTATGCCTTTTGGGCATCTCCGACCAAAAAAGGTGTTACAATCCCTACCCACTGTTCTTTTGGCCACTTCTCGTTCAGCACATCGTTCAAAGGTTTGCTTCCACATCATCGGCCGGAGTCATCTTTTGCAATATCAAGCTAGGCCGGATAGGCTGCGGGTCTGTCACCTTGGATCCTCCCGACACCAGTCTCTGCATCAAATACTGGATTTTGGCCTCAGTTCTTTCCACTTTCCCCATCATGATCCAGTTTGTTTCTTGCTCGAGTTCTAGAATCTTGTTAGTCAGCTCCTGTTATGTCAATGTGGTCTGCATGAATGTTCTCAGCATTTCCTTTTTTTATTCGTTCATGGGATGTGGGTGTCGCTGGCAAAGCCAGCATATATTGCCCATCCCTAATTGCCCTTGGTGGTGAGCTACCTTCTTCAACCGCTGCAGTCCGTGTGGTGAAGGTACTCCCACAGTGCTGTTAAGGAGGGAGTTCCAAGATTTTGACCCAGTGACGATGAAGGAACGGCGATATACTTCCAAGTCAGGATGGTATGTGACTTGGAGGGGAACTTGGAGGTGGTGGTGTTCCCATGCGCCTGCTGCCCTTGTCCTTCTAGGTGGAAGAGGTCGCGGGTTTGGGAGGTGCTGCCGAAGAAGCCTTGGCAAGTTGCTGCAGTGCATCTTGTAGATGGTACACACTGCAGCCACGGTACACTGGTGGTGGAGGGAGTGAATGTTTAAGGTGGTGGATGGGGTGCCAATCAAGCGGGCTGCTTTGTCTTGGATGGTGTCAAGCTTCTTGAGTGTTGTTGGAGCTGCACTCATCCAGGCAAGTGGAGAGTATTCCATCACACTCCTTACTTGTGCCTTGTAGATGGGGGAAAGGCTTTGGGGAGTCAGGAGGTGAGACACTCGCCGCAGAATACCCATCCTCTGACCTGCTCTTGTTGCCATAGTATTTATGTGGCTGGTCCAGTTAAGTTTCTGGTCAATGGTGACCCCCAGGATATTGATGGTGGGGATTTTGGCGAAGGTAATGCCGTTGAATATCAAGGGGCGGTGGCTAGATGCTCGCTTGTTGGAGACAGTCAGTGCCTGGCATTTGTGTGGCGCAAATGTTACCTGCCACTCATCAGCCCAAGCCCGAGTGTCGTCCAGGTCTTGCTACATGCGGGCATGGACTGCTTCATTTTCTGAGGAGTTGCGAATGGCACTGAACACTGTGCAGTCATCAGCGAACATCCCCACTTCTGACCTTATGATGGAGGGAAGGTCATTGATGAAGCAGCTGAAGATGGTTGGGCCTAGGACATTGCCCTGAGGAACTCCTGCAGCATTGTCCTGGGGCTGTGATAATTGACCTCCAACCACCACAACCATCTTCCTTTGTGCTAGATATGACTCCAGCCAGTGGAGAGTTCCCCCCCCCCCCCCCCCCTCCCCAGATTCCCATTGACTTCAGTTTTACTAGGGCTCCTTGATGCCACACTCAGTCAAATGCTGCCTTGATGTCAAGGGCAGTCACTCTCACCTCACCTCTGGAATTCAGTTCCTTTGTCCATGTTTGGACCAAGGCTGTAATGAGGTCTGGAGCCAAGTGGTCCTTGCGGAACCCAAACTGGGCATCAGTGAGCTGGTTATTGGTGAATAAGTGCTGCTTGATAGCACTATCAACGACACCTTCCACTTTGCTGATGATTGAGAGTAGACTGACGTGGTGGTAATTGGCCAGATTAGATTTGTCCTGCTTTTTGTGGACAGGACATACCTGGGCAGTTTTCCACATTGTCAGATAGATGCCAGTGTTATAGCTGTACTGCAACAGCTTGGCTAGAGGCGCAGCTAGTTCTGGAGTACAAATCTTCAGCACTACAGTCGGGATGTTGTCGGGGCCCACAGCCTTTGCTGTATCCAGTGCGCTCAGCCATTTCTTGATATCACGTGGAGTGAATCAAACTGGCTGAAGACTAGCTTCTGTGATGGTGGGGACCACGAGGAGGCTTATATGGATCCTCCACTCGGCATTTCTGGCTGAAGATGGTTGCTTTTGAGCTGCTAGATCTGTTCTGAATTTATTGCATTTAGCACGGTGGACAGTGTCCTCAGTGTGAAGACAGGACTTCGTCTCCACAATCACTGCTACCAATGCTGTCATGGACAGATGCATCTGCGACAAGTAGATTGGCGAGGACGAGGTCAAGTAGGTTTTTCCCTTGTGTTGGTTCTCTCAGCCCAGACTGGCAGCTATGTCCTTCAGGACTCGGCCAGCTCGGTCAGTAGTGGTGCTACTGAGCCACTCTTGGTGATGGACATTGAAGTCCCCCACCCAGAGTACATTCTGTGCCCTTGCTACCCTGTGCTTCTTCCAAGTGGTGTTCAACATGGAGGAGTACTGACTCATCAGCTGAGGGAGGGCAGTAGGTGGTAATCAGCAGGAGGTTTTCCTTGCCTATGAGACTTCATGGGGTCCAGAGTCAATGTTGAGGACTCCCAGGGCCCATCCTTCCCGACTGTATACCACTGTGCCGCTACCTCTGGTGGGTCTGTCCTGCCAGTGGGACAGACATACCCAGGGATGGTGATGGAGGAGTTTGGGACATTGGCTGAAAGGTATGATTCTGTAAGTAATACTGTGTCACGCTGTTGCTCTCTCAATTTTGGCACAAGTCCTCAGATGTTGGTAAGGAGGACTTTGCAGTGTCGACTGGGCTGGGTGTGCCGTTGTGTCTGTAGCCGGTGCCGAGGTTGATGCTGGGTGGTCCGTCCGGTTTTATTCTTGTGTTTTGTAGCAGTTTGTTACAACTGAATGTCTTGCTAGGCCATTTCAGAGGGCAGTTAAAAGTCAACCACTATTGCTGTGGTTCTGGAGTCACATATATAGGCCAGACCAGGTAAGGATGGCAGATTTCCTTCCCTAAAAAAGGACATTAGTGAACCAGATGGGTTTTTACAACAATCCAGTTGTTTTATGGTCACCATTACTGATATTCCAGATTTATTTAATTAACTGAATTTAAATTCCCCAGCTGTTGTGGTGGGATTTGAACTCGCATCTCTGCATCATTAGTCCAGGTCTCTGGATTACTAGCCCAGTAACATAACCACTAAGCTACTGTTCCTCCATGATGGTGGGTCTTGGACTTTCTCAGAGTGCCAAAATCCCACTTCTGACACCACATGTAACAAGCTGAAGCAGACCCAGTGGCCAATTGAACGCAACAGACTAGAGCTGAAAACAAGTGAGGTTTATTCACCCACACCAGTTGTGTCTTTTAGTACAGCGATGAAAAGGCAGCAACAGGATTTACTCGCCAGTCTACACCACCTCACTCTCAGGTCCTTTCTCTCCAAACCCCTCTTTTCAACTGAACTGTCTCCCTGCCTTTTATCCTTACAGGCTGGGAGTTGTTCCTGGCATAAAAATAAAACAAAAAAGGTGACTCAACCGTGTCTAGCAAGGGAAATTAGGGATAGCATAAGATCCAAGGAGAGGCCATATAAATTGGCCAGAAAAAGCAGCAAACCTGAGGATTGGGAGCAGTTTAGGATTCAGCAAAGGATGACAAAGGGATTAATTAAGAGGGGGAAAATAGAATATGAGAGTAAGCTTTCAGGGAACATAAAAACTGACTGTAAAAGCTTCTATAGATATGTGAAGAGAAAAAGATTGGTGAAGTCAAGCGTAGGTCCCTTGCAGTCAGAATCAGGGGAATTTATAATGGGGAACAAAGAAATGGCAGACCAATTAAATACATACTTTGGTTCTGTCTTCACAAAGGAGGACACAAATAAACTCACCGAGAGATGTCGGGGAACATAGGGTCTAATGAGAGGGAGGAATTGAATGAAATCAGTGTTTGTAGGGAAATGGTGTTAGGGAAATTGACGGGATTGAAGGCTGATAAATCCCCAGGGCCTGATAATCTACATCCTAGGGTACTTAAGGAAGTGGCCCTAGAAATAGTAGATGCATTGCTGGTCATCTTTCAAAATTCTATAGACTCTGGAACAGTTCCCATGGATTGGAGGGTAGCTAATGTAACCCCACTATTTAAAAAAGGTGGTAGAGAGAAAACGGGGAATTATAGACCAGTAAACCTGACATCGGTAGTGGGCAAAATGCTAGAGTCCATTATAAAAGATGTAACAGCAGAGCACTTGGAAAACAGTGATAGGATCGGACAAAGTCAACATGGATTTACAAAAGGTAAATCATGCCTGACTAATCTACTGGAATTTTTTGAGGATGTAACTGGTAGAATAGATAAGGGAGAACCAGTGGATGTGGTGTATTTGGACTTTCAGAAGGTTTTCGATAAGGTCCCGCATAAGAGATTAGCGTGCAAAGTTAAAGCACATGGGATTGGGGGTACGGTACTGATTTGGATAGAGAACTGGTTGGCAGACAGGAAGCAAAGAGTTGGAATAAACGGGTCTTTTTCCGAGTGGCAGGCAGTGACTAGTGGGGTACCGCAGGGATCGGTGCTAGGACCCCAGCTATTCACAATATATATTAATGATCTAGATGAGGGAACTAGATGTAATATCTCTAAGTTTGCAGACGACACAAAGCTGGGTGGGCGTGTGTGCTGTGAGGAGGATGCAGAGAAACTCCAGTATGATTTTGACAGGTTGGGTGATATGGCAGATGCAGTATAATGTGGATAAATGCGAGGTTATCCACTTTGGTGGCAAAAACAGGAAGACAGATTATTATCTGAATGGCAATAGATTGGGAAAAGGGGAAGTGCAATGAGATCTGGGAGTCCTTGTGCACCAGTCGCTGAAGGTAAGCATGCAGGTGCAGCAGGCGGTTAAGAAGGCAAATGGTATGTTGGCCTTCATAGCGAGAGGATTCGAGTACAGGAGCAAGGATGTCTTGCTGCAGTTTTACAAGGCCTTGGTGAGACCACACCTTGAGTATTGTGTGCAGTTTTGGTTGCCTTATCTGAGGAAGGATGTTCTTGCCATGGAGGGAGTGCAGTGAAGATTTACCAGACTGATACCTGGGATGGCAGGAATGATGTATGAAAAGAGATTGGGTCGATTAGGCTTATATTCGCTAGAGTTTAGAAGAATGAGAGGGGCTCTCATTGAAACTTATAAAATTCTAACAGGGCTAGACAGACTAGATGCAGGAAGGATATTCCCGATGGTGGGGGAGTCCAGAACCAGAGGTCACAGTCTAAGGATAAGGGGTAAGCCATTTAGGACTGAGATGAGGAGGAATTTCTTCACCTAGAGAGTGATGAACTTGTGGAATTTTCTACCACAGAAGGCAGTTGAGGCCAATTCATTAAATATATTCAAGAAGGAGATAGATATATTTCTTAAGGCTAAAGGGTTCAAGGGATATCGGGAGAAAGCAGGGACGGTATTGAATTTGGATGATCAGCCATGATCTCATTAAATGGTGGAGCAGGCTCGAGGGGCTGAATGGCCTACTCCTGCTCCTATCTTCTATTTAAAGGCAATCAAGGTCAACGATTTCTTAAAGCTATACTAACTTGCCTTGGTCATTCTGACATTATATATAACTTCTTAAAGTTGCACCCCTATCGCGGATACGGAGCTCTCAGAAGCCCATGTCATCCCCTTCTCACTCACTGTTACATTAACTTTGGTGTCAGCAAGCACTTAACTTGTACATCATGCAGAACTCTTTTCTCAATGCTATGTTGTAAGTTTTATAAATAGAACATTTTCTGAACCACTTTGCATTGTGGTAGTTACTGACCTCCATTGCTAACCCTCTTGGGACCCATCCTGTGCTCACTCTTCTTACTGGCAATTGGCAATTTAGAGTTAAGCATGTGCACCCTTTTTTAAAGGGGCACAACCAATAAGGACTGTAACGTAACCAAAAATTAAAAGGAAACTTAACAAATTAAATTAAAATACTACACCCCGGGGTGATAATGCACTTCAGTCCCTCCGGTGACCAATGGTCGGGGAAGACCTCAAGCGTGCCGGTCGACACCACGTGCTCCACCTTCAAGGACATCCGGGCGCGAACGAAGCCGCGGAAGAGAGGCAGGCAGTCGGGCCGAACGACCCCCTCGACCACCCGCTGCTTGGACCTGTTGATGGCCACCTTGGCTAGGCCCAGGAGCAGTCCTGCACCGGGTGACCAAAAATCAGGACCGTGGGACTGAAGAGCAGCCAAAAATGGAGGAGCCATTAGGAGTACCCTAATGATAAGCAATGGAATCCCTAAATAATTATACAATTTACACAATTCTAATAAATATAAATGTACTGAATTTCAATTTTATTCGTAAGTCCCTTCATTGCACCAACCTCAATAAAAAATTTAATTTTTTGATAAATAATTTTGAACATCTTAATCTGGGCCAATATTTGCATAAACTAATTTAAAGTGTATGTGTATCATTTTGGATTTTTAAATGTTTAATTTAAGGCATATATATATACCCTTACGCTGATGAAAGCAGGCCCTATGCCTGCTTTTACCAACCATAAGAGTTTCGTGGGCAATTGTTGGGCAAATGGCCCAACTCTGTGCCGGCAAAACTGATTTTCCATGCAGTTCGAATGATCTGTCAAGGCATACCTTGACCGATCACAAGTTCCGGATTTGGCGCATGTGCAAGTGCATGCGGAAACCCGGAAGTTGTGGTTCCTTTCAAATGGATTACGACGGCGTACTGAGAGTACGCCGTAAGGGAGACCGCAATTTCAGGACCATTATTTTGCCTTCAAGACTGCAGTGACTACACTTCAAAATAATTAATCGGCCCTGCAGTATTTTCGGATGTTCTGAGGCTGTGAAAGGTGCCACATAAATGCAAGTTTGTTTGTTCTTTAATGCAGTAAATAGCAATAGAATTGAATTCAATAACTGGATGTTCAACAAAGCATAATAATATTTGAAAGGAATAACTCTATTTATTTTTAAATTCTCCAGATGCTGATTCTTGGTGAACCAAACCAGTACAAGTTGGCTGTGAATATGGAACATTTGTTGGAATTCAGACATCGTTTCAAGGCTTTACAAGACGTTACCAAGGTTTCCCTCTATGGTGACATTACTCTGCATGAGATGCATTGGATGTAAGCCCCCAGAAATTATTTTAATGTGGATACCAGCACTTTTTACATGTATGCAAAGATTGTCAATTTTTACTGTACATTAATTGTTTTTATGTGTAAACTACCAGTTGATTTGGATTGATTTGAAGGCTGTGACACAACTGAGTATTCTGATGACTTCCCAAACTTAGAATGAAACCTGAAAGGTTTATTAATCCATTTCCTTTACAATACTACTGTCACTGAATCCATCCCAGAATTCACTGAATCATAAAAGCACAGAATCCGGCCGTTCAGCCCATCAAGTCTGTGGCTGTGTTTTCCCCAAATGAGTTATCTTGTCTGATCCCACTTGCTGCTTGTTTGCCATACCCTTTAATATTCCTCTTTTTCAAGCAACATTTAATTGCTTTTAAAATAATTCATGGACTCTTCTTCGTGGTTGAGAATTCCATATTCTGACCACCCTCTGTTAAGATGGTTTTCCAACCTCCCCTTTTCTTGTGTGTGATTATTAAATTTGTGTCCTCTGGTTGTTTCACCAACCAGTAGAAACAATTGATTACTATTTATCTTTATTGTAACCCTTTAAAATCTTGAAAACCTGAATCAGGCCATCCCTTAATCTTCTCAGCTATGAAGGAAAAAAATCCTAATTTCTCAAGTCTCTCTTCATAATTGTAGCTTCTTATCCCTAGCATCATCGTAGTGAATTTATGCAACACATCTTCCATTAGTTTCATATCCTTGCAGTAGAGTCTTTGCAACTACACACAATACTCCAGCTGCAACCTAAATAAGGATATATTTATTCATCAGAACTCGGATTACTGCAGCCACAGCTCACTCCAACACAACTGTCCTTTGCTATGCAACTTTGTGTAGCCCACCATAGTACCATGACTTTAGCGTCTTCCGAATATGTCGGCTATGACAGAACACCTGGGTACAATAATATTCTGACTAAAAATTGAGGAACATTATCATGTGTAGAGAGACCAAGCTTTATATTTGCTGATAAAATAAATAAATATGACCAAAATATATTATGTGTGTACAGTGGATCAATTTGTTATACATTGGAGTAGAAACTCGTTCGCGCCTGAAGGGGTGAGCCCGAGGCACACCTGATGTTGGGCTCGTGCCTCATTTAACTGACACTAGCGAGCTGCCGACACCTACCTCGATGCCTCAGGCAGCTCGCCAGGGAAAAGCCTTTGAACATCGGGCCGCTGCGGCCATCAGGTAAGTGCTTAAAAGGGAAGGCGATTTGCGGGGAGCGGGCAGCGGGTGGAGGTTGCGATCAGGGCAGGGAGGGGGTGGGATGGTGATAGGAGGCTCACTTATACTGGTATACAGTCCTACAGGTACTAGCAACCTTCCAGTATCACACATGTGGCCATTCTGCATATATGAGGCAAGATAATGAGATTTGAAGGCTGTTGAACAGCTCTGCCTGATCTGATCCATGCGCACTTGCCATCAGGATAATGAGTAGCGATCTGGAGCAGGAATCCTGATTAATATTTTCCTGTCCCCTAATTCTGGGGTGCTGAGACCAATTTCAGGGCTCCACCACTGCCTGGTTAAGATCAACTAATTCAGCAGAGATTAGGGGGTAAAAATTCACTTGGTTGCGCCTCCCGTTAGCGCCTTAAGAGGGCGCTAATGGGGCGTTAAGCCGCTAACGCCCGGGCGCAGCGATGTTTGCGCCGCTCGAGAACTTAACTTGAGATTGTGCGGCGGCGCTAAAACTTACCGCTGCGACCACCTGCGCGCGCAGATTATGACGCCATTCCATGGTGCAGCGCCCTTGGGGCGCCCCGGAGCGGAAATTGAGTGGCGCCCCCTGCCTTACCGCCTGGCGCTTCCAACGACCGGAAGACTGGAACGCTATCAATCGGTGTGGGGCTGGGGGGGGGCGCTATTTAAAGGGGGCCTCTTCCTGTCTTTTTCTGTGGTCGACATTTATGCACCACTCGTTCTGAGAGAGAGAGAGAGAGAGACTTCTACATTGACTCAACGCTTTGTGAGGTAGTTTTGCCTATTCATCCTAACTTTGTTGCTACTTTAGTTGCTGTACCTCATTACTTTTCTGGCAAAGAGAATATGGGGGCTGCAATGATTGGGGGCGTCGTCCTGCTCCAGCTGAATCGGAGGATACAGAGACGCAGACAGAGAGTGGCAATGATGGCCAGACGGAGGAGGGCCATCAGGCGCATGTACAGGAGAGCTTACCCTCCCAGGGTATATCGTGAACAGCTCTCCTACATCCATATGTCCGAGGAGCTGTGTTTGCGAAGGCTGCGATTCAGCAAGGAGGTGGTCACTGAGCTCTGCCACCTGCTGCAGCCAGATCTGCAGCCTCAGCTGAGGTCCAGGACGTCTCTGTCGGTGGCAGTGAAGCTCACAGTGGCTTTGAACTTCTACGCCACTGGCTCATTCCAAGCTGCTGTTGGGGACCTCGCCAATATCTCCCAGTTTGCGGTGCATCGCTGCATCCGGCAGGTCACCAATGCCCTCTTCAGAAGGAGACGACACTTCATCTCTTTCCCTATGACCCCAGACAAGCAGCGTGACCGTGCTCTGGGCTTTGCGAGGGTAGCGGGCTTCCCCATGGTGCAGGGCGCCATTGACTGCACGCATGTGGCTTTGCGTGCTCCGCGAGAGAATGCAGAGGAATTCAGGAACAGAAAGGGGTTCCATTCCTTGAATGTGCAGTTGGTCTGTGACCACAGACAGGTGATACTCGCTGTCAATGCCCACTATCCGGGCAGCTGCCACGATGCTTTCATCCTGCGCCAGACTACTGTGGCAGAAGTTTTCGAGGCACCGCATCAGCCAGTTGGTTGGCTTCTCGGGGACAAGGGGTACGCATTGAGCACCTAGCTGATGACACCGCTCCGTACGCCAAACACCCCTGCTGAGCTGCGGTACAATGAAAGCCATCAAGCAACCAGGAACATTATTGAGCGCACAATCGGCGTGCTGAAACAACGGTTCCGCTGTCTGGACCATTCCGGAGGAGCCCTGCAGTACTCGCCTGAGCAAGTTTCGAACTTCGTAGTCGTGTGCTGCATGTTGCACAACATGGCAATCCTCAGGACCCAGCCAATGCCACCAGGCCTTGTAGCACCACCAGAGGAGGAGGAGGAAGAGGAGGAAGAGGACGAGGACGATGATCATCAGCAGCACCAAGGCGGGAGGGCGGCCCACAATGGTCAAACTGCAAGGGCCGTCCGTCAACAACTAATAGCAAGCCGCTTCTAGGGCCCCTGCCATTGCTACAAACATTAATCAACCCAGCACGCAACCCCTAAGCCGGCCAAGGCACCAATAATTCCAACCACCAGCCATGTATATTTTGAATCCAGAAACTTATTTATTTTACAAACTCTGTGTGTGTCAATTCCTCATGACAAACTCATAGAAATAAACACAAAAAAACAGTCAATAACATAACTGGTTCTCACAACCTGGAGATAATGTCCAAAACACTAAACAAAAGTTGGACCATGAACCTCGGCCTTTAATAAAAAAATGACCAGCATTTTGTCACACCTCCTACTTTTTGCCCTTCGAGGGTGATCTCCTTCCCTTGCGCACTTCCCCCCTTCTAACCCTACTGCTCCTCTGTAATGGGACCTCAGTGGCTGCAGCAAGGCTGGTGGAAGGCTGCTACTCGTCAGACCCTGACACTGCAGATGCCCCTGAAGGACGGCCTCGACCACTTCTGGGCCTGGAGGGCCCGGCTGCAGACTGCACCAACTCTGCATGGGCGGCAGCAGTCTGTCCTACAGGCGGTGGCAAGTGCAGTGGAGAAGTGACAGTGTTGGCAGCAGGAATGCTGTCATCGTGCGAGAGGACAGCAACTCCCTGCTCGCCCGACACACTGGCACTCCCACGGGGCAGCACTTCAGCATCCGGAGCAATCTGGCGGAGAACAGATTGCTGGCCTGCTGCGGCGCGGTGACAGCCCCGGGGACATGTGCACGAACCATCGAGGTTGGCAGCAGTCTGTGCTCGCGTGGCCTCCATCTGAGTCTGTATGAGAGCAGTCAGAGGTGGGATCACGGCAGCCAGTGATTGAATTGCAGCACTAAGCGTTAGTGTGGCATCCGCCTGTGCTACAGCGAAGTGCTCCACACTCCTTGCCAGTGACTCAATGCATTCGGGCACCCTTCCCACTGCACCCATGAGCTCAGTGTGCATGCACACCGCCTGGGTGTTCATTTCTGCAATCAGCCGCTCCTCCTCTGCGTCCATTGCAGTAGGAGTGTCTGGCATACTCTCCCTCTGGGGAGAAGGCCCCCGTTCTTCCCTACCCCCCCCCATGGCGTTGCTGCAGCCCGCTGGGTCCTGGAGCTTCACCATCATCAGCCCCTTCCCCCCTGCTCCCCTCCGGGGAAGGCGTGTTCCCAGTGTGGGCATGGGCTTCCTCGGGAGAGGGTGGCACTGATGCTCTGGCTTCCTCTTCCTCCTCAGCTGCAGCATCACTCCCAGTGGCAGCTTCAGGGCCCGTCTCCTCAGCTGGTGAATCACCATCTGAAAGCAGGGAGGTACAAGAGTGGCTTTAGCGTGAGGACAGGGTGGCAGTAAGGGAGGAATAAGTGCAGCGAGTTAGCAAGTTGTATTGAAAGTGTCAAAGGCTGGTGTTGTGAGGGACAAGTGGAAGGACAGAGGACAAAAAGGTGATGACCTTACCATTGCTGTCCACAACGGGGTCGGCGTCTCCAGTGGCGACGGGACCGATCACCCGGCTTGCCACAATCCTGTGGACGCGCTCCTCCAGATCGCTGAGGGGTTGCAGCTGAGGCCGCCCTCCACCTGTCCGTTGCTGCTGTCTCCTATTATGAGCCAGCTTAGCCTGCAAGAAAAAGGACAGCATCTGAGTAAATATACAGCCATGGTCTTGCCTGATGTGCCTCCCATAGGTGAATAGCCCTTACAATATACAGCCATGGTCTTGCCTGATGTGCCTCCCATAGGTGAATAGCCCTTACTGTATGCAGCCATGGTCTTGCCTGATGTGCCTCCCATAGGTGAATAGCCCTTACTGTATGCAGCCATGGTCTTGCCTGATGTGCCTCCCATAGGTGAATAGCCCTTACAATATACAGCCATGGTCTTGCCTGATGTGCCTCCCATAGGTGAATAGCCCTTACTGTATGCAAAGTGTGGAATGTGTGTGTGTGTTTGATGAAAGGGCCATAGGTGTTGGATGAGTGTTGTGCATTGGGGTTTTAAGACCCTCTGGCCATAGAGTGAGGTTGAGATGGAGGGATGGAGAGGTATTGAGAAAAAGCCACTCACCCTGACGACCCGAGTGAGGTCGTTGAACTTTTTGCGGCATTGAGTATGGGTCCTGGGCACCATGCTCCTGGAGGAGACGCTCTGAGCCACCTCCCTCCACACTCTTCTGAACTCGCGTGGCAAAGGCCTCCTGCCACTCTCAGGGAACAGCATACATCGTCTGCGCTCCACTGCGCCAACCAGAGCATCCAAGGCCCGCTCGGTGAAGCGATGAGCGCGTTCTCTCACCCTCTCCATGCTTGGCAGCAAAATGGATTCACAGGTCTCTCCAGGCTGAGATTCAAGGCTGCAATGAGCAGGGTGTGGCTGGGGAGCAAGTGGCCCCCCCCCCGCTTTAAGAAGTGTCCGGCGCCAGTGTGTCTGTGTTCCCTCGCTAACTGGGAGCAGCTGCGCTGCGCTCGCGCGCTGAGTTAGCGCCTCACTCCTTGGCCTTTGCGCCTTAAGACAGGTGTGCAGCGCCTGCTTTAGCGCTCCACTCACCTCCCGGGGCGGTAAAAGTGAAGTTTCCTGTCAGTGCCGATAATTAGCGCCAGGCGCTAATATTTGCGTCCGGACGATATTTGCGCCCCAAATGGGGCGCGACCTAATTTCTACCCCTAGGAGTCCAATTTGGGATCTTCCTGTGCTATATGATGTAGTACTACATTATATGTTTACACTGAGTCAGGAGAGCCCAAAACCTGATACTTTTACAAAAATGTAATTTCAACAGTAGCTTTCAGCTTACAATAGGAGTTATGCCATAGTGAGAGAAATTACTGTGGAAACTACCACCATATGAACCAAAAGGCTTACAACATTTTTAGGGAATGCATAATGCAAGTCATTTATTAATTGTGTGATGTTGCACTAAAAAAACATTAAAAAGAACACTGTTTTAAACAAAATGGTATCACAATCATCTCACTGAATGGAACTTTTCCCCTTAGTAGAGGGGTCAATAACCAGGGGGCATAGTTTCAAGGTAAGGGGCAGGAGGTTTAGAGGGGATTTGAGGAAAAACTTTTTCACCCAGAGGGTGGTTGGAATCTGGAACTCACTGCCTGAAAGGGTGGTAGAGGCAGGAACACTCACAACATTCAAGAAGCATTTAGATGAGCACTTGAAACGTCATAGCATACAAGGCTACGGACCAAGTGCTGGAAAATGGGATTAAAATAGACAGGGCTTGATGGCCGGCGCGGACAGGATGGGCCAAAGGGCCTCTTTTTGTGCTGTATGACTCTATGACTAATACGATACATTTGGGTTAGAAATGAGGGCCTAGAAATTCGGTTGCGTAAAGCTCGTTGTTTGTGCGCTATGGGTGCCGAATTGGGGACAAAACAGTGTCCGAGCAGTGCGCGTACTTCTGGTGTGGGCCACACCAGACTCCATCTTGGCGAGGGCGGTAGGGCGGCTGTTAGGAGCGTGCGCTAGAAGTATGGTAAGTAGGCAGATCATGACGGCAACCATGCCAGTGCTGCCATTTTCATCATCATCGCTGAAGCTAACGTCCTCTCTTAACCTCGCACAGCTGAACGTGCATTCAGCAGCAGGAAGGACCCCCCATCAGCGCTATTTAAAGGAATCATCACCAACTTTCAGGTAACTTTTTGATTTCTACTGGCTCTGTGTAAGTTTGTGGAACTATTTGGCAGCTTTCTAGAGTAATTTGAAGTTGGTGAGATGACAGGGAGTGGTGCTACAAGTGGAGAAGGCCTTGGTTCTGACTTCAAGGGTTCGGGTCAGATCACTTGCTCCCAGTCATGGGTGTGTAGTTGTCATCCCCCTTGGCCTGCAGCATGGCAGGGAGATGGAGCAGAGACAGCAAAGAAGAGGACAAGCTGCTCGCAGAGGAAGAGGGAGGAGGGGTCTGAGCACGAGGCCTTACCCACTTAGGGTCTTCCGAGAACAATTCGCTTACCTCAACCTGAGCCAGGAGCAGTGTGTGAGGTGTCTGCACTTTACCAAGGAGATGCTCACAGAACTCTGCCACATTTTGCAACCAGACCTGGAGCCTCACTCCAGGGCAAGGACAGCGCTACCAGTGGCTGTGAAGGTGACCATAGCCCTGAGTTTCTTTGCGTCTGGATCCTTCCAGGCTGGAGCAGGTGACATCTGTAACACCTTACAGTTCGCCATCCACTGCTGCATAAGAGAGGTGCAGACGCTCTTTATGCCAGGAGAGGGGACGTTTACACAGCGTGTACGTGGCTTTGCCAGGATAGCGGGCTTCCCCATGGCGCAGGATGCCATCGACTGCATGCATGTGGGCACTGTATATAAGTGCTGAGATGTACCGCAATCGCTAAGGTTGCCACTTGCTGAATGTACATTTGGTGTGCAACCATGCTCAGCACATCATGATGGTGAATACCCAGTATCCTGGCAGCTGTTATGTTGCTTTTATTCTATGCCAGTCCGCTGTTTCCTCAGTCTTTGAGACACCAAGACAAACCAGAGGGTGGCTACTGGGCGACAAGGGCTAACCCTTGACCAGCTGGCTCATGACTCCACTCTGCAACCCAACCACACGTGGCCAGCATGCGTATAACGAGAGCCATGCTGCCACACGAAACATCATAGAGCAGACCATTGGCGTCCTTACACAACGGTTTGGCTGTCTGGATCACTCTGGAGGAGCCCTACAGTACTCATAAGAACATAAGAGCATAAGAAATAGGAGCAGGAATAGACCATTTGGCCCTTCGAGCCTGCTCTGCCATTCAATAAGATCATGGCTGATCTTCTACCAAATCTCCACTTTTCTGCACTATCCCCATATCCCTTGATTCCCTTAATATTCAAAAATGTATCAAACTCTGTCTTGAATATACTCAACGACTGAGCCTCCACAGCCCTCTGGGGTAGAGAATTCCAAAGGTTCACCACCCACTGAGTGAAGAAATTTCTCCTCATCCCAGTCCTAAATTGCCGGCCCCTGGTTCTAGACTCCCCAGCTAGGGGAAACATCCTCCCTGCATCTACCATGTAAAAGCCCTGTAAGAATTTTGTATGTTTCAATGAGATCACCTCTCGTTCTTCCAAACACTAGAGAATATAGGCCTAGTCTACTCAATCTCTCCTCATAGGACAATCCCCCATCCCAGGAACCAGTCTGGTGAACCTTCGTTGCACTTCCTCTATGGCAAGTATATCCTTCCAAAACTGTGCACAATACTCCAGGTGTGGTCTCACCAGGGCCCTATATAATTGCTGTAAGACGTCTTTACTCTTATATTCAAATCCTCTTGTAATAAAGGCCAACATACCATTTGCTTTCCTAATTGCTTGCTGTACCTGCATGTTAACTTTCAGGGATTCGTGTACAAGGAGACACAAGTCCCACTGTCGTAAGAATGAGCCTTACGCGTGGTAAACTTAATGTAAGCTTTAATCAACTTAAAACGGTGCTGCATACAAAAGAGGTCTTACCCTATGCCTCTTCCAGAGCTAACTGATCAGTCCAGTATTTATCCTGGACTGATTACAGGAAGTGATGTCATACAGGAAGCTGAAAAGTGTTACCACATTCTCCCCCCCCAAAAGATTAGGAGGCCGGAATGCTCCCTCCATTTCGTAGCCGTTGGATGAGGGAGAGCCGCACCCGTTTGGGTTCTCGTAGCGGTAGAGGGCCCCTAGCCCGTTTACCCGCTGCGGGCCATGGACCAGAGTCCGAGTGCTCCAGCCCGCTCTGTGAGGGGTCAGAACGATCCTGACTGTGTACTGGTACCCGAATGGGTGTCGGGCAGGGCTGTGGCAGATCCGTTTCTGAGCGTACGGTACAGGGTTGATCGTGGCTGCGCGTGCGAGCCCCGACGGGCTCATAGTCAGTCTGCCCCAGGTCGGCACGCTGGAGTGAGGTACCAGCCGGCGTCAGATCCCGATCATGATGAGAGGCACCTGGCAAGCCCAGAGATGTGCCTGGTACGATATCATCCCCTGGTGTCCCTCTATGTTTCGGCGGGCAGGGAGCCAGATCCCGCAATGACACGGTAGATTCCCGACCGTCAGGATACCGAATATAGGCGTAGGTAGGGTTGACGTCAGTGAGCTCAACCTCATCTACCAGGGGGTCATTCTTAGACGCCCGGACATATCTTCGGAGTAGCACTGGTCCCGGTGCAGTCAGCCACGACGGGAGAGATGTCCCATAGGATGAGCGACGCTGAAATCGGAAGAACCGTTCATGAGGCGTCGTATTTGTGGCGGTCGAAAGGAGGGACCGTGTGGAGTGTAATGCATCTGGAAGTACTGCTTCCCAATGCTGGTTGGGTAGGCCCCGAGATCTCAAAGCCAGACGTACCGCATTCCAGATGATAGCGTTAAAACGCTCGACTTGCCCATTCCCAACCGGATGATAAGGCGTCGTTTTGCTGGCAGCAATACCCCGTTCCGAGAGATAGGCCTTGAGTTCTCCCGACATAAAAGAAGGGCCCCGATCTGAATGAACATAGGATGCCATACCACAGAAAGCAAATACCTGTTCAAGGCAGCTGATAACCGTGGTTGTCAGCATATTGGGGCAGGGAAAGGCAAACGGAAAACGAGAATACTCATCAACCATTGTTAATAGATAAGTGTTGCGAGTCGAAGAGGGCAACGGCCCCTTAAAATCGATGCTAAGCCTTTGCATTGGCTGGGTCGCATGTATGAGTATACCACCCGAGGGGCGGAAAAACCGAGGTTTCAATTCCGCACAGACTCTGCAGTCCGAGCACATCTTCTTTACATCCCCGGTAGAGAATGGGAGATTTCGGGACCGCACGAAGTGCAGCATGCGAGTAACGCCTGGATGACACAACCCATCATGGATGTCTACGAGCGTAGAGGGTGCCATGGCGGAGCAGAATGCTCGTGTGAGGGTATCCGGAGCCACATTCTCCTTGCCAGGTCGATAGTGGATGGTGTAACCAAAAGAGGCCAATTCCAGCCGCCAAAGCTGGATTTTATTATTTTTAATTTTGGTCCGTTTTCGATTATCGAGCATGAAGGCGACCGATCGCTGGTCCGTGATTAAGGTAAAGTGCTGGCGAGCCAGGAGATGACTCCACTTCCGTACTGCCTCTATGATGGCTGTAGCTTCTTTCTCGACTGGAGGATAATGTAGCTCAGCCCCTTGAAAAGTCCTGGACAAAAATGCCACCGGACGACCTTCCTGATTCAGAGTGGCTGAGATTGCCACCTCCGAGGCATCACACTCAACCACGAAAGGAAGACTCTCATCGATGGAGTGAAGAGCCGCTTTCTCCAACTGCTTTTTCAGGAGGTTAAAGGCTGCAACAGCCGTTGTGTCTAGTGGGAATGTGCTGGCCTTCAGTAGAGGTTGGATTCGGTCCGAAAAGTTAGGAATCCATTTCGCATAGTATGCAAACAGGCCGAGGGCCCGGCGCAAGGAGGCCGGATTCTTAGGTGGCGGGAGTTCTTGGAGTGGGCGAAGCCTTTCAGGGTCAGGTTTAATGATGCCATTGCCCACACAATAGCCAAGGATGTTGATAGTTGGTTGTGACTCAATGGATTTAGCCGCATTCAATGTCAAATTACGGTGCTGGAGTGCATCCCAAAATCGTTGGAGATTGGCGTCATGTTCCTGCTGATTGCGACCTGCGACAGTAATATTGTCCAGATAAGGAAACGTATCCTTCAAGTCTTCCTGTTTGACCAGGTCATCCATTGCTCGCTGGAAGACAGCCACTCCATTAGTGACCCCAAAGGGGAGGCGACGAAATTGATACAGCCGCCCATTGGCTTCAAAGGCTGTATACTGCTTGTCTGAGACCTTCAAGGGTACCTGATGATAGGCGCTTTTCAGATCATAAGTCGAGAACACCGTGTACTCAGCCAATTTATTAACCATATCATCGATGCGCGGCAATGGGTATGCGTCCAAGTCCGTATACTGATTGATGGTCTGTGAATAGTCAATGCACAGCCGTTTCTTGTGAGGTTGTAGAGGGTTCTTAACAATAACGACCTGGGCGCGCCATGGCGACGAACAAGGCTCGATGATATCCTCTGCTAAAAGCCGAGAAATCTCAGCCGCAATAAAAGACTGGTCTTCCTGACTGAAACGGCGTGACTTTGTTATAATCGGTTTGCATCGAGGAGGGATACTGGCAAACAGTGAGGGTTCATCCAGTGAAGCTGCTGACAAGGCACAGAACGGTAATCGAGGTCGTATATTAGAAATAGTGAGTTCAGGTTTGGATCCGCCGAACTCAATGGTAAGCTTCTTATGCTGCTTTTGAAAATCCAGCCCTAAGATAAGATCACTACATAAGTCCTTGAGCACCGAAAGCCGGGTGGAGGGATACCTGTGACCTTTAAGCATTATTTCAACTACACAGAAGCCAGAAATTCTGGTATTAAGTGATGACTGAGCCATCGCAACTGCCTGGTCCGATGGAAAAACATGTAGCTTTAACTGTGCAACAGTCTGTTCCCTAATGAAACTATCAGTGCTACCTGAGTCAATTAAGGCATCTAAAGTATGTCCATTAATTGATGCTTTTGTAGCTGCATGGAATAGATTCTGAGGACAAGCAGCTGTAATTGGTGTCGTTGCACAAAGAGTGGCTGAAATTCTAGGTGTGTTTCTTCGAGAAAAAACCCGAGAGGAAGCACGATAGTTTTTAGTTGGAACATCCTGATAGGCCCTTACTGGGGCAGTTCGGTAGGACTTAGCTTGATAAGCCCTCGTAGAGGCTCTTGATAGGCAAACCTTTACAAAATGACCCTTTTTGTTGCAATGACTGCAAAACGCATTGCGAGCAGGGCAGAATCTCCGAGGGTGAAACTCATCACCACAAAAAAAGCATTTCTTAGATTGCCAAGAGGCTGCCACAGTGGGGTCATCATCCTCTTCATCAGTGAAGTCATCAGATCGATCGTCAGGGATAAAGTCCTCCCTAATAGAGTTCACCTGTGGCCTCTTAAATTGCCTGACTGTAGTTAAGGCAGCAGACCGAGGTCTGGGCACTGTAAAAAGGTCTGCATTTCTTTTTGCCAGATCTAGAGAGCAAGCCAGGTCATAAGCTCTCTGCAGCTCAAGTGTCTTACTTTCCAGTAGACGCTGGCGTATAAATGGGGAGGCAAGCCCGCAGATGAACGCATCACGGATCATTTCTTCGCGGTATAGCTCAGCTGAGGCTGCCCGAAAGTTACAGTCCATACTAAGTCTGCGAAGCTCTTGGAGGAATTTATCAATGGATTCCTCCGGCCCTTGTTGGGCTGTAGCTAGTAGATGTCTAGCATAGACCTCATTCGGTGTCTTAGTATATAGTCTCTTAAGCGTCTGAATTGCCTCCTCATAACTGTCCCAGTCTTCCACATACTGAAATACATTCGGGGTGACACAGTTGATGAGTATCCGCAACTTTGAGTTATCATCAGCTTTGCAATACTCAAGAAAATTCTCAAACGTGCGATACCAGTGTTTCCACACCTTACCGGCTGCTGGGGTGTTTGGGTCCAAGTCAAGACGCGATGGTTTAAGGATGTTTTCCATGATGGGTGATTCCCTGGATCCTTAGCTCCGAGTTCGTCCAAAAAGTTTGAGTGCGAAGTTTTTCAAAAGTTGATTAAATTGTCGTAAGAATGAGCCTTACGCGTGGTAAACTTAATGTAAGCTTTAATCAACTTAAAACGGTGCTGCATACAAAAGAGGTCTTACCCTATGCCTCTTCCAGAGCTAACTGATCAGTCCAGTATTTATCCTGGACTGATTACAGGAAGTGATGTCATACAGGAAGCTGAAAAGTGTTACCACACCCACTGAACACCAACATTTCCCAATCTCTCACCATTTAAAAAATACTCTGCTTTTCTATTTTTCCTACCAAAGTGGAATACTTCACATTTCTCCACATTATATTCCATTTGCCATGTTCTTACCCACTCACTTAGCCTGTCTATATCCCTTTGAAGCCTCCTTGCATCCTCCTCACAACTTACATTCCCACCCAGCTTTGTATCATCAGCAAATCATTGATGTAGATTGTGAATAGCTGAGGCCCAAACACTGATCCTTGCGGTACCCCACTAGTTCCAGCCTGCCAACCCGAAAATGACTCGTTTATTCCTACTCTCTGTTTTCTGTCCGTTAACCAATCCTCAATCCATGCTAGTATATTACCCCCAATCTCATGAGCCCTCATTTTGTTTAATAACCTCTTGTGTGGCACCTTATCGAATGCCTTCTGAAAATCCAAATACACATCCACTGGTTCCCCCTTATCTATTCTGCTAGTTACAACCTCCAAAAATGCCAACAGATTTGTCAAACACGATTTCCCTTTCATAAATCAGTGTTGACTCTGCCCAAACCTATTATTATTTTCTAAGTGCCCTGTTACCACGTCCTTAATAATAGATTCGAGCATTTTCCTTACTACAGGCCAACTGGTCTGGAGTTCCCCGTTTTCCCTCTCCCTCCTTTCTTAAATAGTGGGGTTACATTTGCGGGAACCGATGCAGTATCTATGGAATTTTGGAAAATGACAACCGATGCATCCACTCTCTCTATAGCCACCTCTTTCAAAACCCTAGGATGTAGGCCATCAGGTCCAGTGGATTTATCAGCTTTCAGTCCCATTCATTTCTCCAGTACTATTTTTTTACTAATACTAATTTCTTTCAGTTCCTCATTCTTGCTAGAGCCTTGGTTCTGCACTATTTCCGGGAAGTTTTTTGCATCTTCTTCCGTGAAGACAAACACAAAGTATTTGTTTATGTAAGGGGTTTCGCCGTGGCTCTGTGCTTAGCCTGGGTGCTAGTGCGGGGTTAGGCCTTGTTGCCTGTTCTGGTCTCCAGCCAGCCTGGTGACACTAGACACCTGTGAGTGGTTCGACCCACTCGCCCTTACGGTTCTGACACTGGACTTAGGTGCGAGAGCAATAATGCAGAGAAAACTCAGGTAGACCCGGTTGAATAGTGCGAAATGGAAAATCTTTATTGCATATTATTCAAGATTACGAAATACATGTCATAAGCACAGATTAATGACAGTACAAACTTACATACATTTATGCAACTAGGTTTAGGGAAACGAGGAGCGCACGACACATCGTAAAAGGGGACACACATTATAATTATCCTTAAAACATAAACCCTCCCCTAACAATACCTGTCCTAATCTAGATCTGTAGGATCGAGACTCATGCTCACCACTCGTGATAACTCGGAGAATTCCGAAACGCTGCTCGGATGTTTTCACCACAACACCTGACTATTCACGTGTTGATCAGGGGTCTCTGTACCCCTCTTGTTTACTCGCTTTGCCCCGGCTAGCAGGCTGGACCGTCTGCTGTCATGAAGATCTGTGTTGACCTCGGAGTTCGGATACCACTTGAAAAAGAGTCTTCCTGTGCCCTACACCGGTTGTCGGTAGAACTCGAAGAAAAGTCTTTCGATGCCAGTTGGGAAGCAGTTACCGATTTATCGAGCGCGGTCGGGGTTTACAGACCGCGGCGGCACGTGTAGTCGTCTTCTTCTCTTCTCATCTGATCTCATCTCATCTCATCTCCTCTCGGGCCTTCGGTTCCAACACCGTTTACCGACTTCTCGGGATGGTGCGCCCGATTACTGGCCTTCGCAGACCAGATCTTCGCGGCAAGCCACGAGGTTGACTCCCGGAAAATCAGCGGATCAGAGAATAAGAGTCAAGAGTTCTCTTAGCGAGTCAAAGGAATAAGAGAAAGATGGACGTATGGACACGACAGTTATAGTACTGTAATTCCTTATCTCCCGCCCAATCTTAATGTCCATCTTTTGTCATGTTTTGGCGCTCAAACTTCTTGTATGGGGTGGTACTTGTCGTTAATGGGTTTCGGTGATACTTGTAACTGTCTGAGTACCCGTTAATATTTCTCCCCTTGTGGAACCGGCTAAGAGTCTCCCTGGAGGGGTTTTGGGGGCCTCCGAATTCTTGCTGTGAATACCCGCGAACGGCTCTCTCATCGTAGAGCCGTGGGGAATTTGCGTATCAATGTCTTTTGGATGGGTCCTTAATTGCCCAGTACAATAGCTCTCATTTGCGCATGGAAAACCCGATTCTAGCACTTATATTCCTTGTTCGGGTGTTTAAAATGCAAAACGATCTCGTCTAGTCTCATCTCAAGATGCTGAGTCCTGTCCGATCTTGCTGAAATGTTTATTGAAACGCCATCTTGTCTGCCTGCTGAAAAGTCTAGAAACTTCTGCCACGAGGCGTGGCGGCCATTTTACAGGCTGCTTGTGTCCGTTTTGAAACCTGACAGCATTTTGCTGAAATAAAGCTGTGTTTACGAAACTGTATGTCTCTTTCTCATTATTTTGAAATCGCGATAATTTGCGAATTCTACATTTAATTTCTCTGCCATTTCCTTATTCCCCATTATAATTCTCCTGTCTCAGCCTGTAAGGGACCCACATTTACTTTCGCTAATCTTTTCCTTTTTACATACCTATAGAAGCTTTTACAATCTGTTTTTATGTCTCTCGCTAGTTTACTCTCATATTCTATTTTCCCTTTCTTTATCAATTTCTTGGTCCTCCTTTGCTGAATTCTAAAATCCTCCCAATCCTCAGGCTTACTACTCTTTTTTGTAACATTATAAGCCTCTTCCTTTGATCTAATACTATCTTCAACTTCTCTTGTTAGCCAAGGTTGGATCATTTTTCCTGTGGGGTTTTTGTGCCTTACAGAATTATGTATTAATTCTTTAAATGCTAGCCATTGCTTCTCTACTGTCATACATTTTAATGTAGTTTCCCAATCTCACCCCTCATAACTACGTAGTTTGCTTTGTTTAGATTTAAACCCTAGTTTGGGATTTAACTAAAACACTTTCAAACTCAATATAAAATTCTACCATATTATGGTCACTCTTCCCTAAAGGCCCCTTTACTAAAAAGTTATGAATTAACTCTTTCTCATTACACAATACTAGATCTAAAAGAGCCTGTTCCCTAGTTGGTTCCTCAACATACTGATCTAGAAAACTATCTTGCATACATTCCATGAATTCATCCTCCACACTATTACTGCAAATTTGGTTTGCCCAGTCTATATGTAGATTAATATCCTCCATGATCACTGTATTACCCTTGTTACATGCAGCTCTAATTTCCAGATTTATACACTGCCCTACATTACAACTACTGTTTGGGGGCATATAAACAACTCCCACCAATGTTTTCTGCCCCTTGCTGTTTCTTAGCTCCACCCAAACTGAATCTACTTCTTGATTTTCAGAGCTAAGATCCTTTCTCTCTACTGTCTTTATCCCATCCTTTATTATTAGGGCCACCCCTCCTCCTTTTCCATTTTGCCTATCTCTTCTAAAAGTTAAATATCCTGGAATATTTAGTTCCCAACCTTGGTGACTGTGCAATCATGCCTCCGTTATGGCTATTAGATCAAACCTGTTAATTTCTATCTCCGCTATTCATTCATCTGCAGTAAACTCTTTCTTATCCGGCACCTATGGGACCAGGATGGGGCTGGTTGATGAAAAATTCTGGCTAACAGAGAGGCATACCTACCAAGGCAATTTTTAACACAAACAAAAATAAAAAATCAAGAAATGTACTGTATAATTGGGTACTCACCTACAGAATGTTCCGTTAAATGTATGGTAGAATATGTCGGTTATTAAAGTATTCCGGATGATAAAGTGCCATTTAAACAAGAGTTTACTGTATTTTGTTGCGAATGCTTCGCGCATTCAGATACAGTGCCTTTAGCTTTCACTTATTTCTGTTTTTCCCTGAGGTCACCTTAGTCACTGATGCCTTATTACCTTTGTTACTCTCTCTGTCCCTTCCTGACCTACTCTGCTTATTTTTACCCAAAACTCTACTCTGCTCTAGAGCCTTGACATTTCTCTCACTGCTTTTAAATTTACTCTTTCCTGAATCCTCCCACCCCCCTTCATTAGTTTAAAGCCCTGTCTACTGCCCTAGTTATTCGGTTTGCCAGGACACTGGTACCAGCCTGATTTAAGTGGAGCCCGTCCCAACGGAACAGCTCCCACTTTCCCCAGTACTGGTGCCAGTGCCCCATGAACTGAAACCCGTTCCTCCCACACCACTCTTTGAGCCATGCATTTAAACCTCTAATCTGTTTGTCCCCTATGCCAATTTGCACGTGGCTCAGGTAACAATCCAGAGATTATTACCTTTGAGGTTCTGCTTCTTTAATTTGGATCCTAGCTCCTCAAACTCCCTCAGCAGAACCTCATTCCTAATTCTACCTATGTCCTCCACGGATCCATTGCCACTGCCCCCAGGCAACGCCTCAGCAATCCTAGTAATCTGCTGCCACACAGACATCTGGACTGCTGTGACACCCTGCAACACTGGTAAACCCGGCCATGATGGCAGCAATCTGTGTTTGCATGACTTCAGTCTGAGCTTCCACTGCAGCACTCGGACGTTGGGTGGCTTCTGCTTGTGCTGCAATGGAAGCTGAGACTTCGGCCATCAGACACGTCATGATAGTTGGGTCCACAAGTGCGTTAATGGATCTGCCCAGCCCTTCCACGCTGGAAAGGATGGGCTCCAAGCTCTATCCAAAGCCCTCTGCAAGGCTGGAGCTAGACTCCTCCATGCTCCTTGACATTGCATTCAGGTTTTCTGGCAGGCCTGCCAATGCACCAAGCATTTCATTGTGCATACCCATCAGCATTCTTCTGTAGGCCGCCCCATTGAAGTCTTCATCTAAGCCCTCTGCAGCAGAACTCGTGTACGACCTCATCCTCCGAGGAGCTGGTGCCTGACCTACCCTTTCCCCCTGCAGGCTACTCACGCCTGGTGTCTCACCACGTGCAGATCCCACGTTTAACCTATCCTCTAAAGTACGCGAAGTGTCAGTATCTGAGCTGGTGGCTGGGAGTGTGAAGTCGAGTGACAGTGTTTCTTCTTCTTCAGTCTCCTCTCCCTCTTCTTGTTCAACCATTGGCTGGGCAGGCTGGATTTCTTGGGTGTCTGAAATGAGAAAGGCATAAGGGTAGGGTTGTGGTGAGGGGAGGGGGGGAGAGCAAGAGCTGCATTCTTACACCATGTGCAGACTGTAAATCAGAAGAGATTGTGGAATGAGGGTGAATGGGATGTGAGAAGGAGGATAATGTATGAGGATACCGGCATCTTGTATTCTTTCAGCCCTGCCGCTGGCCACGGGCTCAGCCATGCCCTGCTTAGAATGGCCAACACCGTCTCCTCCAAGGGGGTGAAGTGATGCAGGCGAGCCTGTCCCCCGCTGGTTAAGGGCTGCTGGCGCCGGTTATGCGCCACCTTTTTCTGCAAGAAAAAGGAAAGTGTGTCAGTGAGTGTGGTGCAATGTGTTTGGGTGATGTGCCTGTCATGGTTGAATAGCTGACAGTGTATTCAAACTGTGAGATGTGTAAACTTCTTCCTGCACTGAGTCCAGGTCCTTGCAGCTATACTGCTGGCATTGACCACATCGGCTACCTGCTCCCTCTGCAGTCTTGTCTGTTGCCTGGAGGGCCTCCTGGCCCCCTGTGGAAAGAGGACCTCTCTCCTGGAATTGGCATCCTGGACCAAGGCCTCGAGTGCTGCATCCAAGAACCTAGGTGCACGCTCTCTCTCCTGTTGTGCCATCATTAAAACTTTTTTCTCCAATGTCCTCCCAGCAATGCCAGCAGTATAGCCGTGAGGACCTGGACTCAGTGAAGGAAGAAGTTTAATGACCTCAGACGAGTAGTCAAGGTCAGTGAATTCAACTTCAAATGCAATATCCCACCATTTGCACCACTAACCTCACACACTGCTCAATGCACCACACCCCCATCACTCACCTATCAACAATCTCTATCAAACACAACTCAAACCTCACATTCATAGCTTCAATCACCTGTTACAGACAGAAGGCACCACCCTTTTAAGAGGTGCAGACTGCCTTTAAGTAGTGCAGGCTAGCTTTAATTGGAGCTAGCCTTACACGAACTTGGGGGAGTCCGTGTTCCCTGTATATGTTGAATGTGAGAGGTTGCAGCCCCTCTTCCATTATTTGAAGGGGCTGCTCCTCGATTTTTGGCTGCACTTCAGTCCCATGCTCCTGATCTTTGGTCACCCAGTGCGGAGGGGAGCGGGCAGATCGGGGGACCTCCTCGCAGGACTGCTCCTGGGCCTGGCCAAAATGGCCATCAACTGGTCCAGGCAGTGGGCGGTCGACTGACTGAGATTCCAAAGGAGACCGAACCAATATGGTGTATAGCGAGTATATTTTATTAATAGATTTAAAAGAACACACAGCAGTCACAGAGTTAACAAGCTGACTCACCAGCAAAACACAATTCTTACGCTCAAAAACGGCCGAGTACTTAAACAAGTTACAACAATTAATACAAGACACGATATTACCCGGTTCTGCTGGGAGGAGCCAGGACTCTCTTCCTTCTCCGCCTCCACATGTGGAACTTCTTGTACTGTTTAATACCTTGCTTATCTTGTTGTTCTTATTCTTTTTAGTCTAGCTATTGTGGGAGATTGATAGCATGTTAGATCTAATCAAGGACTTCCCCCTCGTCTTGTTATTCGCAGACTGTTCGGCTGGCTAATGTGGGAGATTGATAGCTGCTAATTGTGGGAGATTAATAGCTTGCTAGATCTAATCAAGCACTTCCCCCTCGTCTTGTTATTCGCAGACTGTTCGGCTGGCTGTTGTGGGAGATTGATAGCTGCATCTCATGGGCTTCTTGGTCTGTTGGAAAAGCATGCTGGGATACTTAGCCTTTCCAATACGTAAACTATCTCAATAAGCATGTATAGGTGTTTTAGGCTGTATCTTACAATGAAAATAGGAATTTCATCTCTAAACATATTATCAAATTATTAATAGTATTTCATCAGAATTCTGATGAAGGATTTACACCCGAAATGTTAACTTATCAGTTCTCTCTACAGATGCTGACTGGCTTGCTGAGTGTTTCCAACATTTTCTGTTTTAATTTCAGATTTTCAAAATTTACTGTTTTTTGCTGCTTTTTATCTATAAAAGCATTAATTTTGTACTATGAAAACATCCAACTTTAAGTTTAAAAAAAGTCAATTATATTAATAAATATATAAGTGGCGTTTGTTTTACAATTATTTGAACTCTATTGTATTCACTTTCCCCTTCATAAAGTTAACAATGGAGGTGAACTAACTGCAAAATCAGTAGAAGTACAATGTAAATAGAACCACACGATGGCGCCGTCAGCATATCAGCACATGTTTTGAAACTGCTCATGAAAGCAGTCAGATACCTTGTTAAATTATTTCATTCCCAAAGTGTGATTGTTGGCCATACCTGATCTAGCGAGGGGAACCTCAGCCAGGGTGCCTGCAACAGATTAGTATTCAGTGACCCATGCCACAAAGTGAGGGGAGGGTTTGGCTTTTCTGTCTATTTTTGCTGTTCATTTTATCAGAATTTCATTATTTCCATGAAGAGCCGGATTTCAAAATGTCACTGTATCCTTAATTTCTTTACTTAGCCACCCTTTCTTCTCAGTGGAATATATTTTTTTTGGAAGTTGTAAAATAACTCCTTAAATGTGCACCACTGATCATGTATCGTCTTACCCTTTAATCTATTTTCCCAATCCACGCTACTCAATTCCGCTCGCATACCTTCATAGTCTCCTTTATTCAAGCTTAGCACGCTTGTTTGAGATCCAACTTTCTCACCCTCTAATTGAATATGGAATTCAACCATGTTATGGTCACTCATTCCAAGGGGATCCTTTACTAGGACATTTTTAATTAATCCTGTCTTGTTACACAGGACCAGATCTAAGGTTGCTTGCCCCCTGGTCGGTTCAGTTACATACTGCTCAAGAAACCCATCCCTAATACACTCAATGAACTCATCCTCAAGGCAGCCCTGCCCATTTGATTTGTCCAATTAATATGATAGTTAAAATCCCCCATAATTATAGATGTTCCCTTATTACAAGCCTCAACTATTTCCTGATTGATACTCCGTCCAACAGTGTTGCAACTGTTCAGAGGCCTATAGACTACGCTCACTAGTGTTTTTTTCCCCTTATTATTCCTTATCTCCACCCAAACTGTTTCATTATCCTGATCTTTTGACCCAATATCATTTCTCTGTATTACAGTGATTCCTTCCTTTATTAACATAGCCACCCCACCTCCCCTTCCTTCCTGCCTGTCCTTCCTGATCGTTAAATAACCTGGTATGTTTAATTCCCAGGCATTGTCACCCTGCAGCCATGTTTCTGTAATGGCCACAAGATCATACCCATATGCAGTTATTTGTGCCATTAACTCGTCTATTTTGTTACAAATGCTACGTGCATTCAGATAGAGAACTTTCAAATATGTTTTGTGACACTTAGTTCCTGCTTTTGCCCTTTTTATTACTTTACCATTTACTCCATACCTTCTGCCCCTTCCTGACACACTCTGGTTTTTAATTTCCCCACTGCTATCTAAGTCTATGACCTTCTCTGTTGTCATTTTTATTATTTACTCTCTAGGAACCTCCCCCCCCACTAGTTAGTTTAAAGCCCTCTCTACAGCCCTAGTTATATGATCCGCTAGGACTCTAGTCCCAGCACTGGCCAAGTGAAGCCCGTCCCAACGGAACAGCTCCCTCCTGCCCCAGTACTGGTGCCAGTGTCCCAGGAAGCAAAACCCATTTCTTCCACACCAGTCTTTGAGCCACTCATTTAACTCTCTAATTTTATTTGTCCTAGCCAAATTCGCTTGTGGCTCAGGTAATAATCCAGAGATTATTACCCTTGAGGTTCTGTTTTTTAATTTGACCCCTAGCTGCTCATACTCCTTCAACAGAACCAGTGTAAAATTCGCAAATTATCACGATTCGAAATAAGAAAACGAGAGAGATACAGATTCGTTCAAGCAGTTTTTATTTCAGCGAAATGCTGTCATGTTTGAAATGGACACAAGAAGCCTGTAAAATGGCCACCGCGCCTCGTGGCAGAAGTTTCCAGAACTTTCAGTAGGCAGACAAGATGGCGCTCGAATATACATTTTAGTATAAGATTGAATAATACTCTGCAAACATTGGTAAAGACAGGACACGGCCTGTCTGCATTCGATACAATAGCAAGAGATATAAGTGCTGGAATCGTTTTCCATGTACAAGTAAGGACTATTGTACTGGGCAATCAGAGGCCCATCCAAAAGACATCAATACGCAAATTCCCCGCGGCTCTACGATGAGAGAGCCATTCGTGGGTACTTACACAAATATTTCGGAGGCCCCCAAAACACCGCCAGGGAGGCTCCTAGCCGGTTCCACAATGGGAGAAACATTAACGGGTATTTGGCCAGTTACAAGTATCACCGAAACCCATTACAAACAAGAATCACCCCATACTGGGAAGTTTGAGCGCCAAGATTTTACAAAAGATGAACATTAAGATTGGGCGGGAGATAAGGGAACCGAGTACTATAACTATAGACAACAAACGTCCATCGGTCTCTTATCTCTGCTGACTATTGACTCGGGCTGAACTCTTATCCTCTTGCCGTTCATCGAGCTTGTATTCTCCGAGCTCTTGTTCCGCTGATCCCTTTTGGGGTCGACCTCGTGGCGTGCTGGGAAATCGGGTGCACCATCCCGAAGGTCGGTAAACGGTGTCTGGACCCGAAGGCCCGAGGAGATGAGATGAGATGAGAAGAGAAGAAGACGACTACAAGTGCCGCCGCGGTCAGTAAGCCCCGACCGCGCCCGAAAATATATAGACCATTTTTTAACTCTATAGGTTACTGCACGAACTGGCACAAGAAGACTTTTCTTCGAGTTCTACCGACAACCGGTGTCGGCACAGGAAGACTCTTTTTCGAATTCTACAAGGTGTCCGAGGTCCACACAGATCTTCATAACAGCAGACGATTTAGCCTGCTAGCCGGAGCAGAGCAAATAAACAAGTGGGGTACAGAGACCCCTGGTCAACACGTGAGCGGTCAGGTGCTGCAGCGAAAACAGCCGAGCGCCGTTTTTAGAATTCTCCGAGGTATCACGAGTGGTGAGCATGTTTCTCGATCCTACAGATCTAGATTAGTGTAGGTATTGATAGGGGAGGGTGTCTTCTTCATTAAGGATAATTATAATGTGTGTCCCCTTTTACGATGTGTCGTGCGCTCCTCATTACCCTAAACCTAGTTTTATAAATGTATGTAAGCTTGTACTGTCATTCATCTGTGCTTATGACATGTATTTCGTAATCTTGAACAATATGCAATAAAGATTTCCATTTCGTACTATTCAACCAGGTCTACCTGAGTTTTCTCTGCATTACTGCTCTCGCACCTAAGTCCAGTGTCAGAACCGTAAGGGCGACTGGGTCGAACCACTCACAGGTGTCTAGTGCTACAAGGCTGGCTGGAGACCAGAGCAAGCAATAAGGCCTAACCTCGCACAAGCACCTAGAAGAAGCACGGAAACCCCTTACACCAGCTTCCTTGTCCTATCTACGTCGTTTGTACCAACATGGACCACGACAACTGGATCCACCCCCTCCCACTGCAAGTTTCTTTCCAGCCCAGAGGAGATGTCCTTAACCCTGGCACTGGGCAGGCAACACAGCCTACGGGACTCTCGCACTCGGCTGCAGAGAACTCTGTCTATCCCCCTAATAATACTATCCCCTACCACTACAACATTTCTATTTACTCCCCCCTCTTGAATGGCCCCCCGTTCCACGGTGCTGTGGCCAGGTTGCTCATCCTCCCTGCAGTCCCTGCTCCTGTCCCCACAGGGAGTAAGAACCTCGAACCTGTTGGACAAGAGCAAGGGCTGCGGCTCCTCCAACACTACCTCCTGGATCCCCGTACCTGCCTCACTCGTAGTCACACCGTCCTGTCCCTGACCATGGGCTACATCTGAATTAATTAACTTCATAGGTGTGACCACCTCCTGCAACACAGAGTCCAGGTACTTCTCCCCCTCCCTGATGTGTCGCGCGGGCTTGATGGACTGAATAGCCTATTCCTGTTCCTGTACATTGCGCACTGTCGAGGCTCAAGCATGAAGAATAGTCACTTGAGCAAGGTGCCAAAGGATGACCAGTGCTTTTGGGGTGAGGGGAGAAAAATAGACAAAAATGTTATTACTCTCCTGTCTAACACAAAGTACTTCCCACTCAGGAATGGAGCAATTGTCTATTTACAACATGAGTAATGTAGTTCAATAGTGCATAGAAAAGAAATGAATTGCAAAGAAGTTATGGAATCCAACTCTTCAACAACAACAACAACAACTCATATTTATATAGCACCTTTAACATAGTAAAATGTGCCAAAGTGCTTCACAGCAGCGTTATTAAACAAAATTTGATACTGATCCACATAAGGAGCTTTTAGAACAGATGACCAAAAGTTTGGTCAAAGAGGTAGGTTTTAAGGAGCATCTTACAGAAGGTGAGAGAGGTGGAGAAATTTAGGGAGGGTATTCCAGAGCTTAGGGCCTTGGCAGTCGAAGGAACGGCCACCAATGGTGGAGCGATTAAAATCAGGGATGTGCAAGAGGCCAGGGTTAGAGGAATGCAGATATCTCAGGGGGTTGGGGGCTGGAGGAGATTACAGAGATTGGAAGGGGCAAGGCCGTGGAGGGATTTGAAAACAAGAATGCGAATTTTAAAATCAAGGCATTGCTTAACTGGGAGCCAATATAGGTCAGCAAGCACAGGGGTGATGGGTGAACAGGACTCGGGCAGCAGAGTTTTGGATGACCTCAAGTTTACGGAGGGTAAAACATGGAAGGCCAGCCAGGAGTGCGTTGGAATAGTCAAGTCTAGAGGTAACAAAGGCATGGGATGAGGGTTTCAGCAGCAGCTGAGTTGAGGAAGCAGCAGACTCAGGTGATGTTACAGAAGTGGAAGTAGGCGGACTTAGTGATGGCGCTGATATGTGGTCGGAAGCTCATTTCGGGGTCAAATAAGATTGCCAACAGTGTGGTTCAGCCTCAGACAGCTGCCAGGGAGCGGGATGGAGTCAGTGGCTAGGGAATAGAGTTTGTGGCGGTGACCGAACACAATGGCTTCGGTCTTCCCAATATTTAGTTGGAGGAAATTTCTGCTCATCCAGTACTGGATATCGGACAAGCAGTCTGACAATTTAGAGACAGTGGAGGGGTCGAGAGGTGTGGTGGTGAGGCAGAGCTGGGTGTCCTCAGAGTACATGTGGAAACTGACGCTGTGTTTTCGGATGATGTCGCCGAGGGGCAGCATATAGATGAGAAATAGGAGAGAAACATTAACTCTGTTTCTCTCTCCATAGATGCTGCCTGACCTGTTGAATATTTCCAGCAGTTTCTGTTTTTATTTCAGATTTCCATCGTCTGCACTATTTTGCCTTTGTATGTCATATCGCAAACTTGCATGTGTATGCCATCTGTTTTCTACCATGCTGGTTCCCCTTGATTACAGTGCGTGCAGTATGTCCTAATCTGGTGCTTTGCCACGCTGTTACTTCAGTGGTAGGCGGGTGGCTGCTAAATGTTAATAGGAGCTTTTTAGGATTGATGTGGCCTCAGTTGATGCTAACTGAGGCCTCAGATGGACCTGCTGCAGCTTTGCCATTGTGAGGACAACCAGACCCTGTGTACGTTCTGACACATGTGGAAGATTCAAAGAGAGGCCTGGCATCTTTAGAGAGGTCATCATCTATGCCAATTCCAGCTATGCTGTTACTATTGGGCTTTGCCTTATTGTGGGCACTGATGTGTGTGAAACCAGACCTAATAGTCTGTCCCAAAGAGATCACTGAAGCCCATCTCAGAGTGATCTGTAAACAAACCTCAATCCTGTCAAGGCGAGAAGAGATGGCCTTTCCAATCTGACATCCCAGGCCTCTATGGCAGCAGTCTCAGCATCCATGCAAAGGCTTAGGGCCTTTGGTATGGGGCCATCCATTGCAGATATCCCTGGAGCTGCCACATACTCTATGTGGACAGCAGTGTTGTGAAACGGTCCTGCAAAGTACTGTGCCTGCGGCTGGACTCTGCCAACATTTTTTAATGATGTGGAGATGCCGGCGTTGGACTGGGGTGGACAAAAATGAGAAGTCGCACAACACCAGGTTATAGTCCAACAGATTTATTTAATTTTACAAGCTTTCGGAGCTGTCGCTCCTTCCTCAGGTAAGTTAGCAGTGAGAGAATCTCCCAGAATTCACAATTTAAACACAGACAAAATCTATTCAAATATTTCCCTACATCAAAGACACACTAAGAGTACAGCCAAGACAATGAGATGTGTCCCAGGGGGTCCAACGTGTCAAACCACCTGCTGGCTGCATATCCTGTCAATTTGTGTTGGTTCTTGTGCTAGTCTTTTTTAAAAAAAAACACCTGGGAAGACCGGCCTTTTTAAAAAAAATTTAAAATTTTAAAAAATTTTTAAAAGCAGGAACAGTGAGATCCAGATTCCCAGGCTCAATAGCTGAGGTGCAACCAACCCCTCCCAACAGCAAGTTCCTGTTCCTCGAGTGCCGCCACTAGTTGCTCCTGTTTATTCTGTTATGTGTCTCGCCCAGTGCATTCCCCTTGGGCTCACTCTGTAACTGCACCAGGGTGATTGTCCCCGAGCTTGTCCTTGGGCAGGGTAGAGTGAGTGACAGCACATAATGTGAAGAAGCTATCGCTGCTTCTCAGCGGAAGTGCTCAATCCGGGAATCAGCCCATGAGAGATCACTCCCTGTGCCAATTTCTTCCTGGACTGCACTTCAGTGCTCTTCTACATTTAGTGAGCTGGAATGCTTCTGCCCATTTTGTGCGCTAGCCTCTTTAACGCCAAATTAATGAAAAAAATATTGAACACCAAGGTCAATTCAGCAGTATTTTTGCCAGCTTTGCTCTTTTTTTACTTGCTCTTTTTTACCTGTTGAGAACAGAGGAAGGGAAGCTCCATGGGTGAATGAGAGTGGAACTCTCAATGGCTCAGTGGGTGTGATATGCAGAGCAGGAAGTACCCACATTTAGTGCCTGATCTGTGCTGAGTTAGTTGATTTTAACCAGTTGGGTGCTGATGGTATTACAAATGGCCCACGCACCCCTAGACTAGTGCAGGCAAAAAAATCATGGATACTGCGCCTCATCATTATCCAGATTGTGCTCAGTTCTGATCCCCTTCAGTGCTGGCACTCACTGTCTGGACTCACATGAAGAATGGACATATATACAAATGCTGCAGGGCTGCCGATACCCATGAAACCCGAACCCAGCAAGAATTATTGCCTGGAAAGGGAAGAAAGTCGGAGGGGGATTAATAATAAGAGTCATAGTGTCATAGAATGATACAGCACAGAAGGAGGCCAGTCGGCCCATCATGCCTGTGCCGGCCCTTTGGTAGAGCTATCCAATTAGTCTCATTTCCTTGCTCTTTCCCCATAGCCCTACAAATATTTTCCCAGGAAATTCCTGGGGCCCCGCACTAAATGCAGCAGAGCAGAGCCCCTGCCAACCCTTGCTCAAAGTCACACCCCGTCCCTGGGACAGAGTCATTTGCATAGCCAGGGAGATCTGCAGCAACTGCCTTGGATTGAGCTGATCCGTCCTTGTAAGATGTGGTGGAGTTCTCCTGAGACCCAAATTGGCCAAAGAAAAAAATTAATGTTCATTCTTCCTCTCCCACTGGAGCACTCCAACTAGAGACAGTAACCAATCTGCTCTGGGATCCATTAAAAAAGAAAGTCTTTCATTTATATAGCACCTTTCATGACCTCAGGACGTCCCAAAGCACTTTACAGCCAATGATGTTCTTTTGAAGTGTAGTCACTGTTGTAAAGTAGTGAAAGTTTTGGGCCTTCAGGCCTCAAAGGGACTCATGGGCAGGTCTCAACGCAGAGCGTAAGGCAGCAGTTCCATGGAGAAACCTAAGAATTCTCCCCCCCTCCCCGACATGCCCCCTTGCTGGGGTGGGGGGAGAGGGGCGGGGTGGGGGGGGTGTCCACATTTGCCCCACCCAAATATGTAAATGAGATAGACTCTAACGGAAAAGCAAAATACTGCGGATGCTGGAAATCTGAATTAAAAACAGCAAACGCTGGAAATACTCAGCAGGCAAGGCAGCATCTGTGGAGAGAGTTAATTGCCCCGATATTTCCTGGGGTCGGGTTTCAGAGTGGGGGGAGGTGGGGGGGGGTGGAGTTATGAGTTTTAATTCTAGGGCATTTGTGATTTGTTTCCCCCCAGGTTTCCCACCTGAATGCCAGCCTGATTGACAGGCTTGGCTGCCTGTCGGGCGAGGAAGGCTCCGGGAAAGGCCGCAGCCGAGGAGCAGGTGAGTTTAGTGGTGGTCGGGGACGGGGTGGGGGCAAGATACCGGGGGGGGCGGTGGGTAGAGAGAGATGGGGCAGGGGGCGGGGGAGATCAGGTTGAATCGGTGATTGCAGGGGTGGTGGGGGTGATGATGGGGGTTGTTCGGGTGGAGATCATCGAGGTGGAGTGGGATGGGAGGTTTACAGGGTAAGCTTGTTGGGCCTGGAGTAAACACTCCTGCTCCCCCTGACCCACAAGCTGTGCTGTAAATGACTGTACCTGTACCTGAAGAAGGAGCAGAGCTCCGAAAGCTCGTAATTTCAAATAAAACTGTTGGACTATAACCTGGTGTTGTGCAACTTCTCATTTTTGTGCTGTAAATGAAAGCGAGAAATACAGGGAGAATAAAGGAGAGAAACAGAGAGAGGAAATGAAAAAAAAAAATCAAGAGGAAAGAAAGAAACAGACTGTACTACCTCCCTCAGCTCAAAGAATGTATCTGACTGTTTTATCCAGAAACTAATCCCCCAAAAAACAATGGAAGGTAACACAAGTTTTTTTGTAACTAATTTAGATAGTGATGTGAAAACATCTTGACCCAGTTGACTGCTTGTCTTTTTAAACTGCTGCTTCGCGTAACATTGGACTAATTGTGTGTGTTTAATGTGGGGCATTCAGAACCACTAATGTGTTGTTATATCTTTTGTCCAACTGACAAATATTTGAGACTATGAATGGCTCACATTAATCATAAAATAAGCAAAACTTTACAAATTAAACATCGATCTTAAAAAAAGATAGGTACTGACGTAAGAAAACTACTAGGCACTTGGTCTAAGCATTAAACAAAGCTTTAATCAACTGTTTTACAACATGGAGGTCTAGTTGTGTCCTTAACTAGTTCCTGTTGAGAATGTCCTGCCCAAGCTGGGCCCGTGCCCGAGTATTTATACTCTCCCTGGACAGCGCCACCCGCAGGCCACTCAGTATTATTTCATAAGTCTTTCTTTCATGAATGACAGATTCATGTCAGGTACTATGGCCTAGAAATTGGAGGTGTTAGCGCTAGCCATTAAGGCCCATTTTGTGGAAAAAAATGGTGGCTGCCTCAGTTTCACCCGCTTCAGACGGGTCCCGCGGAGGCAGCCATTTTTGGCGGGTTGGCAGTGCTGCTGTTGCCTGCGCTCGTGGAAAGTATTTTAATTAGCAGGAGTGTGACGTCAATCGAGGTGCAACCCCGAATTGACATCACACTCATTCATTTTGGAGCTCGCCGCTCCTCTTACCGCCCTCTCCAAAGCACGCTCGTATGTGTAGTCATTGACAGTGCGGCGAGGCGGGAGAAAGCGGCGGTGAGCTAGAACCCATACAGTAAACAGCTGCTGGGATAACTCTTAACTATGAGAGCTATTGGAGTGAAAACTGCTTCCAATGAGATGCATCAAATCTCCCCTCCCCAGTCAGTCAAACAGTATAGGAGGTAAATACTTTTAAAATAAACTACTGTACTACAGTTGTAATAATCTCAGGAAAAATCAAAGCTGCATTTCCTTACATTTTATACATTGAGGTTTTCTAGTTAAGGAACTGATAAAATGATATGCAAAGTTTGGAAGTCTGTTTTTAAAAGGCTTGACAGTATCTTCTTCTTAGGCAGTCCATCGGAGCCGAGGATGACTTGCTTCCACATTAAAAATGAGTTCGCAGGTGACTGATGAGTCCAATGCGGGACCTACAGTCTCTGTCACAGGTGGGGCAGACGGTGGTTGAAGGGGTGGGTGCGTGGGGTGCTTGGGTTGACGTGCGCTCCTTGCGCTGCCTGCGCTTGGCTTCCGCTTGCTCCCGGCGAAGAGACTCGAGGTGTTCGGCGCCTTCCCGGATGCTTCTCCTCCACTTTGTGCGGTCTTGGGCCAGGGATTCCCAGGTGTCGGTGGGGATGTTGCACTTTTTCAAGGAGGCTTTGAGGGTGTCCTTGAAGCGTTTCCTCTGCCCACCTGGGGCTCTCTTGCCGTGCCGGAGCTCCGAGTAGAGCGCTTGTTTTGGGAGTCTCGTATCGGGCATGCGGACAATGTGACCCGTCCATCGGAGCTGATCGACCGTGGTCAAAGCTTCGATGCTGGGGATGTTGGCCTGAGCGAGAACACTGACGTTGGTGTGCCTATCCTGCCAATGGATTTGCAGGATCTTGCGGAAGCAGCGTTGGTGGTACCTCTCCAGTGCTTTGAGGTGCCTGCTGTACATGGTCCATGTCTCTGAAGCATACAGGAGGGCAGGTATCGCTGCTGCTCTGTAGACCATGAGCTTAGTGCCGGGTTTGAGGTCCTGGTCTTCAAACACTCTCTTCCTCAGGCGACCGAAGGCTGCACTGGCACACTGAAGGCAGTGTTGGACTTCGTCATCGACGTCTGCCCTTGTTGACAGTAGGCTCCCAAGGTATGGAAAGTGGTCCACGTTGTCCAAGGCCTTGTCGTGGATTTTGATAATCAGGGGGCAGTACTGTGTGGTGGGGGCAGGTTGGTGGAGGACCTTTGTCTTACAGATGTTTAGTGTAAGGCCCATGCTCTCGTACGCTTCGGTGATGGTGTTGACGATGGTTTGGAGTTCGACCTCCGAGTGAGCGCAGACGCAAGCGTCGTCTGCATACTGTAATTCGACGACAGAGGATGGGACGACCTTGGATCTGGACTGGAGGTGATGGAGGTTGAACAGTTTCCGGTTTGTTCTGTATTCTTCAAAAGACTGCTGTTGTTAAAAAATTAGTTGAACTCTCTTCTGCACCATTTACACCAGTAAACTCCTGACCAAGAGTTCATGTTCCCCCTTTTTTTAATTCATTTTCATTGATATCTCATGCAACGGTTTAAGGACATCTGTGCCAGAGTCTTATGTGGTGTTTCCAGTCACAGTTCCTTCAGATCTGAGCCTATGCTAAGAGCCACTTACTCGGGAGTGAATCCCTATGCGATCTGCAGGCTAGTGCACTGTCACTGCTAGCTGCAAGATGGTGCATCCCCATCCCCCTCTCCCTCTAGCACATGGTGGAGCACAAACCTCCACACAACAACCATCTGGGTGAAACATCTGTGGAACTATGGCAGCCAGCGAAGGTGGGAGTACCAGGCAGTCTGGCACCCATTTGTGGACCCCACACAAGACCCAGACAAATGTCCGCAAAAGTAAGAGGGGAGCCGTGGACAAGCAAATGCCTCGTGTTGTGCCACAATGCACCATAGTCCAACCCTACAAGGGCCATCAGTGGACTCGATAGCAAAACCCAGGAGCCGTCACCAAATGATCCGACACAGCACATTGCCCGAGAACGCCGCACCGATCCTTCAGATGTGACCTACGTCCTCCTGCTAAGGTTAGCGCTGGAAAGAGCACGTTGCACAACAGATTCTCCACTCCGCTCATGTAAATTTAGCAGGCAGCACCAAAATACCGGTGCTGCCTGCACTCTTTTTGCAGCAGCCGTTAGCCTTGGCCCACGCTGTTACTGGCAGGTTTACGGCCTACTCGAATTTCCAGGCCTATATTTCAAACAAGAAGTTTTCACATCACTAATTACAATAAAAAACCTCAAATTAAAGTGGGGCATCAATGAAACACTACACAATGCACCAAGTTTTACTCGCAATTTGAAGATAAAAAGACCTGCCTGTTCACCTTTTTAAACTGGTGCTTTTATGTTCAGTATGTTTGAATACACTATTTTATAACTAATATTATATTGCAGTAGCTGAATAATAAACTCTTGTTAATCATTAATGGTACTTTACATTAGTTAGCAAAACAAAAGTGCAATACTTTTTGGGCCAATTTTACAAATGTGCTCTGTCACAGGAAACCGCACCCACTGGCCACATATTGGAAAATCAAGGGCAATCTACCGAGGATAATCTATCCATGATTCATGCAAAATCATGAGCAGTGTACCCATGATTTCCTTATAAGTGTAGCTGGTGAGCGAGTCCTTCTAGCAGTAGTGAAAATTTTGGCCCCTTTGTAACTGTGTTCTGGTTTTGATTGTACAGTAAAGCCACAAAAAAAATTTCATAAAAGACCATTCAAGAGCTGTGACTAATGTTTTATTTTCTTATATTTATTTCCATTTATATTATAGTTCTGCCTGCCTCCTGTAATATATATAAATGAGGTGGCATGTATGCCTCTGGATGCAGGGAAAATACTGCTGGAGGTAAGTGTAAATGGCCACCTCTGGTGTCACTTATCATCAGGGGTGCAATATTGTATTGACCCTGAAAGTGGTTCCACAAGATAAAGGTGGTATCAGCCAACCTGTCAGGAGAGAGGTTTGAGCAATGCAGAGAGGAAGTCCTCTCCAGCAGTCTTCTCTTTCTGTCTCAGATGATGTAACTACCTCTAAAGGAGCATTTCAACATATTAAAATACTAGTCGATCTCCTGTGATGATGTACACGACGGGTACTTTACAACTTTGCTATCTGCGTGGTAACCTGACAGAACGGATCACCCACTCGTTGTAGGACCCGCAAGGTTTTCATCGCATTGAAAACTATAAAGGGCAGAGACTCCACTCCGACAGGTTACTGCGCAGGTGACAATGTTGAAAATGACCCCCAGGGAGTTAAAACTAAGTGCAGTATTTAGGTCCAGCAGAGTTAGAAGCTGAGGAATAATTGAATTGGACCAAGAAAAGGGAGCAGGAATGAAGGCCAATGGAAGGATGGAAGAAGAACAGGTTGCGGATGAGGAGGAGAGTGGTGGGGAGGTAGGATGTGAGGAAGGAGGGTAAACAAGAAAGGTGGAGCGAGCGAGGAACAAAGGAGGTGGGAGAGGGTGGAGGAGATGATGAACAGAGCGAGGAGAGGAAGCAGGGAGGGAGAGAGAGGGAAGAGGGAATGGAGCAAGGCGGAGGAGGGAAGGAAAAGTAGGAGTGAAGAAGGGAAGAGAGGAAGAGGAGAGGAGAGAGGACAGGAGGGAGGAGGTGTTGAGGAGTTTGGAGAAAGGTGGTTCGGGACTTTGGCTTCAATCAACTAAGTGATGCTTAGTTGTGGGGTGGAGGAGGGATGTGTTCAGGTGAGGAGGCTGGGTTGTGGTAACCAAAATGATGCTCAGTGGTTAGGAACCAGCTGTTTGGCTCAGGAGTGTGGGCTCCAATCTCCAGAGTGGGAGTGGGGGGGGGGGGGGGGCGGCGGTGCTGGGGAGTGGGTGGAGACAGTGAGACATGAGGTTTGTGGGCTCCGATTACGAAAACGATGGTCATTGTGGGAGGAGGGTGTTCCTTGGCTGAGGGGGTGAGCACCAATCACTTTAGTAATGCTCAGTGTGGGGGCAGGAGTGGTTGGCTCCAAACATCTAGGTATTGCTCAGTTTGTGGGGTCGGAGGTAATTACAATATTTCAGCTCAGTGTACGGGAGAGCTCAAATACGGATTGCGAGGTTCCTTCCACATATCGCTACCACAAGGAGTAGTTGAGGCGAATAGCATAGATTCATTTAAGGGGAAGCTAGATAAGTACATGAGGGAGAAAGGAATAGCAGGATGGCTGTGTTCATTTGCACCACAAGTGGGTTGGACCAGATTTCTGATTGGAGGACAAGACACACCCAACAGTTTGTCTGGAATCTGTAATTTGATTCTGCCTGCTGGAGAGTAATTCAAAGTCTCTGCAATGTGTAATTTGATCCATTCATTGTCACAGGCAGGCTCCCCGAGCCAAGCTGATCCAGTGCAGCCATGACAGTGGGATCTACCTGTTAATGTGGAGGGTCACCTTAAAAGTAAGATAACTCTCACATGACCACGTATGGCCTGCCCTGTCGACCTCCTCCCAATCGTCACTTGAGTGATATAACACAAAATGCTGGAAATGCTCAGCAAGTCAGGCAGCATCTGTGGAGAGAGAAACACACTTAACGTTTCAGGTTGATGACCTTTCATCAGAACGGGAAACGTTAACTCTGTTTCTCTTTCCGTAAATGCTGCCTGATTTATTGAGTGAAATATAGAGCATTGACTATTTTACATAATTTAAGCTGCAGAGTTGGTTTAGTGAGGCACATTTCATTCAACGAGAACAGGCGAGGGTGACGTCATTGCAAGTGACATCACTAGCAGAACCGTAGATTTTCAGCATGTGCCACGAATGACGTCATCGAGTGGCCTGGCTCATGCGCAGGATCACATCACAGGTCAACCGAAAGCCGGAAGTACCCACACTGTCGCTAATCACTCCGTCAAACTAAACACTCTGGGTGAGAGCTGTGGTGACTGATGGGGCATTGTGTGTGGGTACGAAGTGAATAGTGCCAGTGTCATGACTTCTGGATTTCAATGATGTCACTTGCCGCACATGCGCCGAGCTTGACGAGAAATCAACACACTGCCGTTCATGGTCAAGAGTATGATCCAGGTCGAGGGGGGATGAGAGGAAGAACGTGGTGCAGGTGTAAAGAGAGTGGGGGTGCAGGTTGGAAGAACGTGATCCGTCTTACCATCTGAATCACATTCTCGCTTTCATCCCCCCCTTTAGACCTGGATCATGTTCTTCCCCCACCCTCACTGTTCTCTCCATGTTCTCCCCCACCCCCGGGTTCCTGACCTTCTCCCCCCCGCTGAGTTGCTGACATCAGCCCCCCTGGGTTCCTGACCGTCTCCCCCACCCAGCTCCTGACCTTCTCTCCCCACCGAGTTTCCTGACCTTCACACCCGCCCCGAGTTCCTGATCTACCACCCCACCCAAGTTCCTGACCTTCTCTCCCCCACTGAGTTCCTGATCATCTTTCCCCTGAGTTCCTGACCTTCCCCCCCCCCGTCACCCCCGCCAATTTCCTGACATTGGCTCCCATCCCATCTTCTCCCCCCTTCCGATTCCCTGTCCTCTCCCCCTCTGATCCCCTCTCCACCCCTCCTATCCCCTCTCCTCTCCCCCTTCAATCCCCTCCCCTCTCCCCCCTCCGCGCTCCTCTCCTCTCCCCCCTCCGATCCCCTCCCCTCTCCCCCCTCCGATCCTCTCCCCTCTCCCCCCCCGAGCTCCTCTCCTCTCTCCCCTTCAATCCCCTCCCCTCTCCCCCCTCCGCGCTCCTCTCCTCTCCCCCCTCCGATCCCCTCTCCTCTCCCCCTCCGATTCCCTCCCCTCTCCCCCCTCCGATCCCCTCTCCTCTCCCCCCTCCGATCCCCTCCCCTCTCCGATCCCCTTCCCTCTCCCCCTCCGATCCCCTTCCCTCGCCCCCCTCCGATCCCCTCTCCTCTCCCCCTCTGATCTCCTCTCCTCCCTCCGATCCCCTCCCCTCTCCCCCTCCGAGCTCCTCTCCTCTCCCCCCTCCGATACCCTCCACTCTCCCCCCTCCGATTCCCTCTCCTCTCCCCTTCTGATCTCCTCTCCTCTCCCCCTCTGATCTCCTCTCCTCTCCCCCCTCCGATCCCCTCCCCTCTCCCCCTCCGAGCTATTCTCCTCTCCGCCTCCGATACCCTCCCCTCTCCCCCCTCCGATTCCCTCTCCTCTCCCCTTCTGATCTCCTCTCCTCTCCCCCCCTCCGTTCCCCTCTCCTCTCCCCCCTCCGTTCCCTCCCCTGTCCCCCTCTCTGATCCCCTCTCCTCTCCTCCCTCCGAGCTTCTCCCCTCTCCTCTATCCCTTCTGATCCCCTCTCCTCCCCCCCCTCCGATCCCCTCTCCTCTCCCCCTCCGATTCCCTCCCCTCTCCCCTCCTTTCCCCTCTCCTCTCCCCCTCCAAGCAACTCCCCTCTCCCCCTCCGATCCTCTCCCCTCTCCCCCCTCCGATCCCCTCCCCTCTCCCCCCTCCGAGCTCCTCCCCTCTCCCCCCTCCGAGCTCCTCCCCTCTCCGATCCTCCCTCCTCTCCCCCCTCCGAGCTCCTCCCCTCTCCCCCCTCCGATCCCCTCCCCTCTCCCCCCCTCCGATCCCCTCTCCTCTCCCCCCTCTGAGCTCCTCTCCTCTCCCCCACTCCGAGCTCCTCTCCTCTCCCCCCCTCCGTTTCCCTCTCCTCTCCCCCCTCCTATCTCCTCTCCTCTCCCCCCTCCTATCTCCTCTCCTCTCCCCCCCCTCCGATCCCCTCTCCTCTCCCCCCTCCGATCCCCTCTCCTCTCCTCCCTCCGTTCCCCTCCCCTCTCCCCCCTCCGAGCTCCTCTCCTCTCCCCCCTCTGAGCTCCTCTCCTCTCCCCCTCCGATCCCCTCTCCTCTCTCCCCCTCCGAGCTCCTCTCCTCTCCCCCTCCGAGCTCCTCTCCTCTCCCCCACTCCGAGCTCCTCTCCTCTCCCCCCCTCCGTTCCCCTCTCCTCTCCCCCCTCCGATCCCCTCCCCTCTCCCCCCTCCGAGCTCCTCTCCTCTCCCCCCTCCGAGCTCCTCTCCTCTCCCCCCTCCGAGCTCCTCTCCTCTCCTCCCTCCGATCCCCTCTCCTCTCTCCCCCTCCGAGCTGCTCTCCTCTCCCCCCTCCGATCCCCTCTCCTCTCTCCCTGATCTCCTGACCTTCTCCACAGGGAGGAAAGCGTGGTTGAAGTGCATGCGTGGTTGGAATCTCTGGTGCGCATGCGCTGCCGCAATGTCGGGTGCGCGTGTGCATGCATGGCTCCAGTGGGGGCGGTGTTTAGGCTCCGTCCCTAGTTGATGCAAATAATCACTTCGCAGAAGGATATGTTGATAGGGTGAGATGAAGTAAGGTGGGAGGAGGCTCATGTGGAGCACATAAACTGGCATCGACCTGTTGGGCCGAATGGCCTGATTTTGTGCTGTAAAGTTCAATGTAATTCTCTGTGGTATCTGTGCTCATCGGGGACAGGGGGACCAAAGCACAGGGGAGGAATCCAATGTGCGGTTGGGGTATGATCACATATAAATGCTGCAACAGCATTCTAGTTCTTCCCTTCCAGTGGTAGTAACCTCCTGAGGAACGGTATTACCACTCCTAACCCACCCTTCCTGGATAATGAGGGCCCCGGGAGGAAAGTTCAGTGTGTTAGTGATAGAAATCCTGCCAATGAGAGGAGAATTTAGTCTTTTTTGTCAGAACACAGTGCTGGCTGGGGGTTTGGGGTGGGTAGTGGTGTCTGTACCCTTGGTGCGACCTTGTTTTTTTTCCCATCTTTTCAGGACAGGTGGATCCACAGTGTTTTACCATTATTTTCTATTTTAACTTCACAGAGCTGATCTGTGGGTTTTTGTGTTTTCAATCTTTCCCATTTTCTCACCTTTTTTTCTTGGGTGCGCCTCTCATTGCCTTAGCTATTCACACAAACTTTTGTTTCTTTAACACTCCTTTCTATTGTCTAACTGAAATGATCTATTATATCATCTAACAATCTGCTTTTCTTTTAAGCAGACTACTAGTCTTTGAACTAATACTTCTCTCTGTGCTTGGAGTAATCTTATTTGGTTTTTTCACTGCCCTTTTTTTTCTGATTCTATTAAAATGCTTGCTCATCTTTCACTTTTCAGTTCTGAAGAAGGGCCTTGTCTGAAATGTTGACCTGTCTGTTTTCTCCATGATTGGTGACTGTCCTGCTTTGTCTGTTTTTGTTTCAGATTTCCAGTATTTTACTTTTTAATCTCAGTTCTCTGTTGTGTTTGGGATAGTGTATGACAGGCCTAACAATTAACCCTGAATGGTAAATTGCTCACTGGAGAAAATGTAGGACGCCCGTTGTGTTCTCCCAGCACGTCATTTGGCAGAAAAGACCACAAGACCAGATTCCTTCAGCCAGGCTCCCCACTACTGTCTAGTTTATTTATAAGTAAAATTATACACAGAAACAAAAGGGGCTAAGCAAAATATTATAAAGTATAATAATCAAACTTACGTTGCGTACAAAACAGGTTGTTTTAAAACAATGAGTCTGTATTTCTTACAGATTCCCTTGGCAAGCTCTTAAACAGACACAAAGGGTACTTTTACAAATTTGTGTTCCCATTGTGGAGTTTTCCCATGGGAAGTGTATATTCAGGATCTGGGAATGTGCTGCCGATGATTTTCATGGCCAAATTCCTGATATGTGCTCCTGACAAACAAAACTTAAAATTACCCCTAGTCTTTGGTGATATATAAAAAGATTATGAATTCAAGTTGTTGCTGTGATTACAGTCTCTGGTAGTATATAAGTATGATTTTTCTTCTTACAGGGCTCTTTCCATCCCAATCTTGTGGTAGAGGTACAATGAATAGAAAACTGAAAACACTGAAGGATATTTCTTACTTTGAAGTTCAAATATTATGTTTGCAATGATCAGGCAAACAAAAAGTTAACAGTTTTAACTCCTTAGTCAAGACTGAAAGAATGGCCAGTTTGTCTTGACACTAAATTACATTTTCTGTCAGGCAACATAAGTTAGCATTTAAACATGCTATTCTGCTAAGGGAATCCTTTCATCAGCTATAAAAGGAAAGACTTGCATTTATATAGCGCCGTTCATGACCTCAGGAGGTCCCAAAGTGCTTTACAGCCAATGAAGTACTTTTGAAGTGCAGTCACTGTTTTTATTCGTACATGGGATGTGGGCGTCGCTGGCAAGGCCAGCATTTATTGCCCATCCCTAATTGCCCTTGAGAAGGTGGTGGTGAGCCACCTTCTTGAACCGCTGCAGTCCATGTGGTGAAGGTACTCCCACAGTGCTCTTAGAGAGGGAGTTCCAGGATTTTGACACAGTGACGATGAAGGAACGGCGATATATTTCCAAGTCAGGATGGTGTGTAACTTGGAGGGGAACTTGGAGGTAGTGGTGTTCCCATGCACCTGCTGCCCTTATCCTTCTAGGTGGTAGAGGTTGCAGGTTTGGGAGGTGCTGTCGAAAAAGCCTTGGTGAGTTGCTGCAGTGCATCTTGTAGATGGTACACACTGCAGCCATGGTGCGCCTGTGGTGGAGGGAGTGAATGTTTAAGGTGGTGGATGGGGTGCCAATCAAGCGGGCTGCTTTGTCATGGATGGTGTCTTGAGTGTTGTTGGAGCTGCACTTATCCAAGCAAGTGGAGAGTATTCCATCACACTCCTGATTTGTGCCTTGTAGATGGTGGAAAGGCTTTGGGGAGTCAGAAGGTGAGACACTCGCCGCAGAATACCCAGCCTCTGAACTGCCCTTGTGGCCACAGTATTTATGTGGCTGATCCAGTTAAATTTCTGGTCAATGATGACCCCACAATGTTGATGGTGGGGAATTCGATGATACTAATGCTGTTGAATGTATAGATGTGGTGGTTAGACTCTCTTGTTGGAGATAGTCATTGCCTGGCACTTGTGTGGCGTGAATGTTATTTGTCACTTATCAGCCCAAATCTGAATTCTGTCCGGGTCTTGCTGCGTGCGGGCATGGACTGCTTCATTATCTCAGGAGTTGCAAATGGAACTGAACACTGTGCAATCATCAGCGAACATCTCCACATCTGACCTTATGATGGAGGGAAGGTCATTGATGAAGCAGCTGAAGATGGTTGGGCCTAGGACACTGCCCTGAGGAACTCCTGCAGCGATGTCCTGGGGCTGAGATGATTGGCCTCCAACAACCACAACCATCTTCCTTTGTACTAGGTATGACTCCAGCCAGTGGAGAGTTTTCCCCCAGTCAGCCAGATGCTGACCACATGTGCATATGTAACAAACCTGCTGGTGCATTCACAGACTGTCGTAATGTAGGAAATGTGACAGCCAATTTGCTCACAGCAAGCTCCCACAAACAGCAACATTATAATGAGCAGATAATCTGTTTTAAGTGATGCTCATTAAGGGATAAATATTGGCCAGGACACCGGGGATAACTCCCCTGCTCTTCTTCGAAATAGCACCATGGGATCTTTTACATCCACCTGAGAACAGACGGGGCCTTGGTTTAACGTCTCATCTGAAAGGTGGCACCTCTGACAGTGCAGCACTCCCTCAGCACTGCCAGCTATTTGTTCCTTACATTCTGAGTGTAACTGTCTTCCATTTTGTATGCAATAAAGAGAGTTATTTAAAAATTATATATAAAACCAAAGACAAAATATCTTGCTTTTGACACAAAAAATGTTTGAAGTGTTTGTAAATTGATTCACCCATGATCCTGTGGGTTATTATTTTACATCACTGACTCTGAGTGCAATTGCCAGATGCTGACCACATGTGCATGTGTAACAAATCTGCTGGTGCATTCATAGACTGCCTTTTTTAAAAGCCTGTTGGAACAATAAAGCTGTGGCTCAGTGGGTAGCACTCTCAGCTCAGAGTCAGAGTGTTGTGGGTTCAAATTCCCCTCCAGAGACTTGAGCACAAAAATCTAGGCTGACACTCCAGTACAGTGCTGAGGGAGTGCTGCACTATCGGAAGGTGCTGTCTTTTGGATGAGACGTTAAACTGAGGCCCCGTCTTCTCTCTCAGGTGGACGTAAAAGATCCTGTGGCACTATTTCGAAAAGCAGCAGAGTTATCCCTGGTGTCCTGGCCAAAATTTATCCCTCAACCAACATCACTAAAACAGATTATCTGGTAATTATCGTATTGCTGTTTGTGGGAGCTTGCTGTGTGCAAATTGGCTGCCGCGTTTCCTACACTACAACAGTGACTACACTTCAAAAAATCCTTCATTGGCTGTAAAGTGCTTTGGATATCCGGTGGTCGTGGAAGGTGCTATATAAATTGAAGTCTTCTTCTTCTTTCCAATTTTTGAAGGTCAAAGTGACCAGAATGGCTACTGCTGAAACCAGTGGCCACCCTACTGTATGGTACTATGCCATACTGGCCAAGATGTCCCAGGTTCATTTAGTTTCCTAATCTAAACCAGGTCGGCAGTTGTGCCACTACAGTTATTCTAGCGTTGCCAACCCTCCCAGATTGTCCTCAAATTTTCACCGTTTAAAGATTAATCTTCCGGACACTCCAGCGAGCAACCCAGGAGAAAAATCATCCCGGTATTTTCTTCTCCTATTTCACTCTGTGCATATTTTCCATTGGTTCCGTCCGGTGTCCAATAACATGCAGACAGCACCAATCGGTCCAGTCTACACCCCCACTCTACATTAAGCAAGTCAGATGAGGCGCGAGTTGGCTAGGATGGATTGGGGAGCGTTACTTAAAGGGTTGACGGTGGATAGGCAATGGCAAACATTTAAAGATCGCATGGATGAACTACAGAATTTGTTCATCCCTGTTTGGCATAAAAATAAAACAAAAAAGGTGACTCAACCGTGGCTAACAAGGGAAATTAGGGATAGCATAAGATCCAAGGAGAGGCCATATAAATTGGCCAGAAAAAGCAGCAAACCTGAGGATTGGGAGCAGTTTAGGATTCAGCAAAGGAGGACAAAGGGATTAATTAAGAGGGGGGAAATAGAATATGAGAGTAAGCTTTCAGGGAACATAAAAATGGACTGTAAAAGCTTCTATAGATATGTGAAGAGAAAAAGATTGGTGAAGTCAAGCATAGGTCCCTTGCAGTCAGAATCAGGGGAATTTATAATGGGAAACAAAGAAATGGCAGACCAATTAAATACATACTTTGGTTCTGCCTTCACAAAGTAGGACACAAATAAACTCCGAGGGATGTCAGGGAACATAGGGTCAAATGAGAGGGAGGAATTGAATGAAATCAGTATTTGTAGGGAAATGGTGTTAGGGAAATTGACGGGATTGAAGGCCGATAAATCCCCAGGGCTTGATAATCTACATCCTAGGGTACTTAAGGAAGTGGCCCTAGAAATAGTAGATACATTGCTGGTCATCTTTCAAAATTCTATAGACTCTGGAACAGTTCCCATGGATTGGAGGGTAGCTAATGTAACCCCACTATTTAAAAAAGGTGGTAGAGAAAAAATAGGGAATTATAGACCGGTAAGCCTGACATCGGTAGTGGGCAAAATGCTAGAGTCCATTATAAAAGATGTAATAGCAGAGCACTTGGAAAACAGTGACAGGATCGGACAAAGTCAACATGGATTTACAAAAGGTAAATCATGCTTGACTAATCTACTGGAATTTTTTGAGGATGTAACTGGTAGAATAGATAAGGGAGAACCAGTAGATGTGGTGTATTTGGACTTTCAGAAGGCTTTCGATAAGGTCCCGCATAAGAGATTAGCGTGTAAAGTTAAGGCACATGGGATTGGGGGCAAGGTACTGATTTGGATAGAGAACTGGTCAGCAGACAGGAAGCAAAAAGTTGGAATAAACAGGTCTTTTTCCGAGTGGCAGGCAGTGACTAGTGGGGTACCGCAGGGATCGGTGCTAGGACCCCAGCTATTCACAATATATATTAATGATCTAGATGAGGGAACTAGATGTAATATCTCTAAGTTTGCAGACGACACAAAGCTGGGTGGGCGTGTGTGCTGTGAGGAGGATGCAGAGAAACTCCAGTATGATTTGGACAGGTTGGGTGATTGGGCAGATGCATGGCAGATGCAGTATAATGTGGATAAATGCGAGGTTATCCACTTTGGTGGCAAAAACAGGAAGACAGATTATCTGATTGGCAATAGATTGGGAAAAGGGGAAGTGCAACGAGATCTGGGAGTCCTTGTGCACCAGTCGCTGAAGGTAAGCATGCAGGTGCAGCAGGCGGTTAAGAAGGCAAATGGTATGTTGGCCTTCATAGCAAGAGGATTCGAGTACAGGAGCAAGGATGTCTTGCTGCAGTTGTACAAGGCCTTGGTGAGACCACACCTTGAGTATTGTGTGCAGTTTTGGTCGCCATATCTGAGGAAGGATGTTCTTACCATGGAGGGAGTGCAGCGAAGATTTACCAGACTGATACCTGGGATGGCAGGAATGACGTATGAAGAGAGATTGGGTCAATTAAGCTTATATTCGCAAGAGTTTAGAAGAATGAGAGGGGATCTCATTGAAACTTATAAAATTCTAACAGGACTAGACAGACTAGATGCAGGAAGGATGTTCCCGATGGTGGGGGAGTCCAGAACCAGAGGTCACAGTCTAAGGATAAGGGGTAAGCCATTTAGGACTGAGATGAGGAGGAATTTCTTCACCCAGAGAGTGGTGAACCTGTGGAATTCTTTACCACAGAAGGCAGTTGAGGCCAATTCATTAAATATATTCAAGAAGGAGATAGATATATTTCTTAAGGCTAAAGGAATCAAGGGATATGGGGAGAAAGCAGGGACAGGGTACTGAATTTGGATGATCAGCCATGATCGCATTGAATGGCGGAGCAGGCTCGAGGGGCCGAATGGCCTACTCCTCTTCCTATCTTCTATGCTTCTATGCTATGTGTACATGTTGGGTTAAGACAGGATCAGGTTTGGTGATGCTGTCACATTGAAAGGTCATCGACCAGAAACGTTAACTCTGTTTCTCTCTCCACAAATGCTGCCTGACCTGCTGAGTATTTCCAGCATTTTCTGTTTTTATTGGTGATGCTCTCCATGGGTCATGATCTGCTGACATTCACACTCTAGGTCATTCATGAATAATGCACACTTGGTAAGGTATTAGAGGTCTGCAGGCACTTGTGGAACTGTATTCCAGCAAAAGTTAGCACCTTCAGGAGAGGGAACTAACATAAATTATTTAAACATTTTATTTCCTTTAGAAAATAAAATATTTTCCATCACACTGAATATTTACTTTTTATATAGAGTGGTACATAGATTTATCAAAGAACATTACACCAGGAGTAAATTAATCCCCATTCTGGCTTCAGCACCTCTTTCTAAAGATGCTGAGTCAATGCTAATTTCAAAGCAATATATTTTTAATGATGGAAACAAGAAACAATAATCATACTGAAAGTGAATATCTGATCATGAATTACTTATAATCCTTCATTCTTGTGTGCTTTTTACAAATTTAGGTCTGCCTTAGATTCCTTATTGGGTTCATGGCATCAGTCGCTCCCGTAAGTGGTCTGAGCATCTTACTTTTGTGGGAGTTGACTAACTCTGTACCACAGTGTAACCCAGGGGTATAACAATAACAACCCCTTGTGAATCTGGAAAGGAAATGCACATGAAACAGCTCGGAGACTTTGAGAAAAAACTGCATCTTCAGACAGAGATGAGCGTATCTCACTTTGGAGATGATTGGTGCAGGTGAAGGTTCTGACTCCTGAAGGAAGACGAGACAGCAGCCCCATGACATCACTAAAACATATGAAGATCTGACTAACCATAATGCTGGATGCTTCCCCAGAACTGCCACAAACACAGTAAGTCATGCTTTAAATGGCACTGCATGAAATAAGGCAGGGAGTGATTAGCAGCACTATCCAGCCACTCCCGGTTTCGGGCCATCCGATGACGCTATTTTGCCTGCATGCACCGGACCCCCGGTGACGTCGGACCTCATGCGTGCGCCAGTGGATTGGCTCTTCCGATGACATCACTTCAGCAAACAGGTCGGACCCTCCGATGGTGTCACTTCCTCACCCGCAAAGTTCAAACTTCCGGGAACTCCGTTCTGTGCCTTGCTGCTTTTGCTGCCTGAAATGCTCGCCGGGAAGATTTAGAGTCTGTGCCCCGAACATGTCTTCCAAAAGGCATTCTGCGCTGTCTGCGTTGTGTAGTAGAATGCAATGCTGGCATCAGTTCGCCCCCCCATGCCTGCCTGCCATGCTAAAGCTCACTGAATAATTGTGCCTGGAGTGCACAAGATGGCAGGTTGATATTCTGTTCACCTTGCAACAAATCTCAGGTATGCCTTAGATAGTCCCTCACCGCAAAAGGAAGATGGTTGTGGAGGTTGGAGGTCAATCATCACAGCCCCAGGACATCACTGGAGGAGTTCCTCAGGGCAGTGTCCTAGGCCCAACCATCTTCAGCTGCTTCATCAATGACCTTCCCTCCATCATAAGATCAGAAATGGGGATGTTCGCTGATGACTGCACAGTGTTCAGTGCCATTCGCAACTCCTCAGATAATGAAGCAGTCCAGGCCCGCACGCAGCAAGACCTGGATGGCATTCAGGCTTGGGCTGATAAGTGGCAGGTAACATTTGCGGCACACAAGTGCCAGGCAATAACTCTCCAACAAGCGAGTATCTAACCACCTCCCCTTGCCATTAGTGGCATTACCATCGCCAAATCCCCCACCATCAATATCCTGGGGGTCACCATTGACCAGAAATTTAACTGGACCAGCCACATAAATACTGTGGCAACAAGAGCAGGTCAAAGGCTGGGTATTCTGCGTAAGTGTCTCATCTTCTGACTCCCCGAAGCCTTTCCACCATCTACAAGGCACAAATCAGGAGTGTGATGGAATACTCTCCACTTGCCTGGATGAGTGCAGCTCCAACAACACTCAAGAAGCTCGACACCATCCAAGACAAAGCAGCCCACTTGATTGGCACCACATCCACCACCTTAAACATTCACTCCCTCCACCACTGGCGTACCGTGGCTGCAGTGTGTACCATCTACAAGATGTACTGCAGCAACTCGCCAAGACTTCTTCGGCAGCACCTCCCAAATCCGCAACCTCTTTCACCTAGAAGGACAAGGGCAGCAGGCGCATGGGAACATCACCACCTCCAAGTTCCCCTCCAAGTCACACACCATCCTGACTAGGAAGTATATCGCCATTCCTTCATCGTCGCTGGGTCAAAATCCTGGAACGCCCTCCCTAACAGCACTGTGGGAGTACCTTCACCACAAGGACTGCAGCGGTTCAAGAAGGCGGCTCACCACCACCTTCTCAAGGGCAACTAGGGATGGGCAATAAATGCTGGCCTTGCCAGCGACGTCCACATCCCATGAACAAATAAAAAGTGTTCCCATGCTGACCAGTGACAGCTGGGGCAAATCTAATACACTTCATCATAACCTCACTCAGCTCCCTCCTCATAAAGAGAAATAAGAAACAACACCGCCCTGTTCCAGACAGCAGACTAGATATGTGCTTTCTGTGGTACATTACCACCTGCGATATTAACACAGTTTTTTCCAAACCTTTGGAGGCTGGTAGCGCTGTACATGTCTGAACTCTAGGGAGTTATAGTGCTGTGTGCTGCCTTATCTTTGAAGAGTGTTAGCACTGTGTTCTGTATGAATTTAGGGGATTGTTAGCACTGTACGTTGTCTGAGTTGTGGGTGTTGGTGCTGTGTTTTGTCTGAACTTTGGGAAATGTTAGCGCTGTGCATTGTCTGAGCTGTGGGACATTAGCGCTGTGCATTGTCTGAACTGTGGGGAAGTTGGTGCTGCATGATATTTGAACTCGAGAGTGTTAGCACTGTGCATTGTCTAAACTCTGAAGGGTTACGTCTGCAGTGCCACTATCTCTCTGTTGACAAGCAGGACTTGAATGCAGCACTGCCTACCTCGAGCCTGACGGCCACTGACTGAATCAAATTACACATTCCAGGCAGAATGCTCAGAGTGATTATTTGCACAGCGTTTTTGACTCTCTCTGCGCATGCATGCCTGTTTGGTACTGTGCATGTGCACTCGATCCACTCGCTCATGCGCACACGATCCTGTCATGCATGCATAGTACCAAACGGTGCGGTGGTTGCGGCCTGCACCGGCACGCTTTCCTTAGCTCAGTGCGAAGAAGGTCACCAGATCGGATGGGCGGGGGCGGGGGCGGGGGTGGGGGCGGGGAAGATGAGAGAGGATTAAAGGAATTTGGTTCTAATTGCCGAGGCGGGAGTTCCGGGCCAGGGGTGGCGGTTGGCACGAACACTTCCCGGGTTAAAACTCACCCTCAATCAACATGGCGGATGAGACCGTGCTGCTGCTGATGTTTTTATTCCTATTTCTGTTAATGAAACGCCGCGCCTATTTTGAGAGTGAGTGTATTGAAAGGAGGAACGATGCGCAGAGGAGGCTGAGAATGATGCAGTGTTTCCAACAGCGGCAGAGGAAAATGATATTGGTAGGGGGAAACAAAAAATGTGCGCAGCGACACAAAGGCGAAAACTTTGACTGCCATCCTTGGCTGAATGGTGGGCATCCGTGCATTTACCCTAAATGTTGTAGCTCTGTAACCGGGGCTCGAAAGAATAAGAGAATGATTCAAAGTGACCCTTCGGTGGTGCTTTTTTTCCAGGCTCACTATCTTATGCAGCCATAACTGAAACCCAACTGGAGTTTGTAATCTCCATCAGATCTGCAATATCAGAGAAGAGAGGGGATTGAGTGGGGGTGAGGAGAGAGGACCTCGCAGGGGGAAGAGAGGAACTCGGAGTGGGGGGAGGTCAGAAACTCGGCGGGGGGGGATGTCAGAAACTCGGGATGGGGTGGGAGAAGGTCAGGAACTGGGGTGGATGAGGGAGAAGGTCAGGAGTTTGGCGGGTGGTGGGGAAGGTCAGGATCTCAGGGAAAGAAGGTAAGGAACTTGTTGGGGGGGAGCACGGTGAGAAGAGTGGGGAGGGGTGAAGAACGTGATCCAGGTCTAAAGGAGGGGGTGAAAATGAGAGCTAGAATGTGATCCTGATGGGAAGATAGATCACATTCTCCCGCCCTCTATTAGGCCTGGATCACGTTCCTCCACCCCACCTACTTTACACCTGCACCACGTTCTCCCTCTCCTCTCTCCCACACCACCCCCCTTCCCCCTGCCCAGACCACAGCGGTTCAAGAAGGCAGCTCACTACCACCCTCTAAAGGGCAACTAGAGATGGGCAATAAATAAATGAATTTTAAAAAATGAGAGCATATTCTGTGTTGGTCCTACAACATGCATAACATTACATTTGTGTGTTATTTGCCGGACTCGACTATTCCAATGTTCTCCTGGCCAGCCTCCCATCTTCCACCCTCAATGAACTTGAGCTCATCCAAAACTCTGCTGCACTTATCCAAACACACAGCAAGTCCCATTCACCCACCACCCCTGTGCTCATTGACCTACTTTGGCTCATGGTCCAACAACAACATTCCCGCTAAGCCTCGCGGCCGTGCAGCTGTCTGGAGGTCCTGCGTAGGCCGCTTACCAGCTTTTGAATGGGCCATGCAACCCGTTAAAGGGACTGTGCACCCAGAAAAAATAGGGGGAACATTGTCCACCAACACCTTGATTTAAAAATTCTCATCCTCATGCTAAAATCCCACCATGGCCTCACCACTTTCTATCTGAACTCGGCATTGTGAGCGCTGTGAGTGCTCCTAACCCAGGAGGGTGAGCCCTGTCCGTTTTCTGAATGCAGTAGTGTTAGCACTGTGAGCTCTGGAGCCTGGCTGTCCCAACGAATGGCTCAAATTACACGTTGCAAATATATCTTGATTACTCCAGCAGGCAGGACCAAATTACATATTCCAAACAAACTGTTGGGTGTGTCTTGTCCTCCAAGGGGACCAATCAGAAATTTGGTGTTGCAAATAGACACGCCCCAGAATGCTGGGTGAGTGGCATCAAATTACCCCTCACACTTCCCTGTGTTGTCTCCAAACCTATACACTACAGGACACAATGTTATCCGGAAATCCATCCTTTGTTATATAGGGGTATCTGTGACAATTTCCTGAAGCTGATAACTGAAGCTTGCTGGAGTCGAGTTTCACAGATGCTATGAGCCCTCCAATACCTCATTCAAGTGGTCATTATTTGTATGAGTTTTGATTGTGAAGATCTGCAGGCTATTCACTGTCATTGTGGGTGACATCATAGGTAAACTGGATCCTATCCTCCTCTGACGTCCACACGTGCACCCAGCAGGGATCACTTGCCCATTTTCAAGTGCCAACCTGGCTGACATAAACTAACAGCGCAGTTTGGAATTGAACGTAAAACCCTTCTAATCTGTATGGTTCAATTACTCACTACATAATAAGACTGCGCCATGATGAGATTTTGTTACAAAAGATTGATTCAGACTATGGTATGAAACACATGTCCCGTATTATGCCAGTCAACAGCACAAAGAAACTATTAAAAAAAATATATTTATTTTTAGTTTCTTGCTTTATCAAACTATCTTACCATTCCTTTTAGGTCCCCCATTTACCATTCCCCAGCAGAGAGGTCAGGCACTGTCCTCCCAGGCCTCTGTGGATAAAGGGGAACCAGTGGATGTGGTGTATTTGGATTTCCAGAAGGCATTCGATAAGGTGCCACATAAAAGGTTCCTGCACAAGATAAGAGCTCATGGGGTTGGGGGTAATATATTAGCATGGATAGAGGATTGGCTAACTAACAGAAAATAGAGAGTTGGGATAAATGGGTAATTTTCCAGTTGGCAAATGGTAACTAGTGGGGTGCCACAGGGATCAGTGCTGGGGCCTCAACTATTTACAATCTATATTAATGACTTGGATGAAGGGACCGAGTGTACTGTAGCCAAATTTGCTGATGATACAAAGATAGGTGGGAAAGCAAGTTGTGAAGAGGACACAAAGAATCTGCAAAGGGATATAGACAGGCTAAGTGAGTGGGCAAACATTTGGCAGATGGAGTATAATGTGGGAAAGTGTGAGGTTATCCACTTTGGTAAGAAAAATAAAAAAGCAAATTATTATTTAAATGGAGATTACAAAATGCTGCAGTACAGAGGGACCTGGGGGTCCTTGTGCATGAAACACAACAAGTTAGCATGCAGGTACAGCAAGTAATCAGGAAGGCAAATGGAATGTTGGTCTTTATCGCAAGGGGGTTGGAGTATAAAAGCAGGGAAGTCCTGCTACAACTGTACAGGGTATTGGTGAGACCACACCTGGAATACTTCGTACAGTTTTGGTCTCCTTATTTAAGGAGGGATATACTTGCATTGGAGGCAGTTCAGAGAAGGTTCACGAGGTTGATTCCTGAGATGAAGGGGTTGACTTATGAAGAAAGGTTGAGCAGGTTGGGCCTATACTCATTGGAGTTTAGAAGAATGAGAGGTGATCTTACTGAAACATGTAAGATGCTGAGGGGGCTCGACAAGGTAGATGCAGAGATGTTTCCCCTCATGGGGGAATCTAGAACTAGGGGGCATAGTTTCAGAATAAGGGGTCGCCCATTTAAAACTGAGATGAGGAGGAATTTCTTCTCTCAGAGGGTCGTAAATCGGCGGAATTCTCTGCCCCAGAGAGCTGTGGAGGCTGGGTCATTGAATATATTTAAGGTGGAGATAGACAGATTTTTGAACAATAAGGGAGTGATGGGTTATGGGGAGCGGTAAGGGAAATGGAGCTGAGCCCAAGATCAGATCAGCCATGATCTCATTAAATGCTGGAGCAGGCTCGAGGGGCCAAATGGCCTACTCCTACTCCTATTTCTTATGTTCTTATGTTCTTATGCTGCAATCAGCTATTGGGAGAAACGTGAGAGCATCCATTGAGCCCCTTGGTTTCCATTCTTCATGTGGTTTGGTTCCTTGCCTTCACTCAGCTCCTTTACCCAATGACCAAGGCAATTATCAGAAGCTCGCCTTATGAGGAATCTTTGTCATAAACCTGTATCAGCTTATTGGTACACCAACACACTAAATATTTTTTTAAAATAAAAATAGAAATAAATGGGAATGCACAGCATTTTTAAATAGTAAGCAAAACAATCCAGTTTTTTATATAATGGTACATAATGTCCCATATTATATTGGAATTGTAATATTGTTGGTTTTTCACAAACTATTAAATTTAGCTTAACCTTAGTTTACTGGATATTCTTGAAGAATTGAACCTTTGAGTGCAATTTCAACTATGCTCACACCTTAATCAGTACTAATATGTTTCTTTAGGTGAGTGATATATGATTGCGTTTTTGTTTTTCACAAACTGCATTAAATTTAGTTAACTTTCGTTTCTGGATATTTTCAAACATTTGAACCTTTGAATAACCTCACCTTTGAGTGCAGTTTAAGGTATGTTTACTTTTTAATCTGTACTAACTCGAGAGAATTTCGGTCTAGGCGCTGAACAGGCGCGATATCGGTGATGTGCCTGCGACGCCTGCCCAACACAGCAGTCGGGAGGCCCAAACCACTGTAACAAATGGCCCCATTAGAGACTGCCAGTAAGGCCTCTCAACGTCTGGAGTAATGGGGCGTACATGCTCTGCCCATTTCTCTTTGAAAATTTCAATCCAGGTCCTCCAACAGATGTAAGACACCTACTTAAACAGCCTTGTGCCTGGTTCGGGCCTAAGTGCTGGGCGCTCATTTAAAGGTCTGCCTGAAAGCTGATTCAGGTGGGCAAAAGGGTATACAAGTTTCCCACCAGACTTTCGACTGCCGGTCGCCCATTTTTCAGGCAAGAAGCTGGCAGCCAGTAGTTGAAAGTCTGTCCCGATATATTTGTTTGTGGTGCAAATACAATATTCTTTGTGATCTGACAATCACATTCTGATCAGAATATCACTCACCTAAAACAAAAACAGACAATTTTCATCCGAACTGGAGGATATTACAGATGAACAGCATTTAAAAAGGAGTAGAACAAAGGGAGGGGGGAAACACACACACACGATCGAGAGAGAAGAAATAGAATGATTGTAAAGTGCTTGAGTGGCCAACAGATGATTAAACGGCAGAAGTGATATTAGCATGAGATAATGGGTTGCATAATGGGAGAAATCAAAGAAATTAAAGACACAGAATGTGTGAATAGCACAGGAGGTGAGTGTAAGGCATGTAGAAATAAAAGTGCGAAAAACAGGTAAAGTGGAGCAGGCCCAAGCAGCCCAAGAGCCAGGGAGGATTAAATAGCAGGTCAATAGCAGTGTTCTGATGGAAGGTTCCCACCCAAACACCAACCAGGCCCACCCACTCCCCTCATAAATGCTGGCATACCCATCCCACTTCCTGCTGAAGAAAAAGTGGGAGCTAAGGTCTGACGTTTTTAAAGTCAATATTGAGGCCAGAGGGTTGGAAAGTGCCTAATAGATAGGAAGCTGTTCCTCAAGCTTGCATTGAACTTCATGAAACAGTATAGAAGGCCAGAGACAGAGGTCAGAGTGGAAGTGGGACAGGGAATTGAACTGGCAAGTGGCAGGGAGCTCGACATTGCACTTGTGGATAGAACAGAGGTGTTTTTGTGGTGCTGGTCAAACTAAAATTTTGTACACATTAGGGACAGAGTGACTGAGCACATTTGGACATACATGAACTGATCAGAGAGAGCCAGCATGCATTTGTAAAATGTAAGTCATGTCTAATGAACCTAGTTCAATTTTTTGAGGGGGTAACAAACGTGGTAGATAAGGGAGTGTCTATGGATGTTATTTATATGGACTTCCAGAAGACATTCGAAAAGGTTCCACATAAGAGATTGTTAACAAAAATGGGAACATATCGAATTGGAGGCAATCTATTGACATGGGTAGGGAATTTGTTAGTTGGTAGGAAACAGAGAATAGAGATAATAGGTATGTACTCTAATTGGCAGGATGTGACTAGTGGTGTACCCCAGGGATCTGTACTGGGGCCTCAGCTTCTCATTATATTTATAAATGAATTTGATGAAGGAATATCATCGAATCATAGAATGGTTACAGCACAGAAGGAGGCCATTTGGCCCGGCGAGCCCATGCCAGCTCCCTGCAAGAGCACTTCAGCACAGAGAGCCATATATCCAAGTTTGCTGACGACACCAAATTAGGTGGCTCAATAAATAGTGTAGATGGGAGAAGCACGTTGCAAAGGGACATTGATAGATTATGAAAGGTCATCAACCTGAAACGTTGGCCGGAATTTTTACCTTGGAGTCGGGTTGCGTGGGAGTGGACGGCATAGCGGGTCGGGAGCCTGAAGAAGTGAACAGCGCGTTCTCCACTGCGACTTTCAGTTAATGGCCCCTATTAAACTAGTCATGCGCGTTTGTCGGCCCTATTAAATGGTGCGGATATGATGACGTCATCAATGACTCATTTCCAGCGGGGATATTTAAAGCAGCCTTGGCCTCATCGCATTTGAAGGTTCATGTAGGAGGGTGGAGGGAGTATTGGAGAAGAGTGTGTTGTTGCGGAGAAACAGAAAAATGAGTTCACAAAGACAAAGGGTTGCACCCCGCTTTTACGATGAATCCCTACATATTCTTGTGGAGGGTGTCAGAGCAAGCAGGGAGGTTCCTCTTCCCTGCTGATGGGCGGAAGAGACCTCCCCAAGAGACCAAAAGGGCATGGCTCGAAATTGCTGAGGTCAATAGCAGGGATGTCATCAGGAGGACATGGGTACAGTGCAGGAAGAGGTTCATTGATCTGATGAGATCAGGAAAGGTGAGTGCAAAGCCACAATCACCTTCCTCCTAATGTGCCTGTCACCACATCCCCATCACTCTGCCTTCCCAATCCTACTCCTGCACATCATTACTCACACCTACATACCTTGCACATCCACCCATCCCTCTCTCTCTATCTACACTATCACATCCCCATCTGACTAACCAAGAGGGTGATCCTGGAGAAAGAAAAGAAAGACTTGCATTTATATAGTGCCTTTTACGACCACTGGACGTCTCAAAGCGCTTTACAGCCAATGAAGTACTTTTTGAAGTGTAGTCACTGTTGTAATGTGGGAAACGCGGCAGCCAATTTGTGCACAGCAAGGTCCCACAAACAGCATTGTGATAATGACCAGATAATCTGTTTTTGTTATGTTGATTGAGGGATAAATATTGGCCAGGACACCGGGGATAACTCCCCTGGAGGGGCAGCAAGAAATGCAGGAGGCTCTGGCAAGTTTTGCAGCCACGAAGTCTGCAAATGTGCAGAGAATGGAGGAGTCCATCTTCAACATGAGCAACACCATGTCGCAGGTGATGGCGACGATTTGCTCTTCTATGGAAAGTATGGCGACCTGAATGGAGCAGCTAATGCGCCACTCACATGAGCATATGCTAGTTATGGAGAACAGATAGCAGAGGTTCATAGACCTCCTGTCTAGGAGGGGTCTAAACGTAGACTTGGGTCCTCATGGCCCCGCTGCTGTGCAGCAAGGTGCTCTCCAGCTCCTTGCTAGCAGGGAAGTGAGGGTGGTCCATGAGAGGAATGATGGCTGGTGAGAGGGGATATGGAAGTGGGGGGCTCCTCTCAAAGTGCTTCCACTTCTCCCCATTGCTTTCCCCTCACTCAGAGACCGAGATGCTTCCTTGGATCGCGATGGCCAAATGTGCCCCTGCACAGTCGCAAGAGGAGCAGTCTCTTACTGGGCTCTCACAGGCTCCAAAACCCAGAGGACGTCTGCCAAAAGTGTCTGCACAGTCGCAGCAGGGAAGTGAGCAGCCTGCCTCTACCTCTGCTGAAGCCACAGGGGTTGCACCTCGTAGAAGCACGAGTAAAAGAAAAAAGCCACTATCCTAATTGCACAAGGGTATCCACATGGGTGTATAAAGAAATGTTATTGTCAAGGTTCCATTACTGTTATCACACATATGAAAATATTTATTTTCACTGCTTTCCAGTCATGCCCATTTTTGTCTGCTACCTTGGAAGTGGCTTTGTGAGTTGGAGTGAATGGTGCGACATTACGTAACCTCCAGCAATGGGAGTCAGTGTGAAAGGAATAGCTTGGTCTTTGTAGGGATGCTTTATGGTGCTGTTGGGTGGCCGGGGGTGGGGGGGGGGGGGGGGGCGGGGGGGGAACATGGCACAGCATGTGGTAGCCATATGGGTGCAATGCAGGAAGTTAAGTAAATCTGGCCATGATGAGGCCAACCCTGGCCTCCCGGGCAGCAATGTGCTTCACTGGCTGGTGCATTCTGAAGGGTTCCTCCAGATCTGTCAAGGCATCTGAAGCGCATCTTCAGCATGCCTGCTGTTTGCTCTATGACACATCTGGTGGACATGTGGCTTTCATTATATCTCTCCTTGGCCTCAGTACTTGGCCTCCTCAAGAATTTCATGAGTCATGTCTTTAGTGGATAGCCCTCGTCTCCAAAACAGCCAGCCGGTAAGTGTGTTTGGCGGAGCGAAGAGCTGAGGGAGGGTGGACTGGCGCAGCACGAGTCATGACAGCTACCAGGGAATTTGGCACACACATGCATGATGATTTTCCTATGGTTGCAGACCAGTTGCACATTGAGGGAGTGGAAGCCCTTGCGGTTCACAAACACTCCTGGGTAATATGGGGATGCCCTGATGGCCACATGTGTGCAGTTGATGATGCCCTGCACCCGTGGGAAGCCAGCTAGAGCAGCAAAGCTGAGCGCCCGCTCTGTAACACTGGCTTCATCATTGGCAAAGTTCCCATAATTGGCTGACTTGTTAAACATGGCATCGGTGACCTGTGTGATGCATCTGTGGGCGGCCAACTGCGAGATGCTGCAAATGTCTGCTGCAGATCCCTGGAAGGAGCCTGAGGCGAAGAAGTTGAGGGCACTGGTGACATTGACAGCCATGTGCTGATGCCCTCTGTCCTGTGGAGCATCAGGTTGTTGAGAAGGTTGATGGTGTTGTTGCTGCTGCTGCTGTTGGTGTGCCTGCTGCTGCTGGTGGTGGGGCTCATCTTGGTCCGATTCCGAGGACCAAGGTGAGACAGTATAAGCGGCACCCATGCTGATGTAATAGATGGCAGGTCAAGTAGAGATCAGAGGACCAATGTCAATGTTGTGATAGTTACTAGCAATGTGGTGAGAGTGGCTTCTGAGATTGCAGAAAAGACTTTTAAACTCTAGACAGCTAAATCTGTGCTCAGAATGGAGTCAGCAAGAGCCTTTCCCTTAGGCAAGAAAGCAGGTGTCATGTAGGAGTATTTATTTGGATTTCCATGCTCTCCATTAATTACCTCACTCAACGGCCACTAAGCTTCTGCCTCACGTTGACAGATGAGGTTTCCGAGCTGCGTGATTCCCGTGGTCATCCAGTAAAAATCAAAAGCTCTGGTTAAAAACCCTGTTAAGGATCTCACAACAAGCACTTAATTACTTCAATTAGGTCGCCTGCCTCTGCCGTTCGGATCCGTGGTGCGCTAGGAAACGTGCACGAGTAAAATGCGCGAGGCGGCGGGTTCCTGACATGCTCACAATTTCGGCAACTTTTATTGCCGACCTGTCTCCAAACCCGCATGCCCGGCAGTGGGAAAATTCCAGCCGTTAACTCTGTTTCTCTCTCCACAGATGCTGCCTGACCTGCTGAGTATTTCCAGCATTTTCTGTTTTTATTTCAGATTTCCAGCATCTGCTGTATTTTGCTTTTGTGTTGAAAGATTAAGTGATTGGCCTAACCAATTGGCCTATAATTGTGAAGGAATAAGCCATATTCAGAAAAATACACCATTCTACGAAAGAATTCTAGCCTTATTAAAACATGACAAACTAGGTCTGGAAATCTAGAAACCTGGCTATGTAAAGCTGTATTGTTAACAGCATTCAGGCTATTGAGATAAGATAAGTTGTTGACACTGAATCAATAACCTTATTGAAACAGGAGGTTGGAAGCTCCTGAAGTCTGAAGCGTTGGAAAGAACACAATGGTACATCCTGTTAAGGTGTCCTAAATTACACTTTGGAAAGAAACACAGAAAATTAAGAAACATATGCCTTCGTAAAAATGACATCAAATGAAACACAGGAGACACGATTCTGTGTTGCAACCAGCTGAAGTAACTAAGAAGACAATAGTGCACCCGGTTGAGGTGTTTTTAATTTACACGTCCCAAAAGACACAAACTGAAGACCTTGGTAAGAATGACATCAAATAGATGCATCTGCTGTCACACCGTTTATATGATAAGCTTCGAACACCTAAAGGTAGAGATATAATTCTTAATGCTACCAGCTGAACTGACTGTAAGATAGCAGAAGTCAGCAGAAAAATGACTAGAGATAATTAGCTTACATCAGCAGAAAACTTCAAAGGACATACCACTGAAAAAGGATAGAAATATTGAACTTTCAAATGGGATGATAGATTCGCTGTAAAGGGGCAAAGTAATTCTCAGGCTTCAGAGGCAAGCTCTGTAAGTCTACAACTCTTTGTACCTCGGGGATCAAGGTATTGTACTGTATTTGATTTTGGTGGATATCCTGGAATAAAGACTAAGGGGGAAAAAATTCAGTTGGTTGCGCCTCCCGTTAGCGCCTTAAGAGGGTGCTAATGGGGCGCAAAGCATCTAGCGCCCAGGCGCGGCAAAGTTTGCACCGTTCGCAAAATTAACTCGACATTTTGCGGCGGCGCTAAACACTACCGCCACGATCTCCTGCGCCGGCAGATCGTGACGTCAGTCGAGTGCGCAACGCCCCGGTATCGCCCCGGAGCGGATATTGAGTGGCGTCCCCTGCCTTACCGCCTGACGACAGGTTGAGGGGAGCGTTCTGCAGTCATGAAGGGAAAGGGGGAGCGCTATTTAAAGGTGACCGCTTCCTGCCTTTTATTGTTGGTGCCATTTTTGAACTACGCATTCTGAGAGAGAGAGAGAGACTTCTGGAGAGATTCAACGTTGTGTGAAGGAGTTTTGGGTACTGAGCAGCACTTTGCAGGTTCATTTTGATTTGCCATTCCTTGTATCGATTTAGAAGAGATTGTGGGGGCTGCACTCTGAGCTCTTTGCCTCGTACTCTCCATTGTTCTTTCCAGCAGATTTGATGTACAGGTCTCTCCAGGCCGAGATTCAAGGCTGCAATGAGCAGGATGTGGATGGAAAGCAAGATTAACCATCCCCTTTAAGAACTGGCCCATGCCATTGTGTGTGTGTTCCATTGCTGACTGACATTACATGAGCTTCGCCAGCGCTCTGAGGTAGCGCCTCGCTCCTCGGCCTTTGCGCCTTAAGACAGGTGTGAAGCGCCTGATTTAGCACTCCAATCACCTCCAGGGGCGATAAAAGTCAAGTTTGCAGTCGGTGGCGATAATTAGCGCCAGGCCGTAATCTTTGCGCCCAGCCGATAATTGCGCCCCAAATGGGGCGATACTGAATTTCTCCCCCTAAGAACTGTAAAAATGTAATGAATTTAAGATTTGAGAATAAGGATCTCTGATAAGATTGTAAAAGCTTACTCTTTTTGGAACTGTTAATGTTGCGATTGAAACACCTACTGTAATCACGTCGGTTCTTTAATAAATCTATATATTTTTAGAATTATCTCACATAATACTTCTGTGTCAAACTCGCAAACTCAATCTCTGTATGCTCTTTGGTGAGGAGTTGCAGAATTCTGAGGGAGTTTCCGGACCCTCATAATATCTGGAACGTTACAGTCTAGCTAAACTTATTAAAAGTGCTATCTGGAGGACGGTAACATCTTCAGGTTGTTCCTTTCCTTTAGGGAGAGATAGTCTGGACCTTTAGACCCAATTAAGCGTCTTTAGGATTTGGCTACCTCAAACTTTAGTTGAAAGTGAACATCTGGGGAATACGCCTGATCCGGGGTAGCCCTAAAGGGGCTAGGACTAGTAATTATCCCTTCATAATTTCCTATCTTTCTTACCCTTCTTAAATAGTGGAGTTACATTGGCAATTTTCCAATTCTTGATGTTGCACCTACCCATGTTCATAATACTACATTTATCTATTTTAAAGGCCTTCTGCCAGATGTGGGCCCACTCCCCCATCTTATCTAGATCTGCCTGTAATCTATTTTCCTCATCTAAGGTCCTTACACCCACATATATCTTTGTACCATCCAAGAACTTGCGTACAGTTCCCCCGACGCCTTTCTCTATTAATAAAGATGAACAGCAACAATCCCAACACTGATCTCATCACTTCTTCACTAGTAGCCAGTCCCCTACAGAACCACTACCATTAATAACTATCTTTTGCCTACGATAATGCCACCAGTTCCTTAATTAACCCAAACTCTGCCCACAGGACTCAACCTTATTTAGTAGCCTACTGTTTGAAAATAAAATTACTATCTGCAGCCTAATACCTTCCTCAAAAAATTCAATCAGATTTGTGAAACAGGACCTTCTTTTCCAGAAGCCATGTAAAGATTCTCAATTAACCCTTTCGATGTCAAGTCTATCTCTAATGAACCTTTCTAGTAACTTGCCTATAACCGAAGTAGATGAGACCAGTCATGACAGTTTTTCCTTCACCTGGATCTGCTGGTTAAGATTCAACTTGCTCTTTGTGATGAAAGCAACAACAACTTGTATTTATATAGCGCCTTTAACATAGTAAAATGTCCCAAGGCGCTTCACAGGTGTATTAAAAGGAGTATTCAAAATTTGACACCGAGCCGCATAAGGGGAAATTAGGGCAGGTGACCAAAAGCTTGGTCAAAGAGGTAGGTTTTAAGGAGCATCTTAAAGGAGGAAAGAGAGGTAGCGAGGCGGAGAGGTTTAGGGAGGGAATTCCAGAGCTTAGGGCCTACGCACTGAAGGCACGGCCACCAATTGTTGAGCGATTAAAATCAGGGATGCTGAAGAGGGCAGAATTAGAGGAACGCAGGTGTCTCAGGGGGTTGTGGGGCTGAAGGAGATTACAGAGATAGGGAGGGGTGAGGCCATGGAGGGATTTGAAAACAAGGATGAGAATTTTGAAATCAAGGCATTGCTTAACCGGGAGCCAATGTAGGTCAGCGAGCACAGGGGTTATGGGTGAACGGGACTTGGTGCGTATTAGGATACGGGCAGCCGAGTTTTGGATGACCTCAAGTTTTGGATGACCTCAAGTTTACATAGGGTAGAATGTGGGAGGCCAGCAAGGAGTGCGTTGGAATAGTCAAGTCTAGAGGTAACAAAGGCATGGATGAGGGTTTCAGCAGTGGATGAGCTGAGGCGGGCGATGTTACCGAGGTGGAAATAGGCGGTCTTAGTTATGCTGCGGATATGTGGTCGGAAGCTCATTTCAGGGTCAAGTATGGCACCAAGGTTCAGAACAGTGTGGTTCAGCCTCAGACAGATGTTAAGGAGAGGGATGGAGTCAGTGGCTAGGGAACGGAGTTTGTGGTGGGACTGAAAACAATGGCTTTGGTCTTCCCAATATTTAATTGGAGAAAATTTCTGCTCATCCAGAACTGGATGTCGGACAAGCAGTCTGACAATTTAGAGACCGTGGATGGGTCGCGAGAACAGGTAGTGAGGTAGAGCTGGGTGTCATCAGCGTACATGTGGAAACTGACGCTGTGTTTTCAGATGATGTCGCCAAGGGGCAACATGTAGATGAGAAGTAGGAGGGGGCCAAGGATAGATCCTTGGGGGACACCAGAGGTAACGATGCAGGAGTGGGAAGAGAAGCCATTGCAGGTGATTCTCTGGCTACGATTAGTTAGATAAGAATGGAACCAGGCGAGTGCAGTCCCACCCAGCTGGACGACGGTGGAGAGATGTTGGAGGAGGATGGAGTGCTCAACCGTGTCAAAGGCTGCAGACAAGTCAAAAAGGACGAGAAGGGATAGTTTACCTTTGTCACAGTCACAAAGGATGTCATTTGTGACTTTGATGAGAGCTGTTTCGGTACTGTGACAAGGGCGGAAACCTGATTGGAGGGATTCAAACATGGAATTGTGGGAAAGATGGGCACGAATTTGGGAGGTGACAACACGTTCAAGGACTTGAGAGGAAAGGGAGGTTGGAGATGGGGTGGTAGTTTGCAAGGACGGAGGGGTCAAGGGTTGGTTTTTTGAGGAGAGGGGTGATGACGGCAGATTTGAGGGAAAGGGGGGCAGTACCTGAGGAGAGAGAACCGTTAACAATGTCAGCTAACATGGGAGCCAGAAAAGGAAATTGGGTGGTCAGCAGTTTGGTGGGAATACGGTCGAGGGAGCAGGAAATGGGTCTCATGGGCAAGATGAGCGCAGAGAGATCATGAGGGGAGATCGGAGAGAAACTGGAGAAAGATGTGCATTCAGGGCTAGGGCAGGGGGGATCCTTAGAGGAAGCTCTACATTGCATAGGATTCTGGGCATTTTAACTTTTTTAATATAACTTCTGAGCAATTTTACCAGAGAGACACAATGCAAGTCTTCAACTCTTGACACACAATGATTGCATTTTCTTTGCCTTGACTGAAATGAATTAACATAGTAATGCTACAAAATTTCAAATTCATCACATTTCATAACCTGTTTTATGTTCCTTAATATCACTTCCCCCTGTCTTTCTCCAATCTCTGTAACATTCTTAGGTAGAGGAATATCTCAGTTATAACACTATTGGTGGTTAGATGCCAATTGTTCCTATGATCTTGTTATCCAACCATTAATAATACTATAGCTGAGATTGTTGTAATGTTACGTGTTTGCCTTTCCAGAAGAAGGTGTAGCCACCGCCTTGCTCCTTGAGCTGGCCTTCCCCTGCCCGCCGGGTCTCACTTAGAGTGGCGATGTCAATGTCGAAACGTCTGAGCTCCCGGGCAACGATAGCAGTACGGCATTCCGGTCTGTCACTGTCGGGGTTGTCCATGAGGTTCCTGACGTTCCAGGTCCCAAACTTCATTTTAAAGGGTAGAAGATGCCTGTGTGTGAATTCTTTTAACGTGGGGTGGCCGTTGCACACCAGCTACCACACGGGCGTGACAGAGCAAGGTCTTGGTCCAATGGCAAGGGGATCCAAGACGATTGGAGACCAGGCTCTGCTACAACAGCCTAGCACACACACACACAAACATAATGCTACTGTCCTCCTCCCTCCTTCCCGCAGGTCCTCTCTGCCTGGGTTTCGTAGGATGCATTGTGGTCCTCCCGACCTCGCTGCTGGCCCGTGCCGCACCTTCCCTGGGCCCTGACCCCGCTGCTGGTCCACGCTGCGCCACTCCTGGGCCTTGACCTCGCTGCTGGGCTCGTCCTCGCTCCTGGGTCCCGGCCTCAGACATGAATGATGTTGTCTCTCACAGGATCAAATTAGCACTGATATTCTCGTGATCCCTGGCCCCGAACTCCACTCGCGATCCACTGGTCACTAGATCACTAGTCTCGTGGAGAAGCGTAGTCTTGACGGCAGAGAGGTCTGGGAATTTGGGAGCTAAGTTTAAGTGAAGAGCCAGTACTCACTGAGAACAAAGAATAGGCATGGTTGGGGGATGGGCAGTGGGCTGAGGTAACTTTAACCTTGCAGTTTGAACTTGCAGTTAGGGATAAAATGCACCCACTATTAGAGCCAGGGGAACTTAAACAGCAGAAGAGAGGAGACTGGGGGGGAAAAAAGCATAGGGTGGCAACGGATGGCCAAGGATGGCAAAGGAGCTCCCTAGGGAGCTGCCAGCCCAGGAGCCATCTTTTTTTCAGGCAAACCTGAAGAAGAACGCCGCCTCCATGGGGTAGGCTTCACCATAAAAAATGAACTAGTTGGGCGTCTCAGAGTCTCCCCAAGCGGTATAAATGAGTGCCTCATGACTCTTCGGCTCACCCTAACCCGGAACCAGTGCGCTACGGTCATCAGTGCGTACGCCCCAACACTGGAAGCCACAGAGGAGACCAAAGAGGAATTCTACTCCAGCCTCGAACAATCCCTATCCCGAGTCCCAACGGGCGACAAGCTGAATCTCCTTGGACACTTTAACGCCAGAGTTGGAAAGGACACTGACCTTTGGCAAGGTGTGACCAGCAGAGAGGGGGTAGGGAAAACCAACTCCAACGGTACCCTCCTCCTGTTGAAATGCTTAGAACATGGCCTTGTCATAACCAACACCTTGTTCCGTCAGAGAGACAAGTACAAGGCTTCATGGCAACACCCTCGCTCCAAGCACTGGCACTGGCTGAACTACGTCATCGTCCGAGCGAGGGACCGCAAGGACGTCTGCATCACCCACGCCATGACAGGAGCCGACGACTGCTAGACAGAGCACCGCCTAATCCGCTCTGTCATCTCCATCAATGTAGCCCCAAAACAGCGGCGGCAACAGAAACAATGCCGCAGGAAAATTAACGCTGGAGCACTCAAAGACCCCGCTAAGAAAGCCCTATTCAGCGTACGCCTCACAAACAACCTGACGACTCCCAGTGATGCAGCGACACAGAGTGCCCACAGCGCCTGGTCTGCACTCAAGGCCTCCATAATCAGCACCTGTGAAGAGACGCTCGGTCACTCGACCAGGAAACACCAAGACTGGTTCGACGAGAACGACCAGGAGATCCAGGAGCTAATAAGCCGCAAGCGCATCCATTCCTGATCTGGAAACAGCAACAGAACTCGAGAGCAAGAAAGCAGCTCTACAGACGCCTGAAGGCCGAGGTCCAACAAAAAACTCGCGACCTAAAGAACAGGTGGTGGGTGGAGAAAGCGCAGGAGATCCAGCAGCTAGCCAACAACCATGACGTGCGTGGATTCTTTAGCGCAGTCAAGACCATCTACGGCCCAAGCACCCAAGGCCCTACCCCACTGCGGGCCAAGAACGGAGAGGTACTCATCAAGGACAGAGAGGCAGTCAGTGCCCGCTGGAAGGAGCACTTCGAAGATCTCCTTCACCACGACTCTGTCTTCGACGCGAGTGTCCTCAACTCCATCCCGCAGCATGCTACCCGCCACCATCTCAGCACAACCCTAGCCCGGCATGAGATTGAAAAGGCCATCCGACAACTGAACAACAACAAGGCCTCAGGAGCAGATGGAATCCCCGCCGAGGCACTAAAGCATGGCGGAGAAGCGCTACTGGCACGAATTCATGAACTCATTTCTCTTATCTGGAAGGAGAGCATGCCAGGAGATCTCAGAGACGCCGTAATTGTGACCATCTTCAAGAAAGGTGACAAGTCCGATTGCGGTAATTACAGAGGAGTTTCCCTGCTGTCTGCACAGGGAAAGTCATTGCAAGAATCCTCCTCAATCGCCTTCTCCCAGTGGCTGAAGAGCTCCTCCCAGAGTCACAATGCGGATTCCACCCACTAAGGGGCACAATGGACATGATCTTCACCGCACATCAATTACAAGAGAAATGCAGGGAACAGCACCAACCGCTGTACATGGCCTTCTTTGATCTCGCAAAGGCCTTCAACACTGTCAACCGTGAGGGATTATGGAGTGTCCTCCTCAAATTCGGCATCCCTCAAATGTTTGTCACCATCCTCCGCCTGCTTCACGACGACATGCAAGCCGTGATCCTGACCAACGGTTCCACCACAGACCCAATTCACGTACGAACCGGGGTCAAGCAAGGCTGTGTCATCGCACCAACGCTCTTCTCGATCTTCCTTGCTGCAATGCTCCATCTCACCCTCAGTAAGCTCCCCGCTGGAGTGGAGCTAATTTACAGAACAAACGGGAAACTGTTCAACCTCCGTCGCCTCCAGTCCAGATCCAAGGTCATCCCATCCTCTGTCGTCGAATTACAGTATGCAGACGACGCTTGCGTCTGCGCTCACTCGGAGGTCGAACTCCAAACCATTGTCAACACCTTCACTGAAGCATATGAGAGCACGGGCCTTACACTAAACATCCGTAAGACAAAGGTCCTCCACCAATCTGCCCCGGCCACACAGTACTGCCCCCCGATTATCAAAATCCACGACAAGGCCTTGGACAACGTGGACCACTTTCCATACCTCGGGAGCCTACTGTCAACAAAGGCAGACGTCAACGACGAAGTCAAACACCACCTTCAGTGTGCCAGTGCAGTCTTCGGTCGCCTGAGGAAGAGAGTGTTTGAAGACCAGGACTTCAAACCCAGCACTAAGCTCATGGTCTACAGAGCAGCAGTGACACCCGTCCTGCTGTATGCCTCAGAGACATGGACCATGTACAGCAGGCACCTCAAAGCACTGGAGAGGTACCACCAACGCTGCCTCCGCAAGATCCTGCAAATCCATTGGCAGGATAGGCGCACCAACGTCAGTGTTCTTGCTCAGGCCAACATTCCCAGCATCGAAGCTTTCACCACGCTCAATCAGCTCCGATGGACGGGTCACATTGTCCGCATGCCCGATACGAGACTCCCAAAACAAGCGCTCTACTCGGAGCTCTGGCACGGCAAGAGAGCCCCAGGTGGGCAGAGGAAACGCTTCAAGGATACCCTCAAAGCCTCCTTGAAAAAGTGTAACATCCCCACCGACACCTGGGAATCTCTGGCCCAAGACCACACAAAGTGGAGGAGAAGCATCCGGGAAGGCGCCGAACACCTCGAGTCTCTTCGCCGGGAGCAAGCGGAAGCCAAGCACAGGCAGCGATAGGAGCGCACGTCAACCCAAGCACCCCATCCACCCGCCCCTTCAATCACCGTCTGCCCCACTTGTGACAGAGACTGTAGGTCCCACATTGGACTCATCAGTCACCTGCGAACTCATTTTTAATGTGGAAGCAAGTCATCCTCGGTTCGGAGGGACTGCCTAAGAAGAATGTTACGTGGTAGGGTTTTCTGGAGTACAGAGGAAAACAATACCAAAAGAATTGTCATGAATTGTCATCAGTAATTAATCAGAAAATAGCATAAGTTAATTCATGATACTTATAAAACAGTCTTGATAGATTTGGGATTTTATCCCCAATTATATGCACTTGTGAATTGTGTGGCTTGTGTTTAATGATGAGATCGGACCTACCTCTCACAATGAGCCTTTAATTAATGTAATTCTGACATTACTTTTAACTTATATTGTTTTATTTTACTGAGACCAAAATGTATAGTATTAAAAAAGGCAAAGAATGAATAAAAGGAGATCTCAAATATCAATAGAATCTCATACCAGCTTCACTGATACTGCTATGGTTGCAGATTTGTCCAGCTATTCGCTCCTGATCAAAAAAGCCTAATTTCCCACAACTTGTCAAACAGCTTCAGGCAAACTCCAGGGCTATCTGTAATTTCTCCAAAGCTAGTGCTCAAAAGATTCTAAAACAAGTGTAATTGGAGAACTTTGTATGGAGCCAATGGAGTGTGTTGTATTTTCTGGTCACATACTATATAAAGTCCCAATGGCTGACCTTTTATTCACTTCACTAATAATATCCTCATATGAGAAGACTCATAAGCAGAATACAAGCTCAGTTGGGATTTGTACGTTCAATATGTGCTGGATGGTATTCAGCATTCCTCTTTACAGCAGCTGGATCACTGTGCAATTCATAAATATGTAAGTGTACATCCTGCTCCCCACAACTCCTCCAAAATATAAAGAGTGCAAGTATGCTTTTTAATTAGAAATGCTGTTAAACAACCAAGGATAGAAGGAGGTACTCTGGGTCAGCAGGTTGTATGTTTAAGCTCCATATCAAGAGTTTGAACTCATAATGTAGGCTGACACTGCAAAGCATTACTGAAGGGGCTCTGCTTTGTTGCTGCCTTCTACATATTCCAGTAGTTTGGGTGGACATTAAAGATGCAATGGCACTATTCAAAGAACAGGAAGCTCTCCCAGTGTTCTGGCCAACATTCTTCCCTCAACCAATGGCACCAAAAACACAGATTAACTGCTCATTCATCTCTGCTGTTTGTAAATGTTTTTGGTGCACATTTTTGCACACATAACAACAGTCACTGCACTGCACTTCAAACTATTTCATTATGTGAAGTGTGTGAGGAATTCTGATGTGATAGGGCCCTAAATAAACACAAGTGACATAAGAGCCAAATGGCATGATTGTCAAGAGCACATAATGGTATCATGTCATGTGTAAACAACTTAATGAACCCTCATTGTATAAATTGCACGTGTGTTTATAATCACTGAATTAAAACTTTGCAAGCAATTTTATGATGCTTTCAAAGAGTTTATGATACCATTGCAGCAGTTGGATTAGAGGAAGAATTGAGTCAATTTAACAGAGCAGAATGATATTATTGGAGATTGTCGTCAACTCTGGATGCTTCAGCTTCCCCCACCCACAATTCAGTATCTTTGACATGGCTTTCAGCAGCAGAACCGGCTCCCCTACCATAGCAGTCAAATGGACATGGACTTACAAAATATTTTAACTAGTTCTTCCCATCAGGAATTCTGCTACGTTTGCAATCTTTACATTTGCAAACTGAGACCTAATTGTAAAAACATTGTTGCGCATTCCATCTCAGGAAAGCTCCCCTCCTCCTCTTGAACTGCCACAGGGCTCTACATTTTCTGTACCTGAATTTAAAGAGAGGGACAAGTGTTCGGTTTTAGTACCAAGGGTAAGCAGAGAGAAATAAACAGCTGCTGAAAGAAGCTGTAGTTTCTCATGCAGAGTACGTCGGGTGATATAGAATTTAGTAGGGAAAAAGAGGGTAAGGTGTTAAGAATCCTGCGGGACGTCTCCTCCAGCCTGTCCACTTGCCATAGCCATGACTCGCCCACTGCCCGTTATCTCCAGAACCAGCTCCTCCAGTGGTGACAGGACATGTCATACTCTGGTCACCGCCTGCTCTCTCATGTTGTGTGCCACCTTCTTCTGCAAGAAAGAAGAGGGTGTCAGTGGTAACTTGGTGAGCTGTTTGGTGAATGTGCCTGTTAGGATCGAATAGTACAGATGCTGTGTGCATGGTATGAGGTATGGGGAAGTGAGGGTTCCAATAGCCCTAAGAGTAGGAGTTGCAGTGTGTGTAAGAGCAAAAGGAGGCGGAGTGAAGTGTGTTGCAGTGATTGTAGGAGAGTGAAGGGAAGCGGGGGAGGGGAGGGTTGTGAGCAGTGAGCTTGAGAACCCGGGTGAAGTCATTAAACTTCTTTTGGCATTGCAGCCACGCCCTGGGAGCTAAGCACCTGACATTGACCTCAGGAGCCACCTCTTCCCACTGTCAACACGTATTGCCTGGAGGGCTTTCTGCCCCCAGAGGGGGAAAAGGGTCTCCCTCCTCCTGTTGACTGCGTGCACAAGGGACTCTAATGCTGTATCTGAGAATCGGGGAGGGGGGGCAATCTGCAGGTCTTCCAGCCATTTCACCCAGTTTGAAGCCTTTCCTGCTACCTGCAGCCACAGTGCACCACCCCTTTAAGAGGTGTAGGCTGCCTAAGTGGCAACAGTGACGCCCAATTTCCCGCACCCCCAAACAGGCGTGCATCCCATAAATAGTACAGCTAGTGTTTGCTTCATACCTGTCTCATGATAACAAGCTGCCATCACAAATTTCCCATGGTCCCTATGACTATGTGAATGGGCACGTGTAATGTACACCCCACCCCCTGTGTACACTCTGCCCCGGGTAAAATCGAATTTCTAGGCCCATCTCTCCAGTGCAACTGGCTTCAGAAAGTTCTGTTGCCCTAAAGGCCCATTTTGTCAGGTTTATGTAAATCTTTGCTCACCCAAGATTTTAGGGCATGGCATAAAACTGCAGCCCTTTGGGAAAAATATGTAAACATTTTGATTTCTTATGTCAGATGGACACACATTTGCAGAAACATAGCTAGAGCAATAGCAGAAGCAAATGGTCATTTCAGAACCATATCCAAGCATCAATCACTAGCTTCAGAAGAGGAGGAGAGAAAAAGTGGAGAAATTAAAAAAAACACTATTTTAAGATAAGGTTAGATAAATCAAACCCTAATGTATAAATCATTGTCTAAATCAATATACAAAAATCTCTTCCATCTTTAGAAATGGTTCACTAGAATGGAGGAAAATATTGGACACTCATCATGTCATTACTAGAGTGAGAGCTGGCTACTTTTTGATGGATCATTGTGTACTAAGCATGACAAAGTAACAGCTGCTGGTGTAACAGAGATATGATTATTTCATCTGGGCAGAACTTTCCCCTTATATGGGGTTAATGCTAATCTCGGTGGAAATACAATGCAAATTACATTTTTGCCTCTTAACATGGTCAAATTGGAAGCGTGAGCTTTTTTATTTTAAAATGTAGACCGCCTACTTCCACCTCCGTAACATCGCCCATCTCTGCCCTTGCCTCAGTTTATCTGCTGCTGAAACCCTCATCCATGCTTTTGTTACCTCTAGACTCGACTATTCCAATGCTCTCCTGGCCAGCCTCCCACCTTGCACCCTCTGTAAACTTGAGCTCATTCAAAACTCTGCTGCCCGTATCCTAACTCGCACCAAGTCCCGTTCACCCATCACCTCTGACCTACATTGGCTCCAGTCTAACGCCTCAATTTTAAAATTTGCAGCCTTGTTTTCAGATCTGTCCATGGCCTCACCCCTCCCTATTTCTATAATCTCCTCCAGCCCTACAACCCTCCGAGATCTCTGCACTCTCAATTCTGACCTCTTGCGCATCCCCGAATTTCATCGCTCCACCATTGGCAGCCATACCTTCAGCTGCCAAGGCCCTAAGCTCTGGAATTCCCTCCCTAAACTTCTCTACCTCTTTCCTCCTTTAAGACGTTCCTTAGAACCTACCTCTTTGACCAAGCTTTCCTAATATCTCCTTATGTGGCTTGCTGTCAAATTCTGTTTGATAACACTCCTGTGAAGTGCCTTGGGATGTTTTACTACGTTGAAGGTGCTATATAAATGCATGTTGTTATTATTTGAATTACAATTACCTGTACTTGACAGGATATATTAGAATGTAGAGATGGCTGTGTTAACTCTTGTGAGAGGAACTTGGCAAATTTGCAAAATCTGAAAATATAGTGGATTAATAGCCTCTACAATGGGAATAACTATTAGATGAACGAAGTAGTCTTTCTGTTTTAATTGTCTCTTTCTTGATATGGGGACCCAGAAATAATTCCAAATGGTGCTATTTTTTGTGAAAGAGTTCCTGCTTACAGTGCAGTCAGTATATGATAAGCTTCAGTATCCTTTGTTTTCCATGTCCACCACATCTCCAGGGGAGGAGGGGTGGTGGAGTCAGGTAAGGTCTTGACTTCCCACATATGGAGTACGTAAGGACCCATGACCTTACTAGTTTGGCTTTGTAATGATTAATGTTTAGAAGGATTCTGTCATCTGTAAAACTGTGAACTAGAAACAAATGATATCACTGTCTTATTCCTCCAGTGAGTGTATCATTAATTTATTCTCCAACAAGACCATTGATAATTTTCACAATAAATATTTATAGATTTACTAGTGTAGGAAATTACTTGAACAAAATCTCCATGACATGAGCCTGCACAATGCATAGTATACACAGCCACATCGACACCATGGCTACAAGTGCAGTGCAGAGGCCGCGTGGCTCACCTCCTGACTCCTCAAAGCCTCTCCTTCATTTACAAGGCTCAAGTCAGGAGTGTCATGGAATACTTACCAGTACCACTGCCCTGGATGGGTGCAGCTGCAACAACATTCAAGGAGCTTAACACCATCCAGGACAGAGCAGTCCACTTAATTGGCGCCCTCGCCACTAAGTTCAATATACACCCCCTCCACCACCAACACAATGTGGCAGTAGTATTTATGATCTGCAGGATGCACTGCAGCAACTTCCTTTCCTGCGACATCTACCGTTGAAAAGGAATACCATCACCTCCAAGTCACACACCATTCTGAATTGGACATATATTGGCGTTCCCTTCGGCATTGCTGGGTCAATACCCTGGAATACCTTACGTAATGCCATTGTGGGAGCACCATCACCATTAGAACTGCAGTAATTCAAGGAGGAGGACCACCACAATCTTCTCATGGCTACTAGGATGGGCAATAAATGCAGACTTGCCAGCATTGCCCACATCCCAGAACATTTCTTTTTAAATTAACGGTCATAAAGTGAATTAACCATTCATATGGCAGATTTTACAATTATGCGATGCTATCCAAATATTTCATGTATTTTCACATATTGAAAGTTTCTGACAAAATATATGACGGGGAGAGTGCGCTTTCCTTTAGTTAGTCCCCTCCTCATTCTTTCCCCCACTTTTCGGTTTTTCATGCTGCGTGCACAATTTTCTAACCAGAAGGCAGATAAGTGACGTGCTCCTAATCTTCTGATAATGTTGCTTTAAGGATGCACGAAAGTGCCATGTGACATGTACATAATACAGTAACTGCAGAAACACGGGCTTTTGCATCTTTATTGAACTTTAAATATTGGCCCAACATTTGCGATCGGATGCCTCCGACCTGTAAAATATCTACGCATTTACCTGGTGACCCGGGAGATACGGAGGCTTGCGATCCTGGGCCTCTCCGGGTACCCACGGGCAGAGGCCCACGTATCCCTGGGGCGCAAGCCGTTCGCAAGCGTCCCTGGGATCATGTGGGCCGGCCCAACTAATAAAAGAAGGGAATCCCCATTCATACTTATGGGAGTTCTGTACGTACGGAACTCCCATAAGTATGAATGGGGATCACTTAAAAAATACACAAACACATGAAATAAATAAATAATTACATATTTAAAATTAATTAAAATGCCATTTAATTAAATATTTTAAACAAAAATTTAATTTTTTGAAAAAACAAACTATGTTTTCACAGGGCTAAAAATAAACTTACCTTATTGGACAGGGTTTTTAATGTATAAATAAGTGATAACATTTTATTTTTCTATTTTTTAAAACTCTTATGCTGGTAAAAGCAGGCCTTACCTTACCATGCTTCGCATGCCTAAACCCGGAACTTGCACGTGTGCACCTCGTACGCACCCGTGGGGGTCGCAAAATACGGCCCGATATATTGTAATTTTGTTATGTCAGACACAACCTCTTAATGCCATGGTATCCAGATCCACATAAGATAAAGGTCCTGACGAAAGGTCACAGACCTGAAACGTTAACTCTGTTTCTCTCTACACAGATGCTGCCCGACTGGCTGAGTATTTCCCGCATTTTCTGTTTTTTTAATAAGGTAAAGGTATTTTGCAAGGTACCTTTACAAGATGACATACCTTCTCAGAAACAAATACAGAAAATGCAGGGAACACACAACAGGTCAGTCAACATCTGTGGAGGGAAGACAAGTTACCTTTTCAGGTGTAATACTTCAACAGAACTAGGAAAAAAAATTACACATGAACAGCATTTAAAGAGAAAAGAAACTAAGCGATGGGGAGGGAAAAAAGCATTCACGTAGGAGGTGGGGCAGTCTGCACCCTTGATGTGGGCGGTGATTTATTTAATTATGCTTCTTCCTATTATTTCCTTCCTATCATGTTAATATCACCAGCCATTTAATTATGTTCTGTTTTCTTTTAAAGCAGTTTACAGATCAGTCCACTTTCTCTCTTCTGTGTGTGTGTGTGTGTGTGTAGGTTTTTCCCCTCCTCTTCCCGTCCTTCTATTCATCTGTAATTTCCTCTTCACAGATGCTGACCGACTTGATGAATGTTTCCAGCATTTTCTGTTTTTGATTTAGTCCAATATCTTTGGATGTCTGCTCAGTGGAGAGAGAGAAAACTTGTCATCTCTCTCTCCAGGCACCTCAGTAGCAGTTGTAGTGGTGGTGGGCATCAGTCTCAATCATCTCTTCCTTATCTGAGAGAGACCCCTTCTTCTTCCTCCCTCTGAGGCAGCTGAGAATGAGGTCTCAGATGAGTGTACTCTTTTGGTGGCAACAATAAACAAATAAACTGTAACTTAACAAAAATACATTAAAATTTGGTTGCAGAAAACTTGTCATATGTCGGTACCATTTTAAAATAATGCAGCCAGCTCGCTCCAATTTAATGCACATCTCTCGGCCATCGTAATGTCGTTAGTTTCACAACAAGTGGGTGGAGAGGAGGGCGCTGGGCTGGGCGATGCAGCAGGTTGAAGTTGCTCTGAAGGCTGCTGTCCTGCCGACGGTTAACTTTGGCGGGCAGCACTGCGCAGGTGCGGCCCTCCCGCATTCCAACCTTGCGGCAGCATTGGCGTCTCGCGACCGTGGCCGTGGCCTCGACAGCCTCAGCGCGCAGCACTCTGGGATACTGGCAGTCTGGTGGCCCCGAGCGCAGGAGGAGTGGCCGCGGCCTCGGCAGTCTCGGCGCGCAGCACCCTGGGATACTGGCAGTCTGGTGGCCCCGAGTCCAGGAGGACTGGTGGCGGCGGTAACAGTAGCAGCATCAGCATCAGTGCTGTGTGTGTGAGTGGTGACCCGAGAAAGCTCCCTCCGGGTGCGAAGCCTAGACACGGCCCAGCGAGTCCCGGTCCCTCCTGTGAATCCTAACCCCGATTCCGAGGGACCGGTACGGCACAGAGATCGATATCCCGAATCCAGGTGAGTTTTATTTTTGCGCCACGTCCCGGGTGTGAGCAGCCCGGGGGCGGGGTGCGGCGGGCCTGTGATTTTTTTTTCCTTTTTGCGGCTGAGACGGGTTTAATTGATCTATTTTTTTAATCGGATGTCTTTCGGATGCCTATGGATGTAGGGAGCACAGAAACCCAGAGAGATAGGCCGCAGCCTCGGGCTCTGCTGACCGCAGTATCCCGCATGCCGGGACTTCTACTGTACGCGGCGGTGATGGTGGGTGGGTTTGGGCAGCAGGAGTGTTTTCCCTCCCTCCCTGGCTGGTGAGACCCGGGCCGGGAACAGTGCCACTGGCTGAGGCACTGCGGGAAAAGCTGAGCCCCCCAATATCGACCGTGAAGTCAATAACAGAAAATCTTGTGTAGTGAATTCGGGGCAAACATTTACTGTTTGAATAGAATGAATCATAACCGACCTTCCTATTTTGAACATTTTGATTATTGTTTTTTGTGTCGTTTATTGCATTTTTATTCCATTTTCTCTCTTCGACCTATATTTAGTTACCAATTTGAGTACCGTTCAAGATCAATTCTACAATGAAAAATATCTCAATTGCTGGTAGTGCTGATGTAGGCTTTCGTGTTACTATTTTGATAACATTGCACCTCATTTTATTGTTGAACTGTATGTTCTCAACTTGCGTTTTGGTGAGGGAAACTGTAAGAACCTTCATTATCAACCTTCATTTGACAACATGTCCACTTTATCCCATTTGTTGAGAAAGCAATTGTTCATGTGTTACCGGAACTAAATGTGCCTGGTCTTCATGTAGTGGTGTTGAAAATTGCAGAAATCTGTACAAACCTTATTATGCAATTTTATAATGGTGCAGTTGTTAATATGCTTCATAACAGTACTCTGTCACTCTTCCTTGGTTTTTGTTTCCTCCCCTCTTTTCCTGATGGCAGTGTCTTGTGTTATGTGTTCTGATATCTTGCCCAAGTAGCCACTTCTTTCGTGTGTTTGTGTTCTTGCCTCTGGTTAGAAGTTTGCAAGTTCAATTCTCATACCAGGGCATGAACATGTAACCTCGGCTGACATTCAAGTGCAGCACTGAGGCAGACCTTTGTAGTTGGAGGGGGCCATCCTTCAGATGAGTTGTTTAACAAAGGATGTTAGAAGATCCCATGGCACCATTCAAAAAAAACAAAGTTTGCACAGTGTCCTGGCCAACATTCCTTAACTAACACCACCAATGAAACAACTAACTGGTCATTCATTCATCTTGTTAGTTTTTGTTGGATTTTGCTGGTGAAGCATGGCAGCTGCATTTGCCTACATAACAGTCACTGTACTCCAAAAGTATTTCATTGTATGAAGGTCTTTGAGATATATCGTGATAAATTGCCACATAAGTGCAAATATTTATTTGTATGAGACTCAACAGTGAGTGACGATAAGTTATTCTATCATGGAGGGGCATCACAGCCAAGTCCAATTCCATCCTCACCTGATGTCCAAACACACATTTGCTAGCTGGGGCCCTTGGATAGTGGTAAGGAGTAGGAACTCTTGACCATTGCCCTTTCTAGCTCAGGAGCAAAGAGGTCAATTTTGTGTGAGATCGCAGTTTTGATAAACTGGTAGTTTCATTCAGGACCTGAGATGCCTGATGTAGGGAATCAAAACATTCACGCTGGTGCAGTTAAGGCGCTGTTCTGATGTTGGGCTTAATGCTACATTTGTATTAGTGTTGCTGCCAGAAGCAGCAACAACAATTTCAACGGTTGTAATATAAAAAATGGTGAGGTACTAATCCCTTCAGTGGCATCGAGGCACACCTCAAAAGGTCATTTCTTTTCCATTTCATGAAGGCACAATGCCACTGATGGCAAACATCAACCAGTGTTGGACAGCATGGCTATCGGGAAGGTGCCTGTTGGTTGCTGTTCTGCTGTGGCAGCAGTTTTTGCATTGCTGGCCTGTATATTTTATCCAAGTGCAGAGAAGGCAAGGAGGCAGAAACTTAACCATGAAAGTGACTTTTGAACATCTGCAAGCTCATTCTTTTGCACATGTTTATGTTGTTGCCAGTGATCTGAAATACAGCCCATGATATAAGCAATCTAAGACACTGCAGAGCAGGACCTTCACGCTACCGTAGGCTATGACTCTTGTCAGTAGGAATATTTAGTGTATTGATACCAACCAGTACACTATAGGAAAATTGCACTTCACTCAATATGGTTCAGTGTTATGCTGTTGAGGTTGAAAAACATTAATCTAACAATTCATCACTTCAGATTGCTTTCATTGCTACCACCACAAGTAAGTGATAGACCTGTAAAGACCAACGCCTGACCTGTGTGTCGGGTGTCCAACCTGCGACTTCTGAATCCTGGCTTTCGACAGCCCTTTTAAGCTCCGGCAACTTCATCCTATTTGTTCTTATTTCTCTGCTAGCTTGTTCTATTTGAATTTTGTGACCTGGAGTGTTTGGAAAGGGCTGTTTTTAATGGTGTTGCTTCATTGGTGGATAAACCCAAAATCAGGATACCAAGATCTGTTCGTATTGGCAATTTGAGATGTATGTGAATTAATGGGAACCTGGATTTAAACTTTATATGTGACCTCTGGTGCTCCATGGTACATAGCTATGCACCCATGAAATCAAAAGCTTGGTTAAACCTGTCCTAGTGTTACATGGCTCAAAATGCTTTCTCCAGTCAGAGCCTAAGTTTGGAAGGACATAATCTATGATCGTACTATTGGGTGTTTTTCAGTTCAAATGATTCAAGTATGAAAATTTCACATTTGCCATTACAATTTAATGATATTCTAGTGACAACACTGCATGAATACACAGAATTGTTTTAAAAATAAAATGTTGATTCCAATCATGATTACATATATCTTTTTTTAAATTGATGTCACATGCCCTGTTTTCCCCTCTTCTGGTTCATCTGAGGGAGCAAACAAACGTTTTTAAAACTTGAACTTGTGAACAAGTATGAAATAGAATGCGGTGGGAAGTTGTATGTGCAGTAGAAGTGAATTAAAAATATTTCCATTTTAGGGGTATATATGATCATCATAGGCTCAAGCTTTGTTAAAGTCCTTGACAACATTTGGATCACTTGATGGAATTACTGTATTGTTACAGTAAACTTGTGTATTCTACGTGTTATTTTAGTGAGTTTATTTTCCGAGCCTGGGTGCAGGGTTGTTGGTAATATTTCTTTTTGCAGAATTTGGTTGTGTGTTGGTGTGTAGTCAATAGTGTGTTCTGCCAGGTTTAAAATTGGAGATCAAGACTTTTCAGTAAATATCTTGGAAACCTTTTGAATAACCTGAGCCATTTTGTACTCCTGGTGACATTTATGGGAAAACCATCTATTTTAAGCCTTTCATAATTTCCTTTGTGGCCCCTTTAACAATATTGGGGAAAGAGCACTGTGTAGACGTGTGTTTAAGGGTAGCATGACTTAATGAAAGATCAAAAAATGAATGGCTTTATGTAACTGGTGCCATTGAATTTTATAATAGATTATTGGGAAACAAAATGTAGAGTATGTTGTTTGATAATTCTCAAACGCCACAGCCAGATTCATTATGTCAGTCTATTCATGGAATTACTTGTTTCAACGTACCCTGCCTATACAATGTCCTCCATGTGTGTTTATGCAATCTTATCAAATGGAGTCTTGTCAGCTTGGCAGTACAGTAATTATACATGTAAAATGTCAACAAGCAGATAAATGCATCATTTCCAAGCTGATGAATCAAAAGCTTTACATAACTAAATTTGCAGGTAAGAATTCATTCATAGGGATGAATTAACAATGTATTTTTATAGTAATATAGCACCATTGCATTCGAGTTTGTCTGTCATTGAATGGTACTGCCTGGAAAATGGGTGTCAGGCTGGCTGTGGGTGGGAATGTGCAAGAGCGTCTTCCTGTTTTTTGTTTTTTTGCCTCTCTTGTATCTCAGAACTCGTGCATTTACTCACTGCTCCATCGGGAGAGCCGGCATTTAACTTTTTAAATAATTCTTCCTGGGTAATTGTTAGCAGTAAAACCACAAAGCTGGTGATTATATTCTCAATTTTGGCAGTTTAAAATGCAATCTTTAAAACTGTCTTGGTTATAATAGGACAGGGCACATTTGCAAATAAAAAATGTACTTAAACTCCCAAAATTATGAGAACTTTTATTTTATTGTAATATTTTACCCTTACTCCATCTCTCCTGAAGTTAATGACTTATCCTTGGATACTAGCCAATCCTTTAGCACCTCAATCCAATTGGCATTCTTCATCCATGAGTCTGGACAGTGATTGTCATTGGGCTGTTTGATTGTGGAGGTTATATAGCTGAAGCTTACTGCATGGTGGCCACATTTGCATAGTTAAGAAGAACTTGACTGATGTCTTCAATTTTATTTCACTCCTCTGCTTAGCATGGGACAGTGAGACTGTCATTGTGTCCTTACTGCTGCCCTGGCTGATATCGGGTAACTCAGCAAATATCAGTAATGATACTTGGGACATTACTTTTCAGTAAGGTTCAGTATATTTACCTACTGATCCATTGGAGCAGCGTATAGTAATTGGAACACAGTGAAGTTAGTCACATAATTTATTGTTTTAAAAAAAAAATTGTTCCTGAGATGTGGGCGACGCTGGCAAAGCCACATTACTTTGCCCATCCCTAGTTGCCTTGAAAATGTGGTGGTGGACTGCTGTCTTTACGAACTGATGCTGTCTTTGTGGTGATGATGCTAGTAAGGAATTCCAGGATTTTTACCCAATGCTAGTGAAGGGCTGGATTATTGCGGATAGGCCCATCCTATATTTTTCTTGTTTTTACAACTGAGTGATTTGCTCGGGCATTTCATGAGGCATTGTGTCAACCACCTAGTGTGGTGTCTGGAGTTGTGTGTAGGCCAGAGCATTCAGGGGTGGTGGGATCCCTTCTCTGAAGGATATTAGTGAACCAGTTGGATTTTTATAATAATCTGACAACTTTCATAGTCATTTGTTTTTCTGGTCCAGTCCTCAAATTAACCGCATTCTTTAAATAGGTTTCACAATGTGCCATGGTGGTATTTCACTTTACAACCTCTGGGTTTCTCGTCTAGTACCATAACCACTACACCTGTGCCTATGCCGCTTGCAAATTTCTTGGTTCCACTTGGTTGCAGAATATAAGAAGTTGAATGTTGAATGGCTAACAATATCCTATCAAAAGTATTAATGAAGAACCAATTTATGAAAATTTTACAAGGTGGCTGCACCCTATGTAACATTATTCTCATGAAACAGGTTGTGCCTTTTCTCTTCCTTGTGGGTCATAGGGAAATACAGTAGTAATTTTTTGCAAACTAGTTCCTTGGACACCTTTTCTGCTACTTTGACCTAGAATAGTTCTTAACCACTGGATTATATTTAAATTGGTATTGTTTTTCTGATGATTTCCTGTGTGAAGTGCCTTGAGCCCTTTTTCTATGTTAAAGGTGCTATATAAGTGCAAGTTGGTCTGCTTTTAAATGGCAAGCTACTCATCTCTCACAGGGTGCACTTGTCTCTCACAAGTGTCAGCCGTGGCTCAGTTGGTAGCACTCTTGCCTCTGAGTCAGAAGTTTGTGGGTTCAAGTCCCACTCCAGAAACTTGAGCACAAAAATCTAGGCTGACCCTCCAGTGCAGTGCTGAGGGAGCGTTGCACTGTTGGAGGTGTCGTCTTTTGGATGAAACGTTAAACCGAGGTCCCGCCCACCACCACTCAGGTGGACGTAAAAGATCCTATGGCACTATTTTGAAGAAGAGCGGGGGAGTTATCCCCGGTGTCCTGGCCAATATTTAACACTCAATCAACAACACTAAAACAAATTATCTGGTCATTATCACATTGCTGTTTGTGGGAGCTTGCTGTGCACAGATTGGCTGTTGCCTTTCCTACATTACAACAGTGACTACACTTCAAAAAGTACTTCATTGGCTGTAAAGCGCTTTGGGACATCCGGTGGTCGTGAAAGGCGCTATATAAATGCAAGTTTTCTTTCTTGCATTTGTACTGAATTTGTACTTAATTGTATTTCTGTCCTTTAGTTTTGCGCATTAAACTATTCAGCGCATTAAATAGCCCTACAATCCATTGCCAAAAATATCTCAGTATTCCGCTAACAGCTCTTAACATAAATTTTAGATAGTTATCTGCCAGCTCATGGGTGGTTTGTCTTTTAAAAGAAATGTTGTTGTAAATTTTATGCTGGAAGTGGACATTAGTGCTAGCAGTGTTAGCTACAAGTATTCCCAAATCAGGTATAGCACAGTTAGATGCATAGTAAAGGTTCCTCTACACTACCTCAACAATATGGATGGGAAGCTCAGAAGTGCTTTTCCATTATCCTAAATGTAGCAACATGTGCCTTCTCTGAGTGAGATTACCGGTTTAGTGCTGAATTAAGGGCAGTTTTGTGCTTTCAGCCCATACACAATAGAAATTCACCTGAGACAGCCCAAACTCTTTCTTCACTTAAGACCTTCACAATCAGCAGAAAGTGCAGACTTTCATCCCATCATATTGATCTGGTGAAGACAAGTGTTTGGCCCACTGTAAAACCCTGTGCATTTAATGGCTTGCTTTTAACAGTGATTACATTAAAATTGCACTAAAACCTCATTTTGTACAAAATATTACCTGGAGTGAGCTGCAAGATTCTAACCCAATCAAAGGGCTTAAATTATTTTTAGTAACTGTCCCAAGTAATATCACCAGAAAAAGTTGATGGGAAGTGCTGGATGGAACTGTAGCAAAGGTTTGTCCAAATGCAAGGTCCACTGAAAATCTGTTTCTTTCAATGGTAGTTCTAAGTTGATATTTGAGGAGAGGGACTGTCTTAGAAAAGCTCCGCTGAGTAGTAATCAGAATATTAGTACACTTTGGGAAATGAGAAGCCATTAGTAGATGTGGTGTGTGGATTTTCAAAAGTTATTTGCTAAGGTGTCGCATAAGAGACTAGTTGATTTAAAATTAAGGACATGATCTTAAAGGGAGTGTGGCAGCATGGATAGAACTGGTTAATGGACGGAAACCAGAGAGTAGTGGTTAATGTTTTTTGGACTGCAGGAATGTAAACAACGGTGTCCTCCAGAGGTCAGTGTTCAAACCATTGCTTGTCTTAATATATATAAATGATCTGGGTATGGCTATAGAGACACAATATTGACATTTGAAGGCAATAAGAAATAGGGAGAAGAAGGGTCTATGCCTGAAATGTTAACTCATCTGTTCTCTCAACAGAGCTAACGGACCAGCTGAATGTTTCCAGCATCTGCTGTTTTTTGTTTTGTTTACAAAAATAGGTAGTTTCAATAATTGTGAAAAACACTAAGTGACTCCAGGTAGACATAGACAAATTGAGCAGATAGATATCAGATGAAATTTAATTGAGAAATATGAGGTGATCTATTTTTGGGAGGAAAATAGGAGAAGATATAGGCACTAAATTATAACTCTAAAAGGTTAGAAGAGTAGAGACACTTGGGGGTTCAGATACACAAGTCTTGAAAAGTGAGAGGATAAGTTAAGTTAACACATTTGCTTCAAAAAAACATATGGGATCCGAAGTTTTATAAATGGGGTATAGAGTAGAAAAGCAAAAATGCAATGCTAAATCTATATACGTCATCAGTTAGGACACGGTGTCCAGTGTTGCACAGCCTGCTTGAGGAAGACTGTCCAGACCATGGAGAGTGCTGAGAGATTTACTATGATGATACCAGGGATGAAAGGCTTTAATTATGAAGAGAGACGAGAGAAACTGGGGCTCTTTCATTCGAACAGTAAAGGTTAAGAGGAGACTGATAGAGGTGTTCAAAATTATGATAGGTTTTGATAAGGTGACTGGGTAGCTAGAGGGCACAAATCATCACCAAAGAACAAGGGAAAAGTCAGAATTTTTTTAAATGCAAAGTCGTGGAATGTTCTACGAGAAACAGTGGTGGAAACAGAATACATAATAGCTTTTAAAAATGGATAAGTATTTGAAAAAGGGGGGAAAAAAAGTATGGGAAAAGAGCAGGGGAATGAGACTAATTGGACGGCTCTTTCAGAAAGTTGGTATGGGCTGAATGGCTGCCTTCTGTGCTTTAAAATTCGATGATTCCTGTAGCTTAGTTGTGGTATGTTTTCAATGATTCTATTAATATGGATTTGGCTGTTACATTAAGCATTTCATTTAGCATCTTCCTGTGCTGTATCAATTAATTGTTGGATGCAGACCTATCCTACTGGGGTTTCTTGTTGAACCAATCACATACTTTAAAAAAAAATTGTTTATGGGATGTGGGCGTCGCTGGCAAGGCCAGCATTTATTGCCCTTGAGAAGGTGGTGGTGAGCCGCCGCCTTGAACCGCTGCAGTCCGTGTGGTGAAGGTACTCCCACAGTGCTGTTGGGTAGTGAGTTCCAGGATTTTGACCCAGCGACGACGATCAGCGATATACTTCTAAGTCAGGATGGTGTGTGACTTGGAGGGGAACTTGGAGGTGGTGGTGTTCCCATGTGCCTGCTGCCCTTGTCCTTCTAGGTGGAAGAGGTTGTGGGTTTGGGAGGTGCTGCCGAAGAAGCCTTGGCGAGTTGCTGCAGTGCATCTTGTAGATGGTACACACTGCAGCCATGGTACGCTGGCGGTGGAGGCAGTGAATGTTTAAGGTGATGGATGGGGTGCCAATCAAGCGGGCTGTTTTGTCCTGGATGGTGTTGAGCTTCTTGAGTGTTGTTGGAGCTGCACTCATCCAGGCAAGTGGAGAGTATTCCATCACACTCCTTACTTGTGCCTTGTAGATGGTGGAAAGGCTTTTGGGGAGTCGGGAGGTGAGACACTTACCGCAGAATACCTAGCCTCTGACCTGCTCTTGTTGCCACAGTATTTTACTACCTAGGCCTATTTGTACCTGTTAAGAGTAATTTGTAGAAGAAAATGTTGTCAAATTTTGTAAACTGAGCTCAGATTTGTTCTTCCAGTTAAGGGACTTGACTGCAAATACTAAATAACTTGGTGTTGCATATTAATGTATTAAAGAATTTGACAGGCTCCTAAACCTTAGATGCAAATGCGCTAAATACAGCAGGTATAGGGGCTGATGTGGTAGTTTTTTTAAGACAAAAAATGGGGATTCTAATCAGCATAACCATTGATGTTGATGATTCTCATCCTTGTTTTCAAATCCCTCCATGGCCTCACTTTTCCCTATCTCTGTAATCTCCTCCAGCCCCACAATCCCCCGAGATATCTGCGCTCCTCAAATTCTGCCATCTTGAGTATCCCTGATTATAATCGCTCAACCATTAGTGGCCGTGCCATCTGTTGCCTAGGCCCTAAGCTCTGGAATTCACTGCCTAAACCTCTCCGCCTCTCTACCTCTCTTTCCACCTTTAAGACACTCCTTAAAACCTACCTCTTTGACCAAGCTTTTTGTCACCTGCCCTAATTTCTCCTTATGTGGTTAGGTGTCAACTTTTGTCTTTTAATACTCCTGTGCATCGCCTTGGGAACGTTTTACTACGTTAAAGGCGATATATAAATGCAAGTTGTTGTTGTTGTGATTTGAATCTTGACCAGAGAACTGCATAACTTTATTTCCTTTCCATCATTTTCATCCAAATTGAGCACTTTGTTTTAGTCAAGTGTTATATCTAGAGTTCTGTCTAAACCACAAAGCTTGGTCTAAATCTGGCATAAGTTCAACTCTGGAGTGAACTTCACATTATAAATTCCTCACATCCTTGGCATATCATTACAAAAGAAATCTCACTTTGATGCTGGGTTTAATGCTTGTGTTGTACAACAAATGGTGACATAGGTAAATGTAGCTTTGGAGATGACATTCTTTTTACTTAATGCAAGAAAAGTCAGGGAATACGGGATGCTTGTCATCTGGCAACTGAAGTGTTGACTTGAGATAATATCATGATGGCATTTTTACTATTATTGCTCAATTTTTGTGATTCTAGGTGCTTAGTTTTTTTTATTCATTCACGGGCACTCTGGCAAGACCAGCATTTATTGCCCATCCCTAATTGCCCTTGAGAAGGTGGTGGTGAGCTGCCTTCTTGAACTGCTGCAGTCCTTGTGGTGAAGGAACTCCCACAGTGCTGTTAGGGAGGGAGTTCCAGGAAATTGACCCAGCTGTGATGAAGGAACGGTGATATATTTCCAAGTCAGGATGGTGTGTAACTTGGAGGTGGTGGTGTTCCCATGCGCCTGCTGTCCTTGTCATTCTAGGTGGTAGAGGTCGTGAGTTTGGGAAGTGCTGGCCAAGAAGCCATGGCGAGTTGCTGCAGTGCATTTTGTAGATGGTACACACTGCAGCCACTGTGCGCCGGTGATGGAGGAAGTGAATGTTTAAGGTGGTGGATAGGGTGCCAATCAAGCGGGCTGCTTTGTCCTGGATTGTGTCTTGAGTGTTGTTGGAGCTGCACTCATCCAGGCAAGTGGAGAGTATTCCATCACACTCCTGACTTGTACCTTTGTAGATGGTGGAAAGGCATTTGAGGAGTCAGGAGGTGAGTCACTCGCTGCAGAATACCCAGTTCTGACTTACTCTTGTAGCCACAGTATTTATGTGGCTGGTCCAGTTAAGTTTCTGATCAATGGTAACCCCCCCCCCCCCCACCCCCACCCCCAGGATGTCAGTGGTGGGGGATTCGACAATGGTAATGCCATTGAATGTCAAGGGGCGGTGGTTAGACTCTCTCTTGTTGGAGATAGTCATTGCCTGGCACTTGTGTGGCGCAAATGTTACTTGCCACTTATCAGCCCAAGCCTGGATGTTGTCCGGGTCTTGCTACATGTGGGCACAGACTGCTTCATTATCTGAGGAGATGCAAATGGAACTGAACACTGTGCAATCATCAGCGAACATCCCCACTGCTGACCTTATGTTGGAGGGAAGGTCATTGATGAAGCAGCTGAAGATGGTTGGGCTTAGGACACTGCCCTGAGGAACTCCTGCAGCGATGTCCTGGGGCTGGGATGATTGGCCTCCAGCAATCACAACCATCTTCCTTCGTGCTAGGTATGACTCCAGCCAGTGCAGAGTTTCCCCTCTGATCCCCATTGACTTCAATTTTGCTAGGGCTCCTTGATGCCACACTCTCCCCTCACTTTTGGAATTCAGCTCTTTTGTCCATGTTTGGACCAAGGCTGTAATGAGGTCTGGAGTCGAGTGGTCCTTGCGTAACCCAAATTGAGCATCAGTGAGCAGGTTATTGGTGAGTAAGTGCCGCTTGATAGCACTGTCAATGACCCCTTCCATCACTTTGCTGATGATTGAGAGTAGACTGATGGGGCGGTAATTGTCTGGATTGTTTTGTCCTGCTTTTTGTGGACAGGACGTAATATAAGTAGTCATTGATTTTGTTGCCATTCTTCTGTTGAATACATCATGACTAATTTATGATTTCAGTCTTGAAAGGAGGCAACGGAAAGCTGATGATATAGAGGTGTAAAAATTAGTAAACCGTATAGAAAAGGTGGGCGATGGGGGATACTGCCTGGATTTGGTTCATCAGCATTATGTGACCTCTCTTCCCTATTGTAGGTGCTGTTTTTTCTTGGTTTCTAGCAGATCTGAGATAGACTGCATGTATTACATAAAAAGGATGCATTAATTTCAACTTGGATTTGATGTGAATTGGTTGAGTGCAGTTCTGATTTGGATCACAAAGCAGATCAGCTGTGTTGAATCTATCAGTATTTTGCAAGCTGAGTGGTTCCTGCCTAACTTGGGCGTTGTAATTTATTTTAAGGAGCACTGTGTACACAAATAAAATGTAGAAATTCTGAGTGGGTAAAGTGTAAATGCACCAAAGCAATTTGCCTCAAATTCAAATCCATGTTCGAGTCAGTACACACTTTATATGCAACAGAAATATTTCAGATCTGCCCAGAAGAATGAAAATTGGAGGAAGATGTGCCAAATCATGGAATGTGTGACAAAGTTACCTCCTTAGCAACAGTGGATGCCATGGATTACCAAGAAATAACATAATTTTCTGCGATGATTCTGTATTTAGTTTACATCTCATGTCTGTGCTCATTTTTCTTGCCCTTCCCTGATTTTTTTTAGCAGTGTTGTATGATAAAATTTGACTGTTTGACGACAGTTTGTTTGTAAAGTGTGACTGTTAGACAGATGATAGTTATGCTTACTTTCAGGAATTCTGAGTGCTACCACTTAAGTGACCTGGGGGGAAGGCAGATAACTGCATAAACAAATATATAACGTAGCCTTGTAGAACTGCAGTATATTTTTAAAACTAGCATAGAGGAAACTTTTTTTAATATAAAGACACTCAAGTAGAATAGTTGAATGGAACGTTAATAAGGACAACACTTGAGTGTTAACTGTAGCTGGTGTTTAGCTTTGTAACACTTCAGGAAAAGTGCAAATCTTAGAAGTGGAGGCCACAGAACTCTGAACAATATACTTGCGAAGAATTTCTCCAGCACCCTGGAGGAGATTTGGGGCCTTGGGCAGCCAACCACGATTATTGTAGTAAAATAAGCTGTCTATTTGACTCTTCCTTGCGATTGAATCTGATAACGACCAAAAGAGTTCACTATAATAGAATTTTGATTTAAATTCCACCATAGTTATCAGAGTACTTATTATTGAGGGTGATATTTCCTCTCCGTTGTGTCTCAGCACTTGATTTGATCTCCCAGGCACCCACCATTACAATACTATTCTGAAGCAAGATGCTTAGAATTGTGTAGTAGCAGCCAGAATTACTCTCTTCTCTTTCCCCTCCATCTTTCCCCCAACTGCAGGGTTGTAAGCGCCTGGCCTCCGTTCTCTACATTACCACAACAATACTGTTGAGGTTTGAGACTTTTTGGGTTTGGTGAACCATTGTCACATTATGCCACAGAATAGTACATTACAAGGGGATTTCAGCATGTTGTGTTACTGCATGCTGCCTAGAATTTAATAATTATTCAAAATGGTGTTTCATGTTGTTCTAGGTAGATTTTCTAGTTAACAGAATTGGGCAGGGCTTTTTGAAGCACAAGGTGATCAAAATCACAAACCCCTTGATTGTGGAAATCTGGAATTCTCTCTCCCAAAAGGCTGTGGATGCTGGGTCAATTGAAATTTTCAAGACTGAGATCGCTAAATTTTTATTAGATGAGTGTATCAAGGGATGTGGATCAAATGCGAGTAAATGGAGTTGAGGTACAGATCAGCCATGATCTAATTGAATGGTGGAACAGGCTTGATGGCTGAATGACCCAGTTTGTGTCCCTATGTGGACTGAAAATAAGCTGTTAAAACCATAAAATATGGAAGATTGTGATGCTTTATTTAGATGCTATGATACAGGTTAGTACAGGTAGAATTGTTGATTTTGGTTTTGCTGTCTGCTTAAGAGCAGAGCATATTGCCACAACAGAGTAAGATCAAGCAGCCCAGGCCATGGTCTTGTCTCTCCCAGCAACAAGCTCAGGAGTGCCATTGGCCCAACAGTATGGGATGCATGCCCTACCCTTTTTACTTCAGAGCTGTGTATGGTATAGAGACATGTAAAAATTAAAAAGAAGCTGTCTTAATGCCATTTCTAAAATTGGATGCAAATTCTGCAATTGTTAAAGCCTTGGGGAAGGGAAGGAAATTGGTCAGAAAAGCAGGGAGAATATTTTCAACAGAAGTACTGCAAAATATTAAGTCATGAGATTTCAATTTTGTTACTTTTAAGTTTTAACCTATTAAATCTTAGTACGAAGGAATACATTTAAAAAGTGAAAAATTCCACTCCCTGCATCTTGTCTTCCATTATAAGCCTCTCTTGCACATCACGGTAGCCCTCACCAACCTCACTGGCTCCCAATTCCCTCAAAATCCTCACTAGATCCCTTCATGGCTTTGTATATCCCTTAACCTTTTGCCCCTCCTCCCCCCCTCCCCAATACTCCCATTCCATCATCAATGACAGACTTTTCAGCTGTCTTGGCCCTACTTTTTGGAGCTCTCTCCCTAAGCCCTCTGCCTCGCTTCCTCTCTCCCTACCTTTAAACGCGTATTCAAAACCTATCTATTTAACCATGCCTTTGCTGTATTGTACAACTACCAGGATGGTAGTAGGCAAACTAGATGGACCGTGTTCTTTTATCATCTAGCAGTTCCTATGTTCCTCTCCAGCTCACACACTTGTGCTTAGTGTCTTTATTTCTGCTTTGTGAAATCCCTTGGAACATTTTTCTACATTAAAGGCATTAAAATTAAAATTGAAAGACTAAGTACATAAAGAGTGTGCTCTTAACCCACCGTGAGTAGATAAAGAAATAAATTAATCCCTCTTGCATAGTACAGTTGCACAAATGAATAAATCTGTGTACATAGTTTGCTGTAGTTATTTAATTTGTGTCCGTCATCCCAGTTGCTGTGAAAATACAATATAATATTACATATAAATAGAATGTAGGTATAATATGCAACATTTGAAATATATGTAGTTGTATAAAATAATTGCAATAATTATACATGTAAATGTATCTGATTTTATAAAATATATCGTTATTAATTATAAAAAGAGTACCAATGTACAATGCATTTATTGGGCAATAAGAGACAACCACATAGTTTGGGACTGGAGTCGTATGTAGGCCAGACCAGCTAGATGTTTCAGGTTCCCTGCCCTGAAGAGCATTAATGAACCAGTTGGCTTTTAACAATCTGACAGCTTTCATGATCATTTTTTCTGTTGCTAACCCACGATTTACCAGATTCTTTGAATTCAGTTTCACAACTTGCCTTGGTGGGATTTCAACTTGCAACTGTCTACTGACAGTTATTTGTCTGAACAATTTTGCTGTCTCTTGGCTCACGAATACTGTCGGGTTGGTGTAAGTTTTAGTGATTTATATTTACTAGATTAGTTGTAGTCACCAAGATGTGATAAACCTACCTGAAACCTATTGTAATATGATAAAGCTCTAGTGCCTTGCCTACTTTTCATATAAAGAAAGAAAAGAAAGTCTTGCATTTATATAGCGCCTTTCACGACCAATGGACGTCCCAAAGCACTTTACAGCCAATGAAGTAATTTTGAAGTGTAGTCACTGTTGTAATGTAGGAAACATGGGAAGATTTGAAAACTTAAGTGATTTGTACAATTTATGGAAGCTGTTTATTGCATTCTAAATTAACACTGAAATGTATAAGTTATATGAATATTTGCTGTATGGGTTTAAAATGTATTCTTGAGTGCTCCTGATTCCTCAGCAAGTTTATCTATGGAATATCTGAGCCATGAGGACCAGAAAGATCCCAGGTTCTTTGCTAAATTAGCTGATATTAGCCAGGCTAACAGTAGGGGGTGCCCTCAGTGCTCCTGGGTTAGGGAGGGGAAGATAGGTTTTCCAGAAAACCAGATTGGAAATCCATATGTATGGATGTAAGGTGAGGACAGCAACAAACTTGGTTGTGATGCCCCTTCCGTCTGCCATCCTCACCTTCCCCCTGCCCGTTCCGCATCCCCCTTCAAACTCCTTTCTCCCTCCCTCTTTCCCCCCCCACCCCCGGACCGCCTGTTCTCCTTTCCACTCATTTTCCCTTCTCCCCACTTCACCTCTACCCCTTCCCATCCTCGCACACTCCCTTCTCCCTCCCCCGCTCTTCCTCCCCAATCTCTCCTCCTCCTCCTCCTCCTCCTCTCACTCCCACCTTTAATGGAGGCATTAAAGAACATTTCATTGGGAAAATGTAATCAAGTTACTATGAAATATATATAACTGTTTAAACCTTTATTTTGGATATAAATTTCACTTGCTTAAGAAAATGCTGGCAGAAAAAAGTGTTCAAAGTATTTTCAGTGATTTATGGGAATTTGGTGGTTAGATTGCACAATCTGAGCAATGTACTATAAAACCGCAGCCATTACATGTCATAAAGTGCGACACCTTTAATATTGAAAATACCTATAACAGCCATCTACAGCAGTAACAGATACTGCAGGTATGAGTTTTCAAATAATGTGTGTCCCCTACCAGATTCAATATATAATACAGATTTGTGGTATGCCAAATTGATTCAGATTTCTTTCTGGTTGGAGTGGAAAAATGGCTGAGCCGTGCTAATTATAAAATGAAGGAAACAGTAGATTCATTTCAGGCTGAAAAACTGGCTTGACATTTCTCTTTAAAATATACCCTCTAGAAATACCCTTTGGGCTCATAAAAATGAACAGTGATACAACGTTAAGTAATTTGATAGCCAAAAGTATTTAACTCTTTTTCCATGGTTTAATTGGACTTTTAAAATTACTTTGCATTCAAGCTACAGAGTTTTACATTGGTTAAAGTATTTTTTAAAAAAGCCTTTAGGTAGTGAGTAGAATAATTGTAATAAAAATGGAGTAACTTTGCAGAGTTGAAATATTTGTTATAAATTCTTTAATGTATTTTTTATCTGATGTACATTTAATCACACGGGAACAGTGCATAAAGTACAATACTGTCAGCAATCATTATTGGATCTTTTTCAAAGTAGTTACATGATAAATATTTTGAAACAATTTTTACATATTAAAATTTTGCCGTGCCTTTGTGATGATGTGATACATTTTCTCGTGTGGTATGTTTACTGACTTGCTGCAGAGTATTTCCAGCTTTCAAGCGGTTATGCAAATGTACAATGGTTTTTCTTGGTCAGTATGGGAAGACTGGACCATAATCCCATTTTTGTTTTGCACACTCCATTAATCAAGTATATCCATAATGTTGGTATGTAAGGAGTAAGGAGTAAGTCCGACTCTTCTCTTCCCTTCCTCGACTTCTCCATCTCCATCTCTGGGGATAGGTTATTGACTAACATTCACTACAAGCCCACCGACTCCCACAGCTACCTGGACTACACTTCCTCCCACCCCGCCTCCTGTAAGGACTCTATTCCATTCTCCCAGTTTCTCCGTCTCCGCCGCATCTGCTCTGATGATGCCACCTTCCATACCAGTGCTTCCGACATGTCTTCCTTTTTCCTCAACCGAGGATTCCCCTCTACCGTGGTCGACACGGCCCTCGACCGTGTCCGTTCTATCTCCCGCACATCTGCCCTCACCCCTGCCCCTCCCTCCCGGAACCACGATAGGGTTCCCCTTGTCCTCACCTTTCACCCCACCAGCCTCCACATTCAACGGATCATCCTCCGCCATTTCCGCCACCTCCAGCGTGATCCCACCACCAAACACATCTTCCCCTCACCTCCCCTTTCAGCATTCCGCAGGGACCGCTCCCTCCGCGACACCCTAGTCCACTCCTCTACCACCCCCAGCACCCCTTCCCCTTCGCCCGGCACCTTCCCGTGCACGCGCAGGAGATGCAACACATGCCCTTATACCTCCCCTCTTCCCACTGTCCAGGGCCCCAAACACCCCTTCCAGGTGAAACAGCGATTTACTTGTACTTCCTGCAATTTAGTATACTGTATTCGCTGCTCACGATGTGGACTCCTCTACATTGGGGAGACCAAACGCAGATTGGGTGACCGCTTTGCGGAACACCTCCGTTCAGTCCGTAAGGGGGACCCCGAGCTCCCGGTGGCCTGTCACTTTAATTCACCGCTTCACTCCCACTCTGACCTCACCGTCCTCGGCCTAATACACTGTTCCACGGAAGCTCAGCGTAAGCTCGAGGAACAGCACCTCATCTTTCGTTTAGGCACGCTACAGCCCTCTGGACTCAATATCGAGTTCAACAATTTTAGATCATAACCTCAGCTCCAATCACATTTATATTTTATTTTATCCACCCTTTTATTTGTCCCCCCCACCTTTTTTTTCCTCCTAGAAGCTGGCAGCTGTCCTTCATTCTGCCAGTAGATTTCACACTTCATTCAGCCTTAATCTGTCACATTAACACCACCTCTAGCCTTGCATATCTCTTAATGTCTCTTAATGTCTCTTCATCTCCTCCTTTGTTCCTTTATCCCCTCCCCCTTTTCCCAGCTTTACCCTGGCCTTAAATCTATTTGATTTCCAGCTCTTCCCAGTTCTGATGAAAGGTCATCGACCTGAAACGTCAACTCTGTTTCTCTCTCCACGGATGCTGCCTGGCCTGCTGAGTTTTTCCAGCGTTTTCTGTTGTTATTTCGGATTTCCAGCATCTGCAGTATTTTGCTATCGTAGTATGTCAAGGAATGCTGGCTGTACTGATAGTTTCTATTGGAACTTTGAATAGTGATCATCAGATGGCTCATAAATTATGGAAGACACCATTTGGCAGATGAAATGACACCTTTGCGATGGAGTACATTTTGTTTTACAAGCATGTACTGATTGAACAGTTGGTGCATTTATATGGTGGCTTCAATATAGGAAAGCCAATCCTGAAGGACTCTTGAGGAGAACAATCGTTTGATCTATAGTATAGAATACGGTTCGTTACGCACGTCCCTTTTTTTTTTAAAGCTTTTCCTTAAATTAAGAAACTTGGGTGAAAGGCTAAGGTCCATAGTTCAGGACATCACTAATGATGAAAAGAATAGGAGAGATGATGCAGCAATAGTCGTGATGAGGTGACATCAAGCCTGGATTTCAAAAGCATGTCGATTGCAGGGAGAAGGAAAGACTAAAGAAGGTAAGGAATTCTATTTTTCACATCCTGAGAAAGGAGTTGAGTGGGAGGTAGTTGTGATGATTTTTTTCGTTTATGGAATTTGGGCATTGCTGGCCAGGCCAGCATTTAGTGCCCATCTCTCATTGCCCTTGAGAAGGTGGTGGTGAGCTTGGAGAGTCTTAATAAATAAGGATGCATGGGGAAGATCCTGCAGGATGGCGTTGAAACTTAGCCTGGAACAGAGCATTGGCTTTGGCTATCCAGAACACCAAGGAGGCTGGTGTGTCTCAAGTTGTCCTGTGTACATTCTTTGCACAAATTTGAAAGCAGATGTTGGTTAGCTGATGAGGAAACTCTGATACTCTACATGGGACAATAGCTGTTAGAAGGCGCAACCTGGAGATTGTGTATGAGGACATGTGCTTGTATGACCATTATTCAGCATCAACCGTGATTGGGTTGCAGTGAAGCAAGCAATTGCTGCTGAAGCTCTACACCACCATTTAGTTGAACTGTTGTTCTATGGGGTATAGTGTATATCCATGCTGTGGTCTGAGGATGGCTGCAGTGCACTCTCTCGTTTTATGTTGAAATGTGCTGCTCACCATGCAGCTCTTGAGTTCCTGGTACCCACTATTTGTCTTGTCAGAGCTATACATGTCAACTATCCAATGACCGATCAGTGACTATTCTGTTTGTTGGAGGTAGAGCGGTAAATGGAGTCTTTATGGTCAATTTGGTTCAAAGTTGGCATGTTCAGTGGTAGACTTGGGTAATTTCAAAAACCTTTTTGCTAATAATGAGCAACTGACTCCCCGAGTGGTTAGGTGTGTTCCCACAGCAGTGTACCCGAGGCTGATAACCCAGTGGGGAGGAGAGTGAGTGGGAGGACAGGTTAAGTTCCACATTGTGTGGTTCTAGAGGTTTTTGTTGCTCCAATGCACCACTTGTGTCTTGAGCACTGTTTTTAAGTCTGGTGTAACAATTATTGTTGTTGATGTGTATCAATAATGCATGACCCTTCTATTAATTTTGATTGTGTCCTTTTTATATTATGCACATAACTAAGAAAGAAAACTTGTGTTAATACAACATCGTGTGTCTCCCTAAGCCTATCACACAGTGTGAATTACATTGTGCAGTTATTTTTACCTGTGCTTTTGAAATGAAGTCCAGTGAACACTTGTTTTATGCTGATAATGTAACTATTATAATCAAGCCCTGTGAAGAATTAGCTTGCTGGCAGGAACGGTGTTTGGACATAAAGCTGGCTTAACTGAGGCTTGCAGTAGTCAATTAGTATTTTCCACGAATCAAGGAGTTGAGTACAGGTAGATTTTCACGTTGGAGTGGGACCCGATCATTGAGATGCACCTTTTTTTAAAAAAAAATACAAATTCCACTTATTCTATTAGACCTGTTGTAGCTTTGAAAAAACTCCAGATGTTTAATCCTTAAAGAAAAACATTGCATAAGGTGGAAATCTGGAATAAAAACAGAAAATGCTGGAAATTCATACCTATAAAGAGAAAAGAGTTTGGTTTGTGATGAAGGATACACTGCCAAAATGTTTACCTGTCTTTCCTCTGCAGATGCTGAATAACCTGATGTGCATTTTCAGCAGTTTCAGTTTACTCCTTAGCCTAGGTTATAATAAATTCAGAAATTAACAGGCCCATAAACCGTTTTTTTTTACAGTCTGCCACAAGTTGATTAAAATCTGGTTGATCTGGCATAATTCACTGGTTGGGTACAAAGCTGACATTTTGGTACTGTTCAATATCCTTCATATTGCCACCAAGCAGCAGCATGTTTCTAAAATTAAAACACCTTTATAAGTACGTTGGCTAAACTCCCTTTATAGGTGAGCCTGCTTTTGGGAATTTTTTTTTTTTAATGTAAAGCGACCAGAGACACACTTCATTAGTAAAGTGTGAATTAAGACATTGAATTGTGACTGACTTGTGGCGAAGATTGGGGGAGAATGCTGATTTTTACAGTGTTTTGGAGCTGATGTCTTTATCATTCACAGCTATTGTGCCCTGCATGTCTTTCTGTGTGATGTACGTGGAGGGAGTGGGAAAGATTTTTGTCACATTTTCCTTGACTTGTGTAAAGGGTAGATATATTCAGTGCCATTCACAACTCCTCAGATAATGAAGCAGTCCATGCCCGCTAGTCTGAATGCTGTTAACAATACATCTTTACATAGCCAGGTTTCTAGATTTCCAGACCTAGTTTGTCATGTTTTAATAAGGTTAGAATTCTTTCATAGAATGGTGTATTTTTCTGAATATGGCTTATTCCTTCACAATTATAGGCCAATTGGTTAGGCCAATCACTTAATCTATCAACACAAAAGCAAAATACAGCGGATGCTGGAAATCTGAAATAAAAACAGAAAATGCTGGAAATACTCAGCAGGTCAGGCAGCATCTGTGGAGAGAGAAACCGAGTTAACGGCTGGAATTTTCCCACTGCCGGGCATGCGGGTTTGGAAACAGGTCGGCAATAAAAGTTGCCGAAATTATGAGCGTGTCAGGAACCCGCCGCCTCACGCATTTTACTCGTGCACGTTTCCTAGCGCACCACGGATCCGAACGGCAGAGGCAGGCGACCTAATTGAAGTAATTAAGTGCTTGTTGTGAGATCCTTAACAGGGTTTTTAACCAGAGCTTTTGATTTTTACTGGATGACCACGGGAATCACGCAGCTCGGAAATCTCATCTGTCAACGTGAGGCAGAAGCTCAGTGGCCGTTGAGTGAGCATACAACAAGACCTGGATGACGTTCAGGCTTGGGCTGATAAGTGGCAGGTAACATTCGCGCCACAGAAGTGCCAGGCAATGACTATCGCCAACAAGCGAGAGTCTAACCACTGCCCCATGACATTCAACGGCATTACCATTGCCGAATCCCCCACCATCAACATCCTGGGGGTCACCATTGACCAGAAACTTAACTGGACCAGCCACATAAATACTGTGGCAACAAGAGCAGGTCAGAGGCTAGGTAATCTGCGCCGAGTGGCTCACCTCCTGACTCCCCAAAGCCTTTCCACCATCTACAAGGCACAAGTAAGGAGTGTGATGGAATACTATCCATTTGCCTGGATGAGTGCAGCTCCAACAACATTCAAGAAGCTCGACACCATCCAGGATAAAGCAGCCCGCTTGATTGGCACCCCATCCACCACCTTAAACATTCACTCCCTCCACCACCGGCGTACCGTGGCTGCAGTTTGTACCATCTACAAGATGCACTGCAGCAACTCGCCAAGGCTTCTTCGGCAGCACTTCCCAAACCCGCGACCTCTTCCACCTAGTAGGACAAGGGCAGCAGGCACATGGGAACACCACCACCTCCAAGATCCCCTCCAAGTCACACCATCCTGACTTAGAAGTATATCGCCGATTCTTCATTGTCACTGGGTCAAAATCCTGGAACTCCCTACCTAACAGCACTGTGGGAGTACCTTCACCACACGGACTGCAGTGGTTCAAGAAGGCGGCTCACCACCACCTTCTCAAGGGCAATTAGGGATGGGCAATAAATGCTGGCCTTGCCAGTGACGCCCACATCCCACAAACAAATAAAAAAAAATATTTATCTTTGAGGAGGAGGGGTTTCAAACCAATGCAACTGCATAGTGTTTTTGTGGGATTGTCCCAATTCACTCTTTGCACTAATATACCTGTTGCGGTGTTTCTCATAATTATTTTTATTCCTGAGACTTTATTTTCAAAATGCATAGTTGAAAGTGAATATCTACAAAGCTTTTAAATATTATTCTTGCTGATTGTCTCTGTTTTCTTTCCTCTTTGACTTCCTGCTGGGTGCTGTTTGCCCTCTGGTACTTGGCCAAAGGGGCCATTATTCATTTGTATGCTTTGACAACAACATCAACAACTTGTATTTATATAGCGCCTTTAACATAGTAAAACGTCCCAAGGCGCTTCACAGGAGTATTAAAAGACAAAAAATGAGACACCGAACCACATAAGGATAAATTAGGGCAGGTGACCAAAAGCTTGGTCAAAGAGGTAGGTTTTAAGGAGTGTCTTAAAGGTGGAAAGAGAGGTAGAGAGGTTTAGGCAGTGAATTCCAGAGCTTAGGGCCTAGGCAACAGACGGCACGGCCACTAATGGTTGAGCAATTATAATCAGGGATGCTTGAGGGCAGAATTTGAGGAGCGCAGATATTTCGGGGGGTGGGGGGGGGGGGGGGTGTTGTGGGGCTGGAGGAGATTACAGAGATAGGGAAAAGTGAGGCCATGAGGGATTTGAAAACAAGGATGAGAATCATCAACATCAATGGTTATGCTGATTTAGAATCCCCATTTTTTGTCTTAAAAAAACTACCACATCAGCCCCTATACCTGCTGTATTTAGTGCATTTGCATCTAAGGTTTAGGAGCCTGTCAAATTCTTTAATACATTAATATGCAACACCAAGTTATTTAGTATTTGCAGTCAAGTCCCTTAACTGGAAGAACAAATCTGAGCTCAGTTTACAAAACTTGACAACATTTTCTTCCACAAATTACTCTTAACAGGTACAAATAGGCCTAGGTAGTAAAATACTGTGGCAACAAGAGCAGGTCAGAGGCTAGGTATTCTGCGGCAAGTGTCTCACCTCCTGACTCCCCAAAACCTTTCCACCATGGAGGGTGAGGCCATGGAAGGATTTGAAAACAAGGATGAGAATTTTGAAATCAAGGCGTTGCTTAACCGGGAGTCAATGTAGGTCAGCGAGCACAGGGGTTGTGGGTGAACGAGACTTGGTGCGAGTTCGGATATGGGCAGCCGAGTTTTGGATGACCTCAAGTTTACATAGGGTAGAACATGGGAGGCCAGCCAGGAGTGTGTTGGAATAGACAAGTCTAGAGGTAACAAAGGCATGGATGAGGGTTTCAGCAGCGGATGAGCTGAGGCAAGGGCGGAGATGGGCGATGTTACCTAGGTGGAAATAGGCGGTCTTAGTTATGCTGCGGATATGTGGTTGGAAGCTCATTTCAGGGTCAAATATGACACCAAGGTTTGTTTCTTGTTTTTTTTTTATTCGTTTATGGGATGTGGGCATCGCTGGCAAGGCCAGCATTTATTGGCCATCCCTAATTGCCCTTGAGAAGGTGGTGGTGAGCCGCCGCCTTGAACCGCTGCAGTGCGTGTGGTGAAGGTACTCCCACAGTGCTGTTAGGTAGGGAGTTCCAAGATGTTGACCCGGCGACAATGAAGGATCGGCGATATACTTCTAAGTCAGGATGGTGTGTGACTTGGAGGTGGTGGTGTTCCCATGTGCCTGCTGCCCTTGTCCTTCTAGTTGGAAGAGGTCGCGGGTTTGGGAGGTGCTGCCGAAGAAGCCTTGGCGAGTTGCTGCAGTGCATCTTGTAGATGGTACACACTGCAGCCATGGTACGCCGGTGGTGGAGGGAGTGAATGTTTAAGGTGGTAGATGGGGTGCCAATCAAGCGGGCTGCTTTGTCCTGGATGGTGTCGAGCTTCTTGAATGTTGTTGGAGCTGTACTCATCTAGGCAAGTGGAGAGTATTCCATCACACTCCTTACTTGTGCCTTGTAGATGGTGGAAAGGCTTTGGGGAGTCAGGAGGTGAAACACTCGCTGCAGAATACCTAGCCTCTGACCTGCTCTTGTTGCCACAGTATTTATGTGGCTGGTCCACTTAAGTTTCTGGTCAATGGTGACCCCCAGGATGTTGATGGTGGGGGATTCTGCGATGTAATGCCGTTGAATGTCAAGGGGCGGTGGTTAGACTCTTGCTTGTTGGAGATAGCCATTGCCTGGTACTTCTGTGGCGTGAATGTTACCTGCCACTTATCAGCCCAAGCCTGAACGTCGTCCAGGTCGTGTTGCATGCGGACATGGACTGCTTCATTATCTGAGGAGTTGTGAATGGCGCTGAACACTGTGCAGTCACCAGCGAACACCCCCATTTCTGACCTTATGTTGGAGGGAAAGTCATTGATGAAGCAGCTGACGATGGTTGGGCCTAGGACACTGCCCTGAGGAACACCTGCAGCGATGTCCTGGGGCTATGATGATTGACCGTCAACCACCCCAACCATCTTCCTTTGTGCTAGGTATGACTCCAGCCAGTGGAATGTTTTTCCCCCGATTCCCATTGACTTCAGTTTTAGTAGGGCTCCTTGATGCCAGACTCGGTCAAATGCTGCCTTGATATCAAGGGCAGTCACTCTCACCTCACCTCCTGGAATTCAGCTCCTTTGTCCATGTTTGGACCAAGGCTGTAATGAGGTCGGGAGCCGAGTGGTCTTGGCGGAACCCAAACTGGGCATCAGTGAGCAGGTTTTTGGTGAGTAAGTTTCGCTTGATAGCACTGTCGATGACACCTTCCATCACTTTGCTGATGATTGAGAGTAGACTGATGGGGCGATAATTGGCCGGGTTGGATTTGTCCTGCTTTTTGTGGACAGGACATACCTGGGCAGTTTTCCACATTGTACTGGAACAGCTTGGCTAGAGGCGCGGCTAGTTCTGGAGCACAAGTCTTCAGCACGATAGTCTCTGCTGTATCCAGTACGCTCAGCCGTTTCTTGATATCACGTGGAGTGAATCGAATTGTCTGAAGACTGGCTTCTGTGGTGGTGGGGACCTCAGGAGTAGGCCGATATGGATCATCCACTCGGCACTTCTGGCTGAAGATAGTTGCAAATGCTTCAGCCTTGTCTTTTGCACTCACGTGCTGGGCTCCACTATCATTGAGGATGGAGATATTCATGGAGCCTCCTCCTCCCGTTAGTTGTTTAATGGTCCACCACCATTCACGACTGGATGTGGCAGGACTGCAGAGCTTTGTTCTGATCTGTTGATTGTGGGATCGCTTAGCCCTGTCTATAGCATGCTGCTTCCGCTTTTTAGCATGCATGTAGTCCTGTATTGCAGCTTCCCCAGGTTGGCACCTCATTTTTAGGTACACCTGGTGTTGCTCCTGGCATGCTCTTCTACACTCCTTATTGAACCAGGGTTGGTCCCCTGGCTTGGTGGTAATGGTAGAGTGAGGGATATGCTGGGCCATGAGGTTACAGATTGTGGTGGAATACAATTCTGCTGCTGCTGATGGCCCACTGCGCCTCATGGATGCCCAGTTTTGAGCTGCTAGTTCTGTTCTGAATCTATCCCATTTAGCACGGTGGTAGTGGCACACAACACGATGGAGGGTGTCCTCAGTGTGAAGACGGGACTTCGTCTCCACAATGACTGTGCGGTGGCCACTGCTACCAATACTGTCATGGACAGATGCATCTGCGACAGGTAGATTGGTGAGGACGAGGTCAAGTAGGTTTTTTCCCCTCGTGTTGGTTCTCTCCCCACCTGTCGCAGGCCCAGACTGGCAGTTATGTCCTTCAGGACTTGGCCAGCTCGGTCAGTAGTGGTGCTACCGAGCCACTCTTTGTGATGGACATTGAAGTCCCCCACCCAGAGTACATTCTGTGCCCTTGATAGTCTCAGTGCTTCTTCGAAGTGGTGTTCAACATGGAGTACTGATTCATCAGCTGAGGGAGGGCGGTAGGTGGTAATCAGCTTGACTTGAAGCCATGAGACTTCATGGGGTCCGGAGTCAATGTTGAGGACTCCCAGGGCCACTGTATACAACTGTGCCGCCACCTCTGGTGGGTCTGTCCTGCCGGTGGGACAGGACATACCCAGGGATGGTGATGGAGGAGTTTGGGACATTGGCTGAAAGGTATGATTCTGTGAGTATGACTGTCAGGCTGTTGCTCTCCCAATTTTGGCACAAGTCCCCAGATGTTAGTGAGGAGGACTTTGCAGGGTCGACTGGGCTGGGTGTGCCATTGCCGTGTCTGTAGCCAGTGCCGAGGTCGATGCTGGGTGGTCCGTCCGGTTTCATTCTTATTATATTTCGTAGCGGTTAGTTACAACTGAGTGACTTGCTAGGCCATTTCAGAGGGCAGTTAAGAGTCAACCACATTGCTGTGGGTCTGGAATTACATATGTCAGACCAGGTAAGGACGGCAGATTTTCTTCCCTGAAGGACATTAGTGAACCAGATGGGTTTTTACGGCAATCCGATAGTTTCATGGTTACCATTACTGATGATGGTTTTTTTATTCCAGATTTATTTAATTGAATATAAATTCCCCAGCTGCCGTGGTGAGATTTGAACTCGTGTCTCTGGATCATTAGTCCAGGCCTCTGGATGAATAGCCCAGTGACATTACCACTACGCTACCATTGCGAACAGTGTGGTCCAGCCTCAAGACAGATGTTAGGGAGAGGGAATCAATGGCTAGGGAACGGAGTTTGTGGCGGGACCGAAAACAATGGCTTCGGTCTTCTCAATATTTAATTGGAGAAAATTTCTGCTCATCAGAACCGGATGTCGGAGAAGCAGTCTGACAAATTAGAGACCGTGGAGGGGTCGAGAGAAGAGGTAGTGAGGTAGAGCTGGGTGTCGTCGGCGTACATGTGGAAACTGATGCTGTGTTTTCGGATGATGTCGTCAAGGGGCAACATGAAGATGAGAAATAGGAGGGGGCCAAGGATAGATCCTTGGGGGACACCAGAGGTAACGATGCGGGAGCGGGAGGAGAAGCCGTTGCAGGTGATTCTCTGGCTACGATTAGATAGTTAAGAATGGAACCAGGCGAGTGCAGTCCCACCCAGCTGGACGACGGTGGCGAGGCTTTGAAGGATGGAGTGGTCAACCATGTCAAAGGCTGCAGACAAGATGAGGAGGGATAGTTTACCTTTGTCACAGTCACACAGGATGTCATTTGTGACTTGGTGAGAGCCGTTTCGGTACGTGGCAAGGGCGGAAACCTGATTGGAGGGATTCAAACATGGAATTGCGGGAAAGATGGGCACGGATTTGGGAGGCGATAACCCGTTCAAGGACTTTGGAGAGGAAAGGGAAGTTGGAGACGAGGCAGTAGTTTGCAAGGACGGAGGGGTCAGGTGTTGGTTTTTTGAGGAGAGGTGTGATGACGGCAGATTTGAGGGAGAGGGGGACAGTACACGAGGAGAGAACACCGTTAACAATGTCCGCTAACATGGGAGCCAGAAAAGGAAGTTGGGTGGTCAGCAGTTTGGTGGGAATAGGGTCGAGGGAGCAGGAAGTGGGTCTCATGGACAAGATGAGCGCGGAGAGGTTATGAGGAGAGATCGGAGAGAAACGTGAGTTCAGGGCTTGGGCGGGTGGGGAACAGTCAGTAGCAGTCTGTTTGACCATGGCCATATCACAACAGAGCCTGATTGTGTCCTTAGCTGACATCCACTGGTGCACGGTTTCAGCAAGGAACGGGAACCTTACGTTGATGATTTTTTCCCCCCCTCAACCCTTTGGTGTACCCAGCAATGTTGAGGCCATTGGTAATGTCCCAACTGCCACCCCAGCTGAGAACAGTTAACTCAACTCAAATTGAGAATCAAACCTGGAAAACTTTAGTCGTTTGGCTGGTTTGTGATCAAAAGCTATTCTGATCTGTTTGTAGGTGAGGCAAATGGGTTCAATTGCATAAAAGTGGAGTGTGCTTCTGAGTGTTAAAACACAAAAATGTACAAAGAGATTGGCATGTCGGGGGGTTGGGGGGGGGCGGGTGGGGGAGCGCTGTGAAAATAAAACCAACCAGGATCAGCTGATGAGCATATTCATGCATAAAATCATTTTAGCAAGAGGGTATGGAGTAGAGGAATAAAATCAAATGGACTAGTCATAAATGGGAGAAACACTGAAGTAAAGGAAATAGACAAATAAAACATGAGAAAAGGGTAGTGTTTAAAGAAACTGCATGTATTGCAGTGCGCAGGCTGTGGGAAATAAATTGGGGCAATTGTAAGTAATTATTTTACAGGAAGATCTAGACTTAATACCATTCACAGAAACCTGGCTGCAAACTGGACAAGAATGGGGGGAAAAACTATTGGGATATAATATATTTAGGAGGGATATAAAAGATGAGAATGGTGAAGTGGCAATATTAGTAAGAGAGAGAATACATGCTGTAGAGAGCGTTGATGTAGGCAAGAAATGGGCACAGATAGTCAATATGGTTGGCGCTCAAAGGTAAGAAAGGGCTAGTTACATTAGGGGTATATTACACACCTCCAGATTGTGGGAAAGAAATTAGAGAAAATTTGTGGTCAGATTAGAGAAATGAGTAGGCATAACAATTGAGAGAGATTTTAATTACCCACTTATCGATTGGGACAGAAAGGGAGTAAATGGAGAAAAGGCATGGAATTCCTAAAATGTGCCGACAAGGGCGGAGGCGCTAAAACATCTGGTTGAGTAATAAAATAGATCAGGTAGATATGCTAAATGTGGGTGTGCAACGTGGGAGCAATGACCACAATATGAAATGGTTTAAGAGCCAATTTGAAAGGGGGGGGGAAAAAATCAGTATAAAAACTGGAACACCAGATTGGATTAGGGCAGATTTTAGAAAGGTGAGGAATGAGCTAGCAGAGGAGAAATTGGCACACAGGACTGTAGAGCAACATTGGGATTTTTTTAAAACCGTGGTTGCAAAGGTACAGAATAATTATTTTGGATTAAAAATGAAGGAAACTACTAGTAGTTTTAGTATGCCTTGGATGAATAAAGACGGTTGAACCCAATTAAAATTGAAGAGGGCCTATGAGGGCTATAATAATAATGAGGACAAAACTGAAGGAGAATATGAGAAAATAAGAAAAGTTATGAGGAAATTTTAAAAAAAATGAAAAGCAACATTCAAATTTTATACAAATATATCAGTAAAAGAGAACTGTTAATAGTGAAGTGAGACTCTGAAATGTCAGTTTGTGGATGATGATCAAAAAATGGAGGAGGCGTTTAATAAGTACCTTGCATCGGTCTTGACTAAAGAGAAGGATATTTGAAAGGAGGTGAATCCTGAAGTGGTTGAGAACTAGATGAGCAATATTATAATGAATAAAAGGAACATTTTAGCTGTTGGTTAAGTTAAAGGAAGATATAGAATCACGGAATTTGATTGGGATTACAGAAACATGGCTCCAGGGTGGCCAAGGCTGGGAACGCAACATCCAGGCGTATTCAATATTTAGGAAAGATAGGCAAAAAAGAAAGGGAGGTGGGGTAGCATTGCTGGTTAAAGAGGGGATTAACACAATTGAAAGGAAGGATATTAGCTCTGATGATGCGGAATCTGTATGGGTAGAACTGAGAAATAACAAGGGGCAGAAAACGTTAGTGGGAGTGGTATATAGACCTCCAAACAGTAATACGGAGGTTGGGGACGGCATTAAAAGGGAAATTAGAGAAGCATGCAGTAAGGGCACAGCAGTCATCATGGGTGACTTTAATTTACATATAGATTGGGCTAACCAAATTAGTAAAAATACTGTGGAGGAGGAATTCTTAGAATGTTTACGGGATGGTTTTCTGGAACAATATGTCGAGGAACCAACCAGAGATCAGGCCATCTTAGACTGGGTATTATATAACGAGAAAGGATTAATTAGCAATCTTGTTGTACGAGGCCCCTTGGGTCAGAGTGATCATAATATGATAGAATTCTTCATTAGGATGGAGAGTGAAGTAGTTGAATCAGAGACTAGGGTCCTGAATTTAAATAAAGGAAACTACAAAGATATGAGGCGCGAATTGGGTAGGATTGATTGGGGAATGTCACTCAGGGTTGATGGTGGATAGGCAATGGCAAACATTCAAAGACTGCATGGATGAACTACAGAATTTGTTCATCCCAGTGTGGCATAAGAATAAAACAAAAAGGGTGACTCAACCGTGGCTAACAAGGGAAATTAGGGATAACATAAGATCCAAGGAGAGGGCATATAAATTGGCCAAAAAAAGCGGTAACCCTGAGGATTGGGAGCAGTTAGGAATCAAAGGAGGACAAAGGGATTAATTAAGAAGGGGAAAATAGAATATGAAAGTAAGCTTGCTGGGAACATAAAAACTGACTGCAAGAGCTTTTATAGATATGTGAAGAGAAAAAGATTAGTGAAATCAAGTGTAGGTCCCTTGCAGTCAGAAGCGGGGGAAGTTATAATGGGGAACAAAGAAATGGCACACGAATTAAATGCATATTTTGGTTCTGTCTTCACAAAGGAGGACACAAATAACCTCCCAGAGATGTTGGAGAACATAGGGTCTGATGAAAGGGAGGAACTGAAAGAAATCAGTATTTGCAGGGAAATGGTGTTAGGGAAATTGACGGTATTGAAGGCTGATAAATCCCCAGGGCCTGATAATCTACATCCTAGGGTACTTAAGGAAGTGGCCCTAGAAATAGTAGATGCATTGCTGATCATCTTCCAACATTTGATGGAATCTGGAACTGTACCCATGGATTGGAGGGTAGCTAATGTTACCCCACTATTCAAAAAGGGTGGTAGAGAGAAAGCGGGGAATTACAGACATCGGTAGTGGGGGAAATGCGAGAGTCCATTATAAAGGATGTAATAGCTGAGCACTTGAAAAACAGTGACAGGATCGGACAAAGTCAACATGGATTTATAAAAGGTAAATCGTGCTTGACTAATGTACTGGAATTTTTTGAGGATGTAACTGGGAAAATAGATAAGGGAGAACCAGTAGATGTGGTGTATTTGGACTTTCAAAAGGCTTTCGATAAGGTCCTGCATAAGAGATTAGCGTGTAAAGTTAAGGCACATGGGATTGGGGGCAAGGTATTGACTTGGATAGAGAACTGGTTGGCGGACAGAAAGCAGAGAGTAGGAATTAATGGGTCTTTTTCCGAGTGGCAAGCAGTGACTAGTGGGGTACCGCAGGGATCGGTCCTTGGACCCCAGCTATTCACAATATACATTAATGATCTAGATAAGGGAACTAAATGTAATATCTCCAAGTTTGCAGATGACACAAAGCTGGGTGGGCGTGTGTGCTGCGAGGAAGATACCGAGAAACTCCAGGATGATTTGGACAGGTTGGGTGAGTGGGCAGAAGTGTGGCAGATGCAATATAATGTGGATAAATGCGAGGTTATCCACTTTGGTGTCAAAAACAGAAAGGCAGACTATTATCTGAATGGCAATAGATTGGGAGAAGGGGAAGTGCAACGAGACCTGGGTGTCCTTGTGCACCAGTCGCTGAAGGTAAGCATGCAGGTGCAGCAGGCGGTGAAGAAGGCAAATGGTATGTTGGCCTTCATAGCGAAAGGGTTTGAGTATAGGAACAGGGATGTCCTGCTGCAGTTGTACAGGGCCTTGGTGAGACCACACCTTGAGTACTGTGTGCAGTTTTGGTCGCCTTATCTGAGGAAGGATGTTCTTGACATGGAAGGAGTTCAGCGAAGATTCACAAGGCTGATACCTGGGATGGCAGGAATGACATATGAGGAGAGATTGGGTCGATTGGGCTTATACTCGCTGGAGTATAGAAGAATGAGAGGGGATCTCATCGAAACATATAAAATTCTGACAGGTCTGGACAAACTAGATGCAGGAAGAATGTTCCCGATGGTCGGAGAGTCCAGAACCAGGGGTCATAATCTAAGGATAAGGGGTAAGCCATTTAGGACAGAAATGAGGAAGAATTTCTTCACCCAGAGAGTGGTGAACCTGTGGAATTCTCTACCACAGAAGGTAGTTGAGGCCAAGTCATTAAATATATTCAAGAATGAGTTAGGTATATTTCTTAAAGCTAAAGGTATCAAGGGATATGGGGAGAAGGCAGGTTACAGGGTACTGAGTTTGGATGATCAGCCATGATCTCATCGAATGGCGGAGCAGGCTCGAGGGGCCGAATGGCCTACTCCTGCTCCTATCTTCTATGTTTCTATGGAATGATGGGATACATCCTAGGATCATGAGGGAAGAAATTGCCATGGTATATTTCAGGGCTCTATTGATTGTGGATATATGCCGGAGGACTGGAGAGTGGTCAATGTAGTATCCATTTTTAAAAAGGGGGACAGAGCTAATCTGGGTAATTTCAGGCCAGTTATCTTAACATCTGTAGTAGGGACAATGTTAGAGTTAATTGAGGATGAAATTACTTTGCATCTAGATGAAGAAAAAATAGGATTAGCCAGCACAGTTTTCCAAAGGGATGATCATGCTTGACAAACCTCATAGAATTCTTTGTGGTGGTAATAGACATGGTAGATGGGGGCAATGCAGTGGATGTAATGTGCATGGGCTCTTTGGACCAAATGGCCTATTTCCATGTTGTAACTTCTATATAATATGGGGTGTTTTGATTAAAATCTATTAGTTTATGTAAAGAGAGCTATTTCCGTGTTATAAATGGATTTTCAGGTAAGTTCCTTGACTAAATTGTTTTATAGAACTAAAGCAAGAAAAGCCAGTTTTAGTGTACAGTAGCTAGAGCTGAATTTAGCAATAGATTTCATCGTAATTATCTGGTAATGCAGAAATAAGTATGAATACAGGTTCTAGAATTTGAGCCTTGTTTAGAGAATTTTCAAAATTGCGGCCAGAGAGTTAGCATGCAAGTACAGCAAGCAATTAGGAAGGCTAATGGCATGTTGGCCTTTATTGCAAGGGGATTGGAGTACAAGAGTAAGGAAGTCTTGCTACAATTGTACAGAGCTTTGGTGAGACCACATCTGCAGTACTGTGCACAGTTTTTGTCTCCTTATCTGAGGAAAGATGTGCTTGTCTTAGAGGCGGTGTAACGAAGGTTCTCTAGATTGATTCCTGGGATGAGAGGGCTGTCCTATGAGGAGAGATTGAGTAGATTGGGCCTATACTCTCTGGAGTTTAGAAGAATAAGCGGTGATCTCATTGAAACATAGTCTCCGGATAAGGGGCCGGCCATTTAAGACTCAGCTGAGGAGGAATTTCTTCACTGAGGGTTGTGAATCTTTGGAATTCTCTACCCCATAGGGCTGTGGATGCTGAGTCTGTGAGTATATTCAAGGCTGAGATAGATATATTTTTGGACTCTAGGGGAATCGAGGGCTATAGGGATTGGGCAGGAAAGTGGAATTGAGGTCAAAGATCAGCCATGATCTTATTGAATGGCGGAGCAGGCTTGAGGGGCTGTATTGCCTACTCCTGCTCCTAATTCTTATGTTCTCTCTGAATTGTTAAATGTGACATAAGTGGGCAGTCTTAAAATGGAGGTTGTAGCCTTTATTTCCCCAGATGAGTAAATGTTGTTATGCTGAGCCATGCAGCCAGGAAGGTCCTCGGTTCAGTCTGTGCTCTATGCTGAGTTAGCTGCGCAAACTTTGGGATGGTGCTGTTGTTTGATCCTCAACATCTCTAGGCTAGAAATGAGAAAATTACTCTTCTTGAAAGCTATCTCTTGTTGGAAGTGTACATGTATTAATTAATGTCTCATCAGGACAGAATTGAGCTCAGCTGTGATGCCATTCTTCTTCCCCCACCTATGGTTAAATACCTTGCAGGCACTTGCTTTTCGATCTTCATAAATTAAAAATTGCTCCAATGGATGAGATCAGACGGTTGCTGATGTGCATGGAATTATACTGCATTATAAATTCTGCCTTTTGGAAAGGAGGGAGAAAAAGAGACCAATAAACTAAATTAAATCAAAATTATACTTGTGCTAATTTTTTATTGGGATATACTCAAAGCAACTATGAACACTGTTATTACTTTTGTATTCGTCTCACTCTTTCACAGAATATATAAGATCATCAGCAGGAAATGTTTGCTGGTTCTCTATCTGCTTTAATAGTTCATAGTGCTTTGGTAAATTGGCTGGATGAGTAAGCAGTTAATGGTGCATTGCTATGAGAGCCGGCTGACAGAGCAGTTAATCTTTGTCTCCAGCTCAGGGTTACGCCTAAAACTAAGCCATTAGCCAACATTTTGCAGGTTTGGACCTTCATTTATCAGTTTGCTGCTGCTGAGAAATTCCAGGCCCAAGAAGGCTTGCCTATTTTTGTTGAGTTGTGGGTGGAGTAACAAGAATGTAATCAGCCTGCTGGGAGGCACTTTGTGCAGCAAATTAAGTACTGACCAGCTGAGCCGTATATAGATGTGTCGTGCTCTATTGGATAATTTTAGGCATGTGCCTGCCGATCTTGCCCGAGTTTGTCTGAAGATACTTTTTTAAGGTGAATTCATTAAGGTGTGTTACGCAGTAAGTTTTTGCATTGCTGTATACTGTACTACAGAAATGTGATTGTAGCTAGTTAATGGAGCCAGTCGATATGTATTTCTTGGATAGAGAGTTTGCACTTGTAGTTAAATCAAGACGAGATGTCTTGAATAATATGGTGTGACATTCCTTTGCTCTAGTTGTGAAATGCTGTCTTGTTCCTCCAAGTCTCCAGAGAGTGCAACGTAAACCAATCTGCTGGCAGCCTGTTCTTCAGTAATCAAACCCTTCTCACTGAGCTCATGCTTTGCACTGTTGTCATTGCTACTTTCTTGTGCTGCATGTATATATTTATTTCATTAGCTAGGAGCAATTGGTTGTGAGAAGGAGGTGGTGAATGCTGGTCAGTTCTTCTGAAGATTAATTTTGAATTCTAGTTATTTTTAACCATTAAACAATTGATGCAGTACTATTTGGTACCCTGAGTAGTTGAGTTTATATGTTGTAGCTGTGAACTAATTTCCAAATTGCACTTGTAACTTTCCATGGAACTGAAAATGTAGCATCTTGTTTCCTTCTAGTATAAATAAATTAATAGTGGTAATAAAACTTTCATTCACGTCTTGGCAATCTTTATTACCTGTCTGTAGATTTTGATATATAGTCGATAGACAAAGGTGTGAGAGAACTGGCATTCGTATGCAACAAAACTGAATTGGTTTTGGTATTTCTGTATGCATAATGTAACATCATTTCCTGTTTTCTTTTTCAGTTTATTTCTAAAGATGATGTGGTAAGACCTTGTCGTAAGAAGCCATGCCAGGTCTCAGGATGTAGGAAACAGTGAAGGAAGTGACGGCGTGCCTTACTTTGGAATTGCCTCTGGTGAGGATATTAGTAAATGCCAGCTTATACAAGAGCAACAAAGTGTGTGTTTCATTAAGCCAAACAGTAAGTAACTACATTTTATGTTCATGTAACAACAACATTGGAAAAGAAAAAAGAAAGACTTGCATTTTTATAGCACCTTGCACGACAACCGGACGTCTCAAAGCGCTTTACAGCCAATGAAGTACTTTTGAAGTGTAGTCACTGTTGTAATGTGGGAAACTTGGCAGCCAATCTGCACACAGCAAGCTCCCACAAACAGCAATGTGATAATGACCAGATAGTCTGTTTTTGTTATGTTGGTTGAGGGATAAATATTGGCCAGGACACCGGGGATAACTCCCCTGCTCTTCTTTGAAATAGTGTCATGGGATCTTTTACATCCACCTGAGAGAGCAGATGGGGCCTCGGTTTAACATCTCATCCGAAAGACGGCACCTCCGACAGTGCAGCACTCCCTCAGCACTGCACTGGAGTGTCAGCCTAGCTTTATGTGCTCAAGTCCCTGGAGTGGGACTTGAACACACAACCTTCTGACTCAGAGGCGAGTGTGCTACCAACTGAGCCACAGCTGACACTGTGAAATATAACAACTGTGCATAAAAATCAACAGTAATTGTAAAAGGCTTTTATAAGTGTTACACCAGGGTGTGACGTTAATGGATTCCCACATGTCCTGCGCATTTGTGATTAAAGTGCTTACCTGATCTCTTTCCTCCTTTTAAGGCACTCCTTACAACCTACCTCTGACCAAGCTTTTGGTCATCTGTCCTAATATCTCCTTATGTGGCTCGGTGACAAATTTTGTTTGATAACGCTGCTGTGAAGCGCCTTGGGACATTTTACTACTTTAAAGGCGCTATATAAATACACGTTGTTGATCAGGCACTTTCCACTTTTCCTGTCCATTGTGCTTCTGTGTCCTTTGTCATGTGTCTCCTTTTTAAAATATCCCTTCTTCTACTCTTGTTCTTACAGTAAATGTGCCAAGAAATGACTATCTCGGCTTATTCCAGCCCCACTTAGCTCACTTGCTAGCAGCAGTGATGTTTAATACAGAGATGCGTTGGTCGTAATACTTTGGAGGGAAAGAGGGGGTTCCATACCAGAGATGTGAAGGACAGGTGCTTAGAGAGGGGTCAGAAATGACATTCTTTCCCCAGTGAATATAATCTAAAATGTTCGAACATCCTGTGTGCCATTCTACAAGCGTAATTAGGTATTTTTGACAGCACAGTTTGAAAGCCATATATTCAGTTGATGCAGTAATCTGCAAGGTTTGCAGGATTTTCAAATTGTTTAAAACCTTCCTGGATAAATCATATACCTAATTTCATTGCTTTGTGGAATTTAAAACATCACAGTGATACTGACTTAATGAAAATGTAAATATTGAAGATTTGTTGGAAGGCTTTGGTTTATAATTCTGAGAGACAATCAACCTAGTTTCAACTTTTTTTTATAATTTAATGAAATATCAACTCTGGAGAATATGAAATATTAACCAATCTGTTTGAAAGGAAAATTAATTAGTATAGCACCAATCCATTTGCTATCTGTAATCTTTCTCTTCTTTCCCTTCCCATGCCCCAGTGTGTTACTGTACCAGTGTCATAAGCCTGGGCTCTCTGTTAGCCATACTGTAGTGCTAGATTGATGGACAGTGCTATACAGGTCAAGAAACAGCAACTGTCCTTCAGGGTCTTCATCGCCTTCTGCCGTACCAAGTCTTGCTGAAATGCCATTCTTGATTTCCTCAGCTTCTGCACCGTAGTGATGTTTATCCTGCGTGACTTCAACCTGCACCTAAATTCGCCTTTCTCCGTCCGCGCCCACCCACCACCCACCACCCAACCTCTGCCCACCTGTCCTCATTCAACCTCACCCTGCATACAAGCTCTTCTACCTCCCAATTCCTGTTTAGTCTCCACCTTTCCTCCTGTAAAAACAGCTTGTGAGGTTTTATTATGTGAAAGGCGTGATATAAATTTAAGTTTTTTTATGATATCTGAACCACAAGCTTCCAAAAATCTTTTTTTTCTTTAACTTTTATGATTGTTTTTCTCTCCTCTCCATGTTTGTCCTTTTGAGTAACGACTGTTCCATACAAACAGACACCATAGATCACTTTCCATGATCTCTTACAAGGACATTAGAATTACTTTTGGGTGTGGTGGGGGTAAGGTTGAAGATATCAAATATTCTGCTGAACTTAATAAAAGTTGGGCTATAACTCCCGAAAATCATTAAATTGACAGTGTCCCTGGGGTCTGTTGCATCTTTTTGACACTCTTCTTGTACAGACTTTGTATATTATTCTAATGAAAACTGGTATCGGTGCATCTTCTAACGACATAGTTTCCCTCCCTCCCCCCCGCCCAATCCTTTGTCTACCAATTAAAAAAAAATGACAACTGTGTTTTTTTTTGTTTAGTGACTTTCACCTCTCTTCACCAGGTAAACTCTTGTTCCCTTGTGCAAGTTGGTTTTGATACGTTTATGACTCCAAACGAGACATGAAGGTGTGATGTAAAAGACCATATTTTACGGTATGTAGCAATAGCATAGAGAAATGCACCCTGCAAACTTGGTCCTTCTGTATTTGATCAGCCTGTTCCTGATTGTTTACAGTTTGGCCCAGTTTGGTATCATCTGCAAGCTTGGAGAGTTTTGTTTCTGTTCCCACTCCATCATTTTAAGTACATTATAAACAGCAGCAGCTTCAGCACAGATCCCCAAGGCACCTCACGAGTTACATTGTTCCATGCCAGTCCAGCTCCTCATACCTTTTGCTTCCTCTGCTTCAGATACACTCCACCATGCATTCTAACTTTGTGTACCAATCTCCTATGTAGCACTATATCAAAAGCTGCACTAAAATCTAAATAAACAACATCCAGAAAGTTCTTCCTGTCCACAAGGTTTATCTCAAAGAACTCTGATGGACACTACTTCCTCAAGTATTCTACTGGATGCTGAGCTTATGCTTCCATCAATGGGTTCATCCTGCTCATCAGTTGCATTTGATTTTCTTAGGATCTAAGCAACTTGCCATTCTTTGGTCACTTGATATAACATCCTCTTTGAAATCCTTCAGGTGTCCCACTTTTTCACTGATTGCCGGTTTGCTATGAATATATTAAAGAAATCCTTTTATAATGGCCTGGATTTTGTGGTAAGAATGATGGTGAGGCTAACAGCACTCACTGTTATTATGGAGTAAATCGGGCAGCAAATTCTGGTGTCCTCACGTGCAGTTAAGCGCGGATTCAGGAAGTTGCTGTCCGAGTTGCCCTGTTCCTCCACAAGCTTCGCTACACCGGTACCACACAGAGAAATTCGGCATTCAAACACATGAAGGGCGTGAAGTTGTGGTACTCCACTAGATACCCACTAAACACGCCAGAAAAAGTTAGGGCTTATCCATTCAAGTGTAAGTGAATTTTTACAGGTGTGGTAAGTCTTAATTACTGCCAAACAACCTCTCTGGCACTGAAAATGTACCTATACAAGAGTGGACTCTCATTCCTTCAGATTTAATTTTTGTTGGAGATTTTATAAAAAAAGTAAAAGAATATTTTTATTTTACTTTCTGTTTCTTTTATCTCTCTTAATCCCATCTTTTTTTCCTCTTGCTTTCTGTACATGATTTTACATTGAATTAAATATTCCAATTTACGCTGCGTGGTTTAGACTGTACGTGCCTAAGTGAGGATTCTTCAATCTGATTGGTTGAGGAGACACGCTGTTGCTTGCCCTATTCACACAGGTCCCAGATCCTCTGTAGAGGGCGCTGCGCTATATCAGACTCCTGATGACCATAAATTGCCGTGCAAAAGTCCACGAAATGTCTGTGGGCAGCTGTAAGCCTAATGAACGATGAGCGCCGTTCGTTCACCGCTGACCGTTATGTTTTATATTCCTAGCAATCCTATTCCCATCTATTTTGGCTCTCCTGATCAGGTTTCAGAACCTTAATTCTTATAATTCCAGTCTTCTGGTCTACCTTTGGTTTTATACTTGAAAGCATTTTTTTGTCCTTGCTCCCTGCAGTACAGTACTTTTCACTCTTATCTGGTGCCCTTTTTCTCTACTGTACGTCTTCCCTGGTTATTACACAGTATTGAGTTAATGTTACTGTCTGCTGTGCATTAACAAGTGTATTCTTGAAATTGTTCTTTTTTCCTCTGTAATTCCTCTTCTAAAATGTGGTTGACTCGTAACTGCCCTCTGAAATGGCCCAGCAAGCCACTCAGTTTAAAAAAAACAAAAAACGCAACGAGAAACAATAAGAATAAAACCAGACAGACCACCCGGCATCGACCTCGGCACCGGCTACAGACACGACAACGGCACACACAGCCCAGTTGACCCTGCAAAGTCCTCCTCACCAACATCTGGGGACTTGTTCCAAAATTGGGAGAGCTGTCCCACAGACTAGTCAAGCAACAGCCTGACATAGTCATACTCATAGAATCATACCTTTCAGCCAATGTCCCAAACTCCTCCATCACTATCCTTGGGCATGTCCTGTACCACCGACAGGACAGACCCACCAGAGGTGGCGGCACAGTGGTATACAGTCAGGAAGGAGTGGCCCTGGGAGTCCTCAACATTGACTCCAGACCCCATGAAGTCTCATGACTTCAGGTCCAGTATGGGAAAGGAAACCTCCTGCTGATTACCACCTACCGCCCTCCCTCAGCTGATGAATCAGTATTCCTCCATGTTGAACACCACTTGGAAGAAGCACTGAGACTAGCAAGGGCACAGAATGTACTCTGGGTGGGGGACTTCAATGTCCATCACCAAGAGTGGCTCGGTAGCACCACTACTGATCGAGCTGGCCGAGTCCTGCTGGACGTAGCTGCCAGTCTGGGCCTGCGACAGGTGGTGAGAGAAACAACACGAGGGAAAAACCTACTTGACCTCGTCCTCGCCAATCTACCTGTCGCAGATGCATCTGTCCATGACAGCATTGGTAGCAGTGACCACCGCATAGTCATTGTGGAGACGAAGTCCCGTCTTCACACTGAGGACACCCTCCATCGTGTTGTGTGGCACTACCACTGTGCTAAATGGGATAGATTCAGAACAGATCTAGTAGCTCAGAACTGGGTATCTATGAGGCGCTGTGGGCCAACAGCAGCAGAATTGTATTCCACCACAATCTGTAACCTCATGGCCTGGCATATCCCTCACTCTACCATTACCATCAAGCCAGGGGACCAACCCTTGTTCAATGAGGAGTGTAGAAGAGCATGCCAGGAGCAGCACCAGGTGTACCTAAAAATGCGGTGCCAACTTGGGGAAGCTGCAACACAGGACTACATGCATACTAAAAAGCGGAAGCAGCATGCAGTAGACAGAGCTAAGCAATCCCACAATCAACGGATCAGATCAAAGCTCTGCAGTCCTACCACATCCAGTCGTGAATGGTGGTGGACCATTAAACAACTAACGGGAGGGGGAGGCTTCATGAATATCCCCATCCTCAATGATGGTGGAGCCCAGCACGTGAGTGCAAAAGACAAGGCTGAAGCGCTTGCAACCATCTTCAGCCAGAAGTGCCGAGTGGATGATCCATATCGGCCTCCTCCTGAGGTCCCCACCATCACAGAAGCCAGTCTTCAGCCAATTCGATTCACTCCACGTGATATCAAGAAACGGCTGAGCGCACCGGATACAGCAAAGGCTATGGGCCCCGACAACATCCCGGCTGTTGTGCTGAAGACTTGTGCTCCAGAACTAGCCGCGCCTCTAGCCAAGCTGCTCCAGTACAGCTACAACACTGGCATCTATCCGACAATGTGGAAAACTTCCCAGGTATGTCCTGTCCACAAAAAGCAGGACAAATTCAACCCGGCCAATTACCACCCCATCAGTCTACTCTCAATCATCAGCAAAGTGATGGAAGGTGTCGTCGACAGTACTATCAAGCAGCACTTACTCACCAATAACCTGATCGCTGATGGCCAGTTTGGGTTCCGCCAGGACCACTCGGCTCATTACAGACTTGGTCCAAACATGGATAAAAGAGCTGAATTCCAGAGGTAAGGTGAGAGTGACTGCCCTTGACATCAAGGCAGCATTTGACTGAGTGTGGCATCAAGAAGCCCTAGTAAAATTGAAGTCAATGGGAATCGGGGTGGGGGCGGGGGGGAGAAACTCTTCACTGGCTGGAGTCATACCTAGCACAAAGGAAGATGGTTGTGGTGGTTGGAGGTCAATCATCACAGCCCCAGGACATTGCTGCAGGAGTTCCTCGGGGCTGTGTCCTAGGCCCAACCATCTTCAGTTGCTTCATTAATGACCTTCCCTCCATCATAAGGTCAAAGGTGGGGATGTTCTCTGATGATTGCACAGTGTTCAGTGCCATTCGCAACTCCTCAGATAATGAAGCAGTCCATGCCCGCATGCAGCAAGACCTGGACGACATTCAGGCTTGGGCTGATGAGTGGCAGGTAACGTTCGCGCAACACCAGTGCCAGGCAATGACTCTCCAACAAGCGAGCATCTAACCACGGCCCCATGACATTCAGTGGCATTATCCTCGCCGAATCCCCCACCATTAACATCCTGGGGGTCACCATTGACTAGATACTTAACTGGACCAGCCACATAAATACTGTGGCAACAAGAGTAGGTCAGAGGCTGGGTATTCTGCGGTGAGTGTCTCACCTCCTGACTCCCCAAAACCTTTCCACCATCTACAAGGCACAAGTAAGGAGTGTGATGGAATACTCTCCACTTGCCTGGATGAGTGCAGCTCCAACAACACTCAAGAAGCTCGACACCATCCAAGACAAAGCAGCCCGCTTGATTGGCACCCCATCCACCACCTTAAACATTCACTCCCTCCACCACCGTACTGTGGTTGCAGTGTACCATCTACAAGATGCACTGCAGCAACTCCCAAACCCGCAACCTCTATCACCTAGAAGGACAAGGGCAGCAGGCGCATGGGAACACCACCACCTCCAAGTTCCCCTCCAAGTCACACACCATCCTTACTTGGAAGTATATCCCGGTTCCTTCATCGTCGCTGGGTCAAAATCCTGGAACTCCCTCCCTTCGAGCACTGTGGGAGTACCTTCATCACACGGACTGCAGCGGTTCAAGAAGGCGGCTCACCACCACCTTCTCGAGGGCAATTAGGGATGGGCAATAAATGCTGGCCTTGCCAGCGACGCCCACCTCCCATGAATGATCAAAAAAAAAAAATAATGGTCCGGTCTACTGCTCTCCGCTTGCTCGTCATTCCCTTACAAACTATTCTCTAATAATTGTGTGTTGTACTCCTCTCTTTGTCTAACATAAGATAGACACTAAATTCCACCATATTCTGGTCACTATTTCCAAGGTGTGCTCTCACTGTAACCTGTTTCAGCATCACCTGGTTATTTCACACTCTATTGAATTTAATGTCACCTGCGTTGTAGGTTATTTAATCATTTGGGTCATGTTAACCGTTCATTATCAGTCCAGAAACATGTTTTTCTCAATTTCTCCTATTATAATCCTAATTTATACCTGATAAATTGAAGTCTCTGAGAACTATTATATTTGATTTCCCCTTATTTTAATAGTTTCAGGGCTAATGTTTTTTTCTTGATCTGGTGGCCTATATCAATCCAATCACTAGTTTAAATCCTCCTGGACTGCTCCATCTACCCCCCCCCCCCCCTCTCAGCAAAAAGTTTGGTACCCTCCTGTATGGCTTCCTTGTTCCCCAGAAATAGTCCCAAGGTCCAAGTAATCTGAAACCTCCTCCCTATACACCATCCTTTAAGCAACACTTTCACATGCCTTAGCTATCTCCTCTTTGATGCAGCAGATGGAACCAGAAGCAATCCTGAGATTACTGTTCTGGAGGTCTTGAACCTTAATCTATTCCAACTGTTGAAAATGGCCTCGTAATATCTCAAACCTGCCCTTTCCAGTGTGAACCCTATGGCTCTTGAACCTTACTCATCCGCTTTAGGTCCCATACCCCTGCACTCGGGAGGCAACATTCCATACGAGACTCCCAGTCACGACTACAGAAAACACTATCAATCTCCTAATTAGAGTGCCTTACAACAGCTATCTTCCTGTTCAATCAACCCCCTTGCTCCATGGTGCCATGCATTGCTCTTGGCTGCCCTCTTAGTCGCCATCTTTGTCTGCTTTAATGGGTTTTTCAAGAACCATAGTTCGAGAAACTCTGTAATCTCTGCAATTTTAACTCCCGTCTCTCTTGTCCCCCCTGGGGGCAGTCAGCCACCTCCTTGTCTTGCTTCACTATCAAACTTTGACTCTCAATTTGTGTAGTAACCATTATTTGGAGTGTGTGTTTTAGGATAAACAGTCTTGTCCTGTATGTAAACAATTGTTCCTTGAGCTTAGCAATGTTATGTTTGTGAGTCACAATTCACTGACGTTTCATCCAAGTGCATTCCTTCTGTGTACCTTGTGGATCCAGGGCGGTTCATATTATACAATAGCAAAATACTGCAGATGCTGGAATCTGAAATACAAATAGCAGCATCTGTGGAGAGAGAAACAGAGTTAACGTTTCAGGTCTGTGGCCTTTCGTCATATTATGCATGTTGCATACGTGCTGTCCATGTGACCCTGATATCTTCCTGTGCTGGTCCCATCGAAATGTGACAAAACTACCTCTTATCAGACAGGTCCAGACAGTGAGTCAGAGCTTCCTTTCAGCACCAAGCTTCCTTCAGAACCAAAACACTCTTAATCTCACAACTTCTGATTCTTTCTGCTGACTCTCTGGAGTGCTGTCTTTATATGCTTGTTGGAACTGTTTGCCCTGCACCAGTCAACACAGTTGTGCAATCACCAATTAGCATCTAGCTGCTTGTGTTTGAACTAGCATCCAGCAACCACTTAAATAGTTAGAGCTGTAGAAACAGCCAGAAAATGTAAAACTGAGGCAATAAATCATTAAGCAACATACTTAACTTAGACTTGCCACTGAACACCCTTTAGAACCAAAACTCATCTGTTGAGTCTTCCGAGCTCACCATACACCTACAAGATGCCTTATGTCTGCTGAGAGCCGGTCCACCTGGTGGTGATGAGTGCTATTTTCAGTCTCTTTCCAGGATCATGGGTGGGGAGTTGAAACTAAGTGAGAGGAATGTTTAAGTGGGGAATGTGGGGGAGTCCACATTATAGGTATTGTGATATATTCTCCTGCTATTTGACCCGTTATCATGATAAAGTGGCTGCCCTCTCCGGGTAGGGTGGTCTCCAGAGATAAGGGGAGATGTAGTGTGGCCACTGTTTACTCAACCAGACCCTATTAAACATAGAAGATAGGAGCAGGAGTAGGCCATTCGGCCCCTCGAGCCTGTTCCGCCATTTAATGAGATCATAGCTGATCATCCAAATTCAGTACCCTGTCCCTGCTTTCTCCCCATATCCCTTGATCCCTTTAGCCTTAAGAAATATATCTAACTCCTTCTTGAATATATTTAATGAATTGGCCTCAACTGCCTTCTGTGGTAGAGAATTCCACAGGTTCACCACTCTCTGGGTGAAGAAATTCCTCCTCATCTCAGTCCTAAATGGCTTATCCCTTATCCTTAGACTGTGACCCCTGGTTCTGGATTCCCCCGCCATCGGGAACATCCTTCCTGCATCTAGTCTGTCTAGTCCTGTTAGAATTTTATAAGTTTCAATGAGATCCCCTCTCATTCTTCTAAACTCTAGTGAATATAAGCCTAATCGACCCAATCTCTCTTCATACGTCATTCCTGCCATCCCAGTTATCAGTCTGGTGAATCTTCGCTGCACTCCCTCCATGGCAAGAACATCCTTCCTCAGATAAGGCGACCAAAACTGCATACAATACTCAAGGTGTGGTCTCATCAAGGCCCTGTACAACTGCAGCAAGACATCCTTGCTCCTGTACTCTAATCCTCTTGCTATGAAGGCCAACATACCATTTGCCTTCTTAACCGCCTGCTGCACCTGCATGTTTACCTTCAGCGACTGGTGCACAAGGACACCCAGGTCTCGTTGCACTTCCCCTTTTCCCAATCTATTGCCGTTCAGATAATAATCTGCCTTCCTGTTTTTGCCGCCAAAGTGGATAACCTCGCATTTATCCACATTATACTGCATCTGCCATGCATCTGCCCAATCACCCAATCTGTCCATACTGGAGTTTCTCTGCATCCTCCTCACAGCACACACGCCCACCCAGCTTTGTGTCATCTGCAAACTTACATCTAGTTCCCTCGTCTAGATCATTAATATATATTGTGTATAACTGGGGTCCTAGCACGGATCCCTGCGGTACCCCACTAGTCACTGCCTGCCACTCGGAAAAAGACCCGTTTATTGCAACTCTTTGCTTCCTGTCTGCCAACCAGTTCTCTATCCAAGTCAGTACCTTACCCCCAATCCCATGTGCTTTAACTTTGAACGCTAATCTCTTATGCAGGACCTTATCGAAAGCCTTCTGAAAGTCCAAATACACCACATCTACTGGTTCTCCCTTATCTATTCTACCAATTACATCCTCAAAAAATTCCAGTAGATTAGTCAAGCATGATTTATCTTTTGTAAATCCATGTTGACTTTGTCCGATCCTGTCACTGTTTTCCAAGGGCTATTATATCTTTTATAATGGACTCTAGCATTTTCCCCACTACCGATGTCAGCCTTACCGGTCTATAATTCCCCGTTTTCTCTCTACCACCTTTTTTTAAATAGTGGGGTTACATTAGCTACCCTCCAATCCATGGGAACTGTTCCAGAGTCTATAGAATTTTGGAAGATGACCAGCAATGCATCTACTATTTCTAGGGCCACTTCCTTAAGTACCCTAGGATGTAGATTATCAGGCCCTGGGGATTTATTGGCCTTCAATCCTGCCAATTTCCCTAACACCATTTCTCTACAAATACTGATTTCATTCAGTTCCTCCCTCTCATTAGACCGTATCTTCCCCGACATCTCTGGGAGGTTATGTGTGTCCTCCTTTGTGAAGACAGAACCAAAGTATGTATTTAATTGGTCTGCCATTTCTTTGTTCCCCATTATAAATTCCCCTGATTCTGACTACGCTTGACTTCACCAATCTTTTTCTCTTCACATATCTATAGAAGCTTTTACAGTCAGTTTTTATGTTCCCTGAAAGCTTACTCTCATACTCTATTTTCCCCCTCTTAATTAATCCCTTTGTCCTCCTTTGCTGAATCCTAAACTGCTCCCAATCCTCAGGTTTGCTGCTTTTTCTGGCCAATTTATATGTCCTCTCCTTGGATCTTATGCTATCCCTAATTTCCCTTGTTAGCTACGGTTGAGTCACCTTTTTTGTTTTATTTTTATGCCAAACAGGGATGAACATTGCCTATCCACCGTCAACCCTTTAAGTAACATTCCCCAATCCATCCTAGCCAACTTGCGCCTCATACCATCGTAGTTTCCTTTATTTAAATTCAGGACCCTAGTCTCTGAGTCAACTACTTCACTCTCCATCTTAATGAAGAATTCTATCATATTATGATCGCTCCTCCCCAAGGGGCCTCGCACAACAAGATTGCTAATTAATCCTTTCTCATTACATAATACCCAGTCTAAGATGGCCTGATCTCTAGTTGGTTCCTCGACATATTGGTCCAGGAACCCATCCCGTATACACTCTAGGAATTCCTCCTCCACAGTATTGTTACTAATTTGGTTAGCCCAATCTATATGTAGATTAAAGTCACCCATGATAACTGCTGTGCCCTTATTGCACGCGTCTCTAATTTCCCATTTAATGCCATCCCCAACCTCCGCATTACTGTTTGGGGGTCTGTATACAACTCCCACTAACATTTTCTGCCCCTTGGTATTTCTCAGCTCTACCCATACAGATTCCACATCATCAGAGCTAATATCCTTCCTTACTATTGTGTTAATCTCCTCTTTAACCAGCAATGCTACCCCACCTCCTTTTCCTTTTTTGCCTGTCCTTCCTGAATATTGAATACCCCTGGATGTTGAATTCCCAGCCTTGGTCACCCTGGAGCCATGTCTCCATAATCTCAATTATATCATATCCGTTTACATCTATTTGCGCAGCTAATTCATCCACTTTATTATGAATGCTCCTTGCATTAAGACACAAAGCCTTCAGGCTTGTTTTTTTAACACTCTTAGACCTTTTAGAATTATTGTTTACTGTGGCCATGTTTGATTTACACCCTTGATTTCTCTGCCTTCCACTTTTGCTTTTCTCCTTCCTGTCTTTTGCTTCTATCCTTGCTTCCCTTTCCTCTGTCTCCCTGCACAGGTTCTCAACCCCCTGCCATTTTAGTTTAATCCCTCCCCAACAGCACTAGCAAACACTCCCCCGAGGACATCGGTCCAGGTGCAAACCGTCCAGTTTGTACTGGTCCCACCTCCCCTAGAATCGGTTCCAATGTCCCAGGAATTTGAATCCCTCCCCCTTGCACCATTCCTCTAGCCACGTATTCATCTGAAATATCCTTCTATTTCTACTCTGACTAGCACGTGGCACTGGTAGCAATCCTGAGATTACTACCTTTTTGAGGTCCTATTTTTTAATTTACTTCCTAACTCCCTATATTCAGCTTTTAGGACCTCATCCCGTTTTTTACCTATATGCACCACGACAACTGGCTGTTCACCCTCCCCCTCCAGAATGCCCTGCAGCCGCTCCGAGACATCCTTGACCCTATTGGGTTCAATATGCTCTGAAGGGTTGGGGTGGGTCTGCTGCAGAAATGCCATGTCGGCTTTCTCCTTGAGGTAAAACAGGATTTTCTTTCTGACAACGCAAACTGTTGACATTTGAGAAATTAGTTTGATTTCAACTAATAAAGGGGTTGGCCTGCTGTGTTATGTGCGTAGGGGTGGAGTTATGCTTGGTGCTGTGGCTTGCCAATGATGCTGTCCACTGATGAAGGTATGTAGAGGTTGTTTGTAGAGCTCCCAGGTATAGAACCATAGAAGCTTACAGCACAGTAGGAGGCTCCATGGGCTCTGGTCTCCTGAACTTTTACACAAATTAATATTGTGTAGTAAGTTGATATAATTGCTATGACACAAGACTAATTTAAATATTTTTTGGTAGGTACTGATCATAGTATGTAAAATATTGCACAGTATCTCTTCCTTAGTGTTTCTATTAATAAAAATCAGGAAATTTTCAGCTGTACTGTGACCATTTCCCTCTTTATTTGCAGGTTGAACACTATGCACCTTAAGCCATATCCAAAGCTTCAAAAGAAAGATGCATCTCTTGAATCAAGCCAAGAGGCACTTGGAGGGCTTTGCTCAAGCCAGCATGCGACTGTAAGAGTTGAAAGATGCCAATCCACCTGCAACAAACAGTCATGCTGTAAATCCATTACAGTTAGTACTGTGGCATCTCACATCAGCTTGTGGTGTCCAAGACCTTTTGGTTTCATTTCTCCAAGTAAAATGTGCAATATGAGGAATCCAGCTGATAATGTTACCTTTAAGGGAAGAAAGAAACACATGTCTGAAAATATTTTGCCTCCTTCAATTCATCAGGAAGAAGGGGAGGCACCACTGGATATCTGGGCGGTCATAAAACCTGGTAACACAAAGGAGAAAATCGCCTTCTTTGCAGCACATCAGTGCAATAACAGGACGGGTTCCATGAAAATAAAAAGCAGCTGGGATACCGAGGTCACAACTGCTAAACGCAGAAGGAAATCTGTTGATCTGGAGAAAGTAAAAATTCAACCAATGAGAAAAGATAGTGTGAAGGATGTTGACAGAAGGTGTTTACATGCTGACCCCCCAACAACCAGTAGCAGTGAGGAGAATTTTTCTGTAAATAGTGATAAACAAAATAGTGATGGACTGTGTCATAGTAGCTCCCTTTCTGTAGCAGAAATGGTGGCTCTTCTAGAACAAAGGGCAAATTCTCTACTCCCAGACTGTAGCAAAACGTTTACAAATGCCAATGCTAACCTGCCAGGTATTGCAAATTCAAAGGGAGGGTCCCCATCACCAGAAGCCATTTCTGCCACAGGACCCGAGTTTGGTTTAAGCCACAAAAAGTCCACTGAAAATAATAAACTACAGGGTGAATATGTTCGAGTTATAGAAGTTATAGCTAAGCTTGAATCTGAGTGCTTGAAAAATCAGCACGACAGAAATGGGGAGAGTTTGTCTAGGAATAATAGCTTTCGGAGAGGGGTGGGGAGGGTTTTGCTGACTAGTCCGCACCAGTCAGAGCAAAGCACCAAGAGTACGGAGGTTGTTAGATCATCCACTGGGATAACCAGAACAAGTGATAATATTGGGGAAAGCAAAGAACAATACAGCCACATAAGCACAAGCTGTCCTAAACCTTGCACTGAATCACAGGACGATGCTACACATGTTCCATCTCTAGCTATTAACATTTCAGGTGTTGTATTGGAGCTCTGTAACAAAGAGACTTCATTAACCTGCAAAGAAGAAATCTCATTGCCAAACAGTACCAGAGAAGTTTTCAGCAATGATGTTGGGATGTCAGTGGAGTCCTGTAATACCCCATCCCTGTGTTGGGAAACGGACAATAAGTTTGTATCAAACTTTACTTTACCAGGGAATGGTATGGGTGAGTATGCAAATGATTTTATTGTCGATGAGGAGCTGGTATCTTGTGTGGTGGATGTGAATCTGGTTAGTAGGCTGAATGGAGCAACAGAATGTACATCAGTAACTAGATCTAATCGGGAAGAACCTTGTGAGGAACCACTTCCTGGAGAATTATTTTTCACACTTGAACAGTCCCATATGAAAAACTTGGATTCAAATGAAAATACTACTGAGGAAATCCAGGATGTTGCACAATGCAGGGATGACTTTCTGACGGCTAAAAGCAGAACATTTGACAGAAGTTGCTTAGAAGCATATCAGGGCAATTCTCTTCTATCGTTTGGAACCACATGCCCTTCATTAACTGAGCCCTTTCCTCTAAGAAGGCAAGTATCTCATGAGTTCCTAGAAACACGCTTCAAAATCCAACAACTTCTTGAGCCTCGGCAGTACATGGCCTTTTTACCACACCACATCATGGTGAAGATTTTCATGTTTCTCCCTACCAAAACCCTGGCAGCTCTTAAATGCACATGCCATTATTTCAAGTTCATTATAGAAAACTATGACATTAGAGCAACAGATTCACGCTGGGTCTGTGACCCACGATACAAAGATGATCCATGCAAGCAGTGCAAAAAGCATTACTCAAAAGGGGATGTATCACCATGTCGGTGGCACTCAAAACCGTATTACAAGGTTTTACCCTATGGGCGCTCATACTGGATGTGTTGTTGGCAGACGGAAAAAGATTCACCGGGCTGTAAAATTGGGCTTCATGATAATAACTGGGTGCAGTCTTGTAATCACATCCAACAAATATGTGAAAAAGTAAAGAAGAAGAATGGAGAAGGAATGTGACTTTTTAAAAAAAGAATTCGTGGATTTGGTTTAGTCTGACTGGGGGTTTAAGAATATTCCTGTTGAATCGTCTGCTTCCTGTAGAAATTGGAATATTTTGTCAGTCCTGCACTGTTTACATTGTACAGTATGATCATATTGGCTTATATGAATCTGCATGTACAGAACTGCAGCAGCCATTAGCTGTGAGTGAAGTGCAGTATTTGCTCTATCATGTGTTTGATCAATGATAGTATTGTACTGTTAATGTAGCTGGCACAGCAACAAACCACTACAATGCAGCTATGTTAGTGTTGCAGTTAGTCTGTTTTAAATATTGGTCTTTCTTTTGAATAGTTTGTATATTCTACCTAAAATTACATTTAAGTGAAAATGCAAAATATTGGCGTGGGAATGAACTCAAAATACATGTTAACAAAATTGGCCACCTAAGACAGTTTTAGAATTACAATAGTCAAGTGTTGCTAGACGATGTTAGGGCAAGTACATGGAAAAAAATACGTTATTGGCATTGCAAAATTACAGGTTATGCAAAATGTGAAGCTGCTTGAAATTTTTCAGTAACATTGCTTGGATCTTCAGTTTTAATTTCCCGCTATCAGTGTACAGCAATGCTTGCTTTGGATTGATGAGTCGCACTGTTTTTTGGGAGCCTTTTTTCTGGTCTTAAAAGGAAATTAAGTGGAAGTGTATTTTCTTCGCTCTGCATTTTCATAAATCTCATTCAGGTAACCGATAGTTATAAAATGTAAGGGTGTTCACTAAGTGCATTCAACAAGTAGAGAAAGATATTTTGCACAGTGCAAAATACGATTTTTATTCCTACTTGGTATGTACATCTTTTGGTTTCTGAAAGCACTTCTGTACGTATTTTGCTATTTAGTCAACAAATGAACACATCCCTTTACTCAGTTAAGGTCAAAAATTTTGGAAGTGGAGAGTTATATAAACCCTTGTTGTATAAAGCAGTCATTTTAGTGAGATGGATGTTTTAAAAGAAATAAGATATAACTCAACTTTATATCAAAAATAAAATTCATTACATCATGGTAAACAGTGTTTTGATCCAACTGATCTAAATTTATCATAATTGAAATCTATTTTAAACAAAGCTCTCCACAAAAAAAAAGCCGTAACTCGCAAAATTGCGTCGTGGCATTCTAAAGTAGTGCTGAAAAAAATATCAGGCCTCATCCCCAAAAATATTAAGAACAGGCCATGTTTAAATCCAAGCAACATTTTAAATTGCCATGGTTCAACATAACTACTTCAGCTACAACACTAGAGTAAGATTCCAACACCCCTGTGGTTTTATGTTTTGAGTTCCAGTCAAAAGCTTTATGCAGCTTGACTTTAAAAAGATTCATTTTTAATTTTCCTCCTCCTTCCTCTTTTCCCCCATCTCAAAAAAATGAAAGTAGCAAAAAAAAAAGCACCCTCTCCTCTCCTTGATGGCATGGTCTGAATCAGGGGTGGACATTTTTTACGTGTGTGTGTGCGCATGTGTGTGTTTTAAAAAAAAATCTGACTTCTGGGGTTTCCCTTCAAAGGGAACAACTAACAAAATCCATCTCAATTCATGCTCCGGTACGAGTAGTTGTTTGTTTTCTCAAGTCTGGGGATAAATAGTATTTTATTTTTAAGAATATTGTACTTTTCTCTTTAACTGCAATATTGAAAATGTCCAACAACATGAAACAGTTGGTGAACTTTAAGGCTAAGACAGGAAATGCTGGAAACATTCAGCAGGTCAGGCAGAATCTGTGGAGAGAGGAAGGTAGGGTTCTGACGAAAGGTCATCGACCTGAAAAATGAACCCTATATTCCTTTCTCCATGGATGCTGCCTGGCTTGCTGTGTATTTCCAGCTTTTCCTGTGTTTTTTTTTCAGATTTCCAGCATCTGCAGTATTTTGCTTTTTGCTTAAAGCGATGACATTGTGCCTAGTTACCCTATAACAAAAATGATGCCTCCTTTTAAAAGTCACTGTCTATAACACTCCCAAGACTAGATTGTAAGAGTACTGTTGATGTATTCATTTTGCTAAATAAATCTTTAAGACTGCCTTTGCAAGCTTGGGATACATGACTTGATTACATATTTATACATATGTTCCTGATTGTAGTCAGAGCTAGGATTTTATTTTTGCATTGGTACTGTCCTGTAAACATGTGCATTACTTCAAATTTCATTAATTGTAGTAAGGTATCCCATCAAATGCAATAAATCTGGCACAAGCATGTATTTTTTTTTTAGTTTTTGATCACCAATGCACTTAACATTTTTCAGATGGTGCCTAAAAATGTTCACCTGTTGGCTACTGACTCCTTAATTCTGCATAACCTGTAACGCTGCATATGGCTTTGCTTCAGAATGTATTTTGCCCTTCACCAAACTTTTTTGCTGCTTGCTCCAAAACACTTTCACTTTTTGAGTGCTCGACGTTGCAAGCATCTCTATTTACATTTCAGCAGTTAGGATACACAATTGTATAGCTGCTGTTTCTGTGTGTCATGTACATTAACTTACAATTTTCTATAAGCTTAAAACAAATTGTAAAATGAATAAAATGGGACATTAATAAAAAAAATATTACTGGTTGTAAATGTTTGGTACCTAATATAGAAATTCATTATATCCCCTTTTCTGGATTAGATCTTTTAAAGTAGCCTTTCTTTACAGTAAACGTTTATCAATATTATGTTGGAAGCTGTATCAGACTCCAAATATTCCATTTGTTAATAAAGCCAAATTTTGGGTTGATTACAACTTAATCAACTTTTCACCATAGAAGTGGCTTGATCTTGGTTTTTGGCTACATTGTTTACAATTGCACCAGTACACAAGCCTCATTGTTCAGAACTTCGCTCTTGGGTCATAATTCTGAGCCATCTGTTACATGTTTTATCATGATTCTATCTGTTGTGTGTGTATCTGTTACCAGTAGTTAGGTTATTTATACCTGTCCTACGCCTGCATTGTTGCCTTTTTGTTTTTTTAATGTGCAAATATTGAACTGTATGTGATTTACTTAATAATTATGAGTAACTCTCCTGTTGAATTGGTTAGACCACACCTGGAGTACTGTAATAACAACAGAAAACGCTGGAAAAACTCAGCAGGCGAGGCAGCATCCGTGGAGAGAGAAACAGAGTTAACGTTTCAGGTCGAAGACCTTTCATCAGAACTGGAGACAGCAGGAAATCAAATAGATTTAAAGCAAGGATAGAGCTGGGAAAAGGGGGAGGGGATAAAAGAACGAAAGGAGAGATTAAGAGACACTGGAGTACTGTGTTCAGTTATGGGCACCACACCTTAGCAAGAATATATTGGCCTTGGAGGGAGTGCAGTGCAGACTTATCAGAATGATACCTGGACTCCAAGGGTTGTTATGAGGAGAGATTACACAAACACTCTGTTGCAAAGAGATATTAATAGATTAAGTGAATGGGCGAAATTGGTAAGTGGATTTCAATATATGCAAGTGTGAGCACATCCACTTAGGTGATTTGATCGAAGTTTTCAAGATATTAACAGGAACTAATAGGGTAGATAGAAAGAAACTATTTCTGCTGGTTGGGGATTCTAGGACTAGGGGACATAGCCTAAAAGTTAGAGCCAGGCCTTTCAGGCGTGAAGTTAGGAAACGCTGCTATGTGCAAAGGGTGGTAGAAGTTTTGAACTTTTTTCCGCAAATGACAGTTGATGTTAGGTCAATTAATTTTAAATCCGAGATTGATTTTTTGTTGAGGGATAGGTGGCAAAAGTAGGTATAAAGAGTTAGGTCACAGGCCAGCCATGATCTCATTGAATGGCGGAACAGGCTCGAGGGGCTAAATGGCCTACTGCTGTTCCTATAATTAGATCAGTGCAGGGAGAGGAGTGAATCACTGGAGGCCAGAAGAAGTGGGGTGGGGGGCGGTGTGAAGGGCACAGTAGAACATAGAGGCTAGAGAAGAGTTGGGGGGGGGGGATGACTTTTATGCTGTTGGGAACATAGGTGTTTTTAAACATTGATTGTAGTCCTTATATTCTCTTGAGCCAGGATAGTCCAAGGCATCAACAGGTTTTAAGGAGGGCCAGGTGGAGTGGCAGACTTGGGTCTCTAGTGTCGCAGCTGAGGACTGCACTAGTTCCAAATAGGCTGAAGTGGGAAGGGGGTGTAAAAGGGAAAGAGGTGTGGTGGAGCCAAGGGGAGAGGGGAAGGGAAGAAAAGGGATGGCATGGGTAAAAAGAGGATAGGGAGAGCAGCAGGGGATAATGGGGGTGGGATGATGAGAGGTTGGGACAGAAGGTGGGAACATTAACATGGCTTTGTTAAATAAAGCTCTTATAAAATTGATGCCTTATAAAGCTCTTTACATTTTCTGGAATATTGATGGCAAATACCAGGTAAACAGCTGTTTGGGGAGGGGTGGAGGTTGAAGGAAACCTGTAAAGGAACAAAACTTTTAAACATCGATTTAAATTTGAATGTGAAAGTGCCTCCTTCCTGCTTGCTTACCTCTACCACCATGACTGATGGCTGACGCATTGGAAGCTCCGAAACGTGAGCTGCTCTGCAGTGACACCCAATGGGCAGAGACAGCAACTGTATGCAGATTCATAAACTGCATAAAACAAGAGCTAATGGGCTGGATTTTGCGATAGAACTAATGGTGAGGCAAACTGCGCTCATCACTATTTACGTGAAAATTGGGCAGCAACTTCTGGCAACCTTGTGTAGTTAAACACAGAAATCATGAAGTTGCTGTCAGAGATGCCCTGCTCCTCCAAAAGCTGTGCGATAACGATATCTTGCCGAGAGACTCACTAGTCAAATACGGCGTGAAGTTTCTGTACTTACCTGATGTATACCCACTAAATTCGTCAGAAAAAGTTGGGGCTTGTCCATTCCAGTGTAAGTATCCTTTTAGATAAATCTTAATTACTGCCAAACAACACCTCTGGCACTGAAAATTTACTTTTACAAGTGTGGAGTCTCATTCCTTCAGATTTTAATTATTGTTGGAGTTTTAAAATAAAATAAATTTCTTTTTACTTTGTCTCTTTTATCTCTCTCCCTTAATCCAGTCTTTCTTTCCCTCTCTATTTCACTTTCTGTACCTGATTTGACATTGAATTCCATATTCTCCCTAATATTTCCAGGTTCAGATTCTGCACTGCTTATTAATGGTTCTTCAATCTGATTGGTTGAGGTACACAGTTGCTTGTCCTGTTTACCCTAGGTCCCAAATGCTCTGTAGAGGGTGCTGCACCATTTGGAACTCTAATTTATAGTAAGTTCCAGTGCAAAACCACAAAGAAAGTCTATGGGCAAATACAAGTGTAACAAACTGTTGGCACCGTTCGTTTGCCACTGACTGCAAAATCCGGTCCATTGTGTTAGCAGTTGAGGACTTGATAGATAGGCGTTACTATGGTTAGCTTACACGTAACATTGGAAAAGCACCATCACTGTGACAACTACAGGTGTAACAGGTATTCTGTTCCAGTAACATACATGAAAATTATTTAAAAATCTATTCATTATTACAATTGAATGGAACAGGTACATTTAAATTGTGCATTATGATTTAAGGCTGCTCTAAATTAAAATCTCCAGTTCTTCAAAAGAAGGGATATGGGGATAGGGCAGGAAAGTGGAGTTGCGGTAGAAGATCACCCATGATCTTATTGAAGGCAGAGAAGACTCGAGGGGGAGTATGGTCTGCTGCTCCTATTTCTTGCGTTCATATATATTACAGGTAATTTTAAAGGGGAAAAAAAAGCCGTAAGGGTCAGTTGATCTCGAGCTTTTCAATGCATTTTGAATATATATTAGATTGGAACGTTATATTTCAGGTGGATGTAAATGACCCTGTGGCACTATTTGAAGAAGAGCAGGAGAATTCTGGTGTGCTGGGCAACATTCATCCCTCAACCAACACCACCAAAACAGATTAATTGATCACTTATCCTGTTGCCGTTCGTGGGATCTTGCAGTGTGCAAACTGGCTGCTGCATTTGCCTTCGTACCGACAGTGACTACACTTCAATAACTGATTGTGAAGTGCTTTGGGAGGTCCTGAGGCTGTGAAAGGCTCTATTTTATCTGACTGTTAAATATAAAGTTTTAGCCACTTGGCTTACTAGAGTATACTCAAGTTAAAGATGTGATCAGACACATTATTTTGATTGCTAGCATAAGAACAGTTCCTTTTGAAGGACTGGGGATTTTAATTTAGCAGTCTTAAATCATAATGCACAATTTAAACGTAGCGTAAAAATATCTGTGAAACCTTTGATTCAATTGCAATAATGAATAGATTTTAAAATAATTTTCATGTATGTTACTGGAACAGAAATAAAAGAAATAACTTGCATTTATATAGCGTCTTTCACAAAGTGTTTCACAGCCGATGAAGTACTAAGTGGAAACTTAGTTTTTTTTGGCAGTACTTCATATAATTCGTATATAAATTAAGTATTCATTTACATGCCACTTTTTAATCTCTAGATCTCAACTTACCATTTTTTAAAACTAGCAAAAATAGCTAACAATCTTTGTCATTTATACATACCTCACACACCATAGGAACAGGCTGAATCCTGCTTTGGTTCTGGGGAATCACTTTTTTTTTGTCCTGATGTCATGGGCACTGCCCCCCTCCATATGACATCCTGCTGGTGCCCTGTATAAAACCCCAGGGTATGGACAACACCTCAGCTATTCTCTACTTCCCCTACACCCCACACTTTTTAGAAGGTTCCACAAGCTTCCACTATTGCTTTTATTTGACTTCTAGAATTGGTTCCTGCAGTTTTCAGTGAGTTTTAGGAGAGATCATTACAGGTTTTGGCCCTTGTAAATATTTAGTTGTTAGACTTTTAAATGTCTTGTCTGTTTCACTTCTAGTTGATTTCTGGTGTGCAAGCTTGGGGAGTGCTGACTCCTTGCTAAAACTCCAGGATATTAGGATTCTATTTTGAAGGCAATTTTTCCAAATTAGTTGGTTCAGGTACAGAATGCACTGTTTTCAAAGTCCTTGTTGGAGTTCTTTGTCCTCATGCCTTCAGCAAGGAATCTGAGATTCTTGGGTAATCCAGTAGAGTTTTATTGCTCTAGGTGATATCTCCAAAATATAGCTTCTTCTCTCGGAAGAAAAGCATCAAGGAGTGGGTGCTCCCCCGCCCCGCACGATAGAATTTGGTACCTTTGCTCTTGGACCTAATCTCAGTGATCTATAGAATGTAGAGCTCAGTACCTTGGCTTTGACCAAGAACCAACAGTTTTGTGTGAGGACATGATATTAGACCAATGGATATCAGATGCACTCTTTCATCCCAGCTGCTGCTGTGCCTAAGATATTTAGGTAGTGTGAAAATTAGCACTACATATGTTGTTCAAACCTAGACCCATTAAGTAATGTATTCTCTGGTCACTGAAACAGAAGCTTCCTTACAGTCTGCTGATCACTTTGCAGGGGGGTATAACCGGATTGTCTACCGCCCTCCCCAAGCCTCGTTCTGAGTTTCTCCATGATAATCATTCCTCCTTTCCTCCCTCAGCCTCTGCACTGAGCGATGACTCATTCGCGGTGATTTCAATCTCCATCTCAACTCGCCTTTCCCTCTGATTTCACATCCCCCTCTCTCCTACCAACCCCACTTCCTTGTGTCTGCTCCTGGAAAAAAACTTTCCCAAATTGCTGACAACTGCCGAGGCTTTTTGCCTTCCATTGGCAACAAGAATTCTGCAGCTGTCGATATGCTCAACCACTCCCTCACTTTCACCTTTGATACCCTTGTCCCCCAGTAAAACCTTTATCCTCTCCCATCGCAGCCATTTCCCACAGTATACTTCCCATCTTTGCTCCCTCGACATCAAGGGGTGCAGACTTAAGTGTAGCTGGCACACAACTAGTTCAGCCATCCATCACCAGATCTGGCTGGACCACATCAAGCAATTGTAGGCCCTCACTGTCATCCGCCAAAACCACCCATTACTCCAGAATTATCCTAGAGAGCAAAAATAATCCCTAGCTTCTTTTCTCCACTATCGACCATCTCCTGAAACCCCACTTGGCAGTCCCCTCCACCCTCACCTCCAACAACAAATGCAAGGAGCTCGTGGGCATCTTTGTCACTAACATTGAGACCATCTGTTTGGCTACCTTTGCTTCTCCCCCCCCCCCCCCTCCCTCCTTCCCATTGCAAACAAAGTCAAACCTCCCTCAGTCTCTCCCCACACCCTAACCTGGACCCTGTGTTCTTCACTAGTTTTTCCTCATATCTTCTGTCATTCCTTCTCCAAGCTTTCATTTTGGCCATGACTCACCTGCTCCCATGACCCTATTCCCACTAAATTTCTGACCACCTATCTACACTTCCTGACCCCCACACTAGCTGACAACATAAATGGTTCCCTCTTACTGTCGCCCTCCCTTTCAAAACAGCTGTCGTAACCTCCTTCCTAATAAAAAAAAAACCATTCAACTCATCTGTCCTTGCAATGTACCACTCCATCTGCGGTCTGCACAGAGCGGGATTAAACGGAGTGGACATGAACAGAGTGTTTTATTCGGAGAAGAGGGGGAAGGAGTTGATATTTTTTGCCTACACTACTTATAGTGCTTTGTGTTGCAGGTAAATATATAATTTCAGTACCCTGAACTTAATCTAGATCAAGTAGGTAGTCAAGAAACTACACTAAACCAAGTTACCTAATTAAATAAAACAAGGTCATATAGGGATGGCAGTGCAGGTGGTGTACCGCAACTGCATCATGTGGAAGTTTGTGGAGAGCATTGTGATCCCGGACAGCCACGTTTGCAGTAAGTGCCTACATCTTGAGGAACTTCAGCTCAGTTTTTTTAGCTGGAGTCTGAGGTGCAGACATTGCAGGGCATCAGGGATGGGGAGAGTTACCTGGACACTTTGAAGGGTGTGACTGCAACTCAGGCAGGTAAGGGGACCCCAGGTGCAGTGGGGGAGGAGCCTTAGCCCTTGTCCAACAGGTATGAGCTTCTTGCTGCCTGTGTGGATGAGGGAAAAGCCTGCAGGATGGATGAGCAAGCTGACCACAGCACCATGGTACAGGAGGCCATTCAAGTGGGGGGGGAGTGAAAGGGAATGTAGCTTTGGTAGGGAACAGTATAGTCAGGGGGAGATATACTTTTCTCTGCAGCCGTGACCGAGAGTTCCAAAGGTTGTGTTGCCTGCCTGGTGCCAGGGTTAAAGACAGCTCCTCGGAGCTGGAAGAGAACTTGCAGTGGGAGGGGGAGGATCCAGTTGTCGTGGTCCACGTAGGAACCAACGACATAGGTAGAACTGGGAATGAGGTTCTGCTGAGGGAGTTTGAGGAGCTAGGATCCAAATTAACAAGCAGAATCTCAAAGGCAATAATCTCTGGATTGTTACCTGAGCCACGTGCAAATTGGCATAGGGACAAACAGATCAGCAGTTTAAATGCGTGGTTCAAAGAGTGGTATGGGAGGAAGAGGTTTCAGTTCATGGGGCACTGGCACCAGTACTGGGGAAAGAGGGAGCTGTTCCGTTGGGATGGGCTGCACTTAAACCGGGCTGGGACCAGTGTCCTGGCGAACTGAAAAACTAGGACAGTAGACAGGGCTTTAAACTAATGAAGGGACGGGGTGGGAGGATTCAGGAAAGAGTAAATTTAAAAGCAGCATGAGAAATGTCAAGGCTCCAGAGCAGAGTAGAGTTTTGGGTAAAAATAAGCAGAGTGGGTCAGGAAGGGACAGAGAGTAACAAAGGTAATAAAGCATCAGTGACTAAGGTGAAATCAGGGAAAAAGAGAAATAAGTCAAAGCTAAAGCTATATCTAAATGCACGAAGCATTCGCAACAAAATAGATGAATTAATAGCGCAGATAGAAATTAACAGTTTTGATGTAATAGCCATAATGGAGACATGGTTGCAAAGTGGCCAAGGTTGGGAACTAAGTATTCCAGGATACTTAACTTTTAGAAGAGATAGGCAAAATGGACGAGGAGGGGTGGCCCTCAAAATAAAGGATGGGATAAAGACAGTAGAGAGAAAGGATCTTAGCTCTGAAAATCAAGAAGTAGAGTCAGTTTGGGTGAAGCTAAGCAACAGCAAGGGGCAGAAAACATTGGTGGGAGTTGTTTATGGGCCCCCAAACAGTAGTTGTAATGTACGGCAGAGTATAAATCTGGAAATTTAGAGGCGCATGTAACAAGGGTAATACAGTGATCATGGGGGGACTTTAATCTACATATGGACTGGGCAAACCAAATTTGCAGTAATAGTGTGGAGGATAAATTCATGGAATGTATGCAAGATAGTTTTTTAGATCAGTATGTTGAGGAACCAACCAGGGAACAGGCTATTTTAGATCTAGTATTGTGCAATGAGAAAGGGTTAATTAATAACCTTGTAGTAAAGGGGCCTTTAGGGAAGAGTGACCATAATATGATAGGATTTTATATTCAGTTTGAAAGTGATTTAGTTAAATCCGAAACTAGGGTCTTAAATCTAAACAAAGCAAACTACTTGGGTATGAGGGCCGAGTTGGCTACGAAAGATTGGGAAACTACATTAAAAGGTATGACGGTAGAGAAGCAATGGCTAGCATTTAAAGAATTAATACATAATTTACAACAAATATACATTCTTTTAAGGCACAAAAAACCCACAGGAAAAGTGGTCCAACCGTGGCTAACAAGAGAAGTTAAAGTATTAGATCAAAGGAAGAGGCTTATAATGTTGCCAAAAAGAGCAGTAAGCCTGAGGATTGGGAGGATTTTAGAATTCAGCAAAGGAGGACCAAGAAATTGATAAAGAAAGGGAAAATAGAATGAGAGTAAACTAGCGAGAGACATAAAAACAGACTGCGAAAGCTTCTATAGGTACGTAAAAAGGAAAAGATTAGCGAAAGTAAATGTGGGTCCCTTACAGGCTGAGATAGGAGAATTATAATGGGGAATAAGGAAATGGCAGAGAAATTAAACAAATACTTTGTGTCTCCCTTCACGGAAGAAGACGCAAAAAACTTCCTGGAAATAGTGGAGAACCAAGGCTCTAGCAAGAATGAGGAACGGAAAGAAATTAGTATTAGTTAAAAAAAAGTACTGGAGCAATTAATGGGACTGAAAGCCAATAAATCCCCTGGACCTGATGGCCTACTTTTGAAAGAGGTGGCTATAGAGATAGTGGATGCATTGGTTGTCATTTTCCAAAAATTCCAGATTCTGGATTGGTTCCTGCGGATTGGAAGGTAGCAAATGTAACCCCACTATTTAAGAAAGGAGGGAGAGAGAAAACGGGGAACTACAGCCCAGTTATAGCCTGACATCGGAAGTAGGGAAAATGCTAGAATCTATTATTCAGGACGTGGTAACAGGGCACTCAGAAAATAATAGGATTGGGCAGAGTCAACACGGATTTATGAAAGGGAAATCGTGTTTGACAAATCTGTTGGAGTTTTTTGAGGTTGTAACTAGCAGAATAGATAAGGGGGAACCAGTGGATTTGGATTTCCAGAAGGCATTTGATAAGGTGCCACACAAGAGGTTATTAAATAAAATGAGGGCTCATGGAATTGGGGGTAATATACTAGCATGCATTGAGGATTGGTTAACGGACAGAAAACAGAGTGTAGGAATAAACGAGTCATTTTCAGGTTGGCAGGCTGGAACTAGTGGGGTACCGCAAGGATCAGTGCTTGGGCCTCAGCTATTCACAATCTACATCACTGATTTGGATGAGGGGACCAAATGTAATATATCCAAGTTTGCTGATGATACAAAGCTGGGTGGGAATGTAAGTTGTGAGGAGGATGCAAGGAGGCTTCAAGGGCATATAGACAGGCAAAGTGAGTGAGCAAGAACATGGCAAATGGAATATAATGTGGAGAAATGTGAAGTATTCCACTTAGGTAGGAAAAATAGAAAAGCAGAGTATTTTTTAAATGGTGAGAGATTGGGAAATGTTGGTGTTCAGAGGGACCCGGGTGTCCTTATACACGACTCACTGAAAGTTAACATGCAGGTACAGCAAGCAATTAGGAAAGCAAATGGTATGTTGGCCTTTTATTACAAGAGGATTTGAGTATTAGAGTAAAGATGTCTTACTGCAATTATATAGGGCCCTGGTGAGACCACACCTAGAGTATTGTGTACAGTTTTGGTCTCCTTACCTAAGGAAGGATATACTTGCCATAGAGGGAGTGCAATGAAGGTTCACCAGACTGGTTCCTGGGATGGGGGGATTGTCCTATGAGGAGAGATTGAGTAGACTAGGCCTATATTCTCTAGCGTTTAGAAGAATGAGAGGTGATCTCATTGAAACATACAAAATTCTTACAGGGCTTGACAGGGTAGATGCAGGGAGGATGTTTCCCCTGGCTGGGGAGTCTAGAATCAGGGGTCACAGTCTCAGAATAATGGGTCGGCCACTTAGGACTGAGATGAGGAGAAATTTCTTCTGAGGGTGGTGAATCTTTGGAATTTTCTACCCCAGAGGGCTGTGGAGGCTCAGTCGTTGAGTATATTCAAGACAGAGATCGATAGATTTTCAGCTATTAAGGGAATCAAGGGATATGAGGATAGTGCAAGAAAGTGGAGATGAGGTAGATCAGCCATGATCTTAGTGAATGACGGAGCAGGCTTGAAGGGCCAAATGACCTACTCCTGCTCCTATTTCTTATGTTTTTATCTCCAACCTCCCTTCTCCAAATCATTGAACATGTCACCTCCCAAGTCCATGCCTATCTTTCCCACAACTCCATGTTTGAATCCCTCCAATTAGGTTTCAGCCCCTCCTGCAGCACTGAAAGGACCCTAATCAAAGTCACAAATTACATCCTCTGTTACTGTGGTGCATTTTCCCTCCTCGTTCTGTCTGCAGCCTTTGACGGGGTTGACCTTAAATGTCTCTCTTCTATTGTCCAGCTCTGTAGAATTGCCCTCTCTTGGTTCCACTCTTTCCTATCAAGTTATTGCCACTGCAACAATGGTTTCTCTTCCCACCCTGCAACAGTACCTCTGCAGATCCTAAAGATCTGCTCTTGACCCCTTCCTCAGCTACATGCTGCTCCTTGGCAACATTATTAGACGTTGGGTCAGCTTCCACATGTATGCTGACAACATCCAGCTCAATGTCTCCACCAGCTCTTTACACCTCCATTGCCTGTGTTGTCTTGACTGCTTATCTGACATCCAGTCTTGGATGAGTGCAATTTCCTCCAGTTAAATTGTCATGATTTTTATTTCTGAATGCAAATGGAAGATGTTGGGCAACATGTAGCAGATTAAAGGTCGGCTTATGAAGTTCAGCAGCAGTTGAGGGTGGGGTGCTGGGCTTTGGTAGTATTGGGGGATGATTCTGGGATATGGTAGTACTGCACATGGGGAAACTGGGAGATGAAATGTGGATTTAGTTCTCTGGATCATTCTGGCAGCAATGGTGGAGCATGCAAGAGTCCAGAACCATTGGGGGCTTCCAGAGTCTGGCAGGTTATAAGAACATAAGGAAATAAGAGCAGTAGGCCATTCGGCCCTTCAATACGATCATGGCTGATCTTCCATCTCAACTCCACCTTCCCGCACTATCCCCATATCCCTTGATTCCCTTAATACCCAAAAATCTATCAATCTTTGTCTTGAATATACTCAACGACTGAGCATCTACAGCCCTCTGAGTAGAGAATTCCAAAGATTTACAACCCTTTTTGAGTGAAGAAATTTCTCATCTCAGTCATATAGTAGTACTGTGGACTGGGGCCTAGCATTGGAGAGTGTTGGCAGTGATATGGTCCATCAGTACTGGAGACAGAGAGGATCTTTGGTTGTGTTAACACTGGGGTGACTGTGGAAGGGATTCTGTAGTGTCCGTATTGGGGTGGTGAACTGGATCCCTGGTCTGGGATCACTCGGGGATTGGACCTGAGGTCTGAGAGAATGAGCAGGCAGTCTCCAGGTCTGATAACACAAGAAGCTGCCCCACCTTACCCCATGCCCATTTCCAGCTACTAGGTGTTCCCAAGCCCATTCCTAGCTAATAGGCAGTTCCAGTTTGTTAAAGGCTAATTCCTAGCTGTTGGGTGTTGCTGGTTTGTCAGACATGTTTGCAACTTGAAGCTAGTTTCAGTGCTATATGCATTTTAATACTGTGTTTTCCAGTTATTCTCATTAGTATTAAAATGCATGTAGCACCAGGACTGGCCTAATAGGCTGGAATGTGCCAAGAGGTAACTGGAAATTGATCAAGGTGGCCAAGAACATGCCAGACAGGATTGGCAGGGCAGCAGCAGGGTATAAAAAAAAGTGGACCTCCCATAGGTTTTCTTACGCCGCACCAGGAGCACAGATTATAGCCTTTGAGCCCCAGGCCACTGATAAGAGATTAGGCCTCGGGGCAAAATATAATAGATACATGTACAACAGGAGTTGGGAAATTTTATGGGTAAGTTGAAATATTTTTTGCAAAATGTTTGACTTTGCATGTTATAATTTGTATTGTTTACCTGAGTATAGTTGACTGGTCAATGGGAAAGGGCAGACATTTTGCAAAAAGTATTTTGAATGACTATGCTGTTGTACATCAATCAAGAAGGTGCGAGTAATTTCAATTAAGATGTGGAAAGTTTGAATATGAGCCATTCAACTAAGTGTGGCAGAAAATTCCCTAGGATTTTTGACTATGATTAAGTGTGACTGAAATTGTGGTTTGACTTGAAATGCAAACTAGCTGCACAACAACTTGCATTTATATAGCATTTTTAATGTAGAAAAATGTCCCAAGGTGTTTCATAGAGGCAGGAGAAAACAAACCATTTTTATAATAGCAAATCTGCTGTGGTGCTGTTCATGGTAAGTCAATGGATGCAATGTTTTATAAGGACAGGAGTATTACAAAATTACAAGGTTTTACAGCACAGAAATGGGCCATTCGGCCCAACAGGTCCATGCCAGCCTCCTCCCACCCCATCATCATCATCCTTCTATTCCTTTTCCCTCAACAATACTCAAGAAGCTCGACACCATCCAGGACATAGCAGCCCGCTTGATTGGCACCCCATCCACCACTGGCGTACCGTGGCTGCAGTGTGTACCATCTACAAGATGCACTGCAGCAACTCGCCAAGGCTTCTTCGGCAGCACCTCCCAAACCCACGACCTCTTCCACCTAGAAGGACAAGGGCAGCAGGCGCATGGGAACACCACCACCTCCAAGTCACACATCATCCTGGCTTAGAAGTATATCGCTGATCCTTTATCATCGCTGGGTCAAAATCCTGGAACTCCCTACCTAACAGGACTGTGGGAGTACCATCAACACGGACTGCAGCAGTTCAAGGCGGCGGCTCACCACCACCTTCTCAAGGGCAACTAGGGATGGGCAATAAATGCTGGCATTGCCCGCAACGCCCTGATCCCATAAACGAATAAAAAAAAATGTGCTTATCGTATACAGCTATGCTATTTGCCTCAACTACTCCTTGTGGTAGCGAGTTCCACATTCTAACCACTCTGGGTAAAGAATTATCTCCTGAATTTCCGATTGGATTTATTAGTGATTGTTACTTATGGTCCCTAGTTCTGGTTCGCCCACAAGTGGAAATATCTTCTCTACATCTACCCTATCAAATCCTTTCATACAAGTTTCACATAACTTCTCTGCTTTTCAATTGTAGTACAGCACAGAAGGAGGCTATTCAGCCTATCGATTCTGCACTGGCTCTTTCAGAGCAATCCATTAATTCCCACTCCCCTGCTCTTTCCCCATATTCCTGCAATTTTTTCTCCTTTCAAGTATTTATCCAATTCCCTTTTGAAAGCTACTGTTGAATCTGTATCCACCACCCTATCAGGCAAATCTTAACCACTCGTTGCATTAAAAAAAAGTTTCTTCTCATGTCGCTGCTGGTTCTTTTGCCAATCGCCTAAAATCTGTGCCCTCATTATCGACTCTTCAGCCATTGGAAACAGTTTATTTACTCTATCTAAACATAAGACGTAGGAGCAGGAATAGGTCATTTGGCTCCTCGAGCCTGCTCCGCCATTCAATAAGATCATGGCTGAATGATCTGTTCATGATATTAAACACTTCTATCAAATCTCCTCTTAGCCTTCTCTGCTCCAAGGAGAACAACCCCAGTTTCTCCAGTCTATCCACATAAACTGTAATCCCTCACCCCTGGAACCATTCTAGTAAATCTCTTCTGTACACTCTCCAAAGCCTTCACATCCTTCCTAAAGTGTGGTGCCCAGAATTGGACACAATACTCCTGCTGGGGCTGAACTAGTGTTTTATATAGGTTTAGCGTAACTTCCTGGCTATTATACTCTGCCTCTATTTATAAAAATGAGAAGTCGCACAACACCAGGTTATAGTCCAACAGATTTATTTAAAATTACAAGCTTTCGGAGCTGTCGCTCCTTCTTCAGGTAGGGTAGCTGTGAGAGAATCTCCCAGAATTCACAATATAAAACACAGAAAAAATGTATTCAAATCTTTCCCTACATCAAAGACACACTAAGAGCACAGCCAAGGGAAAGATTTGAATACATTTTTTCTGTGTTTATATTGTGAATTCTGGGAGATTCTCTCACAGCTACCCTACCTGAAGAAGGAGCGACAGCTCCGAAAGCTTGTAATTTTAAATAAATCTGTTGGACTATAACCTGGTGTTGTGCGACTTCTCATTTTTGTCCACCCCAGTCCAACGCCGGCATCTCCACATCATGACCTCTATTTATAAAGCCCAGGATCTCGCATGCTTTCTGAACTGCTTTGTTAACCTGTCCTGCCACCTTCAAAGATTTGTGCACAAACACCCCCAGGTGTCTGTTCTTGCACCCCCTTTAAAATTGTACCATTTAGTGTGTATGGTCTCTCTTCATTCTTCCTACCATAATGTATCACCTCACACTTCTCCATGTTGAATTTCATCTGCCATGTGTCCGCCCATTCCACCAGCCTATGTCCTCTTGAAGTCTATTACGATCTGCCTCACTGTTTACTACACTTCCAAGTTTTGTGTTATCTGCAAATTTTGAAATTGTGCCCTGTACCCCCAATCGGTGGCTTAAAAACACTTTAGTGAGAAGAGGCCACATATGAATTGATAAACTGATTTATTTTACACCAAGCAAATCAATGTAAATCACCAGTTATAATCAAAATTAATTTCACTTAACTTCAGACTCCTCCACGTGAAAAGAAAAAAATAAACCATATCACACTATCCCATCTTAGTGAGCTAATGTAACATTTTCCTGGTCAGCTTTCTGGTTCTGATTTACCCTGAGCTTATGAGTAATTTTTCCATTTTTAGACCCAGGCTCCATTCCCAAAATTAATTGGACTTACTGACTTTACATGGCCTTTGGCTGCCTCCTCAAAAACTTACCCATTCAGGGATTCGCCCATATGCTTGTCTATTAAGCCAGCTGCTTCTTCCACCTTCCTCGAATGCAAGGCCCTAGAAACCATCTGAGATTCTCAAAATAAATGGGATCATCTTGACGTAATAACTGGATGAGTCAGTTGACTTTTAGTTGCTCAGTTCAAAGTGGTATGTGAACATCTACATTCCACAAACTGGCTAGTCTAGCTTTAATGTACCTCTTCAATGTCTGGCTCATTAATAACTCCTCTTGGTTGCATTAGCTGCACATGGCTGTAAACAAGATTTTAAACCCATATGAACTCACTGATTTAAAATACCACTCAAAATGTAACTCATTTCCAAATTCTTTTGTGGAGAAATGGTCCAAAAAACTCAAAACCTGACACCCCCACTGCCACCTATTCTTGCTGCCATTTTAGACATCACTTACTGTTGAATATACTTAAAAAGAATTTGTAAAGAAACAAAAAGTTACTTTTATAGGAGCACAAAATAATCAAAACTACAATCAAATTTCCCACAAAGGGTTCCGATCTCCAGTCGGAATGGTCAATTAGACTTCAGTCTTAAAGGGACACACACCTATAGCATGTTCTAATCTGCTCAGTATCCAATCAGTGCTTCAAATAGATTATTTTTGTAGTGATCACAAAATAACAAGGTTTCAGATAAAGACTGAGAATTACATAAATAAGACAAAGACCAAAGTAATAAGTTGGAAAAAAGCTGATTTTGAGCAAATAAGAATTGAACTAGCGAAAATAAACTCACAAACAAAGAAACAGAACAGCAGTGGGAAACATTTAAAATGGTGATCAAGAGTGTCCAGGAGGAATACATTCCACTAAAAAGCAAAAACAAACCAGCCAGTGGATGAATAAAGAAATACGGGCAAAATTGAAACTAAAGAAAAAGGCAAACACTAAGTATATAGACAACAAAAGGGAATATGAAAAGGTTAGGAAAGAAGTGGGGGGAAAAACAATTAGGAAGGCCAAGAGAAACTACAAAATTAAATTATCAAGAAATATAAAAAGAAATGGTAGTCTACAGACACAAATAACAAAAGAAATATCAGGATGGAAATAGGGCCACTAAGGGATACACATGATAAACTCACAGGTAATGACAGAAATATTAAATAATTACTTTGCCTCTATTTACCAGGGAAACCAACATGATGGACACGACATTAGAAAAACAGACCAAAAAGGATATAAAGACATTTAAGATAATTGATAAACTAATCAAGCTTAGAGGATAAAACCCCTGGTCTCATAATATGATAGAATTCTTCATTAGGATGGAGAGTGAAGTAGTTGAATCAGAGACTGGGGTCCTGAATTTAAATAAAGGAAACTACGATGGTATGAGGCGTGAATTGGGTAGGATTGATTGGGGAATGTCACTCAAAGGGTTGACGGTGGATAGGCAATGGCAAACATTCAAAGACTGCATGGATGAACTACAGAATTTGTTCATCCCAGTGTGGCATAAGAATAAAACAAAAAGGGTGACTCAACCGTGGCTAACAAGGGAAATTAGGGATAGCATAAGATCCAAGGAGAGGGCATATAAATTGGCCAGAAAAAGCGGTAACCTTGAGGATTGGGAGCAGTTTAGGATTCAACAAAGGAGGACAAAGGGATTAATTAAGAAGGGGAAAATAGAATATGAAAGTAAGCTTGCAGGGAACATAAAAACTGACTGTAAGAGCTTTTATAGATATGTGAAGAGAAAAAGATTAGTGAAATCAAGTGTAGGTCCCTTGCAGTCAGAAGCGGGGGAAGTTATAATGGGGAACAAAGAAATGGCAGACCAATTAAATGCATATTTTGGTTCTGTCTTCACAAAGGAGGACACAAATAACCTCCCAGAGATGTTGGAGAACATAGGGTCTGATGAAAGGGAGGAACTGAAAGAAATCAGTATTTGCAGGGAAATGGTGTTAGGGAAATTGACGGGATTGAAGGCCGATAAATCCCCAGGGCCTGATAATCTACATCCTAGGGTACTTAAGGAAGTGGCCCTAGAAATAGTAGATGCATTGCTGGTCATCTTCCAAAATTCTATAGACTCTGGAACTGTACCCATGGATTGGAGGGTAGCTAATGTTACCCCACTATTCAAAAAGGGTGGTAGAGAGAAAGCGGGGAATTACAGACCGGTAAGCCTGACATCGGTAGTGGGGAAAATGCTAGAGTCCATTATAAAGGGTGTAATAGCTGAGCACTTGAAAAACAGTGACAGGGTCGGACAAAGTCAACATGGATTTACAAAAGGTAAATCGTGCTTGACTAATGTACTGGAATTTTTTGAGGATGTAACTGGGAAAATAGATAAGGGAGAACCAGTAGATGTGGTGTATTTGGACTTTCAAAAGGCTTTCGATAAGGTCCCGCATAAGAGATTAGCGTGTAAAGTTAAGGCACATGGGATTGGGGGCAAGGTATTGACTTGGATAGAGAACTGGTTGGCGGACAGAGAGTAGGAATTAATGGGTCTTTTTCCGAGTGGCAGGCAGTGACTAGTGGGGTACCGCAGGGATCGGTCCTTGGACCCCAGCTATTCACAATATACATTAATGCTCTAGATAAGGGAACTAAATGTAATATCTCCAAGTTTGCAGATGACACAAAGCTGGGTGGGAGTGTGTGTTGCGAGGAGGATACCGAGAAACTCCAGGATGATTTGGACAGGTTGGGTGAGTGGGCAGAAGCGTGGCAGATGCAATATAATGTGGATAAATGCGAGGTGATCCACTTTGGTGTCAAAAACAGAAAGGCAGACTATTATCTGAATGGCAATAGATTGGGAGAAGGGGAAGTGCAACAAGACCTGGGTGTCCTTGTGCACCAGTCGCTGAAGGTAAGCATGCAGGTGCAGCAGGCGGTGAAGAAGGCAAATGGTATGTTGGCCTTCATAGCGAAAGGGTTTGAGTATGGGAACAGGGATGTCCTGCTGCAGTTGTACAGGGCCTTGGTGAGACCACACCTTGAGTACTGTGTGCAGTTTTGGTCGCCTTATCTGAGGAAGGATGTTCTTGCCATGGAAGGAGTTCAGCGAAGATTCACAAGGCTGATACCTGGGATGGCAGGAATGACATATGAGGAGAGATTGGGTCGATTGGGCTTATACTCGCTGGAGTATAGAAGAATGAGAGGGGATCTCATCGAAACATATAAAATTCTGACAGGTCTGGACAGACTGGATGCAGGAAGAATGTTCCCAATGGTCGGAGAGTCCAGAACCAGGGGTCATAATCTAAGGATAAGGGGTAAGCCATTTAGGACAGAAATGAGGAAGAATTTCTTCACCCAGAGAGTGGTGAACCTGTGGAATTCTCTGCCACAGAAGGTAGTTGAGGCCAAGTCATTAAATATATTCAAGAATGAGTTAGATATATTTCTTAAAGCTAAAGGTATCAAGGGATATGGGGAGAAGGCAGGTACAGGGTACTGAGTTTGGATGATCAGCCATGATCTCATCGAATGGCGGAGCAGGCTCGAGGGGCCGAATGGCCTACTCCTGCTCCTATCTTCTATGTTTCTAGATGGATTGCCTTCGCGCATATCAAGTTAGAGAAGAGATAGCAGAGGCACTGTTACATACATATAAAACATCATTAGAAAAGGGAATAGTGCTAGAGGACTGGCGGACAGCTAATGTGATGCTTTTATTTAAAAAAGGAGGTTGAACAAGTCCTGGAAACTATAGACCAATTAGCTTAATGTCGGTGGTAGGAAAGATAATTGAATCCTTACTCAAAGATGTAATAGAAAAACATCTAGAAACTGAAAATATAATAGTCAGTACGGATTCTAAAAGGGAAGGTTCTGCTTGACCAACCTTATTGAATTCTGTGAAGTAGGAACAGAAAGGGTAGATAAGGATAATACAGCAGATGTAATATATTTGGATTTCCAAAAAGCCTTCGATAAGGTACTGCATCGTAGTACGGTCAGAACATGTGGGGTCAGAGGACAAGTAGCAGAATGGATAGCAAGTCTGCTACAAAACAGAAAACAGAGAGTGGGGGTTAAAGGTAGTTACTCTGATTGGGAAATGGTGTTCCATAAGGATCGGCGCTGGGACCACTGTTGTTCACCATTTACATAAACTATTCAGACTTGGGAATTGGACGTACAATTTCAAAATTTGCAGATGACACCAAATTGGGGGCTGTAATTAATACAGAGGAGGACTGCGACAAAATACAGGAAGACATTAATAAGCTTGCAGAATGGGCGTGTAATTGGCAAATTAACTTCAATATAGATAAGTGCAAGCTAGTACATTTTGGTAGGAAGAATAAGGAGGCCACATACTCTTTGGAAAGCAAGTGTCTAAATGAGGTAGAGGAACAGAGGGATCTTGGGGTACAGATACACAGATCACTAAAAGTAGCGACGCAGGTTAATAAGCCCATAAAAAAGCAAAGCACTGGGCTCCCCCAAAAAAGGGAGAAGGATAAACCTGGCAATTACAGGCCAATCAGTTTAACACCAGTGGTGGAGAAGCTTTTAGAAACAATAATCCGGGGGAAAATTAACAGCCACTTGGACAAGCATGGACTAATAAAGGAGAGCCAGCCCGGATTTGTTAAGAGTAAATCGTGTTTGATGAGGTAACAGGGTGTATGAGGGCAGTGCAGTTGATGTTGTGTATGTGGACTTTCAAAAGGTATTTGATAAAGTACCACATATTAGGCTTGTTAGCAAAATTGAAGCCCATAGGATAAAAAGGGCAGCAGCAGCATGGATACAAAATTGGCAAAGGGAGAGAAAACAGAGTTGTGGTGAATGGCTGTTTTTTGGACTAAAGAGAGGTATACAGTAATATTCCCCAAGGTTCAGTACTAGGACCACTGCGGTTTTTGATATACATTAATGCATATAGTTCTATTACTCGCATTGTTTTCTTTACTGTTCTTGGACAGACTAATTCCATCGAGCTGAAGCAGAGGAGGGAAAGTCACAATGTGAACCCGTGCCAAAATGGCTTCAGCTTTGTAACGCTCGATCAGTATGAACTTACTTAAGATGTAGAGGATAGTTCTTGTTTCAAGAATTAAAGTAATTAACTAACTTTTCATAACTTAACACAATGATTTGGCATTTTTTAAAAATTATAAATTCACTATCAATTTATTTTCATACCACATATTAAATTATAAATATAGTAGGGTCTTTCCCTTAGCAGCCCATTACAACCGTCGCTATTAGTGGAAACGAGAAAACCATTTTCAAATCACACTCGTCTTTAAGTCTGCATACATTGTGGGATGAAATCTGCAAAATGAATTAAAATCAAAGTAAAATGTTTTTTTAAAGTGCAAGATCAATTCTAAAAAAGCCGAATCTTGCTATTTTATTGCAAGTTTGATCGTTACTCGGCTGTTTTCTTTTCCTGCTGACCACTCTTTGGATCTTTAGGTTGTGAATAGTGACCAAATAATCTGTGCCTGATTTGAACACTTACTAGTCATGCCAATCTGGGATATAGAATTTACAATCTTCCTAACAATTTTTATGTAAAAACTTTAGAAGGTGAAATCAAGTTTTCATATCAACCAGGTTAACCAAAAATAAAATTCTGAATAAAAACAAATGTTGACTGTAGTGCTATTCAATGTCAACTGTGCCAAAAATCTAAAATACGTAGGAACAGAAGTAGGCCATTCAGCCCCTTATGACCTGCCATAGCTTAGAAACAACAAAGTTCATTTTAGTTTACACACTACTAACTTTATTATTTTAGATAGTTATGTGGTTATTTTACATTACATGTGATTTATACTGGGACAATTTGTAGGATTGTAAAGTGAAGTTAACTGGATATGAAATTATGCTCTATCAAAACTCTGAAGCTTTGATGTCTCCATGCCATCTGGTCACAAGGTAGTGAAGATAATTCTAACTACATGATTTGGGAGTTAGTAATGTTCATCAACCCCATTCTATTGCTTAAGTTTAACTAGCAAATGTTTAAAAGAAAAATATTTGTTACTCTATTGCCTTGATTTAATCAAAGTTAATTTACTCAACACGTCTCATTGCCTACTGCAGTCTAAATAAATTGACTCAGTAAAACAGACAGTGGTAAAATATAATGACTCATCAGAATAGGACTATTCTGTAAAATGTACTTCTGCATATAAATTCAGTTTTGAAGGAAAATTTCACATTGGGTTTGATTATTGAAAAAAGGAAAGTGCAGGTGTAGTACTTTTTATGCAAAGTACTATTCCTTCAACTGGAGGAGGGCTAATTTCAGTGAGTTGAAAAGGGATTTGACCCAGGTGAATTGGAATCAAAGATTGGTAGGTAAAACAGTAAATGAGCAATGGGAGGCCTTCAAAGAGGAGATAGTTCGGGTACAGACTAGACACATTTCCACGAGGGGTAAAGAAAGGGCATCTAAAGCTGGAGCTTCCTGGATAACTGAAGATATAGAGATTAAAATGAAACGGAAAAAGGATGCTTATGTCGGGTTCATAATTCAGTAGAGAACCACGCTGAATACAAAATGTATAAGGGAGAACTGAAAAAGGAAATAAGAGGGATAAAGAGAGTATGAGTATAGATTAGCAGGTAATATAAAAGGGAGACCAAAAGTAAAGATAAACATATAAACAGTCAAAGGAAGGGTGGGATTAGGGACCACCAATGAGATCTTGTGTAGACAGAGAGCATAGCTGAGTACTTTGCATCTGTCTTCACTAAAGAAGAGGATGCTGCCAATGTCACAGTAAAGGAGGTAGTACAGAAATTGGATAGGATAAAAATAGATAAAGAGGAGGTACTTAAAAGGTTGGCATTGATCAAAGTAGAAAAGTCACCCGGGCTGGATGGGATGCATCCTAGGTTGCTGAGGGAAATAGGGGTGGAAATTGCAGAGGCTCTGGCCACAATCTTTCAATCCTCCTTAGATATGGAAGTGGTGCCATAGGACTGCAAATGTTACACCCCTGTTCAAAACAGAGGAGGGGAATAAACCCGGCAATTACAGGCCAATCAACCTAACGTCAATGGTTGGGATACTTTGAGACATTAATCCGGGACAAAATTAATTGGCACTTGGAAAAATATGGGTTAATAAATGAAAGCCAGCATGGATTTGTTAAAGGCAAATCATGTTTGACTAATTTGATTGAGTTCTTTGAAGTAATGGAGAGGGTGGATTAGGGTAGTGAGGTTGATGTTGTATATATGACTTTCAAAAGGTGCTTGATAAGGTACCACATAATAGACTTGTTAGAAAAATTGAAGCCCATGGGATTAAAGGGGCAGTGGCTGCGTGGATACAAAATTGGCTAAGGGAAAAGAGGCAGAGAGTAATGGTGAACGGTTATTTTTCAGACTGGAGAGAAGGGTGTAGTGGTGTCCACCAGGGGTCGGTATTGGGACCACTGCTCTTTTTGACATAGATTAATGACCTGGACTTGAGTACAGGGCACAATTTCGAAATTTGCAGATGACATGAAACTCGGAAATGTAGTAAACAATGAGGAGCATAGTAACAAACTTCAGGAAGACATACAGAATGGTGAAATGGGCAGACACATGGCAGATGAAGTTTAATGCAGATAAGTGTGAAGTGATTCATTTTGGTAGGAAGAATGAGGAGAGGCAATACAAATGAAATGGTACAATTTTAAAGGGGGTGCAGGAACAGAGAGACCTGGGGGTGTACCTACACAAGTTTTTGAAGTTGGCAGGACAAGTTGAGAAGGCTGTTAAAAAGGCATACGGGATCCTTGGCTTTATAAATCGAGGCATAGAGTACAAAATCAAGGTAGTTATGCTAAACCTTTATAAAACACTGAATAGGCCCAAACTGGAGTATTGTGGCCAATTCTGGGCACCACACTTTAGGAATGATGGCAAGGTCTTAGAGAGTGTGTAGAGGAGATTTACTAGAATGGTACCAGGGATGAAAGACTTCAGTTACGTGGAGAGACTGGAGAAACTGGGGTTGTTCCACTTAGAGCAGAGAAGGTTAAGGGGAGATTTGATAGGTGGTCAAAATCTTGAAGGTTTTGATGGAGTAATTAAGGAGAAACTGTTTCCAGTGGCAGAAGGTTCAGTAACCAGAGGACACAGATTTAAGGTAATTGGCAAAAGAACCAGAGGGGACATGAGGGAAAAAGTTTTTACGCTGCGAGCGGTTATGATCTGGAATGCACTGCCTGAAAGGGTGGTGGAAGCAAATTCAATAATAACTTCAAAAGGGAATTGGATAAATACTTAAAAGGAAAGATTTGCAGGGCTATGGAGAAAGAGCAGGGGTGTGGGACTAATTGGATAGCTCTTTCAAAGAGCCAGCACAGGCACAATGGTCCAAATGGCCTTCTTCTATGCTGTGTGATTCTATGATTCCTTTTATACAAGAAAATAATAGCCGTAGCACTTATTTCTTCATAGTTTTATTTATAAAAAAGGTAAATTTTATCACTGACCTGAAGCTTCAGATAGGACCCTGCACTTGGCTGTTGTGATGGCATTTACAGGGACCACTCCAGGGTAGCGTAACTGCAAACTGGGGGTCAAGTACCAATGAAAACAGCCCAAGCGGTAATCTGGACCCATCCAATTTTAGGAAACCACATTCCAAATTCTGTAACTTGAATTCTTTCAACAGTGCCATTTCAAGATGTAGGGAATACTCTCTATAGCTAACTTTCACCAGTGCAGTCTATTAGAGAGGGAGGTCTGACTTAAGGGTCACAATGTCAGTAATAAAATTGATCTTTTTAAACAAAACTTGCAGAGACCATTATTTTTCTATAAAAATGAGTAATACTTTGAACAAAAAGTGCTCCTGACACTTTCTTTCCTCTTTAACAATGCACATCTCACTTTCAAATCACACCCTAATTTGCTCAACAGAAAAGATAGTTCCATTATACCAAAACAGAATTTGACCAGTTGCAGCTTTCAGTAGTTTTATGCTTCTGATCCATATAAACACAATTGTCTAGTTTTATTGGTGTGTTTTATAGGCACTACTCAAGTGTTGTTCTCACGTGCTTTTCTTTTTATTGGAAGTTTATGTTCCAGTGCAGCAGGTAATCAGCGGTGTCCATAGTACTGCTTCCACCATGATGTAACAGAAGCTGCTGCAGAAGAGATCATACCACCCGTGCTGTTGCTATTGCTGATTGGCTGTGATGCTTGCATGGCTTGGCTTTGTAATACTTCCACTGGCTGAGAGGGGATGTCATAAAATTTTGGACTGGGTACAGTCTCCCAATCTGTTCCCAAATCAGTCTCTTCATCAGTTATATATTCATCACCACTCTCGTCTGTCTGAGCAGCAATATTTGGGTCCACCAACTCCATTGAATCTTCAAGATCAGCACTGATTTCGAAAGGCCCAGATCTAAATTCAAAATCATTACAGTTTATATACATGTAATAATGGGACATGTAAAGATTCCTTTAAAACTACACTGCCTTAGGTAAATTTAATTATGATTTCTACTTGCCAATGGATGAAAATTACATTTTGAAATATTGAATATCTGTTCACATCTAAAATACATTGGCAAGTAGAAGTTATAATATAGCTTCTCGCGTATTATTTATCCAATCTGTGACAAAGAAAAAAAGTTTTAACATGTATAAAATTTGAAATGATGCTGAATGTGAAATTTACATTTTTTCCCTCATTCTGGCCTGCTCAAGAGCTAACTGGAGGACAACATTTCAAAGTGGGAATATAATCAAACACAGGTGTAACCAAAGCGCGCACAAAATCTCGAGGTACCAGTATTTAGAAACCATATGTAAACAGCAGAAGATACTGTTCATTTGGGGTATTCAAACCCTACTGGACTTGAGAATGGTTAGTAGAAGAATGGATATGATACCATATTGCTGAAGCACATGCCTGAAATGATGGCAAAATGGAAAATATTCGAAGAGAATGATACTCGTGTGGTACAATAAACTTTCAAGTCGTCGCAGATCAAGGCCAATGACTAATGTGAAGTAGAAATTCATAGAATTCACCATACAGTGGGAAAAAGTTTTTCTTTCAATTTTCTCTCTTCCCCTCCAAAGGCACTGACTCAGGTTGGATAGCAATCAGTAGTGGGAATCGTGGGTAAATTTTCTACTATTCATTGCACCAAGTGGATGACATTGTATAAACATTATTCTAACTTTGTCACTGGAACAAAGTTATAATAATGTTTATATAATGTCATCCAATTCTCAAAGCTGTTGCCCCTCGATGCCTACCAAAGGCTAGAGGCTCCTCTTATCTCTCCCTGTCTACAGTTGTAGAACTAAATAGACAGGTAAAACAGAATAAACTGAAAGAAAGGAAAAGCAAAGAGCAGGAAAAAAGTAAAACAGGAGAGAAACAGAACTAAGAGCAAAGAAAGAAGAAGCTGACTGGCTTCCACAAAACATGATTTGATTTTTTTCCCCCCACTGCTTGGCTGTGATGTCCCTCATGGGAAAACTGTCCACCAAAACACATGGTATGCTTACACATGAAGGTGACTTGGGTGAAGTACTGAAGGGCTGCTGCCACCCGTGGAATGGTCAGTGTCTTCATGAGAAGGTGGGAATGCTCAGATTCCATTTCAAAATTACAATATATTTGCCCAATGATCTAATGCCAGAACCATATTTGTTCATCATCTCTGAATCTATTCCACGGTTTATTTTAAAAAAATCAGTGAGGCAAATTGAATAAATTACATTCTTCCATTCACTGACTCCTGCCTTAAGAGTGGCAGAATACTTCCTTAGAATTATATTCCATAAATTTACTTAAGTCACAAACATTCTACTAGCCTTTGCAACTACGGTCACATAGCCAAATATCAGACTCAACCAGGTCTTTTCCTTGATGCATCCTTCCTTTCAAAATCAGATTTTCTATTTTTAATCAATCTGCGTTGCGTACATTTCTCAATATTAAATATCATTGTTTTGCCCAGTTAAGTTGCTGTAGTTCACATTAGCATTTTCGCCTGAGTCAGAAGGTTGTGGGTTTAACCCCTCCTCTAGATCTTGAGCAAGTAATCTAAGCTGCCAACAAAATATTTAAAATCTCCACAATAGCTTCATCCTCCAAAATTAGACCCCTCCTTCATCCCCGAGTGGTCCTACCCTCTATTATTTTACTTTATATATGCTCATAACAGCCATTACTATTTCCTTCTATATTATTTGCTAGTCTTTTTTCATATTCTCTTTTAAACCTTCTAATCTCCTTTTCACCTTCCCACTACACTTTTTAAATTCCTCATTTTTTTTAAATAGTTAATTTTATCCTGCTACCCTTTTGTGTTTGTTTAGTTTTAATCTCTCTATTTATCCATGGAAGTCTATTCTTTGATGTACCCCACCTTTTGTCTTATTACAATATATTTTGTACTCTATCCAGCTCGTATTTGATTTCCCACTGCTGATCCATCAAACTGTCTTCTGCCAAAGGCCTTAAGCTTCCTCTACAAGACCTCAAATGTACTTCTATCTAAGTCATTGGTTCCAACATGGACCACAACTTGTTCACTCTCCCTTTCCAGAAGTTTTTCTCCCTGTTCTGTGATGACCTTCATACTGGCACCAGGGAGGCAACATACTATTTTGGACTTCGTCACAAGTGCAAAAAATGTTGTCTGTTCCCCTGACTATAGATTCTCCCCACTACTATTTTTGTAGCCGACCTGCCTCTTAACTCCCAGGTAGATCCTTACTTCATGGTGCCCACAATACTGCTGAGTCAATATCCACCTCGTACTTGTCCAATACTATCTATCGGACAGTTCCAGCAACTTGAGACTCCCTGCACCTCTGAATCCTGTCTCTATCTGCTGCACCGAAGGATAGTCATCCACTACTCTCTACATCACCCTGAAATGTCTAGCATTGCCTCTTGGATGACAACATTCTGAAGAACACAATCGAGAAACCCGTCATCCTCTCTGATGCTTTGGTGTGTGACTGCTCCAAATATTTCATTTTCTAACAGTGCGAATGTGCTGCTATTGAATACACAGAAAAGCCCAGATATTGTACTCCAAGCACATGTTGAAGGTTCCCTGCAGTGCTGTCCTACTGTTTAAAAATGTAGACAGCATTAGCCTGAACTCCCATTAGCACCAAGCTCTTGTAAGAATTAAACTTTGCTTACTCACTTCACACAAGTATTAATTATAGGTGAAAAAACTCTCTGTACAATTGCAACCCAAGGCTGAACTCCCACTGAAGTTAAACTCCACATTCTTGCACCCCAATGGCCTCTTCAGAGTGATACGACATGGAAAAGACTTCCTGGTAGGATAGCAGATGAAAACTTAATTGAAGAAATTGTTGGAATCTGTGATGGGGAGACTGTTTTGTCTCTCGGGATGGATGAGCCAAGATCAGCCAGTGATCTCCATGTACAGCCAGTGATCTCCATGTACATTGATCCTGTGATTTCCAGTAACTTTCAGGCATTATATGCTTTTCTCACACCACTGGCTTGGAATTGCTGCTTTCATTATCACTAATGCATATTAATTGCTTCCTTTACAGCAGAGTCCAATATTTTTCCCACTCTAGGTCAAGCTTCTCAGGGGTCATACTTCTAATTTTTTTATTAAAAAAAACTGGAATGACATTCAGTATTTTCAAATCTTGTACCACCGTTATTCATAGCAAGTTGAAAGTCAATTCTGCCATAGCTTAGCTACTTGTCTTTTCAAGTACTCTTGAATGCCTACCATCTGGTTATTGGGGCTTTGTGCTGGGAGAGTTGGGCACTCCCTTGTAGGAAATAGCAGCTTATTGTTTCAGACCTTGTTACTACTAGATCAGAAAATCATAGCCTGCAGGACTATTAAATAGCCATTGGAATTATGCAAGCTAAGCCTATCCAGGCTGTCACAAGATCAAAATGACAAAACATGTAGTTTGCAGATCAGCCCACTGAAATTGGACTCCATCACTGACACATAACCTGCACAACATTTTTGTTTACATGACCTACAAAGTATGAGAATGGAATGCCAATTCATCATGGGACTTGACTGTAATATCCTGATGCAGTTGGCGACGTCTGTTTTTTAACCCTGATTCAAACTCAGGTTAGCAAGGATCAGAGTGATGTAGCGTGTACACTAACACAAGCTTACACCCCACTTTTCCTATTGCTGCTATCCACTATTATTAAGCAGATATGCTTCAATGAGTCTTTTAGGAACGTTTTCTCCCCGCCAAAGTATGTTGATTTACCTTTGCTCTTTACACAGTAAGCATTTAATGCTATTAATTAGCACTTATATTTTTGAAAAGGAGTCAATATATGTAAAACTTTGAGTTTGCAGAAGCAAATTCATCAGAATTAAACTCTGTAACTTCAGGTAAACTGCTCCTCAAAGACTTACTGTTTGTTCCCAAACCTACTAAAGATCCAACTTACCTGCCGAGGTTTTTATTTTCAGGACTGACCAAGTGCATAATATTCCGGAGTGTGTGCAAGGGATGCAACAATTCTGGGTTAACATGCTGTGTGATAAGAAAATGTTACAAAAGATTAGCCATATTAAAAATTAAGTTAGTGTGAATTAAGAATTATCTGTAGACTTTGTTACTATATTTGTATAAACATGAAGTTTTTAAAAAAACAACTACCATATTGTTACATTTTTCAGCTTTTAGTAACTCAAACTGTGCGGAGATACTTAAGAGCCATAAAATAATTCTCAGTGTAAAGCTAGTCAGGCATTTTTTTTTTTAAATTGCAAATTAAAATTCAGTCTATTTGACATCCAAGTGTGGTACCTGGGAAAAGCAGAGATGTAGGATGTTTGTGTTTAGCTTATTCACAGCTCGAATGAACTTCTTTCTGCTCATATTCTCTTCACAAAACTCACTGCAGAAGACAAATCATCTTAGTAATACAAAACTTCATATTCCATATTTTGTGAAGCAATGATAAACTAGAAATGATTTTGGTTTTAATAAGTGCTCAAAGTAGGAAAATTAGTCCAAAATATGAGGAACGTGGTCATGCATATGTTTTGGAACAAAATGTATTGGCACAATTGCATTTAAAGGTTTGGAGACTTTTAAGATGAACACTAAAAATGGAACAAATGACCTTAATCTTAGCACCATTATTTAACTTCAGCAATTACAAATAGTAAGTCATCAACCAGGGACTGCCTTTTTGCAGTTAGATTAATTAGATCCTATCTGCTTAAGGAGGCAGGCATTGACATGTTTCACACTAGAGAGGAGTTGGGAAAAAATTGGGAAGAACCATTACAAGCTGTTTAGATTTTTTTCTCCTTAAATAGAAGGTGATTGTTAGTTTTTATAGGTGCACGGGTGGATGATTTCTTGAGATACTGACTTTTAAAAGAAGAAGCCAATTACGAAGTGTTGCAACTTTTAGTGTATTCACGCTATCCCTGCACATCTTGTAAACTGGGATTTGGTCTAGGTCCAACCTGTAAATTTTACTTCCATTCAGACAGGTGTCAGTCACAAGCTCTGCAGTGCAGAAGTGAAAAACTATTGTTTTGGAGCTCAGTATATAAGTCAGATTGCCATGATGTAATTCTTATGCTAGTGCACCTTCTGGTAGACAGAACGAGTACAAGTCAACCCAGAGACGTACATTTACTTCAGGTGACTTGACTACTAATCTTTAAGTGAAACTAAATTAATCTAAAGGAATCTATCTGAATGTTCCACTACCAAAATAACATGTCAGTATTTACACAAGTTGAGACTGACACAAGCTGCTCCCTACACATTCATCATTCAAAGCAATCCAGAGAATAATGAGATGTTACTTAATGAATCTGGATAAAATTTTCCAACTTGTATTAATGGTGACTTAGTTGTGACTGTTTCCATAAGATCCATCTTGAACAGTTGGTCAGAGACTGATGAGAAAGTCAGTTAAGATTACAGAGTCATAACGGCACAGAAGGAGGCCATTCGGCCCATCGAGTCCATGCCGGAATTATTATTGTGGCAACATCTTATGATCTAGCAGATTATTTCCTCGTATGTCAATTGTAAGAATGAGCTGATAAGATGTTAGTCTACTGAAAATCAAACAAACTAAATTGCAATACATCAGTCTTCACAGATACAAAAATGTTGTTTGACAGTCTTAGTATCAGGTGAGAGGAATCAACTTCATACAACTTAAAAAAAAATTTTTTTAAAAAGAGGTAAAATCTTTAGAAAATCTTGGTTTTAAAACTAATCTGCCAAAATGCAATTTTTCTTTTCCGCATCCTCTTTTATTTATTTTTCATCTTTACTTCTTTTCTTATCCCCCTTTTTGTTTATTAATTTTCCATCATCCTCTTTAGAGCTTCCCAACCCCACATACTATTCTCTGCACTAGATGGCAGACAGAAAACCTGCTCATAGGCCTGTGCTACTCTTGGACGGGTCAAAATTTGAATTACATTCCAGAGGGTTCAATGAGTAAGGGCACCACATAATGTGGAACTGAACTATACATACCAGAAGGTCCTAGGTTTGATTCCCAGTAAATGCTGAGTCAACCAATGCATGCTAGGGTAGTAGGGCGGTTGATAGGTTTGGGAGCAAAGAGACACCTCAATATCCCCAGGCTGGAAAAGGGGAAAAATCAGCTGGGGCACAAGCTTCTATTGCAATCCAGTATCCCGTCTGTATGTGAATATCAGGTGACAACAGGATTGAGTTGGTAGTAATGCTCCCCACAGTCAGATAGCCTAGTGGTGCTCACTGTCCAAACTCTCATATCAAGAATGATCATTTCAGTAATGTCATGGAGGGTGCCAATGCTTGTGGAACCACACCCCAACCATAAGTGATCTGCTACAGGAGAGGAAGGGTAAAACGGAAGAAAATATTGAAGAATTCCATTTCTGGTACATTTGCAATAGAAGCTGGCACCCCAGCTGATTTTTCCCTTTTCCAGCCTGGCGAAACTGGTGTCTTTTTGCTCCCAAACCTATCAACCCCCGACTATCCTAACACGTTTACCATAATCCACAGCCAATCCCAGAAAGTCATTATAACAGGAAAGGCTGAATCTCTCTCAGAATGCCTTTTCTTTCTTCCCTTGGCAAAGGAAGTTTCTTTAGGTATTTCTTCCTATTCACCCTCCCACACATATTCATTCTTGATTTTGAAAGTCAGAGCTAATCAGGAATGTCTAGTAGCCCAATTGCCATTGGATTAGTCTTAAAATAGTAAAATAGACAAAAAGAGCTTCTTCGTCCAGTGGAGAGTTCAATGTGCTTGCTTCTGAAGGTTTACCATAGTTATTATTTGACTTTAGGATACTTGCCTGTTGCAAAGTCTTTTGGGAAGATTTACATCAAGAATGTGAGAAAGTATATTTGCCAGTTGTGTGGCATAGCACAGTGCCGCACTGATGGTATATGCAGGGTTACTTTGCTCCATATCTGTGTATAAACAATACAAGGCAAGATATAGACTGAAAAAGGTCTACAAACATGCATTCAATACCACACAAACACTTTTGAAAACAACAACTTGCATTTATATAATGCCTTTAACGTATTAAACGTCCCAAGGCACTTCAACAGGAGCTTTATCAAACAAAACTTGACACTGAGCCATATAAGGAGATATTAGGACAGATGACCAAAAGCTTGGTCAAAGAGGTAGGTTTTAAGGAGTGTCTTAAAGGAGGAAAGAGATGTAGTGAGGCGGAGAGGTTTAGGGAGGAAATTCCAGAGCTTAGGGTCGAGGCAGCTGAAGGCACGGCTGCCAATGGTGGAGTGATTAAAATTGGGGATGTGCAAGAGGCCATAATTGGAGGAGCGCAGAGATCTCAGAGGGTTGTAGGGCTGGACGAGATTACAGAGATAGGGAGGTAACCCATGGATGCACGTGTTAACTCTTGTATACTCTCTACAGATCCTATGTTGTCTAGATAAAAATGAAGTAAAACCAGCAATACAACAGTTGCTTCCAAAGCTGTGAAGCAGTAATCATTTTTGTTCTAGAATGTTGTGTTCAAAATTAAAGTTATCAAGGCTTGTTCCAAAGATTTTGAGAATCACTGCTATAATAGCTATCCATATCTATCTTTTACAGCTTGGGACAATCCTAAAACTTGATTTATAGTGCAAGTTTGTAACCAGGACATTAGTCAACTTTGAACTCGGGTGCACAAGGATGTAGATTTCTTTCTTTATGTAACTGAGGCAGGTGAGTGACACAGATTTACACATGTACCTTTATTCCCTCAGTGAGCAACATCGTGGGGCATCCACTAGTACTATAAGCATACACAGAGTACACATACATAACTGAACTAGAAATAAGCAAACGCAGTCAGACATATAGACAATAATTTCCCAGCTGGACGCCATCAAATGTTGATTTATTTTGAGGGGGTTGGAAGAAGGAATTTTCTGATGAAAAAGGGCAATAGAAAGCTTTTAAACTTTTTGCAGCCTGTGTCAGCCATTCCTAGGTGAAGGATAACACTAGTTAGATGGAGGTTACATTCTATCAAAACAATGTACCTTAGAAGAGCTGCACTAATGCTCTAATGTGATATTTCAATTTTACACACTAGCCATGCCAATGGCCTCCGAGTGAGACTGACTGTCTAAGTCTTGCCCTTATGCCCAATTAGTTTAAACTGGCCAAATGCACTTCTTTAATGGCCCTTACAGAAAGAGAATGATAGACTATTATTGAATCAGTCTGGGCTGGATGCAACACATACACATCCTTTTGAATGCATCTTTATCTGAATTTCTACTGCATTACATTGAACCTATGGAATCAACACAACAATTTATGACCCTGAAGTTTATTGAGATGGTGAAAATGTTACTGACTTACAGAAGTTACTAACAAGCTGGCAAATAGCTATTTTGAGTAGAATATACAGCATTAAATATACTGAGGCACACTTAAAAACCTCACCTGGCCCTTGTGCGGTTTTCTTCTCTTCCACCCAGTTATAATAAGCTGAATAATCCCCATTGCTGGGCAGGTATATCCAGCGGCCTACAATCCCTATGTTGGTTTCTCCATTGTTGTCGTCACAGATCCATCTTCCAGAGAGATAAGTAGTTCTCCTTGCCTCTGCCAGCTCACTCACTGTACTGGAGGTCATGCCACTGTCAGATTCAAATGTCGTATCTGCTGGATCCCTAGCAGTACCAACAAAAAAAATTAAGTATAATGAAATTACACATTTTATAGTGAATGGAATTCTTTACAATCCCTATTACTTTATACAGATTACTGTTCTGTATCATGAAAGGTGAAGTTTAAAGTCAAAAATCATACTTAAACAGGGTATATATGCAGACAAAAGAGAAAAAGATCTGTGACAACAGAGAGTAAGAATCCAGCATTTGTACTAATAATTGATATCACTTTTAGTCAATCTATTTGGTTGCTAGAGATCCCTTTCAATTGCAATGAAACTGTCATTTAAATTAAATATTGAATTATCACTACTAATGAACTAGCTTTAACAAACCTATTTCCAAAAATTCATAAACAGTGTTTAACCGATCCAACATTTGCAGTATAATTGGCCCTAGTGAGTTATCAATCCTAGCTGTGCAGTCTCATGTGGAGAAAAGAATGGGGGCCTGGTACTTCTTCACATGTAGGGATAAAAATTAGTGGCATAGTTATCCAAAATCAGATTCACACACATCCTAGTGACCAATTGGAGAATGCCAATTAACAAAGTATGGGGGAAACAGTTCACCTGACCGCTACTGATGTGTGGCATCAAAACAAAAGGGAAAGAAAAATGCTTTCTTTTTCCACTCTGTTCAGAAACTGCAGCACTTACCATTTAAGAGTCTTTCATGGTTACAAGAGAGCCCTATATTCTCCTTTAGGATGCAAAATAGCCTCTACCCATTCTTACAAATCATTCAAATAGTTTTATATCTACCTCTTTAAAGCTGAAAAAGGTTGCTGCAGCGTTCTTTTACCAAATACTTCAAAATACTATAAATTTATTCCATCTGTGATTAAACTGTAGGAAGCAATAGCCCAGAAATTGATCTCGCTCTGTTCCCGCGGGGGTAAGGCTTCCCCGCGATCTCTCACTCCGCTTGTGCTTTTTCAGATCCAGCTCGCACGAACTTGATGTTCCAGACATCAGCTGGGCAGTGCTTGCGTATCCCACCGGCGTAGTGAATTCGTGCGAGCTGTGGGATCACGTGACTCAGTTAGAGCCAATGGCAGCACACCATCTTCCATTCATAAGTTTCACATACGTGCTGTGAAATCTATGAATCTTACACCCCCCCAAAATAACAGCTAAACCTCAATTAAATTAAAAAAAAAAACCATCACATTAATAAAATAAGTATAGTTAAATAAATTAACCATTTTAAATAAAAAATTTAATTTTTGAAAAAATTTAAAATCTTTTAAAAAGTTATAAAAATAAACTTACCTGTCTTTAAAGTCTCTAAAAAAGATATACCTGTTAAAAAAAATTCAAAAAAACACTTAATTCACTACTTACCTTGTTAAAAGTGGGTCTTACTCCTCCTTTTTCCATTTCTAAAATCTTCCGTACTTACCTGCGCGTCCAAAGCATGAAGTGCACAGCGTGCGCGCAGCCTGTAGCGCGCACGCGATGCACCGAGGAACCGCCCCCTTTTCAAAAGACCAAGTGCCGGTTTTCAGCGCATGCGCAGGGCATGCAGAAAACCGGCAATTGGAGAGAGAATACGCGAGAGTACTCTCGCGTCGCGGGATGAATTTTTGGCCCATTAACTATCAGAAAGCACATATATTTTGAAAGTTGCAAAGGGTGTTCAGTACTCTTAAGAGTAAAGAAAACTGAAAGTATATCCAATTTTTATTTTAATCCTTCCTACCTCATTCCTATTTTCACCTCTTGTAGAGGGAAAATCACACGTGTTAGTTCCAGGATGTGTGTCCAACGGTTGCGGGCTAGGTGCTCCTGTCGATTCCAAAACTCAATATTTCGCTTCTCGACCAAATCACCAAGTTTACGGATGTGTCTCTGAATCTTGTCCTTTTTTTCTTGATGCCGTTGGGCCCGACGTTGCAACTTTTGGTTGTCTTCCTGATTTTTAAATACCAATTCAGTATCTGAATTTAGCAACAAAGTTAAAAGTTAGCAGTGCTACTTTCTTCCTCCTCTTCCATTTTCCCTAAACTTTCATTAAATAAAAAGTATGCTCTTAAATATTTCCTTCTGCTCCATGTTCCACACCCACTGCCTGACCTTGGACAATGTCGTTTTAAACCAGGAGGTGTGCAAAAGCAACCCAGGTCACTTTCCTTCCAATTTTACCTCCCTCTCCATCGGGATATGTTTGACCTTTGCTTGGAACTCCTCTATGACAGTTGCTTTTAAGCTTGGCAAAGAACAATGAAACCTCTGGTAATGTGTGCACAGCAAAAACATGTATGAATTTTCTGGGGAACTTTTTCAGAATTTAAAGGGTACATTCCACAGAACTGCTCCATTATACTATGTGTAATAAAGGGAGACATCTACTATCATTCAGTCTCCTTGTTGCTGTTTTGCATTTTAGAGCTGATATTAGAGGCAGCCAACACTTTGTTTACAATGTTTCCTTGTGTACCAACAATGAACCAATGATATACACAATTCCTATTCATGATATCACAGGAGAAACTCCACACAAAATGTCTGCTTCCTAGCTGACTTTAGCCACCAGAGAAATCTGACAGCAAGTGTGTAAATAGCTTCCTTTAGAATTGTGGGATGATTACGTGGAATGTACTTTCCCTTTCAGTACAACACAACAGCCATTATAAATTTAGAATTTTTGAAAATTATCAAGTGAATTATTTAATCTGAACCAGATAAAATGATTATACTGCTGAAGGGTTAAAACATTAGGGAACATTTTTTAAAGATTAGAAAATTCAAAACAATATCGCAAAAAATGTAAAACACTAAGAATATGCTACTATGGAAGGCTATTTAATCAAATAATATTCAAGTTCAAGGGACAGCTTGGTAGGTTTTTGGAGAAAGGAGATGTCAAAAGTAGTCAGGTAAAATGGCCTTTTCCTGTTCCTTAGATATCTTATGGTCGTATTTTATTTTAAAGCTTCCTCTTTACTTTTGTTAGCATGCTGAGATCATCTGTTCATCAACTGAATATATCTATCTATATTATATTAACATTTTTGTGTATAGCACAGACTTCTTTGTACTATACTTCTTCGAGTCCTCCCAGCTCCATTTCCATGACAGATGCCACTGTTCGCCACAGAAACCTTCCTCTACCTCTCACAATGCTATGAACCCTGAATCAACTTCCCACCATGGCCACACTGTAGCACCCCTCCCATTTCTTCCACAATCCCAACACACTATTCCAAGACCCAAAATATTCTCCTATATTCCCACCAGACTACATCTCACTCCCAGGATTTCTACATGTCTCCTACCTACCCGAAACATCTTCCCTACCACTTCCTTATAGATCCTGGACTTAAGACATAAAAAGACGGAAACATAGCGCGGAGATTTCAAAGATAGGTATGGAACAGTACTACCTACCATGGAGACCAAGCAAGGACTCAATCAGAGGTAAATAAAATTAATAGGTTCAATGGTGGCAGAAAAGCATGACAGATAATGTGATGGAAAAAGGCAGGATAAGAAATTTATTATGGTACAGTAGCCTACTGATTACATAACTGGACTACTAATCTAGAGGTTATTAGTTTATTGCGAGTTGTGAAATTGAATTCAATAAATCTGGTCATTTGTAACTAGCACAGGAAAAATAAACACGAAAGCTTTTAGATGGTTGTAAAAACTCAGAGTTCACTAACACCCTTTATAGATGGGAGCCGACCTCATTTCTTTTTTTTAAATTAATTCGCAGGATGTGGGCGTCGCTGGCAAGGCCAGCATTTATTGCTCGTCCCTAGTTGTGCTTGTGAAGGTGGTGGTGAGCCTCCTCTTGAACCGCAGCAGTCTGTGTGGTGAAAGTACTCCCACAGTGCTGTCAGGTAGGGAGTTCCAGGATTTTGACCCAGTGACGATGAAGAAACGGCGATATATTTCCAAGTCAGGATGGTGTGTGACTTGGAGAGGAATTGGAGGTGGCAGTGTTCCCATGCGTCTGCTAGGTGGCAGAGGTCACGGGTTTGGGAGGTGCTGTTGAAGTAGCCTTGTCAAGTTGCTGCAGTGCATCTTGCAGATGGTACATACTGCAGTCACGGTACACCTGTGGTGGAGGAAGTGAATGTTTAAGGTGGTGGATCGGGTGCCGATCAAGCAGGTTGCTTTGTCCTGGATAGTGTCGAGCTTCTGAAGTGTTGTTGGAGCTGAACTAATCCGGGAAAGTGGAGAATATTCCATCACACTCCTGATTTGTATCTTTTAGGTGGTGGAAAGGCTTTGGGGAGTCGAGGTGAGTCACTCGCCACAGAATACCCAGCCTCTGAACTGCTCTTGTTGTCACAGTATTTATGTGGCTGGTCCAGTTAAGTTTCTGGTCAATGGTGATCCCCAGGATGTTGATGGTGGGGGATTCAACGATGGTAATGCCACTGAATGTCAAGAGGAGGTGGTTAGACTCTCTCTTGTTGGAGATGGTCATTGCCTGGCACTTGTATGGCCCGAATGTTAATTGCCACTTATCAGCCTAAGCCTGGATGTTATCCAGGTCTTGCTGCATGTGGGCACGGACTGCTTCATTATTTGAGGAATTGCGAATGGAACTGAACACTGTGCAATCATCAGCGAAAATCCCCATTCCTGACCTTACGATGAAGGGAAGGCCACTGATGAAGATGGTTGGGCCTAGGACACTGTCCTGAGGAACTTCAGCAGCGATGTCCTGTGGCTGAGATGATTGGCCTCCAACAACCATTTTCCTTTGTGCTAGGTATGACGCCAGTCCCACATTATGTGGTTGGTTCTTAGTGCCCTCATAGCAACTGGGGATGGTCAATAAATACTGCCTTGCCTTGTTGCCCATATCCCAATAACAGATGTTTTAAAAAATGTGTGCATACACTTCTTTGATGAAGTAACAGAGAGGGTTGACGAGTGTAATGCAGTTGATGTTGTGTATATAGACTTTCAAAAGGCATTTGATAAAGTAACACAAAGTAGGCTTGTTAGCAAAATTAAAGCCCATGATTAAAGGGACAGTAGCAGCATGGATACAAAATTGGCTAAGGGACAGAATGCCGAGAGTAGTGGCATATGGTTGTTTTTCAAGACTGGAAAGAAGTATACAGTGGTGTTCCCCAGGGGTCAGTATTTGGACCACTGCTCTTTTTGATATATATCAATGACCTGGAGTTGGGTATACAGGACATAATTTCAAAGCTTGCAGATGATACAAAACTCGGAAATGTAGTAAACAATGAGGCGGATAGTAACAGACTTCAGGTGGACATAGACAAACTGGTGAAATGGGCAGACACATGGCAGATGACATTTAATGCAGAGAAGTGTGAAGTGATATATTTTGGTTGAAAGAATGAGGAGAGGCAATATGAACTACATGGTACAATTTTAAAGGGGATGCAGGAACAGAGAGACCTGGGGGTGTATCTACACAAATCTTTGAAGATGGCAGAACAAGTTGAGAAGGCCGTTAAAAAAACATATGCGATCCTTGGCTTTATTAATAGAGGAATAGAGTACAAAAGCAAGGAAGTTATGCTAAACCTTTATAAAACACTGGTTAGGCCTCAGATGGAGTATTATGTTTAATTCTGGGCACCACACTTTAGGAAGGATGTCAAGGCCTTGGAGAGGGTGCAGAAGAGATTTATTGGAATGATATCAAGGATGAGGGACTTCAGTTATGTGGAGAGACTAGAGAGGCTGGGTTGTTCTCCTCACAGCAGAGAAGGTTAAGAGGAGATTTGATAGAGGTGTTAAGGGTCGGAAATCAGAGGACACAGATTTAAGGTGATTGGAAAAAGAACCAGAGGTGACATAAGGAAACTTTTTTTTTTTTTACACACAGTGAGTTGCTGTGATCTGGAATGCACTGCCTGAAAGCAGATTCAATAGTAACATTCAAAAGAGAATTGGATAAATACTTGAAGGGAAAAAAATTACAGGGCTATGTGGGAGGAGCAGGGGAGGGGGATTAATTGAATAGCTCTACCAAAGAGCCGGCACAGGCACGATGGGCCGAATGGCCACCTTCTGTGCTGTATCATTTTATGACTCTACAGAAGACTTTTAAATATATTATATACTAGCGAATCTCCCATGGTGTTGCAGGATACTTGTTTATTTCATGTAACATACAATATCTTATCAGGGCCAATGATTTACTGAATATTGTGGGAGCACAATAATTTAAACTGTGAACTAACTAAAACAACCACCTGAAAGCTGGCAACGGCATTCAAAAAATTCCTGATGCCCAAAATGGGCAGAGACAATAGAAGAAATGTGAAAGAAAGAAGTAGGAGAGGGGAACAGGTGGCAGTATGGGTTCAGGAACAGTTGGGAAGAAGGGAGTATAGTGGCAAGAGTCAGCAGCAGAGGGAGAACAGAGGCAGCATCAGATGAGAGGCTTCATGTTAGCTTGATGGAAGATTATTACAGGTGGTGTGGCACTTAAAAGTGTGCGCTATACACAAGACTTTTAATATATTAATAGCAAATTTTCTATGGCGTTGCTTATAGTGAATTGGAAGATATGCTCTTTTATAACAATGTGGTGTTATGCTATGTAACACAAAATATATCATGACCATATCAAGCTGTTAAATGATTTTCTATTTTATCAACTGTTAATCTTTTAGCTGAGAGAAGGAAGCGTAAGTCGGAACCAGAGAGAGGTGGTGGTGGTGTTGGGGCAGGGGAATGTGTGTGTGTGAGAGAAAGAGAGAGGGGGGGGGAAAGAGGGGAGAGAGAGGTGGTTTTTATTTGTCCTTTATTACTGTATTTCCCAACTCTATGTGCACATACAATTGGCAAGTTCAGCAAACAAAAAATAGAACAGCTTCAGGTCACGAACTGGACCATGACCCAGGAATACAGCAGGATAGGATGAATAGCAGGCCAATTTTCAAGATTCTAATTGCTGGACTGTGAATTAATTTATCTAAATGTGGCAATTCATGAGGCTGTTTTCCATTTAGTAAATAACTCTTAAATTTAGTTCAAATTATTTCATGTGTGGTTATTAAAGAGATAACTATCAGATTTATTAAGAAAAAATATTTATGCAACAAAAAGTTGACGAGCAAAAATTGTTGAGAATTCCACTGACCCTCCCAATGACATCAGTTTTATTACTTAAGGATGATTGTATCGGGGCTGGATCTTGTACAAAGCATGAATCAGTAAGTAAATAATTTACCCACGATTTCTCAGAGGCAAAATACTGTCTAAGTAAGTGAACATAAAAAAAACCAATAGGAGTAAGAAACGTACATAGTAATTAAATGGTGTGAACATTAATGCAAGGAATGGACTAATGTCATCACTGGAATTTAGTGCTATTTACATTACAATAGGAACAGCCCTTTTCACTTTGTGATTATAGCATGAAAAACGTAAATGAATGATTTTGGGTTGAGATAGCACACTGGGAGTAATGCACTGCACTGCCGAAAGACAGGATGTAAATTTCCGTCCACAATTTCCCATCCTGAGTTTTCCAACCTCAGCCATGCTAAACACCTGGTCACAATTTAATATGAGGAGGTACTGAGTGGCAGCAGGGAGGGTAAATTAGAGGGCATGTTACCCTGACTGCTCTCATGCACCCCCAAGTGATTGATTATAGATGTCACTGACAGAGATCTATGAGCAGGTGTGGAGGCACTGTTTCAGTCAAAAAAGTGCGTGGCAAGGCAGAAAATAGAAAAAAAGATCAATGCTAGATTCTAATCAATAAAATATTAATTTATTTACCACAATTATCTTCATTAAATTCTTTGAGAATTTTTAAAACATTTCACTAAGCTTTTGTACCTTTTTGGACTTCCTCATTTCCACAACAAATTGCATCCTTCAGCTGTTCAATCCTTATTTGGCAAGACATAATCTTCCATTTCTGAAAATAAAAATGGAATGTTATTTTGAAGATTAAAATGCAATATAGAAATAGGTCTATTCACAGAACACTCTAAACCAGAGATTATTTTCACATTTCATATAGGATTGAAAGCTGATAAAGTATGCACTGCTCATTTAAATACAGCCTTTACGATGGCGAATTATATCTTTACAAAAAAAATATTAGCAGGTCTCCTGTGCTGCTGCTCATGGTAGGCCAAAAGACAGGCTGTTTTATAAAGGAGAGATGCATTGTACAATGAAACACAGAATTTATTCCGATGTTAAAGTACAATAGTGTTTAATTTGTTCTGTCCCTTTTAAGTCCACAAGGTTTAACTGCTGTACTTTCCGGAAATCAATTGGTCACATCAGTTCAAACTCTGACTGGCTTTCTTTTTTGTTTCAAAAGTGAAGTCAATTAGAATGTATTTTCTGTTGTTGAGGAAGTTACTCTGTACATTAGAAATGACTGCATTTCATTCCTTAACAAAAAAATGGGTAACATGGAAATTTGCATGTGTGACATCTAAAAGAGTGATGTATGCATCTCAAAATTGTTATATATTAGCAAATATTTCATGGTGCTACTCATGTAAAGTCAGATGGTGTACTGTTTATAAGGGCAGGCAGGTGTTTTCCTTTAAGACTGATGTCATTGGAAGAGTCAGTGGAAATATGCAACAACTTTTGGTGGTGAATGCTGTGAAGATACTGAAATTTGCAGGTCAACTTTTTGTTGCATAAATGTTTTTTCTTAATAAACTCAAGGTTTATTAACAAAAATTAGACTTATTAAGAGGCTGCAGTTATTCCAGGTAATTGACTGGTAACATTAACCCTACTTTCCTCCCTCCACAGATGCTATCTGACTTGCTGAGTGTTTCCAGCATTTTCTGTTTTTATTTTAGCTTCAGTATTGTGTGTTCTGGGAGAGGTTCCTTTTATACTGCTTTTGAAATGTAACCAAAAACTTAAGTTGCGCTTGCCAGAAGTATCATTTTTATAATATTACTAGCGGTGAGTCAGAGGATGCATTGTTTTACAAGTATAGAAAAATGTAGGTGTGTGTCCCTTTAAGATAAATGGCGCAAGTGCTCTATTTACTTGAAATAAATGGTGGATTCACTTGGAATTCAAGTTGGGGATGATGTGATTTCAAAGTACCGAGAGAATGATTCAAGAATCTGGCGGTTCAGAAAGATGTTGGCTTGTGGAAGTTCATGGGATGTGAAAGCCATGAAAGTGGTTGTGCAGTGGGAAGAGGACTGCAAGGGTGTGGCATGATTGCAGAGAGGTCTTGGGGTGCAGGAGGATTAAAAACATTTTAGGGTCTTAAACTTAGGGGTGGGGGGTGGGAGCCCATCATCACCGTCTCAGGACATCGCTGCTGTAGCGTCATCTGCACATCCATTGTCAGCTACTTCATCAATGGCCTTCCCTCTATAAGGTCAGGAGTGGAGCTGCTCAGTGATGATTCTACAATGTTCAGTTGCATTCTTAACTTCTCTACTAATGAAGTAGCCCACACCAGCCTACAGCAGGACATTGACAACATCCAGCTGTAGGCTGACACATGGTCAGTAACATTCCCACCATGTAAATGCCAGGCAATGTCCATCTCCAACAAAAAGGGACCCAACCACTTGCAGTGATCTTCAACAGCACCAACTTCAACACATCCCCCAACTAAACATCCTTGGGAGGGGGGGGGGGGCACCATTGAAAATTTAAGTTAATATAGCATGACTAAAATAATAAGAAAAATATCAAATTTTATATCCAAATTCTTTTGATTAGACAGGTGGAACTGAACTTTCATGCAGCAACGTGAATAAAAACACACATCAAGCTACACAGCTATTAAGCAGTAAATATCAGAATGCATCGTATAATAAACTCACCAACTGATCAGTTTTCCACTTCCCTTCAATAGCTTTTATAACTCTGCAAAATAAAGTGAACAAAATTGAAAGCCAGGCTAATCATACATGTGTACACAAACAGCGTAAATGCAATGCCAAATGTATTTCATTTGCTGTTGAAGATATTGAACTAAATGTTAATAGTAAAATTTCAGCCACACATTGAAGCAAAATAAAATGCAGATGAACAGTAATGGAACTGAAAACATCAATTCTTACTGTTGCTGATACTTTTCCTTCTCACTCCTCAAGTGTTTTAACCGTTCCATCTTGTCAGCATACCTGTGAGAAATTATAAACCTTAGTTTTTAATTATTGACAGCTTATAAATGCACAATTAGATTATAGATTAAATATACACGGAGTTCAAAATGTTTGCTTTACTGCAGGTGTTAGAGAATTGTATAGCAAATCAGTAATGTAAACTGCCCTGTAATGACAGTTTTCCGCAGTAAATTTCTTAGATAGTCATTCAAACTTTGTGTATTTACTTTAAAAATATATTTTCAGGCAATTTAACAATAAAGTCTAAAAAGTTTTTAAACCAAGGTAGCCTAAACAAATTCCTTATTATACTTGTACTATGTTCTGTAAAGCACAGATCTGCAAATATCCAATATCCTGTCACTTTGAGTAGATTGGCTTGTACCCTCTGGAGTTTTGAAGAATGAGAGGTGATCTCATTGAAACATATAAGATTCTGAAGGGGATTGCAGGATAGATGCTGAGAGGTTGTTTCCACTGACTGGAGAGTCTAGAACTAGGGGTCGCATTCTCAGGATAAGGGTTCAGCCTTTTAAGACTGAGATGAGGAGGAATTTATTCACTTAGAGGGTTGTGAATCTTCGGAATTCTCTGCTCCAAAGAGCTGTGGATGCTGAGTCGTTGAGTATATTCAAGGCTGAGATAGATAGATTTTTGGACTCTAGGGGAATCAAGGGATATGGGGATCGGGCAGGAAAGTGGAGTTGAGGTCGAAGATCAGCCATGATCTTATTGAATGGCGGAGCAGGCTCGAGGGGCCATATGGCCGACTCCTGCTCCTAATTTTTATGTTATGTTCTTATTTTACAAATATGCTTTGTAATATTGCATGCAAAAGCTTTTACTACACTTTGAAATTATACTTATAACCTTTGCCTAAATGTAATGAAAATAAATTCTAAATATGAATTATTGTTAATTATGCCACTTATGTATTGTAGGCAAAGAACCATATATTTCACAACAAATACCACAGTATTTATTGCAAACTCCAACTCCTCCTGCACATTTAACCTTGCCAAACAAGTCATCTTGGCTGTACATTTCAGCCTCCTATGAAAGTCAGGGCACCACATTATAGAGAGATTCGTATAGTGTCTTGCATTAAACACGTGACTTAATGTTTACATTTCAGGGTCAGCTGCATTGCATACATTGCACTCAATTGTCTCTTGAGTCAGAATCATATTGAAAGATAGGTATGGAGAGATTTCAAGGCATGTGGAGGTATGTCAAACCTGAGTTACCCAGATAGGCTCAAAGAGCTGGGTCTGTATACTTTAGAAAAGTGTATAATCAGGGGCGATTTGACCAAGGTTTATAACAACAACAACAACAACTTGTATTTATACAGCATCTTTAACGTACTAAAACGTCCCAAGGCGCTTCACAGGAGCATTATCAAACAAAATTTGACACCGAGATATTTGACACTGAGAAATTTGACAAAGAGATATTAGGGTAGATGACCAAAACCTGTGTCAAAGAGTTAGCTTTTAAGGAGCGTCGTAAAGGAGAAAAGCGAGGTAGAGGCGGAAAGGTTTATCCTTGCCGGGGGAAGTGTGGTTTGCTAGTGCTGTTGGGGAGGGTTTAAACTAATTTGGCAGGGTGATAGGCACCAGGATATAGCATTGGAAAGGAGAAACAAGGTGCACAAAGGACTGGGACAGATAGCACTAGAGTAAGAAATAGTACGGTATTAGATGGGGTCAGACTAAGAGAGAATAAAAGACGGTCTAAGATAGGTTTACAGTGCATGTGTGTAAACACACAAAGCGTGGTAAATAAGGTTGGTAAGCTGCAGGTGCAAATAGCCACATGGGAATATGGGCCCAGAAATTAAAGACTGAGTGTTGACGCGGGGGTAAGGCTTCCCCGCGATATCTCACTCCGCACCTACCTTTTTCCTCCGGGCCCACACGAACTTTAGTTTCAAGGCTGCAGCTGGGCAGTGCTTGCGTGACCCAGAGACGTAGTTAGTTCGTGCGAGCTCTGGGATCACGTGATTCAGTTAGAGCCAATGGCAGCACACCATCTTTCATTCATAGTTTTGACAGGAAGACCTGTCAAAGCTATGAATAATATACTCCCCAAAAGAACAGCTAAACCTCAATTAAATTTTTTAAAAAAGCCATCACATTAATAAAATAAGTATAGTTAAATAAATTAACCACTTTAAACAAAAAATTAAATTTTTGAAAAAATTTAAAATCTTTTTAAAAGTTATAAAAATAAACTTACCTTTCTTTAAAGTCTCTAAAAAAGATAAAACTGTTGAAAAAAATTTAAAATAATACTTAATTAACTACTTACCTTGTTAAAAGAGGGTCTTATGCCTCCTTTCTTTATGTGTAAAATCTTCCATGCTTACCTGCGCGTTCAAAGCACTAAGTGCACTGCGTGCGCGCAGCCTGTAGCGCGCACGCAGTTCACCTAGGAACCGCCCCCTTTTGAATTCACGAAGTTCCGGTTTCCCGCGCATGCGCAGTGCATGCTGGAAACCGGCAATTGGAGACCTAAAACGCGAGAGTACACAGTGCGTACTCTCGCGTATTAGGTCTAATTTTCGGGCCATGATGTCGTGGCGATAATGGAGACCTGGCTCAAAAAAGGGCAGGATGGGGTACTAAATATTCCTGAATATAAGGTGTTCAGGAAAGATAGAGGTGGGGTGGCAGTAATGATTAAGGAGAAGATTACAGTGCTGGAGAGAGACGATGTCCTGAAGGGGTCAAGGACAGAATCTATTTGGTTATTAAGAAACAATAGAGGTGCCATTACACTACAAGGTGTATTCTATAAGCCATGATGCGGAGATGCCGGTGTTGGACTGGGGTGGACAAAAATGAGAAGTCGCACAACACCAGGTTATAGTCCAACAGTTTTATTTAAAATTACGAGCTTTCGGAGCTGCTGCCCCTTCGTCAGGTAAAGGTACAGTGAGGGAATCTATTACACAGTATATATACACAGAGAGCAATTTGTCTGCAGAGATACAATCTGTTAGGGAGGCATTACATCAAAGACACATCAGAGTACAGCTAAGACAATGAGGTGGGTCACAGGGGGTCCAACGTGTCAAATGCTGCCGTCTGCAGTTGAGCTTTTAACTTTTTTTTGTGGTTGTTTTTTAAAAACTGGAAAGACAGACAACGATGTCGAGTCACGTTCTGTAGCATGACATGAACCCTAGATCCCTATTGAGGCCGTCCTCATGGGTGCGGAACTTGGCCATCAGTTTCTGCTCAATGATTTTGCGTTGTCGTGTGTCTCGAATGCCGCCTTGGTCAAATTGGACCCCTCCGGAGGGTAGCTGCCCTAAGCTTGACATGTATGCTCAAGCTGTCAGGAAATGCATCAACGCCAGATTCATCAACCGCACTCACAAGACAGTCCAGAATGTCACCCGAGCACAACGCAACGCCATCCACGCTCTCAAGACCAACCGCAACATCGTCATCAAACCAGCGGACAAAGGAGGAGCCATCGTCATACAGAACAGAATGGACTATTGCAAAGAAGCATACCGACAACTGGACAACCAGGAACACTACAGACAGTTACCCGCAGATCCGACCAAAGAACACACCCGCCAACTCAATAGACTGATCAAGACCTTCGATCCAGACCTTCAAAACATCCTACGCGCTCTCATCCCACGTACTCCCCACGTAGGAGACTTCTACTGCCTCCCAAAGATACACAAAGCCAACACACCCGGACGTCCTATCGTATCAGGCAACGGAACCCTGTGTGAGAACCTCTCTGGGTACGTCGAGGGCATCCTGAAACCCATCGTACAGGGAACCCCCAGCTTCTGTCGCGACACTACAGACTTCTTGCAGAAACTCAGCACCCATGGACCAGTTGAACCAGTAACACTCCTCGCCACGATGGACGTATCGGCACTCTACACCAATATCCTCCACGATGACGGCATCGCTGCGACAGCCTCAGTACTCAACACCAACAACAGCCAATCTCCAGACGCCATCCTACAACTCATCCGCTTCATCCTTGACCACAATGTCTTCACCTTCGACAACCAGTTTTTTACCCAAACACACGGAACAGCCATGGGGACCAAATTCGCACCCCAATACGCCAACATCTTCATGCACAAGTTCGAGCAAGACTTCTTCGCTGCACAGGACCTCCAACCAACGCTGTACACCAGATACATCGACGACATCTTCTTCCTTTGGACCCACGGCGAAGGATCACTGAAAGGACTACACGACAACATCAACAGGTTCCATCCCACCATCAAACTCACCATGCACTACTCCTCAGAATCGGTTTCATTCTTGGACACGCGAATCTCCATCAAAGACGGACACCTCAGCACTTCACTCTACCGCAAGCCCACGGACAACCTCACGATGCTCCACTTCTCCAGCTTCCACCCTAACCACGTTAAAGAAGCCATCCCCTATGGACAAGCCCTGCAAATACACAGGATCTGCTCAGACGAGGAGGAACGCGATGGACACCTACAGACGCTGAAAGATGCCCTCGTAAGAACGGGATATGACGCTCGACTCGTCGATCGAGAGTTCCGACGGGCCACAGCGAAAAACCGCATAGACCTCCTCAGAAGGCGAACATGGGACACAACCAACAGAGTACCCTACGTCGTCCAGTACTTCCCCGGAGCGGAGAAACTACGCCATGTTCTTCGCAGCCTTCAACATGTCATCGATGACGACGAACACCTTGCAAAGGCCATCCCCACGCCTCCACTACTCGCCTTCAAGCAGCCGCCTAACCTCAGAAGTACCATCGTTCGCAGCAAATTACCCAGCTGTCAGGAGAACAGCGACCATGACACCACACAACCCTGCCACGGCAACCTCTGCAAGACATGCCAGATCATCAACACAGATACCATCATCACACGTGAGGACACTACTCACCAGGTACATGGTACATACTCATGTGACTCGGCCAACGTTGTCTACCTCATACGTTGCAGGAAAGGATGCCCCAGAGCATGGTACATCGGCGAGACCATGCAGACACTGAGACAACGTATGAACGGACACCGCGCAACAATCGCCAGGCAGGATTGTTACCTCCCAGTCGGGGAACACTTCAGCAGTCAAGGACATTCAGCCTTGGATCTGCGGGTTAGCGTTCTCCAAGGCGGCCTTCGAGACACACGACAACGCAAAATCATCGAGCAGAAACTGATAGCCAAGTTCCGCACCCATGAGGACTGCCTCAATAGGGATCTCGGGTTCATGTCACGCTACAGAACGTGACTCGACATCGTTGTCTGTCTTTCCAGTTTTAAAAAAAACACCAAAACAAAGTTAAAAGCTCAACTGCAGACGGCAGCATTTGACACGTTGGACCCCCTGTGACCCACCTCATTGTCTTAGCTGTACTCTGATGTGTCTTTGATGTAATGCCTCCCGAACAGATTGTATCTCTGCAGACAAATTGCTCTCTGTGTATATATACTGTGTAATAGATTCCCTCACTGTACCTTTACCTGACGAAGGGGCAGCAGCTCCGAAAGCTCGTAATTTTAAATAAAACTGTTGGACTACAACCTGGTGTTGTGCGACTTCTCATTTTTATTCTATAAGCCACCAACTAGTGGGAAAGATACAGAGGAGCAAATTTGCAGGGAAATTACAGAGAGGTGCAAGAACTATAGAGTAGTGATAATGGGATACTTCAACTATCCTAATATAGACTGGGATAGTAATAGTGTAAAGGGCAGAGAGGGGGAAGAATTTCTGAAGTGTGTTCAGGAGAACTTTCTTGATCAGTACATTTCTAGCCCAATGAGGAAGGACGTATTGCTAGATCTGGTTCTGGGGAATGAGGTGGGTCAAGTGGAACAATTGTCAGTAGCGGAACATTTAGGGAACAATGATCATAGTATCATAAGGTTTAGATTAGCTATGAAAAAGGACAAGGAGCAATCTAGAGTAAAAATACTTAATTGGAGGAAAGCTAATTTCAGTGGGTTGAGAACGGATCTGGCTTGGGTAAATTGGAATCAAAGATTGGCAGGCATAACTGTAATCGAACAATGGGCGGCCTTTAAATAGGAGATGGTTCAGGTACAGTCGAGGTACATTCCCACGAGGGGGAAAGGTAGGGCAACCAAAGCCAGAGCTCCCTGGATGACGAATGAGATAGAGAGTAAGATGAAGCAGAAAAAGGGGGCATATGACAGATGTCAGGTTGAGAATACAAGTAAGAACCAGGCTGAATATAGAAGGTTCAGAGGGGAAGTGAAAAAGTAAATAAGAGGGGCAAAGAGAGAGTATGAGAATAGACCGGCAGCGAACATAAAAGGGAATCCAAAAGTCTTCTATAGGCATATAAATAATAAACGGGCAGTAAGAGGAGGGGGTGGGGCTGATTCGGGACCAAAAAGGAGACTTACGCATGGAGACGTCAGTCTTTACCAAGGAAAAGATGCTGCCAAAGTCATAGTGAAAGAGGAGGTAGTTGAGATATTGCATGGGATAAAAATTGATAAAGAGGAGGTACTAGAAAGGCTGGCTGCACTTAAAGTAGGTAAGTCACCAGGACCGGATGGGATGCATCCTAGGATGCTGAGGGAGGTAAGGGTGGAAACTGCAGAGGTACTGGCCACAATCTTCCAATCCTCCTTAGATACAGGGGTGGTGCCTGACGACCGGAGAATTGCAAATGTTACACGATTGTTCAAAAGAGGATAAGAACATAAGAAATAGGAGCAGGAGTAGGCCATTCGGCCCTTCGAGCCTGCTCCGCCATTCAATGAGATCATGGCTGATCTTCTGCCTCAATTCCATTCACCGGCCTTATCGCCATATCTCTTGATGCCCTTACTAGTCAGAAATCTATCGACTTCTGTTTTGAATATACCCAATGACTGAGCCTCCACAGCCCTCTGGGGTAGAGAATTCCAAAGATTCACCACCCTCTGAAGAAATTTCTTCTCATCTCAGTCCTGAATGGCCTACCCTTTATCCTGAGGCTGTGGCCCCTGGTTCGAGACTCCCCAGCCAAGGGAAACATTCTCCCAGCATCCACCCAATCAAGCCCTGTAATAATTTTGTACACTTCAATGAGATCCCCTCTCATTCTTCTGAATTCAAGAGAATACAGGCCTAGTTTACTCAATCTCTTCTCATATGACAGTCCCGCCATCCCAGGAATCAATCTCGTGAACCTTCATTACACTCCCTCTATGGCAAGTATATCCTTCCTTAGGTAAGGAGACCAAAATTGTACACAGTACTCCAGGTATGGTCTCACCAAGGCCCTATATAATTGGAGTAAGACTTCTTTACTCCTGTACTCAAATCCTCTTGTAATGAAGGCCAGCATACCATTTGCCTTCCTAATGGCTTGCTGCACCTGCACATTCACTTTCAGTGACTCATGTGCAAGGGCACCCAGGTCCCTTTAAGCATCTGCATTCCCCAATCTTTCGCCATTCAGGAAATACTCTGCCTTTCTGTTTTTTCTACCAAAGTGGATAGCTTCACATTTATCCACATTATAATCCATCTGCCATGTTCTCGCTCACTCACTGAGCCTGTCGAGATCCCCTTGAAGCCACTTCACATCCTCTTCGCAACTGACACTGCCACCTAGCTTTGTCTCATCAGCAAATTTGGAAATGTTACATTTAGTCCCCTCATCCAAATCATTGATATAGATTGTGAATAGCTGGGGCCCAAGCACCGATCCTTGCGGTACCCCACTAGTCACAGCCTGCCATCCTGAAAAAGACCCGTTTATCCCTACTCTTTGTTTTCTGTCTGTTAACCAATTCTCAATCCATGCTAGTATATTACCCCCAATTCCATGTGCCCTAATTTTGTTCACCAACCTCTTGTGTGGGACCTTATCGGAGGCCTTCTGAAAGTCCAAATACACCACATTTACCGGTTCCCCTTTGTCTACTCCACTAGTTACATCCTCAAAGAACTCCAATAGGTTTGTCAAACAGGACTTCCCTTTCATAAATCCATGTTGACTCTGCCCAATCTTACTATTAGTTTCTAAGTGCCCAGTTATTGCATCCTTTATAATAGATTCCAGCATTTTCCCAACTACTGATGTGAGGCTAACAGGTCTGTAGTTCCCCGTTTTCTCTCTCCCTCCTTTCTTAAATAGCGGGGTTACATTTGCTATCCTCCAATCTGCAGGAACCGTTCCAGAATCTATAGAATTTTGGAAGATGACAACCAATGCGTCCACTATCCCAATGGCCACCTCTTTCAAAACCCTCGAGTCATAGAGTTATACAGCACAGAAAGAGGCACTTCGACCCATCGTGTCCGCGCCAGCCATCAAGCCCTGTCTATTCTAATCCCATTTTCCAGCACTTGGTCCGTAGCCTTGTATGCTATGGTGTTTCAAGTGCTCATCTAAATGCTTCTTGAATGTTGTGAGGGTTCCTGCCTCTACCACCCTTTCAGGCAGTGAGTTCCAGATTCCAACCACCCTCTGGGTGAAAAAGTTTTTCCTCAAATCCCCTCTAAACCTCCTGCCCCTTACCTTGAAACTATGCCCCCTGGTTATTGACCCCTCTACTAAGGGGAAAGGTTCCTTTCTATCTACCCTATCTATGCCCCTCAGAATTTTGTACACCTCAATCAGGTCCCCCCTCAGCCTTCTCTGCTCGAAGGAAAACAACCCCAGCCTGTCCAGTCTCTCTTCATAGCTGAAGTGCTCCAGCCCAGGTAACATCCTGGTGAATCTCCTCTGCACCCTCTCCAATGCAATCACATCCTTCCTATAGTGTGGCAACCAGAACTGCACACAGTATTCCAGCTGTGGCCTAACTAGCATTTTGTACAGCTCCATCATAACCTCCCTGCTCTTATATTCTATGCCTCAGCTAATGAAAATGAGAAGTCGCACAACACCAGGTTATAGTCCAACAGTTTTAGTTAAAATTACGAGCTTTCGGAGCCTTCTTCAGGTACAGGTACAGACTGTACCTATACCTGAAGAAGGAGCGGAGCTCCGAAAGCTCGTAATTTTAAATAAAACTGCTGCACTATAACCTGGTGTTGTGCGACTTCTCATTTTTGTCCACCCCAGTCCAACACCGGCATCTCCGCATCATGTCAGCTAATGAAGGTAAGTATCCCATATGCCTTTTTAACCACCTTATCTACCTGTCCTGCTGCCTTCAGGGATCTATGTATATGCACACCAAGGTCCCTCTGATCCTCTGTCCTTCCTAGGGTCCTACCATTCATTGTGTATTCCCTTGCCTTGTTAGTCCCCCCAAAATGCATCACCTCACACTTTTCAGAGTTAAATTCCATTTGCCACTGTTCTGCCCATCTGACCAACCCGTCTATATCGTCCTGTAGCCTGAGGCTTCCCTCCTCGCTATTTACCACTCCACCAATTTTTGTGTCATTTGCGAACTTACTGATCATACCTCCTACATTCATATCTAAATTATTAATGTACACTACAAACAGCAAAGGACCCAGCACCGATCCCTGCGGTACACCACTGGACACAGGCTTCCAGTCACAAAAACAACCTTCGACCATCACCCTCTGCCTCCTGTCACTAAGCCAATTTTGGGTCCAATGTGCCAAATTGCCCTGGATCCCATGGGCTCTTACCTTCTTGACCAGTCTCCCATGTGGGACTTTGTCAAAAGCCTTACTGAAGTCCATGTAGACTACATCAACTGCACTACCCTTATCCACACACCTAGTCACCCCCTCAAAAAATTCAATCAAATTGGTCAGACATGATCTCCCCCTGACAAAGCCATGCTGACTATCCTTGATTAATCCTTGCCTCTCCAAGTGGAGACTAATTCTGTCCCTCAGAATTTTTTCCAATAATTTCCCTACCACTGATGTTAGGCTCACTGGCCTGTAATTCCCTGGTTTATCCCTACTACCCTTCTTGAATAATGGTACTACGTTAGCTGTCCTCCAGTCCTCTGGCACCTCCCCTGTGGCCAGAGAGGATCTGAAAATTTGTGTCAGAGCCCCTGCAATCTCCTCCCTTGCCTCACACAGCAGCCTGGGATACATCTCGTCTGGGCCTGGGGATTTATCCACTTTTAAGCCCGCTAAAACCGTTAGTACCTCCTCCCTCTCAATACTAATTTGTTCAAGTATATCACAATCCCCCTGCCTGATTTCTATGCCTACATCATCCTTCTCCATAGTGAACACAGATGCAAAATATTCATTTAAAACCTCACCCACATCTTCCAGCTCTACACACAGATTGCCACTTTGGTCCCTAATGGGCCCTACTCTTTCCCTGGTTATCCTCTTGCCCTTAATATACTTATAAAACACCTTGGGATTTTCCTTTATTTTGCCCGCCAGTGTTTTTTCATGCCTGCTCTTCGCTCTCCTAATTGCTTTTTTAAGTACCCCCCTGCACTTTCTATACTCCTCTAGGGCTTCCACTGTTTTTAGTCCTTTATGTCTGCCAAAAGCCTCCCTTTTTTACCTAATCCATTCTTGTATATCCCTTGACATCCAGGGTTCCCTGGGCTTGTTGGTCCCACCCTTGACCTTTACGGGAACATGTTGGCGTTGTACTCTATTTCCTTTCTGAAAGACTCCCACTGCTCTGATGTGGATTTTCCTACAAGTAGCTGATCCCAGTCCACTTTGGCCAGATCCTGCCTTGTTATATTAAAATCGGCCTTCCCCCAATTTAGAACCTTTATTTCCAGTCCATCTTTGTCCTTTTCCATGACTACCTTAAATCTCACCGAATTATGGTCACTGTCACCAAAATGCTCTCCTACTGACACTTCTACCACTTGCCCGGCTACATTCCCTAGAATTTGGTCCAGTACCGCCCCCTCTCGTCGGACTTTCTACATGCTGGCTCAAAAAGCTCTCCTGGATGCACTTTAAGAATTCCGCATCCTCTAAGCCTTTCACACTCTGACTATCCCAGTTAATATTGGGGAAGTTGAAATCCCCTACTATTATTACCCTATTATTTCTATACTTCTCTGAGATTTGCCTACATATCTGTTCCTCTATCTCCTCCTGACTGTTTGGGGGCCTATAGCACACTCCCAGCAAAGTGCTTGCCCCCTTTTTGTTTTTAAGTTCTACCCATATGGCCTCATTAAAGGAACCTGCTAAGATATCATCCCTCCTTACAGCATTAATTGACTCCTTGATTAATATTGCGACACCCCCTCCTCTTTCACCCCCCCCTCTGTCTTGCCTGAAGATTCTATACCCCGGAATATTGAGCTGCCAGTCCTGCCCCTCCCTCAACCATGTCTCTGTGATAGCAACAATATCATACTCCCATGTGTTCATCAACACCTTCAATTCATCTGCCTTACTCGCAAGACTCCTTGCATTAAAATAAATGCCATCCAGCCTTGCAATACTCCCTTGTGCCGTTACATATTTGCTCTGCCTTCCAGGCTGAATTGTTTTTTCCTCTATATTTGGCTGTGCATCACCCCCTACTATAGCTCCACTCCGTATCCCATCCCCCTACCAAGTTAGTTTAAACCTCCCCCCAACAGCACTAGCAAACCTCCCCGTTCCGGTTCAGGTGCAACCCGTCCGACTTGTACAGGTCCTACGTTCCCCAGAAGCACACCCAGTGATCCAGGAAACTAAAGCCCTCCCTCCAGTACCAACTCTTTAGCAACGCATTCATCTGCTCTATCCTCCTATTCCTATACTCACTAGCACGTGGCACTGGGAGTAATCCAGAGATTACAACCTTTGAGGTCCTGCTTTTTAATCTGCTATCTCGCTCCCTAAATTCATGTTGCAGGACCTCATCCCTCTTTCTACCCATGTCGTTGGTACCAATGTGAACCACGACCTCTGACTGTTCGCCCGCCCCCTTCAGAATGCCCTGCAGCCGTTCAGTGACATCCTTGACCCTGGCACCAGGGAGGCAACATACCATCCTGGAGTCACGTCTGCGGCCACAGAAACGTCTATCTGTTCCCCTGCGATAGAATCCCCTATCACTGTTGTCCTCCCACTCTTTTTCCTCCCCTCCTGTGCAGCTGAGCCACTCGTAGTGCCACGGACTTGGCTCTTGCTGCATTCCCCTGAGAAATCATCTCCCCCATCAGTATCCAAAACGGAAAATCTGTTGGAGAAGGAGCTGGACCCACGGGACTCCTGCACTACCTTCCTAGTTCTTTTACTCTGTCTGGTGGTCATCCATTCCCTGTCTGCCTGTGCACTCTTTATCTGCGGTGTGACCACCTCGTTAAACGTGCTATCCACGAAGATCTCAGCCTCGCGGATGCTCCACAGTGACTCCAGCCGCAGCTCCAGAACGCGGATTTCGAGTAGCTGCAGCTGGAGACACTTCCTGCACATGTGTTCACCTTGGACACCGAAAGTGTCCCTGACTTCCCACATAGCACAGGAGGAGCACTCCACGCAGCCGAGCTGCCTTGCCATGTCCTACCCTTAATTTACTCCCTTTAAGAACATAAGAAATAGGAGCAGGAGTAGGCCAATTGGCCCCTCGAGCCTGCTCCGCCATTCAATAAGATCATAGCTGATCTGATCCTAACCGCCAATCTACTATCACAGAATCATCTCCTGAATCTAACAGAATTGGACACACGAAATAGGAGCAGGATCAGGCTACACGGCCCCTGGGCCTGCTCCGCTACCCACAGGGCCATGACCGATCCGAACCTAGACTCATGTCCAAATTCCTGCCTACTCCCCGTAACCCTTAATTCCCTTTACTTCTAGGAAACTGTCTATTTCGGTTTTAAATTTATGTAATGATGTAGCTTCTACAGCTTTTTGGGGCAGCATATTCCATGGACCTACTACCCTCTGAGTGAAGTAGTTCCTCCTCATCTCAGTTTTGAAAGAGCAGACCCTTATTCTAAGACTATGCCCCCTAGTTCTAGTTTCACCCATCATCGGGAACATCCTCCCCGCATCCACCTGATCCAACCCCTTCACAATCTTATATGTTTCAATAAGATCGCCTCTCATTCTTCTGAACTCCAATGAGTAGAGTCCCAATCTACCCAACCTCTCCTCATATGTCCATCCCCTCATCCCCGGGATCAACCGAGTGAACCTTCTTTGTACTGACTCGAGAGCAAGTTATGTCTTTTCTTAAGTATGGACACCAAAACTGTATGCAGTATTCCAGGTGCAGTCTCAGCAATACCTTGTACAACTGAAGCAATACCTCCCTATTTTTATATTCTATCCCCCTAGCAATGAAAGCCAACATTCCACTGGCCTTCTTAATCACTTGCTGCACCTGCATACTAACCTTTTGAGTTTCGTGCACCAGGACCCCCAGATCCCTTTGTACTTCAGTACTTTCCAGTTTCTTGCCATTAAGATAATAACTTGCTCTACTATTTTTCCTGCCAAAGTGCATAACCTCACACTTTCCAGTATTGTATTCCATCTGCCAAATCTCTGCCCACTTACTTAGCCTGTCTATGTCCCCTTGCAGGTTTTTTATGTCCTCCTCACTCACTACTTTCCCTCCCATCTTAGTATCATCTGCAAACTTTGATATGTTACACTCGGTCCCCTCCTCCAAATCGTTAATATAGATTGTAAAGAGTTGGGGACCCAGCACTGACCCCTGCGGAACACCACTAGTTACTGATTGCCAGTCTGAGAATGAACCATTTATCCCAACTCTCTGCCTTCTGTTAGATAGCCAATCCTCTATCCATGCCAGAATATTACCCCCAATCCCGTGATTTTTTATCTTAAGCAATAATCTTTTGTGTGGCACCTTGTCAAATGCCTTTTGGATGTCTAAATACACCACATCCACTGGTTCCCCTTTATCCACCCTGTATGTTACTTCCTCAAAGAACTCCAGCAAATTTGTCAAACATGGCTTCCCCTTCATAAAACCATGCTGACTTTGTCCTATTAAATTATGATTATCCAAATGTCCCGTTACTGTCTCCTTAATAATGGACTCCAAAATTTTACCTACCACAGATGTTAGGCTAACCGGTCTATAGTTTCCAGCCTTCTGTCTACTGCCCTTTTTAAATTAGGGTGTTACATTAGCAGTTTTCCAGTCTGCCGGGATCTTTGCTGAGTCTAGGGAGTTTTGGAAAATTATTACCAATGCATCCACAATCCCTACCGCCACTTCCCTCAAGACCCTAGGATGTAAGCCATCAGGTCCAGGTGATTTATCCGCCTTGAGTCCCATTATTTTACCGAGTACCACTTCCTTAGTGATTTTGATCGTGTTTAGCTCCTCTCCCCCTATAGCCCCCTGTTTGTCCAGTGTTGGGATATTCTTAGTGTCCTCTACTGTAAAGACTGATACAAAATATTCATTCAGTGTTTTTGCCATCTCCATATTTCCCACCATTAATTTCCCGGTCTCATCCTCTAAGGGACCAACATTTACTTTAGCCACCCTTTTTCTTTTTATATAACTATAAAAACTCTTACTATCTGTTTTTATATTTTTTGCTAATTTACTTTCATAATCTATCTTCCCTTTCTTAATCAATCTTTTTGTTATTTTTTGCTGTCTTTTAAAGTTTTCCCAATCCTCTATCCTCCCACTAGATTTGGCTACCTTAATAGGCCTTGTTTTTAGTCGAATACTATCCTTAATTTCTTTACTTAGCCACGGATGACTGTCTTGTCTTTTCTTTTACACCCTTTTCTTCTCAGTGGAATATATTTTTTTTGGAAGTTGTAAAATAACTCCTTAAATGTACACCACTGATCATGTATCATCTTACCCTTTAATCTATTTTCCCAATCCACACAATTCGCTCGCATACCTTCATAGTCTCCTTTATTCAAGCTTAGCACGCTTGTTTGAGATCCAACCTTCTCACCCTCTAATTGAATATGGAATTCAACCATGTTATGGTCACTCATTCCAAGGGGATCCTTTACTGGGACATTTTTAATTAATCCTGTCTCGTTACACAGGACCAGATCCAAGGTTGCTTGCCCCCTGGTCGGTTCAGTTACATACTGCTCAAGAAACCCATCCCTAATACACTCAATGACCTCATCCTCAAGGCAACCCTGCCCAATTTGATTTGTCCAATTAATATGATAATTAAAATCCCCCATAATTATAGATGTTCCCTTATTACAAGCCTCAACTATTTCCTGATTGATACTCTGTCCAACAGAGTTGCAACTGTTCGGAGGCCTATTGTTTTTTTCCCCTTATTATTCCTTATCTCCACCCAAACTGTTTCATTATCCTGATCTTTTGACCCAATATCATTTCTCTGTATTACAGTGATTCCTTCCTTTATTAACATAGCCACCCCACCTCCCCTTCCTTCCTGCCTGTCCTTCCTGATCGTTAAATAACCTGGTATGTTTAATTCCCAGGCATTGTCACCCTGCAGCCATGTTTCTGTAATGGCCACAAGATCATACCCATATGTAGTTATTTGTGCCATTAACTCGTCTATTTTGTTACGAATGCTACGTGCATTCAGATAGAGAACTTTCAAATATGTTTTGTGACACTTAGTTCCTGCTTTTGCCCTTTTTATTACTTTACCTTTTACTCCATACCTTCTGCCCCTTCCTGACACTCTCTGGTTTTTAATTTCCCCACTGCTACCTAAGTCTATGACCTTCTCTGTTGTCATTTTTATTATTTGCTCTCTAGGAACCTCCCCCCCACTAGTTAGTTTAAAGCCCTCTCTACAGCCCTAGTTATATGATCCGCCAGGACTCTAGTCCCAGCACTGGCCAAGTGAAGCCCGTCCCAACGGAACAGCTCCCTCCTGCCCCAGTACTGGTGCCAGTGTCCCAGGAAGCAAAACCCATTTCTCCCACACCAGTCTTTGAGCCACTCATTTAACTCTCTAATTTTATTTGTCCTAGCCAAATTCGCTCGTGGCTCAGGTAATAATCCAGAGATTATTACCCTTGAGGTTCTGTTTTTTAATTTGACTCCTAGCTGCTCATACTCCTTTAACAGAACCGGCTTCCTTGTCCTATCTACATCGTTTGTACCGACATGGACAACGACAACTGGATCCACCCCCTCCCACTGCAAGTTTCTTTCCAGCCCAGAGGAGATGTCCTTAACCCTGGCACCGGGCAGGCAACACAGCCTGCGGGACTCTCGCTCTCGGCTGCAGAGAACTCTTATCTATCCCCCTAATAATACTATCCCCTACCACTACAACATTTCTATTTACTCCCCCCTCTTGAATGGCCCCCCGTTCCACGGTGCTGTGGCCAGGTTGCTCATCCTCCCTGCAGTCCCTGCTCCCGTCCCCACAGGGAATAAGAACCTCGAACCTGTTGGACAAGAGCAAGGGCTGCGGCTCCTCCAACACTACCTCCTGGATCCCCGTACCTGCCTCACTTGTAGTCACACCATCCTGTCCCTGACCATGGGCTACATCTGAATTAATTAACTTCATAGGTGTGACCACCTCCTGAAACACAGAATCCAGGTACTTCTCCCCCTCCCTGATGTGTCGTAGTGTCTGAAGCTCAGACTCCAGCTCATCAACACGGAGCTGGAGTTCCTGTAGCAGCAGACACTTGTCACAGATGTAATCACCGTGAGCCTCAATGGGGTCCACCGGCTCCCACATCTCGCAACAGTAACACATCACCTGCTCCATTCTATGTAATTAATTAAATTTTTTATTGTTAGTTATGGACACTCTCTGCCCGATTATAGATGCTAGTATCCCCTTTAATTAATTGGATTTAAATTAAATCAATCCCTCTAAATTACACCAGTTAAATGGTTTACCAACAGTCACTCTGCACCAGAAAGGCCTTATTAACTACAATCCACGGAGTTAAAGTTTGAAAAGAGCACCCTACACCCCAACTCACACTTACCCAAACTCAGAGCACTCTCTGCTGACTCGCCCTCAGTGCTTGCTCGCACTAGCACTGGTCTTTTTATACTGTTTGTTTGTTTACAGCCAAATGAGTCACCCCTGCTGATTGGTTAGAAAACTGGTTTCCACTGCCTGCTGTGCCAATTTACTCCTACTGCAGTGTAACCCTGTTTTACTCTTCTTAAACCAACAGAATCCCAAATATTTAACTTTTCCCCTTCACTTAAACTGCTTAAATACTCTTATCAAGAATGATTTAAAGAGAACTAACAATTAAAGAACTCTCACACTTACCCAAACTCTCAGCACTCTCTGCTGACTCGCACTTCCTTTAAATTAAAGATTAAATACACTAGGGACCTTACTTCCCTTTAAATACTACTTACTCTAAACTAAAGACCTTACTTTTACTTCAACGACTGGACTGTAGAAATACTCACCATGTCCTACTTACCAATCAGCTCCTTCCCTGGTTGTGACGTCACTTTAGCAGTTTCGCAGTTGTTGTTGTTTGACTGCTCCCGCTCTCGGACTCGGACTCTTTCCTTGGTGTAAAGTAAGAACCAATTTCCAACTCGCAGCACTCTGTTTAAATCGCACTCAGGGCTCCACCCAGGTCCACTGCTGCTGCCGGTGAGTCTGGGACTCACTCGCTCTCCCGCTGCTTAAACCCTCGGTGTCCTCGCTCAGGCTCCACCCAGGGCCGCTGCTGCTGCCGGTGAGTCTAGGATGCAGGTCATCCGATCCTTGAGATTTATCGACTTTTAGTCCCATTAATTTTGCTAGTACTGTTTTTTTACTACTAATAATTTCTTTAATTTCCTCATTCTAGCCACACCCTTGGTTTTCTCGTATTTCTGGGAGGTTTTTTGTGCCTTCCTCCGTGAAGACAGAAACAAAGTATTTATTTAATTTCTCTGCCATTTCCTCATTCCCCATTATGAATTCTCCCATCTCTGACTGTAAAGGACCTACATTTACCTTCGCCAGTCTTTTCCTTTTCACATACCTATAGAAGCTTTTACAATCCATTTTTATATTTTTCGCTAGTTTGTGCTCATATTCCATTTTCCCTTTCTTTATCAATTTCTTTGTCCCCCTTTGCTGATTTCTAAAAAGATCCCAATCCTTAGGCTGACCGCTTTTTCTGGCAACTTTATAAGCTTCCTCCTTTGACTTAATACGAGCTTTAATTTCTTTTGTTAGCCATGGTTGGATCACTTTTCCTTTTGGGTTTTTATGCCCTAGAGGAATATATGTTTGTTGCAAATTATGCATTATTTCCTTGAATGTTAGCCATTGTATGTCCACCTTCATACCTTTTAGTGTAGTCGCCCAATCTACCATGGCCAACTTGTCCCTCATACCCTTGTAGTTTCCTCTGTTTAGATTGAAGATCTTAGTTTCAGATTGGACTACATCACTCTCAAACTTAATGGGCCAAAAATTCATCCCGCTGCGCGAGAGTACGCACTGCGTACTCTCGCGTATTCTCTCTCCAATTGCCGGTTTTCTGCATGCCCTGCGCATGCGCTGAAAACCGGCACTTGGTCTTTTGAAAAGGGGGCGGTTCCTCGGTGCATCGCGTGCGCGCTACAGGCTGCGCGCACGCTGTGCACTTCGTGCTTTGGATGCGCAGGTAAGGACGGAAGATTTTAGAAATGGAAAAAGGAGGAGTAAGACCCACTTTTAACAAGGTAAGTAGTGAATTAAGTATTTTTTTGAATTTTTTTTAACAGGTATATCTTTTTTAGAGACTTTAAAGACAGGTAAGTTTATTTTTATAACTTTTTAAAAGATTTTAAATTTTTTCAAAAATTTAAATTTTTATTTAAAATGGTTAATTTATTTAACTATACTTATTTTATTAATGTGATGGTTTTTTTTTAATTTAATTGAGGTTTAGCTGTTATTTTGGGGGGGTGTAAGATTCATAGATTTCACAGCACGTATGTGAAACTTATGAATGGAAGATGGTGTGCTGCCATTGGCTCTAACTGAGTCACGTGATCCCACAGCTCGCACGAATTCACTACGCCGGTGGGATACGCAAGCACTGCCCAGCTGATGTCTGGAACATCAAGTTCGTGCGAGCTGGATCTGAAAAAGCCAACGCGGAGTGAGAGATCGCGGGGAAGCCTTACCCCCGCGGGAACAGAGCGAGATCAATTTCTGGGCCAATGTAAAATTCAATCATATTATGGTCACTTGTCCCTAAAGGCCCCTTTACCACAAGATTATTGATTAGCCCTTTCTCATTACACAGTACCAGATCCAGAATAGCCTGTTCCCTGGTTGGTTTCTCCACATACTGATCCAGGAAACCATCTCGCATGCATTCCAAGAATTCGTCCTCCACACCATTAGTGGTAATTTGATTTGCCCAGTCAATATGTAGATTAAAGTCCCCCATGATTACCGTATTGCCCTTGTTACATGTACTTCTAATCTCTTGATTGATACTGTGCCCTACATTACCACTACTGTTTGGTGGCCGATACACAACTCCCACCAATGTTTTCCGCCCTTTGCTGTTTCTTAGCTCCACCCAAACTGATTCCAGTTCTACATCACGATCTGCCAAGCCAAGATCGTTTATCTCTACCGTACCGATCTCATCCCTTATTAACAGCGCTACGCCGCCTCCTTTTCCTTTTTGTCTGTCCTTCCTAAATGTTGAGTACCCTGGAACATTCAGTTCCCAGCTTTGGTTACCCTGCAACCATGTCTCTGTAATGGCAATTACATCATACCCATTTACTTCTATTAGTGCCATTAATTCATCCACCTTGTTGCGAATGCTACGTGCATTTAGATAAAGTGCCTTCAACTTTGCCTGTTTAATATTTTGCTGCACTTTGACCCTCTTTACTGTTGGCCTTTGTTTCTGCTCCCTTCTAGTTTTGCTGACTACTTTTGTAAGTTGCACTTCCAGCTTTGTTTCTCTCTGTTCTGGGCCCACACTTAGGTTCCCAGCCCCCTGACAAACTAGTTTAAATCCTTCCCAACAGCACTAGCAAACCCCCCTGCGAGGATAATGGTCCCGGTTCTGCCGAGGTGTAACTCGTCCAGCTTGTACAGGTCCCACCTTCCCCAGAATCGGTCCCAATGCCTCAGGAACTTAAATCCCTCCCTCCTACACCATCTCTCCAGCCACGCATTCATCTGGTCTATTCTCCTATTTCTGCTCTTGCTAGCACGTGGCACTGGGAGTAATCCGGAGATTACTGCCTTTGAGGTCCTGCTTTTTAATTTATTTCCTAGCTCCCTATATTCTGCTTGCAGGACCTCGTCCTTCTTTCTACCTATGTCGTTGGTACCGATATGGACCACGACCTCTGACTGTTCACCCTCCCCCTTCAGAATATCCTGCAGCCGCTCAGTGACATCCTTGACCCTGGCATCAGGGAGGCAACATACCATCCTGGAGTCACGTCTGCGGCCACAGAAACGTCTATCTGTTCCCCTTACGATAGAATCCCCTATCACTATTGCTCTTCCACACTTTTTCCTCCCCTCCTGTGCAGCTGAGCCACTCGTAGTGCCACGGACTTGGCTCTTGCTGCATTCCTCTGAGAAACCATTTCCCCCAGCAGTATCCAAAACGGAAAATCTGTTGGAGAGAGAGATGGACCCAGGGGACTCCTGCACTACCTTCCTAGTTCTTTTACTCTGTCTGGCGGTCACCCATTCCCTTTCTGCCTGTGCACACTTTACCTGCGGTGTGACCACCTCGTTAAATGTGCTATCCACGAAGATCTCAGCCTCGCGGATGCTCCACAGTGACTCCAGCCGCAGCTCCAGCTCCAAAACGCGGATTTCGAGTAGCTGCAGCTGGAGACACTTCCTGCACACGTGTTCGCCCTGGACACCGAAAGTGTCCCTGACTTCCCACATAGCACAGGAGGAGCACTCCACGCTGCCGAGCTGCCCTGCCCTTAATTTACTCCCTTTACTTCCTCTAAATTAAAGAATATTAAATACACTAGGGACCTTACTTCACTTTACACACTACTTACTCTAAACTAGAGACCTTACTTTTACTTCAACGACTGGACTGTAGAAATACTCACCATGTCCTACTTACCAATCAGCTCCTTCCCTGGTTGTGACGTCACTTTAGCGGTTTCGCAGTTGTTGTTGTTTGACTGCTCCCGCTCTCGGACTCTTTCCCGAGTGTAAAGTGAGAACCAAATCCTACAGAGTGAAAATTAGGGAAAGCAAAGGCGAAGCAAGGGAGCTCCTCCTTCCACTCCTCACCCACCTAACTTCCTCACTCACCCAACTCTCAGCACTCTGTGCAAACCGCACTCAGGCTTTCTGCAAAGCCTGTTTTTATAGGCCTAGTTTCCCTAATTAACTGCCTTCAGCTGTGCTGAATTATCCTCTGCCTTCTCCGGTGCTGCCGACTCTTTTCAGGTCCACTGCCCTCGGCCTCCCATGCTCTTTATCCTCTGCCTTCTCCGGGGCTGCTGACTCCTTTCAGGTCCGCTGTCCTCGGCCTCCTGCGCTCTTTATCCTCTGTCTGCTCCGGGGCTGCCTCCAGTTCGCAAGCGTCCCTGGGATCACATGGGCCAGGCGAACCAATCAAAGAAGGGAATCCCCCCTTTGTACTTCTGACAGTTCTCTACACACAGAACTGTCAAAGGTATGAATGGGGATCACATTTAAAAACACACTAAATCATTTTTTAAAAATTAATTACATAATTAAAATTAATTAAAATTCCATTTTAAATTTGAAAAAAAATTAAATGTTTTTACGGGGCTAAAAAGAAACTTACCTTTTTGAAGAGTATTTTAAATTTATAAATGATTTATCAAATTAAATTTTTCTATTTTTCAACACTCTTAAGCTGGTATGTAAAGGAATGAGCCAAACCTATTCAGAAAAATACACCATCCTATGAACAGAATTCTGATTTTATTGGGCCAAAAATTCGGCCCTTCCCGGGTGAGTACGCGCTCTGTACTCACCCGTATTGCTTCCCGAAGTGACGGTTTTCTGCATGCACTGCGCATGCGCGGGAAACCGGAACTTCCGGTGTGGTGAAGGGGGCGGTTCCTAGGTTAACCGCGTGCGCGGTAGAGGCTGCGCGCACGCAGCAAACTTAGATTTTTTTTCAGGTTTCTACGCGAGGGTAAGTATTGAAGAAACTACGCTGTTAAAAAGGAGGCGCAAGACCCGTTTTCAACAAGGTAAGTGGTTAATTAAGTATAATTTTAAATTTTTTTCAACAGGTTTATCTTTTTTAGATACTTTAAAGAAAGGTAAGTTTATTTTTATCACTTTTAAAAAGTATTTTAATTTTTTCAAAAATTTAAATTTGTGTTTAAAGTGGTTAATTTATTTAACTATAGTTATTTTATAAATGTGATGGTTTTTTAAAAAATTTATTTTAAGTTTAGCTGTTCTTTTGGGGCCGATTTCAATTCACAGATTTGACAGGTCTCCTGTCAAATCTATGAATGAAAGATGGTCTGCTGCCATTGGCTCTCCATGGCCCACGTGATCCCAGGGGACGCATCGCACTAACTGCGCCCCTGGAACACGCAAGCACTGCGCGCCGGCAGTTGGGAGAGGCCCAGGACCCGAAGTTCCCGTGGGCCCAAAACACAACGGCAGGCGCGGTAGGTAAGAGCGCGCGCGATCCTTATCCCCCGCGGCAAGCCGGAGAGGCGAATTTCTGGGCCATTAAAACATGACAAACTGAGGTTAAAAAATCGAAAAGCCTCAACGACACAAGCCGTAAACAGAAATACAGGCTTCTGAGATAAGATGAAGTGTTAACACAAAAGTTGAAAACACCACACAGGCTTTTGAGATAAAGAATGGTTGTAAATACTGAGGCAATGACCATAGGTTCCAAGGAGTCTGCAGTTTGGAACAACACAATACCATTCCCCAGTTTAAAGTGTTAAAAACTAACACGTCAAACAAGAAACACAAAACATTAAAAAAAACAAGTGCCTTTGAAAAAATGACATCAAGTAAAAGAAATACCTGCCGTAAAATAGTTTTATGTTAAACTTAGAACAAGGAGACATAATTCTTAATACAACCAATTGAAATAGCTAAGAAATGCAAAGAACACCCTAGATGAAGCATTTTTAATTTACAAGTTGTAAAAGATACCTACAGAAGGCTTTGAAAATATTACATCAATAGATGCATCAAGCAATCACATTGTTTGTGTGTTGAACTTGGAACAGTTGGGAGACGCGAGGTCTGGAATGCAAGCAGCTAAAGGGAGTTAAGAATTCAATAGAAAGACTTCCTAAGAATAGCATCAAATAGATAAATCTGTTATACCATATTTTATGCTAAGTTTTTGAAACACCTATAGAGCAGACAGGATTCTGAAAGTTGGCAGCTGAAATGACAGTCAGAATAGAAAGAAGTCAACAGAGGTATGGCTGGAGATAATTAGCTTACATCAGCAGAAAACTTCAAAGGATAAACCACTAAAAAAAGGTATAAAAATAGAGCTTTTCAGATAGAGAGAAGTCGTCGCTGGGAAGGGGCAGAGCAATTCTCGCCTTCAGAACCACGCTGTGGGCCTACAACTCTGAGTCTCGGGTAATCAAGGTATTTGATTTTGGTGGATATTCTGGATTAAGAAATAAGTAGAAGTGTGGAAATGTAACGAAGTTAAGATTTGAGAATAAGGATCTCTGATAAGAAATGTAAGCTATTTGTATTTTGAATGGTTAAAGTTGCGATTGCCATACCAGCTGTTAACTAAATGTCGGTTCTTTAATAAATCGATATATTTTTTAAATTATCTCAAATAGTATTTCTGTATCAATCACGCAAACTCAATTTCTGTACACTCTTCTGAGAGGAGTTGCAGAATTCTGGGGGGTTTTCCGGACCCTCATAATATCCGGAAGGTTACAGTCCAGTTAAACTTGTTAAAAGTGCTATCCAGAGGACGGTAACATCTTCAGGCCGTTCCTTTACGGAGAGATAGTCTGAACCTTTAGACCCAATTAAGCGTCTCTAGGATTCGGCTACCGCTAACTTTAGTTGAAGGTGAACGTCTGGGGAATACGCCTGATCTGGGGTAGCCCGAAAAGGGCCAGGACTTGTAATTATCCCTTCAGGTAAAACCAGGCCTTACACCTGCTTTTACCAGGCGTAAAAATTTGATGGCCTTTCAGTGGGTGGAAGTTGTGCAAAAAGTGCAACTCTCCACCCACAGAGGCACTTTTCCCGGGCAGGCGGATGATCTGTCAAGAGAATTCTTGAGAATGCCCCGGAGCATGGTACATCGGCGAGACCATGCAGACACTGAGACAACGTATGAATGGACACCGCGCAACAATCGCCAGGCAGGATTGTTACCTCCCAGTCGGGGAACACTTCAGCAGTCAAGGACATTCAGCCTCGGATCTGCGGGTTAGCGTTCTCCAAGGCGGCCTTCGAGACACACGACAACGCAAAATCATCGAGCAGAAACTGATAGCCAAGTTCCGCACCCATGAGGGCTGCCTCAATAGGGATCTCGGGTTCATGTCACGCTACAGAACGTGACTCGACATCGTTGTCTGTCTTTCCAGTTTAAAAAAAAACACAAAAAAAACCAACAAAAAAAGTTAAAAGCTCAACTGCAGACGGCAACATTTGACACGTTGGACCCCCTGTGATCCACCTCATTGTCTTAGCTGTACTCTGATGTGTCTTTGATGTAATGCCTTCCTAACAGACTGTATCTCTGCAGACAAATTGCTCTCTGTGTATATATACTGCCGATTTGTATTCCCTCACTGTACTTGTACCTGAAGAAGGAGCAGCGCTCCGAAAGCTCGTAATTTTAAATAAAACTGTTGGACTATAACCTGGTGTTGTGCGACTTCTCATTTTCATAAATATAGGCATAGAGTACAAAAACAAGGAAGATATGATGAACCTTTATAAAACACTGGTTCAGCCTCAACTGGAGTATTGTGTCCAATTCCTGAAACTATGCCCCCTAGTTCTAGATTCCCCCACGAGGGGAATCATCCTCTCAGCATCCTGTCAAGCCCCCTCAGAATCTTATATGTTTCAGTAAGATCACCTCTCATTCTTCTAAACTCCAATGAGTATAGGCCCAACCTGCTCAACCTTTCCATCTCAGGAATCAACCTCGTGAACCTTCGCTGAACAGCCTCCAATGCAAGTATATCCCTCCTTAAATAAGGTGACCAAAACTGTACGCAGTACTCCAGGTGTGGTCTCACCAACGCCCTGTACAGGTGTAGCAAGACTTCCCTACTTTTATACTCCATCCCCCTAGCAATAAAGGCCAACATTCCATTTGCCTTCTTAATTACTTGCTGTACCTGCGTGCTAACTTTTTGCGTTTCATGTACGAGGACACCTCAATCCTTCTGTATCGCAGCATTCTGTAGTCTCTCTCCATTTAAATAATATTTTGCTTTTCTGTTCTTCCAACCAAAGTGGACAACCTCACATTTTCCCACATTATACGCCATCTGCCAAATTTTTGCCCACTCACTGAACCTATCTATATCCCTTTGCAGACACAACTTGCTTTCCCATCTATCTTTGTATTGTCAATTAGGCTACAGTACACTTGGTCCCTTCATCCAAGTCATTAATATAGATTGTAAATAGTTGAGGCCCCAGCACTGATCCCTGTGGCACCCCACTAGTTACCATTTGCCAACCGGAAAATGACCCATTTATCCCGACTCTCTGTTTTCTGTAAGTTAACCAATCCTCTATCCATGCTAATATATTATTTTGTACTCAATACCTCTATTTATGAAGCCCAAGATCCCATATGCTTTGCTAACTACTCTCTCAATATGTCCTGCCACCTTCAAAGATCTATGCACATGAACCCCCAGGTCCCTCTGTCCCTGCACACTCTTTAGAACTGTGACATTAAGTCTATATTGCCTCCCCCTATCCCTTCTGCCAAAATGCATCACCTCACACTTCTCTTTATTAAATTCCATCTGCCACTTGTCTGCCCATTCTGCTAGCCTATCTATGTCCTGTTGCAGTTGATTGGTATCCTCCTCACTGTTTGTCACACCTCCAAGTTAGGTATCATTGCCAAATTTTGAAATTTTACTCTATATTCCAATATCCAAGTCATTTATATATATCAAAAAAAGCAGTGGTCCTAGCACTGACCCTTGGGGAACACCACTGCCTACCATCCTCCAGAATGAAAAACAACCATTTGCCATGACTCACTGTTTTCTGTCCTTAAGCCAATTTCTTATCCAAGCTGACCCTCCTATTCCATGAGCCTCAATTTTGTTAAACAGCCTTTTATGTGGTACTTTGTCAAACGCTTTCTTAAAATCCACATAGACAACATCCACTGCATTCCCTTCATCAACCTTCTCTGTTACTTCATCAAAAAATTCAATTAGATTAGTCACACACGATCTGCCTTTTACAAATCCGTGTTGGGTCTCCTTAATTAACTTAAACCTGTCCAAGTGCCTGCTAATTTTTTCCCTGATTATTGTTTCTAAAATCTTACCCACCACTGAGATTAAATTGACCGGCCTGTAGTTACTAGGATTGTCCTTACACCCTTTCTTGAACAAGGGTGTCACATTTGCCACTTTCCAATCCTCTGGCACCTCCCCCATATCTAGGGAAGATTGGAAGATTATGGCAAGCCCTTCCGCTATCTCCACCCCCACTTCCCTTAGCAACCTGGGTTGCAAGCCATCGGGACCAGGCGACTTATCCACTCTAAGCATACCCAGCCTTTCGAGTACATCTTGTCTATCAATTTTCACCTCTACCATCTCCGCTTCTACCGATATTTTGTCAGCATCCTCTTCCTTAGTAAACACCGATACAAAGTACTCATTAAGTGTTCTAGCCTTGCCCTGTGCCTCTAAGCATATCACCTTCTTTGTCCATAATAGGCCCCACCCTGCCTCTTACTACCTGCTTACTATTTACATGCCGGTAGAAGATTTTTGGGTTCCCTTTTATGTTAACTGCCATTCTATTCTCATATTCCCTCTTTGCCAGTGTTATTTTCCTCTTCACTTTCCCTCTCAACTTATTGTATTTGGCCTGGTTCTCACTTGAAGAATTCACCTGACATGCATCATACACCCTCTTTTTTTCCCATCATATTCTCTATCTCCCTCGTCATCCAAGGAGCACTGGCTTTGGTTCCCCTACCTTTCCCTCTTGTTGGAATGTACCTAGCTTGTACCTGAAACATCTCCTCCTTAAAGATCACCCATTGTTCCGTTACAGTTTTTCCTGTCAGTCTTTGGTTCCATTTAACCTGGCTGGATTCCTTCTCATCCCATTGAAGTTAGCCCTCTTCCAATTTAGAAGTTCTACTTTAGATTGCTCCTTGCTCTTCTCCATTACTAATCTAAACCTTATGATACGATGATCACTCTTACCCAAGTGTTCTCCCACAGACACTTGGCCCACCTCATTCCCCAGCACCAGATCCAGCAATGCCTCCTTCCTAGTTGGGCCGAGAACATACTGGTCAAGGAAGTTCTCCTGAACACATTTCAGAAATTCTTCCCCCTCCTTTCCCTTTACACTAGCATTATCCCAATCGATATTTGGGTAATTAAAGTCCCCTAATATCACCACTCTTTAGTTCTTGCACATCTCTGTCATTTCCTTGCAGATTTGCTCCTCTATATCTCTCACTATTTGGAGGCCTATAGAATACCTCCAATAGCGTGATCATACCCTTTTTGCTTCTCAACTCTAACCAAATGGATTCTGTCCTTGTCCCCTCAAGGACATCCTCCGTTTCCAACACTTCAGTGTCTTCCCTAATCAGTACTGCCACCCCACCTCCCTTTTTTCCTTCCCTATCTTTTCTGAACACCTTGTATCCGTGAATATTAAGCACCCAGTCCTTACCATTTTTAAGCCACATTTCCGTTATTGCCACTACATCATATTCCCACACGGCTAATTGTGCTTGTAGTTCACCAACCTTATTCACCACACTTTGTGCGTTTACATACATGCATCCCAAAACTGTCTTTGTATTCCTCCTAGTCCTTCTTGGTCTGCTCCTATCTAATATGGTACTACTTCCTTCTCCAGTACTATCCAACACGCTCCTCCTCTATGCACCTTATTCCTCTTTTCTATTTCTATATGCTGGTGCCAAACTCCCTGCCAATTTAGTTTAAACCCACCCCAAACACACTAGTGAAACTCCCCGCAAGGACATTGATCCGAGTCCTGTTGAGGTGCATCCCGTCCCTTTTGAATAGGTGCCTCCTGCCCCAGAACTGGTCCCAATGGCCCAAGAATCTGAAGCCCTCTCTCCTGCACCATGCCTCAAGCCACACACTGATCCTCCCGATCTTCCTATTTCTACTCTCGCTGGCGCGTGGCACTGGGAGTAATCCAGAGAATACTACCTTTGAGTTCCTATTTTTTAAACTTCCTCCCTAGCTCCAGAAAGTCTGTCTGTCGGACCTCTATACCTGCCCTCTCTATGTTGTTAGTACCGACGTGTACCACAACTTCTGGCTCACTCCCTTCCCCCTGCAGAATATTCTGCACCCTCTCCGTGATGTCCTTTACCCTGGCACCAGGGAGGCAACACACCATGTGGGACTCACTGGTTTAATGTCTTATCTGAAAGATGGCACCTCCAACAGTGCTGCACTCCTTCAGTATCACACTGAACTGTCAACCTAAATAATGTGCTCAAGTCTCTGGAGTGGGACTTCAACTCACTACATTCTGACGGAGAGGTGAGAGTGCTACCGCTGAATCAATGGTGACACCATTTGCCTACATAACAATGACTATCTTTCAAATTGTGTTAAGTGCTGCGGGACATTTCAGAGAGGCACGATAAAATGCTAAATGCAAGTTTTTCTTGTACTGTAAATCAAAATATTTACCCTAAATGTTACATTACTTGAAGCATGTAATCCTTTGTGAATCCTGTAGCAACCAAGCATAATCACTTTGTACAAAAAAAAATTACAAAGGGTCTAATCAAATTATGAAACCCAAATTATAATCTGCCATATGCTTTTAACAAGATAGATGGGAATGATTACAAAGATGTAATCTCAAACGGGTTAGCATATTCAGTGAAACTCTGTATCAAAACAGAGGAGGGTGGGGTGGTCAAATATTGATCTGGCATTCCCTTTTGGGTACTAACTGACCCTCTGTGCATTTCCAACAGTTTCTATTTGTATGTTTCAGTGTCCAATAATTCTGCTTTTCATGATCTGAGAGATTTTAGCTGGTATATAAATCAGAAGAATCAAAACCATAAAATGAGTTCTATATATTCACAATATGCTCTACAGTTCATCGGTTTTATTTTATTCCTCGTTGAGTCTTTTCCTCCTCCATAAGAGTCAACAATGGACACAGTTGATGCCGAATTATGTCCACACCAGAGAAGTACTTCAAGAAACTAGGCTATTGACGGAATTGGGGGAAAAGGTGGAGAAAGAGGGTTTTCATGGCCCCCATTTTCCCCACAATTGCTGCCCGACAGAGGTCAGGGGCCAATGTTTATTCTGTTAAATATTTGTGCAATACATATTCGATCAGGGGTCTATTTTTTTCCCGCTGGGAAACCTGACCGTGACTTCGCGCTGCCTTAGCCAGCGCCTCTCGGACTCTTGTCCAAACTTTGCACGGAACTAACGTGTGGCCTGCAACCGGCGGGCCGCCTGCTTCTTGTCGGCACAGTAAGGTTATCGTTTTTATTGCTGGGGTTAAAAAAAAAAACCACACAATACCTCTCGGAGTTTCTGCTGTCGAAGTAAACGAAATCTCCGGCCAGGATACATTTAGCGCAGGTGAGGCGCCTTCTGGCGGTGTTGCAGAGCGGGCAGCGCTCCACCGCCACATACAAGCCCTCGGCATCGTCCACCGAGTCGAGCAGCGGCGGTTGGTCGCGTGTCTGTCCGGCTGCCCTCCTTTCCGTGGGAGACGCCATACTGGGAGCGCGCGGCCCCGTCACGTGGTTTTGTTTTACTCGGCTGCATTGTGGGTACGGGGAGTTGGTGTGACGTGATGCCCCAAGAGACCGTCCACCAATTACCACCGGCGCACAAAAGCGAACAAAGTGTTTGGGAACAACAACGGAAAATGCTGGCAAACACTCAGCAGGCCAGGCAGGATCCGCGGAGAGAGAAACGTGGGTGGTGGGCCAGAAGCTACTTCTCCCCACCCACCGTTAACATACATAATACCTAAGTACTTAGCACTATGGACACAGGGCTAAAATGTAGTTTTTGTGCTGTTGTAGAAAAAGCCATAGTCCATGTCCTCAAACGTGGGTAATCTTTTCTGTTTCCCTGCCCCACGATAAATCTTTTTATTCAAATACAATAATACTTATACAACTCATCAATTACATAGTAAATCCATTACATTCATCCATCACAGTAAAAAATAAATCCCTGCCCCACGATAGCAGCAGCCTTAATGTCAAATGAGTAATCACATCTAGTTTTTGAAATTTAAAATTTACTAGTTTTGAAGAGTACAAACACCAGGTACAAAACAAAATTAGAGGTTAAAAGTGGAATCTGAAATAAAAACCAAAATGCTGGAACTACACAACAGGTAGATTGGCATCTGAAAAGATTACCTTGAATGATTGAAATACACACCTACACTTTCAAAAATAAAAACTCCAAACATAAGGAAAGACTTACATTTATATAGCACCTTTCACAGCCACCGGACATCCCAAAGCGCTTTACAACCAATGAAGTACTTTACAACAGTGACTACACTTCAAAATGTAGAAAATGCAACAGCCTTTTTTCACTCAGCAAGCTCCCACAAACAGCAATGTGATAATGACCAGCTAATCTGTTTTAGGGATGTTGATTGAGGGACAAATATTGGTAGGACACTGGGGATAACTCCCCTGCTCTTCTTCGAAATAGTGCCATGGGATCTTTTACGTCCACTTGAGAGAGTAGACGGGGCCTCGGTTTAACATTTCATCCAAAAGACAGCACCTCCTGGCAGTGCAGCACTCCCTCAGTACTGGGAGTGTCAGCCTAGATTTTTGTGCTCAAGTCTCTGGAGTGGGACTTGAACCCACAACCTTCTGACTCAGAGGCGAGCGTGCTGACAACTGAGACACTGGCTAACACAAACATGCAAATGGCTGGAAGCTAGGTCACTTACCAATCATAAGCATTACTTGTAACATATTCATGATGTTGATGGCTTGGATATTGTTTACTTTTGTCTAAACATTTGGGTCCAGATGATAAAGTGAGAAGAGCATATTTTAACATATATTAAAAAGGTACTGTTTGTCCTGTCTAGAACACGATGGGATTCACATCAAATCCCATATATAATTTCATTTAAAATGCACACATGACCTGTTAGAGACAACTACACCAACACTATTTATATCCTTAATTGAATAAACAGTCAATTGATCATTTCATATAACAACAGAAAACATTTATTTCCTTAATACAAAAGCAAAATACTGCAGATGCTTGAAATTTGAAATAAAAACAGTAAATGCTGGAAATACTCAGCAGGTCAGGCAGCATCTGTGGAGAGAGAAACAGAGTTAACGTTTCAGGTCGATGATTTTTCATTAGAAGTTTATTTCTTTGCCAGTTTTCTCCCATTTGCTCTTGAAGGCATTCACTCCTTGCCAGGCACTCTCTCCTACCTTAAAGTGGCTATTATTCAGGCATGTGCCTTGCCGGCGAATGTCAGCAGGCTACTCCACTGGTGGTAGCGGTGCATAAAATCACAACCAAATCTGACTGCCATCACCCAATATTCACACACAGTGAACCCCAACTAATCCAGAGGCACTATGGCCGGTTGTAGTATCCTTACCACCCTTGCTTGGTCAGTTAACTCAGCGCAGACCAAGGATTGAATTTGGGACCTTCCTGGTCTGTACGTTTCAGTTATTACTGTAAATGCAAAGCCATGAAGGAGTCTCTTTAGAAGACATTTCTGAAGTCATGAGACTGGCCATTGGTAGAAGTGTGCTCTGCATAAGTGGTGCACGATGGACTGAGGTATCGTCTGTAAAGGCACAGTAGGCTGTAACTATGGTTTGTCTGGACAGAGGCACAGTAAACTGGGTGTGCAGACAGGGAAAGATAAATTAAAGAAATTTCCAATTAAACCATTAGATAGGAGGTCAAATCCCAAAATGCTGGAAAAGTAAAACTTTAGTAATATTGCAACAAAAAAGTTTATTTTCACAAAAATTAAGTTTGTAAAGAACATTTGAAACAAGGTACAATTCAGAATAGCAATAGGTTTCCTGTGCAACAGGTTTCTTTCAAAATTACAAAGTTTATCTAGTCAGTATCCTTAATCCTTAAAGCTTTATGAATACAATACACACAATTACCTTCAAAACATTAAACTTTTTTCCACACATACAGAAATCAGACAAAAATTTGCATTGTTTCATAATATAGATCTTTTGTCTACAAAAGAACATTTAAACAGCTTAACCAGGGATAAAGAGTGCGGAGCCTCGGGAATTGATATTGGGATCACTACTGTTTCTAATTTACATTAACAGTTTGATTCAGAAACTCACTGCTAATTGGTTAAATTTGCAGATGGTATCAAATTAGAAGGGGCAGTTCAGGAAATACAAAATGACCTGGACAAATCATACAAGTGGATAAAAAAAGGATGAAATTTAATGCAACAAAGTGAAGTGCTGCACATATAAAGAAAGTGGACGACACATGTACTCCATGAAGAGATCTAGGAGTCCAAGTAGACATAACACTCAGCATGTCCAACCAATGCAGAGTAGCAATAAAAAAAGCAAATAAAATGCTAAACTATATAACCTAAACAGTAGAGTACAAGAGAAAGCCATGTTCAAAATGTACAGTTCTCTGGTCAGACCACACCCTGACTACTGTGTCCAGTTCTGGTCACTGAGACAGAAGGGAGACACTGAAGGGCTGGAGGTAGTTCAGAGAGCCAGATGGTTGATCCCCAGTATCAGAGGATGAAGGTGTGAGAAAAGACTGGAGAAACTTGGGCTATTCAGTCTTGAAAGGAGGTGACTGAGCACTAATCTTATAGGAGGTATACAAGATAGTGAATAGTATAAATATAAAGTTAATTCAAATTAAATTGCAAGAGTAGGACAGGGGACAAGTTCAAACTAGTAAAGAAAATTTAGGACCAATGTCAAGAAGTTCTTCAAAGAAAGAGTGATCAACACATGGAATGGACATCCAGCTGGAGTGTTACTCAATGTCATAATAGCTTGAAGGGTGGGAAGGGGGGGGGGGGGTGGTTGGGGGGGAGGACAACTGCCAAGTCTTTTTGGATAGATGAATTACAACAGGCCAAAAGCCCTACCTCTTCAATATTTATTGCATGATTTTGTGAATTGCAACATCAGGTGTGGTCCCAGGGAAGTCGTTCTTTTCATACGTGCTCATCTGCACTGATATCAGTTCTTGTGTAGCGGTATGTGGATGTGAAGGGATTCTGGTTTTGCCACTATGCCTTCTTAAAGCCCTTTAAGATGGGATAGATGTTCTCAAATGCTTCATAGATCTCTTCACGTACTTTGGCACCTACAGATAAATGAACATTTTTAACTTTCTTTTTGAGAACTACATCTTGATGTTTCTAATGAGGTGCCAGACATCAAAGTAACTCCTGAACTGAATCCATGACAGTAAAATACCATCCTTCCAGGCAAGTTCTAACTAATTTCTCTGCTGAAGCCAAAAGCTGATCCTTCAGAACACTCATCTTTTGTGCAAGATAAACATGCAGTAACAGTAGTATTAACAGAGAAAATAAGTGTTTTATTAAAACTGTCAAAATTAGTTTAGCATCACAGTGACAAGGAAAAGGGGTACATATATGAAAATACTTTGAGTCAAACAGTATATATATTATCAACAAATTCAGAACACAACCAGAAGCCTACTTAATTCGAAGCATGATTTGGTTTTCTTAACTAAAATATTAATTTAAAAGTTAAAAGTATGTTAAACACGTCTACGCAGAGCTTATATTAGATATAGCAAGACTGCTTTGTCTAAACAAACAGTTACTTTATAAAACTTGGGGAGAGTATGTTTGCATCAATTCCTGAAAAGATCTGTGCCACTGGAATATATGGTAATTTAATAGCTGCACAATTATTCAGTAAATCACTGCAGGGAGGATGAGCAACCTGGCCACAGCACCGTGGTAAGGGGGGCCATTCAAGTGGGGGGAGTAAAAAGAAATGTTGTAGTGGTAGGGGATAGTATCATTAGGGGGATAGATAGGGTTCTTTGCAGCCAAGAGCGAGAGTCCCGAAGGCTGTGTTGCCTGCCCGGTGCCAGGGTTAAGGACATCTCCTCTGGGCTGGAGAGAAACTTGGAGTGGGAGGGGGAGGATCCAGTTGTCGTGGTCCATGTTGGTACCAATGACATAGATAGGACAAGGAAAGAGGTTCTGCTGAGGGAGTTTGAGCAGCTAGGGGCCAAATTAAAAAGCAGAACCTCGAGGGTAATAATCTCTGGATTACTACCTGAGCCACGAGCAAATTTGGCTAGGGTAAATAAAATCAGGGAGTTGAATGCGTGGCTCAAAGACTGGTGTGGGAAAAATGGGTTTTGCTTCTTGGGACACTGGCACCAGTACTGGGGCAGGAGAGAGCTGTTCCGTTGGGACGGACTTCACTTGGCCAGTGCTGGGACTAGTGTCCTGGCGAATCGAATAACTAGGGCTGTGGAGAGGGCTTTAAACTAATTAGTGGGGGGGAGGTTTCAAGAGAGCAAAAAATAAAAATGACAACAGAGAGGGTCATAGACATAGGTAGCAGTAGGGGAATCACAAATCAGAGCGTGGCAGGAAGGGACAGAGTGTGTGGAGTAAAAGGTAAAGTGGTAAAAAGTGAAAAAGCAAGAACTAAGTGCCACAAAGCATATTTGAAAGTTCTCTATCTGAATGCACGTAGCATTCGTAACAAAATAGACGAGTTAATGGCACAAATAACTACATATGGTTATGATATTGTGGCCATTACAGAAACATGGCTGCAGGGTGACAATGCCTGGGAATTAAACATACCAGGTTATTTAACGATCAGGAAGGACAGGCAGGAAGGAAGGGGAGGTGGGGTGGCGATGTTAATAAAGGAAGGAATCACTGTAATACAGAGTAATGATATTGGGTCAAAAAAACATGATAATGAAACAGTTTGGGTGGAGATAAGGAATAATAAGGGGAAAAAAACACTAGTGGGCGTAGTCTATAGGCCTCCGAACAGTTGCAACTCTGTTGGACGGAGTATCAATCAGGAAATAGTTGAGGCATGTAATAAGGGAACATCTATAATTATGGGGGATTTTAACTATCATATTAATTGGACAAATCAAATGGGGCAGGGCTGCCTTGAGGATGAGTTCATTGAGTGTATTAGGGATGGGTTTCTTGAGCAGTATGTAACTGAACCGACCAGGGGGCAAGCAACCTTAGATCTGGTCCTGTGTAACGAGACAGGATTAATTAAAAATGTCCTAGTAAAGGATCCCCTTGGAATGAGTGACCATAACATGGTTGAATTCCATATTCAATTAGAGGGTGAGAAGGTTGGATCTCAAACAAGCGTGCTAAGCTTGAATAAAGGAGACTATGAAGGTATGCGAGCAGAATTGAGTAGAGTGGATTGGGAAAATAGATTAAAGGGTAAGACGACACATGATCAGTGGTGTACATTCAAGGAGTTATTTTACAACTTCCAAAAAAAATATATTCCACTGAAAAGAAAAGGGTGTAAAAGAAAGGACAGTCATCCGTGGCTAAGTAAAGAAATTAAGGATAGTATTCGACTAAAAACAAGGGCATATAAGGTAGCGAAATCTAGTGGGAGGACAGAGGATTGGGAAAACTTTAAAAGGCAGCAAAAAATAACAAAAAGATTGATTAAGAAAGGGAAGATAGATTATGAAAGTAAATTAGCAAAAAATATAAAAACAGATAGTAAGAGTTTTTATAGTTATATAAAAAGAAAAAGGGTGGCTAAAGTAAATGTTGGTCCCTTAGAGGATGAGACCGGGAAATTAATGGTGGGAAATATGGAGATGGCAAAAACACTGAATGAATATTTTGTATCAGTCTTTACAGTAGAGGACACTAAGAATATCCCAACACTGGACAAACAGGGGGCTATAGGGGGAGAAGAGCTAAACACGATCAAAATCACTAAGGAAGTGGTACTCGGTAAAATAATGGGACTCAAGGCGGATAAATCACCTGGACCTGATGGCTTACATCCTAGAGTCTTGAAGGAAGTGGCGGTAGGGATTGTAGATGCATTGGTAATAATTTTTCAAAACTCCCTGGATTCCGCTAAGGTCCCGGCAGACTGGAAAACTGCTAATGTAACACCCTTATTTAAAAAGGGCAGTAGACAGAAGGCTGGTAACTATAGACCGGTTAGCCTAACATCTGTGGTAGGTAAAATTTTGGAGTCCATTATTAAGGAAACAGTAACAGGACATTTGGATAATCATAATTTAATAGGACAAAGTCAGCATGGTTTTCCGAAGGGGAAGTCATGTTTGACAAATTTGCTGGAGTTCTTTGAGGAAGTAACATATAGAGTGGATAAAGGGGAACCAGTGGACGTAGTGTATTTAGACTTCCAAAAGGCATTTGACAAGGTGCCACACAAAAGATTATTGCTTAAGGTAAAAAATCACGGGATTGGGGGTAATATTCTGGCATGGATAGAGGATTGGCTATCTAACAGAAAGCAAAGAATTGGGATAAATGGTTCATTCTCAGACTGGCAATCAGTAACTAGTGGTGTTCCACAGGGGTCAGTGCTGGGTCCCCAACTCTTTACAATCTATATTAACGATTTGGAGGAAGGGACCAAGTGTAACATATCAAAATTTGCAGATGATACAAAGATGGGAGGGAAAGTAGTGAGTGAGGAGGACATAAAAAACCTGCAAGGGGACATAGACAGGCTAAGTAAGTGGGCAGAGATTTGGCAGATGGAATACAACACTGGAAAGTGTGAGGTGATGCACTTTGGCAGGAAAAATCCTAGAGCAATTTATTATCTTAATGGCAAGAAACTGGAGAGTACTGAAGTGCAAAGGGATCTGGGGGTCCTGGTGCACGAAACTCAAAAGGTTAGTATGCAGGTGCAGCAAGTGATTAAGAAGGCAAATGGAATGTTGGCTTTCATTGCTAGGGGGATAGAATATAAAAATAGGGAGGTATTGCTTCAGTTGTACAAGGTATTGGTGAGACCGCACCTGGAATACTGCATACAGTTTTGGTGTCCTTACTTAAGGAAAGACATCCTTGCTCTCGAGGCAGTGCAAAAAAGGTTCACTCGGTTAATCCCGGGGATGAGGGGGTGGTCATATGAGGAGAGGTTGGGTAGATTGGGACTCTACTCATTGGAGTTCAGAAGAATGAGAGGCGATCTTATTGAAACATATAAGATTGTGAAGGGGTTGGATCGGGTGGATGCGGGGAGGATGTTCCCGATGACGGGTGAGACTAGAACTAGGGGACATAGTCTTAGAATAAGGGGCTGCTCTTTCAAAACTGAGATGAGGAGGAACTACTTCACTCAGAGGGTGGTAGGTCCATGGAATATGCTGCCACAAAAAGCTGTAGAAGCTACATCATTAAATAAATTTAAAACAGAAATAGACAGTTTCCTAGAAGTAAAGGGCATTAAGGGTTACGGGGAGCGGGCAGGAATTTGGACATGAGTCTAGGTTCGGATCGGTCATGGCCCTGTGGGGAGTGGAGCGGGCCCAGGGACCGTGTAGGCTGATTCTGCTCCTATTTCGTGTGTGCAATTCTGTTAGATGCAGGAGATGGTTCTGTGATAGTAGATAGTAGATTGGCGGTTAGGATCAGATCAGCCATGATCTTATTGAATGGCGGAGTAGGCTCGAGGGGCCGATTGGCCTACTCCTGCTCCTATTTCTTATGTTCTTATGTTCTTAAAATGTATGATCTCCAATGAAGCTGAATTACAGTTTTTTATTTTCTTCCCCAGTACCCATTATATAGGAACACCGAAAAAAGTAAGTTATTGCAGCTCAACTGCAGAAATACAAATTCAACTAAACACTGATTTCTGTATACTTGGATTGAATCAGAAAAGGAACCTTTAGTAATTAGATTACGGAATTTTAAAAAAAACCAAGTTCTTTAAAAATGAAACTGATTGATATGAATTAAATTGAATTGGATCAATTACACTTTAACTGGAGAAAATTTCATTGACTATCGTTAGCTGGCACAAGGCAGTAAGGTACTTTATCATTTGGCTACAGCTATTTATAGCCTCCCCACCCACATCACAGACAGCAAATGAGTTTGAACTGAATAGGTACTGTTTGAACAACAATTCAAATAAACTTAACTGAAATTACAAAGTTCAAATTCCACACTGACCCATACAGTCCCAAAATTGCAATACATCAAATAGAAAAACATATGAACCAGATTTGTTTTTACCTGTCAAAACAACCTTGCCAGAAACAAATATAAGCAGAACAATTCTTGGTTTGACCATTCTGTAAATAAGACCTGGGAACAGTTCTGGTTCATAGCTGGAAGTGAAAGATAGTTACATTAAAAAGTGCAAATATGGGCAGAGCTCAAATTTTATACTGTTTTTTTAGGTTTTAGGTCTAGGCTGAGACCCGTACATTTAGCAACAAGCTGATAATAGTTTGAGCACATTCCTGCACTGGTACATGCTAATTGCATTATCCTACAGGGGCCTTATTCTCAATTATATTGATAATGAAAATACTAACTTTGTCTTAAATAAATTGAAGTAAAATGTTTTTCTAAAGTCACCTCACAGTGGCTGACCAATCAGAGCCACCATCTTTACAGCATTTTCAAATCTGTCATGCCGAAACATGCAATTCCTTTGTTTCACCTTACCTTCCAGTCCCACTGATGCCCATTGCTTTGGAAACACCAGAAAGATCAATGTCCTGATCTGGAGAACAGCCAATGAACTGTGACTTTTTACAATATCAAAATCAAAAACTGAAGGACAAGTCTGTGTTACTTTTGTACATTGCTTGGTGAGCACTACTGGCAGAGGCCTTGAGCTCGTCACTCCGTTCACTTCCAGTTGACAAATGGTGAATAATAGCACACTGCTACTCAACCAGAGAGAGATAATTAAATTAAAATTGGGATGGGGAAATTCAAAAAATATGCATGGGTGTAGATGTAATTGTGGTAAACCTCTCAGCTGTAAAGAATGTGGGACTGACATTATCTGAAAATGTCACTACAACAGTTACATGTAGCCCATGTCCCAATTTCAGTTCCTCTCCAATGTTAATGCAATGCAAACAGCAGATTGTCAATGGGAAGAAAATATATGGCAAAAATATAAGGAGCAGAAAGCACTGATTTAACAGTGTAAATGAACTGGATCAAGTGACTACAGTCCATTAACTGACAACAGTGCTTGAGTGACATGTTGTCATAACAGCTCCACGTAAGATTGCAAACACCACTACTTTCAAAACACAAGTTCACATACCCATTGCCAGAACTGCCATTCCACCAACCAAAATGCTTTGTAAAATATCTAATCTAGGCCAGCATAAATGCTAATAAAACTGTAAAACAAAACCCATCTCCAGCCTTGCCTCAGCTCATCCGCTGCTGAAACCCTCATCCATGCCTTTGTTACCTCTAGACTTGACTATTCCAACGCACTCCTGGCTGGCCTCCAACATTCTACCCTACGTAAACTTGAGGTGATCCAAAACTCGGCTGCCCGTGTCCTAACTCGTACCAAGTCCCGTTCACCCATCACCCCTGTGCTCGCTGACCTACATTGGCTCCCGGTTAAGCAAACCTCGATTTCAAAATTCTCATCCTTGTTTTCAAATCCCTCCAATGGCCTCGCCCCTCCAGCCTCACAACCACCCCGCCCCCCCCCCCCCCCCCGCCTCACAACCACCACCGCCCCCCGAGATATCTGTGCTCCTCTAATTCTGCCCTCTTGAGCATCCCTGATTATAATCGCTCAACCATTGGTGGCCGTGCCTTCTGTTGCCTAGGCCCTAAGCTCTGGAATTCCCTGCCTAAACCTCTCCGCCTCTCTACCTCTCTTTCCTCCTTTAAGATGCTCCTTAAAACCTATCTCTTTGACCAAGCTTTTGGTCACCTGCCCTAATTTCTCCTTATATGGCTCGGTGTTAAATTTTTTGTCTTATAATAATCCTGTGAAGCGCCTTGGGACATTTTACAATGTTAAATGCGTTATATAAATACAAGTAGTTGTTGTTGGTATGCTGTCACAGTTTGCTCTGACCCAGAAAAAAACTCAGAGACATTGAACAATTTAGAAATGAGTAAGACCAAGCCAATCCAAGAACAACATGAGCAAGCAAGAGTCCGGCATTGATTAAATATCAAGTATAACAACATGTGCTTATAATAACATTGAGAGATATTAGGTACATAATGGAGAATTACAGACAACTGCAGAAAGAGATCAGTTAAAAAAATACATTTGAAACAAAAACACCCTCCTTTTTCTCCCCATCTCACTTGAAGGTGCTGATTCATGCTGTGGCATTGTACACTGGCACTTGCCATTCTCTGGTACTTCATTCAAATACCCATCATTCATATGTAACCTAGACAGTGAGTGTTGGCAAAGAACAAACAAACTTGCATTTATATAGTGCCTTAAACATCCTCAGGATGTCCCAAACTGCTTCACAGTCAATTAAGTTTTTTTTTGAAGTGTAGATACATTGCCCGCAAACAGCAATGAAATAAATGACCAGTTAATTCATTTTGGTGGTGCTGGTTGAGGGACAAATGTTGGCCAGGGACACATGGAGAACACCCCTAATTTTCAATTAGTGCCATGGGATATTTTACATTCACCTGAGCAGAGCTCTGAATGCATCACTCCCTTAGGACTGGACTGAAGTGCCAGTTTAGATTAGGTGGTCAAGTCTCTTGAATGGGACTTGAACCCACAACCTTATGACTCAAAGGCAATCGTGCTACCAGTGAGCCAAGGCTAGCATAGAATTCAAATATCCAGAACCACACAGGTTGAAATTTTACTGAACAGTGCAAGTGAAAATAAAGTGCTTGTGTCATTTCTTGCCTTGATGTTTCATTCAAACACTAGAGACTACTGAAAAAGTCACTGTACCAGAGATTAACAAAGTCTTAAATACCTTGATTAATACTTAGCATTAGACTATTTACAGATTCCGCTGCTAGTTACAAGATTTCTAAACAGTATCAACAAAAAACTGATTTCTAACCCATCATGTAAAATTATTTTTAGCAATAGAAATCCCATTCAACCAACAATGTTACTGCTAATATATTAATAAGGTATTAATACAAAGTTATGTGGGAAAGCAGGATGCAACAAGTACATAGGTATCCAATGTAATCTACAAATACATACCAATGGGGTAGATGAATTACAAATGCTACTTTAATACAGAGAAACACAAGATAATGGACATTAGTACTAAAAATACAATAATTACATAACAATGGTATATCATTAAGGATGATTGAAGCAGGGAAGTAATTTGCATGTGCAAGTTAATCAAACATTGAGTGTTATTGTATTGTATGGCACCAGTTGACAAAGCAGAGACTTTTTAAGGTGTATATGTAGATCCGTAAGTAGAGATGTTCGCTGATGATTGCTCCTCAGATAATGAAGCAGACCATGCCCTTAATGCAGCAAGATCTGGACAACATTCAGGCTTGGGCTGGTAAGTGGCAAGTAACATTCGCGCCACACAAATGCCAGGCAATGACCATCTCCAACAAGAGAGAGTCTAACCACCACCCCTTGACATTCAACGTCATTACCATCGCTGAATCCCCCAGCATCAATATCCTGGGGGTCACCATTGACTAGAAACTTAACTGGACCAGCCACATAAATACTGTGGCAACAAGAGCAGTTCAGAGGCTGGGTATTCTGCAGCGATTGACTCACCTCCTGACTCCCCAAAGCCTTTCCACCATCTACAAGGCACAAGTCAGGAGTGTGATGGAATACTCTCCACTTGCTTGGACGAGTGCAGCTCCAACAACATTCAAGAAGCTCGACACCATTCAGGACAAAGCAGTGTGTTGATTGGCACCCCATCCACCACCTTAAACATTCACTCCTTGCACCACAGGCACACAGTGGTTGCAGTGTGTACCATCTACAAGATGCATTGCAGCAACTCGCCAAGGCTTCTTCGACAGCACCTGCCAAACCCACAACTTCTACCACCTAGAAGGATAAGGGCAGCAGGCGCATGGGAACACCACCACCTGCAAGTTCCCCTCCAAGTCACACACCATTCTGGCTTGGAAATTATATCGCCATTCCTTCATCATCGCTGGGTCAAAATCATGGAACTACCTCCCTAACAGCACTGTGGGAGTACCTTCACCACACTGACTGCAGCGGTTCAAGAAGGCAGCTCACCACCACCTTCTCAAGGGCAATGAGGGATGGGCAATAAATACTGGCCTTGCCAGTGACGCCCACATCCCGTGAACGAATAAAAAAATAAGTACAAGTCAAAGATAGCAATATTCTAAATAGTATTTGTGAGATCACACTTCGGTGCACTCTGTGGAAATCTGGTAACTAATTAGAAAAAGGGAGAAAAACAATTGAAGCATAACAAGAATGGCATCAGATCCCTCATAAATACAATCTACTCTTAATTCAAAGTTGCTAGTGCAAATTATTTGATAATTCAAAAATTGTGAACACTAAATTCCCACTTTGCTCTGTTATTTATGTTGCTTAATTCAAAGGATAGGATAATTTTTTTAAAGTTCAAAAACAACTTTGAATTATCAGTAGTAAATCTAAACGATCTATGAAGAAAAGCTAAAGAAGCAAAATCTACTTGCTACTTGAACATGAAGATGACATAATTCAAGCTTTTAAAATTACAGTGGCAAACAATGGAGTGGATATGAAGAAGTTCTCTGTTAAACTGAGGGGGGTCAGGAAACACGATACAAAGGAAAACTCAACTAAACGTAACTTGAGTAACTTGTTCAGACTTGGTTGTTACTTACAAATTAGACTGCCATCTAGTGGAATAATTAAATTTGATTGATGGATTCAAAATATTCAGCAAGTGAAGGGATATTGAATTGCAAAGCAGGAGGAGATTAAAAAAACATTCCTAGTGGGTCTTGTTTATAGACGTTTAAAAGACAGGGCATTTCCCATTCCTTTCTTTCTTATTATTCGGTCATAAGATTTATCTCCAATAACTATATAATCTGTAACTAATTAAAATAAAAAGTAACAGAATTGCTGACCCTGACAAAGCGAGGAAAACTTGATTACAAGTCATTTTAAAAGCAAGTAATGACGTTACATCTTATTTGTATTTACGTTTAAAAACGATGTAGATTTTAACAACAAAATAACAATCAACAGTGTGAAAGTTTAAAACAGGAGTACTCAATACATGGCCTACATGCCAAATGCAGCTCTCAAGATTTTTTGTAACCTTTAGCAAGATTCAAAATCTTTCTTTTCCCAATGCCAGTCCCACCACTGTCCCACTGAGGCACTTGCAAAGCATTTTAAAAAACTTGCTCTTCCCGATGGCTAGTCTTGGTAAATCCAGCAAGTTTACATTGGGGATGTCACTGGGTGCACGAGTCCCGTATGTTGGAAAACAGTAGCGCAAAATTCCTTGTAAGGCTAATGTAAAAATTAGCTATTGCTGGATGAGAGACTGGAGTTTTGGAATATCACGGGGACAAATGGCTTTTTGCCTTCCTTGAATTTTCTAATATGCAGATGATTTGACTGATGTTAATTAGAAATCTAGTGAGTTAATTATTTTACAATGTTACAGCCAAGAGAGAAATTCCATACTACCTGTACTCCACAGTGAAGGAAAAGGTGCAATTCCTGGCCCTTTGGTCTGAAACCTGTTGTAGCAAGGCATCTCACATACGCCATAAGTTACAATTTTTCCTGCACCCTTCACCTCAAAAAATGTTTTGCATCCTAACTTGCTGGAAGAGAGAGCTGATAACGGTGTGCCGAGGGTAACAGGGCATCTGGGACCATAGTGAATGGTGAGACCAACAGTATATCTCCTTAACCAATGCGATTTAAGGATTGAGAAATAAACAGAGAAATGGCTGAGAAGGAAGGTGACTTAGAGTCAAATCAGGTACAGAAAGAGAAATAAAGAGAGGGAAAGAAAGATTGGGTTGAGAGAAAGAGAAAAGAAGAAAAAAAATGTAAAAATTGAAAATTTGACATTTTTAAATTCTCCAACAATTCACTCTCTGAAGGAATGAGACTCCACAGTTTAAACTGTTAACTTTCTGGACCAGTGAGGTTAATTGGCAGCCATTGACATTATCACATCGTTAAAAGAATACTTATGCTATTAATTATTAGACTTAACTTTGTGGTGAGTTTAATGGGCGATTCACAAGCAAATCCAGCAAGTTCTTAAAAATAATGTGAAGACTAAGGGTGAGATGCTATTTGTGTAAAGCAAACGGCGGAGCGGCGTAAATTGACCAGAAAATTCTGGAGATTTGCAGAACAGGGCGTATATCTTAATTCCCCTGAACTTGCTGACTGATTTGCACGTTAATAACGGCATGTGTCAATCACACACCGTTATTTTTTCGATCAAGTTCCGGCCCAATGTGCATGTAATCCTTTGCAATGTAGTTGTGCACAAATCATTGATTAAAAATATATATTTCTGATAGCGATGTACAGTATATTGCATGCATTTGAAAGCAAAATTGAGCTGACGATCCGGACACAAATTGGGTTAGTTATAGAGGTTCCTATAAAGAGGTTTATTTTATCCAGAACTAGATTGTGGAAGTAAGCAGCTCAGATACTCTTTCAGAAGAAACAGAAGTCTTGATCATGTAAATAAAAGCCAAGTTGAACCTCTATCACTAGGAAAAGAAGGTGGCTGTTTCTGTTAAAATGTTAGAGTGTGGTCACTTGTTTGGTAAAGGCAAAGGAGAGGTAGAAGAGAAGCATGGAACTGTGTTTAAGGAAGAAAAGGGGAAACATGTGGGCATATTATTAAAAATAAACCTTATGCTGTGGTTGTGGGGGAGAAAGTCCTTGTGTAAAATAATCAGCAAGATCTCTAAAATTAAGTTCTGCATATATTTGCAGTCAGAGATACAGTGAAAGATAATGACATACAATTATATTCAAAATAGTTGACAAAGTTCAAACTTGTTAAAATCATACAGGCAAAGCACTCTGACAATACTGTACCATAATGTAATTTTAAATTATCTCCATTTGTTATAAGGTAAATAATCTGTATGATCAACTTTCATGTCAAGTTCACGAACTGCAGCTTCAGTTTCATATCAAAAACAAGCTCATCATAGTGGAAAATAGTTATAGGGAATGGAGACGGCAGCTTCCAGCCTATGCCAACCTGTTGCTCAGCACCCTGGACTAGGAGTCAGCCTTACAACAGACATATCTCAGCCAAAGCCCCTTTATATGAGGGGCTCGATTAAACGGTTGGTAACAAACAAGCCTGGTAAGTGGCCCTGACTTGGACATCAGGAACATTAGATGGCTAAGCTGTTTTATGCAGGTCTTCCTACTAGCCTACAGACAGATGTCTATCAAATAGCTGGAAGTCGCACAACACCAGGTTATAGTCCAACAGCTTTATTTGAAATCACAAGCTTTCGGAGCGCTGCTCTTTCGTCAGGCACTTCACCTGACGAAGGAGCAGCCGCTCCGAAAGCTTGTGATTTCAAATAAAGCTGTTGGACTATAACCTGGTGTTGTGCGACTTCTCACTTTTGTCCACCCCAGTCCAACACCGGCATCTCCGCATCATATCAAATAGCTGATGAGGAAACTCAATGCTTGGCATGACAACTGCTGGAAGGCATTACATGAATACTGGAAATATGACCATACTTTCACATATGCAGAGTTTGATGCCTGCCATAGTGGGTTTCAGGGAGGCAATTAGTTACAGTTGAAGTTCCACAGCTCCAACTAGGTACTCTGGCACTGCTGCAATTGACTAGCCACCTGGCTAATTAATAAGCTTTGGAGGAGTAGACCCATCATTGGGAATTGGATTTTTACCCACTCAGCTCCAGATACCCGACAAACCAGTGCCCTAATGAGTAGGATGGTTGTGGCTGAACTAGTGGGAAACTTACTTGTGGTGGTAAACTGCAGTTTTAGCTGGTCAAAGTCCAGTACTCCTGAACACACTTGGGGCTCTCTAAAGATTGACTGTTGCCAACTACCCCAAAGCCTTCTCAGTGGTTTGGTTTAATTTAACAGTTGCACTACAGATGTCTTTCTTTCACTTAACAGTTCCACAATTCTAGCCAGTGCCATTACTTCTGTTGTGTTCCACACTGAAACACACACACACACACACACACACTTATTGGTCAAAAGATGAAGATACCAACATTCTCCCGACTGGTTTCACATGAATCTAAATGTGTCCACATTGATGAAAGATTTGTGGAGAATAAATGTGAGCAAGGCAAGAATTTCAGGGACACAGGCCTTTGGCCCACTGTTAGCCCAAGTGCTGAGCCTGCTATAATCTGGCAAAACAGCACCGGGGGAGCAGGCAAACACGGAAAGTGCATTTCTCTCAGTAAGCTTTAAAAAACATTTATATTACCTATTCCCACCATAACTCAGTCTCAGCATGGTTACATGCCTATATCAGAAGAAAAGGCAGCAGTGGATATGGATTCTATATATTTCATATAAAAGGATATTGGAAAGAGCAAGAAATATGATTGGAGTGGATAGCTCCAGTTGAAGAGCTCGTGCCAGGAAACAAGCATGAGAGGCAGAATGGCCTCTTTTTGTGCCACAAATTCCATGGTACTGATTGAAAGGCTTCAGTCATTTAGGGGTTTGCAGTCTTAAAGGGAAATCGTTACACAGGTGAAGAAAATTTTGTTGGCTGACTGAAGTAGTTACGTTCGTGACTTTCTGCCTGTTTTTTTCTGTTAATTTTTTGTCTTTCCCATTGGGATCCGATCTGCCACCTGTGGGTGCTTGCCCATTGCAAATGAAAGCAGCATTGCCAAAATGTGGACCTTGTGTGGTTTGCTGGGTGTAACAGTATATTTTCTGGTTCTGCTGTAGGAAGAGAAGGATCTGAGGAGGCATGAGAGGGGTACATTTTCACCTTAAGCAATGCTGCATCTACCCTTACCCAACCACGTGTAGAGCAAGATACGTCAAATATGACATGTTGGAGATAATGCCTTAGGAAGCCATGATTCATGAAGGTGGCAGGAGCATAATTCTCATCCTCATGCTCAAATCCACCACAGCCTTGTCTCTCTCTATCTCTGTAACCTCCTACAGCCTTTGTACAACCCCCACTCCCTTGGCCCCACCATTGGCAGCAGTGTTTTCAGCCCTCTAGGCCCCAAGGTCTCCGTCCCTTCAGCTCCTCCTTAAAACCCAACTCTTTGACCAAGCTTTTAGTCACCCCTCCTAATATCTCTGTCGGAGAGTCGGTGTCGATTTTTGTCTGATTATGCTTCTGCGGAGTGCCTTAGGATGTTTTTGCTGCATTAAATGCACTACATAAATGCAAGTTGTTGTTGTTTCAAGGAGTACATTTGATGAGTTACCTTAGTAATATAATCAAAAATTAGGAAAACAATTTTGTCGCAAAAGTATATTGCGATACAACGAAGAAAGTAGAGCTACGGAAAGCTAAGGAAAGCTCCTTTGCCATGATCAAAATGGAAGTTATTCTTTGGTATCTGGATCAGGCCGATACAAAAAACAAGAATTCCCTAACGAGCTCAAAGCTTTAAAAAGTTCAAATTCTATATCCAGCTCAAATACAGTTAAAAGTTTTCAGGTCGCGGGTTTGGGAGGTGCTGCCGAAGAAGCCTTAGCGAGTTGCTGCAGTGCATCTTGTAGATGGTACACACTGCAGCCACGGTACGCCAGTGGTGGAGCCAATGAATATTTAAGGTGATGGATGGGGTGCCAATCAAGCGGGCTGCTTTGTCCTGGATGGTGTCAACCTTCTCGAGTGTTGTTGGAGCTGCACTCATCCAGGCAAGTGGAGAGTATTCCATCACACTCCTTACTTGTGCCTTGTAGATAATGGAAAGGCATTCGGGAGTCAGCAGGTGAGACACTCGCCGCAGAATACCTAGCCTCTGACCTGCTCTTGTTGCCACAGTATTTATATGGTTGGTCCAGTTAAGTTTCTGGTCAATAGTGACCCCCAGGATTTTGATGGTGGGAGATTCGGCGATGGTAATGCTGTTGAATGTCATGGGGTGGTGTTTTTTTAAATTTGTTTGTGGGATGTGGGCATTGCTGGCAAGGCCAGCATTTATTGCCCATCCCTAATTGCCCTCAAGAAGGTGGTGGTGAGCTGTTGTCTTGAACCGCTGCAGTCCATGTGGTGAAGGTACTCCCACAGTGCTGTTAGGTAGGCAGTTCCAGGATTTTGACCCAGTGACAATGAAGGATCGGTGATGTACTTCTAACTCAGGATGGTGTGTGACTTGGAGGGGAACTTGGAGGTGGTGGTGTTCCCATGCACCTGCTGCCCTTGTCCTTCTAGGTGAAAGAGGTCGCGGGTTTGATAGGTGCTGCTGAAGAAGGGAATTCGGCGATGGTAATACCGTTGAATGTCAAGGGGATGTGGTTAGACTCTCGCTTGTTGGAGATAAAAGTGAGAAGTCGCACAACACCAGGTTATAGTCCAACAGTTTTATTTGAAATCACAAGCTTTCGGAGCTGCTGCCCCTTCGTCAGGTGAAGTGAAGGAGATAGTCATTGCCTGGCACTTCTGTGGCGCAAATGTTACCTGCCACTTATCAGCCCAAGCTGAACGTCGTCCAGGTCTTGTTGCATGCGGGCATGGACTGCTTCATTATCTGAGGAGTTGTGAATGGCGCTGAACACTGTGCAGTCATCAGCGAACATCCCCATTTCTGACCTTATGTCGGAGGGAAGGTCATTGATGAAGCAGCTGAAGATGGTTGGGCCTAGGGCACTGCCCTGAGGAACTCCTGCAGCAATCTTCCTTTGTACTAGGTATGACTTCAGCCAGTGAAGAGTTTTTCTCCCGATTCCCATTGACTTCAGTTTTACTAGGGTTCCTTGATGCCACACTCGGTCAAATGATGCCTTGATGTCAAGGGCAGTCACTCTCACCTCACCTCTGGAATTCAGCTCCTTTGTCCATGTTTGGACCAAGGCTGTAATGAGGTCGGAAGCCGAGTGGTCTTGGTGGAACCCAAACTGGGCATCAGTGAGCAGGTTATCGGTGAGTAAGTGCCGCTTGATAGCAATTTCGATGACACCTTCCATCACTTTGCTGATGATTGAGAGTAGACTGATGGGGCGGTAATTGGCCGGGTTGGATTTGTCCTGCTTTTTGTGGACAGGACATACCTGGGCAGTTTTCCACATTGTCGGATAGATGCCAGTGTTGTAGCTGTACTGGAACAGCTTGGCAAGAGGCACGGCTAGTTCTGGAGCACAAGTCTTCAGCACAATAGTCGGGATGTTGTTGAGGCCCATAGCCTTTGCTGTATCCAGTGCGCTCAGCCGTTTCTTGATATCACGTGGAGTGAATCGAATTGGCTGAAGCCTGGCTTCTGTGATGGTGGGGACCTCAGGAGAAGGCCGATATGGATCATCTACTCGGCACTTCTGGCTGAAGATGGTTGCCAACGCTTCAGCCTTGTCTTTTGCACTCACGTGATGGGCTCCATGATAATTGAGGATAGGGTTATTCATGGAGCCTCCATGTTTGAACCAAGGCTGTAATGAGGTCGGGAGCCGAGTGGTCTTGGCGCAACCCAAACTGGACATCAGTGAGCAGTTTAACAGTGATATTGGCGCGGAAAAGCTCAAGTTTGCGTCAGGTCCACTGATTGCCAGCTATGGGTGGGGGGTTTACAGTGCAGTCTGTGTCGGAGCAGTGAATGACTGCAACTCAGGATTTCTGCATTTAGATGCACATACGCTAAATCCTGAAATTTCAGTCAGTTTCAGAGGGGTAATGACAGCAAACACTGACTGTTCGCCTTCATTACCCACCGCTAAATCCGGGCCAATATGTTTATTTCCTAATCACATGCAGAGGCTGGGGCATATAAAGGAGCTTCAAGATTCCTTTATTAATATGCCTAAAATCATGCTTGGGTGATATGGGGATGCAGAAAGCAATATCAGTTTTCTCTCCATAATCCAGATGGTAAACTTGCTGTTTGGGAGCCTATATAGGAATATCAAGTTAAGACTAGAATTCAAATACCAATCTGCTGAAGTCCAATATTTTTGCCGAATAGCCAGACCACCTTTGATCAACTTATTACTGTGCAGAAATATCAAATAAATGGACAATGCTGGTTACAATCCCAAATAGATTTTGTTTTCTCTTTCTCTCCAAAAGATAAAGCATAATTAATTGCTCATAATAACAAGGGTGCAGTTCCATAGAACAAGCAATCACTGCATTCCAAAATAAAAAACAAAAAATTGCACAACTAAGTTTATTTGGAACAATGCATTTGAGAAAGTGTGAAGGGCAAGAAGTGCAAGTGCTACACAGGATGGGTTTTTGGTTCATGGGATTACTTCCACGATCAACTGTCTCACTAACGGAAATAATCTAATGAGCTTGTTGTGGATCAGTCCAGTTGATATATTTTCATAAATCTCATCTACACACTTCTTAAATGTAGTTATATTCAGAATGCACGAGATGTCTGAATAAACCCCACTCCCCTATCATCGCCATCCTTGCCAACCTTCATTGATGCATTGGGGGAAACAGAAGCAAAATCCTTGTCGTCATTGAAGGCCTCACCATCCCATTTCTGCAACTGCCTCCTACCGTCATGCCCCCTTCACTCTTGACTCTGGCCTCCTTTGCATCCTCCATACTTATTCCACTTTTAGTCACAGCCTTCAGAGGCCGACTTAACCCCACACACTGGAACACCCTTCTCCAAATCCCTCTGCCTTGCTATCTCTCCCTCTCCTTCAAAACGTACCTTTGACTATGCTTTCGGCAACCATCCCCAAAATCTTCCCTCATCATTGCTCGGTGTCTAGTTTTGCCCGAGAAGCATGCTGGGACATTTTATTACAGTAAATGAGCAATATAAATGAAAGTTGTTGTAATTTCCAAATTTAGAGAAGCATACCAGAATCACCTAACAGGAGTTTGTAGCCTAATATTCCAAACTGATCCACTCTTTATTTGGCCATTGGCATCTTTAGACTTACAGAACATTATAGTAGCTATACACCCACAATATCTTCTTTTAAAATATAAAACATAAAAGTCAATAATTTAAAATGATGTGAAACGGATCCATTTAGGCCGGAGGTGATTTATAAGAAAGCCAGTCCTGGAGTATTTTGTACCTGCTGAACTGTTGGTGGGTAAGAACCAAACCCTCTAATCTGATGGGAAATTTCACATCACAACTTCCAACCATGTTCTGGATTTTAAAATCAAGAAACTTTGCTGGAAATCCAAGTTTCTGAACAATACGTGCATATTTCCTAGCTGCTAATCGAGACTGTTCCTCACTGTTAGGTTGAAGAAAAAAAAATAAAAAGATTCCATATTAATTAAAATCCCAGACATGGATCATGAGTAACCTATCACAAATGAGGTTATATTTTAATGATTTTAAACAGAATCAGGATATTATACCTTTTAGCCCCAGTGCAAACCATCTTGCCTGAACTGAAGATTAGAGCTGTAGTTCTGGGTTCTCGTATTCGCATTATCACTGCAGCAAACCGCTATTAAGCACAAGCCAGAACAAAATTAGATCAAAGTTGTAACAGTCCAATTCTTTCATGCAGAAGTTAACCTTACCATTCACTTTACAAGATATTGCTAAGTGTTACAGAATAAAAGGTACTTTGGCTAAAACCCATGAAAAGCTGACAAAAATATTGTAGGTTTTATCACAGTGAGCTTCCAGAACAAAATTGAAAGCTACAGGTGAGAAGTTACAAAACATTTCAAAAGGATCCTGAGGTAAATTGAAGATACAATTTTATTAATATATTTTTTTAAACCAACAAGATAGAGAAGCCTGTGTGACTTGTCTATTTTTTTTCTATTTGGTGAAACCCCTCATTTTGGCTTGACATCTTTGTGGTGCACTGCAAGACTGCACACTCTTCTATTGGCACCAAATTTCTGGGGGGGGGGGGGGGGGGAAATCCAATTTGTCTTCCAATTTTCTCCCCTCCATTCTTGAAATCATAGACTCCCTCACTAGGGTACAGTTCCATGGGCACCACTTCCCTTTTAGCAGCTCACCCAAATGACCGTTATTCACGCGAGGGTCTTGACTGCTAGTGCTGGCAGGCTATTTGGCAGTGGAGAACATCAGTGCAATCCTAGCCTCAAATAATGTCTAGCTTTTCGAATTTCCAATAAGGCTTGTTTAAGATGATTGGGGTGGGAACACTGGCTGATATTTCCCTTTTGTAACCTCTGAGGCGGGAGGGGGAGATCCTGTGGTAATCTACCTATTCCTATTATTAATACTGATAAAAAGCTGTGCATGTAGTAAATTGCTGTAAGAGAAACTTATTGTACTCAGTGGACTAGAAAAATAATCCTTTACATGAAAATTCCATTCATTAATCAGAGTAAAATGGGTGCAAGATTGACATTGCAGCTAATGAGAAAAGAACAACTCCTTGATCAGATAAACACATGAGAGCATTAATATCCTGTTTGAGACAATTACCTTTGGATTATATTCTGCATTTCTTGCACGCAGAGCTATTCTCTTCAGGTCCAATTTGCAGGCCAAATTAACAGTGGAAACAATGTTTCTGTGGAAAAAAAATGGAAGCAAAAGTCATGTCGAATAAAATGTGCACTAACAGTTTTCTAGTAGGTGTGCTTGATAGACAAGAACACAAATTTGGAAAGTCACTGCGTGTTAGTGTACTTCAATCCCGACCACACACACGCATTGGAAGAGCAGTATGATTCATGTGACCAAACTGGTATCAAAATTAGTAATCTTCAAAATACAATTGTCAACTTAGCTCAGTGATAACGCTCGTTTTTGAGTCAGAAGATCGTGGCTTAGAAATTCGGGCACTGAATGGCCTAAGCCTCCAATATGACACATTTCCCGATGGAAGTGCATCACTCCCCATATTGGATAAGGTAGACGAGCTCACGGCAGAAGCATATGCCAGAAACATAATAAATTAGGGTCCTGCGCGTCTTGCAGGACCCATTTCTAGTTTTCGAATGCCCCAGCGCTTCATTCGCCACGTGCTGAACTTGCACAGCACAATGTGTTGCTAACAGGCAGGAAGGCCCCCATACTTACCAGAACGTGGAGCAATGTGGAATATGAAAAGAACTGGGAGGGAGTTCCCAGCCTCTTGGGAGTACTAGAGGGGAGGGTCCCAGAATTTGCAAGCATTGGGATCATGTTGGTGTCTATAGGTATTGGGGAGGAGATCAGCAGGTGTGGAAGCAGTAGAGATAGGGTTTCTGGGTTATGGAAGCAACAAGACAGGGGGCTCTTGGCACATCGGAGCACCGGAAGGAGTGTCTTGTGGTAAGGGAGCTGGAGGAGGAGTGGTCCCGTCATCTGGATGGAGGGGAAAGGAGTCGGCCTCCCCTTCCTCAAGGACTAGGGAAGGGGGCCCCACTGTGAAAAGAGGTGAGCAGGTTATGTTGCACTGAGGGGCGGGCTAGGAAATGTGGCCTACCACCCACTATGTTTGGGACACTGACCTTCACTTCTCCCCACCACTCCCCCCAACCCAAGTTCCCAGCCATAAGCTGGGAACTGGCTTTAAGGCGTTTTAAAATACTTATTGTGCTTTTAGTTGATTTGTCATTTGTCAACTATATACACTGGCACTTGGGGTGCGAACTGTAAGTTGAGGGAGCTGCACCAGTCATTTGGAAGGAACTGCACTGGGCAAGACACCCAGTTTTCACAACCCTCAGATGATGGCTCTGTGAAGGACAGCATCACAGCTTCAGAAAGAGCTAGAAGAACTGAATCACAAGATAATTAAGGATGAGCAAGGCCATTTGGCCCATCTTAGTCCATCCATCCAGAAACACCCTACATTGCCCCCAGTACAGCATCTAATTGTTTCTAAAATTATTCCAGGGTTTTTGCCTCCACTATTCCATCTGGAAGTCCATTCCATGTGATCACCGTATAAAGAATCTCCTGATATCAGTCTTAAATTTACCTTTCACTCGATTAAACCTGTGCCCCCTTGTCTTATTCCCACAATTTAATTTAAAGCATTAGTACCTTTTCCATACCATTAACTATCTTGAATAGTTCTAAGATCATGTCCCTGATGCCTACCTGCAAGGCTGAAAAGCCCAGGTTTTCAAACACTCCAACACTTCACTCGCCACATGGATCATCTCTGCACAGCCTTCAGTGCTTGAAGGTCTTGATTCTTAGCAACCAGAACCGGACACAACACTCAAGCAGTCTTACCAAAGTAATATAGTTTGATCATGGCTTCTTGACTTTTCTACTGTCTTGGCGATGTAGCTCAATGTTGTATTGACTTTGTTGATTGCTGTTCTGAATTGGTTGGACTTGCTGAGTTTTGAGTCTAACCAAATTGCTGGGCTTCTTTGAACCTCATCCTTAGTTATTTCAATACCTTCCTATGTGCAGTATTTTGTACTGGTCTGCATTAAATTTCAATTTGCCATTATTCTGACAATTTGTTTATTTTGTTCAACCCATTTTGTACTTTGAGCCACCTGCTTCGATTCCACTGCTCCTCCCAGTTTGGTTTCAGCGGCATGTATAATGGGAAATATTTTAAAAAACAAATTAAGTTGCATTTATCGTGTGCCTTTCATATCCTCAGGATGTCTGAAAGCGCTTTGCAGCCAATTAATTACTTTTGAAAGGTTGTTTTGTTGGCCAGCAGCCAATTTGTATACAGCAAGGTTGCACAAACAGCAATTAAACAATGACTGTTTAGGTGGTGTCAGATAAAAGATAAATGTTGACCAGGACTTTGGGAGAACTCTCTGATGTTCTTTGAATAGTGCCATAAGTGTGATAGATGTGATTGAAATAGCATGACAAGAAAGCGTTACACTTGCAGGAAGTGTACATTCTATGCAAGAGGGTTAATGGCCCAGATTTTGCTACCAAAATAATGGAGAGTTTAATGGCGCTCGCCGTTCTGAATGTGAAATCGTTCAGCAACTTAGGCGAGAAAGTGAAACCCCACAAATTGAAAATCGCCACAAGTTGCTGGAGGATTTGTGCCGCTCCACCGTTAGCCTTATGAAAATGGCAGCTCGCTCTCAAACTCCCGAGTTTCATGAAATTGCTGTATTTGCACATTAATTGCCCATTAAACTCGCCGCAGAAAGTCAGGGCTGCTACTCAACAGCGAAAGTACCTTTCTAATGACAAGGTTTATATTCCTGCAATGCCACTCAACCTCTCCAGCCAGAAAGGGAACAATTGAAACCGTGAAGTCTCATTCCTACAGGTTGTTAGAGATTTTAAAAATTTTAAATTTAATTTTTTCCCTTACTTTTTCTGTGTTTTTTTCCCTCTCTCTCGTAATCCAATTTTTCTTTCCCTCTCTTTATTTCTCTTTCCATGCCTGATTGGACTCTAATTCATCCTATTTCCTTCTCAGTCGTTCCTGTTTCATTCTCAATCCTTAAATCTTATTGGTTAAGGAGGTAGACTGTTGGTCCCGTCGTTTACCAAGGTCCCAGGTGCCCTGCTGACTTGCTACGCCATTATCAGCTTGCACTTCCAGCAATTTGCAGGGCAAAAAATTTGAGCTGATGGGCGAGGGAAAAAGCCTAACTAATGGGGTGTGCTGCGAGATGCCCCGTTCCAGCAAAATCTGGGTCAATGTTACTAGATATCCTGTGGTGTTGCACATGATGTGTTGGAGAATATGTTGTTTCATCCCATGTAATGTACAATATATCAGGAACACCGATTCACAGTAATTGAACAAATCTAATTGCAGAATTGTGGATTGATAGAAATTTAGGGCACAGAAGGAGGCCATTCGGCCCATCGTGTTTGTGCCAGCTGAAAAAAAGCTGTCCAACCTAATCCCACTTTCGAGCGCTTGGTCCGTAGCCTTGTAGGTTGCACCACTTCAACTGCATATCCAAGTACTTTTTAAATGTGGTGAGGGTTTCTGCCTCTACCGAGTTCCAGACCCCTACCACCCTCTGGGTGAAAAAACTTCTCAACTCGCCTCTAATCCTTCTACCAATTACTTTAAATCTGTGTCCCCTGGTTATTGACCTCTCTGCAAAGGGAAATAGGTCCTTCCTATCCACTATCTAGGCCCCTCATAATTTTATACACTTCAATCAAGTCTCCCCTCAGCCTCCACTGTTCCAAAGAAAACAACCCCAGCCTCTCCAATCTTTGCTCATAGCTAAAATTCTCCAGTCCTGGCAACATCTACGTGAATCTCCTCTGTACCCTCTCTAGTGCAATCACATCCTTCCTGTAATGTGGTGACCAGAACTGTACGCAGTACTCTAGCTGTGGCCTAACTAGTGTTTTATACAGTTCAAGCATAATCTCCCTGCTTTTACATTCTATGCCTCGACTAATAAAAGGAAAGTATCCCATATGCATTCTTAACCACCTTATCTACCCATCCTGTTACCTTCAGGGATCTGTGGACATGCACTCCAATGTCCCTCTGTTCCTCTACACTTCTCAGTATCCTACCATTTATTGTGTATTCCCTTTCCTCGTTAGCCCCCCCACCCACCCCTGGAATGCATTACCTCACACTTCTTGGGATTTAATTCCACTTGCCACTTTTCTGCCCAGTCCATTGATATCTTCCTGCAGTCTACAGCTTTCATCCTCACTATCAACTGCACGGTCAATTTTTGTATCATTTGCAAACTTCTTAATCATGCCCCCTACATTGAAGTCTAAATCATTGATATATACCACAAAAAGCAAGGGACCCAGTACTGAGCCCTGCGGAACCCCACTGGAAACAGCTTTCCAGTCACAAAAACACCAGTCGACCATTAGCCTTTGCTTCCTGTCACTGAGCCAATTTTGGATCCAACTTGCCACTTTCCCTTGGATCCCATGGGCTTTTACTTTACTGACCAGTCTGCCATGTGAGACGTTGTCAAAAGCCTTGCTAAAATTCATGCAGACTACATCAATTGATTGGCACCCCATCCACCACCTTAAACATTCACTCTCTCCACTACCAGCGCACCGTGGCTGCAGTGTGTACCATCTATAAGATGCACTGCAGCAACTCGCCAAGGCTTCTTCGGCAGCACCTCCCAAACCCGCGACCTCTTCCACCTAGAAGGACAAGGGCAGCAGGCGCATGGGAACACCACCATCTCCAAGTCACACACCATCCTGACTTAGAAGTATATTGCTGATCCTTCATCGTTGCTGGGTCAAAATCCTGGAACTCCTTACCCAACAGCACTGTGGGAGTACCTTCACCACATGGACTGCAGCAGTTCAAGGCGGCAGCTCACCACCACCTTCTCAAGGGCAATTAGGGATGGGCAATAAATGCTGGTCTTGCCAGCGACGCCCACAACCCATAAACGAATAAAAAACAGTGCTACCCTCATCGACCTTCCTGTTAAAGAAAAGAGGAGGTAGTGAATGAGATAAAAATTGATAAAGAGGAGGTACTAGAAAAGCTGTCTGTACTTAAAGTTGATAAGTCACCAGGACCGGATGGGATGCATCCTAGGATGCTGAGGGAAGTTAGAGGAAATCGCAGAGGTACTGGTCATAATCTTCCAATCCTCTTTAGATACGGGGGTGGTGCCAGAGCACTGGAGAATTCCAAATGTTACACTTTTGTTCAAAAAAGGGTATAAGGATAAACCCAACAACTACAGAACAATCAGTTTAACCTCAGTAGTGGGGAAGGTTTTAGAAATGATAATCAGGGACAAAGTTAACAGTCACTCGGACAAGTGTGGATTAATTAAGGAAAACCAGCACAGATTTGTTAACTGCAAATCGTGTTTAACTGACTTGATCGAGTTTTTTGATGAGGTAACAGAGAGGGTTGATGAGGGCAATGCGGTTGATGTGGTGTACATGGACTTCCAAATGGAGTTTGATAAAGTGCCACAGAATAGGTTTGCCAGCAAAGTTGAAGCCCATGGAATAAAAGGGACAGTGGCAGCATGGATACAAAAGTGGCGAAGTGAGAGGGAACAGAGTAGTGGTGAACGGTTGTTTTTCAAACTGGTGGAAGGTATAAAGTGGTGTTCCCCGAAGTTGATGTCCGAGCGAGGGATCGCAAGGACATCCGCATCACCCGCGCCATGACAGGAGCTGACGACTGCTGGACAGACCACCGCCTAATCCGCTCTGTCATCTCCATCAATGTAGCCCCAAAACAGTGGCGCCAACAGAAACAATGCCGCAGGAAAATCAACGCTGGAGCACTCAAAGACCCCGCTAAGAAAGCCCGATTCAGCCTGCGCCTCACAAACAACCTGACGACTCCCAGTGATGCAGAGTCCAGAGCGCCTGGTCTGCACTCAAGGCCTCCATAATCAGCACCTGTAAAGAGACGCTTGGTCACTCGACCAGGAAACACCAAGACTGGTTCGACGAGAATGACCAGGAGATCCAGGAGCTAATAAGCCGCAAGCGCAAGGCATTCCTGATCTGGAAACAGCAACACAACTCGAGAGCAAGAAAGCAGCTCTACAGACGCCTGAAGGCCGAAGTCCAACAAAAAACTCGCGACCTAAAGAACAGGTGGTGGGTGGAGTAAGCGCAGGAGATCCAGCAGCTAGCCGACAACCACGACGTGCGTGGATGCTTTAGCGCAGTCAAGACCGCCTACGGCCCAAGCACCCAAGGTCTTACCCTACTGCGGGCCAAGAATGGAGAGGTACTCATCAAGGACAGGGAGGCAGTCAGTGCCCGCTGGAAGGAACACTTCGAAGATCTCCTTAACCGAGACTCTGTCTTCGACGCGAGTGTCCTCAACTCCATCCCGCAGCATGCTACCCGCCACCATCACAGCACAACCCCAGCCCGGCATGAGGTTGAAAAGGCCATCCGACAACTGAAGAACAACAAGGCCTCAGGAGCAGATGGAATCCTTGACGAGGCACTAAAGCATGGCGGAGAAGCACGACTGGCGCGAATTCACGAACTCATTTCTCTTATCTGGAAGGAGGAGAGCATGCCAGGGGATCTCAGAGATGCCGTAATTGTGACCATCTTCAAGAAAGGTGACAAGTCCGATTGCAGTAATTACAGAGCAGTTTCCCTGCTGTCTGCCACAGGGAAAGTCATCGCAAGAATCCTCCTCAATCGCCTTCTCCCAGTGGTTGAAGAGCTCCTCCCAGAGTCGCAATGCGGATTCCGCCCACTAAGGGGCACAATGGACATGATCTTCACCGCGCGCCAATTACAAGAGAAATGCAGGGAATAGCACGAACCACTGTACATGGCCTTCTTTGACCTCACAAAGGCCTTTGACACTGTCAACCGTGAGGGATTATGGAGTGTCCTCCTCAAATTCGGCTGCCCTCAAAAGTTTGTCACCATCCTCCGCCTGCTTCACAACGACATGCAAGCCTTGATCCTGACCAACGGTTCCACCACAGACCCAATTCATGTACGGACCAGGGTCAAGCAAGGCTGTGTCATCGCACCAACGCTCTTCTCGATCTTCCTGGCTGCAATGCTCCATCTCACCCTCAGTAAGCTCCCCGCTGGAGTGGAGTTAATGTACAGAACAAACGGGAAACTGTTCAACCTCCGTCGCCTCCAGTCCAGATCCAAGGTCGTCCCTTCCTCTGTCGTCGAATTGCAGTATGCAGACGACGCTTGCGTCTGCGCACACTCGGAGGTCGAACTCCAAACCATCGTTAACACCTTCACCGAAGCGTACGAGAGCATGGGCCTTACACTAAACATCCGTAAGACAAAGGTCCTCTACCAACCTCTCCCCGGCACACAGTACTGCCCCCCGATTATCAAAATCCATGACGAAGCCTTGGACAACGTGGATCACTTTCCATACCTCGGGAGCCTACTGTCAACAAGGGCAGACGTCGATGACGAAGTCCAACACCGCCTACAGTGTGCCAGTGCAACCTTCGGTCGCCTGAGGAAGAGAGTGTTTGAAGACCAGGACCTCAAACCTGACACCGAGCTCATGGTCTACAGAGCACTAGTAATACCCGCCCTCCTGTATGCCTCAGAGACATGGACCATGTACAGCAGGCACCTCAAAGCACTGGAGAGGTACCACCAACGCTGCCTCTGCAAGATCCTGCAAATTAATTGGCAGGATAGGCGCACCAACGTCAGTGTTCTCGCTCAGGCCAACATCCCCAGCATTGAAGCTTTGACCACGGTCGATCAGCTCCGATGGACGGGTCACATCGTCTGCATGCCCGATACGAGACTCCCAAAACAAGCGCTTTACTCGGAGCTCCGACACGGCAAGAGAGCCCCAGGTGGGCAGAGAAAACGCTTCAAGGACATCCTCAAAGTCTCCTTGAAAAAGTACAACATCCCCACCGACACCTGGGAATCCCTGGCCCAGGACCGTACAAAGTGGAGGAGAAGCATCCGGGAAGGAGCCGAATACCTCGAGTCTCTTCGCCGGGAGCAAGCGGAAGCGAAACGCAAACAGCGGAAGGAGCGCACGTCAACCCAAGCACCCCACCCACCCGCCCCTTCAACCACCGTCTGCCCCACCTGTGACAGAGATTGTAGGTCCCGCATTGGACTCCTCAGTCACCTGAGAACTCATTTTTAATGTGGAAGCAAGTCATCTTCGGTTCCAAGGGACTGCCTAAGAAGACTAGGACCACTGCTGTTCTTGATATATATTAATGACTTGGGTTTGGGTGTACAGGGATTAATTTCAAAATTTGCAGATGACACAACACTTGGAAGTATAGTGAACAGTGAGGAGGACAGTGATAGGCTTCAAGAGGACATAGACAGGCTGGTGGAATGGGCGGACACGTGACAAATGAAATTTAATGCAGAAAAGTGCAAAGTGATACATTTTGGTAGGAAGAACGAGGAGAGGCAATATAAACTAAAGTGTACAATTCTAAAGGGGGGTGCATGAACAGAGAGACTGGGGGTATATGTGCACAAATCGTTGAAGGTGGCAGGGCAGGTTGAGAAAGCGGTTAAAAAAGCATATGGGATCCTGGGCTTCATAAATAGAGGCATAGAGTACAAAAGCAAGGAAGTTATGATGAACCTGTATAAAACACTGGTTCGGCCTCAACTGGAGTATTGTGTCCAATTCTGGGCACCGCACTTTAGGAAGGATGTGAAGGCCTTAGAGAGGGTGCAGAAAAGATTTACGAGAATGGTTCCAGGGATGAGGGACTTCAGGTACGTGGATAGACTGGAGAAGCTGGGGTTGTTCTCCTTAGAGCAGAGAAGGTTGAGAGGAGATTTGATAGAGGTATTCAAAATCATGAGAGGTCTAGACAGAGTAGATAGAGAGAAACTGTTCCCATTGGCAGAAGGGTCGAGAACTAGAGGACACAGATTTAAGGTGATTAGCAAAAAAGAACCAGAAGCGACATGAGGAAAAACTTTTTTATGCAGTGAGTGGTTAGGATCTGGAAGGGTGGTGGAGGCAGACTCATCGTGGCTTTTAAAAGGGAGATGGTTAAGTACCTGAAGGAAAAAAAATTGCAGGGCTACAGGGGAAAAGGTGGGGGAGTGGGACTAGCGGAAGTGCTCCTGCAGAGAGCCGGTACAGGCTCGACAGGCTGAATGGCCTCCTTCTGTGCTGTAACCATTCTATGATTCTATGTTACCTCCTCAAAAAATTCAATCAAATTAGACATGGCCTGCCCTTAACAAATCCATGCTGACTGCCCTTGATTAATTCGTGCCTTTCTAAATGACATTAGTACTGCCCCGCAGGATTTTTTCCAATAATTTGCCCACCACTGAGGTTAGGCTGATTGGCATGCAATTACTCGTTCTTTCCCGTTCTCCCTTTTTAAACAACGGTACAACGTTAGCAGTCCTCCAGTAGCACACCTGCAGCCAAAGAGGATTGGAAAATGATGGACGGAGCCTCGGCTATTTCCTCCCTTGCTTCTCTTAACAGCCTGGAATACATTTCATCCGGGCCTGGTGATTTATCTACTTTCAAAGATGCTAAACCCTGTAATATATCCTCTCAGTATGTTTATCTCATCTAATATTTCACACTCCTCCTCAACTACAATGTCTGCATTGTCTCTCTCTTTTGTGAAGACAGACGCAAAGTATTCATTAAGAGCCATACCCATGTCTTCTGCCTCCACACACAGGTTACCTTTTTAGTCTCCAATAGGCCCTACTCTTTCCTTAGTTATCCTCTTGCTCTTTATGTATTTATAAAACATCTTTGGGTTTTCCTTGATTTTACTTGCCAATATTTTTTCATGCACTCTCTTTGCTTTCCTAATTTCCTTTTTAATGTCACCCCTGCACTTTCTATACTCCTCTAGGCTTTCTGCAGTATTTAGCTCTCAGTGTCGGGCATAAGCTTCTCATTTTTGCCTTATCCTACCCTGTATGCTCCTTGACATCCAGGGGGCTCTAGATTTGGGAGTCCCACCCTATTTCCTAGTGAGAACATATTTGCTCTGAACCATCACTATCTCCTCCTTGAATGCCTCCCATTGCGCTGACACTGATTTACTAACAGAGTATGTTGTGGGAGTGATGTTTTCAGGTTCAAATTCCCAAATTATTTGTATATTTGGAAATTAGTGGCCTTGACTACTAAATATTCTTTTAATTATGTAGCTAATTTAACTCCATTTTTAAAATAAAAGTACACAGGGGAAGCTATTCCAGGAAATTTATGCAACAATAATGAAGTGTAGTGTGGGTGGAGTGTTCCATATGGGTTGATAGTGTTGAGAGGGTGGTTCTGGGGTCCGAGAGCGTGGGTCATAGATGGCAGCACCAGAAGGGATGGTTCTGCTGTTTGGGAGTACTGGGAAAGAAAGAATGATCAGGGTATGGTAGGAGTGGGAAGGATATGCCAGGGTACAGGAGCATGGAGGGCGGTAGTTAGAAATGATGTAGAAGTGTGTAAGGGGTCTCAGAGTGTGAGAGCATGGGCAGTGGATGCTGGGGTGTGGGAGGGTGGACTTGGGGGCATCAAGAGCACTGGGATACTGATGGCGGGTTTGGGGAGAGAGATTGTTGGACATGGGAGCACCAGGCAGGTGAGAGAGTACCAGGAGGGAGCAGGTTGCAGGATGTCACTGACAAAAGTGTGGTGATAGGAATTTTATCAGAAGCAGGTCGATAATGAGGGCTAAACATTGGAGGGCAGAGCAGCAAGAGGTGGCAAGAGAGAGCGCAGGACAGAAGTACAGGCACTCAAGGTGTCTGAAGAAGGAGAATTTCCTTCACCCTCCCATAATGAAGAAAAGTGTTTCCTCAGCAGTGACTTAGGAAATCTGTATTATTTGAACTAGATACTGCTGAGTATATAGCTTAAGTGACAAAGCATTCCCCACTTCTGAGCAATGGAAACTTCTATTTAAAATACATACTCACCAGTACCTATTTTAAATAATACATGCTTTTCCCAGACACTAAGGGGAAAGCCCTCCAGGAATCCCACCCTGCCTCATAGCTATACAGTGAAAAAAGCTGGACTCCAAAATGTTACTGGTAACTAGCTTGATGTACTTAGAAACACTCTTAGAAATTGGAAGCAACATTTTAAAAGCTCAACAAACCATAAGTTGGTTACTGATTAATAACCGTGAATCGCGTTTGCTGCTACTTTTTTGAGGGCGAAGTGGAGGCCGGGGCCCTATTGGGGGTGGGGGGAGGGGGGCTGCGTGTGAAGGAATGGGAGCTGCAAGTGACAACAGCAGGGAGGGAGCAGGCAGCATCAGGCAATAGATCCAATGAGATAGGATATATGGTCGGACAATTTAGACACCATGGAGGAGTCAAGAGAAGAGGTAGTGAGGTAGAGCTGGGTGTCGTCAGCATACATGTGGAAACTCACGCTTTGTTTTCGGATGATGTCACCAAGGGGCAACATGTAGATGAGAAATAGGAGGGGGCCAAGGATAGATCCTTGGGGGACATCAGAGGTAACGATGCAGGAGCGGGAAGAGAAGCCGTTGCAGGTGATTCTCTGGTTACGATTAGATAGATAAGAATGGAACCAGGTGAGTGCAGTCCCACCCAGCTGGACGGCAGTGGAGAGGTGTTGGAGAAGGATGGAGTGGTCAACCGTGTCAAAGGCTGCAGACAAGTCAAGAAGGACGAGGAGGGATAGTTTACCTTTGTCACAGTCACAAAGGATGTCATTTGTGAATTTTATGAGAGCCGTTTCGGGACTGTGGCAAGGGCGGAAACCTGATTGGAGGGATTCAAACATGGAATTGCGGAAAAGATGGGCACGGATCTGGGAGGCGACAACACGTTCAAGGACTTTGGAGAGGAAAGGTAGGTTGGAGATGGGGCGGTAGTTTGCAAGGACAGAGGGATAAAGGTTTGGTTTTTTGAGAGGGGTGATGACGGCAGATTTGAGGGAGAGGGGGACAGTACCTGAGGAGAGAGAACCATTAACAATATCAGCTAACATGGGAGCCAGAAAAGGAAGTTGGGTGGTCAGCAGTTTGGTGGGGATAGGGTCGAGGGAGCAGGAGGTGGGTCTCATAGACAAGATGAGCACAGAGAGGTCATGAGGAGAGATCAGAGAGAAACTGGAGAAAGATGTGAGTTCAGGGCTAGGGCAGATTTATCCGTGTTGAATTTCATTTCATTACCTCACATTTATCTGTGTTGAATTTCATTTGCCAATTATATGCCCATTCTGCAAGTTTATTAATGTCTTACTGTAATTTGTTGCAGTCCTCCTCAGTATTGACTATCCCCCCCAATTTTGTGTCATCCGCAAATTTAGAAATAGTGTTTTTGATTCCAAAGTCTAAATCATTAATCTAAATTGTGAACAACAGTGGTCCCAGCACTGATCCTTGTGGAACACCACTACCCACCTTCTGTCTCTGTGAATAGCTACCCTTTACCTCTACTCTCTGCTTTCTGTCTTGAAGCCAGCTACCTAACCATTCTGCTACTTGTCCCCTGACCCTGCATTCTCTGACCTTATTCATTAGTCTATTATGGGGTACCTTATCGAATGCTTTTGAAAATCTAGATAAATTACATCTACTGCATTACCCTTGTCTATTCTCTCTGTTATCTCTTCAAAAAATTCAATGAGGTTGGTCAAGCAAAACTTTCCCTTTTGAAATCCATGCTGACTATTCATTATTATATTTTTGGCTTCCATATGTTCTTCTATTTTCTCCTTTAGTAGGGATTCCATTATTTTTCCTACCACCGATGTTAAGCTGACTGGTCTATAGTTCCCTGGGCATGTTCTATCTCCCTTCTTAAATATTGGTATTATGTTAGCTATCTGCCAGTCCTTTGGCACTACATCTTTTTCTCATGAATTATTAAATATGTGTAGTAATGCCTCTGCTATCTCTCCCCTAGATTCTTTAAAAATGCGAAGATGTAATACAACTGGACATGGGTTTTTTCCTCTTTGAGTTTGATTAGTTTATTTAATATATATTTCGGAAGGCGTTTGATAAAGTACCACATCGAAGGCTGGCTAATAAAATTGAGGCTCATGGAATAGGTGGGTCAGTGGCAGCTTGGATAAGGAATTGGTTTAAGGACAGAAAACAGCGAGTTGTGGTAAATAGTTGTTTTTAAGACTGGAGGATGGTAGACAGTGGTGTTCCCCAAGGGTCAGTGCTGGGACCACTGCTTTTTTTGATATTTATAAATGACCTGGATATTGGAATACAGAGTAGAATTTCTAAATTTGTCGATGACACCAAACTTGGGGGTGTGATAAACAGTGATGATGATATCAATCGACTGCAACAGGACATAGAAAGGCTAGCAGAATGGGCAGATGGAATTTAATACAGAGAAGTGTGAGGTGATGCATTTTGGCAGAAGGAACAGGGAGAGGCAATATACACTTAATGGCACAGTTTTAAAGAGTGTGCAGGGACAGAGGGACCTGGGAGTTAATGTGCATAGGTCCCTGAAGGTGGCAGGACATATTGAGAGAGTGGTGAGCAAATCATATGGGATCTTGGGCTTCATAAATAGAGGTATTGAGTGCAAAAGTAGAGAAGTTATGCTGAAACTTTATGAAGCGCTGGTTAGGTCATGACTGGAGTATTGCGTCCAGTTCTGATCACCACACTTTAGGAAGGATGTGAAGGCCCTTGAGAGGGTGCAGAGGAGATTTACCAGAATGGTCCCGGGGATGGGGGATCTTAGCTACAAGGACAGGTTGGAGAAGCTGGATTTGTTTTCATTAGAGCAAAGGAGGTTGAGGGGTGATTTAATAGAGGTGTACAAAATTATGACGGGTTTAGATAGGCTCGACGGGGAAAGGCTGTTCCCACTAGTTGATGGTACAAGGACTAGGGGACACAGATTTAAGGTTTTGGGCAAGAGATACAGGGGGGATGTGAGGAAAAACTTTTTTACGCAGCGAGTGGCGAGGACCTGGAACTCACTGCCGACGGAAGTGGTGGAAGCGGAGACACTCAATGTTTTCAAGGGGAGACTGGATAGGCACTTGAGGGAAATAAGCTTGCAGGGCTACGGGGATAGAGCAGGAGAATGGGACTGACTGGATTGCTCTACAGAGAGCCGGCACGGACTCGATAGGACGAATGGCCTCCTTCTGTGCCGTTATGACTCTATATCATAGAATCATAGAAGATAGGAGCAGGAGTAGGCCATTCAGCCCCTCTAGCCTGCTCCGCCATTCAATGCGATCATGGCTGATCATCCAAATTCAGTACCCTATCCCTGCTTTCTCCCCATATCCCTTGATCCCTTTTGCCTTAAGAAATATATCCAACTCCTTCTTGAATCTATTTAATGAATTGGCCTCTACTGCCTTCTTTGGCAGAGATCTCCACAGGTTCACCACTCTCTGGGTGAAGAAATTCTTCCTCATTTCTGTCCTGAATGGCTTACCCCTTATCCTTAGACTGTGACCCCTGGTTCTGGACTCCCCGACCATTGGGAACATCCTTCCTGCATCTAGTTTGTCCTGTCCTGTCAGAATTTTATAAGTTTCAATGAGATCCCCTCTCATTCTTCTAAACTCCAGCGAGTATAAGCCCAATCGACCCAATCTTTCTTCATACGTCATTCCTGCCATCCCAGGTATCAGCCTTGTGAATCTTCGCTGAACTCCTTCCATGGCAAGAACATCCTTCCTCAGATAAGGCGACCAAAACTGCACACAGTACTCAAGGTGTGGTCTCACCAAGGCCCTGTACAACTGCAGCAAGACATCCTTGTTCCTGTACTCAAACCCTCTCGCTATGAAGGCCAACATACCATTTGCCTTCTTAACCGCCTGCTGCACCTGCATGCTTACCTTCAGCGACTGGTGCACAAGGACACCCAGGTCTCGTTGCACTTCCCCTTCTCCCAATCTATTGCCATTCAGATAATAATCTGCCTTTCTATTTTTGACACCAAAGTGGATAACCTCGCATTTATCCACGTTATATTGCATCTGCCACGCTTCTGCCCAATCACCCAACCTGTCCAAATCATCCTGGAGTTTCTCGGCATCCTCCTCGCAGCACACACGCCCACCCAGTTTTGTGTCATCTGCAAACTTGGAGATATTACATCTAGTTCCCTTGTCTAGATCATTAATATATATTGTGAATAGCTGGGGTCCAAGGACCGATCCCTGCGGTACCCCACTAGTCACTGCCTGCCACTCGGAAAAAGACCCGTTTATTCCTACTCTCTGCTTTCTGTCCGCCAACCAGTTCTCTATCCAAGTCAATACCTTGCCCCCAATCCCATGTGCCTTAACTTTACACGCTAATCTCTTATGCGGGACCTTATCAAAAGCCTTTTGGAAGTCCAAATACACCACATCCACTGGTTCTCCCTTATCTATTTTACCAGTTACATCCTCAAAAAATTCCAATAGATTAGTCAAGCATGATTTACCTTTTGTAAATCCATGTTGACTTTGTCCGATCCTGTCACTGTTTTTCAAGTGCTCAGCTATTACATCTTTTATAATGGACTCTAGCATTTTCCCCACTACCGATGTCAGTCTGTAATTCCCCGTTTTCTCTCTACCACCCTTTTTGAATAGTGGGGTAACATTAGCTACCCTCCAATCCATGGGTACTGTTCTAGATTCCATCGAATGTTGGAAGATGATCAGCAATGCATCTACTATTTCTAGGGCCACTTCCTTAAGTACCCTAGGATGTAGATTATCAGGCCCTGGGGATTTCTCGGCCTTCAATCCCTTCAATTTCCCTAACACCATTTCCCTACAAATACTGATTTCTTTCAGTTCCTCCCTTTCATCAGACCCTATGTTCCCCAACATCTCTGGGAGGTTATTTGTGTCCTCCTTTGTGAAGACAGAACCAAAATATGTATTTAATTGGTCTGACATTTCTTTGTTCCCCATTATAAGTTCCCCTGATTCTGACTGCAAGGGACCTATGCTTGATTTCACTAATTTTTTTCTCTTCACATATCTATAAAAGCTTTTAGTCAGTTTTTATGTTCCCTGCAAGCTTACTCTCGTATTCTATTTCCCCCTTCTTAATTAATCCCTTTGTCCTCCTTTGTTGAATCTTAAACTGCTCCCAATCCACAGGGTTACTGCTTTTTCTGGCCAATTTATATGCCCTCTCCTTGGATCTTATGCTATCCCTAATTTCCCTTGTTAGCCATGGTTGAGTCACCCTTTTTGTTATATCTCTTTATTTTAAATGCAGTTATTTCATTTCTAATCTCATGATCCAATGTCCACTTAGAAGCTTCAAGGTGTGTGATACTAATCTTGGATTCAGAGCTGGGAGATCTGTGAGGTAAGTATACAACAGCAACACTGATCTTGGAGATGAAGCCTGGAAGACTCGAGATAAGTACAATGAATGGGTAAGCTGAATTGTGATAGACGGGTATGACAGGAAAGTGTTACTGGAAGCATGACAGAAAATACATAGAAACATAGAAAAATAGGAGCAGGAGTAGGCCATTCAGCCCTTTGAGCCTGCTCCGCCATTCAATATGATCATGGCTAATCCTCTATCTCAATACCATATTCCCGCTCTTTCCCCATACCCCTTGATGCCTTTTGTGTCTAGAAATCTATCTATCTCCTTCTTAAATATATTCAGTGACTTGGCCTCCACAGCCTTCTGTGGTAGAGAATTCTACAGGTTCACCACCCTCTGAGTGAAGAAATTTCTCATCTCAGTCCTAAATGTCCTACCCCGTATCCTGAGACTGTGACCCCTTGTTCTGGACCCCCCAGCCAGGGGAAACATCCTCCCTGCATCCAGTCTGTCGAGCCCTGTCAGAATTTTATACGTTTCAATGAGATCCCCTCTCACTCTTCTAAACTCTAGTGAATACAGGCCTAGTCGACCCAATCTCTCCTCATATGACAGTCCTGCCATCCCAGGAATCAGTCTGGTGAACCTTCGCTGCACTCCCTCTATGGCAAGTATATCCTTTCTTAGGTAAGGAGACCAAAACTGCACACAGTACTCCAGGTGTGGTCTCACCAAGGCCCTGTACAACTGTAATAAGATATCCTTGCTCCTGTACTCAAATCCTCTTGCAATGAAGGCCAACATACCATTTGCCTTCCTAACTGCTTGCTGCACCTGCATGTTTGCTTTCAGTGACTGGTGTACAAGGACACCCAGGTCCCTTTGTACATCAATATTTAAATAATACTCTGCCTTTCTGTTTTTCCTACTGAAGTGGATAACTTCACATTTATCTATGTTATGCTGCATCAGCCATGTATTTGCCCACTCACTCAACTTGTCTAAATCGCCTTGAAGCCTCTTTGCATCCTCCTCACAACTCACAATCCCACCTAGTTTTGTGTCGTCAGCAAACTTGAAAATATTATATTTGGTTCCCTCATCCAAATCATTGATATATATTGTGAATAGCTGGGGCCCAAGCACTGATCCCTGCGGTACCCCACTAGTCACCGCCTGCCACCCCGAAGACCCATTTATTCCTACTCTCTTTCCTGTCTGTTAACCAATTTTCAATCCATGCCAGTATATTACCCCCAATCCCATGTGCTTTAATTTTGCACACAAACCTCTTATGCTATAATTTTAATATACTATGAGGGGATTGCCTGTGACATTGGTCCTGGTGAATTGGAGGACGCATGGTTTTATCTCAGCTAACACACAGTGGGCCAGATTTTGCTCAAAATAATGGCGTTTGAATGATGCGCGCTGTTATTAATGCGCAAATCAGCTAGTAACCTGTAGCGAGCAAGAGATAGCCCGTGAATTGTGAATAGCCACAAGTTGCTGGCCTATTTGCCATTAGCTTCGTGAAAACGGTATCTCACGCTTAACCGCCCCGTGATTTTCGTGATGTTGCTGCTTTGGCACATTAATTGCCCATTAAACTCCCAAACCCTTGACCTCTACCACCTAGAAGGACAAAGGCAGCAGGTGCATGGGATCACCACCACCTCCAAGTTCCCCTCCAAGTCACACCATCCTGACATCGGAGCAGGCTAGAGGGGCCGAATGGCCTGCTCCTATTTCTTATGTTCTGACTTGGAAATATATCACCGTTCCTTCATCGTCGCTGGGTCAAAATCCTGGAACTCCCTCCCCAACAGCCCTGTGGGAGTACCTTCACAACACGGACTGCAGAGGTTCAAGGCAGCAGCTCACCACCACATTCTCCAGGGCAATTAGGGATGGGCAATAAATGCTGGCTTTGCCAGTGACGCCCACATCCCGTGAATGAATAAAAACTCACCACAGCAAGTTAAGTGATGTAATTAACAGCGCACGTACTCTTTTAACTATGTGATAATTGTTAATGACTGCCAATCAACCTCTCTTGCCCAGAAAGTAAACAATTATAAGTGTGGGGGCTCATTCCTTCAGATTGTGAATTGTTTTAGGAAATTTCAAACTCAAATTTGAATTTTTTTTTTGTTTTCCTTTTTGTCTCTTCTCTCTTAATCCAATCTTTCTTTCTTTCTCTCTCTCTCTACCTGATTTGACATCGGATTTACCCACTCTAATTCATTCTCCTTATGATTCTATGACTCCTTCTCAGTCCTTCCTGTTTATTTCTCAATCCTGAAATCTCATTGGTTAAGGAAATACACTGTCCCATTGTTCACCAAGGTCCCAGATGCCCTGTTGCTGTCGCTGCGCTATTAGCAGCTTACGCTTCCAGTAACTTTGTGGGCAAATGTTTTTAAAACCTAATCGTGCAAGAATATGTCCAACTCACGGGACATGCCACGAGAAGCCTTGCTGCAACAAAATCTGTGCCAATATGGTTAAGGGATGCTTTCTGATTTACGGTGATTAATAAAAATGCAGTTTCACATATTCAGGGTATTGTGGGAGCATTAGTGCTATTTTAAGGCTTGAATTCTATGACTTTGCGTACATAACATGTTGTTTGATTAGGAATGGGATCCTGGGGTGTGAGAGGACTGAACTGACAGTAGAGAAGTGCGAGAATCGTGGGAAGGTGGTTTCAAGGTCTGAGAGTAGTGCAATATGGTGCAGCATGTTGGTACCAAGAGGTGATGTTCAGATCTGGGAGTACTGGGGAGATTGGGGTCCGAGGACATCGGAAGCAGGGATCATGGACTGTGCCGTATTAGGTGTGGTCAGATGATCTGTGAGAAGGGTTGTGGGATCAATCAGATTTTGAGAAGAGAGTATGAAGGTGTGATACTACTGGGGGAGGGATGTTGGAGAATGGGAGCACAGGTGGGAATCCTGGGAAAGGAAAGCAGAACTCCACTGGGGCTTTGGTCAAGGACCCGTGGCGTTGGATGAAAGTTCTGGGTGTTTGGTGAGGTGGGCTCCAGTAGGTAAAACATGACAGGAGTGAGTGGGGGAAGATACTGGTGCTTGGGGAGGGAGCAGCGAGATTTTGTAGTTGTGGGTGTGGAATGGGGTGGGGGGGTCGGGGTGGAAAAATAACTCCTTCTACCTCATTGCTAGAAAAATTTTAAAAATCTATCAGGCATTCCCAGTTTAGAAGTCCTATTTTATTTAAACAGCAAACACTGCTGTTTAAATAATACTGGGCTTTCAAATGTGGAATATCTGCAGTACTAAAAGCGGATTCCCGCTGTGAGTAGTACACCTTTAATTTAATTAAGTGCTTTAAAAGCACTCAAAGTGCTCAAGTGTCAAATTATTCTGCTCAAAGCAGGAACCAGCTTTTAATATCATGGGATGCACAAATCTGGGCTCAGGTCAGTGAGTGTGCAAGGTTCTGTATGGCAATGATTTTTCCACATTACCATGAGGAACTCCTATAGGGAATCCTGCCTCCATAGTCACAAATTCACAAAGGCCCTTGAGCTGCGGATGGACTCACTTTGGAGCATCCACGATTCTGAGAGGGTTGTGGATAACACATTTAGTGAGTTGGTCACACCGCAGGTTAAGGCCAGCGTAGATAGTACATGGGTGACCAAAAGGCAGAGCAAGGGCAGGAAGGTAGTGCAGAAATCCCCTGGGGTTGTCTCCCTTAGCAACAGGTTCACCGCCTTAGGTGCTGTTGTCGGGGGGGATGACTCATCGGGGGAAGGCACCAGCAGCCAGGCTCATGGCACCATGACTGGCTCTGTTGCAAAGAAGGGAGGGAAAAAGAGTGGCAGGGCTATAGTAATAGGGGATTCGATTGGAAGGGGAATAGATAGGGGTTTCTGTGGTCGCGACCGAGACTCCAGGATGGTATGTTGCCTCCCTGGTGCAAGGGTCAAGGATGTCTCGGCGCGGGTGCAGAACATTCTGGAAGGGGAGGGGGAACAGCCAGTTGTCGTGATACATGTTGGTACCAACGACGTAGCTAAAAAAAGGGAAGAGGTCCTACAAGTAGAATTTAGGGAGTTAGGAGCCAAGCTAAAAAGTAGGACCTCGAAGGTAGTAATCTCTGGATTACTACCAGTGCCACGTGCTAGTAAGAGTACAGAGAACAGGATAGTTAGGCTAAATACGTGGCTTGAGCAGTGGTGTAAGAGGGAGGGTTTTAAATTTTTGAGGCATTGGAACCAGTTTTGTGGTAGGTGTGACCTATACAAAAGGGACGGTCTACACCTGTGCAAAGATGGAACTGATGTTCTCGGGGTAATTTTTGATAAAGCAGTTCGGGAGCATTTAAACTAGTATGGCAGGGGGCTAGAAACCCATGTAGTGAAATAGAGGAAAGTGAAAGGCAGACAGAAATAAATGGTAAAAGGGTGAGGAACAAAAAACAAAGGGCCAAACTAATTCATAAAAAATGTGAGCATAAAAAAAGCCTGAGGGTTTTATACCTTAATGCGAGAAGCATCAGGAACAAGGTAGATGAATTAGCTGTGGAAATAGAGGTTAATAATTATGATCTAATTGGGATTACGGAAACATGGTTGCAGGGTGAGCAGGGCTGGGAGCTTAACATACAGGGGTATTCAGTATTTAGGAAGGATCGACAAAAAAGAAAGGGAGGAGGGGTAGCATTGCTGGTAAAAGAGGGGATAAATGCAATTGAAAGGAAGGATATTAACTCAGTTAATACAGAATCTATATGGGTGGAGCTAAGAAATAGCGAGGGGCGAAAAATATTAATAGGAGTGGTATATAGGCCTCCAAATAGTAAAATAGAGGTTGGGGAGGGCATCACGAGGGAAATTACAGAAGCGTGCAATAAGAGCACAGCTGTCATCATAGGTGACTTTAACTTACATATAGATTGGAATAGCCTAATCAGTAAAAATAATGAGGAGGAGGAATTCCTTGAGTGTTTAAGGGATGGTTATCTGGATCAATATGTCGAGGAACCAACTCGGGAACAGGCTATATTGGACTGGGTACTGTGCAATGAGAAGGGACTAATTAGTAATCTTGTTGTACGGGGACCCTTGGGTCAGAGCGATCATAACATGATCGATTTCTCACTCGAAATGGAGAGCGAAGAAATTGACTCAGAGACTAAGGTCCTGAATTTAAACAAGGGGAATTATGATGCCATTAGACGGGAACGGAGTAGGTCTGATTGGACAACGTTCCTGGGAGGACTGGAGGTAGATAAACAATGGCAAGCATTTAAAGATAGAATGACAAAATTGCAAAAATTGTTTATACCAATCTGGCATAAAAGGAAATCTAAAAAGGTGACTCAACCGTGGATAACAGGGGAAATTAGAGACAGCATAAAATCCAAAGATAGGGCGTATAAAATAGCCAAAAAAAGCGCCAGAGCGGAAGATTGGGAACAGTTTAAGATAGAGCAAAGGAGGACAAAGGGCTTAATCAAGAGGGGCAAAATAGCTTACAAAAGCAAGCTGGCGGAAAATATAAAAACTAACTCCAAAAGCTTTTATAAGTATATCAAGAGGAAAAGACTGGTGAAAACCAAAGTTGGTCCATTGCAGTCAGATACGGGGGAATATAGAACGGGAAATAAGGAAATGGCAGACCAACTAAATGCATACTTTGGGTCAGTCTTTACGAAGGAAGACACAAAAAACCTCCCTGGGATATCGAGAAAAATAGGGACATTGGCAAAGGAGGAACTGACGCAAATCAATATCTCTAAGGATATGGTGTTAAGGAAGCTAAAGGGATTGAAGGCGGACAAATCCCCAGGGCCTGATAACATGCATCCTAGGGTGCTGAAGGAGGTGGCCCTAGAGATAGCGGATGCACTAAGTATGATTTTTCAGAATTCATTAGACTCGGGAACAGTGCCCATGGATTGGAGGGTAGCTAACGTTACCCCACTATTCAAAAAGGGGGGTAGGGAAAAAGCAGGTAATTACAGACCTGTAAGCCTTACATCAGTTGTGAGCAAAATGCTGGAGTCCATCATTAAGGATGAAATAGCGGAGCACTTAGCAAATGGGGACAGGATAGGACAGAGTCAACATGGATTTACAAAGGGTAAATCGTGCTTGACTAATCTATTGGAATTTTTTGAGGGAGTAACTGGTAAAATAGATGGGGGAGAGCCAGTAGATGTGGTGTACCTGGACTTCCAAAAGGCCTTCGACAAGGTCCCACATAAAAGATTAGCATGGAAAATTGAAGCTCATGGGATAAAGGGGAAAGTATTGACGTGGATAGAGAACTGGCTGTCAGATAGAAAACAGAGAGTTGGAATAAACGGCTCATTTTCTGAATGGCAGGCAGTAACAAGTGGGGTACCACAGGGATCTGTCCTGGGTCCCCAGCTGTTCACAATTTACATTAATGACCTGGATCAGGGAGTCGGATGCAGCATTTCCAAATTTGCAGACGACACTAAACTAGGAGGGGGGGTGGGCTCAGAGGAGGAGACCAGGAAGCTCCAGAGCGATTTGGACAGACTGGGTGATTGGGCGGATAAATGGCAGATGCACTATAATGTGGACAAGTGCGAAGTTATCCACCTTGGGTGCAGGAACGGGAGGGCAAATTATTATTTAAATGGCAATAAATTGGGAGAGGGGGAAGTACAGAGAGACCTGGGTGTTCTTGTACACCAGTCACTGAAGGCGAGCATGCAGGTGCAACAGGTGGTCAAGAAGGCAAACGGTATGCTGGCCTTCATAGCAAAAGCGTTGGAATACAGGAACAGGGATACCTTGCTGCAGCTGTACAGGGCACTGGTGAGACCACACCTCGAGTACTGTGTACAGTTTTGGTCGCCTCATCTGAGGAAAGATGTTCTTGCCATGGAGGGGGTGCAGCGGCGATTCACCAGGCTGATACCAGGAATGGCGGGATTGACCTATGAGGAGAGACTATGTAGTTTAGGGATGTACACACTGGAGTTTAGAAGATTGAGAGGGGACCTCATAGAAGTGTATAAAATTCTGACAGGTCTAGACAGACTAGATGCAGAAGGAATGTTTCCCTTGGCGGGTGAGAACAGAACTAGAGGACATAATTTAAGGATAAGGGCTAAACCATTTAGGACAGAAATGAGGGGGAATTTCTTCACTCAGAGGGTGGTGAACCTGTGGAACTCATTGCCACAGAGGGCAGTGTACGCCAGCTCATTAAATATATTTAAGAGGGAATTAGATATATTTCTACAGGCAAAAGGGGTTAAGGGTTACGGAGAGAAGGCGGGGACGGGATACTGAATTGGAGGATCAGCCATGATCTCATTAAATGGCGGAGCAGGCTCGAAGGGCCGGATGGCCTACTCCTGCTCCTATCTTCTATGTATCTATGTATGTAAGTTTAAGTAATTTAATAATAATCATAATTAACATTTTTAAATTGCTTAAGGCACTTAAGAAACTTGAACCCAGGCCTACTGACAGTGGCAACAACACAGGGATCAAGACTCTAAAATGGAACCAGCCTCACAGCACCATCTAGCTTGGAGATGGGAGTTTGGAGAACCACATATTGAACTACCTACCTTGGAGACAAAAGCTGGATGGCTCAAGCCAAGTCAAGAAAAATCAATAGGCAAATTCAAGCATGACAGAAATGTTACAGCAAATCATGACAAGAAAAGTGTTCTCAGGAAATATGTACTCTATTTAAAATGTTTAATATATTATATATAGAGGTATAGTCTCTGAAAGGAGATAACCTTGCCAACAGAAATACTTACTGTAATTGGGGGCATATTCCAGAACTTTCTACTGGGGTCATTGGTGTTACAGGGGTCATAGGAGTCATTGGTATTGGGCAAATTGAAGATGATCCATTGAAAATTGGGGTGGCAATTGCATCATTTGTTGACTGGTATGACAACTGCGTCGCATCTTCAGGTCCCGGTGTACCAATACCATCATTACTGTGGATCTCTGGCAGCAGTTGGCTCTGCTCTACTTTTTGTTCCTGACTTGTATAGTCTTTATCATCATCATCTGGTTGGTCTTGGTCATCACTGAGAAAACTAAGATCTGCTGAAGTAAGCTCTGTCGTCAGTTCTTGAGGTTGAAGAAGCTGAGGAGTGTAACAAGACTGCTGAATTGGTAAGTCTGAATCATACGGAATCATAGGATTGTAGACATGGGAATCATTTGTTGGGAGATCATCCTGAAAATAAAGGATATTTAAGTAGTAAGTCACATAATCCAAAACAATTTTTAAAAATTCATACAATACCACATCCTCCCCATAACACTACGAGTATGAACCAGTAAGGTCACTGCTCGAGTCTTTCAGCTTTGGGACATTTCTGAAATTCATCCCTTTCCATTAAGTACAAGAGATTGCCTGTGAACTCCCCTGATCACTAAGCTGGTTAAAGAGTGAGGAGCTGCACAAGATTGATCAGGAATATCCCAGGTTCGATTCCCCAGTTTGCACTAAACTAGCTGATCTCAACTGTGGCGGTGGTAGGTGCACTACAATTTGTCTCAGCACCCCAGGGTCAGAGAGGGGAAAACTTACAATGATTCCTGCTCATCACTGTCTAGTTATCCCTGCAGGAAACTAGTGGTGTGGCTGTTGGGCAAAGGACAGGATTGGGCTTATGTTTTATACCCTCTACAGTTAAATAGCCTTCCAAGACTCACTGTGAAGGTTTGCAAATAAATAGACAGACACTTGTTTGAAGTACCAGAAGGTGGCTGACATCCCAACAAGGCATCAACATCTTTAGGTTGAGGGATGTTGGCTGAAAAAAACAAAGTATGTCTCTTTTCATGCTATTTTCTCAGTGCAGTTACTGTTGTTACGAGAACAAACAAGAGCGCCATTTCACACAGCAGATTCCAACAAACAGCAATGTGATGAAAGACTATTTATGCTGGTGTTGATTGGGGGAAGAATATTAGCCAGGGCATCATCGGAGCTTGGTGGTGTTCTTTGAATAGTGCCATGGGAGCTTTATCACTATCTGAACAGAGAAATTAAAGCCTTGATTTAACATCGTGTCTGAAGGATTACACTTCCAAGAAAGCAGTGCTCCCCAGTTCTGCACTGAAGTATCAGCCTGGATTATAAGCTTTAATCCTGAAGTGGTGCTTGAACCAACAGCCTTCAGACTCAAGAGACATTTATTAGTTTATGGCTTGCCAAAGATGTAGCTGTGTAGCTCCTCCACAAAAGATAAAGTATGCAAAATTCATTCCACTAGCCAGTCTCTATTTAGAGACTGAAGACTTCGTATAAGAGACAAAAGACTATTGAGTCCTTAACTTAGTGGAAAGTTAAGGAATATTTTGCACTTACATAGTAGAAATAATGGTCTATTTCCAAAGAGAAACATGGTAAACAGAAGAATTAAAAAAAAAAATGAAATTCAAAGACCAACTTGGGGATGTAGGATGCACTTTGACTGTGAAAGGGCAGAGCTCAGTGAAGATGACAACAGCATTTGGACGGAGGAATCTAGATCCATCAAACGATCCAAGTTTGTGCTCACAGGCAGCTGTAGAATGTGGCTCTCAAGTAGGTTGGTCAGGTGGTAACCTTCAAGATATATCAGTAGTGAGAAATGGTTTCAAAATTTTGGTACTGAGATACCTGTTCCAAAGTACAGAAGTCTACAAAAGTTCCAAAGTAGACATTGCATCCCAAAGATCATCAGCTTCAAGATGTCAGGACTTCCTGATACAGATGGGTGCCAAGTGCATTGTTGACAAGTACTGATCACAAGACGAGACCAAAAAAAACTTTTAAAAATTGGGTCTTTTTTCATTGGAGCAGCACACTATAATCGGCTCATCCAATTGTCTTGGATCCCCTTGCCATTGGACCAAGACCTTGCTCTGTCAAGCCCGTGTGGTAGATGGTGTGCAACGGCCACCCCACGTTAAAAGAATTCACGCACAGGCATCTTCCACCCTTTAAAATGAAGTTCGGGACCTGGAACGTCAGGACCCTCATGGACAACCCCAACAGTGACAGACCGGAACGTCGTACTGCTATCGTTGTCCGGGAGCTCAGACGTTGACATTGACATCGCTGCCCTAAGCGAGACCCGGCGGGCAGGGGAAGGCCAGCTTAAGGAGCAAGGTGGTGGCTACACCTTCTTCTGGAAAAGCAAACCTGAAGAAGAACGCCGCCTCCATGTGGCAGGCTTCGCCATAAAAAATGAACTAGTTGGGCGTCTCAGGGACTCCCCTAGCGGTATAAACGAGTGACTCATGACTCTTCGGCTCACCCTAGCCCAGAACCAGTGTGCTACGGTCATCAGTGCGTACGCCCCAACACTGGAAGCCACAGACAAGACCAAAGAGGAATTCTACTCCAGCCTCGAACAATCCCTGTCCCGAGTCCCAACGGGCGACAAGCTGATCCTCCTTGGAGACTTTAACGCCAGAGTTGGAAAGGACACAGACCTCTGGGGAGGTGTGATCGGCAGAGAGGGGGTAGGGAAAGCCAACTCTAACGGTACCCTCCTCCTGACGAAATGCTTAGAACATGGCCTTGTCATAACCAACACCTTGTTCCGGCAGAGATAAAAGTACAAGGCTTCATGGCAGCACCCTCGCTCCAAGCAGTGGCATCTGCTGGACTACGTCATCGTCCAAGCGAGGGATCGCAAGGACATCCGCATCACCCGCGCCATGACAGGAGCTGACGACTGCTGGACAGACCACCGCCGAATCCGCTCTGTCATCTCCATCAATGTAGCCCCAAAACAGCGGCGGCAACAGAAACAATGCCGCAGGAAAATCAACGCTGGAGCACTCAAAGACCCCGCTAAGAAAGCCCTATTCAGCCTGCGCCTCACAAACAACCTGACGACTCCCAGTGATGCAGAGACACAGAGTGTTCACAGTGCCTGGTCTGCACTCAAGGCCTCCATAATCAGCACCTGTGAAGAGACGCTCGGTCACTCGACCAGGAAACACCAAGACTGGTTCGACGAGAACGACCAGGAGCTAATAAGCCGCAAACGCAAGGCATTCCTGATCTGGAAACAGCAACAGAACTCAAGAGCAAGAAAGCAGCTCTGCAGATGCCTGAAGGCCGAGGTCCAACAAATAACTTGCGACCTAAAGAACAGGTGGTGAGTGGAGAAAGCGCAGGAGATCCAGCAGCTAACCGACAACCACGACGTGCGTGGATTCTTTAGCGCAGTCAAGACCACCTACGGCTCAAGCACCCAAGGTCCTAACCCACTGCGGGCCAAGAACGGAGAGGTACTCATCAAGGACAGAGAGGCAGTCAGTGCCCGCTGGAAGGAGCACTTCGAAGATCTCCTTAACCGAGACTCTGTCTTCGACGCGAGTGTCCTTAACTCCATCCCGCAGCATGCTACCCGCCAACATCTCAGCACAACCCCAGCCAGGCATGAGGCTGAAAAGGCCATCCGACAACTGAAGAACAACAAGGCCTCAGGAGCAGATGGAATCCCTGCTGAGGCGCTAAAGCATGGTGGAGAAGTACTACTGGCGCGAATTCATGAACTAATTTCTCTTATCTGGAAGGAGGAGAGCATGCCAGGGGATCTCAGAGACGCCGTAATTGTGACCATCTTCAAGAAAGGTGACAAGTCCGATTGCGGTAATTACAGAGGAGTTTCCCTGCTGTCTGCCACGGGGAAAGTCATCGCAAGAATCCTCCTCAAGTGCCTTCTCCCAGTGGCTGAAGAGCTCCTCCCAGAGTCGCAATGTGGATTCCGCCCACTAAGGGGCACAATGGACATGATCTTCACCGCGCGCCAATTACAAGAGAAATGCAGGGAACAGCACCAACCGCTGTACATGGCCTTCTTTGACCTCACAAAGGCCTTTGACACTGTCAACCGTGAGGGATTATGGAGTGCCCTCCTCAAATTCGGCTGCCCTCAAAAGTTTGTCACCATCCTCCGCCTGCTTCACGACGACATGCAAGCCGTGATCCTGACCAACGGTTCCACCACAGACCCAATTCATGTACGGACCGGGGTCAAGCAAGACTGTGTCATCGCACCAACGCTCTTCTCGATCTTCATTGCGCAATGCTCCATCTCACCCTCAGTAAGCTCCCCACTGGAGTGGAGCTAATTTACAGAACAAACGGGAAACTGTCCAACCTCCGTCACCTCCAGTCCAGATCCAAGGTCGTCCCTTCCTCTGTCGTCGAATTGCAGTATGCAGACGACGCTTGCGTCTGCGCACACTCGGAGGTCGAACTCCAAACCATCGTTAATACCTTCACCGAAGCGTACGAGAGCATGGCCTTACACTAAACATCTGTAAGACAAAGGTCCTCTACCAATCTGCCCCCGCCACACAGTACTGCCCCCCGATTATCAAAATTCATGACAAGGCCTTGGACAACGTGGACCACTTTCCATACCTCGGGAGCCTACTGTCAACAAGGGCAGACATCGATGACAAAGTCCAACACCGCCTTCAGTGTGCCAGTGCAGCCTTCGGTCGCCTGAGGAAGAGTGTTTGAAGACCAGGACCTCAAACCCAGCACCAAGCTCATGGTCTACAGAGCAGTAGTAATACCCGCCCTCCTGTATGCCTCAGAGACATGGACCATGTACAGAAGGCACCTCAAAGCACTGGAGAGGTACCACCAACGCTGCTCCGCAAGATCCTGCAAATCCATTGGCAGGATAGGCGCACCAACGTCAGTGTTCTCGCTCAGACCAACATCCCCAGCATCGAAGCTTTGACCACGCTCGATCAGCTCCGATGGACGGGTCACATCATCCGCATGCCCGATACGAGACTCCCAAAACAAGCGCTCTACTTGCAACTCTGACACGGCAAGAGAGCCCCAGGTGGGCAGAGGAAATGCTTCAAGGACACCCTCAAAGCCTCCTTGAAAAAGTGCAACATCCCCACCAACACCTAGGAATCCCTGGCCCAAGACTGTACAAAGTGGAGGAGACGCATCCGGGAAGGCGCCGAATACCTCGAGTCTCTTCGCCGGGAGCAAGCGGAAGCCAAGCGCAAACAGCGGAAGGAGCGCACGTCAACCCAAGCACCCCACCCACCGTCTGCCACACCTGTGACAGAGACTGTAGGTCCCACATTGGACTCATCAGTCACCTGACAACTCATTTTTAATGTGGAAGCAAGTCATCCTCGGTTCCGAGGGACTGCCTAAGAAGAAAAAGATACTATAATGCAAGTGTTTAAAATGAAAGGATGGGACAGGGTAGATAAAAAGCAGACTGTTTCCAGTAGTTAAGGATCAAGCACAAGATAAAAGAATAAATGTAAGAGATTTAGAACTGAAAGCAGGAGAAACTTCTTCACCCAAAGTTGTGTAGCTGTGGAATTCACTTTCAGGGTTAGTGATTGAAACAGAAACAATGTCAACATTCAAGATCAGATTGGATAGGATAGGTGGATGTGATATGGGAACAGTGAGTAAATGTGATTAGAACTATTTTCTCACATGGAGGGTAAACACTGACGTGGCTAGATGGCCTGTTTCCATGTTGCAAGTTCGAAGTACTTCAATTGACAAAAAATGCCTTCCTTGTAAGCTCTTATATCAAAGAACGGGCTTGAGAAATATGATAGTATGGGGTGTTGAGGAGTATGATAAAAGAGTAATGTGTGTTGTTACCAATCACTCAGGTGAGTCCTTCAGTGCAATTAAATCTCTCTGAAGTCAGTGGGCAGGAAGTCTTCATGTGTTCCAGTACTGGGTGATGTTTACTCTTTGAAATAGAATCTTGAAGAACACTCACAGATTGTCCAGTCTTGAAGGAGCCCAGCACACACTGCCACACCAGGTACCCTCATGCCGACTTCTGGCTGCAGGATTACTTCCCAACACTAGAATCAATCTCATTGAAAAGATACTACAGACATGGGGAATGGTTTCCCACAATAAAAAACACTGTTACTTTGGAGCATTTCTTAAAACTGAATTGAGTAAAAACATTTAAAATAAATGAAACCTTAACAAAAAAAAGTTTGTTTCAGTAGAAGACAGATGGAGACTTCAATCGGAAGAATTGTTGCAAAGGAGATATTAATCGCAATCATACAAGAGCTGAATTGAGATACACAGTGGAAATTACACACATCAATGTAGGTTTAAACAATTCCAAGAGAAGACTGTGTACTGCCATAATAAAAAAACTCATGCTTGCTTGATTACTGTACTAATTATTTTCTTACAAGCCAATTAAAAATAAAGCCTACCCAATCAGAGCAATCATTAGCAGGTCTCAATGTCTAGCCCAATACTTCCATCACCTCCCCAGTAGAGAGGTACACTGATTACAAGGTGCCAGCTGACTGCTATTTTGAGCACAACATAGGAATTCAGTTCAGGCTTGGTGTGCTCAATGCATCTTAAAATGTAATTAACAACAGTAAAAGAGGAAGTTAAACATTTGGGGGACTTGGGGATATGCTTGAATTAATAGTAAGTTATGTAATCATGGAGGCTGGAGAATTCCTTTAATATACTTTCAAGGTTACTTTGCTACCTTTGATCCAGGAAACTGCTACAGATGGCACTTTCTAAGTTGTAAATACACAACTGCACAGTTATTGTCTTTATAAACAAATAAAACAGAAATGTATACAAACAAAGCAGAGTTGAGCAGGAATACAAGGCCAGGTTTACTTTCTCCAGTGCTCATATCTTACGTTTGAGGTGTAGTAACTTTGAAGTGTCTTGTACATAGCAAAGACATGCCTAAGACATAAAAAGAAATCCTACTTTGCAGAAGATGAAGTGCTCACCCCCTTCGCTAACCCAACTAACTCAAAAGATAAATATCTTATTTTTGTTCAGAATCCATTCATGTCCTACGAATGCTATTATCCCCTGCTCTCTTGTAACAAAATCCAACATTACTCAACATCTGACAATTGGATTTGATAAGCATTGGTGTGTGTAGTTTCACTAACGTTACACGTTCAAGAAAACTTTCAGAGCTATGACAAAAAAATTATCTGGAGTTTCTCCCTCTCTTTGACACCCTTTCTTGCAGCCATTTTTAATACTGAAGGAGATAAATTACACTTACATCTTCAATAGACTGGTCAAAATAACTTTCCAACGATGATTCCATAACGACTTTTTAAAAAATTACCAATATTTTAGTTCGGTAGGTCGGTAAGCAAGGCTTATACCAAAAGTTGCTCCCGAACTCTTCAGTCCCGTGAGTCGCTCATCCCAAGACATCCCCACGTGGCCCTTGGTTGACGTAAGACATGTAAATCCCAGTAAGGTAGTTTTACAGAAAGCTGTGTTTCGGTGTGTTGTATCATATTCTAGCAGTTCATAAAGGTTAACATTTCAGTCACAACGACTTGGTACTTTGTTTACAGCAAATGTTGATTTCACAGTAAAGTAAGCAACCATTGAACACAGCGCAATAAAAGCTAACAAGGTGGTATTTCTTCCTTTACAAGCAAGTAATTGCTAATTAAACATTGTTATAACCACATTTGGGTACTATTCCCTTTCCCAACCTCGCAATAACATTCAGTTCATGAGTTTTTTTTACCTTCTAAGATTCAGTTTGTTTTCTATTTCTTTGGTGTGTGTTGACATTTTTTTCCCCAAATGCGAAGGATTGATTGTGAGTACTGGTTTGGCCTGGTTATTCAGTCCAGGAATGTGAGGGAAATTATTTGTTCTGGGCGAGGCGGGACGATCACTAATTGAAAAAAAAAGATGGTCTGTTCAAATTAAAATTGCGTGTCTGTCATTTAAATGGCTGTCACTTAAATGATATTTTCAAAATTTAAAACAGTCAATGTCCCAGCAGAAGGTTTCAGGTGGACCACTGGACATTGTGCAGTCGTACTTCATAGTCACTCAGACGCATACCGGAGGTCCGAACGTGGGCAACAGTTGGAGAGACCCCTTTCTAATGATATTTCCCCATCTTGGACTTGCCTGTATACATCAGGCCCTCCACTCGATTTGCTTTCTGCACAGAGTGACTAAAAATCAACAGTGTGGGGGGAAAAATGCGGTCAAAAATTTAGCAGCAGCTCCTTCAAGTCGAGACATAGGGACTGTAACTTCTGGCACGGCTCAAATATACAAAAAGTGGTTTCATTCTGGCTGCAGAATGGCAAGAGAAATTATTAGAGTTTTTAAAGTGAGACCTTCACTATTTTGAGCAGGGAGAAAAGCCACCGTTTAGTTGCAGTAATGTCGAGTGCAAGTGACGACATTAATTACATAGCTGTATCCTGTGTTGACCAGAAAAAAACGGATTAGCCAGATAGTTAAGAAAGCATGAGGTGTCTTTAACATTGAGAAATAAAAGTGGGCCAAATGCCAAACAACCAAATTCAGTTTCATCAAAAATATGGAGAATGATTGCATTCTGTACATGAAGGGAGGTAACTATTTAAAGCATATCTGTTCCATGCATTGATTCCTATTCAAAGTAAGTGCTGGAGAGGGATTTAATCTAACCTGCCTCCTTAAAGCTACAAAGTATAACTGAATCAGAACAAGACACATCTGATTTACTTGCTCAACTATTGTCTGTAGAGGTGTTCTGAATAGGCACATTCCATGATCAACTAGAGGTTAATTAACTTGCAGATGGAAGTTTGTCTCAACAAAAAAGCAGTCTTGAGCAGCAATACTATCCTGCTTCATGAAGAGGAGAAGGGAATAATTTATTAGTCTCTTGGTGCTCTTAATTTGGCAGCTGCTTAAAACTCCTCCATGTGGGGAATCCCAATTTCAGCAGAAAATGACTAACTATCTTTTTGTAATTAATTACTGTTTAGTTATGATGTGTTGTTTTCAGAATATGATTTTTGAGCCAACAGGGTGCAAGTATAATATACATTTGGTATGTGTGCTAATTTGTGTGACAGATGTGCTAGACTTTTATTTTATGTATTTAGATAGATTGAATGTAATGGATTTGACAAGATATTTGTAAATGGATATTGATAGTAGGATTAGATGGCACACATACAAAATACATAGGCAAAGAGTCAGGTTAGATGCCAGGAAATATTTCTCTTCTCAGAGATTTGTTGTTTTCTGGAACAGGTTATATGTGGATCTGGTAAATATGAGTGCTGCACTTTTTAAAAAAAAAGGTACTTAACAGGTTTTTCAGGAAGAAGGACATTGGGGTACATTAGAGGTGTGTTGGTTAGTTAAGTTTGCTTCGTAATGTGTCACATTCTCCTGGTGCTTATTTGATTACCTTATGGAGTCAGAGATGAATTTACCAACGCAATGTTCTGCCTGAAATTGGCCACAGGTTATTTTTTTGGCAAGAATTGTCAACTCTACACCAGTAGAATTCAGACTAGAGAGAATGAGGAGCATCAAAGAGCTAAGGAAGGCGCAGGCAGCCAGCCAATTTTTATGAATGAGAGTTTGATTTTTTTTACATATGGGATTTTGTTTTCTTAGGCATTGGATTTTTTTTGAGCGTCAATGGAGAACAGCACAAACTGTGTTGCCAAAATTCACAAGTCCTGTGATTTTAAAAAGTATTTTAATTAAATGCTTTGAGTCGCACAACAACAACTGGCATTTATATAGCACCTTTAACGTAGTAAAATGTTCCAAGGTGCTTCACAGGAGTGATTATCAGACAAAATTTGACATTGAGCAGCATAAGGAGAAATTCAGACAGATGACCAAAAGCTTGGTCAAAGAAGTAGGTTTTAAGGAGGAACGTGAGGTAGAGAGGCGGAGAGGTTTAGGGAGGGAATTGCAGAGCTTGGGGCCTAGGCAGCTGAAGGCACGGCCACCAATGGTGGAGTGATTAAAATCGGGGATGTGCAAGAGGTCTGAATTGGAGGAGCACAGAGATCTCGGTGGGTTTTGGGGCTGAAGGAGGTTACAGAGATAGGGAGGGGCAAGACCATAGAGGGATTTGAAAACGAAGACAAGAATTTTAAAATTGAGGCATCGTTGGACCGGAAGCTAATGTAGGTCCGCGAACACGGGTGATGGGTGAATGGGACTTAGTGCAAGTTAGGATATGGGCAACAGAGTTTTGGATGAGCTTAAGTTTATGGAGGGTGGAAGATGGGAGGCTGGCTAGGAGAGCATTGGAATAGTCAAGTCTAGAGGTAATAAAAGCATGGATGAGGGTTTCACCAGCAGATGAGCTGAGGTAGGGCGGAGTCAGGTGATGTTACGGAGGTGGAAGCAGGCAGTCTTGGTAATGGAGCGGGTATGTAGTCAGAAGCCCATCTTTGGATTAAATATGACACCAAGGTTGCGAACGGTGGTTCAGCCTCAGACAGTTGCGAAGGAGAGGGATGGAGTCGATGGCTAGGGAACGGAGTTTGTGACGGAGACTGAAGACAGTGGTGCAGCCTTCCCAATATTTAGTTGGAGGAAATTTCTGCTCTTCCAGTACTGGATGTCGGACAAGCAGTGTGACAATCAGAGATAGTGGACGGGTTGAGAGAGATGGTGGTGAGGTAGAGCTGGGTGTTGTCAGGGTACATGTGGAACCTGACGTGTTGTTTTTGGATGATGTCGCCAAGGGGCAGCATGTAGATGAGAAATAGGAGGGGACCAAGGATAGATCCTTGGGGGACACCAGAGATAACGATGCGGGAGCGGGAAGAGAAGCCATTGCAGGTGATTCTCTGGCTATGGATAGATAAGAATGGAACCAGGCGAGTGCAGTCCCACCCAGCTGGATGACAGAGGAGAGGCGTTGGAGGAGGATGCTGTGATCAACATCACACTGGACTCTTGCCTATTAAAACTGAAGAATGACAATCGTGGGCTTCAAATGTGCCGATTTGTGATGTGCACTGCTGGCAGGTGATGCACCATGGCAAGAGACACAATCAGAAAATTTACCCTGTAGTTTTCATTCATGGACTACTCACTAGTTATGACGTATGAATTCCGCTCCCAATTGAAAAGGTTGTATGCATCACTCTAGTGGATAGGGTGAGCATTGATGGGCCTGCTGTTCTGTTCTTGTTGTTTTCATATATTCAGATGTCCCTGTCGAAGGCATAATATCATATGGCACAAGTGCTATATAAAGCTTTTATTGTTTGCTCGTTAATGGTTTGTTCCCTATCTTGGTGCAAATAGAGAACGTTCTCCAGCACCAGCAGAAATTGTATTGTTTTATTCTTTGCTAATATTTGTGGTTAGGAACTAACATTCGCACTGTACAGAAAGTAAAAGCTGGTCAGGAGACAGCCAAGTGGCTCATTTCCACTGTTGTCTTGACTTTTGGTTTCATATAACCTAGTAAATGCTTGGAGCTTCTGACTGGTCCTTGGTACTAATAACACCACTAGGAACCCTGTGTTATTGTAGCAAGTGATTTGAACATTAAGAAAAAGTAGGACAGCATTATGTAACTCCAAGACAATGCAGTAAGGATTGAAAAGACGCAGGTTCACTGCACAATTCTCCACATGATGAGTTACCTATCTTGGCCATGCCACTGCAGAGGTTGGTGAGCTGAGAACAGGTGCTTCACCACAGGGACACAAAATCTGAAGGTAATTTACACTCGGCAGAAGAATACAGCATTTTGAGCACACGTAGCTGGTATGCACATTTTAAAGAACACTTTTATATAATGTTTTGAATTTGACTGCATGTGTGTAATCTTCATTAATAAACCATTCTGTAGTGAAAGTTCATAAAACAGCAAGTAAGACCGATAAAACCCTGGGGCTGAAAGCAGTGGCTGACTCGCGAGCTTTTTAAAAAAAAAAGCCTCGAGTTCTGCAGTTTCAAAAAATAGTGGTATAACCAGTGCTCTGTACAGCTGTAACATAACTTCCACTCCTCTATATTCCAGCCCTCTTGAGATATAGTGCACATCCTAGCAGCTGTATTGGTGGAGATCGAACAACAAGTTGCCTGACCCCACCGCATTTGGGGGATTTAAATTCAAAATAATTAAACAAATCTGGAATAAAAAGCTAGTATCAGTAATGTTTCACCACCACCTTCGAGAGCAATTAGGGAATGGGCACATCCAGTGAATGAATATGCTGGGTAAGGTTAAGCATCTACAAAAATGTTTACCATGTGATGTTCCTTCATTCTATTTTAGGACTTTGGGCCCCTGCTGAATTACTTCAGTTCTTTTCATCAGACCACTGAGCCCGGAGATATAGCAAGCAAACTCAGATTCCGTTCCTTTTGGGTAAAAGTCTAGAAGCTATTAATGGGTCCATTGTGTAGGCGGAGATCTGTTTGAATCTTAGCTTTAAATTTATTCTCTCCCAATTTTTCTCCATTTGTATTTTATGCACTGTCCTTCAACTGTGCAAATGTGAACAACAGACTTTCTTATAAATGCTGTAAATCTCGCTCCAGGATGTATGACTCAAGTGCATTGATTCCAGGAGAAACTTCCTTAGAAACTGGTATTTAGATAAGAGACTTTTTTGTAAGGAGTGGCCAATTCTAACTCTGGCTCATGTCCTTTGTATCAAAAGAGCCTGGCACAAATCCACAGATTTGTTGCACCTTTTTCTATCAGGTCTAACTCGACGGATACAAATAAATGTTATATTGGCATAAGTTATATTGTCAGTATAATTCTCTAATACTTGTATTGTGGTCTGTATTCCTTAATACACCTTAATGTTTCTTTACTCTACATACCAATTGAGCATAATACAAGTATTAGAAAGTTCAGTGATTCAATGTTGATTTCTGGTCTGTGTGAACTTTGGACCTTAAACAGCTGTCTCAAAAGAAATATTGAGTTACACAATTATGTTTTTATGACTTGTAAGGTGTGTCTTGAACTATTGAACCCAGTCTGTTACTGAATATATCTCTTGTACAGCATTCAAGGGAAATTAGTTCTGTTGCTCCACTTGAATGAAAATCACTTTTCGACTTTTGTTCAAAACCATTGCCTTTCTCTTCAATACTGACAGACCATTTCATGATCTGTTAATTTGGGTTTGCATCACCATTTCCCTAGAAACTAAACTGTTATGCCTAATATCCATGCAGTTAGTTTAATTTACTTCCCAATTTTTTTTCTTTTAGGTTTTGCTAATTTAAGACAGCACCAGCTGTTTTAATGTTCATTGTGCTTGACAGTTTGAGATGCCCAAATTGTACAATTTTATGAACATAAAAGCAGAAAATGCTTGCTTGTGAAGTTCTGGGCTGTTATATAATAAGTCCTGGTCCATTGTTCAACACTTTTTTTGACTCCTAGTTTTATAATAATTAGAAGTACACAATCTAATTCACACTTAAAACAAAAGCCACTTGAGAGGTTAGTTAGTTATGATTCCGGTAAACAGTCAGTAATTTCCCCTCAGTTTTCAATAAAGCCCTTGGAATCTATTTTGGAACTGAGTTACCATAACTTTTAAAATACATGCATTTTATACAATCTGAATAAGACAAGAATTCCATTTTTTTAAATAACTTGTATATTTTGTATGTGTCTGGGATTGGAACACAGGTTCTTAAATGGGTTGTGATAGAGTCCCCAAGAGGCTACAAGAGAACAGAGAGAATCAAAATGTGTGTTTCTTGTTCACAGATGCATACCTTATTAATTAACTACTAATTTCCCCCACATCTCTGATCAGAAGGCACCTCACTGTCTTCTCGGAGCCCAGACAAAATCAAGAACTTATCATGTAGAAAATTGTGGAAATTAGTCTGTTTCAAAATGCAATAAAATGCATGAATTGGCCTACATTGGCTCCCAGTTAAGCAACGCCCGATTTTAAAATTCTCATCCTTGTTTGCAAATCCCTCCATGTCCTTGCCCCTTCCTATCTCTGTAATCTCCTCCAGCCCCATAACCACCACCCCCACCCCCGCCCCCGAGATATCTGCGCTCCTCTAATTCTGGCCTCTTGTGCATCCCTGATTATAATCGCTCAACCGCTGGTGGCCGTGCTGTCAGCTGCCAAGGCCCTAAGCTCTGGAATTCCCTCCCTAGACCTCTCCGCTTCTCTACCTCTCTTTCCTCCTTTAAGACGTTCCTTAAATCCTACCTCTTTGACCAAGCTTTTGGTCATTTGCCCTAATTTCTCCTTTTGTGGCTAGGTGTCAAATTTTGTTTTATAACACTCCTGTGGAGTGCCTTGGGGTGTTTTACTACATTTAAAGGCGCTATATGAATTCTTCTTGTTGTTGTAATAATGTTCTGCTATATTTCAGCTAATTCATTCTTAATCAGCAGCAGCTTCTTCATTTAAAGATGATCAAGCCACCTCTCCTAACTGCAAAACAGAATTGTAATATTATGAATGTGTGTGGTTCTACTTTTAGTTTGAGCATCATAATATTTGCTGAATAATTCCTCTGGGATGTACTTTACACCGTAACAGCAGATCCAATCGAAGTATAGGCACAAACATTGTTGTTCAGATATCCTTCCACCTTGACCTCCAAAAAGATAGCCTGGATCAGGTAACTGAAAGACTGGGTCCTTTGAGACAGCTGTCGGAGAGGGACGTGGTAGAATTAAGGAATGAGGTACAATCAATGAAGAAAGAAAGACTTGCATTTATATAGCACCTTTCACGATCACTGGACGTCTCCAAGCGCTTTACAGCCAATGAAGTACTTTTGGAGTGTAGTCACTGTTGTAATGTAGGACCAGTTGAGAGTATTTTGGCAATGAAGTTCAACAGTACTCAGACTCACTAGCCTTTGTCTTGCCTAATTTGATCACAAAGAATTTAGGTTGCATGTTGCAGAGTGTAAGAAAGGTGCATTTATATAGCACCATTCTTGTCCTTGGAATGTCTCAAAAGTGCTTCACGTCCAATGAATTACTTTTGAAGTGTAGTCACTGCTATTGTATTAGCAAATGCAACATCCAGTCCCACAAACAGCAATGAGATAAATGACCAATTAATCTAGTTTGGTGGTGTTGGTTGAAAGCTAAATTCTGGCTAGGATACCAGAAAACTCCTCTGCTCTTCTATGAATTGTGCCATAGGATCTCTTACATCCACATGACCAGGCAGATGGGATCTTGGTTTATTGTGTCAGCTGAAATATGTCACCTCCAAAAATGGAGCTCTCCCTCAGAAGTGCACTGAAGCGTCATCCTAGATTAAATGCACAGATCCTGCAGTGGGGCTTCAATCCACAACCTCAGACTCAGGCTAGAGTGTTACATGAACCAAGCTCCCAAAAACCTTAGTGAGCCAGAGTACTGTTGAACTGTATTTCCTAAATATTTGTTTCCTATGTTTGAAGTAACTAACCCTTCTTTCTTTGATTGAATCTAATTTCTTAATTCTTCCATATTCCTCGCTGACAAACCAACCGAAGGACCCAGCCTTTCAGTTATCTGATCTGTGCTGTATTTTTGGAGGATAATCCTTCAGGAGGCTGCAAGTGGGTGTGGCTGAACTGGAAGAAAGTTTTGTGCAATCTTTGTAGTTGATTTTCAAAACCTGAAGTAACTTAAAAATAAGAGGGAAAGCTGTGAATACTGGAAATCCAAAATAAAAATAGAAAATACTGGAAGTACACGGCAAGTCAGTCAGCCTCTGTGAAGAGAAAGATATAACATATTGGGCGTGTACCCTTTGTTGTAATTTGTCTTTTTTCTTTACAGAGGCCAACTGACCTGTTGGTTGGTTCTAGCATTTTCAGTTGTTATTTTGTAAAGTAATTAAGTTTTGTATTAAATGCTTTGAATTTACATGGAGTACTTGCATTTATTTGTGTCATCTTTTCATGGGTTTCCTGCTGTGCTTGATAAATATTTGTTAATGTTATTGGATTACAGAACTTTTTTTTCAAAGAAACAATGCTAAAAGTATCTACATAATTGGTGAGAAGAAAAGGTTGGTTGTATTTTTTTTTAGAATTTTACTTAAGTCATGTTTCTTTGTGTTTAGCTTTAAAATCTTGTTAATTGTCCTCATGCTTTGTAAAAGTTCTTTAGAGGAACTTGTTGGCACAGATGAGCTTTGTTTCTCGGGCGCAGCACGGCTGTTCTGTTCTGTTGCATATATTGGGTCATCACCTTTTCTCTATTAAAGTGCACTGAATGTGTGTAGGTGGCAATTTTGACTAACAAACCTGAGGGAAATTGCTTTAATTTAAAACACAGTCGCATAATATTTTCCCTTGGGTTGCCTGTTTCTACCCAGTGTAGATTATTGCCTTCTGATTAGTCTTAAATACTCTGTAGTGTAACTGTGATGTGCAGCAACAGATTTTTTTTTTTTACCTTAGGACAATTTTGTGAACCAATACCTGTAAAATCTAATCTAATAATGAAAACACATTTTCAAAATCCCAAATGTATACCATGTCATGATTCTGATCAACATTCGTGCCTGGGTTTGGGAACTTAGCATGATTTCATAACATCATTAATGAGGAACAGAAAATGCACAGTACAGATATGGTGATACAAATATCTCCCAGGATAGTTCCTCATCCCACAGCCAGCCACCACATCATTCTCTTGTCTGGGCCAGAATATGTAAGGTTAAGAGTCATGCCTGAAGGTTTGCACATTCTTGTTGATATTTTAATTGTATATCACCTGCATATTTATTGCGTGGTAAATGTTCCTTTTACAACAACTGTCCACTCAGACCGTGTGCAAAATTGAAAGGTTGATACTGTTGACCGCAGTCGGGATACTGGTGGAGGCAGCAGCGACAAAAAAAAACCTGTCTTTTTTATATATTGAGGGGACAGTACAAAAGCCACAGTGGAGCGCTGCCATGCAGCAGTGAGTTGAGAAATGATTGCATGCCTTTTCACCAACTGCTGCCTATATTTACAGTGGCTATAGTCTGATGTTTCTGTAGCACAGGAGATGACAATGGCACTGACCTTCACTAACTCGTGGAGTGTGTAATTTGTGGAAGGCTGATACTCCAAATCCTCTTACCATTTCACACAGTAATATGACATCCTTTAGTTGAATCCAAATCACGAAGAATGTTTATCAGACCAAGTAATAAAAAATATTTGTTGACTGTATTAGGCTTTCTGTAGTCCGACCATGGAACCTGTAATCACAGGCTTTTAGATCACACACCATCATTTTGCAATACTTCTTTTTGGTCTGAATTATAGTGTAGAAATCATGTGATTATTGACTCAATTAGATGATAAAAAATAACTTTAGCAGGTAAAATGGCTGATTATATCTAATGCACAGTCATAGATTATAGTACAGCACAAAATGTGTTGTAAACCAGATTTGCAACTGAATCATGTCACAAACTGCATTGTTTTGAAATGAGGTAGAATTTAGCCCATTGGGTTTATAAGTGCCATTCTTACTGTGCTTGAAAATAATGATCAAGTGCAAAAACAGCATTCGACATGCACATCTCATGGACTGTTACATTTGATGGTTATGTTTCTTTGGAAAATGACCCACTTAAAGTACCTGTCCTGTTAAATGCATATCTAATTTATTTTCTTTTACGAACCTATTCTCATTGTATACATTTAAAGTATGCTGTATTTAGGAAAAAAATCTGTTATATTGTAATATGACAAAGCAAGTCTGTGAAAAAGATGCATGCAAAGTTTTAATACAAGTCAACTTCACTGTGAAGTGAAATGTAAATAACATATTTCTCTTACCACATCGGTATTTTTTATGAAGCAATGGATTTGTGAAAATTAGAATGAAGTATTTTTCTACATTGTTCAGTCAAGAAACTGATACTAATGTCTACGATAATGGACGATAATTTATGGTAATGAATCTTAGCACTTTTTAAAGCTAAATTGCATACAAGCCAAAATATTCCAAGAGGAGGGAAATAAAAGATGTTTTCCAAACTTCTGAGAATTAAATTGTAAGTGTCTTATAAATGACAGCAATAATGAGTGATAGGCATGTAAATAACACTAAAGGAGAATGAAACTGGTTTATCAGTGGTATAAGAAGTATTCTGATAAATGCAAGATGAACTTCATATTCTTGTATAATGTGTGCCACTGTTGCATTTCTGCTTGCACACAAAGTCTCATTTACAACCAACATTTCTGTAGCTGCAGTCTGCTGATCAAGTTGTTTCACACTGTTGGGTATTATTTACAATGTGTCAAAATCATTATCAGCAGGGTTTCAAATTGTCACACTGCACACTGCCAATCTTAGCAGTGTCTGATATTGACATGCCAGTCTGAAGGGACAGTTGGGGAAATCACAAGCTTTGCTCAAAATGACAAAAATTACACTGGAGCAGTGCTGGGATGGCTTCTTCTACTCCGATCAATATCCGTTACCTCAGAAGAATGCACTTCAGGGCACCATTGTAGCAATTCTTTTTCTCACACCAGCTATCCTTGTAACCTTGCTGAATGTGATTGCATACTATTACCTGTTTTGTGCTGTGATGCTCAAAACTGACTAGGAATTGTTCGAGGCTGCTCAAAGTCAATACATATCTAGCAGATTTATGGGCAGCACAGATTTGTTAAGAACATAAGAAATAGGAGCAGGAGTAGGCCATTTGGCCCTTTGAGCCTGCTCCGCCATTCAATAAGATCATGGCTGATCATCTACCTCATCTCCACTTTCCTGCACTATCCCCATATCCCTTGATTCCCTTAATATTCAAAAATCTATCAATCTCTGTCTTGAATATACTCAACGACTGAGCCTCCACAGCCCTCTGGGGTAGAGAATTCCAAAGATTTACCACCCTCTGAGTAAAGAAATTTCTCCTCATCTCAGTCCTAAATGGCCGAACCGCTTATCCTGAGACTGTGACCCCTTGTTCTGGACCCCCCAGCCAGGGGAAACATCCTCCCTGCATCTACCCTGTCAAGCCCTGTAAGAATTTTGTATGTTTCAATGAGATCACCTCTCATTCTTCTAAACTCTGGAGAATATAGGCCTAGTCTACTCAATCTGTCCTCATAGGACAATCCCCCCCATCCCAGGAACCAGTCTGGTGAACCTTCGTTGCACTCCCTCTATGGCAAGTATATCCTTCCTTAGGTAAGGAGACCAAAACTGTACACAATACTCCAGGTGTGGTCTCACCAGGGCCCTACATAATTGCAGTAAGACGTCTTTACTCTTATACTCAAATCCTCTTCTAAATAAAGGCCAACATGCCATTTGCTTTCCTAATTGCTTGCTTGTACCTGCATGTTAACTTTCAGTGATTCGTGTACAAGGACACCCAGGTCCCTCTGAACACCAACATTTCCCAATCTCGCTCCATTTAAAAAATACTTTGCTTTTCTATTTTTCCTATCAAAGTGGATAACTTCACATTTCTCCACATTATATTCCATTTGCCATGTTCTTGCCCACTCACCTTAGCCTGTCTGTATGCCCTTGAAGCCTCCTTGCATCCTCCTCACAACTTGCATTCCCATCCAGCTTTGTATCATCAGCAAACTTGGATATATTACATTTGATCCCCTCATCCAAATCATTGATATAGAATGTGAATAGCTGAGGCCCAAGCACTGATCCTTGTGGTACCCCACTAGTTCCAGCCTGCCAACCCGAAAATGACCCGTTTATTCCTACTCTCTGTTTTCTGTCCGTTAACCAATCCTCAATCCATGCTAGTATATTACCCCCAATCCCATGAGCCCTAATTTTGTTTAATAACCTCTTGTGTGGCACCTTATCGAATGCCTTTTGAAAATCCAAATACATCACATCCACTGGTTCCCCCTTATCTATTCTACCAGTTACATCCTCAAAAAACTCCAGTAGGTTTGTCAAACACGATTTCCCTTTCATAAATCCGTGTTGACTCTGCCCAATCCTATTATTATTTTCTAAGTGCCCTGTTACCACATCCTTAATAATAGATTCTAGCATTTTCCCTACTACTGATGTCAGGTTAACTGGCCTATAGTTCCCTGTTTTCTCTCTCCCTCCTTTCTTAAATAGTGGAGTTACATTTGCTACCTTCCAATCTGCAGGAACCGTTCTAGAATCTATGGAATTTTGGAAAATGACAACCAATGCATCCACTATCTCTATAGTGTTGGTTGAGCATGATGGAGTTTGTCCCACCAGTCAGGGTTAGATTCTAACCTTGGCTCCCAGAAGTGAAAGGATAGTGTTAACTCACAGAACTTTTTCTCCTACACCACACTTTCTTCTTGATGCCAATGTTACCAAGGACCAAACTGTAGTTGATGAGCAGAAGCATTATCGGAGCTAGGTAAGTAACAGCTTTGGCCCCGAAACAGCTGAAATCACTGTTATTGCTCTGACTTCAAAATATTTCCTGTAGCTTCCAAGCCATTTAAACACACTGGATGGTGTCTAAAAAGGAAGACGTACATTTATATAGCATCTTTCACAACCACCGGATGTCCCAAAGCGCTTTACAGCCAATTTTGGTTCGTATGTGGACTTTTGAAGTGTAGTCACTGTTGTAATGTAGGAAACGCGGCAGCCAATTTACGTACAGCAAACTCCCAGAAACAGCAATGTGATAATGACCAGATAATCTGTTTTTGTGACGTTAATTGAGGGATAAATATTGGCCAGGACACCAGGGATAACTCCTCTGCTCTTCTTTGAAATAGTGCCATGGGATCTTTTACGTCCACCTGAGAGAGCAGACAGGACCTCGGTTTAACGTCGCATCCGAAAGATGGCACCTCTGACAGTGCAGCACTCCCTCAGCACTGCACTGGAGTGTCAGCCTAGATTTTTGTGCTCAAGTCTCGGGTGGGACTTGAACCCACAACCTTCTGACTCAGGCGAGGGTGCTACCAGTACACAGTACTCCAATACTTCCCTGTTTAATTCACAAGGAAGAAGAGGAGTTTTGGTGTGATGATACAACCCTTGTATCTTACTTCACCTGAACTGTGAAGGGGGCTAGCTGCAGGGATTATATTTTGCTGAGTTGGGGCCGATTGAATAATCCTTTTTAATCCTCTGAAACCAACATTATCTCTTTGGCACCAGTTTGCTTACCTCAGAGAAACTATAATTGGCATTAACTACAAGTCGAACAAAATTCCCATGACTTAATTTTGAACTGCAAAAGTCAAGTTGTACTTTCATTTGAACACGTATTACTTTTATTTTGCATTTAGAATGTGCCTGCTTCATTTTAAATAGACCACATGAAATGTACAGTTTACATACCAAAGCATGCAGATACATGTCAAATGGAATGCTGCACATACTTGTCTGTTCAGAAACATGGTACAACACCCAAACAAAAAATTAACCTGAGCAGCATTCTTGTATCAGTATGATATAATTAAAGATGACATCCAAAGATATTTTACAGACTAAATAAGAAAGCTGCTTTAAGGGGTTTTTCTGTACTTTTAAAATAGGCTTGTTACTTAACCTCAGCCAGTGCTATTTAATTTCCACTAGCATGATGTAAATTTTCATCCAATTTATTTTAGATTAGTGTGAAGGCTGTTTAATGAGAGCTAACTATAGTCCAGCTAAGAATGCAGTGGGTGGACTTAGCCAGACACAAAGCTCAGCTGCAATGCTTGCTACGTGGAATTGCATCATCCTCTTTCTGTGCTGCAATGAGGGAAACATTGTCTTGCACTGTACATCTACTGCCTTGTGTAGCAGAACTTGATATTTGATAGTATACACAAATGGGATTTATAATCTACCACACACTAACCAACAAATTTTCCACATTATTCCAAATTGAAATCTGATGATTCATCTGGTCTCCATATTATAAAAAGGATATAGAGGCACTGGAGAAAGGTGCACAAGGATGATGCCGGAACTGAGAGGTTATACCTATCCGGAAAGATTGAACAGGCTGGGGCTCTTTTCTCTAAAGACTGAGGGTGACCTGATAGAGTTATGAAAGGGTTTGATAGGGTAGGCTTAGAGAAGATGTTTCCACTTCGATAGAATCATAGAATGGTTACAGCACAGAAGGAGGCCATTCGGCCTGTCGAGCCTGCGCTGGCTCTCTGCAAGAGCACTTCAGCTAGTCCCACTCCCCCGCCCTTTCCCTGTAGCCCTGCAAATTCTTTTCCTCCAGGTACTTATCCAATTCCCTTTTGAAAGCCATGATTGAGTCTGCCTCCACCATCCTTTCAGGCAGTGCATTCCAGATCCTAACCACTCGCTGAGTAAAAAAGTTTTTTCTCATGTCGCCTTTGGTTCTTCTGCCAATCACCTTAAATCGGTGTCCTCTGGTTCTCAACCCTTCCACCAATGGGAACAGTTTCTCTCTACTAGGACTATAAATATAAGGTAGTCACTAATTAATAAATCCAATAGGGAATTCAGGAGAAACTCTTTACCCAGAGAGTGGTTAAAATGTGGGACTCACTACCACAAGGAGTAGTTGAGGCAAATAGCATTGATGCATTTAAGGGGAAGCTAGATAAACATGAGGGAGAGAGGAATAGAAGGATATGTTGATGGGGTTACGGCATGTACCTGTTGGGCCAAATAGCGTGTTTCTGTGCTGTAAGTACTACGTACTATGTAATCTGTTAAAAATAAGATCCAATTTTTTTTTTAAGGGGACCCAGATCATTATCATGAGGTTACAGTTGTATGGTACATGTAGACTATATACTGTCTGTATCTGACCATTTTGCTGTTACTAATTAATATCCATTTGCATTTCTCAATCCTTTCATATCTTTTTATGGCACTTTTCTGACAATTTCCTGCAACACAGACTGAGATATTAAGGGATATGCAAGACAATATTATATAAAGACTTATGTCAGCTGTGGCTCAGTGGTAGCATTCTCGCCTCTGAGTCAGAAAGTTGTGGGTTCAAGGACTTGAGCACATAATCCAGGCTGACACTCCAGTGCAGTACTAAGGAAGTGCTGTACTGTCGGAGGTGTCATCTTTCAGGTGAGCGTTAAATGAAGATCCCATCTGCTCTCAGATGGATGTAAAAGATCCCATGGCATTATTTTGAAGAAGAGCAGGAGTTCTCCCCGGTATCCTGGCTAATATTTACCCCTCAACCAACATCATTAAAACAGATTATCTGGTCATTATGACATTGCTGTTTGTGGGATCTTGCTGTGTGCAAATTGGCTGCTGCCTTTCCTACATTACAACAGTGACTACACTTCAAAAGTACTTCATTGATTGTTAATTGATTTAGGATGTCCTGCGATCGTGAAAGGTGCTATATAAATGCAAGTTCTTATTTGAATGAATCCAAATTCTAATCCGAAACTTTTCATTGAGCAGCTATTCCATTGTTTATTTTAAAATGTGATAAAGTATTAAAATTGTTAAAAAGAAAACCTAATTAGTATGAGATCAGTGTTGCCACAGGTGAAGGGCTCAAACCCATAGTTATGGATCAGAATGATAACCCAGTGTCTGGGAACTTAAATGACGCAGTAGTTCAGAATATTGTTTTAGATATATACTCAGAATCTGTAATCAATCGCTCTACAGCTTACAATAATTGTTTTCATCATTTAAGGCAATTGTTTTCAGCCTCTTGCTTGTTTTCTTGAGTTTTAGCGATGTTCCAAATAAATATTTTTTTTTCTCAATTTACTCGATGATTTCACCTGATTTTCGCCTCTAAAAATAAAACCGGAAATCTTAATTAAAACCCGACTTTAACGGTTCTTATCTGTTCTGCACGAATCGCACATACTATTGGGTAAAGAAATGATCATCCCATCCACAGGGCGATAAATTTACCAATGTAAAAAATCCATAATAATATCTGCATTCAAACAAGAATGTTTTATTTAGCAGTAAGTCATTTTAGGTAGGTCTTTATCTCGATAATATCTACTGGCTTTGTACCAGTGTCCTTCCCCAATGCTTTTTCCATTGAGGTTATAAAATTACATTTCCGATGATCAATGTAAAAATAGTGTCTTGCCCCAGGGTCCCAGTTGGTGTGGGTCGTGTGACTAACTTTGCACTCAGTCTACAAAATCAGAAATACCCATTTATATTTCACAGGTCAATATTTTGAAACCGCTATCGAAAAGACTCATCCAGGCACAATTCGTTTTAGATGGACAAGACTTACTCCACGAGCAAACAGGGTGATGTTTGAGCGGAAATTTTGAAGAAAACTTGCTGACTGTTTCAGGAACTTGGATATTTTTTGTACATAGGCCGTCTAATGTTACGGCATGTTCCTTCAACCTTAATGCAAGTGAGAGTATTTTAGTTATGCAACATGGGGGAAAAGTTTAATATAACTGTTGTTTTTTGTTTGGAGAAACTAGATAATAAAGCCTACTTGATTTATCAGGTACTTTTTTGTTTTTGATTTAAAACATTAAATGTCACCACATTTGTATGTTTTGTTAAAAATATTGAACCCAACTTACTCAAGAAAACTTTTCATTGCTTAACTAATGTTTATATCCTTACAGCTTTTACTTTTTTTTATATATATATATCAACCTGCATTTAAAGTTTGCACTTCAGATTTGTAGTATTTGTAGTTTTTATTTTTACCAGGTGTATTTATTTGTACAGTGCTGCAATGTGACTGTGCCATGAAGTGGGAGTTTGTAAATTGTGCCTGTAATTGCTCACATACTAGTTTTCCCCCCAACTTTAATCATTTCATTTTGGAGAAGAGACCAGCAGCTGGTTTTTGCGTAATGTTGGTAGATATCTATTTTGGAAAGTTGCAGGGGGAGGAAGAGAATAAGCAAATACTTTTAGTAATCCCTATCCTATTACCATAGTGGAGACCACAGACAACTCTAGAGGTGATGTAGAAAACGTAAATGGGGGGGGGGAGGGGAGAAGGAAGATTGGGTAGCACCCTCACCTCTGAGTCAGAAGGTTATGCGTTCAAGTCCCACTCCAGAGACTTGAGCACAAAAATCTAGGCTGACCCTCCACTGCAGTGCTGAGGGAGTGCTGCACTGTCGGAGGTGCCCTCTTGCGGATGTTACATTAAAACGAGGCCCTGTCTGCCCTCCCAGGTGGATGTAAAAGATCCTGTGGCACTATTTCGAAGAAGAGCACGGGAGTTCTCCCCGTGGCCTGGTCAAATATTTTCCCCTCAATCAACATCACTAAAAAAATACCAACAGATTATCTGGTCATTATCACATTGCTGTTTGTGGGAGCTTGCTGTGCGCAAATTGGCTGCCGCGTTTCCTACATTACAACAGTGACTACCTTCCACGACCGGTGGGGGCCGCGGGGATTGGAGTGCATCATCACCCCGACCAACACAATTTTAATTTAAGTTTCCTTTAATGTTTTATTAGTTACAGTTATTTGATTTATTGTGCACCTAATCAAAAGAGTACAACAGTGACTACACTTCAAAAAAGTACTTCATTGGCTGGAAAAGCGCTTTGAGACGTCCGGTGGTCGTGCAAGGCGCTATATAAATACAAGTCGGTCTTTTCTTTCTTGGTGGGGTCCTTTCTGGAGTTCGCTGTGCAGGCCCTCTTTAAGAGTTGCGCCTGGAGCGGAGACGCGGCGCCGGGATTGGCTGCCGGCCGGGACCTGCCGCTTCTGCAATAAAGCCAACGTCACCGAGGCGCCCGCGCGCTGTGTCCCCGCCTTCTGCCGATTGGGAGCCGGACTGGGACAGGCACTGAGAACCGGACTCGCCTCACCGCCCGTCAGCCAGGTGAGTGACCGAGGAGGGGGAGAAGGCGACTCAGGCAGGACTCCTCTCCGAGAGCAGAGCCGGATTGAGCGAGCTTAGGCCCGGCCCTGACCCCGACTCGGACCCCGGGGCTGAGCTGGGCTGGGCCGCGGGAGGGAGTGGGTGTGATTTCATGCGGGGCCAGCACTGGGCACCCAGCGGGCCCCGGGCCCGGCCCTGTCGTCAGGACGTAATCCCGCTTGATCCCTCACCAGCTGCGGCTCCCCGCTCCCGAGGCCCCGAAGGGCTTCACCTCGGTGGGAATTGGCTTCGAGGTTTGCGGGGAAGGGAAGGGGCGGGGATGATGGGTGAAGTGTTTGGGGTGGTCGAGGGTTTGAGGGGATCCGCCTCGGCTGTTCTCTCCCCTCCCGCGCCTCCTCCAACAGACGGTGGCTGCACGGTTTTCTGCTGCTCTTCACCAGAGGTCGGGCTCCCTTTTATGTCTCGAGCACCGCCCTGTAATATTACATGTCTTGGCACCGTGTTTATCTCTCCGCTCTCCTTCCTCGCCCATATTGCTATGTACATTCAGGCAATACATTTTTTTTGGTACAACACTGACCTGGAGAACCGCGCAGTCCCTTGTTTTGGGCATCCTGGTGTTGGTATTATAGTATTGGTGTACATGATTACAAACTGCATTTTTCTAGTCCACAACAATCATTAATCAGTTAAAAGTTTTATTGCTAAATCTAAAGTCCATCAGAGAAATCGCCCACCTCTGGCTGAAGGGGGGTAGGTGGTAAAAACCTGCTTCTCCAACCAGCCATGCTTTGTAACAAGGAGGTCGTGTGCACCGTAGTCATGTGGGTTAGTTCCCCTTTCTCCACCGGCTATGTTAATATTTGATAACTGGTAATGTTTATCAAGTAAATGGAATAAAATGTATATTGTAGGATGCAACATAAAATATCTTTTTAAAAAAGGCTACCCTTTTTATGGGTTGCCTGCAAATTTGAAATATGAGCCAAGTCACCTTCATCTGATGATTATTTGTTTAATCCTCTTTGACAAGCGTTGTCACTGAGACAGGGGCTAATAGTGAGAAGTGTTTGTTAGGACAAACATTTAAAAACTACATTAAGGAAGCCACATATTTACATCCACCCATTACTTTGACTATGGTTTCGTATTTCAGTGTTGCAAATGCTTTCTACATCAATGCTGTTTGTGATCTCTACTACGATAACAGGATAGGGATTACTAAAGCTGCATATGATTTGGTGTACATTTTCTACAAATATGTCCAGACAGAACAAGGTGTTTTTTTTTGCCATTTCTGAAGTTAGACATAAAAGTTTGGATCTTTGCAGTAAATTGAAACTTCTAAAATTGCTTAAAAATGTGTATTGCATTGCAGTATTCTATTCAGCTTCTCTCCCTTACACTCCTCCCTGGAGTTCAATGGGTGTCCTTCAGTACCTTGCCCAAGTCATTTTTTGTGATCATGGTTAGAGTGTTGGAATGCTGCTTGCCCGTGGATTGCATTGTAACTGAGCCTAATCTTGTCGTCTTCTGCTGTCCACATATGCACTTGAAGCACTGGTTGGTAGATAGTGATCAGGAGTGAAAACTGTGGCCAATTTTCCTAGCCTTAATGCAGGGGTGCTGGGTCCTGACTACCACCTTGGCTAAGAAGGACTGCTGAGTGATGTTGAGTGCAGCAAAAGGTTGAGGAGGCACAGGAAGCTGTATTCACAACCTCACAAGGTGTCATTTGTGACTTTTTTTGTCCTGTGGGTGGGGTGCAAACTGGATTGGAAGATCTTGCATACGGATTGATGGGGGCTTAGTTGCAAGGCAACAACACGTTACAGAACTTTAGAGACAGAGAAAATTGAAGACAGGACAGTTGTTGGAGAGAGTGGAGGGGTAAAGGGTGACTGGATTAAACCTGGGATCTTCCATGTCTGGATGGTTTACTCACTGTTGAATAAACCTATGGAGCCATTGGGGACCCCAGTGTTCCATACTCATTTGTTTACAACATAAAAGTGGCTTGCTCAGTTGTGCAAAGTGTATGCGCTCCTTGAAATTTCACCATTTTTAGTTGGGATACTAATCCATGGTGCTTGATGCTCCTGATTTGGCTGCTGTGGAGTTCCCTGCGCAGATCCACTTTGGTTTCAAAGCCAAAACATAAAATCTCTGTTCAGTGCTGCACTTGATCAACAGCTTGACATCTGGATAAATCCTGGGTGTCTGTCAGTAATAATTTGCATTTATTAGGGTATTTAACATACAAAACTGCCCAAAGGTGCTTTGCACATGGAAACAGACAGGGAAACAGACATTGAGCTATGGAGGGAGAGATTGTGAGTGACTGCAAGCCTGGTCAAAGAGATGGGTTTTGTGAAAGCTTCTAAAGGTAATGAGCAATGGACAGCTGATGGAGTTTAGGGAGGCAGTTTGAGAGAGTGGGACCAAGGCAACTGGAGGATTTGTTACTAATGGTAGGGTGAGGGACACGAGGTGAGAGTCAAGAGGACTGGAAGATGTCTGAGAGTTATAGGATCGGGCAAGGTTTTTGAGGGAATTGAAGATGAGCATGAGGTGTTGGGATATGTTTAGGTACAGAGAGCCAGTGTGAATCAACAAGAATGGAGGTGATTGATGAGCAAGTGGGACTTGGTGTCGGACAGGAAGCACTTCGGACAAGTTGCAGTTTAGGCAGGGTGGAGGATGAAACCAGAAAAGAGAAAAACAGAATAATTGAACCTTGGATAAGGGTTTCAGGGGTGGAGGGGAGTCAGTGTTGCAGAAGTGGAAATAGATGGTCTTGATGTGGATAGGATGTCGGATATAAAGCTTGTCCTAGGGTTGAACTGTCTGGTTCAGTCTCGGCAAGGGAGTGCAATTTGTGGTGAGGGCTAAAATAATGACTTTGCTCTTCCTGGCATTAAGTTGGAGGAAGCTGTGCTTCATCCATGACTTGATGTCAGACAGGCGGGCTCACCGGCATGGAAGCGATCCTGTTGAGAACTGTCATCACCATACGTGTTGAAGTTGACCTTTGTCTGATGTCACTGAGGGACATGTATGTGAGGAACAGGAGAGGGCCAAGGACAGAACCTGAGGGATTCTGCAGGTGACTGCGGGGGTGGGATGTGTAGCCAATAAAGGAGTTTTAAAAAAAAAAAAATTGTTCTTAGGCTGTGGGTGACACCAGGAAGGTAGCATTATTTGCCCATCCCTAGTTGCTCTGAAGCACTGAGTCAATAATGTAGTGTGGGACTTGCCCAACCAGGTGAGAGTAGCAGGCTCCCTTCCCTGCAGGATATTAGTGAACCAGTTGAGTTTTTACGACAATCCGGCAACTTTCATGGTCATTTTTATCTTGGTACTAGCCCACAAATGACCAGATTTATTGAATTCAGTTTCACAACTCACCATGGTGGGATTTGAACACGCAATGCTGTATGTGTGGGAGGGAAAAATATTGACTTCTAATTATATGGCTGTTGTAGCTTTTGTGTTCTATAAACTTTAGCAGGTGTATTAAGTTGAAGGAAATGGACAGATTATGGGCAGAGAGTGTGTATCTTCATTTATTGTTCAATTTAAAAAAAGTTACATTTTGAAGCTAACTAATTATCTCACCTTTTGATGCAAAGACCAATGCTAATCACTTGCACCTGTGAGACAGATTCTGATTTCTGATCCCTATGAGAGACACTCACTGACACAGAAAGGCAGACATACAGTTTCTGTCCTCTTCAGATTTGATTTTGCTTTTTTCACGTTGAATTTTGAAACCAAACAAAGTCTCTTCGAGGGAAGCAAGAGGAGAGGAAGTAAACTGGTTGAGAGTAAGTGAGCTTTTGGCCTCATGCCACCTGCCCACAGGGGTAGATGTAGAGTTTAGGATGAGGTACATGATAGCGGAGCGAGGAGGAAAGGAAGTAAGAAAAATAGGTAGTGGGAAGGTGAAGTGATGGGGGATGTAATGGGAGCAAGGAGATTGGGGGGGGGGGCAAGTACAAATGATTGGGGGAAAGAGTACGGATAGGGAGCCACCGAGCACCACACTTTCCCTACAGCCCCACCCCAAATGTAGCCTGCAGCCATTGGTGGCTCCTTTCCCTGCCCCATCACACCATACTTCCCACCTGAAAGGAAAGAAGAGAAAGACAGAAAAGCAGAAGAGAACAGAGAGAGGCAGACGAGGAAACATAAGAACATAAGAACATAAGAAATAGGAGCAGGAGTAGGCCAATCGGCCCCTCGAGCCTGCTCCGCCATTCAATAAGATCATGGCTGATCTGATCCTAACCGCCAATCTACTATCTATCACAGAACCATCTCCTGCATCTAACAGAATTGCACACACGAAATAGGAGCAGAATCAGGCTACACAGTCCCTGGGCCCGCTCCACTACCCACAGGGCCATGACCGATCCGAACCTAGACTCATGTCCAAATTCCTGCCCGCTCCCCGTAACCCTTAATGCCCTTTACTTCTAGGAAACTGTCTATTTCTGTTTTAAATTTAATTAATGTTGTAGCTTCTACAGCTTTTTGTGGCAGCATATTCCATGGACCTACCACCCTCTGAGTGAAGTAGTTCCTCCTCATCTCAGTTTTGAAAGAGCAGCCCCTTATTCTAAGACTATGTCCCCTAGTTCTCGTCTCACCCGTCATCGGGAACATCCTCCCCGCATCCACCCGATCCAACCCCTTCACAATCTTATATGTTTCAATAAGATCGCCTCTCATTCTTCTGAACTCCAATGAGTAGAGTCCCAATCTACCCAACCTCTCCTCATATGACCACCCCCTCATCCCCGGGATTAACCGAGTGAACCTTTTTTGCACTGCCTCGAGAGCAAGGATGTCTTTCCTTAAGTAAGGACACCAAAACTGTATGCAGTATTCCAGGTGCGGTCTCACCAATACCTTGTACAACTGAAGCAATACCTCCCTATTTTTATATTCTATCCCCCTAGCAATGAAAGCCAACATTCCATTTGCCTTCTTAATCACTTGCTGCACCTGCATACTAACCTTTTGAGTTTCGTGCACCAGGACCCCCAGATCCCTTTGCACTTCAGTACTCTCCAGTTTCTTGCCATTAAGATAATAAATTGCTCTAGGATTTTTCCTGCCAAAGTGCATCACCTCACACTTTCCAGTGTTGTATTCCAGAAAGACAGAGAAAGAGTATCACAAGGACATCAGAGATAGGTAGGAGAGTGACCGTATTCTTTGACGTACTGTGTGCCACTGGAGATCAACGTAATATATTTAAAATTACTTCTGTGCCCACTTTCAGTGAACTTTTTCCATTATTTGGTTTAATCTCACATGATTTTTTGCTTTCTTTTTACTTATGGCTTGTGGATTGGTACTGATTTGTGTCTATTTGACTAAACTTTGCCAATACAGGGACTTGAGCACATTAAAAAAAAAATCTAGGCTGACGGGGAGTGCGGCACTGTCAGAGGTGCCGTCTTTCGGATGAGACGTTAAACCGAGGCCCCGTTTGCGCTCTCAGGCGGGCGTAAAAGATCCCATGGCACTATTTCGAAGAAGAGCAGGGGAGTTATCCCCGGTGTCCTGGCCAATATTTATCCCTCAATCAACATAACAAAAACAGTTTATCTGGTCATTATCACATTGCTGTTTGTGGGAGCTTGCTGAGCGCAAAAATTGGCTGCTGCATTTCCCACATGACGACAGTGACTACACTCCAAAAGTACTTCATTGGCTGAGACGTCCGGTGGTTGTGTAAGGCGCTATATAAATGCAAGTCTTTCTTTCTTTACATTGGGAAGCAAGATAGTCTTGAGATAAGGAAATGGGGCAATGAGCTCAGGACAATTAGTTACATGCTAGATGGTAAACAAGTTGGCATCTGGTGTTTTGTAGGAACTACTTCATTTCTGGGGGTGTTGTTTGCAATAACTTATCAGGACATAATTAATCATCAAGGACAGTGGGCGTGACTAGAGGCCTACAAATATATTGAGCTTTCCTTCACAATTTGTACAGACAGGAACGAAAGGTTTGATGAAGGTTACATCTCTACCCAGGTGGAAAATGGGGTAATTGTGCTTATTTCTCTGTGTGGCTACTGCTTAGAGACGTGTGTGTCGAAACTTGGTCGCATACAATAAAAGGTTTAAGTTGCAAATCCTATTTGGTGTCCCAATTCGAATTCTCTTGGATACCGCAGAAGCTGGAAGAAAATTATTGGTTGCATTTTTTAATTAATGCTTCAGGAGAAAAGAAGAAATCTGTCTTTGTAAAATTCAAGAATCCTTGCTGCTACAAAAAATTGTTTCCCCCTCCCAAAAAAAATTCCAGTGATATACTGTACTTTAAAAAACAAAAACAATAAAAAAACTGGACGACTGGAGCTGGTGTTCAAGAAGTCCAACCGAAAAATGGTTAGCCTAAAGCACCAAGATTTCCGATCATGATTTGTGACTCTGGAAGACTGTGGTCATGACTGCACCAGTGAAAGAATTCATGATGGAGAAATGTTCAACCCAGTTTTTCACCATGCAAATGGTTTAACATTGGCTCACAGGAGCAAACATGAGACAGATGATACTTGATGACGTTCTTTTGAAACATTCAAGTTATAGCTGGCTGTTACTTTATCTCCCATTTCCCCCCGCCCCCGCCCCATCCATTAACGAGCACTTCCTGAATGTGGCGAGTCATGTTGTGCAACTAAGTAGCAATTCATGTGTGAAACTAGGAATTTTGACTCCACCATCACAGTTGAATGCACTCCTGTACCTTAGCCAGTGTCCATGTATTAACTCTTTCAGCAAGAACTGCTGGATCTTACCAGGAATGGGCACATTGGTTTACTGTTTTCTTACAATCTGTTTTATTTTGTTCACTCCTCCGCCCCTTTCTCCCCCACAAAAACGCTGAGGCACCGAGGAAAATTGTTGCATCACCACAACTTCCCTGGCAGAGACTATTTAACTCTGCACAGCCCAGGGCCCTTCCTGAACTTCATGGTTCAGTACTGTGATGCTATGCTAGAGGCCTTCCCCTGGGAGGTTACTTTTAGGTCTTGTGACATACTGGGGTGTGTGTGTGTGTGTGTGTGTTAAGCATAAACAATAGAAATAGGAGCAGGAGTAGGCCGTTTGGCCCCTTGAGCCTGTTTCGCCATTCAATAAGATCATGGCTGATCTGATCTTGGCCTCAACTCCACTTTCCCGCCCACTCCCCATAACCCACGACTCCCCTGTAGTTCAAATATCTGTCTATCTCCGCCTTGAATATATTCAATAACACCACCTCCACAGCGCTCTGGGGTAAAGAATTCCAAAGATTCACGACCCTCTGAGAAGAAATTCCTCCTCATCTCCGTTTTAAATGGGCGACCCCTTATTCTGAAACTATGCCCCAAGTTCTAGATTCCCCCACGAGGGGAAACATCCTCCTTGCATCTACCCTATTGAAGCCCCCTCAAGATCTTATGTTTCAATAAGATCACCTCTCAGTCTTCTAAACTCCAATGAGTATAGGCTGAACCTGCTCAACCTTTCTTCATAAGACAACCCCTTCATCTCAGGAATCAACCTAGTAAACCTTCTCTGAACTGCCTTCAATGCAAGTATATCCCTCCTTAAATATGGAGACCAAAACTGCACGCAGTACTCCAGATGTGGTCTCTCCAGTGCCCTGTACAGTTGTAGCAAGACTTCCCTGCTTTTATACTCCATCCCCCTTGCAATAAGGGCCAACATTCCATTTGCCTTCCTAATTACTTGCTGTACCTGCATGCTAACTTTTAGTGTTTCATGTAGGAGGATCCACAGATCCCTCTGTACCGCAGCATTTTGTAGTCTCTCTCCATTTAAATAATAATTTGCTTTTTTATTCTTCCGACCAAAGTGGATAACCTCACATTTTCCCACATTATACTCCGTCTGCCAAATTTTTGCCCACTCACTTAACCTATCTATATCCCGTTGCAGACTCTGTGTCCTCCTCACAACTTGCTTTCCCACCTATCTTTGTATCGTCAGCAAATTTGGCAACAGTGCACTCGGTCCCATCATCCAAGTCATTAATATAGATTGTATAGTTGAGGCCCCAGCACTGATCCCTGTAGCACCCCACTAGTTACAGTTTGCCAACTGGAAAATTACCCATTTAACCCGACTCTCTTCTGTTAGTTAGCCAATCCTCTATCCATGTTAATGTATTACCCCCAACCCCGTGAGCTCTTATCTTGTGCAGTAACCTTTTATGTGGCACCTTATCGAATGCCTTCTAGAAATCCAAATACCCTACATCTACTGGTTCCCCTTGATCCACCCTGCTCGTTACATCCTCAAAGAACTCTAGTAAATTTGTCAAACATGATTTCCCGTTCATAAAACCATGTTGACTCTGCTTGATTGTATTATGATTTTCTAAATGTATTACTTCCTTAATAATGGTTTCCAGCATTTTCCCAATGACAGATGTTAGGCTAACTGGCCTATAGTTTCCTGCTTTCTGTCTCCCTCCTTTCTTGAATAGGGGCGTTACATTTGCGGTTTTCCAATCCGCTGGGACCTCTCCGGAATCCAGGGAATTTTGGTAGATTACAACCAACGCATCCATTTTCTCTGCACCCACTTCTTTTAAGACCCTAGGATGCAGGCCATCAGGTCCAGGGGACATGTCAGCCTTTAGTCCCATTAGTTTGCCTAGTACTTTTTCTCTAGTGATAGTGATTGTTTTAAGTTCCTTCCCCCCTATAGCCCCATGATTATCAAGCACTCAGAGGTACTCTTGCAATCAAGAGGTCTGAAGGAACTTTAGAGGCACTGCAAGGACAACCAGTTCACCCTGGTGGAGGATAAACCAAATCTTGTAGCCTGGATTTGTAATTTGTCTCCAAGCCAATCGGAGCATCTGCCATACTCTTCTGACTTTCTCCATTCTTCTGGGTCCTAATGTCCACAAGTTTCTGACCTCCCCAACTCTTGTCGGTCTGTGTCGGCACCGCACCACATGGTGAGTTTGCCACTTGTACTATTGATGTGGTGGGGAGAGGGAAGATAGTCTTGTTGAAAGTTGTTCAATACTTTTTGATTTCCCCCCCCCCCCCTTAGTACAAAGCACGTTGGGGAGGCGAAAGGAATGTTCATATAGTGAGAGTGACTGGGCAGCCTTTTGTCTCCTTTTACTGACCTAGACCACCATCAGTGCTGCTATTGATTTCTCTTCTCTGCTCTTCTACCCCACCCTGCCAAGCTCCAGGGAGAGAATTTATCTGTGCTTGGTGCCTCTTCGAAACAGACCCTTGATTGTGAATAATTGTGGGTGCAAACTATGTTCTGCCACCCTAAATAATGTGTAATATTTATATAATGATCCAAATTGAGTTGCTATTATAAACTAGTTTAGAACCGATACAGGAATACTTTAAATCCCAAATCGGTTTACGCTTCACCTCAGTGAGAATTCTTCAAGCTTGTTGTACTTGACCTTTCAGAGGCTTATATGCATTAGGTGAACAGAGCTGAGATATTGAAGCAGCTTTACCTTTTGCAAATAATCCTCCTGGAGTGTTTTGCTTGGTTTCAGAATACCATACAACTTGCTAGTCTTTTGTAGTGCCTAAGGTGGTATGTTGCTAAGAAATTCTGGAAACTAATTACTTAAGTCAGCAAACCTGGATTTTGAAAATACTGCCATTCCAGGATGGCTAACCTTTCAAAGCTCAAAAATTAAATTGGATACTGACAGAGGCTATATGGTAAAATAAGGTAAGCTAGCAGATATTTTAACTGTGGCTACAGATATATGATGCAATAAATGTTGACGCTTAACATATCAGTGAGATAAACTGTTCTACTTGAGATAGATATGATCAGCAATGCTGGCCCATCCTCACTGATCATCCAGAAAGAAAATACAGTTCTCTTTTCTCCTCCTTCCACACCGTCAAAATTACAGCATCCAGCTGTTAAATTATTCCAGTTTTGTCACTCCTGTTCTATTGCATTTAAAGGTATCTCGCTTAAATTTGTTGGAAGAAGAAATGCAGCAAGATAGGCCATCAAAACTGATCAGGTTGCATTTTTTTCAGCCTCTTTTCGCAATGCTCATCTTTGTGCTCGGATTGGTGTTTTTATCAATAGAAATTTACACATGTCTATTTTTGTAGTGATATCTTTTCATAAGTACAGTACTGAAATGTTGAGGTGATAATTCATATATACATGAATTTCTCTAGGATAGGAGATCTATCCAGCCGTTCCTAAATGGCAGTCATTCAATTGATGGGTGAATCTGACGGTTTCAGTTAGAGATTTAATTTCATTGTATGATCCCGTGCATGTTGGAGGAAATGTTAATGAAGTATCATTCACTTTAGACAATCTATCATTTGAACTACTGATGGACCTCTTTGTTCCGAATGGGAGGCATTGGCTTGGAGGGCAGTTTGAATGCTCTGCTTACTGTAGTCAACAAATATAATTAGATCAGATTAATGAAAGAGCAGAAGGAGCTAATTCTATTTTTGCAACTTTTCCTCAGCAGTGTACATTATGTTTTCCTCTTATGCTTTTAAAGTGTTTGTTGATTAGGTATGTCTGCTTGTCTCGTGTATTGGCTATTAAGTGCTAATGGTTGCAGAGAGGGCTGTTCGATCACTGCGCACGGTAAAGACAATTTGTATGAAAGCAGAGTTTAGACTTGCGTAATCTCATGAAGGTGACAGCTGTCAAAACCAATTGAGTAATGAAAATAAAGCAAGATAACCAGTTTTGTTGGAATATCAGGGTAATGATGCATGTGCAGCTGTTGCAAAGAAATATGGGCCGTCAGTAATCTTTCCAGTGCCTGAAGCCTTTCACACTTACTTTGGTGGGCTCTGTGTAGTTGGTTTGAACTCTGAAACTCCAATCTAATGAACCTCCGTAAACACTCTCAACCGTAATATTTTGTGTGTGTGTTGAAAAGATGCATACAACTTAATAGCAATTTTAAAGAAATGTAGGTAAACTGTTTTGCAAGATAGTTAGGTGTGCCATAATTTTTTTAATTTTGATAAAAATAGTAGAGAAATGAATGCAAGTTCTTAATACAGTGCTACATTTGAACTATTTGCCAGAAATAATTCTGGAAGAGTAAAAGTCAAGAAATTCTCTTCGCTGAAGTTTGTACTCAACAAAATGTTAAGTTCGATATCTTCGGGATATCCAAGATAAAGCTGGCCTTTCCTCACTGATCATCGAAAGAGAACTAACCGTTCTCTCTTCACCCCTGCCACACCCTTAAAATTGCAGCATCCAGCTGTTAAATTATTCAATTTTTTTGTTGTCTCCACTACTACACCTGGAAATTCATCCCATCTGTTCACGCTGTCATTTTGAACTTTTTCCCAGTTACTGTCATGAATCTCTTATGTGGCACCTTATTGCAGGCCTTCTGAAAGCCCATGTATATCTCACCCACTACATTGCCCTTGTCTACTGTTGGTTAAACATGACCTTCCTTTTAAAAAACCATGTTGATGATTTATTTTGATGTAGTCGTTCCCCTCAGATTTATTGTGGCCTCTCACCCCTGCTGCTCCCTCTTGCAAACCCCCACCTTAATGTCATGTAAAGTCCCTATCATTTTGATCCTCGTTGACTTTCATTGGCTCCCCATCTCTGTGTATTGACCTTAAAATCCTTGTTTCATCGACCGATCCATCCATGGTCTTGCTCCTGTACCTCTGCAACCCCCTTCAACCCTGGCCTAACTCCACCATATGTTTTTTTTTATTCGTTTATGGGATGTGGGCATCGCTGGCAAGGCCAGCATTTATTGCCCATCCCTAATTGCCCTTGAGAAGGTGGTGGTGAGCCGCCTTCTTGAACCGCTGCAGTCCGTGTGGTGAAGGTACTCCCATAGTGCTGTTAGGGAGGGAGTTCCAGGATTTTGACCCAGCGACGATGAAGGATCGGCGATATACTTCCAAGTCAGGATGGTGTGTGACTTGGAGGGGAACTTGAAGGTGGTGGTGTTCCCATGCACCTGCTGCCCTTGTCCTTCTAGATGGAAGAGTTCGCGGGTTTGGGAGGTGCTGCCGAAGAAGCCTTGGCGAGTTGCTGCAGTGCATCTTGTAAATGGTGCACACTGCAGCCGCGGTACGCCGGTGGTGGCGGGAGTGAATGTTTAAGGTGGTGGATGTGGTGCCAATCAAGTGGGCTGCTTTGTCCTGGATGGTGTCGAGCTTCTTGAGTGTTGTTGGAGCTGCACTCATCCAGGCAAGTGGAGAGTATTCCACCACACTCCTTACTTGTGCCTTGTAGATTGTGGAAAGGCTTTGAGGAGTTGGGAGGTGAGACACTCGCCACAGAATACCTAGCCTCTGACCTGCTCTTGTTGCCACAGTATTTGTGACTGGTCCAGTTAAGTTTCTGGTCAATGGTGACTCCCCAGGATGTTGATGGTGGGAGATTCGGCGATGGTAATGCCGTTGAATGTCAAGGGGTGGTGGTTAGACTCTCGTTTGTTGGAGATAGTCATTGCCTGGCACTTCTGTGGCGTGAATGTTACCTGCCACTTATCAGCCCAAGCCTGAACGTCATCCAGGTCTTGTTGCATGCGGGCATGGACTGCTTCATTATCTGAGGAGTTGTGAATGGCGCTGAACACTTTGCAGTCATCAGCGAACATCCCCATTTCTGACCTTATGTTGGAGGGAAGATCATTGATGAAGCAGCTGAAGATGGTTGGGCCTAGGACACTGCCCTGAGGAACTCCTGCAGTGATGTCCTGGGGCTGTGATGATTGACCTTCAACCACCGCAACCATCTTCCTTTGTGCTATGACTCCAGCCAGTGGAGAGTTTTCCCCCCGATTCCCATTGACTTCAGTTTTACTAGGGCTCCTTGATGCCACCCTTGGTCAAATGCTGCCTTGATGTCAAGGGCAGTCACTCTCCTCTCACCTCACCTCTGGAATTCAGCTCCTTTGTCCATGTTTGGATCAAGGCTGTAATGAGGTCGGGAGCCGAGTGGTCTTGGCGGAACCCAAACTGGGCATCAGTGAGCAGGTTTTTGGTGAGTAAGTGCCGCTTGATAGCACTGCCGATGACACCTTCCATCACTTTGCTGATGATTGAGAGTAGACTGATGGGGTGGTAATTGCCCGGATTGGATTTGTCCTGCTTTTTGGGAACAGGACATACCTGGGCAGTTTTCGACATTGTCGGGTAGATGCCAGTGTGGTAGCTGTACTGGAACAGCTTGGCTAGAGGCGTGGCTAGTTCTGGAGCACAAGTCTTCAGCACGATAGCCGGGATGTTGTCGGGGCCCATAGCCTTTGCTGTATCCAGTGCGCGCAGCCGTTTCTTGATATCACATGGAGTGAATCAAATTGGCTGAAGACTGGCTTCTGTGATGGTGGGGACCTCGGGAGTAGGCCGATATGGATCATCCACTCGGCACTTCTGTCGGAAGATGGTTGCAAATGCTTCAGTCTTGTCTTTTGCACTCAAGTGCTGGGCTCCACCATCATTGAGGATGGGGATATTCATGGAGCCTCCTCCTCCTGTTAGTTGTTTAATGGTCCACCACCATTCACGACTGGATGTGGCACGACTGCAGAGCTTTGATCTGATCCGTTGATTGTGGGATTGCTTAGTCCTGTCTATAGTATGCTGCTTCTGCTTTTTAGCATGCATGTAGTCCTGTGTTGCAGCTTCTCCAGGTTGGCACCTCATTTTTAGGTACACCTGGTGCTGCTCCTGGCATGCTCTTCTACACTCCTTATTAAACCAGAGTTGGTCCCCTGGCTTGGTGGTAATGGTAGAGTGAGGGATATGCCGGGTCAGATTGTGGTGGAATACAATTCTGCTGCTGCTGATGGCCCACAGCACCTCATGGATGCCCAGTTTTGAGCTGCTAGATCTGTTCTGAATCTATCCCATTTAGCACAGTGGTAGTGCCACACAACACGATGGAGGGTGTCCTCAGTGTGAAGATGGGACTTCGTCTCCACAATGACTGTGCGGTGGTCACTGCTACCAATACTGTCATGGACAGATGCATCTGCGACAGGTAGATTGGTGAGGAGGAGGTCAAGTCGGTTTTTCCCTCCTGTTGGTTCTCTCACCACCTGTCGCAGGCCCAGACTGGCAGTTATGTCCTTCAGGACTTGGCCAGCTCGGTCAGTAGTGGTGCTACCGAGCCACTCTTGGTGATGGACATTGGAGTTGCAACCTCCTCTAGCCTTATTCCTGTGCTTTCATTCTTCCAACTTTGGTCTACTGTGTCCTTCTTACACAATACCATTGGTGGAAAAACCTTCCGATATCTTGTTCCCAAACCCCTGTCCCTTGCTTAATTCTTCTCTGCTTTCAAAAACCTCCTCAAAACCACCTAATTAAATGCTTTTGGTCACCACCACTGCCTCCTTCTGGTCCTGCTTGGGCAAGAACTCATCCTGTGAAGCACCTTGGAATGTTTTGCTATGTTAAAGGTACTATATAAATCTAAGATGCCAGTGCTGTTAAAATTTTAAAAAGTACAGGTTGAGCGTCCCAAATCCAGAGTTCCAAAATCTGGACTCCGGGATGATGGTGGCAGGGGTCCAGAACCCGTAAAATGTTCCGGAATCCGCACACCCTGAGGGAGGCTTACCAAAAACCGGAAATAGCGCAACCTGGGCCCAGGCATTTCCGGACTCGAACGTGTTTCTGATGTCCGAAGTCCAGAAATATCGCAACCTGGGCTCGGGCGTTTTCGGACGTCAGAAACACGTTCAGACGTCCGGGAAAACCGGCTTGGCCTCGGTCCTGAGGTTGCCGGATTCGGGACGCTCAACCTGTATTCGTAAAAAAACACAGTGGAGTTTCGAAAACTATTTTGGAAGGTCAAGGTTAGTTTTATATTTGTCATACCATGTTGAATATCATTTACTTTGAGAGTCTAAATCTATCTGCGTACCTCAGTTTTGGGTTTCTGTGCTGCTTTTGTTGTGATACCTGATGCAAATTGACTGAAATAAAATTGAATTAAAATATTGAGCTGTAGTTTTGCAATCAGCTGGCATACAGTGCATTATTGGTTAAAATTTAGCTCATCTCACACATTCAAGACTCAACAGGACATCATTTTTGACAAACTAATAACTCTGTTACTTCTACACAGGCGATGATATAATTGCCAATGCACCGATCATGACCTGTACAATAATTTGGTCTCTGCATTACAACAGTACTACATTAGCTGGATTCCCATAATACAATATTTCAGTTTTAGCTTTAACTGGGTTTAATTTAACATAGAATGACAGTGCATTCAGCCTTTTGCAGTTTAGAAAGCAATCTTAATGCACTAGATTGTTCACTAGATTAATTCCTGGCATGAGAGGATTGTTTTATGAGGAGAGATTGAGTAGAATGGGACTATAGTCTCTGGCGTTTAGAAGAATGAGAGGCGATCTCATTGAAACATATAAAATTCTTAGAGGGCTTGACAGGGTAAATACCGTGAGGCTGTTTTCCCTGGCTGGAGAGGCTAGAACTGGGGGTCGTAGTCTCAGGATAAGGCATTGGCCATTTTGGACTAATGAGAAATTTCTTCACTCAGAGGGTTGTGAATCTTTGGAATTAGAACATAAGAACATAAGACGTAGGAGCAGGAGTAGGTCATTCGGCCCCTCGAGCCTGCTCCGCCATTCAATAAAATCATGGCTGAACTGATCTTGGCCTCAACTCCACTTCCCTGCCCGCTCCCCATAACCCTTGACTCCCTTACCATTCAAAAATCTGTCTCTCTCCACCTGAAATATTTTCGATGACACAGCCTCTACAGCTCTCTGGGGAAGAGAATTCCAAAGATTCACGACCCTCTGAGAGAAGAAATTCCTCATCATTTCCGATTTAAAAGGGTGCCCCCTTTTTCTGAAATTATGCCCCCTAGTTCTAGATTTCCCCACGAGGGGGAACATCCTCTGCATCTATCCTGTCAAGCCCCTTCAGAATGCTCTACCTCAGAGGGCTGTGGATGCTCAGTCATTGAGTATATTCAAGACTAAGTGATATTGGGCCAACATTTGTGATCGGAGGCTTCCCACAGGCCGACGCCTCCGACCTGCAAAATGTCTACGAAAGTACCTGGTGGCCCGGGAAGAATGGCGGCTTGCGCTCCTGGGCTTCTCCGGGTCTGCGCGGGCAGAACCCCAACGTATCCCAGGGGCGTCTGCAGTTTGTAGGCACTCCCGGGATCACGTGGGCCGGCCCAACCAATAAAAGAGAAGCCCCATTCATACTTTTGACAGGTCCGTACGTACTGAACTGTCAAAAATATGAATGGGGATCACTTAAAGAATACACCAACACATTAATTAAATTTTAATAAACATTGCACATTTAAAATGAATTAAAATGCCATTTAATCAAATATTTTAAACAAATTTAATTTTTGGAAAAAAAAATGTTTTTATGGGGCTAAAAAGAAACTTATCTTTTTGAAGAATATTATTAATTTCTAAATGAGTGATAAAATGTTGTTTTTCTATTTTTTAAACTCTTCTGCTGGTAAAAGCAGGCCTTATGCCTGCTTTTACCAGGCGTAAGAATTTGACAGGCTTTCAGTGGGCGGAAGTTATGCAAATAGTGCAACTCTCCACCCGCAGAGGCACTTTTCTTGGGCATGCGGAGGATCTGTCAAGAGAATTCTTGACATCGCAAGTGCTGGGTTTGAGTGCATGCGCTTCGCCTGCCTAAACCCGGCACTTGCGCGGCCCCTGTGGGCGCATACGCACCCATAGGGGTCGCAAAATACGGCCCATAATTTTGGACACTAGCGTAATCAAAGGATATGGGGACAGAGCGGTAAAGTGGAGTTGGTGTCTCGGCGTCAAATTTTGTTAATGCTCCTGTGAAGCGCCTTGGGACGTTTTACTACAAGCTTTTGTTGTTGAGGTGGAAGATCAGCTATGGTCTTAATAAATGGTGGAGCAGGCTCGAGGGGCCATGTGGCCTACTCCTGCTCTTTCTTGCGTTCTTATGGTTTTCATTTCCATGTGGGATAACAAACATTTATTGACCGTTCAGTCTTCCCTCTCTGGGAACTGTCTGCAATCTCCATTTACATCTTGCATGAATTGTCTGTAACACTTTTTTTTTCTGGTTTGTATTTTCCTAACTTAAAGTTAATACTTTGGCACTTTTAAAAAAATTTGTGCTAGTTTTTACTGCTGAGCTAATTATTGGATTACACACTGCAGTGCACAGTTCTAATCAAACACTATAATATCTAAAGCAAAAACTTCCCATTTAGATACCTCGCTTTGGCAGGAAGAATCATTACTTCTGGCAGTTTGATGAATTAATCTTAGCATAAGAATTTCAATTAAATTTAGCCAAATGTATCCATAAATTGTTGTGGAAACATTTCTCTCTCCGGGGATTCGTATTTACACTTAATTAAAAATGAAAATGCTTACTGATGGAAATAACCCAAGCTTCAGTATTGCTCCACCATTCAAGGAAAAAAACCCTTTGACTGCCCACTTCCTTCACCACTGTAGTTTGGGTTCAAGTAACCTACATGTAATATCAGTGTCCACTAAGAAGTTAACGATGTAGGGTAGGATGTATTCTATACATTCGGTAAAGCAGAGTTATAAATACGCTTACAAAGAGTTTATGGTTTTACAACACCCAGTGTGGACATGACCTCTAAACTGTGGGGACTGATGTGCACTTTTCCCAAAATTTGCTGACCTGTTATTAGTAGCAAGCGTGATGCCTAGGCAGCAGGATGCTGAAAATCTTTACACTTCATTTATCAGAAGCAAAAATTTAGATATTGATTATTCTTGTGCCTTTTGGGAAAGCAATAGTTGAAGAAACCTCCTCAGTTTTTCATACTGCTTATTTAATATTGTACATGGGTAAGAAAACTGTTTACTCCCAAAACCTGTTCTCAAATGTTTACTTTAGTGCAGCACAACTTCACTGCATGTAGTCATGTTGAGCGAAGTATGTTGAGAAATCAGAAGGATGATTTACTTCATCCTATGTTCCTAAGAGCTACATGCAAATTCTGAATAGAATTGTGATTTTTGTTTTAAATTAAAACTCTTTTTTTTCTTCATTTAGATATTGCAGTAGACATAGTGAACAACCATGGAACTGTATGATTCTCAGTATCTCCTCGTCATCATCCCAGCAGTGGTCATTGCTATAATTTTTCTGTTCTTCTGGCTGTTTATGAAGGAAACTTCATATGATGAAGTACTTGCTAAACAAAAGCGGGATGTAAAACTTGTTCCAGCGAAAGTTGACAAGAAGAAAAATGAAAAGAAAAAGAATAAAAAGAAAGAGAATCCAAATGGTAACTTGCATGAATCTGATTCGGAGAGTGCAGCGCGAGACTTGGAATTGATGGATGCAATGACACCTGATGATGAGCCACCTGTTCATATTGCGTCGCCTGTAGTCGAAATTTCAACTGCATTAAAAGAGAGGAAGAAGAAAGACAAGAAATCATCGCGATCTGTGCACGAGGAACCTTTGGGGAGGGATTTTGAAGGATCAAAACATGCAGCAAAGAAAAATGAACCCCTCCCAGTTACCAAGCAACCTACTCCTCCAGAAATGTCAAGTTATAAAAGAAAGACTGGACACAAGAAGCATAAGAATGGCACAGGTAAAAAAAAAAAAATTATTGCAATGTCAGCATTCACATTTTTTCCACAAGTTACATTTACAGCTTTTGAAACCTTGTTCTGTACAAAAATGCCTTGTTTCAGATGTAGGCTTTGCCAAATTGATGTATATTAATGTGATTTAGCAAGATGCAGCAAATCATAGACTGGGCATTTGTATACTGTGTTATCACCACAGAAGCAGGCTTCCTTTTCATAATAAAAGCTGCAACATTGTTTTGCCCGCCCACCCCCCTTTCCACCCATCAAAAAAAACAACCTACAAGTGAGGAGTGATGTCGGCTGGAAAGAGCTAAGTATTTACCTATCTGAACTCTGAATTGTTTTTACTGTATAATAGCTTCAGGGTGTAGAATGAGAAAGACTTTCAAAAGATACTACAATTGTACAGGGCTTTGGTGAGACACACCTGGAGTACTGTGCACAGTTTTGGTCTCCTTATCTGAGAAAGGACATACTTGCCTTAGAGGTGGTGCAACGAAGGTTCACTAGATTGATCCCTGGGATGAAAGGGTTGTCCTTTGAGGAAAGATTGAGTAGATTGGGCCTATGCTGTCTGGAGTTTAAAAGAATGAGAGGTGAGCTCATTGAAACATTTAAGATTCTGTGGGGGATTGACTGGGAAGATGCTGAGCGGTTGTTTTCCCCTGGAGAGTCTAGAACTAGGAGGTGTAGTCTCAGGATAAGGGGTCGGCCATTTAAGACTGAAATGAGGAGGAATTTCTTCACTCGGAGGGTTGTGACTCTTTGGAATTCTCTACCCCAAAGGGCTGTAGATGCTGAGTCGTTGAGTATATTCAGGGCTGAGATAGGTAGATTTTTGGAATCGAGGGGAATCAAGGGATACGGGGATCGGGCGGGCAAGTGGAGTTGAGGTCGAAGATCAGCCATGATCTTATTGAATGGCAGAGCAGGCTCAAAGGGCCTATTTCTTATGTTCTTACATTGAGTACAAATAATAAATTAATGAGTAATTAGGAATAATTCAATAAACAGTAACTTAAAGAATATCTATTGTAAATATATAGTTTTGGCAGGATCAGAATAGAGAGTGAACCTGCCTGGACTCCTGTACCATCCAGGGTGAATACATATGTATGAAGTGTGCTAAGGTTGCACTCCTTGAGCAGAACGTTGCACCCCTGAGTTAACTGGACACGCAACATTCGTGAGGGAGAACATTTTCTAGAGTAGATCACCTCTCTGGTTGCTGGTAGAGAAGCTGGTAAGGGAGACTAGGCGACTCTAGGCAAACAGGGAAGGAATCAACAGTTGAGGGTAGAAAGGGGATCATCTGTGTAGCTGGATTTGTCTAATGGATATACCTGTTCATGTGGGTAAGGTGGGGGAACAGGTAAAAATACACTTAGCATAAGAAATAAAACAAGTGATTTAAAAGCACAAATTCAGCTTAATGTGTATGTTGTAGTAGCCATTATAGAGGCATAGCTACAAGCTGGGCACGATTGGTACCTAAATGTTCCAGGCTATAGAACCTTTAGAAAGGGCTGAGAAATTGGAAAAGGAAGGGTTTCAATGGATGTTGTCTACGTAGATTTCCAGAAGACATTTGACAAGGTTTCGCACAAGAGATTATTAACAAAAACAAAAGCACACAAAATTGGAGGTAACCTTGTGACGTGCGTCTCTAATTTTTTGCGAGGTAGGAGTTTTCCAAGGATCTGTACTGGATCCATGTGCACCGATCACTAAAAGCTGGGGCACAGGTACAAAAAGTAATCAATAAAGCTCATGGAATGCTGGCCTTTATCTCAAGGGGGTTGGAATGTAAAAGTGAGGAAGTGATGCTTCAGTTGTACAGAGCCTTGGTCAGACCCCATCTGGAGTACTGCGTTCAGTTTTGGGCTCCAAACCGCAGGATAGATGTTTACGCCTTTGAAGGGATATAGCATAGTTTCACCAGAATGATACCAGGGCTGAGGTTAAATTAGGAGGACGGGTTGTATAAACTTGGTTTATATGCCTTTGAGTTTAGAAGGTTGAGGGGTGATGTAATTGAAGTTTTTAAAAATTCGTTTATGGGATGTGGGTGTCGCTGGCAAGGCCAGCATTTATTGCCCATCCCTAATTGCCCTTGAGAAGGTGGTGGTGAGCTGCCGCCTTGAACCACTGCAGTCCGTGCGGTGAAGGTACTCCCACAGTGCTGTTAGGTAGGGAGTTCTAGGAATTTGACCCAGCGACGATGAAGGATTGGTGATATACTTCTAAGTCAGGATGGTGTGACTTGGAGGGGAACTTGACGGTGGTGATGTTCCCATGCGCCTGCTGCCCTTCTCCTTCTAGGTGGAAGAGGTCGTGGGTTTGGGAAGTGCTGCTGAAGAAACCTTGGCGAGTTGCTGCAGTGCATCTTGTCGATGGTACACACTGCAGCCACGGTACGCCGGTGGTGGAGGGAGTGAATGTTTAAGGTGGTGGATGGGGTGCCAATGAAGCGGGCTGCTTTGTCCTGGATGGTGTCGAGCTTCTTGTGTTGTTGGAGCTGCACTCATCCAGGCAAGTGGAGATTATTCCATCACACTCCTTACTTGTGCCTTGTAGATGGTGGAAAGTGATCTTTAAAATGATAGTGATTCAATGGGGCAGATGCAGAGAAACTGTTTCCTCTGGTAGGAGAATCCAGAAGGTGGCACATGTTCAAATTAGAGCTAGGCCATTTAGGAGTGAAATCAGGAAGCACTGTTTCACACAGGGTAGTGGAAATCTGGAACTCTTGTCTCCAAAAGGCTGTCGATACTGGGTCAGCTGAAATTCTCAAGATTGAAATAGATAGATTTTTTTTAGGTAAGGGTATCCAGGGATATGGAGCAAAGGTGGGTAAATGGAGTTGAGGTACAGATCAGCCATGATCTGATGCAATGGCAGAACAGGCTCGAGGAGCTGAATGTCCTCCTCCTGTCTGAATGTCCTATTCCTGTTCCTATGTACCTATAACTTTATTTAAACAAGACTTAACTGTATAGGCAGTTATGTGATGCAACGCTAACCTGACTAAAAATGCTGGTTAAGTTCAGTTATTAACAGGTGTTTGTGCCAGGAGCATCAAAAGATTTGTACAAGGATGTGGACAAAAGAGAGCAGGGACTTTGTATCTTTTCTCATAAATGAAGAAAGGGCTCAAAGGGTATCTTTGCTTCAAGGAGCTGATTGATGGTTACATTATTGGAAAAAAGAGGACTATGCCTGGAGATGTTATTCCTAATTGAGGCATAGTGAAAGCATAATTTTTCATTTGGGCTGTTTTCCTTAACATCTACATCCAATTTGAGAGTGTTGGCAATTTTACCTTGCAGCAGCATACAGCACCTTGAGCAGCCAATCCATTCTTGGATCCAAAGCAATTTATATTGAAAAGCCCAGTGGACCATGAATTAGGTTGCGCTCTAAACTGATACCAGTGGCTGGCCCAGTCCACTTGTTCACTTACCCTATATTCCCTAGAGTTTAGAAGAATGAGAGGTGATTTCACTGAAATGTATAAAATTCTAAAGGGGCTTGACAGGGTAGATGCTGGAAGTATGTTTCCCCTGGCTGGGGAGTCTGGAACTCGGGGTCACAGTTTCAGAACTAGGGATCGGCCATTTCGAACTGAGATGAGAAATTTCTTCACTCAAAGGGTTGTGAATCTTTGGAATTCTCTAATCCACAGCACTGTGGATGCTCAGTCGTTCTGCATATTCAAGACAGAGATCGATAGATTTTTAGAATCTAAGGGGAACCAAGGGATATGGGAATAGTGTGGCAAGGTGAAGGTGGAGAAGATCAGCCATGATCTTATTGAATGGCAGAGCAGGTTCGAAGGGCCGAATAGCCAAGCCTGCTCCTATTTCTTATGTTCTTGCTCATTTGTCTATTCAGGCAAAAATTTTGGCCATTTCCAGAAAACATGGGCCAAAGCTACCAAATCCCCTCTGGTTCTCGTGCCTGTCTGAAATAATCGTGCTTTTACTGCAAATGCACTTGAGCATAAATGTCACGGATGAATTTTATTTGATCCTACCTCAACCTGTTAATCTGAATCTAGAAGCAAGGGGCAGAACATATGGCTTCCTATTGTTTCTCTGTAATGCCTGTATGATGGTCCTTTCTCCATGCATTTGAGTATTCACAAATATAAGGTGGCGAGCAATCTATCGGAACAGATTAAAGCAAAGAATATTCTTCAGAGTGGTCTGTAGCATCTGACATTCATATCTTCATGCCTTGCGACCTTTTTGATGCATGAGTCTGGAGCAGCCATCTGCAAACAAAAAATGTGTGCTAGGATTTGCTAAATCCAGTAACCAAGATTTCCTGGTTAAAAATGGGACTTCCCAGCCATCCGTTTTAAGAAATCCTGACGTTTAGTTTTGCATTGAAGCCTGCTGCGTGAGACTGACGCATTGGAGATCATTAACAATAGCATGAAAGCAGCTTAAAAATCTTTCTCGTGTCGTGGGGGGGGGGGGTGCAAAAATAACAGGATTAAGCTGGGGCTATTGAGAGAGCTGTTAATCATGTATCATATTTCTACAGTGGGGCTAATCCTGAAACTTTTGCACCAAATACTGTGGACATCAGAAACCTGGGTAGCTCTTGCCAGGTATCCTGGTTGTAGTACTCTTATTATAAGCATATAACCATGAAGCTCGGGACTTAAATTTTTTTTCCAGCACTGATGTGATTTGCAGGTGAAATTTGCCCATATTCTATTAAGTGTTGTTGGTACATTTTCTTGTCACAATTCTTAATTAAGGAGTGTGGGCAGATGATCTTGGCCCAGTGATAGGTGTGTAAGTACAGCATGGATTGAGGGTGTAGTCTTGCCCTGTGTTGACCCCTCCTCCCGGTGCATCCCAACATGCATCCCAACCTCAAATAAAAGCTCTCATCTGAGGAAGAGCCTTTCCAAACCTCAAACTTGTTGAGGATTGAACAGTTTGTATTTTACCATTTGGCTGCACCACCATTTATTGAGTGAATTAACTGAATTGCTAGCTTACCAAGTTGAATTGTTAAAAGATTTTTGCTTTATTTTTAGCTGCTACTGTCTCTGAGCAGTTTGATAGCTACCAGATTTACCCAGACAGATTGGAAACTACTGCACATTTTGCAGAGCCGAGAGAGGATGCATTCTTTTTATGGAGGCAGGACAGTAAGTTTTTTTTTAGAGCCAGGATGCTATATTAAGATTGCATATACATATCAATTAGAAGTGTAACCTTTGCAGTGCAGATTTTTTCAGCACACAAGAAAGATAATCTAATGATGAAAAATAAGATACCATTTCCCTTGTTTAGTTATATGCAAGTTATTAAGTTGCTCAGCTGCTAAATGTGTATTTAAGTGTCAGTTAGCCAGTTCTGAATCTTTTAAAAAATGTAATAAACATCCATTGCTGAAGGTCCTAGTCAGCCACCCCTTTCTTCAAAATGACAACTTAATCATTCTTGTTTTAAGTGTGCATTTTATTATTGAAAAGTTACGTTCTTCTATTTGAGCTATTTTTTGTTGATGCATTAATTTTTATGTCAAAAGTGTTTCCATTTGTTAATCCCTTTAAACACGGAAACTCCCCAAAGAAGCACAGTGGTCCTCTCAATATGCTTTACTTTGGGGTGGGAAGTACCTAGTGGAGGCCTGATACTTTTCCCTCCTTCCCGGGAAGGAAAATTGGAATGATAGTTACAGAGCAATATTGATATAATCGTGGGGTTAGCTCTCCAATCAATCATGTTCGTCAATCAGTCCACATAACTTCTATTTGTTTTTTTAGAAATGATCTGATAAAGGAAATAGACCTCGTCATTGATGCTTTCGTATTAAAGGAATGCTTCTTGCTAATTATAACAGAAATAGGCCTTTGGATTCAAATCTAAATTTGAAACTTTGCACATGGATCATTATGTGCAGCTGGTATTAGTGAGCTGAACTTGAAAGTTGTTGCCTTGCCTGTATCTGTGCTGCTGCAGTTTCAAGTATAGTGACTTAGTCACTATCACATCTGCTTCTGTATCATATTACAAGATGGCAAAATAATTATGGATGAGGAAGCAGCCCATTTTTATTCCTATCCAAAAATACTTCACAGTTCTTCCCTCCCTGCTCCATTATGGCAACCAGTTGTTTCTTAAATAATTCAATGGTTTTTGCCTCCACTACTCTCTGGAAGTCCAGTCCGAATGTTCATCACTCTTTTTGTGTAAAGAAGAAATTCCTCTTCGAAGTCCTAAATTTGCCTTTTACTGGTTTGAACCTGTGTCCTTTTGTCCCACTCATAATATAACATTGTATTCTGGATTTACCTTTCCCATTATTGTAATTATTTTGTATATCTCTATGATTACCTCTCTGGCACCACTTATCCAGGCTGAAAAGCCCAAGGTTCTCCAGCCTTTGCTCAAACTTAGACCTCTGACACTAGGGATCAACCTAGGGCTCTCTGTAGCGCCTCCAGTGCTTGAATATCTCGCGTATCTCAGCAACCAGAACTGGAGACAGAACTTGAGGTGCAGATCAGAGCACTACGGTTTGATCTTGACTTCCGATAACTTGTATTGTACTGTTTTTTGGTTTTGTGACTGAACATTCTGTTTGCTCTGTTAACTGTTCTACATTGGTTGGACATGTTGACAGTGAAGTCTACTAAAACTCCTCGGTCGCTTCCAACTTCATCCGTGGCTATTTCAATGCCATTCATGGAGTATGTGGGCAGCTTATTTTTCTGCCCTATGTGCAGTACTTTACACATGTCTGTATTAAGTTGTTCTGCTCACTTGCATTTTGTCTAACTCATTCTGAAGAATCTAGATCAGTAGCAAGAGGTGAGAAGACATCTATTTTGTGCTTACTTATTAGTAGAATGACCAACTCATTTGTAAATCTTAGTGGAACATAACATTTAAAGATAACTTTTAGTGTTAAGTATTTTACCTCTGAAATTGTATATGTTGTTTGAGAAGAGTGATTTCCTATTTGTATGTCCACAAGCAGACTTGTGGAAAACCTGTTTTGTTGGGTGTCTCAGTTAGAAAACCCTGGTCAGCCATCATTGAGGTTATGTGGGATTGTCATCATACCTCGCTTGAATGCTGCTCTTGGTATTAACTGTGACCTTGAATAAGTTTGTAGTTCAGAATAAAATAGATACAAAAATGTAGAGTAAAAATACTCTGCTCTTGGGTGTCACAAATGCAAAATTTGAATCCTACAGCTTTTACAGATGAGCATGTATAGACTGTCTGGTAATATTCTAACTTCACTTTTTTTTTCTTTGTATTTTTCCAGTTTTTCTCTCCTTCAGAAGGAGGTGACTCATTCTGGGGTGTGGTTCCCTAGGTGTAGTTGCTGGCCAATCTCCAGTACCTCGCACATGTGGTCATTCTTCAAGTAACCGTGCTGGAAGGCTGCTCAGGCATGGTGAAGGATGAGGGGCTCACAATTGGGATTGATCTTATGCTCAATGAAGGTTCATTCAACACATTTCCAATCAGGACTGCTATTTAGTGAACAAGACCTAGTCAGACTTTTTTTTCTCCTGCCTCGAGATTCGCTAACTCAGCACAGATCAGTAATTTGAACTCGAAGTTTCTGATCTGTATGACTATTTATCCATTGAGAAATTGGGTGAGCCGTTTGTTGCTGAGGGGCATTTTGCCAGTTGTAGCAAGCAGTAATATATTTTTGGATGAAGTCCGAATGTTTTTAGCTTCGATAACAAGGCTGCATTAAATGTAAAAACTACAGGAGTTGACCATTATTACCTAGATATTTAAAAAATATTTTGGGTTGGAACTGAGCAATATAATAAGATTTCAAGTTTGAGATGACTTAATTCCAGTGATATTTGAGCTTGCTTTGCATCCACACCTTTCCCCATTTTTAGCAATGACTATTTTGCCACCATTTGTGAAAGTGTATAATTTTATATGCGTTAATGAGTGATAATTCAACATTTCAGACTTTAAATACAGTTTATAATAATGGACTTGTTGGGACTCTGGCGACCAGGTTGAACAATCCTTTGTGCTACTACCCTTGTCCTGTTTCATATTTTAAGTGTTACATTTCAATGGGAATTTTGCAGATGATCCAGCTCAGGATGTTCGCAGTGCTTATATCAAAGAGCACACTGAATCTGTTCAAATGGTTATCAAAAAGCAAGAACCAGTGCTTCTATCAATGGAAACTAAACCACATGAAAGTGGACTAGTGAGAAGAAAAACTGCCCCAAAAAAGCAAAGAATAGAGCCAGGTCAGTATTCTTGTTTTCTGCATATTCTCTTTATTTAAAAAAAAAAATCCACAATATTTTTGAGAAGTATACATCAATTGGAAGTGTTCTGTTTTAGTTTCAGCTTCAGTGGAGAATCTCCCACTGAAGTCCACAGTCTACATTCCTTTGGATAATGCTGAGGCTATTGGTCCTGCTGAAAAGAGGGATACTGTGGTTGATGAGAAAAGCCAAGTGATCAGTAGTGGTATACAGAAAACCATTGCCAAAAAACAGAGGAATGAATATGATAAAGGTATTCAGCTCTTCATGCTTGTCTATTGACAAATTGTAACAATTTCAGTACTATGATTTAATATAGGACAGTATTTTGGTACACGGTTACTGTATAGCTTAGAACAGAAACACTTAAAGTAAAATATATATTAGATTGTGCTAGCCTTAAGTTTTTTTTTCTGAATACTGTTTCTCTGCTTTATCTAGTGGCAGAAGTTGTAACAAATCATAATCTTTTATTAAAAGTAGTACAGTATTTTTAATAATGGCAAAATGTAGATACTTAAATGTTAGACTGCTGGCCTTGAGGGAACACTCCTTTTCTGTATTAAAATGGTAATTGTGTATGTTGTCAATCTACAATCGTCTGAGGGAGAACGAAGTGTTGATTAGCTTTTATGTTAGTCTCTATAGCATTGTTATATTTGTAACTTGGATTGATTCCATGATGCAAGCTGGAAATGACTCGCTGCAGCCCAATTATGGATCAGTCATAGTCATCATATGAGCTGTTTCTGTAACTGGTGCCTGAAGATCTTTTTAGTAACTATCTTATTACTACTTTCAGCCTATTGCATGAGAACATGAGATTTGAAATTTTTGAGTTGAGTTTGTCCAAACTTTTTAATATTTTAACTGTTCAAATTCAAAAATGTGACTAGTTTGTCCTAATTTCTGGTTATACCCTTTTGAATGCTTTCAAATGCTAAATGTGGTCACTAAAGACTCGTGTGTTGACTTCATCACTTAGCTTTTATGAATAGATTTATTTTTGGGGGAAGGGTCACAGTATATTGAAGGACTGATGGATAGTGGTGATGAAAATTAAATCTTTCCCTATGCTGCTGAATTCCTGATGTCAACTGTGCTAATATGAGGTGATGAACTAAGCTCAGTCCTGCTCTTTATCTTTATGCACTCAAGATTTGCTGCCAATGTTGAATACTTTAATGGTGAATGAGTTGTAGATTTTTAGCATTAATGTATTTATATAAAAAAATGTGGGGCCTGTGCACAAGAATGATAACTCATCATAACGCATAAAAACTGGATCAAAATAGTCTAGCGCTTACAAATATTGTCAGAAGGGGGCATGACAGAGTCGGCAGAATCATTACAATAATAGCAAAAAATTAAGCCGTTCCATTTAAGCGTAATACATTGGGACATGATTTGCTTTATTATTGCAGTGTGAAAGATTCTCCGGGACTATTTCCTCATGCATTTTACATGTTTCTTTTAATGGATCTGGGTGGGGTTGTGCGGAGCGGTTCCGAATGTTCTTTATGCCCAGGGCCCTAAAGATTCTTAATCTGGCTCTGCATATTGATGGCTTGTGGTGATGACTTGCGTATTTGTGCTGACTCCCAGTGGCTTTGCACTAGAACTGCAAGCTGACTCTCTAGTGATGAGCTTTACACCTAACATTACCTGACAGGAATTTAATACTGTAAATGCCAATCACAGTGGGTGTAGTGGGAAGTGTAGGTAAATGTTGACACTTTTTAAAAAGTGTTTCCTATTGACAAAGCCTGACATTGAAGGGTTTAGAGTATTTGGAGATGGTATATTGTGATCCCTTCATTGTTTTTAATACATGATAGATGCAGATTTAAGATTCAAAGTTAGAGCTGTCATAACTAAGAAAATGGTGGTGCGGGCTTAACGGGCCACATGCCCTGCTTCTGTTGTGTTCCTTTGACCTGCTGAAATTGAGTATTGAGTGACCTTCAGTGCTGCCTCACCTTGACAGATGTGTTTTCACTGATGGAAGGTCAGTTGTGATTGTTACCTCTGAGCCTTCACTGACAGGATACATATGGAGAAATAAGTTGCTAGGAGAGCAATTTTCGCCATCATTAGTAAATGCTTTTAGCATCTCATCTGTCACTTTGAAAACATGTAATGAAAAGTAAAACAATTATCCTGTGGTGTCAGGATCATCACTTTCTCTAAATGTTGGTATCCCAACAGTTTTGGATTACATTTCTTTGCTCAGTTGGTTCTTGTGTTATTTCAACCTGCCATCTATCTTTGGATGGCAAAGCTGTAAGGGAAACATCTTGTGATGAGGAAAAAAAGTTGCTTGCCATTTCAGATCTTTGTTGAGTTTGTGTTTGCTCCTTTTTGATCCTTTGCTGTGTGACCTAAAGATGTTTGCTTTCAACACTGTCAACAAATCAAGTTTACTGGAGGATCCACTGTATGTTTATGCTCTGTGAATCGAGCTATTCTTGAGCCCAATACCTATACTGTATCTTTTTCACCTCTTTGTAGGAGGGTATGTTGTCAAAATTCTGCATCTTTTAGGACCTGAATAGATTTTCATTAGTGTTTCCACAGACCTTTCACGTTGAATTCATAAGACTGAACAGCTGTCTTCATTGCTTATGAATGAGTTTATTGAAAAGTAACAGTGTGTTAGTAAGGAGAGTAATGTGATTGTACTTGTGTCTGGGTTGAGAACTGCCAGTATATTCAGCTGACTTTGTCTGCTCCAGAAATGGGATGCTATGTCAAGAGTTACCATCATCTTGAAGATACCCATATGTAGTATTCCCTGTTCCTTCATTTAAGGTTTATCTGGATTCCTTTTTTTGGTCCATTAGTGCTTAAAATCAATCTTTTGAATAATGCACTTTCATTTTTTGACAGTACAATAGCATCATCTGATGTTCATGAAAGATTAGTGAATGAAAAATGGTCGATTTTCTGCTTCTCTAATGCCCTTGTTGCTTATCTGGCTGTTGCAAGTTAACAATTAAATGGTGTTACAGTGCATCAACTCAGCTACAACCCACAAAGTGATCCTCCAGTTTCTTCTGGTACCTGTGTGACTACATGTGTGCAGATGTGTATCTGTTTCATCTTGCATGCATTCACATCACTATATGAGGACACTGGCAACAGGTATGTGCTGCCAACTTCACCTGGCTATGTCAAACCTCTTTATGGTTCCACTAAGCTAATGGAAGATGGACTTGTACTGGTAAATTGGAATTCAATGCATATTTGATTCCAAGCTCCAGCTGTTGGGAGCAGAATTGGAGTGTGTTCTCTTATGAATTTTAGTTCAAATTCCTGTTCTTGATGGGTATTAGGCCCATTGCTGGAGCAGAATAGAGTTCTTTTCATCTGGCCTGTGCTATGCCTTGCCTTGCAATACTAAATGCTAAGTGAAGAAAATATTCCATGTCCCAGCACGAATTTGCTGACATTTCTCTCACTGATCAGTTATAGAAGTTTAGCTCACTGCCCATCCCACAAAAAGTTAAATGGTGGATGATATTTTAGGCTTGTATACTATTTAAAAAAAGAAATAATTTGTAGTAGTTTATGGAATTTTAATTATTGTGTTCAGTGTGAGTATCAAATGTTTAATAATTTGAATTCCATAGAATCACCCAGAGAAGGTAAGTTAATGTCTCCCTATCTACTAAATTAACTTTTAATTTCTTTGTGGTGCTGACTATATTACTTCCTTTTCAGAAAATGCAGATATAAAATTTAAAGATTTTCTCACTGCTTTGAAAACTATGACATTCACTGAGGAGGAGGCCATCTATGTTGCTGAGATTCTGAAAGAGAAGGCTATGGTGGCTCAAGATATTTGGCAGAAAGTAAGTGGCACACTCATTTTCTTAGTTCATAAAATAATTACGGATGAGGGCGGCCATTTGCCAATCTTAATTCATCCATCCAACAGCACCCTACAGTTCTCCTAATGCAATTTCCCCCTTTAATGATTAGTGTTTCTGCCTTCACTAATCTTATCTGGGAGTATGTTCTGTGTGTTCACATGTAGGGCAATGCCACCTTCCTTTATTAGTCTATTTTTTGAACACACTATAACCCTAAATGTTATATTCCATCCTCAGTATTTAGCCATGTTTCTCATATTCTCATTGTATCATAGTTCCCTACTGCCACAATAGCCTCCAGTTGTGGCATATTATTTCTAATGCTACTAGTGTATCTGTGACTATATCTTATTACAGATTTACCTTCATTCAGGTCCCCCTATTGTCTGCCGTTTTCTAGTCTCTGGTTCTTGTGTGTCTGTCTGGGTATCCGTGTCTATACCTACCTGTTTTACTATTTTTCTCTTTCTACCCTCCGTGATTTGTCTCATCTGGAATCCTGATTCCTCCCTGCTGTCTTCTCTTTCCACCCCTCTTTCTCTCCCCCCCCCCCCCCCCCCCCCCCCTGCCCCGGCCACCTATTTATTTTAGATGAATCTAGATTGCTGCCTCGATGTCCTTTTTGGTTTAAATGCAGCCCGTCTCTCTCTCAAGTCCATTTTGTTCTGAAAGTGTTCCCAGTTATTTCTGACTGTAGTATTTGACTATTTTAATCTGATAAGCGTGCTTTGTTTTGTTTTCCTTTGTTACAGGCATTAAATTATAATTCTGATGGTACTTGATCAGAGATCTGTTTATGGCAGAATGACTTGTACACAAAGTGGTATCTTAAAACTTTGACTGTTTACTGAAGATGGAGACACTGAGCTAGTTTAACTTTTCTTGTTTGGCTCAAAATGCTGCTTGGTATTGCAAAAGCATAAAAAATGTTGGGTGTGTGAAATGGCTGTTTGACCCTTTTTGAAGCTTATCTTTCCATTTCTCCAATTCTCCCATTACAGCATTCAACTATCACTTGAACAATCTCAATAATTTTGCCTGTATACCCCTGCCTGAACATTACAAATATTTAGCATTCTTTGAGTAAGATGCTTTATATATTTGGTTTTAAATGTTCTACTTCCACTCCCATTTATGTACTTTGGACTCCCTTTTATAGCTTACCTTGAAGTAATAATTTGAATTTACCAATCTATATTTTGTGTACTTCAATTAGGTGTTTCTTCCCTAAATACATTACATGTCTGTAATCTTCCTCCCCAGAAAAATCCCATTACACTTGAAATCAGTCTTGTTGCTGGTCTTTCATACCTCTCCAGTGCATTTTTTGGAGAGTGGTGACCAACACTGAATACAGTACTAAATTTGACTACAGGTGCAGCTTCACTTCTGTAGACATATATTTTACTAAAGGGACCTAATTGTTTCTGTTGACTAAGTCAACTATCATAAAACTGGATTTTCAATTCTCCAATCATTGCTTCATATTGTGTTTTAGGAGTAGTAAATATTTTCACTTTTAATTTGGATGCAATTCTTGGTGAAACTGGCTCCCGTGAAGTGAAGGTATGCACACACACGATGTGACCCATTAGAAAAATCTGAGGGTAGTGATGCCATTTAATTTTCTACAAAAGGTTTTTTTTTTTAAATTGCCTACGCTTGTATTCAAACCATGAAAAAGTTGTGAAAAATAGAAAGGGGTGAGAATGTGGCTTTATGGAACATTTAAAAGATAATCTTGGTTTGTTTTGACAATTTATTTGTCCTGGTTTCACTGCAAAAGCATTTCTTGCATTGTAAATTATGGCATGAGATATGTTGCATTTATCTGAGGACCCAGGTATTCTTGATCTCTTCCAGCCTGGAGTAAAATGTGATCCAGTTCCTGCATTGCAGCAGCAGTTACAAGATAAAGAAAAGTTGCTTCGAGCTTTTCAAGATGAGGTTGCTCTCTCAAATGACAAGTGCAAACAGTTGAACCAGGTAATACACTTCATCAAATATCTGTGACCATTATTTGTAGATTTCAGTGCAGTGGCCCTGGTGAGCAAACTGGCCTTGGTTCAGCTGAATTTCGATTAAACTAAAAAATCTAGGGATTCTAAATTCTGGATTACTGGTTGAATACAAGAAATGGAAATAAGGTCAGGGCAGATTATAAAGGGTTAACTCCGATGCACAAACCATTTAGAATGATTAGACAAGCCCCGAGATAGAACAGCCATCAAATTCTGTTCATGTTACATCAGCTTTGAGATAGTGGGAAGCTGTTGGGTACTTTCATAGCTATTTGCAACGTGGTGGTCAAATGGTTTCCATTCATTACACCCCAGCAGGGGACTTGGCTGCGCAGACAATACAAGTGATGTGAGCTTCCATATCACTGGGGGGACGGGTGGGTGGTGGGCAGGGGGTGGTATTATTCAAGGGCAGTATGAGGCTTGCTCTCCAGTCAGTCTGGGAGATTGAAACACTCCAAGCTGAAGTATGGAAACATGTAGCCTTCAACAGAGGACTTGAGTTAGCGGGGCAGAGTTGTCTTTTTTTTAATGGTACTCTGAATGGTAGGAAATAGATGTATCTCACTGGAAAACTATTCTGTTTATATATTTCATTAGACAACAAAAGATTTTAATACAAGTTGGTACTTTTTGAATTTTGATTTCTCTTTTGATAGTTGGTATGCCAACAAAAGATTGCATGAGCACTGTTTTACCATGTATTGTCATAATAAATGTGCTTTAGAACTACATCAGCCAAAATGAATAATTCAAAATTTCAGGTGTTTACTGTATTTATATACAGTTTTATCACCATTAAATCCAGGCTGTCCACTCATTGTTACATTATTATGAAAAGTTAAGATATAAGCATACAGAAAAAGGACAGGAAACGACCAATTTGTTTTATCAATCCAGTCCCATCTTGACATGTGCAACACATACCATCAACCTCATTCCTCAGTCTCTACCCCACCAGTCTCTCAATGTTCTGGGGAGACAAAAAAATCTTAGGCCAATTTAGGGGAAAAAACCCAGGGAAGTTCCTCTTCAATGCCTGATGAAAATCGAGCAAGCTCCAGCGGACCGTGGTGACAAATCTCTAGTCCCCATTGACCCACCTACCTTCTATAACTCAGGATGTCTTTCACTCGTGGGAGCTTGCCACACTTGGCGCATAACCCTCTGTGAAAAATACTTAACATCGAACCTAACTGTACTCTAGTCATCTGCCATCTTTGTAAATTTAGCCTCCCTTCCAATCTGGTACTATCATTACATTTTCAGCAGCATTAGCTTAACTGATCAAATTGAATCTTATATTATGGTTGCTGTTGCCCAGGTGTCTCCCCAAGGATGTTTCAATACCTCATTGGGATCGCTATGAAGACCGAGGTCTCGTACGTGATTTCCCCATGTACGTTCTCTTAACCTGTTTTGTAAGGAAGCAATATCTACAAATATTTCACCCTCCCCCTCTCAGTACTTGGTAGATCACTATTGGACTTGGGAAATTAAAATCCCTGTAACACAAACACTTTGTAATTTTGTTGTCCTTTAATTTGTGCCCATAGTGCCATATCCTGATAGGTTCCATGTCCTGGAGACTATAACCTATAATTTTAGACCAACAGCTTGAACCATCTGAACCCAAACTGCTTCTGCTGTACACTGTAAAGCAATAATGTCATTCTCGAGAACAGTTCATTCCTAGATAGCAAAAAAAGCTACAACCCTTTTTTTCGTCCTACTTTTATGTATTTGGAATCCCTTCTATCCCCTTACCATAAACTTTGATCCATCATTTGCATGTCTGAGATACATGTCCAATGTAAGCTCTCCATAGCTACATATGACTCTAGTCCAACATTTTATTTCTAATGTTTCTGGCATTAACATAAAAACATTTTAAGGCAATCTTAGCTTGCTGCTTTGGAAGCCCTTCCCTTTTGTTACAATGCTGGTGTTTAAATGTAGCTGAATGTAGTATTGGTAACGGTTGTCCTCTGGGTTCTTGTCCTCAACAATCTACACTTAGCTCGTACAGCCTCAGTTCCAACTAGTTTAAAAGCCTCCCAGTAGCTACGTCTGTATTCCAGATGAAGTATCGCCAGATAAATGAATCTGATTGTCTAAATTATTTTAATGTGCATCCCACATTCACTGGATCTTTTTATTGTCGTATAGTTTAATGGCTATTAGTGTTTGAGCATTTATCTTGGCAGTGTTTTGTGCACTTGAACCTGAGATAGTTTTGGAGTGACTTTCCAAGTGGCAGAAAAGCTCTGTGTAAGTAACCATTACTTCCTCTACTCTCCTGTCTCTTCCCCACCATCCTGAGAAAATACTGCAAAACGAGGATTGATGAGCTCACAGGCAGTATTGGCTCAGAGACTTAAGTAGAAAGTTGTTCATTTTTTTAACCATAACTGTTTTAATAATTTTTTAAATTATTTTAGGAGTTGGTGACTGAAAAGCAGAAAGCCAATGTAGTTGAGACCAAACTAAGGGAACAACGCAGTGCCCTTGAAAAAGAATTAGGAGCTCTGCAGAACAAGCTACAGGTCAGCTACCAGGATCATATGAATGAAACCCAGATGCAGGTAAGTCACAAGAATCTACTCTTTCTCATGAAACTCTCTAACTGATTAACCTGGCAAACCAACTTAATTTGAATTTCCATTAAATTGAATATAATTTTTAGTGTTTTTGCTATTATCACTACTGTGCTGTTTAAAGATGCCAGATCAGTTTTGGGAGATGGGGAGGAGAATACATGAGAAAATCTAAAGGTGGAGGAGGGTCTTTTGCAGTTAGAACATAGAACAGTACAGCACAGTACAGGCCCTTCGGCCCTCGATGTTGTGCCGAGCAATGTCCGAAACCAAGATCAAGCTATCCCACTCCCCATCATTCTGGTGTGCTCCATGTGCTTATCCAATAACCGCTTGAAAGTTCCTAAAGTGTCCGACTCCACTATCACAGCAGGCAGTCCATCGATGCTACAAATTTCTGATAGTCTGTTCTTTTATCCCAAGCAGAATTAAAATTCAATTCATAACTCTACATATCATGTCGGCTCTATATATGTTTTACTGTAAAGTAGTACAAATTGGTAACTAAAAATATATTCCTAATAAAAACTTTAGTTGATTCCACCTTTATGCTGGAGTTTATGAAGATGGTGGTTTCATGGGGAAAAAGTGTGCAATTCACCATCTTCACTATCTTGTACTACTCTTGCGCATATGTTTAGAATTGTTTTGCTGGGGAAAAATAAAAGTAAAAGACCTTATTAAATATGTACATGTATCTAAAGTTTGGTTTTCTAAGACATTCACAAGATTTTAAAACCAAAACCAAAATCTCCTTTAATAATGAGAACTTTTACTTTTCACCCTTGACTTGAAAGTAGGCACACAATGTCAGTTTCCAAGATTACACCAACAGTTCCTCATCTTTAATCTTGCAAAGTATCTTTTAAGTGGTTGAGATTTTTCAGAAAAGATTAGGTGAGAAGTGTGCCGAACTGAGACTCTAGTAAGGTGTCAATGCATTCTTCAACAAGCGAGGGTCTAACCACCACCCTTTGACATTCAATGGCATTACCATCGCCGAATCCCCCACCATCAATATCCTGGGGTCACCATTGACCAGAAACTTAACTGGACCAGCCACATAAATACTGTGGCAACAAGGGCAAGTCAGAGGCTGGGTATTCTGCAGCGAGTGTCTCATCTCCTGACTCCCCAAAGCCTTTCCACCATCTACAAGGCACAAGGAGTATGATGGCATACTCTCCCCTTGCCTGGATGAGTGCAGCTCCAACAACACTCAAGAAGCTCGAAAGCAGCCGGCTTGATTGGCACCCTATCCACCACCTTAAACATTCACTCCCTCCACCGGCATGCCGTGGCTGCAGTGTGTACCATCTACAAGATGCACTGCAGCAACTCGCCAAGGCTTCTTCGGCAGCATCTCCCAAACCTGTGACCTCTACCACCTAGAAGGACAAGGGCAGCAGGCGCATGGGAACACCATCACCTTCAAGTTCCCCTCCAAGTCACACACCATCCTGACTTGGAAGTATATCGCCGTTCCTTCATCGTCACTGGGCCAAAATCCTGGAACTCCCTCCCTAACAGCACTGTGGGAGTACCTTCACCACACGGACTGCAGCGGTTCAAGAAGACGGCTCACCACTACCTTCTCGAGGGCAACTAGGGATGGGCAATAAATGCTGGCTTTGCCAGCGACGCCCACATCTCATGAACGAATATTTAAAAATTACAGCAAAGGCGATCAAAATCCAATCTTTTCCTCTATTATTTGGCAGACCATGTTTCAGCAACTGAATTGTACGTATCTTTAATGTTTAGTTTTAAAAAGGTAATATTTTTTGCTAATTCCTATTTAAACTTGGTTTGGCTAATAGCCCGTACTAATGTAATTACTGTGCTAATAGGGATGGTCAGCAATATTCGTGGAGATTTAGTTCCTGTGATATCACAATGGTAACCTGCTCTAAGCAATCATTAAATATTTCAATCAATGTGCAGTACTATTTTTAAATAACAAAGCTACAAGTAATTATCAATAAATGCGTGTGCCTTTCGAGCATATTATAGTTGCAGGTTAATTTAAAAACATGTCATTTGCACTGTCTCTTCACGGAGCCTTATCTTAAGTTAAAATGGAGTGGCATTGACCATTTATGGACAGTGATTCTCAGTGTTTTGTCTCAACACCAATGATTGTATCCAATCATGCTGGAATAAGAATAGATTTGTCTTGACGGCTCCCCTCCAGTACATCTGTCATATTCTGTGGTGCTTGAAATGTATGCGTGAGGAGATGTACAATTTTGTCATTCTGGGCTGGTTTCAATCCTTGGTTCCGGTGGTGAAAGAAAAGTGTGCTAACCCTCTGTACTACACAGCCCCGAGGGGATATTTCTTGAACGTAAAATGAGATGGCATGGCAAATGCTTGTCATTCGTAGTACTGCGAATGTTACCATTTTAGCACAATAAGCTATAATTAAACAGTGCAGCGGGGAGATTAACATAGTTGAATACTTACACTTACTGGGAGTTAATAAAAGTACTGAGCTTGTGACAGTTGGCAAAGATTAAAATTATTTTTAGATTTTAATCGTGTTGCAGAACTGAAATCTCCAGGTTTGTTAATCAAGACATGCATTTTTTGGCGATATAGATGCACCATATCTACACCAAGTAGATATGTCATAACTGTATCTAATCTTCTGTGTCGTCATATTTTAATATGGAAAACCAGTACTTTCTTTAGTTTATTACAATGGGGAGCTTTGTTCTACAGATCAGTTCTTCAGTTGTCATTTGAGAGTGCATACTTCTGGTTTGTAATGTGAAATTTTGTGTTATTAAATAGCAAGCCTTGTCTAAAGGCTAATCCATTTTAGTGTTACTAATTTTCTTGTACAATCTCACAAGTTGACCTTTTCGACTGCAGTTTTCTACTGTAAATTTGCAAAGATTAACTAATTACACACTTTATTGCACAAGATTAGGGCTCATGGGGTTGGGGTAATATAGTAGCATGGACAGAGGATTGGTTAACGGACGGAAAACAGAGAGTAGGGATAAACTGATCTTTTTCAGGTTGGCAGGCTGTAACTAGTGGGGTGCCGTAAGGATCAGTGTTGGGGCCTCAGCTATTTACAATCTATATTTGGGACCGAGTGTAATGTATCCAAGTTTGCTGATGATGCAAAGCTAGGTGGGACAGTAAGCTGTGAGGAGAACACAGAGTTTGCAAAGGGATATAGGTAGACTAAGTGAGTGGGCAGTAAGGTGTCAGATGGAGTATAATGTAGGGAAATGTGAGGTTATTCACTCTGGTAGGAAGAATAGAAAAACAATATTTTTTAAATGGTGAGAATCTTTCAAATGTTGGTGTTCAGAGAGATTTGGGTGTCCTCGTGCAAGAAACACAAAGCTAGCATGCAGGTACAGCAAGCAATAAGGATGGCAAATGGCATGTTGGTCTTTATTGCAAGGGTGTTGGAGTATAAGAGTAAGGAAGTCTTGCTACAATTGTACAGGGCCTTGGTGAGACCACACCTGGAGTACTGTGCACAGTTTTGGTCTCCTTATCTAAGGAAGGATATACTTGCCTTGGAGGCGGTGCAGCGAAGGTTCACTAGATTGATTCCTGGGATGAGAGGGCTGTCCTATGATGAGGGATTGTGTAGAATGGACCTATACTCTCTGGAGTTTAGAAGAATGAGAGGTGATCTCATTGAAACATACAAGATTGTGAAGGGGATTGACAGGGTAGATGCTGAGAGGTTGTTTCCCCTGGCTGGAGTGTCTAGAACTAGGGGGCATAGTCTCAGGATAAGGGGTAGGCCATTTAAGACTGAGATGAGGAGGAATTTCTTCACTCAGACGGTTGTGAATCTTTGGAATTCTCTGCCCCAGAGGGCTGTGAATGCTGAGTCTTTGAGTATATTCAAGGCTGAGATAGATAGATTGTTGGACTCTAGGGGAATCAAGGGATACGGAGATTGGCGGGAAAGTGGAGTTGAGGTCGATGATAAGCCATGATATTGGCTCGAGGGGCCGTATGGCCTGCCCCTGCTCTTATTTCTTATGTTCTTATGTTCTAATCATACCCTTCTATAATTCAGTTACTGAAAAATGTTTCCTTCAGTTTCGCCAGCTTCAAGAACAAACAGAAGCATTGAAACAAGAAAACAGGATCCTGAGAGATGCTGTGAGCAAGGCCCCCACCCAAATGGAGAGCAAGTGAGTTGTCCTGAACCTAGGAGCTAAAATATTCAGTGCAAATGTGTAATTTTGATTACTGATTTAATGCTGATCATTCGCACAATAGCAACATTGCTAAAGTGATTCACTACTGCCTGGAGGTCAGAGATTGAATCCCTATCTTGACTGACACTGGTTTCACAAGGAAACCCATTTAGCCAGTCTTGCATGTGAAGAAACAGACTTCTGTGTGGGTGGGGAGTGGAGAAAAAGTTTAAGCAAATCTGTTTTTAGATCATTCAAGGAGCAGCATTGTTTTCTTGGATGTGTACAGATGGGTCGATCCTGTCCTCGGGTAACCAAAGGAAGAAGACAAAGATTGATTATTTGAATTCCAAATTTAAGCTATTCTTCTTTAGCCTCTTCATTCATGTTCTATCCTGAGAGAAAGGGTAGATTGCTTGTTTCCATTTCTCTGTTAATGTTTCAGGACAAGGTACAAGAAGGTGAGTAAGAGTGACTTGGGCTGATTCAACTTTCCCAGTTCTTCTGCTCATGGGATGACTAAGATGGGAAGTTTCTTATGTGAAAAACTGAGTTGACATGCTACTGCGGCATATTGCTTGGTAATTCATCTCCACTTTGAAGGTCAAAGGACTGGCACGCAACTTCAAAATGCTCCTTTCACAAGCTTGGTGAGGCCAGATGGTAAAATCCACAGTACAGCTTTTACTTAGCTTGACGCTAACAAACCAGTTTTATTTCACAGAAACTACGCTCCTAGCATAATTAGAAAAATGTGTTTAGAATGAGTCTGACCATATTTATCTGCATAATTAAATGTCTAGACCCTCAAAGATGACTTACGTCCGTGACACAAGCAATAATATTTTGCTGCATGGAGCCAAAGTGCTGCATTATGTTAGAGATTCCAGAGGATTGCATTCAGAAATGTGAATAGACCATCTACCTGTCCACGCCATTCCTGGAATGACTCAGCTTGCAGTACACTCTGACTTGTAGGCTGCTCTGCAGCTTTAGTTTATAAGTGAACATTTTTAGTGTTAACAACCAGTCTTGCACCCACCCAGAGTACTTTGCTCAACCTTGTTCTATGCTGTGGTCACTCGTTTATTCTCGCTGGCTCACCTTCCTTTTAAAATAAAAAGTGGAACAAAATTCTCCCCTTTGCTTCTGCTTCACCTGAACGCACCACACCGATGTGCTTCCCACTGCCTCCTTCCAGACCGGCCTGAGCTACTTTGCTCCCCGCTATCTATCCCACCACATGTTCTCATTCCAGGATTGGCCTGAGCTATTCTCCAAATGTTCTGACTTGCTCCCAGGGTAGCCTGAGCTCCTGTCTGCCTCCCCCTCCCCAAGCTGCTTCTGGCTGCTCCCAGAAGATAAACACAAACAGAAGGAGACGGTATGAAATAAGAGATACATTTTTTTTGTTACTTCAAAATGCTCCTTACACAAGCTTAGTGATGGTTACCCTACTCTCAATCTGGTGTCATTGGTGGTGTATGTTATCCCTTGGTCTCCTCCCTAATGTATTTTCGTTCTGTACTTCTAGAAGTTTGTTTGTGACTTGAACCAACGTGTGAAAATTCAGACATTGAATGACACTGTAAAATGCAAAACTGCTAGTATACTGGTGTATGATGATTAGATGCATGTCTCTGTTCTGCTTAGAATAAAATGTGCTACCAAATGGAAAAAATACTATTTAAAATTGTATAGTATACTACTTTAAACTATAGAGCCATTAATTGGTTTATAAATGTTGAATGCAGACAGTCAACAGAACTGAACAAACTGCGACAGGACTATGCCAGATTAATGAATGAACTTACAGAGAAAACAAACCGCCTTCAGCAGGAAGAGGCACAGAAAAAGAACCTGGAGGTTACCTATGAACAGACCGTCCAACAACTCAAGGTATAAAAGCAGCCTTTATTTCATGCTAACAGAAATTTGAGAAATTGCAAATATGAGTGGTTTGATGGATTAGATCAGTGGCTGTGTAGATTGTTGGAGGGGATTTCAGTATTACCAAAATAAAAACTGAGAACAAGTGAATAAAAATTAGATGGTATGAACTTGCAGCCTCATTGCTAAATAATTAGTAATCTAGAGAGCTGTAAGAAACATATTCAGTTAAATGTTCTGGACAAAAGCTTTGTATATTCAACATTCTATACTTTGGAAGTGTGAACCAGGAAACTGCTGCAGGAAATACTTATTTCAGGTTCTCAGTAATTGTTATTACATGGATTCTACCCTCCCCCCCAAGTTAATTATTTGCTAAACTTGTAAATTGGTAACTGTTATACTGTGTTCAACTCATCCAGGGAGTTTTGTTTAAATAATCTAAAATTCTCCTGATAGAGACCTCTTGGGTTATGAATAATTTGATAAATCAGTTTTGTTCTTTGTATTTTTGGTGGGTTTTGAATCGGTTTGGGTGGAGATAAAAAATAATAAAGGGGAAAAAGTCTCTGGTGGGCGTAGTTTACAGGCCCCCGAACAGTAGCAATACTGTTGGACAGAGTATAAATCAACAAATAATAGAGGCCTGTAAAAAAGGTATGGTAATAATCATGGGTGATTTTAATCTCCATATTGATTGGACAAATCAAATTGGCCATGGTAGCCTTGAGGAGGAGTTCATAGAGTGCATCTGGATGGTTTCCTGGAACAGTATGTAATGGAACCAACCAGGGAGCAGGCCATCTTGGATCTGGTACTATGTAATGAGACAGAATTAATAAATGATCTCATAGTAAAGGATCCTCTAGGAAAGAGTGATCATAGCATGGTTGAATTTCAAATTCAGTTGGAGGGTGAGAAAGTTGTATCTCAAACCAGTGTCCTGATCTTAAACAAAGGCAATTATAATGGCATGAGGGCAGAACTGGCTAAAGTGGACTGGAAAAATAAATTAAAGGGTAAGACTGTTGAAATGCAGTGGTGGACATTTAAGGAGATATTTCGTAACTCTCAACAAAAATATATTCCAGTGAGAAAGAAAGATTTTAAGAGAAGGGAGCACCATCTGTGGCTAACTAAGGAAGTAAAGGATGGTATCAAATTGAAAACTATGGCATACAATGTTGCCAAGATTGGTGGGAAACCAGAGGATTGGGAAATGTTTAAAAACCAACAAAGGATGACTAAAAAAATAATAGAGATGAATTATGAGAGTAAACTGGCAAGAAACATTAAAACAGATAGTAAGAGCTTCTACAGGTATATAAAAAGGAAGAGAGTAGCTAAAGTAAACGTTGGTCCCTTAGAGGATGAGACTGGGGAATTAATAATGGGGAACGGGGAAATGGCAGAGACTCTGAACAAATATTTTGTATTCGTCTTCACTGTCGAAGACACTAACAACATCCCAATAATGGATAATCAAGGGGCCACAGGGAGGGGGGAAATAAAGACTATCACTAAGGAAATAGTACTTAGTAAAATAATGGGACTAAAAGACAAGTCCCCTGGACCAGATGGCCTGCATCCCAGGGTCTTAAAAGAAGTGGCTGCAGAGATAGTGGATGCATTGGTTGCAATATACCAAAATTCCCTGGATTCTGGAGAGGTCCCAGCGGATTGGAAAACCGCAAATGTAACACCCCTGTTTAAGAAAGGAGGGAGACAGAAAGCAGGAAACTATAGACCAGTTAGCCTAACATCTGTCGTTGGGAAAATGCTGGAGTCCATTATTAAGGAAGCAGTAGCAGGCCATTTGGAAAATCATAATGCAGTCAAGCAGAGTCAGCATGGTTTTATGAAAGGGAAATCATGTTTAACAAACTTGCTGGAGTTCTTTGAGGAGGTAACGAGCAGGGTGGACAAAGGTGAACCAGTGGATGTGGTGTATTTGGATTTCCAGAAGGCATTCAGTAAGGTGCCACATAAAAGGTTACTGCATAAGATAAGAGCTCACGGAATTGGGGGTAATATATTAGCATGGATAGAGAATTGGCTAACTAACAGAAAGCAGAGAGTCGGGATAAATGGGTCATTTTCCGGTTGGCAAACGGTAACTAGTGGGGTGCCACAGGGATCGGTGCTGGGGCCTCAACTATTTACAATCTACATTAATGACTTGGATGAAGGGACCGAGTGTAGTGTAGCCAAGTTTGCGGATGATACAAAAATGGGTGGGAAAGCAAGTTGTGCAGAGGACTCCAAGAACCTGCAAAGGGAAATAGACAGGCTAAGTGAGTGGGCAAATATTTGGCAGATGGAGTATAATGTGGGAAAGTGTGAGGTTATCCACTTTGGCAGGAAAAATAAAAAAGCAAATTATTATTTAAATAGAGATTACAAAATGCTACATTTCAGAGGGACCTGGGGGTCCTTGTGCATGAAACACAAAATGTTAGCATGAAGGTACAGCAAGTAATCAAAAAGGCAAATGGAATGTTGGCCTTTATTTCAATGGGGTTGGAGTATAAAAACAGCGAAGTCCTGCTACAGGGTAATGGTGAGACCACACCTTGAGCACTGCATACAGTTTTGGTCTCTTTATTTAAGGAAGGATATACTTGCATTGGAGGCAGTTTAGAGACGATTCACTAGGTTAATTCCAGAGATGAGGGGGTTGACTTATGGGGAAAGGTTGAGCAGGCTGGGCCTATACTCATTGGAATTTAGAAGAATGAGAGGTGATCTTATTGAAACATATAAGATACTGAGGGGGCACGGCAAGGTAGATGCAGAGAGGATGTTTCCCCTCATGGGGAAATCTAGAATGCGGGGGCACAGTTTTAGAATAAAGGGTCGCCCTTTTAGAACTGAGATGAGGAAGAATTTCTTCTGAGGGTCGTAAATCTGGGAATTCTCTGCTCCAGAGAGCTGCGGAGGCTGGGTCATTAAATACATTTAAGACGAAGATAGACACATTTTTGCAAGATAAGGGACTGAAGGGTTCTGGGGAGCGGGCAGGGAAGTGGCTTTGAGCCCAAGATCAGCCATGATCTTATTGAATAGCGGAGCAGGCTTGAGGGGCCAAGTGGCCTATTCCGACTCCTATTTCTTATGTTCTCTCCATGGCCTTGACATCTTTCCTAAAATAGGGTGTCCAAAACTGGGTGCAATAGTCTATCTGAAACCTAACCAATGATTTGCATAGGTTCAGCATTATCTGTATGGGGGAGAAATTCATTATAGGGGCGTTAAATTTTAAAAGTTGAGAAAAGACGCTAATGTTTCTTAACTTTAAAAAAAATTCGGTTTTGCGCTCCAGGAAGGAAGTGGCGTGCTAAATCAAGCGCTCATTTCCTTCTTGGAGTGCAATTGGCAGCAGGCGGGGCGGAGACTTCAGCAGCGCTGCCACATTCAAAGGCTCCTTCCCTCCCTTAAAGGGAAGGGCCATCACTGCAGGCTCTGCAATTTAATAAGTACCTACCTAGACCACCAAGGCAGCCACAATTCCGCACGATCAGCCCGGCACTCAAGCAGAGTGCTGGGCTGATTATTCGCAGGCAGGAACCGGCGAAAAAAACTACAACAAGAAGGTAAGTTTTTTTACTTACCTCGGCTACCTCGCCTTTAATCATCGCCCCCGAAGCGGCCGCCCGCCCGATGCATGCCTTCTGCAGCTGTCGGTGTTTCCGACCGACGCTGCTGCAGGGGGGGGGCGGAAGTCAATTTTGGGTCCGGGGTGATGCACATGGCGATGATGTCACAATCTCTGGGCAAAGGAGATCGGGGCGCAACGCCGTAGCGCCGTCGCAAAACTCCCGCCGAATATGGCAGGAGTCGATGTCAGCGCCGCGCCCAGTCGCAAAGCCATTTGTGCCCCGTTAGCGCCCCCAGGGGACACTAACGGGAGGCGCAAAGGCACCCAATTTCGTCCCCTTTGCTTTTGTTCTCAATGCCCCTAACTATAAAACCAAGGACGCATACACTTTTCACAGCTTTAACTGCTTGTCCTCTCACTTGTGTATCTGAACCCCCTAACTCTTTCTGCTCCTTTACTGTACTTTAAAAAAAAAAGTTTTACAATTTTGTATATTTTTTCCCTCCCAAGATGTATCCCCATACTTTTTAATCTGACTTCTATCTACTAACCTGTATATCTTCTTGAAGTCTTTAACAGAGCTCTTCACAGTGAAGCACGCTCCCAATTTTTGTGCCATCTGCAAATTTTGATGGTATCCCCATACTCCAGTCTGTCTGTGTATTAATCTGGATGTTTATATTGATATCAATAACTTATCCATTAAGCACTACTGTTTTGTCCTTTAACCAACTTCCTGTCCTTGCTGCTGTATCCTTTCTCTTTCTCTTTCTCTCTTTAACATTTACTTAAAGTTTTTCTTTAATAACCAATTTGAGAAGGTACCAAAGTAAATCATACCACACATGGTATAAGAAATTGATGTTTTTTGATCCCCGAGGTGAACATGTCCTGAACCTCATTCTTGTTTTATGGAATAAATAGAGTATCATGGTGAGCAACAGGACAAATGTAGCCACTGATGAGACTGACCACTGTTTACTTTTGACTTTGGCTGAATAAATCTGACCTAGATATTTATCATTCCTCTGTGCTGACTATAATATCCTCTGTCAGGAAGCAGAATATATTTGCATTAATCTTTTACACTAATTTCTGTGTTTATACTTTTGGAGCTGCAGGAAGTGAGCTACATTGACAGTTTCTGCTTTTATTCACAAAGACTCAGCTGCAGGAGGAAGTTGAAAGGAGACAAGAGGATATGCAGAAATATCTCAGGAACATAACTACAGAGCATGAGAAAAGGCTAACAGAAGTTCAGGGTGCAAAACAAGGTAATTGTCTGAAACAGATGTTCCTCTTTGGGTGTATCATTTAGGAGGTTGCTGCTTTTTTCCTTCTCAAGTTTTTCTTCTCCTTATGACACAACTCTTTGCAGGGGTACAGTTCCCTGGTTGCTGGTCACCATCCAATACCGCATCGAAATACCTATATGCCTTGATAGACAATGATTAGGTTTGGACAGCAGGGCTGAATACTATTCGTCATCTGAAATCTGCACGTTTTATCCACGTGGGATTAGCATCAAGAAAATGGCTGCTGTAGAGACGTCTGCATTTGGACTGTAGGCATTTAGCGTTGTAATCTACTCCCTTGCTGTGAACTCCTTTATGGGGGTGGACAGGCTATAGGGTGAAGGAAAGGGGTCTGTTCATGTAGGTAGCCACCTTCTTGCTCCCGAGTATGTGGCAACTGGGGTGTGTACTACCCAGTTCCTGTGAGTTTTGCGTATTTTGCAGGAGTTAAGTGAGGATTTGAGTATAAGCGTAAAGACGTCTTACTGCAATTATATAGGGCCTTGGTGAGACCACACCTGGAGTATTGTGTACAGTTTTGGTCTCCTTACCTAAGGAAAGATATACTTGCCATAGAGAGAGTGCAACAAAGGTTCACCAGACTGATTCCTGGGCTGGGGGTATTGTCCTATGAGGAAGACAGAGTAGACTAGGCCTATATTCTCTAGAGTTTAGAAGAATGAGAGGTGATCTCATTGAAACATACAAAATTCTTACAGGGCTTGACAGGGTAGATGCAGGGAGGATGTTTCCCCTGGCTGGGGAGTCTGGAACCAGGGGCCACAGTCTCAGAATAAGGGGACGGCCATTTAGGACTGAGATGAGAAATTTCTTCACTCAGAGGGTGGTGAATCTTTGGAATTGTCTAGCTCAGAGGGCTGTGGAGGCTCAGTCGTTGAGTATATTCAAGACAGAATTCGATAGATTTTTGGATTTTAAGGGAATCAAGTGATATGGGGAGAGTGCAGGGAAGTGGAGTTGAGGTAAAAGATCAGCCATGATCTTATTGAATGGCGGAGCAGGCTCGAGGGATCAAATGGCCTACTCCTGCTCCTATTTTTTATGTTCTTATGTAGGAATGCCATGCCTGCTCGTTTTTTGTGAGGTAGGTCAAAATTTTCTTGGATGGCGGAGCCCCTTTAGGTTTCGGGAGATTATTTTGGGTTTTGCATTGGGTGTTTGAGTTTCAGCAGGAAATGTGATGCTTGCTGTCTCTTCTATTTGATGCTTTGGGTGGGTTTCCTAGATGGAATTTGGGGTGTTCCTTACCTGGGTGGCTTGGAGTAGGTGACAATTGGGTGGTTGTATCTCAGTGCTTTTTGCACTCTGTTGGGGTAGTTACCCCTGTGTGTACAATAATGCAGTTTTCCCTATACCCTGTACCAGATTCCCTTTCCATTGTACTTTTTCAACCCCTCTTTTACATTTGATTTTTTGTCTGGGGAGTCATTTTCATCTTCTGTTCACCTTCAATCCTTTCACTCAGCTAAGCTGAAACAGTTGATGCGCTGTGGACTCCTATCCATTGGCTGATGGATCCCACAGGTTGTTTATGCACCTTTGGGATTGTACATACACCTTTATATCAGAACAAACTACATCTGTCTATTCCATATAAATAAAACTAATGCATTCAACCTTAAGTGTGAATGTTGCACTTTAGTGATTGGTTTAAGTATTTAATATCTGTTTGGGTAACCATGTTGATTTGCTCTAATATTTACACAAGTAGGGAAAGGTAACATAACCAATCAGAAACATGGACTTTTGGAAAACCCACTCCCTCAAATCAGGCAATTTTTTTACTCCAAATCCAGCAATCTGGGACCAGCAACTATTGCAAAAGAATCAAATGGCACACTTTTAAAATTTCCTACTGTCCTAATTTTCTTTGTCCGTTTTGGTCAGTATATACAAGAAAGAAAAAAGACTTAGATTTATATTGTGCCTTTTACAGACTCAAGAGCACCTAACATCCACTGAGGTACTTTTGATGTTTCATAGAATCATAGAATGATACAGCACAGAAGGAGGCCATCTTGCCCATCATGGTTATGATGTCCACTCGCCTGCTCTTTCCCAATAGCCCTGCAAAATTTTCCCCTTCAAGTATTTATCCAATTCCCTTTTGAAAGTTACTATTGAATCTGCTTCCACCACCCTTTCAAGCAGTGCATTCCAGATCATCATAACAGTGTTGTCACTGTTGCATAGTTCTACACCCTTACTCCCACTGTTTAAAAAAAAAATGCAGCACAGTCAACTCATCAGCTCATTTGTAAGTAAAATTGGGCTGGGTTGGGTGGGGAGGGGAGGAGAACAAGAATGGAGAATAATTTTCTGTTTGTGTGATCCACACTGCACAGCATTAAGATTCTTGATACTGTTTCTGCAGTCCTTGGCCTAAACCATGTCAAGTTATGTATTTTTAAATTCATGCACATTTTAAACGACATTAATAACTCTTGGTTTAACATTGGCCCGGATTTTGCAGTCAGCAGTGAACAAACTGCGCTCGCCGTTCATTACGCTGACAGCTGCCCACAGACTTTTCATCAGAGAGTTTGTTTGGCAGTAATTAAGACTTAGCACGCTGTTAAAAATTCACTTACTTGAATGAACAAGCCCTAACTTTTTCTGGCGTGTTTAGTATCTAGTGGGTAAATATTGCAACATCACGCCCTTCATGTGTTTGAATGTCGAATCTCTCCGCGAGGTACTGGTGTAGTGAAGATTGCGGGGGGGCAAATTGGACAGCAACTTCCTGATTTCCGCATTTAACTATGCATGTATGGACACCGGAAGTTGCTGCCCGATTTACTCCATAATAACGGTGAGTGTTGATAGCCTCACCATTGTTATTGCAAAATCCAGACCATTGCACCTGACTTAACCAAAGTTAACTTTTACATCCAGTTAGTAATGGAGATAATGCTTGCTTACTGTGAACATCTGAAGTTCAACGATGCAACCATCGCGAGAACTATGCATAGTTTATATCATTAGTGCACTGAACAGAATGTGACCGACTAATTATACACTTCAGTTAAAAAGCGTGTGCCAGCAGTTTAGCTGTACAGATAATAAACTGGGCAGCTAGTGAAACAATCTGACGATACTGCAAATAATGGAAACAGGCCTTTGAAGTAGCACTTTGTACCAGCTCAAGCAAAAGTGTCTTTTAACTGTTAATTGTGGTTATTATGTATCTTTTTTGTCTTTTAGATTTACAAAGTAAACTTCTGGTTGCCGAAAATGAAATTGGCAATAAAAACAAAGAGGTGCAGAGCTTGCACAGCAAACTCACTGATACCATGGTATCCAAACAGCAACTGGAACAAAAGATTGTGCAGCTGGTAACTGCAGATCAAAAGCGAGCTACTGCAGATGATGCTCTGAAGATGCAAGTACAGGTATTGGCAATCATGTGTTTAGTTGACAAAACTACACACAAGTTTGATTTAGATTTGATTTTCTTTCCTTCCAGAGACCACTAGTGTTCTCTCATTCTGTCTCCACCACCCCCACCCCCTCCCCAAAATAAAAGTGCAGAAAATATGAAGAAAATTTTCTCAAGCCATGTTGTAACTGTCACTTCTTGGCCAGTGATTCTTACTTATTATGAGTCCTTTTTTTCCCCAAAAAAATTCTAACTAGTGAAAGTAAAACTAGTGAAAACATTATCTGATTTTGTATGGTCTTGGTGTACTGAGTCATTGCATAATGATATGGATAGTTCAGGTTTTGTTCCTATTATATTCCATGTGCTGTTCCAGTCTTCATTAGTTGGATAAGGGAAGGAGAATTGAAGTGTGAATCAGCTCTGAGACTTGGCAAAATATTGCCAGAGGTCAAAAGAAGGTTACTTGGTGCCTTTGGCCAGGAATGGTGCACTGCGGGATTGTAGTTCTCTTCCTCCGCCCCCCTCCACGTGAAACAAACTTTTTTATATTCAGCACGCTGGCAGCATTTATCAATGGCTTTCATTTTTTTTTCAAAATTACTTGGGATGATTTAATCTTTACTAGCTGCTATAAAACTTGATTTCTATTAAGTAAAAGGAAAACTGCTACTATAGCTGACTTTTTTTGGAAAATGAATAGTGATGGGGCAATACTGTCAATGTGAAATGTATGCTGTGTATTGTAAAGCTTTCATGTTTAACAGCCATCTTGGCATTTGTATAGAATGTTGTTTAGTTGGAAGAACTTCTCAAGCCCAATAGATCTCTTTATTTGAAAAAAATCCAGGCAGAAATAAACAGAATACATTTTGCCGAGTGCATGCAGCACCATCTTCCCACTTGTTTTTTAAAAAAAAACACACAATTCAGAACAACTTTTGGAGGAAGTAAATTTTTAAACAGTTCTTACTTAGCTTCCACAAGCAGTACTATTGTGCTTTAATTCTATAGGATTTTATAAATTTTACATTGGGGGAAGAAACAAAAGCTAGCCAGAATTAAACTCTGATTTCTACCGTCCCCACCCCATGGATCAACCGCGTTCCATATGCACCTTGTGTTTACCTAGTTATAAAACTCTTGCCAACTGAGGCATGTCTCTTTTATTTGGTAGTTGATTCAGACATTGGTGTAGTCTTCAATAGAATTTAAAATTGTCTATCTTTCCATAAATAGCATAATTTCTACAAATGCCTAAAATTGATTAGTTGACCTCTGTGAAACTTCAAACTTCTGATTTGATTTGTAAAGTATGGAAAAAGTAACTGCTTATCTGCATTAAGAAAACTGCAATTTCAGTTGGTTTTTTTCTGCTCCTTCTCATTATACTTAACTGATCCAGTTAGATCTCAATCCTTCCATTCCTTTCTTGTTCCCCATCCCGAAAAAAAAATGCTTGCCTACTCCAACCAAGATTCATGCCTTTGAGGATTTTGGATGCAAGTATGCCAGGAAAGTGTAGGAGGAGCCCTGCATCTACTGAAAATAGAATAAACATGAGGAAATATATTCATCAGTGCAAGGACAGACATAATCAACATGTCAGGAAAGGGCATTAAAACAGATGGTTACATATGTTTGATTATTTTCATAATCAAAGTTTTGCATGTTTCTTTTCTCATTTCATTTTTCACCTGTTTTTCTCTCTGCTATGCTTGGTTTAAAATAAAAGGATCTGTTGGAACAGAAACAAACCACGAATGCTCAGATGCAAAATCTTCATGCCCAAATGGCATCACAGGTATAGTGACCTTTGAAGGTGTGAATTTCAGTTTATCAAGATCTAAATATGAATTGTCTTTAAATCTTTAAATTAAAAGTAATAGTATCAGACTTGCTTAAATAACCTATGCTCAATTCCAAAGATTTGCTGTTCACCTGTTTTCATTGCAGTAGTTTCACTCATTGGTTTACTGAGTTACCTAATTTCGACCAGGACTTTAATGGTCCACTACAGTTGCTCTGTGTTGCTGAGCTAGGATATTGAAATCAACCAGAGTTCCTATTTTTGGTCATATCTCATAGAATCATACAGCACAGCAGGAGGCCAATCGGCCCATTTCTGGTAATATCTCATAGAATCGTACAGCACAGAAGGAGGCCATTCGGCTCATCGTGCCGGTGCCAAATCTATCAACTGTGTCTGAAAAGCAAACATATGTGGATGTTGGAGGAGGACTAGGTTAGTTCAGCTGTGATGCCTCCACAGTTGAACAATCTACCAACATTGTCTAAAATCACATGTCCTTTTGGGCATGGTACTTGAATGCTGTTGGCAGCCCTAGAACATGAGCTTCAGCCTGCAGGAGAGGAAGGGAGAGAAAATTTTGAGGAAAAAAAAATGTGCTCCCTAAGTATCTTCCACAAATTATGGATGTTAACTGACATTCACCTGCAAAACATTGACATTGACCTACAACAGGGATGTTTAGTTTGTGGGAAAACGTTTAACAATGGTTCAGGGACAAATACTTTATGGTTATGGATCTGTTTCTTAATGGAATGGTAAAATTAAGGGGATGTGCAGTTTGTCAGTAGAAATGCTGATATTCATTTTAAGTTAGCTTTATGATTATCTGCTTATTGCACTATTTAAAAAAGAAACCAAAACTATTTGAGTGACTAAAATATTAAATCTGTTGAACTTTCACTTCAACTGGACAAAATCCACTTTGTTTTGCATGTGAGACTGAAGCTCTGTAGATTTATTGTATACAGTTTTTGTAACTTATATATGTTTTCTTTAATTGGGAGTTCCTAAATTGCTTGTATATTAAATATATATAATTCAACAAAAGATTGCTAACTTTGTTCTGTAAAATATTTGAGTATTGCAGATTTTCTAGAAAAATAGAATATTTTATGCCATTTACATAGCAATTCCAGTGTTATGGGCACATTAATGCAACCTTTGCATTTACTTGTCTTTTTTGTGGTGTTCTGTAGAAAATATGACCAATATTCAGAGAATTTAAAGTTTCTAATGTGCTCTATTTTTCAGATTGTGATCAAGAATGCAATCTGGCAAATTATGCATCTTTTTTCCTTTTTTTTATATGTAGGCTTCTGCAGCATGTGTAGTGGAAGAGTTGCAGAAAACGTAAGTCTAATTGAATTAACTCTTAGATTGTTGACAGCCCCATACTTGTATATTTAAAAAAAATGTAAACAACTGCTCTTGCAATCACAGCGGACCCTGCTCATCCTTGCTAGACCAGGCCACTGGGCAGCAGGGGAGCCCTGCAATGAGCAGGGTGGCACAACTCATTACTATCTGAATGAAGATGCATCCCCTTCTGTGGCGAAGTGCAATTCTCTCCACAAACGTGGGACATAACCCAATCAAAGAGTAATGTTTGGCCTTCTGTGGAACTGGAGAAATAGCCAGCCATTAATGTAATGTGTTTCAATTTAAAGGATTGCAGAGAAAGAGAAACAAATAAAGTTGATGGAAGAATCTTTAGAAGACAGACATCTTCATGTAACATGCAAAGAACAGGATATACAAGTAAAGTACTTTTTTAAAAAAAAACTAGAGCCACTTTCTTAGCACTTCCTAGTTGTCACTTTTGGGTTGTAGGTTTATCTGACCAGTTCAGCAGAGGTTGGCTCCTTTTCCAACGATACGAATGATTCATGTATCCTGTTCACACTTCTTTAAATGATGAAATTTTGCATCCAAATTGTCAAACGTTCTTAGTTTTGCATCTTCACATTCCTATTGTAAAATAAGATGCAAGTGTACAATGAGACAGATGACTGTTTTTGTTCTGCAGCCTTTAGTGAAAGGGGTGGGTCATTTTGACAGAGATTTATGACCTGGGAGCGTTTGTTGTTAGAACAATGACCATGGTCATCTGATGGACAAGTAAGAAAAGTAGCTTCGATCAGATTTATCAAATGCAGAATATGTATGTGGAGGTCCCATTTTAAAAATGTTTAGTCAGCAAAGATCAAATAACACTAGTGTCCTGTTTTGTGAAAGAAAGTTAATCTGAGAAATTAATATCCAGCAGGAAATGAACAGTAACTCTGAATGACCTTGGTCAGATTAGCTAGAAGGAGGTACTCAATCTCGTCTGGTCCCAGAATGCTCAATGAATGCAACATTTCTTCTTCTTTGGTGATGCACAACTCTGTTTTCTCTTCAGTCTATCATTCCTATATGTTTTATTCATTTGAGGCTTGCTGATCAAATTGAAAATGTCTAGGGGAAAATTACTGACCCACTATCCATCAGCTAACAAATAGTGTTACACTGATTTTATGTTCCTATAGGGTAATACAAAAGACTTTAAAAATAAAAATAACTTCCTGTTTGCCCCAGACCGAGACAAACCACTTTCGGGTACCTTTCCTGCAGATCTGCTCCTGTCGAGTCAGTGATTGGGTAGGTTGACTGAATCCCTGACTCTTTAATTTCAATAGAGGTCTGAACAGTTTGAACAGGAACAAAGATTGGATGGAAGCATTTGTAACTCTGACTTGAATAGTAAGGTGTATGCTGCAGAAGAATTGAGATGAGTGGGGCAAGAGGCCTTTTCATTTTTTTATAGTTATCTAAATTTACAGTTTTGAATACAACTGAATTCATAATCCATCGTGATTAAATGCAATCATAATGGCGACAGCTCTTGTGTCTCTGGGTCCCAAATTTGAAACCTCGCCAGACTGCATAAATGAAAGGGACTCGAGGAAAAATTAGTTTTGAGCTGTGTTAATTTGGCTACTTGTGGAATCATATTTGTGGAGTTGGGATTCTCTGGGGGTAGGATACATTGCTACGGTGGAGCTTTGTTTCTTATGATGCAATTCTGGGTATTGGCAGTGGAATGATATATTCTCCCAAGACTGACGGGCAACACGGTGGCATAGTGGTTAGCACTGGTGCCTCACAGCGCCAGAAACCCGGGTTCGAATCTGACCTCGGGTGACTGTCTGTGTGGAGTTTGCACATTCTACCCGTGTCTGCGTGGGTTTCCTCCGGGTGCTCCGGTTTCCTCCCACAGTCCAAAAATGTGTGGGTTAGGTTGATTTGGCTATGATAAAATGACCCTTAGTGTTAGGGGGGATTAAATTAGATATGTGGGGTTATGGGGATAGGATGGGATATGTTAGGGGGAATTAAATACGTGGGGTTACGGGGGTAGGGTGGGATATGTGTACTGTGGGGATTAAAGCAGGGACAGGGTACTGGATTTGGATGATCAGCCATGATCGTATTGAATGGCGGAGCAGGCTCGACGGGCCGAATGGCCTACTCCTGCTCCTAGATTCTATGTTTCTATGTTTCTATGTCTCATCTTGGGGGGAAAAAAAATCCATCCTTTTCTCTTTTTTTCTTCCACCCCCCCGCCCCTCCCTGAAAAGGTATACTCATATTAATTGATTGATAAACCAAGAATATAATATAGTGATGCTTCTGTTTTATCATGTTGTTTTCTTTAATACTTAGAGTTTGCAGAAAGACAAAAATACTTTAACGGCTGAAGTGCAAAAGCTGCAGGTTCAGACGTCTGAGCAGGTAGGATATTTTAACATTTAAAGTTGTGCTCATAATTTGGAGTTCCTGTTGAACAAAATAAGTTCAATTAACCTTTGACTTTGGAATAGGTACGTTAGTGTAATGGTTACAGTACTAGACTAGCAACCCAAAGTTTGAGTTCAGGTAGTGAAATTAAATTCAATAAATCTGTAAAACTAACCGCGAAAGCTGCTGGATTGTCCTATAAACCCAACTGGTTCAGGGAAGGGAATCTACCACCCCTACCCAGTCTGGGTTACACATGACATCAGTCCACACTTTGTGATTTATTCTTGCTATTCTCAGGGGAACAAGGGATGAGCAATAAATGTGGCTGGCATTGCTCGCATTCTAAGTGCACCATTTTAAAGTGCTTGTTTATTTGGCACTGGAGGATTTATGATTTGTATGTTTTTAATTCTGTGTTCCTATTTTCCGATTGCTAGCATGGTTTCTCAGAACAATGAACAAAATTCTGTAATTATAGTTCAGAATTGCTTATGTTGTAGGTTTCATTGCAGAACAGAAAAATATAAAAATGGGTGTTTATGGACTCATTTGCTGAATCTAAAGTAGCCCCATAAAAAAGCTTATCCAGAATGCAGCATGGAATTGCACATATTGGTTTGAAGGGACAAGTATATTGAAGATTTTCCCATAATTAACCATGATATAAGAGTATGCTGTTCAGAGTGATTACTTACTTTCGCATATTTAGACTTTTGGGAGGTTCTTTAAAAACTCCCAATTCTTATTACATATTTTTTGCATGCAGGCTTCAGCTTTATGTATGATGGAACAGATGCAAAAAGGGTGAGTCACCTTCTCATTTAGTCTAAACCAGAATCATTTTGTTGCACTTGTATGTGTTTGATATGTCTTTTTTTAACCAGTCTTCAAGAACGGGATGAAAAAATAAAAACAGTTGAAGAGCTGTTAGAGACTGGACTTATTCAAATGGCAAACAAGGGGGAAGAAATTGAGGTATGTCAAACATATCATTTTGATGCAAAATTATCCATCTCCGAGCAAATTGGTTTTGTAAAACAAATTTAGCTGTAATTTAAGCTACAGTAAACTCTTTCTTATCCGGCACCTATGGGACCAGGATGGTGCCGGTTGATGAAAAATTCTGGATAACAGAGAGGTATACCTACCAAGGCAATTTTTAACAAACAAAAATAAAAACCACTGACTAACTCGGCCACTGCGGGAGACTCGGACTCGGCAAAACGAGTGCTGGATGGATTCGGCAAGATTACCGGTTATCTATTTTGCCGGTTATTAAAGTATTCCGGATGATTTAAGTGCCGTTTAAACAAGAGTTTACTGTATCTGGTTTCTTGGTTGAATTTTTGTTTGTGGTGAAGTTAAATCATTTATAAAAAAAAAATTGGGTAATGTTAATGAGCGATTAGTTACTCCATGCAAAAGCAAAGTACTGCGGATGCTGGAAATCTGGAATAAAAACAGATAATGCTGGAAATACTCAGCAGGTCAGGCAGCATCTGTGGAGAGAGAAACAGTTGATGTTTCAGGTCGATGACCTTTTGTCAGAACTGGAAAAATTTAGAGATATTACAGGTTTTAAGCAAGTGCAGAGGCAGGGAAAAGGGGGTGGGGAGGAGAGGAAAGAACAAAAGGGAAGGTTTGTGATAGGCAGGAAAGATTAAATGACAAAAGGAATGATGGTGTGAGGCAGAAGGAGATGGTAATAGGATAAGTAAAGAAACAAAAGATGGGTCTAGTAGAGGTGTTAATCAGAATTGCACAATCATCAACAGCTGCCGTCCGAAAAAATGGGGGCAGAGGTTATGGTCTGAAATTGTTGAACTCATTGAGTCTGGAAGGCTGTAAAATGCCTATTCAAAAGATGAGGTGTTGTTCCTCAAGTTTACTTTGAGCTTCATTTTAACAGTGTAGGAGGCTGAGGTCAAAGTGGGAGTGGAGCAGGGAATTAAAGTGACAGGCAATCGGAAGCTCAGGGTCACGCTTCCGGACTGAATGGAGGTGTTCTGCAAAGCGGTCACCCAATCTGCGTTTGGTCTCCCCAATGTAGAGGCGACTGCATCATGAGCAGCGAATACAGTATACTAAATTGAAACAAGTACAAGCAAATTGCTGTTTCACCTGGAAGGAGTGTTTGGGGCCCTGGAAGTGGGAAGGTAAAAGGGCAGGTGTGCATCTCCTGCGCTTGCACGGGAAGGTGCCATGGGTTACTCCATGTATCACTTCTGGTCCTATTGTTACTTGCACGCCAGTAATGAAGAGATTGTCTTGTGTGTTTTAAGCTGCACCTTTTGCTGTAACTTGAACGTGGCTCCAGTTACAATGTTATTTAGGATTTAAACACCCTTTAATTTCAAACATTAGAATATAATAACCCAGTTAGCCTTGGTTGGTTGTTGGGATGGTAGAAGTTACACTTAATCACTAAAACTTGAGACAACTTGTGGTTCTGACTCATTGGGATCATAAATATTTTGGGAGTGGTGGAGGGAGAGAAGAGAAAACATGATCTTACCAACATGACTGCTATAGAGTTAATTTTCAGACTTCTGTCAATGATGCTCTTAAACTAGCCAATAAAAAGGGTGAGTGGCATGGGTTAAGCGCCTGTCCAGCTGAAATTGCCTTGTAAGTTAATCATGGTAGAAAATATGCTTTATGCCAATCTAGGAGTAATTAGTACATCCGTATCCTGCAGTGTTGAGCTATCTTCAGTTCAAAATAACCAACAGATGCCAAGTAGAGATGTTCAGCCATCCCCTGACCTAAGCAGAGAGTCAATTCCTTACCAGAAACACAATGATAAAATGCATTAAATGTAATTGCCTAATGGTATCCGCCTTGGCTCAGTGGTAGCACCCTTGCCTCCGAGTTAGAAGGTTGTGGGTTGAAGCCCCACTTTGGAGATTTGAGCACATAATCCAGATTGACATTTGTACTGAGGGAGTGCTGCACTGTCTGAGGTGCCGCCTTTCATATGAGGCATTAAACTGAGGTCCCGTCTACCCTCTCAGGTGGACGTAAAGTTCCCGTGGGACCATTTGAAGAGTAGTAGAGGAGATCTCGTGGTGTCCTGGCCAATATTTATCGCTCCATCTGGACATGTATCTTGTTGCTGTTTGTGGAACCTTGCTGTACGCAAATTGGCTGCCTTGTTTCCTACAATGCAACAGTGACTACACTTCAAAAGTTACTGCCAGTGAAGGTCCTGAGGTGGTGAAAGACACCTCAGTATAAATACATGTCCTTTTCTTTCCTTTACTTTGGAGCTAGCAATGCAGATTAGTTCCATGACGCACATATTTCTTGTGCCTGTGAGAAATTGTGGAAGCGAAAAATAACATTTATTCCAAGTTTTGTGCAAGCACCCATCTGTTGGTTGACAGAAATAATTTCTATACCCATTTAAATGCTAGCAAAAAAGTTACTACAGTCAGTTTTTTTCCTTTTTTGCCACTTTTCATTTCCCCTTCTCCCAGTCTGCTTTGCTGGAGTATAGCTTTACCCCTGTCAGGCATCTTCATGTGTCAGCCCAGATGTTCACTCTTTCCAGGCAAATAAGGGGCTTCCTGGCCTTGCTCTATGTCCACGCATTCCTAGCAGGGTCACTAGAAAGCATTCATTTCTAGAAGGCCTGTAGTTTTTTTTTTATTTCTCCCTAGCCACAGACAGTTGTGCCTCTACATTCACTCCTGCTGTAGATCAACTAATTCAGCACAGACTCTGGATTGCACAAGAGACTTTTTTGACTCAATTATTCATGGCTCAAGCTGTCAAAGGAGAGTTGGTGAACTTTCTTTACTGGTTGAAACAAAAACTCTTTGTCTTTCAGCAAGTATTACTATTGTGAAATGCAACTAGCTCAAGGATACTGCATTTAACTTTTGCAGTGGTAGCTTCACTTGATTTTACTGGCAATATGTGGTACAGTGACTGATGAGCTGGACCCACTTTTATTGCTAAATCTTTGTGGGGCAAGTAGGTTGAGTGCGCCACTCTTAGAATAATTTTCACAATGGAGGATATTTTTAATAGGCAATTAGATAGGTATTGATTGAACCCAGAAATTTCTGATTGTTGCACGTTCTAAATTGGACACATGAACCGACTTTAAATTCTCTTTTGTATTTTACACTCCATTTTCAAGGACTTGTACGAGGAAAATAGAACTTTAAAACACAAGATTCAAGAGCATCAAATTAAAATCGCTGAGCAGGTAAAGTATAGCTAATAGTTCATTTTATTTACAATTTCAAACCAAATTCTGTTGTGGCTTTGAACTTAAATTGTATAAGCTTAGAAGCATTTTGATATGTTTTATATATAGATCTTCATGTCTTGCAACTAGGGTGTACAGGCTGTGCATGGAATGTACATGTAGCACACTTGGAACGTGTTGAACAGGCCAAGTGTCTGTCACACTAGCTCAGATAACCACTGTTAGCCATACTGTATCACTTATCTACAAACAGATAGGATAAGCTACCAATCATGAGCTAACAGACACATAGTAAAAGCTACCAATTGTGAACCAGCTAATGGCCCAGAAATTAAAGACGGAGCCTTCCTGCGGGGGTAAGGCTTCCCCGCGATATCTCACTGCGCGCCTGCCTTTTCCTTCCGAGCTCGCACGAACTTGAGTTTCTAGACAGCAGCTGTGCAGTGTGTGCGTATCCCACAGACGCAGTTAATTCGTGCGAGCTGTGGGATCACGTGATTCAGTTAGAGCCAATGGCAGCACACCATCTTTCATTCATAGTTTTCACAGCAAGGGCTGTGAAAGCTATGAATACTATACCCCCCAAAAGAACAGCTGAACCTCAATTAAATTTTTTTTAAAAACCATCACATTAATAAAATAAGTATAGTTAAAAAAAATTAAGCACTTTAAACAAAAAATTAAATTTTTGAAAAAATTTAAAATCTTTTTAAAAGTTATAAAAAATAAACTTACCTTTCTTTAAAGTCTCTAAAAAAGATATACCTGTTGAAAAAAATTCAAAATAATACTTAATTAACTACTTACCTTGTTAAAAGAGGGTCTTTCGCCTCCTTTCTTTATGTGCAAAATCTTCCATGCTTACCTGCGCGTTCAAAGCACTAAGTGCACTGCGTGCGCGCAGCCTGTAGCGCGCACGCAGTTCACCTAGGGACCGCCCCCTTTTGAAATCACCAAGTGCCGGTTTTCAGTGCATGCGCAGTGCATGCTGGAAACCGGCAATTGGAGACAGAATACGCGAGAGTACACAGTGCGTACTCTCGCGTACTGATACTAATTTTTGGGCCATTATCTCAAACCCAAATAGATCCATTTTTTTCACTTTAACTGGCAACTGCCACAAAACAGCAATCAAATTGTTCTCACTATTTTCAGCCATCAATTTTCTTCACTCAGGTAAGTATGTACAGATACAAATATATGTTATCTTAACACATAATTATACAATTCTGGGGGGTTGTAATCATTAAATGTATTCAAAAATAACCATTTCATAGAAACATAGAATCTAGGAGCAGGAGTAGGCCATTCGGCCCGTCGAGCCTGCTCCGCCATTCAATACGATCATGGCTGATCATCCAAATCCAGTACCCTGTCCCTGCTTTAATCCCCACAGTACACATTTCATGATCAAAATGCCTGCAAGAAGTTTACCCTGCACAGTAGAACAAAAATAATTACAAATACTGAGGAGGTCTTTTGAGGGATTACTTGCAACTTAAACAAATTTTGTAAACTGATGCGTAAATACTACAGTCTTATTTATATATGAAGCAATTTTTCAATGCCAGTAAGGTATGTAATATTTTTAGTTTGCTTTTCAGTTATGTTGCTTTAAATTTGCTGTGAGATAGCAATGAGTGACCCACTGTGACTGGGGTGCAGGCAAACTGCAGTAAAGGTCAGAAACTCTGCTCCAAGTCCTGGATCACCTTTGTGCAATGCCACAGGAGATCTTCTAGTATTATAATAAAGAAAGGAGTCTTCTGATGGGCAAATAGTGTATTGCTATGTGTTTCATAAAGTTTTTCTAAAACATTTTTGTTTTTAAGCAAAGCTGCAAAAAGTGGACTTCTGTGCATTGACAAAGAATGTATTAAAAATCTTTTGTATGTTGCACTTCCTGTTTAATCACCCTTAATTATTTCCTCCTGTTGCACTATTTCTGTCACACCTTTCTGTCATATCTTTACGTACTTTTATGTCCTCCCCATCTCCAAGGTCTGTGGTGCTGTGCTCCGCACCTGAAGGCTACTTGGTCTCTTGTCTCTCGTGACTCCCTGTACCATGAACTTCCACCTGAACATCCCCCCCAGCTAGTGCCCTAATCCGAACTCCAATAAGAAATTATTGGGTATTCCTCAATTACCATGAGAGCCCCTTTAGGGAATCCCAGCTCAGCAGAGTTAGTGACTGGGAACAGGCTTTTATGTTGGTTCAATACTCCAAGCGCTCTTAGTTTTTTTTTGCGATTTCAGGAATGCTCGACCAACTTAGGCTGTTCCAGGTCACTGCTGGGAATAAGGTTTTTTAATGCAGAGGTGGGGTTCCCAAAACTATCTGGGGTTCCTCACATTATCTGGGGAATGCTATCAAGCAAGTATTGATTAAATAATAGAATTCTCTGGATCAGTGCTGGGGAAGCTGGTTTCTAAACCTTCTGCATGAGGATTTTTTCCCCCCCCCACCTTAACTTTTTTTTTCTTTGCCCCATCCTTTCCACATGCACATAATTATGGAATTTGACCAGAAAATCCCCTGTAACACTATACCATGTAATAAAAATGCACTCTAACGGCGGGGCTTTTTGGCAGTGCAGTACCAAAATCATATCTTCAGTGCTGAAATGTCAAACAGATTCCTGCTGGTGGTATTTCAGATTTATGCTAGTCTTTTAAATTTCACTCTGGAATTGAACCAGTTAACTGTTCATTTTGTGTGAAACTGTTGCTTTGCAATTGATCTGGGTGCTTTGACGTACATTTACCCTCGTTTCTGAGGCTGCTATTTATGTGGCATATAATAGTGCCTTCAAAACTGCCTTATTTCAGTGACAAACTTCTTTTGCCTATGCCTCTTTGTAAGCAAAACGAAATTGATCCACATTTATTTTGGAGACTGAATGTAATGGATTGCCATGGGTTATTTTTACATTTGATATTGACTTATGTATAAAGCACAATTTAGTTGCTCAACAGTGATGAAGTTGTGCTTAATGAAAATTCCTGTTATTGTGGCCTGTTGCTTACCTATTTACATTTCCATTATCTAGTTCCATGAGGGAGAATTTGCAAAGAAGCATGGAGCTAGAAATGGCTTTGATTTGATGTGTTAAGTTGCACCAAAATGAAGAGCTATATCGAGAAAATTGAGTGAAAGGCTAGAACGGGTGAAAGTGAAGGACTTGAGAGGCAGATCTCACTGAACTGGTCCAGCTTGTTCAATTTTTAAAACATTCTAACATTGAAATAGGGTTATGTTGTGATGATATAGAAGAGTGCACAAAAATGTTCAATTTCTCTTTATTAGGCAATGCAGTTATTTTTCTCTCTGTTCGTACTTGTAAGATAATTCAGAGGAAAGAGTTGCTGATAAATCTATTCTGTGACTTGATTTGAAGATAGATGAGTTTACTTGGACAATATGTCATGTTTGTTGTCCAAGATGGCTTCGTAGGGGTATTACTAATCCGTTTGGTTTTACAGTGGAAATAATGCAATATGTTTTTTGCTACCATGAACATTTTTAGGTTTCTTCTGCGTCCATGATAGCAGAACTTCAGAAAACGTAAGTACTATGTTATTGAGCAGTAGTAATATACTTCAGGGCTATTTTTTACATGTGCTCACAGCTATTTCTTCAACTATAGCATTAATGAGAAGAATGAAAAAATGGACTCAATTGAAGGTCTGTTGGAGTCAGAGTGCTGTAAAGTAGAAAACAAAGAGAAAATAATTCAGGTATTCAATCTTTAACTTCCTTATTTAAAAATGGATTTGTGCCAACCACTATGCATTCCAGTAATTTCCACGTTCCTGTAATTGCCCATACAGTGATGATGCGATTGTTTTTCAAGTTCCACCTGCTGTTTCTGCAGTGCCATTTGTAAGAGTGTATTTGTTTTGTCCTCAAAGGCTTTACAAAAGGAAAAAGAGATGCTCAGGGAGGAAGTACAAAATGCTCAGCAGGTAATGAATTGTCTCGATGTTTTGCATTTGACTCATAACGCAGCGCAGGTTTCCAATAAGATGCATATTAAAAGAGCCATGATATACCAGAGCCTTGCATAATTGATCTGTCCTTGTGTGTACTAACGTGCTAAAAAAATGCGGCAGTTTAAACTGCATTTGGTGGTGTTGCCTCCATTAAAAAATTTTGGCAGGTAAATATTTTCTCATTCTCTGGTTTTGGAAGATTGTCTGCATTGATGTAAACTTGCATTTAAGAAAAAAATTCTCCACTTGGTGACGCAAGATTGTTACTCTGAATTTTGATACAACTTCATTCTGAATCCATAGGTTTCTACTACACCAAAACTGGAAGATCTTGAGAAACTGTAAGTATTTTTTCAGTATGTTAAAGCATTAGTTGATCAAGAATATAGCTTCTCTGACTTCAGTTTTCTTTTGCTTAAAGAATTAAAATGCAAGAACAAGGAATTAAATCTTTGGAAACTGCATTGGCAGACAGTACAGAAGCAGCTGCCAGCAAGATGACTGAGATTCAGGTAACCCAAATTCATCATGGCAGAATTAGTGACCGTCTAATTTTGGCTTCTAAATCATTCTTTAAAAAGAAACTAGAAAGCGGGACAGAACAAAATCCCTTTTTTACAGTTACCTTTTTCTTCTTCTTCTTCCCTGTTCTCATCGGAAGTGAGAGAACAGGTGACCTGGTGTCGGGCACCACCAGTGTCTCATTCAACTGGCATGCAGTTACGTGAGATTACCTCAGCACGACCTTGCTTCCTGCAGGGAGCATCTGACATCATTCTAATCTCGGAGGCTGAGAGTGGGAACTTCTGAGCAGGAAATTTGTCGGTGCAAACCCATATCACACCTCTGACACAGCGACTGGTACTTCAGTGTGCTGCCTCACCACATTCCTCATTCATTATGCTGCTTTCTTTTTAAAAAAGAGTTAAAATCATTTTCTCTGCAAGGTTTCTTTAATGTTGGACCATCTAAAAACGATATAAACTTGTTTATGCATTCTTATACGGATATTTTATAATCAAGATTTTATATTCGCCCTTTAAATTTTTAATCAAGCTTACAATAGAATATGATTTATCAAACAAAGCTTTTTGTTCTGGCTGTCTTTGGCATGGTGTCAATTTATAGTGTCTTGCATAAATGCTTCGTACTAATTTAAAACTATGTTGAAGGGTGTAAATATTAAAACCATTACAGTACAAACATAGCTCAATTTATTGTTTTCAATGATATTTACATATTTGTCTGTGTCCATTATAGTTCAGGCATCATACTTTTCATTTGGCACTTCCATTGTGCATGTGAGGGCCACCCTTGTGAAAATTTTATTAGTCACTCCAGTGTACCTGGAAACAAATTGTTATGTCATGTATGTATTCTTCTGTGTTGACCGAATAATTCCAGATAGAGTTGAGTTTAGATATTGCCATGTTTACAGCCTAAAGTACATAGTCACCGTGTACATGCCTTCTATCCTGCCTGCTTCAAGAACTTAACCTCAAAATATTGTGAAGGTTATTATTGCTAGTTCTTAAGTTTTTTGTGTGCATTTCGCTTGGAATTTTTGTATTGCTTTTGGTTTAAAAACATTTTTTTGTTTTAAAAGGGTGTTCTGCAGGAAAATGATGAATTGAAATTGCAGATTCGCCATTTAGGTTTTGAAATCAGTAAGCAAGTAAGTAACTGCAGTTACTATTCAGTTTGTGTGACAGTCTCTGACTTGTACTCTACTAATTAACAGAATGCAAAGCTATATTGTCAGTTTTATTGATTACTGTTCTACAATGATTAGAGTCTTATCACTTCCAGATCTCTCCAGGACTCTTCTAGTTAATTCAGCACCATTCACTAAGTCAGCATGCTCTGTATTCTTTTAGCGTAATACTGATCTATGTTGAGTTTTATCTGGCGTAATTTTACCTGCTCGTACATTTTTTGCCCTCCTGTTGGTGACTGTAATTTGATTGCCTTTTTATCTCCAAAATCTGCAGGTTTTCAGTTGTTTTCATCTCTGCTTTTGCTTTTTTTAAATCATAAAATGTACCAAATAATAAGTATGTACAAGTATAGGTATTTTATAAAGTTTTTTTTAAACCAATAGCAGATGTGGCAAACTTTCCTTTTTAGTGTACTTTTATAAAAATTTAAAAAAAGTAGTACATCTAAAGGCAAGGCATTGTATATCCTTACTGTGGATCAGATAGTTCTGTAAGGAATTAGATACACTTATTCTTTAGTTTACAATTCGTCAAATTCTTTCCTCTTCATCTTCGTCTTCTTGGCCGTTATTGCCGTGAAGGCAAAATCTTAATCATCTGGGGAAAATGAGTCACGTGGGAATTTCTCATCCCCATGTAAAGAGACTAAACCAAGCTTTTGATGTTGACAAGGTTCCCAATGTCGCAGCCTGTTGGGTAGGCATAAACACGAACAGATAATAGGATTCCACTTCAATGTATCGGAACTGAAGTATTAGATATAACTTCGCTGGACATTTCATTCTAACCATGTCGATCAGTCCACATATTGCTACTTGAGCACGGCTCGACATATTTTGGCTAACCCTTGATTGTAGTCAAATGGGTTGCTCCTTTATCAATGTATAGTACTTTGGAAGAATTGCCAATACTAACTGGAGAATAAATTATCATCCCACAATAATAAAAATAATTTCAAATATTCTGCAACAACTGGTGATGTTTCAAGTTTTCACAGCAGAATGGCCTGGGTATGTCTGAAACATTAAGATGATTTTTTTTAGGTTCTTGTGCATAAGTTTTTTTGTGCCAACTTTCTCTCTTCCTTAAGGCATTGATTCCTTGCTTGGGTACAGTGCTTGTTAATATCTCACCCAAGTGACCATTCTTTATATGTGAGCCTTGGTGTAGAGTATGTTGGCAGTTATTCATTGTGGGAGTCCTCACAGAAGAGTTTAATCCTATCTTCCCCTGATTTCCCCCACACGTACATATTTCAGCAGGAATCACTATATAATCGAGTAAAAACTGTAGGCTGGAGACTTCACCAAAATTGGTTTGCCTTTATGCCTTAGATAATACTGTCTCAAAACCTCATCCTGTATATTATATATATGTAACTAAAGATTTTGTGATTGCTGTTGAATTGATCAGTACACCACATGATCTTTGCAACCTGTAAATTATGCTCTAAAATGTTTTTTTGCCCTTCATAGTATGTAGAATTTTACTATAGTAAATCACTTGGTAGAATCCAATTTTGAGATAATTGGTCTTATGTTTGTTTAGGCTGATTCTGTATTCGTGGTGGCAGAACTGCAGGAAACGTAAGTACTATATTAAAATAATTCAAGAAAACCGTTTGAAGTCACGTGGTTACTAACAGTTATTTCTACTGCTACAGTCTTGTTGAGAAGGATAGAAAGATCAAGCAGGTTGAAGACCAGTTGGAAAAGGAGTTGCTTAAATTAGAAAACAACGAGCAAAGAATTCAGGTATTTGAATTTTTTTCTTCTTGATTTTACATATACCATGTTGCATTATCTATCTTGTTACTGTGCAGTGCTGTACTCGTGCCATGAAGTGATAATGTGCTGGTTAACAGGTTGTGTATGTTTCACTGTGGTTCATTTATTACAATTTGTACAATACTGTCTTTTTTCAAAGGAGTTGCAAGAAGGACATGACTTGCTCAAGAAACAAGTAGAAAATGTCCAGCTTCAAAAAGCGGAGCAGGTAGTTATTCTATTATGAAATTTGCTTTCTTGGTGTTTATATTTAGCACAGCAAGGCTTTTGGCAAATTCATAGAGGCTTTGTAATAGGGTAAGTTTGCTCCTCTAGCCCTATGTCTCTGCTTGCACACTCTGCCCTTGTGACTCTGTCTGCCTCCTCCCTCAGCTTCATCATCAGTGGTGAACCTTTAGTCATCACACCCCTAAATTTTGTAATTCTCTCTAGACCTTTCCAGCTTGCGACATCACTCTCCACCATCAAAAGTCACCGCGAAGCCTATCTTTGACCATCAGTCACTTCTATCTTCACTCACTTTCTCTAATTTCTCAGTGTTCATTCCATAGCCTTGTGAAGGGCTTTGGGGATGTTTTGTTATTTTAGAATGCTACTTAAGTGTAAATTGCTGCTGTTGTGTCAGTATCCTATGGAATGAAACACCAGTTCAAATTGCCCTTTATGAAAAAGCTGACACAGAGCATGATACCTTTACTTTATCCTCCTAAAGTAGAACCCAGAAAACCTCATACCTAGATGGGCTTTATTATGTAGAAAAATGATTACTGATCTACTTAGTAAATTCTATTTATCTAAAAAGCTTCTAATTTGGAATCAGAATAATCAATTTTCTTGACCCATTTGCAGTGTTCTACTTCTTATTCTCTTCCAAGCCAGCTCCAAAAAATAACTTATTCTGACTTTTGTTTTAAAAAGAGGTTCTTTGTGCAGTATTTCTCTATTGCTGCCAATATCAGGACATGCATACAAAGTGAAATAGGCATAAACTAGACATACTGGCCCAGAATTTACTGAAAAAGTAACAGCGTGTGAACAACGTACGCCGTTATTAATGTGCAAATCAGCCAGCAACTTGTAGCGAAGAAGAGATTCGCAATTCATTGGGGTATCTCTTCCTCGCTGCAAGTTGCTGGCCGATTTGTGCCGCTCCACCATTAGCTTCACGAAAACAGCATCTGGCCCTTAACCTCCCTCTGATTTTTATGAAGTTGCTGCATTTGCATGTTAATTGTCCCTTAAACGTGCCACAAAGTAATTAACAGCGTTAAGTAGCATTTTAACGAGGTGAAAATTGTTGATTGCAAATCAAACTCTCTGGCGAAGAAAGTGAACAATTAAGTGTGGAATCTGATTCCTTCAGGTTATTATTGGAGATTTTAAAAAAAAAGTCATTTTAAATTTACTTTTTTTTCTCACTTTTCCTTTCTGTCTCTCTTTCTCTCAATCTAATCTTTCTTTCCCTCCTTTTATTTCTCTTTTTGTACCTGATTTGACATTGAATTCACCCTGCTTCTCAGTCCTTCCTCTGTTTGTTTCTCAATCCGTAAATCTCATTGGTTAAGGAGATAGACTGTTTGTCCCAATGTTCACCAAGGTCCCAGATGCCCTGTTGCCCTCGCTATCAGCTCACAATTCCAGCAACTTTGTGGGCAAACATTTTTTAAAACCTAAAACGTGCACAAACAAGTCTGACTGACGGGCACGCTCCAGCAAAACCTGAGCCACAACGTTGGTGTATTTCATTCTTTAGCATGGGTGATGCCTTCAGCTATTTATGAATACATTTTCCATCAATTTGTTCTTGCCCAAATCTAAGAAAAAGTGAAATTTTTCATTGTTTTATTCATCAGTATTTGTTATTGAATTTTCAGAAACCTGTATTGGGGTCTGTTGTTTCATGTATGTTGTATTAAAATAAACAGGACTAGCTCATATTTTAAATGATTTTTGTGATGAAACATATAGATCTGCGTGACATGCAGGTTAATAATGCTGTTTAAATTCTTGATGGAATTCTTTGGAGTTCGGATGTATTTTTATCTTTTAAAATCTCTCCATTTTTTCCAGAAAGTTGTAATATTAGCAAAATATTTTTTTAGCTTGTTGTAAAACATTTTGAGGATAATTATTTTCTGGCCTAGAAAGACTGTCCATGTTATAAAATTGTATTTAAACATGTATTTTGTCTATTTTGTGAATTTTTATATCTTTAGGTTTCCACTAAAACAAATCTGAAAGAAGAATCCCAAGTTATGTAAGTACACTTCAAAATTGTTTTTAAAAAAAAAAAGTTTTTTTTAAATAATGCACAGGTTATCTGACCTTGATTTTACTTGCAGACTTGAAACAAAAGAACAAGAAATTAATAAGTTGAAGGCTACACTGACAGATAGTAGAGAAACAGTTGATAGCTATTTGACAAAATTGCAGGTAATCTGAGGAGTACTGTTCACTATGACTGACTGACTGAATTTTATAGTATATAAGCTATGATTTAGTTTGTAGCTCAAACTAAAATCCCCTTTTACTTTTTTAAAAAAAAGGATCTTCAGCATCAAAACGCAGTCCTGAAAAATCAAATTCGGCAGTTGTATGATAAAACCAATGAACAGGTAAGGCTTTAGTCAAGACGGTACGCTTTATTCACCTCCCTTGTGTATCTTTTATAACTTTATATTTACGCAATGTCATTGAAGTATTGAGAATCTTGAATAAGTATGATATTTCCATCTTACCTTGCTATAATGGCTGATAGTTTTAAGACGTCAACATTTTGTAATCAAAACTGAGAATTTTTGGAACAAAAGAATGTAACAGTGTTAGTTTTTACACCACTGGGTATTGGAATTTCCAAGTATGAGAGAAGTATTACGCTCTACACAGGGTCTCTGGATCCTCCGTGTTGCTGAGGTAATAAACTTCATTGGGAATGTTATTCAAATTGACATAAAACCATTGACTGACTGGCCAAGATCTTTTAATGCCCATGCTATTTCAATCCCACACAGCCAAAGAAGAATGTTTCTCTCTCTTTAAAGTTCTCTACTCTGGACATAAGAACATAAGAAATAGGAGCAGGAGTAGGCCATTTGGCCCCTCGAGCCTGCTCCGCCATTCAATAAGATCATGGCTGATCTGATCTTGGCCTCAACTACACTTCCCTGCCCGCTCCCCAGAGCCCTTGACTCCCTTATCGTTCAAAAATCTTTCTATCTCCACCTTAAATATATTGAATGACCCAGCCTCCACAGCTCTCTGGGGTAGAGAATTCCACAGATTCATGACCCTCAGAGAAGAAATTCCTCTTCATCTCCATTTTAAATGGAGTATAATGTGGGAAAATGTGAGGTTATCCACTTTGGTAGGAAAAATAAAGATGGATCTTATTCTGAAACTATGCCCGCTAGTTCTAGATTCCCCCACGAGGAGAAACATCCTCTCTGCGTCTACCTTGTCAAGCCCCTCAGCGTCTTATATGTTTCAATAAGATCACCTCTCATTCTTTTAAACTCCAATGAGTATAGGCCCAACCTGCTCAACTTTTCTTCATAAGACAACCCCTTCATCTCAGGAATCAATCTAGTAAACCTTCTCTGAACTGCCTCCAATGCAAGTATATCCCTCCTTAAATAAGGAGACCAAAACTGTGCACGCAGTACTCCAGGTGTGGTCTCACCAATACCCTGTACAATTGTAGCAGGACTTCCCTACTTTTATACTCCATCCCCCTTGCAATAAAGGCCAACATTCCATTTGCGTTCCTAATTACTTGCTGTACCTGCATGCTAACTTTGTGTTTCATGTACAGGGACCTCCAGATCCCTCTGTACTGCAGCATTTTGTAATCTCTCCCCATTTAAATAATTTGCTTTTTTATTTTTCCTACCGCCTCACATTTTCCCACATTATACTCGATCTGCCAAATTTTTGCCCACTCACTTAGCCTATCTATATCCCTATGTGCCCTCTTCACAACTTGCTTTCCCACCTATCTTTGTATCATCAGCAAATTTGGCTACATTACACTCGGTCCCTTCATCCAAGTCATTAATATAGATTGTAAATAGTTGAGGCCCCAGCTCTGATCCCTGTGGCACCTCACTAGTTGCAGTTTGCCAACCGGAAAATGACCCATTTATCCCGACTCTCTCATTCCTGTTAGTTAGCCAATCCTCTAGCCATGCTAATATATTACCCCCAACCCCGTGAGCTCTTATCTTGTGTAGTAACCTTTTATGTGGCACCTTATTGAATGCCTTCTGGAAATCCAAATGCACTACATCTACTGGTTCCCCTTTATCCACCCTGCTCGTTACATCCTCAAAGAACTCTAGCAAATTTGTCAAACATGATTTCCCTTTCATAAAACCATGCTGACTCTGCTTGACTGTATTATGATTTTCTAAATGTCCTGCTATTACTTCCTTAATAATGGACTCCAGCATTTTCCCAATGACAGATGTTAGGCTAACTGGTCTATAGTTTCCTGCTTTCTGTCTCCCTCCTTTCTTAAATAGGGGCGTTACATTTGCAGTTTTCCAATCCGCTGGGACCTCTCCAGAATCCAGGGAATTTTGGTAGATTGCAACCAATGCATCCACTATCTCTGCAGCCATTCTGGACATATATGCCCACAAAACAGCATGCTGCTCCCAACTTGTACACATCTTAACTGGGAACCCCAAAGTGCTAATGTATTCTCTTATAAGTACCATGTGATAGAACTGTATAGTGACTTTACAAAATCTTTATTTTTTATAAATAAAAGTTTATTTAAAAATATTGTTCATTCGAGCATGACTATAGGTAGTTTATTTGCAGGCTACGTCTTGTATCAAATATTTGTTCTGATATGTAAGTTGCTGACTTGCTATTGCGGTGGTATGCATGCCTTGTATGTATAACTTTGGGTTTTGATTGTAAAGCACTTTTATTCCCTTGAAACAGGACTCTGCACTGCTCAAGAGTAAAGTACTGCTGAATGTGTAAGTGAGCCATAAGACACAATTTTACTTTATCCTGTTTCATAGAAATTTTTATTTCCATAATGATAACTTGGCACGATCAGATAAGAATCACAGTTGCCTTCTCATCAGATACTGGCTTAGTTTAATTTATGCAAATGCCAAGTGGAAAATTATGTCCTACTTAATAATGCACTACTTCATTACACAAATATATTGTGCTATTAGTTTGCCAGGTCTTGTCAGCTGACAGGCTCCTTTCACAAATAGATCTCTTTACTTTCTTCAGTGCTTAAAGGGTTAATTGAGGGAACTGGTGGTAAAATGTTTTTTCATGCTCTTCTTTTGCCTCTTAATGCCCAAGTTTAAAAACCAACTATACTTCTGGGATGAAAGTCTCCTCTGGCTGTATGGGGCCAGTGTACAATGAATTTGGGCAATCTCAATGTAGTCCTATTGGAGGTGGACCTCTAGCACAAAATTGTGTCTAATTCTGCATTAAAGTGGCAAATCAGGCCACAGAGTGTGGAAAATGGGGAAATATGGGGGGTAGGGAGAGAGAAGTGTGAGTCGGGGTAGGGAGAGAGAAGAGGAAGAAGGAGTACTGTTCCTCTGATAATTAAGCTAAGCCACATTGGGTAGATAGGAGGAGTTCTGCATGCAGCAGTGCTATTTCTGACTTAGGGTACTGCTTGATGCTGATAGGTGCCTGAAATTGTCCCAAGGTACGTTAGAGTGAATTAATTTTTCCCCTCTATAGATCACATATGTGGCATTTGTTTTCTACATTAAAGGTGCATTCTAAATACAACATGGTTTTTGAAACAAGTGTTTCACTTTACCCTACAATCTTGTTCACAGCCTATCCATAGCACGTAGATTACTTTTCAGTCATCATGATGCCCTCTGAATGTGGTTAACTGTCAGTCCTCACCGCTGCCTTGATACTAATCGTTCTTTCCTATTCCACCCTCTTCTTGGCAGCCCACTTTCAACATAAGATAATTACAGATGAGGAAAGCCATTCCGCCTATCGTATTTTATCCATCCAGAAAGACCCTACTATTTCCCCCCATTGAGGCATCTAATGTTAAATGATTCCAGGTTTTTCGCATCCACTACTCTATCTGGAAGTCCTTTCTATGGGTTAATCACACTTTGTGTGAAGAACCCCCTGATAACAGTCTTAAGTTTACCTTTTATTAGTTTGAGCCCATGTTCTCTTGACCTACTCTTGCAATTTAATTTTAAATGATTTTCCAGACTTGTCTTTTCCGTATCCTTAACTATCTCATTTAACTCTAAAACATCATCTCCCAGTTGCCTTCTCTGCAGGCTGAAAAGCCCAAGTTTCTCCTTTCTTTCCTTACAACTAAAACTTTCAGTGTAATTTTATCCTAACCTGCTGTTGAAGTCCATATTTATCCCTCAATCAATATCACTAAAATAGATGATCTGGTCATTATCACATTGCTGTTTGTGGGACCTTGCTGTGTGCAAATTGGCTGCCACGTTTCCTACATTACAACAGTGACTACACTTCAAAAAGTACTCCATTGGCTGTCAAGCGCTTTGGGACGTCTTGAGGTCGTGAAAGGCACTATATAAATGTAAAAGTCTTGCTTTCTGGTCAAGTGCCAGGATGAGTCTTGCCTTTGGATATGGTACATGCATCCTTCCTCAGCAGTTACTGTCTACAGTAAAGAAAAACCAAAGTAGTACTGTAAAGGGCTATATGTGCAACATGGAAAGGAAGCTGAAATGATGAGTATTTAAAGGCAGAGCCATTTGATGTAAAAATGCTTCCCTGTGCTTTTCCCCCTCAAATCCACCCCCATGCAAAAAAAAAACCCGTGTGTGGTTGTGACCTTCATTGTATAATTAATGATTATATTGATTTTAAATGTAAAAACATCGCTGTGCAACAATTCACATTCAGTACTGTGGGCAATCATTTGCAGAAGGGAACAGAATTCGATGCCAACATTTTAGTTATTTATTTCTTTTTAGACTTTCAGAAAAAGACCAGGAGATTGATTCTTTGCACCGAGAAACTGAATCACTAAAGGCAGCTGTTAACCAGCAAAGGAAGAAAAACAATGTAAGTGTAACTTTAAACAATGATTTGTGGCAGTTGTTTGCACTGCAACAGATCTTATTAAATATTCCTGACAGAGAGCTATTGCAATTCATGTTTTAGAAGGCAAAGAACAATATATATACTATTTAATTCTGTGAACTTCAGGAATTGCTATTATTGTCCAGTAAGAATTTATTAACTAAATTCAGAGAGAGAGGTAAAATCTGTATAGAAAATGGGTGTATTATTTTCCTTTTGAGAAGCTTAGGTTGGGGTCAATGCACCAGCAAGGTTAAAAGGAATAGGTTAGTGCGATGGAAGTAATTGAGATGGAGATGTGAAGCCTGCGTTTTAAATGTCCCTACATTGAAGAAGGGAGGGAGATGAGTGACAAATTTAAGTTTTATTTTTCCACAGAGGAGAAAATGTATGTAGGACAGAGTATTTTGAATTTAGGGACAGGAAAGTTCCGAGCAGAATGACCATATGATGAAACAGATGAGCATTTTCTTGTATCCTGTCCAAGAGTATCGGAGAAGAGCAAGAGCCTTCCTCGATGTGGAAGAACAGTATTCAAGTGTTGGATAGTTAGGAATTATAGGGAGTTCTAGAGTTGTCAATCCTCTCAGATTGGTCTGGAGTCTCCCACAACCGAGGATTGATAGCCCGAGCACTGCTGCTAGCAGCCTGGGGCAAAAGTACTTTGTGTTGATAGTTCGCGCCTGCGTGCCACTATAGTCCGGACCTGTATTCTACACTGCTATTGGTAAATAAATCCTAAATCCACCAATAGCTGCTCAACATTCAACAAACGTCACCGTTGCCCACATTTTTCCAACAGTGACTGGGGTCACCTCCTTCTATACAACTTGGTGCTTGTGGGTTTTTAAAAAAGTTTGTAAACCTTAATCCTAACTTTTCAGTTTCAGGTGAAGCGATTTATGTCATGTGGCTGCCACTTGGGACATATCCTCCCTGTAATTTTAACAGTATTATCATAAATATTGCAGCTGTAATATATTGTGAGCACTGTGTATATATGTGTGTGTCTATATATACGGTTGAGTTTTCTGCTCCTCGTGTTGTAACTCTTATTGTGGAACTGAGGCGAAATAGGTTAGTTTAGATGATCATTACAGCCTGTAAGTATATTGTTTCCAAACCAAACTGTTCTTGTTTTGTCTTGGGAATCGAGGCATCTATACCAATCATCACAATGAACCTCTAGAATGAATAACAAAATAGTGCTGTCCTTATTGGGAATAAAGTAAAATTGACGCTCTGTGCCTGTTTATAGCTACAAGCTGTTCTCTTTCTGGAGCACATGCCAACGATCATCTACCAATCACTCGCTCTTTAGGTAGCAAATAGAGCTACAAAAGCTGGCAAAACAAGCAAAGGGTGAGGCAGAAAATTGGAACTTTCCCCTCTTTAAAATAACTGGCCTGTTTTATATCCTCTCGCACTGACCCATGCTGTATGTTTACTGTATCAAAACCAAGTACGTGCCTTCTCAGTTGGTACATGTTGCCAACTTCTGTTGAAGGCTTTAAATATTTTGCAAAACACCATAGCCAATTCATGATCAATGAACACAATCAATATTATAAAATGCTCATCATTGAAACATGGTGCCACTGGCACATTTTCCTTCGGTTCTCAAACAGCACCTGCAAAGAGCAACTGAACCACATTTCCTGTGTTAGTCAGGAGAAAATTGAGAAACAGAAAAAGCTAAAGAAACATGACCACTTCTGATCAGGAATTGCTGATCTATGTACATGGGCCTTATGAATTGGATGTCCACCAAGCGTTTATCTCTTTCCACCCACCCCACCCTTCCCATCAATACCAAGCACTGATGCACACCCTCTAGATGGACAGCAGAGCATTTCACATCGAGGCTAATTCAACAGATCCATTTGTGCTATGACTGACCGTGTTCCTTCTGAGAAGAGGAGGCTGGACCCCAGAAGTCAGTAAGTCCACAGGGTCAACCAGAATGTCCCCATCAACTTAGGCAACCTTACGCAGTTGCAAGGCAGGGGAGGAGCAAGGAGGTGGCCAGCTGTCTGAACACTGATGAAAGAAAGTTCTAAAATTTAAAGAGATATTAAATGCAGTTCAGGTTTTCCATTGGAGATATATATAATAAACATAAATATAAAAATTGAAGCTACCTTGGGTATAAGCAGCCATCAGCACAGTGTCATTGCCTCAATGATGTTGAGTGTAAACCAGCAGGTTTGTCGGAAGTAATCCTGATGAGGAGAAATGACTTTTATTGAGGAAGAGTTTATCCTAGGAGCCAAACAGTGGAGCAGATAGCAGGAGACAGACATTGATTTTAGCCGGGACAGTCATGGGGCTGCTATAATTGGCATAGCCACCCTGGATTTGGAAGGGAAAATTGCTCAGGGTTCCTATTTCTCAACATTATCCATGGACTCGTGCTACAGGTGTTGCTAAAGCTGGTTGAGAGAAATTAAGTAGATCAGATAGATGAGCTAGATGTGGCTGAGCACCTTAGATGTAATGAGCACAATAGTACAAGATTTGCAACACAACTAGAAAGCTCAGTACAAAAATGACAACACAAGGTTCGATCAGGCTAATTGGGGGAGGATAGCAAACTGTTAGAATGGATTAGAAGGGAGAAAACATTGAATAAGAGTTTAGGGCAGTTTCCCCCCCCCCCCCCCCCCTGCCCTGAGTGATGGGAAGCCACAAGACTCCGTTCTGGGACCACTTTTGTTCAATGTGTACATTAGTGCTTTGGATGTTGGCCTAGAGGGAGTGCTGCCAAAATTTGCAAATGATACTGAAATAGGAGGTATGGTTAATTCTTTAGAGGGCAATAAAAAGGTGTAATGGGATATTGCTAAGGTGGGGGAATGGGTTTAAAAAGTGGCAGATGGAATTCATTGTCACTAAATGTGAGGTGATACTTGATTTAAAAAAAAAAGTGCTGTAATTATACTCCTGAATGGAAGTAGGCGCATTGCTGTGGAAGAGCAGAAGGATTTGGGGGTACAGGTTCACAGGACAATAATGGCAGCACCTCATGTTGGTAAGACTGTAACAGGAAAAAAGCTAATGAAATTCTATTTTTTATCATGAGCTATAGAGTATAAAAGCCAGGAGGTAATGATGAACCTATAGAATGCCGTAAGACCTCAATTAGAGTATTGTGTGCAATATTGGGTTCAAACTATAGGAAGCATGTTGAGGCTTTACAGAGGGTATAACACAGATTCACTAGGATGCTTCCTGGTGAGGACGAAGAAAGACTTGAAAGTTGGGTCTTTGTTCATTAGAACAATGCAACATTATGATGGAAGTGTTTAAAATTATGAAAGGGTGAGACTGAGTAGTGTGCAGCAGATGGTTTCCAATAGTTTAGGAGTCCAGAATGAGGGGCGATAGATAGAAGATTAAATGCAAGAGATTTAGAAAAAGAGGAGGAGAGACTTCTTCACACACACTTGAGGATGTGGAATTCACTTCCAGGGTTAATTATTGAAGCAGAAACTATCAGCATTCAAAATTCATATGGAAAGATGGATGAAAGAAAAGGGGATAATGGGATATGAGAACAGAGCAGTTAACTATGATGATAAAATGGTTGCTCGCATGGAGGATAAATACCAATACGGACTGCTTTGGCTGAATGGCCTATTTCCATGTTGTAAATTCTATCTATTTGTATGACGTCATGAGTAATCAAGCCGTACAGACCAAGGTCTCCGGTTCAATCTCTGGGTGTATTGATTTTAGCTGGGACAGTCTGCTATAATGGGCATAGCCACCCAGGATTTGCAAGGGAAAATTGCTCAGGGTTCCTATTTCTGAACATTATCCATGGACTCATGCTACAGGATCGGGCCCACTTGTGTTGCGCCACCAAGGTTGACTACCCTCCCATCGCATACTTTTCAAGGTTTACACATAAATAATGGCCACTTGGGAGAGGTACTGAAGAGCAGGCCATCTTCCCAACAAGGGCTCCACTCCTTGGGGAGAAAATTGGTGAGATTGTTTTCTTTAATTGTTGCCGTATTAAACCTGTTCGACGCATTTAGTAGTTTCCAAAGATTCCATCAATACTTTGGATGGCCTTTACTGATCACAGAAGGAGCCCTTGTTCTATCTTTCACCTTGCTGTAGTGAACATTCAGCTGACCCCCCTAATAATGCATTCTTGCACAGGTCTACTGTGTGATCTTTTGGTACTTTTTCCTAACTTAATTACTGTGCCTATTCCATTTGTTTTCTTGAAATAAAACTGCAGTGCTGGAAATGCATAGGTTAGTTTGCTTCTGAAAGAAATGTTAACTTGTCTTTTTCAGATGCTGTTGTGTAATTCTAGCATTTGCAGTTTATTGTTTTATGTTTTCCTGTTCTGTACTGCAGTCCTATTGCCTTGGATTCAACTAACACTTGGCATCAGTAAAATTGTGAAAACCTGTTTTCCTCTTTTGTCAACAACAACCTTTCTTTCAACAGTAGATGTAAACTTTTGCTTTTTTTTCCCAGCTTTGTCTTGCTGACGAATGGAGCAAAGTACTTTATATGCATTTAGTGATTTACACTTTAAATTCACAATTGTTAATCCCCAGATTTTTTTAAAACATCTAATCATTTACAAAATTTCTTGGCTGAACTGAAATAGTTCTTTCTAAAAATAATTAGGAACTTCGGGAGAAAAACTGGAAAGCAATGGAAGCATTGACATCAACTGAAAAAATGTTGCAGGACAAAGTGAACAAGACAGCCAAGGTTGTAATAAATGTGAAAATGTTTACAGTAGATCATTTCTGCTGCAATCTGAAAATTGAAATAACTTTAAATTTAAGACACTTGTACCTAACCATTCTGCACTCTGCTTGTTCTGCTCCTTTCCTGGATCTTTGATTTCATGTATGCATGTCTGTTTTGTTGGTCTTGTTATAAATTTAACGTATAGGATCATCTTATGCTGTTTTGCTTGCCAGTTTTTGTTTGTTACCCTCTTTGGGCTTGCTCGTTCTTCTTTATTTATCTCTTTCTTCCCCCCCCCCCCCTCCCCCCATATCCTAAGACAGTCAGCCAGCTAGTGTGCTTCCAGGCCTCTACCAATATTGCTCTGTAACTGGCTGCTTGGAAGTATATGAGGCGACTGCTGTGCTTTTTGTCCCCTTTCCTCTCACTGGGGGGAAAAAAGTCTCCCCAAAATACCTCCTAGTGCACAGCTGAGAATAAAAAATCAAGGGTGCAAATCACACCCCCTATCACTGTGGCATGGTGTATTGGTATACCAGTGTGCTGTGCCACTGCTTGCTTGCTTGCTGGCCACTTGAAGCACATAATTTAATGGATTACTGTAACCTTCAAATGTATTTATTTATCTCTTGGAACAGGAGAGTAATCAGCAAGTTGTTGCCATACAGTCACGGACTAGAGATGTTCTGAAAAAACTGTTTCCCAGGGTGTTGGTGGCTTCTAACTCGGTAATTGTTCTTTGTGTAACACGTATAAAACCACTTCTTCTTTGTCAAATGAACAAGAATGATTGATTGAAATCAAATAATATTTCTTTAAGTTGTCTGAGACTTTTTTTGCATTTTTTTATTTTTAAAGCTTCTTTCGGACATTTGGTTCTGGCATGTGTCCTTTTTATGTTTTTAAATGCGTCAGTAAAGAAATGCAGGTTTTTTTCCTGAAATGTTAGTATTTTCTAAGAATCATTATTGATTTCCAGTCCTGACTATAGAAACTTAATTTTGTTTAGTTGCACTCTGTTAAGGCAAATCGAAGACTGTACTCAAAACTAGCCACCTTTGCACAAGTAAAATCTATAAGCGGTTATTAGAAAAACATCGGTGTATTGAACTTTGGCATGTATTCTATTTTGTGCTTTGTAAAGCAGAAAAATTACCTTTTCCCCAACATTAAAAGCAGTTGTCTTTATGCTTATAGGACTATACTGAGTGGCTGCAGGAGTTTGAGAGAGCAGCACAAAACAGTTTGTCTTCATTGCTAGCAGAACAAACAAAGGTTTGCATATTTTAAAAACTGTATTCTGGACAAGCTTATTCTATTGTGGCAAAATATGCTTTTCTCTTTTTTTCGTGTTATACACATCACCTCTCTGTTAAAGAAGATTTCAGGCCATCAGTAAAGATAGAAATTGGAATTGTGTGGGAAAGGTCACTGGTGGTAGCCAAGTTTGTATGGGAAACATAAATCTGAATGATGGAGATTTTACATTGCCTGGAAATGTGTTAAAAGGAGTGATGCGAACTGAGCAAATTCCCTCATAATTTCTAAAGCATTTTTTAAATAATTGTTTTCCTGAGCTCTTCTGCGGAGCATTATCAAATACATTTTGAGTCAGCAGTATGGGGATCAGATACAGTGAAGTAACATCTGGCAGGGAAATCTTCAGGGCTGGATTTTCATTGACTCGTGGAGGCATGTCGGGGGTTAAAATTGCGAAAACTGGCGGGCGGGCACAAGTCCGCCTCCATACCGCCTCCACACAATTTTCATTAAATCATGTCTGCTGGTCCCGACTGCGTCCCGCCTTTAAGAGACGGGATAGGCTGTTAAGGCCCTTAACGAGCACAAAATTGGCTCTATAATGCCATTTTGAAAGGCCTTTGTGATTTTAACCCTTGTTCTACGTGAAGCACGCCTGTTCTGAACCACGATTGTGAAACCTGGCGGGAGCACATTTGGCTGGCTGGCTCTCTCTCTCTCTCTCTCTCTCTCTCTCTCTCTCTCTCTGTGGTGGTGTAAAAATATGTGGGAGCAGACTTAGGGCTGCTGCTGCTCATTTTGCATCAGATCCTCTCACAGCAAAGGCCAGGCAGTCTCTCAAGACCTTCAATGCAGCAGCAATGATGACATCATCAGAGGCGACTTTCAGACTGAAAACACTAATTGGTTCATGGGTTCCCACATGCTGGAACTCAATTGCTCAATTAGGTGAAAATCGCATCAATCTCCCACATCCAATTGCAGTCGGGTGGATAACACGAAAAGTGGATGACACGACCCCAACCCGCCCCGTATCAAAATCCAGCCCTCAGTGTCTCCCCTTCACAGATGGGAGCAGTTACGAGGCTTGTGGAGATTAGTCCCTGCTTCTGTTTTTCTTCTCCGATTCATTAAGTGTTAGCTGACAAGGTCATTAATCATCTTTGTGAAGCTCTCCAAATGAAGATTATATATTTCACACAAGAATTAAAAAAAAATCTGAGCAGAGAGGAACTTGATGAATAGTTCAACTGCCAATGAAGTTATCTATCTTTCAACCAGAGTAAGACTTCATTTGGGTCACTGTATAAAATAATGAAACATTGTCGCTGTGATCAGGAACTTTGATTCCCTTACACCTTTATCTGCCCAAATATAAAATTCTCAGGGTACTTAAATTTTAACATTATGACACTTTTTATATCAATTTCCTGTCATTTCCCCACATGAACTATTTATAATCTCCATTATAAATACTTCAGCTAGGTGGTGTCAGCCTAATAATCCATTGTCGATGCTGCAGCTGTGTAACCGGCTGGGTGCAGGGAGACCAAGAAAGGGGGAAAAGTATCAATTTTAAAAGACAATCTCACATTTACAACATAACTTAGTCCTTCAGTGCAGCCACTTGGGCAGAGAATATGGAATTTCTTTTCTGGTTATCCATTTCCTTAAGCTAAGTGAACCTCTTGAAATACTTGCGTGCTTTGCTTTTGACCGTGCTTATGAATTTTGCCTTAAAATCAAAACTGTTGCTTTATGACATGTCTGTGTTTATCACAAGGAATTTAGGATAAATAAAAATGAAACTAGATATTTTAAAGCAATATACTCTTATCCCACTGAAGTACAGCCATATCCCATGCTGTTGTCAGCACTTTAAAAAAAAAAAAAAAATTCTCCATGAATAGCGACCATTGCTCTTTTCTGTTGTACTTGAAATCAGTACCCCTTCTCTCTCCCCCACTTTTTTTTTTACCAGAACTGCTATAGGGGGAACTTAGTGGTTTAAATCAAGCCCAGATTGATGTGCTTTCTGCCAGCCATGTGAAATTAATGTAGATAGCCTGCTAGTCGGCTAAGTCTGCAGCACAAGGTATTGCAAAATTAGACACAATTCTGAGGCCATTGGGTTGACTGAACTGGAAAATATGGAGGGAAGTGAAGAAAGGCATGCATTTCTAAAGGAGCCTTATCTCTCAAATGTCCTTTTGTGTGCAGCAAGATCTTACAAATAGGAATGAAGTGAAGCACCAGTTAATGGATTTTTCATCATGATGGTTGAGAGGGGCATGCCAGCATGACGCTGGGAAAATTGCCTGCTTTAAATAATGCCATAAAATCTTAACATCCACCTGAACCAGCGCAACAAGCAAACTGAGACAGTGCAGTCCTTGAGTGTCAGCCTAGAGTGCGGGCTCAATTCCTGGAGTGGTGCAATCTCTGGCTCCGCAGCCATAGTGCTGCCAACTGAGCCAAGCTGATGTACTGTAATGGGTATTGCACTGAAGTTAGAGGTGGGGCATTGGAGACCTGTGCTTTATGCTGACTCTGGCAAAACAAAAACTCATCTTGAGCACAAAATTGAAAAAAAAAATTAAAGCTGAAGTGGACATATTCAAATGTATGTGAATGCAAAATATCATCATGTCCAGTAGGCTCACTATATCTACTACCATATTGATTTCTACTAGATACAAATGAAGGAAGTATTCCACCCCAGCATTATCACCTTGATACAAAAGATGGTAGAAAGAAGGAAGAGCATGTCTCTCCATATAGGGAAAATTGGTCGTGTTACAAATTAAATTTCCCCAGAACAAGTAAATCATCTGTCATGGTGCTCTGTGGTGTTGAGAAATCTAATGATATTTGCTACTGACATTTAGTTTTTAAATTTTCATGATGTATTATCCCTCTTTGATCCTTCTCTTAGACGGAGTTCACCACACAATCCTTCTCCAATGCTTTCCTTCATTAACCAGCTCTGTGGGACCACCCTTGCTTGATTCCACCCTTAACTATTGAATCGTAGCCAGAACATCTCGAGCAATGGCTTCTCTTCCCACTTGCCACCATCACCTTTGGAGCCCTCCAGTGCTCTGTCCTTGCCCCCCCTTCCTCATTTCCATGCCGCCCCTTGGTGACAACTGCAGACATGGGGCCACCTTCCACATGTGCAAAACCCCTCTTAACCCCTCTGCTGTCAGGCTGCTTGTCCAACACCCATACTTGGATGAATCTTCATTTCATCAGCTAAATGCTGGGAAGACTGAAGCCATTATATTCCACCACATGATCCGTGCTCTGCACTGACTTAAAAGCCCCCAACCCCTAAACTCCCTCCCTCTTGTGCATCTCCTCCTTTCACTTTATCCCATTGAAGGCGTAGGTACAAGCTGCCGAGGTTCCATTCTTGGGAAATTCCTCCCTAAACACCTCTGTCTCTTAACCTTTTTTAAGACCCCTCTGAAAACCCATGTTTTCGATCAAGTTTTTTGTCACCCCATCTAATTTCTCCTCCTTTGGCTCGGCATCTGTTTTTCCTCAGATCTGCTTGAAGCACCTTGGGATGTTTATTTGTTTTAAAGGTGTTATATACATGCAAGTTGTTGCTGCTGTTATTTGTTGGTTACTTTCAAAATCTAGGTCCTGGAACACAAAGAAAAGGAATATGAGGAAATGCATGCAATGTTGCAGTTAGAGTGCGAAAAGTACAAGACAGTACTTGCAGAAACAGTAAGTTTCATATAGTTGTTTGTTTCCAGCAGAGTTTAGTCTTAAACTGTTTTTTCCCCAAAAATAAAATATTTAATGGTATTACCTGCAGGAAGGAATTTTACAGAGGTTGCAAAGCAGCGTTGAAGAGGAGGAAGGCAAATGGAAGGTGAAACTGGAAGAATCCCAGAAGGCGTTGATGCAGGTAGCCAGCTCATGCAATAATGCGCATCATTTCCGAGAATCTGATTATTAATTGCAGAGAAGAACTAAAAAATTGGCCAAATTGTTGAGAATTACTTTACACATTGGCCCTTTTCTCTTGGATTAAGATTGTACTGCAAAATTAATAGTAGGTCTGTCTTCATGTGCTCATCATAGGATAAGGAAAACACCATAGCGAAGAAAGTGAATACAAAATGTCAGTCTATACGGTTTAATTTTCCCCATTTCAACAAAGTAGAGAAGGCAATAGGCCCCGACAACATCCTGGCTGTGGTGCTGAAGACTTGTGCTCTGGAACTAGCCGCGCCTCTAGCCAAGCTGTTCCATTACAGCTACAACACTGGCATCTACCCGACAAAGTGGAAAATTGTCCAGCTATGTCCTGTCCAGAAAAAGCAGGACAAATCCAATCCAACTAATTACTGCCCCATCAGTCTCCTCTCAATCAATAGTAAAGTGATGGCAGGTGTCATCGACAGTGCTATCAAGCGGCATTTACTCATCAATAACCTGCTCTCTGATACTCAGTTTGGGACCACTCAGCTCCAGACCTCATTACAGCCTTGGTCCAAACATGGACAAAAGAGCTGAATTCGAGGTGAGGTGAGAGTGACTGCCCTTGACATCAAGGCAGCATTTGATTGAGTGTGGCATCAAGGAGCCCCAGTAATATTGAAGTCAATGGGGATCAGAGGGAAAGCTCTCCACTGGCTGGAGTCATACCTAGCACAAAAAAAGAACCAATCATCTCAGCCCCAGACATCGCTGCAGGAGTTCCTCAGGACAATGTCCCAGGCCCAACCATCTTCAGCTACTTCATCAATAACCTTCCCTCCATCATAAGGTCAGAGGTGGGGATGTTCGCTGATGACTGCACAGTGTTCAGTTCCATTTGCAACTCCTCAGATAATGAAGCAGTTCATGTCCAGATCTTTCTGCATGCAGGCAACATTCAGGCTTGGGCTGATCAGTCACAAGTAACATTTGTGCCTCACCAGTGCCAGACAATGACCATCTCCAATAAGAAATAGGAGCAGGAGTCGGCCATTCGGCTCCTCGAGCCTGCTCCGCCATTCAATAAGATCATGGCTGATCTTCTACCTCAACTCCACTTTCCTGCACTATCCCCATATCCCTTGATTCCCTTAATATCCAAAAATCTATAGATCTCTGTCTTGAATATACTCAACGACTGAGCCTACACAGCCCTCTGGGGTAGAGAATGCCAAAGATTCACCACCCTCTGAGTGAAGAAATTTCTCCTCCTCCTCAGTCCTAAATGGCCGACCCCTTGTTCTGAGACTGTGACCCCTGGTTCTAGACTCTCCAGCCAGGGGAAACATCCTCCCTGCATCTACCCTGTCAAGCCCTGTAAGAATTTTGTATGTTTCAATGAGATCACCTCTCATTCTTCTAAACTCTAGAGAATATAGGCTCAATCTCACCTCATAGGCCAACCCTCTCATCCCAGGAATCAATCTAGTGAACCTTTGTTGCACCCCCTCTAAGGCAAGTATATCCTCCTTGGGTAGAGACAAAACTGTACACATTACTCCAGGTGTGGTCTCACCAGAGCCCTATATAATTGCAGTAAGACATTTTTACTCTTGTACTCAAATTCTCTTGTATTAAAGGCCAACATACCATTTGCTTTCCTAATTGTTTGCTGTTACCAGCATGTTAACTTTCAGTGATTCGTGTACAAGGACACCCGGGTCCCTCTGAACACCAACATTTCCCAATCTCTCTCCATTTAAAAAATACTCTGCTTTTCTATTTTTCCTACCAAAGTGGATAACTTCACATTTCTCCACATTATATTCCATTTGCCATGTTCTTGCCCACTCACTTAGCCTGTCTATATCCCCTTGAAGCCTCTTTGCATCCTCCTCACAACTTACATTTCCACCTAGCTTTGTATCATCAGCAAACTTGGATATATTACGGTCGCCTGTCACTTTAATTCACCGCTTCACTCCCACTCTGACCTCACCGTCCTCGGCCTATTACACTGTTCCACGGAAGCGCAGCGTAAGCTCGAGGAACAGCACCTCATCTTTCGTTTAGGCACGCTACAGCCCTCTGGACTCAATATCGAGTTCAACAATTTTAGATCATAACCTTAGCCCCAATCACATTTATATTTTATTTTTTCATCCACCCTTTTATTTGCCCCCCCCCCCCCCTTTTTTTCCCCCTCCTAGAAGCTGGCAGCTGTCCTTCATTCTGCCAGTGCATTTCACACTTCTTTCAGCCTTAACCTGTCACATTAACACCACCTCTTGCCTTGAATATCTCTTAATCTCTCCTTTTGTTCTTTCATCCCCTCCCCCTTTTCCCAGCTTTATCCTTGCCTTAAATCTATTTGATTTCCTGCTGTTTCCAGTTCTGATGAAAGGTCTCGACCTGAAACGTTAACTCTGTTTCTCCACGGATGCTGCCTCGCCTGCTGAGTTTTTCCAGCGTTTTCTATTGTTATTTTGGATATATTACATTTGGTCCCCTCATCCAAATCATTGATATAGAATGTGAATAGCTGAGGCCCAAGCACTGATCCTTGCGGTACCCCACTAGTTACAGCCTGCCAACCCGAAAATGACCCGTTTATTCCTACTCTCTGTTTTCTGTCCATTAACCAATCCTCAATCCATGCTAGTGTATTAACCCCAATCCCATGAGCCCTAATTTTGTTTAATAACCTCTTGTATGGCACCTTATCGAATGCCTTCTGAAAATCCAAATACATCACATCCACTGGTTCCCCTTTATCTATTCTGCTAGTTACAACCTCAACGAACTCTAACAGATTCGTCAAACATGATTTCCCTTTCATAAATCCGTGTTGACTCTGCCCAATCCTATTACTATTTTCTAAGTGCCCTGTTACCATGTCCTTAATAGATTCTAGCATTTTCCCTACTACTGATGTCAGGCTAACTGGCCTTTGGTCCCCGTTTTCTCTCTCCCTCCTTTCTTAAATAGTGGGGTTATATTTGCTACCTTCCAATCCGTGGGAACCGTTCTAGAATCTATGGAATTTTGGAAAATGACAACCAATGCATCCACTATCTCTAGCCACCTCTTTTAAAACCCTAGGATGTAGGCTATCACGTCCAGGGGATTTATCGGTTTTCATTCCCATTAATTTCTCCAGTACTATTTTTACTATACTAATTTCTTTCAGTTCCTTATTCTCGCTAGACCCTTGGTTCTCCAGTATTTCAGGGCGGTTTTTTGCGTCGTCTTCCGTGAAGACAGACACAAAGTACTTGTTTAATTTCTCTGCTATTTCCTTATTCCCCATTATAATTTCTCCTGTCTCAGCCTGTAAGAGACCCACATTTACTTTCGCTAATCTTTTCCTTTTTACGTACCTATAGAAGTTTTTACAATCTTTTTATGTCTCTCACATCATGTTTACTCTTGTATTCTATTTTCCCTTTCTTTATCAATTTCTTGGTCCTCCTTTGCTGAATTCTAAAATTCTCCCAATCCTCAGGCTTACTATTTTTGGCAACATCCTTTGACCTAATACTATCCAACAAGCGAGAGTCTAACCACCTCCCCATGACATTCACGGCATTACCATCTCCGAATCCCCCACCATCAACATCTTGGGGGTCACCATTGACCAGAAATTTGACTGGACCAGCCACACACACACTGTGGCAACAAGAGCAGGTCAGAGGCTAGGTATTCTGTGGTGAGTGTCTCACCACCTGACTCCCCAAAGCCTTTCCACCATCTACAAGGCACAAGTCAGGAGTATGATGGCATACTCTCCACTTGCCTTGATTAGTGCAGTTCCAACAACATTCAAGAAGCTTAACACCATCCAGGACAAAGCAGCCCGCTTGATTGGCACCCGATCCACCATCTAAAACATTCACTCCCTCCACCACCGGCGTACTGTGACTGCAGTGTGTACCATCTACAAGATGCACTGCAGCAACTTGCCAAGGCTTCTTCGATAGCACCTCCCAAACCTGCAACCTCTACCACCTAGAAGGACATGGTCAGCAGGCGAATAGGAACACCATCACCTCCAAGTTCCCCTTCAAGTCACATACCATCCTGACTTGGAAGTATATCGCCGTTCCTTCATTGTCGCTGGGTCAAAATCCTGGAACTCCCTCCCTAACAGCACTGTTGGGAGTACCTTCACACGGATTGCAGCGGTTCAAGAAGGCGGCTCACCACCACCTTCTCGAGGGCAATTAGGGATGGGCAATAAATGCTGGCATTGCCAGCGACGCCCAGATCCTGTGAATAAATTTTTTAAACATGCCCTTCGTAAGGCTTTCTGTGGTACTTTTCTTTTCCCTGCCTCGGTATTGCAATATGTTGTTAATGTTGAAAGCTTTTTTCAGTACCGCAGCCAATTGTCAGTCTGGACATCAAATTTATTTTGCCAATATCTAGATATTCTAATTCCATGTTTTAGAATCTGGGATTATTTTGGGGGGAAAGGAGGCTAGAGGAGTAGCACGTCTTTTTTAACAGCTTTCTTCACAAGTTTTTCCTATGTGGACCTGCAAATTTCCTTGCATCTCTGCAGGAAAAATCCAAAATGTAAGCAGCTCAAGAAGCAGCAGCAGAATGGATAAGCCAAACCCAATGACCAGTGTTACTTTGCTTGCAATTACGCTAATTGTTCACTTTTAATTCTAGTAAAAACTCTCGATATATTCCAGAAACCCATAAGAGAATCTGGAAAACAAATCAATGCTAAGGGTTGTGATCCTATATACATGTACTGGGTGTAGATGAAATTTGTCTTTCAACTGTGCTAATAAAGGAGCATTGAACAAATTCTTCAGACCTTTGTAAATTTTCATTTCATCCCCTCATAGCAGCTTTTAATGTTCTATACATTATATTCCAGATGCAGTCATCGGTCCGCACATTGGAGCAAGAATTGGAAAGGGCGAAGCGTGAAAACACAGAAGCTGAAAGTGTAGGTGAATTGTCATTGTATGTGTAAGAAACCAAAGTGGTTGACCCGTACAAAAATGAACTACAGGTGAAAGATAAGTCAGGGTTTTGCTGGGGATTAGGTCATCGAAGGTGAGGGAATGGTTGAGAAAATCAATGGCTGCAGAAATATGCCACTTAATGGAGGGCCAAAGGGTATGCAGTTGAGTTTGAAAGTGCAGTTGTAAATGATTTTGAGGAGAATTTATTCCAGGGACTGCTTCAGAAGGAAGTGGGGATAGAAGGACGTAGTTGGTGAGGGATACAAGGTAGGGATTGGAGATGGCCTTGTTGACTGATGGGACGTAGAGAGGCCACGTCCGATGGCAAGGTCGAAGGAGTGGCCATGAATATGGATAGGAAAATTTATATGGAGGGAGAGGATGAGGGAGGATGGGAGGCAGCAAAATCTGAGGAGAGAAGGCAAGGTGAGTTTGGATGGAGATTGAAATCACTGTGGATTTGGAGTTGCCCATTGCAGAGGCTGAGGGAGGAAAGGAAGAATCTGAGAAATTCAATGCTTGGAGGTTTGAGCAATTAAAAATGGAGAATGACTTTCCCCACCAGAATCATGTCGTCGAAACAATGTGGCCGAGGTTGGCAAACCGGGCGAAACTGACCAATTCAAAGAACCCAGTTCAAATGTGCAGAATGATGCCTATTCAGAATTGCTGGTCAAACCTGTCCGAGCACAATAGAAAATGATAGAAATACACAGCAGGCCAGTCACAAAGTACTTGCCAATTTTCTGGCTCTTTATTGATGCTGATAGACCAGCTGTACATTTTCAGCATTTTCTGCTTTTATTTCAATTCCAGTATTTGCATTTTTTACTTTTCCAGTTCCCTGCATAATAGTTACTTTGAGCATTATGGGGGCTTGTCCACTCCAGGTCAATTGAGCACTGGAGTCGAGAGAGAAGGTAGGTTGCAAGCTGGCAGTACTTAATTCCCTGCCTGCCATATCAGCCTGTATCTTCCATTCATTATACATCATCTAGCCAGTATTGTAGTTAAATGATTCATTTTAATGCAAACTTTCTTAAATTTACACTAAATAATTTGATGGTGCATTTCAGGACTGATTCAGGGGAAGTGGCTACATTATTATTTTAACAATCTATGGGAGATTTGTTGGGTGAATTGTTTTTACTTCCTCTGTTCATTAAAAAATGAGAGGTTTCAAACATGGTAGTTGTACCATATATGTCCAGTGCACCAGGTGACATGCCATTGTATGGTATATAAATGCTGGTTTCTGCGACAATAAAGGTTTGGTGCAACATTTGAGGTGGACTTCAGCGCAGTCGTCCCTATTAAGAAATTGTGTTCTGATGAAGCTGAGTATAAATGAATCGGCGAGAGAAGGGATTGAGGAATGTAGTGAATAGGCAGATAAATGGGATTACGATCAGTCAAAAAGGGATGGGCTAAATAGCCTTTTCCAGTTGCTATATTACTGCAAGGGTCCTGGTTTAATTGAGTGAGATGTGGATCCTTGCCCATTGGGCTCAGTGAGGCCCAGGCAGTTTACCCTCAACATCATCAGTTCTCAGTTGTGTGTTTAACTCTAGTTTTCAGGACAAGGCCACCTCTTGTAATTAAAAACCAATTTTGCAGTGAACGTAACTGCTATAAAACTTATTTTGTATTAACCACTCTACTGTTGTGATAAGCAAACAACCCTAAAATCTGTCTACTCTTTTATTTTGCATCATGTTCGTATTGAAACCAATCTAATTTACTCTTTGCAGCTTAGAAAACAGAGCAATCATCTTGCAACTGAGTTGGAAAAGGTGGAATCAGAGAGAGCCACTTGTGTAACTGAAGTCAGAGAAGTAGGTCTTATTTTCATTGAATATCCATTATTACAAAAGGATTGGAGTACAAGAGTAAAGAAGTTTTGTTGCAATTATATAGGGCCTTGGTGAGACCACAGCTAGAGTACTGTGTACAGTTTTGGTCTCCTTACCTACGGAAGGGCATACTTGCCTTAGAGGGAGTGCAACAAAGGTTCACCAGACTGATTCCTGGGATGGGAGATTGTCTTATGAGGAGAGATTGAGGAGATTAGGCCTATATTTCCCAGAATTTAGAAAAATGAGAGGTGATCTCATTGAAACATGAAATTCTTAGAACTTGACAGGATAGATGTTGGGAGGACGTTTCCCCTGGCTGAGGTGTTTCGAACTAGGGGTCACAGTCTCTGAATAAGGGGTCAGCCATTTAAGACATTGATGAGAAATTGCTTCGCACAAAGGGTTGTGAATCTTTGGAATTCTCTACCCCAGAGGGCTGTGGATGCTCAGTCGTTGAGTCTATTCAAGACTGAGATCGATATATTTTTAGATATTAAGGGAATCAAGGATATGGGGATAGTGTGGGAAGGTGAAGTTGAGGTAGAAGATCGGCCATGATCTTATTGAATGGTGGAGCAGGCTCGAAGGGCCGAATGGCCTACTCCTGCTCCTATTTCTTATGTTCTGATATTTTTCACAACTTTGTTACATTCCATACTTTTTAGGATTGTTGCAACTGCAGAAAGTAAGCCAAACCGAACGGGTGGTGACCTTGCATTTTGTTCAAAAATTACTTCCCACACACAACAATCAAGAAGTCTTAAACCTTTAACAATTTGCCAGCCTAATTTAAACATTTATGTAACCATCCCATGAACAGTTTAAATTGGGTTTTAAACTTCATTTCAGCTCAAAGTTCTGTTGACTGAATTACAGAAAAAACTTGATGATTCTTGTGCTGAAGCAATAAAGCAGAATGAAGAACTAAATTTGGTAAGAAATTCCTTGTAACTGTGTTCATACTTTTTCCAAAAGATGCTTATTACATTTTATGGCAGCAGATAGTAGTGCACAGTATGTCCTGTACTAATCTGCCTTATAATTAATACATCAATGGCTTGTGCATTTTAACCCATTGACTAAAATAAACTTGTATTACATTTCATGAGACGCTTCAAGGCATTAACCTGTGACATCTGTTTAAACTGTTCTATTTTTTTTAATGGAAATAAACGTCACCTCTAACATTCTCTGAAAGTAATGCCTATAACCAAGATACAATACAATGGCAATTTAAGCAAAATTAAAGTTTGTTTTGGTGTGGGAGGAGAAGATAATTCAGAGAACTTCATAATCAACTCGAATTTGTCAATCTAAGAGATTGTTGTGCCTGGACTGAAATGAAGTGGCATTGCTCGCAGGTTCAACAATTTATTCTAAAGTGTAAATAGAATTTAAGAATTGCACAAGCAGCATTAGCTGATGCCGCAAAAACGTATTGCTAAATGAGGCAGTGGCAATAATAAATGCAGTATTGTAGAGATTAAATTATCTCTGGTCTTTCCGATAATCAGGATCGACTGCAAACCAATATGGTGGGAATATTGTGTTTAATCAGAGTTTAGGACTGAATATAACACACTAGTTATACAGCAAAAACATACGACCGTGACAAGCAGCTGGCGTGCGCAAACAGTTCTTCGGCTTACGTCCTTTCTTCCTCTCGTCTAGAACCTCCAAGAATGGGTCCACTCCCAGAAGAATGTTAGACCAGCCCCACTCTTGTATGGCTCTCCCCTCCACCGTCTGTGCTAAGAACTTTTCGGGTCTTGCTTTTATCCCCTTTTTAGGGGTGGGCTTGATGTACAATATGCACAGGACCATTTAACCTGTAAGGGTTCTTCTTAAACCAAGGTGCCCAATGGTATGTCGAGTTCATTGTTTTAACTTTCAGATGAAAACCCCCCTAAAGGGGTCTCATACTCTTGCCAATTTGTGTTTCCTGTTTATACATTCTGAAGGCCCATCCATTTGATTTCCTCCGATCTCTCCTGTCCTTATCCTCCCAAATTTGGAGTCAGCATGCCATTCTTGGCCTTCAGATGTTCATAGCTGCTTGTTATCAGTTATTTATGTTCAAGCTGTTCATGTAGCTTTAGCTGTGTAAAACTAATTATTTCATTCCATTATCAGACTATTGGACCATGGAATGAATCATTAATTTCCCAAAGATCTCCTCTATTCTATTCTCTCACACTGGTTAACTTACGCATTTTAAAGCAATTTTGTTAAACAAAGTCAGAATCCTAACTTAGCATTATAATATGGTTATTAGCAGTAATGGAAGAAACATAGGCGTGGGCCTTGGTTGGCCAAATCAAAGATACATAAAACAAAGTTGCAATCCTAACTTACAAACAGCAGATAGCTAGCCTGGAAATAAGGTCATATATGAACATCCACAGGGAACCAAAAACAAAGCAAATTCTAAGCATCTATCCAGCTATTCTAATACTAGTCTGAAGATACACTTTTGTCTCAAGTTCTAATACAGTCATGTAAACACAATCTTATTCGCGTCACAATTTCATTTGCATAACCCCATACCCTAATTTCTAACCGTATGCTTCTGCCATTTGATTATGCACAATATAATTGCTTCTGTTAGATGTCTCCTTCGATTTGCTCCCCATTGTGCCTTAGCTTGTTAAAGCGGTGGTTGATGAGTCACAGACAGGAGAAAGGTCCCAGTTTTAATTACCTTACCTGTCTCTGCTGATTTTGATCTCTCTCAGGGAAGAACAGTAGTGCAACAATTTAGTTTTTCTATCATGCTGACAGTGGGGGAAAAACCGATAGGGATCCCAGTCCCACTACTGTTTGCTTTTCAGTAAGTCTTGTTTGACGTGCACAAGTGGATTAGCATGAGGATCAGGTCAGGTTTAGTTGTGGTTTCCCCTGCAGTCTGAATAACCTGCCGACACTTGCTGTGTAGGGTCACATGAAGATTGATCACTTGGGTGAGGTGCCAGAAGTTGCCTGGCACCCACAGAACCATCTCTCAGGAAAGGAGTAATGCCTTCAGGAGGGGAAGGGGAGAAAATTGGCAAAAAAAAGGACCTAATTAATTAGAAACATAGAAGATAGGAGCAGGAGTAGGCCATTCGGCCCCTTGAGCCTGCTCCGCCATTCGATGAGATCATGGCTGATCATCCAAACTCAGTACCCTGTACCTGCCTTCTCCCCATATCCCTTGATACCTTTAAGAAATATATCGAACTCATTCTTGAATATATTTAATGACTTGGCCTCAACTACCTTCTGTGGTAGAGAATTCCACAGGTTCACCACTCTCTGGGTGAAGAAATTCTTCCTCCATTTCTGTCCTAAATGGCTTACCCCTTATCCTTAGACTGTGACCCCTGGTTCTGGACTCTCCGACTATCGGGAACATTCTTCCTGCATCTAGTTTGTCCAGACCTGTCAGAATTTTATATGTTTCGATGAGATCCCCTCTCATTCTTCTATACTCCAGCGAGTATAAGCCCAATCGACCCAATCTCTCCTCATATGTCATTCCTGCCATCCCAGGTATCAGCCTTGCGAATCTTCGCTGAACTCCTTCCATGGCAAGAACATCCTTCCTCAGATAAGGCGACCAAAACTGCACATAGTACTCAAGGTGTGGTCTCACCAAGGCCTTGTACAACTGCAGCAGGACATCCCTGTTCCTGTACTCGAATCCTCTCGTTATGAAGGCCAACATACCATTTGCCTTCTTCACCGCCTGCTGCACCTGCATGCTTACCTTCAGCGACTGGTGCACAAGGACACCCAGGTCTCGTTGCACTTCCCCTTCTCCCAATCTATTGCCATTCAGATAATAGTCTGCCTTTCTGTTTTTGACACCAAAGTGGATAACCTCGCATTTATCCACGTTATATTGCATCTGCCACGCTTCTGCCCACTCACCCAACCTGTCCAAATCATCCTGGAGTTTCTCAGTATCCTAATTAAATTGCTTCTTGTTTTTTACTTGCAGCTTAAAACTCAGTTAAATGAAACATTAACAAAACTGAAGACTGAACAGAATGAGGCACAGAAAGTGGTTTCCAAGCTATATGAGGTAAAATTCAGTGTGTGCTGTATCAAATGTGTTGCAAGGTGTACGTAATAAAGACCAACCTCCAGTATAGATCACTTTATAAGCAATTTTGTTGAGCCCACCCAAATGTTTTTCATTTTATTTTTGTTTGTATGGAATTTGCAGCTTTTAGCATATATTCGTATATCCCTAAACTGTATCAACTTCTATGCGACTTAAGTAACATTTAAATGAGTGAAAATATGCAAACAAAGCACTAGGGTTCATTTCTAGAGGAACAGATTTGAAAAGCAGGGAAGTTATGTTAAACTTGTACAGAACCTTGGTTTAGACCACATTTGAGTACTTAACTTGAGTTCTGGTCTCCATATTACAAAAAGCATATAGAGGCACTGGAGATGGTGTAAAAAAGATTTAAAAGGATAGTACTAGAACTAAGAAGTTATAACTATTAAAGACTGAACAAGCTTGGTGCTCTTTTCTCTAGCAAAGAGAAGGCTGACGGGTGACCTAATAGAGGTCATTAAAAATTATGAAGGGGTTTGATAGGGTAGATGTAGAGAAGATCTTTCCATTTGTGGGGGATACCAAAACTAGGGGCCATCAATATAAGGTAGTCACTAATAAATCCAATGAAGAATTCAGGAGAAACCTCTTTACCCAGAGAGGGATTAGAATGTGGAATTTGCTACCACAAGTAGTAGTTGAGGCGAATAGCTTAGATTCCTTTAAGGAAAACCTAGATAAGTACATGAGGAAGAAAGGAATAGATGGATATGCAGATAGAGTTAGATGAAGGAGGGTGGGAGAAGGCTCGTGTGGAGTACAAACACTGGCACAGACCAGTTGGGCCAAATGGCCTGTTTCTGTGCTGTAAATTCTATGTAATTCTATATAAAGAGAACATTTATCGACACTATTTTGAAGTGAGAGAGAAGGGGGAAGGAAAGATTTATATGAGCACTTCTGTTTTCTAGATCTCACTGCTGATGCACTGTAGCAGAAATGTTCCCCACAATTCAGGTTTTTGCAGAACTGCTGCGGACTGAAAACCATTGCTTGACACATATAACAGAACAGGCTTAATCTTAACTGTTGATTATTCACATTCTGTAACTCCACCTTGTTCTTTTTAATATAGCTCTTTTTAGATTTTTTCCTTTTTGAAGCATTTTTATATCTTGAAGCTTTAGAATATTGTTTCTATTTCACAGGCACAAGGATCTTTGAACATTATTCAGGCAGAAATAGCAAGAACCGTAAGAGATGGCAATGTCGTAGAAAATAGTGACGTTTCAGAAGAGAAGGTGTGTATGAATCTAAATGGACAAAATTGCACTTGCTTAACATGCCAGATAAATGGCAGAAAAGACAGTCATACAATTTTGTTTTCAGGTCAATACTGTTGGTATAACTAATGAGTGAGAAGTACTCGCCAAGTTGGCACTGGTCAGAATTGAATTCGAGTTAAATTCATGTCTTGTGAAATTATTTTTGATTATACTTCACGTCAAGATTTACCTGTGTCTGGATCTTTACTTAGAACAGGCATTCCACTGATAGCTTTTATAGATATTGTCCATGTATGCGTTCATTGTCAGGAAAATTTTCCTGGCTCCGTTGCTAAATTGACATCAACATCTTTTTATTATTTTAAAGCAATCATATTCACAATTAATAGTTAACTTTACAGTTATCAAATAAACCCAACCATTTAAAATGTCTGTGTAGTCGTGCCCCATGCAGGAAAGATATCTATAACAATTATATTCTGTGAAAAGCACATAGTGCTGGTGGTAAATGAACAATCACTGTTTCTACCGATTTGAGTATTAACGGAGTCTGATCTTTGGGAAAAATGGGTCTCCAGTGGAAGAAGTGTTTTATAAGTAAGTGGACATGGTGTTGTGTTGGTAATGGTATATGATGTTTGGGAAGATGTTGATTTTGTGACAATTTAGGGGGGTGGTGATGTAGCAGTTTTAGACAATTGGGGAAGTGAGATGTAATGTGGGGTGGTAAATAGTTGGAGGAGAGGAGTGAATAGCTGCCTGAAGAAAAAAATATGGATTTCTGTGTGGAAGGGTAACTAAAGTTTAATTTGTTTATTTTGCGGCTGTCCCAAAATTAAAAGTTCCACTAATATTTAAAAGGTAACAAAATGCCTTGCACTTAGATAGATGTGAACATAGTTGAGATGGCATTTGAGGCACAGCACTACTTATAGTGGAAGGACTGCAAGTTAAGTAAAATGGTAAGCATGAACAGTTTAGTCATTTTAAGCAGGTATTACTCAGGCATGAGAAGGTGTGACAAAATTGTGACACATAAAACTCAGTTGATGGCTAGAGAGAGCACACTACAGACTCTGGTACAGGTGAGAGGGATGGGGCGAAAGCTACCAACACTTAAAAGGTTGGAAGGCTTCAGAGCGAGAGAAACACCCTGTTCATGTGGTGCGATAGGATAGAGAGAAAGAAACACCCTGGGGATGTAAGATGAGAGACAAATCCTGTGGTGGGTGAGGGGTGGAGGAGAGACACTCGCACATTGGGGGAAGAAAAGGAGATTGATCAAGAGACTCTTTGCGGCAAGAGAGACCTTGTTGAAGGGGATATGTAGAGCGAAACAGATGTGTGAAGGGGACTGGAAATGTAAGAAAGAACCTATATTTTTGGGGTGGGAGAAAGAATGCAACCCTGGATTGGAACAGGGAAGACACAGCATTTATTGAACATGGGGTGGGAGTTGCCCTCTTGAGGGAAAGGAGAAGAGACTCGGTTGCCAGAGAGAAGGGAAAAGGCATGTTTTTTTTTTCCTCTGCGCCACCATATCTGCTACCTGCCATCTCCAGTACCCCGTTCCCTCCCAGCGGAATTATGTTGAAAGTTAAAAAAATTATAGCTGCTGCCAAGGCATAAAGATAAACAAATAAAATACTATAATAGAATTCAGCAGTATTGCACAATAGCCAAACATCCATTCAGCATTTAGTGGGCTAGTTGGCTTAGTTATAGTGTGACTCGTGCTTTAACAGCCTAATATTTTTGGTAAACAATCCTTCTGTGTAGCCCATTTCTAACAAGAATACTTTGAATAATATGTAGCTTTAAATTGCAAGGCTACTTGAATGTAGTTATTTCAGTCTTTATTACACAACTTTAGCTGTGTTGCCATTGATAGAACGGTAGACTGTTCCCATTCACACTCCCTCACCCTCTCCTCCTGGACGTAGACGCACACATTCTGTTGGCCAGCAAAAGCACAAGTATGTAAACAGGTTGCCTGCCTACCCCTTTGGCCAGAGAATGGTCAGGTCAACTGATTTGTTGCAGCAAGTGTTTTATTAAGAACATTTTCACTATCTACAGGCCCTTTTATGCAAAATTGTGGTACTTGGATGGCAAATCGCGCTACATAAGTTGGCGTGGAAATTTGTGGGATGTTGCACAAAACCATTTGCTTAAGAATGGTGCAGGGCACCTAATGAAGAGAGAAAAAAGGAAAAGCATTTGATTGTAAACTAAAAGTAGATATGTGGTCTTAAATTTTGTGAAACAGTAATAATTAACTTTATGCAAATTTTACAATTGAGTTTCACGTTTATTTTATTGTGTTGGTACTATCCAGCTAGTGTTACCTACTTAGAATGTTGGGCTTTCTTCTGCACTCTTACAGAACTTGAATAGCATAGTTAGCCAGGAATACTGTAGTGGAAAATGAACTTCGTGTGAATTCATAGTTGAGTAACCTTTCACTAATTATAATTTGTTATTTTTCAGGAACAGTTCGATATCAAGAAGAAAATGTCAGTGGATCTTGATCAGGATATAATTCAGCTGCAGCAGCTACTAAAAACTCTGATTCATCAGCTCTCAAAAGGAAGGGAAAATTTTCAAAGTTATTTTCCAGCTTGAACAAAAGGTACAAAATAAATATTGAATTCCTTCCACATTCTGACTTGGTTTCCAAGTGATTTGACTTGATGTATACCTTTCACAGCAACTATCTTTAGCTTTTTGACATACTAAAATGGGGCCAAAATAGTAATTTCCTTTTTTTGCATGTGTGGGGTGTGGCGGTGGTGACCATTAAGTACATCTGCACTTGCAGAAATACCAAGCCAATAATGTGAGCTTAAATTAGTGATGATCTGAATTTGTAATATAACTACAATAAAATATAGTTACGATATCTACTTCCAACATTGCTTCAAAGGACTCGACATAACTCTAAAAATTCACTAGTATTAGTCAACGTTTATAATTGAATAGCCACAACGCACATGCAGTTGGTTAAAAATAGTTTAATTGAACAGAAAGACCAGCAATCATCTTATAGACTGGACAAACCAAATTGGCAAAAGTCTTTTGGCGGATGAGTTCATGGAATGCATTCGAGACAGTTTTCTAGATCAATATGTCGAGGAACCAACTAGGGAACCAGCTATTTTAGATCTATTATTGTATAATGAGACAGGGTTAAATAATCTTATAGTAAACGATCCTCTGGGGAAGAGTGTCATAATCTGATAGAATTTCATATTGAGTTTGAGAGTGATGCAAGTCCGAAACGAGGATCTTAAATTTAAAGCCAATTACATAGGAATGAGGGGCGAGTTGGCTAAGGTAGATTGGGAACTGGGATTAAAAGACATGACGGTAGATAAGGAATGGCAAATATTTAAAGAAATCATAATTCTCAACAGACATGCATTCCCTTGAGGAATGAAAACTCCACGGGAAAAGTGGTCCAACCATGGCTAACTAGGGAACAGGCTATTTTAGATCTAGTATTGTATAATGAGACAGGGTTAAGATAAGTTAAGGATAGTATTAGATTAAAAGAAGAGGCTTACAACGTTGTCAAAAAGAGTAGTAAGCCTGAGGATTGGGAGGGTTTTAGAAATCAGCTAAGGATGACCAAGAAATTGACAAAGAGGGAGAAAATAGAATGAGAGTAAACTAGTAGAAATATCAAAACTGATTGCAAGAGCTTCGACAAGTATGTAAAATGGAAGAGATTAGTGAATGTAAATGTGGGTCTCTTAGAGGCAGAGACAGAGAAATAAAGGGGAGTAAGGAAATCGCAGAGACGTTAAACAAATAATTTGTATCTGTCTTCACAGTAGAAGACACACAAAACATACTGGAAATAGTGGGGATCCAAGGGTCAAATGAGAGTAAGTAATATTAATTCAAGTAATTAATATTAGTAAAGGAAAAGTACTGGAGAAATTAATGGGACCAAAAGCCGACAAATCTCCTGGACCTAATAGCCTACATCCTAGAGTTTTAAAAGAGGTGGCTGCAGAGATAGTGGATGCATTGATTCTAGAACAGTTCCTGTGGATTTGAAGGTAGCAAATGTAACCCTGCTATTCAAGAAAGGAGGGAGAGAGTAAACCGGGAACTATAGGCCAGTTCGCCTGACTTCAGTAGTAGGGAAAATGCTAGAATCTATTATTAGGTTCGTGGTAACAGGGCACTTAGAAAATCGTAATATGATTAGGCAGAGTCAGCACAATTTTATGAAAGGAAAATCGTGTTTGACAAATCTATTTTTTGAGGGTGTAATTAGCAGGGTAGATAAGGGGGAACCAGTGGATGTATATTTAAATTTTCAAAAGGCATTCCATAAGATGCCACATGAGGTTGTTACACAAGATTAGGGCTCATGGAATTGGGGTAATGTATTAGCTTGGATTGAGGGTTGGTTAATGGAGGGAAAAGAGAGAGTAGGAATAAACGGGACTTTTTCGGCTGGCAGGTTGTAACTAGTGGGGTGCCGCAAGGATCAGTGCTTGGGCCTGAGCTATTTACAATCTATATCAATGACTTAGGTGAGGGGACCCGGTGTAACGTATCCAAGTTTGCTGACTATACAAAGCTAGGTGAGGAAGAAAGCTATGAGAGGTTACAAGGAGGCTGCAAAGGGATATAGACAAGTTTAAGTGAGTGGGCAAGAAGGTGGCAGGTGGAGTATAATGTGGGGAAATGTGAAATTATCCACTTTGGAGGAAGAATAGAAAAACAATATTTTTTAAAAGGTGAGAGAATAGTAAATGTTGGTATAAGAACAGGAGTAGGCCATACGGCCCCTCGAGCCTGCTCTGCCATTCAATAAGATCATGGCTGATCATCGACCTCAACTCTACTTTCCCGCCCGATCTCCATATCCCTTGATTCCCTTAGAGTCCAAAAATCTATCAAGCTCAGCCTTGAATATACTCAAAAGACTCAGCATTCACAGCCCTCTGGGGCAGAGAATTCCAAAGATTCACAACCCTCTGAGTGAAGAAATTCCTCCTCATCTCAGTCTTAAATGACCAACCCTTTATCCTGAGACTATGCCCCCTAGTTCTAGACACTCCAGCCAGGGGAAACAACCTCTCAGCATCTACCCTGTCAATCCCCTTCAGTATCTTGTATGTGTCAATGAGATTACCTCTCATTCTTCTAAACTCCAGAGAGTATAGGCCCATTCTACACAATCTCTCATCGGACAGCCCTCTCATCCCAGGAATCAATCTAGTGAGCCTTTGTTGCACCGCCTCCAAGGCAAGTATATCCTTCCTTAGATAAGGAGACCAAAACTGTGCACAGTACTCCAGGTGTGGTCTCACCAAGGCCCTGTACAATTGTAGCAAGACTTCCTTACTCTTATATTCCAACCGCCTTGCAATAAAGGCCAACATGCCATTTGCCTTCCTTATTGCTTGCTGTACCTGCATGCTAGCTTTGTGTTTCTTGCACGAGAACACCCAAATCACTCTCAGGGATGCAAAGGGATATAGATAAGTTTAAGTGAGTGGGCAACAAGGTGGCAGGTGGAGTATAATGTGGGGAAATGTGAAATTATCCACTTTGGAGGAAGAATAGAAAAACCGATCTCTATGCAGAGGGATTTGGGTGTCCTTGTACACGAATTACAAGAAATTGGGGATAGGGTGGGAAAGTAGAGTTGAGGTAGAAGATCAGCCATGATCTTATTGAATGGTGGTGCAGGCTCGAGGGGCTGTATGGCCTACTCCTGGTCCTATATCTTATGTTCTTATGGCTGACCTTAATGCTGTCTGTACTCTTATCTACTTCATTAGACTCGTACATTACTTGTTACTTCGTTATTGTTCTCAGCCAGAGCTAATAAAAAGTCGCACAACACCAGGTTATAGTCCAACAGATTTATTTAAAATGACAAGCTTTCGGAGCTGTCGCCCCTTCGTCAGGTAAAGTTACTGTGAATAAAATCTGTTGGACTATAACCTGGTGTTGTGCGACTTCTCATTTTTGTCCACCCCAGTCCAACGCCGGCATCTCCGCATCATGAGAGCTAATGAAGTTTCACATGGGAGCAGTACCTTTTCAGGGGTGCTTAAAATCATCACTGTATCCTCCCATGTATGTGCCTTTCCTCTTCCCACAGCAACAAAAAACAATTTGTGGCATTTCACCAGTTTTTTTCTCTAACTTTATTTCCATTGCTTTATATAAAAAAGAAAATTTGAAATGTAGCATCTGTTTGTGGCCTGTTGCTTGGGTTCTGACTGAGCATCACTTTTACCAATTAAAGAATGTGACCTAAAGTACATTTCAGTTCATAGGGTCATGGAAATTAAGCAAAATTGCTCATCCTTTCAAGCATGGTTGAAGATAACCTTGTCAGAAAATACTGCACCCTGGCACTTAGTGACTTGAGCTTACAGCAGCAACATTTTAAAACAGCAAATTAACAACTTCCCTTATGAGCCGTCTCTCTAATTTAGGACCTTTTTGTTTATAATCAAGTACTGCAAGGTCTATTTAATCCTTGGGAAATAGTCTGTCAGGAAGTACTCTGAAAATTATTGGTATATAGACATGACGGTATTGAATCTAACCGGCATCAGCTCTGCTTCAATGAACAGTCCGTTAAGAGGCCAGTTACGTCTATTTCAGGAGAAAATTTAATGAGGAGCACTGTGTAAAAAAAAATGGGTGCTGTTAGTGCAGGTTTTAACAATTCTGATACAGTACTTGAGTTGATATACACTGCAGTGAACCCTATAGCAGTCCAGCTAAAACTCACTCAACGCTGTTCCACATGCTCTTGCTTTGGACATCATTGGGCTCACAAATGAGCCTCCATCAAGAGATTGTAGATTTTGCATTCAGCAATAGAATTACCCAAAGACTTTGCTCTTTGCTGAAATACGTGATCCCTTTGCGTTAGTAATTATCTCTGCTAGAAGAAAATAAACCAGATGATGTGGTTAAGATGCCTGAACATAGTCGTAGGAGCTTTTAAAAGGACAGATGCTTTAAAAACTTACTCTATTAGTTACGTAGAATTTACAGCACAGAAACAGGCCATTTGGCCCAACTAGTCAGTGCTGGTTTTTATACTCCACACGAGTCTTCTCCCATTCCATCTACCTCATCCCAGTTTTCAGCATATCTTTCTAATCCCTTTTACCTCATGTACACGTTTAGTCTCCTTTTTGAAAGCATCTAAGCTATTTGCCTAAATCACTTCCTGAGATAACATAAGAAATAGGAGCAGAAGTAGGCCATACAGCCCCTCGAGCCTGCTCCGCCATTTAATAAGATTATGGCTGATCTTCGACCTCAACTCCACTTTCCCGCCCGATCCTCATATCCCTTGATTCCCTTAGAGTCCAAAAATCTATTAATCTCTGCCTTGAATATACTCAATGACTGAGCATCCACAGCCCTCTGGGGTAGAGAATTCCAAGGATTCACAACCCTCTTAGTGAAGAAATGTCTCCTCATCTCAGTCTTAATGGCCAACCCTTTTATTTTGAGACTATGATCCCTAGTTCTAGACTCCCCAGCCAGGAGAAACAGCCTCTTAACATCTACCCTGTCAAGCCCTGTAAGAATTTGGTATGTTTCAACAAGATCACACCTCATTCTTCTAAAATCCAGAGAATATAGGCCCATTCTACTCAGTCTATCCTCATAGGACAACCCTCTCATCCCAAGAATCAATCAAGTGAACCTTTGTTGCACCCCCTCTAAGGCAAGTATATCCTTCCTTGGGTAAAGAGACCAAAACTGTGCACAGTACTCCAGGTGTGGTCCCACTAAAGCCCTCTAATTGCAGCAAGACTTCCTTACCTTTGTACTCCAACCCCCTTGCAATAAAGGCCAACATGCCATTTGCCTTACTAATTGCTTGCTGTACCTGCATGTTAACTCTGTTTCGTGTAAAAGGACACCCAAATCCCTCAGAACACCAAATTTTAATAGTTTCGCAACATTTTAAAAAATATTCTGTTTTTTCTATTCTTCCTACCAAAGTGAATAACCTCACATTTCCCCACATTATAGTCCATCTATCTCCTCCTTGCCCACTCACTTGACCTGTCTATATCTCTCTGTCCTCCTTACAGCTTACTTTCCCACCTAGCTTTGTATTGTCAACGAGTTCACATTCTAACCACTCTGAGTAAAGACATTTCTCCTTATTTCCGTATTGGATTTATTAGTAACTAGCTTGTATTTATGGCCCCTAGTTTTGTATTCTCCCACAAATGGAAACATTCTCTCCACATCTCCCTTGTCCAACCAATTCAGAATTTTAAGACCTCTATTAGGCCTCCGCTAAGTCTCTTTTCTAAAGAAAAATGCCCTAATCTGTTCAATCTTTCCCAATAGCTGTAATCTCTCACTTCTGATACCATCCTTGTAAATCTTTTATGCACTTTCTCCAATGCTTCTATGTCCTTTTTATAGTATGGGGACCAGAACTGTGCACACTACTCTAAGTGTGGCCTGACCAGGGTCCTATACAAGTTTAACATAACTTGGTTACTTTTGAATTCTATGCCCCTAGAAATAAATCCCAATGCTTTGTTAGCATTTTAATCACTTTGCTGACCTGTAATGCTGCTTTAATGATTTGTTCACCTGTATCCCTAAATCCCTTTGTTCTTCTGCCCTATTCAGTTTCTTATTTTCTAAGGTGTAGGTGATGTTTCTGTTTTTCCTACAAAAGTGCATCACCTCACATTTATCTGTTAAAGTTCATTTGCCATTTAACTGCCCAGTCTGCAAGTTTTCTAATGTCGTCTTGTATTATGTTACATTCTTCCTCAGTGTTAGCTAGTTTGGTAGTAAATTTTGATTACTTATTCCTAAGTCCAAATCATTAATGCAAGTTATGAGTAACAGTGGACCCAGCACTGATCCTTGTGGAACACCATTCCTCCAATCTTTACCCCTACTCTCTGCTTCCTATGTTTTAGCCAGTTTGCTATCCATTCAGCTATTGACTCCACATGCCCTAAACTTTGTCATGAGCCTACCATGTGGCACCTTTATGTGGAGAACTTAATTTTGGAGAGTAACATCCTTATTGCCACTAAATCAAATATTTCATGAGTGAAATTTATCTTGACCTGTATGACTTTTCAGCTTATAAAAACTGAACAGATTCTGCTATTTGCGGTCAGGTGGTGAATTGTGCTGCTTGTGAGCTCCTGGTACTTTTTTGCATAGTGAGGGCTCAAACCATGCTTTTTGGTTCCTAATGACAAAATAGGGATTATATTTCTTGGGAGAGGGCAGCGGAAGGAGAGGGTGAGAAAAGAGAGGTCTCTTTTGGGTTGCGGTGGCACCAAGATGACATGTTTGGAACAAAGTCAACCCTCTGTGGCGAGCTCTGTAATCTGATACCTGAGCTGGGGAGGTCTGCAGTACTTCGATAATTGACCAGCAGCCTGGCTCACCTATGGAACCCGGAGGAATGGAACTGTCACTGGGGCTGTGATTCTTCTAACTCCGCTCCAGATAATCCTACAAATGAATTGGCTGGATAGGAGTGGGAGAGACAGATAGCACTAGAGTAAGAAATAGTACGGTATTAGGTGGGGTCAGACTAAGAGAATATAAGAAGGTCTAAGAGAGGTTTATAGTGCACGTGTGTAAACAAGGTTGGTGAGCTGCAGGCGCAAATTGCCACATGGGAATATGATGTTGTGGCGATAATGGAGACCTGGTTCAAAAAAGGGCAGGATTGGGTACTAAATATTCCTGGATATAAGGTGTTCAGGAAAGATGGGGAAGAAAAGAAAGGAGGTGGGGTGGCAGTATTGATTAAGGAGAATACTACAGTGCTGGAGAGAGAGGATGTCCTGGAGGGGTCAAGGACAGAATCTATTTGGTTAGAGTTAAGAAACAATAGAGGTTCCATTACACTACCAGGTGTTTTCTATAGGCCACCTACTAGTGGGAAGAATATGGATGAGCAAATTTGCAGGGAAATTGCAGAGGTGCAAGAACTATAGAGTAGTGATAATGGGGGACTTCAATTATCCTAATATAGACTGGGATAGTAATAGTGTAATGGGCAGAGATGGGGAAGAATTTCTGAAGTGAGTTCAGGAGAAATTTCTTGATCAGTATGTTTCCTGCCCAACGAAGAAGGAGGCATTGCTGGATCTGGGGAATGAGGTGGGCCAGGTGGATCAAATGTCAGATGGGGAACATTTAGGGAACAGTGATCATAGTATCATAGGGTTTAGATTAGCTGTGGAAAAGGACGAGGGGCAATCTGGAGTTAAAATACTTAATTGGAGGAGGGCCAATTTCAATGGGTTGAGAACGGACCTGGCCCGGGTAAATTGGAATCAAAGATCGGCAGGTAAAACTGTAATGGAACAATGGGCTGCCTTTAAAGATGAGATGGTTCGGGTACAGTCGGGGTACATTCCTACGAGGGGGAAAGGTAGGGCAAACAAAGCCAGAGCACCCTGGATGACGAAAGAGAGAGAGTAAGATGAAGCAGAAAAAAGGGGTGTATGACAGATGTCAGGTTGAGAATACAAGTGAGAACCAGGCTGAATATAGAAAGTTCAGAGGGGAAGTGAAAAAGGAAATAAGAGGGGCAAAGAGAGAGTATGAGAATAGACTGCCAGCTAACATAAAAGGGAATCCAAAAGTCTTCTATAGGCATATAAATAATAAACGGGTAGTAAGAGGAGGCCTGCACATGGAGGCAGAGGGTATGGCTGAGGTACTAAACTTTGCAGCTGTCTTTACCAAAGAAGAAGATGCTGCCAAAGTCATAGTGAAAGAGGAGGTAGTTGAGATACTGGATCGGATAAAAATTGATAGAGGAGGTACTAGAAAGGCTGGCTGTACTTAAAGTAGATAAGTCACCAGGACCGGATGGGATGCTGCTTAGTATGCTGAGGGAAGTAAAGGTGGAAATTGTGGAGGTACTGGCCATAATCTTACAATCCTCCTTAGATACGAGGGTGGTGCCAGAGGACTGGAGAATTACAAATGTTACACCCTTGTTCAAAAAAGGGTGTAAGGATAAACCCAGCAACTACAGGCCAGTCAGCTTAACCTCTGTGGTGGGAAGCTTTTAGAAATGATAATTCGGGACAAAATTAACACTCACTTGGACAAGTGTGGATTAATTAAGGGAAGCCAGCACGGATTTGTTAAAGGCAAATCGTGTTTAACTAACTTGATTGAGTTTTTTGATGAGGTAACAAGAGAGGGTTGATGAGGGCAATGCGGTTGATGTGGTATACATGGACTTCCAAAAGGCGTTTGATAAAGTGCCACATAATAGGCTTGCCAGCAAAGTTGAAGCCCATGGAATAAAATGGACAGTGGCAGCATGGATATGAAATTGGCTAAGTGACAGAAAACAGAGTAGTGGTGAATGGTTGTTTTGCAGACTGGTGGAAGGTATACAGTGGTGTTCCCCAGGGGTTGGTACTAGGACTCCTGCTTTTCTTTATATATCAATGACTTGGACTTGGGTGTACAGGGCACTATTTCAAAATTTGCAGATGACACAAAACTTAGAAGTATAGTGAACAGTGAGGAGGATAGGGATAGATTTCAAGAGGACATAGATAGACTGGTGGAATGGACGGACACATGGCAGATGAAATTTAACACAGAAAAGTCCGAAGTGATACATTTTGGTAGGAAGAACGAGGAGAGACAATATAAACTGAAGCGTACAATTCTAAAAGGGGTGCAGGTATCCTGGGGGGGTATATGCACAAATCGTTGAAGGTGACCGGGCAGGTTGAGAAAGCGGTTAAAAAAGCATATGGGATCCTGGGCTTTATAAATAGAGGCAGAGAGTACAAAAACAAGGAAGTTATGATGAACCTTTTATAAAACACTGGTTTGGCCTCAACTGGAGTATTGTCCCATTCTGGGCACCGCACTTTAGGAAGGATGTGAAGGATTTAGAAAGGGTGCAGAAACGATTTACAAGAATTTTTCCAGGGATGAGGGACTTCAGTTACGTGGATAGACTGGAGAAGCTGGGGTTGTTCTCCTTAGGGCAGGGAAGATTGAGGGGAGATCTGACAGGTGTTCAAAATCTTGAGGGGTCTAGACAGAGTAGATGGAGAGAAACTGTTCCCATTGGCGGAAGGATTGAGAACCAGAGGACACCGATTTAAGGTGATTGGCAGAAGATCCAAAGGCGACATGAGGAAAAACTTCTTTATGCAGCGAGTGGTTATGATCTGGAATGCACTGCCTGAAAGGGTGGTGGAGGCAAATTCAATTGTGACTTTCAAAAGGGAATTGGATAAGTACCTGAAGGGAAAAAAATTTGCAGGGCTACAGGGAAAGGGCGAGGGAATGGGACTAGCTGAAGTGCTCTTGCAGAGAGCCGGCACGGGCTTGGTGGGCCGAATGGCCTCCTACTGTGCTGTAATGATTCTATGATTCTATTTTATAACTAACAGGAAACTTACCAGTGCTCTGTGATGGCAGACTGTGTTTTTTCCTAGCAAAAGTCTTAATAGTACCTCCAGTTACACTTGTAGGTTCCCCAAGCCTTGTCTCCAGCTCACCCGTGCCAAGTTCTCTGGACTTGGATAAGTGGCATGTGTCCCTACAGGGCAGGAGTGTGCATTCCATATTGGGTAAAAACAAACTTTACCTGTCTGGATTTCTTAGTGACTTAGTTTGGAAATTTTAAATATGTTGATTTGTCTGACGTGCAGAAACTACTGTCTGACCCCCAAGATAATTGTGAAATAAATATCTTGTCATTTCACCTCAATGAAGTCGTAGGTTTGAGTTTTCTGGAAAATTGTCCTGAGTTTGCTTTTTTGGATGTATCTCGTGTGTAAAACCCAATTGCTCTGTAAACCTTGTATTAAGCTGTAACTACTAAGATCCTTATTTTCATTTGCTTTTTAGGCAACTGGAGTGCTGAAGGAAGGAGCTTCTGTTTGAAGATGGTGCTATGGTTTGCACCTTGATTTGCCAAATTAAAGCCTTATTTATGTTTTTCACCCTTCTTAATTGTCAAACACTGAATAGAGCTTTACTTTTGTGTTTTTTTTAAATATTGGATTAAACTACTGATTCAAAAATATTGTAGGCAGCTTGAGAGTTTTTAGTTTTATAAAACATGGTATCCAATCTGTACATTCCTAAACGCAAATAAGTTGTGTTTAAATTTTTTTTGCTAAATGCCAATGTTGACTACCAGCAAATAATATAATTTGGGCAAAACCAGGAGCTAAAAAACAATAATAATCCTAGCGGCACATTTGCTTTTGGGTTTAAAACTTAAATTTTCAGGGTTAGCTGCTTCTAATTTTCAGCATCAAACACTCCTCATTTTGTCACTAGCTTAGAAAATCTAAACTTTATAAACGTGATGCTGAATAAAGGGATGCTTGTTTCTAAGCCAAAAGACTGAAGCTTCATTCAGTAAAGCACTACTGTTTTTACTGCAGTGTGGCCAGATGAAATGTTAATCTAGACAGCAGTATGTCAGTTGATTTCTATAGATGTCACTTTGAGGGTTGAATAGTATTGAATTGTAACATCCTGCAATAAATGTTGGATATTCAGTTATTGCTGACTTCAAGGTGCAAACTGTTTCTCTGTTAAGTGGACTTGAAATACAGTTGACCTGTGGTGTATTGGAGGCATTCGTGGCTACATACTCAAGCTGCTAGTTTAAAAAATAGTTTATAGGGGGGAAAAAAAGGGTAAACAGTTGAAATTGATGCTGCTTTGATATTTTACTGTTTTCTTTAAGGTAGAATTGAAACTATTTACATTTAAGGAGCTGCCATTTTTAAAAGAAAAAGTTATGAACTGTAAATAAGTCCTATGTAAAAATGAGGGAAAAATAAAATCTCCTTTGCATCTTGTTTTTCTATGAAATGGTCACTTTGTTCTCTAGTGCAGTGAGGAAGTTTGCCATGAGGTCTGGAATTCAACAGTGGGGTTGGGAAACTCATGTGGAATCAGAATATTACGGAAGATATTGGTGCTGTGGGTTCCTTCCACTTGGTGCTGATATTGATAGACTGGGATTTATTAGCAACAGTGTCCAAAGTATTGATCAGTGCAGCTCAAAATTAAATGACAGTTAATGTATCTGAATAAGTAAAGTAGTCATGTATAAATGTTAATCTTCAATTATTCTTAAATTTTAAAAGTCTTGCATTTTAATTTCAGAAGCTGCTCATGAGGTAAACTATGTAATCTGATTCCTGATCTATGATGCAGAGTTTTTACAGAAATTGAGATGTCCTAAAAACTCAATTTACCCAATTGATAGTAGACTTCTGTTTAAAATAGAGCAGCATTCAATGGTGCAGCAGCCTACTGAAGTAGATATCTGCCTCAGCTAAGGCATGTAGTATGTTCCCTTTCGCCGGCTCAACGGCTTTTAAATGGAAAAACCGCGTATATGCGGAATTTTGAATGGGCTGTGTAGCCCGCTAAAGGGGCCACGTGGCCCAAAAAAAAAATTGGAGGGAACATTGGTGGTTAGCATATGACTTTTTTTTCCCTATGGCAGTTTCGATGTGATTTTTTCATAGAGACTCATTCTGCGATGATGAGTGAGGAGGATGAATCTGATTTTAAAGCTCAGTAGTGTAATGAATCCATTGTGTTTAGCATAGTATCTGTTTGTATTTACTTTCCTGTCCCTTTCCAAATTTTTAATTGTTTCATTTCCTGTTGCACCATTCCACAATGAGGCATGTGGAAAAAGTGCTGCTTGGCATCTACAAGTACTGTTCTGTAATGCAACAGTAGGAGTTATGTTATGTAGTAAATTTTGTTAAGAATGGGGGAGGGGGAGACAGGAAAAGTACATGTTAATTTGGGGACAGTGTTTTAGACTGACGTGAGCAAAACATCCATCAAATTTCTATTGCAATACACCATCAGTAAATGGGCTGAAAATCTTTAACTGGAGGTGCTTATGTTTGTATATTTTAAATTTAAACAAAAAGAATTTGAAAAAGATTCAGGACACACAAAAAAAAAAGCTGGCTGTAAAATATTGAAATTATTTGTTCATCACTGAGCATCTCTAGTGTGACATTTTACTGGGGTGCCTTCGAGTTATTATAAATGTTGGTTGTATTACCTACATCCATTACCAACAAATTAGGTAGCTTTCTATTTCTCTGCTTAAAATCAATCCGGCTAATTACATCTTTAAATTGCTGAACTTGTAAGTTCAAACTTTTTGGTTTCTTCGGGTAAAAAATGAAATTAAGAAGCATAGCTCCTACAAATAGGTTCCCGAGTAAGGCTCTAATTCCCATCTTCAGTATTTCAAACACACACTATAAGCAATTTTGAGACGTGATCAAATTGACCAGCAACATGAAATGGAGGGTCTTTAGTTGGTCATGCACAGTACAAATTTTGGAATCTCTCCCTGGATAACTTCTCATTTGTGCTTGGGTGCAATTTTATTTAAAGGTATATATTTACGCTTAGTGTCGTAGTAAAGGTGTCTCGATTACTTTTACAGAAGGACTTTGTAATGGTACTACTTTAGATTTTTAAAAACAGCTGAATACTAAAGTAAAAAATTAAGCCTCAGTTTATCACTGTGCATTTATTACTTTTCTCTTGTTTTCTTTCCCATGCCCTTCTTCTAAAATTGGCAAATCGAGTAGAGTTATAGTTCTCACATGCAGTGATAGCCTTCCAGTCCCTCGTTCAGGTAGCTTTGTACGAGCCTAAAAGTGAGTGCCAGCAGACTGTTTGGAGAACATCATGGTCTAGTATAGTTCTGCCCTTTGACGTCTTTCTTCCCCGTACCGCGCCCCCCCGCCCCCAACCATGTGCACCTCCGCCAGATTTTCTGGTTAGTGATTGGGAGCAAAAGCTCTAGCCAATTTTTGTTTCCTCTGTTCCCTACCCCAGGGATGCTCAGGACAACTGTAAGTGTCACTATTGCTACTGTTTGAGATTTAACTAATGCAGTATGGAATTAGGATGAAACCTAGGACTCTTGTATGGCATAGTAATATGCAGTGCAGTTCGTTTACCTACTAAGATATTGTTTTTAATTGACAAGTAGTATAACTAGTTTCTCAGTCTTATTAAAAGTATTTCCTTAAGTAAGGCTACACGTGGGTGCCATAAACAACAATAACTTGCATTTATATGCCTTCAACATAGGAAACACCCCCAAAGTTGAAGGCGTATAAAGTACTTTGGGGGTGGGGAAGAGAAAAATAATACATAAAAGGAATAAAGGAACAGACAAAAAGCCATGGTGAGGCTTGGGAGAGGTGACTGAAGCTTGGCAGAATAAGACAGATTTTGAGGTTTTTTAATGCTGGAGGAGGAATTGGCGAGCCAGATGGGACTAGTGAGAGACTTCAGTCAGTAGAGTTGAGGCAGTTGAAGGCGCTGCCAGCAATGGTGCAAGAGTGGGATGCACAAAATGTCGGTCAATAGGCTGAAGAGTAGGAGAGAGGAGGAAAGCTGGAGAAGGTTGCAGATATAGTGTCTGGGGAGGCCATGGAGAGATTTGAGGACGAGGATTTTAAATTTATTGGTGGGAACCCATGTAGGTCAGAGAGGATTGAAGTGATGAACATGTGGGACATGGTACAACACTAGGTTTTGAACAAGTTGGAGTTTATGGAGGGTGGAAAATGGACGACTGGCAAGGAAGATTTTGAAGAACTGCGTGTAGAGATATCCAAAGTATTGAAATTGGTTTCAGCAACTTTAGAGGTGAGGTGCGGGCCATGATGATGGTGTTGTAGAGGTGGCAGTAAGTAATCTTGGTAATGGATAAGATCTGGGGCTTTAAAGCTGAAGTTATGGTTGAACAGGACACCAGGATTTTGCATGGTCTGGTTCAGCCTAAGCAAGTGACCGAGAGGCACCTGGAGTCAGTGGCGAGAGCGGAGTTAATCGCAATGCCAATCACTTGCTTTGATCTTATGTTCACTGAAGGAAATTTTGATCAATTTGTGGATGAATCAGTCACACACAGGTGGTCCAGAGAAGTGGTGAAGAGTTGGAACTGGGTGTCATCAGCAGATATATGGAAGCTGATTCTGTGCCAGTGATTTTGTCACTGAGGAGTAACGTAGATGTGGAAAAGGAGGGCCAAAGGTAGATCCTTGGCAGACTCTAAAAGTTACTCTGCAGGCGTAGGACGAGAAGCCATTGCTGGAGATGTGCTGGATGCATTCAGACAGGTAGGAGTGGAGCCACAGCAGGGCAGTTTCACAGCTGGACAATGGAGGAGAGATGATTGAGGATGGTGTGATTGACTAGACCAAACGCAGCAAAGGTTGAGAAAGATGAGGAATAATGTCATTCGTGACTTTGGCCAGGGCAGTCTCAATACTGTAAGCAGGGTGGAAGCTGGAATGAAGGGATTTGAACATTAAATTTTGGAAGAGATGGACATAAAAGTGGGAGGCGACGAGCATTCCAGGACTTCAGATTTGAGAGGAAAGGAAAATTAGAGATGGGGTGGTAGTTGGAAAGGATAGGCTTTTTGATGGGGCAGTCATGATGGTGGTTTTGAACAGTTACCGTCTGAGCAAAAAGTTGTCAACAATGTTAGCATGCATAGGCCAGGATGGGTAATTGAGTAGGGAATGAATCAAGGGAACAAGAGGTGGGTCGCTTGGAAAGAGAAGGGAGAGAACGTGCAGAGTGATGAAGGCTTGGAGGAAGACTGGGGAGGTCAAGAGGAGTTGGGGAGAAGAGGGGTAGGTAGCAGTAAAGAGATGCTGTGCGGAAGGATGGAAATGTTGCATTTTACAACAGTTACATATTTTGGAGTACTGTATGACTTAACAGTGTTCAGCATTTTAAAGAAGCAATGGGCAGCAATAATTCTGTATCCCAAGGAACATTTTATTTAAAAAAAGAGAAATTGTTGTTCCATTATTAGCTTAATGCCATTTTCCAGCAGGACTGAGCATTGAGGGAACTTTACAGTCAGGGTATTATGATTACTAAGCACAGTCTGAACACTAGTTTCCCAAAGAGTTGCATTGTATGGTAACCTACTGGTTAAGTAGGGAAACCTAAGATTGCATAAATGCGAATATAAATAGGAAATGAAGGAGGAGGTAAATTGGAAAAATATGCAAACTTAAAAAAAACACTTGAAGGGAAGCACTGCAATGGGGTGGGAAAGTACTTCTGATCTTCAAAGTAGCAGAAAATGTGCCTCCCTGAGACAAAATGTTCTCTCTCTGGTATAAAAGTTTTGTTGAGATCTGCTGTTTTGGATCTCCCAGTCAGAAAGAACCCACTTTGGGAGATTTATGTGGTAGGTCTGCTTCTGGCTTGTACAAACCTCAATGGGATTGGCATTCTTCCTGCTCCTGGGTGTTGACCATTGTTACAAATTTTGGGTCTGCCTCTCCTGTAAGCTGTCTCTGCAATTTGTGTTCCAAGTGTATGCCAATACTACCCAATATCTAATCATCTAGTGTAATCTGAGGCGTAACTTGTACCCCATGTGATTTGAACTGGATATCATGTCTTTTGCAAGTCATGCCACATGCGCTTCTCCATTCTTTCAGCGGGTGGACCGATTTTAAGAATGGAAAGCTTTCCCTCTTTATACCACGTAAAAATTAATTCCAGAAGTTATAAAGCTCTCTACACTCTGAATGATTTCCTTTTGATATTGCAGAACATTCCTCTTCCTCCAGTACCACTAGTGTGTTTGAGTTACATGAAATTGTTTTTTTCCTACCTCCCATGTAAATATGTTGCCACCTATTGGAAGTGGTTTACAGTGCTTTTCACAGCACTGGAGGAAGTGACCACACAAAAAATAATTGGCTAACTTCACATGGATCAATGAGATTTCAGTGTTGAATATATCCTTAAATTGGTTTAGAGGTAGATTATAATACTGAATGTTTACCCATTAATGTGTTTAGAGATAGTATAGCAGTTTAAGGGATTGTGCCAATTATTTGACATTTGAGTCTTTCGCTGTTTTTGGCTGTTCCACCAATCTCACTTTAAAAAAAAAAAAAAAAATCCAGATCCCACCTTTAACTTTTTAATTCTTCACTGTTTTATGCTTGAATGTGCAGCCTTATATGTATTTTTATACAGTTTCCACTTCTCTGATAGTCAAACTGGCTATTGAAATAATCTGGTTCCCAAACCAAAGAACTCAATGAGTCCATAGTTGTGTGTTTACTAATTCCAGGCTGGGATACAATGTGTCCAATGAGAGACTAATCTTCAGTAGTTTCATTACCGTATCAACATCGGGAGGCCTGCCAGCAGGTGTACTGGTGAGTGCTGCAATGACGATGGGATATATTTGTAGCCTTTGAGTTGCTGTTCAATTTCCCTGAAACATCAGGAAATTTTCTCCAAATGACAGTAAGGCGAAGACCCCATTTTGGCCTTCGGCAACAGAGAGGGGGAAAAAAAACTATCCAGGCAAGAGTTCACAACCCTGCTTTCTCACCTTGACTGCAAAGACATAAAATCAAAAATGAATGAGGCTCTTTAAGAATTTATTTGTTCTGGATATGTAAGGATCAGAATAAACTGACATGGATAGATTAATGCCGATCTTTTACCTATGCCTGAATTCCTATGTTTGTGTGCATTATGAAGGGTGTATTCTACCTAGAGATTCATATGGAATCTATTAATGTTTCTGAGGAACTTACAAGCTCAAGTTTTGAACTTTAGAGTAGTGCTTCTGGTAGCTGAGTGTTTTGAGAATTTATCTGGAAACTGTAGAGGGTAGATTCAAGTTAACTGATTTTTTTTTAGCACTAATGAGCGATATGATCAATCTTTATTCGATAACATACTGAATTTTGTAGATTACATAAATCTATAGACTAATATTTTGCACAAACACTACCAAACATATATGCTGTATAGCTTCATGTCTGATTCCCATTATCTGTATTACTCCGACTTCTTTGCCATTCATAACTTATACACACTCTAATGGCTAAAGAACAAATGATCACAGCCTCGAGGTTCAGTTACTGCTCAGTATCTTGCTGCCAGTCTTATCTTATACTGTATGTAATGTTGCTGGAGACATGTAGAAATGTACAAATAAAGTTTAACTTTTTGCTATCTTTTTTAAAGTCAATTGTTGTAAGGCAAATCAATCTATTGATTCAAGCAATGGGACTTTTTAAGGACACCCCACTGAGAGGCAAAATGTCTGCAGTAAAACAAAAATTACTTCTTGCAATTGTGTGGTCTGTTTTCTTTTAACATTTAGACTTTTGAAGTCTTTCAATTATATAGGGATGAAGAATATATTCCAGTGTATACATTGACCATTTTACAGAGTCAGCTTTGGTGAAATAATTTGTATGAATTGGTCACTTTGGCACAATATTCTGGTACTGGGATCTGATGGTTAGATAGCAAGTTGTATTCTTAAAAGTCTAAATGTTGTCCTATAGATCTGTTACTTTTTTAAAAAGATTATTTTCACATTCTTGATTCCTATTTTGATTCTCCATTTATATACACAAACCAATTTTTTCACATTCTCACAGATGCACAAATGTATGGGAATCCCAGACAGTATCTCTGATTTAACAGGACATTATAGTTAGTTATTACTGAAATAATAATCACCTATAAAACATTGATCGATCCCTTGGTGTTGTGGGAATAAATTCTTGACATTAAGTGTGTGGGGTGCTTATTGATAGATTTAGTTTGATTGGGGAAAAATAGGGAGCAAGTCTACTGATCTTAAAGGCTGCAACATCACAGTTAAGAAAGGAAATTGGGTTATAAGTGTAAGTTTTTGAATATTTTCCTTTTTTAGAAATGACTGCATTCTAAAGGGAATCACAAATTCCACTTTATTGTAAAAGTGTATAAAATTAGAGCATACAATAACTACTAATGTGTAAACTGATGTACAACTTTTTATACAAAAATTAGTTTGCTAATTTTAGTTGCTATGGAGCATGTCTCATTATTGTATAGAATCCTCTATGTTAAATACTGGTGTGTGGTTTGCTTTGTTTAATGGGTTTTTTTGTGACCTAATTGTGGCAATGTATTTTAGTCGCCTATCCATTTTCTTATTTCTAGGTTTATTGCTTCAATTTTCTCTCATTGCATCCAACTATAACAGAGCGGGTTCTCTCCAACACCCAGAGCAAGTCTTCATTGTATGATTCACCATAATGTTCACTGTACCCTGGCCCTTAATTTACAAATGGAATACAGAACAGATTGTAGTCTGTCTTTATTAAGACAAATGCATAGCAGTTTGAACAGGTGAATACTTCTGTGTCATCTATATTGCATATTACTTAAGGCATGTCACTCTGTTATACATCACTGAACATATTAACTCTCATCCTCAGGCCTGGGAGTATAAAATTTAGTCAACCGTTGGCATGGCTGCAGAAATAGGAATAGAAAAAGGTGGGTAAGGAAAGCAAAATAAGAAAAATAGTGTGCAAATGACAGGGAGGCCAGATTGTTAAAAAGGTGCCCACTCTATTAATGACTGTCTCGAGGGATGAAGGTATCGATAGTGTGGTAAGAAAAAGCTTTCTTTCTCTGAACAAAAAGGACAGAACTGCCCAGGCACATTCTTATTATTCCTGCCAACTGTTCAAACCCATTTACTCCCTTTATCGTTGCTGGCGACACTGTCTTCAAATTGGTACAAGAATTACTGAACATATTGGCTGTTTCCCTGACACAGCTGCGGATAGTATTTAATGTGTCCTTTTCTACAACTTGTTTTGAACTCTGGTTACAAATATTCACATTTTAGGTTATTCCATCTCCACAAATTATATTTAAAAAGCATTTTCTCATTCATTACACAATCTTCATGTTCTTTCAAGTGTCCAGCGAACTGGGAACATGTGGCTCCTGAGCTGTGAATATTTTACACTCAAACTGAGCTCCTGCGCCATTGCTCAGTGATGGTCTACAGCCTGCAGCATGGTTGTGATCTTTAGCTGCTAACTTGGCCCATCCATTTAAGGCCACTGCTCATATACTCCTTGTGAATAAGTCACCCAAATAGGGCTAGGATTAATTAGCTGTTAATTATTATTGTTGGAAGTTTCTCTTGACTGGCAGCTGTTTACCTCCTTCGGGAGCGGTCAGATTTATCTCGGTCAGAAAAGCCAGCAGGAAACGAGCGGCTTTCTCTATGCTTTTTAAAAAAGATTCTTCAGTGTTGATTTGTTACTGTTTTATACAAAGTGTAACTTAAGAGATGGTCTCAAATTATTCAGAGGGGGATGTTATCTGATACAAGAAGGAACTACACTAATATAATTTGGGCCAGAAATTCGGGTCGGAGGCTTCCTGCGGGTGCAAGTCCCCAACCTGCACTTACCTAGCGCGCCTGCTGTTCTGCTGTGGGTCCGCATGGGATTCCGATCCTGGGCCTCCTCCAGCTGCCGGTGTGCAGTGTTTGCGTATCCCAAGGCCGCAGTTAGTTCGAAGCGTCCCCTGGAATCACGTGGGCCATGGAGACCTGTCAAATCTATGAATAGAGATCGGCCCCAAAACCTAACTAAAACTTCAAATACATTTTTTTTTAAAAACCACATTTTTAAAATAACTAAATTACATAAATTAACTATTTTAAACAAATTTAAATTTTTGAAAAAATTAATTAGTTTTTAACAGGGCTAAAAATAAACTTACCTTTCTTTAAAGTATTTAAAAAAGATAAACCTGTGGGGAAAATTTTTTTACATTTTACTTAATTCACCACTTACCTTGTTAAAAGCAGGCCTTGCGCCTGCTTTTTCCCCGCGCAGCTGTTGGGGACTTACCCTCACACAGAAACCTGGAAAAAAAAAACGGAAGTCCGATGTGTGCGCACTGCCTCTTCGGCGCACGCGTTTGACCTCCGAACCCCTTCAAGGGAACGGAAGTTCCGGTTCCCAGCGCATGCGTGAAACCGGCACTTTTTCGTTGGGTCTACGGGTGAGTACACAGCGCGTACTCACGCGTGGAGACCCGAATTTCTGGCCCAATGTATTCACTAATCCGCCATTAAACTCGGTACATGTAGGTGCCTATGCAGGGATGCAAATTCGGGATTTAAGCAAATGTCAAGTTCCGACTTGACATCATCTACTGCCACTGTGAAATCCTTATTGCTGCCCAGCAATCACAGTGAAGTTTTAAGGCTGATGCAAACAGGTGCAGGAGCCAGTTTGCACAGCGGAAGGGGAGGGGGATATGCAACAGCTTGAAATATACACCTGTCATGATCAAAAATATCTATATCCACTTAACTATCTCCTGCTCCCAACATAACTCTGCCAAGAATGAGACTGATTTATTTATTAATTTACCAGGGTGAGTGAAACTAAAACAATCATGAATGGGCATCAGCAATTTCTGTTTCCTGATTGGAGCACCACCCAATGCCGCTGGGATCAACTTCACAGCGAAACAACACAAGTTTTCGAAGGAGGCTTCGCACCAGGTAAATGCGGGTTTCTTTTGGAGGTCGGTGGCGTACTACTTAGCTACGCCGCCGACCGCAATTTCAGGGCCATTAATATGCAATAGTGGATCCACTGCGACACAGCAAGATGAGGATATGCTGCTTCTAACCAATGGGAATTACACCATTTGGAACAAAGACACTCCTTGTACAGTATCGTGTGTGGAGCTAAGGCAAAAACCCATACCAACACATGCGTCACATGATTGGGGGAAAAGCACGCAAAACAAACTCGTGTTTGAAGTGTTTGGTTCAATGTTCGGGGAGGAGAGTGGACTTCCAGGTATAAACCCATAAAAATGTGATTATATTCTTTTTCTTGCTCTCTCCCCACCTGTCTCTCTCATGATCACCCTTCCTATAATTCCCATAATCCTCTATGGAAATTAGTTCAAGGCCTCTTGCCACTCTTCCTCACATATACTCATAAACTGTTACTGTTTAAAGTAAATGTTGGTCCCTCAGAGGATGAGACTGGGAAATTAATGGTGGGAAATATGGAGATGGCAAATACACAATGAATATTTTGTATCAGTCTTTACAGTAGAGGACACTAAGAATATCCCAACACTGGACAAACAGGGGGCTATAGGGGGGGGGAGGAGCTAAACACGATCAAAATCACTAAGGAAGTGGTACTCAGTAAAATAATGGGACTCAAGGCGGATAAATCACCTGGACCTGATGGCTTACATCCTAGGGTCTTGAGGGAAGTGGCGGTAGGGATTGTGGATGCATTGGTAATTTTCCAAAACCCCCTAGACTCAGCAAAGATCCCGGCAGACTGGAAAACTGCTAATGTAACACCCTTATTTAAAAAGGGCAGTAGACAGAAGGCTGGTAACTATAGACCGGTTAGCCTAACATCTGTGGTAGGTAAAATTTTGGAGTCCATTATTAAGGAGACAGTAACGGGACATTTGGATAATCATAATTTAATAGGACAAAGTCAGCATAGTTTTATGAAGGGGAAGTCATGTTTGACAAATTTGCTGGAGTTCTTTGAGGAAGTAACATACAGGGTGGATAAAGGGGAACCAGTGGATGTGGTGTATTTAGACTTCCAAAAGGCATTTGACAAGGTGCCACACAAAAGATTATTGCTTAAGATAAAAAATCACGGGATTGGGGGTAATATTCTGGCATGGATAGAGGATTGGCTATCCAACAGAAGGCAGAGAGTTGGGATAAATGGTTCATTCTCAGACTGGCAATCAGTAACTAGTGGTGTTCCGCAGGGGTCAGTGCTGGGTCCCCAACTCTCTACAATCTATATTAACGATTTGGAGGAGGAGACCGAGTGTAACATATCAAAGTTTGCAGATGGTACTAAGATGGGAGGGAAAGTAGTGAGTGAGGAGGACATAAAAAATCTGCAAGGGGACATAGACAGGCTAAGTAAGTGGGCAGAGATTTGGCAGATGGAATACAATGCTGGAAAGTGTGAGGTTATGCACTTTGGCAGGAAAAATAGTAGAGCAAGTTATCTAAATGGCAAGAAACTGGAAAGTACTGAAGTACAAAGGGATCTGGGGGTCCTGGTGCACGAAACTCAAAAGGTTAGTATGCAGGTGCAGCAAGTGATTAAGAAGGCCAATGGAATGTTGGCTTTCATTGCTAAGGGGATAGAATATAAAAATAGGGCGGTGTTGCTTCAGTTGTACAAGGTATTGGTGAGACCGCACCTGGAATACTGCATCCAGTTTTGGTGTCCATACTTAAGAAAAGACATACTTGCTCTTGAGTCAGTACAAAGAAGGTTCACTCGGTTAATCCCGGGGATGAGGGGATGGACATATGAGGAGAGGTTGGGTAGATTGGGACTCTACTCATTGGAGTTCAGAAGAATGAGAGGCGATCTTATTGAAACATATAAGATCGTGAAGGGGTTGGATCGGGTGGATGCGGGGAGGATGTTCCCGATGATGGGTGAAACTAGAACTAGGGGGCATAGTCTTAGAATAAGGGGCTGCTCTTTCAAAACTGAGATGAGAAGGAACTACTTCACTGAGGGTGGTAGGTCCATGGAATATGCTGCCCCAAAAAGCTGTAGAAGCTACATCATTACATAAATTTAAAACAGAAATAGACAGTTTCCTAGAAGTAAAGGGAATTAAGGGTTACGGGGAGCGGGCAGGAATTTGGACATGAGTCTAGGTTCGGATTGGTCATGGCCCTGTGGGTAGCGTAGCGGGCCCAGGGGTCATGTAGCCTGATTCTGCTCCTATTTCGTGTGTCCAATTCTGTTAGGTTCAGGAGATGGTTCTGTGATAGTAGATTGGCGGTTAGGATCAGATCAGCCATGATCTTATTGAATGGCGGAGCAGGCTCGAGGGGCCAATTGGCCTACTCCTGCTCCTATTTCTTATGTTCTTATGTTCTACTGCATAGAAATGGGCCATTTGGCCCATCGAGTCTGCGCTGGTGTTTTTCTCCACATGAGCCCCCTACTTCAATCTCGCGCCTGCTTATTCCTCATGACCTTTAATATTCATTTGTTAAGCAACTGAATTGAATTTTTTTTTACAATTTTTGAATTGAGTTCTCAGGAAAGTACATTTTATGAAGCAATTGTACAGATAGATGCATATTTTATGAAGCCATTGTATGGTTATATGTACATTGACATAGATATTTAATGAGATCATTATATATTTAGGTGCATAATACTTTAAGAGTTTATATTCGCATATACCTGAGATCACTGCATCCTGACTGCATGGTGCCTGCAGGAGGAATTCAACGGCACATCTGGACTTCTCACAATGGGAGTAATGCAAGTGTAGGGCTAAGGCAGCTTGTTTGGCCCTTTGTTATGGTATTAGTTAGGGTTACAGGCAATGGGGCGGGGACCTGCCACTGCATTCTGGAATAGTTTGGTGAATGTTTCAGGCGTGGGCCCTTTATCAGAACTCTGTTGTGATGAAGGATCCACACCTGAAGTGATAACTTGTCTGTTCTTTCTACAGATTCTGCCTCACTTGCTGAGTGTTTCCCGCGTTTTCTGTTTGTGCACCAGACAGGATCAGGTCTGCACTTTTTTTGACAGTCAGGTGCTGGTTGTAAGGAGGCCTGTGAAATATCGAGACTCAAGCTTCCCCTGAAAGAGGAAACATAAAGTAACTGTTAAAAATATTTTTTGACTTCTTCTAGGAATTTTTTTGCCGACTGGAATGCTTTCTACTCTATAAATCAATCGAAAGTCTCCTATGGCCAGTATGCATTTTTTGCCCTGCAGAGTCCATGCACTGGCCTCAACACTTTTATATTAAAACTCTTGCTGTCCAGTGCATACTTCCGGGAAAACTTATTTTCTGTGTGAGAATCTGTTCGTTGTGCTTTTCTGTCATGCCTGAATGTCACACCTGGGTGTAATGCCTGCAAAATACAGGTACAAGTACTTACCTTTCAGTCTTCTCAACACTAGGTGGCGCTGCTGCTCCTCCAAACTCTCAGGTCTGTTCCTTTACTGCGTGCAAGTTTTATTTAATTTTATATTTACTTTTTCCTTTCCTGCACCATGTTCCCTGCAGGTAAGTTTTATTTTAAGTTTATTTATCGTTTTAACTGGTATTTGCTTCCTTCCTAATTTTTATTTGTCACTTTCCCACCTGCCCATCCTTTCCACCAATGGACCTCCTTTATTTGCCGCCTTCTTCGTGCCCACTTCTTGCCTCAGTGGTCTGAGGCTCCACTGCTGCTCCCGGACTTGTTGCCTGCTCTCCACCATTTCCACACCACCTGCCACTACCCTGGCCCCTCCAGACACCTGCTGTGGGAGCCCCCTGTTGCCCCTAGGCCATCTGTGGTGCCAGAGTCTGCTGCCTCATCTTGCTCAGTGTCCTGGCTCTGTTACCCCCCCCACCTCCAGCTTCAGCTGCTACCCTGAGCCCTGCTCCATCATATTTGTGGCACCAGGCCTGCTGCCTGATCTTCAAGGGGGAAACCGGCAGTGTAGCTTTCCATGGCACTCAATGGGGGTAATTTTAATTTTTGGCGATAGTGTAAAATGGGGGATATTGGATTGGTCGCCCGATATACGCCTCTCCCGATTTTCCTTTCCACTGACTTCAATGGAAGTGATATCAGAAGCAAGAGAGAACATAGACGCCACCAACAAACAAAGACCACTTGGTTGGGGAAGACACAAGTCAAAGTAGTCATCTAGGGGCTCTGCAACATCGCCTGTCTTTGCCCCTGCCTCATTCATGCCTTTGTTACCTCTAGGCTTCACTATTCCAACGCACTCCTGGCTAGCCTCGGATCTTCCACCCTCCATAAACTTGAGCTCATCCAAAACTCTGTTGTCCGTATCCTAACTCGTACCAGGTCCCGTTCACCCATCACCTCTGTGCTCGCTAACTTACACTGACTCCTGGTCTGGCAATGCTTTGATTTTAAAATTCTCATTCTTGTTTTCAAATCTCTCCCTGGCCTCACTCCTCCCTATCTCTGTAACCTCCTCCAGTCCTCCGAGGTCTCTGCACTCCTCCATTTCTGGCCTCTTGCGCATCACTGATTTTAATTGCTCCACCACTGGTAGCCGTGTCTTCAACTGCCTCGACCCTAAGCTCTGGAATTCCCTCCCTAAACCTCCACACCTCTCCTGCTTTTAAGATGCTCCTTAAAACCTGTCTCCTTCACCAAGCTTTTTGTCACCTGTCCTAATATCTCCTTATGTGGCTGGTGTCAAATTTTCTTTGATCATGCTCTTCTGAAGTGCTTTCGGACATTTTACTATGTTAAAGGCGTTATATAAATGCAAATTGTTGTTATCCAGAAGCTATCAGTTGCAGTTCTGGGCCCTCACTTGTGCCTCGGAAATAAAGTCTATGCTGTTAAGGAGCATTTTACTGAGTTGCCATCCCATCCTGTTCTGGGTCTGGCTCGTGACCTTTTCCATGTTGGTGGTGAATGCCCTCACAGGGTCAAACTCGGTCTGAGGTGTTCATACCAGAGGAGTTGGTAACAATGAATAACAGCAGTGGTTGATTAGTCAGGTTACATACAGTTTAATTTAAGATTTTGTCCTGAGGTTTAACCTTTAATAATGTGCAAAGTGACCTAGAACCAAATCCATCGATTCACGTATTCATTAAGTTTCTGAGCCATATTTCAATATGGATGCTTCTAATGCGTTGTAGAGCCGTACTTTGAGATTGCAACTTATCTTTGATCTCCATATATATGTGAAAGAGAGTTTATTGCAGAGTTCGAAAGTGCAATGCGCCTGCAGCTCAGGGAAACAGTCCCCATTGGAGGAAATCATGCCACCTAAGTGAACGGTGTCACTGATTCCACTGTCTTGATGGATCATTATCTATTAGGAAGATAACTGGAATTACATTGCGTCCTAGCAATTGCAATTTCGTCTTGTTCCAGCTGATCTGAAGTCGAAGGCCAGATGCACCTTGGTTGAAGATACGTAGAGGGTGTTCACAGTTTCAGCCTAGGTCACTGTGTTGTCAGCGAAGTCCAGATCTGTCCACATATAGTCATTGCCTCGGCTGGTCCCACATCCACTTTTTTATGTAGTTGGCTTCATGATGCAGTCAACACAAGAATCAGGAGGGGGCGAGAACACAGCCCTGACGTACTCCCATATTAAACTTGAAAGGTTCAGAAAGCTTTCCATCAATACACACCCACTGCTTGTGTGGGCATAAAGCTCTCTGATTAATGCTATAATGTTGGCAGGAATACCTGGAAATTGTAACAGGAGCCATAGGCATTTTCTATTCAGTGAGTTGAAAGCTTTTTTCGAATCGATGTGGCTTATTGTACTGGTGTTGTTTGGCTGCCACCTGCCACAGTGTAAATATCTGTTCAATGGTGGAGCTGTTCCCTCTGAAGCCAGTCTGTTCGCGGCGCAGAAGACAAAAGGGGGAATTTTAATTGAGAGCGGGATTTATTCGGGGAGAGCACCAAACACGCCCGACAACGGCAGCGTGAGGTCCGGGCGATTTTATAATGTAAACGAGCTTGTTAACTTAATCCCAAGTTATTGTGAGCAGTTGGCTTTTCGGCTTAAATCTAATTGACTAAAACCATTCCCGTTTATGCCAGTGTGTTTGCACTCGGTTATAAGGATCAATGAACGGGATACAGATCCAATCTGAAAGAAAAAGGAAGTTGCATTTAGATCGCACCTTTTCATGCCTTCAGGAAGACCCAATGTGCTTGGAATGTTTTTTTTCCTGGCACAGTCACTGTTGCTGCATAAGCAAACGCAAGTCAGTTTGTGCACAGCAAGATCCCACAAACCGGAAATGAATGAATGACTGTTTCGGTGGTGTTGGTTGAGAGAAGAATGTTGAGCAGAACACCAGGAGAACTCGCCACTCTTTGAACACAGCCACGGGACATTTTGCCTCCAGCTGAGTTGAAGTTATTTCCTTTCATGTTTGACAGACAGAAAGGAATTTCACAGCATGTGGAAATGTCAAATGAGCAAGCACTTGATGAAAACGTTATTTATGCACCTCTACTGGAGGAGGATTCTACCACCTAACTGGCATAACGCTTGCTGGGATGTGGGGGACAGTCATGGATTCAGGAACTAAAAGTGAAATATTTTTTAAAAACATAATGGGACAAAAGCAATAAGTAATAAAACGGAGGGGGAGATGAAGAGGAAACACTTGTCATGCTAATGGCCATTACAGAGACCAAGAATGGAAACTAAAAATTCCAGGGTACTTGACGTTTTGAAAAGACGGGCAGAATGGAAAAGTGGGGGGGGGGGGCGGGGAGGCAGTAGCCCTGATAAAGGATGACATAAGGACAGTAGTGAGAAAGGACCTTGGCTCAGAAGATTAGAAAGTAGAATAGTATGGGTGGAGATAAGAAATACCAAGGGGCAGAACAAATTGGTGGGAATAGTTTATATGCCCCCTAACAGTAGCTATACCATTGGACAGAGTATTAATCAAGAAACAATAGGAGCTTGTAACAAAGGTAATGCAATAGTCATGGGGGACTTTAATCTTCATATAGACTGGACAAAGGACGAGTTCATGGAATGCATTCAGTACAGCTTCCTCGAACAATACATTATGGAACCATCCAGGGAACAGGCTATTTAAGATCTTGTATTGTGTAATGAGATAGGGTTAATTGGTAATCTCATGGTAAAGGATCCTCTGGGGAAGAGTGATCATAATATGATAGAATTTCACATTGAGTTTGAGAGTGAAATACTTAAGTCCAAAACTAGAGTCTTAAACTTAAATAAAGCCAATTACATAAGTATGAGGGGGCATTGGCTAAGGCAGGTTGGGAAATTATATTAAAAGGTATGACAGTAGATAAACAGTGTCAAACATTTAAAAAAAAATCCAAAATTCTCAACAAATATACATTCCATTGAGAAATAAAAACTCCATGGGAAAAGTGATCCATCCGTGGCTAACTAAAAAAGTTAAGGATAGTGTTAGATTAAAAGAAGAGGCTTATAATGTTGTGAAGAATAGTAGTAAGCCTAAGGATTTGGAGAGCTTTAGAAAACAGCAAAAGATGACCAAAAAATTCATGAAAAGGGAGAAAATAGAATGAGAGTAAACTAGCAAGAAATATAAAAACAGATTGCAAGAGCTTCTGCAAGTATGTAAAAAGGAAGAGAGTAGCAAAAGTAAGTGTTGGTCCCTTAGAGGCTGAGGCAGGAAAAATTATAATGGGGAATAAGGAAATGGCGGAGACTTTAAACAAACATTGTGTATCTGTCTTCACAGTAGAAGACACACAAAGTATACCAAAATAGTGGGGAACCAAGGGGCTAATGAGAGTGAGGAACTTAAAGTAATTAAGATCAGTAGAGAAAAAGTACTTGAGAAACTAATGGGACTAAGAGCCAACAAATCCCCTGGACCTGATGGCCTATATCCTATGGTTCTGAAAGAGGTGGCTGCAGAGATAGTGGATGCATTGGTTGTGATCTTCCAAAATTCCCTAGATTCTAGAACGGTCCCAGCGGATTGGAAGGTAACAAATGTAACCCTGCTATTCAAGAAAGGAGGGAGAGAGAAACAGGGAACTACAGGCCAGTTACTCCAACATCAGTCATCAGGAAAATGCTGGAATCCATTATAAAGGAAGTGGTAACAGCACACTTAGAAAATCAGAATATGATTAGGCAGAGTCAACATAGTTTTATGAAAGGGAAATCGTGTTTGACAAGTTTATTAATTTTTTGAGGATGTAACTAGCAGGGTAGATAAAGGCGAACCAGTGGATGTACTATATTTGGATTTCCAAAAAGCATTCGCTAAGGTGCCACATAAAAGGCTGCTACGCAAGATAAGGGCTCATGGGGTTTGAGGTAATATATTAGTATGGATAGAGGATTGGTTAATGGACAAAAAACAGAGAGTAGGGATAAACAGGTCATTTTACAGTTGGCAGGCTGTAACTAGTGGGGTGCCGCAAGGATCAGTGCTTGGGCCTCAGCTATTTACAATCTATATTAATGACTTAGATGAAGGGACCAAGTGTAATGTATCCAAGTTTGCTGATGATACAAAGCTAGGTGGGAAAGTAAGCTATGAGGAGGACACAAAGAATCTGCAAAGGAATATAGACAGGCTCAGTGAGTGGGCAATAAGGTGGCAGATGGAGTATAATGTGGGGAAATGTGATGTTATTCACTTTGGTAGGAAGAATAGAAAAACAGAATATTTTTAAATGGTGAGAAACTATTAGATGTTGGTGTTCAGAGAGATTTAGGAGTCCTCCTACAAGGAAACGCAGCGGGCTGAATTTTCCATGGTGGTAGCGGACGAGATCGGTGGTGGGGCGGGTGGGAAAGTTGTTATTTTTGACAGTGGGTCGAACTCTGCTGTCATCTCGCTCCCATGTGCCTTTCCCACAGGTGCGTCTGTCATTCCGGTGCCAATCAAGCGGGCTGCTTTGTCCTGGATGGTGTTGAGCTTCTTGAGTGTTGTTGGAACTGCACTCATCCAGGCAAGTGGAGAGTATTCCATCACACTCCTGACTTGTGCCTTGTAGATGGTGGAAAGGCTTTGGGGAGTCAGGAGGTGAGACACTTGTCGCAGAATACCTATCCTCTGACCGGCTCTTGTTGCCACATTATTTATGTGGCTGGTTCAGTTAAGTTTCTGGTCAATGGTGACTCCCAGGATGTTGATGGTGGGGGATTCAGTGATGGTAATGCCGTTGAATGTTAAGGAGCGATGGTTAGACTCTCACTTGTTGGAAATAGTCATTGCCTGGCACTTGTGTGGTGCGAATGTTACTTGCCACTTATCAGCCCAAGCCTGAATGTCGTCCAGGTCTTTCTGCTTGCGGGCATGGACTGCTTCATTTTCTGAGGAGTTGCAGATGGAACTGAACACTGTGTAATCATCAGCGAACATCCCCACTTCTGACCTTATGATGGAGGGAAGGTCATTGATGAAATAGCTAAAGATGGTTGGGCCTAGGACACTGCCCTGAGGAACTCCTGCAGCGATGCCCTGGGGCTGAGATGATTGACCTCCAACAACCACAACCATCTTCCTTTGTGCTAGGTATGACTCCAGCCAGTGGAGAGTTTTCCCCTTGATTCCCATTGACTTCAATTTTACTAGGGCTCCTTGGTGCCACACCCGGTCAAATGCTGCCTTGATGTTAAGGGCAGTCACTCTCACCTTACCTCTGGAATTCAGCCCCTTTGTCCATTATTAACTTCAACAGAAGAGCTGCAGAAATCCCAGAAACACATTGTAAGCACCACTTACACTGTTTGTCAGGGTTTTTGCAGTTCTTCCACTGAACTTGCATAAGATTGTAAATCCACCCCTTTCCAATTACATTTAAAATCTGCTTAATTTTATATATTATCTATACACACACATCTTTTATTTGTACCAGTTACTGATTCAAAAGTCTATAGATTTGTGACTAAAGCACCAATAACTTCACAATTAATGTACTTTTTCAATTATGTTCTTGATCGTATTTGTAGATGGCGTCATATTACTGAATGATATTTAAATATTTCTTTGTCACTCATATATAACTTTTATTATATTATTGTAGAGTAAAGATTCAACACCCACTTTGTTAGATTAAACATCAAATGTAATGTGGCCAGGGTCCCTTTAAGGATTCAGGCTGAAAACGCGTCATGAATAATGTCACCAGACCTGCTCCGTCTCATTGGGCCGGGTAACATGTTGGGTGGGCTTAATAGGCCCCATTAAGGTAAGTTCATTTTCAGCAGCAGGATGGAGCCAGCAGCGGGGTTGGGACCCACCACGGACACCGCCCGCACAGGACCCACCCAGGTAGGCAAAATTCCGACCTGAGAGTTAGCATGCAGGTACAGCAAGCAATTAGGAAGGCAAATGGCATGTTGGCCTTTATTGCAAGGCGGTTGGAGTACAAGAGTAAGGAAGTCTTACTACAATTGTACAGGGCTTTGGTGAGACCACACCTGGAGTACTGTGCACAATCTTGGTATCCTTATCTGAGGAAGGATATACTTGCCTTAGAGGTGGTGCAGTGAAGGTTCACTAGATTGATTGCTCAGATAAGAGGGTTGCCCTATGAGGAGAGATTGAGTAGGTTAGGCCTATACTCTCTGGAGTTTAGAAGAATGAGAGGTAATCTCATTGATACATACAAGATTCTGAAGGGGATCGACAGGGTAGATGCTGAGAGGTTGTTTCCACTGGCTGGAGAGTCTAGAACTAGGAGGCATAGTCTCAGGATAAGGGGTTGGCCTTTTAAGACTGAGATGAGGAAGAATTTCTTCACTCAGAGGGTTGTGAATCTTTGGAATTCTCTACCCCAAAGGGCTGTGGATGCTGAATCATTGAGTATATTCAAGGCTGAGATAGATAGATTTTGGACTCTAGGGGAATCAAGGGATATGGAATAGGGCAGGAAAGTGGAGTTGGGGCCGATGATCAGTTATGATTTTACTGAATGGCGGAGCAGGCTCGAGGGGCCATATGGCCTACTCCTGCTCCTAATTCTTATGTTCTTATGCTAACATGGCAAGAAATGGAGAAGGGCCCATTAAATCATCACTGCATCTTGGAAATGAAGAGAGAAGAGACCCCTGATGCTGATCTGCGAGAATTGGATAATTGAACAACCTGGTTGTCTCTTCTCTAGAACAGAGGAAAGTTACAGACAATTTCTCTACTGCTAATGCTTTAGGCACTTTTGTCTAATGTATTTATGTTGCTGCTGTTTTTAACATTCTTTTCTGTAATTCTTTTCTGCAAATAAAAATCAGTTTCATTCAACTACCTCATTACTTCAGTACATGGAAATTCACATGTAATAATCAGCCAAATGTAAGGATTAGAAAGAGTGTCTAGATCAATCCCTAGATCCAGATGATACTGTCCACAATAATGTATAATGTGCCTTTAAAAGTAATATCTTCTATGACTAAAATATAAATATATAGATATATATACTATGGGTATCCAGCATGCATGATGTAGAAGTGTTTAGTTCTGTAATTAGATTAAAAATGGACCATTTTTCCCTGCTGGAAGCTCTCTGCTGGAAACGTACTGAAATCATTTGGCCTGTACAAGCTTTTCAGCGTCCACATGATATAATGTTTGCCTCTGGAATGTTTGCCTCTGGAATGTTTCCTCTCGCAGCAGGACCTGAGCAGGGTCACATATGAAGTAGCTGGCATTAGTTTCCAGGCTCTGTCATTGGTATGGCGAATCACACTAAAGTCTTATTGAATTATACTGAGGTTTTTTGTATACGAGTTTGGAAATGGGGTTGTGCCTGTTTGCCATGGCAACACGTTACTAAATTAAAGCTGTTTGTATTTTTAAGCAGCAGGAGTCACAAGGTCTAGCATGAAATTCCTTATTTTTATGCCTCCTATTGAATGGGATCAATTGTTTGGAAGACTTGAGATTTAATCTTTAACCATGTGATTTGTGCTAACTTACACTAATAGATGTGATGGATGTTTTGAATCCACTGAAAAAAATGTCTTCAACTATTCAGCGCAACATAGTCAATTTCATACCTTTAACTCTTTGAGTGCTGCAGACAAGTTTACTCATCCAGGCACGGTCAGGCTCCAGGGGCTAATATTGAATACACTTATTTAGAAGCCCTCTTAAAAACACATCAAAGGTTGTTCTGGTCATATTTATGGTACAACTATCTCAATCATCTAAACCTGGGTTTTGTTTGGCCATAAAAAGTCTTTAATGCTGGTTTCCAACCAATGAAAAGCCAATTTCTCCAAACTTGCTTCGACCTTCAAAACAGATAGTGGGAGCCAGAGCCAAAGAAAAAGGTAATGAATGTGCAATGACAGAACACAGAGACAATAACAGATGACAGTGAGCTACATAAACTATTTTTTGATTATTAGTTAAAATATTATACATTTAAATGTTAGCATTAAAATATTTAGTGCTTGATGCTTGAGTACCTTTATTACTGTAACGGTAATGCTATTTTTAATATCATAGTGTGTGAGTGGAAAAAAACAAAAGTGGTTAGCCCATGAAGATACGACTGTCCTTAGTCCTGCAAGTTAATGCAGCCTCAACGCAGTGCCTGCATTAATTTAAGGTTCCAAGAAAATGAGCAGGAGGTTGCTGGGAGACCAGGGCTACCCTTTGGAGCTATGGCTGATGACTCCAATTAGTAACCCCCACACTGCAGCAGAGTGCACATAAAATGTAGCCCATGCTACCACCCAAGTTATTACCAAGCATGCCATCGGGATGCTGAAGCAACAATTTTGTTACTAAGACCTCGTGGGCAGGGTACTTGTCTACAGTGCAGCCAAAATGTGGTATATGGTATTAAGATAGAGGATCAGCCATGATCATATTGAATGGCGGAGCAGGCTTGAAGGGCCGAATGGCCTACTCCTGCTCCTATTTTCTATGTTTTCCTATGTTTCTATGTCCAAATCATCACTGTCCAGTGCATAATTTACCATCAAAATATGAGCGAGTATGCAGCAAGATGAGGGGGAGATGCATGAGGCTGTAGGCCAAGAGGAGGTGGTGCGTGACATGGATGGAGATGATGTGCAGGAAGGGAAGTTTGTATGAAATCCTGCCACTCACTAACTTTGTTTTTCCTATGAAGTCGCGACAATGTAGGTCCCAAGAATATTCTATTCACTCAAGCTGTAGTTCTCTTTTTTTTAGCCCCCTCCCAGCATTTATAACCTTTCCAAGACCCTACCCAGCAAACACTGTCCATATTAAGGATAAATAAAAAGATCAGGATTTAATAATACTATTTCCATTGCAAATGTGCTCTAGGCCATCCACCTGTGCTTCTCCTTGGTGACCCTATAAGGTGTGTGTGTCCTACTTTGTGACCTCAGGTTTTGTCTAAATGTTTCCCTAGTGGGAGGAGAAACTATGGTAGCAGTTTAATATTCGATGTGGTCCTATTAGGATGGTCATGACCTTTGGCCTCTGAGAGTAGGGTCATGAGATGTCCCTGCAATGGCTGGAACCATGTCTGACAATACAGTGACTGGCAGTGCCTTCCTGCTCTTTGACACTTTCTCAAACCTTTAAGGGGTCCAGCTGGAGTTAGAGGAAGTGTGGCCATCTTGAGAGGAAGCCACATTATTCGATCCTTTTCGAACCACTCCCTGGTTCTGGGTATCCCAACTAGATGATCAGCTGAGTGGTAGTATCACACCTCCAAACTTGGCCTTACCAATCCATAGAAGCATAGAGGTTTATAGCACAGAAGGATTATATCTGATCTATTGTGTTTGTACTGGCTCTTTGCGAGAGCATGCCAAAACTAATCCCACTGTCCTGCTCTCTCCCTACAGCCCTGTATCATTTTCTTTTTCAAATGTTTATCTACTGTTCTTTGTAAAAGTGGCAATGGCCTCTGCTTTAATTACTCCCTGTGGCAAAGCATGCCATGATCTAACAATTCACTGCATAAAGATATTTCTCATTAGCCCTGTTTTTACTGACCATTTTGAATTGATGACCCTTCATCACTGACTCCCCAACCACTTTTTGAAAACTCTTCATAATTTTAAAAACCTCTATTCAATCTCTTCTTGGGCTTCTTTGCTCCAGTGGAATTAGTCCCACTAACTCAAGTTCTCCTCATAACTTATCCCTAGTTGACTGCTTTTCAAACCCTACCCATGAGCGGTTACTGTTGACGGGGATAATTTCTGATATTCTCCCCTACAAGTTGTGGGAAAAAATGTAAAAAAAAACCAAAATACTCATTACAAATAAGGATATTGTCCCATTGATTGTCATTTATAATTAACTTACTACTCTTGGGAATTGTAGACGAAACAGTAAAAGTCATAAAATTAATTCTCATTGTTAGGAAGTACTTCAGCATATACAAACCATGTAGTGAATTATTTTGGCATTGAATACATTTTATGGTTTTACACTAATAGGATTGAGGGGAAAATTTTATGTGTTTGTCTTTGGAGTTTATCATGAAATCTAATTGTTAAAATATACAGTGGTCGTGTGGTTTTGTTTTACTTAGTTTAGGAAAACTAATCAAAAATTAACATCCTCTTAAAACACAATATGTGGAAGCTGCAGTATTGGTGCTTTATTTTCTCATTTCAAATGTTGAAGATATTTGTGTTGCAGCATTTACTGCACACTAGGGATTTCAGTAAGCTCACAGTAATCACTGCAGTGAAATGCCTATTTGTTACTGTGATCCAGTGAAGCTGCGGTACAGCTGTTCCTTCATGAGTGTGAATGATCTGTACTGTAAAAGGTCTGACTTTGTGTTCTGACTTGACTCATCACTGGTCAGTGAAAATAACAGCAGCTGTGAATTAGATTGGAATACAACACTGCTGTCATTTTCCTTCTTATTTCTGTATCTGTCACATTTGTTTACATTACAGCTCCTTTTATGCACTTGGGAAATTTTATAAGATGCAATTTCATAGAATCATAGAATAGCACAGCACTCTTTCCCCTGCATTTTTTTCTCCTTCGAGTATTTATCCAATTCCCTTTTGAAGGCTACTATTGAATCTGTATCCACTGCCCTGTCAGGCAGTGCTTTCCAAATCCTAACACTTGTTGCGTAAAGAAGTTTTCCCTCATGTTGCCTCTGGTTCTTTTGCCAATCACCTTAAGTCTGTTAAAATTTAGGGATGTTAGAACATATAAACAGGTTGTAAATAAGACATTTGCATAAATAGACAATAAACATAATATAAATAAGAGTATAAGGAGCTTTGGCACTCTTTGGGGGTCGATGGTTTATGCTTTGCTCCAAATTGAGAGGTAAGGTTCTCTACTTCTGAAAGGGGAATGTCTCATTGTTCCTCAAATCCTCTCCTTTCAGTAGCTCTTTGTACCTGGCTCTCTGGCTCATGGATAAAAAGGCAAATGCATGAGCTACTCCCAATGCTGCTTTGAAATGGCCATTAGGAGGAGGATATGTCGCTGCCTCCAATATTTCCCTCCTCTGGGAAAGCATCTGCCTTCCATAATAATGAATATTGCTTCCAAATGTAGTAATTTATAATAAACATGATTACAAATTAAATGATATATGATAAAATAAAGTAACATTTCAAACATTGAAAGTCCTGCAGTGCAGACTAGCTGTTGCAAAGATATATCTTGTTTACTCTAAATCTGACTCTTCTAATCCCATTAATACTGTCTTGTGGCGGATCGCCACCTAAACGGGCATTATCCACTTTTCCGTCCATGGACAATATATCGAGGCACCTTACCTTTAAGGCAGGAGTGGGCGGGGCCTCAGGATTTTTCCAGAGAATTCTGGGAGCAGTCTGTTCAGCCATTTTGTGCCATGCAGTTGTATTAAAAAAGTCTCTTGTTTTCCACACATGGATTCAGCCTTATTTCGTGTTTCGCGGCAGCCTCAACATTGGTGACCCTGACGCTCAGAACGTATTCCGAGCACTGCAATGGCGGACACGAACGCAGTTTCCGTGAAACTGCCGGAGTTTTGGGAAAACCAGCCGGAAGCCTGGTTTCTCCAAGCTGAATCTCGCTTCCGGCTGCGAAACATCACCACAGATGGGACGAAGTACGACTACCTCGTCACATCACTCGGTAGCGCCACAGTTTCGAAGGTTTGGACAGCGCTGCAGAACCCACCAGAGGAAGGCAAGTACGCACATCTCAAGACAGCGCTCCTTAAAAAATTTACGGCCTCGGCATATCAGCGAAACTGCCACCTCCTTGACCTTCCAGGCCTCGGTGATGCCTCACCGTCAGAACTCCTCTCCCGCATGCTCTCCCTCACCGACGAGAGCCCACCCGGATCCCTCTTCCACACGCTGTTCATCCGCCAGCTCCCTCTCAGCATCCGCCCAGCGATCGTGGCGTCCGGCCTCACGAACCTGGAAGCCCTGGCCGATGAGGCCGACAAGCTGCTGTCCGCTCACTCCAGCCGCGACGTCACTCCGGACCTGGCAGCCAATGCCTGGGCGCGCCCCTCACCGGCCACCACGCGGCCACATGGGCCTGCCACCAGACCCACGGGGCCTTCACGCCCCACTAACCCGGGCCACTGTTACTACCACGCACGGTTCGGCGCCAGGGCACAACGGTGCACACCTCCCTGCTCTTTCAAGTCCGCCCCCGTACCAGCCCCCGCGATGGCCGTGGGCCACGTGGGCTCCCTGCTGTTCGTCACGGAGGACAAAACCGGCCGCCGGTTCCTGTGCGACACTGGGGCTCAGCACAACATCATCCCAGCCTCCTCCCTCGACATCCAAAAGGGCGAACGAGGACCGGCGCTGGCTGCTGCTAACGGCTCGGAAATCCGGACGTATGGCACCCGGACAGTTACCCTCGACCTCGCTGGTCGCCGCTACCGATGGGAGTTCATCACTGCCAAGGTGCTCTCCCCTCTCATCGGCGCAGATTTCCTGTGTGCCCACGGCCTACTGGTAGACATCCCCCGTCACCGCCTCGTGGACATGAACACCATGTCCCCCATCCTGGGCGCCATGGCCCCCCGTCAACCCGCCGACATGGCGTCACAGTGCCACGCCCGGGCCACGGATGACTACTCGGCACTCCTGGCCGAATTCCCGGCCCTTACCAATCCGACCTTCTCCGCGGAGGCCACCAAACACGGGGTGGAACACTTCATCCCCATCACAGGCCCCCCAGTGTACGCCCACGCCCGCAGGCTGGACCCGACCAAACTGGAGATCGCGCGGACCGAGTTTGCCACCATGGAACAGCTCGGCATCATCCGCCGCTCCAACAGTCCCTGGGCCTCCCCACTCCACATCGCCCCCAAACCAGGCGGAGGTTGGCGCCTCTGCGGGGATTACCGCCGCCTCAATGACGCCACCACCCCTGATCGGTACCCCGTGCCACACATTCAGGACTTCTTGGCTAGACTGGCCGGCCGCTCAGTCTTTTCCAAGGTCGACCTAGTGCGCGGCTACCACCAAGTCCCCGTCTACCCCGCGGACGTCCCCAAGACGGCCGTAATCACCCCCTTCGGCCTGTTCGAGTTCCTGCGGATGCACTTCGGCCTCAAAAACGCGGCCCAGGCATTCCAACGGCTCATGGACTCGGTCCTTCGGGACCTGAAGTTCCTGTTCGTCTACCTGGACGACATCCTGGTAGCCAGTTCCTCCAAGCAGGAACACCTTCGCATCCTGTTCGGGCGCCTCAGCGACCACGGGCTCATCCTCAGCCCAGCCAAATGCCAGTTTGGCCTGGACAAGATCGACTTCCTCGGCCACCACATCACCCATGCTGGGGCCATTCCCCTGCCCACCAAGGTGCAGGCCGTCCAACAATTTCCCCGCCCCACCACCATCAAAGGCCTCCAGGAGTTCCTCGGGATGGTGAATTTCTATAACCGCTTCATGCCCAAAGCGGCGTCCCTCATGAGGCCCCTGTATGAAGCCCTCCGGGGCAGGAGCGGCAAGATGGCGGTCGAATGGACGGCAGACGCGTCCGCCGCCTTCGACTCCACCAAGACCGCGCTCGCCGACGCCACCCTGCTCGCGCACCCACGGCCCAATGCCAGGGTAGCGCTCACCACGGACGCCTCCGACCACGCGGTCGGCGCCGTGTATGAGCAGTGGGTCGACGGCGCCTGGCAACCACTTGCCTTCTTCAGCCGCCAACTACGCCCCCCGGAGGTCAAGTACAGCACCTTCGACCGCGAGCTCCTCGCACTGTTCCTAGCGGTCCGCCATTTCCGGTTTTTGCTTGAGGGCCACCCCTTCACTGCGTTTGTCGACCACAAGCCCCTGACATTCGCAATGGCAAAGACAACCGACCCCTGGTCCGCCAGGCAGCAGCGCCAGCTCGCGGCAGTGTCCGAGTTCACCACGGACATCCAACACGTCTCCGGCCGAGACAATGTGGTAGCCGACTGCCTCTCCCGCCCCGCCATCCACGCCACACACCTGGCAGTCGACTACGCTCAACTCGCAGCAGACCAGATCACCGACCCTGATCTGCTCTCCGCACCCACTAACCTACCAGGGCTACGCCTGGCCGACGTCGCCTGTGGCCTGACCGCAGTCACGGTTAAGTGCGACATATCCCTATGTCAACCTCGGCCCATCGTCCCAGCGTCCTGGCGCCGCCGGGTATTCGACATTCTCCACAACCTCTCCCACCCCGGCGCCTGCGCATCCATCAAATTGGTAGCCAACCGCTTTGTCTGGCGCGGCCTTCGCAAGGATGTGCGTACTTGGGCCAACTCCTGCCTAGCCTGCCAACGGGCCAAGGTACAGCAACACATGAAAGCACCCCTCGAGGAGTTTACCGTCCCCTCGCGGAGATTCGACCACATCCACGTGGACATCGTCGGGCCCCTGCCGCCGTCGCAAGGCCACACGCACTTGCTGACCATCGTTGACCGCACCACACGCTGGCCCGAGGCAATTCCACTGACCTCTACCACCACTGCCGACATCGCCAGAGCCTTCGTCAGCACCTGGGTCGCACGGTTCGGCGTCCCCTCCGACATGACGTCGGACAGAGGTCCGCAATTTACCTCTGAACTCTGGACCGCCGTCGCACGCAATCTCGGGGTGACCATTCACCGCACCACAGCGTACCACCCCCAAGCCAACGGACTGTGTGAGCGGTTCCACAGATCCTTGGAGGCTGGCTCGAAGAGATGCCTTCAGGACGGCGCCTGGACCGACCGACTTCCGTGGGTCCTCCTCGGCCTGCGCACCGCGGTTAAAGAAGACCTCCACGCAGCGGCAGCAGAGCTCGTGTACGGTCAGCCGCTGCGCATACCCGGCGAGTTCCTGCCCACCGCCACGACACCCTGGTCAGCTGACCAGCAACGCCACGACTTCGCCTCACCGGCGCTCCAGTTCGCCCCGGTGCCCATTGCCCGACACGGCGAATCCACCTCACATGTCCCACTAAGCCTGCACCAGGCACGGTTTGTTTTCGTCCGGCACGACGCCCACCGCGGACCCCTTCAACCCCCGTACGATGGGCCCTACAAGGTGCTACAGGCTGGGGACAAATTTTTCACCCTGCAAGTGGGCGACAGGACCGAAAAAGTGTCGGTTGACCGACTCAAGCCAACACAATCGGAGCCCGGTGAGCAGGTCCCTTAGCTCATCCACCTCTACGCGGCCGACCTGCCCTCAAGCCGGTTCACCCGGCTGCTCCACGCCCGGCCGTTCCACGTCCACCGGCGTCCTACAAGAGCCGCTCCGGCCGGCCCATGAGACTGCCGCACTGTCTCGTCCACACCTCCTAAGCGGATTCTGGGGGGAGCTGTGTGGCGGATCGCCACCTAAATGGGCATTATCCACTTTTCCGTCCGTGGACAGTATATCGATGCACCTTCCCTTTAAGGCACCTTGCCTTTAAGGCAGGAGTGGGTGGGGCCTCAGGATTTTTCCAGAGAATTCTGGGAGCAGTCTGTTCAGCCATTTTGTGCCATGCAGTTGTATTAAAAAAGTCTCTTGTTTTCCACACATGGATTCAGCCTTATTTCGTGTTTCGCGGCAGCCTCAACAGTCTAAGATATGTGGGACTCTGCAGCATCATTGATGTGAAGACCTGGGTTTAAATTCATCTCATGGAAAGGAAATGAAATTTCATCTTTTTGTTGGGAAATCCCACGTGAGCCGATTGTTGCCAGTTTTGCTTGGGTCCATCCGATTCTGTCATCCAGAACTTCCTGCATTTTGCACCTAAGTAAACTACATCAGCTCCAGCAGTATAAAAGGAGGGATATTTTTTCAGCTGTTATAAGGGGAATAGCAGAGGATGTGAAGTCCAGTGTTACTGTTGACTTGCACTGCATTTAATCTAGAAGGGCTCAAGACTTGCTGCCCTGATGTTCAAAGCAAAGAAAATATCTCCAGTGTCATGTGTGCATGTGTGCAATACTGAACCTGTTTCTAATCCTCTGTATTATTCTAACCTGATATCCTTAGCAGGTGGTTTGCTGTACTGAGTTTTAACTGTTGCTGCTTCATCTCATACAATCAGTGGGTAGAATGAGCTGTATTAGAAACATAGAAACATAGAACAGTACAGCACAGTACAGGCCCTTCGGCCCTCGATGTTGTGCCGAGCATTGTCCGAGACCAAGATCAAGCTATCACACTCCCTATCACTCTGGTGTGCTCCATGTGCTTATCCAATAACCGCTTGAAAGTTCCTAAAGTGTCCGACTCCACTATCACAGCAGGCAGTCCATTCCACACCCCAACCACTCTCTGAGTAAAGAATCTACCTCGGACATCCCTTCTATATCTCCCCCCATGCACCTTATAGTTATGCCCCCTTGTAACAGCTGCCTCTACCCGAGGAAATAGTCTCTGAACATCCACTCTATCTATCCCCCTCATCATCTTATAAACCTCTATTAAGTCGCCTCTCATCCTCCTCCACTCTAAAGAGAAAAGTCCCAACTCCCTCAATCTTTCCTCATAAGACCTCCCCCCCAAACCAGGCAGCATCCTGGTAAATCTCCTTTGCACTCTTTCCAATGCTTCCACGTCCTTCCTATAGTGAGGTGACCAGAACTCCACACAATATTCCAAATGTGGTCTCACCAAGGTCCTGTACAGTTGCAGCATAACCTCACGGTTCTTAAACTCAAACCCTCTGTTAATAAACGCTAACACACCATAGGCCTTCTTTACTGCTCTATCCACTTGAGTGGCAACCTTCAGAGATCTGTGGATATGAACCCCCAGATCCCTCTGCTCCTCCACGTTCCTCAGAACCCTGCCGTTGACCCTGTAATCCTTATTCAAATTTGCCCTACCAAAATGAATCACCTCGCACTTATCAGGGTTAAATTCCATCTGCCATTTTTCGGCCCAGCTCTGCATCCTATCAATGTCTCTTTGCAGCCTACAACAGCCCTCCACCTCATCCACTGCTCCACCAATCTTGGTGTCATCAGCAAATTTACTGATCCACCCTTCAGTCCCCTCCTCCAAGTATTATTGCTGTTGGCAGTGCCCTATTCATCAGTGCTGATAACAATTCTATCCATAATAGTAAAATACTGGAAAGCATTTTATTCAGAAGTATGATGTGGAATTTTGTACTGCTAGATTAATATTAAATCTATTTTCCACGAATAAAGAGTCTAAACACCAGATGTCAGACTTTGTTACAGATGCAAAACATTTGGGTTTTTTTTAAAAAGAGAAAGAAAGCCTGTCATTATTTTGAAACCTGAAATTTACTGATGGCTGATTGACCTGAGCAGTTTAAAAGGAGCTAGATTATCTGGATTCTCACAAGGAGTACATAAGCAGTGGCTTAACTGGGACAGGTCTGGTCAGCAGCTGAGCATCACAATGGTGTCCTAGACGCCAAACTGCTTGTGTGCTACATCACGGGAGTTATATTCATTTTACTTATTTTTCTTTCCTCCTTCAGGTTTGCTGTTGCCATACACTATTCATCTGGCCAGGCTCCCTAACCTCTGTCTATGCTGCTGTGTAACACAAAGAGAAGCACAAAGTTGACTCATCCATTGATCCTTACCTTGCACTGAAGAAGCTTTTTGCTCAGCATTTCCATGACAGCGTGGCTAAAGCAGAAACTCAGTGGGGGTAATTTTGACTTTGGACGATATCGAATCAGCTCCCCGTTGTACATCTCCCTCGATTTTCATTCCAATTGACTCCAATTATTCCAGTGTCAGGAATCACGGAAAATGTATTACTTTTAATGACAGCAACAAGAATTTTGTGGGAACACATCCAGAACATTCTCCATGCCCTCTCTTGCAGCTGCAATCAATTGTTGAAGCCGCCTTGTTCTCAACAGCGGAACAGCCAGATTTATTTCTGCTAGGACCTGCTAAAATAAGCAGCCACATGTGATCTGGACTCCTTTTGTTGGAGGAAAGGAACCTACATACCCAAATCAGATTTAAAATTTATATTTTAAAAGCTGTTTTTGAAGACGTCAGTCTCTTATTCTAATGCTGCATGGCTTAAAATGGGTTAGTTTTTTTGTGGAAGCAATTTAGTTTGCAAATTAAATGTCAGAGGAGAGATTTTTAGGGCAGTGACAGTTAACAATAGGTCAGAAACAGCCTGAGTCCACTGGGGGAGAAGTGAGAGTAAAAAGCAATATAAAGGAAATATTGGCCCCGAATTTGCGGTCAGCGGCGAAGCGATGGTGCTCGCTGCTAACCTCGAAAAAAGCTGGCCGCAAAGATCTAGCGATCTCTGTGTCTTGAATTTCAGCTCTCCTGGCCTTAGTTTGAATCCGGCGCCAAATTAAGCGAATTCCAGCATCCAGCAACAGTGATGTCATCAAATAGGCTAAGCACCCAATCACATTGAAGAATTCTTACAGACAACAAAACCAGGAAGTAAAATGCACAGATTATAAATTACTTTTTATAAATTTTACAGAGAGCAATATTGGGACATACACATAGAATTAAGGTAGAAGCTGAAATATCATAAACAAACTTTCAAAAAAAATTATATTAAAAGCCATGTAATTCTTACCATATTAATGGAAAAATTTGGCATTCCACAAATATAAAATTAGTTTTTCAGGGTCAGAACGGTTGTTCAGCAGTTAATATGCCATTAAAACCCCAGTTACACCTATTCCAACAAGGCTTACATTTTTCAGGGGGGTTTAACAGCGATATTCCAGCGTAATAGGGGAAGTTTTCGCCAGGAACTGCGATTTGAATTGATTGCCGGCTCTGGGGAGTTCCACAGCGCCACCTGTGGAGGAGCAGGGAATGACTGACCGCAACTTCTGGATTTCCGGGTTTATCTGCACATGCTGATTCCAGAAGTTGCTGTCACTTTCAGAGGAGTAATGACAGCGAACGCTGACAGTTTCGCTGTCGTTACCACCGCAAAATCTACGCCAATAAATTAATGAGATTAAAAATTGAAAAATTGTAGACACTGCAAATCGGAAATAAAACAGAAAATGTGGAAAATATACAATAAGTCCACCAGTATCTGAAATAAGAAAAAACAAGTTCATGATTCAGCTAGAGACACTTCTTCAGGACTGAGCTAAAGATACCAAGAATGAATAAGGCATTTACTAGCATAAGATTTGAAGACTAGTAGAGATTGAAACACAATTCGGGATGATCTTCTATAGATGATCATTCAGCAAATATGATCCAATATGACCCAATATGGGTTTGCAGAATTTCCCACACAACATATGTTAAGATAGTATTGTCTAACTTTTAACAACTGTCATTCGTGTTTCCTCATACTTTCCTGAACTATAAGGGGGAAAAATTGGGTCGCGCCCCCTTTGGGGCGCTAACTTCGCCGGGGCACTACTTTTAGTGCCTCAAAAGTTAGCGCCCTGTGGCCGAAATTGGATGGTAGCGCCCCAAGCAGGAGGCGGGGTGCTACTGGAAGTGCTCCCCCTCCCTGTTGGGGCACTCCAGCTCAATATTGCGGCGCTATGTGCCGCAGCGCCACGGCGCCCGACACCTTCCCTTTAAATATCGCCGCCCTGGCTGCACGTACGCCCCCCTGATCCTGTCGGACTTAGCGTCCGCTGGTACATGGGAACACCACCACCTCCAAGTTCCCCTCCAAATCACACACCATCCTGACTTAGAAATATATCGCCGATCCTTCATCGTCGCTGGGTCAAAATCCTGGAACTCCCTCCCTAACAGCACTGTGGGAGTACCATCACCACACGGACTGCAGCGGTTCAAGAAGGCGGCTCACCACCACCTTCTCGAGGGCAACTAGGGATGGGCAATAAATGCTGGCATTGCCAGCGACGCCCTGATCCCATAAAAAAATGAATAAAAAAAAAATCAGGAGGCGCAACGGAAGTTTGTGGCCGGGGCACGAGCAGGGCGCTGCGCATGGCGATGACATCATCGGCGGAAGCGCAGTGCCACGGGGCGCTACCAGCTACCGCCGCCACTAACCTCCCACTGAATTTCGCGGGAGGCAATAGCGGCGCCACGCCCGGGCGCTAGTTGCTTTGCGCCACGTTAGTGCCCCCTTAGGGCGCTAACGGGAGGTGCAAAGCAACCGAATTTTGCCCCCTAAGTTTCCAGATGAAACTGCGATTTACTTGTACTATTTGCAATTTAGTATACTATATTTGCTGCTCACGATGTGGTTTCTTCTACATTGGGGAGACCAAACGCAGATTGGGTGACCGCTTTGCGGAACATCTCTGTTCAGTCCGTAAGCGTGACCCCAAGCTTCCGGTCACCTGTCACTTTAATTCTCCGCTCCACTCCCACTCAGACCTCACCGTCCTCGGCCTCTTAGTGTTCCAATGAAGCTCAATGTAAGCTGGAGGAACAGCACCTCATCCTTTGATTTGGCACTTTACAGCCTTCTGGACTCAACATCGAGTTCAACAATTTCAGACCATAACCTCTGCCCCTATCCATTTTTTCACATGGCAGCTGTTGATGATTCTGCCATTCCCATTTACACCTCATCTAGACTCATCTTTTGTTTCTTAACTTGTCCCATTACCATCTCCTTTTGCCTTGCACCATCATCCCTTTTGTTTTTTAATCTCTCCTGCCTTCCACCCTATCACAGACCTTCCCTTTTGTTCTTTCCTCCCCTCCCCCCTTTCCCTGCCCCTACACTTGCTTAAAAATCTGTTATATCTCTAACTTTTTCCAGTTCTGACGAAGGGTCATTGACCTGAAACGTTAACTCTGTTTCTCTCTCTACAGATGCTGCCTGACCTGCTGAGTGTTTCCAGCATTTTCTGTTTTTATTTTATATAAGTTTTCATGCTCTGTTCATGTTTCATTTTTAAAAATCCCACCTAACATCTATAATAGGAGCAGTTTTAGTCGGTAGCTACATGATTTGAAAATACAGATTTGTTTTGATCATTGTTATATTTCAGACATATGCAGAAATACAGGGTGGAAAGAAAATGATGGTACATTTCAGATCGACCCAGAATACAGTGTTCTGCAGCAGGATATATCTTGATTGCCAATAATCCAAAAAATACACAACCTGATATCACTTACTAAATATGCCCTGTCAGAAGAATCGATCTGTTTGTTTTGCTTTGATAACTGAAGAGAAAAAAACTATTGAAACATAGAAAATGTAAGTGGAAGAACAAAATTGAGATAGGAAAGAAGAAGAATAGCAAAGGCAGTCTGAGAATCCTCAGATGATGAATTGTTGGTTACCGAGATTCAGACTGTCAACCACCCTAAACCAATCCACGGCAGGAAAGTACTGCCTGCGCAGTAAAGCTTCGGATTCTGGGAAGCTTGAAGAACGCTCACTGCAATCCAAATATTTTAAGAAGAAATCTTAGGAAGGATTCATTCGAGTGAGAAATGTGCTCTTATTTGTTTTACTGGTGACATAGTCCTGTGTAGTTTTTTTTCAATTTGTTTATGGGATGTGGGCGTTGCTGGCAAGGCCAGCATTTATTGCCCATCCCTAGTTGCCCTTGAGAAGGTGGTGGTGAGCCGCCTTCTTGAACCGCTGCAGTCTGTGTGGTGAAGGTACCCCCACAGTGCTGTTAGGTAGGGAGTTCCAGGATTTTGACCCAGCGACGATGAAGGATCGGCAATATACTTCTAAGTCAGGATGGTGTGTGACTTGGAGGGGAACTTGGAGGTGGTGGTGTTCCCATACGCCTGCTGCCCTTGTCCTTCTAGGTGGAAGAGGTCGCGGGTTTGGGAGGTGCTGCCGAAGAAGCCTTGGCGAGTTGCTGCAGTGCATCTTGTAGATGGTACACACTGCAGCCACGGTACGCCGGTGGTAGAGGGAGTGAATGTTTAAGGTGGTGGATGTGGTGCCAATCAAGCAGGCTGCTTTATCCTGGATCGTGTCGAGCTTCTTGAGTGTTGTTGGAGCTGCACTCATCCAGGTAAGTGGAGAATATTCCATCACACTCCTTACTTGTGCCTTGTAGATGGTGGAAAGGCTTTGGGGAGTCAGGAGGTGAGACACTCGCCGCAGAATACCTAGCCTCTGACCTGCTCTTGTTGCCACAGTATTTATGTGGCTTATGTAGTGACCTCATCTAACCATTTCTGAATGGTTGTTAAAGCAGGATAATGTGGGTCATGGACTTCGTGCACAGTGATCAGTGCTGCTCCAAGGCATCATTGAAATAAAGCCAGCCAGACAATGTCAGTTTTTCATCTCCCTGGAGGTATATCTTACTTCGGCATGGTATTTTAGGGCTGATTGTATGGTGGAAGCCTTGCGCACCAGCCCCACATATCAGAAAACCATTGGCAGCACACCTGCACTCCCACACTTTCCTAATATGTGCGCCCAAGGCTCTCTGTAGGTAGAATTAATTCATAAAAATCTATCTTCACCTAAAAAGGTGAAAAATTCACCTAATTGAGGCAAACCAATAACTTTTGGATGTACAGGTAGTTATTTGAGGGCAGCATTATTAAGGTTGTTTAAATAGTTGAAAGTTTCACACTGTGAGTATAACTCAAGAAATGTAAACATTTGACTGGTGTAACTTAGGGAGAAAGTTGCAATATAAAACTCTTCAATAGAGACTATGAGGTATGTATAGCATGTTCTAAAACATGCTATAAACGTGTTTACAATGTTACCAGAAGTTGCAAACATAGAAAATCTTCAAAAATACATTTCCAATGTTGTTAAACATGGCAACTAGATCATTTCTGACCCTCTATTGGTTTAATTCTTCCATGTTCAACAATCAATAGGAAAGAGATCGTTGAGGTATTTTGTGCTGACTCGTACGCTACTTTTTCATCTGTTTCAGGTTTCAGAATAGTACGTGTATTGTTACAGCCAAGTTCTGTGGGGAAAGCCTCAGGGTCTGGTTTCCTGGTAGGATTAAAAGAATACTTTAAATATTTTTTAATGTGAGGAAATAATTCAAATTACCAGCAATGGAAATCAGATAGTTCCTCTTTTTTTCAATCATTTCATCCATAATTTTTATTGCCTATTTGAGATAAATAGAACATCGGTTTCATAAAGCGTTATGTACACATAACAGACCAGTTAAACAAAACTGGTATGTTTATAAAAGGTCTATGTCAAGCAGGTGCTTCACATGTAACAACTTGTAAGTACTCCCCTGAGTTTATTTGCAAAAAGAATGAGTTTCGTTCTCCACCATGATCCCACCTGAAATCAGGCACAATAGCAATCGAAAATCAGGGGAAACTTGGGTAGTGAGGCCTTCTGCTGCTTCACCCCCACCTGACTGGCATTTCCCTCCCTTCACCCCTGCCAGGACCACTGCATGCTGCTCCTTCCCCACCTGCTGCATGTGAATTGCAGTGCGGGATGAGACCAGATCCCCAGCGGATTTCCCTTCTGTTCACCCATGTTACCACCACCTCCTGGGTCGCCATGGGAAAATTGGTGATCGACCTTGTGAGACGGCAGTAATGGCTCTGAGATGTCCCATGAAGGGAGAGGGCCTTGTTGTGGCCTCCTCTTCATCCATTCCGCCCCCAGCACTTCACTGTTGAAGGTCCAGTCTTGGCTGAGGCCTTGAGTGAGAGATCAATTCCAATCTTTGGGGGGCTTTTATCCCTTTAACGTGACTTCTGGTGCCATACTGGCAGTCGTGCTGCAGCACCACTGGGAATGTTTGCCCTTGCAGTGATGGGTTCTCTCTTGTTTATGATAATAGGATAACGTTGAGTTAATTGAGGTACTTTATACAGCAAGTAGAACAATCTTTCTGAGCATTTATTAGAATTTAGAAATGTCACAAGAAAGGTGAGCAGGAAACCTGTGGCTGATCTTTGTACAAGAAAAGGATCAGTTGAGTGTTGCCTGCTCATCTTTCTTGTTGCAGCTCTTGCAGTTGCTGGAATGTGTTTTGACAATCCTGCTGTGAAAGTAACACAAATATTATTCTATTAATAATGTATCTGTCTGGTTCTGTTCATGTCCTTTTAATTATAGGGCCTACAGGATAATAACACATAAAATATGGAGCAAGAAAAGGCCTTCAGCCTATCAATCCAGTCCACTCCACAGACCACGTAGCACTTTGTCCTGTCAAGGACTCTACCCAACTCACTCAATCTCCTAAAAGAGGTACATAGTGGGGGAGGAAATCAATCATATCAGCCCCTCTAAAAGCATAAAGCCCCGTGACATTCCTCCTTCTTCTAGAGTGTGACTCTGTGGAGAGTTCCAGTGATGGGTCTTCCCAAAATTCAACAAACACTTCCTTATAAAATCTATAAGTTGAACACATCAATACAATTTTAGAAAGAAAATTATTTTAAAAAATTATTCAGTTCATTAGAATCACCCTTTATTGTTTAATTTCTGTACATATTTATATCAATAATGTGGATAGCAATTGTTTTGTTCAATTGCATTTATAAAAAAAGTTACATCTCTGACAGCTTGTATTCATTTTACTTTGGAAAGTAATATTGTGAAATGAGTGACTTTTACTCACTAAGTGGTTAGCTGTGAAATTTCAGGTTGTGACTAAACTAAAGAGGTCCTTTTATTCCTCCATTAACATTTCATTTGCAAGAAAAAGATCAGCTGTATGCTGCCTGCTCACCTTTCTTGTTAAGGCTCTTAGTTCCTGGAACGTTCTGTCACGTGATGGTGTTTTTATCCTCCTTTCGTTAATATATTCATCTCAAAGGTACTTTGGCCAGTGCCATCTGAAATAAATTTTCTCCATAAATATATAACAATTCCAAATACTTTCTAAGCGTTCCTACAGAACAATGTTATTCTGTAATGTAATACTAATAGGTTTGTTACACATCACTAACCTCATTTGTGTCTCGCATCATTAAAATTTGAAATTTAAATTATGTTTTTATACTGTAAATTGTCAGAATCTTAATAAAATGTATATGGCTTAAAACTATGGGCAGTAATAAACCTGGTTAGAATGTAACTATAGCAACGGGTTTCAAACATTGGAAAATGGAAGACTACAGTTAATGAGATCCAACCTCTAAATGATTGGTCTAATTGGTATGTTTTTTGTTCAGAGCAATCCTTTACCACAGTGTTAAACCACATCAGAAAATATGGACTTGCAATAGCACTAAAAATAACCCAAGTATTTTCTGGAAGGTGTTAAGTGGGTCATAAAATGATCAACGACGTAAAAATCCTTCTTAGTGCTCTGGGTGAATTTATAAATTAGTTATAGTACATTGATCCTGCTAACCTTTATGCCTCCATGTATTATACATGTACAGTCAAAACTTAGTGCTTTTTAGGACCAATTTTCAGGATGGAGTATGATTGCTCTTGAATAACTTATTTGCAATCAGTGTCATCATTTTGTCACTTCAGCGTGATTATGGATCATTTATTTAAATTAAATAATATGAATTTACCTCGTGCAACCCAAAGCATCTATTACAAAAAGCATTAAATCTTAATGATGGACAAAAATAAAGCAGCTAACAAACTCTTTAATAATGCACAATATCTCTTGTTTGATTAAAAAAGCAACTACAAAGATTTAAAACTACATGCAGAATTGATAATCCTTGATAAACAACTTAAATAAGCAAAATGCTCAACGGATGATCCTTTTTGAATCACCTCTAGAAAACTAAATCAAATAGGAAAGTGAGCAGAAATGTATCAGGCTACATTTGACCAGTGATGGTTTGCAAAGCAACATGTGACCAATGAACAAAACATTGGACTCGAATTTCCTGGAACGGCACATTTTACCCCGAATGGCACAACAACAACAACTTGCATTTATATAGCACCTTGAATGTCCCAAGGCACTTTACAGGAGCGTTATCAAACAAAATTTGACATTGAGCTACATAAGGAGATATTAAGACAGATGACCAAAAGCTTGTCAGAGGTAGGCTTTAAGGAGCGTCTTAAAAGAGGAGCGGTAGAGAGGTTTAGGCAGGAAATTCCAGAGCTTAGAGCCCAGTAAGCTGAAGGCACAGCCACCAATGATGGAGCGATTAAAATTGGGATGACGCAAGAGGCCAGAATTGGAGGAGCGCAGATATCTCAGAGGGTTGTAGGGCTAGAGGCGGTTACAGAGATCGGGAGCGGAGAAGCCATGGAGGGTTTTGAAAACAAGGGTGAGAAATCGAAGCATTGCCAGACCGGGAGCCAATGCAGATCAGCGAGCACAGGGGTGATGGGTGAACGGGACTTGGTGCAAGTTAAGATACAGGCAGCAGAGTTTTGGATAAGCTCAAGTTTACAGAGGGTGCAAGGTGGGAGGCCGGCCAGGAGAGCATTGGAATAGTTGATTCTAGAGGTAACAAAGGCATGGGTGAGGGTTTTAGCAACGTAAGTTAGACCACTGTGCTCCCCGATCCTCCAGTGGCGAATGTAAGCCAAAACTTGCTGGAGAACTGATTAGAATACGCCTCAACGACCACAGGGGTGAATCCGAATCGGCACGGCCTATGTCTAATGCACATCTAAGCTGCTGGGGCTGGACACAGAATGGAACAAGTTATTTAACACTTCAGTAAAAGTAAAAGAACCAAACAATTTGTGCAGGTTTCCCATTTTCATATTTTAAAAATCTTAACACCTTTACCCGAGTAGATTATAAATTGAGTTAGTTTTGTCTTACTTAATTCTCATTGCTTATACTCAGGGCACATGTCTGCTATATCAAGCCCACTCATTGTGGCAAATCCCAGTGTCTAGTCAATTTCAATTCTAAGTGAACCCAGCTAAGATCAATTTATTTTCCACGTTCAGAACCCATTCTGTGCAATCCCAATTCCAGTGAATGAGTTCAGTGAAAGTGACAATCAGTCGATCCATGACCCGTTTTTTAATTAATTTTGATCACTTCTGATGAAAGGTCATCGACCTGAAACATTGGCCCGGATTTTGCGGTCAGCGGCGAACGAACGGTGCCTGCTGTTCATTAGACTTACTGTGGGCTTTTGTGCCAGAACTTGCAGTGATTAGAAATCCACTTCATCGTGGTACCCTTTACAGGGGATCTGGGATCTGTGTGAACAGGGAAAGCAACTGTGTATCTCCTTAACCAATCAGATTGAAGAATCCTGACTGAGGCATGTACAGTCTGAACCGGGGAGTGTAAATTAAAATATTTAATACAATGCCAAATCATATACAGAAAACAATATAAAAAGAGGGAAAGAAAGATGGGTTACAGAGAGCGAGATAAAAAAGAGAAGTTTAAAACAATATTTTTTCATCTCTAACAATAATTAAAATCTGAAGGAATGAGACTCCACACTTGTAAAAGTTAGTTTTCAGTGCCAGAGAGGCTGTTTGGCAGTAATCAAAAATTTACTCACACTTGAATGGACAAGCCCCCCTTTTGCTGGCGTGTTTAGTGGGTATATATCATGTAAGCACCACAACTTCACGCCGTTCCATGTATTTCAATGTTGAGTCTCTCAGCACTGGCTGGAGTCATACCTAGCACAAAGGAAGATGGTTGTGGTTGTTGGAGGTCAGTCATCTCAGCCCCAGGATATCGCTGCAGGAGTTCCTCAGGGCAGTGTCCTAGGCCCAACCATCTTCAGCTGCTTCATCAAGACCTCCCCTCCATCATAAGGTCAGAAATGGGGATGTTTGCTGATGATTGCACAGTGTTCAGTTACATTCGCAACTCCTTGGATAATGCAGCAAGACCTGGATGACGTTCAGGCTTGGGCTGATAAGTGGCAAGTAACATTTGTGCCACACAAGTGCCAGGTAATGACTATCTCCAACAAGCGAGAGTCTAACCACCTCCCCTTGACATTCAACGGCATTACCATTGCCAAATCCCCCACCATCAACATTCTGGGGGGTCACCATTGAACAGAAATTTAACTGGACCAGCCACATAAATACTGTGGCAACAAGAGTGGGTCAGAGGCTGGGTATTCTGCGGCGAGTGACTCACCTCCTGACTCCCCAAAGCCTTTCCACCATCTACAAGGCAGAAGTAAGGAGTGTGATGGAATACTCTCCACTCGCCTGGATGAGTGCAGCTCTAACAACACTCAAGAAGCTCAACATCATCCAGGACAAAGCAGCCCGCTTGATTGGCACCCCATCCACCACCTTAAACATTCACTGCCTCCACCACCAGCGCACCGTGGCTGCTGTGTGTACCATCTACAAGATGCACTGCAGCAACTCGCCAAGGCTTCTTCAGCAGCACCTCCCAAACCTGCGACCTCTACCACCTAGAAGGACAAGGACAGCAGGCGCATGGGAACACCACCACCTCCAAGTTCTCCTCCAAGTTACACACCATCCTGACTTGGAAGTATATCGCCGATCCTTCATCATCGCTGGGTCAAAATTCTGGAACTCTCTCCCTAACAGCACTGTGGGAGTACCTTCACCACGCGGACTGCAGCGGTTCAAGAGGCGGCTCACCACCACCTTCTCAAGGGCAACTAGGGATGGGCAGTAAATGCTGGCCCCATTAATAAAAAAAGTATAGTGCAACTTCTGGAGGAGCAGGGCAACTCGGACAGCAACTTCCTGATTTCCGCGTTTAACTGTGCATCTGCGGTCGCCGGAAGTTGCTGTGCGATTTACTCTTTAATAACAGTGAGGCTGTTAGCTTCACTGTTATATCTACAGCAAAATCCGGGCCAAATAACTCTGTTTCTCTCTCCACAGATGCTGCCTGACCTGAAGAGGGTTTCCCAGCATTTTCTGTTTTTATTTCAGATTTCCATCATCCGCAGTATTTTGCTTTCGTTTCATTAATTTTCCTTCAGTTTTCTTTTAAGAACTATTATTGGCCTGTAGTTTGTTGATAAGTGGAATGGGTTGAATGCCTTGAGCCGATGCACAGTTTGATTTCATTATTCTCAATGCCGGGGACACGTGTCTGATCCTGGATTTTGTGAAACTGACACAAAATGCTACTTTTAAAAGTGATGCCGCCAAGTAGACGTTTCTTAAATAACAAGACACACCAAACTTAACCACAGAGTGGATCAGAGCCTCTCAGTATTAGCCATTGTACGCAGTACACAGAAACCTCGGTATGTATTCAGGAAAATTCACTCTACTCAACTAAATCAGTACTTTTCAAAGCGGAAAACCCAATAAGTAATCCATCAATAATCTGATCATACCATGCTTTGAGCATTTTGACGCACTTTCTGACTGTGTTCATTGCCCATCTATTTCTAAATCCTGCAGGATACTAACACATGTAGTATTCAGGCGACTCCACAAACCATGATTGAGAAATTGAATTCTGAGCTCACCAGCACCATTCTGCAACCCACTGCCCCCCTTGTGTAACCCACTGTCGCCATTCTGTAACCCACCAGTGCCATTGTATAACCCACCTTTGCTAACCTGTAATGGTCTAACTGGCAGTGGTGATCAAAGTAACATTATCTCAGCAAATTTGCAATCGCTTTGATTTTGATGGGGTGGAGCTATTATAACTAACTTTTAACTGTTACATAGAAACATAGAAAAATAAGAGCAGGAGTAGACCATTCGGCTCCTCGAGCCTGCCCCGCCATTCAATATGATCATGGCTGATCCTCTATCTCAATACCATATTCCTGCTCTCTCCCCATACCCCTCGATGCCTTTTGTGTCTAGAAATCTATCTATCTCCTTCTTAAATATATTCAGTGACTTGGCCTCCACAGCCTTCTGTGGTAGAGAATTCCACAGGTTCACCACCCTCTGAGTGAAGAAATTTCTCCTCATCTCAGTCCTAAATGTCCTACCCCATATCCTGAGACTGTGACCCCTCGTTCTAGACCCCCCAGCCAGGGGAAACATCCTCCCTGCATCCAGTCTGTCTAGCCCTGTCAGAATTTTATACGTTTCAATGAGATCCCCTCTCATTCTTCTAAACTCTAGTGAATACAGGCCTAATCGGCCGAACATCTTAGCGAAGCAAAACAAAGTCCCAGGAAATGATGGCATGGCATCAGTAAATGCATTACGCACTTAGGCCATAATTTGTTTTGGATTTCTGCCGGGTGTATCCCAAAGATTTTCTGGAAATTCCAGGCCAGTTACTTGAATAATTATGCCATTTAGTCCAGAACTTCCTCTGTTTCACTGGGAAATTACCTGGGAGCAGGTGAGAAGCTGACACAAGACATCTTCTGAAACCAATTATGATAAATGAGGCAATAATGAAAAGTAATCATCTGCAATAGTGAAGACATTATACAACTGTTTATAAAGAGATAATGAAAAATAGAAGTGTTAAAGGACTGATTTTGAAGGCCTGTGTAGAATTTACTGACAAGCTAAGGACACTTTTTGAATGAATTTCATAATTCCATTCGGAAAAATGGGGTCCTTTCTTGTGGTGTTTATACAGCTAATACTAAAGGAGAGCTGGGGAGCACACTAATAATATTAATGAAAATGTTCCCAAGAAACAACTTATAAAATGCAAACCTTGGTGGAGAGGGTTGTCGGGGCTCAGGGCAGAGAGCGAGAGTCAGGAATACTTGAGACTATAGTCTCCTTTGCAGGAAAAAAATCAAAAACGAGATCCCTGGCTACATAAAACAGAATCCCTTCTGTTTTACAAAAATTGAAAGACCTTGGGCTAGAAATTTGTTATAGCCCAGGAATGGGCGGTGTCAGTAGAAAAGTTGGAAAATTAGCGCCAGGCGCAAATGCTTTAGACTGCACGCAAAATTCGTGCTCACTGCTCAATAAAATGATTGGTGTCCTAAATCAAGTCTTAAAACCCAAGCTCATTGGTGTTAGACTTAAAGGGTGGACCAATATTGGGTGCAGCCTAATCGCAACTCATCATTGACAGAGGCTTTTTTTAGTACTTAAAGAGGAGGCTCATTGATGCTGCAGAACCTCATTCTCAACATTGCTGGCTGTGCAACTGCCTCAGCAAGCAGAAGTAGAACAAGGAGAAGGAGCCGGAGGACTGAACCAGGTGTGCTCATGGCAGACCTACACCCCAGGGAGAGAGCCTGCAGATTCTCTGATGAAGCATTGGAGCCATTGGTTTTCGCTGTGGAGCAACGGAGGGAAGAACTCTACCCGGCAAGTCTTCCGTGCCATGTGGAGGGAGGTAGAGCAGCACGTCTCGGGCAGCACTGTGGCCCACAGGACCCACACACAGTGCAGGAAGAAATTTAACAACCTCACTCGGGTGGTCAGGGTAAGTAAATGCTTCATCAAATGCCACATACCACCATCTGAACTACAATCTTCACACACTGCCCAAAGCACCACACCCCCAGCATTCACCCATGAACAATCTCTACCTACCAACACTCACACCCACATCTCACACATTGCACACAATGACAGCTATTCAACTATGGCAGGCACATCACCCAAATACATTGCTCCACACTCACTCACACACTTTCCTTTCTCTTGCAGGCCAAGGTGGCTCACAACAGGAGGGAGCAGGAGCGCACAGGCGGGGGACAAGCTGACACCCAACCACTGTCTGCGCTGGAGAATCGAGTGCTGGAGATTATTGGGCGCCAGGTGGTGGGCGTCGTGGCCACCAGCGACATTGACCCCCTAGGGGACAACAACGGTATGTTCATCTCTACTCCTTCTCACATCTCACTTCCCCCTCACCCCACAAGCATTTCGCACTTTCCAGCTAATCATGCTGTATGTATGCATTTCTCCCTTCCTTCCTGCCCCCTCCCCTCACCTTAACCCGACTCTTGTGCCTTTATGCTTTCAGATAATGAGCAAGCACCTGAGCAGCCTGTCCCTGAGTGCACCGTTGAGAGTGAGGCAGGAGAAGAGGAGGAGGAAGAACACACCACGTCACTGCATCTCTCACCCGCAGGCACCAGCTCAGATACTGGCACTACGCGTTTTTTAGAGGCTAGTATAGTAGCGGGATCTGCACAGGGTGAGGCACCGGGCACGAGTGGGCTGCAGCAAGGCCAGGGGGAAAGGGTAGCTCGGGGGCCAGCTCCCCAGAGGGCGAGTTTGCGGCGAGTTCTGCTGCACAGGACTCAGATGAGGACCTCGATGGGGAGGCCTTTAGAAGAAGGGTGATGGGCATGCCCACGGAGATGATAGGTGCAATGGCAAGGGTGCCCGAGAGCCTCTCAGCAATGCTAAGGAGCATGGAGGAGTCCGCCTCCAACATTGCACAAGACTCTGCACATACCATGGAGCCCATCATTTCCAGTCTGCAAAGGATGGTAGACTCCCAGAGAGACCGTGGTGACCCAGACCTGATGCTGCATGTGATGGGCGATCTGGCAGCTTCCAGTGCAGCACAGGTGGAAGTGACGCAACGTCTTAGTGCTGTAATGCAGTCTATGGTTGTTGACATCCAATCTCAGACTGCTCTCATGCAGTCTCAGCTTGATGCCATGCAAGCTCTGACTGCTACCATCGTGGTTGGGTCTACCACCATTGACCGGGGCTTTCACGGTGTCACAGCAGGCCAGGAATCTGTGCTCCAACAGGTTGCTAGCGATGCAGAGGTGCTGCCCCGGGGGAGTGGCAGTGGGTCAGTGGAGCAGGAACCTGTTGTCCTCTCTCAGGATGACAGCATTCCTGCTCCCACCACTGCCACTCTGCCATTGCCCTTGTCGCTGCCTGTCATTCAGCCAGCCCAGACTGCTGCCGCCCATGCTGAGGTGGTGCAGTCTACAGCCAGGCCTTGCAGGTCCAGAGCTGGTCGAGGGCATCCTGCAAGGCCATCTGAAGTCTCCCGCACGGATACTCAACAGCCTTCCACTAGCCCTGCTGCAGCCACTGGGTCAACACTTCGTAGGAGCTATAGAGTAGGCAAAGGCACAGTAACGACAGGCACTAAGGGATTGAACAAGGGTGAATAGTTAATATTTTTGATGTAAATATATGTTCACTGATTTTTGATAAATGTATTAATTCACTTACCATTCTTTTGTGGTGTCTGTCATTTCAGCTTTGCGGTGTGATACGGCCTGCGAGAGGGATGGAATGATGGGGATGTGGTGAGCAAAGGGGATCTGGGCTTTAAGTCATGCTGGTGTGAGGCTGGTGGTCTGTTTGGAGGAGGTGGCAGAGTTCTGTGACCACCTCCTTGGTGAGGCAGAGCCATCTAATACACTGCTCCTCACTTAATTGAAGGTCGGAGAAGTGCTCTCGGAATACCCTCGGAGGGCAAGTCCTCCTGATGAGAGCCCTGATGTTCCTCCTCATCTCTCTGTGCACATGTGCTTGTATTTCTTGCTGCCTACGCTCCTTCCACTGTAGATCCTGGAGGGTGAGGTGGCATGCCAGTACAGTCCCCATTAATGTTATCAAGTGTAGCAGTTTAAATCTTTGAAGAATAAATGTAGCTACTTTTTAGTTGCCAGAAGACTCCTGATACAAAAGAACCTTCAAATTACTGAATGAAACTGTTGCAGTGGGTGAAACTGACAAGAAACCACTGAAACTGCACTAACCTGACAGCTGTGAGTGATTACTGATGATCTCTTTAAATAACATCCCTAGCCGGCTTCCTGGTGCTGCACACCAGCTGTCGGTGTTTACTCCAGGCGATGAGGTAGGTGGCGACAATCAATTTAGCAAATCGGGCAGTCAGTGAGCATTGCACCCTCACTGATGTCATGATCTACCTGGCTTTGACGTTCCCGGCGATACCTCTTACCGGCGGCGATACGGGGTGGCCGGATTTGGCATGCAGTGCTGGATTCGCCTCGCCCCGGCGTTACTGCTCTAGCGCCCCATTGGCGCCATCTACTGGCGCTAATGGGAGGCGCTAAGGGGACGAATTTTTCCCCCCTTATTTCAGGTTTTGTACATTGATAGTCTGTTAGTTGCATCTTTCACAGACTCAATCATTGATATTTTCACGCATGTAGTATTTTTAATTTTACTGCTGTGAAGTTTCACTCCCCATTCCTATCTTCCATGTCGCAGTTTGCAAATGCTGTTAAAGTGACTGTGTAACAGCTGAAATATTCACAACTCAGTACTTGAATGAAGCCGCCTTTACCTCAGAAACAATCCAAACCACATATCACTAAACCTTTCAGAGCCTCCAAAGAGCACGAACTGAAACTTCCATTCTGTAGAACATCAAGAACTAGACTCAAAAGTGGAAAATAGATCGACAGGTGAAAAATTTCATTTGTTGAATGAAAATGGCCAAATTCCTTTGCAGCGATGATAATGAAACTACAAATGATCTTTATACACACTCAAACAGTTATAGATACAGAATAAACAGACTGTGCCATGGTGTGATTCCCCAAATGGTGCATCATTAATCAGGAGCAAAGTCAACCAGAATTCTCTTTCCAATGCACTCCTGGCTGGCCTCCCACATTTTACCCTACGTAAACTTGAGGTCATCCAAAACTCGGCTGCCCGTGTCCTAACTCGCACCAAGTCCCGTTCACCCATCACCCCTGTGCTTGCTGACCTACATTGGCTCCCGGTTAAGCAATGCCTCGATTTCAAAATTCTCATCCTTGGTTTCAAATCCCTCCATGGCCTCGCCCCTCCCTATCTCTGTAATCTCCTCCAACCCCACAATCCCCCGAGATATCCACTCTCCTCTAATTCTGCCCTCTTGAGCATCCCTGATTATAATCGCTCAACCATTGGTGGCCGTGCCTTCTGTTGCCTAGGCCCTAAGTTCTGGAATTCCCTGACTAAACCTCTCCGCTTCTCTTTCCTCCTTTAAGACGCTCCTTAAAACCTACCTCTTTGACCAAGCTTTTGGTCATCTGCCCTAATTTATCCTTATGTGGATCGGTGTCAAATTCTTTGTCTTATAGCACTCCTGTGGAGTGCCTTGGGATGTTTTACTACGTTAAAGGCGCTATGTAAATACAAGTTGTTGTTGTTGCATACTATCTGAGATTTGGTCGTAACACATCAGGTTGCTGGGCTGCTGTTACTGGCCAGCGATGATATGGGCTGTGTGTTCTGCAGAAAGAAAGGGGAAGGAGAACAATATATTTTTAAAATACAGGATATTGAGTGGGTATGGATGTGTTACTGTGCTTATTTCATTCATCAGACCTCATCCATCATTTAATCTTTGTTTCACCCAGTGAGGATGAGGCTGATGGTATCAGAACTCAGTGCATGTGCCCCATCCCATAAATTACGCACTCCTTGCCCCAGAAAAAATAGCTTTTAACCATTCAGACCTTCATTTCTATTCCCTGGGCTGGATACAAATTGTCGTCTCTGGAGAGGAAGAATAAAAACTGAGAATGACGTTTTAGCCATCTGTGCTGTTCACACTCTTTGCTTTTCGATGCTGAATAGTATAAAGATGAATCAGTGTGAATTGCATCGTATCTGACTTTTTAAATGTGGGCGATCTGAATAAATAATAACTATGACCTTGTCATACTGCGGTGTCAAAACTTTGAAGGCTGCCAAAGGGGATGATTTGTCCACATGCAATATGCATAATGACACACATGGTCACTAGCCAAGGTTAGATTGCAATAACAGACACGTCAGGAAATTGCAGTTGACTTCCCTTACCGCTTACTTTCAATCACAATGCAAGGGAGTGCAGTTCTGAAAGCCTGAAAGTGCTGCAAAAAAAAATCTAACAAGTCTACAGTAAAAAACACTCCATAAAAATGCCTGTTTCCAATAATTTGTAAAACGTAAACCCTCTTGACTTAGCATAGGTCCACATTGCATATCCTTTCAGTCTGTGTTTGTTTGTTTGTTTGGCTATTAAGCTAAATTGAAGAGATGCCCTGAAGCCACCACTCATTATGTTCAGTCATATGCCATCCTCTTTTTGCGATTGCTTTCACCCAGCAACACAATCAATCTGCTATTTTAATGTCACTGCCAGCAGGTTAAGATACTAAAGCCTAGCTCAGTCCTTGACTTCACCATAGATGGGAGGATAAGGGGCTCAAAATTATACTTTAAGACTATTTTCTATTCCTTTGCTGTCAAATGTCATTGATTTTGGTGATGAATGGTGTTTTGATAACCTGAAAATGCTTAAAATATTGTTTTCCTGTCACTTAAGATTGCAAAAGATATTGCTTCACTTGAAGGGATCATGCACCATGAAATTTAGTGATGCTGCTCTTCCCATGTAATGTAATGCAGAATGAAGTGAAAGCACTGTCTTCGAAAATAAACACGTGAAGTACTTAGCTCATATTGCTTGGCTTCATCGCAATGTGTTTCCTTTCCTCAGTAGCACGGGGTAGATTTTAACTATCGGGTGGCTGACTGGCAGAGCGTGCCACCCAGCCGCCCGATAGTGTCCACGTGGGTCCTGGTCCATTTTGAGGACTGGGCTTCATTACCATACGGTTGGCAAGCTGCGGGTGACAAATGGACACCTCGCTGCAGCTCGCTAGCTCCAGGCTGGTGCAATATTGGGCAGCCAGAGACTAACATCAAGGTAAGTCCATGGAGTGGGGATGGGGGCGGGCGGGGAGGGTCTGTTTACCAAAGTGCAGTGGGGGGGGGAAACTAGGTGGGGTAGTGGCTCATATTTTTGTGGAGCCCAGAGGAGCACTCCTTTTCTGCTCCTCTTCGGCTGGACTGCCAGTTGAAACTGGGCAGAGTGTGGAACATAGGAACAGGAATAGGCCATTCAGCCCCTCGAGCCTGTGTGAAAAGAACTTTTTATAAATCAAAAACAATTCTCATTTCTTTAAAAAAAAACCAGAATCTTTCCTTCATTTTGATGTTTGTTGTCATTTTTCTGTGCAGTTATCGCGTTAAACATGAATTTGATTCCTCTACTCAGTGACCAGTCTTGATTTTACAAGGTGATGCGTGTGCGATGGCGTCGCTCAATCCCCTTTACGTAAAATCATTAGAGCTGATGGCATTAGAAAGGTCCCTTGTGGCCACATGATCATGTTGCTGAGCACCCCCTCAGTTATCCATCTGCATTGTCCATCTGTCAATGTTGCCATCAGATAAGTCGACAGTAACATCATGAAATATTGTCATGTGGCACAGAATAAACCAGCAACAAATTTTCTATAAACCATCCTAAGGATAGTATTATGGTCTACCCTGGCAAAGTCTAAACATCTAAATATTGTTTACAAAATCCCAAACAGTAGCGTAGTGTGAGACCGTTGTTCCTCTCTTGTATAGGGTTTTGAGTACCTAGTACCACTTTAGCTTGTAGGCTCTATCACCAGGAAAAGAAAGAATAGCATTAATTAAATAGAGCAACATGGAACACAAACATTGCCGCTGTTTTCTACTTCTAACAGCAGCATTACAGTGCCAGCAACAGACTTGTGAAGCAGTGTTAAACAATGCTGCCTCCCTGGCACCTGCCATGTTATTACTTACCGGACACTCGGAGATCCTGACATTCTGAGGTTATGATAAAGTGAGAACGCGTGTTGTGTGCAGCTCACTTCACCCAGCTGCATACATGTTCAACTTAGTTACTGATATAAATCTTCTAACCCAAGGGAGCTAGGTTGGATTTGTGCCGGTAGTTGGATTAACCTGATATTGTTCATTCATATCACGTCAAATCCAGGCGATATTCTGGAGCTAACTCAAGATGCGTGCACAGTTAGACCCTGTTTTTTGAGTATCCGACAGGAAAGTCAACATGGATACTGGTTCACCTGAAAGTGGTACAACCCATATTATATTGACAATTTGGTGTTGCAGTTAAGCCAATTGCATTACAAGTCCAGCTCCAAATTAGTAGAATAACAACAGTTTTAGGAATTTCAATAAAAAAGGAACAATATGAGAATTGTAGGTTGATCTTTTGCCCGTCGGCTATGCACCACTCAATTTTTCTTCTTTAAATCTCCTGCCAAACCTCAAACTAACAAGTACTAAAGAGCTGTGGGTATTGCAAGGGAAGCTGACATATTCTTTTTCTGATCATGTTCTTGTCATCGCAATCCACCTGCAAATTGACAAAATGGAAACTTTTTTTGATCTGGCAGATATATGGGGATTCTCCACAGTTGCTGGAGGGGTATGTTGGTACAGTTCACAGTACAGTGGGGATATCACAATGGCAAAGAACGTTTCCTCGGTTTTCTATTGCTATTGCAAGGCTATTAAAAATCTAATATTGAGGGGCAGAGAAAAAGTGGTTACTTAAGAAATTATGCAACATTGGAAACTAACTGATGCCTGTAGTTGTTCTGGCAGTGGTCTGAAATGTGCTAACAGGATAGTGGGTGACAAAAGTGTTACTGTCAGAGTTTAATTGGAGTGAGCCTGACATTCAGATCCTCTTTTAACTCATTGTACAGTGTTCATTGTTTGGTTGAAGTATCTAAAAACAATGGGTGAAGGGTCAATCAATAAGACAAATGTGATGGTTTCAAATCCTGAGGGGTGTTTCTCTTTCTGTACTTCCAGTATGTCTGTCCTGCCAATAGTAATTAACTGTGTTGAAATTAGCGTGCAAAAAAAAATCTTAGCTACTGCAAAATGGAACCAGTAATGATGCAGGAATTGGACATTTTTTGTGATTTGTCTTGTGCCAAAATACTTGATTTCTGTTTGGATCATTAGATGTCCTGGATTGCCAGAACAGTCACAACAGTTTGATATATCGATTTCCTGACAAACTACTTTGGACTGCCTAGTGTCCCTGTTAAATAATAAGCGAGAGAGTATAATTGTTTTTTTTACGCCTTTTAAAGTTTAAATTGCCAAAATGAGTATGGGGGCAACGAGTAATGAAGTTCTGTGGGATGTCGCTCTGAGTTCCTTGCCGTTTACACTGTGTGGCAGAGAATACTTCCAGTAATATTGTGAAATCTACTGACACTAAGCTCAGGTAATAAATGTGAGGGAAGTGTTTGCTAAAGTCCATGATAGTGCAAATTATATGTGGTCTGTTGGGAATAGCTGATGAGATAAACCAAATGGACTTTTCCCATTCAGTTTGTATGTCTTTCTTCAGGTATATTTACCTGTTTCATCTGATTTAGTTTTTTTCTGGTAGACTGCAGTATTCATTAACCAGTTGGCATAGGGACAAACAGATCAGGAGGTGAACATGTGGCTCAAAGACTGGTGTGAGAAGGATGGATTCCATTTCATGAGACACTGGCACCAGTACTGGGACAGGAGGGACGGGCTACACCTGAACCGGGATGGGACCAAGGTCCTAGCAGAAAGGATAAATAGGGTGGTTAAAAGGACTTGAAACTAATATATTGGGGGGGTGCTCAGTCAAAAACAATAGTAAAAATGATAGCTTTAAGATAAAAAAAATAGCGATAAGAGCAGAGTTCAGGTCATAAACAAGTGAAGGGAATACCAAAATAACTAAAGTAGTTACAGCAGGAATAACAAATAAGAAACATGTTAAATTAAACGGCGTGAGAAAGACAGCATCAGGGCAGAAGGACAGATTAGGGTCTCTTGCCCAAATAGGAGTTTTATATACTAATGCACAGAGTATAAGAAATAAATTAAGTGAATTACAGGCTCAAATACAGTTTAGAGGGTATTACAGAGACATGGCTTCAAGCTGGTCATGATTAGGAGTTAAATATTCCAGGATATAAGGGGGGAAAAATTCAGCTGCTTGCGCCTCCCGTTAGCGCCTTAAGAGGGCGCTAATGGGGCGTAAAGCAGCTAACGCCCGGGCGCAGCGCCGCCCACGCCTCCCGTAAAATTTAGCGGGAGGTTAGCGGCGGCGCCAGCCGGTAGCGCCCTGTGGCGCTGCGCCGCCGGCGATGACGTCATCGCCGTGCGCAGCACCCCGCTCGCGCTCCAGCCGCGATCTTCAGTCGCGCCCCCTGATTTACCGCCAGACGCTATGTCCGACGGGTTCAGGGAGGCGTACGTGCGGCCGGGGCGGCGATATTTAAAGGGGAGGTGGCAGGCGGCCATTTTTGTTGCTGGCCGCCTGCCAGCACCTGCCCCCGTTGCTGTCCCCGGCCCCCGTGAAGCCCCCCCACCATGAAGTGCCGGCTGCGCTCCAAGAGCCCGGCACTTCTCTTGAGTGCCGGGCTCTTTTGCCGGCACTCCCGATCCCTGGGGGCCCAGCTGGGCCCCGGTTCGCGCTGCGCAGGGTCCCTCCCCTTTAAGAAGGGGAGGAAGGCCTGCAGTACCGCGGTGCGACGTGCCGCAGCGCCTGGCGCTGCAGCACGTAGCGCCATGATATTGACTCGCAGCGCCCCAAGAGGGATGCGGGGTGCTTCCAGTGGCGCCCCGCTTCCCTCTTGGGGCGCAACCACTGAAGTTCCGGCGCGGGGCCGCTAATTTTTTCGGGGCGCTAAAAGTCACGCCCCGGCGAGGTTAGCGCCCCAAATGGGGCGCGACTCAATTTTTACCCCAAGGTCTTTTGAAAGGATAGTGAAACTGAAAGAGGAGGAGGGGTTACCTTATTGATTAAAGATACTATTTCAACATTAGTAAGAGTGGATATAAGTAAGGGAAAGCAATCAGCAGAGACTCTATGGATAGAATTGTGGAATAAGAAAGGATGTAAAACTGTAATGGGAGTTGTCTACAGGCCTCCTGATGCAATGAGGTGACAGAATGTATTAATTCAGAGAGGTTTGTAGCAAAAGCAAAGTTGTTATAATGGGAGACTTTAATTATCATATAGATTGGGAAAAGCAGAGTAGCTCAAGTCAGAAAAGTAGTGAATTTCTTGAGTGCATTCAAGATAGTTTTCTGGAGCAATATGTTCTAGAATCAACAAGTGGGCAGGCCCTACTAGATTTAATAATGAAAAATGAGCTAGACCTACTTAATAATCTAACAGTAAGGAAACATTTATCTAACAGTGATCAAAATATGATCGAATTCAATGTTAGGTTTGAAAAGGAGAAACTGAACACGGTTACTAAGATTCTAGATTTTGGTAAGGCTAACTTTTAACGGGATGAGACAGATACTGATGACAGCAAACTGGACAAAACTGTTATCGGGTAAAACTACGGATGAACTGTGGTGGGTGTTCAAAAAAGAATTTAGCTTAAGTCAGGACCATATATACCCCTAAGGGGAAAGAGCTCTACTTAACAAATAAAACAGCCATGGTCGACAAAAGAGGTGAGAGATAACATAAAACTAAATGAAAGAGCATATGAAAGTGTAGTGTAGATCCAGAGGACTGGGTGAGATAAAGAACAGCAAAGGAAGTCAAAAAAGATAGTAAGAGCTGCAAAAGGAAGTACAAAAAGAAACTTGTGAGGGATGTCAAGATTAACACCATTTTTTTTACAATTATATTAGAAGAAAAAGGGTAGTCAAAGGTAATGTGGGCCCTTTAAAAATAGATGGGGGTAATATTGCAAATGAAAATAAGGAGAACTTGTTGAATAATTACTTTGTGTCAGTGTTCACAGTAGAGAAAGATGATCATATACCTGACATTCCAGGAAACTAATTATGAATCAAGGACTGGAACTCACTAAAGTTAACGTAAGCAAGAAAACAGCATCAGAAAAATAATGGCACTAAAGACTAACAAATCCCCAGGACCTGATGGTTTCCACCCAAGGGTTTTAAAGGAAGTAGGTGAGGAAATTGCAGATGCTTCAGCCATAGTCTTCCAAAGATCTCTCGATTCAGGAATTTTTCTTTTATATTGGAAAATTGCAAATGTAACTCTATTATTTAAGAAAGGTGAAAGAGAGAAACAGGAAATTATAGACCTCTTAGGCTAACATCTGTTGCGGGGAAGTTATTGGAATCTGTAATTAAGGACAGAGTGACTAAGCACACTTAGAGAAATTTGAGCTGATTGGAGAGAGCCAACATGGATTTGTAAACATGGATCATGTCTAACGAACCTAATTGAATTTTTTGAGGAAGTATTAAAGTAGTAGACAGGGGAATATCAATGGATGTAGTTTATATTTACTTCCAGATGGCATTCGATAAGGTTCCACATAAGAAATTGTTAGCCAAAATTAAAGCTCATGGAAGTTAAGGCAAATTATTTATCTGGTTAGGAGATTGGTTAGGTGGTAGATGACAAAGAGCAGGGATAATGGGTATGTACTCGAATTGGAAGGAAGTGACGAAAAGGATCTGTGCTGGGGCCTCAACTATTCACTATATTTATTAATAGACAACACAATAGAGAACCATATATCCAAGTCTGCCGATGACACAAAGATTGGTGGCATAGTAAGTAGTGTAATCAGGAGCATAAAATTACAAAGAGACATTGATAGATTAAATGGGTGGGCGAAACTGTGGCAGATGGCTTTCAACACAGGTAAGTGTGAGGTCATTCATTTTGGACCAAAAAAAGGATAGATCTGACTATTATTTAAATGGTGAAAAGCTAGGAAAAATGGAGATTTAGGGGTCCATGTACACATATCATTAAAATGTAGTAGTCAGGTACAAAAACTAATCAAAAAGGCTAATGGAATGTTAGCCTTTTCACTAGACAGCTAGAATATAAAGGGGAGGAAGTTTTGCTGCAGCTATACAAAGCCCTGGTTAGACCACATCTGGAGTACTGTGTACAGTTCTGGGCACTGCACCTTAGAAAGGATATAAAATAAAGACTTGCATTTCAATAGGGCCTTTCATGACCTCAGGACGTCCCAAAGTGCTTTACAGCCAATGAAGTACTTTTGAAGTGTAGTCACTGTTGTAATGTAGGAAACGCGGCAGCCAATTGCGTACAGCAAGCTCCCACAAACAGCAATGTGATAATGACCAGATAATCTGTTTTTGTGACGTTGATTGAGGGATAAATATTGGCCAAGAGACTGGGGATAACTCTGCTGCTCTTCTTCAAAATAATGCCATGGGATCTTTTACATACACCTGAGAGGGCAGACTTGGTTTAACGTCTTACCTGAAAGACAGTACCTCCAACAGTGCAGCGTTCCCTCAGTACTGCACTGGAGTGTCAGCCTAGATTTTTGTGCTCAAGTCTCTGGAGTGGGACTTGAACCCACAACCTTCTGACTCAGAGGCAAGAGTGCTGCCCACTGAGCCACGGCTGACACCATATATTGGCCTTGGAAGGAAGTGCAACACAGATTCACCATAGTACCAGGGCTGTAAGGGTTAAATTATGAGGAGTAATTACATAAACTAGGCTTATATTCCCTGGAATATAGAAGTTAAGGGGTGATTTGATTGAGCTTTTTAGGATTATGAAATGAATTGATAGGGTAGAGAGAGAGAGAAACTTTTTCTGCTAGTGGGGGAGTTTAGGACAAGGGGACATAACCATAAAATCAGAGCCAGGCCATTCAGGGGAGAAGTTAGGGAACACTACTTCACGCAAAGGGTGGTAGAAGTGTGGGACTCTCTCCCACAAAAAGCAGTAGATGCTAGCTCAATTAATAATTTTAAATCTGAGATCAATAGATTTTTGCTAGCCAAGGGTATTAAGGGATATGGAGCCAAGGCAGGTGGATGGAGTTAAGATACAGATCAGCCATAATCTCATTGAATGGTAGAACAGGCTCGAGGGGCTGAATGGCCTACTCATGTTACTATGTTCCAATTGTAAGTGTTTTCCAGTGATCTCTTTAATCACTTGCAAGCATATTGTGATTTTTCAGATTTCAAATCTGTTCATCTTAATTTTCAACATGCACAAAAATGTTTAGAACCTCCAATGAAATAAAGGGGAGGGATTACAATTGAAAATATGAAAAGTCGCACAACACCAGGTTAGAGTCCAACAGCTTTATTTGAAATCACAAGCTTTCGGAGCGCTGCTCCTTCGTCAGGTGAAGGAGCAGCACTCCGAAAGCTTGTGATTTCAAATAAAGCTGTTGGACTATAACCTGGTGTTGTGCGACTTCTCACATTTGTCCACCCCAGTCCAACACCGGCATCTCCACATCATAATTAAAAATATGACATCCATTATTCACATCACATTTAAAGCATTATTTACTGCTTGGTGTCGCTTTATTTCTGCTCAACACACAGGGGTCAATTTGGACTTGTATTGTCTGGCTTAAATGTGGCCTCAAAATGGGGTCGGTAGCCTTACTGCCCCATTAACACCAACGATGTGGCTGGCGACATTTTACAAGGGGCCTTCGGCTTTGCGCCTAATGAGCCCGCCTGTCTCAGGCCCTTTTAATATGCAAATCGGCATCCCAGGACCCCAGTTGCCATTTTATGTTGGACCTGTGCATCGCGCCGTGCATGATCCAATCAGTTCCACGGGCAATGGAGCTGAAGAGGCCCAGCAATGGTAAATTTGACATTACTTTTGTGGGGCCTGCAGGTACAGGAACGCTCCTCCAGGACCCACAGAAATAATCTGGGCTACTGTCGCTCCGGGGCATCCCCTCCCCTTCCCTCCGCCTTTGCAATTGCGACCGTTCCCCCACCCTGCCAGCCCTTATCTTGCTGGAGGTCGGGGCAGCCCGATCTTGACCAGCCCTAATTCTGTGAGCTGCAATGTGATGTCCGATTGGCGCCCCACAGCTCGCTGGCCCAAGGTACAGGGGGCCAGAGCCTCAAACCCGCGGCCTCCCCTTCACCGCGCTCCATCGGTTGGTCACCCAAAAATCAAAATCGACCACTGTGACTTGGGACGGGTTCAAAGCAGATATGTAATTAAATAGTACACGGCTGACTTTTATTTTACAGTCAAGCTACTTAACTCCAGCAGCTACTCGATAATACTTAATAATTCCGGGTACATATCTGTCTGTTAATTATAGCAACGTCATCATGTAAATATATCCAAATACAATACACAATGTAAACCCTGTTGAAGCACATAGTATTTAGCCAACAATGTACGTTATCTCTTTACAAGATATATTTGCAGATGCTCATCTTGCAAGCCAAATCAAATATTTACTTGGCAAATGACTCTTCCTTTCCCCTCCCAGCCAATAGATAAATACGAAGACACATTCTATTTTTTGCTGGTTCTGTCTGTTCTCTGTGACCTTTAATTTAGCCATTCTTTATCATTTTGCAGCACTTTTATGATCAGAAATAAATAAAGCTTAGTATGGTGTAAGTTACAAAGAAATTGTTAGTGCATACAAGGCTGTGCTTTCAAGGTTAACATTTTCCATTTCTTTATCTATAATCTCTGAGTAACCTGTGAATCAAATTCTAAATAGTACTGTCGTAGAACTACACACTGATCTCCGATACTGAGCCTAATGTGCAGCCTAACTGGAATGTGGCTTGGAAAATCAACTCAGCCAAGGTAAAGAAGGCAATAAAAGTACACTAATGCTCCAGTACTAATGCCACACACTCCTAAGATTATGTAAGGTATATTCCAAGGTCTTAGTCAAATAAATCAATGGGAAACTATAATTTGACAGTTATTTCTCAGAAGGCAATGCAATATGTGTGTTTACTCTTTCTAAAGAGAGAGAGAGAACCCTCCAGGATATGAAGTTTGAACTCTGATGGCTAGTCAGATATCAATTACAGTAACTCCCAGTTACACTTCCTATTGGCTGAAAGCCCTAAAAAGGGTTAAGATGTACCTGAAAAGATTTCCTCTCTAATTCTGGAATGTCCTCACTGTTATAACAGCAGAATTTTACCTGTATACACAGTCCAAAACTCAAAAATTAATCTTGTTTTGTATATTAATGCACATGCTGCATATTTTAATCACTATAATTAATATTCACTACATACAGGTGTTACTGTTATATTGTGGGATTTGGTACCTCCTTTTAACATGGTGTGTATTAAAACAGCAGACGCTTATCTCAATATATTTTGTGTGTAATGTCTAAATAGTTACACAGATAGCTGAACAACCTAAGCAGTTAATGGCCACACTGTTAGAATCACTGTCCTGTTAAATGATATGTTTGGTACTAATTCATTCCTCATAGTTAGTACAGTGCTTGTTTAATGTAACTGTATAAAGTCGTTTGACCATGGGCCGTATTTTGCGACCTACGGGTGCGTACGAGGTGGAATGCGCCCGTAGGGGCCGCGCAAGTGCCGGGTTTAGGCATGCGAAGCGCATGCGCTGAAACCCGGCACTTGTGTAAGGCCTGCTTTTACCAGCATAAGAGTTTTTAAAAAATAGAAAAATAACATTTTATCACTCATTTAGGCATTGAAAACCCTGTCCAATAAGGTAAGTTTATATTTAGCCCCGTTAAAACATATAAAAAATTTCAAACAATTAAATTTTTGTTTAAAATATTTAATTTAATGCCATTTTAATTAATTTTATATATGTAATTTAAAAAAAAAATTATTTCATGTGTTCGTGTATTTTTTAAGTCATCACCATTCATACTTACGACAGTTCCGTATGTACGGAACTCGCTTAAGTATGAATGGGGATTCCCTTCTTTCATTGGTTGGGCTGGCCCACGTGATCCCAGGGGCACTTGCGAACCGCATGCGCCCCTGGGATACGTGGGCTTCTACGCATTTCTACCAGGAGAGGCCCAGGATCGGAAGCCTCCGTATCTCCCGGACCACCGGGTAAATGCGTAGATTTTTTGATGATCGGAGGCATCCGCCCGCGGGAAGCCTCTGATCTCAAATTTAGGCCCCATATCGCAATCCATCCTATTAAGGGGCCTATATTGTATAGCTAAATGCAAATTTAATATAACCGAATTCCTGCTATATATTTTTTAACTAAATTCCAACTTGCTCTTGACATTTAGGGCTTTACTGGTATTCCTGTTGTGGCAAGCGTTTTTTGCCCATCCCAGGCTATTACATATGTCATGGGGAGGTACTGGATAATTATAGAATGTCCATTTCTTTCCACTGCTGAAAATGATATCATAACTCATGATCTTTCATGGGATCTTTCAAATCCATTTCAGAGGGCAGGCAGAGCCTCAGTTTACCATCTCATCTGAAAGACAGTAGCTCTCTCAGTACTGCACTGAAGTGTCAGCCTAGATTATGTGCTCAAGAGTGGGGCTTGAACCCATGACCTGCTGACTCAGAGGTGAGAGTGCAACCATTGAGCCTAGGCTGACACGAAGAAAGCAAGATGTAAGTTGGTTCAATACTTCCTTAGGTTTTGGGTTTTTGGGCCTGTACTATAAAAACTTACTCTCTAGTCTGATGGAATAGTCTGTTTATTCAATAATTGTAGGTAAGAGCCCTGCATCAATTTCTCTCTTTGAAATGTATTATAAATTATATTAATTTTGTTCAGAACATCATATTTTGTCTCTCTAACTATGTAGCAATCCTAGAAGAAATTGTAAAGCAGATTTTTTAATATCTGTGACTAATTATTCAATACTTGTAGTGTGATCTGACATTGATGAATCTACTTCCATGGCAAGTAAAAATTGTTGTTTTCGAATGTTGCCGACTCTCAAGCCTAATTGAGCTTGTGACAGAGAGCGAGAGCGAGAATTTAACAATCAGATTTAGCAACAGAGTACCAATATAAATCCACAATAGCCCACAATGTTTGCCACAACCATCTGTGTACAGCAGATGGAATGCTAGGTACACCTACAGCTTAAGTTATGACAAGCCTGTGCCCCACTGCATTTTCAGTGTAATTGAATGTCTAAAGCCTATATTTAGGGTTATTTTTGAACTGTCAGCTTCTTTGAGACTGTCACTTTTTTGAAGCTATTGGTCAGTGTTTGTTAACTCCAGATTGACACGTATATACAGATACAGATGGGCGAGTATGTCCCTCCTCCTTTAAGCTGCTTTTTAAGGTTGTGAGAAATTTGTTGTCACAACAGAGCAATTATTGTGACTGTTACATTTTTAGGGCTTCACCAGATACTTTTCTTGTGCTCAGCATGAAAGGTCACTCCCATAAGTGAAACTTCTCTCCCTAAGAACAGAAGTGTCACTTTATCTGTACAATATTACTATTGTAGTGTTGTTCAGGGTCAAACAGAAACCCTGTTGCTGTAATTAGCTCATGGAATTGATATATTCTCTTAGTCCTTGGATAGAGGAAGAATAATCACACTATCGGACCATGGAGTTCAGGTTATAAAGTACTAAATAGGTTTATTAAAAGTAAAAGTTAAACAATAGTAGAAAATAATACAGCAGTTTAATTTGATAAAATTTGCACATCTTTCCTGAATAAGAATAACAAGTCACAACATCTCGCTAACTCTCCTAATATCAAACCTCCATACAACAAACTAAAATGTGAGGATTAATCCATCCCCATCTAGTCTCCAGGCATAGTCCTCTATCTCAATGTGCCTAGAATGGATGAACTGGAAGGAGGCTGTCACGTTGATCCTCAGAATTGGCTGCTCCTGGTTACCTGAGCAATCTGCCAAGCAGACTTCAAATGGTCAGGGCCTTCTCCCCTCAGCAATCTGCCTCCAAGCTTCCACCAACTTTTACTGTGAAGATTGGACTGAGACAAAGGAAATTAAAAATGTGTTTCACACAAATTAATACAACTGTCACTCACATAGGTTCAAAGACATAGGGCCTCCCAGAACATATCTCCAGCCAAACATGGTGCCAAGCTGACAATCTGCCAGATTCAATAGATTGATAACTACACAGATACTTATTGAGATAGGCTTCTGGTGAGATTGACGCTAATGGCTTTGTAATTAAAAAGTACTAACATATTAAGGTCATTTGGTATTATTGCAATAATCTGTAGTCAATTCACCTATGGAACCAGCTTTCCCCACATTGCAATTTCTAGTCACACATAAATAATGTTGATTCTACCCCAACCCAGTGACACTAAGCCTGTAGTAAATCACATTTAAAATGACAATCCGTATATCATACATCGATATTAAAAATCTTATACAACAACAATTTGCCTTTATATAGTTGCCATAGTAAAGCTTCCAAGGCTCTTCATAAAGATGTAATCAGACAAAAATGTACACCAAGGCAAAGAAGGAGATATTAGGAAGGGTGACCAAAAGCTTGATCAAAGAGAAAGAAGTGGGTTTTAGGGAGGGTCTTATAAGAGGAGAGGGAGGTGGAAAGGCGGAGGGGTATAGGAAGGGAATTCCAGAGCATAGGGCCCAGATGACTGAAGGCACAATCAGCAATGGTAGGACAAAGGGAGAAGGCTACAGTCAAAGAAAGAGTTTGGTGGTGGTGGTGGTGGGGGGGGGGCGGGATGTGGGGGGTGAGACGGGGGGTGGTGGTGGTGGGGGGGGGGTGAGGTGGTGGGGGGGGGGCGGGTGGTGGGGGGGCGGGGTGGTGGAGGTGGCGGGTGGTGGGGGGCGGGGTGGGTGGTGGTGGGGGGGGGGCGGGGTGGTGGTGGTGGTGGGGGGGGCGGGGTGGTGGTGGTGGTGGGGGGGGCGGGGTGGTGGTGATGTGGTGGGGGGGGCGGGTGGTGGTGATGTGGTGGGGGGGCGGGGTGGTGGTGAGGTGGTGGGGGGGGCGGGGTGGTGGTGATGTGGTGGGGGGGGCGGGGTGGTGGTGGTGGTGGGGGGGGGTGGTGGTGGTGGTGGTGGGGGGGGCGGGGTGGTGGTGGTGGGGGGGGCGGGTGGGTGGTGATGTGGTGGGGGGGGCGGGGTGGTGGTGATGTGTGGGGGGCGGGGTGTGGTGGTGGTGGGGGTGCGGGGTGGGGGGGGTGGGGGGGGTGCGGGGTGGTGGTGGGGGGGCGGGGTGGTGGTGATGGGGTGGGGGGGCGGGGTGGTGGTGATGGTGGTGGTGGTGGGGGGGGGGCGCGGTTGTAGGGCTGCAGGAGGTTATAGAGATAGGGAGGGCAAAGCCACAAACGGATTTAAACACAAGGATGAGAATTTAAAATTTGATGCGTTGGGAAACTGGGAGCCAATGTAGGTCAGCAAGGACAGTGGTGATGGGAGAGGAGGGCTTAGTGCGGGATACGGAGAGCATAGTTTTGGATGTGGTGAAGTTATGGAGGGTGGTGAATGGGAGGCCGGCAAGACGAAATAGTCGAGTCTTTCAAGGGTTTCAGCGGCAGATGGACTGATGCAGGGGCAGAGACAGGCGATGTTACGAGGTGGAGGTAGGCGGTCTTTGTGATGGAGAGGATATGGGGGTTGGAAACACATCTTGGGGTGAAATAGGATGCTGAGGATACGAATAGTCTGGTTCAGCCTGAGACAGTGGGCAGGGATGGAGATGGAATTGGTGGCGAGGGTATGGAGTTTGTGACGGGGGCCAAAGACGATGGCTTCAGTCTTCCCAATGTTTAACTGGAACAAATTAAAGCTTATCCAAGACTGGACAAGCAGGTTGACAACACAAAGGCAATGGAGGGGTCGAGAGAGGTGGTGGAGAGGTAGAGCTGGGTGTCATCAGCACTCATGTGAAGCTGACCCCATGTCTGCAGATGATGTCGCTAAGGGGCTTGTAGAGGAAAGAGCCAAGGATAAATCCTTGGAGGATTCAAAATTCAACAGATCTCCCTGTCTCTTATAGTGACATTGTAAAGAAAGTAATCTAACATTTCACTGGCGAGGCTGATTGGAAAACTCACAACCACAAAGCCAGTACTGAGCCAGTGAGTGAGGTGGACAGTCTTGCAAATGTAATAAAAATATATTCAATAATTTCCCATCAAGAATTAGATCGTAACATATTTGGAATCAGGAAAAACTATGTGCCCCAGCAAAGTCATTATGTTCAGTGGACTGGTGCTGCAGTCTTACCCCATCTTTTAATTAATGAATAAATAATTTATTCTGTTGATGCAATAAAAAAATTCTGAATTTCTTAGAATATCCTAAATGTTTGAAAACTGGTGGTACTTTTTTTAAAGGTTTTAATAGCAACAGACTAACTTTTGTGTCAGATGGGGAAGGATCCTAATTGTTATGGAGAGTCGCACCCTAGAATGCTCTGACACTGATATCTTCATTTGTGCCTTGGACATCCTCTGTGCAGATCACAGCGCATGGTAGGAGCAGAGTGGAAACAGCACAGCAGAAGGGGGAGAGACCTTGCAGTGAAGAACATACGTCAGCAACTTCAGCAAAGCCAGATTCTCTTCAAGGGCATCAAATTAATTTGGCAGCACAGTAGGTTAGAATTTAGGCATTCCTTATACTGGCTTTTCCAAGTAGGCCGACAGGGCAAATTAATTATTTGTTGCCTGTTTTCTTCTTCTGTGGAGAATTAAAACATTGAACATCGAAGGAAAAGCAACATATTTGTAAAGGTTGAGGAATCTTTTCATTTTTAAGTTCAATATGTCACTGTATTTCTCAATTATACTTTACTGTGGGCAGTTAGTGTTGCCATTGCCACAATTGCATTTCTTTGTGTTTGATTTAGATTTTGTTGTTTAAGTTGCTTATGCAGCTCTTTATTTGTTTTTTTTTAAATCGTAGAATGGGGGAAGGGAGGGATATGAGAATACAGACACTTTCTCTTGTCTGCACGGAGGCAGTAGGCTCCCAGGAGGCTCAGCAGTAGCCAAGCAGCTGATTTTAAATTGATTTGTCTGTTGCAGGTGCCACATGGAAAAATAACCCCAGCTGAAATGTTCCCTCATGTAAAAAGAAGATATTTTATATTCCAATTCTATGAGGTCGTTGCTCTTCCACTAAAGTCAAAACTAGTATACTTCATACTCTAATAACATCATTTTATTTAAGATGAAAGCAAAAATTAGGTCCCAAAAAGAAAATAATAAATATATTTTTGTTTTTGAAAAGATGGAGTAGGAAACAGTTAAAATATATAGATTTTTGGAACACTGTAACCTAAACCCTAAGGCATAGCAAGTTTAGCCTTATTTTACTACTTCTGAGATAAATTGATTGCCAAGGTATTTTGTCCAACTGTCATCACATGCCAGGCTGCAGGACGACACAGTTGCTCACATTCTCCGCTTAGTGAATTCCCAATCTCGATTCTCTCTACTGTACCCAGGGTTAACATTGAACTTTAGTCTTCTGTTATGTATCAAGGCTTAAAGTACTGTTGGTCATCTAGCACAAAAGATTTTGTTTGAATTCAAAATATTTTTGGCTCATTTTTGATTTATTTTCTTTTGTCTCCCTGGATCACATGATTCCCTAGTCTATGGATGGAGTAGACAACCTACACTTTTGTCATTTCCAGTACATTAATACTTTTCCTTCCCTGGAGCATAGCATCCATTCTATTCCTTTCCTGATGACTTTGCTAAAATTGGAAACTTTGGGGACATACTTTTGGAATTGTCGAATTACCCGAACATTCTAGAGGACTGCAGTGCATCACTGTGCTTCCTTATACAAGGCAATTTACTGCATTTTAAGGATTTTAAAAAATGTATAAAACATGCTTTGTAAAAAGCAAAGATGCATCAATATCCATAAAGATAGTTTACTTGATAATCATATAACCAAACAATGAGTGTTTTAAGCGATACTGAGGCAAATGTCAGTTTCAGCAGAGTCATGCTTTAAATGTTCATTTTAACATTAGAAATTTGTTAGATGTGAGGCACTTATGTAGATTGAAGGATGCAAAGTTGGAAGGCAATTTTTGTCACGCTCAAGCACTTCCTAGCAATATTGATACAGACAAGCAACTCCAACATATAGAGGTTTCAATACTTGATGAATAGCCTAACTCGAGGTAGGGAAAGTCTGGGGATATGGCCCCTTGGGAACAATTAACGTTTTTAAAAATACATTATCTGAGGAAATCTTATTTGAAGAAAGTTAGATAGGATGCATAAGAGACACCTTTGACAAATCCTCCGGGGCAGGAAGTTCTCTTTGCAAATTGTTCTAACCATAATTACCATCATTATTTGCATGTTTTGAGAGTGTGGAAAGAGCTATAAACACAGACACTGTCATGAAACATGTATCAGAACATCACTGCTACTTTTCCAGGTGTTGTCATTCTATAGAAAGTATCAGCGGAACTTTGCTTGATCACAACAGCAGGCAGATTGGTTTGTTCTCACCTGTGGCAACTGTATCTCGCTTTTTTTTAGAAATGGTTCTTTGAGTCTCAGTTTTCAGGTATTAACATAGTTCTGCATATTCAGATATAATTGGTCTATCCTTGCTCATGAAATCTATCTCCTGTTAATGATAACACATGACATTTTAGAATGAAAGACACAATACCATAGTTCCTTTTCTTATGTAAGCTTATACATCGGAGACATTCACAGCATATCTACTAGTGAAGAGAGCAATGATCACCCACTAGTCCATTAGTGAAAGCTTTACACTCGCTCTTGTCTACTAGTGAAGACAGCTTTACACACCCTCTAGCTCATGGATTTCTTCATAACAAACATGAAGAGCCATCTGCCTTCCTCGCTTCCTCCTCTCCCCACCAGCCCAGACACGGTGGGCTGAATGGCCTCCTTCTGTGCTGTAAACTGCTATATGTTATATACATGATGGATTAGAGATATATGAAAGATCTTTAATTGGGCTTGAGATTTTGTGCTTGAATGGAAAATTGTTGCTATTAAGAATTACTTGATCCTATTTGATCTTTGGGGGAGTTAACATCCTTCACATCAGAGTATGAGCAGTGCAATGGACGATAGCAAAATACTGCAGATGCTGGAAATCCGAAATAACAACAGAAAACGCTGGAAAAACTCAGCAGGCCAGGCAGCATCCGTGGAGAGAGAAAGAGAGTTGACGTTTCAGGTCGATGACCTTTCATCAGAACTGGGAAGAGCTGGAAATCAAATAGATTTAAGGCCAGGGTAAAGCTGGGAAAAGGGGGAGGGGATAAAGGAACAAAAGAGGAGATGAAGAGACATTAAGAGACATTAAGAGATATGCAAGGCTAGAGGTGGTGTTAATGTGACAGATTAAGGCTGAATGAAGTGTGAAATCTACTGGCAGAATGAAGGACAGCTGCCAGCTTCTAGGAGGAAAAAAAAGGGTGGGGGGGACAAATAAAAGGGTGGATTAAATAAAATATAAATGTGATTGGAGCTGAGGTTATGATCTAAAATTGTTGAACTCGATATTGAGTCCAGAGGGCTGTAGCGTGCCTAAACGAAAGATGAGGTGCTGTTCCTCGAGCTTACGCTGAGCTTCCGTGGAACAGTGTATTAGGCCGAGGACGGTGAGGTCAGAGTGGGAGTGAAGCGGTGAATTAAAGTGACAGGCCACCGGGAGCTCGGGGTCCCCCTTACGGACTGAACGGAGGTGTTCCGCAAAGCGGTCACCCAATCTGCGTTTGGTCTCCCCAATGTAGAGGAGTCCACATCGTGAGCAGCGAATACAGTATACTAAATTGCAGGAAGTACAAGTAAATCGCTGTTTCACCTGGAAGGGGTGTTTGGGGCCCTGGACAGTGGGAAGAGGGGAGGTATAAGGGCATGTGTTGCATCTCCTGCGCGTGCACGGGAAGGTGCCGGGCGAAGGGGAAGGGGTGCTGGGGGTGGTAGAGGAGTGGACTAGGGTGTCGCGGAGGGAGCGGTCCCTGCGGAATGCTGAAAGGGGAGGTGAGGGGAAGATGTGTTTGGTGGTGGGATCACGCTGGAGGTGGCGGAAATGGCGGAGGATGATCCGTTGAATGTGGAGGCTGGTGGGGTGAAAGGTGAGGACAAGGGGAACCCTATCGTGGTTCCGGGAGGGAGGGGCAGGGGTGAGGGCAGATGTGCGGGAGATAGAACGGACACGGTCGAGGGCCGTGTCGACCACGGTAGAGGGGAATCCTCGGTTGAGGAAAAAGGAAGACATGTCGGAAGCACTGGTATGGAAGGTGGCATCATCAGAGCAGATGCGGCGGAGACGGAGAAACTGGGAGAATGGAATAGAGTCCTTACAGGAGGCGGGGTGGGAGGAAGTGTAGTCCAGGTAGCTGTGGGAGTCGGTGGGCTTGTAGTGAATGTTAGTCAATAACCTATCCCCAGAGATGGAGATGGAGAAGTCGAGGAAGGGAAGAGAAGAGTCGGAGATGGACCATGTGAAGGTGAGGGAAGGGTGGAAATTGGAAGCATAGTGAATGAAATGTTCTAGTTCAGGGCGAGAGCAGGAGACGGCACCGATACAGTCATCAATGTACCGGAAAAAGAGGTGAGGGAGGGGACCCGAGTAGGACTGGAACAAAGAGTGTTCCACATATCCCACGAAAAGGCAGGCATAGCTAGGACCCATGCGGGTACCCATAGCAACACCTTTAATTTGGAGGAAATGGGTAGAGTCAAAGGAGAAGTTGTTCAATGTGAGAACAAGTTCAGCCAGGCGGAGGAGGGTGGTGGTGGATGGGGACTGGTTGGGCCTCTGTTCAAGGAAGAAGCGGAGCGCCCTCAGGCCATCCTGGTGGGGAATGGAGGTGTAGAGGGATTGTACGTCCATAGTGAAGAGGAGACGGTTGGGGCCGGGAAACTGGAAACTGTTAAAATGGCGGAGGGCATCGGAAGAGTCGCGGATGTAGGTGGGAAGAGACTGGACAAGGGGAGAAAAAATAGAGCAGTGCAATGGGTTAGGGAGCTGGTGCCACTGCTAAAGTCTGGTTCACACCAACCGTTCCATCAAATTGAAACCCACCTTTGGGAAGCGAGAGAGAAGCATTAATATTAAGAACAGAAGTAATCACTGATAGTGGACCTTCTGATATGCCTCCTGGTTATGTGTGTTAGAGAGAGGACAGGAAACAGAGAAGCCCTTTTTGCCACTGATTTGAATTAGTTCTCCAATAGTGCCTCTCTTTTGATCACATAATTTCCTCTCACCACTTTGCATCGATGCCATAGTCATAGTGTGAATGCAGCCTCACATTCCAGAAAACAGCTGAAAACCCATAGAGATTAAAACCACAATTAGATCAAATAAATCGAAGTCACGACAATCCTCAGCATGTCTGATTTAACCAGTATCTATTTCCAGCTGTGGTTAACCCGTACTGACAGCTCATCGTCAGCAATGAATGTGGTATCGAGTGGGCGACACGGCACAAAATGCTTCAATTGGCGACCAGAAAATGAAGCTGTTTGAGTTTTTGTCCCAGTACCGGACCCGACCTATTCAAGCATGGGCTGACCAATCAGTACTGCACATGCATCCTGACGCGCTGGTGTTGAGTTGAGGGGCTCTTTCTCTGGCAGGATTTCCTGCTTCGTCAGTGACATGTTGGTTTCAGGGCGAATCGCCTGAGCTGCTCCCGTTCTCTGATCGTCGTTTGCCAGAAGCTGTAAACTTACACTGACGGGCTTCAGCTGAAAAGTTACCCACGTCCTTTTGCAGCCGAACTCAATCCAGCAGAACTTTCCCCGAGCCTGACTGGCCTTGCAGTAAGTGCAGTTTCTATCAAGAAAATACAGGGGCAGAGCTCGATCAGATGTTTAGCAAAAAAAAACCTTCGCAGAACAGTCGGCTCGATCTGTTTTACTTCCGTTGTTTGCTCAGTGTCAGATCACCCCTTTCGTAATACAGCTTAGTTTACAGAACGGGCAATCATTTCGCTAGGTTATCTTGGCTTGTTTTTGTATAAGATTATCAAAGAATACAATCGCATTTTGATCATTTTAGCTGGGCATTTTCTATTACAATTACAGTGGGGTTAGTTTCGAGGTTTTTTTTCTGTGGATTTTTATAACTAGCCCAACTGTAGCACTGGGCAGTTAGAGGATACCAGTAAAGGGTTTATTGAATGTCGACTTTTGTCAGTGTATTATTATAAAATACACATTTCTGTTCATAAGATAAATCGCAACAATAACTAATTCAAGCAAGAGAATTAAGCACTTAAAAAACCGAATCTGGTTGACATGGATTCCTTAGAAAACGTTAGATTTCAGTATTTCACAAATGACACAATAGATTTGAACGATACGGGTAGTGTACCAATGTTGGAAATCCCAATTCAGGGAATGGGGTAGGATACTGTGACGTTTCCCGACAATTTACTCATTTTCCTCCACATTATTGAAAGGAAGCTATGCATTTCCTTGGCTATTACGTGTATTTTTTGAGCACAACATTTCCTTTCTGCCTTTCCCGAAGCTTCTTCCCCGTGTCGATAGGCGCCGTTTTTATGTGAGCCGATATGGAAAGTCTTCTGAAGCTACTCTGTCATAGAGTGCATCACAAAAGAGCTTGATCCAATTCACGCTCAATATCCAGCAGCGGTCAATGGATAGCAATTAGTGCTGGGAAACCTGACTGATTTTCCTGCTCCATAGTCTCGGGGTGCTGAGGCCAATTGTAGCACTCTAATTTCTGCTCGGACTGGGACCAGTTAGTTCAGCACAGACTGCCATTATTACCTCTATTCCGAAGTGATAATTTCAAGGTGTAAAATTAACATTTTCCTCTGTATTCCACACCTGACCTTTGCGAATTGAGATGTGAATTTCCAGTTGCCTGCAGTTATATTACAGAAGGTGTACACATAATAATGTGAGGGGAAGGTATACAAAGTCCTCATCTCCCAGTCGTGGCTCATCCTCATGACATTATTTCCAGCAGGATAACAACACTGCTCTTACTCACCATTTGGTCTCGCAGAGGCACATTTGGACCAGAATCAACTTTTAGTCAAAATGGCACATCTGACTGGCGACCAAGCATCACTTAATTGACCTCAGCCATCCCACAACTCTTTGGCTATAGAGGCGTGAAGTGATAGCATCTTAGACGAGGTTATCACTTTACTGGGGGATTCTGAGTAGCTTTGGCCTGCTCTAAAAATTCAGCTCTCATTGACTGAAGAGGGTTTATGTTGCATCGTTAACTTTTGCAGTATGGTTTTTTTTGGGGTAACTTTTATTGAAGCAACAGATCTGGTCGATAATGTGGCTAGTTGCCTTACCAGAAATTATTCTTAGTCGACAACTTTTCAGATAACAATGCCCCTTTTAAGACTGCTAAACAGACTAAGCATCTCTTGAGACCCTTTCCCCAAGTTTGCAAACACTAGATGCTAATGAGGACCCCATCCCATCACCTCATACTGGTGCTGTGATACATGAATTTTAAATTAAATGAATGAAAATCATTATTGGAATAGCACTTGAGAAGTTTGAACTGCTGATTCATGAATGTTTCCCAATTGGCTAAAGTGGTGGTGTTTCAGTGCTCACCTTTCTTTGATTTAGTTTGACTGCAGAATTCCTACATGACTGTGGGTTCAAGCTTGTGTGGGATTTCTCCACACTTGCAATGTTCCAAATAAGGATTACTTTTGTGATCATCAGAACATTAAGTTATGGCGTCACTCCTGATGTAGCTTAAACTCCAGCTACACAGAAACATTATTGCTGCCATTGTGAAACATGCAGCTGTTGACGAATATGTCACTGATATACCAGTTTGATACGTACATTTCTGGAAGTTACCACCCACATTTTTCATTTTAGTTCCTCCCTTCCTGTGCCACTCACCATTGGAGAACGGGCAGTCAGCCTGCACCAAGGCCCCTGCCAATGCCACCTTGTAACTCGCTGACAGGAACTGTCCATAGGTGCACAGTGGATTGGTTCTTTTACACATTTTTCATTTTGAAGCATTCTTTAATTCTTGTGTCCTAAAAGACCAGATATTATTGGAAATCTTCTGCATGGACAATTATGGCAATGAGTCCATATAGCAAGACTGACACAGCTCTTTCGTTCACCAATATCCTGTTCTCCAAGCACAACATTTCCAATCTGAAATTCTTGATTTAGTGAACAATTACAGGCACAAGTTCTGTAGGAATCAATAGATGCTGTAGATTCTGTTGCAGAAAATTTCTTGCACCTCATTTGGGACAGTTTAACAGTATGATCACATCCTTAGCAGTACACAACCACTACTAGAACTCATCTCTAGTGATCAATGATTTTTAACCCTTTCATTTCTACTTTCATTTATGAAACGTTTCCAGTATAAGTTTTGACTGATGCCATGTTATATGGAGGAATTTTTGGCCTTAAGCTTAAGGAGTTGACCTCAATGCTGTACGATGCTGATGAGTATCTAGAATGATAAATCTCACTTCATGAAAGGAAAGCCTTGTGGCAGTATCCTCTGTTGAAAGTATTCCATATCTGAGAAACAAACTATTAATAGAACAATATATACTTTGTACTACATATCTTGTTGTTACATGACATTCCTACCCTGCTTGAAGTCAAACTTTCATGTATCCACTTCTCCACAGACCTGCTCCAGAGTTGTAGTTACAGTGGCTGCCCATCTATCTATTTCAAAGTGGTTCCATTGACCTGAATGGAACTGGTATTTTGGACGGGCTCAATGGCTGATCTGAGGCCACACAGCCCCAGTACCCCTCCAGTGGCTGAATATAAACCCATCCAGTGGCTGAATCCAGTGGCAAGCAGCCCAGTGCTAAACATGCTTCTGAGTGGATGCACGCTCAGTAGGGGGCCCAGGTTTGTGCAAGAATAGCACCAATTAAAGCCAGCCTGCACCTCTTAAAGGAGAGGTGCAGTTTGATGAGACCAGGTGCTGGAAGTCATTCCAGAAGGCAGTTTTAACTGGGAAATTTTCAGCAATGGCAAAACAGGTCAGAGAAAAGGCTCTAAGGTCCTCAGACACAGTACTGGCAGCCTTAGTACAGGAGGTAGAGAGGAGGAGGGAAGTCCTGTTTCCACAGGGGCCAGGAGGCTCTCCAGACAGACACTGCAAATGCAGTGGAAGAAGATAGCTATGGAGGTCAATGCCAATAGTGTTGCCCCGAGGACTTGGATGCTGTGCCGGAAGAAGTTCAATGACCTCACATGAGTGGTTAAGGTCAGTGAATTCATCTTCAAATGCCATATCCCACAATCTGCACCACTAGCCTCACACACTGCTCAATTCACCACACCCCCATTACTCACCTACCAACAATTTCTATCAATCACGACTTATACCTCACATTCATATGCTCCATCTCACCCTCGCACACTTATCACTGCTGCAAGCCTCACACCCACATCTCACAGCTTGCACACACTGCCAGCTATTCAACCATGACAGCCATATCGGCCAAACACATTGAACCACACGCACTGACACACTTCCCTCTCTCTGGCAGGACAAAGTGGCACACAACCGTAGGCAGTGGCAGCTAACCGGAGGGGGACAGGAGCATCTCTATATCCTGACACCGTCCGAGGAGACGGTGCTCAGCATAATTGGAGAGGCTGTGACTCAGGCCATGGCCAGTGACGGCGCTGAAACCATTGAACATGGCGGTATCCTCATACCTAATCCTCCTTTTCACATTCCACTTCCCCCTCATCCCACAAGCTCTTCTGACTTACAAGCTACAGATGGTGTAAGCGTGCACCTCTTGTTGAAAGGAGATTGCAGGGTATCACAGCAGTCCAGCAATCTGTCCTCCAGCAGATTACTAGTATTGCTGAGGCGCCGCCCCGGGGGAGTGGCACTGACTCCATGGAGCACAAACCTGCTGTCCTCTCTCGCCACTGCCACTCCACCAGTGCCCTTGCTTTTGCCTGTCAGCCAGCCAGTCAGCCCAGACTGCTGCTGCCCATGCCGAGGTGGTGCAGTCCAAAGCCGAGCCTACTAGACCCAGAGCTGCTCGAGGTCATCCTGCAAGGTCATCTGCAGTCCCCCCCACTGAAACTCAGCAGCCTTCCACCAGCCATGCTGCAGCCACTGGGGTAGTACTGCGTAAGAGCACTAGGACAGGCAAAGGCACATGGAAGACAGGCACTAAGGGAATGCACAAGGGTGATTAGTTGACTTTTGAATTAAATATTATAATGGTTTGATTCATAAATTTGGTTTGGAATGTTTGTTTTGTGGTGGCTTTTATTGTAGCATTGTGGCCAAGAGGATGCTGTGATGGTCAGTAACAGAGGGAAGGTAAGGTGTGAGATTGTGGGTGAATGGAGAATTGGGGTTGCGTTCACTGGTACTGCAAATGGATGAGTCGATCACAGAGAGTCCAGACAGAAAGGGGCCGTCTGGGTCGCCTCCTCCCTTCTTCCTCCTCTTCTTCCTCTTCCTCCTCTTCCTCCTCCTCCTCCTCAGCTGGTCGCCATATGCCTGGTGGCAAGAGCAATGCCCTCATGATGGCGAGGTTATGGAGCATGCAGCAGACCACAGTGAATCTTGAGACACACTCTGGTGAGAACTGCAGGGCTCCTCCAGAGCGGTCCAGGCAGCGGAAGCATTGCTTAAGGACGCCAATGGTCTGCTCTGTCAGATTCCGTGTGGCAGCCTGGCTTTCGTTATATGCATGCTGCCCACGTGTGCATGGGTTGCACAGCGGAGTCATGAGCTAGGTGGTCAGCGGATAGCCCTTGTCACCCAGTAGCCACCCTCTGGTTTGTCGTGGTGGCTCAAATGCTGATGGTACAGTGGACTGCCGCAGAATGAAGGCATCATGGCCGCTGTCGGGATACCAAGCATTGACCTGCATGATGCGCTGAGTATGGTCGCACACCAGCTGGACAATGAGCCAGTGAAATCCCTTCTGGTTGGGGTACATCTCCGAATTGAGATGCGGCACCCGCAAAGCGATGTGCAGTCAATGGCAACCTGCACAATGAGGAAGCCTGCTATCCTGGTGAATCCATGTGCTCGCTCCACTTGATTCTCTCTGGCAAGAGAGAATGAAATGTATTCAGCTCTCTTTACATACAGAACCTCACTCACCTCCCTTATACAGGAGTGGTCGGCGAACTGGGTGATGTTACAGATGTCGCCTGCTCCAGCCTGGAAGGATCCCAATGCAAAGACGTTCAAGGCCACGGTCACCTTTATAGTCACTGGCAGTGCCATCCTCGCCCTGGACTGAGGCTGCCGGTCTGCCTGCAGCAGGTGGCCGATTTCATTCAGCACCTCCTTAGTAAAACTGTTCCTCGCTGAGGTTGAGGTAGGAGAATTGCTCCCTGAAGACCCAGGGTGGATATGGCCTCCTGCTGAGAGTACTTCTCCTCCTCCTGCCTCTTCTAGCAGTTTGTCCTGCTCTGTGTTACCTCTACTCATTCTTCCTGTCATGCTGCAGGCTAAGGGGGATACAAACTATTGCACCCATATCTGGGAGCAACAGGTCTGAGCAGACCCCTTGCAAGTCAGTACCAAGTCCTTGAGCATGTGCCACACCACTCCTTGTAGACTTTAGGCAACTTTAAAGAAGTCGAGAAAGCACCAAACACTTCTACAAACTCAGCAACAGCTAGTAGAAATCAATCAGCAACTAACCTGTAAGGAGGTGATGATCCCTTTAAATAGCGCTGGTAGGGGCTCCTTCCTGCTGCTGAACGCATGTTCAGCTGTGCAAGGTTAAGAGGGGGCGTTAGCTCCAGTTTTGAGGTCGAAAATGTCAGCGCTGGTGTCAAATAAACGTTACACGCTGATTGATGTCACGATCTGCGTACTCTGCATACTGCCGGCACACGCTCCCAGCGTAGACACTAACGCCCTCACCAGAATTCCGTCTGACACAGCCCACACCAGAAGTGTGCATGAGCTACTTGGATGCCATTTTTGAGCCAAATTGGCACCCGTAGCGCCCAAACAACGGGCACAGCGCAACCGGATTTTTAGCCCAATCAATCTTCAAAAACCAGTCAGGAGAATCTACGAATGAATGGAAGACGTTGATCCAATCAATTTGCTCAAACTGCCTTTTGAAAATGTTTTCCTCCAGCCAGCTACATACAGGTAAAAATAGAATTTGTAAAATACCTAAAAAAAAATATCAACTTGTCCATGGAATTACCCAACTCCTGTCAAGAACACATCTATTATGCTTTATCTCCCAAGGCTTAATCTGTGTCAGAGGCCAACATCTGTGCTTCTTGTGTGGCTGAGTTCTTCCTGTCCAGCCCAGCCTCCTGGACTGCTTTCATGTTCCCAGCCTACCCCTGACATATTCTTTCCTGGTCATACCTGCCCCTGCCCTCACCCCAACCCGACAGTAACTTGGCACTTACAGTATAAGGGGGGAAAAATTCAGTTGGTTGCGCCTCCCGTTAGTGCCTTAAGAGGGCGCTAATGGGGGCGCAAAGCAACTAGTGCCCGGGCACGGCGATGTTTGCGCCGCTCGCGAAATTAACGAGACATTTTGCGGTGGCGCTAAACACTACCACCACGATCTCCTGCGCCGGCAGATCGTGAAGTCAGTCGAGTGCGCAACGCCCCGGTAGCGCCCCGTAGCGGATATTGAGTGGCGCCCCCTGCCTTACCGCCTGCCGCTAGGAACGACAGGTTGAGGGGAGCGTTTTGCAGTCAGCAAGGAACTGGGGGAGCGCTATTTAAAGGAGACCACTTCCTGCCTTTTTTTGTTGGTGACATTTTTAACCACACATTCTGAGAGAGAGAGAGAGAAACTTCTGGAGAGATTCAACGCTGTGTGAAGGAGTTTTGGGTACTGAGCAGCACTTTGCAGGTTCATTTTGATTTGCCCTTCCTTGTATCGATTTAGAGAGACTGAGGGGGCTGCACTCTGAGCTCTTTCCCTGGTTCTCTCCATTGTTCTTTCCAGCAGAATTGATGTACAGGTCTCTCCAGGCCGAGATTCGAGGCTGCAATGAGCAGGATGTGGATGGAGAGCAAGATCAACCCACCCCTTTAAGAACTGGCCGGCGTCATTGTGTCTGTGTTCCATTGCTGACTGACATCACATGAGCTTCGCCAGCGCTCTGAGTTAGCGCCTCGCTCCTCGGCCTTTGCACCTTAAGACAGATGTGTAGCACCTGATTTAGCGCTCCAATCACCTCCAGGGGCGATAAAAGTCAAGTTTGCAGTCGGAGGCGATAATTAGCGCCAGGCACTAATCTTTGCGCCCGGCTGATAATTGCGCCCCAAACGGGGCGATACTGAATTTTTCCCCCAAGGTGTTTAACACTAAAAATTGCCTAAGAGGCCAGGAAAATGTCAGGTTGGGTTTGACTGCTTTGGAGTCAGACTATAGAACAGGGAAAGGTTTGTGCCAGATTTTCCTGGGCCCCCTCCCTCCCCCACTGCTCCCAGACAGTAGTCTCTCTCCAGTGCTCACAGCCCTGGGAAGCTTCTCCTGTGCTATGAGACGGTGTCAGCTTCTCAGTGCAGCCATAACAAGGACTCTTGCCCCATGTTCCCAGACCCTGTGACCCCTCTTACATTGTTGCCATAATACACGACTCATCCCCACTAATGACAAATCCTGGCAACCCCCAAATGCACCCAGAACCTGAGACCATATCCCCCTTCTCCCTCGGGCTCAAAGACCCAAGGATCTGCACTGCCAGTGCTTCCAGATCAAGGGAAATGCATTACAATGTCCAGATGTGGAACCCATTGCATATGTTCCTATACCCAGGTATCACCATTTCTAGAGCTCCCAGATTCCTGTCTCCATTGGTACTACAAATCCACGGGATCTCCCTCCGCAGGGCTACCAAACTCTCAGGCCCTCCATCCCAATTTTGATACACCCTAGGACCCAGATCAGTGTTTTAGACCCCAGTAGTGCCACATTCTGGGATCCTTCACTCCCACTGCTGAAAGATTCTGGCACATTCCCAGCCCCATGTTCCCAGATCCTGGAACCCACCCTCCCCTAGTGTTGCCAAACTTCTAGGCCCCCACCCTAACACTGACAAACTTTGAGACTGCCTCCTTAGTGCTACCACACTCCAGGACCAGCCGTAAGCCTCAGGGCCCAAGGAGCCTTCACTTCCCCCCACCCACCCATACTTCTAAACCCCAGACCCCGAGTGCTGCAAAACATCAGAACTCTGACCACAGTGCTGTAATACCTCAGGACCCCTTCCTCCTGTGCTGCTGAACCTCAGACCACACTATTGGGGCTATCTGTTATGTTTTAGGGCCTCTTCTACCATTATTACTCTATTGTTTCGGCTCTCATATCTTGGGTCACTTTCATTAGCGAGTCTCCGCTCCACAAGCCTTCAAGAGTGTCCATCCCAATGTTGAGATGTAGCTAAGCTTTCAGTAACGGGTCCAGAATAATTAGCTGCAAATCCTGTCTGGAATCATAAACTACTGGAATTTATCCTATGCCTCCACGGAATCTCTCTTCAGCCTTTGAAAGTGTGCGCAGTAACTATAGGAAGAATATTGAGGCTTTAAGAGAGAGTACACTGCAGATTCACTAGGATGCTGCCTGGTAGGAGGAAATAAAAATATGAAGAAAGACTTGAAAAATTGTGGCTTTGTCCCTTTGAATAATATAGATGATGGTGTGATATGATAGAAGTGTTTAAAATTATGAAATCATGGGACAGAGTAGATAAAAGCAAACAATAGTTGAAGGTCTAGAATGAGGGGCCATAGATACAAGATTAAATATAAGGGCCTAAAAATTCATGCTGCCTGCTCATTATGATAAATGTAGCGCTGATCTCAGTGCTAAACGCACTGCTGATTGGCTTAGTGCTGAATGGGGGTGGGGCCAATGTCAGGTGCAGTCTACTGGCCAGTAAAGATTGGCTGAGGCTCTGCACTACTTAAAGGGGAGGTGTTTTGTTGCAGAAGCATCTCATTGTCATTGTGGAGAAAGCCATGGCCCAACAGCCAAGAGAGAGGGCGAGGAGATTTTCTGATGCGGCTCTGGAGGCCTTGGTCCTGGGGGTTCAAAGACGCCATCAGGTCCTCTACCTGCACGGGGCAGGAGGCCTTCAAGTCAGAACAGCAGAAGGCTATGACAGGAGATCGCCGAAGCCGTCAGTGTGACAAGTGTTGCCCCCAGGACCTGGGATCCAGTGCCGCAAGAAGTTTAATGACCTCACGCGAGTGGTCAAGGTGAGTGAATGCATCTTCAATTGCCATATCCCACCATCTGCACCACTAGCCTCACACACTGCTCAATGCACCACACCCCCATCACTCACCGACCAACAATCTCTAGCAAACACCACTCATACCTCACAATCATAGCTTCACTTCACACTCACACACTTACCACTGCTGCAAGACTCGCACCCACATCTCTCACCTTGTACACCTTGCCAGCTATTCAACCATGGCAGGCACATCACCCAAACACATTGCATCACACTCACTGACACACTTCCCTTTCTCTTGCAGGCAAAGGTGGCTCATAACCACCGGGAGCAGCAGTAGACCGGTGGAGGGGAAACCCGTCTGCAGAACCTGACAGAGCTGGAGGAAGCAGTGCTGGAGATCATTGGAGGGGCCGTCACTGAGTCCTTGGCAAGCGGTGAAGTTGAAAGCATTGCTGATGATGACGGTATGCTCATACCTAATCCTCCTTCTCACTCCCCCCTCATCCCACAATCTCTTCTCACTTACAAGCTGCTGATGGTGTGTGCATAGATATCTTGCTTTCCTCCCTCCCTTCACCACAACCCAACACTTGTGCCTTTCTCCTTTCAGATACCCAAGAAGTCCCATCAGCACAACCAATCCCCGAAGTGATGGAGGAGGACAGTGAAGGAGAAGAAGACACACCATCACTGCATCTGACACTTGCAGGCACCAGCTCAGAAAATGGCACTGCGCAGACTTTAGAGGGTAGTATAGAGGCGGTATCTGCATGTGGTGAGTCTCCGGGCATGAGTGGGCTGCAGCCAGGTCGGGGGAAAGGGTAGCTCGGGTACCAGCTCCCTGGAGAGCGAGTTCGTGCATGAGTTCTGCTGCACAGGACTCAGATGATGACCTTGATGGGGCAGCCTTCAGAAGAAGGGTGATGGGCCTGCACACAGAAATGCTTGGTGCAATGGCAAGTCTGCCAGAGAGCCTCTTGTCAATGTCAAGGAGCAATATTGCACAGGGCTTTGCATGGAGCTTGAGCCCGTGATTTCTAGGATGGAAATGATGGGCAACTCCATGAGAGACTTTGCGGACCCAACCATGATGCTGCATGTGATGGGCAATGTCGCAGATTCTATTGTAGCACAGGTGGAAGCGACCCAACATCTCAGTGCTACAGTGGAAGCTCAGATTGCTGTCATGCAGTCTCCACTTGCTGCTACCCAAGCTCAGACTGCTGCCATCGTGGCTGGGTTTACGAGTGTGGAAAGGGGCTTGCAGGGTCTCTCAGGACTCCAGCAATCTGTCCCCCAACAGTGACAGTGGCTCCATGGAGCAAGAACCTGCTGTCCTCTCTCAGGATGACAGCATTTGTACTCCCACCGCTGCCACTCCGCCAGTGCCCTTGCTGCTGCCTGTCATCCAGCCAGCCCAGACTGCTGTCACCCATGCCGAGGTGGTGCAGTCTACAGCGGGCCTTCTAGGCCCAGAGCTGCTCGAGGTCGTCCTGCAAGGCCATCTGCAGTCTCGCCCACTGAAACTCAGCAGCCTTCCACCAGTCATGCTACAGCCACTGGGGGAACACCTGTAGAAGCACTAGAGTAGGAAAAGGAACACAAAAGACAGATACTAAGGGAATTCACAAGGGTGATTAGTTGACATTGTTGCTTATATTTGGATTTGATAAATTTTTAAATGATGTTTGGAATGTGTGGTTTGTGGTGACTCTCATTTCAGCTTTGTGCCCAGGAGAATGCTGTGATATTCCGTGACAGAGGGATGATAAGGTGGGGAAGTGGCGAGCAACGGGCATCTGGGGCTTCATTCATCTGATGAGGCCCTCACGGACAGTCCGTCCAGAACTGTGATCTGCTGCCTGCCTCCTCCTTTCCTCTTCCACCTCCTCCTCCTGAGGTGGTCCCGGAACCCGTGGTGGCAAGGGCTGCACCCTCATAATGGCCAAGTTGTGGAGCATGCAGCAGACCAGCACGAAATAGGACACCCGCTCAGCCGAGTACTGGAGGGCTCTTCCCGAACGGTCAAGGCAGCAGAACTGTTGCTTGAGCATCCCGATGGTCTACTCGATGAGGTTCCTCATGGCAGCATGGCTCTCATTATGTGATTGTTGGCCACAAGTGGTGGGGTTGCGGAGGGGAGTCATCAGCCAGGTGTAGAGCGGATAGCCCTTCTCTCCAAGCAGCCAACCCTCTGGTTTGACGTGGTGGCTAGAAGATTGCTGGCACACTGGTTTGGCGCAGGATGAAGGCATCATGCCTGCTGCTAGGATACCGGGCATTCACCAGCATGATGCACTGGGCCTAGTCGCACACCAACTGCACATTAAGTGAGTGGTAGCTTTTGAGGTTACAGAACATCTCAGGATTGATATGCGGTGACTGTAAAGCCATGTGTGTGCAATCGATGGTGCATGGGGAAGACCAATATCCTGGCAAAACCACATGCGTGCTCACCCTGCTTCCCTCTGTTTAGAGAGAAGACAATGAAGTCCAATCTCCTGGAGTACAGACGCTCTGTGACCTCCTGGATGCAGCAATGGCTGGCGAACTGGGAGATGTTAGCTCTGTCACCTGCTCCAGACTAGAAGGATATGGTGGCGAAAATATTGAGGGCCACTGGCTGCACCGTCATCGCCCTGCTCTGAGGCTCGGGGTCTGGTTGCAGGACGTGGCAGAGTTCTGTGACCACCTCCTTGGTGAAGTGGAGCCGCCGAATACACTGCTCCTTGCTTAAGTGCAGGTAGGACAAGTGTTCTCGGAAGACCCTAGGCCCTCCTGCCCCTCCTCCTCCTCCCTCTGCGAGAATCTTGTCCTCTTCTGTGCTGCCTCCGCACAATCTCCCTGTCATACTTGAGTACAATGGGGACTGCAAGTAGAGCCCCAATGACTGGGAGCAAGTGGTGTGATCAGAACCTTTTAAATGAGAAGCAAGGTGTTCTCCACTTGCAGCAACACTCCTTGTCACCGCACCAACTTTAAATAATTGTAGAAAGCTCCAAACGGTTGCACAAACTTACACAGGGCCAGTAGAAATGAAAAGCAAGTCAGCTGTAAGTTGTGATGATCCCTTTACATAGCGCTGGTGGGGGTCCTTCCTGCAGCTGAACGCATGTTCAGCTGGTCGTGATTTGGAAAGGGCATTGAACGGAGCGGCGACATCCAAAATGGCAGATCATGCATCAAATCAGTGTTGCACACTCACTGACGTCATGATCTGCCTTATTTCCATATTTGCAACGAGTGCAGGCAGCAGCAGCGCTGCCGATAAAGCCAAAATGACGGCCGCCGCAGGACCCACCGGAAGCGGGCAGAAGCGAGGCAGCCGCCATTTTTTCTTCTAAACCAGCCTTAATGGCCGACACAAACGGGTCCAATTTCCCAGCCAAGAGATTTAGAACAGAGAGCAAGAGAAACTTCTTTACACAGAGAGTTGTGAGGCTGTGGAATTTATTTCCAGGATTAGTGGTTGAGGCAGAGGCAGAAACTATGTCAACATTCAAGATTAGATTGGATAAGTAGATGAAGGAAAAGGGGGATAAAGGGATATGGGAACAGGGCTGGTAAATGTGATTAGAACTATTTGCTTTGTGGAGGGTAAATGCCGACATCGACTAGTTGGGCTGAATGCCTTGTTTCTCTGTTTTGTAATTTCTTCGCATTTCCAGGACACAGGAATTGTGCTGGGATCTATTTTTATTTAACACGTGTGGACGTTTCCAAGGCTTGTGGAAAAATAACTTGCAACAGAAAACATTTTTGTGCAAACCTAGCGTCATTTCCAATATTTTTCCAAACCACGTGATGGTTTTAGAAAAGGAAGGCCATACACATCAGAGTTACATGAAAATAGCTTGCTTGATGTGAGAATTTAGATTGTTTCAAAATATATATGACTGACCTTGGTTAATTTAGATTTCTCATTATTCAAAGTTTGTAGTTTGGAAGATGCGCTAATTGAGAGAACCTTATTTGGATTTAGATTCCAGTTTGGCCCTCTGATCTTCCAATAGCTGAATCTGAACTTTGCCCACACAACATACAAATGAGAAAAGACAACACAGGGCTTTTATAAATTGATGTCTGCAGATGCCTGCATTGCATAGTGAAGCATGCGCACTTTTTAATGGAATGTGCATGTCACATACTGAAATATGTAGACTGTGTAGTGAATAAATACAACATCATCATTGTACAACAAAAGACAAATGTCATTTCCTGAACATGTACGCATATTACATAGTGACATTGCACATGCATGACAAACTGAGAGTAGTTCTCCTGGTCTCATAAAACTGGTAGTGGGGAAATTTTGCAGGGTAAGAATTTTCTGAGTAGAATATCTGAGTGACTGGTGCTCCTATAAATGTTCTTACAGTCCTTTAACAGCCCAAAGTGTGCATGATTTAAATATGAAATACTAGCTTCTCAACACTGGGTTTTTAGCGTGATATATGCCAGGATATCTCAGTTTTTTATGTTTTCGGCAAACCGGATTGTGGATTCAGTTCCTGCAAGAGATTTTGCTTCTTTTGCAAAGCAGACTCCCCAAATTGGGCAATGTTTTGCATTTGACAGGAGGCAGACTATATCAGGGAATCATGGGCATGGTGCCCACGATTATCTGTTAATGGATGGATAATAATGGGCAGTATGCCCACGATCTCCTGATATATGCTGCTGGTGGGCAAGGCTCCCTGCTGGCAGCGCGAGCTCTGAAAATCTGCCCCATGTCCGTTTGTTTTCAGTAAATAGGGAACATATAAACAATTTGTTTTTTAATTATTTAAAGTATGATTTCCATGTGGACTCGGGAATCGGAGTACAACTTCAAAATTTGCAGATGACACCAATTTGGGGGATATAGTTAATACTGAAGAAGACTGCGACAGAAGACATTAATAAACTGGCAGAATGGGTGTGTAATTGTCAAATTAATTTCAATATAGATCAGTGTGAGGTGGGTCATTTTGATAGGAAGAACAAGGAGGCCAGATACGCCTTGGAAAGTAAGAGCCCCACCCCCAGCCCACACCTCCTCTACTCCCAGTGGCTCTGTAATTGAGTTCAAATCTTTTCATACAGGCATATTGCCAACAACGTGCTGACTAGTCATCAGTGAGCAGTGATGTTTATCTTCTTTCATCTCCTTTATCTGATGTGCTTCTGTCTCTGTGAGAGAACAGCAGTGCTTCCGTTAAGCGTGCTGCATTATCCAGTCTCTAATCTGCTGAATTTAACATTTTGCCTTTTATGCAGAGTCAGGGTGGGAGAAACAGTTGGGAAATGCTCTTGCTCACCAAATCAAATCCCAGCTGTTGGATATCTTGCAACCTGAAAATCTGCTTTAGCTTATATGTATAAGTAATGAAATTAATTTATCTTTTCCTGCTTTCAAGGCTGCTGCACGTCTATGCAAACCATTTTTGGCTTGTTGATTATTGGTATTGTTTGATGTTATTGTGGTGAAGAATATTGGGGAATAGAACACTTTTCCCATTTTGAGCATGCAGTATTAGTGTCAAACACCCACTGTTAGATACAGAGTAAGGCTTCCATTAGTCCACAGTAACAACATCCCTTGATCCCAACCTCAGAAGAGACCCTCCTACATTAGTGTGAGTTCTCTGTATCCTGCTCCAGCTATCCTCATGACCTGACTGAATGAGAACACCTATTCAGTACCAAGTTGTGGTGGTTTGTAGGTAGTTTTCTCTTTAGGGCACATGCCCTCTGGGAAATCAGTATAGAGTTCATGCAGGGCCTTTACAGCGAATAGAGAACAAAGACTCTGAGCCCATAAGTCTGGGTTAGGTTCAAAGCCGGTCCGAGAGGTGGAAAGGCTGAGCCACTAAGCCACCCCTTATCCTGAGAGAATATTATTTACAGAGTGACTGCTGCATGCGCAACTACTTCCGGTTCGTTGGCAGCAGTCACGTCCATTATTTAACAGCAAAAAAAATGTTCAGAGTAGTATCAGTATAGGAAAATGCTAAGTTTCTGCTGGGAAGTCTTGACCCATATATCAGTAGAGAGGGAAGCTGGGATCACCTTGGATGTGCTCAATAAAGCTAGAATTAAAAATAAGAGACACTGGAACTCATTAAACTTCAATTCTTAGACAGTGACCATGCTACATAAGGTAACGGCACAATAGATGTTATTTCACACAGAAGTGATTTTTCGTCAGGTACTTTGTGTTGACAGGTCAATCAGTTGATATCATGTTACGCTAAACTGACCTTTCTGTGTGGCAGCTGGGGACCACTGGGTAGTTGAAAGAAGCACTTAAGTAGTGGTGATCTGTAAATGGAGAAAGCAAAGATTACCCTCTGTTCTCACTTTAGTCTGTGATTGATTCTGTATCTTACAAGGCAACGGGGAATGTCCCTAAATACAGACTAGCCTGATAAAGAGGTATAGCCAAAAGACAAAGAAGCAACCCTTTCCTCCCCCCACCCCGCCCCCCCATGAAATCACAGCTAATTCTCTCTCTCTCACACTCACACTATTCTAGTCCTCAGGCTTATTGAAGAGGCACTGTCTTTATGTCGGGGAAGGAGAAAAATTGAACAGCTATATGTCACCATGACGGTGCCAGATACAAATGATTTAGTGATGTTTTTCCAAGTTTTGATGTGAATTGTTTCATTTCTTTCCAGTTCTCTGAAAACAAAGAAAATGGGTTTCACAAATACTTTTTGCACAAACACTGTACCTGTATCTCTTTTTATAAGCCTTCTGAAGTGTGTTTTTTGCCTCCCCACCTTCCATTTGTAGAATCTTGGATTTGTTTCTGTGTAGAAGTGAGTGTGAACAATTTATCAGTTGGTGCTGCAAAGGTAGTAAATTAGTGTGAAGGTTTTGTTGTTTGATTTACTTGTTTGGCTAGCACTGCACCAGCACCGTTTTAAGTAGTTACATGGTCTAAGAAGGATTTACATAGTCAAAGAATTAAAGCATCAAGCACAAAAGCAGTTTTGCCAAATGGTAATAAAACGTGCATTGTATTCCAACATATTGAGAGCACTGTGGAATTGCTCTTTTTTCTGCACATCAAGATGTATATGATTCATTGTACCTATTGTGGAGCCTGAAGCTCTATTATTCAGTCAGGCTCAGTGAAAGATCAAGTCATTCCTTAATTATATGAGCACTGCAGACGCCTTTTGCACTGTATAAGTAAAACATAGATTAAAGGAGCTATAAACCGTAATTAAAATCAGTTTAGAGACTCTGCCTCAACAATTCGTGTCTTCATTTTTTGAGAGTATGTTACACAGAATTACATAGTATTTACAGTGCAGAAACAGACCATTGGGCCCAACAGGTCTATGGCTCGTGTTTATGTGCCACACAAGCCTCCTCCCACCTTACTTCATTTCACCTAATTAACAGCTATGCTATTCGCCTCAACCACATCCTCACCACTCTCTGACTAAAGAAGTTTCTCCTGAATTCCTTATTGGATTTATTAGTGACTATCTTATATTTATGGCCCCTAGTTTTGCACACCCCACAAGTGGAAACATTTTCTCTACGTCTACCCTATTGAACCCCTTCAAATTTTAAAGACCTCTATCAGGTCACCCCTTAGGTCTTCTCTTTTCTAGAGAAAAGAGCCCCAGCATGCTCAATCTTTCTTGATAGTTGTACCCACTTAGTTCTGGTATCATCCTTGTAAATCTTTTTTGCACTTTCTCCTGTGCTTCTATATCCTTTTGTAATATGGAGACCAGAACTGTGCACAGTACTCTAAGTGTGGTCTAACTAATTTAGCATCAGATTGCTGAAGAATGTTTGCTTTAGAAGGTTCTATATCATCGTTAGTACATTTTGGGCCGTATTTTCCGATCGGAGGCTTCCCGCGTGCGGAGGCCTCTGATCTGGAAAAAATCTACGCACTTACCTGAGGGCTCCCGAGGTCCGGACACATCCGCTCCTGGGCCTTTCCAACTCGAAATGCGCAGGGCCCACGTATCCCAGAGGCGCATGCGGTTCGCAAGCGTCCCTGGGATCATGTGGGCCATGGGGAGCCAATCAAAGAAGGGAATCTCCCTTCATTCACTTGACAGATGGACCTGTCAAATATATGAATGGAGATCACCCCAAAAACACTTTAAAACATAAAATAATTTTTTTTTTTTTAAAAATCACATTTTTAAAATTAGTTGAAATTACAATAAATTAAATATTTTAAACAAAAATTTTTTTTTTTAAATAATTAAAGTTTTTTACAGGGCTAAAAATAAACTTACCTTTTTTGAAGTATTTTTAAATGATAAATGAGTGGAAAATTTTTTTTTAAACTTTTTTTCAAATCTTATTCTGGTAAAATCATTAACTCAATTGGAAGTTTGGATGGAGAAAACAAAAATGGCCATTTTCGGCGATTTGGGTGCTCCTGGTCGGATCGAGGTGGCGGTTCGACCCGCTGATTTGACACTTGTCATTTCTGTACTTGGGGGTTGGCGGGGTACCTGCAGAATGGTAGGAGGGGGCATTTCGAGACTTGGTCTGTTTTCCAGATTAATGTCTAGCGCCTCCAGGTCTGCAGAGACCGACCCGGGCTGCCGTCCGACCGACTTTTTTAACCCTTTTTAGGTGGAAATTATTTTCCATTTTTCGGGTTTTTGGTTGGTCTTAGAAAACGGCGGCCTGACGCCCGGCAGAGGCCAGGGCTTCGGCTCCCTTGCGTAAGGGACCGTATCCTAACCGATTGAGGCTGGGAGACCCGAGTTCAGGCCGGAATTTTTTTTTCCGAAATTGGAAGAAAATTAAAAAAATTTTCCCTGGCCGCCGGCCGGGGTGGCGTTCGACTGGGCACAGGAAGCCGCGTCTAATGGTGTCAAAACCGCTTGGCTCCGACTCCGGAGTGCGGAGATATGGTCTTTCAAAGTTGTTCCGGAGGTCCGAAGGGAACGGATTCGGCCGCCTTACCGGGGCTTCGGGTGATGATTTCCCGCTTGGGGAAGCGAATTTCTCCCGGCAAATGGACATGTGCATTTTCTGGCAAGTATTCCGAACACTGGTTAACGAGTTGGCGGGTGGGAACTCATTAACTGAAATGTCAAAGGGACAAATGGTTACCAGGCGTAAGATTTCTAAGGGTTTTCTGCGGGCGGAAGTGGATCTATCCGCCCACAGAGGCCCTTCTCCAGGGCAGGCGTCCGATCTGTCAAGAGCATTCTTGACAGATCTGAAATGCCGGTTTTCAGCGCATGCCTGAAACCGGCATTTCCGATGTCCCTACGGGTGTGTACACAGCTCATACACACCCGTAGGGATCGGAATATCCAGACCATTGTCTAATATACAGAAAAAATGAATGCAGTTTAATCCTTAGCATGTAAAGTATTACTCGCTCACATAATTCACCCCATATTCTATCGGCAAGAAAATATTTGCATGTACATATTTACATTGTAAGACTACGCATAACTGAATAATTCATCACACAATAATTTAAAGTGCCAATTTTCTGTTGTGGCATTTCTATCTTACTATAATGCTATCCAGTTCACTGTCATGGTCATTTTCAGGGCAGTAGAAACTATGACAATTCTATTTTTTCCCTCTTATGGTATTCACAGGATCTACCTGCCCCCTCCCTTTAGCCGAGAGGTTGGTGACCTGCCCTCAGGCCTCTGTTAGTGCTACTCTTCATATCATTGATGGGATGTCAACAGAAATGGCCCAGTGATGATTCTACTTGCAAGTTATCTCTCTTTCTTTGTAGCAAGGCACTTGACGTTCAGTCAACAGTGTGGAAGATCAAATCTACATCTCACTGCTTTGTGGCTTGGTGTGTTGGAGGTCCAAATTCACTGTGTCATAGAGTTGTCATTTTACAACTCTTAATTTTTTTAAATTCACCAACCTGAATGACTTTTAACATTGACAGGACCATTTTAATTCTCGACTCCAATTAAGCTGGGCAATCCACTTATATGTTTGGTAAACTTGCTGTAAAATGTTAAGAGTGAGCACTTCAGTTGATGTCTTAGGCTGTAATTTGTGGTGCACAGCCCCAATCAATTATAGATTTTTCTTAATCTACACTGTAAGACTATTCTGTGATGTAAAATTACCTCAGTGACTACAATTCAAAACTACTTCATGGGCTGTAAAGCATTTTGGGATGCCCTGAGGTCATGAAAGGCGCTATATAAATGCAAGTCTTTCTTTCTTTCAAATGTTGGTGTACAGACACACTGTACCAACAATGCTTAGACCATGTGTACTTCTCAGTGTGGCCTAAAATTTCTCATAGATTTTTTTATCTGCTTCCACTCTTTACATGTCCCCATACCTTTTCTTTGAAATAGCCAATGCTGTTCTTTCTCCAGCAACTAGGAGGTTCACAAGAGCAGAACACATTGACTATCTTTATGTTCTCTTTCCTACTCTCTCCTGAATGGAACACAGCTAAACTGAGCACACCTTGAAGTTGCAGCCAATTGTTTGGGTAGAACCTGCCTTGTACCAATCAGTCAACCTTCTTTTGCCACAGAATATAACTAGTGAATAAAAAACAGGATTTAAATAGGGACAGCTGGTCAGGTGTAAACAAAGTTACTGGTTGAGGCAGTGCTTGGCACAATGGGTTGGAGCCATGCACAGAAGTGGACACAGGTTTGCATCTTCTGTTGAGTTCCATATCTGAGCCACAACTTTAAGAGAATCAGCGAACAGAAGCCAGGGGCTTCCTTGCAGGCAGGAAGGCCAAAAAATTGGAGGATGAATCACCGTAAGCCGCACTTGCACATTTAGTAGAGGCCACTTAAAGAACAGCATTGGCAGAGACATGGGAGCCAAAGAATAGCACATAAGCTGGGGAGAGGGAAGGAAATAAAATAGGTTGCAAAAATGAAGACATAAAAAGCTACATCAGTAATAAAACAATCTGTTCCAGAGTCCCATGAGAAACTCTATATATATTTACCTCTTTGTACAAAGGTTGGTGGTTGTTGGAGGACTGATGGCTGTCTGTGTGCAGTACAGTAAATGTATCGCAATCAGAACACCGAGGCCCAGTGGGTCAGTTAGGCTCCCACTGTCACTAGCCATTGCTAAACATATAAGACTTGGTCCACTGATCATTTCAAGCACTTGAACACTGAAATAGTTATTTGAAACATTTTTTAAAGTTAAACTGTGATATGGATCAGCAGGTGTTGATTTATAAAATTTGAAATTAATTTTTAAAATAAAGTTTGTATGTATAATGTGGTTCTTGTCTTTTTTTAAATTTATTTAGCAGAGCTTTTCTAATGGAGTTGCTAAAATTGGCCCAATTCCCAGCAATATCAAGATAGTTGTTTTTGAATCTGTAACACATTGACTGGGATGTTCACACTGACAAACTGATACTGCTCCTTTTAAAAGTAGAGGGATATCCCTAACCTATAATGGTTTCAGTCCAGTCATAAAGCTGCAGTTTGATGGTTATTTAGTGCAGTTGGTATGAAGTAGTTGGGTCAGGATTATAGTAAGTAGAAACTACATGCAAGCTTCCATGTTATTTTAAATTAGTTCAGCTGCATTAGTGCATCTGTAACTGCTGGACACATTGCAGTACATATTGAAACCTATATAATTAAATGGTTCCTTTATTGGACAGACTTACAAGACTAAATAAAACATGAGCTCAATTTTTTTTAATGAACTTGAGCTCATGTTCACTCATTTGGTACTGTACTTTTCTGTTTTTAATTAGTTTTATTAATGTATTTTTGTGTTCCATTCGTATATTTTGGTAGGTGCTTAAAAAGGGTTTCCAGCTTTAAACTTCCAGGGCAGAGGTATCAAGTTGCAACAATTTCACTGTGGGAGTTGAGGGGTGGGTTTCAGAATGCAGAGAATTTGACAGGAATCCTAATAAAAACGGCCCTTTGATTAGATCAGAATGGCTTTTGTTTCGTCTCCCTGCTTGAGCTTTGGATTTGTCACACAAAAAGTCTGACATAGAGAAAGTTGCACACTTGGCAGTCCTCCATTTTATTGAACTGTATTCTGCTTTCATGTAAACAATTGGCAAGGACTTTATGGCTTTCAAATGCAGATTATTAAAATGTTGTAGGTGGATTGTACCACGTATCACATTGTTGACGTTCCAAACTCAACACACTGGTCTCAAATTTGATTTATTGATCGCTGTGTGGGGAATTGGAACAAAGGGTCATAACAGTACTACTGTGCCTTAAAGCATAGGCATCCAACTAAAGGAAAAGCATTGCAAGCCATCAAACTGTATATAGTTTCCTCACAGACTTATGTGTGATTCAACATTTCACCTCATGCATATATTGAGGTAAGATTAAAAATAAAAATTGCAGCAAAACCCACTGGGGAAAAGTTCTCACTACAGGCATCGGAGTGCATGTTGTGTTGACAAATGTTTTTATAGCGGATCTGGGAACTGAGGTCATCTGCAAAATTCCTCAGCTCATTGATCAGGAGCCTTTGATAAAAAAAATTCACAGACCTTCTATAAACTGAAGTAGTGTTGCACTGTAAGTCTCCGCATAGCTTAATTGGTAGCACTTTTGCCCATAAATCAGAAAATGAAATCTCCAGTTGAGGACTCAAGAACATAATCTAGACTTGACATTCTAGTGCAGGACTGAAGGAGCGCTGTATTACAGACAGTGCTGTCGATCATATGCGATGTTAAACTGTTGGCTGTTAAAGATCCCGTGGCACTATTTGAAGAAGAGTTGTTTGTGGAACCTGATGGAAAATGACTATTGTGTTTGTCTACATAAGAATAGTCACAGAAGTGTATTGTATTTGAGGTGCTTTGTGATGTTTCTAATAGATATGGTAAGGTGCTATAAAATATGGCATCAAGGCAGCATTTGACTGAGTGTGGCATCAAGGAGCCCTAGTAAAACTGAAGTCAACGGGAATCGGGGGGCGGGGGGGAAACTCTCCATTGGCTGGAGTCATACCTATCACAAAGGAAGATGGTTGTGGGGGTTGAAGGTCAATCATCCCAACCCCAGGACATCGCTGCAGGAGTTCCTCAGGGCAGTGTCTTCAGCTGCTTCATCAATGAACTTCCCTCCAACATAAGGTCTGAAATGGGGATGTTTGCTGATGACTGCACAGTGTTCAGCGCCATTCACAACTCCTCAGATAATGAAGCAGTCCATGCCGACATACAACAAGACCTGGACGACGTTCAGGCTTGGGCTGATAAGTGGAAGGTAACATTCGCGCCACACAAGTGCCAGGCAATGACTATCTCCAACACCGCTCCTTGCCATTCAACAACATTACCATCGCCGAATCCCCCACCATCAACATCCTGGGGTTCACCATTGACCAGAAACTTAACTGGACCAGCCACATAAATACTGTGGCAATAAGAGCAGGTCAAAGGCTAGGTATTCTGCGGCGAGTGCCTCACCTCCTGACTTCCCAAAGCCTTTCCACCATCTACAAGGCACAAGTCAGGAGTGTGATGGAATACTCTCCACTTGCCTGGATGAATGCAGCTCCAACAACACTCAAGAAGCTCGACACCATCCAGGACAAAGCAACCCGCTTGATTGGCACCCCATCCACCACCTTAAACATTCACTCCCTCCACCACCGGCGTACCGTGGCTGCAGTGTGTACCATCTACAAGATGCACTGCAGCAACTCGCCAAGGCTTCTTTGGCAGCACCTCCCAAACCCGCGACCTCTTCCACCTAGAAGGACAAGGGCAGCAGGCGCATGGGAACACAACCACCTCCAAGTTCCCCTCCAAGTCACACACCATCCTGACTTACAAGTATATCGCTGATCCTTCATCGTCGCTGGGTCAAAATCCTGGAACTCCCTCCCTAACAGCACTGTGGGAGCACCTTCACCACACGGACTGCAGCGGTTCAAGAAGGCAGCTCACCACCACCTTCTCAAGGGCAATTAGGGATGGGCAATAAATGCTGGCCTTGCTAGCGACGCCCACATCCCATAAACGAATAAAAAAAATACAATTTTTGAAAAATAGTTACATATAAGTATTGTTGCTGTTTCTTCTGTCCTTTTCTCATTAGCTTAGTTCTGCAGAAGTTGTGCCTGAAGCAGTAGACCCTCACGATCTTTGCTACAACTGCTTTCTGCTTCTTCGTTTGTCAGCTATGGCTTCTTCTGCTGCCAAGTCTGGATCTAGGTGCAGCCAACAGTGTGGTCACAGTGTTAGGATGTTTTTAGAAAATGAACTAAGAAAACTGAATAACATTGAAAACCAAAAAAGGCAGATGGAATGGAAATCAAATGAAATAGGGTATTGAGGATAGAAGGGGGATAAAGGAAAGTACTACAATTCTTTACAGGTTTTGAAAAAACTCAAGAATATTTAAGACTAGTAAAATTATTAGTTATTCTGCCTTCCAATTGAAATACACAATAGCAACAGAATCTTGTCTTGACTTTTGTTGTGCATAGATCTCTAAATCAGTTAGCACAGTACACATGCTCATTCTCTTTGGGAACACTGCGCTCTTTTAAAGAAAGCTTATAAGCAGTGCAAGAAGGCAAAATACTTTACTATTCAGTGCAGTTTGAAGCAGGAGTTGCCTCATTAATTATACAAGCCCAATGGAGGTCTGGGATCTTTATGATTTACAGATTTTTCTTTTTTGCATATCTCCAGAGAAAGAAGTAAATGTATCTTAGTTGTAAGCTGGTTTGATATGTGCAGGAAGATCTAAACAGTATCCAACCCTGCTATATGTGACTAAAGAGTACTTGGTGATGAAACTGTTTTCAGATGCTAAAATATTCCATTCACCTACATTTTAATGAGTACTGATCACTCAGGTAGGATTAGCATTTGATGACTAAGTGGCATGTCATACATTTGAGTCCCATGACTGCCTGTTGGTCCGTCCAGTTCATTTGACCCAGTTCAATGTCTCATTACTTCTCAGATGGGCAGCTAGAGTGAGCATTCGGCAAAAGCCAGCCATTCCATCTTAGGAGACCTGGCTAGCCACAGAACAACACTGACAGTGACAATGGAGATGTCATACAAGTAAAGAAATTCCAAATGCAAAGAAGAAATGCTGAAAGCATTAGTACATAAGGTAGGAATGTGTAAACTCCATTTAGACCGATACACAGGATCCAGTCAGACCATTTTCATCTCCCTTCTGTCTTGGTGCCAAACCCAAATCCCTCTCTTTCTGAATCAGGAATTTGTCCTCATTCACTGCTATGTGGCAGTCTCTTCCACAAGTTAACTAAATCTGTGTGCCACTTGCTCATTCAGTTACATGTTGGCAGATAGTTTATAGTCCTGTAGATATTATAGAGAGTTCCTGTTGATGAAGATTTATTTAGCAAATATAGCTGTTGCATTTCATCAAAATGGTCTTGCCAGTAAATGTGGAAAATTCTGAAATATTTTTATTCATCATTAGGAAGTTCTCTCCAGTGACATTTGCAAGTTGTGAGTCGCCCATTTTCATTATTGCTTATTTGGGTCTTGTTAGCTCCAATAATTCTGGACTCTAAGCCAGAGAAAGAAACGTGTTTTTATACAAATGTGGTGAATACTGCTTGAACTGTGAAATATCTCAGCCAGCACACAAGAACTATTTCCCTTCTGCTGCATTTGTACCACTTTGGGGCTAGTCTGTGTATTGTATTGAAATGATAATGTTGATTTCTGTACAAAGGTTAGTAGCAAATTTGGCTGTGTATTTGATTTGTTAGTGGACTGATGGAGTTTAATTTTGGGGTTAATTTTGACTTTGAGCGATATTGTAAAACAGGTGATAGTGAGCTGGCAGCCTGGTTTACATCTCTCCTGATTTTTAATTCCATTGACTTCAATGAGGGGAGATGTAAAATGGGCTGCCGACTCACTTCGCACAAAGTCAAAATCTAGCCCAGTGTGTCTTGTTCTGGCCCTGTAGAATACCCAACTTATTCTAAAAGGTATTGAAAGGAAATGAATAAAGTCAGTGTTGCATCAAATTTCCCAATGTGTATTTTTGACAACTTTCGCTGTGTTGATGGATCAGTTGTGTGAATAGTAATTATTACCTGTGCTAACTACCAGCTACCTTGAAGAAAATTCTTATATTTCTGCCCATTTTGTTTATTGGCATTCAATGAGAACACAACCTTCTTGTTGCCTTGCATGATGTTCATTTCAGCAGCTGAACATTGGAGTAGACAAATTTGAGTAATTTAAACCAAGGGAATGCCCTTAGAGTGCATTTGCTTCTTAACACATGGTTATCATTATGATCAAAGGCTTCTTTTTGCAGTCTCTGGTGATTATTTCCTGCATTGTCAATACTTGATGGTGACTGAAAAAACAATGGGCTGTGATCAGTCTGAAAATAGATCAATCACACTGACCCCTGTAGTACTTTCCCCTAGAGTTGCCTTCCCCTTTTAAGAGCTCTATTTACTAAGTCATGTGAACTTTTGTTCACCCTGTGGGCTCAGTTTGGTAAAAGGATTAGGTTTTAGTTTGGAGAAATGGGATTTCCCTTTTAGAGATCCCAAAGGTTTTCAGCTTCTTGGTTGAAGAAGCTGCATTTTTATTCTAATCTTTTGCGATGTATTTATTTGTGAACAAAAAATGTTGTAGCTGTTTGGAAGCAGGCTCTGTGAACATAAGGAAACAAATACTGTGCTCCCCTCATCATAACCAGGCATTTTACAATCTAACATGAACACGTCATAAACCATGGGGAATCTTCTTCTCTGTGCTAGGTGTAATTAAATCATAAGCAAGAATGGGTTTTTGATTTGAAAAACTTAGGGATCTCAAAGATTTCTCCAAAACAAAATATAACAGCACACAGGAAATCTCCCCCTCCCCCGCAATGTTTTTAGGGGTGCAGTTGTACTGCCACTTTAGTATCAATCTGAAGCGGTTTTGGGTGTGCATCAGTGCACAGATTATGGAATGTTTTAAAACTGAGGTGCGAGACCCCCTTCGAGAGGTCATCTAAACCAGACTGTGTTCCCAAAATGTATAGTATAATTCCAGCCTCCGTCAACAGTAACATTAGATCGAATTGTGGCTTCTTTTTTAAACCTCACCATTTCCAAATTGGAGGATATGTTCAGATCTAATTTCAGTAATTGTCTCGTCAGAAAGCACAGTCATTTGAAAAGTTTAAATTGTCAAAAACAAACCCAAATTTCACAGAAAATTGATGGAAAAAAATTGTGTCTAAATAAATACTTGTGCTCGGATTTGGACGATGCAGGGCTGACTTTAATTGTGCCACCTAGCATAAATGGGCTGGTAACGGCATATACATGGCTTCTGCTCTCTTAAAGCCCTGTTATGCTGGCTCTCCAGCCACTGTCACCCTAATAGCAGCCTGTTTCAGGCGGGAGGCCATCTTTAATATGCAAATTGGGGTCTTATGACGTGCACAGGACCCCGATTGCATTTTTGAGGTACAAATGGGCAGCCTAAACTGCCCGCGGGAAACCTTTTATCATTTTTTATTTGTGTGGGCCAGGAAGAGCAGGAAGGCTACTTCTGGCCCCATAAAAATATTCTGCCACACTGCTGGCCTGTGCATGCTCCCCCCCCCCCCCCACCCCAGGGATCCCCTCCCATTCGCCCCAGTCCTGGACTGCTGGCCCTCTCTGCGCTGAAACTGGCTGATTTAAAAAAAATATATAATAAATTAAGTACACTATATAATCCAATTCGCCATCTAAACATGTTTCACACTTTGTGACCATTTGGCAGAGCTCAGATAGTGGTACTGTTTATGAGCAACTTCATTTAGCAGTATGTTTTATTAATGTGGGCTTTTAGTAATTTCAAACTACATGGGCTCGATTTTACCAGGCCTGAGGAGGTGGGTTTGGAGGCGTGTGAGTTGTCAAAATCGAAAAAAATGGCGGGTGGGTCCGATCCCACCTCCATCCCGCCTCTGAGCAATTTTCCCACATTCGTGGTTTCAGACCCCATTTCCATCCCGCCTCCAAGAGGTGGGATAGGCCCTTAAGGCCCTTAACAACCAGTTAATTGTCTCTATAATACCATTTTGAGAGGCCTTTCTGATTTTAACACATTTCCCCCGTGCTGCACATCTCCTCTGGAACACGCCAGTTAATCCTGGCAGCCTCACAAGTGGATTGCTTACTAACAGCTGCAGCTCCACCATTAAAAAGGAGTTTTCACCAATGATCATTTGCAGGTGGCAGAACTTTGTTGTCTCAGGTCTGGGGGAACTTTTAGCAGGCCTACTCATTGTTGTGGAAGTTTGGAGCCTGACACCCATCTCCAGTGTGACCTCCTGGGAAAACCCTCTCCCCACCTTGACTGAGCGCTTCCTCAACTGAGGTATATACCAGAAGCATGGGAACCATTTATTTCCTTTCCTCCTGGACATCAGATTCGGACGAAGACCAGCCGCGGCAGCAGCAGAACCCTGAACAACAGCACCACCAACAACAGGAGCAACAACAGGAGTGCCAAGCTGCTGCTCACCCACCTGAAGCTGCACAGGCCAGAAGGCGTCAGCGTGCGACCACATTGCTGCCCAGGATGCAAGGGACGCACTCTTGTTGGCCAGATTTGCTTAGCCTGCACAATCAAACACTTTTGTCTCACACCTTCTTACCAGAGCATCGACAATGGACAAGAATCTGCGGATTCCTATCACTCTGACCACCATACTGACAATTGCAAGTCACCCTTAGCCCTCAATGTGGAAGTCCCATTTGCGAAATGACACAGGCCACAACTTCAACAGTTTGCAATCAAATCTGTTTATCATAACAATTCAAGGATGGCTTGTCAAAAATCAATACAACAGAACACCCAAGTGACTACCCTTGTGACTACTTGTGCTTTATCTTCCTCTTACGCGTGCTCCTACGTGGTGCTTCCCCTGTGGCTTCAGCAGATGTGGAGGCCCCTTGCTTACTTTCTTGCTGCTCCTGTCTCGACACCTTTGGCGGCCGTCCTCTGGGGTTGCGAACCTGTGAGAGCTCGATAACAATCTGCTGCTCCTGTGGCTGTGCAGGGGCTGAGATGCCCATCTCAGTTGGGTGAGGACTCTGGTGGGGCTCTGACCGAGGGCTTTGCAGTGGCATGGTCGTGTGAGCACTTGGAGAGGAGCCTCCACTTCCTTGTTGTCTGCCACCAACATCCCTCTCATGGGTCAGCCCTACTTCAGAGCTAGCAAGTGGCTTGACAGCACCTTGCTGCACTGCAGGGGGGCCACGAGGACCCGTTTCTGCACTGGAAGTCCTACTCCAGAGGACTTCCATGAAGGTCTGGTTTCTATGCTCAATAGCTGACCATCGCTCCTCAAGAGATGTTAGTCTATTCTGAACAATGACCATGTTTTCAATACCCTGGCGACTAAGCTCCTCCATGGCCGTAGCCATCCTCTTCTCTACCGTAGCCATCCTCTCCTCTACGGTAGCCAGCCTTACCACAGAGGTAGCCATCCTTTCCACGGAGGTTGCCATCCTTTCCATGGTGATGCGTTCATGCGCCAATGCCTCCACAAAGGCTCTGCTCATGTTCGCGATGGACTCCTCCATTCGCTCCACACTTGCAGCGACCCTGGAGACAAAACCTGCCAGAGACTCCTGCACCTGTTCCTGGAGTTCCAGCACCGCTTTCCTTCTGGATGGACCCGGAGGCACAGGGTCAACATGCAGCTGAGCCGAGCTGGCAGAGTCCTGCGCCCTCCGACGAGGACTCTCCACTGCTGTCCTCGTCTCCACCATCTGCTGATGCTCACTTGTGATCTGTGATACACCAGGTGACAACGCTACTCTATCTCGCGAAGGTCCCACCGAGGTGTGAGTGTCTGTGCTGGTGCTGGGTGCGCTGAATTCTGCTGATGCTGCGCCCTCAGAGGTTGCAGCTTCCTCTGACGAGTCTTGAGGCTCAGGCTGTTCCTCCTGGGCAGTGGGGACGGGGGGCTCTCGATGGTCCTGTGGGGAGTAAAGGAAAGAGTTATAGATGTGAGGTAAAGGTTGTATGCACATTGAATTGTGCAGATGATCATAAGTCAATCTGTTGGAGCATCAGAATCATTATCAGTCACTCATGCAATGTCAATGAGAGAGATGTTAAACTATTCTGTCACCAGCTTGCTGTGATGCGCCCGTCTGTCCGTCCCCCACTTGTGGATCGTCCTCCACTTCAGTGATGCCTCCTCCGAAGTGGTGAGCTGGGCTACTGAGGGTGGCCCTCCTCCTGTCCTCATTCTTTCCCTCTTATTGTGGGCTCTCTTTTCCTGCAATGAGGGACACAAGTGGAGTTTGAGTGAGAATGAAGGAGTGAGTGTAGAGAATCCATAGCATAGATGCTTAGAAGGAGACAAAGGGCCCTCCCTGGGTGTTGTATGTTGTTGTCATTGCATCACAGTGATAGGGAGTGTGAGGGCTGCATGGTCGAATAGTTAAGTGAATGTGACTATAGAGAGAGAGGGAATGGGTAATGGTGCAGGGATGTAAGGGTCAAGTGGGATGTGGAGGAAGAGGTTGGCAAAGCAGAGTGCTGGTGATGAGAGGTGATGGGGATCAGATTGAGGCTGATGGGAAAGTCATACTCACTTTTCCTGTGCGGCGAAGGTCACGAAATCTCTTCCTGCACTGCAGCCAGGTTCTACTGCACATAGAAATTGCGTTTACCTCTTGGGCCACTTGCATTCACACAGCTTTAGTCTGCTGGGGAGGCTTTTTCCTCCCTGAGGAAGGTAAAAGCACCTCCTTATTTGCTCTTGCTCCCTTCACCAGAGCTTGGAGGGAGGCCTCATCGAATCTTGGAGCACACTTTGGTCTACTGGTGGACATAATTGGTGAAGGAAGCGCTCAGAACAATGGGCATAAAGTTTAAAGTCTGAAAAAGAAGCAAGGCTGCTTGCAGGCCTTAAATCCAGCAGCATTGATGACGTAATCGGAGGCGACTTTCTGTATGAAAAGGCTCATTGGGCCAGGGGTTTCCACACGCTGGAAATCAAGTGCCCAATTAGGGCAAAATTGCACTTTTGTCCCACTTCACATCGGAGTCGGGGTCCTGACACGACGACCACCTGACACACTCCCAGCCCGCCCCATATGTCACTTACTCATTTGAAACTTTAAGGATAAATTCTGACATTGTTTTTCCGATTTTTGCTCTATTGCACAATTGGTATAAAATCTTCAGGGTCTAATTTTGTTGTTTCGTTTTTCACTTGTTTCTTTCTTGAACACGGACAAAATAAAGCAAGTTTGTTATAAGGTTGAAATAGTTTTTAGATGGGGGGAAGGAGTGTTCCCTCATGCAGGTGTGATGTGAATAACCAACTGTTGTTCTATTAGATAGGGTTCTCTACTGTCAGAATACTCAGTTACTCAAATTGTCTAATGATTTTATTACAACAAATACCCAATTGTTCCACAAAAAGTAATCCCATTTCTCCAAAGCAAAATCTAATAATGTACAGGAAATTCACCCCCACCCCCACACACTGTTCTTAAAGGTACAATTGTACCACCACCTTTCTTTGATACATGTAAGCTCATCGTAAAAATTGTACAATTTTCATTTTAAACATTAATATATTGCCTTTACACAACACAGCTCTATAGTTTGTTCAGGTAAGATTTTTTAAAACATGCATGTGAGTTTCCCAAATAGAAATACAGAAAAATAGAAAAAGCTTCATATTGCTTTTCTTTGGGTACAACAACGTGACCAGCATTCCACAGAGAAGGATGTGAATAAACAAATCAAATGTACATATGGTCTGTACCATGCCCGTTATCTTGACATTATGAGCAGGCAATTTAATCAATGGCTTGCATTTTGGTTGATTTAAATTTTGCAGTCAGTCAGAAGCAAGGCCCAAAAATTCCAACAAAGTGCAGCTTTAAATTGTGTGCTTTAACATTAGGGGATATTGGGTAACGTAACAGGATACAGCTGTAAGTAGTCACGACGAGCCTGTGAAATTACCCCATGATGGTTGGTGAGAGCAAAAAACGGTCTCATAGAAATGGTGTTGTAATGCCCTGATCTATGCTCCAGCAAATCCTGATCCCGTTGCTGTTGTGTGATGTTGCCACCATTATTTTCTGGGCTCTTTCCTTTCCTCAAAATGAGCCTCTTTAACCTCTACAAGAACCTGAACATTCCAAGAGTTGGTAAAGAACAAACGGCCCAAACATACCTCTTCAGTACTATTGTGAAGAATTTACCTAAATGGCCATTCACATCCAGCCCACTGGTCATTACTGATTTCGGATTGTATCCAAAAGAACCCCTTACAGGCCTTGTGGGCTATATTCAACTGACGGTGCATTTGAGCACTGTCAGGACTCCGCGACCGTTTACTAATACACCAGGCTGTGTCCTCATCCCTGGGAGTAATAATTGCAGCAGTTAATTTTCTGCAGTCTGTTTTTAAAATTTTTCCACAGTTCAGGGCCCCCCACTCTTCCCCCTCCCCCCTAACAGCTCCTAACGTTTCTCTCCCCCCTCCCCCACCAACTCTGCACTCCCCAGCCAAGGCTTCTATCTCTATCCTGGCAGACACCTGAAGACTGGCTATGGTTTCACTGGCTGCTGGTGATGAAAGGATTGCTTCCAGTGGCTGGCTGGTTCATGGTGTCTCTTTAGACAAAAGTTTTGCCGACAGTCCGCCGGTGGCAGCTGTCTGGGTTTGGCAGGCTGACTGCGGGTTTATGGGCTGTCTGCGGGGTGCCAGGTTGACTAGCCTTCCAGGTGTACAGTTCTAGGCAGCACACCTTGGAAAGGATATAGTGGCTTTGGAAGGATTGCAGCGAAGATTCACCAGAATGTTACCAGGTGTCCAAGGGTTAGATTATGAGGAGGGATTACAAAAACTAGGCTTGTATTCCCTGGATTGTTGAAGGTTAAGGGGTGATTTGATTGAGGTTTTTAGGATTTTGAAAGGAATTGATAAACTAGATAGAGAGAAACTTTTCCCACTGGTAGCGGAGTCTAGAACAAGAGGACATAGCCTTAAAATCAGAGCCAGACCATTCAGGAGAGAAGTTAGGAAACATTTCTTACACAAAGGGTGGTAGAAGTGTGGAACTCACTCCTATAAAAAGCTGTGGATGCTAGCTCAATTAATAATTAAAATCTGAGATCGATAGATTTTTGCTAGCCAAGGGTAGTAAGGGATATGGAGCCAAGTTGGGTAAATGGAGTTAGGATACAGATCTGCCATTGTCTCATTGAATGGCGGAACAGGTTTGAGGGGCTGAATGGCCGCCTCTTGTTCCTATGTTCCTAATGAAGTACTGAACTCATTTGACTCATTCAGATTGATTGAGAAATGAAGTAGAATTCTCTGAATTAACTCTGGAGTGAGTCTGCATGCATCACTCCACAACATAATATTCTCATAGAATAATTTCAATGACTATTAATTTATAAATTGTTGTGAATGACTATATTCAGTGTCAGCTGTGGCTCAGTTGGTAGCACACTCGCCTCTGAGTCAGAAGGTTGTGGGTTCATAGTCCCACTCCAAGGACTTGAGCACATAAAGCTAGGCTGACACTCCAGTGCAGTGCTGAGGGAGTGCTGCACTGTCGGAGGTGCCGTCTTTCGGATGAGACGTTAAACCGAGGCCCCGTCTGCTCTCTCAGGTGGACGTAAAAAGATCCCCATGGCACTATTTCGAAGAAGAGCAGGGGAGTTATCCCCGGTGTCCTGGCCAATATTTATCCCTCAACCAACATAACAAAAAACAGATTATCTGGTCATTATCACATTGCTATTTGTGGGAGCTTGCTGTGCGCAAATTGGCTGCTGCGTTTCCCACATTACAACAGTGACTACACTTCAAAAGTACTTCATTGGCTGTAAAGCGCTTTGAGACGTCCGGTGGTCGTGAAAGGCACTATAGAAATTCAAGTCTTTCTTTATATATATATATATATTTACAAGCCTCAGGTATGTTAATATACAGAAACCAGAGTTGCACTGTTGCTTGAGGTCATTTTTTAATTCAGTAGTACAACAGATAAGGAAACAGCCTATTATGTGCTTTGTCTTTGGTTTCCTATCCAATAGTTTAGCTGTAAATTTCTCTGGGATTAATCTGTATTAAACATTTAGCTTTTGTTCAGAGAGTAAGCTGTTTTGGTTAGAGGGATATGTTATATTTTAGGCCCAATAATGGAACTAGCATTTCTTATTTTGAGTATATTATGTGCTCGGGTTAGAAGGAAACTGATGAAAAGGAGAATGAATCAAAGCTTTTTAAATGATTTTTCAGGAGGGCTGCTATTCAGTGGGTGCTGGGTTGAAGCTAGGCAGTTCTTATAAGGGGGGGGGAGGAAAATGGAAGTGCAAGTCACCCTGGGATACTTGGACATTTCTAAAAGTGGAATTCTCCATGGATCAGTGTGTAGCATATGGGGGAGGTGAAAAATAAAAACCCAGGTGAGAAATCTGATCACTGTTTTCAGACCAAGTGCAATTCATTGAAAGCTTTTTGGCAATTCCCGTTCTTCAGTAAAATGGAGCTGCAGATCAGATAAAGATTAGGGAATCTCTCTGTTTTTGTTCCTGGAGGAGCAATTTGTGCAGGGCCGTTACAAGTTACATCAGTAAAACAAACAAATCCTTCTCAAATTGTGATCCCTGCTGCTTTTTCCCCAGTTTAGATTGGTTAACGCATACAAGATGTGGATTTTTTCCTCTCTGAAGTCTGATCTTCTTTGTGGAGTACTGAGGTATCTGATTTCGCATGGTTTCATCTGTCAGGCATCAAAGTTCAGCTTGATGTACAGGCACCTCTACAACTATTCCAAAAAACATTCTATAAACGAAGTGACAGGAAAAATCTAGTTGACTTCATTGTCCACAGGCTGGAATTTCTTCCCTAAACCTCTCTGCGTCTCCACCTCCCTCTCCTTCTTTAAGACCCTTCTTAAAACCCACCTCTTTGACAGGCTTTCAGGCACCTCGCAATATCTCTGGCGTTGGCTCGGAGTCTAGTTTTGTCTGATTACGCTTCTGTGAAGAGTCTTGGTACATTTTTCTACATTAAAGGCACTATAGATATGCAAATTGTAGTTGTTGACGTTGGTGATGATGATCAAGAAGAGTCCAGTAAAGTGTATCCTGCTGAAGTAATTGCCCAGAATTTCCTGAAAACCTCTGTCGAAATAACGGCGTAAAAGATCGAAGAACTTTGGGTGTAAGTGATTTATGGCCGTTTTTACGCTTTGTCCGAATTTCCTCGATATTTTATGCCAATTCTGTGAAACCTCTGCCAAAACCCTCTGCTGTAAACTAACGTAGCGCCACCCCCAATGAAAAAAGCAGAGCTCACGTGAATTTCTTGCACAATTCTGAATGGGCTGTAAATTTGCGCAACAGGACCTAAAGTCGTATTTCTGGTGTTTTATGGTGATTGCTTTTCAACAATTTTTAAAAATAATTCTGCTCACAGACCTACGGTGTATTTTCTGTATCTTTGAATGCATCTTTATGGCATCAGAACGATTTGCATTAAAAATCGAAAAACTTCCACAATTGCATTTTCTTAAACATGCTGGGAGTAAGTTTGACTTTGTGTAATAGTGTAAAATGGGTGACAGCGAATCGGCAGCCTGTTTTACATTTCTCTTGATTTTTATTTCTATTGACTTTAATGGAAATAAAAATTGGAAGAGATGTAAAACAGGCTGTCGATTCGCTATCACCTGTTTCACACTATCACACAAAGTCACAATCTTCCCCGCTGTGTCTAATGTGCATAAATGATGGTTTCATGGGTTGAAACTTTAATTTTCACGCATAACCAGGGACTTGAAGAAGGAATATGGCGTAAGTTCAGCACTTTCCTTGAGCCCCAGTTTTTTACACTGCTTTCTACTTGTTTTACGCCGATTTTTACATTCATCAGGACATGCACGCCATTTTAACTACGGGGCTGACTAAAGCCCGGACAGTCTCCAACCCACAGCAAAAGCAGGCAGTGTCTTGGCCACAGGAGATCCAGGTAAGTTCTTTTTTTTTTAAAGGTTCCCTGTGGGCCAGGGAGAGCAGGAGTGCTCCTCCTGCCCCACAAAGGTAGCTTGGGCCTCCCCTGCCCTGGGCTTCCCCCCTCCCACAATCGCAGTCTTCCCCCATTTCTGACTTACCTTGTTGGGGGCTGTTTCTGTGGGGCCTCGGTGACTGCCTGACCCCCCACAAATTTTGACTGGCCTCAGGTGGGTGACAGCATGCTAATGAGGCCCGGGAATCATAATCTCCCAGGCACCACATTCCGGGGAGTGGTGGGGGTGGGATGCGGCAGCCAGATCACCTCCCGCTACTCCCCGCACCCCCAATTCCCATCCCGAGTTAAACTCAGGGCTTAAGTGTTCGTAGAATCTAACAGAACATGACTTGCTGTCTATTACCATCTGTATTACTGTATTTGGGCTCATTGAATTAGACATTGCCAGATTATACACATGATATACTTCATGTCCTTAAATGATTTTCCGTAAATAATTAATGCTGAATGTTTTGATGTCAAACTAAAGAAACTCTATCTTACAACAGTGAAAGTAAATTCTTGTTACCATTTGGATATTCTCCAGATATTTTTCTTTTGCCCAGTGCTAAAGGCCACTACCACTGACAAATCCTTCAAACTTATGAACTGAAGCATGATTTTACAGAGAAAGAACTTACATTTATGTAGCACCTTTCATAATCTCAGGACATCCCAAAGTGCTTCACTGCCAAGTGTAGTCACTGTTGTAATATGGGGAAAATGCAGCTGCCAATTTGCGCACAGCAAGGTCCCACAAACCGCAATGAGATAAATGACCAGATGACCTTGTTTTAGTGTTGTTGGTTGAAGCATAAATGTTGGCTAGGACACCAGAAGAACACCCCTGCTCTTCTTTGAAAAGTGCCATGGTGGGATCTTTTCAGTCCACCTGAGAGGGCAAACGTCTCATCTCAAAGATTGCACCTGCAAAAATGCAACAGTCTCTCAATACTGCACTGAAGCATTAGCCTAAATGATGTGCTCAAATCTTTGGGGTGGAGCTTGAACATAAGAACATAAGAAATAGGAGCAGGAGTAGGCCAATCGGCCCCTCGAGCCTGCTCCGCCATTCAATAAGATCATGGCTGATCTGATCCTAACCTCAAATCTAAAGAACACAAGAAGTAGGAGCAGGACCCGGCCACTCAGCCCCTGGGCCCGCTCCGCCACCCACAGGGCCTTGACCGATCCGAACTCAGCCTCATGTCTAATTTCCTGCCCGCTCCCCGTAACCCCTAATTCCCTTTACTTCTAGGAAACTGTCTATTTCTGTTTTAAATTTATTTAATGATGTAGCTTCCACAGCTTCCTGGGGCAGCAAATTCCACAGACCTACCACCCTCTGAGTGAAGAAGTTTCTCCTCATCTCAGTTTTGAAAGAGCAGCCCCTTATTCTAAGATTATGCCCCCTAGTTCTAGTTTCACCCATCCTTGGGAACATCCTTACCGCATCCACCCGATCAAGCCCCTTCACAATCTTATATGTTTCAATAAGATCGCCTCTCATTCTTCTGAACTCCAATGAGTAGAGTCCCAATCTACTCAACCTCTCCTCATATGTCCACCCCCTCATCCCTGGGATTAACCGAGTGAACCTTCTTTGTACTGCCTCGAGAGCAAGTATGTCTTTTCTTAAGTATGGACACCAAAACTGGATGCGGTATTCCAGGTGCGGTCTCACCAATACCTTATATAACTGCAGCAATACCTCCCTGTTTTTATAATCTATCCCCCTAGCAATAAAAGCCAACATTCCGTTGGCCTTCTTGATCACCTGCTGCACCTGCATACTAACTTTTTGATTTTCTTGCACTAGGACCCCTAGATCCCTTTGTACTGCAGTACTTTCCAGTTTCTCGCCATTAAGATAATAACTTGCTCTCTGGTTTTTCCTGCCAAATTGCATAACCTCACAATATTGTATTGCATCTGCCAAATCTCCACCCACTCACCCAGCCTGTCTATATCCCCTTGTAGGTTTTTTATGTCCTCCTCACTTTCTACTTTCCCTCCCATCTTTGTATCATCTGCAAACTTTGATATGTTACACTTGGTCCCCTCCTCCAAATCGTTAATATAGATTGTAAAGAGTTGGGGACCCAGCACCGACCCCTGCGGAACACCACTGGCTACTGGTTGCCAGTCCGAGAATGAACCATTTATCCCAACTCTCTGCTTCCTGTTAGATAACCAATCCTCCACCCATGCCAGAATATTACCCCCAATCCAGTGATTTTTTATCTTGAGCAATAATCTTTTATGTGGCACCTTGTCGAATGCCTTCTGGAAGTCTAAATACACTACGTCCACTGGTTCCCCTTTATCCACCCTGTACGTTATGTCCTCAAAGAACTCAAGCAAATTTGTCAGACATGACTTCCCCTTTATAAAGCCATGCTGACTTTGTCCTATTAAATTATGTTTATCTAAATGTTCCGTTACTGTCTCCTTAATAATAGACTCCAAAATTTTACCCACCACAGATGTTAGGCTAACTGGTCTATAATTTCCAGCCTTCTGCCTACTACCCTTTTTAAATAAGGGTGTTACATTAGCAGTTTTCCAATCTGCCGGGACCTTTGCTGAGTCCAGGGAATTTTGGAAAATTATTACCAAAGCATCCACAATCCCTACTGCCACTTCCCTCAAGACCCTAGGATGTAAGCCATCAGGTCCAAGGGATTTATCCGCCTTGAGTCCCATTATTTTACTGAGTACCAATTCCTTAGTGATTTTAATCGTATTTAGCTCCTCCCCCCTAGAGCCCCCTGTTTGTCCAGTGTTGGGATATTCTTAGTGTCCTCTACCGTAAAGACTGAAACAAAATATTTGTTCAGCATTTTTGCCATCTCCATGTTTCCCACCATTAATTTCCCGGTCTCATCCTCTAAGGGACCTACGTTTGCCTTAGCCACCCTTTTTCTTTTTATATAACTATAGAAACTCTTGCTATCTGTTTTTATATTTTTTGCTAATTTATTTTCATAATCTATCTTCCCTTTCTTAATCAAGAACTCATGACCTCCTGACTCAGAGGCAAGAGTGCTACCACTGAGACAAGTCTGACACCCTGTGCAAAATATCTGATAATGTAGCATTCCTGGGGGGAACAATGAACCCCTTATGCTGCTGATAAGCTCACTGGAAATAGTGCAACATGCCTCGAACTTGCTTGGTCTCCCCAACTATACAAATAACAATGATGGACCCTATAACCCAGGCAGTAAACAATGAATCAGAAAATAAAGAGAAGCAAGAGCAAACATGGCAGATTTTACCTGATTACAATGTATTTAAACAGCCCACGCTGATTCCATCCTCCTCCCCAGCCATTGACACAGGTTGAACCAGACTTCACAACCCAGCATTCTATTTAACCCTGAGCTGAGTTAGACTCGTACCCTCTCCATCACAAAGACTGCCTACTTCCTCCTCTGTAATGTCGACCGCCTCTACCCCTGCCTCAGCCCATCTGCTGCTGAAACCCTCATTCATGCCTTTTGTCACCTCCAGACTTGGCTATTCCAATACCCTCCTGAGTCCTGACCAGCCTCCCATCTTCCAAAAGCTTCACCTCATCCAAAACTCTGCTGCTCATATCCTAACCTGCACCAAGTCCCACTCACCTATCACTCCTATGCTGGCTAACCTACATTGGTTCTCAGTCCCTCAAATGCCTTAAATTTAAAATCCTCATCCTTTTGTTTAAACCCCTCCATGACCTCACCCCTTCCTATCTCCGTATCCTACAAACAAAGCTAAACACATCCCAAAATTTGGTCTCCGTGTCCCCAGACTAGGGAGGAGAAGGTTGGCCAGGATTCCTTCACTTGACTGCTTTCCTGTGGTTCCTGCTGGAAGTATATGTGTGAATGTGGGGTGAGATCATATTCAGATTGAAATGTTTTGGATTCAATGATCAAACAATCTGCCAATACTCTCCTGGCTTATGAAAAAAACTAAACACCAATGAGCAACATTTTTGCCCCTCTCTCCCATTTGATACTCTGGTGTTTTTAAAAAGTGAACCGTTTTTCAATTGGTTATTGTTAACTTAGACATTAAAATTAGTTCTCTGTTGGAAGGAGAGAAAATTGCTCTCATCTGTTCCACGTTATTGCTGTTGTGGTTTACTACACAATATTTTCTTTTATCTCTATAAAACTTATCTGAATGTTGTTTTGCTTAATTTTGCTGAACTTTCTGATAAATGTTGAAAAACCAGTGAGAAATATGCCAACTGCAATACACAGCTTGGTGTTTAATGGAATCAGTGTTGGTTGTAGAAATTAAAGGATCTGGTGAAGGGTCCAGTAAAAAGCGTCACAGGATTCCTAAACTGGGGAATGCACAAAGATGTGATGCCATCATTTTATTACTGATTATGTCTGCTGCTAACATTTTCAACTTTAAAGTGGTAATAAAAATGGTTTACAAAATTTTTTACTATAAGGTTATGGCGGTGGAGCGTGGATAGCCTCCGGCCAGGAAGTTCAATACTGATAGTACCTGCACCAAATAGAAATAACAAACAATTATTTATACTTACAGAAAGTCTATGAAGGGCACACACAGATGTAGCAATCTGTTTGTATAGCCAGCTTACATGGATGTGCATGCCTGTGTGTTTTTCCCCAGAAAACCTTCCCTTTTCTCTATTCTATTTCTTATTTCTTGGAGACAGTGACCCCTTCCTGGAGTATATCTCTATAGGTGATCTCTGGTACCTCAGCCAAATGGCCATTCTTTTTATGTGAACCCAAACTATGGGCGGAATTTTCTGGGGTCTGTGCAGGCGCGATCAGAGGCGGGTCGGGTGGGAAAGTTGAAATTTCTTGCAGTGGGTCGGGAACCCGCTGTCATCCTGCTCCCACATGCCTTTCCCTCAGGCGCGTCCGTTAGCGCAGCAGCGACCCAACCGGCACGGGCGGGCAACCCAATTTAAAGGATTATTAGCTTGTTGTCAGACCCTTAAGAGTCTTTTTAACCTTACCGTTGCACTTTCACTGGATGCCCACGGGACTCACGCTGCTCGGGGACCACGCCTGTCAATCTGAGGCAGGAGTTGAGTGGCCATTGCTCCAGCTGATTAGTTGATCGCATCAAATGTAATATAAAAGCTCCCACCTGACAGTTGATCACTTTCTCAGACAGAAACTGTTGCTGACTGCATTCGCAGCACAGATTGAGCTTTCTGCAGGCTGCAAGTCTTTCCAGCAAAGTCTCCATCCAGTGTCACCTCATTGGAAGAACCTCTCTCACCAATGGCAGATTGCTTCTGTCATCTCTACTTCACCTGCCATGTATTCCATCAACATGGGTGCTGTTTATACTATCTCAACTTGGTCCTCAGAATCTGACCACGATGAGCCCCAACACCAGCAACACCAACAACAACAACACCAACCTTCTCCGCAATCACCTGATGCTGCACAGGACAGAGGGCATCAGCACCCACGCATATTGCTGCCTGGGAGGCCAGGGATGGCCTCATCATAGCCAGATTTAGTTAACTTTACGCTGTACACCATTTTGCTGCCACATGATGCGCCAGGTTGGCACCACCCCACAGCAACACCATAAAGCATCCCTACAATGACTAAGCCATTTCTTTCACCATTGATGGAGGTACTGTTATGTCTCACCATTCACTGCAACTCACTTAGCCACTTCCAAAGGTGCACACAAATCTGTCCAAGAACGGAAAGTGTTGAAAATAAAGATTTTTATGTTTGACAGCACATTAACGGAAACTTTGCATAAACATTGGATAAAACACCCAAGTGGCTACCCTTGTGAATCTACTTGTGTGTCATCTTTCTCTTCCGCCTGCTTCTACGAGGTGCTACGAGGAGCCTCTTGCTTCAGCAGAGGTAGAGGCAGCCTGCTCACTTCCCTGCTGCCAAGGAGCTGGAGAGCACCTTGCTGCACATCAGTGGGGCCATGAGGACCCACGTCTACGCTGACATCCCTCCTAGAGAGGAGGTCTATGAGCCTCTGTCATCTATTCTCCATATAGACCATGTGCTCCTGTGAGTGGTGCATTAACTGCTCCATGCAGGTGGCCATCCTATCCATGGAAAAATCTACAGTCGCCATCGCCTGCGACACGGTGGTGCTGCTGTTAGAGATGGACTCCTCCATTCTCTGAACATTTGCAGACATTGCGCTCTCAAATCCTGGCAAAGCCTCCTGCACTTCTTCCTGTACCTCCAGGATCACCCTCTTTCTGGATGGCCCCCGAGGCTCAGCGTCTGCATGCAGCTGAGCAGAGCTGGGAGCGCTCCTGCGCCCTCCGACGAGGACTCTCCACTGCTGTCCCTGTCCACCATCTGCTCTTGCTCACTTGTGAGTTGTGAGACACCAGCTGACAACACTACTCTATGTCGCGTGGGACCCACCCAGGTGTGCGTATCTGTGCTGGTGCTGTGTGCGCTTATGTCTGGTGATGGTGCGCCCTCAGAGGCTGAAGGCTCCTCTAAGGAGTCGTCGTCTTCTTCCTCCTGGACAGTGGGGTGGGGGGGGGGGGGGGGGGGGGGAAGGGGCTCTTGATGGACCTGTGGGAGAGTAAAGAGATGAGTTAGATATGTCATATGAAGAATGGGTACAGATACAATTATGCACATGATGACCATTCAATGGCTACTGACATCAGTCCCCATATGAGTGACTGATGTATGCCATGTAGCTGTATAATATGTAATTCTGTCACCAGGTTGCTGAGATGTCCCCCTCTCTCCGTCTCCCACCTCCAGCTGCTCGGCGACTCCAGATATTTCTAAAGCAGCCTTCTCTGCTGTTGTAAGGTTTGCAAATGATAGAGGGCCACTGCCGGTTCTCTCACTTTCCCTCTTATTTTGGGCTCTCTGTTCCTGCAAGGAGAGAAAGAGAAGGTTGAGTGAGAGTGATGGAATGAGTGTAAGGAATGGATGGGTTAGATCTTTCGAGAGAGACTATGATGGAGTGGGGTGCCAAAGCCAAGTGGCCTCCTTGTGTGTTGTTAGTTGGTATGATTGCACTAGGATGAATGCGAGTGTGAGGGGTGGTTAGTCAGATGGGGATGTGATAATGTAGATAGAGAGGGATGGGTGGAAGTGCAAGGTATGTTGGTGTGAGTAAGGATGTGCAGGAGTAGGATTGGGAAGGCAAAGTGATGGGGATGTGATGAGAGGCAGAGCAGGATGAAGTTGAGTGTGGCTTTTTGCACTCACGTTTCCTGATCTAATGAGATAATTGAAACGTTTGTGGCACTGCACCCAGGTTCTCCTGTCCACATCCCTGCTGTTGACCTCCTCTGCAATCTCCAACCAGGCTGTTTCGGTCTCCTGGGGAAGTCCCTTCTGCCCATTGGAACTGTTTCTGATTCCACCCCCCACCCAGGATCAAACCGGCATTAGCCACTCACTACTTTAACTAATACGATAGCAAAATACTGCAGATGCTGGAAATCCGAAATAACAACAGAAAACGCTGGAAAAACTCAGCAGGCGAGGCAGCATCCATGGAGAGAGAAACAGAGTTAACGTTTCAGGTCGAGTTCTGATGAAAGGTCTTCGACCTGAAACGTTAACTCTGTTTCTCTCTCCACGGATGCTGCCTCGCCTGCTGAGTTTTTCCAGCGTTTTCTGTTGGTATTTCACTACTTTAACTAGTTAGCCATTGGGGAGCAGAGTCTTCAATAATTAATTAAAATGCTAATTACATTACTACTTCCTTGCAAGAACATAATTGCCTATTAATTTTAGTATATTTCTACTTGCATACCCTTCCATGCAAGCTACTCAGCATCACCCGACCTCAGTTAGTCAGGATAACGATTACGGGTGGGGACCCTGATGGATTTTTCACTCTCCAAGCCCCCAACTGCTCCCCTATGGAGATCAACTAAGTCCATGCAAACTGGGGATTAAACCTTGGACTTTACTAGTCTGTATAGGTACTTACTGGTCATATACAGTCACAGGAGAGTGGTGCTTAAATGGAGACCTGCAATTTCTGTAATTTAAAAATAAAGTTAAATAATAAAGAAATGAGAAAATGTCTTTCCTCATTTTTGTAATGTACGGTTAATATTACAGTAGTAGTAACTGAGTAGCCTTATAATTGTATTTTAGGGTTTGTTTGTGTTGTAGTTTGACTAAAGCCTTTAAAAAATGGCTGCCCAGGGAAATTAGGATTTCCCTGGATCTGCCAGTAGTCTAAGGGGGAAAAATTGGCTCTCACCCCCTTTGGGGCGCGAACTTCGGGGCGCTACGTTTAGCACCCTGAAAAAGTGAGCACCCCCGTGCCCAAAATTGAATGATAGCACCCCAAGCAGGAGGTGGGGCACTACTGGAAGTGCTCCCCCTCCCTCTTGGGGCGCTCCCATTGAATATCGTGGCGCTACGTGCAGCAGTGCCACGTAGCGCCGCGGTACGACAGGCCTCCCTCCCCTGATTAAAGGGGAGGGGCCTAGCGCAGCATGCACCGGGGAGCGGGGTGCCTGCAAAAGTGCTCGGCACGATCGCGGCCGGCACCCCGCAGGAGGAGGCGAAAGGAGGCAAGTGCTGGCAGGCGGGGCGCTGTGCACGGCGATGATGTAATCGGCAGAGGCGGGGCGCTACCACCGCCGCTAATGTCCCGTTGAATTTCGCGGGAGGTGTTAGCGGCGCCGCGCCCGGGCGCTAGGTGCTTTGCGCCCCATTAGCACCCCCTTGGGGCGCTAACAGGAGGTGCAAAGCAACCGAATTTTCCCCCCTAAGATTTGAAACTACCTTACCACATATTTTCTGACAAGGAAGTTGCAAAGAAGATATTTTTCTTGTTTTTACAGTGACACAAAGTAAGGAGTGGGATAAAACATGTTGGCAATTTTGGTCTGATCCTTTACCTAAAAATGAATATGCTGCTTGCTAACTTGGTTGTGCCATATTAAAGGGCGTTTGTTCGTTTCATGGAGATCCTATATCACTACTAATGATGGGATTGCAATATAGGGGTTTGACGCACACTGAGCAGCATTAGTGCCACGCATAACAATGCTAATCTTATTTAGAGTGTCACTGAATAAATACAGTTCTGTCCCCTGTTACTTTAAACACTTAATGCAAAATTCACAAGAAAAGCACAATTACAAAAAAACTACTTTACATTCCATCTTTTGAATCAAAGAATCCAAATTTTATTGATCATTAAAGTAAAAGAATAATGCAGTTTTTAAAAATATTTTATCTATAATCTGAAATAATTAACAAGTTACAGAAAGTGGAGAGGAAATGTCAATGTGTCATACAGGCTGGCTTTAGTCCAGCACCAGCCTACAATCTAAATACTATTTCATAGAATATATGTGACAAAGCTTTGCTACCCCATTTACTTGGCAGGATCAGAAAAAGCTTTGTATATTCAAACATGTCCGATAGTGAACTAACGGGGCTTTTGCTTAGTCCTCAAGCCTGGTGGCTAGCTGTGCTTGACACCAGCTGTATTCATTTTCAGTGTTAATAATTGTTCTGCCTGGAATGAATGGTACAACATTGAACAGAGTAACACAGAAGATCCAAAACTGTAATGTATTCCCTTAATGGTGGGTTTTGAGAAACTATAATATGGTTGATTTGAAATCAAAAGATCACATTGTGAAAATGGAAATGAAAGAAACCCACTCTGTCCAACTTGCACATGTTTGGTGAAAAAGCACTGTTTGAGTGGAAGGCTTTCAATATGTAGCATTGTGCTACGAGAGGTAGTGGGCCAGTCAAATGGCAGTTGTTCAACCCTGTGAGTGGAAAAATCTCCTCTTCCTATTAGATCCAACAACAACAACAACTTGTATTTATATAGCGCCTTTAATGTAGTAAAACGTCCCAAGGCGCTTCACAGGAGTATTATAAGACAAAAAATTTGACACTGAGCCACATAAGGAGAAATTAGGGCAGGTGACCAAAAGCTTGGTCAAAGTGGTAGATTTTAAGGAGCATCTTAAAGGAGGAAAGAGAGGTAGAGAGGCAGAGAAGTTTAGGGAGAGAATTCCAGAGCTTAGGGCCTAGGCAACAGAAGGCACAGCACAAACAACCTACTATTAAAAATATAATCTTCTGGAACTTCGTTAAAATTTTAGGACTCAAATGTTACAAGTATATACAGATTAGTGCCAGCTTGTGGTGTTCATGCTAAGTGGAGGTGACAGATACAAATTTCCTTAACTCAATTCAATTCCATAGCACCAATGCATCAGCTGTCTAAAACATAAAAAAGAGGGAGGTATTTCTAGATCTGCAGCACTCTTTAGGACTATCAAGTCAGATTTAAATTAGGTGATTTTTTGGTATACCACAAAGAAATATGCTGCAATCAAGGAAAGTGATCAATGCAGCATGTACCTTAAGGCTGCTTATAAAATTGCTCGATCTTTTACTCAGATTTTAGCTATAACATGGGAACTAAATTGAAGCAGCTTTGTTTTTACACTAAACAGCCTAATTCCAATAAAGGCATTGCTTGTTTCCTCCAAGAGATTTTGTTCAAATTTAAATTTCTACAATAATGACAAAAGATTCAGAAAATCAATTGTACAGTTGGATATTTCTTTACTCTGATTGATTGGAAAATCTAAACCGTTTAAACAGCTTCCCTGCTGAGGCCTAAGTTAAAATCGCGGTCGGGGCTCGATGAGATCATTGGACACCAATCAGCATATTTAAAGAAGGACCCTGCCGGCTTCAGGTGGGTGCCCTGCTCGCCTGCTCAGAAGAGTAGTTTAAAATTGAAGATGGCAGGATTCAGGCGGGACCTGATCGGGCCTGTTTAAGTCACTCGATCGTTTTTAATTGCCTGCTTGCCAAATTTCCGCTGGGCGGGTAAAGTTAAAATCGAGACCCCAGTGGCTACAGAAGAGAAGGTGAGAAAATTGGAGCAACATTTTTGAAAGCCTTTTCTGTGTTTTAAAATAAAGGCACATCTATCTATAAAAATCTTAATGCCTGTGTGGACTTTGTGGCAACCTTTTCAATTATAAATACCTATGCACATATTGAAAACTGTCTATGTAAACTTAGCACATTGTAGTTACACTCAGTGGTGGCACTTTAGTGCCTCAGTTTTGTACTTCTAGTGGGGGGAGACAGGAATTCGAGGTAGAACTCAAATATGTTGCATTTCCACCCTATTTGCCCTCAGTTGGAAATCCCAATCGGGGGCAGGGAGCGTATCTTCTGCCAGGCCACCCTCCCCCGCAGCCCGCCAGCAGTTTGGGGCATGTCTGTAGGGCAATCCCAGGCTAAACCAGGAATTCTGCGCAGCACATCCTCATCAGGCTCAGCGGAACCCATGTCTGCTGAGCACTAAGAGCCCCAGAGTGGGGAAGAAACAAAGGTAATCGATCCCAGAGAGATTGATTACTTTCTGGCGCCAGCCCATTTGCAAGAAAATAAATTGCTTGCATACACTTGCCTCTTCGTTTGATGAAGGCTTGTGGCTGGCTCACTTGGAGCGGGTGGGTACTGCTCTGACTTTCTGGTGGTCAATCACCCTCATTGTGCCACTACAGGCTCAGGTCACCACCCTGCAATATTAACATGACCCAGCGTTAAGATTTTGTAGATGACCCTGACAGCTGGGGCTGTGAGTCCCAGTGGCAGACCAGGAACCCAGCTATTGCGGACCCGATCATTTCATGTTTCGAACTCGGGTTTATTTTTTAAATTAAAAAATGTAAACATTATGAAGAAATCGAAAACAAAATAAAAATGAAGAACTCTAATTAAAGTGTAACACTATCACAGTGCCTTTTTCTAACTGTATTGAGTTCCTGGTTCTTAGGGACTGAGAAGTAAGGGTTAAACCATAAAGTGTTAATTACATTTATTGTGGTGACTATTAATTCCTGCTTTCTTCAGCAACAAAGGAGTAAAAGTAGAAAGACCAATTAATCTTATTCTTTTAACATATTATGAGTTTGTACTGAATTCACATTGATGTTGATGTGTAGTTAATGCACATTCCCTGTACATCACTGAATTGCAGATTGGTATTCCGAGACAGCTGCCAACCAGAGCCCTGGAAACAGTGGATTGACCGCAGATTTACATTGTGCCAGCTTCAGTATAGCAGCTGGAGCTCCAACAATGAGGGTGAATTTCTGCGGGGGTTCACTCGGTCGGCTGCCAGAACTTCGTCATAAGAGCCACGGAAACTGCAGAAAAATTACGTAAATGCAGTTTATGCCATTTTTCTGGGGTTTCCACAGCTTTTTCCCTCAAGTTACATTGGACAAGTGTGAGAACCCCTGTGGAAATTCACACTCGCACACCCACATTTACACTCACACACCCACATTTACACTACACACACACACACACACACTCTCACATACACACTCGCACGCACTCTCACATACAGACACTCACACACTCACACTGCAATCACACACACACACTCTTACTCTCACACTCACTCTCACATACACACTCTCTCTCACACTCACACACACACACTCTCTCACACACACACACTCTCAGCCTGCTGTAACTTCTTCTGAAACTCACATGTGTGTGCTTTGCCTGCATATGCATTCTGGCACATAGCCAGCCCTATGTTCTACTCTGGATTCCTGCGGCTTTTAGTTTAATTAGAATTCTTTCATTATGGAGCTTTGTCAAAAGCTTTTTGAAAGCCCAAATAAACTGTATCACAGAGAATTATGCTATCTACTTTATCTTTGATGTCCTCAAAAATATTATAGATGCTATCGTGATCACATAAGAATCCTAGTGGGACCCCTACCACACTGGGGTAATTTTGACTTTGTGCGACAGTGTAAAACGGGTGATAGTGAATCGGCAGCTTGTTTTACATCTCTCACAATTTTTATTTCCATTGAAGGCAGTTTTGATTTTGTTGCTTTACTTCACTAGTGCTTTTGCAATTTAAATTTAGTTGATTGAAGTAACCCATTATTACATTATACCATTCTTAACTTTTCATATAATAGGGCTGACTCTCTGATCCTAGCTAGGAATGCAGGAGCAGCCCTAATACATTGTCATTACCCTTATCTTACTGAGGGGATCTGCAGCAGATGATATACGCATTACAGAAATCTGTCTCACTCTAGAAGATGGGAGTGTATTCAGTAAGCAGTGATGTACATTGATCATGATGGACGGACAAGTATAAATACTGCACATAAAGAAACATGTGACTTGTGTACTTGATGAATGGTGTTGAAAGAGTATAAGATAGTAAATGGTATAGTAAATATAAATCTGAGAGTAGGACTAGGGGATATAGGTTCAAACTAATAAAAAGCAAATTTAGGACTGGTGTTAGTCAACAAAAAGTGATCAACATATGCAATGATAGAGTAGTGGAGGTGAAAGTCCAAGAATTAATTAAGAAGCAATTGGATGCCACAATGGGTGTCTTTCTCGATGGAGTAAGATTAGCCTTTTTCATCCATATTTATCTTAAGATAGAAAACTATAGCACTTGTTGTTAATACGATAGCAAAATACTGCGGATGCTGGAAATCCGAAATAACAACAGAAAACGCTGGAAAAACTCAGCAGGCCAGGCAGCATCCGTGGAGAGAGAAAGAGAGTTAACGTTTCAGGTCGATGACCTTTCATCAGAACTGGGAAGAGCCGGAAATCAAATAGATTTAAGGCCAGGGTAAAGCTGGGAAAAGGGGGAGGGGATAAAGGAACAAAAGCACTTGTTGTTAACCCTGCCTACCATCTGTTTATTAATCAACCACACAATTTTGTTTACAAATGATTTGGATACCCTCCTTCTTTTCAGTCTTTTCCATCCTTCCTAAGTGTTCTATACCCCTCCACATTTAACATTCTTCCATCATCTGGAGTGAATCATATTTATGATTTTTTTTAAAAATTCGTTCATGGGATGTGGGCGTCACTGGCAAGGCCAGCATTTATTGCCCATCCCTAATTGCCCTTGAAAAAGTGGTGGTGAGTCACCTTCTTGAACCGCTGCAGTCCATGTGGTGAAGGTACTCCCACAGTGCTGTTAGGGAGGGAGTTCCAGGTTTTTGACCCAGCAACGATGAAGGAACGGCGATATACTTCCAAGTCAGGATGGTGTGTGACGTGGAGGGGAATTTGGAGGTGGTGGTGTTCCCATGCGCCTGCTGCCCTTGTCCTTCTAGGTGGAAGGGGTCGCGGGTTTGGGAGGTGCTGCCGAAGAAGCCTTGGCGAGTTGCTGCAGTGCATCTTGTAGATGGTGCACACTGCAGCCACGATACGTCGGTGGTGGAGGGAGTGAATGTTAAAGGTGGTGGATGGGGTGCCAATCAAGTGGGCTGCTTTGTCCTGGATGGTGTCGAGCTTCTTCAGTGTTGTTGGAGCTGCACTCATCCAGGCAAGTGGAGAGTATTCCATCACACTCCTTACTTGTGCCTTGTAGATGGTGGAAAGGCTTTGGGGAGTCAGGAGGTGAGACACTCGCCGCAGAATACCTAGCCTCTGATCTGCTCTTGTTGCCACAATATTTATGTGGCTGGTCCAGTTAAGTTTCTGGTCAATGGTGACCCTCAGGATGTTGATGCTGTGGATTCAGCGATGGTAATGCCGTTGAATGTCAAGGGGAGGTGGTTAGACTCTCGCTTGTTGGAGATAGTCATTGCCTGGCACTTGTGTGGCGCGAATGTTACCTGTCGCTTATCAGCCCAAGTCTGAACGTCGTCCAGGTCTTGTTGCATGCGGGCATGGACTGCTTCATTATCTGAGGAGTTGCGAATGGCACTGAACATTGTGCAGTCATCAGCGAACATCCCCATTTCTGACCTTTATGTTGGAGGGAGCGTTATTGATGAAGCAGCTGAAGATGGTTGGGCCTAGGACACTGCCGTGAGGAACTCCTGCAGTGATGTCCTGGGGTTGTGATGATTGACCTCCAACCACCACAACCATCTTCCTTTGTGCTAGGTATGACTCCAGCCAGTGGAGAGTTTTTCCCCCGATTCCCATTGACTTCAGTTTTACTAGGGCTCCTTGATGCCACACTCGGTCAAATGCTGCTTTGATGTCAAGGGCAGTCACTCTTTCCTCACCTCCGGAATTCAGCTCCTTTGTCCATGTTTGGACCAAGGCTGTAATGAGGTCTGGAGCCGAGTGGTCCTGGTGGAACCCAAACTGGGCATCAGTGAGCAGGTTATTGGTGAGTAAGTGCCGCTTGATAGCACTGTCGATGACACCTTCCATCACTTTGCTGATGATTGAAAGTAGACTGAGTAATCTCTTATAATTTCCTCCTACATATGCCGCTAACTCATCTTATTTTGAATTCTTCTAATATTTGGGTATCGGCACTTAATTGTAATCTTGTATTTATATGATGACTTATGATATCTCTCTCAGATGCTGCAAAGTGCCTGAGCATTGTTGGCAAAAAGGGGGGTCAACAGGTGTAGTTGATTGTAGGGAGTTGATTGGAGAGAGGTATCAAGAGAACAGGAGGTGGGAGATATACTTTAGAAGTGCGGGGGCTGGGGGGAGGGGAGATGGGAGAGAAACGGCAGAAACAAGGACTCAGATGTAGGGTGGCTGGGGGAACTGAACAGGAGGTTGGGAGCTGGAAGGGATGGTGGCAGAGCCAGCCGAGTGGTTGCTTTACATCTTAGAGACAAATAAATCCATAAGCTGTTTGCACTTGGTTTTGAAGGTTAGGGTGGTAGGGCAAAGGGATTTGATAGATGCTCCGTCATGGAGAAAAGGACCCGTTGCTTGTTCTTGCCCTACAGGATGATCTTGGAGTAGTAGGAGGAGTTGGCTAAGAAGAATGAGACATGCTCGTGTTTAAGCTGGTGGAGCCAGATGTGGAGATGAATGACTCGACCAGTTGTTTGCCACATGTTAGATTGACAGCCCTCCGGCTTAAAGGAGTGAAGTTGGGGACTTTACTGGGGGAGACAGCAGGGGTAGGAGATGCTGAGTGATTTGTTGAGAACAAGCACATCAAAAGTAGAAATGAGGGAGCAGTTGAGCAGTTTGACAACAGCAGAGGTATGGTGACCAGAAGAAAAGTTGGGAATTTGAGAGTGAATTAGTGAGGGAGCTGGGTAAGTTTTCTCAGACTTACCATCAAAACAAGCCGAGATTTTTATTAAAGCAAGACCCTTTTTGACAGGTATAATCTAACTAGCTATTCATTTACTTCTATTTGCTGGCTGAGCATTGAGAAGACCCGGTTAAAAAAAAAAATTGGTTGCCCGTCTTAGCAAATCTGGTAAATTTACTTTGGTTTGTTGTTGGCTGTGTGGGATCAGTGCATTGGGGACCAGTGGCTAAAGCAGCCCTTTAAGGCCAATATAAAAGCATCTGAAGAAGAGCAGGGATTTTTCAGAGACCCTGCCACCATTCCCCCCTCAATCAACAAAAACAGACTAACTGGTCCTTCATCTCTCTGCTGTTTCTAGGACTTTGCTGTGCACAAAATGGCTGCCTACATAACACTGTAAAGTAATTCACCGTCTGTGAAGCATTTTGGAACATTTCTGAGAAATATGATGAGGCACTGTGAAGATGCAAATCTTTTTTTCTTTTACTTAAGTTATAAAATTGCCCTTTCTCGCTTGGTTCTCTCCTGTATCCAGTCCTCTTCTGTTCCGGCCTAGCTCCATTTCCAAACTATTCCTGCTCAAACAAACTCCACCCTCCTCCATTTCTGCCAATGAACTGCCACCTTTGAACTGAGGCTTGGCTCATAACTCTTAGGCAATGATTGTGATTTTTTCACATTCACTTTTGTTTTTACGCAAAAATCTCTGCTTGTATTCAGAGAGTGTACAAAAATGTCGTCATATAACTTTTATTGTCACATGAATTTACAAAAAGACCTTTGTACAGCAGCTTCTGAATACTGGCACTGATTTAATAAATAATATGGGGGAGGGGAGAATTCTTTGCAAGAGTTTGCATTAATAATCGCATAGCTGCTGAACTGCTCAATACAGATTAAGGTACTATGAAAGTAGTCTAGTGGTTGCTGAGGTTGAAGCAGAAGAAATTCTCCTAAGGAAAGAAAACATGCATCAATCCACCTGTCTGTAGAACTTCAAAAAGCAGCAATGACACAGCCAAAAATATCAAGTGGACATTAACGTCACTGCAACTGACAGTTACGGTAGTAAAAAACACCTCTTGCCAAAACTACCCCTTGCCATAACCACTCCTCGGGCCATCTATAAGCTGTTATGTAAGGCTCTCCCATTATTAATTTATATTATATATGCTGAACTATGCATATTGTACATTCAGTTTTATAACTGAGAACAATACAATTAAAAAAAAAATGAACTTGATAACTAACTAGCTTGATCATAATTATTTACCAAGTTGTTTTAACCATTAACAGCTTTGCTGCCAATCCTCTTAAGCTGCAGTTTTTTTCTTTTGGTTGATGTACCGTCCTGAGACAGCATACACTCTTTACTCTCCTCCCTCATTCCGTTGTATATCCCCTGTACCACACACGCCTCGCAGTCAAGGGGACAGGATAGATAACCTGCTGTTGGCTAACTGACAGGAGACAAGCGCATGAGAGACACCCCATTTAATTTCCCTCCTTTCATGAGAAATGGTGAAACATTTCTCGGCACTTCTTGTGAAGACTGGTTGAGAAAGGGAACTCAGTAGAGTGGAGAAGTAAAATTATTCTGTGGCACCAGACACTGGGGATCCAACATATAGCACCATAATGTTGCTCAAAAGCTGCACAATGATTTCCATTTTTAATTATGCTGCTGGTAATGTATTTTTCTTAGGAACATAGGAACAGGAGTAGGCCATTGAGGCCACTCTAACCTGTTCTGCAATTCAATTAGATTTTTCAGGACCAGAGAGGTTGTTCAGTAGTAGTTGAACACCACTAAAAACCCAGTTACACCTCATTTAAAAAGGCTTAACTTTTTTTTATTTTTTGAACAATGATATTACAGCGTAAAAGGGTAAGTTCACGTCAGTTCAAATGATTTCTAAAGATTGCCGCCTGCGGGGACTTCAACAGCGCACCCTGTGGAGGAGCAGTGAACCACTGACAGCAACTTCTGTATTTCCACGCTTAATTGCGCATGTGCGGACGCCAGAAGCTGCCGTCAGTTTCACAGAGTAATGACGGCGAACACTAACAGTTTTGCTGTCATTATAATAGCAAAATCCGGGCCAATAAAGAGAAAGCTAAGATAAAGTTGGCCCACTCCACAGTTAAGCAGAGATGGAAAAGGAGGAGCAAAATAATAACGATTGTCAGGCATGAGGCCAGCTGGGAAGAAGGGTGTGTAAGTGAACATCTGGTCACCCAGGAGAGATGGAAGTCAGTTTCTATTAGCAGAGCAGGGATAAAAACAGCCACCCTTTTAATAAAAATATTTCCCAATACCATCATTTTTGTAATGTATACTTTTTTAGGTGCTCCCACACATTTCCTTGACAGAGGGGAGGGGGACACTACCTTCTCTTAGAACTCGATCAGTGCTGCTCTGGAACTGTCTACTAGGAAGAGCAGTGCAGGTTGACGAGCTCGAATTTCTTTCTTTTCTCTTTCTGAAGAAATGTCTCACCCCTGTTCAGCACCTTACCCATGGTAAACGTAACATATGTAGAATCACTGGATTGAAATTTGAGTGGTCAATGGTGCAGCATGTCGGAACACATTGCACTATGCTACTTGACTACATTGCATTGCCTAACTTCTAAAAAAAAAAAAATCCACCAGCTTTATTTTGAAGTGTGGGATGAAAAAAGTACAACTTGAGAATAATAGGGAATGAATGAAACTTTAGGTCTCAGATCAAATTCATGATCTGGAATTGCAAAGACCAATTGAGAAAGCAGTGTTCGTAAAAGTAACAGCAAGCAAAAAGATTGATGTCAGGTGAAGACAGCAGTACACTGATGTAATTTATTTTTACAATCTAAAAATGTATGTAAATTTATAAAAGACTTGCATTTCCATAATGCCTTTCACGACCTCAGGACGTCCCAAAGCGTTTTAAAGCCAATGAAGTACTATTGAAGTGTCACTGTTGCAACATAGGAAACCCGGCAGCCAAAGCCAAAGTAGAATATTCCTGTCACATGCCTTGCATTAATTTTAAAACTTGAGCATTTTCAGCTCATAAACAGAAAAAAAATCCATATTGCACGGGATGTTAAAGTCCAGCCCTTTTTGAATGACAAAATTGTGAAGGGCATAGCTGGCTACAACTATTCATGGTACATGATCTCTCCCAGCCTGTCCAGACAGCAAAAGCGTGCCTTTAAGACCCCAATGGTCCTCTAAATGACCAATCTAGTAGAGATCTAGTGCCTTGTTTAATGTGCTCTTATAGTGCTGTTTAGGCCACTCTTAGTGGCGCCATTATCAAGGGAAACAAGGGGTAGAATTTGGCACCCAGAAGTCATCACTTAACCTAATTTTATTCACTGAGAATTTCAAAGGATTAATGCATCGTGACAACTTCCAGCATATTTTGTGATGACATGTAGGATCTTCTTCATGTTGTCACACACCATCTGTACATTGAGGGGGTGGAAGCCCTTCTTACTGATGTAGTTGAGGGATTGTTCTGTGGGAGCTTGCAAAGCAACATCAGGGCAAAGATTACATCCTGGATCGTTGGGAAGCCAGCAAGCCTGTAAAAGTGAATGGTCCAATCTACCTGCTGCTTTGCTGTGATGTTAAAGGTGATGAATTTGTCAGCTTTCCTGTAAATTGTGGCACACTGGAGATATTGTCCGTAGCTGCCTGAAATGACCGTGTGTGTGTGTGGTGGTCAGCTTCAAAGTCACAGAGAGAGCAGTGCAGGCAGATGAGTATAGCTGCTGGTTATGATGCAGTAGTTGATAGACCTGCCCAATTGCTTTTTTGGTGAAGTGCACTCTTCTTATACACATCTCCTCAGTAAGGTCCTCATATGACCTGTGCTGCCTATATATTCTATGGCCGGAATTTTGCTTACCTGGGCAGGTCCTGTGCGGGCAGTGGCCATGTCGGGTCCCGACCCCGTTGATGGCTCCATCCCGCTGCTGAAAATTAACTTACCTTAATGGGGCCTATTACGCCCGCCCAGCGCATTACCCAGCCCAATTAGATGGAGCGGGTCTGGTGATGTCATTCATGATATGTTTTCAGCCGGGATCCTTAAAGGGACCCTGGCCACATTACATTTGACGTTTAATCTTAACAAAGTCGGTGTTGAATCTTTACTCTACAATAATATAATAAAAGTTATATATAAGTGAGAAAGAAATATTTAAATAATACTATCATTAAGTAATATGACACCATTTACAAATATGATTCAGAACATAATTAAAAAAGTACATTAATTGGGAAGTTATTGGTGCTTTAGTCACAAATCTATAGACTTTTGTATCAGTAACTGGTACAAATAAAAGATGTGTGTGAATAGGTAATACATAAAATTAAGCAGATTTTAAATGTAATTGTAAAGGGGTGGATTTACAATCTTATGCAAGTTCAGCGGAAGAGCTGCGGAAACTCTGACAAACAGTATAAGTGGTGCCTTGCATTTTTATGTTTCATTTCCTGCTCTTTTCTCAGTTCTGACGAAGGGTTTCGACCTGAAACGTTAACTCTGTTTCTCTCTCCACGGATGTTGCCTGGCCTGCTGAGTTTTTCCAGCGTTTTCCGTTGTTGTTTCAATTTTCCAGCATCCGCAGTATTTTGCTATCATATAAGTGGTGCTTATGTGTTCTGGTATTTCTGCAGCTCTTCCGTTGAAGTTAACAATGGACAAGTGAGAGAACGTCCACAGAAATTCGCCCCCAAAGTCTTAGACTGAAAAATTACATTGGTTATATTCAGGGACTGAAAGCAAATTGAACCAGTGGAATGAGTGATGAGAATGAAATTGTTACGGTTGATGACTTGATTTAATCTGTAAGTGGACAATCACAGTATACTGTGAGAAAAACCTGACCAGAAACAACACAAACATTTATTTAAATGGTATATGTCATTTTTATAGTGCAGATCAATTCACTGCAATTACTGTTGAGTTGGAAGGCAACAGCCGAGAATGGCCAGTGAAAAATGTATTTCCCTCACCATCCAGGGCAGGATGGGAGGCTTCAGTCATCGCACCCCTTCAGGAATTTCTGAATTAACATTTACCAGTAGCTTTTCAAGTAGAACAGAATCCCCATCAATCTGTTAGCTGATGTAATCAACATGTTTTTATTTTGGTTTGTTTTCCATGCTGTCAAGTAATCAGCTGGAGCAATGGCCACGGAACTCACACCTCAGGTTGACAGACGTGGTTCCTGAGCTGCGTGAATCCCGTGGCCATGCAGGGAAATTTAAAAAGTAACTGAAAAAGGCTCTTATGTGCCTGTAAACTACCTGATAATCATCTCAATTGGGTCCCCCACCGCTGCCGGTCAGATCGGCTCCACAAAGACAGACGCGCCTGTGGGAATGGCGCGTGGGTGCGAGATGACAGTGAGTTCCCAACCCGCTGTCAAAAATAACAACTTTCCCACCTGACCCACTACCGATCTCGCCCGCTACCACCCCGGAAAATTCAGCCCTATGTGTTTGTGTGTGTGTGTGGGGTGGGGGGAGAAGTGTAATATCTGATAGGATCTATCTGCCTTAAATGCTGCTTTACTCTCCTTTACTCCAAGTGAGCTGCTCCTCCTTCAAAATAATATTGATGGCATACATGGGTCAATGTTCCTGTAATTTTTTTTGGGCTGAGTGGCCCCTTTAACGGACTGCGCAGCCCATTCAAACTTCCGCGCATGCGTGTTTTTTCCAATTTAAAAGCCGGCTCACCAGCTGCGCGGTACCCCTGGAGCGTTGCGCGGCTGCGCAGCTTAAAGGGTACATTGACATGGGTATGCCCATAGGGAATGTCATACCTACTCCTTACAGTAGGGGGTAGCTGAATATCTGCCAGTAGTGTGATCTTGTCAGAAGCAGTGAGTCAGTAAATCCAGGGCAGAATGGCAAAACAATTGCTGTAAAAATTGTTTCCCAGCAGCAGATATTGCTAATGAAAGTCTCCACATTCTTCTGGCTCAGAAGCTCCTCACTTCTGCCTGTCTCAGCTGATCCTAAATTACCCTGAGTGCATTGCAAGTGTAAAAGCAGGAAACTCTGAGCTACAGCACTATAGGTCCTCATTATCATATATTTAAATACGGGCATTTGGGACTCGGGGCAGTTCACAAGAAGGGCCAAAAGGCGTGAGGGAACGCACGGGAGCGATTTAAGTGTGGAAAACTGATAAAAACAGCTTCTGTCTGATTTCCCTGCCACAAAAAATTATTTTCACTGATTATGCACTTGAAATTCACCCCCAAATTGCGCCTGATTACACGATACTGAAGTCATCAAAAATAGTGCAAGCAATCTTTATGAAGTTGCCACCTGTGGGCTTAGAAACTGTGGGCCTGTAGGCACAAACTGGGTGCAGGGAACAACCGCTGCAGCGGAACAGATAGGCCCAAGGTCCATCTGATATTGGGCTTCAGGCCTCATTTACATCAGACCAGTGAGCTGCAGATACCTGTTGGGTGTCCCCAGGCAGTTTGCTGGTGAAGACGACTTGAATTTCGGGCAGCTGTGTCACCAGCAGCGACCCTCAGGTAAGTCTTAGGAGAAGCGATTGGGAGTGAGGTGGATGACCGCGGGAGGAGGGGAGGCAGCGATTGTGAGGGGGACGAGTGGTACCCGGCAGCGGCCCGTGATTTAAATGTGGCTCCAAGAGGAGCACTCCTGAACCTCCCGTCTCTGTATTCAGGTAAGTATTTTTTTTTAATTTACCTTTTTGGTGGCGGTCTGCAGCGGTTCCTTTGAGGACCACTGGTTTGGCTGCATGTAGATCTAATTTTCCTGACCTAGTGCTGGCTGTATTGAGGGCAGCCCAATTTTACGAAGGGGTCCTCAAACAGACATTAGGCCCCTTATTTGCATATGCAAAGGAGATAAATGCCTGTTACAGGCTGTGACGACTCTTTTGATGACTATACCAATATGGCAGGCGGCAAACTTCTGATGCGGAATGTTGGGGTTTTGGGTCCCGGTGTGGCGCCATCGAAGTTCTAAGCCATGAATTTTTAAAATGTCACTTTCAACTCTCAGTATTAGCACAGAAATTATGAGTAGAGCTTGATTTTTCCTGGCCAGATCATGATGCAAAACTTACAGTATAACTTGAGTCTGCTGGCCCAAGTTGCTCTAAGCAGGTACCTGTAGCGGAAGAGTGCTCTTCGCAAGACAATGTAACAATTCTGCATCAGTGCTACATTGATCTATCATTTGGGATGTATGTTACTTCAATCTTACATTTTCATGTTTTGTTAAGTTGAGGGGTGATAGCAAAACTTTTCATCCAGTTAAAGTATTAGTGCTGTTCTAGGTGAGGTGTGACTGACGTTGCTGCATAGCTCCATATACCTTGTTTGCATTCTCCACACTTCAAACCTGTGATCTCTGAAGTTTTTGATGTTTTAGAATATGTTTTATACAGTACATTTTATGGCAGACAGTCTAGAAACACCAAGAAATGTATAATGATAAAATGGCATAAATTCTGTCCAGTACATTTCCATCTGCCGAGGACTAGACTGATTGTCAGAAATCCATTTGATTGTGAGTGACCTTTAAAACCTGCCAAAGAACTCCAAAATAAAATGTCTCTTCTATCAAAATCTTGCAAACATTGCTCTTCCTAATGTTTGCCCAGTAGCAAAGCATATTAAAGCTAATGGAGTGTGTTGAAAAATTATCACCTTTGTGAAATGCTGAACCAGCAGTTAAGGAGCATACTGTGCTTTTCTTTGGAAGAGAGGTAATTAATTTCTGCATGTTATCTTTAGTGCAAATTGAATGTAACTTAGCAGGGTTTGGTTTTGTCAGTACAGCTGATTATAATTACATGATTATCATTTTTTGGTAAGAAATATATTAAGTAAATTTGAGGTAAGGTAGGGTACTGTGGTGGGAGATGTTTTGCTGTGTTGTTTGCATTTGCCTAATAGATATGGTGCTGTTATGTTATTAAGACTTATTGAAACGTTTGTTTAGTTGGCTTCTGTCCATCATCTGACTAGATGCATGATATCATCTAATGAGCTTTAGACAAGTCAAATTACATATCTTTCAAGCAGGATTGAAATATTAATGCAAGCTATTTATTTGTGACTGCATGGCCTCGATTTTAACCCCCCCCCTCCCCCGACAGGTGAGACAGGGTCGGGGGTAGATTAAAATATTGGGATCAAGCAACCCGACCCCATTCCAGGCCACTGTAATAATTACAACAACAATTTGTATTTATATAGCGCCTTTAACGTAGTAAAATGTCCCAAGGCGCTTCACAGGAGTGTTATAAGATAACAATTTGACACCGAGCCACATAAGGAGAAATTAGGACAGATGACCAAAAGCTTGATCAAAGAGGTAGGTTTCAAGGAGTGTCTTAAAGGAGGAAAGAGAGGTTTAGGCAGGGAATTCCAGAGCTTAGGGCCAAGGCAACTGAAGACACGGCCACCAATGGTTGAGCGATTATAATCAGGGATGCTCAAGAGGGCAGAATTAGAGGAGCGCAGATATCTTGGGGGGGGCGGGGGGGGGGGGGGGGGGGTGGTGGTTGTGGGGCTGGATAGGGAGGGGCGAGGCCACGGAGGGATTTGAAAACAAGGATGAGAATTTTGAAATCAATGCGTTGCTTAACTGGGAGCCAATGTAGGTCTGCGAGCACAGGGATGATGGATGAACGGGACTGAATTAGGACACGGGCAGCCGCGTTTTGGATGACGTCAAGTTTATATAGGGTAAAACGTGGGAGGCCAGCCAGGAGTGTGTTGGAATAGTCAAGTCTAGAGGTAATAAAGGCATGGATGAGGGTTTCAGCAGAAGAAGAGCTGAGGCAGGACGGAGACGGGCGATGTTACGGAGGTGGAAATAGGCAGTCTTAGTTATGTCACGAATGTGTGGTCAGAAGCTCGTTTCAGGGTCAAATATGACACCAAGGTTGTGAACAGTGTGATTCAGCCTCAGACAGATGCTAGGGAGAGGGATGGAGTCAGTGGTTAGGTAACGGAGTTTGTGGCGGGGACCGAAAACAATGGCTTCGGTCCTTTTACAACGGCAATTCAGGCCCTGAATGAGGCTCCCGCTAAAAGCAGGCAGGGGCCTACTTAAAATGTAAAAGTCACGGCCCGATATTGTCCTCTGTGCCGTGACTTATTTTTATCCACACCACGGGCAGTCCCGTGCTGTCTGTTGTCCGACACAGTAACAGGGCAGGAGGAGCCGACTGGCTAGAAGAGGCCCAGGTAAGTTTTAAACTTTTCCTGTTTTTAAGCTGCTTGTGAGCCAGGAGGAGCAGGAGTGCCATTTCCCACGGGTCCTGGGCTGTGTCCTTCTACCACTAATTTTTGGTCCTGCCCGCCAGCCAGGCAATCAATCTGGCCAGCTGTCGGTCGAGAGTCTGCATTGATTTATTTAAATGCGGCCCTGTTGTTAATATCGGCAGAGCCTCCACATCCCTGACCTTGCCGGGTTCTTTGCCCACTACCGGACTCCCTTGCACTCTTTCTGCCCTCCCGTTAACGGGGCCCATGTCTCCTCTTCCAAGTTTTATTGAATCACTTCCAACAAACCCTACTTTTTAATTATAGTGAAACATCTCTTTAAAATGGCGTGTCTGACTGTAACCATTCTTACTTGACTTTTTCTGTCCTGTACATGACCTACTTTTTTAGACATTGTAACCCAATTAACAGTGATGGGCTGTAATCACAAAGATGCTCACAAAAGTAGTCTATTTGCCTGATTTATGTACAAATGGTATTGCTTTAGTTAAATATATGACATCATCTGTACATGTATGGTTAAAACAAAAGCAGCTTAAGAATGTAAACTTTCCCTTTTGAATGATAGCATTGGGTGAAGATGAACTGATTGGAATACAGAGTTAACATGCTTACCTTTCACCCCAGAGTTTAGTTCAAATCCAGTTTAGAGAGGTAGCATGATTCTAAAGATTGTCAAAGGTCTCAAGTCAAATTAAATTTGTTTAGTCTCAGTCCACCTCCCAGCAGATAGATAGCTAGCTATATGCATAAACAGTTGAAAATGGCGGTTTTCTCTGAAACAGAGGTTCTACCAGTTGCCTGCTGGAGTTATAGTGGGAGACCAGTAGAACCCCTGTGGAATATTTTATCTCTGCAGATGTGGGTGTGTGGGTACAGGCAGGTGGGCAGATCTCTTGTGTAACCTGACCTGCCTGACATCCCTCCATAGGTCCTCCTTTTCCAGACATGTCCGATAGGAGGATTCTGATTGGGAAAATTACTGTTGCCACTCATGGTAGAAAGAAAGAAAATCTTCCATTTTTATAGCGCCTTTCATGATCTCAGGACGTCACAAAGCGCTTTACAGCCAATGAAGTACTTTTGAAGTGTAGTTACTGTTGTAATGTAGGAAATGGTACGAGGGGTAAGTAATTTGTATATATTGCACAAAAGCTTGTGAGAACCTAAGTGCCAACATTAAAAAACAAAATTGGTGAAGAAATGCTGACATACACTTACCTTTATATTACATCCCGTCACCTAGCAATTTGGATACCTATTTCAAAATGAGTGCAATTAATATCTGACGTTGTACACGCTAGAACTGCAGGAAATGACGTGCAAGACTGAAATGACCCCAGCTTCATAGATAATTGCTTTTCTCAGTTCCACTTTTTATGTGGTATTTCTTAAGTTTTCTGCAAAAATGGTCATAAGTTAAGCAGATGTGCCCATTCCTCTTTGTAGCTAGGTACAGCATTCAGCAGTCCCAGGTCAGATGCACCAATGGACTGCTTCTTCGTACCCAAACATTATACCTTCACCACAAGATTATAAGACTATCCCTTGCTCTACTAGAGTGACACTTCTACTTTATCAGAGAAAGAAATTCCTTGGAATCACCCCAATTACAACATGTTAATCTTTCAATGGCATTGATATGAAAGAATGCATGGCAAGACAATCAGAGCAATGTTTCCTGATTGATGGCATCTGCCAAGTTGTCACCATTCTTCAGGCCTTGGCACGTCTACCTGGCAATGATCTTGGGAAACATGGATCAGGAAAGTGGCATATTCAGGAGGTGTGCCATCTGCTGCAAATATACTTGCAGCTAGCATGCAACATAGCACTGTCACATGCAGTGAAAATAAGTCAGCTGTGCCTCCTTGTACCTCCTCAGGTTGAACTATGGGGATGTTATTATGGAATGGCAGAGGTACACCCTCCTTGTGCAGCAACACCACCTCCACTTCAACAACCATGAAACAGTGGGTTGGGTGCTGGGCTGCTTCGTCATTTGCCTGTAGATTCGTCTCTGCACCTTGGATTTCCTTTCCTTTTTGCCTGTTTTCTCTTAGACCACGCCCTGCGCTAACCCAGGAATTTGTGTACAAACAGTCCACTCCATTCAAGTCTGTCTAAAACTCACCAATAGCCATTTGGCAATAATCATGCCATAAAAGAAAATTTTAGGCTAGAAACTTTGGGACTCCTTTCTTCGCTCAGTCTTTCCTTCCTCCTACTGCCTTTAAAAACCTAATAGCTCGATGTCACTTAATTACTACTTCCTAATTTATCTTGTCTTTCCTTTTACTCTTTTCAACATTGGTTTCTCAATTTAAAAAAAATGAAATGTCTAGATTTGGTGGAATATGTTATCATATATTTAGTGTTTTAATACTACATCGTTGCACAGATCGGTAAATGACTGCAATTCACCCATAAAATTCTTTACATTAAAAAGACCATTTAATATACTTGATGGGTAGTAGAGGATTTACAGTTGCAGCGTCAGGCTCATATATATGACTGACGAATTGAGCGTATTTCTTGTGGTTTGACAACAGCAGAACTTTAAGCTTTCACTTAGAATACAACATGTGTACATTATAGAACATTAATGCCGTTTATTTAATCGTTCCCATTTTTGAATGTACGGTTTAAAATGCATTTTTGCAATTCCGTTTGTAAAGATAATTCCATTACGCTTTTTAATATGGACTGTTACCATATCACTTACATAATCATACTAAGCCTATTAATCGGTATTGTGTATGAGGGATGTGTTTAACAAGTGCCAAATCACCCCAATATAAAAGTTAAATAATTATGAATAGAGTTTCATGTACCACAGCTGTTACATTGTGCTTTCTGTGGCGTTACTGACGTGCCTTTTTGGGGGAGGAAGGGGGAGAGACACTTTGAAACAGCGAAGTCATTGTTTTCGCTGGATCTGGCAGTGCCAGCATGGCTCCGGGACCGAGGTTCAATAGAGTAGAGATAGAGAGCCCTCGAGCTTTTCCGTTAACAGATAAATCTATGCTTCCTTTGACCATCAGCAGCAGGCGACAGTAAGTGGCAGGGTAGGGCAGGGCGCCGACATCTGCCACGGCAGTCGGGCACAAGCGAGTTTTAGCAGGGGCTGCTTGAAAAGGAGCCTTTCTCTGCGGCTCGGAACGGCTGGAGTCGCCAGCTGCAGCCGCGCCCCTCGGAAGGCTCTTGCGACTGACCCGGGGTGGGGGGGGAGCTATGCCGAGCACTCACCGCATTAGCACTTGGGCCCTGACTGCTGTCCGTTATTCTAATTGTCTCGTTCCGCCGCTCGCGCTCCAATCCCGGCCCCTTCCAGGCGCTCGCGCTTCACGCAGCGGCTCCGTCTGTTCTTGTTTACATAACAGCCTCAGACTGGGAACCCAGCAAAAAAAATGCGGGGGGGGGGGTGTGTGGGAAGAGTGGGAGCGATTGACACATCGGATGACCTTTTCAAATTTTACATCTCCAAAACAGTGCATTTCTGATGTACAATCTCAAGATACTGTGGCATTGAACGTTACGTGCATGTAATTGAGCTGAATGGTGATGTGAAAGGTCTTTGTGTTGTGCTAGTGGCCGCGGGGGTTGCCCTCCCGGGAGTGCAGTTGTTGGTAGACTCCTCCCTCACCCCTCCCCCTCCCCGCCAGCTGACTAATCTGATTGTTGACGGTTTTTTTCGCTTCTTTCTCGATGCAGGAAACACTCGGCCAGTCGGCGGTGACGGGCTCTGTGGATCGGAACCTGGAGGAGACATAGGAGGAGGAGGAGGGAAGAAACAGAGAGAAATAAAAACCCTCCAGAACCAAAGCAATACAAATAAAACGGCGAAACTCATGGTCTGCTTGTGGATACAGTCAACCAGTGCTGAACGGTGAACGTCGGCAAGGAGACGGAAATCGAGCGCTACTCATGTTTTCATCAAGTCAAGAAGATCACAGCGCGCCCACCAAGGATCCCGTGAAGTACGGAGAACTCATCGTCCTGGGGTGAGTGAGGGCATCAGGAGCGTGGCTTCAGCGAAAGGCAGTGTTCCCGACTCTCTTCTGTGCAGATGTCTCTTGCTCTGTCTCTGCGTCTGTCTGTCTGTCTGCGCCGCCCTTGCTCCCTCTCTGCGCCCATCTGCCTTTGTGAATGTGGATATTCTTGCTCCTCTTTGACTGCAGGTGTCTTCTTACTCTCTCTGCGTGTAACCCCCCGTTCCCCATGTTATGTGCGTGTCTGCCTCTCGCACTCCATGAAAGTGCTCTCTCTCCGCAATCTCTGCCATGCTTCTCTGCCCACTGTGTGCCCTTGCTGTCTGCCTGTGTGGGTGCTCTTTTCCTCCCTTTGCGTGTGTGCCCCCTTCAAGTGCCCTCTCTAGTTCTCTTTAATTTTCTATTTCTGTCTGTGTGAGTTCTCTTTTTTTAGTCGGTGTGTGTTCTCTCCCTCTCTCTGCACGTGCCCTCTTTCACGACGCAAGAACTCTCGATTCGTGTGCCCACTTCTCTCAACCCCCACAACTCTGCGTGAGTGCCCAACTCTCCGAATGACCTGGCCCCTCTCTCGTCCCCTCTCTGCCTGTGCAAGTGATCCCATTCTTTTTGTAATTTGTGCAGGTAGACTCTTTATGATGCTGTCCCCCTCTGCATGTCTCTGCAAGTGCTCCCATTTTTAAAATTTGTGCAGGTGGACTCTTTCTGTGATGCTGTCTCTG